>CM026562.1:30558753-33428753 GCA_015143295.1 Tetracentron sinense
ACAATCATTTACATGCATATGCTGCCATTGATAACACCAGGGTTGGATAAGAAGTTTTTTGCACCCAATTGATACAGAAAATAATCTCCTACAGCTCTTCACAGGTGTTGGTTGAGGTGTTAGGTGATGTTCTCTAGGGGAATTATGAACAAATTATACATTATATGACTGCAAAATTTTGTTGGAAATTTCTTCCGCAGGTTTGGATATATAGTTATATTAGTACTCTATAAGTTATTTTGAAAGTTAAATCTTTGTTCGGCCTAGCTCCTAAGATTGTATGCATTTATAAGTGATGAGTGGGACCCAACTATATGTTATTTTAAAAGTTTTATGTTGTTCATTATAGTTATAACTTTCAATCGTCATGCAAGTCTACTGTCCATCAAGATCCATTGTCACTAAATTTTGAGCAGAGGATTTCTATATCAACTTCACGAAACAATGAAATATTTATGTTTATTTCTCATTGAGGTACTTCATACAACTCAGAGATTGTCTATAGGGGTTCATATTTGAAGCTATATGATTGGGCGAGTGGGACCCAAGTATCTGTTATTTTAAAATTTTTATGTTGATCATTATGGTTATAACTTTCAATTGTCATGCAAAGTCTACTGTCCATCCAGATCCGTTGTCGCTAAAATTTGAGCAGAGGATTTCTATATCAACTTCATAAAACAATGGAATATTTATGTTTATTTTTCTTTGAGGAACTTGTTACAACTCAGAGATTGTCTATAGGGGTTCATATTCGAAGGTATATGATCTGGGCTACAAATTTTACTTCACTTACATTAGGTTTCAGGAAATAGCCTTTTGTTGTCTCTCTTTTCTCCCCTTCTACCCCCTTGCTCGGTTGTCATTGTCAAAAAATTTCATTGAAAAGATGTCTCTTTTTTTCCAATCCGATTATTCTGGATTTTCTATTCTTTTTTTTATGTTCTGCATTTTAAGTAGAATATTTTGTTCTGCCCCTTTTTTTTTTTTTGGTAGGATTTCGACTTGGACTTGAAGATATCCACATTTAAAGGTGAGTTCTTTTTACGAAATTCTTCTTGTGTTCACATGGGTACCCCAAGAGACTAACAAGCAACAAGTTGCTTCTAGCAAATATATTAAAATATTTTACATGCAACGCACGTGTATTTTTACTAGTGTGTATATATATAGTTGGCATGCCCACTAAAAAAGTGACAGCCTTGATGGAAAATGAACATGTGGCAAGTCTTTTTGTGGTCAGAGAATACAATCCAACATGTGGTAAATATATATCCATCAGGTTGAAAAATCAGCATTTTTAATAACATGGGTTGGGTCAGTTGAACCCTAGGAGTTAAACAAAAGACAACTCAAACCAAAAGGGGGTCTGTTTCATGGGTTTTTAAGTGGTTGAAACCCTGTAATGTGTCCCTTAATCGTCAGACCGGCTATTTATAACAACTTATAAACAGCCCGACTGTCTTGCCACCTCTCTACACCTCTCTTGCTGTCTCTCTCCCCCTCTCTCTATGTATATATGTGTAGATATATATCTACTAAATCTATGAAGAGGTTCTAAAAGGAAACGCTCACCACAACTAGTAGTAAAGTGGCTTTGATGGAAAACAAACAAGTGGCATCCTAGGAATTATTAGGGCCACCTTGGGATGTGCATCAAATCACAGTGGATCCCAGCAACTATTGGGGCCTAGGAGTGTCAAACCGGCCCTCCTCCGAGGACCTCAAAATGGAGGGATTTTTTCTCCTGAGACTTGATGCTGGAGGGTTGGGCCAATGGGCCTGATATTCTAAACCCCTCTTACTGGAGGGTTGGGCTCTATAAATATCCTGCTGAGTGCAGTCCTCTATCCTTATTTTACATACTAATAGTTTATATACTTATTATAGTGTGTAGTCTTTGTTGAACTAATTTTATAGTATAAGTCTGTTTATGTAGGTATTGTGGGAGTTCTTTGTATCCTATGCATTATATTATTCCTTATCAAATGTGCTTTGGTGATTCTCAGATTGCCTTTGTCATCTTATGCAATATCACATTTTATCCATTCCCTTTTCTCTCTTCAAGATGATGGTGTTAAGTAAAGTGTTTCTTCGGTCTCCGGTAACATAGTGCTTCGCTTCTTCTCTAGCTGCCTTTTACATTCCACACCCCAAGATGTTCTCTTTTCTTTAATCACCAATTCTGAATGTCTTGGACTTTAGCAACTTGGATTAAGGCTGGCAAGAGTGTTCTACACTCGTACTTGGGGGAAGCTTCTCTAATTGAGCAATGCCATTTCATGACATGATTTGATCAGTGCTTTGTGTTAGAAGTTGGTCACTGAATTTGTTACTTTTCATCTCATTCATCTGGTATGATATAATTTTACACTATGTAAGAAAGCTTTTAAGAGTGAAGGAAAAGAATGTGAAACATCCAAGCATATGCCTTTCTTCCTAAAAGTCTGGTTGTTTACAGACATGTCCAGTTTAAATTGGATCTACATAGATGTGTGCGTGTATCAGTTATTTTATTCACTGTCATTGATGGCCAGATGCTGTAATGGAAATCAAACCACCCAAAATTTCCTTAAACATAAAAAAAATCTTTTTTGTACCATTTGAAACCTGGTTGATTAAGGGTGGAGCTAGCAACCCGCACCCCAATAATTTATGTCTACACCCCAACTTAAAAAGAACATCCTGAAGAATAATAAAAGACCATAATGCCACCATCTTCATTCTACCGTTTGCTGGTAGTCCTGCATCAGTTTTCTGTCGTTTGCAGGTAAAGACCTGCAACAGTTCCAAGGAATAGTTTCTTTTTTATAAAAAAAAATAAACATAGGTAATAATCTTCAAAACCCAATTACTTCAAATAAAGAACCCCAATATAACTCAAGTTCAGTGCCCCCCATATCAAAGTAACTAATTTTGAACCATATCAAAGAACACTTTAAAACTCTTTTAAAATTTAGAATTCCAGGTATATTGACTGTATTTGCCCACACCTAAACTCAGCACCCACACTCAAGGAAACAAGGTTCTCATTTAGCGACATCGGGGACAGTTGGATTGCTGGCCTGCTGTTGAGAAACATTCCTTAAAACCTCCATAGCCTCTGCAACTTTTGCTTTTAAAGCGTCCGGCAACTCAATTGAGCGGAAAATCCTAGTTCGGTCCATCTCTAGAAGCATGCCCGTCAAAATCAGGCTCCAACTGGTCTACGAGTGGTTATAAAGTTTTACCCATCATCATCCTCTAATGTTCAGGTGTTACATTTGCAAGAGTAGAAGCCAAAGCCCCGATTAACATGAGGAAGGAGGAGACATTATTGTCCTTTTCTTTGATTATTTGGTATTTTCTTAAGATTGGTGTGTAGTCATAAATTGTTGGGGTGCGCCTAACACCACCCTTGATTAATCATGCAACGGGAACTTCTTATGTACAACAATGGTTTTGCTTACTTTGCTATAAGAAATAAAAGTCCTAATTAATATTGGCATGGTTGATTGATGAGGCTCTGAATATATACAGTGCCCGGCTTTATGATCGTATCTGTTTGGCAATTTTGGAGTGGGCGGGGGTCCTTTGCTCTAGGGAGGATATTCAAAATTTTGTGTTTTAGTTTGTGGCTTTCCTAGGGGGAAGGGGTTGTTGGTGGTGTTGTCTGCCGGTTGCTTGTAAACTCTGTGTCGTTTGTTTCCTTGTGTATTTTCTGTTCTTGTTTTTAATAGTGTGTTATTGATCAAAAAAAATAAAATAAAAAGGACTGGTTGCACAAAGGGAAATCAAGTATTTGATGGGGAGAGGTTCCATTGGGTGATATCCGCACACTTCCAGGCAGCAGATTTACACCAGAGCCACCGAAGAAAGAATCATCACAGATTTTTGGATTTTTTTTTCCCCTTGAATAAAGCGGTAGCTAGCTGCTGTTTTTACTTGGTTGGGAAACCTGCCCGTTTTATCGTGACTGAATTAGTTTGTTTTTGTCTTTGAATCATATACTTGCTATTATTGTTGCTGAAAATTTTGATTGTAGGAGTCACAGCTTAATAACAGTATTGTCATTTCTCATGCCATGGGATAGTTTTCCTCGTTGAGTTCATGCATTTAAGGTCTTAGTCTATGGTTTCATCTTTCATCATTTAGTTTGAGTAATTGGTACTCAATCCTAACAGGCCGGAGGGCCTAACCCTGAACAGTTTCAATTTTGGATGGAGACTTCAAAAAATGATGGTTACTTTTGGGGGTTAGTTCATATCTCCCTTAATTTCACCATCAGAGTGATAAGGGTGGCATCACTGGCATCCCTGCTGCGCCCGGAATACTTGTACTTGACCTATAAGTGGGTTTATGCCTTTTGGAACCATAGTAGGTAGGGTTCACTTTGTGGACACCTGATTCTCTAAAACTAGGACTGTATTCGGCCGGGCTTGGCCAAGCCCGGTTCGGCCTGAAATGGAGCTTGAATGTGCGGCCCGAAGCTCGGCCCGAATTCAAAAACTCAGCTTGAAGCTTTGGCTCGGCCCGAATTGATTCAAGCTTGAGTCGGGCTTGGCTTGGCTCGAGCTCGGCTTGAATCTTTATTTTAAAAAAATAATAATATTTTATATTATTTATATATATACTAATGATATATATAAATAATATTTTTATTATTATTTTATTTTTTTAATAATATTCGAGCCGAGATGAGTTCAGGCCGCACTGAACCTCAATCAAGCCGGGCTTCGAGCTGCATAGGGTTTGGCTTGAGCTCGGCTTGATTATGGTTTCAGGCTTTTTTTTAGGTTTTGTTTGGCCCGTTCTGGCCTAAATATCAGGCCGATCTTGGGCCGAGCCGAGCCACACCAACGGGCCGATCGGGCTTTTTGCAGTTCTATCTAAAGCAACCCTTCCGAAGTTGTGAATCAAATAACCCTCGGGGGTGTAGCCTAGTGGTTGAAGGACGAACTGTAAAGCCGAAGGTCTCGAGATCGAATATGGGCTCCCCTCAATATCAGGTGTATGGATAGGGCTGTCAAAGGGCCGGGTAGGGGCAAGGTCGGGGTCAACCCTAGCCCTACCCTTCCCTATAAGTGTAGTGCCCTAGCCCTGCCCTCAAGGACTAGGGCCGGAAGAGAGCGGGATACTCCAACCGTGCATCAATTATCCATAAGAGCATTTCCAACCGTGCTCCAAAACTCCAATTATGGAGTACCGGCTCCAAAAGGGAGCTCCAACCCTGCTCCATATTTGGAGTTGATACTCCAAAAGAGATACAGTGACCTATTCATTCCCTTACAATACCGTTTGTGTCCTTGTTTTTGTCTTTCAATATATTTTAAAATGCCAAATGTATCATTTTAATTTATTTTAATAATTATTATTTTATATTTGAAATTTTTTTTAGTAATTGTTTAATTTTTAAATTAATTCATCAATAAAATATGCAAAAAAAAAAAAAAGAAGCCAAATCCTCTACGGTATCACACCTTGAGATGCCACGTGTCCCTTTTGACACCCCTTAACCGTGGTTAAGATTCACCCACCCATCTTTGGTTATTTTTTAATATTAATTTTAAAAAAAAATTAAAAAACAGTTCACTGACCCTTGTGGTCCATACTTGCGGACGATTACGATAACAAATTATGATCGAAACAGTGATAACAAGAAGAAGAAGAAGCCAAACAATTCATAATTCTTTTTTAACAAACAAGAAACAAAACTAAAATAAATGCATATTTCTGAGGAGAGTATAAAGATAAGCAGGGAAAGCCCCATACACATTACACATTGGCATTGGAATGAATCGGATCCAAATGAAAGGATTTAATTAAACCAAAGAGACATTCATTATCATAGTACTAACAAAAAAATTTAGAAACACTCTTAAACAGAACTAAGAAACACAGATATAGCTAGGGTTTATTCAGCAGCCATGCATGTCTCGTAGAAATGCAACCTCACTTAACCACCTTGTGGCCTATACTTGCGGACGATTATGATCATTATGAGGGCAACAGTGATAAAAAGGAGGAGAAGAAGCCATACAATCCAGAGAAGATTTAGTGGGGAGGTCATGCAAGTGTGAAGAACAAACGACTGGGAGAACAAAATTAGCTTCCCATAAATCCGCATAATGGTTTGGTTTAAATTTGCCAGTATGAGGATCAAATGCACGGTCAGTCCGACTACGATAAAGAAGGTGAGGTAGATGGAGAACATGTAGGGGATGTAAAGCAATGGATTTGAAACATGATTGGAGGGTGGTTTCCGAATGTTACGACCATGGCACCCAAGAGTCCAATGATAGTAAGAACTGCAATGACATGTTCTTAATTGTCCATTCCTCTCGCAGAAGCAGCGGTGGCAAATCTTTAAACAGAGAACAGGCAAATCTTTAAACAAGAAGAGCGGACCTCTTTCGGTGTAGAACTGAGTGAAACTTAGCAGGCAAATTTAAAGCTAAGTTCTTTTTTTTTTGTTGGATTGAAACCGTAATGAAAGCAGGTAGGAACTCTTTACCGCCACAACTATCACTACTCCTCACCATTGCAGGTGGTCAATGTAGTGATAAAAGGAACCATTGCAGGTGGTCAATGTAGGAACTCTTTACCGCCACAACTACCACTACTCCTCACCATTGCAGGTGGTCAATGTAGCAACTCTTGACCATTGCAGGTGGTCAATGTAGGAACTCTTTACCGCCACAACTATCACTACTCCTCACCATTGCAGGTGGTCAATGTAGCAACTCTTGACCGCCACAACTATCACTACTCCTCTCTCTTGTCCATGGCCCACTTTCGAGTTCCTGCAATGGTTCCTACATTGACCACCTGCAATGGTTCCTTTTAAAAATTAATTAAAAAGCCCTACTCTCTATCAATTAAAAATTAACATCTGTAGTTATTTTTAGTAAAAAAAACCAACACCTATCATTACTTTGTGAGGTGGGTGATCCGGCGTCCAATGATGTGCCTGATCGCCCACCTCGGGTGTCCGCCGGAGAAACTCCGAAGCCTATTTTAACATGTGTTAGTTTTTGGTTGAAAATAAGGAAATACCTGAGAGAGTAGGGCTAGCACGCCTCAAACTTTGATATTAAGAAGTACAACCGCAATGCTGCACGGACGGTAGTCCAATGATACGAATTGGGTCCACCAGTGTAGCACCATAAGAATTCAAAGGCGGGGGGTTATTCCCAGCAGGTCCAACAGTGTAGCTCCATCTTATGGTGAATTCAAAGGATGGGGGATCCACCAGTGTATCACCATAAGAATTCAAAGGTATTCGTATCATCTAAAATTCGCTATAAAAGCCATTACATTTCACTATCTTCTTCAACGAAAAAGCTCTGCTCTCCTTCTGAGGACAAACTCCTTCTGTTCTGTGTTTAAAGAAAGATTCGCCACCGCCGCTGCTGCGAGAGGAATGGACATACAAGAACACGTCATTGCAATTCTTACTATCATTGCACTCTTGGGTGCCATGGTCGTAACATTCGTAACTGACCCTCCAGGTACTGATGATCATGTTCCAAATCAATTGCTTTACATCCCCTACATGTTCTCCATCTACCTCACCTTCTTCATCATAGTCGGACTGACCGTGCATTTGATCCTCAGTCTTGCAAATTTAACCCAAACCATTATGCGGATTTATGGGAAGCTAATTTTGTTGGGACTCGGTTTGATCTCCCTGTCGTTTGTTCTTCGCACTTGCATGACCTCCCCACTAAATCTTCTCTGGATTGTTTGGCTTCTTCTCCTCCTTTTTATCACTGTTGCCATCATAATGATCATAATCATCTGCAAGTACAAGCCACAAGGTGGTTAAGTGAGGTGGGATTTCTACGAGACATGCATAGTTGCTGAATAAACCCTAGCTATATATGTGTTTCTTAGTTCTATTTAAGAGTGCTTGTAATTTTTCTTGTTATGTAAGTAAACAATGTTTCTTTTATTTATTAATGTATTCACTAGTACTATGATAATGAATGTCTCTTTGGTTTAATTAAATCCTTTCATTTGGATCCGATTCATTCCAATGCCAATGTGTATGGGACATTCCCTGCTTCTCTTTATACTCTCCTAAGAAATCTGCATTTATTATAGTTTTATTTCTTATTTGTTCAAAAAGAATTATAGTCTAGCAAAAGAAAAGGAATCGGATTGAGATGTGACTGGAAATAGCTATGTGATTCAGGTAATTTGATTCACAACTTGGGAAGGTTTGTTTTAGAAAATCAGGTGACCACAAAGTGAACCCTAACTACCATGGTTCCAAAAGGCATAAACCCATGCCACTTCGAGGTCAAGTAAGAGTATTCCGGGCGAGCAGGGATGCCACCCTTATCACCATGCTTTTCAGGTTGGAATGAACAGATAAGCCAAACATCTAAACTATTTTTTTTGATCGGTTAGAAGAGAATAGATTCACGTGCCACCATTTAACTCTGATGGTGAAATTAAGGGAGATATGAACTAATCCCTAAAAGTAACCATCTTTTTTGCAGTCTCCATCCAAAATTGAAACTGTACAGGGGTTTGGCCCGCTGGCCTGTTAGGATTGATCAAATACCAATTACTCAGACTAAATGATGAGAGATGAAACCAATGTTACCTAGTTCGTCGGTTTGACACTCTAGAGTGAACCCGGTTCGCTAGGGGTAAGATGAGATAATTCGTTTTTCGGTTCGCTTAGGTTCTTTAGTTTGGTTTGCTAGCTTGGTTCGCTACTTAAGCATGTAAAACAAAATTTATTTTATATTATAAATAAATGAATATATATCAATATATTACAAATGCTTATTTAAATTTTTTTAAAAAAAAACCTTTTTATGAACGGTTTGTGAACTCAAAGTATAAATTTGCCGTACTTAAAGAAACATATCAATGAATTTGAATAAGAAATTTGACAAACTAAGATTGTTTTGAAACCACTATGTGGTTCGCTCAATTTCAAGAACCAATCCGAACCGAACCACAAACTAGTTCGGGTTCGCTCGGTTCGGAGTTGACGGTTCGCTATAGCATGTAGCGAACATGGTAACCCTGGATGAAACCATACACTATGACCTTAAATACATGAACTCAATGATAAGGAAATTAAAACCATCCCAACGCATGACAAATGACTATACCGTTATTGAGTTGTGACTCTTACAATCAAAATTTTTAGAAACAATAATAGAAAGTATATGATTCCAAAGACAAAAATAAACTAATTCAGTCCCGATAAAAGGGGCAGGTTTCCAAACCAAGTAAAAACAGCAGCTAGCTACCGCTTCATTCAATGATAGAAAAAAAAACGCTATGATGATTCTTTCTTCCACATTCAAGCCTTATTTGCAGTAAATTATTAGCCCTCTATCATTATTCTTTCATGCATATCTGATTTACTCTTATAAAATTGCAATGCCTATTCATCATATTCTGAGTATAGATGTTAAAGAGAAAATGTCTCTTATATATGTGTTTCCATTTGATGTAATTCACTTGGATTGAAGGAGATCCTTGCCGTCGGGAATTCAAGGTTTATAAATCATGTTCCAAATAGAACTCTTTTAAAGTGATTATAAAAAGTGCTCACTATAATAAGGACTCTATTAGAAAGAGTCATTGTTTTTTATACATTTATAAGTGAGGCCATAAATAATCAGCTATTACTAATTCTTTTTTAATATTAAAATTTATATAAAAAATTAAATTAAATTACTAAAATTTATTCTATAAAATATACTAATATATTATAAAATCTATACTATAATATAAAGAAATAAGACTTCTATCTCTGCTCTCCAAAAACCAATCCCTCTAATCTTATAACTTCTATTTTAGAGATTACATGTAGATTTTCTCTTTAATCCCTACCGTTCAGGTTTGAGACCCACTATCTCATCCTAGAGCCCTTTCTATCTCTACTATTGTAGAGTCCTCTCTTATTCCAACTCTTGCAGGTTTGGGATCCACTATCTCATCCTAAAGACCTCTCTATCTCTACTATTGTAGAGTTCTCTCTTATCTCCAACTCTTGGGTGTATTAATTTAAGTTTAATACTAAGAAATTTATGATTTTTTAATTAAATGTTATTAAAATAATAAACAATTATTATTATAAAGTCAGTTAATTATTATTTTAATTAACTGACTCTATCTCTACTAAATTAATTATTCTTAATTATTACTCGTGTATCGCACGGGGTCTCTACTAGTTAATTAATACAAAGAGAGTAACATCTAATAAAAATATTTTAAAAATCTTAAAAATTTTATGTTTCTCATTAATAAAAAAAAATATATACGTGCAAAGCACGTACAACTTTACTAGTATATATATATACTAGCAAAGACCCCTCTGCGATGCACAGGATAATAATTTAGTTCCTTGAATTGTAAATAACATTTAAAATGTTAGAAATGTTTTTTTTTTTAAATAACTTGTTACAACACTTTCAAAGGGATTAAGAATTGCAAACCAAATAAAATTTACAAAGAACTCATATTATTGAGTAAAAACAAATTATATGATCAAATAAACAACTACTTGGTTAGAGTACTTTGTGAGAGAGGTGATATAGATAAAATTTTAGACGTGATGAGATAATGATGAAAAGAACTAACTTGTAATGCATTGAAAACGAAGAGTGACTTTGCAAAACTACCGAGAGAGACGTAATAGAGAGTAGGGATGGGAAGAGAGTTGCCGTTGTTGTAACTTCTGTCAGAGAGAGAGAGAACTTCCAGCCCTTTAATAGGGAAGAGGGATGAGGTTATTGGGCACTCTAGCAAAGAGTAGTGTGGTTTGATGGTTTTGAGAGAGAAAAACGTGATAGGGATAGGGATATGGATATTGATAGGGATAGGGTGCCAAATCAACATGTCTCTATTTCTCTTATCACAATCTATACGTTTGAGATAACTCTTCACAAGAGTTGTGTCGTTTGAGGATAGAGGAAAGAGGCGGAGAGAGGTGTGTCGTTTGAGAATGAGAAGAACAAAGGTGATCAGTGTGACACATGTCATAAGAAGAGAACATTATAATCCCACGTGGTGAAAGGAGGAGGGGAGAAAAAAGTCTTCCTTAAATATATCTATTAACTAAATATAAGGCAGATTTTTTTCTCCCCTCCTTTCGCCATGTAGGATTATAATGTTCTCATCTTATGACACGTGTCACACTGATCACCTTTGAAGAGTTATCTCAAACGTATAGATTAGTATTAACCTCTTAATTCAAGAGAAATAGAGAGATGTTGATTAGGCACCCTATCCCTATCCCTATCCCTATCCCTATCTCTATCACGTTTTTCTCTCTCAAAACCCCCAAACCACACTACTCTTTGCTAGAGTTCCCAATAACCTCATCCCTCTTCCCTATTAAAGGGCCGGAAGTGAGAGAACTTGCGTGCGCTACCTTCTTCTCCATCGAGGCAGCGATATTTTGTTCTTTAGAATAGATTTGTTAGACCCAGATTTCTTTATAGAGAATATCAATTTTGTGCCACATAAGAATTAATTTCAGATCTGCTGCTATCATTTTATGAGTATTTTTCTCATTCCAAGTGGTCAATCAGAATTTTTGATTTTCAAATTTCATATGCATGATACATGTCTTTTAAAAAAACATAGTGCATATGTAATCATTTTTACCCTTAGTTGTTACTAAATTAGTGAGTAATTCCTGCATGGCGCGACTCACTAAAAATATCTTTCTCTAGTATTGGATTGTTCTAATCAAACATAATTAGTATCATATATTATAAATTAATGATTGTTTTTTTATATATGCACCTTCATTAATTCATGATGTAGTTTATTCTAAATGTTATTTTATTTAAACCTTATTAAGGTAAATTTTGGTTGATAATACTATACAATTTAGACTTTTATAATCCCGTGCATCGCACGGGGTGTTTGCTAGTATATATATATATCAAACCTCATCCACTATGTAACCTAACATGAATACAGGCTGGAAACCAATTTCAAATACAAAATTCGTGATCAACAATCTATCACAATTAGAGGATACGGTAACACAATAAAGATTTGCCTTACAGATTCTGCAGAATTATTCATTGTTACATCTCAACTACGAATGCATTAGGCTTGAACTCAATCGAAATGCTAATCACGTAAATAAGCAATAGTAAAAAAAACAGAAAGAGGATCTAAGTTAAGAACGTACCCTCAAAGTGTTGAACAAGATGGAAGGAGTAATGAGCTTCTACTTTGGAACTTCTGAAAGAAACTTATCCTAACTCTCCTGATCAAACAGAACCATGTTGTTCACCCTCTCCTTTTGCTCCAATTCAGTAAATTAAAAAGAAGAGAAAAAAAAAATCAAATAAAGCACTTCTTTCTTTTTTTTGGTTAGAAAATTAAAGCACTTCAAATACTCAAATCATGCAAATCAAACCCTACAAATCTCAGAAAAAAAAACCCTGCTTTATCTCGCAGAAAAATCAAGATATACATGAAGAGTAACCTAATCTTAAATTAAAGACCTGTATCAAGATCAGTTGAGAAGTTGAGTGTGGCTATGATATCCATTTGGGACAATATCCCCCAAAATGCCCATTTGGGACAATGGCCAAGCCCTTTTTTTGCTCGGTAGCAAAGCATCACGTACAGTTCCATAAAGCTAATCCATCCGAGCAGTGATTATGGTCCACAGTTCAACCGTGTTATTTTATTAATAAAATACTGTTTTTTCTTATTTTATTTTTTTTTGCGTTTTTCTATTTTCCCTAGTCGTTCAACAGCTTTTTAACCCCGGTTTTTTTTTTTTTTTTCCGGTTGAGCCATTCGGATTTGGCCGGTTCTGCCAGTTCTACCGGTTTTGAATACTATCCAGTTTTGAGGGATTTCAGAACCGGCGACATGGCCGATTCCCGGTTTTACCGCTTCAACCGGTTGATCCGGTCTAGTTTTAATAACACTGATGATTATATCCGGATTTGGCAAATCCAGTTATGCCTCCTGAGGTCGCCACGTGTTCCTTTTGATACCACTTAACTGTGGTTAAGATTCACCCACCCTTAGGGTTCACTCACTCATTCTTGGTTTTTAGAAAAAAAATATTAGTATTTTTAAAATATTTTTAAAATACCAATGATGGGTGGGTGAGTGGGTAATCTTAACCACAATTAAGAGGAGTCAAAAGGGACACATGGCGACTTCAAAGGGCATAACTGGATTTGCCTAATCCGGTTATAACAGTAGAAGATCTCGTTCCTTTTTTATTTTTGAAAAACCAAGGTGGATTGGTTAAACTTAGGGGTGAGTGAATCTTAAACACAATTGGTGAGTATTTAAAAGTGGGGCGTGGACCAATGAGGATCGACCATTTCGTTACATAATGGAAACCGTGGGTATGTTGAAAGTCTCTGAAGTTGTAACTTGCAACCCAACTCCAAGGAGTGTGGTTACGTCCCACAGGTCAACATGTGCTCCTTTTAGTTCCCTTATTGGACTTCAAATTCTCTCAAGTTATAACCGGGCTCCTTGAGTCTAGTTACACTACAAATATTGTGGCTTTCAGTGGCAGAGTTTTAGCGGCGGTTAGAGAAAACCGCCTTTGAAGGCCACATACAGCGGCGGTTTATATAAATCACCACAGATTACATGGCGGGAACCGGTTACAGTGACGGTTAGTTAAAAAACCACCACTATTGCCAATGTTTTGGCAGTGGTTTTTAAAAAACTGTCGCTAAAGACATGGTGGGAAACCAGCTTCAACGGCGCTTATTAGAAGCCGTCGCGGAAACGGGCTCGCGCCAAGCCAGTTGTGGCAATTTTTAAGGGCCTTTAGCGGCGGTTTTTATTTGGGGATTTAGGCCCAATCTTTTCCCTCTTCTTTTCCTCTTTCCCTACACTTTTTCTCTCTTCCTCTCTTCTTGCTCCTTAACTTCTCCGGCCTCCTGCTCATGCTCCAGCCTCCTAATCCTGCTCGTGCTCCGGCTGCCTCCTGCTCATGCTCCGGCCGCCCCCTACTCGTGCTCTAGTAACCACCTTTCTCTCTCTCTCTCTCGCAATCTCTCTAACTCTCTCTATGTTTCTCTGTCGAAACTCGAAGACTCCTACTCGTGCTTCGGCTACCCCTTGCTCCTGCGCTGCTCTCTCTCCTCAATCCCTTTGTTGCTTGTCTATGTCCCAACCTTAGAAACACCATCCACCATTGTAAGCTCTCTCTCTCTTTGATTTAGAATTTTTACAATATAATTAAGTTTCAATTATAGGTCTGAATCTATGATGAATTGAATTGAGGTTGCTGAATTGTGTAACCCTAAGATTGCATTCTAGGTCTCATGAACATCATCTTTTAATGTGTAATCAAAGGAAGATTTTTTGTAGGGATTCTAACGAAACAAGTACATGCCTTCTCAGATTTGTTTAGGGATTCTATTACTGTTAGTCCAAGAAGTGGTAAATCTGGCACTCTATTACTATTAGTCCAAGAAGTTAATCGGTTTCTAAGGGTTATAAGATTTATTTACTGGTTTATGGGGGGTAGTTTTTATGAAATTTCAGTGGGGTAAGTTAGATTAAGGAAAATTGTTTATAAAAAAAAACTTTTCAATCCATGAGAAGAAAGATGGGTACTTTACATTTAAGTTTGATGTGAATTTCTTAAAGATATTTGGTTAAATTAAAACTATAGCTCTGCTGGTGTTACGCTGGCGAACTAGTGAGTTAATTAAATTACATGGATATTATCATCATAAATTCCTTGTTTATGGGCAATGGGTGCTTGTTTAATATATGTATGAAGGTATTAATTTCAAGTTGCACCTCGACATCAAAGAAGGATAGATAGAATCAGATAATGTATTAAATGATAATTGAAAATAATATTTATAAAATATAGTAATTATAAGCACCCAATTTTTACACCCCTCCTTAATCATAGTTAAGCTCTTTAACCATGGTTAACCTTAGTTAAATCTAAGGTCAACCCAAGTCAAACCCTACAAACCTAGGGCATGACCACATGCCCATGTAACACCTACCCAAGCCCCTAGGGCCTAAACCTGTAGATAAACAACCCTGGGCCCATACAGTGCCCACAAACCCTAGCCAAGCCCTAGAAGGGGGGGCCAGGCCCTAAAAATTCAAAATTTTGAGAATGTCGGTAATCCTATTACCGACATTCCTTTTGTGGTAAAATTCATATCGCGTGTGTGAGCATTTAACTCGGGCCAAACCCTGTTTTTGAAAATCTCAGGAATGGTAGTAGAGTTTCTACCGCCATTTCCTTTTTACTCATTGAGGGTAATGGTAGTACTAGAATTATCGTCATTCCCAGTTTACGCAAACTCAGTGCTTGCCTGCTCGCCTGCGCACTCAGGCACGCCCTTGAGACTCCCATACTCTCTCATGTGACCTCACCAACCCTCATCCTTATTACATAGGTGTCCATAGGATCCTTCCATATAAATCCAACCCCTCCACTTCATTTTCTCCATTCTGAAATTCCTAGGCAAAATCCTGAGAAACTCCTGACCCCAAGAGTTCTGTGCTCATAAGTTCAAGACCAAGGAGAGGGTTTCACCCTTGGAGCAGTAGCCACTACCCCCTCTCAATCGTGCACCACCTCCACCACCGTAGCAAGCAGATTAATAGGGTAGGGTCTTCCCCTACCCCTTTCTTTTCCTGTAAAAAGTACTGTGAGCCCCTAGTCTTACTTCAGGGGATTTCTTTTGTGTTGTTTTGTTGCAAAACCCCAAGAGCAAGGGTTCCCCTTGCCTTCCTCTTAGGCATGGGGACCACTAAAAGGGTGAAAGCTTCGGCCCCATGGCCTTACCACCGACCCAGTCATACCCCAGGCATTTTGGGGAACCTCCAATCCATGAGGGATCTCCTAGAAGTAGGGTAGTGCAATTGGGGGAAAAATGTGAAACCTGAGAAAATCAGGAATGACAGTAATCTCAGTACCGCCATTCTTGGCCTTCTCCCCCGCAGTAGTTCTAGACCCCATTTAGGTGGGCCCTGGTCCATTCCAGGGCCTAGTTTAGGTCCTTGAGATCTCCCTACACCTTCTCTGGTCCTTTTAGGCTCACCAGACCAGTTAACCATGGTTGAAATGAACTATTGTGAAAAATGTTCAGAATGTCAGTAAACAGTTTACCGACATTCTGGGTATTCTGTTTCTCACTATAAATGGTCACTGGGGGCTCAATCCAAACTGAACCAAAGGCCCAAACCAGGCCCAGAACTTGACCTGAAGTCCCCTGAACACCCTCATGGGTCCAGGATCTCCTAATCATCACCCCAGTAGTGTCCTTAACTAGCAAAACCATTTCCAGAAGAAACTGGAAATGGCGGTACAACATTTACCGCCATTCCAATTCTGTGAAGGATTGGAATTGGCGGTAATGCCAGTACCGCCAATTCCAGTTTCTATAGATTGGGCTTTGCACAGGGCCCAGACCAAGTAAGAGGCCATTCTACCTAGGTCTACTCTAACTGGGCCAGAACCTTAACTGGGGTTAAACTTAATCTCTGTTAACTTTTAACTATGGTTAAGACTATTTTGTTAGATATAATGCCCAGAAAAGTCATTTAGATTGTTAGATTCTTATTAATTTGATTAATAAAGACTTCTTCTTAATCTATTGCGTATTCATTATGGGTAATTGACCATGATCATGAGATGATCTATATGATATGAGATATCGATTAAGGTCCATAGGATATATTGTAGGAAAGTTATGTGATTAGATTATCACAGACAGATATAACTTTCCGGTTCCTTATACCTTATATAATCATAGCTGTGGGTGAAGCTGGACACTTCACTTATATGGCTGTCAGAATACTAAGATGTTCTCAATAGTTGAGATATAGTTCTATCTCGAACTATTGTAGTGGAGACTATACATAAGCATATGGGTGCTTAAATGTACACTGACTGATTGCATTTAATGAGAGACCTCTTGCATAAACATACTATCAAATAGTTGGTCTCTCATTCACATTGAACGGTTTCGATAATTCTTAGATCTGATGAGTTCATCTATGACTGAGCGATGATTTGACTGTTTTGATTCCACCAACATATTTTCTAATTTAGGGAATACAATACAGTGACAGTTGGATAGTCAGAAAGTTGTTCGAGTCATGATGAATTTCAAACAAGAAATCCATGCTCATTAATTTGAGAGATTATCCAAGTTCCGGGTAAGATAGTTGATTATGTTCAAATCCTACGCAAATGATTTTGAAATATATTTTTATTAAAAGGTATTATACTTATAAAATGATTTTCTCAAAATGTTTTTCATGAGAAATTGTTTCTCATGGCTTAATCATAAGTCTTGGAAACCCGGATGATATGCAATGGGTTATGGGTTAGATAGTATATCAATCTCAAAGACCCATTAGGGATAATGTATTTGGAAGGATAAATCGAATTTAAAAGTTCATGTGGCGGGATCCGTAATGGTTAATGTTCATACACTGGGATTCAATTGCAACATGGATATCTCACGTCACTTGCAATTCCAATGTAATTTCTGTTTAGGATCAATGAGATAACATTGGGTAAGCCAGGGTAAGAATGTCCCAGAGCAATCTGTGGAGGTGCTCACATAAGAAATACAAGCTTAATAATTGATTAAAAGTTAATCAATTATATAAGTGATTAAAATTTAATCATTTAATTAAATAGATTAAAAGTTAATCTATTGTTTAAATTAATTATTAATTTAAACATATGGATTATTTTAGCAATTATTTAATTAACATAATTAAAGGGGAAATGGGTTTGACCCATATCCATAAACCCATCCATATGGACCTTTAATATGGGCCAAAGCCCATGGGTTTAAACCTTAGGGTGAGGCACCCACTTGAGGAATCCTAATTGGATTAGGATTTGTTTAATTGAATAATTGTTGAAATATAATTCCTATAATTATGGAATTAAAATCAAATTGTTGGATTGCAATTAGGATTAAGATGGAATTGTAATTGGATTACAAAAAGGAGTTCTAACTCCTCAAAACTCATGCCCCATAGAAGCTCACACCCCCCTTGGCATTGGTCTCCTAGTTTGACTAGGTTTCCTTCTCTTGTGTAGGATGTTGACTTATCCCTTTAATTAAGGAACCCTCTTATTAGAAGGACTCCTTAATTAGTAGGTATTCTATAATTAGAGTAATTATAGATAAACTAGGACATTGTTTAATTAATAATAAGAGTTATTATTGATAAACAATTCCTAAGAGATAAGATCAAGTTGGAGTAGGATTAGGATATGATCTTAGTCTATAAATACCCCAACACCCTATACCATTAAACACTTTTCTCCAGAATTTTTTCTCTTCTCTCCTCTTTCTCTCCAAACCGTGAGACCCTAAGGAGACCCATAGGGATTTACGTGAGCTTCATTGGTGGTGCAAATTGGGTTTTGTCTTTTCTAGGGTTTTGAACCTTAGTACTTTTGGTGATAGAAGGTCTACACCATTACTTCATCTTCTTCCTCTTGCTTCTATAATTCCAAAGGAGATTCTAAAGTTTCGTGGGGATAATGAAGAACAAGGATCTAGCTTCTAGTATTTTTTCGGAGAAATCTCTATAAAGAGTTCTGACTGTTCGAGTGGATTAAGCTTCACCGGTGAAAAGCATTCACCGAGGTGATATGACTAAAACTCTTAGATAATTTTGATGCTTTCTATGGTGTTAAGATCTAGGAGATCCAATTTTCGCATAAATTTTTATCCTGATTCTCCTACACATTTAACCTTGGTAAAAATCTAGAAAATTCCTAAAAAATCAAAAAAATGCAAAATGAACCAAAAATCTGATGTTGGACCCTTTTAACCATGGTTAGAAGTCCTAATCATGATTAATGCTTCTCTTAACTCCGGTTAAGTAACCTTGGCCTATTGGGCCCAGCCCTTGGCCTTCGGGCCTAATCTTAGCCTATCGGGCCCATCTCTTGGCCTCCGGGTCCAAACCCTTAGCCTCCGGGCTCAACCCTTGGCCTCCGAGCCCAATCCTTAGTCTTCGGGCTCAACCCTTGGCCTTCGGGCCCAATCCCTAGCCTCCGGGCACATCCTCTGGCCTTCGAGCCCAAATCCATGGCCTCTAGGCCCAATCCCAAGCCTCTGGGCTTAAACTTTGGCCTTCGGGCCCACACTCCCCTAGTCTCGGCACGGGCTCATGTGCTAGAACTACGCTCGGTCTGATCTCACCCTATGTGAGTACGTAAGTAACCAAATCCGGGTTCGATTCTAGTTAGAATTTTTCTTTTCTTGGATTAGTATACTCTAAAATTTAGTCAATTGAATAAAACTTCGACATTAATTTGGCTTATACATAAGGAGTAGGTAACCATTGTAAAATGAGGGTCCCAGGGTGCCTAATTCATTCCCTGGGACTTAATCGAACCTCTTACCTAGACTCCCATGTAGACCATAAGACCTTATCTGTATTCGGGACTTATCCCTCAAAATTAATAAGTGGCGGCTCCTAATTGAAATCCTAGTGAGTATAAAAATTTCATCCTCATAGCTCTAACGACTCCACTGGAGAGTTTTATATGTAAAGTTCAACCCAGAACCTAGGTTTAAGCCAAAAAAATCTCAAAATTATTCAAATACCTAAGAATTTAGCCTAATACTAATTTTTTCATCTCTTTGGGTATATTTGTACTGTGCATGTCATTCATATCATAGTAGTATAATGACCCATGAAAACCCAGTATACATGCTTAATACGCTTACGGCTGTTGGATGAATATCCTCAGTCCGCGGAATTATACATAATGGATGATTATTCTAAAGGAAGGATTCTGAACACTCCCGCTTACACCAATTGTCCATTTTCATGTATGTTCTATATTGGAGAGTCGCATATACGGTGTTAAGTGACCTTAAACTTTTTAGAAACACCTCCTGTAAGCACCCCATTTTTTACACCCACCCTCAACCATGGTTAATAAGCTTAACCATGGTTAGCTTAACCTAATCCTAAGTCAACCCCGGCTAAACCTTAGGTCCAAACCCTAGGTAAATCCAATCAAGTCCAATTATAAAATTTCATTACCCCAAACCTAAGTAGTCAAGCCCAATTACCTAATTGCCTAAACCAAAGCCTATTTACCGTAGCTCAAGCCCAAATGTCATAGTCAGAGCCCAATAACCATAACCCATGACCCATCTACTAATAACCCATCATCCATAAAGATCTAGTCCACATATCCATATCCACCTAATCTATATTCTACAACCCATGCCCATATGACTCATAGTTCACTCAACCCATCAACTCTCCAACACCTCTTACAATTCTCTTACACCTCATACAACACTCAACCCATCATACACCCCTTACAACACTCAACCCATCAACTCTCTTACACTCCTTACAACACTCAACCTATCAACTTACCCTACAACACTCAAATCTTTACCCACTAACTCCTTTTATCTATCATGTAAAAGACACAACCCAACCTTTTAGTTTTCCTATAAATATCAATCCCTTAGCCCCTTAGATCCACACCCTCAAGACCCCTAGAAGGTTTCCACTCACTTGTGTTTCTCATGAGTTTGAAGAAGGGAGAATAAACTAAGATTTAGAGTTTAGAAAGAATTCTAAGACTAAAAGCTTAGAGTTCACTAACTCTCCTCCTTTGTGGGCTCTAAACAAAACCCTACCTCTTGGAACATTGAAGAAGAATCCTTGGAGGAGTAGGCACTCCTTCTTTCATCATCTTCTCTTCTTTTTTATCTTATTTTTATTTAAATCTCTTCTTGGTCTCTCATTTCTTAAGTATAGTTGGGTCCTTCTACACCAATCTAATGGTGTAGAGGGACCCCATATCAAAAGTAAGAAGATGCTCTTTTTTTCTCTTCCTTTTCATGTACATATTTCTTCTTTTTTATGTACCCACTAGTGTGGATATGGGTAGGCCCGTAGAGAGTGGAAGCTAAAGCTATACTTCTCTTTTCATTTTGTTTTTTTTTTGAGATTTTAGTCTTCTTTCTAGAATTCTTTATGAAAGCCCATTCCCTCTCTAACATTCATTAGAACGATATTACATCATTTATAATGGTGTAAATGAACCACCTTAAAAGGGAGAAGATGAGTTTTCAATTTCTCTACTTGTCTCTTTTTTCATTTTTTTCTTATTCTCCATGTTTTGTGTTGAATGGGTAAATGATGGTTTAAGGACTTAAGGTAAATGATGGTTTAAGGATTTAAAGAGGACATTATTCAAAATGCCTCATACCAAAGACAATTGTATTTGATCTATTATCAACACCAATCCAACAAAATCGGTGTTGGCAATAGACCATTTACTATTCATAATGCACATCACTCTTTATGTCCTAAATATAATCTTTTAGCCTAACTTTTCCTTAATCTTTCTCTTGGATTAAATTTGACTTTCATTAAGTTTGCCAAAACCCTACCTATATGAATATCCAAAAACAACAAGATAAAATCTCAAAATATAAAAAACATTCAAATATAACCAAAATACCAAAAACATTCAAATATAAGCAAAATACCAAAAACATTCAAATATCCCCAAAATCCCAAAAAATATAAAAATACAAAAAAACCAAAAAAAGTCTTGTAGGACCTCTTTAGCTTTGGTTAGCTCACCTGACCATAGTTAAATCTCCTCTAATTGCGGTTAAACTTAACACTTGTGCACTTGACCTGCCCGGTCAATCAACTCTAGCCTCCGAGCTAGACCCTTGACTACCCTATGCACATACAGACATACCCCTAACACTGACACAGGCCCATGTGCCAGAACTATGTTCGGTCTGATCTCACCCCTATGTGAGTACGTAGGCAACCCTACTCGGGACCAACCCTAGCCATCTAGCTTTCTATTTTTCTTGGATTAACATTCTTTTAAACACTTAGGCATTCTTATTAATATTGAGATTAAAATTCGTTTAAATTTAGGAAGTACGTAACCTTTATAAAACGGGGGTCCTGGGGTGCCTAACACATTCCCTGGGGCTTAATCGAACCACTTACCCTAATCTCGGTTAGACCACTTGCCTTATCTAAATTAATTATTTATCCGAAACCTATCCCTAAGAATGAATAGGTGGTGACTCTCAGTCAACCATATGTGGGTACAAAAACCGCGCCCACAGCTCTGGCGACTCAGCTAGGGAACAGATTCAAACCGAAACTTAAATTTAAGCCAAATAATCTCAAAATTAATTAAAATACCTAAATATTTAATTAAGTACTGATTCTTTATACCTTTTTGGGATGTTTCTTGTACAGTGCATTTTATGTATATCATCATAGTGTAACAACTCTTTTACCCATAGTCAGACTTATTATGCTTACGGCTACTGGATGATTATCCTCAGTGACAGAGGCTTAAAAGTTTTGGAGGTCCGCGGAATTACTCCCGTTGGGTGATTATCCTCATGGAAGGATTCTGAACGCTCCCGTTTACACCAATCGTCTCAGGTATGTTCTATACCGGGAAGTCGCATATACGGTGTTAAGTGATCCCCCCATCCTTTAGGAAAACCCTGCATTACACTAGCATGCATACATGTTGACTAGGCTAAGGTATAGTCTACAAGCAGCTCACCTGGAGGGACACTCTAAACCCTAACTTACTTGCACCCTATAAATGTCCCCCAACCATGGTTGAATATCAGGGCACTCTGTCCAGATAAACACTCATCCAAGGGGCATGTACTGAGCCATTTATTGTACTTGTAATAAAACACATCCAACCCTATCTCCAAATATATAGGTGAGGTTCAAATCCTAAGTTGCAATGAGTGAGCCCATTAACCCGCTTCAACTTTGGCCCAATAGGCCCTGGCTACCAACAACCCTGGTCAGTAGAATGGAGGTCTCTCCGCCTACCCTATCGGATCACACCTGTCATGTCATATCCTGTTCAAAACAAAAAAAGTCAAAAAAAAAATAATTTGAAAAATCAAAAATCAATCTTCTTCCCTCCTGCATGTCATCCCAACTTCCAGACCAGGGGCATTGTCTCTATGTCAACTAGACTCTGTTAGGTCATTTTGCATGCTTTCCATTTGCCCGCTCTCTCCTATCTATCTTGACTCTCACTCTACACCTCCCCTCTTTTCAGGAGCAGACCCTGAGCTAAGCACGTATCTAAAAGAATGGAATCAATACCTGATCGACCAGCTACGGCATGGATCCTCGAGACGGCCAAGAGACTTACCCTGATATCCTGACATCACAGCTACAAGTTCCAAATTTTGAGACAAGGTTAGCAGAAAATGCCCGGAGTATTGAAAATCTGACAAATATCGTCCAGGATTTTATGCGGGCAGTGACTCAGGCCCTCTCTTCCTCCAACACTCTACCGGCCGAGGCAACGAGGCCGACACAACGTAATCCACCACTCACTTTTAACATTATCTCATCACTACCAACCATCAACATCCCACCACAACCTGTTCAATCCACTCAACCATCACTCACTTCCAACATTCCGCCTCCGCCAATCCAATCACAACCTACTCACCGTATCTCACCACCTATCATTGATCAGTATGAGGAAGAGAAGGCCAGAGCTGGAGGTGAACCTCATATAGGTTTTGCTCACGTATCTTCTAGTTTCGCTCAAATCTCAGATGCATACCGGGAGAGAATCGAAAAGCTGGAGGAACTGGTGAGGCAAGGTCAAGGACCCGCAAGTCTACTAATTTCAGGGATATATGCATACACCATGGAATCCAAATGCCCAAAGACTTCAGGTTCCTAACTTCGAAAATACAGTGGGAAGGGTTGTCCAGAGTACACTTGAGAGCATATTGGGGAGAATTATTCCAGCTTGAGCATGTAAACAAT
Organism: Tetracentron sinense; assembly: GCA_015143295.1. NCBI lineage: Eukaryota > Viridiplantae > Streptophyta > Magnoliopsida > Trochodendrales > Trochodendraceae > Tetracentron > Tetracentron sinense. The sequence continues at coordinate 30,582,559 of CM026562.1, forward strand.
TTACTTGTCCCACTGTTTCAGAAGAGCTTAAAAGGGGCAACCCTACAATGGTTCACTAAGGTAGACCCTAATAAGGTTCAGACTTGGGAAGACTTGTACGAGACGTTTGTTGCCCAGTACTCTTACAAGGTTGACCTGGTTCCACATAGGGTACATCTTGAGAGAATGTCCCAGAGGGATAATGAAACCTTCATCGAGTACTCAGTTCGATGGAGGGAAATGACTGGAAAAATGAGCACCCCTTTACCAGAGGAAGAATTGGTAACAACTTTCCTCCGCACTCTTAAGCATCCACTCAAAACTCTCCTAGCGGCACAACCCATCTCAAATTTCAGCACCATGGCTAAGTGCGGTGCCAAAATTGAAACGACAATGGGTGATAGCGGATCAATCGACATATTTCAGAGATTGAAGGTGCATCTTCCTCTCGTTCTCCCATCCATCCTAAAAGAGATAACAAAAAGAAAGAGGACAATGGGTATACGGTATCAGCTATACCAGTTCGGGTGCCCAACTTGCCCTGCCAACAAGCTCGACAACCCAGACAAGTTCAGCAACCCTAGGAGAAGTTACTCTCTGACCAGATGACTCTTGAATAGAAGAGGAACCAGGCATTGACTCCGCTACCATACTCTCCAACATCACTCTTGTCCTTCTTGTTGGACAAAAAACTGATCATCCTGAAGGACCCACAACTTCCACCGGCAAATCTTCCGAAGAATTACCGGGTGGATCAGTATTGCGTGTACCACCAGTCGCTAGGACATCCTACTGACAGGTGCTATGACCTGAAGCATGCAATCCAAGATTTGCTGGAAACCGATAGAATCTGTTTTGCACTGGGGAATACGGACATCACTCAAGCTCCTCTCCAAAATCACACTCCTCCTGCAAACTAAGGTGCTTCAGCCGGAATAGTTCTGCAACTGACTATTGAACAAATCCCACTTTTATCATGTTTTTCTTGTACCTCTTTTCTTAGTACGTCAGTCGGCCATGTTGGCCCATGTCATTCCCTACTATCAGTCCAGGTCAAGCAAGTGGCCAGGGGTCCTTGCTAGGTCTTTTTGTCAAGTCTGTCCTTTTTTATATTTTAATAAAAAAATTGCTCTTTTTAAGTTAAGTTCCATTGTGTTCTGAGATGCTTAATTTGGGAGTTGAACTAGTCTCTAATGCCCGTAAGGGACAACTTGATCATCTAAATGAGAAGTTCAACAGATATCAAGACAAATGCAGAAACAGTGAATACTTCTCTGAGCCACCAAATGACAATCAACTGAGACGAGGTAATATAATGACCATACATGCTCTCGACCAATCAAGGATAGGATAGGAGGCCATCTTTTGATAACCTTCACAATACCTCACTTACCTATGTTATACATTCGCTAGTTAGACCTTTGAACCTAATAGTCTTTCTTTCAAGACCTATACAAGGGCACCTCTTGACTGGCAAAATGACAACTCAAAAGAGGAATAACCAGCAAAGAGCAACTACCAAATGCGGTCTTTTGGTCGAACTACGTCATGACCTGATCCCTATTTGGGTACGTAGGCAGCCTGAAATCAGGTTCGGTCATAACACAGCAAATGTGCCACAATACAAGACAACCATGTACCAAAAAAAAAGATAAGGAAAAAGAAACAAAGAAAAAGGTACTTGGTTATAAAACAAAGCTGTACCAAAGGATAAGGCCTGAAGAAGCTGGTTCATCTTGACATCAAACAAATATCATAGGGTACCCTACCCCTGCTAAAATAGAAACTTTGAGCCTCATCTCGTTTCTAACCAAACCACATTTTGTCTCAAACATTAAGTCCTCCTTGATCTTTGAGAGGACTTGAGCATTAATGGTCAAAAGCATTCATCTCCACTACCGACAGACAATGATGAGAGAAGACTGTAGAATTATCTGAAAAAGAGCAGACAATGAGAAAATGCAAGACTTGTATACCCAGTCTTGGTAAAAACCCGAAAGGGCCGAGGGGCAAAAAAAAAAAAAAGGGATAAATTAAATTTCAAATTTCACGGGCATAGTAAGGAATCATCAACTCCTACTATTGCGCAAAAATTACGTGAACCCAGTCCTGGTGAAAACCTGAAAAGGCCTAGGGGCAAAAAAAAAGGGGACAAAGATCAAAACATATAGCCCAATCCTGGTGAAAACTTGAAAAGGCTCAGGGGTAAAAGAGGAAAAAATAAACTGATACACGCTTTGCAGACATCCATCCCCAATAAATACAGATCTACCACAAGGATGATCAAAACACAGCATAATCATTTAAGGCAAAGGAACCTAGCTAGGTCTCCTAATTCAAGCAACCTCAGACATGGTCAGTTCACTGGTCAATTGTCAGCCTACCACAAAACCGCCTGTCAGTCATTCCATTAGTCTTCTCAACAGGTCTATCACATCCCTTGTCTGTCAGTCCATCAGTCTTTTTATCAAGACATCATCAGTCAGTCAAAATTCAATCCCCAGTAGAGTCAGTTCAAATTCAACTGCTCACTCCCCCTAGCGCCAAAAGAGTTGTGAAACCAGGGCAGGACAAAGTCGGCAGACTATCCTGGGTGATACGGATAGTTGAAGATCAGTACATCCCATGGGGCAAATACATACAGTTGAATCATCCAAGCAGGGGGCATGTCAAATTCATCATGCTATATATACAGAAGGACAAGATTCGTGCAATGGCTCAGGGCTACGGCTCTCGCTCCCACATTCGATTTCATTCCGCTTTTCAAAACTCTTGAATCCAAATTCACTTTTATCAGCTATCATATCAAATTCATCCCCAGCCAGGCAATTGGGCGATTTTCTGCACTATCAAACCATCCTATCTCGGTGAAGCAGCTGAATGACTGTCTTTACTCCTATCATTCTGCTACCCTGGAAGGCAATCGGGTGGTTGTTTAGAGCGTTGCATTTTATCTCCATGAAGCAGTTAGGCGGTTGTGTTTACCCTTCTTATCCTTATCGATCTGCTGGGTAGATGTTTGCAGCATCGCGTCCCCTTCACTATTAAAGGAGCACTGGAACTATCATGTGGTTAGATTTCAGTTGCTGCCTCTTGTGAAGTCCCTGCTTGACGAACTCACTGTTAAAGGAGTACTGTCACGTTCGTGTGAGTGAACACCAGTTACGGCCTCAGGGAGGTTAGTTTTGAACCCATCATCTTCATTTTTGCATTCATCATTTCATTCTTGCTTGACTAACTCACTGTTAAAGTAGTACAGTCACGTTCGTGTGATCGAACACCAGTTATAGCCTCAGGGATGTTAGTTTTGCACTCATCAAGGCTTGACACCCATCTTCAGTGAAATGGTTGTGTGATCGACCCTTATCTCATCTATCTTCGGTGAAATAGTTGTGTGATCGATCCTCACCTCATCTATCCTCGGTGAAACGGTTGTGTGATCGACCATCACCTCATCTATCCTTGGTGCAACGGTTGTGTGATCGACCATCACCTCATCTATCCTTGGTGCAACGGTTGTGTGATCGACCCTCACCTTATCCATCTTCAGTGAACGGTTGTGTGATCGACCCTCACCTCATCTATCCTCGGTGAAACGGTTGTGAGATCGACCCTCACCTCATTTATCCTCGGTGAAACGGTTGTGTGATCGAACCTCACCTCATTTATCATCGGTGAAACGGCTGTGTGATTGACCCTCACCTCATCCATCTTCGGTGAACGGTTGTGTGATCGACTATCACCTCATCTATCCTCAGTGAAACGGTTGTGTGATCGAACCTCACCTCACTCTATTTTTGGTGAAACGGTTGTGTGATCGATCTTCATCTCATCTATCTTCGGTGAAACGGTTGTGTGATCGACTGAAAGTTGGGTTTTTCGGTCGTTGAAACGAATCACCCTATTTCAATACTTTAATTTAATCCGAATCTTGCATACATATGAGAATGGTATAGGGCTTGTGTCAGATGTCGAATTCTCACTCGGGGTTAGTTAGTTAGTGCAATAAAGAAAATAAAAAAAATAAAAACAATAAAATAAAGAAAAGATTAAAATGGTGGAGTGGTGAGAATGATGGAATAATGAGATTTTTTAAAAATACTTTTGTTTGAGAAATTATTAAGGTCTACCACTATCAATGAAACAAGCATAAAACATAATTAAACATGAGAAAAAAAAACTAACATTTATTTAGAAGGATTCATTAAATTAAAAAGTACTTACAACACTTGAAGACAAAGAAATTGCAAGAACATTCGAAAGTAAAGCTGTAAAAATGGTGAGATGGAGAGCTTTCTTCTTCACTTTCTTTCTTTTTCTCCTTCCTTTGCAAGAGTCACCAAAGATGGAGATATACCGAGAGATAGAGAGAGAACCAAAGATCCGTAGGTGAGAGAGAAGAGGTTAGATGATAGAGAGTGGGGTGAGAGAGAGAGAGAGAGAGAGAGAGAAAAGGGATCGAGAAATGAGAGAGAGATGAGAAGAGAAGTTAGGGGGGAAGGAACCATTTTTTAGAGGAAGAGATGGTGTAGGTTATATAGGATCATAGTTAGGGTTTGGAGAGAAAGAGGGTGTGATGAGATGGACGGCTAGGATTTCGTAGAGAAAAAGAGAAATTAGGGTTTCACTTTTGAAAAGTGAGTTGTTAGGATGGGAGAGAAATTAGGAAAGAAAGTAAGAAATGGAAGGGGATTAGGGTTTTGAAAGAAAATGAGATGGGTGGCTAGGATTAGAGTTTGGTGATATGGGTGGCTAAGATTTACTAGAAGGTGGTGGCTAGGTTTAGGAAAAAGAGATGGGATTAGGGTTTTTGAACTAACTAGGGTTTTGAAAAGTAAGGATGGACGGCTAAGATGATTAAGATTGGACGAATAGGATTAGGAGAGAGAGATTAGGGTTTTGAGAAATAAAAGAGAAAAAGAAGGGAAAATGATGGCAGAGGGTTTTGAACCCTGGTCTCTAACACAGACTCCCATAGATTTCACCAACTAAGCAAGCTTTTCTCCTTTGTCTGGTATAGTGATCTTTATTACTCAAGTCCTCTTTCTTGGAAATCGACTCTTCAGCTCCCTAGGCCTCATTATGTAATTGTGATCTCTTGGCTTAGCCCATTCTTGGCCTGCATCTACTTGGTATAGCCTGTTGGCTCTTTAGTCTTCAGTAATGGGCTTTGATGCTTAACTACGGCCTCCGGTCCTTGAAAATCGTCCAGTTAGGATTCCTGAGACAGTTAAAACACGTAATGAGAGTTTATTGAAATGACTGAATATCTAGATTTTCAGAAATGTGTTTAAACTATGCAAATATACCATTTTTACCAGAAATGTGTGTGTTATGCAATGGAGGGAACTCTTACGTATAAAAGTTTGTAAAAATGCAAGTTCTACGTAAAAGAGTGCGATAATGCTAAAGTATAATCGTGAAAAACAAACACTTTTAAGCGAATATCATCGAACCTCACCTCATCTATCATCGGTGAAACGGTTGTGTGATCGACCCTCACCTCATCCATATTCGGTGAACGGTTGTGTGATCGACCCTCACCTCATCTATCATCGGTGAAACGGTTGGGTGATCGACCCTCACCTCATCCATTTTCGGTAAACGGTTGTATGGTCGACCCTCACCTCATCTATCGTCGGTGAAACGGTTGTGTGATCGACCCTCACCTCATCCATATTCGGTGAACGGTTGTGTGATCGACCCTCACCTCATCTATCATCGGTGAAACGGTTGGGTGATCGACCCTCACCTCATCCATTTTCGGTAAACGGTTGTATGGTCGACCCTCACCTCATCCATCCTCGGTGAAACGGTTGTGTGATCGACCCTCATTTCATCTATCATCGGTGAAACGGTTGTGTGATCGACCCTTACCTCATCTATCCTCGGTGAAACGGTTTGTGATCGACCGTCACCTCATCATCTCCGGTGAAATGGTTGTGTGATCAACCTTCACCCCATCTTCGGTGAAATGGTTGTGTGATCAACTTTTACCCCACCTTTTGGGAGTGGACGTGCATTCACTCCTCTTATTCATCATGCTTACTCAATACTGCTTTACTTATCGATCTCTGGTAAGGTGGGCGTATGACTAGCCTTTACCTCATCTCTGGGGAATGAACGTATGTTCATTCCCTGTACTCATCCATGCTTATCTCCTCATCCATCATGTTCAGCTTGCTCTGGTGTAAAAATTGGTTGATTCTAGTCTTTGTCGTTCAATTACCAACTCGGCACTCTTCGACAAAGAGGGGCAGCCGTAAGCACCCCATTTTTACACCCCCCTCAACCATGGTTAATAAACTTAACCATGGTTAGCTCAACCTAACCCTAAGTCAACCCCGGTTAAACCTTAGGTCAAAACCCTAGGTAAATCCAATCAAGTCCAATTATAAAATTTCATTACCCCAAACCCAAGTAGTCAAGCCTAATTGCCCAATTGCCCAATTGCCTAAGCCAAAGCCTATTTACCATAGCCCAAGCCCAAATGTCATAGTCAGAGCCCAATAACCATAACCCATGACCCATCTACTAATAACCCATGATCCATAAAGATCTAGTCCACATATCCATATCCACCTAATCTATATTTTACAACTCATGCCCATATAACTCATAGTTCACTCAACCCATCAACTCTCCTACACCTCTTACAACTCTCTTACACCTCTTACAACACTCAACCTATCAACTCTCTTACACTCCTTACAACACTCAACCTATGAACTCACCTTACAACACTCAAATCTTTACCTACTAACTACTTTTATCTATCATGTAAAAGACACAGCCCAACCTCTTAGTTTTCCTATTAATATAAATCCCTTAGCCCCTTAGATCCACCTCCTCAAGACCCCTAGAAGATTCCCACTCACTTGTGTTTCTCTTGATTTTGAAGGAGGGAGAAGAAACTAAGGTTTAGAGTTTGGAATGAATTCTAAGACTAAAAGCTTAGAGTTCTTCACTAACTCTCTTCATTTGTGGACTCTAAACAAAACCCTACTTCTTGGAGCATTGAAGAAGAATACTTGGAGAAGTAGACACTCCTTCTTTCATTATCTTCTCTTATTTTTTATTTTATTTTTATTTAGTTCTCTTCTTGGTCTCTCATTTCTCAAGTATAGTTGGGTCCCTCTACACCATTAGATTGGTGTAGAGGGACCCCATATCAAAAGTAAGAAGATGTTCTTTTTTTCTCTTCATTTTCATGTACATATTTCTTTTTTTTTATGTACCCACTAGTGTGGATATGGGTAGGCCCGTAGAGAGTGGAAGCTAAAGATATACCTCTCTTTTCATTTTGTTTCTTTTTTGAGATTCTAGTCTTCTTTCTAGAATTCTTTATGAAAGCTCATCCCCTCTCTAATATTCATTAGAACGATATTACATCATTTATAATGGTGTAAATGAACCACCTTAAAAGGGAGAGGATGAGTTTTCAATTTCTCTACTTGTCTCTTTTTTCCTTTTTTTCTTATTCTCCATGATTTATGTTGAATGGGTAAATGATGGTTTAAGGACTTACGGTAAATGATGGTTTAAGGACTTAAAGAGGACATTATTCAAAATGCCTCATACCAAAGATAATTTTATTTGATCTATTATCAACACCAATCTAACAAAATAGGTGTTGGCAATAGACCATTTACTATTCATAATGCATATCCCTCTTTATATCCTAAATATAATCTTTTAGCCTAACTTTTCCTTAATCTTTCTCTTGGATTAAATTTGACTTTAATTAAGTTGGTCAAAACCCTACCTATATAAAAATCCAAAAAAAAAAAACATGATAAAATCTCAAAATATCAAAAACATTCAAATATAACCATATACCAAAAACATTCAAATATAATCAAAATACCAAAATTATTTAAATATCCCCAAAATCCCAAAAAAATATAAAAATACAGAAAAACCAAAAAGAGACTTGTAGGACCTCTTTAGCTTTGGTTAGCTCACCTAACTATAGTTAAATCTCCTGTAATCGCGGTTAGACTTAACACTTGTGCACTTGACCTGCCCGATCAATCAACCCTAGCCTTCGAGCTAGACCCTTGATCACCCTATGCACACACACACATACCCTTAGCATTGGCACGGGCTCATGTGCCAGAACTACGCTCTGTCTGATCTCACCCCAATGTGAGTACGTAGGCAACCCTACTCGGCTTCGACCCTAGCCATCTAGCCATTTATTTTTCTTGGATTAATATTTTTTTAAACACTTAGGCATTCTTATTAATATTGAGATTAAAATTGGCTTAAATTTAGGAAGTAGGTAACCGTTATAAAACGGGGGTCCTGGGGTGCCTAACACCTTCCCCGGTGCTTAATCGAACCACTTACCATAATCTCGGTTAGACCACTAGCCTTATCCAAATCAATTATTTATCTGGGACCTATCCCTAAGAATGAATAGGTGGCGACTCTCAGTCAACCATATGGGAGTACAAAAACCGCGCCCACACCTAGATTACCCCAGCATTCAACATATAGAATTTGTTAATTAAGGTATAGTTTACAAGTAGCCCACCTAGAGGGATATTTTAAACCTTAACATGCTTGCACCTTATACCTGTCTTCAATCATGGGTGACTATCAGGGCACTCTTACTTAGGTAAGCACCCACGCAGGGGCATGTAATGAGTTATACTTGTGATTGTAATAAAACACATTCGACCCTATGTCTCGACATCATATATGGGGTTCAAATCCCAAGCAGACAGGTCTTCACAAGACCTATCTCCAGCCTTAACCTGATAGGCCCCCGGTTCCCAACAACCTGGGTAAAGCATACCGGACCTCTATTCGACAGCCCTATCGGATCACATGTGCGCTGTCACACCCAATCAAAATCAGAAAACAAAATACAATCATCATTATTAGCATCTTTGCATTTGTATCTACATATATAGTACAGTTACGCAGAGTTTGTCCTTGTCCAGGTAGATGGTAGGACCTTCAAGAATTGTTAAGTCAATGGTTCTGTGCATTTGATCTCTCAGGTAGCATGTGATGAAAACCTCCAAAAAATAATTGAAGTGAGGACAGAAACTATATGATTACATTAGAATTAGCATTCATTAGCATTAGCATTAGCATTAGCATTAGCATTAGCATTCAAATGTTTGTCCAATGTAGGGGTGGATCCACCAACAATGTGGCCATAGGTGTAACATATATGACTACATTTTCTCCCCCAACTGAAGTGAGGAAGGAAATTGTTGCATATTTGATGGGCAGATTAATGTTCGTGTAAATGGAATAAGGAAGAAACAAAATTCAATGTGTAAATGGAAATAACGTCACATAAACCAATTTCTAACAAAATAAACTCAAAGTTAACGGGAGTCTGATAATTGTTTTTTTTCACATAAATATCCAAATTATATCTTAAATGTTAAATGACCCTTTACTTTCTCATTCATTTGAGGTTGCTTCCACGACATCATCATTACTGCACAAGGCAAAGAAAGAGAACAATAAGTTATTATTGTTTTTTAGATGTTATTTGCATAGAATAAATAAATAATTTAATTATCTTAGTATCTTGAAAGACTCAAGGACTTATTGGGTTTCTTTGTTTCTCCTTCCTCCAATTTGCATTTTTTTTGCTGATGTTCCTGCATTATAAGAAATACATTACCCAAAGAAGTATAACAATTTTAAATAAACAATATGTAGAAAAAAAATTTACCTAGAGGACCTAAACTAAGCCAAATTTACTTTCTAAACCTTTTACAAATGTTTTCTAACAACCTTTCTCAAACTGTTTCAGAAATGCCAATGCGTCCCAAACTTTTTCAAAAATTCCAATAGGTCCTGAACTTTTTTAAAAATTCTGAATATGTACCTAGTTGTTCATACTAAAATGGCAGTCGATTTTATTAAAAGCGACAATAATCTAGGATATATATATATAAGTGACAACAATCAGGTTGTTGTTTTTTATTTATAAAAATGACACTCCTGTTTTACCAGGAATGGTACTTTGTTCTCCATTTTCGAGGGATAAACTTTTGATTTAAAAAATAATCCAATTGGCTTTCCACCCAATCCGATTGGTTTTCATTTCCTACTAAAATTAGAGGTCTTTGGCCATGATTTTCATGTCCAAACTCCTTGTCAAGAAAAAAGTTTTCTCTCCCAAAGTCAAAGAACTCACTTCATTTTCAACCTCTCTTCAACCATGAATTATCAACAAACCGGGAAAGAGAAAATGTATTACTTTCTGGATTTATTTTGGAATCACGAATACTAACCAACAACACTCAACACTTGAGTGAGTTCCTTCCTCACATCCCTCATTCTTTTGATATATATATATATTTTACATTGAGTTTTCTGCCCATAGTATACAGTATTTATTTCGTTGTTAAAATTACTTTATACACCAATGGGCATGGATGATTCTACTAGGTTGTTTAATTGAGTACATGTTTTTTGCTTATATTTATTTATTGTTTTTGTTTCATATTGTTCGGGATGTTAAAGTCAGATTTGTGAGTTTCCTAGAGTTTGCAATGTGAACAGATTCTGGGTTAGTAAAACCCAAATTTGTGGGCCAATTTGGTGGCCGTTCTAGGGGCTGTAACATGAGTTCAGGGCTGTAACATGAGTTCATTTGAGGTTAAAAAATTCAGATTTGCGGTTATACTAGGAAACGTGAGAATGAGCAGATTTGGGCTGATCTAGAGAATGCACATGAGCCCTTATACCTGTGATTTTTTTGGTATTTTAAATATGTTTGATATGGGTATACTCTGTTTTTCATTGGAGATAGTCTTTTGGCATGTACTTGAATGAAGAACATCTACATTCTTGGTTTTAAGAGACCCAAAAGTCAAGTTTGTTTGGCTTATTAAATGGTTGTTTTGTTGATTGGTGGGACTATATTTTTCATACTCATTTTAGTACTTGATATAATCTGGAGCTTATGTTTCTGGGACAGTTTGACATTCCATGTTTATGTTAATCTTCAAAGTACGTTAATCTGAATTTCCTAGCTGCATTGCAGTCTACATAGTTCATGTTCTCTTAGTGCATCTTTAATCTAAAATTTTATGATTATAGGACTGTTTTAAAGTCTATGTTTGTGGCCTTCTTTGAAGTATCTTTATCTTAATCTGAACTTTCGCCAATGTGGGACTATATGGTCATGCTTGCTTAGTGCATCATATTCTTGACAATAAAAGGGCAGGGCCTATATAGGTATACTAGATTAATCACAAAATCCTAGTGGCAAGGTCACCAGTGGTCTTTTAATAGAGAGGGATCCATTTTGATAAAGGTTCTAAAAGGGGTAATAAATTTTCTGGCTTGTGGAGCTATGCTTTAGCCTTGTTTGAAGTTTAATCTTTATCATCTCATGTTCATAAGTTGACATGTATATTCACCCTCTTTGTATATTTACTTGGTATTCTAATTTTCATCGATGTTTCCTAGAATTAGATTGGGTTCAAAAAGTTGGTAACTGTTATCTCATGACAGGGTTCACCAGGGTGCCTAACACCTTCCCTGGTGCACAATAGAATCTCCTTACCCACAGTTTTAAAACCAATAGGGTCTCCTATCCAACCCCAAAATTAGGATAGGTGGAGACTGAATTTCATATTATTCGGGTTTGGGATATACCTATATCGAGTTCAAATGAGGGTGAATTCACATGCGCATATCCATCTTCTCTCTTTTGTTTCACGCTTGTGTGCCCAGACCTTTGCTTTCTATCCGCCAAATACTGAAACCAGAGTCACTAGGTACTCTGCTTTTGTCCAACTAGAACATCATTGTACATGCATAAACTTCCCCTGTGCCTCTCCCTTTGGTAGCACATGCTCTTACCTTTGATACGATTCTTGATAGTTTAGATTTTAGAATGACTGAACAAGATTTGTTCTACTACCCAATTGATTAGGATAAAGTACTGACAAAAGGAAAAGAAATCAGATACTGCTAGCTCCACTTCCTTTATAGTCACTTATTTTTTTTAGGGGATGACGTGTTATTCTCTTCGGCTAAGAAAAAGACACGTGTTTTGCACTAAAACGTATCATCCCTCGAAGAAAGTGGAACTAGGCTTACCCAAAGAAAACATAAGAGACTCAATATTATTATTATTATGGTCTCAAGGGGCTGATTTGGCTTAATTACTTTAACCATTATATAAAGAACATGTATTCACAAGAACACCATTGGAATCTCTTCAAGAACCCTTCAAAGAGCATACCTCTTTCGCCATGCATGTTGTCTAACACTAGATGAGACAGTGTCATTCATCGATCATCTGCAAATAAAATAGATGACATGGTTATGGCTTAAGGCCATATATGATCAAGATCACCCAACAATTGACTTTTTACCAAATGGTGGTCCACTGATTGGGTGATTTAGCAACGTGTTGGGCCTATGCAAACTTGCATTCTATACAAATCATACACAATATCATTTCTTTTAACCAATGAAGGATATTCCATTACAACCAATATAACCGTGGATTTCAGAAACAGCAATAATCCGCTCCTCATGGGGTGCTGTGAGGAGCGGTGTCTTGCCCCTTTTTTCTCCGCAAGTGTCCCTTTTAACTGTGGTTAATATTTTTAACCATGATTTTTTTTTCTAAAAACCAAGTTTAAAAATGAATCCTAAGGGTTAGTGGAAGTTGAAAGGGGACACATGGCGAGAAAAAAAGGGGCGAGACACCCCTTCACACGGCAAGGAGGGGATTATTTTCCTTAAAAAAAATACTTATAAGAGTATTTTTGTCATTTTAGACCCGCGGAGTTTGTTAAATTCCGACAGTTATGAAGGGGTGGTTGAGCTACTAGTGTTCCATGTTTCTTCCCAAGGATCGATTTAAGAAGTACTTTTATAGTCTCTCATCACTTGATGTTTGGGGGTAAGTTTCATGTGCCTTCCAAAAAAACCAGTTTCATGTGCCATGTAAATTTAAAATAAGACATGAGTGGAGACAAATAATAGAAAAAGCCCAATAAATAAGGAAAATTCATTACTAAATTTTACTTATAAGAACATAAAAAGAACATAGATGAAGCAAAAATTCATCAAATATATTAACATAAAAGAGCACATATTTAAAAAGAAAAGACAAAGTGCAAAAAAAAAAAAAAAACTTTTGATTTGAATGTCATCGGGTTGGGTTAGGCAGAGATTTCAAGTAAGATTCTTATGTTAGAGTGCAACACAATCAATTAACACAATCAATCAAAGAACAAATGAAGAAATTCAAAGGAATTTCATCACCGTCTACATGAACATAGTAAAAGAATTTTATGTTCATGTAATATAAACATAAGAAAAATAATCACCTCCTTGCTGGTGGAGCGAAGGAAAGCATTCGTCCCCTTTTTCTCGTCATTTGTCTCCTTTGAACTTTATTTAACCATGGTTAAGATTCATTAATCCTTAGGGTTAAAGTATCTAATCTTGTTTTCTATGAATTTTTTTTTTTTTAGCCATAGGGATTAAAATCTATTAACTCAAGGGCAATTAAAGTGTCTTCGTGAGGTGAGGAGGAACAATAATAATATGCTTATGATGGGAGGATTATTGCTCTTAGTTTCAAGTACAAGGAGAATTTCGTAATTACTGAGCGATGAAATGGTATTTTTGAAAACATTTATCCCTCAATTCCAAAGAAAATGCTCCCATACTTACACTGAAATTTAGGAGCTCTGGCTACTCTGCATAACTTTTTATGCAAAGCTACGGATCATTTTTCCTTCCTTTTATAAATGGAAAATGATTTTGGTAAAACCCTTTTTTTCCTCTTGTAGTGATTAGAGGGGTCACGTGTGATGCACACGTAAGAAGAGGGGAAGGGGAGAGAGATTGGGAAGAGTGATCCTAGTGAGAGCATTTTGAAAAACAATTAAATATGTAGGATATAAAAACTTGATGGACATTTTAGATTAAAATTTTTTTTTGTGAGATTATGAAGGACACGTTAGAATAGAGAAGGACATTTTAATAATTAAAAAGTTACTTTTTCTCTTGAAAAATAGTTACCATATAGAGTATGTGCCTCTTTGTTAAGAGAGACCAAGGAGGAAGCATGAGAAAAGATAAAGATAAAGATTTTAGGGAATTGTGGAGATATAAAGAGATTATTATTAGTTGTAGTTGATATTATTACTTCAATACCCCTATTAACTTTTCTCATATAAAATAAGATAAAATAATATTTTGATTTTTTTTTATATAGAGTTGGATAAAATTGAAAAAATATAAAAAATTACCTTACTAACTACATTCACAGTAAGATACCATTAAATTGGGACTCATTAGGAATATTATAAAAAAAATCAATCAATTTTATACCCCCCGCTTCTTTCATTAAAATAGTAGAGATTATGGATAAAATAAGAAAAATATAAAAAAATTACCTTACTAACTACATTCACAGTAAGATACCATAAAATTGGGACTCATTAGGAATATTATAAAAGAATCAACCAATTTTTTAACCCCGCTTTTCTCATTATAATAGTAGAGATAACTACATTCACAGTAAGATACCATAAAATTAGGACTCATTAAGAATATTATAAAAAATCAACCAATTTTTTAACCCCGCTTTTCTCATTATAATAGTAGAGATTAGTGATGGACATGGTTAGAGGTTGCTACAAGATAACGATTTTGTTTTGCAAGTACTACTTTCTCCTTAGTTTCAACTTTAAAAATCAATTACACAAGTCCAACTTAATCACAACCAAAACCCGATTAACCTGAATTTAGCCTAATGATGAGAAATGAACCCTTGTGTTGGACATGGGTTAAGCACGCCGAATTGAAAGTAGGGTTGCGTTGGGCCATGAGCAAGTAGTTGTGAACTTAGAGTTGGGTTCGGGTTATCTCCCAAGTCCTAACCCGACACTTATTGGATTGGACCTAGAACGAGCGCGCACACACATATATGGGCCTCTTTGCTGGACTGGTGTTCAGTAAGAAGGAATTTTGAGGATTTGGATTTCCTTGTTTGGCTGTGATCTAAATGGTACTTGAAGGGTTTTTTTTTTTTAATTTTTTGGTAGTGGCATCATTTACCTACGTTAGGAAGGTCAGATGTTAACTTGGCATTTGAGCTCTCTTGCAACTCTGTCCAGAAGGATTGGATCTCAGACCTCCCTCCACTTAAGGGTCTTCTTTCGTGTGGATTTTGTTTCGCATGTCCCTCCAACTTGTGCTAGTTTTCATGTTTTTACTTTTTTTTTAAAAAAAATTTCAGCGAAAGTGATAAGAAACTCTCGATAGTATTTAATATCGAGAGTTTGGCCGCAGGATTGATAATCTAAAAAGGTCCAAAAGCTTGAATGCATTTAATGGGACCCACTATATGTTTTGATGTAACCTTAGTGGGGTTACCTTATTGAGTCTTTTGCATATATTGGCTCTTTGCTCGACTGGTGAACATATACAAGGATATTTCATTTCTTATAATATTATATTATTTTATCTTCTCATATATGCCACTTTCTTACATATATATGTGACGTTCTATTTTATAATACCGAATAAACCTTCAATTAAAAACTAAAAAAAGACAAAAATGAGAGATTGGGAACCAAGTTCTCCTCTTTCCTTTGGACTTACTTCAACCCGAGCTCCCATATCCGATCCATTTTAGAGTAATACAAACCTCATATTTCTGAAAAAGAAAGATTCATCCAACATTTTTGTAATTACATTTTGTTTGTCCTTCCTTATGAGATTTTGTCTAACTGTAAAATACTTCTTCGTGATTTTTAAAGGGATTCTTCATTATATTCTATGTTTGTGGCTTGAGATCCAGGAATTTCGTTTTTTTGTCGGAACTTTTAAAAGTCCTGAACATTAATATTTTGAAATAAGAGGCAAAGAGTTTAAGAAGAGAGGGAGAGAGTTTTTAACGCTTGGGTTCAATTTAATTAGAAGTTCCACACTTACGGAACTTTAAAAAATCTTTTTCTTTGTAGAACTTGAAAGTTCCATATTTGTGGAACTTTTGCATTCTATATGGAATACTATAGCTCTAAACATAAGTAAAATTAGGTGTGACAATAAAAGTTTTAGACTTTAAAAGTTCTACCAAAAGAACGGATCCTTGAGAATACTGATTCTTCGAGTTATACTCATTGATTTTTGTTTCTAAAATCCTTCGCCCAGCATCCCAACCCATTCTTTCCCAGGAATTCATCCATATGGTTTATGTATCTAAGAAATATTTTAGTCTTGTGTCAATAAGGTACATGAATAACATAGTTCTATTCCAGTCGTTGCTGAAGTTTCATGATTGAAGGATTCAGATTCCTCAGAACAGTCCCTTCTTTCCTAGGAATTCATACAATGATGGGGGCGAAGGCATGGCGGCAATGCAGTGGCGAATGGGCTTATTGTTTGGACGAGGATCAAACAACATGCTGACCTAAAAAAATTAGGAGAAGAGACCTTAGTGTTCCCCAAACTCCTATTTAATTAAGGGTATATTCGGTATTATAAAATAGAAGGTATGGCTTGGTTTAGTGTAATTTGACTTTCTTTTTGTCAGAAGTATGCCTTCATCCTCACCCTTAATGCTGAGCTATGATCGGTTAGGATTTAGGAGTATATATGGGAGTGCCATAGACTGACTCTAAAAAAATACAAAAAAATAATAATTAACATTTAAGACAAACAGCCACAATTTACAAAGACACCAGATTCTCTGGGGATCAACCAGAGAAAAAACAATGTTGGCTGTGATCCTATCTCTGGTTTGAATCCCAGTGGAAGAGAAAAAACATAAGAAAAAAATGAAGTTCCCACTCTTTTTCTCTCATTCGATCTACATTTGCCACACATGTTGAATTTAATCTACATTTGCCACATATGCAGAATTCAATTGGAGTGAAATCCTCTACGGCAAATCCGGTTATCACCCTTTGAGTGGCCATGTGTCCCCTTTGATATCCCTTAACTGTGGTTCAGATTCACCTACCCCTAAGGTTCACCCACTCATCCTTGGTTTTTTTTTTTTAAATATTAATTTTATTTTTTAAAATAAAAAACTGTTTTAGGGTTTTTTTAATATTAAAATATTAAAAAAATAGAATTAATATTTAAAAAAAAAAACCAAGGATGGTTGGGTGAATCTGAACCACAGTTAAGGGGTGTCTAAGGGGACACGTGGCCATCTCAAAGGGTGATAACCGGATTTGACAAATCCGGTTATCACCGTAGAGGATTTGACTCCAATTCAATTACAATTGTTGTGATCCTAGCTCTAGTTTGAATGCCATTGCACAATATAAAGCTGACAGTCAACCTCAAATGGGGATTGGATTTGGTCTGGACCTCGCCAGACCAAAACTGCCTTGCCCACCCACAGAGCCCCTCTATTTAAATTTAACTCTTGTGGGCAAAATTTATTTTAATAATTTTTTTACTTAAAACTAAGGTTATATGGTCAAATTCTAAGGGTTAGTGAATCTTAACCATAGTTTAGGGGTGTTGAAAGGGACACGAGTTGACCAGTATGACAGGGCAAGACAAAAATCTTGTGGCGAGGATGGGATGAAATCCCATCCCCCCTCAAATGGGATCGGATTTGGTCTGCCCTCGCTAGACCAAAACAGTTTGGCCTCTCACAAAGCCCTTTAACTATCCTTTTAACCCAGGTTATAAAATTTTAACTATTATAGTTAATTTTTTTTCCAAAAAGCAAGATTACATGGTTGACCTTAAGGGTCAGTGATTATTAACCACAGTTAAGGGGTGTCAAGAGGGACATGTGTTCTTCCTATATTATTTTATTCATATACACATGTTTGCCAGAGGCTCTAGTGGACAGTCTTTATATAATGGGGTTTTCTCACTTACTTTTCCTCACTTCATCGATGACTAGCGGGTGGCACGTGTGATGCACGTGAGAGCAAGGGGAATTAGTTAACCACAATTAATAGAAGTTAAAAGGGAAACGTGTTGGCTGTGATTCTATTATGTAAATAGACAGATAGATGAGTAGTTTGGGAATTAAATTAAAACATTAAATTTAAGTTTTGTTTTATATAAGGGTAGTTTAGGAAATTCAAAAAAATCAGGCTACGCTGCCTCTCCTATTATAATAGTAAAGATAATCAATTCCCTTTTGTGTGTAAATTTTCTTAAATGTCCACGTGTCAGTTCCTCCTTGAAATCTGGTTTACTGGTAGAAGGAAAAAGATGAAGGGTGTGCACCCTGTAATACACTCTAATGCCAAAGTTAGGATATGAAGAAAATGATGTACAGTAAAGAAGGTTGAAACAATAGCAATATTCGTGAAAATTGCCGATCCTTATGCATTAAATCTCTTGGGGTATTTATAGGTTTAATTCTGTATGCCCATACATGGCTATGGATGATCATGCCACTTATTTTAAGATCATTACCAAATATGTCAGACAGATCTTGAGTCTTACGTGTCGCACATGTGAGCCTACTATTAATAAGGTCGGTCTGGAGTCGAAAACAGGTTGAGGTGACTAGCATTAAATGTATTTAATGCTAAGACAATGTTTTTCACCTAACAACAAAGTAGAATGATCGTCTCCTGATTATTACGTCATGCGAGTCGGTCTCGTTATTGACTTAAGAACGGGTTCGTTGTATATGTAAATACAGATGGAATAACCGTTGTTCAAATAGACGGCTGCTACATTCGTCTTCTGGATAACGAATCCGTTGTCCTGAAGACAACGGGTTCGTACTCAATTTGAATACGTGTCTCTCATTTGTTGTCACAACAACGAAGATTAGCTCGTCGTCACAACACTTAATCATTTTACGAATTTTACCTATTACACCTTTGATTCTATCTAATTCTACAAATGGATAGTAATATGGGTCCAAAGAACTTACCAACCTTTTCAATTTCTGCCCCCAACTTTAAAGGCAAGGCGTGGCCAAAAAAATTGTTACGAAGAACAACTAAAGATGTTATAGCCCTATGTACGAAGGATCCATGACGTTACCTTTTACAATTTACAGAACCAGAAAATCAATTCTTCTCGGTCTAAAATGTAACTATCCTTGGGCACAATGTCTTATTTAAGCCCACTGTTTGTGTCTGTTAAAAGTCTATTGCTTTTCTTTAACCCAATCCAACTTTCTTTCTAATAAGAATGTATTTAATGCTAAGACAGTGCTTTTCACCTAAAAAGTAGAATGATCGCCTCTTGATTATTACGTCCTGCGAGTCGGTCTCGTTATTGACTTAAGAACGGGTTCGTTGTGTATGTAAATACGGATGAAATAACCGTTGTTCAAATAGACGGCGGCTACATTTGTCTTCTGGATAACGAATCTGTTGTCTTGAAGACAACGGATTTGTACTCAATTTGAATACGTGTCTCTCATCCGTTGTCATAACAACGAAGATTAGCTCGTCGTCACACACTTAATCATTTTACAAATTTTATCTATTACACCTTTGATTCTATCTAATCCCACAAAATGGATGGTAATATAGGTCCAAAGAACTTACCAACCTTTTCAATTTCTGCCCCCAACTTTAAAGGCAAGGCATGGCCAAAAAAATTGTTACGAAGAATAACTAAAGATGTTATAGCCCTATGTACGAAGGATCCACGACGTTACCTTTTACAATTTACAGAACCAGAAAATCAATTCTTCTCGATCTAAAATGTAACTATCCTTGGGCACAATGTCTTATTTAAGCCCACCGTTTGTGTCTGTTAAAAGTCTATTGCTTTTCTTTAACCCAATCCAACTTTCTCTCTAATAAGAATTCTTAATTATAAAATTTTTTTTATAATAACTGCTGAAAAAGAATGGTAAAGACTTAAATTTAATTACTTAAAATAAGTAAGGACCCTCTAATAGAATCCTTCTAAGTCTCTACTAATAGAAAGTCCTAGTTATTGTATTTTAAATAATAAAATAAGGTAAAAGATAATTATGTCCACATAAAGTTTGGTATACTCCTTGTGTTTTTATTATTAGAATGATTTATATATGTACATATTAATATTAGTATAGGTGCACGCACATATTATTTTTTATTAATAAAAAACATAATATGATAAAATCAAATAATATTCTTAATATTATTTATAATTTCATAACCTCAATCAAATGATACTAAAAATTATTATCAGCTAAGCATATCAATTACTTTGAATTGATAACAAATAGTATGCATATACAAAAACAATAGTTTATTATAAACAAAATCTCATATAAAAAAAAAAACTCATATCAAAATCTAAATCGCTAATTATAGTTACCAATGAAGTAAATGTTTTGAAAGAAATCTTAAGTAAACAATGAATCAAATGTCTTGAAAGAAATCTTAAGTAAAAGTTCTCCAATTTTCAAAGAATATAGGGATTAATTTTGTTTTACTAAATAATGTCAAAATATAGAAGTTCAACCTAAAGAAATATATTGGATAAATTATTTTATTTGCACAATGTCTGTCAACATGACCAAAACTATTATAAAAAAAAATTAAATCATACTATCTTACCCGTAGTTAGATGGAGATAACAATCTGTATTATCTTTATTTGCCATAAGAATCTCATCGAGAAGAGATTGATAATGGGGCTATGTACATTAGTGCCTTCAATTTTAAGAATCCTATATTTTAAAAATGATGATTAAGCATGTCTAAACTAAATAAAATTAAAATTTTGGGGTAAGCTAAAAAGTCAAGTATTTGATTTACTTAACTACGATCACCCATAATATTCAGTGGATCTATTTACCGATTTAGAATTATAGAATTAAAATAAAGAAATAACCCATCAAATTAATATAAAATTACATGATGACCTACATCTTGCCAATGAAGTGAGAGAGTTTAAACCAAAGAGGTGGTGGTGTGTTGGCCAGGACTACACGTCAGGAAGCGGAGGTTCTAAGTGTTGGTAGATAACCAATGGAAAATCCGATGGAAAAGATAAACAAGCACACATACAAAGAAAACACAAGAGATATATGTGGTTCAACAATAAAATGCCTACGTCCATAGGTCAAGATCCGATTACTCCTTCCTTATTCAAAGAAACCTTGAGAAATCAGTACAATAATACTCTCCTTTCAGATTAAATCACAACTCATGTCCAAAGCCCTATGTACACCCCTCTCAACTCACCTTCTCAATGAACTCGAAGAATAATCCCGATCTATCTTCGCTTAAATCTTTTCTCAAGCCCTTGTGTGCTTAATCTCTTTATATTATAACTTACTCATCTTTTTTCTTGCAAATCCTAGACCTATAAGCACATATTTATAAGCCTAAATCGAAGTCCTAGACAATTAGAAAGTCTCAAATTCGCGCAACTTGCCAAATCCGGGTTTACAAACACCTTGTTATGCAAAAATCGGTCGACCGACCTCAGAACCGGTTGACCTCCTTGAGTTCTTTGGCTACTAGAATTGTTGCTCGTGTGTTTTGGGAGAGAGTGGTCGACCGGTTGCAATTCCGGTCAATCGCTTCCTCCAGTTTGAGCCACACACCTTCAACAAACTCCATCTTGGTGAAAACTTTAAGCCACGCCGCAACAGCTTCCACTTTAAACCAAATATCACCATCAATACCAAGAGAACCCACTTGCCAATCACTAACCAAATGTCCAAGGTAGAACACCACATCACCCATATCTGGGATGCACCTCCACCTCAAACTAGAATCTCTCTCAAAATTCTATAACACTGTTTTCAAATACTGCAAACAACCCTTTTTGGCATACCCGTCTCTGCACCAGCTATGAAAGAGATCCATTAGCTACGCACACCCTTGAATTACCCCGAAAAATCATCCACCTGATTCGATCAAACACGGCCAAAAATTAAACCATGAGCCTGACAACTGTCCTCCTTTTTAGAAGAATCTCAGAATAGGACATAGACCCGTCCTCTTCGCTGAAGACACCTCAACATCTCCTTCCTTTCCGAAATCCACTGGAATACTCATCTCTGCACTGACTGTGAAAGAGACCCTATGTGAGCTTCTTACCCTCTGCATATCATCTAATTTCTGATTTCCTACAGGCCTCGAAGATAGGTGGGTGAACCCTAGGGATGGATAAATCTAAACCACAATTAAGGGGGTGTCAAAAGAGACACGTGGTAGCCTCAAGTCCGTAGCTGGACTCCCCCAAGTTTAGTTATAACTGTCGAGAATGTCATTCATTGTTAGAAATATTAACCCCGAGGGTTAAAAAATCTTAACCAGATATTTTTTAAATATTTTTTTGTCTAAAAATCAAGGTTAGGTTGTTGAACCCTAAAGGTTAGTGGATCTTAACCACAGATAATATGGGTTTGACTATGGTTTGGTTCTCACACCCACATGTCAACACGGATCACATTCTAACTCATATTAACTGTGATTAAGTTTCACTAACCCTTAGGGTTTAACAACCTAACTTTGAATGTTAGGAAAAAAATAACTTTGGTTAAGAATTTTTAACCCTTAGGGTTAATATTTTTTTAATAGGAATGAAATCCTTGATGGTTATAACCGGACTTGGGGGAATCCGGCTACCCCCCAAGGTCACCATGTGTCCCTTTGACACTCTTTTAACCGTGGTTAAGATTCATCCACCTATCCTTAGTTTTTAGAAATAATTAATAGTGGTTAGAAATGATATTTTAATATATTTTTTAAGAAACCAAAGATAGGTGGGTGAACCCTAAGGGTGGGTGGATCTTAACCACAGTTAAGGGGTGCCAAAAGAGACACATGGCGACCTCAAGGGTGTAACTGGACTCCCTTGAGCTCAGTTATAACAGTCGAGGATTTGATTCCTAGCCAAGTGTAACCGCACTCCCTGCTTTTTGGTAAGCTTGGGCCTAGCCAAGAATGCGGTCTGATGTAAGTTAGATTCCAACAGATTGGGCTATATTTGGCTTGTCTGGTGGGGAAGGGCAGCTGAAATAAGGAATAGACAATGTAATGATATGCCAATAATATTGTATTAGAATTTAAAAGACACATTTCCAGAATTGTTACTGTTATTGTTTTGAGGTCTTTAAGTAGGACAAGTAAATTATTGGGGCCAGCAAATTTGTGTCATGGGATTTAGAACCTCTATGTAGTTACCAGCATTCATTTTGCAAAGTTCTTGTAAAACTATCGTTGGCTTAGTTTTCACTACTCTTGTGGAGAATGCCTAACAACTCGCATTTGGAAACCTAACCTAGTCTTTTTATGAAAACACCAGTTGCATTATTCTAGAGCTTTCTTGCTTTAATTTGTTAAATCATTTTCTATGTGGATCTTCCCTAATTACTTCATCTTTGTTGAAGGGGAAAAATGCCGGAAGAGACATGTGTCAGCTGCAACTGTTCACACGCTGGTTTACTGGTAGAAGGTAGGAGTTGAAGGGTGTGATACCCTGACCTGCACTCCGATGATAAAGTAGATGGAGAAGATGATGAACAGTGAGACACACAATAGCACTCAAAAATATATGCGTCCTTCAATCCCTTTTTCACTGAAATTCTCGGGGTATTTATAGGTTAACCTTGGTATGGCTATAGATGACCATAGATGCCCATACCACGTGCCCTGCACTCATTACCAAATATGTCAGTAAAATCTGCTACCTGTTGCATCACACGTGAAAGCCTACCATTAGTTCAGTCGGTTGGGTCTGACATCACACAGAAGTGACCTGCATTAAATGCCAAGGCAGTGCTTTCGGCCCACTCGTCAGAACAATCGATCGCCTCCTGATTACTGCCTCCTGCGAGTCGGTCTCGTTGCTGACTCGAGCTCGGGTACGTTGTATATGTTTTAAAATATGACCTGGACATCCTTATCTGAGTTACAACGGACTCGTTGTTCAATTAACACCGAAAACGTTGTCGAGAATACAACGTCTACGTTGTGCACAAGACAACGAACACGTCGTCAAAACACAACGAGAATGTTGTTCGCAAGACCACGGATACGTCGTAATTTATACAACGTGAACGCTATGCATCAGACAATGTTTATCCTTCTATTTTAAGCACGTTATTCAAACACATGTCCACGTGTCACTTTCGTGCACAAAACAACAAAAGCTAGCTCGTTCCCCAACGTTGATTTGTTTTTATGAATTTTATCCCTTACAGTTTGCCCCTTTATGAGGCTTAGAACGTAGTTCAAAGTGTTATAAACGGACAAAAGAGCAATAGACCATACCTGACTCTGCTTTCAGAATCTGAATCGTTGCGTGATTTACGCTGAGAAGAGAGAACGCTCAAGCCAGCTGGTTTACGCGTGCGAACCGTCACGCCTCATTAATGCAAGATAGGCTGTCATCATTACCGTTTCGGAATTCAAAATGCTTTATATCTCTGACGGTTACTCTCTTTACGTAAAACGTCGATCCTGCCACCGCTCTTTCCGGCTTTGACACAGGTGTACGGCTCTGATGGAGGGTATTCTTGTCTTTTCATATCTCTGAGATATCTATAAAAATCCCTCTGAGTTGCATCGTTTCGCTTATCTTGCCATTGAAGTACTGTTACTCTGCCCACTTTGCGTCTCAAGCGAAAGTTCAAGCTCTCTTCAGGCTCTCTCGTTTTTCTCTTTGTGGTACGCTCTTATTCCTTTTCTTACTGTCTTTATTAATTCTTCTTCTCTCTCTCTTCTTTGCTTCTTCTCCTTCTCTGTCGTCAGTCTGTCTAGTCTGCCCATCCTTTTCTTACCCACTGTTCTTTATTCTGTTCCCCTCAATCCATGGCTGTCGAGACCCCCATAGAATCCATTAGGGTAGATGAAGTTAGAGGCCAAACCGAAGATGAGGCTAGTTGCACTGGTAGTGCACCGTATGGTGCCTACATAGAAAAGTCTTCCGCCCCTACGCCAACAACAGTTAGCATACCTTAACCATTTTAGGGAGCGTTTCAAGTTTCCTTCCCACGTCAACCTTCATTTCAAAAGGGAAGACGCCCACATTGACAAACGATCAGCCTGTATCGTTGTCTATCTCTCCCAACTCGAGGCTGGTCTTCGATTTCCTCTTCATCCCGTCCTGGACGAAGTCCTTTCCACTCTACACCTTGCCCCGGGGCAAATGCACCCCAGCTTCTACAAATATATGTCCATGATGATTAAATTCATCAAGGACGGATACCCTATAGAAGCTAGACACCTCTTCCACTTCTGCCACGCCGTCAGATACCGAGATACTGACGATGGCCCTTACAATTATTATTCCTGGAACAAGAAGCCGTTGTACCTAGACCTCGTTTCCGGCATCTTGGACAGAGAAAGATGGTGGAAGGCAACTCCATTCGTTGTCTCTGGGGGTTGGAAGGCAGAGACTTCCACTGTTCCCAATGTTTTCCAAGATAAACCAGGTAACACAATACCGTTGTCCATTGTCCGTTGTACATTAATTCTTCTGTCTTTCCATCCCAGCGTCCATTATCTATTACTTTTATTCGTCCTACTTACTTCCGTTGTCTCACATTTTTTTGTTTCTGCTCTTTGCAGTTGAAGGGAAGAAACTCCCGTTCAAAAAACTTGCGCCCGAAGAGGAAAGTCTTCTTACCAACATCAAGCGAGTACGAGGTGGGAGTACATCCGGTGGACACCATTACCGCCTGATACTTGGAGTTTCTTCGGTAGCTCGAACCCGTCTTCACAAAGGCAACAAGGCACCTCCTCCTCACCCACGTTGAGCCGAGCTAGGAAGAAGAAATGGCCAGCACCAACCCTCCTGCGCTGATCCGAAAGCCAAGGACAGCTCGTCCTGCAACTGCGCTGCCTCCTCTTCCACCTCCTCCAAAGACAGTTCCCTCCACAACGGGAGTGGCACCTTCCGAGCCGAAATGGAAGATTCTTACCCAGGCCGAGTTCGAGGCCAGAAGGAAAAGAAAGGAAGAGAAGCGCCGTGAGAAGGATAATGCGCCTGCTGCCACTCCTTCTCCTTTTGCTCCTGCAACACACCAAGGAGCTAGGGCTGCAACGGGAACGCCAGTACGCAGCACAACACCGGTTGCTACTCAAGCTACGGCTGCCCTAATCGCTTCAAGCTCCGCTCTGGTTGCTATTGCCACAACGGAGACGACCACATCACATCTGCCGATTGGAGCACCACCTTCAGAGGACTTAGACTGGTCACCCAACTTCACGCGTTTCGGGAGGCCCACCGTTAACGACTCGATGCAGACCTCGGAGAAGGTTGCTAGGGCCTTGACCCATTCCATGAGGCTTCCCCAGGATATTACTGATGCTGGCAAGATGTCCTTGCCCCAGGTGTCTTATGCAGCCTGCCAGTCCATGGCCTCGGTATGATTCCTGTTCTATCTTCCCTATTTACTTGTTCAATTCTCGTTGTGGTGTACTGATATTTCTGATCATTCTTCTTATAGTTGAACGTCCTCCTCCATGAGTTATGTGATCGTAGTACCTACCACTACAATCATCTTAAAGACTCCATCAACTACTGGCAAGGAAGGGCTGAGACGCTGGAGAGAACCCTGGCTGAGGACCGCCTCAAGATTGAGTTCGACTTGTCTCATGCCCGAGCTGAAGTGGTGCGGGTGGAGGAGAAGTTCATTGCCGCCTTCAAGGGACAAGAGAAGGCTGAAAGCGAAGCTCGAGTAGTTAAGGAGGGAGAAAAGAAAGCCAAACAAGAAGTGGAGAACGCTGTTCTCTGCATCAGCGAGTTAGAGCTCGTCTCCCAGGCTTTAAGCAAGCAACTTGAGTAAGCTGAGGTAGCGAAGGCGACGCTGATGGAAGAGCTCGAGGAAGCCAAAAAGGCTGAAGGGGCCATCGAGCAGGCGGTGACCACGAGACTGCAACAACACTATTAGTCTCAGCTGGATACTCTTCTCGACGAGGACAGGGCAGAGACCGAGAAGGAAGTGATCAACATGCTCCGCCAACAAGGTCGACTAAAGGAGGACAACGAGGAGGACGTGACTACCTTCTCCGAGCTCCAGAGCAAGGATGTCATCGACCTCGACAACGAGACCGAAGTTGAAGGAGTTGAGAAGCCACATCCCCTCGAAGGTCCTGCACCTCTTCCAGCTGAACCATACTTTGAGCCAGCTGCTCTTGAAGCTCCTCCTATTGCCGAAGATCCTCCCACTGCCCTGAAGCTACTGATGCTGCTGATCCTACTGTCTCTCCTCCTGCTCCCGCTACTGCTGCTGCCGACACTTGATTTCTTCTTCCTTGTTTTTCTTTCTTGTTACTTATAATGCGTCGTCTTTTTCCCCATGTCATGGGGTGTTTTGTACTTTACCCAGACATGAGTTTCTTTAAATGAATGCTCAATTTCTCTTTCTTACATTTGCACCTTTCTTTAATCTTTGTAGTGTAACTGGAATTTGCGGAGCTCGCACAACGTATGCATACAAGAAAGAATATAGCATAAGTGCAAGGATATGTTTTACAGATCATAGAATCAGACATAATAGCTCACAACGTAGGCACTTGAGTGTATGTAAATGAATCTTCTTCGTAATGATTGATGCACACATCGAACAAAGCACTCTGAGTCATACACACAACGGAAAAGAGAAATATGCCTAGATACATCGTTATGTAGTTCACTGTGAATGTAATCTGACAAATAAAATTTCATAAGATGAACAAAATGTAACTCAGTTCAGAGACGCTTGCTTAGAGGATGTCATTAGGATAAGCCACTGGATTTGCTCAGATGACATCCTTAGGATAAGCCATTAGTATCTCGTTGTGAGTATGTTGTTCAAGCGAAATTTTATTTGAATTTGCAAAACATTCACAATATTACACTGATGTTCCAGACAACGTATTGACACAAAACTTCCTAGCAGTATAATTTAAATGCTCACGTAATAACACTGGAAAACTCTTTATTGTAACAACTCATTTATTCATCACAGATTTTATTGAAAGAATTGCCTTAGGTTCATAATATTCCAGGATTTTTGGATGAGATTATCTTGTAGATCTTTCAAGTAGCAAACTCCAGGACTCCCCAATCGTTCTACGATATAGGGTCCTTCCCAATTAGGCCCCAACTTGCCACTGTTAATCTCCCTGGTATTCTGGAATACTTTTCGGAGAACGAGATCTCCGACCTGAAGGACCCTTCGCTGTACCTTTCGGTTGTATGCCTTCCTTAGCTGTTGCTGGTATCTCCATATCTGAATGCTGGCATCTTCCCGCTTTTCGTCTAACAAGTCGAGGTGAATGGCCATGAGCTCAACGTTCTTGTCTTTCTCTCCACTCTTCTTCTTGCTATGCCAAGAGCGTATTGTGGGCAAAATAATCTCAGTAGGAATGACAGCTTCCATGCCATAAGCCAAAGAGAAAGGTGTTTCGTTTGTAGGACTCCTCGGTGTTGTCCTATATCCCCACAACACGTTGTATAGCTTGGTAGTCCACTTCCCCTTCGAGTCTTCCAATCTTCTCTTTAAGGCATTCAATATATTTTTATTAGCTGCTTCAGCTAGTCCATTCCCCTGAGGATAATATGGAGATGAGAAAATGTGCTTGATCTTTAGTTCGCTACAAAATTTTGCAATGATACGTCCTATGAACTGTTTCCCGTTGTCAGTGATAATGGATTGAAGTATGCCGAACCTACAGATGATATGCTCCCACATGAACTTCTTCACTTCTTGTTCTCTGATACGAGCAAGGGGAACGGCTTCAATCCAATGAGAGAAGTAATCAGTTGCCACGAGGAGAAAGATTAGATTCCCTGGGGCTCTAGGGAAAGGTCCCATAATATCAAGGCCCCACCGTGCAAATGGCCAAGTTTGAGAGACAGTGTTAAGCTCTTGAGCTGGAGCATGAATTAAACGAGCATATTGTTGACACTGGTTGCACTTCCTCACATACTTTTGAGCATCAGCTTGCTTGTAAGGCCAGAAGTATCCTTGCCCTAGAGCTCGATGAACTATCGTTCTTCCTCCTGAATGTATGCCACAAATCCCTTCATGAAGCTCAACAAGAATCCTCTCCACATCTACAGGATGAACACACTTCAACAAAGGTCCCCCGAAAGACTTTTTATATAACTCTCCCTGCACCAGGACATAACGAGGTGCCTTGAACTGGATACGTCTTGACTCTTTTGCACTGATAGGAAGAACTCCATATTTCAAGTAGGCCGTCAACCCTATCATCCAACTTGGTACTGGATTAATAAAACATACCTCCCGCTGCGATTGGAATGCTATCGAAGGATACTCCTTGTATTCCATGAGAATGGCCTTGGGTTCATCAGACTGCATCATGGAAGCAAGATAAGTCAGAGCATCAACATGCCTATTCTCATCTCTTCGGGTATGTTTGATCTCCACAATGGTGAATGCTTCACACTGTAAACGAATGAGTGCAGTATACTGTTTCATTCGATCATTCTTGCATTCGTAGTCTCCATTCACCTGATTCACTACAAGTTACGAATCACAAAAAACTCTCAATCTAGAGACTTGTAGCTCGTGCGCACTCTGCAAGCCAAGCAGCAACGCTTCGTACTCATCTTCATTGTTGGAGGCAGTAAACCCAAGACGTGACATCTTCTGTACTTTTATGTTCTCCGGACTAATGAGCACAACACCAAGTCCTGAACCACTCGAGTTAGAAGATCCATCTACGTACAATAGCCAATCAACCCATTCTGAGGATTTACCTTCATCTACAACGATATCCTCGTTGTCAACCTCATCAGGGAGCTCACGAAGATCAGCAATCACCTCCTCAGCCTCCTCCATAGGGAAGTCAGAAAGGAATCCTACCATTGCTTGCCCCTTCTCTGAACTTCTTGCTCTATACTGAATGTCGAACTCACTCAGAGCCACAGCCCACTTCGACATTCTCCCCACCAACTCGGGTCGTCCCAACACGACTTTCAAAGGATACGTTGTGATGACAACGATAGTATGAGCATGAAAGTAAGGACGAAGCTTTTCAGCAGAAAAGACAAGAGCAAGACATACCTTCTCGAGCTTGCTGTAATTACATTTTACCTTGAGAAAAGTTTTACTGATGAAATAAACAGGTTTCTCGACGCCGCCACAACATCTGACCAGGACGGAGCCAATGGTCTGCTCTGAGACAGAAAGATAAAGATACAAGACTTCACCTGGCTCAGGGACGGAGAGAATAGGGGCTGAGCCTAAGTACTCTTTTAAAGCAATGAAAGCTCGAGAACATTCTCGCGTCCACGCAAAAATAGAATCCTTCCTCAGAAGCTCAAAGAGAGGTTTACAACGATTAGATGACTTTGAGATAAACCAATTGAGTGCAGCGATACGCTCTGTTAACTTCTGGATCTCCTTCTTCGACTTGGGTTCGGGTATGTTCAGCAGAGCTCGAATCTGAGCTGGATTAGCTTCAATACCCCGCTGGCTCACAAGATATCCCAAGAATTTACCAGAGGTAACTCCGAAAGTACACTTCTCTAGGTTTATCTTCAAATTGAAAGTTCTTAGAATAGAGAAGGGCTCAACAAAATCCATCACAAGGGTATTCCAAAGTCGACTCTTCACAACAATGTCATCAATGTAAACTTCAACCGATTTGTCGAGGAGTGGCCCAAACATGAGATTCATCAAACGTTGATACGTGGTACCGGCATTCTTCAGACCAAAAGGCATAACACGATAACAGAACAAGCCACGTTCCGTAATGAAAGTGATCTTCTCTTGATCTTCTTCCGTCAGGAGGATTTGATTATAGCCCGAATAACCATCCATAAATGATAGTATTTCATGGCCAGCAGTGACATTAATAAGCCTGTCAATCCTTGACATAGGAAAAAAGTCCTTGGGACATGCTCTATTGATACTGGTGAAGTCAATGCAAACTCTCACATTCTCATTCTTCTTGGGTACAGCTACTACGTTAGCTATCTAGTCAGGGTACTGCACTTCTTGGATGAACCCAAACTGGATCAGCTTGTCTATCTCTTCATTCACTGCATCATGATAGGCAGGGGCAAGTCTCCGAGGCTTCTGCTTCACCGGAGGGACAGCAGGATCAATGTTGAGGTGATGACAGATAATGCTCGGATTTATTCCTGTCATATCTTTGTGCGATCATGCAAAGACATCAAGGTTCCTCTTCAAGAATTCCAGCAGCTCGCCCTCTTCATCCGTTGTCAAGCTCGTCCCGATCTGTAACACCTTTGGCTCTTCTTCCGTTCCCAAATTGACTGCCTTCGTGGGCTCAACGGAAGGTTTACACAATGTGGCCTCCGAGCTTTCTTCCACAACAGAGTCGACCTGTAATTGCTATTTGGACACAACGGAAGGAGGGAAATCACACTTCTGCGATGCCAATTGATCCCCTCTGATCTCCTGGGGTCCATCTTGCGTCGGATATTTCAACACCTGATAGTACGAGGAGGGAACAGCCTTCATGTCGTGGATCCACCATCGACCCAAGATCGCGTTGTAAGGCGATGGAACATCTAGAACGGAAAATCTGGTTTGTAGGACAACGGGTCCCGCCACAACGGGTAAGACGACGTCGCCTAACAGTTTCATCGAACTGACATCAAACCCAAACAGCGGGGTCTAAGCAGAGATGAGAACGGACGGATCCAACTTCATTTGAGTGAAAGCATGAAGATACAAAATGTCTGCCCTACTCCCAGAATCCACGAGCACCATTTTGATGTCAAAATCTCCTATTCTCATGGTGAGAACAAGAGCATCATAATGAGGCCGGATTACCATTGCCATATCATGATCAGTGAAAGTAAGCGCCTGCCCCACGCTTCTTGCAGACATCTGCACCTGACAAACCTCAGCTTCGTGAGACATTTTCCTCGTCTTTGCTCTGAAGTCTCTCTCCACGTCCTTCTCTGGTGCTCGTACTCGGCAAATGACGTTGATAGTGCCTAAAGGGGCTACCCCTCATCCTCCTCCATTGGTACTTAGATTACTGGCAGACTCTCCTGTACGAGGTTGAGATAACGGTTCTCTGGTGCGCATCGTGCTACCGTTATCGGAACTGAGATACTCCCCTAAGTATCCTTCCTAGACCAGTCTCTCTAAATAGTCCCTCAAGATGCGACATCGGTTTGTAAGATGACCACGACATTTATGATAATGGCAATACTTATGTGCCCGTAGTCCTGACGTAACATCTTGTACAGCTCTAGTAGGCCATTCGAAATACGCTTGGCCCTCCATTGACTTCATGATGGTCACTGGGCTAGCAGTAAAATGGATGGGATCCGTCTGAGCTGCAAAAGGTCGCCTCTCACTAGGCTGAACACCTCTCTCTCGCTGCACTTGTGACTGTTCCTGGCGAGGCTGATAATGCTGCCTCGCTTGTTGCTGAAAGTTCGGGTTAGAACGTCTTTCCGTCCTACCCTGCTGCTGGGATTGATTATAAGTACCTTCATACGGGTGCCGAACCGGCTGATCCCGCTGAGTCACATACACTATTTTCTCCTTATGCTTCCTAGGTGATGAGTCTTCTGATGATGAAGACTCATACCTCTGCCTCTTCTCCTTCCTCTTAGACGATCGGCGTGCTTTCTCTATCACATCCACCCCTCTCGTCCTTGGCTTCGGTACAATGGAAACATCATCTTCATATTTTCCATACTTGGTTGCACGAACCATCATCTCGTTCATCTTGACAGGATAGTCAAAAGCCAGGGATTTATAGAGTTCGGAATGCTTGGGGATAGCATCCTTAAAAGCAGCAATACAACTCCCTTCATCGACCTTATCGATGCTATGGACTTCATCAGTGAAGCGCGAAATGAAGTCTCTCAAGGATTCTGCCGGTTTCATCCTTAAAGAGAAGAGAGTATCTGCACCTGCTTTCTTCTTTTTATTGATAATGAACTGATCAATAAAAGCCGATCTGAGCTCGGAGAAGTTGTTGATTGAACCAGGAGGCAGATTGCGAAACCATCTTGATGCTACTCCTGCCAGGCTATTGGGGAAAGCTTTGCAATACAGATTATCATCTGGATTGCGAACAGCCATCGCATGCTTGAAGTCAAACAAGTGCTCCTCCGGATCCGTTTTCCCGGTGTACATGGGGAAGATTTGAGTCATAAACTTGGAAGAAGTGTATGACTGATTGATGACATCTGTGAAAGGAGAGTTCTTGACGTTGTCCTTTGCTAACTGAGCAAAGTGATCTGAGACTCCTCCTTTCATGCTCTTGACACGAGCACTGATCATAGCCTCCACCTTCTTGGAAGTCATCCAAGTCTTCTGAGCAACCGCTCCCTCGGCAGCACCTCTCGAATCTTCTCGTCTTGCTTCTTCTCGTAAATCGATACGATCAGAAGGGACTCTCTGCTCCACATGAACTGGAGGTTGTCTTGCCTCCCTCTCAGTAGAAGGAAGCACGAACCTGGTGTCACGGTTCTCCGGTGCTAATGGGGGAGAAGAGAAGTCAAGCTGACGTCTCACTGATGATCTCTGAGATGACCCATCATCTACTTCGACCTACTATGCTCAATTGCATCAAGCCTTTCTTGCATCATCTGCTGGTGTCTGGTGATCTGATTCAGAGCAGACTGTTGTCTTTACAACATCATCAAAATACGATCAGAGACAGAAGACTCAATGGGAGGGGGCATGGTCCTCTCTGACTGGTCAGACGATGGACTGATCTCAGGAATGAAAGTCTGCACAGCAGAAGGTGCGAAAGAGGTGGCTTGAGGGGTTTGATTCTCACGCCTGGGTACAGAAGATTGATCAGTCATGATCACAAAGAGCGAAGGGAGGTTCGTTTATAATTTTCCACAGACGGCGCCAATTTTGAAGGGAAAAAATGCCGGAAGAGACACGTGTCAGCTGCAACTGTTCACACGCTGGTTTACTGATAGAAGGTAGGAGTTGAAAGGTGTGATACCCTGACCTATACTCCGATGATAAAGTAAGTAGATGGAGAAGATGATGAACAATGAGACACACAATAGCACTAAAAAATATATGCGTCCTTCGATCCCTTTTTCACTGAAATTCTCGGGGTATTTATAGGTTAACCTTGGTATGGCCATAGATGACCATAGATGCCTATACCACGTGCCCTGCACTCATTACCAAATATGTTAATAAAATCTGCTACCTGTTGCATCACACGTGAAAGCCTACCATTAGTTCAGTCGGTTGGGTCTGACACACACAGAAGTGACCTGCATTAAATGTCAAGGCAGTGCTTTCGGTCCACTCGTCAGAACAATCGATCGCCTCCTGATTACTCCCTCCTGCGAGTCGGTCTCGTTGCTGACTCGAGATCGGGTACGTTGTATATGTCTTAAAATATGATCTGGACATCTTTATCTGAGTTACAACGGACTCGTTGTTCAATTAACACCGAAAACGTTGTCGAGAATACAACGTCTACGTTGTGCACAAGACAACGAACACGTCGTCAAAACCACAACGAGAACGTTGTTTGCAAGACCACGGATACGTTGTAATTTATACAACGTGAACGCTATGCATCAGACAATGTTTATTCTTCTATTTTAAGCACGTGATTTAAACACATGTTCACGTGTCACTTTCGTGCACAAAACAACAAAAGCTAGCTCGTTCCCCAACGTTAATTTGTTTTTACGAATTTTATCCCTTACATTTGTTCTCTCTATTCTCTCGGTTCATCTCTCAACCTCTGTGTAAATGACTTTTGCAAATATACAATCAAGTAAAAAATCCAAAACTTAGTGCAGGACGGTTGTATTCCATGACGTCTCTTTCCTTAATGCTCATCAATTTTAAAAGTGAGATCTATTCATTCATATTTTGTCCAACAATTAAAGTACCTTAATGGTGAAACTTAATTCAGTTTTATTTGCTCCTCATGTTTTTTATTGAATGCTATTCTTTTCATTTATTACCCTATCTTACCTTTCCAGTTCTTTCCAAATGATTTATCTTCCCACAATGGTATTACTCAAGAATTTGGCTTGCTTTACTTATAATTTATTCAAATGAATGGCTGCTTGCACCTAACATATGATTGTAACAAATGCATGTATTTCTATCTATTCTTACTTTGAGCATGTTTTCTCAAAAGATAAAAACTAGATTTTCTAGATATGTGATGTCATAAAGTTGATGATATGGAATCTGTGTGATTACATGATAATGTGGAAGGGAAAGGGGAGATTCATTCAACTACAAGAATTTTATTATTAATTGATGAAATGTATTCATAGTATACATCTCCTATCACGATCAAGAGACAATGGAAACTTATTTTAAATCAAATTTTATATTATATATTTTCATGAATAAGGACTTGCAAAATAACTTAATGTGAATAAAGAAAAATAAATTTTTTTTTTTTTTTGGAGGATAAAAAAAAAGAAGAATTTTATATACATATCGAAAAGCTTCTTACCCCAGGTTAGCACCCCAAGGGCACACACTAGATTTTCTGTATACTCATCAATATTGTCATTATTTTTTGTAACTTTTCTTTTTCAATCTTATAATAAATGTTATTTAATTTTTCATAGTTCAGATATTGAGTTTCTGAAACTGATAAAATATTCCGTTCTTCATTTACCCTATGTTTGGTTGCTGAGAAAATTAGTGAAAACATGGAAAAGAAAAGAAAATTAGACAAAACAGAGCTAAGAATTGTATTAGAAATATAAAATTTTCTTTTCTTTTCCATATTTTCACCTATTTTCTTGGCAACCAAACATAGCATTAAGGTAAAGTTCGAATCGCAGGAAGTTTTAAGGTATAGTTTGAATCAGTTGTTTGATTTTCATGTCGAATTTGCATGTGCAAGACACGTGCAGGTCCAACTAGTGTTTAGTAAATTCTGTTGTTTTTTTTTTCTCTTGATAGTAAAAACAAAACATTGATTTAATGTTTTACTTTAATTCCCTAACTACCTTGGCCTTTGATTTAATGTATTACTTTAATTTCTAAACTACCCCTTGCCATCTATCTATTTAGAATAACATCCGATCGCGATTGACCTCAGGGAGAGTTCAATCACACCCGTGGGTTAATATGTGCCTCTTTTAATTCTTATTAATTGTGGTTAACTCTTTCCGTTCACTCTCACCCTCACTAACTCTCACGTGTATTACACGTGCCACTAGCGAAATCAATTAGGTGTCGTTTAACTCTTTCCCTTCACTCTCACGTGCATGGCACGTGCACCCGCTAGTGGATATTAGTGACACTTCTACTGATAATATTAATTGTCGAAAATATCCCCAAAAAAACAAACAAGGCCGCCAATAAGGAAAGGAAAATGAAAAGAGGGATGCTGCGTAGACAATGAAATCAGCAATTATAATTTATTGAGATGCAAATAAATTGACTGCATCTTTGAAAAACAAATTAACTATTGCTTCTATGGCTAGAGCACTTCTGTTATAATTTCTGGGTGATTGTAGCGGATATTTTTGGTTTTCTTAAAATTAAGGTTGGATTGCTTATCTCTAAGGGTGAGTAAATCTTAACCATAGTTAGCGAGTGTTAAAAAATAAGGCGGACTAATGAAAATCGGCCAATAGGAACACGTGGCAATCTCAGGCATAACCGGACTCAAGGAGCCCGGTTACAACTTGAGAGAATTTAAAGTGCAATTAAGGGAATTAAAAGGGCACTTGTTGACATGTGGGACATAACCGCACTCCTTGAGTTGGGTTACAAGGTTTTTTTTTTTAAACACTACCTCATTGCGCCCTTTCCAAATATACCATAATAAAATCACCCATACAATAAAACCAGTATGCCGGGAGGGATCGGGTACTTCTTTGTAAATAGTAAACCAGTGACTTGCCCATTCAGGTAGGGAACTACACCGAAGAGTTGGTGTACGCAGTGTCAGTGAAGAAGCAAACCATACTCTTGACGATGATCGGCCGTTGAGATTCACTTGATGCATGACAAATAGGACAGATGTCTAAAGAGATAGATTTTTTAATGCAGTATTAAATTATAGTTTTGAACCAAACTACTTTGATCACTGCATATATACTTGGATTAGTGAGAGTTATTTTATAATTATTTCCCTCTATGAAGATGATATTTTACTAGCTGAAAATGATTTAGAGAAAATCATGGAATTAAAAGAATGGTTGAAAACCCAATTTGAAATGAAGGATATGGGTGAAGCTAATTATATATTAAGAATTAAAATTTCTAGAGATAGAAAACTTAGAAAGTTAAGTCTGTCACAAAAACCGTACTTGGAAAGAATTTTGAAGAAATTCAAAATGGAGTCATGTAAATCTTTAGAATCACCCATATATAAAGAGACAAAATTATCAAATAAGATGACACCTACAAATGAAAGTGAGATAAATGAAATGAAAAATAAACCATATGCACAAGTAGTAGGTAGCTTGATGTATGCGATGTTGTGCACAAGACCAGATTTGAGTTTTGTTGTAAGTATCATTAACAGATTCCAGAGTAATCCTGGAATAGCACATTGGATAGCTATATAGCGCATACTGAGATACATTCAAGGAACACTGGATCTTGAATTAACCTACCAATTAGATGATTTGGAGGTAATATGATACCGTGATGCAGATTTTGCAGGGGATCTAGATGATAGAAAATCCACTACTGGACTTATCTTCTTACTTAGTGGTGTGGTCATTTTATGGTCAAGTAAAAAGCAAGGATGTGTAGCTAGATACACGATGGAAGCTGAGTATGTTGCTTGCAGTACAACAACTATGGAAGTTGTATGGATTAAAGGATTCCTAAATGATTTAAAGATACTAGGAATTCCTAATAATCCTATACATATTTTTTGTGATAACGAGGCTGGGATAACAACCATTAAAAATGGGGAGGCCAAAAGGCAAGCATATAGAACTGCAATATCATTACATCTTTGATATGATACAGAAAAAAAAAATTGCAGTGAGATACATCTCTACTAAAGAGATGGTTGCGATTACCATACTAGACCTAGTATTTTAGCATCGGAACTATCTTGGGACCGCCCAACCCCTGACAGTTCCAAGATAATAGATTCATAATGAGCGGGGTGGCTGATCCCTATCAGCCACCTCAACATCTGGGTTCAATCCTTCGTCTTGCGCATCCTCAGTGTGGATGGCTTGACCTGTATATTTGTCTAAAACTTAAAGTTAGATTATCTAACCCTATATAAGGGTGAATGAATCTTAATACTATGGTTCTACTCAAATAGTCAAACAACCTACTTATGAGTTATGACATGCTACCAAGCTCTATAATATTAACTATGGTGATACAATAAGAAGATTTTTACAAATCTCATTAAAATAAAAATAAAAAAGGCTAAAATGACAATTTCATTAAAAATTTAATACCCGTTAATTAAGTTATGGAACGGTGGATTTGCAAAAGATTTAAAAGTTAGTCAAGCATAATACAAAATCACAAAAATCAAGGGACATTTACAAATAGCTGAAAAGATATGGGCGTTTTCACGAAAAAAAACCCTTGTGGTTTCTTCACCCAAAACTTGTTCGCAATGCGCACACCAACATTTATTGAATAACACCAGACTTGAAATTACTATCTAAAGCAACTAAAAAACACACACAGAAAGAAGATGTTTACGTGGTTCAACAAGGAGCCTACTCCACGGGAGAAAGAGGGGAGAGAGATATTATTCATGAGAGCTCACAATAAGAGCCCATCAATTAAATAGGAATACAATAAACCCAAGGAATAAGAAACTACTAATTATAGACTCTCACATATAGAAACAAATCCCCTAAAAGGGATCCTCTTTATCCAATAACACTATCAGTCTATTACACGATTAATAAAGGAGGAGTGCTATCCCCAATCGCATTTGCTCCAAAAGGTTCCACAGACGCAAGATTAGCCTATCACGTGGTGCTGTATATTTAACACATTAAAAAATTGAGATAAATTTGGAGCTGGAGCTCTGCTTCACGGCTTTGAAGCGGAGCTCTCCTTTTTAAACTATGTTAGTGGCATGTTTGTAATTAATGAAAGAGGGTAGGGTAATTTTGCAAAACACTATAATTACAAGATTGCCACCTGATAGTGTAAAAAAGGGAGCTCCGCTCAACACTGTGAAGCAGAGCTCCTCTTTATATTTAAACTATAAAAAATTAGAAAATAGAACAAATTTGATATTTGTGGCCACCAAGTTACGTTTGTGGAAGCCTTGCGACTAGGGCTAGCAAAATCCTTAATAAAGATTCCATATTGTTTCACGCTCTCGTCTTGAGCTAAAGACTCCGACAACTCCGTCTAAAGAATCTTCTTCTTGACTGAATCTATCTAAGAAGCAATAAGAGTTACTTGCACGCATGGCACATGGGGCCTGCGGGGGAGGAGGAGGGGGGGGGGGGAGGAGGGGTGAAGCCCCCCCTTGAAATTTTGGAAAACAAATTCCTATAATCCTAGTAAGGACGTATCCTCGGAGGGGGGGGGGGGGGGGGGGTGGAGCCGAAAGAACGGGGTGCTCTAGCCCCCCCAGAGATTTTTGAGAGATCCAAGAGGGGAGATTAAAGGCTTTTCAAGAAGAAAGTGTGAGAAAGCTTAGATCCATCTCATTCACGAGCGCGTGATCGTAGGGAATCGATCGTGAAAGGTAAATACAACTTCCTTCCTTTCCATATAGTGATTTTGATATAAAATCATGAAAGATGTAGATCTAAAGCAAGAACAAGAAAGATTAAGCATACATGTGATTTTTTTAAATTATAATTTCGTATGAAAAATATATATGATGTTAGAAAGAGTGTTTTAATCATGATCTTCTTATGGAAAATATATATGATGATTTTGAGAATGCTTCAGACCATGATTTCCTCATAGAAATTATATATGATGTTTAGAGAGTTTAAATTTATGATTTCCTTTCGAAAGATACTGATGATGTTAAAGATGTTCTTGTGATTTAATTATTATATCAACAAGGGGAAAGAGAATGATCTGGTGGTTTATTGTGTGATGAAGAATGGAGGAAGTGATGATGGTTAAATGTGATGGAGTGATTCTATATTGTTTTGAAATTATAGTATGTTATAAACTAGGGTTTTGAGAGATTAATTTAATTAAAATTATATATTGGAAATTGAGACATGATGAATTAAATTGTCCCTATCTTTGTTGTCGAAAACTTGATAAACCCATATTTTATGTTGATCAATTATGAGAAATTCTGCATGTTTAAAATGTGAATGATTTATAATTATCGTTATTTCACTCGCACTTATTCACGAAATTGGACATGAACAAGTATGATAA
Organism: Tetracentron sinense; assembly: GCA_015143295.1. NCBI lineage: Eukaryota > Viridiplantae > Streptophyta > Magnoliopsida > Trochodendrales > Trochodendraceae > Tetracentron > Tetracentron sinense. The sequence continues at coordinate 30,622,717 of CM026562.1, forward strand.
TAAAAACAAGATGAAAAGTATTATGCAAGTACACAAGGACACAAGCATTATGCATGATTGAGTTTTGCACTGACCGAGTACCCACAGGCCTATGATCAAGGCAAGACCAGCCGTATACACCCGCGAATGTGTAGACAAGCCGTATACACTGGATAATGTGTAGACAAGCCGTATGCACCGGATAATGTGTATATTGTGTGGTACCTCGGAAAGTAGGGTATATGTTAGTCTCTACCCAATATATGAGGTAGAGTTATATTAAGTTATTGCATTCGTATGTTGTTGGATAAATTCACGGATAAGAAAATAAGTAAGATAAACAAGAGAAATAAGCACAAGTGATCATGTGTAAGAATCAAAATTTAATTATGCTTCCGCACTCTGAATTGTTATATGTTTACATGTTACGTTGAAATCTTAAACCATGTTCATATTAAATATCGTTATATTGTTAGATAGGATTTTGTATATACACTGGGTAATTTGTTACTCAGCCGATGACTGTTGTTGTCGGCAGGTTATAGTTTTAATAGCAGTGCTTCAGGACATTGGGAGGAAGAAGAGTACGAGGAGGAGCAGGAAGAGCCAGTAGGTGATTACCCTGATGGGGAGTGGAATTTGGATTGCTAGCCATACACTGGACATTAGTTCACTAGTATCTTGGATTTTGAATTTCAGACTTTGTAATAGACTAATTATAGATTTATAGTTAGTTTAAATTTATGATTAGGGATTCATAGAGGATGATTTTAATTTGATTATGATGTCTTAGTATTTATTTAAGATATTGGACTTGATTAGCATTTATTTGAAGAGAAAATTTTTAGGTCCATGTTTTTAGAATTGCCTTAAATGCTTTATGACAGGAAGTTATGGAATTAATGATTAAGTCAAGTGCCAAAGTCTCACATTAAGTTAGGTGGGATTTTGGGGCGCGATAGAGGTGGTATCAGAGCAAAGGCATTAGGTTGCTAGGGCTTATGTTTTAGGATACAACAGGCTAGGATTCATTGTGATGTTAGTTTAAAGTTTGAGTGTTAGAGTGAATTAATTCCAAGTTAGACTAATTGTTACCGTTTGCTCTCAGGAATATCATAATGAGGCGCGGTGGCAGAGCTCGTGGATATAATACTAGAGGAAATACTGGAAGGGGTTTGGAGAAGGACACCCGATTGGTAATGATCAGCCTGATTTGACTGAAGTGCTAGGATCGATTGCCGAGACCATGACACTCCTTACAGCCAGATAACCTGTTGCAACTGCTCTTGGACCGGTAGAAGCACATGCACCCCCTCCACCCAGGCCACATGCGGGGATTGAGGCGTTCTGGAGATTGAGGCCTCCGTCATTCTATGGGACCACAGATCCAATAGCTCTAGAAGCATGGATCTTATAGCTGGAAAAAATATTTTCAGTTCTGTCTCCCATAGATACTGAAAGAGTGACATGGGCAACCTTTGTGATGGAAGGCGAAGCAGAGCATTGGTGGAGAGCAGCCTCCAGGACTAGAGATTTGACTAGAGCAGGCCAACCATGGACATGGGGGGAATTTCTAGATGTGTTTTATAAGAAGTACTTCCCAGTGGTTGTCCGGGAAAAGAAGGAAGCTAAGTTCCTCACTCTTGAATAGGGGAAGATGACAGTGGCCAAGTATGAGGCCAAGTTCTCAGAACTTTGAAGATTTGCACCTCATATAATTGCCACAGAGGCGATGAAAGCAAGAAAATTTGAAAGGGGTTTGAGAGATTTTATTCGAGTCCGAGTCTCATTGTTTCGACTCGAGACTTTCGCTGAGGTGAATGATAGGGCTCAGTTGGTTGAAAAGAATTCAAAAGAATTCCTGAAGAAAAGAGAGATGATTCAGAAAGAGAAGTTCAATAGGGGATAGCTAAGCAAGGTTGGACCACAGGTTAAGAGGCCCAGATTTTCAGGCCAACCACCAGCAGCTAGGCCGACTCCTTATCAGAGGCCAGCACCTCCATCTGCACCTACTGTGCCTCGCCCTACTACTTCTTAGGCCACTCGGTATGTAGAGCCTACTTCTTTTGCACCTATGTTTGATGTGTGTGCACATTGTGGGAAGAGACACCCAGCAGGCAAATGTCGAGCACTCACTGGAGGATGTTTCCAGTGTGGACAATTGGGACACCGGATTAGAGATTGTCCTCACCATAGTCAGCAGACCACTCAGCAGACCCAGACTCAGGGGAATAAGCCACCTATTAGACAGGCAACACAGCAAAAGCCTCCTCAGGCTCCTAAACCCCAGCAGCCCCCACAACAGCAGCCACGACAAGTGACCCAGGGTAAGGTCTTACCATAGTCAGCAGACCACGTCATCAGATGACGTGGTGCAAGGTACACTTTAGTTATATTTTTATTGGATATGATATTTCTATGATTATTGTGATGCTTATAAATATGACGCGTTGATAAAAATATACTACTTATATTATACGAATAATGCATGAAATTGACATTTAGTTATTGAATAACTCAGGCACCCTATTGATTAATGAATGTTTGGTATATGTATTGATTGATACGGGATCAACACACTCATTTGTTATACCTAGTTTTGCAAAGGAATTTGTTTCAGAACCATGCCAATTAGATAAGGAGTTATCGATCTTGACTCCTATTGGTAGATCAGTAGTCACCAACCAAGTATACCGAGCTTGTGTCATCCTTGTGAGACAACATGAGTTACTGGCAGACCTGATCATCCTAGACTTCCAAGATTTTGATGTCATTCTTGTAATGGATTGGCTTGCAACTTACCACAGGCAAGTAGATTGTTTTGAGAAGATGGTGAAGTTCAAGCCGGTTAATGGAACTCCCTTCCATTTTAGAGGATTGAAGAAGAAAGACATCGCTAGATTTGCGGCCTTAAGTCTTTCTAATCCAGAGGGAAAAGATGGTTCTGTCATCCCAGTAGTCTGTGAGTTCATGGATGTTTTTCCTGATGAGTTAACAGGGTTACCACCAGATAGGGAGATTGATTTCGTCATTGACTTAGCTCTAGGCACTGCACCAATTTTCAAAGCACCGTATAGGATGGCCCTAGCAGAATTAAAGGAGTTGAAGGTACAAATTGAAGAATTACTGAAACAGGGTTTCATTAGACCAAGTATGTCACCTTGGGGAGCACCAGTTCTTTTTGTAAAGAAGAAGGATTGGTCGATGAGGATGTGCATTGACTATCGGCAGTTAAACAAGGTTACCATAAAGAACAAATATCCGTTGCCACGGATTGATGACCTGTTTGACCAGTTGAAGGGAGCAAAATTCTTTTCTAAGATAGATCTAAGATCAGGGTATCACCAGTTGAAGATTAGAGCAGAGGATATTCCTAAATCAGCTTTCAGATCAAGATACAGACACTTTGAGTTTCTGGTTATGCCTTTTGGCTTAACAAATGCTCTTGTAACATTTATGGACTTGATGAACAGAGTATTCAAACCAGTCTTGGATTGTCATGTGATAGTATTTGTAGACGACATCCTTGTATACTCACCAACTCGGGAGGATCATGAGAAGCATCTTCGAGTTACACTCGAGACTTTGAGAAATCATGAGTTGTATGCTAAATTGAGTAAATGTGAGTTTTGGCTTGAGAAGGTAGCATTTCTAGGCCATGTCGTATCATCAAAAGGGATTTCAGTAGACCCTGCTAAGATTGAAGCTGTTGCAGATTGGGATAGGCTGAAGAGTGTTATAGAAATCAGGAGTTTTCTAGGCCTCGCAGGGTATTATAGAAGATTTGTAGAAGGATTCTCTAGCTTGGCAGCACCACTTACTCACCTGACCAAGAAAAATGCCAAATTCACATGGGATGATAAATGTGAGCAGAGTTTCTTAGAATTGAAGAAGTGCCTTACTACAGCCCCAGTTCTCACTGTTATATCAGGTAGTGGTGGATTTGTGGTTTACAGTGATGTTTCGCATGTTGGTTTAGGTTGTGTTCTCATGCAACATGGTAAAGTCATTGCCTATGCATCCTGGCAATTGAAGAACCATGAGAAGAACTATCCTACTCATGATTTAGAGTTAGCAGCAGTGGTTTTTGCTCTAAAGATTTGGCAGGATTATTTGTATGGAGAAGAGTTTAAAATTTTAACAGATCATAAGAGTCTTAAGTACTTGTTCTCTCAGAAAGAGCTCAACTTGAAACAGCGCAGTTGGGTTGAATTTTTGAAATATTATGATTGTTCAATTCAATATCATCCAGGGAAAGCTAATGTTGTAACAGATGCACTTAGCAGAAGGCCCTCTGGTTTATTGGCACATTTAAGGGTCAAAGGTTGGAAATTGTTAGAAGACATGTCTAACAATGAAACAAGTTTCAGTCTTGGTACTTCTGGACCATTGATAGCTAATATTGCAGTCAGATCACATATTCGAGCCAGAATCATAGAGTTGCAAGGGTCTGATGAAGAATTGTTAGCTTATCAAGCCAAGTCTTTCGAAAACGGTCAGGAGGATTTCTCAGTTAATGGAGAAGGAGCTATAACATTTAAAGGCAGGTTATGTGTCCCAAATAATGAAGAATTAAGACGGGAGATTTTAGATGAAGCACATCGATCCAAGTATATAGTTCATCCAGGTGGTACTAAGATGTACCAAAATCTCAAGAGGTACTATTGGTGGAGGAATATGAAGAGAGATGTGGCTACTCATGTATTTCAATGTTTGGTTTGTCAACAAGTAAAGGCCGAACATAAGAGACCTGCAGGACTATTACAACCTCTTCCCATTCCTGAATGGAAGTGGGAAAATATATCTATGGATTTTATTGTGGGATTGCCAAAGACAACCAAGAATTTTGATGCCATTTGGGTGGTTGTAGACCGTCTTACTAAGTCAGCCCACTTTCTTCCTTATCGGACTACTTATAATGTTAACAAGTTGGTGGAACTTTATATTAAGGAAGTAGTACGTCTCCATGGAGTACCTGTTAGTATAGTTTCTGATAGAGACACAAGGTTCACATCAAGATTCTGGAGGAGTTTTCAGCAAGCTATGGGATCTCGCGTGGATTTTAGCATGACATTTCATCCTCAAACACATGGTCAGTCAGAAAGAGTGAATCAGGTTATTGAAGATATGCTCCAGTCTTGTATGCTTGATTTTCAAGACAGTTGGGATGAGCATTTACCTTTAGTAGAATTTGCTTATAACAACAGTTATCAAGCAAGTATTCAGATCACACCATTCGAATCCTTGTATGGTAGAAGTTGTAGATCTCCTCTTTGTTGGGATGAAGTGGGAGAGAGAAAACTTTTAAGTCCTGAGCTAGTTGAACAGACCGCAGATAGGGTTAACTTGATCAGAGAAAGATTGAAAACTACTCAGAGTAGTCAGAAGAGTTATGCAGACACCCGAAGAAGGGATTTGGAATTTCAAGTTGGAGATTTTGTCTTCATCAAAATATCTCCTACAAAGGGGATTAGGAGGTTTGGTAAAAGAGGGAAGTTAAGCCCAAGGTATGTTGGACTGTTCGAAATTATCAGAAGAGTAGGAGAAGTGGCATACAGGGTTAACCTGCCTCCTCACATGGCAGCGGTTCATAATGTCTTCCATGTTTCTATGTTGAGGAAGTACATTCCAGATCCTTCACATATCATAGATTTTGAACCTTTGGACATTCGAGAAGATTTGACAATGGTAGAACAACTGGTTCAGATTTTGGATCAAAAAGAGCATGCTCTACGCAGAAAGATCATTCGTTTTGTCCTACTTCGCTGGCAACATCACTCCGTTGAAGAGGCCACTTGGGAAAGAGAAGATGAAGTTCGAGAGAAGTACCCCTACTTCTTTAACTAAGGTACGCAATTTCGAGAATGAAATTCCTTTTAAGGGGGGTAGGATGTAGAGACCCGAATTTATTATTCTTAATGTTTGTGAACCTTATTAAATGCCATGGAATCATGTGGTTAATTCTTTTAATGTATTTAAGCCTAAAATTTAATGCGAAATGTAACGATTTTAAAACCCAAATAAAACGCTAAATTCAAGTCGTTTTTGAGATTTAATTACATGAAAAGAAAGAAAATCAAAAAGTAGCAAAAGAGTAAAAAAAAAAAAAAACCGCTGGTGATCGATCGCCCCAAACGCCGATCGGCAGCGGATGTGCGCGATTTCTCTTTTGTGGAGTCCCTAGGGCTCCTAACACTATTTATACCCCTTTTAGTCGTGGGTTGAAGGTTTTGAAAGATCCCTAAAGCTTTTTAGACCTAAAAGAGAGTGAGCGAAGAAATTTTTGAGAGATCCAAGAGGGGAGATTAAAGGCTTTTCAAGGAGAAAGAGTGAGAAAGCTTAGATCCACCCATTCGCAAGCGCGTGATAGTAGGGAAGTGATCGTGAGAGGTAAATATAACTTCTTTCCTTTCCATATAGTGATTTAGATATAAAATCATGAAAGATGTAGATCTAAAGCAAGAACAAGCAAGATTAAGCATACATGTGATGTTTTTTAAATTATGATTTCGTATACAAAATATATATGACGTTAGAAAGAGTGTTTTAATCATGATCTTCTTATGGAAAATATATATGATGATTTTGAGAATGCTTTAAACCATGTTTTCCTCAAAGAAATTATATATGATGTTTAGAGAGTTTAAATTTATGATTTCCTTGCGAAAGATACTGATGATGTTAAAGATGTTGTTGTGATTTAATTATTATATCAACAAGGGGAAATGGAATGATCTTGTGATTTATTGCGTGATGAAGAATGAAGGAAGTGATGATGGTTATGTTTTGAAATTATAGTATGTTATAAACTAGGGTTTTGAGAGATTAATTTAATTAAAATTATGTATTGGAAATTAAGACATGATGAATCAAATTGTCCCTATCTTTGTTGTCTAAAACTTGATAAACCCATATTTTATGTTGATCAATTATGAGAAATTCTGATGTTTAAAATGTGAATGATTTATAATTATCGTTATTTCACTCGCACTTATTCACAAAATTGGACATAAACAAGTATGATAATAAGAAGCAAGATGACAAGTATTATGCAAGTACACAAGGACACAAGCATTATGCATGATTGAGTTTTGCACTGACCGAGTACTCACAGGCCTATGATCAAGGCAAGACTAGCCGTATACAGCGGCGAATGTGTAGACAAGCCGTATACACCGGATAATGTGTAGACAAGTCGTATACACCGGATAATGTGTAGATAAGCTGTATACACCGGATAATGTGTAGACAAGCCGTATGCATCGGATAATGTGTATATTTTGTGGTACCTCGAAAAATAGGGTATATGTTAGTCTCTACCCAATATATGAGGTAGAGTTATATTAAGTTATTGCATTCGTATGTTGTTGGATAAATTCATGGACAAGAAAATAAGTAAGATAAACAAGAGAAATAAGCACAAGTGATCATGTGTAAGAATCGAAATTTAATTATGCTTCCGCACTCTGAATTGTTATATGTTTACATGTTATGTTGAAATCTTAAACCATGTTCATATTAAATATCGTTATATTGTTAGATAGGATTTTGTATATACGCTGGGTAACTTGTTACTCAGCCGATGACTGTTGTTGTCGGCATGTTATAATTTTAATAGCAGTGCTCCAGGACATTGGGAGGAAGAAGAGTACGATGAGGAGCAGGAAGAGCCAGCAGGTGATTACCCTGATGGGGAGTGGAATTTGGATTGCTGGCCATACACTGGACATTAGTTCACTAGTATCTTGGATTTTGAATTTCAGACTTTGTAATAGACTAATTATGGATTTATAGTTAGTTTAAATTTATGATTAGGGATTCATAGAGGATGATTTTAATTTGATTATGATGTCTTAGTATTTATTTAAGATATTGGACTTGATTAGCATTTATTTGAAGAGAAAATTTTTAGGTTCATGTTTTTAGAATTGCCTTAAATGCTTTATGACAAGAAGTTATGGAATTAATGATTAAGTCACGTGCCAAAGTCTCACATTAAGTTAGGTGGGATTTTAGGGCGCGACATTCTCTCTCTCCTATAATTAATGGGGGAGTTGGTTACGAATTGATGAAGTCATTTTAAACTCTAAAAAGCTATTTTTCTAACCACCGTTAGAAGTTAGATTTGAAGAGAGTATAAATCGTGTGGTTAGAAATTTGGTGCTTACTAGAGTCTCTAGTAAGCCACCCTAATAGGAACTCTACTTTATATAAATACTAGTGGACGGCACGTGCGATGCACGGGAGCGAGAGGGGAAGGGGAGAGAGACTGGAAAGAGGGACTCTAATGAAGGAATTTTAAAAATTTAACTTAGAAAGATGGAGTAGTGAGTTGAAACTACCTCATAACACGTCCCTATTTTTTCTCTTGAAAAATAGTTACAACGTAGAGAGAGTATGCCTTTTTGTTGAGAGACCAAGGAGGGAGCAAGAGAAGATAAGGATAAGAATTTGAAGAAATCATGAAGATATTGAGAGATTATTGTTAGTTATAATTGAAATTACTTCAATACCCCTACTAACTTTTCTCATGTAAAATAAAGATAACATAATATTTAATTTTTTTTTATATGAAGTTATGGGCAAAATAAGAAAAATATAAAAAATTCACCCTTATACCATAAAATTAAGACTCATTAGGAATATTAGAAAAAAATCAACCAACTTTTTAACCCCGCTTATCTCTTCTCTAATATTATAATGAGAGAAGGAGGGATAGGTGACATTGGTTGAAACTCTCCACCCAATAATTATTTATTAAATACTTACTACTAAGTTGGAGTTGAATAAAAAGGGTCATTGCCCACTATTAACCGTTATTATAGCAGTAGAGACAAACGTGTGTAAAGTAGTGGTTATCCAATAGTCTCTGCTATTCTGTAGGAGTCGGTTATGTTAGTGAGAGTCGTAGTGAGTAGGGAGTATCCTTTCAGTTTTACAACCTGGTGGAAACTATACTTCTCTTAAGTAAAGAGGAACTAGTTCACGATGAAGAGAACCAAAATTCATTCATTTTGATCACTAAGATAAAGAAAAACCCGTATCAGCATCTCTTTCTCTGTCCATGTTTTTCCTCTCTCCCACGAAGCCATGACCGTTCCTCCCTTTGTCTTCACATTCATAGGAGCGACAGAGTCCTTTCACATAGAACAACTTAGATAGAAGAAGATATCTTGGTTGCAGTAATCAGTTGAAATAGATTCGAGATGCAGTAGAAGAAATTGAAGTCGCAGTGGAGATGTAGAAGATGAAAAATATGAGATGAATTCATTGCAGTTGATACCTATGTGAAGAATTATTAAATAAACTCTAGCCCTAGATTTCTTTAAGAGAGGAAAGAAGTCGAATCAGACTCAATAGCCATTGCAATTTACTGTAGTATCGCGCCCGTTGAGGAATGCTATCTTTATACACCTCCATACTCCAGTCAAACTCATCTTGCAAATCTTACAGGTAATGTAATGGTGCTTTGTTATTTGTCCTTTTTTTTGTAGTAATTTCTAGTTATATGTTGCAGGATCCTTGCCTTTTTTCTCAATACGTTCCATAATTTGATTCCATTTTTCTTGAGGTTGTTTCGGTAGAGATTGAGATGATTGAGAGGTATGCAAAATTGTTACTTGGAGAAAACATGTTAGGGTGATTCTTTATTTTAGTTTTTTTATATCTTAGTCGTATGCTTGGATTTCTATTTTCTTTTGTTTCTATCTGTTTGTTTTTCTGAATTTCCTTTTAGATTTTGTTATTCATTGGGACATATTAATGTATTGTTGTTACATATTTTATAAAACCATGGAGGGAGAGGTATAAAGAAGCAAGGTGTCACGTTCGTCCAATTGATGGACCTCACGAACTCAAGGTTGATGTCTAGGCAGAGGCTATATGCAGGACATGCATTGCATTCTGGAAAGGATCTATGTGGGTGTCATATGCCATAAATGATTTTTTTTGGGCTTCATTCTTCATAGAGTTTTAATTACACATGCCCTTCCTAGAAATATGTTCATACTTTTGCGTTAAAGGTGTTGTAACATAGGCTACTGTCCATAGGAGTCTCCATGTGTGATGCTAAGAATACTAAGTCTACTATGTAATATTGATTTGTAGCTTGATGCTAAGATTACCCGTCTACTATGTAAAACCTTCTTGCGGTAGGATGAAATAGCGGGCCTCTAAAAATTTTAACCCCCCCACAGTTTTTGTCTTATATAATATAGGGGCTCCCCAATTGTTTTTGTCATATATATAGTGGCCCCTAATGGAGTCCGGTTATGCCCTTGAGGTTGCCACATGTCCCTATTGACACCCCTTATTATGGTTAAAATTCACCCACTCTTAAGGTTCACTTACTTATCCTTGGTTTTGAGAAAAAAATATTAAATTTTTTTTAACCTTAGGAGTTAATGAATTTTAACTAGGGTTCGAAAAGAAATTTGATATTTAAACAAAAAAACCAAGGATAGGTGGGTGAATCTTAACCACAGTTAAGGGGTATTAATAGGGACAGGTGGCCTTAAAGGCATTACTAGGAAAAAAAATTCTCAAAATAAAAAAACTACCCAAAAAAAAAAATTCCCATACCCTCAAATCAATTATTTTTTTATACATGTTTTTTGCCCCCCCCAAATGAAAAATTCCTAGCTCCGCTCCTGATTGATTGATAGCAAATTCCACACGAATTCTTGACATGTAAATTCAATTTTTTTAACTCAAAATATTCTCAAGTACCTGACATTCACTTAAATTTTATTTAAGCATAAAAGAAAAATAGAAAGAATTGAGCAAATTCACCCCTACAATTACAATAAATAAAATTACAGTCCAATATTTGGATGACCATCTTTATCAAGTAGCAACAAACTTTTTATCTCATGAGGATAGCTATCAAGATCAAAAAATCTAGATTTGATTTTTGTTTCAAGAGAGTTCATATAAAAACTTATTTGTTCTAATCATTATGACTGTACACTCACGTGCATCGCACGTGTGTTCGGCTAGTATATATAAATGAGCCGAGCTTTTTACGAGCAAATTACAAGGTGCTCAAGCTTGGCTCATTTAGAGCTTCAAAATGGTGTTCAAGCTTGTTTGTTAAGCTAATCGAGCTGAGCCGATTTTTTGTCGAGCCAAGTTGATCTTTTATTGAGTTGAGCTAAGCTTGAGCTCGGATGGCTCGTGCCCACCCTTGGTAGTTAGCACCACTTTACGCTGCCATATTGGGCCAATGTGAGTGGGCCACCAGCCATATTACAAAGAAAAAACTTCTCCTAATCCAGTGGAGTTTTGTCTTTCTTTCTTTAGACATGTCCTAGGACCACCTTCAAATGAAGAGCAGGCTTTTGCCATCCTAGCTTTTATGGGTGAGGTTGTAAGCATAGTCACAAAGTACCCGTTTAAAACCCGTTTAAAATGCATTTAAAACTTTAAGAGGAGGTCGCCGTTTTAAGCTCCGTTTTAGACGTGTTTGCCGTTTTAAACTTTAAAATACCTTTTAAACGCGTACTCCGTTTTATACGCATTTTAAACTTTTTTAAACTAAAAAAAGAAGAAAGTTAAAACGTGTTTTAAGAGTTACGAGACGATGTGTTAAGGCAAAACGTCAATACCTCGTCTCTCGGTTTGGTCTCAAATCTTACTCAGCTCTCTCGTCTCTCACTCGGCTGCTCTCCGGTGGAACCTCTCTCGGGCAATGATAAGTCTCTCTCTCTCTCTCTCTCTCTCTCGGGTTATTCCCCTTCAATGTCTAATTTATCTTCTTAGCTAGGACTAGGAGAGACTAGCTTCGATTCTACCCAAGAGTCACCCATTTTTCATACGCAGAATTCTTTTAACGCGTAAACCATCTTGTGATGCTTTTGGGAGCTTCATGTCCAGGGCTATATGAGTTAATCAGTTTATGTACATATTAGGGAGGGATATTCCTCCTTATCCTTTGCATTTGTGTGGTTTAAATCTTGTGTGGTTGTCTTCGTTTTGCAACTATGTAAGCTTAAATTATGAGTTAAATGATTAGTAGTTAGTATTATGTTTATTTATATATATATATATATTATTTATTATTATTTTTAACTCCCCGTACTTTTCCCGTGTTTTACCGTTTAAAACCTGTACTTTCCAAACATATCATTGCTGTTTAATACTCGTACCTATACTTGGTGACTATGGTTACACAGAGACAAAGTAAAAGCTAAATGTAGAGTAACCGCCCCTATATATGAATATTAATCAGCATAAGTGAACCAAATGCCAGATAAGTTGATGGGCCTATATACAGTAGCCTCTTGGTTACTAATCTTATCAAACCTGAATAAACTGCAATTTACGAGGAGCATAACCAAGGCATTAGAGGTATCAATGAGAGTTGAGAAGGAAATTCGTAAACAACAAGTTGGCTTCGTTAAATATTTTTTGGGATGGTAATCAGCATATGAAGCTTGGATCACCAATTCATTATGTAATTTTACCTGACCTTCTCATTAATTCCTCCAAGTTGCTAGGGCTTCGTGGAAAGCACAAGACTTTCTACCATAGATATTATGCGATTCATTTAGCACAAGACTTTATATTACAGATAATATGAGATGCATTTTCTAGTTTGTACACAACCAGGGAATAATTATTTTGAAAGGCTACTTATGCTATTAACCATAGTCACAAAAAACTGCGTTTTTTTGAAAAAAACCCGTCTAAAAACAGGCATTAATACCCTGCCGTAAAAAACAGCATTAAAAACCCGTTTTTTGAATAAAACACGTATTATATTTTAAAACTTGTTTAAAACGAATAATACGAAGAAAAAAAAAAACAGATAATCTTGAAATTTTTTGAAAATGAAAATTATGCAGATATTGACGACTTTGATGCTTTTTTGAGGGATTGATGAAATATAAATGAGTGGTTTTATTAATTTACGTATTTTAGATCTGTTTTTAATCTTGATAATTGATGTTTTAATGAAATTTAATGTCTTGATGGAATGAATTTGATGTTAAAATGATATATGAACTTATTATTGTTGATTATAGTTACTCTTTTTGTATATTATCTCACGAAATTGTCAGATATATTAATTAGTATCATTACTAACTTTTATAATTATAAATTTTTTCTCTGTTTTTTCCCTGAAGTTTTCCCGATTTTGTCGAATTTTTTCATACTTGACCCTTACCGAATTATTCTTGAACCCTGACTTTGTGACTATGGTTGTAAGAACAAACCGTAGCTCAATGGGCTTAGAATTACTGCCCCAAGCATGAGCTCATTTTGTAGGGGGGCTAGATAGTGGCTCGGTGACCCGAAAAGCTCTAATTTAGCCCATAATATATGCCCTAGGGCAAGGGCTGGGCTCAATGCTTACAGTCTATATTAACATGGGCCATACTAGGGCTGGGCTCATGTATGTAATATATATAAATAAGGACTTTGCAACTGAGACCCCTTTAGGGCCGAGACCACCGAGACCGTGCTCTTAGAGCACATGATTCAGGTGGGGCCCATTTCACATGGCAGGCCCCACCTGAAATCATGTGCTCTTAGAGCACGGTCTTGGTGGTCTCGGCCCTAAAGGGGTCTTGATCAGTAGCATTTCCCTATAAATAAGGGCTTCCTTTGATCATACGTTATTTAAATAATAATATAAAAATTATCTTATACACCAAACAAAGCCCAATAGGGCTTCCTTTGTTCATACGTATGGTTAAGGGTCAGATCAGGGTTACCTAATTCGTCGGATAGTAGTACAAACCACGAACTGGTTCGAAGCAAACCAGTTCGTTTTTCGGTTCGGTCCAGTTCGTTGGTTTTGAGGGAACTCGGTAAATGGTGCCAAATGGTTTAAGTTTGATGTATCAGCTTTGTTACCTAATTCGCTGGATAGTAGTACGAACCACGAACTGGTTCGAAGCGAACCAATTCGTGGTTCGGTTCGGTCCAGTTCGTTGGTTTTGAGCGAACTCGGTAAGTGGTGCCAAACGGTTTAAGTTTGATGTATTAGCTTCGTCGGGTTCGATGAATTTTCCAAACAGGTTCAATGAGAGTGTGGAGAAGAGTTCGGCTACTTCTGTAGACAGAATGGCATGGCCGCATAAAGAATATATATATGTTAAGAATTAAGGGGCAAAATTATCATTCTAAGTAAACTAATAAAAGAAACATGAGAAAGTGGGATGGGCTGGCCCGCTGGGATTAACACAAGAGAATAAGCCGAGAAGGAGGGTTTCAGTCTGCGTTTTGATTTCGGGTAACTCTCTCCCCCTCCCTCCTTTCTCTCTCTCTCTCTCTTACATTTTTTTTAAATTTTAACTTCGATTAGAATCTTAGATAGAGGGAGGTTTCATTGTTGTTTTCGGGTAAGCCCCTTTCTCTCTCTCCCTTCCATATATATATACTAGTGGGCGGCACGTGCGATGCACGTGAGAGAGAGGGGAAGGGGAGAGAGACTGGAAGAGGGATTCTAGTGAGGGCATTTTGAAAAAAATAAATTAATATTTTGGGTATAGAAATTTGAGGGACTTTTTAGATTAAAAAAAAAGGGTGGGGTTACGCGCACCCCACTAATTGATGAATACACCCCAAGTAAGAATTAAATATTTAAACCTTTTAATTTAACACTAAAAATAATTAAAGGACAAAAATGCCCAACTTCTTTCTTCATACCTATCTCAGTAACCCCTCTCCAGGAAAAACCTTAAAAACCCCTCTCATCAACAACCTTGTCCCTGCAAACCCTTCTTTAATTGCACCCTGTAATTTTTGAAAGGCGCCTTGCATTATAGGAATCTTTTAGAATGGAATACCCTTTGTAGAACCCTTCAAGGCACCTATTGCACTGCCTAGGTTCATAGAACTCTTCAAGGCATGGATAGGGGTTCTGAAATGTAAAGAGATGGAGATACGGAATTTGTCCAAGCGGGTGTAGCTTTGCAGAGCTCCATTGCCGAAAGATTTGAAGCTAGTGAATCTGTTCGTCACCGTAATAAAACACGTGATAAACTCATTGAAAAAGAGTAAGAGAAGGGGACTTATATAAATTTATAAAAAAACAAAACAAATCTCAAAAGAGAGGTGTCGTTTTGAGACGAAGAAGGGAGGTGTTACCGGGGAGACATCACGAACGAACTGAGATGGAGGAAGGGTTTTATTGGTCATTTTATTATTTGTATCGTTTATTTTAACTTTTTTAATAAGTTTGGGGTGTAATCATCAAAGGGTGGGGTGCGGGTAACACCACCCAAAAAAAATTGTGAGGGACACATTATTAAAGAAAGGGACATTTTGAGAACCAAAAAATCCTAATTTTTCTCTTGAAAAGTAGTTACCATGTAGAGAGTGTGTGCCTTTTCATTGAGACTTGAGAGAGACCAAGGAGGGAGCGTTAGAGAAGATACGGATAAAGATTTGAGGGAATCATGGAGATATAAAGGGATTATTGTTAGTTATAGTTGATATTACTCCAATACTCCTACTAAATTTTGTTATGTAAAATAAGATAACATAATATCTTAATTTTTTTTATATGAAGTTATGGATATAATAAGAAAAATATAAAAAAAGTTCACCTTACTAACTATATTCACAGTAAGATACCATAAAATTAGGACTCATTAGGAATATTAGAAAAAAATCAACCAACTTTTTAACCCCGCTTCTCTCATTATAATCTATCTACTCCTCTAAGCTAGAGTTTTTCCTTGCTGACGTGTCTCTTTCTTGAGCTTTTCAGCCCTCTTCTCTTCAACTAAAATGCCACGTAAATACTTATCAAAATCGACATTGCTACAGTGGGACCCAGTCATGTTCTCTCTTATTTACTTATCCAATTACGTGCGCCTCACCTTTTACCCCAATGCCTCCCACCAACTCCAAATGTTACGGTGACTCCTCTTATTCTTCTCCCACTCAGTTCTCTCTAGGCTTTTCAGGCTTTTAATTTCCACGAGCTCCTCACCTTCCCACCAATGCTTTTCACCTTCTTTTCTTCTCTAACGGTGACTCCTGTTCTTCTTCTCTCCAATGTATTTACTAACATATTTTTAATTGTGATGTGTAGGCCACGGAATGCTTTTAATGCCTTTACTAACTTAATTTTTTTTATTGTGATTGTAGGGGCCATGAAATGGTTGCTTTTGTTCCTCTGAGAGTTGGAAATCTCAAGGTTGGGACGATGAATGGAGCCAACTCCTTCTGGTCCCCGCATGGAGTTGGGAGTCGTATGCAATAGGGTAATCACCCATCGCCTCCCAAACTGTTACCATTTCCCTTTCATTGATTGAGGACACTGAAGGGTTATAAAACATTGATTTGAGTCGTACAAAGAACTTATTAATCAATGGATAATAGTACTACAGGTTCGCCATTTGCATTCTCCATTACTCTCTGGTTCATCTTTCTCTTAGTCTATATTACCATACTCCCTCTCCATCTTCGTGTCCCCTATTTAGGCTGCTTCCCTCTTTTTCTGAACGGGTTTTTACTTCTTCCTTGCAAGACAAATATACTGACATCAACAGGTTTACATACTGAAATCAATGGGCTTTCATTCCCTCTGGAAAAAAAAAATCTCCCAGGGTTATCACTTATGGAGTTCTGGAATTTTATCACCCATTGGAGTTTTGAAATCTGTCTTCGCCATATTTACCGCTCTTTAAAATCACAACTGAGGGACTGTAAGAGACACGAATTTCTAAGTCAGACAACCGTGATGCTTTGGCCATTTTGAACTTATGTGTTTGATAGAACTTTCAAGTCCGACAATCTCAAAGATCAATTACCAAAGTAGCAACAGGTGCTCCTCTACATTGGATATCTTTTTGATGTAAGGATTTTGGTTGTTCTTTAAATTCCATGTTCTGTTATAGAGATTTAGTAAATAATATGTTCACCCTTTTTTTTTTGCATCTCCAAGCAATCAGATATGTTTTCAATGTAGCAGCATTTCATATCAAAGGCCACTGCCCCTTGCATCGTTCAGGTTCGTCACCCTTAGACACAATTTTCTGAGATTATTTGAACTTTTGTTTGATGCATTCATTACTATTCGCCACCATTACACACGATTTCTTGATATTTTTTAATTTTGTTTAATGCATTCATTAATATTAGTATATACTAGGATTGTATGTGGAATGTGCTCACACTTGATAATCTAAGCATACCTAATCAACTGAATTCTATCCTTATTTTCTGTGATTTATGTACCTACCACTTAATAAGTTCTGCAAAAGAGCTACTAGCCAACACCCCATGCGATGCACGGGCGTAGAATTAAAGAAAAAAACTCTGATGTTATGCTATAACCTAGCCCATTGTATCTATTCCGATGCCTCTAATCTCCCCAACCTAAATCATCTTTTTGCCTGATTCATCTCCCCTATGCCTTTCCTATTCCGAACGACCTTCCTCTTTCTCTCTCTATCTGATTCATCTCCCCAATCCCTCATTAATCTCTCCCACTCTTATCTATTCCCACTTTAATCCCCTTACCCCTCATTAATCTACCCCCAATCTTATCTTCTCTATTCATCTCCCACTCATTTTCTTTCCAATTGTTCCAGCCAATCAATCACTTAATATTACACACTCATTATCTTGAATTACATCTTCAAGTCACGTAGGATTACCCATCCATCATAACCTTTCCCATAAGATCTTTCCCCCAAACGACTTTGATGTCTATATATGTTCTCCACACAAGATTACTAATAATCTATATTTGTTGGTTTTTATTTCAGATATGTCAAGCTCTTCATCCATGTGTATTTGTTTAACATCATGTACTTCTATCAAAGTAAGTTGACTATTTTTCTCTATTTCTCTTTTTATGGGTTTTCATTGTTCTTAACAATCTAACATTTTCACAGATCTTCTAATTGTTTTTTACATGATTCCTACTAATTCGTAGTGTTTCAGCAATCTCACTAGCAAGCTGATTAGAAAATAAAGATTCTCCAGTCTGTTGCCTCAAATCTGCATTCGAGTCCCCTATCAACTACTCTCCTTCATATAATAAATACATGCAAGCATGGCTCCATTCTTACCATGAACAGAAGATCAGCTTTTCGCAGCCAAGTTGAATTTCGAGGCTTCAAATCAGTGCCTAATGGCCCAATCTCTTGAAAATTCCCAATCCCAACTCCTGAACCACCCTATTATTCAAAACAAAAAAAGATTCAAATTCAAAAATTGAGATTAAAATAAGAAAGAAATAAGCATCTCGGTTTCTCATATTTGTTTATTTATTTTGAATATTAATACTCACAGGTCCCCCTTGCAACCAAAGAATAATTGGCCAGGGCTTGGAAGGATCTTCAATTCTGTATGGACTTCTATAAAGCCACCAGAACATGTGGGCTTCTACATTAGACCAAAAAAAAACAAGATCAAAATAATGCCATTAAAGTTCTGTTTCACAACAATTAAATGAAGGAAAATTATATCAATAATAATGAAATTATGAAGAAATCAGCTTACTGGGTCTGACTTGAACGTGTCCCCATTCTTCGGATCCATCCAGGGTTCCAGCAGCCATGGTGATTCCTCCTTGAAACAGGGGAAGGAAGACCAGAACAGAGATAACAAGAAGAAAAAATTTCTCCATTTGAAATGCAAAAAATTAAAAACCCACTTCACAAATCGAAATATACCTTAATCTTATCAACCAATTGTTTTTATTAATTGTTTCAACTGTCATAATCCATTAATCTATGCCCAAAAAAAAATAACCATATATATCTACTACACCCATATCACATCTTTTGGCATCTCAGATATAATTGTCTCTGGCTCTATCACTTGAGTCAAAAATTTGATCCTTGAAGCATATGGCGCCGCCCAATTGTCAGCGATTGGATCATGATATTTGGTCCAATTGCAGGCAATTGGTGGTATTGGAGCATTCTCAACCATGTATAGTTGGACAAAATGATTCTTATGTATGTAACCAAGAGCGATGAGCTTATGGATAGTAGGAGGTTGGGACCACAAAGGTAGAAATGTGAGGCACTGCTCTTTTGAAATATGTAGCAATACAACATTGTAGTATGAGGCAATCAAATGGCCCATGTCTGGCATAGACATCCAAAATTGAGGACTAGCAGGAACTTCTTCACACCGTAGGATTTTAGTCAATTCACATACTCTCTGTAAATCACCAAATAAGTTGGCATATTGTTCACGGTGCTTTTGCAGTTCATAAGCCAAATCTGTTCTTACTTTACGCCAACCTTCTTCTCCCATTCCCATCAAACCGGCAACTGCTCGAAATCCACAATGACCATCACCCGCAACATCTATGTCGTGTTGGATGAAATTAGACAAAGATATAGGGAGACAACTGACAATTTCAGAAAAGCCCAACATTCCGCGAGTACGTTTTTTGTCTTTCCTTATAGGGATTTTTTCCACATATTCAAATGCAGAAGGGTCACGTTTTGTTGATTTAGAATTCTTTGGTAACTGCTTAACTGATCCCTTTGGCCTGCCCCTTTGTTTAACCGGCACCACAGGTTCCTTCATTTGTATTGAGGCTGGGTCTGCAATCTCACGTAACTTTTGCTTGATTTCAACCTTTTGATGGTGGTTAGACTTTAGATATCTTGCAGTGATCATCTCAAACTCTGGAGCAATATCCTTAAACAACTCTTTCGACAAAGATTCATCCACTAATGTTAATCTTTTCCAATGATCATGAATCATAGATAATGGCAAAGATTTTCCTTCTTTCACATAAATTACCAATTCATGAGCACAAGGTATTCCCAATGAGCGACGAATTACATGTTGGCATTTTTGGGCATTGACCATATTGCTTGCTTGATAGGATTCTGCTAATTCTTTCTGCTCTTCAATCTTTCCCAAAGCATAAATAGATACAAGCCCACAAAGTTCACGGTAGAAAATCTGGTTATAAACATGAGGCATTTTTATACGGCTTACTGAAAACGAAGATTTGATGTCCGTATGTTGCTGGTTGATCAGACTATCAAAACTTTGCCATGCTGTCGTCAAATTAGATGTTGATACTTGAAGATAACGCTTTAGTTGTGCGTGGGCAGTCTCTAACCGACTAGTCGAAGTATTCCCAATATGGAAATATTGATCGGTCCAAGCAGAAACAAAAAACTCCTTGTATGGATTGAGCCAAGTAAGCATTATATAGGCAAGTACTTTGGGATAAAGAGAGAAATCCCTCGTCATTGACATCAAAGCATGATTATAATTAGCCTCTGTAGGTGATCGTGCCAAAGCATTCCAGTCTTGCATGAATTTGTCGAATATCTCCTCTTGATTGAAACACTTCTTGCAATTGGCTAACACATTCTTTGAAATGTGCCATAAGCACAATAAGTTCTTAGATGTTGGAAACACAGTTTTGATTGCATTTATCAAGGCCAATTCACGATCTGTGACCAAGACTAAAGGTAGTGAATTTGGGTTAAGAACCGACTTGAAGGACTCCAATGCCCAAGTATAACTAACCTCTGTCTCCGATGATAGAAATGCAAATGCGGAAAAAAATGTTCGATCTGTTGACGTGACCCCAACAATAGACAAGAGAGGCAACCGGAATCGATTGGTCTTGTAAGTATAGTCAAGAAGAAACACATTTGGAAATGCTCTGGAAAGTTTTAACTGATGTTGGATGTGAAAAGAACAAATCCGTCAAGTTCTTGTTCTTCTCCTCCATGCGATGAAAAGTCACATAACCAAGATCATTAAGGCACTTGAAGAGATGTTGGATCGGGGTTTTTCCACCTAATTCTTCTAATCGGATAGCAGCTCGAGCATTGTAGATGGTTCTGATAGTAGTTACATTAGTAGGATCCTTTTTCTTGATAGTTCGAAGGACATCACGTGGTTTGATGCCTACACGAGACATGTCCTTTAAAATTTTTTTCTGTTCCATGTTAAGTTTTCCTGCAAAAGAATGTCCTTCCAAATATGATGACCCTTTATGATTGTGAACCCCACAAACAACTTCAACTTTCCACTGATCTAGCCCATTTACTTTTTTTGCTTTCAAAGAGAATGGACACCCATAACGTTTAGTAGAACTACGACGAATTCCTTTCTTCATTCGAGTTGAAGATGCTTGTTTCTCTCTATAACTTCCTGATCGATCACATCCAAGAAACACTCGTGGACATGGACGTGAATTCAACCCATCAGATTTTTGGATTGTTAAAATAAAACCAAGACCATTGGCAACTTCTTGCGCCCATTTTATTAAATCATTTCTTTGTTCAAAAACCTATCAATCGGTAACAACTAAAAAGAACACAATATCATGAATAAAGAGACATCAATTATTTTAGTAAAAAGATAACACTCAAGCAAAAATATCAAGTTTAATTTATCTATAACATACCTTATTTGTTGAAAATTGATCAGCAACATTAACTTCGATTGGTCCAGTGAATGGTTCAATCTCAATTTCATCACTAAAACTAATTTCAGCAGACATACTTACTGCATAGAAATTTTAAAAAAAGAAAAACGTATGAATTTTAAGCCAAATTCCCATAAGAACAAATATCAGAAAAAGAATTATGGGTCATCCTCAAGGTAAATTGAGGAATAAAGCAGCTAGAGAATAAAGAACCCACTTAATTGCAGAAACCCATATAAAAGACATCACAAACTATCGAAAACAACTGCAACTTACATTGCTCATTCTTTAACAACAAATAAATACATAAATAAAACGGCGGTGCTGCAATGACAATAACCATGTCGAAATACAAATTATCAACAAAACAGAAAAATAGAAATATCTAATTTCTTAAAATAGTGTGAATTTTGAAGATTCAACGGATACCCTTCTAAATTTAGAAAGAGATTATTTTCCAATAAATTACAACAAGAGAATATTATCAGCCAATAGGAAGAAAAAAAATTCATTATGCTATGTTTGGTTGTCGAGAAAATAGGTGAAAATATGGAAAAGAAAAGAAAATTTTGAATTTCTAATGTAGTTTTTAGTTGAGTTTTGTCTCATTTTCTTTTCTTTTCCATGTTTTTATTTATTTTATCGGCAACCAAACATAGGGTAAAGAACAGGTTAAATTTTCTGTTTCAGAAATAAGAAAAAAAACTTCATTAGAGAAAGGAATTAAAATTGAAAGAAAACCCATGTTGGGTACCTTCAAAATCGAATCCTACCTGAAAACACACAGATCAATAGAATGCAAAACACCCAATTCAGATTATTGAGTTTAATGATCATATGAACCTTCTACATACCAAAATTTTTTTTAAAATCAAAACAAATAAATACCAAGAGCATGAACAAAATAAAGAAGATGAAAAGTACCTTGAGATAGAGACGACTGCGCTCGACAGAACCCGAAAACTGGACTTTCGATTCTTTCTTGGGCGTTGGATTTTCGGCTAGAAAAGCTAAGAAAGCACGGAACTATAGCTTGTTAGTTTTGAGATTTTTTGCCGTCGAAGAATCGAACAACCACCGGCGAAGGTAACGGCCGCCGGAAAACAGGGGAAGAGTAAGAGAAAAGAGAAAGAACTGAAAAACAGAAAATAAGCTTTTCGCGCCAAACTGTGAGGAGAAGAAGAGGGGTGCGGCGATTAAGAAATGTGAAAACGGAATATGAGATAAAAAAAAAATGGGGTGCGGTAATCATTTATGGGGGTGCGCGTATCACCACCCAAAAATAAAAAATAAAAAAATGCTTGAACCAAAGAAAAATACAAGTGTCGATCTCCGTATCTCTCCACCCACCAATTGAATTTGACGGTATAGGTCTCCTCTCAACTTTCTATTCCATTCTCTTTACATGAGTTATCTCGAGCTCTCATTTATTTTAAATGTTTTTTTGTTTATGTATAGATATGTAGGGTCCGGTGACGAAGCTACTGTAGACTAGAGTTTCTAATATGGATGGCTTATACTTGAATTAAAATATCTATATCTATACTTAAAAGATTAAAAATCCAATCAATATAATCAACTTTTTTTAATATTATTTTCCAGTCATGTTTTTCATATGAAGTACTTATTATTTTTTAGTTTCCATATTTTTTTAACATCCCGTGCATCGCACGGGCTTTTCACTAGTAGTAGAGATATATATAAGTGATCTAAGCTAGCGAACCAAAAAAACAATTTAAGCAAACTAGAAGACAAATTATCTCATCCTACCCTTAGCGAACCAAGTTCCCTCTAGAGTGGTGAATTGCAAACCCGAATTCAAACCAAACGAACCAATGAACCAGGTAACATTGGGTGAGACCACTCATACGTAATGGTGGAGCATTAACCATGATACACCTTAGTGAGAAAGAGAGATTAAAAGCAAACAAAGCCCAACAGGCCTTTCTTTTATCAGAACAAGATCCAGTGAAAACAACAGTGAGCCCACTAATCCAGTAGAGTGCTTGCTGCAAAAGAAAGTATTGATTGAGCTGAGAGTGAGGAGCCGTGCTAAGAGCTCTGATGTTGATGAGGTTCCATTTTTGGCTATTTTTTTAAAATTAATAATAACTTTTTAAACATTTTTAGATTTATACCTATTTTAGGATAGAGAAATGCTAGTCATGCCGAGAACACAAGAGACCGTGCATGTGATGCACCGGGCTCAAAAAATAAAAACAGTTTTAATAAAAGTTTGAGTCCCCTCTATCACATGCACGGTCTCGGTGTGGTTTCGGCCCTTTGCGATCTCACTGGCATTTCTCGTTAGGATATTTATGATCAATATTTTCACATGGTTGGCCCCACCTCAAATCCCATGCTCGGCCCTAAGACGTTCTCAGAAGCATTATCCTTTAAGGGCTTATATTTTATGTTTTTTATTTATTTTATTTCCTTGAAGTTGTGGCCATCAAGTAAAAGTGGTTTCTCTCTTGATTAGATAAATTGCATATTTCTATTTGTTTGCATGTCATTTTGGGTCAAGCTCATAAATCGTGATCATTTTGTGGAAACGAAGTGTTATTTGTAGGGTGTATTCAAGCCGAGCTAGTTCATTGGCTCGGCTCGATCAAACATAGTCTAAGCTGAATTTTTGGCTCAATTTTGCTGAGCTGAGCTTTTATTTAAGCTTGAAATTGTGTTCAAACTGAGCTAGGGTTAGGCCTGTTTCTTTATTATTATTATTATTATTATTATTATTATTATAATAGTCAATTAAGCTCAAGCTGAGCTCGAGCCAGCTTACCATGCTCAAGTCGAGCTTCAAACCTTGATTTTTGAGTTGGTCTTACTACATTGACGGAGTTAGTGATTTGAGGAAATCAACTACTATAACCATATGATAATTTAAGTCTCTCTATCACTGTGATTATTTAAATTAAAGCTAACAGGGAGATTAGCCCATTAATGGTAAAATATTTATTTCCAGGAAGATGATTTTTGTGTGTTTTTTATCTATTTTTTTGCCACTTTAGGAGCAAAATAGAAGAGGCACAAAATAAACATGCAATTAATCAAGCCTCGCTAGCATGCATGATTCCACACCCTGCCTCTTGCTCGAGTGGTGGGGTGTGAACTTTCTCAATAATCAGGTCTTGGGATCCAATCCCCCCTCGGGCTTTGAGTAGCAAGAGCTCCAATCCCCCATGTTAACCACTAACCAATGTTACTAGAGACCAAATCCTCCAAGGACAAATCCGGTTATCACTCCTGAGGTTGCCATGTGTCCTTTTTGATACCCTTTAACCGTTGTTAAGATTCACCCACCACTAGGGTTCAACCCCACTCATCCTTGGTTTTTAGAAAAAATTATTAATTTTTTTAAAAAAATATTTTAATATTAAAAAAAACCCTAAAAATATTTTTTCTAAAAACCAAGGATGGGTGAGTGAACCCTAAGAGTGAGTGAATCTTAACAACAGTTAAGGGGTGTCAAAAGGGGCCTCAGGGGTGATAACCGGATTTGCCAAAGACGATTATCACTGTAGAGGATTTGGTTTCTTGTTACTAACCATATGTAAATGATATCCACACACACAAGCAAAGCACTTGATGTTATGAAGTTACAATTATTAAAGTTCTAAATCACTATACGGAATGCAAATTTCTTGACGATTGTATGGATGTACATATGCATAAGGTATACAATAGGTAATTTAAATATATATATATATTTCCTATTTTTTTTTCTTTTATATATATACCGGCCTCGTGCAGCACAAGGACTGTCTGTTAGTGGTATCCTAATCCTATGTTGTGAAAGAGAGAGAAGAAAGAAAGGGATAGATGAGGAGAGAAAATATATAAAGTGATGGTCCCATAATCGATTAGGTAAAAAGCTACACCACCATCTAGTGAGAATTACCACATTCTGTTCCTATTGTAAGTATCATCGTTGGAGTAAAACATATGGTGTGAAGAATAAGACAAGGAATTTTGAAGATAAAACCGTCGAATAATATATATACACTACAAACGTCTATTCTGTCTCTATTACCTTCTGTCAGACTCAATTCCTTCATATAGAGACACAAACACAAACCCTTCATCTCTTCAATTCTCTCCCACCTCTTCCCCTCCATGTCTACTCGGCTGGAATTCCCGGACGGTTTACCGGAGATTCGATTGCAGCCCATCAAGATTCCGTCGCGACACTCATTGGAAGATGGCGTCGCAATTCAGCTAAAGAATGATGATAATGAATGTCGAACCCCGACATCTGATGAACACAAGATACCCCTACTTCGAAACTGCCCACCAGCGCCACGAAAACCAAAAATGGTAGTTTTGAGTAAGAGAAAATTCTCAGAGCTACAATTCTTCGAATTCATGATTCGCGAAGAGGTCGAGTCATTCTTTCGATCAAGCTTCAAACTACGCCGCGTTAGGTAGCGCAGCGTCAAGTCACAGCGGTGTTTGAATGAAGGAAATATGTCTCGTAATTCTCTGTAATTTTCGAAACTTTATATAAATTTTGTGTTGCTCAGCCCCCATTTATTATGTATCCAAAAAAAACGTTCATATAACATCCTGATGCTTGCTCCAATGGTAGGGTGTAAGTGACCTCTCTTGTGAGAGAGGTCATGGGATCCATTCCAAATAGGTGATGACTTGCAAGAGTTTTACTCTCCAATAGGAACTCGGTTTGAATATCAATAGGAACACTTCAAATTTGTCTCGGAAGGGTATTTATGAAAAAAAAATTACTGTTAAAAGATCTTTTTTTGTGTTCATAATTATCAAACGACCACTTCCTCTGGGTTGCTCTGATTGACTTCAATCGGAGCTCATTTTCATAGTTATTCTCTACTAACTAACCACTATTGCTACTAACAACATTAGTTAACCAAAAATCAAAAAAAATAAATAAACCTTCATGTATATGTCACTTTCTTTAAGACCAGGTATCAATCATTAGTCCATTGTATATACTTAAAAAGGCCAGATATCAGTTATTAATTAGTTCATTGTATGTACTTAAATAAAATCCATTTGATCTTGTTTTATGATTTTTTTTTCCTGGTTTTAGGGATGTGTGTAGATTTAGAAGACATGGTAGATTGGTTTTAGAGATGAGAGGAGACTTAGAAGATTAATGTATTGATGAGAAATGGAAAATAGTTAACGTACCCGTGGACGGGGCGGAGCCACATGGGGATTGGGGGCCGGGGGGGCTTCAGGGCCCCCTGAAATTTTGATTTTTTTTTAATCCTCTATGATTAATAGGGGTGTAGCTTCATAGAGGAGCGGAGTCAGGGGCAGGGGGTTGTAGCCCCCCCTAAACTTTGAGAAAAATGTATTCTTTATAAACGGATACAAATAGACGCGATGACCCATGAATTTGACCCTCAAAATTTTCTTTTCTGGGGCTCCGCCCCCAAACCCCCATTGTTAACCCCCCTAAAAGGGAATCCTAGCTCCGCCCTGCCCATGAATCCCATTTTAAAATGGAATGACCGGTCCTCATTGGTCCACGGCCCAATTTTAAATATTCACCTTTTGTGGTTAAGATTCACTAAACCCTAAAGTTAAGCAATGGAACCATATAAAAAAAAATAAAAAATCTATAGTATTCATAGGAGCTAGGAAGCACGAATACGGGATACGGGTACGATACGATACGGATACGGCGATACGGAAGAACCTAAAAAAATAGGATATGGGTACGGCCAGGATACATCTGTAATTTAAAAAAAAATAATAATAATAATACTATATTTTGTATTATAATTACAAAATAACCATTGGTTCAGTGTATGTATAAAAAATACCATGTCCATGCAAAAACAAGAGAAATAGGGTCATCTCATCATCCACTAAGCAAAAAAGAAAGTCATCCTATCATCCACTAAGCAAAATATAAAGAAGGTCATGTCCATGCAAAAACAAAAGAGATAGGGTCACACCCCCGGGTCTCAAAAAATACAAAAAAAAAATTCATTGCTGTATATCCCAGCTTATCCATGCCGTATTAGAGCCGTATCCGAATTAAAAAAACATGTTTTTAATTAACATGATACGTTTCAGCTGTATCCCGTATGTATCCCACTGTATCGGAGGCATATCTGTATCCGATACGTATTAGATATGGGTACGAAGGCCGTTTTGAAGTATCCGTGCTTCCTAGCATATGAGTATAGCCAGGGAGAGGGGCGAAGCCAGGGGACTTCAACTCCCCTAAACTTCCAAAAATATATATTCTTTATAAACGGACACAAATAGATGTGATGGGCCACGAATTTGGCCTCGAAAAAAAAAAATTCAGGGTAGCCCCCGAACCACCATTGTTAGCCCCCCTTGCAAGAGAATCTTGGCTCCACCCCCGAGGTGTAAGTGGCCTCTCTTATGAGAGGTTGTGGGGTCCATTCCCAATAGGTGATGACTTGCAAGATTTTGCTCTCAATTGGACTGGTTGAATATCAATCGGAACACTTCAAAATTTGTCTTAGGAAGAGTATTTATAAAAAAAATTTACTCTTTTCTTGTGTTCATAATTACCAAACTATCACTTCCCAAGGTAAATTTTGGGTTAGTCCGATTGACTGTTTAACTAGAACTCATTTTCATAGTTATTCTCTACTAACTACTAATTGATGATTGCTACTAACAACATTAGTTAAATGATGACGCGACCAAAAAAAAAAAAAACCTTCATATATGTCACTTTCTTTAAGACCAGGTATACAGTCATTATTAGTCTATTGTATATACTTAAAAAACCAGATATCAGTCATTAGTTCATTGTATATATGTACTTAAATAAAATCCATTTTATCTTGTTTTATGAATTTTTTTTCCCTGGTTTTAGGGATGTGTGTAGATTTTGAAGATATGGCAGATGGGTTTAGAGATGAGAGGAGACTTAGAAGGTTAATGTATTGAGAGATATGAATTGCAAAGAAGAGAAGAAATGATAGATGAGGTTAGTTCTTTTGCTTGCTCTGATGTGAAGAGATGAGCTTTGATTGGTTGACTTTGTATCTCATTAGACATTTACGTTGAGTGATTAATACGGCTCTAGAGATGGAAGATGGATAATAGCTAGACTAGGGATCCTCTAGACTTCTAACCGAATAGGTTGATAAGATTGGCTCGATTAAAGCTTCTGGAGGTCGCGACAGCATGTTGTATTTTGATCCGTTCTTTTTTAAAAATTGTTTTGGAAACTCCTATTTCAAGTGGGGGTTGTTTTTAATTTGTCTAGGACTCTTGGTAATGTTGGGCTTCTCTTTTTATGAGACGAGCCCATATGGGTTGAGAAGAGTTCATTAGGATTCTTTATTTGAAAAAAGGGAAAAATACTTGGTAGGTGGGCATTTAATATCCCTCACATACCAAATATAAGGGTTAGAAAGATTTTCTCTACACACTTAAGAAGATCACGGTTTGGCTAAGAGAAAGGGATTTCTCTCTCTTGAAGAAGTCTCTAATTTTGGGGGTTTTTTTTTTCTCTACAACAAATGGTAGAGTTTGGAGAAGAAAAATTACTCTCCATTCTACAAGCTACTCTAATCATTTGAGGTGTGCAATCTCACTTGACTTGTTTTATCTACTTTATTTAGTGAAACTTTATTGTAATCCAAGTTATTCTATCACTTGATGTTGAAATCCTTTAGGGTTGTATAGAGATAACTTTTGTAACCCCATTATTTTACTCATAGTGAAAGATTTTATTGAATTTGGTCCCGTGGTTTTTCCCTCTATCCTAGAGGGTTTTCTACGTTAAAAATCATGGTATGCTTCTTATTGTGTTTGCTGATTTTTGTGTGTGTGAATTGCTTCAATTGACAACTTCTTATATCATTAATTTGCACATAGATGAGAAATGTGTGGTTTCCCTTCAAGTGGTATCAAAGCATAGGTTTAATTATTTCGTGTGTAAATCATGAAGGCAAGCACAAGTCGTATGATTAGTTTGAATGAGAGCAATTGGATAATTTGGAAAGCCAAAATGGAAGACTTATTGTACAATTCGGATGGATTGAATGGTATATCTACAATTTGAGGGGATTGAATGGTTGATGTCTATTATTGTTTATTGCACATGATATTTTATTAGCTATTAATACTAGAAATTTTTTTAATTCGTAATTTTCTGCACACATTAAAAGTGGACACTCACATGCGACGAACGTGCATCTTGCTTATGATTTGGTTGGGATTCTGGTTAGATTACAATTTTTTTTTATTGTTTATGTAATGACTAAGGCGTGATTTCATCAACTTTGTGTCTATGTGCTGCTTGAAAATTTTGTTTGTTTTTTTTAAGTGGTATATGGTTAGCATTCTTGTGACGGTAATAGGCTTGTATTATCTGAATTTTTCTTCTCCACTACACCCTAGAGTGATTATCTTGCATTGTTTTTCGTATGATATTATATGCTCAGTAAAATCTCTTGTTTAATTATCTCTAGTGCTTAATTAATTATTAACAATTTTGTTCCTGCTCTGCTATACTTTGTATAGTGCATAACGGAACTCTGTGATCTATGTTAATTGTTTGGGTGGTTATATGATATTTATTTATGATCTCTATTTATGTCAATGTTGGAGCATAATAATGTACAGATTACCTATTTAGTACATTATCAGTTACTAAATGAGAATTTAAGTTCATAGGTAAATACTCATGCATGCATTGAATCTTAAAACTCCCGCTCAAGAATCATTGTATGGCAAGTGTATTTCTTGTATCACCTATTTGGACGCATTAGTTGTAAATTATGACGTTTAGTTCTCTTGTGGGGTTAAATGCAGGTTAATAACTTTTCGGTCTTATTTATGATAAAGTGTATTTGTCTGTATATGATTCTTGAATCGTCCAATTTGATAATTTGAGAATGTATAATCTCTAGTAAAGTCAATTGCTCATGGTTGGTTCAAATTGAGAAAGATTTTGTCAGTCGTTTCTCTTGTTCTCTAGTAGATATTTAGACAATGTGGCATGCTTGTTCCTAGTCTAACTCGTGTATTTGGAGAATTATAGAGAAATACTACCGAAATTTTCTTGAAATGAAACACAACACTTAAGCTATTGATTTCTGGGGATTATGTATTCCTAAATGAGATATGAACACTCCACCTGTTAGAAGAGGAGTTGATGACGATAGGAAGCATGCATGCATATATATGATTATATAGATGGTCAAGTCAGTTGACACATGTTTTATTAAAACTTACTGATGTGATAAACTTTTGCTATTTCTCAGAATAACTAATGAAGAAGGACTTATAAATCTAATCTTATACCTCATGGATAAGAGTTTGATTGAAATGTTAAGGTACTTTATGTCTATAAGTTTTTATGAATCACCGAATTAATGATGTATTGTTAGTATCTAAGCAATTGTTAGTATTTAAGCACCGAATTAATGGTGCTAGTGGTGTCGGAAACAAATATAACTAGCAATGCATATTCCATTGGATTGCCCACTTGAATCAGCTGGAAGACACGCCTCTTGATTCTATGCCAACATGTAAGTCTCTTTTCCAATTCCATACATGGCTTTTAAACAGATAAAGTTGACCAGATGTAAAACCTCTATTTATACAAACAAGAATCTATGAAATCATCAAACAATTACACTCCTGCTCTAAGAGAGCTATTTATTTCCTGCATGGACACCAATGTATAGTTGTAGACTTGTAGTCTAGTGGTTATAATAAAAAGATGGATAACAAACCATTTTGATAGAACTTCTAAACTCATGTCTTAAAGAGACGAGGTGATTAGATCACATACTTCACAAATGGTCATGCACATGTTTAGCACTCGCACCCTGTCGACCTTTGCTAGCTGCTGCTTGCAACATCAATGGTGTCTGGCAGGTATCTTTATTAAAACAAATGACCCCAACAGCAGTAACAGAGAAAGGAAGGGTGGTGTTAGTATGACTCATACTGCATTGTTCCAAAAGTTCAAAGATAAAACAATTCCATTCCTTTAGATAACCAAGTTTGACACTACAGAGATGTTCCATTGTTTCTTTGTTATAGATATGTTCCGCTTTAGAAATTACAAAACCCCAATACTCTGTCGAATCTACAAATCTTCCGAGACTTGATTATTCTGAAAGATTATTTGTTTTTAGCATATCAGGAATTTAAAGAAACAGTGAATAAAAATTAACACATAAAAGTAGACGGAATAATGATAATTTAATTTAAAAAGTTGTTGGTATTGTGTAACATTATTTATTGCTTATTGGGAGATCCTACATATGGACTATTAGTTTGGGGCACTTCTTCTTTTTTTTTTGATGGGAGAATTTGGGGCACTTCAAATATTTGAATTACTAGTCGGCAGCCAATTAATACTTTACTGAAATTATGTAAGATTTCCAAAATATTCATGTTCAAGGTCTAATAGATGTAACTCGTGAAACCAACAAGCGAAAGGGATGACAGGATTTGGTGGCATTCATGCCCCGTGTTGGAAAAAGCTAGATCTGTTAGGATAAAAAAAAAACACCTGTCACCAACTAAATGAACCTATTGAAATCACTTTATGAATTTTAACTTGGAAATTCGGCCTATTCGGTGCCCAAATCGGGCAAACGACCTTAGATTCACTCGAAACTAATTCTCACACTTAGGTTGTGTTAAAATACACGCGTTATAAGAAAAGACATCAAAAACTGAGACCTGATTAGGATTTGGTGTGGTGTGCGATTAGTGATGAGTTTGTATGTTAGTGATTGAATCATTATTTTCTTCTTTTTTGTATATTAATTAATTATGAAATCTGTAAATTTTATCATTTCAATATTCTAATAAATAATTTTATTTTATTGTCTTTGTAGGAGGAAGCGGACAGCACACACCTGTCGAGTTTTAGAGTTGCGGGAAGGAACCAGTGAGATGAAGATAGTTCGATTTAGGATTTTTTGACACTTTTTATGGACATGTGTATTATAACATTATGATGGGCACATGTGATTGGATGTATTTATTTTATATTGATTGTGGATTTCTAGGTAGAAAATTTATTTTATATATAATGTATTTTACATTATGGGCATAGTTTGTTTATTTTATATTGTTCACAGGTACCAAACGGATAAAAAAAATATTTTATATTGTTGCCAGGTACAAAACAGGTAAAAAAATATTTGTTAAAAAAAAATTTTATTTTATTTTATTTTATTTCTATTTGTCATGTTTGGAAAATGTCGTAATTGACATCCATTACTATGACGACGTTTAGGAAACTCCGTCATAGACTCTACCTATGACGGCATTCAACAAACACCGTGGAAGATATTTTATATAACGGCATTTCTAAAACACCGTGATAGGTGAGTCTATTACGACGTTTCAATAACGTCGTGGAAGATATGTTCTGTAACTGCGTTTTCCAAACGCCGTAATAGACTCACCTATCACGGCGTTTTAGAAACGCCGTGAAGATAAATGCTGTGTTTACCTTCCCCGATGTGACCAATAAAGGCGTTTGGTTTGAAATGCTGTTGTTACCTATAACGGTGTTTTTGGGTCTTTTAACGGTGATTTTGAAACGCCGTTAAAAGGCTTAAATTTTGTAGTGGCGCTGCCTAACTTCTCCTATGTCTCGGCAAACATCGGTCTCCATCAAACAGGAAACATGACAAATTACTATTCTGGTAAGACCACTAAAAAGGCGTCCATTTTTTTGTGAAATGAAGAAGGTGAGTCAAGAGTTTGAAATGGAAACAGTGATCCTTAACGGAACCACTCAGTCAATTAAATGTACATTTATCATCACTTCCTCTTTAAGTCACTATACAGGTTGTACACTATATTGAGTTTCCAATATTACAATATTCTTTCTATTGAGAAGATATCACAATCTATTTGATTGGTTCTATTGAGAAGATATCTCAATCTATTGGATTGGTTGTCAAGATGATGAATCAATATTTTTCTCTTCCACGAGGCCATCGGCCAAGTTCAAGAAAGGGACAAATTGTTTTTTTTTCTAGGCTGATTCCCACACTACTCAGGGTACTACTGCCTTAAGTACTCTTATCATTTCCAAAATTTAGTGCTGCGAAAGTTAATGGCACAACGCTTGCACCGTATCAAATGAGAAATTCCATTACATAATTTTTTTGTGTTTGAGTTTTCATTGTCACCATATATCTCTCGTACCATTAAACCAAAATGATGAGATACTGCTTTTATTTCAATGTGCTAGAGAGCTGAACAAAGTCACCTTCACATTTACAACCTGTGATAAACTATCCATGTTAGAGCATCATTGGACTGAACTCTATTTACACTAAAAGCAAGATGACCAATTGACTATAAAGTGGGCTGGGTCTGGTTCAGTTTACACCAAGGGCTGGGTGGTTCGAAGGTTGTGGAAACATCACTGGTCCTGAGTTAGAGCTTGCCCCTCCGGTCTTTTTTGATCATGAGCATGGTTTTGCTGGGGTATTGCGCACATCCTCGGGGATTAGTCCCGATCTAAATGGATTGGGGACACACCAAGTCATAAAAATAAAATAAAAAATAAGCATGAGTTGTTGAGATGTAAGTGTGGGTTGCTCTTATGTAGAGCCCCAATAGTTATCATGAAAGAAGGAGAAACTCTTAGGAAGAATAGAATGCTCATAGCTTACCTTAGGTGACTATTACCACTTCATTGAGACTTGATCTTAGGGCTTTTAGCCGAGAGGCGGGTCTGAACTTCATAACACATTTTTTTTAGTTTTTAAAATGTCAAACACAAGATTTATGGTCAAGTGCCTGAGATCCTGCACAATCAAATAGAAATAGATAAACAGATTGGTAGAATAAACCCTAGATGCTGCTGCACTCATCCATGAAGGGATAGTATGTCTTGAGCCTACCATCCCTTTTGATCCTCTCTCTCTCTCTCTCTCTCTCTCTCTCACACACACACACACACACACAGATAGATACACAAATTGATAGAATCAAATAAAAATGCAAAAAAATTGACAAAGAAGATATACAAGCTATCTGCCTGATAATTCTCACGAAACCCATTACAAAAAAGTAGATGCACACATACATCCTGAATCAACAAGCCTTAAGCTCACATGGTCATCAGAATTTAAGTTTGAATCTTGCAAGGAAACACTGGCAGCCCAAGGATAAACTCTTCCAAATGGCATCATTGATCTGGTTAAGCCAAGACCACGTTGAAACAGCAAGGACAGCAACAAAAAGACAAGACCTTTTGCATCAACAAATCATCTTACATGATTCTAAAACTTCTGCTTTGGAAACAAGAAGAAATAATTCCTTGAATACATGCCAATATCACAACAACCAGCCTAAGAAATAATAATAGCAACGTTAATTTACTTAGGCTTTGCCAGTCCATACAATCACTAAAGGAAAAAAGAAGAGCCTTTCGGTCAACAGAACCCATTTCAGAAAATAAAATAAAATGGGAGAGAGAAAGATAAACATAACCAAACTAACCTTCCTGACAACCAGGGGCGCATTCACAGCTGATCTCAAGATCACCTCCCACAAAAACCCTAAGCCTCCCAAAAGACAATAAAAATGTACAATAACTCTAATTCCATAAGCATTTAGAATCGGAGTAAATCCAAGTGGGTATTCAGAATCGGATTAAATTTTAGTTTCTGATAAATAAAATCACCCAAAAACAAGCAGACATTGTAAGGAAATCAACAAAAAAAAATACCAAATGATCTATCCAATATAACCGGTTGAATGACACCTACTGCTAATGCGTGAAAAATCACTGCAATAATCCCTCCTTTGAATGTTCTTCATCGAAATACATATTAAAAAAAAAAAAACAGGAAAGAGGAGGAAGATGAGACGTTCTTACTCTGAATCGCAAGTTGAAGATGACTGAATCGCTGGTTTGGGGGTTCTGTTCTTCCCTAAGAAATTCTGAAATTTCGTCTCTTCTCTTCCCTTTCCTTAGACTTAGACGAGAGTTAGAGCCCACTCAAAATGGAAGGGTGGGTTGAAGACGAACAGAGAAGAGAAAGGGTGTTTAAAGACGTTAACAGACTCCCCTTGGGCCCACCCGAATCATCCGTCCGCTCATCCAAGTGGCCACACGTCGCTTGCCCGTGCATCCACGTCCCAACTCGAGAGAACCTCTCCGGTAGCAACTCGAGAGGATCCGAAGCTATTAAATAACTCTCTTCTTCATCCGAGCAACCGGAAAATAGGGTATTCTTCATCTAAGACATCACTCAGTTTGCACCAAGTAATCCAATTTATGTTGATCCGTTGCCAGCATCACTACTCATTGAAGCATTCTGTATCTAACTCTTCTTCATCCAAATCTTTACTTTATTCATAGATAAGCATCCTGCAAAAAGGGTTTTCTTCATCCAAGCAACCGACACAAAATGGTGTTCTTCATCCAAGCAACCGGCAAATGGGGTATTCTTCATCCAACACATCACCCATTGAGCAAAATCGATTTCCATTGGGTAATCTGATTTATGTTTATCTGTTGCTAGTATCACCATTAATTGAACTCTCTTTATTCAACGCCCCCCACCTTCTATAGTCAATGACTTGGTTTTTATGTTTTCTAGCTTGATTACTTAGCCCCTGGTTTAGTATGTGTTTTCTTACTTGATCCCAAATGAATGATCTAAGCTTCCCAATTAAAAAAATTTTACCCACAAGGGCTGATCTAAGCTTCACAATTAAAATTTTCTTACCCACAGGGTCGGAGCCAAGGGGGGACCTGGGGGCACGTGCCCGGCCCCCTAAACTTTTGAAATTTTTTTGTTATACGTATTGTGTATATGGGCATGGGCACGGAGGTGGATGGAGATCTAATCACAAAACCAATTTCAGTTGAACTCGGGGAGAGTTCAATCGCACCCACAGGCCAACACGTGTCCCTTTTAACCCCTAATAACTGTGGTTAAGATTCACTAACCTTTGGGGTTTGACAATATAACTTAATTTTTTTTAATATTAAATTTAAGGTTAAAAATCCTTAACTAGAGTTTAATATTTTTTTTCTTCTAAAAACTAAGGTTATATTAGGGAACCTCAAGGGTTAGTAAATCTTAACCATAGTTAATAGGGGTTAAAAGAGACACGTATTGGCTTGTGGGTGTGACTGAACTCTCCCCGAGTTTAATCGTGATTGACTATGATTC
Organism: Tetracentron sinense; assembly: GCA_015143295.1. NCBI lineage: Eukaryota > Viridiplantae > Streptophyta > Magnoliopsida > Trochodendrales > Trochodendraceae > Tetracentron > Tetracentron sinense. The sequence continues at coordinate 30,659,242 of CM026562.1, forward strand.
GATCTCAGGTGGTGCCCTTGGCTTTTGAATTTATTTTTTAAATATAGTTTACTAAGGATTTAGAACCCTCTACTGCTATAACTAGACTCTTTGGAGTCGGTTACAACCCACAGGTCAACACATGTCCCTTTTAGTACCTCTTGATTATGATTAAGATTCACTAGCCCTTAGGGTTCAACCACTTAGACTTAGATTTTAGAAGAAAATATTAACTCTAAAACGTTAAATTTGTTAATTAGAGTTAAAAGCGTTTTGGTCATGGGATAGTTGTCCTATTGAATTTAAAAAAAAAAAAAAATTCTTTTAACTATTTTGTTAATTATTACTAGAGAATATTCATTGAACAAGTGGACAACTGCTCTGAAATTTTCAAAAAAATATATTATATTAGTGAATAGGGCATTACCATAGGGCTAGGGGACAACTGAAATATGTGTAGGATAGGACAGTTGTTCCATAAACAAGTAGAAACAATACGTGTAGGATATGTACAAAATGTATGGATGAAATGACCCACAAACTTAGTCGTCAAATTTTTTTCCCACTACAGTAAATTTTCCTGGCTCCGCCCCTTCTTACCCAATCATAAACCACTCTCCATCCTCTTAGCCAAGCTTCATATACTAGGCTTTAACCCACTAACTTAGAATAGACATTAACACTTTTTACTGAGGTTACAGCCTAACCGTGTGAGTTGCACCAACCGTTACTTTCACCTTCAAATGCTAAGCCCACTAACTTAGAACTGACACTAAAACTAGCCGGGGTTTAGGCCTATCTGCGTGACTTACACCAAAAAAAAAAAAAAAATTTAATATTACTATCACTGATTTTTAGACCTATTATATAACCCAATTATGGCAATAATATTTATTATTTTTATGTATTATTACTATTATGAATTATTATACACACTATTATTGTTATTTATTAATAGTAAAACACATTGTTATATATATATAACATATAATATATTTATTCAATATATAGATGGACTAGCCCAATTCTGGGCCTAGTAATAACAAAGCATCGACATTTAATTATCTTCGCCTATCCTTTCTCATATAAATACTAGATTTTTTCATTCCTAATTTTGATTGAAAGAGCTCTATCAGCCAATATTTTGGATTTATTAATTGCTAACAGATTAATGGTCTTTCAGAGTTTTGTTTTGTGTTCAAAATCATAAGCTAAGTGGCTTTCACCACATTAAGTCTCTTACAAAATATAAATTTAATTTATTGTTGCTTAAACCCTAAAATCTACCTGCAATGATGTTTCTTACAACATATATTGAAATGAGCTTGAATTTTACTTCGGGTGCATCGCAATGGGTACAATTATATTACATTTGTATAGATGAATGTATTAGTTCAACATCATATCATGCATATTTTATTAGACTTCTTTATTTGAGATATCATATCTGAACATTTTATTAGGATTCATTATTCATTAGGCAACTGATCACTACAATTAATGTGCGTTACTAGTACTCAACATTTCTTCATATCAATTATGATCATTTTTCCGTGCATCGCACGAGGTGTTTACTAGTGAGAAGTTATAGTGGTGTCCCTCCAATCTACATGGCGGTCTGAGAGTGATTTTATGAGAGTTTGATAAGACGTTGTGAGAGATGAAGCATGTGAAGAGATGTGTCCATCCAGTGAGAAGTTATAGTGGAGAGACGTACCTGTTGTTGGATTGATGAACCTTCTCAACAAAGACACCTTTTGAGTCCTGTTTCATCTCTCTTTTTCTTTACACTCTTTCTCTTCTGTCTCTACGTATCAAACAAAACACACCTATTCGGAGCCCTTCCTTTGCACTCTCTCTCTATTTGTCTTTATATATCAAAGAAAACAGACATACCTGTTGGATGAGAAGGGTTGCAACTATTGAAATTCAAATTACCACAATCCTGGGAGGCCTGCGTGGAGGCTCGGGAGGGATTTAGGATTCTTGCTGGAAGGGGACGCAACTCTTGATTGTTAACACGCTGGTTCGTAACATTGCAACCAGTGTTACCTAGTTCGCTCAGTACTAGTACGAACCCGTTCGCGGTTGGATTCAATCCAGTACACTGTTGCTGAGCGAACTAGGTATCAGGGACATTCACCAAGCTACTATAAAGGGTCAAAATAATTATTTCATGTACACTAATATAAAAATAAAATAAAAAGAGGTCTAAGAAAGTTCTCTCTTCACTGGGAAAGTACACTCTCTCACCTCTTTCTCTGGTCACATCATGTTTTATTTATTTGAATCGATTACTTTCACTCTCGTACTCATTACACAATACACATTACACTTAAAGTACTTGGGTTTCCATTGGTTTACGCCCGTCCCCATTGGTTTACACAGCACTTTTAAATACTAGCCAACTGTAGTTAATACTTACTCACCCCTAGGTTAAGCACTCCAGCCCAGTGTTACCTAGTTACTTACTCACCCCTAGGTTAAGCACTCCAGCCCAGTGTTACCTAGTTCGCTTAGTACTATTACGAACTGCGAACTAGTTCGAAGCGAACCAGTTCGCAGTTCGGTTTGATCCAGTACACTATTGTTGAGCGAACCGGGTATCAGAGACATTCACCAAGCAACTATAAAGGTGCAAAATATTTATTTCATGTACACTAATAAAAAAAAATGAAAACGTACTCTGAAGTCTGAGAAAGTTCTCTCTTCACTCAGAAAGTACTCTGTCTGGTCACTTCATGTTTTATTTGAATTGATTACTTTCTCTCTAATACTCATTACACAATACATACTACACTTAAAGTACTTTGGTTTCCATTAGTTTACGCCAGTCCTCATTGGCGTAAACTGTAGTTAATACTTACTCACCCCTAGGTTAAGCACTCCAATCTTAATTTTTTTTAAAAAAAAAAACAAAATCTTAACCTTAGTTTAGTTAAGCTTAAGTAGGGACACAAGGACACGGGGGTAAGTTAGGTAGCAGAGTCATTAATAAGCGAATTAAGCTAGCAAACCAAAATGAACTAAACAAAAAACTTAAGTGAACTGAAAAACGAATTATCTCTCCCTACCCCTAGCGAACCAAGTTTACTCTGTAGTGGCGAATGGCGAACCCAAATTCTAACCAAGCGAACCAGAGAACTAGGTACCATTGCTCCAACCTTAATTTTTTTTATAAAAAAAACAAACAAAATCTTAACTTTAGTTTAGTTAAACTTAACAAGGGATACAAGGACACGGGGATAAGTTAGGTAGCGAAGTCACTGCTAAGCGAATTAAACTAGTGAACCAAAGCAAACTAAACAAAAAACTTAAGCGAACTGAAAAACGAATCATCTTTCCCTACCCCTAGTGAACCGGGTTCACTCTAAAGTGACAAATTGCGAATTGCGAATTGCGAACCTGAATTCGAACTTAGCGAACCGGCGAACCAAGTAACATTGATTGCAACCATTCATCTTTATATATTTCATCAGATCTTGGGAGAAACGGTTGGGATAGACTGTGGTGGTTTAAAGGGATACAACAACCCTTTGTATTCGTCATTCTCAACCTACATCTTCAAAACGTTGCATCTCTTGAAATCTTCCTCGTAAAAACAGAGGGTGATAGAGATCAGTCTCCAGGTTGTATCACCGGTGGATGAAGATGACGTGGTGGGCCCACAGAAAGAGACTTAACTTGAGTTTATATCAAGTGGGCCCACATCTTACTACCGTCGGGTCGTCCACCATGTAATGGAGTGATGGAGACTGATATACCCATCAATTGGGTATGAGCAGTGATAGGCGTACCATGAAATCAAATTAGAAACCTAAGTGCTAGACGGCCAATGAGGTCTAGCCTTAACTTTCCAAATGGATTTCATGGGTGCGTTGACTATTTTCCTTTGGGTATGGTCCTAAACCACATTATACTTCCGCACATTAATAAACTGCCAACTACGGCACATCACTGAAATCAATACATTCACCCACCATTCAATCTTTTGTCCGGTCCCAGAGAAAACTAGTGTTCTTGACACTGATTCCATACATGCCGGTGGTAACTTAATATAATAGTATCTCAAATCAAGTCAACCATACATGAAAAATGGTAACAAATTTTTTACGCATTTTCCCATATCCAACGGCAGAGGTGGAATAGGCTTACGGTAAACACATAAGAAACAAAATGGTTCAAGTGGTAGTAGATAAATAGCAAGTCACCCCAAAAGATCATACGTTACAACCTCAAAAGAGAGATGAGTTTCACAGAGCAAGAAGAAGGGTTGATGAAGGAATCATGGGAGATGATGAAGCAAAACATTCCTGAACTTAGTCTTCGTTTGCTCACTACGTAAGTACAGAACCAGATATATAGAGCTAATGTTGTTTGCTTGATTACAAGAAAATATAGATTTTCTGTGATAATTTTGTATATTTTCATGGGTATGTCTGTATTGCATCTGTGATGGTTTAGGATCTTAGAGATCGCGGCGGCAGCGAAGAGCATGTTCTCTTTTCTAAGAGACTCAGATGAGATCCCTCAGAACAATCCCAAGCTCAAAGCTCATGCTGTTAAGGTCTTCAAGATGGTGAGTAGTGATGGACCCTAATAAGTGTGTGACTTTTTGAATTAAAATTTTACTTAAAGAAAGCTTAGTGTTATTTTAAGAACTGTCAGCAACAATATGAATCATGTTATGTTATTCTTGTCTATCGAGAACCATATGTTATTCAACCCCAAAGGGCCAGCAGTTCCTGGGCTTTCCTCAAGTGGGGAGGTCCTTGGATCCATTTCTCACTCCCCCTTTGGGGCCAGCCCCGCACAGGTTTACCCGGACTTACCTGATGTGGCGGGTTGCAGGCTGATCACGTCACACCCTCGGGGATTAGTCCTGACCCAAAGGGTTGGGGACACCCTGAGTTCCCCCCCAAAAAAAAACTATATCTTATGTGTATTAATATCAAATATTTTTTAAAGAATTTTCTAAGAACCATATCTTCTTCTGTGTATTAATATCAAATATATTTTGAGAATTTTCTAAGATGTAATAAATCTCTACTAATATAATGAGGATTCCTGTGTTCAAAACATTGATCAATTTTTTTTGTAATTGCAAAACACCCTTTGCTTTTATCTCATCTCATCTCATATTATATATAAGGAAAATGCTAGTGAGACCACAAAGGACCGAGACCACACTGAGACCGTGCATGTGATGCATAGATCTCAAAATTTCAAAAACGGATTTAATAAAATTTTGATATCCGTGCATCACAAGCACGGTCTCGGCCCTTTGCGGTCTCAGTAACAAAGTCCTACCAAACAATTGATTAAATGTTTGCTTAATTCTCATACTAGTCCTCACTCATCTATCTATTAGGCTTGAAATTGTTACGGTTATTACCCTTTTAACACTTTTTCACCGTAGTTAAGATTCACTCACCCTTACGGTTCACCCACTTATCCTTGAATTTAAGAAAAAAAATGTGAAAAAAATTAACCCTATGAATTAGTTAAGGGGTGAACTCTAAAAACCAAGGCTAGGTGGGTGAACTCTACGGGTAGATGAATCTTAACCATAGTTAAGGGGTGTCAAAAGAGACACATGACAACCTCAAGGGCATAACCGGACTCCAACTGTGGTTAAGTTTCACCCACCCCTAAGGTTCAGCCACTTATTCTTGGCTTTGAAAAAAAAATATTAATTTTTTTAAACCCTGGTTAAAATTCATTAACTCTTAGGGTTAAATTTTTTCATATTTTTTTCTAAAACCAAGGATAAGTGGGTGAACCCTAGGGGTGGGTAAATCTTAATCACAGTTGAGGAGTGTTAAAAGGGACACATGACGACCTCAGTGGCGTAATTGGACTCCCGCTCTCTTGGCAAAACGCTACGGGAGAAGAACGTCTCGCTAAGGCCTTACCTGCCCCCTTTCTTCATTATACTCAAAAAGTCTCTAAAACTTTTTGGTTCTTAAAATGTCTCTAGGTCGTATTTCTATAAGCAACGTGTCCGTCACAAATTTTTTTTTTAATCTAAAATGTCCCTCAAGTTTTTATACCCAAAATAATCCTTAATTTTTTTTTTTCAAAATGCCCTCACTAGGGTCCCTCTTCCAAGTGTCTCTCCCCTTCTTCTCTCTCATGTGCGTCACATGTGCTGTCCACTAGTTAATAATTAAAGTGATTCTACGGTTGTTTTTTTTTACCAGGTTTAACTAACTAGCTATAATTGGATTAATGATGATTGATGAGTTAGATCTTATAGTCTTAGTGATCTTTTTTTTCTTTTTTTTTTGAATTTTTTGTCAATATTAGATTGGATAGAGATTCAAACCTAATTTACAGCAGAAAATGACAAAATGATGGTGTTATGACAGAGAAATAGGTCATTACAGTTGTTATTTAGAGTGCATTATATACAAATGTAACTTAGCGGTACATGTGTCATGGAGTTGTGCGTCTGGAATTATTAAGTAGGGAAAAATTTAGAAAAATTAATAAATTTTTGACAAATATATTCAAGAAAGATAAGAAAATAAAATTATTAATTATAATAAGTTATAAACAAATATATTTCAAATAGTAGATATTTACTAACAACTTTTTCAAAAGTCACAAATAAAAAGCGTTTAGGGCCTTTTTGGAAGGACTTCTCTAGGAGAACTTCCAAGAAAGTAACTTCTAAAAAAGTTAAAATGTCGATTTTTTCCAGAAATTTCCTTGGGGATTTTTGATTTTCTCAAGAAGTCAAAAGTTATGCATATAACCAAACGTGATTTCTATCAACTTTTAACTTATTTAGAGCCACAAGTTGATAGAAGTCAATTTAAAAGTTTATCTAAATGCAACCTTAATTTGTGTACTTATGATATTTTAAAAAGTTGTAAATACTTTCGGAATTAACTGTTTGACGTAAAATATGAAAAAAAATAAAATCTGGACATTAGGGATACGTAGCAGAAGAAAACTGGAGGACTTTATTAACCATGCATGTACCCCTTATAATGTTTTTTTTTTGGAAGTTGCCCCCTTATAATGTTGTTATTAACTGTTATATTAGAAGTTGAAAATCAATAGTATTGTATCATTAATTACAATTTAATTATTGTGATACATGGAATTGGAATTAGACATGTGAGTCAGCGGTTCAACTCCGCGAGAAGGGCGAGGTGGTTGTAGCCGAGAACACTCTAAAGAATTTAGGATCAATCCATCTCAAGAAAGGAATCATCGATCCCCATTTTGAGGTATTTAGTGAATGTACTTACTGTTAATGAAAAATGTATTTATAGGGATGTTAGTCTTATAAGAGTTGAATTTTCATTACTGTCAATCTAATCTGTTTGATATTTCTTCAATTCAGCTTGTTAATAAAGCATTGCTGAGGACCATTAAAGAGGCAGTGGGGGAGAAGTGGAGTGAAGAAATGGGTAGTGCTTGGGGTGTAGCCTATGATAAGTTGGCTGTAGCCATTAAGGCTCAGATGAAACAGGAGGATTCTCAGCTTCCCTCAAACCCTTGATCTAGGTTCATCAAATATCAATAAATTCGACTTAATTTGGGCAATGATCTAAATTTCTAGGATGGTTTTCAAGTGAGGTTTTTCGGTGACGATTAGGGGTGGAAATGGTTGCAACATGTATTCTCTTTTCTTTCCTTTTTTCTTGTAGCATGAAAGATGATCCAAGTTCAATAACAATTTTATAGATGATGACTGAATTACTGCTACTTTACTTTACTGCTTTGATTAAGAAACATGGGAGCTACATCGCTTCCTTCCTAGTCATTCAAGTGAATATTTGGTAATACACTATGGGCTTGTCCCGGTGGTAGTGTGTATCCCTTTGGGGGCAAAAGACTTGGTTGGAGTCTCGTTGTGGCAATTTGAGGCCCACCCTGTATATCAACTTAACTCTTAACCAACTTATTAACCTAGATAAATGATGACCCCCCCTCCACCCCAAACAAAACAAAACAAAAAATGAACATTGGGTTGCACTTCTATTGACAATTCATAGCTTATATTAAATCGTCACTATGGATGATGAAATGTCCATTTGGGCGACGAATTTGTAGGTCAAGTCATTACTAATGCTTGTGAAGTGATGATTACTAATGCATGTGAAGTGATGATTCAAGTGACGCTTCAATGCTGAATTCATCACCTTATGTGACAATTTGGCAGACGATTCAATGCTAAAATCATCCAATGGGGTCTAAGGAACTACTAAAGAAAGAAGAAGAAGAATCCTCATTAAATAAATATCACCATTTACAACTAAATAAATATCATCATTTATTTCTTTATATTTAACACAAGAAGTCATCACCAATCTATTTATTAAGAGATTGTTAATATGGAATTCGGATTGTTTGAATTTGGATGAATTAAACCAGAATTTAGGATGAGATCTACAATCTAAGCTAACCTAAATCAGCAAATTTGATCGTATTTGCTGAGATCTTGTTTAAGAATTAAAATTTAGGGTAAATGATGAAAAAGGAGAGAGATGATCGAGGTCATGGATTAGAAAGAGGGAAAAACAAGAACTTCATCTCAAATAATTAGTGTTTGTAGAGAAACTAAAATGTTGAAAGAGCTTGTGTTCTCTCCAAGTGGCAGTCCCGACTTCACTCGTAGGGGAGGTCCTCTTTGCCTAGATTTCCAAAGTGAGGTCTACGATTTCATTGAAGGTATGAAAACTCATACGCTCTTAACAGCTCATAGCCAGCTATCAAAAATACGCTCCTGGCAGCTCATCAAGTTACTTATAATTGCCTTACAACATAATGACAAAAATACCCCCTAAGCATCATTTATCATAGGATAAGTCATGAGTTAAGAAAATGAGCCGTGATAGTCCAAGATTGTTATGTGATTTATTCCACGTCGTCTCAAACTTAACACTCCAAACCACAAATCCTAGAATACCCCCCCGTAGAGAGAGAGAGAGTTCAATACATGGAGGACGGGTCATACGCCTTCCAAATATTGACCCAACTTCTAAATATCACTCTAGGTGGCATATGAAGAAACATCATCAAGTCTTTTGATCCTCGTGGAGAATGCAATGTGGTGAGAATTCATTCATCCGTTGGGCGGGCAATTCCCTCCGCTCTCAGACCTGTGGTACGTATGCCACAAAGATGAGTATGATACGCAAGTCATAACTCATAGGGATTACGGGGATTTGACGTCCCATAATTCCCTCCTGGCCATCAGCCTGGGGTAGCAGTGTCGCAAGGTAGAATATGGAGAACCCTTGCTGCCATACCTACGGGATAGGTGGTGGCCATGACTCATTCACCAATCCCCTAACGAAGCACTTAGGTTCAGTTCGGGGTTATGCATGTCGCCAAGATTTGATGTGGGGTAGCATACCGCCATTCCTATGGGGATATGATAGACTTTACATTTATAATCCCTCCTAAGAGCCTATGTGGAGCACATAAGTTGCATGGCGCTACACAATTCATCTTATACCTACCTTAGCGTTATGCCAAATAAATGGAGAATGCTTTTTTTAAGGTCCGAGCAGGGTTTTTGAATTTGTATATAGCAGACATGTATTTGTCACTTTTTTCACATGTGACAGTTTGTATACGTGGCAGTCATCCCGAAAATCATCATCAACAGAGATTAACTATGAATATGAGCTCTGGTTTAACAGTCAACTGGAGCAACCCCAAAATTGCATTGGGAAGTGATAGTTTGGTAATTATGAACACAAAAGAGTATTTTTTAACAATAAAAACCCTTTCCCTAGGCAATTTTTGGGTTACTCCGGTTGTACAAACCAGGGCTCCGGTTGATAGTTATTCTTGTTTATTAAACATAGCTTAGAATGACAACTGCCTCAATAAGGAATTATTCAATTAGTCCCCCTACCATGACTATTCTTCAATTGCGAGGACCTCATTGGCATTGAATATGCATGACCCAAGCACATGAAGGATCCTTCATGGCTTGTACGAGGTACTCCGCTTAAGAAGAGCACGCTTTCAAAAAGAAGAAGAATCTCTATCAAGGTTAACTAATAGTGATGGTTGGAAATCTAGATTGTGTCAGGAGTGTCAACGCCATGTAGCGCAATCAGACAGAAACCTTTAGACCTCGGGTACTGAGTCGGACAGAGTGACTGAGAGTGCATTCCCTTCGGCCATCCGGTCAGTCACCGACGAATGTATCGATCAGGCGATTTGGAGAGAGGGGTTCATCCTTTTATATTGAGTTCTATTGTTTTCAATGACCGAAAGACTTTCCAAATTAACATAGTAAAAAAGAATATGATAATGTGATGTGTGTGTGAGAAAGGTGAAGAATATGATTAGACAGAAGTAATCTGAATTTGATTGAAATTAATTGAAAAAGACAACTTACAAACTATCATGTGATTAAAATGAGTCACAAAGACAAATACAAAGTTCCACCGTGATGGATGATGTTGAAAACAAAGTGACTAAATAGACTCTCTCGAAGGAGGAAGAAGAAGTCAAGGTAGGCTCCCAGAGGAGGTGGTTATCAAGGACTGTAAAAAAAATTCTCCTAGAGGAGGAATGACTAAGACTAGTAACTCTCCCGAAGGAGGAATTCGGTTGTCGTGGGGCAGGTTGCTGTGGAACAGTGTTGTGTGTTGGGTTGATTGTGCGAGAGCCCTTCTTTTTGGTATCTTGGCTGCTTTATACACTTCAAAGGTGGTTAGGGCAATTATTCCCTCCAATTTGATGCAGAACTCTGATTGTAGCCATGTGTCCTTGAGATGATGATCACTCCCTTTGAATCAAAATTGGTCATGGGGATCACCCTAATAGTTAGCATAACTACCTCGTTTACTCCATTTTGATAGTCTAACGCGCGGTCACCTGCCCTCTTTTAAATGTATCTGAGCGCGAAATGCCACATGTCCAGTACCTCTCATATTGAAGTCCTGTGCATGATTGGGTTCGGCCATTTATTTTGAAAAAAAAAAGGGCCTATCATTGGCCTTTGGCATTTTGGCTCAACACTGTTTAAAGGCCGGCTTTGATTGACATAATGGGCTTGACTTGTGGCCCATTGTACTGGTTCACCCATTTCACTTGGGCCGGTGATTTCTATAGCTAGGTGTCTAATGTTCTACAAGGGAAGTACTATAGACCCAAATAGGAATGCAAGAGGTGTGCCCCTAGATCCGAAATCCAGCTTAAGGACCTCGATCCTAATCGGTACTTAATGAGGTATCTTTTGTACAGAATAAATATATATAATTAATCAATCAACCGAAGCAACCCAAAAATTGCATTGGAAGGGGTATTTATGGAAGAATGTACTATTAAAAAATACCCTTCTTTGTGTTCATAATCACCAAACTACCACTTCCCAAGCAAATTTTTGGGTTACGATTCATAGTTAATATCAAAATGAGAATACCACATGGGGTATATACCCACTGCAATTGAAGAGGCCAACTTTATATAAGAATTTTCTTGTGCGATCATACCCAGAAGATTTAGCGCTCTATGCACATGAGAGGTAAAAGGTCACTAGATATGCAGTATTTAGGTTGGGCTATCCCTTTTAACTATTGTTAAACTTAACTAAATTAATATTAATTTTTTTTTTACAAAACAAGGTTGGATGGATGAATCCTAGGGGTGAATGAATCTTAACCAATCCGTGGGTGTTAAAAAAGGGGTGTGGACCAATGAGGACTGACATTCCACTACATAGCGGAATGCACAGTCCATTAAGCATTTTCCAAAGTTAAAACATCAATCATTAATCACCCCAACAAGGAAAGTTAAAACATTTTTGGACATATATATTAATCTCATCAAAAAGTATTTTGACTTTGTTAGCCTTTAGGTTTTAACCTAAGGTAACATCATTGATTTTGATGATAAAACAATAATGTAATGATATTGTGTTACTAATGCTTCTATTGAGTTTAAGTGTAATTCAGTTTATGAAAAACATTAGTAATGACATTCAAGAAAAAAACATGAAAATGACATCATCCATGAAGAAGATTCAACATTAAGTCAAGCAAGTCAAATTGGATCAAATTAAAGATCTACATCAAGTTATGAAGTGAAGAAGTCATCTTGGTCAAAGAAGCTTAAAGATGAAATCAAGACCCAAGATCAAGTCATGAAGACTCTCTTAGAAGGATTATTGTTTTATATTTTTAGTGAGAGTGTTTTAGGACTTTTGTAAAACGTCCTTAAAGGTTGGTTGATTGAAAAGCTCAAAGCTTAGATTGACCTTAGGAGCTTTTTTTTTTTTTGGTAGTCGATATCATTTACCTACGTCAGCAGAGTCAGCCTGTTAGAAGTTAGCATGGACAATGGAGCTCTTGCTGCTCGTACCCGAGGGATAGGATCCCCAAACCTTCTCCTTGGAAGGCCACACCCCTACCACTCACATAAGAGGCGAGGTGTTTCTTAGGAGCTTAAAAGACCAAAATTGAATAATTTTCTAAGATCCTAGGACATCATTTGGAATGACTAAAATCATTATTAAAATAAGGTAGAAGGCCAAGGAAATCATGTCTATCATATAGTCAGCTTAAGATGAGATTTTCATAAGAAAACATGAAATCTCGTCGACGAAATTGAAGAGGAACTTCAATATCGTCGACGATACCAGCCGCAGAGCTACCGTTTTTAATTTTGTCTCCATCTCGTCGACGAATTCTCAGAGCATACCCAATATTGTCGACGAAATCATGCAGAACTCATAAAAAACCTGTAACGGCTATTTTTCAACTGTCATATATTTTCTAATGCCTCTCCAACGGCTATAGTTTTGTAAAGGCTATAAATAGGATGAATTATGAACTAAAACAAGAACTCCTATCATTCCAATCACTCTATTTTTCACTATATTATTCATTCATAAATCATTTGAGTAGAAAATCTAGAAACCCAAAAAGAGTCCGAAATTGAGTTATTCAACTTCAGACTTTGAGAGACTCTTAGTGAGTATTCAAATGATTTATCAGCTCGTTTTAGGAGCAAAATTAAGATTGTATTCACTACTCTACGAAGAGTATGTGAAAATCAAGAATTGTGGATTCTTGTTCTTAAAGCGGGGAGCTTTGTAAAGCGAAGAGAGGATTGTTCTCTTGCATTGTTTAGGCTTGATTTTTGCCCGTAAGAAGATTAGTTAGGCTTGAAAAAAAAAGTTGTAAATGTTTAATCTTCACCGAGAATAAGATCGTGCGATTGAGTAAAATCGTGGTGAATCCTTTAGCAAGGAAGCTTAAGGCGGGGATGTAAGCGGGTTGCCGAACCTCGAGAATAAATTCTTTGTGTTTGCATTCTCTCTCCGTAATCTTTACTTTATTACTTTACATTGTTTGTGTAGAATTGCATAATTCATTTCCCTTTTAATTAGTATAATTAAAATTCCGCTTAAGGAAAAATTACCATAGTCCCTATTCACCGCCCCCCCCTCTAGGGTTGAATCTTGGGCAACAAGTGGTATCAGAGCCTAGGTCTCTATTTTTTTAAATATTTAACTATCTTAGAGAAAATATTTTTTAATTGAAAAAAGTGGATAATATATTTGCAACTACCCTTAGAGAAGGCCAATTGACCACTAGAATACCTTTATTCAATGGTGAAAACTATAATTATTGGAAAGTTAGAATGATGTATTTCATTCAAGCTTTAGATTATAATTGTTAAAAAATTATTGTAAAATGTCCACACATCCCTACCAAATCTATTAATAGTATTCAAATACCAAAGGATGAGGATGAATGGTCGGAATCCGACATTAGACTTGTTTAGCTCAATGCCAAAGTTATAAGTAATTTATATTGTGTATTGAGTCTACAAGAATTCAATAGAGTCTCGGCTTGCGACTCGACTAAAAAAATTTGGGATAAACTCCAAATTACTTATGAATGAACAAATCAAGTAAAAGAAGAAAAAATTATCATGTTTGTCCATAAATATGAATTGTTTAAAATGAAACAAAATGAACTTATTTTCATTATGTTTATTAAATTCACTGACATTATTAGTAAATTGAAATATTTTGGTAAAGTGTACTCAAATACAGAGAATGTATGGAAGATCTTTCGATCTCTACAAAAGCAATGGATACCAAAAGTAACGGTCATCCAAGAAGCAAAAGACCTCACCAAGTTATAAATGGATGAGCTTCTAGGATCACTCATGACTTATGAGATCATTATTAGAAAACAAGAGGATGAGCCAACATCCAAGAGGGGACATGCCTTAAAGATTACTTAAGATAGTGAAGAAGATAATGAAAGTGAAAAAAATGAGGAGATGTTTCACATGGCAAGAAAATTTAAGAAATATTTGAAACATAAGAAGAATCTCAAAAAAAGAGCATTCAAGAAGTAATTCATCAAATAACTCATCAAGAGTAAATCAAGCAAAGACGAAGAGTCCATTGTGTGCTACGAATGCAAAAATCAGGGATACGTCAAGTCTGAGTGCCCACAACTCAAAAGAAGCAAAAAATTTAAGAAAATTGCAATGAAAGCTACATGGGATGACTCCGACAAAAGTGGGTCGGATGTGAACTCAAATGGTAGAAAAGAAGTCAAACTATGCCTCATGGTCAATGACGACGAGGTAAATTCTTCTTAAGATGAATCTCTTTCATTTAAAGAACTTAGAGATGCATTTGATGAATTATATGATGAATTTCGAAAATTAGCATCTAAGAATTCAAAACTAAAGAAAGAAAACTCTTCTCTTTTAAATAAAAATGAATTTTTGAAAAAGTAAAAATAAAATTTACAAGAAAAGAATGAGAACTTGAAAAAGAAAGAAGTTGAAATCACCTAAAACCCTCAAATTCAAACCATTGAATGTAATGAATTGAAAACTAAAATTGATTATTTAAATAATATTATAACAAAATTTACTAATGACAAAAAGATATTAGATACAACGTTAAGAAATCAAAGATGTGTATTTGATAAAGCCGAACTTGGCTATAACCTAACAATTAAGCAAAAGAATTACTAAAACTTATTTACTATATATATTTCAAATACATCTTATACATATGTTGGAAAGAAGAGGGTAAGACAAGTTTGAGTGCCTAAGGGAACAAGTCTTTCCAAGACTAATCTAGTTGGACCCAAAATGGTTTGGGTATCAAAGGGAGCTACTTAAACTTATTCATGTAGACTCAATTATAAAATAAGGAACTGTGCTAAAATGAGATTAATTTGAATGAATTCCTTATGTGATCATGTTTGACTATGCTTTGATGTAATACTTAAAACATGTATGAATGAATGATATTCTGTATCTTTGACATTTTTGAAGTTATGATTGATGATATGGTTTGAATATGAAATGTCTTGATAGATATATGGTATTGGTATACATGATGAATGATGTTATAATGATAAAATGTTTTTTATGTGATTATAATGATTGATGTTATGCATGTATACATAGTAATGAAATAATGTAATGCTTGAAATATGTTTGAAGAGATGATCCCTTGATGATAAGTCTCTATGATTGAAAAAGTGGATGATCAATGATTGATGTTATGCATGATGGTTTATATTGGTATAATGTGTTTATGTGACACTCTTTGTGATGATTATCAAATGGGAGAAAATTTGTAATTATTTTATTTGTATTACGGTTGAAATGTTTGAAATATTTTGATGTTGAGCTTGTTCATTATGTATCTTTTTTATATTGGCAATGGGAGAAATATGATAATGGAATGAATTATTTAAACCTTTGAAATGACTAACTTAAAATTGAATTCATGTGCTTAAATGACATATTCAAATTTGTATCAAATACTTGTATTGACTTAACCAAATAAATTAAATAATAATTTTATAAACTTTGGAATGGTTTATTAAACTATTTGTAATTGAATTTTAAATCTATATCTTGAAATTAATGCATATGTTTAAGGGGAGCTTATCTCAAAAGTTTTATTGAAATTATATATTGAGGGAGAACTTTTTTCATTTCATTCCATTATTATGTTGTCATAATGTAAAGACCCGAATCTTTTTTTCATGTTTTTATTGCATTGCATTAGGGGTATTATAGTCGTTGTGATGTTTTAATGTTTATTGTATTATATATCTAATGGGTGTAGTGTGATTAAGGTTTAATCAAACTTCTAGTTCAGGAATGTCATAACACACCCTAAACTTTAGGAAGCTCTAGTTTTGGCACCGTTTGTTGGAATTGAGTAATTCTTGAACCATTAGAAAGGTATCGGAACCCTCTTTGAGGTTCATGTTTAATGTTGTTCCATATTTTTAGTCTAAGCTAAGTCAAAAGTGGGTTTTCCGATGTTTTGTCTTATGGAATTGCAAATCAGTCAAATTTGGGGATAATTTGGTCCATAAATAAAGGGGAATTTGGAAATTCTAAAATGCTAGAACTGTTCGTTTTCGAAAGACAAATCCAACTCAAGTTGAATCGTCGAAATCCGACGAACGAGTCAAAAGTTATGGCCAAAATAGTAGAGTATGTCAAAAATCTGCAGAACACCGATCGCTCGGTCAGAAGCAGCGATCAATTGGTCCAAAACAGATCGATCGGTATCTATCGACTGGTCCAAAATTTTGTATGGGAAAAATTTCCAGAGAGTGCTTTTTTGACCGAGAGTTCGGTCAAGAGCACCGATCGCTCGGTCATAACCACCGATCGCTCGGTTCTTCGTATTTTTGCAAAATTTTAGTAAGGGCTTTTTGGTCTTTTGGTTCTCAGATCTTGGGGTTATAAATAGGGATTCTATTTCAGGATATTAGAATACTCTACCTATTTCTAACCTAATTTGACAAAAAGGGAGAGAACCCCTAGGATTTTGAGAGAGGGCTATCTTGGGGAAGAAGGAGATAGCTTGGATAACGCAAGGAGAGCTTGGAAAGCTTCCCCAAATCACTCCGGGAGCGTTTTGAATCCAAGGGAAGGATTCCTAAGGTCGATATACTATCCTAATCAACTCTATTTTAATGTTTGGTGAATGTTAATATTATATGAATGATAGAATAGAGATTAGATGCATTTTCCCTAATTTTCTATGAAGTAAGCTAATTATGGATGAGAAATGTGGATAGAAATGTGGATTAGAATGTGAATAGAATGTATGAAGGATGGGAAATGTATGGAGGATGGGATTAATATGTGGATGTGAATGGTGAATTGGTTGTATGGATGAATTATGGTTTGATGAATGCTTAAAAATATAAAAGGGAAATGGATTCATATTATGCATACTCAAGGTGTTTGTGAAAATGCTTGAAAGGATAAATGCTATTATACTCTTATGAAATGGTGGTAAATTGATTATGAATTGTAATATGAATTATGATAAGATATGTATATGTGATGGTTTGATAAATATGTCTAACTACTTGCATGGAAATTGATAGTCAGGAAGGTAAAAACTCAGAGGAAAATCACTCAAACCGGGAATTCTCTAACTATTTGGTATGGGACAGTGTAGTGGAGTTTCCTTGGTGGGAGATCGGAATCTAAGCAATTACCAACTCGAATCTTAATTTCGACACTTAAGCACAGATGCACTTGCATATTAAGACGAGAGTCTCACAAGTCACACATGTGGACCACAAGCATGAGCATGGCATACGTATGACATTCTGAATAAACATAAGCATGACATGGTCCGTATCCGCCAAGAACGGCATGTCAACCATTTGATTCTTAAGCATGGTCCGTATCCGCCAAGAACGGCATGCCAACCATATGATTTCTTAGACATGGTCCGTATCCGCCAAGAACGGCATGTCACATCATTGTATGATCTGAATAAGTGCATAAGCATAAGCATCTCACAAGCACGTGGTCTCATAAGCATAAGCAGCTCATAAGTATATTGTCTTCTATGTCAAAGATTCTCACAAGTACACGAGTCAAAGTAATGATATGATGTATATGCGCACATGTTCTTCCGTACTCTGAATATGTTATTATGCTATTGGATATGTTTCTAACTAAGTGCAGGTATATTATTATTGTTGGTTTGATTTTATATACACCGAGTACTTTTGTACTCAACCGGACTTTTGTCTTGGCAGGTTTAGAGCAGGAGTACACGGCAGAGCCGTCGATTGAGGAGACTTACATCGAGGAAGGAGGAGAAGGTGAGCCCATTGAGGAAGGAGCCGAAGTCTTGGGTGGCTACACCTTGTGAGCGTGGGTTTCGGGGGAACCCTGATTGCATCTCACGGGGTAGTATAGAGTCACCACCTATTCATTCGGAAGGGATAAGTCTCCGGGATTTGGATAAGGTCTTGGTCTGTGATCAGAGATTAGGGTAAGAGGTTCGGTTAAGTCCGGGGAAGGGGTTAGGCACCCCGGCACTCCCACTCTCAGTGGTTCCCTACTTGCTAGGGTTAAGCCAAATTAATCTCAGGTTTAATCAAATGCCTTAAGTATTTAAAATAATGTTAATCTAAGAAGGAGAAAATCCTAGACTAGGGTCGAACCCGGGTTGGGCTACCTACGTACTCACATATGGGTGAGATCAGACCGAGCGTAGTTCTGGCACATGAGCCCGTGCCAAGGCTAGGGGTGTATGTGTGTGTGCACCAAGGGTGGCTTAGGGTCTAGCCGGGAGGTTAGGGGTGGTTGACCGGGTTGGTCAAGTGCTTGGTATTGGGCCCGGTAAGCCTAAGGTAAGTCCGATAGACTAGGGTTGGGCCCGGTAGGCCGAGGGTGAAGCCCGGTAGGCTAGTTTGGGCCCGGTAGGCCAAGGGTGAGCCCGGTAGGCTAGGGTTTAGCCTGGTAGGCCGAGATTACGCCCGGTAGGCCAAGGGGTGAGGCCCAGTAGGCCCAATGTGTCTTAACCAAGGGTTAGGGTTGCTAACCGGGGTTAAGAAATGTGATTAACCCTGGTCAGGGGTGCTAACCATGGTTAAAAAGTCCAATATCAGATTTTTTTGATCTTTTTTGAATTTTTATGATTTTTTAGGATTTTCTCAGATTTTTCCGGGCGGTCAAAGATGCTTAACCGCGGTTAAGGAGGGGAGGTCACCATGGTTAAGGGTCTTACCCATGGTTAAATGGTCAAAAGAGACCATTTTTAAGTTTCTCCTAATATTTTAGATTTTTTGAGTCTTTTTTCAGATTTTTTCCGGTTAAGGATTTTTTGACCATGGTTAAGGGTCAAATATGGGGTTGACTCTGATTAAGTGTCTTAACCACAGTAAAAAATGCAATTGAAGATATCTCTGGATTCCATGTAATATTTTTGATTTTTTGATGATTTTTCCAGAATTTTTGCTAGGTCATGGGCCGCTTAACCATGGTTAAATGTTAACCACGGGTGAGTTTAACCATGGTTAAGGGGCCGACTGAAGCAAAAGTGGGTCTAAGATCCATGGCAGGGCCTAGACTGGCCTCCTACCCGGTCTGGGCCCCCACAAATATCCGAAATTATAAAAAACTCTAAATTTCCATCAAATTTTTAACCATAGTTAACATGAATTTAACCATGGTTAACGGGGGAATCGCGGGAATCCGAGACCACCAGTGAGTAGCCTGATGTGTGGGAAATAATTTGGGCCCTTGTGGGGCCCAAGGGGAGGCCGTATGTGGGCCCCACAGTGGCCCAAAGTTACCCCGAAAAACACCACATAAAATGACGATTTCCACCAAAACAGATTTTTTTTCAAACTTTGCGGCGATTTTGCCGCTGATTGGCTAAACCCACTGGGGGATCCGAGACTATGGTCGCGAAGCCTGCTATGAGGGGAATAATGTGGGCCCTTTTAAGGCCCAAGGGGAGGCTGTATGTGGGCTCCACAGAGGCCCAAAGTTGCCCCATCGCACAGATTTTCACACTGTCAACCCTACTTTGGGGTCGATTTAACTATGGTTAACGGATGAATTAAGAGTCGAAAATTTACAGAGGGTTAGCCCTACATGTGGGGAGTCTAACCATGGCCTCGGATTTGACCAAGGCCGGGTCTAACCATGGTTAAACCGGGGTTACAGGCGGCTGCCTGAAAACGATTTTGTTTTGAAAATTTTTTCAAAAAAAACTTTGGTGGCTGATTGGGTTGAGCAATGGGAGTCTAGGGGGATTCCTCATGGATTGGGGACCCCCCTCAGACCTCGTGGACAACCTCAAATGGCGGCATAGGGTGGTGGGGGTGTGCATGAGTGGCCACACCTCAAGGAGGAACACCCTCTGCCTATGGTTTTTGAACCAAAAGAAAAAAAAAAAAAAGGCAAAAGGGGACCCCTGGAATAGGACCAGGGGTCCTTACAAAGGTTATAACAACAGAATAGAGGAACTGGGGTCAGGGGTGGCGTGTATACCCTTGGCAACGGTAGTGACAGTAGCGAGCTCTTGGTGCGTGGCGGCTGTAGGTGATGTTGTGGGTCTGAGTGAGATACGAGAAATTCCTTGAGAGATTTGGACTCTCTTTTGAGACCCGAAGAGGCCTAAAGAAGAGCCCTGGCAGAAGGTGGAGCTACTGTGGGGTTGGAGAAAACCTTGACCGAATATTTTTTTGCGGAATTTTTTTTTTTTTTTTGGGATTGTGGTGAAGATAGCAAACTAATGTGGAGGTTGGGAATGATTTGAGGATGGTTTGTGACCTTCCTAGATGGGGAATAAGGACTGAGATGGAGAGGGAAGGTGGCTGTGATGTTTTTTGGATTGGTTTTTTTTTTTTTCAAAACTCCCCCTAACCGTGGCTGCTTTGGTGGGTTTTTAAGGGAGAAGAGGAGAGGTGGTGGATGGTGGAATGAATAAGGATGAGGATGAGGTGGCTACGCGTGGGAGACCAAAGCAGGAGGGGCCGAGGAGAGCAGGGGAGCCAGACCAGGCGGTCTGTTCACTCGTCCCTTTGACAGGGACGATGAACAGTACAGATTTAAAGATTTTTTTTGTTTTTTTGTATTCAATTGTCCGGTTGTGTGGGTTTGGTGATATGAGTTGGGCCCAACCCGCATATGGGCCCTACCATATGGGGTTGGTGCCCAATCAAAATTTATTTTTATTTTTTAAAAAAAAAAAAAAATTTTAAAATTTTCTTAATTTTATTTCCTCATTATTATTTTTTTATTTCCCCGTTTTTTTTTAATTCGATTTGTTTGGGGTTTTAAAATTTGGGCCCAACTGCATGTGGGCCTTGCCACATGGGGTTGGTACCCAAAAATTAAACCCCCTTATTTATTTATTTTTGTTATTTTTTTTTTTTATTATTATTAAAAAATTCCTAAAAAGCCTTGGGCCTTAATTTTTTTTTGTTTGATTTTTTTGTTTCTTTTGTTTTATTCTTTTTTTTTTGTTTTGGGCCTAAAAAAAAAACTTTTTTTTAAAAAAAAAAAAAAAATATATATTTTATTTTATTTTATTTTATTTATTCCCCTTTTTGGGCTAAAACACTACATGTGTAGGAAAAGCCAAAAGTGTTTTGCCCTAAAAAAATTTGAATTTTAAAAAGTAAGGTGGGTCCCACCTTAGATTGGGTTTAGTGGGCCCATGCTTGGACCCAAGCATAGGGTTTTATCCATTTTTAGAGCTTTGGACTTGAGAAGGGCCTTGAGCCCATGAGACTTTGCCTAGGGATTGGGCTAGGGCTAGGCTAGGGTTAGACCTAGGTTTAGGTCTAGGGTTTAGTTGAGCAGGGTGTAAAAATTGGGTGCTTACACACCTCTTAGTTTATGTTTTGTTGGTTGAGAGAGTTTTGTATTAGACTTTCATATGATGTTGCTTAGTAGACTTTTCATGGTTGTATTTTTCATACTTGTTGGTTATAGTAAGTTGTATATGTTGACCATAGACTTGTGCAGGTTGGTTATAGTTATATATCGGAATTTTATTACTCTCATTTTTGGAGACTCGTGTAGTAGCCTTGTATGCATGGATTTTAAACAGGTTAAGTAATGTGACGATTTCAAAATCCTATTTTAGCCTTGTGGGATTTTGGGGTCGTTACACATAAAAAATGGAGAGATTGTTAACCTTTAGATTTTAAACCTAAGGTAACATAATTGATTTTGATGATAATACAATAATATAATGATATTTGTGTTACTAGTGTTTCTATTGAGTTTAAGTGTAATTCAGTTTATGAAGAGCATTAATAAGGTCATTCAAGAAAAAAACATGAAAATAACATCATCCATGAAGAAGATTCAACATCAAGTCAAGCAAATCAATTTGGATCAAATTGAAGATCTACATCAAGTTATGAAGTCATCTTGGTCAAAAAAGCTTAAAGATAAAATCAAGACCCAAAATTAAGTCATGAAGAATGAAGACTCTTTTAGAAGGTTTATTATTTTATATTTTTAGTGAGAGTATTTTAGGACTTTTGTAAAAAGTCCTCAAAGGTTGTATGATTGAAAAGCTCAAAGCTTACATTGACCTTAGGAGCCTAAAAGACCAAAATTGAATAACTTTCTGAGGCTCTAGGACATCATTTGGAATGATCAAAATCGTGATTAAAATAAGGTAGAAGACCAAGGAAATTATGTTTATCATATAGGTCAGCTTAAGATGAGATTTGCATAAGAAAACATGAAATCTCGTCGACGAAATTGAAGAGGAACTTCAATATCGTCGACAATACCAGCCGCAAAGCTACAATTTTTAATTCTGTCTCAATCTCGTCGATGAATTCTCAGAAGCATACTCAATATCATCGACGAAATTATGCAGAACTCATAAAAAGCCTGTAAGGCTAATTTTCAACGGTCATATCTTTTCCAATGGCTCTCCAACAATTATAATTTTGTGAAGACTATAAATAAGGGTGATTTATGAACTAAAACAAAAACTCCTATCAATCCAATCACTCTATTTCTCACTATATCATTCATTGATAATTTCTTTGAATAGAAAAAACCTAGAAACTCAAAATAAGTCTGAAATTGAGCTATTCAATTTCATACTTTAAGAGATTCTTAGTGAGTGTTCAAGTGATCTATCAGCTCGTTTTATGAGAAAATTAATAAGATTGTATTCATCACTTTATGAAGTACATATGAAAATCAAGAATCGTGGATTCTCGTCCTTGAAGCGGGGAGTTTTGTAAAGTGAAGAGAGGATTATTCTCTTGCACTGTTTAGGCTAGATTTTTGCCCATAAGAAGATTGGTTAGGCTTGACTTTCGCTTGGAAGAAAGTTGTAAATGTTTGATTTTCACCCGGAAGAAAATTTTGCTATTGTGTAAAATCGTGGTGAATCCTTGAGCAAAGAAGCTTAAGGCAGAGATGTAGGCGGGTTGTTGAACCTCGAGAATAAATTCTTTGTGTTTGCATTCTCTTCATACTCTTTACTTTATTGTTTTACATTCTTTGTATAGAATTGCATAATTCATTTCCCTTTTAATTAGTATAATTGAAATTTCGCTTAAGGGATCAGGAAGAAATTTTAAATTGTCATAAATCTTATTCACCCCCTCTCCTCTCTAGGGTCGAATCCTTGAGCAACAGACTTAATCTTTTTAGCGCAATTAATAGTTAAAGCGATTGGGCGAACACTCCTTAAGAACCACCCCCTGAAAAATAGCCTACATGCTTTTTATGAGTTCTACCTCCATCTCGTCGATGAATTCTTAGAAGCATACTCAATATCGTCGACGAAATCATGCAGAACTCATAAAAAGCCTGTAAGGCTAATTTTCAACGGTCATATCTTTTCCAATGTCTCTCCAACGGTTATAATTTTTGTAAAGGCTATAAATAAGGGTGATTTATGAATTAAAACAAGAACTCTTATCAATCCAATCACTCTATTTCTCACTATATCATTCATTGATAATTCCTTTGAATAGAAAAAACCTAGAAACTCAAAATAAGTCTGAAATTGAGCTATTCATCTCCATACTTTAAGAGACTCTTAGTGAGTGTTCAAGTGATCTATCAGCTCGTTTTAGTAGCAAATTAATAAGATTGTATTCATCACTCTATGAAGTATATATGAAAATCAAGTGTAAGCACCCAATTTTTACACCCCCCAAATCCTAGGACGAACCCTATTGAAACCTTAAGCCCTAGGACAAACCCTAGTAATACCCGAAACCTTAAAACCCTAGGTAAACCCTCTTGGGCTCAAGGCCCATTAGTATTTCGAAACCCTAAACCCAAGCTCAAACCTAGCCCAAGCCCTATGAAAAGCCCTATGGGCTCAAGGCCCATTTAAAAGTTCCAAAAGCACAAAACCATAAAGCCCATAGCCTTTAGGGCCCACACTTAGGCCCACCTCAACCCATGAGGATTACATGGGTGGGACCCACAACCCCCAAACAGAGAATGGACCGGAAATACCCTAAGTAGGTGCCCACAATCCTTTTGGCCCAAGTGAGATTGGGCCTGGCCCAAAATAGCAATAAACTCATAATGTCGGTAATCGAATTACCTACATTCCAATTTAGCCTGATTTTGGAATTGAGGTAATTCAATTACCGACATTCCTGGAGTTGCAGGTTTTGCGTATGCAGGCTCCTCTGCAACCACCCCAGTCACTTGGGACCTCCACCATGATTCACCTCCGAGTTTCTAAATGGCCGAAATACCCTTGAGGGTCTTCCCTTCTCCCCTATAAATACCACTACACCCCCATGCATTTCTCACGCCATTTTTCACCTAGCTAAGCTCTGTCAAAGTCCAAACCCGACCTCAGGCCACCTCTATTGACCTGCAGCCTCCACCAGTAGACCCCTGGGACTCCTCCAAGGTCTGTCTAGGCCACCACCACCCTAGTGCTCCACCACCTCCACCACTGCCATTAACTACCACTGTGCAAAAAGGGGTAGCTGCCCTCTCCCCTCTCTCTTTTGATTTACAAGCATTGGAAGACCCCCTGGTCCCATTCCAGGGGGTCATTTATTCTTGTTTTTAAAATAGGATGGTTTTCCAGCCAAGGATAGGGGTCCCCCCATCTTCACCGTAGGTGTGGGGAACCCCCTAGAGGCTAGACTCAGGTTCAAGACCCTCACTGATGCTTGGATACTCAACATAGGGTCTGGGGATCCCTCAGGCCATGAGGGAATCCATAGACCCTTGCTTGTATAGCCAACAGTGGAGAAAAACTAGTTTTTGCAAAAATTGCTAGTGGTCGGTAATCAGATTACCGACCCTGTGAAATTAGCCTAAAAAGACACTGTCCCCAGTCCGTTTATAGACACTGTAGCTTATTGTTGCACTGAATTCGGGCCCCTATGGGGCCCACATGTCTTGTGATATGGAGTCCACCCCAAGCTTGTTGGAAAGCCCTTGACCCCCTCTAGCTCTCTGCAAAATTTCAGGTTCAGGGATCAAGCCTAACCATGGTTAGCAGGCCCCTAAACATGGGTTAGTACACTGTTCACAGTGTCGGCAGTTCAACTGCCGACACTACAGAGTCTTTTTTGCCTGACTTTGGGCCCCTGTGGGGTCCACACCTGCCCTATTCAGAGGTTACCACCTATACCATGTGAAAGCTGGTACTCTAGGCTTTTTAACCATACTTTTATTTTACCCAGGGGAGGTCCCTAACCCCGGTTACAACCCCTCAAACCCTGGTTAAAAAATTACTAAAATGAAGGTAATCGGATTACCTCCATTCTGAAATTTTCTGATTTTGGGCTTTGTAAAGGGCCCAAACCTGGTAGGAGGCCACTCTAGGCTCTGCCATAGCCTTTGGACCCACTTTTGACTGACCTTGACCTTTAACCATGGTTAAAACGGCCCCCGGTTAACTTTTAACCATGGTTAAGCACTACTTAACCCCACAAAAAAATATGAAAAAATCCCTGAAAATACAAAAGACCAAAATATCATTATCTTGGACTTTTTAACCCTGGTTAGCATCCCTAACCACGGTTAACACTCTCTTAACCCCGGTTAGCAACCCTAACCCTTGGTTAACACCTCACTTTGCCTCCGGGCTTCACCCTTTGCCTCCAGGCCTCACCCTTGGCCTACCGGGCCTCACCTTAGTCTACCGGACTACCCATCGGCCTACTGGGCCCAACCCTTTGCACATTGACCAACCTCGGTCAAGCAAAACCCTAATCTACCGGATTAAGTCCATTAGCTGCCTTTTGGTGCACACACACACGCCCCCTCGCCTTAGCACGGGCTCAAGTGCTAAAACTACGCTCGGTCTGATCTCACCCCAATGTGAGTACGTAGGCAGCCTAACACGGACCCGACCCTAGTTAGCTTTTACTTTCTTCCGGTTAGTATTAACTTAAACACTAAAGGCATTCGATTAACATTGAATTATTTTGGATTAAACCTAGCAAATAGGGAACCACCAAGTGTGAAAGTGTCGGGGTGCCTAACCCCTTCCTCGAACTTAATCGAATCTCTTACCCCGATCCCTGATCGCGGACCAAGCCTTATCCAATATTTCCCGAGGACTTATCCCTTCTGAATTAATAAGTGGCGACTCAATTTCCGTGAGACACATTTTCGAGGAAGTGAAATCCCGTGCTCACATCAAGAATCATGGATTCTCGTCCTTGAAGCGGAGAGCTTTGTAAAGTAAAGAGAGTATTGTTCTCTTGTACTGTTTAGGCTAGATTTTTGCCCGTAAGAAGATTGGTTAGACTTGACTTTCGCCCGGAAGAAAGTTGTAAATGTTTGATCTTCACCCAGAAGAAGATCATGTTATTTAGTAAAATCGTGGTGAATCTTTTAGCAGAGAAGCTTAAGGCAGAGACGTAGGTGAGTTGCCGAACCTCGAGAATAAATTTTTTATGTTTGCATTCTCTTCATACTCTTTACTTTATTGTTTTACATTTTGTGTGTAGAATTGCATAATTCATTTTCCTTTTAATTAGTATAATTGAAATTCCGCTTAAGGGATTAGGAAGAAATTTTAAATTGTCATAAATCTTATTCACCCCTCCTCCCCTCTCTAGGATAGAATCCTTGAGCAACAGACTTAATCTCGTTAGCGCAATTAATAGTTAAAGCGATTGGGCTAACACTCCTTAAGAACCACCACCCCCACCCCCCCCCCCCCCCCAAAAAAAAAAGATACATTTCTTTGATCTTGGAAGATCAAAGCAAGTATGACAGTAATGAAACACATTAAACTAGAAGGGCCTGAAGTCTCCGTATGATTTATCTAAGATGGGGTGGACATGTTGAGATGGATTATTGTAAGGGATAAATTCGTAAAAACTAATTAACGTTGGGAACGAGCTGGCTTTTGTTGTTTTGTGCACGAAAGTGACATGTAGATGTGTGTTTGAGTCATGTGCTTAAAATAGAAGGATACACATTATCTGATGCATAGCGTTCACGTTGTACAAATTAAGACGTATCCGTGGTCTTGCGAAACAACGTTCTCGTTGTGGTTTCGACAACGTTTCCGTTGTCTTGTGCATAACGTAGACGTTGTATTCTCGACAACGTTTTCGGTGTTAATTGAACAACGAGCCCGTCGTGATTCAGATAAGGATGTCCAGGTCATATTTTAAGACATATACAACGTACCCGAGCTCGAGTCAACAACGAAACCGACTCGCAGGAGGGAGTAATCAGGAGGCGATCAATTGTTCTGACAAGTGGGCCGAAAGCACTGCCTTGGCATTTAATGCAGGTCACTTCTGTGTGCTGTCAGACTCAACCGACTGAACAAATGGTAGGCTTTCACGTGTGATGCAACAGGTGGTAGATTTTACTGACATATTTGGTAATGAGTGCAGGGCACGTGGTATGGGCATCTATGGTCATCTATGGCCATACCAAGGTTAACCTATAAATACCCCGAGAATTTCAGTGTTACAGGGATCGAAAGATAGACATATTTTTCAGTGCTCCTGTTTGCGTTACTATTCATCATCTTCTTCATCTACTTACTTTATCATCGGAGTACAGGTCAGGGTATCACACCCTTCAACTTCTACCTTCTACCAGTAAACCAGAGGTGAATAGTTGCAGCTGACGCGTGTCCTTTCCAGTATTTTTCTCCCTCAAAAATTGGCGCCGTCTGTGGGAAATAATAAACGAACCTCCCTTAGCTCTTTGTGATCATGACTGATCAAACTTCTGCGCCCTGGCGTGAGAATCAAACCCTTCAGGCTACCCCCTTCGCACCTTCTGTTGTGCAAACTTTAATTCCTGGGGTCAGTCCATCGTCTGACCAGCCAGAGAGGACCATGCCCCCCCCATCGAACCTTCTGTCTCTGATCTTATTTTGATGATGTTGCAAAGGCAGCAATCTGCTCTGGATCAGATCACCAGACACTAGCAGATGATGCAAGAAAGGCTTGATGCGTTCGAGCATAGTAGGCTCGAAGTCGATGATGGGCCATCTCAGAGATCATCAGTGAGACGTCAGCTTGACTTCTCTTCTCCCCCATTAGCACCAGAAAACCGCGACATCAGGTTCGTGTTTCCTCCTACTGAGAGAGAGGCAGGACAACTTCCAGTTCGTGTGGAGCAGAGGGTCCCTTCTGATCGCATTGATTTACGAGAAGAAGCAGGACAAGAAGATTCGAGAGGTGCTGCCGAGGGAGCGGTTGTTCAGAAGACTTGGATGACTTCCAATGAGGTGGAGGCTATGATCAGTGCTCGTGTCAAGAGCATGAAAGGATGGATTCCTGATCACTTTGCTCAGTCGGCAAAGGACAACGTCGAGAACTCTCCTTTCATAGATTTCATCAATCAGTCATATAATTCCTCCAAGTTTATGACTCCAATCTTCCCCATGTACACCGGAAAGACGGATCCGGAGGAGCACTTGTTTGACTTCAAGCATGCGATGGCAGTTCGCAATCTAGATGATAATCTGTATTGCAAGGCCTTCCCCAACAGCCTGGCAGGAGCGGCATCGAGATGGTTTCGTAATCTGCCTCCTGGTTCAATCAGCAACTTCGCCGAGCTCAAGTCGGCTTTTATTGATTACTTCATTGTCAATAAAAAGAAGAAAGCAGGTGCAGATACTCTCTTCTCTTTAAGGATGAAATCGGCGGAATCCTTGAGGGACTTTATTTCGCGCTTCACTGATGAAGTCCATAGCATCGATAAAGTCGATGAAGAGAGTTGTATTGCTGCTTTTAAGAATGCCATCCTCAGGCATTCTGAGCTTTACAAATCCCTGGCTCTTGACTATCCTGTCAAGATGGATGAGATGATGGTTCGTGCAACCAAGTATGGAAAATATGAAAATGATGTCTCCGTTGTGCCAAAGCAGAGGACGAGAGGGGTGGACGTGATAGAGAAAGCACACCGGTCGTCTAGGAGGAAGGAGAAGAGGCAGAGGTATGAGTCTTCATCATCTGAGGACTCACCACCTAGAAAGCAGAAGGAGAAAATAGTGTACGTAACTCAGCGGGATCAGCCGGTTCGGCGCCCGTATGAAGGAAATTATAATCAAGCCCAGTAGCAGGGTAGGACGGAGAGACGTCCTAGCCCGAACTTTCAGCAGCAAGCGAGGCAGCATCATCAGCCCCGCCAAGAGCAGCCACTAGTGCAGTGAGAGAGAGGTGTTCAGCCTAGTGAGAGGCGACCTTTTGCAGCTCGGACAGACCCCATCCATTTTACTGTTAGCCCAGCGACCATCATGAAGTCTATGGAGGATCAAGCATACTTCGAATGGCCTGCTAGAGCAGTACAAGATGTTACATCGGGACCACGGGCACATGAGTACTGCCATTATCATAAGTGTCGTGGTCATCTCATGAACCGATGTCACATCTTGAGAGAGTACTTGGAGAGACTGGTCCAGGAAGGATACTTAGGGGAGTATCTCAGTTGTGATAACGATAATACGGTGCGCACCAGAGAACCGTTATCTCAACCTCGTGCAGGAGAGCCTGCCAGTAATCCAAGTACCAGTGGAGGAGGAGGACGAGGGGGAGCCCCTTTAGGCACTATCAACGTCATTTGCCGAATACGAGCACCAGAGGAGGACGTGGAGAGAGATTTCAGAGCAAAAACGAGGAAGATGTCTCACGAAGCTGAGGTTTGTCAAGTGCAGATGCCTGCAAGAAGCATGGGACGGGTGCTTACTTTCACTGATCATGATTCGGCAACAGTAGTTCGGCCTCATTATGACGCTCTTGTTCTCACCATGAGAATAGGAGATTTCGACATCAAAAGGGTGCTCGTGGATTCCGGGAGTGGGGCAGACATTTTGTATCTTCATGCTTTCACTCAGATGAAGTTGGATCCGTCCGTTCTCATCTCTGCTCAGACCCCGCTGTTTGGGTTTGATGGCAGTTCGATGAAACCGTTAGGAGACGTTGTCTTACCCGTTGTGGTAGGGCCCGTTATCCTACAAACCAGATTTTCCGTTCTGGATGCTCCATCGCCTTACAACGCGATTTTGGGTCGATGGTGGACCCACGAGATGAAGGCTGTTCCCTCCTCGTACTATCAGGTGTTGAAATACCTAACGCAGAATGGACCCCAGGAGATCAGAGGAGATCAATTGGCGTCGCAGAAGTGTGACTTCCCTCTTTCCGTTGTGCCCAAATAGCAATTACAGGTTGACTCCGTTGTGGAAGAGAGCTCGGAGGCCCCATTGTGCAGACCCTCCGTTGAGCCCACGAAGGCAGTCAATTTGGAAACGGAAGAAGAGCCAAAGGTGTTGCAGGTCGGGACGAGCTTGACAACGGACGAAGAGGGCGAGCTGCTAGAATTCTTGAAGAGGAACCTTGATGTCTTTGCATGGTCGCACAAAGATATGACAGGCATCAGTCCGAGCATTATCTGCCACCACCTCAACATTGATCCTGCTGTCCCTCCGGTGAAGCAGAAACCTCAGAGACTTGCCTCTGCCTATCATGATGCAGTGAATGAAGAGATAGACAAGCTGATCCAGTTTGGGTTCATCCATGAAGTGCAGTATCCTGCCTGGATAGCTAATGTAGTAGCTGTACCTAAGAAGAATGGGAAGGTAAGAGTTTGTATTGATTTCACTGGTGTCAATAAAGCATATCCCAAAGATTTTTTCCCTATGCCAAGAATTGACAGGCTCATCAACGCCACTGCTGGCCATAAAATGTTATCATTTATGGATGGTTATTCGGGCTATAATCAAATCCTCCTAGCGGAAGAAGATCAAGAGAAGACCACTTTCATTACAGAGCGTGGCTTGTTCTGCTATCGTGTTATGCCCTTTGGGCTGAAGAATGCCGGTGCCACATATCAGCGTCTTATGAATCTCATGTTTAAGCCACTCCTCGGCAAATCGGTTGAAGTTTACATTGATGATATCGTTGTGAAGAGCCGATTTCAGAATACCCTTGTGACGGATCTTGCTGAGCCTTTCTCTATTCTAAGAACTTTCAATTTGAAGATTAACCCAGAGAAGTGTACTTTCGGGGTTACCTCTGGCAAATTCTTGGGATATCTTGTGAGTCAGCGGGGTATTGAAGCTAATCCAGTTCAGATTCGAGCTCTGCTGGACATGTCGGATCCCAAGTCGAAGAAGGAGATCCAGAAGTTAACAGGACGTATCGCTGTACTCAATCGGTTTATCTCTAAGTCATCTGATCGTTGTAAACCCCTTTTTGAGCTCCTGAGGAAGGATTCTATTTTCGCGTGGACGCCAGAGTGTTCTTAAGCTTTCATTGCTTTGAAAGAATATTTAGGCTCGGCCCCTATTCTCTCTGTCCCTGAACCAGGTGAAGTCTTATACCTGTATCTTTCTGTCTCAGCGCAAGCCATTGGCTCAGTCTTGGTCAGGTTTGTGGCGGCGTCGAGAAACCTGTGTATTTCATCAGCAAAAGTTTTCTTAAGGCAGAATGTAATTACAGCAAGCTCGAGAAGGTGTGTCTTGCTCCTATCTTTTCTGCTGAAAAGCTTCGTCCTTACTTTCATGCTCATACTATCGTTGTCATCACAACGTATCCTTTGAAAGTCGTGTTGGGACGACCCGAGTTGGCGGGAAGAATGTCGAAGTGGGCTGTGGCATTAAGTGAGTTCGATATTTAGTATAGAGCGAGAAGTTCAGAGAAGGGGCAAGCAATGGTAGGATTCCTTTCAGACTTCCCTGTGGAGGAAGCAGAAGAGGTGATTGCTGATCTTCGTGAGCTCCCCGATGAGGTTGACAATGATGATATTGTTGTAGATGGAGATAAATCTTCCGGATGGGTTGATTGGCTGTTGTACGTCGATGGATCTTCTAATGCAAGTGGTTCAGGACTTGGTGTTGTGCTCATTAGTCCGGAGAACGTGAAAGTATAGAAGATGTCACGTCTTGGGTTTACTGCCTCCAACAACGAAGCTGAGTACGAAGCATTACTGCTTGGCTTGCAGAGTGCGCACGAGCTGCAAGTTTCTAAATTGAGAGTCTTTTGTGATTCACAGCTTGTAGTGAATCAGGTGAATGGAGACTATGAATGCAAAGATGATCGAATGAAACAGTATACTGCACTCATTCGTTCGCAGTGTGAAGCGTTCACCGTTGTAGAGATCAAGCACACCCGAAGAGATGAGAATAGGCATGCTAATGCTCTGGCTTATCTTGTTTCCATGATGCAGTCTGACGAACCCAAAGCCATTCTCATGGAATACAAAGAGTATCCTTCGATAGCACTCCAGGCTCAGCGGGAGGTATGTGTAAACACCCCAATTTTGCACCCCCTTAATCACCTTGCATACCTCTAAAAACCCTTTTAAAAAATCCATTTCTAAAACCATCTTTCCATGTGCTTCGATTTCTGAGAAATGCCCCACAGGTAAAAATTGACCAAAATACCCCTCGGGTGAAAAATGACCAAAATGCCCTTGAAAAAGTGCTGAAAAGTTTTCATTTTGTTTAAAATGATTTTATAAATTTTTTGATCAATTTTGGCTATTTTTGGAGTTGAATCGGACTTAAAACGGTTGAAAATGACCGAAATGCCCCGATTGCGTAAAATGACCAAAACTCCCCTGAAAAGTGCTGAAAAATCCATGTTTTATCTCGAACATTTTTCTGGATTTTATCAGCTCAATTTTGACTATTCATGGGCTCAGAATAGGCTTAAAACGACAAAAACAATTTCTCGACAAATAGGAGCATAAACAAAAAAAACCCAAAAAAACTCATTTTTGAAGACCCAAACAGGCCCTAAGGGGCAAGCTCGCCCTTTTAAAAGGCGCGGGACCATGTGGGCCCCACTTGTACAGTAAACTTCATTTTTAATATCTTTATTTGCTAAATAATAAAATATTGTAAATCGCGCCTTTTTAAAAGGCGCGGATTTAGAAATATCGCGTTGCCGACTCACTGTTCATACCGCTTTACTATTCATTAAAATATAGTAAATCGCGCCCTTTAAAAAGGCGCGGACCACGTTTTGAAAAACTATAAATACCCCCACCCCTTCCTTCATTTTTCATTCCTTTCCACTTGCTCTCTTCTCTCTCCTCTTTCGAAAATCTACCTTTTGGCGTCGGCGATCCCGGGAACTCGATTTCGAAGAATCGTTCTCGGGAGCACTTAATTCAGAGACCCTTTTGGGTTTCCCGGAAGGTAAAATCGCCGAAACTCTGACGTTTGCTTAGTCGTTTATTAGTTTTAATTATTTTATTGTTTTTAAATACTTAGACTGCTTACCCTGTCGAACCCCTGCCCGGTTTTACTTAAACCCGACTTACCCTGTCGAACCCCTGCCCGGTTTTACTCAAAACCCGGCTTACCCTGTCGAACCCCTGCCCGGTTTTACTTAAAACCCGGCTTACCCTGTCGAACCCCTGCCCGGTTTTACTCAAAACCCGGCTTACCCTGTCAAACCCCTGCCCGGTTTTATTCAAACCCGGCTTACCCTGTCCAACCTCTGCCCGGTTTTATTCAAACCCGGCTTACCCTGTCCAACCTCTGTCCGAACTTCGGCTCAAACATACCATACCCTGTCGAAACCCTGTCCGAATCTCGGCTCAAACCTTGATTCAAAACCTCACCTAAACCCTACCTAAACCCAAGTGCTCCTTGACATGAGCCAAAACTGTCCAAACGCTCCTCAGCACGAGCTTAAAAGGTCACCTCGCTCCTCTAACAGGAGCAAAAACCCCTGAACCATTCAAAAACACCCTAACATCCAAATACCAATCTCAGCTTGTCAAACACCCATAATCCAAACACCCCACAAATCAAACTATCAACTACCCATCTGGAACTACGTGTGGCTTGATTCCACTGACTGTGGATACGTAGGCAACCCTGATCAGGTTCAGCTCACCTAGGATAGAACCCCTATCCTGTCCCAGCTTACTTTAACATGCACATTACTGTTCATACAATATTTGTCAAGCATATAGATGAAATACAAGTTTCTCTTATGGTTTCCCCACTTTAATTCAGACTTAAGGAGTAGGTAACCATCTCTGGATGGGAGTTTAGGGGTGCCTAACACCTTCCCCTGACTCAAATGAACCCTTACCTTGAACTCTATTTCCAGACCAAAGCCTTATCCAATCTTTTAAGGGACCCTATTTTCCCTCACAATCTAAATAGGTGGCGACTCTCTCTTTTCAACATTTTTAACACTATTCCTCCTCGGGTTCAATCCTGATCGGGAGTGGGGGTTAAAATCCCGGGTCTACAGTATGTTTTGTTAATCCAGTACCAAGTTGGATGACAGGGTTGACGGCCTACTTGAGAGATGGAGTTCTTCCTATCATTGCAAAAGAGTCAAGACGAATCCAGTTCAAGGCACCTCGTTATGTCCTGGTGCAGGGAGAGTTGTATAAAAAGTCTTTCGGAGGACCTTTGTTGAAGTGTGTTCATCCTGTAGATGTGGAGAGGATTCTTGCTGAGCTTCATGAAGGGATTTGTGGCATACATTCAGGTGGGAGAACGATAGCTCATCGAGCCCTGGGCCAAGGATACTTCTGGCCTTATATGCAAGCTGATGCTCAAAAGTATGTTAAGAGGTGCAGTCAGTGTCAACGATATGCTCGTTTAATTCATGCTCCAGCTCAAGAGCTTAACACTGTCTCTCAACCTTGGCCATTTACACGGTGGGGCCTAGATATTGTGGGTCATTTCCCTAAGGCACCAGGAAATCTCATTTTTCTCCTTGTGGCAACCGATTACTTCTCTCGTTGGATTGAAGCCGTTCCCCTTGCTCGTATCAGAGAACAAGAAGTAAAGAAGTTCATGTGGGAGCATATCGTCTGTAGGTTTGGTATACCTCAATCCATTATCACTGACAACGGGAAACAATTTACAGGTCGTATCATTGCAGAGTTTTGTAGCGAATTAAAGATCAAACATATTTTTTTGTCTCCATATTATCCTCAGGGGAATGGCTTGGCTGAAGCAGCTAATAAAAATATATTGAACGCCTTGAAGAGAAGATTAGAAGACTCGAAGGGGAAGTGGACTACCGAGCTGCACAACGTATTATGGGGATATAGGACGACACCGAGGAGTCCTACAAAAGAAACACCTTTCTCTTTGGCCTATGGCATGGAAGCTGTCATTCCTACTGAGATTAGTTTGCCCACAATACGCTCTTGGCATAACAAGAAGAAGAGTGGAGAGAAAGACAGGAACGCTGAGCTCATGGCCGTTCACCTCGACTTGTTAGAAGAAAAGCGAGAAGATGCCAGCATTCAGATGAGGAGATACCAGCAACAGCTAAGGAAGGCGTACAACCGAAAGGTACAGCGAAGAGTCCTTCAGGTCGGAGATCTCGTTCTCCGAAAGGTATTTCAGAATACCAGGGAGGTTAACAGTGGCAAGTTGGGACCTAATTGGGAAGGACCGTATCTCGTAGAACGATTGGGGAGTCCTGACGTTTGCTACTTGAAAGATCTGCAAGGTAATCTCATCCAAAAATCCTGGAACATTATGAACCTGAGACAATTCTTTCAATAGAATCTATGGTGAATAAATAAGTTGTTACAATAAAAAATTTTCCAGTGTTATTACATGAGCATTTAATTTACTGCTTTGAAGTTTTTTACATCAACTAGTTGTCTGGAACATCAGTGTAATATTGTGAATGTTTTGCAAATTCGAATAAAATTCAACTTGAACATCATACTCACAACGAGACACTAGTGGCTTATCCTAAGGATGTTATCTGAGCAAATCCAGTGGCTTATCCTAATGACATCCTCTGAGCAAGTGTCTCGAAACTGAGTTACTTTATGTTCATCTTATGGAATTTTATTCGTCAGATTACATTCACAGTGAACTACATAACGATGTATCTAGGCATATTTTTCTTTTCCGTTGTATGTATACTTCCGTTGTGTATATGATTCAGAGTGCTTTGTTCGATGTGTGCATCAATCATTACGAAGAGGATTCATTTACATATACTCAAGTGCCTACGTTATGAGCTGTTATGATTATGTCTGATTCTATAATCCGTAAAACATGTTCATATACTTATATTACATTCTTTCTTGTATGCATACGTTGTGCGAGCTCTGCAAATTCAAGTTCCAATACAAAGAAAAAAAAACAAAAGAAAGAGAGAATGATCATTCATTTAAGAAACTCATTGCTGGGTAAAGTACAAAGAACCCCATAACACGGGGAAGAAGATGATGCATTACGAGTAACAAGAGAAGAATAAGAAGAAAAGAAATCAAAGGTCGGTAGCAGCAGCAGGGACAGCGGAAGGAGAGACAGGGTCAGCAGCATCAGCAGCATCAGCAGGATCTTCGGCAACAGGAGGATCTTCGGCAACAGGAGGAGCTTCAGGAGCAGCTGGCTCAAAGAATGGCTCAGCTGGAAGAGGTGCAGGGCCTTCGAGGGGATGTGGCTTCTCAACTCCTTCGACTTCGGGCTCGTTGTCAAGGTCGATGACATCTTTGCTCTGGAGCTCAGAGAAGTTCGTCACATCCTCTTCATTGTCTTCCTTTAGACGACCTTGTTGGCGGAGCATGTTGATCACCTCCTTCTCGGTCTCTGCCCTGTCCTCGTCGAGAAGAGTGTCCAGCTGCGACTGATAGTGTTGTTGCAGTCTCGTGGTCACCGCTTGCTCGATGGCCTCTTCAGCTCTTTTGGCTTCCTCGAGCTCCTCCATCAGCGTGGCTCTCGCTGCCTCAGTTTCCTCTAGCTGCCTGCTCAGAGTCTGGGAGACGAGCTCCAACTCGCTGATCCGGAGAACGGCGTTCTCCACTTCTTGTTTGGCTTTCTTCTCTCCCTCCTTGGCTGCTCGAGCTTCGCCTTCAGCCTTCTCTTGTCCCTTGAAGGCGGCAATGAACTTCTCCTCCACCCGCACCACTTCAGCTCGGGCTTGAGACAGATCGAACTCAATCTTGAGTCGATCCTTGGCAAGAGTTCTCTCCAGCGCCTCAGTCCTTCCTTGCCAGTAGCTGATGGAGTCTTTGAGGTGATTGTAGTGGTAGGTACTACGATCACATAGCTCGTGAAGGAGAACGTTCAGCTATAATACACAAGATCGAGAATATCAGTATGTCACAATGAGAATTGAATAAAGTAAATAGGGAACAAAGAACAGAAGTCATACCGAGGCCATGGACTGACAGGCTGCATAAGAGACCTGGGGCAAGGACATCTTGCCAGCATCAGCAATGTCCTGGGGGAGCCTCATAGAGTGCGTCAATGCCCTAGCAACCTTCTCTGAGGTCTGCACCGAGTCATGGATGGTGGGCCTCCCGAAGCACGTGAAGTCGGGTGACCAGTTGATATCATCTGAAGGTGGTGCTCCAAGTGGGAGAAGAAGGTGTGGTTGTCTCTGTTGTGGCAACGGTGACCAGAGCGGAGCTCGAAGCAATTGGGGCAGCCACAGTGTGAGTAGCAGCAGGCATTGTGCTGGCTACAGGCGTCCCCATTGCAGCCTTAGCTCCTTGGTGCATGGCAGGAGTAGAAGGAGGAGTGGCAGCATGTGCAGTGTCCTTCTCTCGGCGCTGTTCTTCTTTTCTTTTCTTTCTGGCCTCGAACTCGGCCTGGGTCAGGATCTTCCGTTTCGGCTCGGAAGGCGCTCCCGTTGTGGAGGGAATTATTTTTGGAGGAGGTGGAAGAGGGGGCAGCGCAGTTGAAAGAGTTGTCCTTGGCTTTCGGATCAGCGCAGGAGGGTTGGTGCCGGCCATATCTTCTTCTTCCGAGCTTGGCTCAATTACGGGTGAGGGGAGGAAGAGGTGCCTTGTTGCCTTTGTGAAGACGGGTTCGAGCTGCTGAAAAGGCTCCAAGTATCAGGCGGTAGTGGCGTCCACCGGATGTACTCCCCACCTCGTACGCGGTTGATGTTGGTAAGAAGACCTTCCTCTTCGGGCGCGAGTTTTTTGAACGAAAGTTTCTTTCCTTAAACTGCAAAAGTAGAAATTAAAGTGTCAGACAACGAAAGTAAGCAGGACGAAGAAAGTAAATAGACAACGGATGATGGGACAGAAAGACAGAAGAAGTAAAAGCACAACGGACAACGGTATCATGTTACCTGGTTTATCTTGGAAAACATTGGGCACAGTGGAAGTCTCAGCCTTCCAGCTCCCAGAGACAACAAAGGGAGTTGCTTTCCACCCTCTTTCTCTATCCAAGATGCCGGAAACGAGGTCTGGGTACAACGGCTTCTTGTTCCAGGAATAATAATTGTGTGGGCCATCGTCAGTACCTCTACATCTGACGGCATAACAGAAATGAAAGAGGTGTCTAGCTTCTATAGGGTATCCGTCCTTGATGAATTTGATCATCATGGACATATATTTGTAGAAGCTGGGGTGCATTTGCCCTGGGGCAAGGTGTAGGGTGGAAAGGACTTCGTCCAGGACGGGATGAAGGGGAAATCGAAGACCAGCTTCGAGTTGGGAGAGGTAGACAACGATGCAGGCTGATCGTTTGTCAATATAGGCATCTTCTCTTTTGAAGTGAAGGTTGACGTGGGAGGGAAACTCAAAACGTTCCCTGAGATGGTTAAGATATGCTAATTGTTGTTGGCGTAGGGCTGAAGATTTTTCTATGTAGGCACCATACGGTGCACTACCAGTACAGCTAGCCTCATCTTCGGATTGGCCTCTAACTTCATCTATCCTAAGGGATTTCATGGAGGTCTCGGCAGCTATGGGTTGAGGGGAATGAAACAAAGAACAGTGGATAGGAAAAGGGAAAAAGATGGGTAGACTGACGACAGAGAAAGAAAGAGAAGAAGAATCAAGAAAGAGAGTAAGAAAAAGGAGAAGAGCGTACCACAAAGAGAAACGAGAGAGTCTAAAAAGAGCCTGAACTTTCGCTTGAGACACAAGTGAGGCAGAGTAACAGTACTTCAATGGCAAGATAAGTGAAATGACGCAACCAAGAAGGATTTTTATAAATACCTTAGAGAAATGAAAAGATGAGAATACCCTCCATCAGAGCCGTACACCTGTGAAGAAGCCGAAAGGAGTGATGGCAGGATCGACGTTTCACGCAAAGAGAGTAACCGTCAGAGATATAAAGCGTTTTGAAATCCGAAACGGTAATAATGACAGCCTGTCTTGCATTACTGAGGCGTGACGGTTCGCATGCGTAAACCAGCTGACTTGGGCGTTCTATCTTCTCAGCGTAAACCATGCAGCGATTCAGATCTGGAAGGAGAGTAAGGTATGGACTGTCGCTCTTTTGTCCGTTTATGATACTTCGAACTACGTTCTAAGCCTCATAAATGGGCAAATTGTAAGGGATAAAATTCGTAAAAACTAATTAACATTGGGGAACGAGCTGGCTTTTGTTGTTTTGTGCACGAAAGTGACACGTGGACGTGTGTTTGAGTCACGTGCTTAAAATAGAAGGATACACATTATCTGATGCATAGCGTTCACGTTGTACAAATTAAGACGTATCCGTGGTCTTGCGAAACAACGTTCTCATTGTGGTTTCGACAACGTTTCCGTTGTCTTGTGCACAACGTAGACGTTGTATTCT
Organism: Tetracentron sinense; assembly: GCA_015143295.1. Taxonomy (NCBI): domain Eukaryota; kingdom Viridiplantae; phylum Streptophyta; class Magnoliopsida; order Trochodendrales; family Trochodendraceae; genus Tetracentron; species Tetracentron sinense. The sequence goes on from CM026562.1 coordinate 30,698,963, forward strand.
CGACAACGTTTTCGGTGTTAATTGAACAACGAGCCCGTCGTGATTCAGATAAGGATGTCCAGGTCATATTTTAAGACATATACAACGTACCCGAGCTCGAGTTAACAACGAAACCGACTCGCAGGAGGGAGTAATCAGGAGGCGATCGATTGTTCTGACAAGTGGGCCGAAAGCACTGCCTTGGCATTTAATGCAGGTCACTTCTGTGTGCTGTCAGACTCAACCGACTGAACAAATGGTAGGCTTTCACGTGTGATGCAACAGGTGGTAGATTTTACTGACATATTTGGTAATGAGTGCAGGGCACGTGGTATGGGCATCTATGGTCATCTATGGCCATACCAAGGTTAACCTATAAATACCCCGAGAATTTCAGTGTTACAGGGATCGAAAGATAGACATATTTTTCAGTGCTCCTGTTTGCGTTACTGTTCATCATCTTCTTCATCTACTTACTTTATCATCGGAGTACAGGTCAGAGTATCACACCCTTCAACTTCTACCTTCTACCAGTAAACCAGAGGTGAACAGTTGCAGCTGACGCGTGTCCTTTCCGGTATTTTTCCCCCTCAATTATCTTGTATGACTAATGGCCATAGAATATATATGGGACTAATGAAGCTCTTGTCTGGGGAAAATCAACCTTTGGGTCAAAGATTATAACAAGCTGCCATATCCTCCTATGCCTCCTCGTTTTATTCATAACTCATAAGTTGATTGAGTTGAATATTTTCAGTTTAAAATAAAATATAAAAAACATATATTCAATCTTTATTGATCGGAGAGAAGCTTCCTTGAGATTCATTAAGCTCAGAATCCGAGATAAGAGTGCCTGTGAAGGCTGTGGGGGGGGGGGGGGGGGGGGGGGGGGGCTACTAGGTGTGTCTTGGTTTGTAAATTAACTCACTTCCTTCCGTCAGACTTCCCTTTATTACTGTTACTAATGCCTTTAATATATTTCATTAACTCAAACCCCTTTTAACTATCCTTCAACTATGGTTAACAAATTTTAACCCTTACAATTGATTTTTATTATAAAAACTAAGGATTAAGGGTTGGTAAATCTTAACCATGGTTAAAAAAAATTAAAAGGGAGGAACAGTGATTAACAGGCCGTCGTGTCCCCGTGTCCCTTTTAATTATGGTTAAGCTTAACTACTTCATGATTATTTTTTTTCTAAAATCTAGGCTTTCATGCTTTGGTGGGTCGTCCGAGTGAGTGAATCTTAACCACAGCTAGTGGGTGTTAATAATGGGGCGTGGACCAATGAGGATTGTGCATTTCGCTACATAACAAAATACGTGGTCCGTTTAAAATTTTCAAAAGGGTAACGTGTGCCCTTCTTACTTCTTTAACTATAGTTAAGATTCATTAACCCTTAGGATTAAAGCATCGGAACCATGATTTTAGAAAAACATATTAAAACAACCACAAGCATTTAAACTTATTAACCAAGGACAATAAAAAAAAAGGACAATTGAAAGAGCTTTCTGATTTTTAGTAAAACATATTAAAACAGCCATAAGCATTTAAACTTATTAGCCAATGACAATTAAAGGAGCTTTGTAAGGTTATGAAATATGTTAATGACATAATAGTCAAGTTACTAACACTGTAAATTGATGAGTTAATTTGTAAATCTATTATACATAACAGTCTATTTGCAAACTAAAACAAACCGAACAGCTGATATGTAAAAGCCCCTTTTTATTCTTTTAATACCGCAAATACCGTTAGGGTGCAATGCCAGTTAAGCCGTGTTAGTATCCCTTCATTGGTGAGTGAGTTAGAGAACCTACCATTTAAAGCTAGGCAAAATTATGACATATTAACCGCCACACCATAACTCATAAAATGGATCCCTGTCCAGGTTCACCCACATGGCGGGTGAGACACACTGGCAGAAGCAAGCAACCATACTTGGTTTGAAAACTCAAATTAGTTGTGAATACAGTTATCCCAAAATCAATGCTTCCTGTATTTTTCTTGGAAGATCTAAGACACTAAAGCCAGTGGGGCCTTGTAAGGTGAAGTTGCTAACAAGGGGAAACATAGCGTTGGTTTGAGAAGTAGTTGTTACTCTAACTAATTATAATGGAGATTATTTAATTCGTAAGCCATTACGCCATTACAGCTAGAACTCTCAAAATTCTTTTTTACGAGCATTATTTGTTTAAAATTAATAGGTAAATAGCTAGGTTAGTAAATTGGTAGACATATCAATTGTCTCTCATTCTAAGGATACGAAATTGGTCTACCCTAATTGAGGGATACAGTCCTTCCACTGGAGCAACCAGGGAGGTGTGTCGCTTGCACTCCCTTGTTGACTTTTTTTTCTTTTGGTAACCAGCTATATCATTTATCTATCTATGTCCGGGGTTAGGGGGTTAGAACTCAAGGGGGGGCACTCAACGGCCACTCCAGGACTCAAACATGAGTCACTCCTCCCCAAAGGGAGATACACTACCAATAGGACAGACCCAGGCGTGTCCCTTGCTAATTCAATAAGAGGCCACCATGACAAGATGAGATACTTTTAAAAGAAAAAAAAACTCTCATTCTCTCCCTTCATTTTTTTTTTTTTTCTTTTCTCTTTTCAAGCCAATCCTGCTTTTCTAAGTATGAAACTATGACAAATTTCACATGGTCTCTCTCTCTCTCCGCGAGAAAGTGCCAGAAAGTGTATAATGTAGACGGAAAATGCCTCCGTGACTGGTAATCAGATCAACCATTCAAATCGCTTAATGATAGGGCACGTCTTGACAAGAATATAGTTGAAATTGATATGACAATTGGTTCAAAACACTTGTTTTTTCTCTGGAAAACAATAATACATGTCTTTCCTTTTTAAAAGTGATTTTTAAAAAAAATAGAGCTAGCTTTACTCATAAAATAAATGACTTTATATGGAGCTCACTAACACTGTCATTTATTTTATTAATTTATATATGAGTTGAACTCTGCTTCAATAATGAAGTAAAGCTCCCATTGCAATGCAAAGCTCCCCATTGCAATGCAAAACTATTATCAATTATAATGAAAATTGGAGCTCTCCATTCAAAGCGTGGACTCATATTTACACTTTTATTTTATAATTGAGCAGTGATTAGCCAACCCACATTCCGCTATCTAGTTCATCGTCGTGTCCCTGTGCTCCTTTTAATCCCTTTTTAATTATATTTACGCTTAACTATTTTAAGGTTAATATTATATTTTTATTCATTTTTTCTAAAAACCGAAGTTGGATGAGTGAACCCTAGGGGTGACTGAATCTTAATTACAGTTAGTGGGTATTAAAAATGAGCATGGACCAATTAGGACCGCACATTTCACCATGTAGCAAATCGTTTATTATTTAAAAAATGGTGGGAGCATGCATAGAATTCATATTCTTCATAATCAGATAGTCAAGTGTCCTGTTGGGTGTCTGTTAGTCAACCTCTTGTCATGGACGATATTGATCAATAAGTGGGGATACTTGATGGCTGTACCGGGTCCTATTTTATGAGTTCAAATAAATATTTACTTTTTCAAAAAAAAAAAAAATAGTTAGCATTTATTCTTATTAATACTTAAGCTTTTTTTTTTTTTTTTTGGTGAAGATTCTTTTTTAAACACACACACTTAAGATTTTGTTTGGTCCATATTAATACTTAAGATTGATAAGGACCGAATTAGGTTTTAGAGAAACTTAGAAGGGAGTCATACTGTGGTTGGTATGTGTCATGTGTGGTAAGTGGTAACGAAATTTGCATACAATTGGTCGATCCCACATTCCTACTTCATCATCATTTCTTTGTTTTTGGACTCAAAATTTAGAAAAAAGATTACCTGTGGCTGCCCGAGCTGTGCGCTCGGGCATCCACAAAACATTGGACACCTGCCGATAATTTAGGGGAGAAGTCATTTCATTTTCTCCCCATGATTTTGACTTCTCCCCATTTGATATCTTTCCTCATTAAAACACCACATGCCCACTGATCTTGGATGCCGGAGCGCTCAGCTCGGGCAGCCACTAGAGGTAATCTTTTTCTCAAAATTTATCAGAAAATCTCTTATTCTTTTTTTGTAGTTTAAAATTTGTACTTGTTAGCAACGTTTGAGGAACAAATCAAATAAAGTCAAAAAAGTATAGTGGTGCTCCAGCGTCCTTTAGCAATTGCATTGTCACCTCAACCCCACCGGTTGGTTGTACTTCTAATTTTTGTGGTTATATATCATGCAGTTAAGCCTCAATGGGATATGTTCTAAGTAAGGGACAGATAGGGATGGCAACTGGTCAGATTTGGGCCCGATCGTACCCAACCCTACCACACCCCTAATGGGAAGACTCCTACCTTGTTCTCATCCCAAACCCGGGTCAGGGTCGGTGAACTCATTCCCGCTTATCAAAACTCTTCTTAGTCTCATTCCTGTCCTTTTAAACACCCCCATAAGAGCCCCAAAAAAAAAGTTTAACTACAAACAAAAGCTCTGATTCAATAATCGCAACTCCCCAAAATATGTCTTCACGCAAAGATAATTTAAAAATAATAAATATAAAATAATAATATTTTGCCATATAAAACTTTTTATATAATTTTCAAAATATTTCTATTTATTTTTTATATAAATAAATAATTTTTTATACCAATATTTGTTAGAAGAGCAATGCTGAGCCTACTATCACAAAGTCTTCTCTAATTCCTTTTAGATAATAAAACAAGTGTCTTGGTAACATTTTCTCAGTTGGAGGACATGGTAACCTACACCAAACTTCTTTTTTACCTCTTATTAATTATCGCTCTTCGCTAAATTAAAGGGCAGTTTAGTCTGTTAGAGAACGCTTAGCATTCCTCTTTTAAAGGAACTTCATTTATCTCTTCAACCAGACCTAGGGGTGTATCCAAACCAAGCTAGCTCGAAGTTCGGCTTGGCTTGGCCAGAAAAATCTCGGCTTATGCTTGAAAAATAGGCTCGATCGAGCCAAGCCAAGCTATTTTTTTAGATTGAAAATGTATTCAAGCCAAGCTCGAGCCAAGTCCTGTTTGACTTGGCTCGGCTCGAAGCTCGGCCCGATTCGGCTCAAGCTCTGCTTGAATATTATATAAAAATTATATTATATATCATTATTATATATAAGTAATATAATTATTATATATTAATATATATAATAAAAATATTATTATTATTTGTATTTAAAAATTATTTTTAAATAATTCAATATGAGCTCAAGCAAAGCCGAGCTTGACTCGAGCTCGAATCAATCAGAGCTTGAGCCTAACTGAGCATATGCAAGTCGAACCGAGATCGATCATATATAGGTGAAAAAATTTCAAACCAAGACGAGCTCAAGCATAGATAAAAAAAATTCAAACCCAGCCGAACAGGGCCAAGCTCGGCTCGAATACACCCTGGTCCAAACCTAGTTAATGAGTTAAGCTTAAAATAATTTTATTTTTTTTATGGGGAACAAAAATAAAATAAAATAAAACAAAAAATTTACATCCCCTTGAAGTGCGCGTGACGTTAGAACTCGAAACGATGATGATGATGCTACGGTTGCTACCATGCACTGGAGCTCTCTCTCTCTCGTTGACAAAACGCTAAAATAACACCACACCTCAAACAATGACGGCCTAACTCTCACTCTCTCTGCTTCCTTTCTATCCTTCAATTCTCTCTCTCTCTTGGAGGTGGTGGTGGTAGTTTTCTGAAATTTGAAAGAAGTGAGGAGGAGAGAGAGAAAATGTTCAGGTTGCACAGGCACAAGCAAGATAAATCAGGGGAGAGGATCGATTTCAAGTTCTCTAACTTTCAGGCCCTCAAGGTACCTCTCTTTCTCTCTCTCTCTCTAAACACTTTCATGGATTCTCTCTCTTTCCAATCTCTGTACACTCACAGTACACTGTCCAATTGAGCTTTTTTAATGGAATGCTCATTTCCCCCTTTTAATTGATTTTTTATATGATGCCATTAGCTTTCAGAAAGTTCATTTCTTTTCTGTTTTTCTAATTGAAATCAAATATTCATTGTTCCCTTCAAAACAAATTTTAGATATTTGTGATTTGTGCTATGCACCTTCAGAGAAAAGGAAGAAGAAGAAGAAGAAGCAAAATGTAGTTTGTGGGAACTCATGATCCAACCCCTTTACTGTGAAGGAATGAAATCACAACCCCACTTGATAATTACAATAGTTTTGCCTAATTGAAATGAAAGAATCCTTATAAAGCTAATTTGCCTTAGCTATATCACCCCATTTTACATCCCCACATATGCCATTTGTCGCAGTGGCACTTCGATGTTGGTATCTTTTCCATGTTATTTGATGACAATGCGTGCCAAGTAACGAGAGCCATATAGCTACTACACATTGTCTATTACTATGGTCCAGTTAGGGAAGATGATATCGTGATTCATTTACCTGTCGATTGGTCTACGGGTCGGTAGACAATACTAAAAAGATGCTACAAGCATTATTGAGTCGGAACAATTTTACAAATTTGCATTCCCACTTGATCAGCATGATCCGCAAGGTGTGTTAAATATGATATGATTTTCTCTGTCTTTTATAGTTATTATCGTTTCTGCTTAGTTAACTGGGGGTTTATGTTTTATGATCTGTTTACCATCATGGCTGTTCGTGTTTTATAATTTCTTTATGTCTCCTAATTTGGTGTAAGATTGCACATTCTTTATATCGCTAAGCCATTATTAATTGTTTCTTCTTGTTCCTATTTATTAAGAAGGCTAAAAAGTGACCCTTAGAGTGTGTTCATTTGGCAAGAAAGTGAGGGAAAGTAAAAGAAAAGTGAGTTTTCTTTCACTTTTCTTGCGTTCCGTGTGCAAGAAACACACTTTCATTTTCTTGTACTTTCTCAATAGTGACAAACTTTCTCCCAAAAACTTTCTCCATCTTTTGATGTTTATTTTGAGAGAAAATTTAAGTTTTTTTTTTTTTTCCTTTCCTTTCTTTTCTTTCACTATTCTCGCCAAACAAATACTGTCAAAGTGTGACTTGACTGTCATAGATAGTGTTTATATCACTAAATTCTTGGCTATAAGGGATTGAAACAATAGCTTCATGATAGGGTTTCCTCTTATGCTTCCAGCTCCCCTTCTATATGGTTCTACATAAATTTTTGCAGATGTCTTTTTTGACTTTTTCCATTCTGAGTTTTATGCTCGTAAAGGATTTGCTAGTCACACTGTTCTTGCTTACTAATTTTGTGATAACAGGTACCAAAAGGATGGGACAAGCTTTTTGTGTCTATTATCTCTGTGGAAACAGGGAAACCAATTGCCAAGACAAGCAAAGCATTGGTACGGAATGGAAATTGTCAATGGACAGAGACTCTGTCAGAATCTATAGGGGTTTCACAAGATAACACTTCCAAGGAGATCAAAGATTCCTTCTTCAAACTTGTCGTTGCCATGGTATGGTATGATGCCTATATTGATTATTCATTAAAACTGTAACTCTTATTATTTTCTTGTAGATTTGATCAACTTCATGTGCTAACTCATTATTTCTTCTCACTGATGACCATTTTTCAAGATTAAGTCAACTAATGTATACAATTCAAATGTCATGCTTATTTTAGGGATCAGCTAGATCTGGTATCCTTGGAGAGGCTACAATAAATCTCACAGGCTACATGAGTTCAAGAACTCCTGTTCCTGTTTTATTGCCTCTGAAAAAATGCAATCATGGGACAAATTTACAAGTGAGTCATCTGAAAATCTTAGTTTTCCTGCGTTTTCTTATTAGCATCAGTATTCCTGAATTGCACTACCAGTTTTTTGTGGTACTGAATTTTTTTGAAAATTATGTTGTCCTTTTAATTTACATCTTTAGTTCAAAGTATAACTACTAACTGTATCTTAGTAAGCATCGTTTAATTAGGAAAGAGAATAATAAAGATAAGTAATACTGAAACTGCTGCAGAGATTCTGGAAACTAGAACATTGACCAAGTGCCGTTAAGGCTAAGAGATTGGCAGAAGAAAATAGTGTATACATTATAAATTTCCTTAGGCCAGTATCTTTTATAGGTTATAACAAACTCAAGGAACCATTAGTAGTTTACAAAAGAATGAAAAGTGCAATCAAGGTAAATACATATACCCTACCTCCTCAAGATTGAGAATGCAGATAAATCATGTCTACCTTTTCAAAAGAGTGGAAGATATCTCTATCAGTGGCTTTGATCATCATATGTAAATTCGATGTTCATTCTCATGAAAAATGATCAAACATTACATTGGGTACTCTGGAAAGAAAATCGACTCAACCAACACGAGTATATATATATATATAATATCAAATTAACAAATTCTATTGCAAACTTGCAAATTAAAAAATAGTCCTAAAGTAATCGTAATGCTAAAATCAATCCTAATTTCAGATATTATAATGCTAATTATATTCGGAAGAAAAAAAATGAGTAAAAAGCAAAGAAATGGAATTATGCCTCAAGGGCTTCTTGGTCCAAAGCTTCGGTGACGGTGTTCACCTAGGTCTTGGCATTGTTCTCTTCCCATTTAAGCATTGATTATGTATAGAGCAAGGAATAAGAAGAACCATTTTTCCTCACTGGCGAAAAACCCTTGAAATCATGGAAATAAAATCGCGAAAACAGATACAAAATGGGTGATACGTTTAGGTTTCTGTAAACCCGTGTGATATTTATATTGATACAAAACAAGCAATACGTATCATTTATTAGTTATTTATGTTTTCATTCATTGCGTAATTGTAATTGTGTTTGCTACTTTGTCTTTGAGTCGCTTCTCATGACTTTATATTTGGTAAATTTGATTCCTATAACTCATTTGATTTAATTAAAATTCATGATTTTCTTAAGGAAAAAATTTCTATGTATTGTCCAAAACCGATACGTATAGGTTTTGGTTGGGACCTATACATCCTCAAAACCGTATTTTTAATCCTTCCTTGAAATGTTCTTTTCGAATCTACTGTTAATGTTTTAGCTCATAGATCTTCTATTCTTCTTATGGAAGAGAAGATGACCGAGAGAGAACCAAAAAAACAAAACCAAACAAATAAGCATTCAAAAAAAGTTCCAACAATGCCGATCATTGTAACCCCCGTCAAAAACCCAAATCGAGAGAGAGAGAGAGAGAGAGAGGAGATTGAGAGAGAGGGGAAGGGAGTAGATCGAGAGAACCGAGATAAGAGGGGTAGCAAACCGAGAGAGAAGGGGCCATGCTTCCCTTCAACTTCTTCTTGCAGAGCCCTAATGAGAATGGGGATCAAGATCATTTAAAAGGGGATTATAACAACTTTTAAAATTTCATTTGTATCCCTTTCACGTCTCAGACAAGTCGAGTCACTAACTCATCTCAACTGGGATTAGTTGGCCTGAGTTTTGGCCTTTTTATTAAGCCTGAATTTTTTGGGCAAGTTGGATTACCCAGCCGAGTCAAGTTGACTGGGTTGAGCTTCGAGTCAAGTTGACTCGGCCGAGTTTCGAGTCAATTTGCCGAGATTTTGTTCTATTGTGAAATTTATTATCTTCACGTGCTATAGTCATAATTGCTACTGGTGATCAATATTACCTTACCAATTTATAATATATTTATTTACATTCTTAACATATATATATAGGGGCGAAGCCAGGATTTCCTTCCATGAGGGGCTAACAAAGAGGTGTGGGGGCGCAGCCCCCGGAATTTTTTTTAAAGGCCAAGTTTGTGGGCCATCTCGCCTCTTTGTCCGTTTGTAAATAATATATTTTTGAGCAATGATTAGCAGACCCCGGGGTCCACTTCTTCACTTACCACTGTGTCCTTGTGTCCCTTTTAACACTCCTTTAACTCTAGTTAAGCTTAACTAAATTAAAATTAAGTTTTTTGTTTGTTTATTTTTTATTTTTAAAAAAACAAGATCGGATTGCCTAACTAGGGATGAATGAATCTTAACCACAATTGGTGAGTGTTAAAAAGTGGATTGTGGACCAATGAGGACCGGACATTTTGTTACTTGATGGAAACCACTAGTAAGTTAAGCATTTTTCTATAATTTTTTTATAGTTAGGGCAATTGTTCATTTGCTAATGGCTATGTCATCTTAAACTAAATAATATAATATGAACTTACTTTTTTGTTTTAGTTGAGGGGGTAACTGCTCCCTTCTCATGCCTACGCCCTCTTAATTTAAATAGTAAAAGCATAAATTTATTTATTTTTTCTTCTCAAAAGTTCAAGGGGGGCTTAGAGCCCCCACCACTTCCCCATGTGGCTCTGCCCCTATATATATATACAGATAGTATATAAAAAAATTACATGCTTAAGTACAACAAATCTCAAGTATGATGATGGTAAATGGTTACACACACACACACATATATATATATATATATCAGTGTAGTCAAGGCATCTAAGTGATTTTTTTTTTGAACTCAGGGTGTCCCCAACCCTTTGGGTTAGGCCTAATCCCTGAGGGTGCGATGTACTGCGCTTGAGAGGAGTCTTCCCTTTTCTCCTTAGGTCTGATTCAATGGGGCATCAAAATTACTTAAGAGAAAAGAGGGACTTTCCCTTTCTTTATATACCCTTGGAACCCTACCCATCATAAGATATAAGGGCTGAGAGGAATCACACCAAGGATCTAACGATCGTCAACCCCGACCATGTTTGTTAGCTTTAAGAACAATTATGAGTCCTTGTTTGATCACGTTTCCTTAGTGGGACCTATTAACTTTAATATTTTCTATTGACTGCATTACAATACAAGTTTTGAAAACCTAAGGATTATGTAGGACCACATGGGTTTTTAATTTAATATAAAAAATAAAAAAAACTCTAACAGGCAATGCATAGGCGATTAGGCTTGGCTAGGCGAGGCGCTGCCTATGCGACGCCCAGGTAATGCCTAGGTGATATAAATAATTAAATTATAAATATATATAATAATAATATATACACATAACAATTCAAACCTCATAGGATTGATAATAATCTAGACAAATTAACATTTAATGTTGTAATGCTTGAATGTAAGTCTTTTTCTACTAAACTATTAGTTGAATTTTTGACTCTATAAATGAAAATATCTTTAGAGCCTAAAATATGAGACTTTTTTATCAGAATTTTGGTTTTAGTAATATTTTTTTATAATAGAATTTATGAAATTTTAAATTTTGATAAAAGGGGCAAGGGTTTTCTTGGAAATATTGTCTTTAGTTGATTTTATCAAAATGCCATTTCTGTTTTAACTATTTACGAAAGTGCCATGCAAACCTTTGAACTATTTGCTTGCGTGACCATTATGGAGTTCATGCATTACGTGAACTCTAGCACGACCCATATATATATAAGCGAACCAAACTAAAGAACCCAAGCAAACCGAGAAACAAATTATCTCATCCTACCCCTAGCGAACCGGGTTCATTCTAAAGTGACGAACTGTGAACCACAAACCCGAATTCGAACCGACGAACCACATAACATTGGTCTTAGATATCTTTGTGAGCTAAGGAAACATTATTCCTATTTCTTTTTTTTCATCCAAATGTATTATTTTGTTTTTGTTCTTCATAATTGATTTTGACTAACAGTTGCCAAACACATTCTCTGCACAAAATTGATTATAAGAATCACAACTTCTAAGAATTGATTATTTTCCAGAATGAGAGAATCTCTAGAATTGATGCTAAATGGCCTCTTAGCTACCTCTACATCCTGCGGAAGCGAATAGCTGTTGATTTTGGTTTAATTGTGAAAATAGTGACCACTTTTAAAGATATATCTCACAGTTCTACTGTCCAAATCTTGATTTATGAAGATGTGGAGTTCACATCTTTCTTCTGTCCTTCGCACATAAAATCAATTATTCCAATCACTTGCTTCTTTCATTGTCTTGCATGTATGCTGATTTCATGGTTATCTATCGACTTCACATGCTTTTGTCTTGAAGCTTGCAGTCTTGGTCATTAATCCATCCGTGACATGGATATTTCTCTTTTTCTTGCTGATTTGCAGGTCAAGATTCAGTGCTTAACTCCAATAGCACGACTCAGGTTTGCAGTTTGCAGTGGAATTTCTTTTCTCTGATCCTGGAACTCAAAATTTTCACTTGATCAAAGAGTTTTGCATATTTTTCAGCGATGAAGAATCGAAAGACACAAATTCCCATATGGAGGATCTGAATGTAGATTATGATGGTGTGGAAAATAAGTCGGATGGATCTGATAACACATTCACTAAGAGTATTGGATCTTCCTCAAGTAACCATTTGAGCAGTACCTCGCATCCCGGAGAACATGGGAGTAGGGTGTGGTTACCTTTCTCACTCATAATAAGTTGCATTGCTCTTCCATTAAAACCTAAAACTGTTGCATTTCTATCTGTGGTCATTCAGAATCATGTTTCTTATGCCAACCCTTCCAGCATGATGTGAAGGTAAAAAATATATGTAAATTTCACGTTGCCAACACATTATGTAATATCATATCAGTTTATTAACATGGTCACGGTGAGCTTTTCTCTCACTCGCATAAGGAAGCAAATCGTCTGTGTTTATCCCTATGACTAGGGGTGTTTAAAGGGCAGATTAATTTTTCAGTTGTTAAATCCGTACTACACAACTGATCCTGGCCTTTAAACACCCCTGGCCACAGGAATAAACCCAGACGATTTGCTTCCCTCGCATAATAATTTCATGTCAAACATGTACTCCCACTGTGAATCCACATGCAACCACTGCTTTCGGTGTTCATTCATAATGCTTCCGAAAAGCTCTACAACAGATGATGGAGAGACAAATTTTAGTCTCATTAAGTTCTCTCTTGTAAGGGAATTGAAGATTTTGGACTAAAATAAGGGGATCGAATCCAAATAATAAATGCTTGGAGCATACATATAGGGTAAGAAATCAAATCCTAGCTAGATTCTAAGAGATTGTCCAGCCACTGAAAATGAATGAATCCCACAACTGGAATTAGGAGGTACTTAATGATAAGAAACCTTTGAAAGAGACTACAATGATGTTGTCAATGAAAAGTAGCACTTGAAAATTAAACACTTGCTCGATGTGGAAATTAACTACTAACTGTAAGCTTTAAGTCAAGGGGGGGAGAGGGGGGATTTGAGAGTTTCTCCACGTTCCATTTGAATCTAAAAGCTTTTGGAATTCCTGAAATATTGCTTTGACTATGATATTCAGCCATATGATACACTAGGCTGTCATGAGCCATAACATGGACCGGAGAGTTTGGGTAAGCTGGACTCAGACACACAATCTCGTGGTTGCAGTGCAGTATGTCAACCAACTTAGCTACGGGCTTGATCCCAGGCTAGAAAACCTAGTTAATAGCATAGTCACAAAGACGAGGTTTGGGAATAATTCGGCAAGGGTCAAGTACGGAAAATTTTGAAAAAATGGGGAAAACTTAGGGGAAAAAACAGAGAAAAAATTTATAATTATAAAAGTTAGTAATGATACTAATTAATATATCTAACAATTTCGTGAGATAATATACAAAAAAAGTAACTATAATCAACAATAATAAGTTCATATATCATTTTAACATCAAATTCATTCCATCAAGACATTAAATTACATTTTTTTTAATACATATATTAATAAAACCACTCATTTATATTTCATCAATCCCTCAAAAGAGCATCAAAGTCGTCAATATCTGCATAATTTTCATTCCCAAAAAATTTTAAGATTATCCATTTTATTTTATTTTTTTCGTATTATTCGTTTTAAACGGGTTTAAAACTATAATACGTGTTTTATTCAAAAAACGGGTTTTAAATGCCGTTTTTTACGGTAGGGTATTAATGCGCGTTTTTAGACAGGTTTTTTTTCAAAAAAATGCAGTTTTTTGTGACTATGGTTAATAGCATAAGTAGCCTTTCAAAATAATTATTCCTTGGTTGTGTACAAACTAGAAAATGCATCCCATACTATCTGTAATATAAAGTCTTGTGCTAAATGAATCGCATAATGTCTGTGGTAGCAAGTCTTGTGCTTTCCACGAAGCTCTAGCAACTTGCAGGAATTAATGAGAAGGTCAGGTAAAATTACATAATGAATTGGTGTTCCAAGCTTCATATGCTGATTACCATCCCAAAAAATATTTGACGAAGCCAACTTATTGTTTACGAATTTCCTTCTCAACTCTCATTGATACCTCTAATGCCTTGGTTATGCTCCTCGTAAATTGCAGTTTATTCAGGTTGATGATAAGATTAGTAACCAAGAGGCTGCTGTGTATAGGCCCATCAACTTATCTGGCATTTGGTTCACTTATGCTGATTAATATTCATATATAGGGGCGGTTACTCTACATTTAGCTTTTACTTTGTCCCTGTGTAACTAACAAAACCTCCTCTTGTTGCTGCAGGACACAAGTTTTTCGGCAACAGTTTCACATCATAGCTCCGACTCAGCGGAGGGCTCCATAGGCAGGGCAAATTTTTCCCCTGGAAACAACTTAAATGAAGACGTGGCCAATCTGATTGGAAGACAAGATTTGAATGGCTCCCAAAACAGTGCACCTTATAGCACTCATACTGTTGATGATCCTTCTCAATCAAATCACTCATCATTTGATTCAACAGTCACAGGTTCAGGCAGCCATCTTCAGAGCCAGCGGCAAGAGTTTGGGCAAATTTTTTCACATGTTATTGCTACATCATCTTTAAGTAATGCTGGTTCTTCTAAAGATTTACTGGAAGATGCAGAAGAAACAATTAAGGAGCTTCATGCAGAAGCTAGGATGTGGGAGAAAAATGCTCAGAAGTTAATGCTTGATCTGGAAATACTGAGGAAAGAATTTTCTGACCAGTCAAAAAAACAGGCGAATCTGGATATGGAGCTTTCAACGGCATGCACTGAACGTGATGGCTTGAAGCAGGAAATTGAACAACTGGAAATTTTGTTGGAAGAATCAGTGGTGAAGCAAACAGCTACTGAGAAGTCAAAATTTCAAGCTAAAGGTATGACCCATACCCAAAAGGAATTAGAAGATGAGATAAAATTTCAGAAGGAATCCAATGCTAATTTGGCTCTACAGCTGAAGAAGACTCAAGAATCAAATATTGAGCTTGTTTCTGTTCTTCAGGAACTAGAAGAAACCATAGAAAAGCAGAAATTGGAGATAGACAATTTTTCAGCACTAAAATCGAAATTTAATGATATTGAAAACTACAGTCATGCAAATGAAGACATTGGGGAATTAAAGTCAAACAAGGAAGCTTTATCTGTGAAGACAAGAATAAACTCTGCTGATTTGGAAGTTAATGATGTTGAAAACACATTAAGAAATTATCAAGAACAGCTAAGAGCAGACGACAACAGGAACTTAGTGCTCGAGCTGCAAAAGTTGCAGGAATCAGAAAAGAATTTGCAAGCTACCGTGCAATTGCTGGAAAAAATCATGGAGGAAAAAAATCAAGAGATCGAGATTGAATGGAGATTGAAGAACCAAACTCTAATTGATATTGAGGAAAAATGGAGGTGTGAGCTATGTGCTAAAGAGGAAGAAATTCTCTATTTAGAAGAAAAGTTATCCGAATCTCTTAATGCTCAACTTTCAGATGGCATGGGTTTCATCAGTGGAGGTGATCCCGATATGGTCAGAGAAAACGAATCCTTAAAAGCAAAAGTGCAGGAGCTAGAAATGGATTGCAATGAGCTTACAGATGAAAATCTGGAGCTTATATTTAAGCTCAAGGAAATAAAAAAAGATTTCTTGGCAGCAGGCACGTCTTTTAATTCTTCATCGAATGAGCCTCTGGCTAAAGCCACTTACAGTGTGGATTCCCATGTTTCTGCTGAAAAGATTCTTGAAAGGGAATCATCCGAGCATGAAAATGGAAAACATGAACTAGAGCTCCATTTATCCGAACTGGAAGAAGAAAAATTACAGTTATCAGAATGCATATCTGGCTTGGAAGCTCAATTAAGGTATTTGACAGATGAAAGGGAGTCTAGTCGATTGGAACTAGAGAATTTCGAATCTCTGGCTATGAATCTCCGGGACGAGATCCGAAGACTGGAAATTGAGATGGAGACGCAAAAAGTGGATCTGAAACAACAATTGCAGGACATGCAAAAGCAATGGTCAGAAGCTCTAGAAGAGTGTGAATATCTGAAGAGAGCAAATCCAGAATTACAAGCTACAGCTGAAAGTCTCATTGAAAAATGTAGTTCTCTTCAGAAATCCAATGGAGAGTTAAAGAAACAAAACCTGGAGTTGCATGAGCACTGTATGCACTTGGAGGCCAAACTGCAGGATTCACGAAAAAGTTTCTCTGATTGCTCTAAAAGAGTTGAACTTTTAGAAGCAAAACTTTCTTCCATTCAGGAAGATGTTGCCTCGAAAGAGAATATCCTAACTTCAGAACTAGATGAGCTTCTTCACGAAAACAAGGAATATAAAGAGAAACTTATTCTGGGACAGAGCTTGTTAAATCAGATGTACTTGGAGAAGACAGTTGAAGTTGAGGACCTTCAAAGAGAGGTAGCACACCTCAGTGAGCAGTTATCTGAAACTCATGACGAAAGAGAGAGAATAGCTTCAGATGCAGTACTTAAAATATCCAGTTTACATGCAGAAAAAGCCAAACTGGAAACTGCTTTCCAAGAAGTCCAAGATAAATTTAAATCATCAGAGAATAAGCTGTATACCTTCCGAATAGAATCTGAAGCAAAGATTCAAGGGCTGATGGATGAGCTTGCTGCTTCCATACAGAACCAGGAACTGCTGATGGCTGACCATGAAAAGCTCACGAGGTTGTTGGAAGATGTCAAATTTGGTGAAAAGAAATTGAAAAGCACTGTGAATGGGATCGAACTAAAACTTACAGCTTCTGAATATGAAAGGCAACAACTATTGGAAGAAACTGCCGGTCTGAAGGTTCAATTGCAGTTGTTATCTGGAGATTGTGAAGAACTGAAGTCAGAGAGAATTTCATTTGTTGAGAAAATTTACAGCATGCAGAAGGATGTGTCTGAATTGGAGGACTGCAGACGTACTAGAATTTCCCTTGAAGAAAAGCTTCTGCGGTTGGAGGGAGATCTAACTGCAAGAGAAGCATTATGTACTGAGGATACGAATGAGCTTAATCGGATTAAAATATCAAATAGCCAATTACAGAGGAAGATACAAAAGCTAGAGGAGGAGAAAGATGAATGCCTGAAAAGAGCTCAAGCCCTCAAAGGGGGAGTGAAATTGAATAAAGAAGAAAAACCCGGTCGAAGCAAGTCCCACATTAAAAAAATTCCTGGTTTTTCTGAATCCAATACCAAAACTATTCCTATCCATGAAGAACTAAAGATCTCAGAGGTTTGTCTCACCTATTCTTCTACTTCATATTAATTTGATGTTTTTTTTCTCAACATCTGGCAGAAAATATTGATTTCTAACTTCAGTTTCTGATTTGGCAGAATGAGATGGAAAATAATTCCAATCAACATCGTGAAAATAGAAGGAAACCATCTATGAAGACAGATAAATTACTCGAACTTTCAAAAGGTCGACAGAATCTTGAAAGCAATCAATACCAAACAGAGGTTATACATCATATATTATTTTCACTGCATTCTTTTTTTGTCCGTGGAGCCAATCTAGCAATCAAGATGTCTAGTCACTTCTGTGGTCTCACTTGGATAGATTGTTGGCTTCTGCACAACTGTGTTCGCATGCAAAAGAATATTTTCTATGTGGGTGATCATATTTGAGTTTTTATAACTTCTCTCGACCTTCTTTTTTATTTCAGGGTGATACGAATTATCACTTTCATAATGGAAGTCCTCAAATGATAGGAGTTGATCCTGTGGCAAAGATCCAGATGCTTGAGAATGAACTTGCTGATGCTTTGGAGGCAAATAACATGTATAAATTTCAGCTTAAGAGGTGGGTGCAAATGCAACATATTCTGACTTCTAAACAGCACCATCTATTTGCACTTTCTTAAACATAATGGCCTTGTATTAGGCTTGTGGTTGGTTGGTAGCGGTGTTACAAATCTCGTTCTCGAGTTTTTCTCGGGAGATTTTTCAAATCTGAATATTTTTCAGGCATTTCTCGCCTAAACTCGACAATGATTAAAGAAATATATTAAAAATATATAAAATAGTAATAAATATTATCAAAGTTAAAAATTCATAAAACCAACAACATTGTGTATTTCTCATGATATTTTTAAAATATCGGCTAAATCTCGTGATATTTACGGAACAAAAAGATAAAATTATATTTCTCACGGGATTTAAAATATCGCAATAAAAATGGATTTTTAAACTATAGATGTTTTTCTCGGTTTTTCTCGGGAGAAATTGAGTATTTCTCGGGAGATTTGTAACAGTGGTTGGTAGAATAAGCAATATATTTAAATACCAATAGGAAATCTCTCCCTTTTTCATTCCTTGTATGTTGTTACTCGGACCCATTTTATTGGGATGCAAGTATGATTTCCGAGAGAACTGATGCTCCATTTAAGTACAGATAATTGATGATGATGGAAACTACAACACCCCGTGAATTTTATTTACTCTGCTGGAAACCTCAAACAACTCCAATTTTTACTCTAATAGTGCCCCTCTTTTATGTGTATTTGTTCAGTTGCACTGTACATACCTATTGGCAGGGAAACCCAAAGATCTTTCGCTCTAGAGAAAGTAGTATATGCTGTAGAGCATGCACTAGTCCATTCTGAATGAATAAATGACACCCCATTTTATGAATGGATTGGTCACATTGCTTACAGATTTCCCAACTATTACGTATGTGCAGGTTGTTGTCTGAGGAGCAAAACGGTCATGCAGATGCTCCCAAGAAATTGACATCTGAAGGAGAAGTAAAGAGGAAAGAAGGATATGGGCGTAACACATCGTCACTCGAGGCAGAGTTGAGAGACATTCGCGAGCGCTACTTAGACATGAGTCTCAGATACGCGGAGGTAGAAGCTCAGAGGGAGGAGCTTGTGATGAAGCTCAAGACTGTCCAGGGTAAAAAGAGGTGGTTCTCATGAATCCAGGACTTCTTCTGGTGATTTTTCTTTCTCCCAGTCTCAGGTAGTTATTTTTATCATTTAATTAGTCTTTTCGTTATATCCCAATCTCAATTCTCATTCATATTCAAGAATGAATAATCACTGGACGGATAGAGAATTGTTAGCCAGGGGGAGAGGCTGCATGTAAAAAAAAAACAGATAAGGTGCGGAATCACGAAATTTCATCCTGTGCTAAAAAAAAAAAGGCATAGTTGTAATTACAGAAAAATCCTATTTTTAAATATTTTCCCAGTTACAGGTGAATTGGTTATCCTCATTTCAAGAGAATTAACCAATCTGTGGATTCATTAGCAGAAAAGAATTGCGAACTTAGTGAGAATGTCATCGTAGAAGAAATGAGAAATCTCAAATCCAATATGAAAGCTGTTATTTTGATCTATTTAACTTCTTTCTTTTTCTTTTCCTGTGTGTGTGTGGGGGGGGGGGGGAGACAAAAAGAAAAGTTAATGGTCATCCTATTAACACTAACTAGAAATTAGGATCAAATGGGGGAAAGCTGATTAACCACAGGGTCCAAGAACACAATGTAAATGTGTTTAAATCTTGGTGAAAGCTGGTTATACTCATGGGTTTAAGACAATGAACATATTATTCACATTTTGCCTATCATACATTATATATCTATCCTTGTTCACTGCATACTAGTGGTCTGTCCAAATTGGACTTCCTCCGAAAGCCATCAAAGGCCACCTTTGCAGTACCTAACAGCATGAATATATAGTGAGCCAACATGAATGCTGGATAAGGTAAGAACTTGTGCCTCATACTGGAGTTTGGGCACACTAAGAAGAGATATTTGGTTGTTTGAAAGATTTTTAGTACTGGCCAAGTTACAAAAAAAGAGTATATAGACTACTTTCACAAGTCATGCAGGGATTCTAATTCAAGCAGTTGCTCAAGTGTTTCCAACTTGTTCAAATCCAGTTACACTATGAACTGAGCTTCATTCTTCTACTTCTGAATTTTGGTGGGGACAAAGAAATCATGAGAGGCATTTACACTGAAATGTTGAGCTTCTTTGAGCTAAGCCAAAATTGGTGGGGCTGCTTGGTTTCCATGACCTTGCCAGGTTCAATGATGCCCCACTCTGCAAAACAAGCCCGGCATTTGCTGACCAACCTGTGGCCCCATGAAGCTTGGTAATTAAACCAACGATATTTTCGACCGCTATACGTTTTTGGAGGCTACTCTGTCATGGCATGACGGAGTTTGTTGGTCAGGCAGCAACTTTTGATGCGAGGTCTGCATGGGCGAGTTGGGGATGTTTTTACTAATAATGTGGTTGGACCCTTGGTTACAACATCTCCCAAGCTTTGAACTGTTTTTATAATGAGTAACCTGCTGCATCAGTATCTTCATATATGGAACCAAAGGCCATCTTAATTCTCTTTTTTAGCCGGTGGAAGTGCAAGCAATCTGTGGCATTCAGTTGAGTAAGACAGTCTAGTGAAGATTGTTTTTTTTTTTTTGATGAAAGATAGAAATTTTTATTAATAAGAGTAAACTCAGAATTACGAGTAAGCAAACAAACTCTAGGTTTTTCCTGAGAAAGCCCAACTGAGGAACAAAAAACAAATCTGCAAAATCCAAAAGTTCCTCCTCAACTGACTTCCGTCCCCATTGGGACAGCACTAAGATCATAAAGATTGGGATTGCGAACCCCTGCTAATTTCTGGAAATCTTGTAAAAGAGCGTGCTTCGGGTGAGATTGGTAATTGTCAAAAATTATTCTATTGCTCGCATCCCATATAGCCCATGCTAGCATGGCCCATTACTCCATGTCCTCTTTAGTAGCTTGAGCTTCGAAAGCTAACATAATTTGGAGAAAATCAAGATCCTCTGTCATGGCCATCTTCTGAATTCTCCCTTGTATAAGCGCCCACACATTCCGAGCCAAAGGACACGCCCACAGAGCATGGGTTACTGAATCCAAATGAAAAGAACATATGTGACATGATTTTTCCATTGGGATTCCTCGCTTCACCAAATTCCCCAAAGTTGGAAGTGAATTGGTACAGGCTCGCCACATGAAGTGTTTACATTTACTTGGGATTCCGAGCCCCCAAATTCTTTTCCACATTCTCCTCATGGTTGCATCATTAGACCCCTCCACGCCAATGTCTTCATTGATAGCATTCACCCCTCTAATAGCTAAATGGTAGGCCAGTCGAACTGAAAATAAACCAGATTTACCAGATGAGCTTGTCTCTAACTGGGGCATCGCTCAAAGGAATAACCTTTATCATAATTGCATCATGAGTATCAAAATATCTGTCAATAAGAGGTACTTCCCACCTTCTGCTGACTGGATTTATAATATCCCCCACCCTTGTTATAATACTGAGCTCTGCACTACTAGATAATGGTCGTGGAGTCCACTTGTCCTACCAAATATTTACACCAAACCCATCCCCCACTTTCCATACCATGCCTTTTTGGAGAAGACTTTGAGCTACCATAAAACTTTTCCAGATGAAACTCAGGTTTGATCCCGTCTTAGCATGAAGAAAAGATTCATTTGGGAAATACTTTGTATTAAATACCCTGTGGAAAATAGACTGTGTTATGAAGGAGCCTCCACCCTTGTTTGGCTAAAAGGGCTAGATTAAAAGCTTGAAGGTCTTGAAACCCCAAACCACCATTTTCTTTTTTTCTTACACATTTTTTCCTAGCTCACCCAATGAATTTTGTGTCCAGACCCTTTTGACCCTACCAAAATTTTGAAATTGCCGATTGAAGATCCGAACACCAAGTCTTAGGTAGTTTGAAGCATGTCATGGTATATGTAGAGATAGCTTGAACCGCTGCTTTTATTTCTCACCCCCCTCTTGACAGAGTTTTTTCTTTCCACCCATTTATCTTCTTTAAGACCCTCTCCTTCAAGCTTCTAAAAGTTCTAGCTTTTGATTTTCCAACCATAATTAGGAGTCCCAAATATCTTTCAGTAAGTGTAGCTTCTTTTACCCCCAAGCATATCCTTTATCTCCTACTGAACCGAATTTGGCATACTTGGACTAAAAAATATAGAAGTCTTTTCCCGATTTATCTTCTGACCCGAGACTTGTTCATGAATCTCAAGAATTTTGAGAATATTAGCACATTCTGAAACACTAGCTTTGGACATAAGTAGACAGTCGTCTGCAAACAGGAGATGGGAAATTTTAGGGCCATACCTGCTTGCCAAGAATCCATGAATTACACCTTGACTCTCTGACTCCCGTAATAAAGCCGACAAGCCTTCAGCACAAATTAAGAATAAATATGGAGAGTGGATCACCCTGATGCAAACCTCAGGTAGGTTTAATGTACCCCAGGGGCGAGCCATTTACAAGAACCGAGTGTGTTGACGAAGATACACAATTCATAATAAGGTCTATCCTTCGTTCTTCAAATCCCATTTTTCCCATAGCTTCTCGCAAAAAAGCCCATTCTACTCTATCATACGCCTTACTCATATCTAGTTTCATTGTCATCCATTTTGTCCTGCCTTTTCTCTTCAGTCTCATAGTATGCATCAGCTCATAGGCAATAGCCACATTGTCAGAGATAAGCCTACCTGGAAGAAAAGCACTCTACGGGTCTGAGATAACTTTTGCCAATATTCCTTGTATACGGGTCTGAGATAACTTTTGCCAATATTCCTTGTATACGGGTCTGAGATAACTTTTGCCAATACTCCTTATACACATTTGAGACTATTTTATAAAGTACATTACAAAGACTAATGGGTCTAAATGATAAAGTTCTGTTGAGATGCAAAAATGTTAAAATGTTATAGAACAATACGTGAAACTCAAAAAATTTCCATACAGAACTTTGTGAGAGTTTATTTGATACTGCTGCTGCACACGAATAAAAATTTGTACGAATAGTTTGATTCGTATAAGCATCATACTGTCTTTCAAATTCCACATTGTAATCTGAGATGCACAACTGCCATTGTAGAATCTGGTGCAATAGTACATCCTGCTTTCGAGAAGAAGCACGAGCGGCTTCAATTTCAGTTCAAAATATGAACATAATTTTGCGCTACTCTGTTTATTTTTATAACATACTAGCGGGTGGCAGGTGGCACATGCGATGCACGTGAGAGCGAGAGGAAGGAGTTAATGACAACCGATTGAACTCGCTAGTGGCACGTGCAATGCACGTGAGAGCGAGGGGAAGGGGTTAACCACAGTTAATAGGAATTAAAAGGGGCACGTATTAACCCACGGGTGTGATTGAACTCTCCCTGGGGTCAATCGCGATTGGATGTGATTCTAAATAGATAGATGGCAAGGGTAGTTTAGGAATTAAAGTAAAACATTAAATCAAAGGCAAGGGTAGTTTGGGAATTAAAGTAAAACATTAAATCAATGTCTTGTTTTAATATAAGGGTAATTTAGGAATTTTGGAAAAATCATCTACGCATTCCTCTCGCATTATAATAGTAAAGATGAGATTGGCCGACGACTTACTAGCATAATTACCTTCTTCCTCCCGGGGGCGCCTATTTTCTCGACAACCACACAAAGTGACTAGTGTTTCTCTATATAATTTCTAGAATTCATTTATTAATTATTACCAAGACCCCAAAAAAGGACCTAATTAAGTTCATCTAATACAAAAATTCTCAACTTAATTTTGACAGACATTACCCCCAAAAGAAGAAAATGCTTCGTATGTATTCGTCTCCGCAAGGTTAGCTTGTTAGCCGATACCTGAATGTCGCTGACTAGTTATATACTTTTCATCCAATTTGCAATTGCATGAGTTAAAAAGAAAATGGTACTTTAGAGTTAACC
Organism: Tetracentron sinense; assembly: GCA_015143295.1. Taxonomy (NCBI): domain Eukaryota; kingdom Viridiplantae; phylum Streptophyta; class Magnoliopsida; order Trochodendrales; family Trochodendraceae; genus Tetracentron; species Tetracentron sinense. The sequence continues at coordinate 30,722,785 of CM026562.1, forward strand.
GACTACATGGCATGGGTATCCAATCTTCTCCTCACCGCATGGTCCACTAGAAAAATGTGTTTAGCTACCACCTTGCATCCGCTAATCACATTTTTTTTTTGGGGGGAGCTCCATGTCCATCTCGCAATACATATAAAATATTCTCTATTATTTGTTGTGTTATTTCTGGTGTAGACATAATAAGAGATTATGACAAAATAAAGGTACATAACCCAAAATAAAAGCAATACAAATCAAATCTTCCGTTCCATATTTTCCTTGGTACATTTTTTTCATTAATGTGTGAACCAAACATTTGATTGAATCAAAAATATTATACCAGTGCTCCATTTGGTTAAGGGAATTATCAAGTGCAGTTTTGATGGGAGCTCTGCATCAAATGGTATGCGGAGCTTTTTTTTTGTCTGCCAATATAGGACTAGCAGTCAAACCAAGGAAGTTATCTGGAGCTCCCTTTTTCATCTGTCAAAAACTCGCATTAAAATTTTGACCAAGAGTCTATAGTCTATACACCTTTGGATTTTGATTGTATGCGCTCGATAGCATGTGCTATCTAGCGCACTGCCGTCTGATGGAGAGTCCAACAGCGCCAAGGGAGAGAAATTTTGTGGCAAGAAATAAATAACCAACTTCCAGGAAAAAAGAATCTTCCACTCAACATTTTTATTGAGACATGAATGATGAATTGAAGGTGCCATTTGTTATTCCAATCATACATTGCATATAATCCACATATAATCAGAACAACAGCAGCAAGCAAGAACAAGCAAACATTCTACAGATATGAACTTGGTGGAGCCGTACAAACAAGTAAATAACTGAAATTGCTCTTACATTACATCTTACCATTCCTTGTTTTCCTCCCCCCTTTTTTTCTTTATTCATATTTCTCCTTTACAGTATGGAATAAGCTCGGATCACCTCGACAATTGGTGCCCGGCACAATGGGCATTTACCTCTTTCTCGAACCAACTCTTTTGCACATTTTGAACAAGTGCACATATGCCCACATCTGCCATAAAAAAATATAAGGATACAAAGAGCACAATGTAAGATAACAACAAAGGATTTAAAATACAGTTTTGGGGACTGTAACGGTCCCAACCAAAACCGACACATAGTGATTTCGGACAATACAAAAAAAAATTAGAAAAAAAATCAAATTAAATTGGAAATGAAATAAAATAAGGCATGTCAAGACCAATATATAAGTAAAGCATCGAATAGGAAGGGAATGAGAGAAATAGAAAAGAGGTAAAGTATTTAGGGTTATACGGTAACCTATATAAAAGTATAATGTCAAACGAAACTTACGTCCGAAACCGATATGTATCAGTAAGATTCACTGGGACGAATCCTACAACCCTATGCATAAAAAACATAGCCTTTTTAAATAAATAAAAACGTACAGAACCCAACGGCGATTTTTACTACCATGAGCACAACAATACTTATTATGCAGTGTAATTAGGCCTGTATATCCTCAGTTAATTACCAGAGAAGACACATAAATATGCAGATTTACTCATTATGGTAGTGTAATTAGGACTGTATATCCTCAGTTAATACCAGAGAAGACACGCAAATATGCAGATTTACCTGTACAGTAAAGAGTCAATATGGCTATCACAACAGACACAGCAAGTTCCTTTTCTCACATAACCCCATTTAGATCCATCTTCCGATGACTCCACACCCACCCCTGCATAAATCAGCATCTTTATAATCAATATCCGTACACAAAATGGGAGAGCATAACTAATAGACAGTATACAAATTTCTCAATAATCTAGCAAAAGAATCAAGATCATTATACCATAATTCCATCAAATTAAGAAGAGACTAAAGATTCTTCAGTGAAAATAGTTATGTATTCCTTTTAAAGAGGATTTTCATTTTTGACTGACAGAGAAGTGCAAGGGTTGCTTTGCTTCAAAATGATACACAGACCTTGTTCCCCAGCAGAACGATTCAGAGCTGCAGAAACTTCCTGTCTAACAGAGCGCTGCAATTCCAGTTGCATATCCATGCAAGCCTCCAACATCCTCTGCATGTGGCTCATCCCTTGCTGAAGCCTAGCCATTTCAGCCCTTAAATCATTAATGATCTCCCACTCCTGCTTCAAATCAGCGCCCAGTACATTCAATTAAATCTGAAGATGCAAAGATGGAGACAAAACCACCAGAAATAGGTTCTGACATTGACAAGTCTCAAGTCCACAAGTGACAAAACATGATCATGACGCTTTAAATAAGATCAATTAGGCATTCTAGACTATTAAATAATCCTTCCTTTCTAGATGTTGGATGACAAGAGCCTAAAACTGACTTTGCCAATCAAAAAATGTATCACCAACATTTTAATTTGACAAAAAATGCATGCCAAATTGCGTTCTTGTTATTTATAATAATGCATGACAAATTGTACGCACTAGAGGAACTTTGATGCAAGTCACATATACTACAGAACAGGGTGCAAAAACTGGCCCTGCCAAAACCAAGGTAGTGAACTGATCCAATGAGGAGCTTCATGGGCTGTCTTACGGACTGGAATACAGCCCAAATGTCAAATCGATTTAACAATCCTGCAATCCAAGCAATCACCTTCCATTTTTTTTTGGATGGTCAAAGATGGAATGGGTGAAAAAAAATGACCTGGAATGGGCGAAAAAAATGTCCCACAATGATTGACCAACCAAAAGGATGCAATTTGACCAGATGGACAGGATATCCTTGCAAGTTCAACTATTAGACCAGGTAGCATCGAGGTCATCATCAATTGGATGGCCTAGATCAGCGGGGGAACCAATCCAAACAGCAACTAGAAACGATTCACCAGCGCTTATAATGAGGATACCAGATGATACCCTTAGATTTGTCCCTGAATTTGCACCTTGAAAATGATTAAAATGCCATAATGTTATAAAATTGTTTTGAGAGTTAATTCCATACCTGACATAAACATGCAATTCAGTAAAGAAAAAGCAGTGATCAATTTTAAGTTTAATAATCATATGTCCTATAAGGGTTATAATTCCAAGTGTTTAGAGGAAAGATGTCTCACAATTTCAGAACGATGCATGATGTGGCGAGGCCAATTAGCATTATGTAGTCCCTGGTGCCAAAGCGGCGGTGGTGGGGGCACTGGTGGAGATGGTAGCACAAGTGGAGGTCTTCCAACAGCATCCAGCTGATCCTCATTCTGATCATCTGTCTGCATCTCGTGTTCTTGTTCTGGTGAAGCAGGAGTAGGTAAGGTTCTATGCAGATCCCACTCAATGGAAGAACGACCCTGCCTTTCCACGTATGACTGTATCAATTGGTCTAGACTCTCACGGAAACCACTGCGTAGAAGATTAGAGACACTTCTCCTACATCACAAACAAAATTTTCATCAAATACATCAGCAAAACCATCAACACATGATCATTTGTGAAGGACCAAACAGTTCAACATGTAAGACAGAATTAAGACAATGCCTTGTGAAAATAACATAAAATACCTGCTTAGGAGTTCCCTGAGTTCCATACTATTCACGTTATCATCATCAGGTGCGTGGACGATACTGACCCTTCTAACAGGAACAGCGCGCCGAGGTCTCGGAGGATCTGAAGGCCCTTCAGACCAACTTTCCACAGCCTCCCGTGAGCCATCCTCATGCCACACCTCGTGCACTTCTGGCAGATCATCTTCTACACCTTCATTTCCTGGAGCTTCCTGGGACCAACCATTAGCTGTATTTTCCTGCCAGTTTCCATCCATATTTTCTCCAGTTCCATCTTGGCTTTCACTAAACTCAACATTGGTTGACTGTTGCCGGACTCCACTCTCATCTTCCAGAACTTGTTCCTGCAAATTCCCTCCTTGAGTAGTAGATTCTGGCCAAATTATACTTTCAAAAGCAGTGTTGCCTTCCAAGTCTCCTGTATGATCCGACAACCTATGGATGTCACTTTCCTGACTCCTAAGTTGAGCTTGTTCATGATTTTCATTTCGGACCTCATGTGAAGTGTTTGTTTGAGTTTGTCCATTTCTAGAATTGTTGATGTTATTGTTAGATGAGGTATCAGATTGGCTGCTCACTTGACCACGAACAATATTTTCTGATCTGGAGTGGAATCCTTCCCTGATTGAGAAAAGGGGTTAGTCATTATGTCATTCAACAAATCATGATGACAACTTTCATTCATGAATATATGGAAAAAAGCAACACAATGTCGTAGAAATAATTCAATGCAATAGCTCAACTACAGACTATCCAACACCTAAAATACCAAAATCATATTGGTCTAGTAGGTGGAACTAGGAGAAGGATTAGGATGTAGAACAAAGACCCTAAATGATACTGCACCCAAATTTTAAGACAGATAACTAAGTGAATTGAAACAAATAAAAAAATCTAAAATATCTAAGCATCTGACCAAAGTCGTTGAATTTCTCATTAATGGAACAGATCGAAAAAAATTCACCTCAATATTGCATTCGGGATGTATTCTGCTTGTCACAATAACCTAGGGAAAGAGTTGGATTTCATGGAACTCGCTGTCCAGTCCAGGCAGGATCCCTACCTTCAATCAAGTGAGGGTACTCATGGAGTCCCTTGAGGCCCTAAATTGACATGTCCCCGGATGGAAATTATATAGTTCATGTCAGTTGAGTTGAGTTGAGTTTCACAAGCTCCAATATTTTTCACTTTTGTTAGCTTAAAGGTTACAACCATAGGTACTCTTAATAATTTTGATAATAACACAACAATGAAATGACTATTGTGTTACTAATGTCTCTATTAAGTTTTTGAGAAAATCAGTGTATAAGAGCATTAGCACACTATCCAAGGCATAAAGCATGGAAATGACACCAAGTTTAAAAAAGGATCCACAAAACAAGTCAACCAATCAAATTGAAGATCCAAAGCAAAAGAGCCAAACTCATGACATGAAAAAGAAAATCCACGAAGAAGCAATCTTGGTCATGATGATGAAATCAAAGAAGACAAATCAAGATCAAGTTTGAAGGACACTGAAGACTCTCCATCTAGAAGATTAAAGATTTTATATTTGAAGGTTGAGAGTTCTTAGGACAATTGTAAAAAGTCCTCAAAATTTGAAGGTTGAAAGCTCAATGACCTAGAATGACCTTAGGAACCTTAGAGCATATTTGTATATCATTCTAAGGCCCTAGGACATCAATTTAAATAGGCATAATCTTGACATGGTTCAAAATATCGGTATCGGTTGCCGTATCGGTAAGTCCAAAATAGGATACGTATCGGTTGGATACGGCGAAAAAATTTAGGACACGCTAAAAAAAGCTTGGATACGTAAGGAAAAACTTGGGTACCTTGTATAAAACCCCTTTTAATGTAAATATAAGCTAAAAACAAACTAAATGAAAGCATCCAACTACATTTATAACCATACATATGAGAGTTAACAAATTTATAAGTTAAAAAAGGCGTGCGCGCTGATAAATATATATGAAAATACAAACCATAATTATTTAGCCAAGTGATAGAAGCTCACTTGCATTCATAAATCAAAAATATGAAAATACATAGACCATTGTATTCATAAATCAAATTACATACATGATAGAAGCTCAATACCACATTGAGTTTCATGTCAGCTCATATCCTATCATTGTGTGATTAGGAATTGAGTAGAATGATACATTATAAGTAGTCCAGACATGATGACACCACTATGTCCAAGTCATCATCGTGCGGTACATGCCCAAGTACATTTGTACATATGCCTATTGCTGAGTCGTGATCTGTCCATAACTGTCAGTCGAAGACTGAGACTGAGCATCATAACCAGTGGCTCCTGATAAGTAGGGTTGGGCTAGGGCATCATAACCAGTGGTTTCTGATAAGTAGGGCTGGGCTGGGGCATCATAACTAGGGGGATATAACCTTATTTACATATTAATATATAAAGTCAATGAAAGTAAAATCAAGTTAAAATCATTTACTTAAATAATATATTATGTAAATAAGTTGTGTGTATCAGGTCTGTATTGTGGATCTTAGTGTAAATGGAATGAGAAAAAAAATTAACTGAAAAATCCTCGTATTGAGTGTATCGGGCCTGTATCGACCCGATACATTGGAGTTTTTTTTTTCCAGCGTACCAGTGTATCAGGTAGCTCAAAATAGGATACGTATCGATCCGTATCAGTCGATACGTATCGATATTTTAAACCATGAATCTTGATAAAGAAAAGCTAGTTGACCAATTTAATCATAATCATCAACTAGGAATGACAAAAAGGAGTTTTCTGTGAAAAACAGAAAACCAGTCGACTAACTTTCCAAGGCTCACAAAACCAGTCGACTGATTCATGCCCTGTGTCTTGAATAGACACTGTGTACAAAACCAGTCGATTGATTCTCACTGACTTAAAAACCAATCGACTAATTTGGGTTCTAAACATTTTGAAAATTGGCTGGTATAAACCAGTCAACTGATTTGTCAAAACCAGTCAACTGATTTGCTCGTGACAGAGCATTTAATGCTCCGTAACGACTAGTTTTCAAACGGTCATTTTTGCATTAAATGCACCTTCAACGGCCATAATTTTTCTTGGCCTATAAAATGGGATCATTTATGAACAAATGAATAACTCCTATCATTCTATTGTATCCTATTAATCACTCTCAAGCATTTATTCATTCATTCATTGAGAAAAACCCTAAATCCCAAAATAGTCAAATTTGAGCTATTCAACTCCATTCTTTGAGAGACTCTTAGTGAGTGGTCAAGTCATCTATCAGCTCATCTAAGGAGTAATTTCAGATTGTATTCACTTCTCTACAAAGTGTATTTAAAATCAAGAGTTTGAGTGACTCCTGTCCTTGAAGTTGAAGCTTCATTGTAAAGGAAGTTAAGAGAGGGATTCCCTTGCAAGTGTAAAGGTTTGGTCTTCACCCGCGAAGAAAATCGTGCGATAGTGAATCGTGTTGAATCCTCAAGTGGGTAGCTTGAGGCGGGGAAGTAGACAGGAGGCCGAACCTCGATAACATATCTTGCGTTTGCATTCTCTTTCCCTTCTTTTCATTTACTGTTTTATTGACTATTGAATTGCTAGATTTCAATTGTCATATTTATTAATTGCTTCAAACATAGCTTAAGGGAATAGGAAGAAATTTTAAATTTGCCAAGACCCTATTCACCCCCCTTTAGGGTTCATTATTTGGGCAACAACTTTCATATTGCATTCTTGATGGGTCCTGCTCATCTCATTAAGATCCTGGATAGAATAGATTTCAAGGAACTTGGGGTCCAGTCCAGGTAAGATCCCTTCCTTCAATCAAGTGAGGATATTCATGGAGTTCAGTGCGGCCCTAACTTGATACTTTTCTGGACAGAAATTCTGCAGCTCCTTTCAAAGTCGAGTTTCACTAGTTGATAGGATGTAGCCTTATAACATACCATTCATCTATGCACACTGAGTCTTTAAGATGCCTTCCAAGCATGGTTGTAGCATGGCTAAACGTTATCATATTAAATCATCCATTTTGATTCCTTCTATAACTTGTGTTGCCTTGTGAAAGTAAAACTTTGACAGTCCTACTAGAGCTACCTCTCTCCAATATGTTCAAAATTTGACAGGATGAATAGGATATAACAAATGCATGGCATCCTGTCAAAAACCAAAGTGAATCCTCAATCAGGAGATCAAAAAGGATTTAGACAATATTTAGAACGACAAATGCATTAAAATACCAAAAGAATACTGACATGCTTAGACCATTGGTACTCCACCATGAGGTGAAAGTTTCTACAAGGCATGGGAAAGACCAAGATCCTAATTTCTTTACACAGGGAGAGCAAATAAGTTCCAGCAGAATTGTATTTCCAATTCATTGTTCAGCTCTCCAGAGAGCCAAAAACAATTTTCAACCAAGCATTTGTTGGAGGATCAAAAACATCTCTACGACATGCCTGAAAAGCCATCCCTATTCTAAGATCCCAAACAAGGTGCTCATTAATAGAACCAACCAAATAATCTTAAATGAGGGCCTGGCCATAAGACTCCAGAGGAAATTGTTGGGAAACTTAAAGTAAAAGTGTGACCGACCATTTCAGAAATTTTCTGAAAGAGAAAAAAGATTCTTATAGCATCACAGATTATGAGCCTAGTGTCAGAAACAGGCCCAAAGGCAAATTTCCATCTGCTTGAAATAACTGATGGAATCAATTTCTAACCAAGAGAAGAAAGCAAGCAACAATTTCATATTCTGCCTTGTGGCTGTCAGCCCGAAGCTCCAATTCAATGTTACCAAATCCTTGCCACCATTTCCAATAAGGATGTGCTGAAAGTGTGAAGGACTATGATTTCAACCATAGTTGCAGAGAAAGTTATGTACAAGGTGGGAAGCTCACTTCCCCAGAAGCTCGTTTCCCATACTCACTTCCCAGGAAGCTCGCTTCCATCATGTCCTGTTTAGTGGTCATAAGGGCTATGTATCTAGGAAGTGATGGGATGACCCGAGTCTAAAGCCTACAGCATAGATCCTAAGCAAGTATCGTTGGATTAAAACCTATTGCACTTACTTCTCCACAAATATCTCATGAATGATAAATTTCTGGTATGGTTGGCCATCCTAATATAAGGGGAATAAGGCACCTATATCTCATTTCTTACTTCCCATTTCCTATGGATTTTTTGAGTCTTGCTTCTTGCCTCTTGCTTTCGCTTTGCTTTTTTTCATTTTCGCTTCTCGCTTTGGTAATTACGATTTCAACACCTTTCCACTTAAACCTACAAGCCTGCCACATAAAGCAAGGCGGACCCTTAGACTCTACCAAGAGTTTACTGAAGTTTTTACAATATTGTGGCCAGAATTTTTTTTAATGGGTGAGATATGTAGCACGGAAAGCATGATTAATAAGCTAATCTAGCCTTAAAAAGTAGTCAACTACTCCCCACAGTTCATATATGAATTGAAACATTTCATCATATGATCATGACCTTCGCACGCAAGCCTTCCTCTAACATATAAAATTACTCTTGATGATAAACTAGTTACTGAATGAGGTAGACTACAATAATTAGATTTAAAAATGAAAAATATATCTAAACAATTTCCGAGATCACATCATTCATCTTTTTGTCTTCTTCTAATCAGTAATCAAATTATCTACATATTTCCATTGACAACAATAGTATCACAATTTAAAGATGAAAACATTAAGAAGCTTGTCATTTAGCTGTCTTGACCCCCTATTTTTAAGTCCCACCAAAGATGCATCAGGTAAACATAGAAATAATGAAAGATGGACCACACTGCTCTATTAGAACAAAGGAAAAGCAACAGAATGAGATAAACCACTAATTTCTCAATGCATTTCTTCCCTAAAACTATTCATGATAAAAGAAGGAACCAAGACAAAACTAGAAAAGGAACACACTAAATGGTAACCCAGAAAACATAATGCAGGAAAAGCATCACAACAATGAAAAGAAAAAGAAAGAAAACACATTTTCTTAACGCATACCTTCGACCAGATACAGTATGCCGTTGCCTTAATTGACCTAATTCGCTTGCTGCCATTGAAGGCGGTCTCTCACCCTCAATAGACCTTTCATTTCGCAAGAATCTACCTCTGAGTAATGACTGGAAATAATACAGTATTAGATTGTCAACCCATGGTCATAAATGAAAGAAAAGTTCCTCATGTTCCACATGCAGACCTTGTAATGGCTGGATCTCAAATAACATAGATATAGATTATGAAGCATCCTAAAACATAAAAGGTACAAAACTGCAGATGGAAGCGATTTTGACATATAGTTTTAACTTGCAATAACAATAGCATATGTACAAAATATAATTACCATGTAGGCCATTAACAACAAATCGTTCATTTGGAAGAAACTTCTAAAAGTGAATACCTAGAATTAGGAGTCTAGCAAGAAACAAAATTGGGAAGGCTGAACGGGAACTGAATTTAAGTCGTCAGATGATCTACTATGAGGCAGAGTGAAGCAAACCTGTCAAGACTATAAATCGAATCTCCTGAAGTACCTTATGAATAGGTACTAGTACTAAGCTTAAAAATATCAGTGTTATAGGAATTATATAGAATGTAGCAAAATGAAGCAACAACAATCAGAAAGAATGAAAACCAGGGATAGAATCAATGTGAAATCGCAGACGAGGTTGACAATGATGGCATTGGTGGTTCAACCCAATGCAGTCAAAGTGCTAAGGCCATAATTACCAAAGTGAAAAGCAAAAGCAAGAAGCGGGAAGTGAGGCTCAAAAAATTATTGGAAAACGAGAAGTAGGAAATGAGATATAAGCACCTCACTATCATTACATTATTATGGGCACCCATACTATAGATTTTGCCTTACATGAGATATCTATGGAGAACTATACTTGATCGGGGTATGCAACCTAAGCTTTAGACTAGTGTCTATGTCATCATCTCCCACATACGTAGCCCTCTTTGACTACTAAATGGGACATACCAAAATGAGCTTTCTGGAAAGCAAGCAACCCACCCTGGACATAGCTTCCCTCCAACTATGGCTAAGGCAGCACTAGGGGCTCTCTAGGCGATGCCTACCAAATACTTTACTTTATCAATTAAACATTTAAACTATACTAAATTAAGATATTCATACATCATTGAAAAAAAAAAGGATTAAAAATTAGTAATGAAGCATGCATAATAGCAAAATGTCACTGCAAAATATAAATAGCACAGTTTGTCTTCATGCCAGTGTTAGAAGGGGAGACTGTAGAACATTACTTTAAAGAATTAAAAGAATGTTAGGCTTCAACAGGTTGTTCCATATGGGTGGACAGACCAACGAAGAAGATCTATCATTAATTTTATGGTCTCATGTCCAAGGGAAACAATGTTCATCAAATCGGTGGAATCAAGGATGCAACCAATCTTTTTAACTTCCTTGATGACATTGTTGAAGAGGTTGAAGGAGAGAAAGTTGTTCAAATAATCACTGACAATGCAGCGAATTATGTGGATGTGGGGAAATTACTAGCGGAAAAAAAAATCTCTCCTGGACTTCATGTGTTGCCAATATCGTGGACATCATTTTAGAGAAAATTGGCCAATCAAAGAATGTAAGTAAATTGATTGAGATGGTTAAGAAGGCAACTTACAATCACGGTCAAGAGTTAAGCTTAATGAGAACACATACTAAGGGTAGAATAATTTTAAGGCCAAAGAGGGGGCACCCATTTTTCAATAAATTTCATTATCATTCGCAGTCTTTTTTTGAGCAGGTAAATGGTTATTTACTTTTTTAGTGAAAAAATATATATTAATGATATATGTTAATTTCTTCTTCGAATCTATAACTAAATGTTATTTCATTTTAGTTCTTTTTTATATAGAGAGCTGGGCTAACATCTATGAAGTTGTCTGAAGAGTGGGCAAATTCAAGATACGCAAGTATGGTGGAGGAAGAAATAGAAAAGTTTTGTTGAACACTGATTTTTGGAGAAGACTTGAGAAGCTCCAAGGTTCAGTCTCCCCAATTATTCATTTATTGCGCCTAGTCGATGGTGACAACCGAGTATGGGTGTGATATATGATGCCATTGATAGAACAAAATTGGCAATTACTGAATCCAATGGAAATATAAAATTTTAAAAGAAATACATGAAATATTGGAAGGTTATTGATAACAGATGAGAGTCGAGCCTTCACTTTCCACTCCATGCATCATCGAGCCTTCACTTTCCACTCCATGCATCAGGATACTTCCTTAATCCAGCTCTTCGCTACTGCTCTGAGTTTTCACATCCAAAATTTCGTCGTGGATTGCAAGAGTAATTATTATTTTAGAACGAGATATGGATGGCCAAATTGATGTGCCATTGAGGAGGTATATTAATTTAGAACTTTCAAACGTAAAATTTAAAATTTTAAAAAGAAGTTATTAGCAAGTAATTTTCACTCGGAATTTTCATTCTTGATTTCTTTAAATGAAAAGGCTCAACGAGACTTTGGAACAGTCATGGCGATAAGAAGTCGAACAATAATTTCTCTGAGTAAGTGAATTTTGATTTAATATGATACTATTAGTAATTAGTAAATATTAATTTTACAATAGTCTTCTATAAAAAATAAATAAATTGCGATTTTTTTTCTCACACTTTCTTAGTGGGATAATTATGGTTTAGGAACTCAAATTCTCAAATGCATCGTCATATGCATTTAAGTCAAAACTATTTATCAACTAGATGTGAAAGAAATTGGAGTACATTTGATCAAATCCATATCAAGAGGAGAAACTATTTGAAGCAAGAGAAGTTGAATCAATTAGTGCTCATCCATTACAATTTAAGGCTAAGAAACAGCAGCTAATAAGACACACTTCCAATTATGATCCAACCCTTAGACAACATCTTCATAAAGGATTGTGTGGATGAGTGGGTTTCTTGTGCTCCTAGTGATGGTGGCACATGTGCCAACCTGACAAATAATAATCGTAGAGGAGCTGAAGCAGATGATCTTGGTCAACATCTTGCTAGAGGATTGTGAGGAAGGGTGGGCTAATTGTGAAACTAGTGGTGATGGCACACATGCAAATCCGGCAAATACAAACCGTAGAGGAGCCGAAGCAGATGATCTTGATGATGTTGGTTGGTTGGATGCTCGCCTTGGAGAGAGTGTTGCCTGTGGGAGTAGGAATGAGTCTATGTTGGACTTCGAGTCTGATTTTGAGATGTTATATGAAATTGTATTACATTTGTAATAGCTGGTTTTTTAATTGTTGGAAAGGTTTAAACCCATCAAGAAATTCGTAGACCATCTCTTATTACACTGCCCTTTTGCCTTTTTGGTTTGAAGCTATTTCCTTTTCCGCTTGGGAGTTTGTTGGGTCTTCCCTCGCTCTTTCTGAGACTTCTTATCTTGTCGTTTCTCGGTTCAATTGGGTAGTGGGGAGGGGGGCAATGTTGGGGCTACGCTTCCTGGTCCTAATAGAGGGAAAGGAACTCCAGAGTGTGCGAGGGAGTCTCTTCTTCCATCCCTTCTACTCAATTCAAGAGGTTTTTTTTAGTGGGTTTATATATCTTTCTGTAATTTTTTGGTACTTCTGGCACAGAAGCATCGTTGCAGGGAAGCTACGTACAAGGTGGAAAACTCGCTTCCCAGGAAGCTCGTTTCCCATACTCACTTCCACTTGCTTCCATCATGTCTCATTTAGTGATTGAGGGGCTATGTATCTATGAAATAATGAGATAGACCTGAGTCTAAAGCCTATGACACAGATCCTAAGCAAGTATCGTTGAATTGAAACCTAAGATTGTAAGGCATCTACTTCTCCACAAATATCTCATATAAGATAAAATTTAAGGTATAATTAGTCATCAAAATATAATGAGAATGAAATACCTATATCTATTTCTTGCTTCTCATTTCTTAAGGAATTTCTGAGTCTCGCTTCCCGCCTCTCACTTTCGCTTCACTTTGGTAACTATGAAGTTCTGTCATTTATCTTTCATGGTTTTGTTGTTGTTTGCTCTTGGAATCACTTTGTTGTGAGTCTGTGACCCCGTTGTATTCTTGTTTGATTCTCCTCTTTTACATCATTTAGCTTTACGGATATTGAATAATAATAATAATTGATGAATTAAATGATTTAATATTTATAGTTCTATAATTGATTAGGTATATTTTATCATTAATTTTAAATTTATACCACATATATATAATTAATATTTAAAATTTTATATTTTTTAGGATTTTAGGTGTCAAGACTTGATCGAGTCTTGACCGAGTTTTCATGTCGAGTCGATTTTTCGAGTTTTAAAACACTAGTGTGGAGAAATGAGGAAATGATCAAATGCGGAAACCTAGAAAAAATCGATTAAGTGTTTTTTTGATCGATTTAGTGTTATATGTGTGTGTGTATTATGTTTTTATTATATAATACCTAACTTTAGGTAGATCTCAAGTGCCTTTATCCCTAGCACTTTAGTGACCGGAAGGCTAAGCCTAAGCACCCTACGCAACCTCATCTTAATGAGAGCCCACCCAAACCCTAATTAGAGACCTGGTTAGGCAAGGCGGAGACCCAAACAACATTATGGCTGCACTGGTTCAACTTAGAACACAAGAAAGTTCAACCCGACAAAATAGTTCTTATCTATCATAGTATTTGGTGGAGAACATCATATATAAATTCTTGATGCTACTTAATAAATTGTTCATTTTCCTGCCACACCATGCATTTTCCATGTCTAGGAAAAGAAATGCGGGTGATAGGTTTATGCAACATTGTATAAAATGTCCATCCCTTCACTTCAAAATACTCAGTAGCATAATTACCTAGAATTCATTTTTGGGTTAGCATACCTCACAGTTGTCGCCATACCCTAGGGCCTAGACTAACATGCAACCTTTTGGAACGCTACCTAAGATGTAGTTGTTATTATTGAAATAATAGTTAAATCATTATTTTAAATCGCCTCAAACAGAAATGTATCGGCCGCTAACTTAAGTATCTGTTTTGTAACATGAAACATATTTTAGGGTTAAAACATAAGTAACGTCCATTACACGTTACGTAACGTAGATAACGGCCAGTTCCTACGTTAAGCAAAGTAGGTAACAGCCTACGAGTTTTCACTATAAAAGGGTTTGTAAGAACCCTAAAACCGAATTTTAACTTCGTTCTCTCCTTCTCTTCTCTTTCTCAACCCTAAAATACTTGCCCCTTTTGATCTTTGTTGACTAAAAATAAGTTTTGACGATCAAATCTTCGTATCAGAGTTTCAACCTTCAAAAACTTGAAAAATCACAACTTGGGTTTTCGAATTAGACAAGTTTATTATCATTTTTATGTTTGAGTAGGTACTTTATCATCAAATCTTGAGTATTTAACATTGATATTCATTTTCTTAAAGTTCTACATTTTTTTTTTGATTTTATATATATTTTGAAAAAAAATCAAACTTGAGTTATTATACCACTTGTAAATTGTAATGGTCATTACTTAAAAGTTTTGCCATTAAGTAACGATTTCAACGTGTGTTATGCACCAAGAAAACGAATTTTAAATCTTTCAGCTAAATGGGTCTAGCTTTAGTTTAAAATAGACATTGTACAACAAGAAATATTTTTCATTCTAAATGAAGTTTTTGAAGTCTAAAAATAAAGTTAAATAAGTTCATATCTTTTATCAAAAATAATAGAAAAATCTAGTTTCAAATTTCACCAAAATACAAAATAAATAACCTTAATAAACTTAATACTTCCTATTGAAAAATAAGCTTTTAATTTATAAAAGGGCATAAATGGTTTTGTTTTGCAACCATAGGTTTGCAACTTATATATAATAATTTTATAGATTCCATAAGATCAATATAATGTATATATTAGTAAATATGACTTTAGGTTTTTTTTTATAAGCAATAAAAAAAAAACCGATAAAAAAAACATATAGATACAATATATAGAACAACATACACAATGCATCCCAAAACATGTATAATATGTACCTAGAATTTATTTGGTTTCTGCCAGACTAACACAAAAATGCTTCCAGGGCTGCCCCAGGCCACAACAAAGAATGTCCCAAGAACATGGCAAAAACGTAATCATCGCCATGACCTGACTACAGTTCGAAGCAATTTATAACTATGTAGATAGTAAGAACAGATACAATATGGCAGCAAGGGAAGAATGGGGACATATCTACACAATTCGAAAAGATATAAACAACATTCCTGAGAAGCAACTGACCTGGATGCGGTTGCGATGAGCAAAATCTGAAACAGCCCGATGCTCCAACAGACCCTGAAGTTCCCTCTGCCTTTCCCTCTCAATCCTCACAAGCAAATCGAGGAGAGCTTGTCTGCCGCGTAACCTCCGCATGTCCCTTCGGATATGCTCGGGGTGTCCTTCATCATGATCACCAACCAACCTATCGCGAATCTGGTCAATTTGACCACCAAGTAGTTCAGCAGTTTGTTCTTCTCTTCTGCCTCCAAAAGAACCTCTTTGCTGACTTGTCATTTGGACCCGCTCTCTCACGAGTCTCACCCTCTCACGTTCAGTTTCGCCAAGCCATTCTGCCCTCGGACTGTTGTTCCTCTGGGAAAAATTAGATGAGTGGTTAATTATGCCAGTATCCATCCATCCCCGAACAATGTGTCTCACCCTTTCACTTTCGACTTCCCCAAGATCAGGAGACTGCTCTCGGCTCGAACTGTTATGATCTTCATGTTCATTCTGAGACCCCGTTTGACCATGGGACCAGGTTACATACTCATTCTCACTCTCACTGGCATCCTCCGAACTACCCTGTAGTTCGCTCCCCAGGCTTTCAGACACGTTTGTGCTTGAGAGGTTGGTGTTTGACTCGACACTCCTCTGTTGCAGTAATCTTTCTCTCACCCTTTCTCGGGCATGATTTAACACATGCTCATCCTCCAGATCCCTCCACATTTGCAGGAGAGAGGATGCCTGGGTGTTTGGTCTTTCGACAGCCCCCTGTCGTCTTGAAGTTGGAGACTCTGACTCCCTCAAGAAAGAAGAATCAAGCATGGAAACAGTGTGCAAGCCCGCGAGTGCCATTAATTCAGACTCGCGATTCCGTCTCTCAATTGTGGTGAACATCTCCTGAGCCTGCCGGGCAGCCCACCTACTCAATATCCGAGAGTGGCGCCTCCGTGCCGCAGAAGACTCTGCTAGGTCATCCCCTTCAAGAACTGATCTTCGCCTCCTCCGCACAAGCTGATCACCCTCATCGATGTCATCCTCCTGATCACGAGTAGAGCTACAGGAAGCTAATGGTATACAATCGTCCAAATGACCCCGCATAAACTCCTCCAATCCCCGCTGAAATTCAGAATGGGCATCATTATTTTCCTGCTTCTGTTGCAGAGACTGGAAATCCGTCATGTTCCTCTCTCCCCACCACCCAACCTGAAACAGTCAATTACCACATATCCCCATCCGATCCAACAAATAGCATCCAACCCACCATTTCAACGCCTAAAAACAGAGATCAAGAAAATAAAACACATAAACCCTAAAGCTATTCAATCTCGAAAGGTAGAGAACGAAATATTAAATCCAGCATTGAATCTCATTCAAATTACGCTCAAAAAACGCCCTAAATAGAACCAGATCGATATATAACACCTAGAAAATTATCAAATTACTCTGAAAAACGAATTATCCCACCAAATAAAAATCAAACAAAAAATTCAACTCGATCAAATCGAGATAATAACAAAAAAAAAAAAAACAATTCCATTATACCTTATAGAGTAAACGAGATCAAAAGAGGAATCAAACGTACCTTGAAACTCTGTTCTTGGTTCGCAGTAGAAGAAACAAAAAAAACCCTAACTTTGAAGAGGAGAAAGAAAATAAAAGCAGAGATCTTGGAGCTAGGAGAGAGCGGAAGAGAGAATGATGTGAGGATGTATATATAAATAAATACAGAGCAACGAAGAAGATTGTTTTTAATTTTTAATATTCTTTTCTTTTCTTTTCTTTTCTTTTTTTTTTTCTTTTTTATAAAAGAAAAAACGCGCCGAATGCGGATCCAAAGGGCAGGAAGAGAAGCGAGTCGGTTGTCCAAGGAAGCGCCGACTTCCAGAGCGCCGACTTCGAATGTCCTAGGTTTGCGACCTACCTTATAATAACTCACTTTTTATTTTTCTCTTTTAATCCAATTTTAGAATGTGATTATAAAAGCGTTGTGTTTAGAGTTATAGAACAGAATTATCAATTTTATCACACAATTTTAATTTTATCATTTTGAGACACATTATAAATAGGGTGAATTTAGAATTCTCTAATTGCACAGAGAATTAAATAAGTGATTTTAAAGGTAAATTTGTGGAATTGAATTTCATAATAAAAGGGGTTTATTTAAAAATGAAAGAGAGAATGATTTCATTTCTCTATAAATTTAATAATGCATCCAAACAATAGAATTCAGAATTTCGTCACATTTAATTCAATGGATTTTAATTCTATATAAATCAATTCTTTAGCTCAATTTCAATTCTATAAATTCATTTTATGCAACATATAAAATAACACTTTTTTGTTATTTTATGTAGCATATAAACGAGGGATTAAGATACGGAGGTCTTGAGTTCGAGTCTCTTTCCCTTGTTGTTGACCACCTTTCGGGATTTATCCTGGTTTTTTGATTGTATAGTATATGGGAATCTACACTACCTGAGGGACTTAGTTGGGTGCTTTAAGAGGCCCAGTACCCTCGTTCTAAAATAAAATTCCTGAATTTTTTTTGCTAGTAGGCCTATATACATATAAAGTTAGTATATATATATATATAAATATGTGTATTTTTTTCATCTCAAACACCTTCATGACTATTATCTATACAAAATCCTTTTCTATTTATTGATTATATCAAAACTTCTTCAAAGATCGAAAGGCCACATAAATAACATTTACTAAGAAAAGCACTGCGGTAAATGGTAATTTAGAAGAAAAAAAATTGAAAAATCATGACAATTTTTTCAGCCTTCTTTGCAGTCCCATGCTAGGCCCTAAGGGTGAGGCTTGGGCCTAACTAAATTAGGCTTGAGCACGGCTTAGACACATTCACAAGTAAGGGATAAGCCTAGAGAGAGCTTGCCTTGCCCAAACTCGTGACCTAGTGACAGCCCTAGCCATGGAGTCTTTTAAGGCAAAGTCTTGCAATTAGTCTTAGAAGCTTTATCCGTCAACAAAATAGAAATAAATCCTCATCTTCTCATTTATTTCACTATTTTTTCTTAATATCCATTTGCGTTTTTGAAAGAAAATATGTTGGTATGTTTTACAAGGAACACATGTTGGAGTGCGACATGACAACTCTCATTTTCTTTCAACAAAATTACAAAATTATCTACCAACTACTTCTAGCTTATTTAATTAAAAGTTTTTAAGTGATTACACAAACAGCCTGCCCTTCATTTGTCGGGGCATCCGCTGATCTGTCCGAAGATCAATTCTTAGTGAGAAGGTTCCTCAAGTGATGTGGTAATTAGGAGGTCACTAACCATTAACTCTTAAGATTAATGATGATCAAACATAAAATTTTTAGAATTATCGCATTAGTTCTTGAGATAGATAGCAAAAATGGTGATGAACATGGAGCAATTTGGGGAAATCCAAAATCCTAACCATATTCTTCCTAAAGGGGTGTATGGTGAAAGTGGCAGCGTGATGGGTTAAGCCATATGTGTCGCAGAGAGGTTCACAAAATATTTTAATACTGGCCTACTGGGTTGAAAAATACAGTCCAACAGTTAACGTTCCTCTTTAGCAACAAATAAAAAGGTTATCAACCCAAATCCCTTTATGTAAATAAAAATAATTAAATAAACAAATTAATATTCGAGGACATAATAGATATTAAACTTAAATTCAATTATTGTATATAAGTATGGGATTCAAATGAATTAAATATTATGACTAGTAGGAGCCCTAGCTAAACCCAAATCAATTATAAATAGGTTAAGAAAATCCAACATGACACCCACCCCACTAGCTAGTTGGGATGGCGAAAGTGTGTTCCTTATTAAGAGGATGTCCTTATTTGATTCTCGTAAAGGAAACTCCGATGAAATTGTATAATTCCTTTTATGTGATGGTCTACTCATCGCATTCACTAATATTAATACGTACGAAATCATTTACAATAACTATCGAATGAAAATAATTTTATAGTTAAAAAAATGGTAAATTATACTAACTTCCCCTAGGTTTGGCAAAATTGAAAAAACTCTCCTCTAGTTTCTGAAATTACACTTCCCTCCCTAAGATTTGACAAAATTGTAAAAACTCTCATCTCTTTTTTTAAATTACACAGCTCTCCCTTATCAAACCCGTTAGGTTGATGTCGTTAACGAAAGATTCTTTTTAGAATTTTATCCTCATTAATTTATCAGATGAAACGATATCGTATAATCAAGTTGACTGACTTCAAGAAGAGCATAACATAATCAAAATAAAAAGTGCTTAACAGACCACATATTCTGCCATGTAGTAACATGTCGGTCCTCATTGGCCCACAACCCCCCTTTTGACACCTACTAATTGTGGTTGAGATTCACTCATCCCTAGGAGTAATCCATCCAACCTCGGTTTTTAGAAGAAAAAAAATATTAATCTTAATTTAGCTAAGCTTAATCATAGTTAAAAGGGGTTTAAAAAGGACACATGGAAATGGCGGATCCACTAAATAGTCAACTACAAGGTCCTCTAATCACTACTAATTCAAAATCAATTTATTTCAGTAATGACATACTAACATAAGGGACCGGCAACTGAAGTAGAGGGGAGGGAAGTGTAATTTTAAGAATAAAAGCAGGTTTCTACAATTTCACCAATCATCAAGGGAGGTTAATGTAATTTCAGAAATAAGAGAGTAGGTTTCTACAATTTCATCATACCTCAAGGGAGGTTAGTGCAATTTCGAAAAATATAAGGGAGGTTTATGCAATTTCACCAAACATCAAGGAGATCAGTTCAATTTGAGCAATAGTTCGCTCCATGGGTGAGGAGGAACTATTGATCCTCGCACGCACAAAGCTACCCCTTCAACCCCTATTAATTTGGGTTATGTTTTTTTAACCTTATGGTTATTTTATTTTATTTTTTTTTCTAAAAATCAAGGGTAGATGTGTGAACCCTAAGGGTGAGTGAATCCTAGCCGCAATTAAAGGGAGTTAAAAGGGAGACACATGACAAGAAAAGGGAGCCAAGGCACCCCTCCTACCAAGGAGGCGTTTAATATATCCTTTAAAAATCGATCTCGAATGTTTTATTAAATTGTTTAGATTTGTGAAATTGACTAAATGAATTATCAATTTCATCCCAAATTTCCAATTCCTTTGTTAAGGGCACATTACGAAAAACATTGAATTAGAATTTCATTTTTGCGCCAAATTGAGCGGAATTTCGAAATGGACAGCCTGGATTAATGGAAGTGTAATGATAGTGGAATGAATCATGGCTATACATCGAATCAGTTCACAATAAGATTATTCAGGAATCTGAAGGATCCAATAGATTGAAGATTTAAGATACAAATCTCCCCCTCAAAAGGCAATCTTAAATGGGTCCCTCCGAAATAGGAATCTAACTATTTTGAGGACTGGTTTGTTGCTAGATCGACCACAAAGAGGTTCAAGCCATTGTCTTACTCTTACGCTATAATGGTGCGTTGGCCTGCCTTTTTCAATGCTGATGTTGAAACTAGAGAAGGCTTGTTCGTACCGCTTAAACAGTTTTTGGGTACAACAACAAACTTTATTAAACTCCTTAAACCATTTGTCAAACATTTGATAAAAGGGACGTAATCTTCTCCGGTTGCGATCGGTTTTCCCAAAACCGATTACACCCCTGAGGTGGCCACATGTCCCTTTTGACACATTTTAATTGTGGTTAAGATTCACTCGACCCTAGGGTTCACTAATCTATCATTGGTTTTTAGAAAAAATAATAAAATAATTTATTAACCTTGGTTAAAATTCATTACCTCCTTGGGTTAAATATTTTTTAATATTTTTTTCTAAAAACCAAAGATAGGTGGGTGAACCTTAGGGTTGGGTGAATCTTAACCACAGTTAAAAGATGTATAAAGGGACACGTGGCCACCTTGGGAGTGTAACCGATTTTGGCAAAAACGGTTACAACTGGAAAAGATTCCGAGTCTTGATAAAAACATCCCCACCTCTTGTGTGAATGATAGGGGTGTGGCCTTCGATGGAGGGAGGTCGGGGATCCAATCACCCCAAGGAGTGTGAGTTGCAAGAGCTCCAATGCCCAAGTTAACATCTAATAGACGTATTTATTAACTGTACTAATGTAGATAAATGATGCTTCCCAAAAACCAAAAAACATTTGATAAAGAGACCAAATCGTCTATCCAGTTATCACCCCTGAGGTCATCACGTGTCACTTTTTACACCCAGTAATTGTGGTTAAGATTCACCCATCCATCTTTGGTTTTTAGAAAAAATATTAATTCATTTTTAATATTAAAATATAATTTTAGGGTTTTTTTAATTTTTAAAAGGAGAATTAATAATTTTTTTCTAAAAACTAGGGATGGGTGGGTGAACCTTAGGAGTGGGTGAATCTTAACCACAGTTTAGGGGGTTTCAAAAGAGACATGTGGCGACCTCAGGAGTGCCAAATCCGGTAACCGTAGAGGATTTGGTTTATTACACAAAATGCCACATATTTGATCTATAAATAATTGTATGTTAAACAAACATTTGGGGTGAAGCCATTGATAGAGTGATCATGTAATTTGGCCTCACAAGAGGACCCATTTAAGCGACACCCCTCTAAGTAGGATGGTGACATAGGATCCTCTATGGCTGCAATCGTTGGATTCTGTCCAATAGTCTCACAAAGGCAACATGTGTCCCGAGCCTAATTTTTTTTTTAAATATATATGAATCTAGGTATAAAATAGCAAAACTGTTCTATCATTACTAAATGAGTTGCCAGAGTCTTAGTTTTCTGGAAACTCTCAATAGACTGGCGGTAAACGGGTCAGATTCAAATCGGATATGCCTAGATTACAATTTGATAGATTGGAATCCGATTTAAGATCTGACGGATTTTAAACTATCAAATTTGAATTCGGTTATTTATTTAACATTTAAATCAATTCGATTAATATTAATGTTTTTAGAAAACAATGTTTTAATTAATTAAAAAAAAAAATATAGGTAGTACTATAATATATATATATATATATATATATATATATATATATATATATATATATATATATATATATATTTTGGTAGTGAGGCTATAATATATTTATAAAGTTTTTATTATTATTATTATATATCATTAAATAGGATTTTAATTGGATCAAATAGCTATAGATATGAATTTAATCCTATTATAATTAAATTTAAGATCTCATATATGTATTTGGTCGTACTGATCTATAATAGACCAGAATCTCATTTAATTGATCAGAAATGAATATACGACCGGAGGATCTACTCACCACCCCCCCCCCCCCCCCCCCCCCCACGCAGCTAATCAGAGAGGGGTGATATTTCCGTATTAGGAGGAATTGATTGGAGCACCCCTTCAAATAGATGGATTTGCCCTTCAAATCACCCCCACACATCTAATCATAGATATGTGATATTTCCGTATTGGGAGGAATTGATTGGAGCACCCCTTCAAATAGATGGATTTGCCCTTCAAAAATTCTAAGTAATAGTCAATATTGTGTGTGTTAGTTTTATTTTTGTTAGTGCTGGATGGATATTTCAATTATGTACACCCTCATGAGACTAGATCCACCGATTGTGCCATAAACAAACAACCAACGGGAGCAAGCATCACTTCCCAAACAGTAATGTATTTTTTTTCCCTTATTTTGCACATAGTGTAGAGGATTTTGTCTTCTCCATCGGGATGGGTGCAATTTGTCATCACTTCCCTGTAACACATCCGAATTTGGCTGAATTGAGTAATAAGAAGATAACATTATTGTAACGGATAAAATTCGTAAAAATGAGTAAAAAGAAGGGGTAAAATAGGGATTTCTCATGCTAACAATTTAGCCGACATACGCCCACTTAGGCTATGTGCTGGCTCACTTGAGTGTTGTCTGGCAGGTGACCTCATCGTGACTACACAAGTCATGATGACTTCAAATGCCTATAAATAAGCAAGAATCACCAGAAAGAATGGATGGATGGTGCGAAAGGCAAGGGATGAAAGAAATAGCAGAAGAAGAAGAGGAAGAAGGAGATCTGAGAAGTCCCGAAGGGCTGTGCAGGCAGCCACTCACCTGATTCTCTCATCTTCCTTTGGTGTTATCCGGCTGCTTGATGCTCTTTATGGCCTCACAATCTATTATGGCAACCAGATTCTCTCAAATAGGCCATGTCCGCCTGATGCTCTCCATGAATGGTCACACTGCCACTTGCACGGCCTTGCAATTGATTAGCCTGTTGAGTACAATCATACTTGAACTTGTGCCTAACGCTGTGAATGGTGCCGAATCCGTTGTAGCGTTGTCTGCTGTGAATGGTGCCGAATCCGTTGTAACGTTGTCTGCTGTGAATGGTGCCGAATTCGTTGTCGCGTTGTCTGCCATGAATAGTGCCGAATACGTTGTCACGTTGTGTTGTGAGTAGTGCTGAGCTCGTTGTCCGTTGTGAGTTGTACAACGTGCCCGTTGTCTGATGCACAACGTACCCGTTGTTTGATGCACAAAGGATGCACAACGTATACGTTATCAGAGCTACGTTGTCAGAGCTACGTTGTCTGTGCCTTATCCGAGCTACGTTGTCAGAGCTACGTTGTCTGTGCCTTATCCGAGCTACGTTATCAGAGCCACGTTGTCGATGCCTTATCTGAGCTACGTTATCAGAGCTACGTTGTCTGTGCCTTACCAGAGCTACGTTGTCAGAGCTACGTTGTCTGTGCCTTATCCGAGCTACGTTATCAGAGCTACGTTGTCGATGCCTTATCTGAGCTACGTTATCAGAGCTACGTTGTCTGTGCCTTATCAGAGCTACGTTGTCTGTGTCTTATCCGAGCTACGTTATCAGAGCCACGTTGTCGATGCCTTATTTGAGCTACGTTATCAGAGCTACGTTGGATGTGCCTTATCAGAGCTACGTTATCAGAGCTACATTGTCGGTGCCTTATCTGAGCTACGTTGTCAGAGCCACGTTGTCGGTGCCTTATCTGAGCTACGTTGTCAAAGCTACGTTGTCTGTGCCTTGTCTGAGCTACGTTGTCTATGCTTTATCCGAGCTACGTTGTTTGAGCCATATTCTTTGTGCCTCCTGAGCTACAATCTCCAGAGCATAACACCAGAGCTTGTCCTCAAGTGCATATGCCCAGTGACCTCACGATAAGTATCTTCATACTATTGTTCATGTGCTTGTGCCTTATACTGACTTTATCATCGGAGCTTATTTCAGGGTGCACACCCGCCCCCTCAGACTCATTCACAGGTGGTTGTTTGCTAACATTCCTCTACCAGCTAAGCAGCTATAGACGTTCTTGAAAAAAATAAAAATAAAATGGAAACCCAAGACGACCAATTAGAGGATATTGTCGTGTTCCAAGTGGCACAAAAAAAAAAAAAAAAAGTGGCACCATGTATACGTGTCATTCACAGAACATCACCACGCTAAGACGGGCATGTACCCCTCATGAAGGCCACGTGCCACAACATTAGCATGGCAACATACGGCATCCTCTCCTCACATCGAATAGTGACCTTTCCATTTATTAAATTCACATCTATATATATATATAGAGAGAGAGAGAGAGAGAGAGGAAGACCGTACAAGGAAAGTGTCCCTTCCGTTCATGCCGTGAAATGTCCCCCAAGTGAGAAAAATGTCACAAAATTTAAAGTTCATTTAATCGACTGTGAAAGGGAAAAAATCCTGTACATGCCACGCGTCTGTAGCCGCTCTGCTGGTAGAGGAATGATAGCACGACTCCACCTGTGAACGAGTCTGAGGGGGCGGGTGTGCACCCTGAAATAAGCTCCGATGATAAAGTCAGTATAAGGCACCAAACACATGATAAGGCACGAGCACAGTATATGGCACAAGCACAGTATATGGCACAAGCACATGATAAGGCACAAGCACAGTATATGGCACAAGCACATCGGTATAAGGCACAAGGCACAAGCACTTGATAAGGCACAAGCACAGTATATGGCACAAGCACATCGGTATAAGGCACAAGGCACAAGCACAGCATATGGCACAAGCACATGATAAGGCACAAGCACAGTATATGGCACAAGCACATCGGTATAAGGCACAAGGCACAAGCACAGCATATGGCACAAGCACATGATAAGGCACAAGCACAGTATATGGCACAAGCACATCGGTATAAGGCACAAGGCACAAGCACAGCATATGGCACAAGCACATGATAAGGCACAAGCACAGTATATGGCACAAGCACATCGGTATAAGGCACAAGGCACAAGGCACAAGCACAGTATAGAGATACTTATCGTGAGGTTACTGGGTATATGCACTTGAGGACGAGCTCTGGTGAGGCACTGGGCATATGCACTTGAGGACGAACTCTGGTGTTACGCTCTGGAGATTGTAGCTCAGGAGGCACAAAGAATATGGCTCAGACAACGTAGCTCTGACAAGGCACAGACATCGTAGCTCAGATAAGGCACAGACAATGTAGTTCTGACAACGTAGCTCTGACAACGTGCTCTGATAATATGCTTTGACAACGTAACTCTAGCTCGGATAAGGCACTGGCAATGTAGCTTGGATAAGGCACTGAGGACGTAGCTCGGAAGGCACTGAGGACGTAGCTCAGAAGGCACTGACAACGTAGCTCTGATAACGTAGCTCTAGCTCGGATAACATAGCTCTGACAACGTAACTTTAGCTTGGATAAGGCACTGGCAATGTAGCTCGGAAGGCACTGAGGACGTAGCTCAGAAGACACTGACAACGTAGCTTTGATAACGTAGCTCTAGCTCGGATAACATAGCTCTGACAACGTAACTCTAGCTCGGATAAGGCACTGGCAATGTAGTTCGAATAAGGCACTGAGGACGTAGCTCGGAAGGCACTGAGGACGTAGCTCAGAAGGCACTGACAACGTATACGTTGTGCATCCGTTGTACAGCAGACAACGTGTACGTTGTACAGCAGACAACGTGTACGTTGTACAGCTCACGACGGGTACGTTGTACATCAGACAACGAGCAACGAGCTCAGCAGTATGCACAACACAACGTGACAACAGGTTCGGCACCATTCACAGCACAACGTATTCGGCACCATTCACAGCACAACGTATTCGGCACCGTTCACAGCACAACGTATTCGGCACTATTCTCAACACAACGTATTCGGCACCATTCTCAGCACAACGTATTCGGCACCATTCTCAGCAGGCAACGCGACAACGGGTTCAGCACCATTCACAGCTCAGATGACACTACAACGGGTTCGGCACCATTCACAGCGTCAGACACAAGTTCACGTGTGATTGCACTCATCAGATGATCAACTGCAAGGCCGTGCAAGTAGCAGTGTGACCATTCAGGGAGAGCATCAGGCGGACATGGCATATTTGAGTGAATCTGATGGCCATAACGATTGTAAGGCCTTATAGAGCATCAAATAGCCGGATAACACCAAAGGAAGATGAGAGAATCAGGTGATTGGCCGCCTGCACAGCACTTCGGGGGAGGGGTGTGAGTGACTCAAGCTTCTCAGATCTCCCTCTTTCTCTTCCTCTTTCTCTTCCTCTTCCTCTTTCTCTTCCTCTTCTTCTTCTTCTTCTTCTCTTGATCTCCTCTCTTGTCTTTCGCACCATCCATCTTTGCCTTTTGCACCATCCTCCTTGCCTTTTGCACCATCCATCTCTCTTCTTCTTCTGCCCTTTCTCTCCTCTCTCACCTTTCGCACCATCATCCCCCTCTTTCTCTGGTGATTGTTGCTTATTTCTAGGCATTTGGAGTCATCATGACTTGTGCAGTCATGATAAGATCACCTATCAGACAACACTCAAGTGAGCCAGCACATAGCCCAAGTGGGCTTAAGTCGGCTAAATTGTCAGAATTTGTGAGCATGAGAAATCCCTATTTTACCCCTTCTTTTTGCTCATTTTTACGAATTTTATCCGTTACAGACTGCACTACTACTAATCATAATTAGATCATATATTGACCAATGCTTACCAAAATCGATGCGATTTGGATAATTTAAACTCTATTTACAATTATTTAGCCAGCCAATGCATTGCAGGTCCCAAGCTCGGATGAACAAGGAAGGTTATATATATAAATTTAACAGTGGGTGTAAAATTTCACTAAATCCTATTGCATAATTTAAACTCCATTTACAATTATTTAGCCAGCCAATACATTGCAGGTCCCAAGCTCGGATGAACAAGGAAGGTTATATATATAAATTTAACAGTGGGTGTAAAATTTCGCTAAATCCTATTGCATGAATCCTAATATGTGCATTGTCAAAACAACCGCGGTAGACATAATCTCCGGTTCGAGCTAGCCACTTAGTTAGGGGTTCCCAATGTTGTCACCTAGTGTCGCCATTGAAGTAACCAGTCTAAATGAGGCTTATCAGTTCCAATGTGCATTAAAAATGGGGTGTTTTGATTTAAGTTGATTGAACTAAATTCACGTTAGATCAAAGATGTACATATAGGGAACATAAGTGTAAAAAAAGTCTAGTGAAAGTTATATATATAAGAAAAGAAGATTAAGACAGCCATTATAGATCTTACAAACAAGAAGAAAAAGAGAAATTCAAGGAACAAGAGATGTGATCAGGAATGAGCCTTATCACAGAGGCCTTCTTTTCACACATCCATTAGCTGTCATTTGTCAATTGTTTCCCCACCCCTCATGTTTCCCTCATATCATCCTCCTCTAAGGCCCCGTGCGGATGGCAAGGAAATGAAGCAAAGTGAAAGGAAAAAAAAAATTATTTTCATTTTCTTGCATGTGTTTGGTTAATTAAAAAGAAAATATGTAAGAAAAAAAAAATAAAGTTTCTCAAGAAAAAATCAATTTTCCTTGAAAATTTTGAGAGGAAGTTGTGTGGGCCCAAGAAAGTAAAATTCCCGTAAAAGCAAGGCCAGGAATTTTCCTTTTTCTTCCATTTCCTGCTAAACAAACATAGCCTAAGGGTTTTAGCAAGACTTCATTTCCTAGGATCCAGAAATTATTTCTTCATCACTAATAATTAACAAATTTTGAAGAATAAGAAAGAATTGATAAAATCATTCATCATTCAAAATTGTAGTCACAACAAACATGAAAAACACCATGGGTCTGTCCCAGTGGTTGTGTGTCTTGGTGCGGCCGTGGAGCGTCCACCATGAGTGCTAACTCCCCTAACCCCTAACCTAGATTGATAAATGATTTGAGCACACCAAAAAAAAAAACATGATAAGTATTGATATATTCCAAATTCAATTACAAGATCACTAATAATTAACAAATTTTACAAGAATCTTATACCTCTAAAGGAAAATGATAAAATACACCCTACTTAGCATTTTAAAAAAATGAAACTTTAGACAAATCGCATTTTCTATAAACCATAAATTGCGCTCTATAAGTTGAAATCGGGCTCCTACAGTGAGAGCGAGGTTTGAGAGCAGAAACGAGTAACAAGTTGGGAGGTTTGGATTACTGAGATTTAAAATCCATTTACAAGTATTTAGCTGGCCAGTGCCATGCACTGCATTACAGGTCCCCAAGCTCGGATGAACAAGGAGGGTTATATAAGCTTTAACAGTGGGTGTAAAATTCCGCTAAATCCTATTGCATGAATCCTAAGTATGTGCATTATCAAAAAACCACGATAGACATAATCCCCGGTTCGACCTAGCCACTTCGATAGGGGTTCCCAATGTTGTCACCTAGTGTCAAGGTTGAAGTACCAGTCTAAATGAGGCTTATCAGTTCCAATGTGCATTAAAAATGGGGTATTTTGATTTAAGTTGATTGAACTAAATTCACGTTAGATCAATATGTATATACAGGGAACATGGGTGTAAAAAAGGTCTAGTGAAAGTTATATATATAAAAGAAAAGAAGAATAGGACAGCCATTATAGATCTTACAAACAAGAAGAAAAAGAGAAATTCAAGGAACAAGGGATGTGATCAGGAATGAGCCTTATCACAAAGGCCTTTTTTTTTCACACATCCATTAGCATAGAGACAATGGCATTGGGATAGAAAGACTTTGTGTGTGAGTGTTTAGGTTACCTGTCATTGGTCAATTGTTCCCCAACCCCCCATGTTTCCCTCATATCATCCTCCTCTAAGGCCCCATTGGATGGCAAGGAAATGAAGCAAAGTGAAAGGAAAAAAAAATTGTTTTCACTTTCTTGCATGTGTTTGGTTAATTAAAAAGAAAATACAGTTTCTCAAGAAAAACTTAATTTTCCTAGAAAATTTTGAAAGGAAGTTGTGTGGGCCCAAGAAAGTGAAATTCCCGTAAAAGCAACGCCAAGAATTTTCCTTTTGCCCTTCCATTTCCTGCTAAACAAACATAGCCTAAGGGTTTTAGGAAGACTCCATTTCCTAGGATCCAGAAATTATTTCTTCATCACCCATTGCATCATTGGAGTTACATGGTGTGGGTCTAAGCTAAGAGGATAACTGGTCAGAAATGGTGGATCTAGCTAGGGCACAGAATCAGATTGCATTATACATCTTTCTGGATTTTAGGGCTTCAAGGTGGTGAGATGAAATTATCATCCTATTGTTGATAATGTTGAACATGAAAAAGGCAACAAAATTTATATGGATGGGTCCATGCCAATTAGACCTCGTAGTATATCGATTCGATGTTGCCTGTGTCAACTTCTGGCTAGAGGAATATATTGCTTCTCTTTATGAGAAGCCGACTTGCAGATATGTTAAGCTTCTACTGTCTCACAGTGCGATGCATCTCGCTAAGAAATTATTCGCGCTATGGTCGATGTTATCACCTTATACTTTGTGACACAGAGCAGGGTCTGTTTTAGGGAGGTGGACAAACAAATTTTATCATAGATCCTGCGTAAACTTATGCCACGTAACTTAAACTTTGCAACCAAACACACCTTAGAGTAGGGATAATAAATTTTATGGCAAGTTTGAAAGCTTTCCATGAAGCTGCATTATACTTGTGAATGGTAAAAGAGAAAAGAATCTGTGACTTCGTTGAGGAATGAACATTTTTCCTGTGAGACTTTGTGAATGATAAAAGAGAAAAGAATCTGTGACTTCATTGAGGAATGAACATTTTTCCTGTGAGAATTCAATTTCACATGCAACAACACTTCACTTTACTTGTAAAGGGTGAGATTGAGAAGACCCAAATATTCCAACTTTTGGATCCTTCCATACAAACAGTTAGATTAGGGTTGCATTTTTTTCATTAATGATTCCATGGATTAAGGTTTTTTTTTTGGGGGGTAGTAAAGGGTGGGAAAGCCCACAAAACTAGCCACAAGCCCGGGGTAAGGAAACCCCAATAATATCATTTTGGATGATGGGACTCAACCCCACAAGAGGATTCCTCAGAATAGTAAACCCCAGTAATCCATTATATGGCTAAAGATTGCCAACCAATCTGCCGCAATATTTCCTTCTCGAAAAGAGTGTTTTAACCACCATTCCCATGGCCTAAGCAGCAACGCTCTACATGCTTTGATGAGGGGGCGAATAGGATTGAACCTCTCTGAACTCTTGGACAGCAAATTCACTGCTACCATGGAGATTGGATCATAGCCAATTGCAATTGAACTTGGGGAGAGTTCAATCGCACCCACAGACTAACACATGTCCCTTTTAACCCTATTAATTGTAGTTAAGATTCACTAATCTTTAGGGTTCAACAATATAACCTTGGTTTTTAGAAACAACATTTAACTCTGGTTAATAATTTTTAACCCTTATAATTGATATTTTTTTTAAAATTATTTTCTAAAAACTAAGTTTATATATTGAACCCTAAGTGTTAGTGGATCTTAACTACGATTAATAAGAGTTAAAAGAGACACGTATTGGCATGTGGGTGCGATTGAACTCTCCCCGAATTCAACAGCAATTGGCTGTGATTGGTAGAGTTTGATTCAACAAAAATCTTTCTAAAACTATTAGTATAAGTACCTATCTAGCTAGCTCCCATTGCAAGGGTATGTGTCCCTAGTTTAAGAGCGGTCCTAAGATCAAGTTCCAGCGAGAGAGATTTTTCTTGGTAATGTGAGAAGCAGGAGGCACACTCATCATTTACTACACTCATCATTTACTAATCCTAATAAAGAATGCCTAGTATAAAAAAAATGTTTCATCAGAGGTTTAGGTATTTGTAGCTCAAACTGGTATCATGGGTGAAAATTATTAGCTTTTGATAAATCTCATAGGAAATTATTTTCCAATAAAATTGGCAATCGTTAAAAAATTATCCGAAGCATTAACTTAAATTTGTTCCTGGTTCAAAGTGGGGTTTGCCAGACCCATTTGGGCCTAAACAGGCCCAGGCCCATTACAGTATTATAAGTATTACACAAGCCTGGCCAGATAAGGCTGTGCTTGGGGACCATCAAGCGGCCTGGACCATTTGACCCTGTCCATTCAGGGCTCATATGAGGTACACCGAAATCAAGACTGTATTAGGCTCTGATCCGAACCTAACGTCTATTTACATAAATAGCTTGGGCTTTTATCTAAATTCAAGACCGAGGCATAAATACGTTGGTGCTGTGTGGCTTCAAACCTGAATATCTAGTCTTGAATTGGACTTGGGCCTGAATTCTATTTACCTGTGTGCGCTGGACTTGGCCTCAAGTCCAACGGTGGCTCCGGTTTGGGCTCATTTGGACTCAGCCTAGCCTAGTTTCGTGTAACTAGGCTTAACATTAAGGGGGCATTTTGATTACATTTTCCCCCGACTTAATCACTTAAAATCGATTCTAAGCAATTTTAGACCCGAGAATCTCATTGATTCACTCATAAAAAAATTGATTTTCTCAAACATCACTTTATTTCAAATCGGGAAGAATGGTGGTTTTGAACCGGAAAATTGAATTTTTTTTTTTTAATAATAAATAAGAGACAACTATCATAGTTGTTGAATGGCAGTTGAACAAGACTCTAATCATATAAATGTCATTCATATTATTTGAATAACAACTCTGAACACGGTAATATCCTACTACCATCATCCTTATCATGATAAGAAATTATCCTAACATATGTTTGCATGTGGTATGGGTTTTATGCAAATATACATAGCTAGAATGACAATTACGTAGATGTTTGTAATAAATAGTTTGTGCTTCTTTATGAACCAAATTGATTTTTTTTTTTTAACATAGAATCATTTTTTTACAAAAAAATCCATTTCGTCCAACGTTTCAACCAGACAGGATTATTTGTAATTATGCGTATTAGACAATTGATTGTTGTACAATCAACTCTCATCATAATTGATTCTACCAAAAGAATCAGAATCAAACGGGGCCTAATAAAGGGTCTTTTGCTTCAATTATCGGAACCGATTTAATCAATTATAATCGCTTGTCTTTTACTCTCCAATTATTAATTCATGACATGGTAAGAAAAAAGGTTAAGATCTTCAAGTACTTCTTAATTCGATAGACAAACCCAACTGTTAATATAATAACACTACAAGATTTTGAATTAACTTGCTACCCAAGAAAATCAAAGCCGATATAGTCGATAAATCAACCAAGTGCTTTGCTTGAGAGTTGATTTATTGCTAAGGACTAGTAATATTCAGCTTAGGGGGTGTGATGAGTGTGCAAAAGTACACTCCAAACTAGTTGTTATGTAATCATTTATCACTATTTCTAGTCTGAATTCAAGATTTAAAGCCTATATTCTGAACTTGCTCTCTCATCTATAAATTATGCATTCTAAGTATTTTTATATTATTTTATGCAGGTAATTCAACAAAAAGCTTTTATGGAAATCAACAGATAAATCCCAAGTCCAAGAAACTAAGTCTCAAGTCAAAAGTCAAAGCCCAAGACCAAATATAGAAATATTCTTCTTACACATGGGCAGAGAATCTTAGCAAGATATGGATGAATGTGATTTTGGCATAAAAAATATTGAACTCTCTTGAATTAGAAAAAAGAAGTGTGTTATATTGATGTTTCTATTTTAGAAAAATGAGAAAGCCTATTTTGGTCGCAAGAACTCTCTATTTTGGGTGAATTTTGTAATTAAAAGTTTCTCTTTTGCTTATTTTCCATTTTCTTCTTTATTTTAGGCTATATAAATCTAGAGAGGAGAAGCTATTAGAGATCTTTTATCCTGGTCTCCTCTCTTCTCTTATTATTGTTTTAGTTTTTCTTTTGTATGAATTGTTAAATCCCTAGCCTTGGCTAGGATAGAACTTAGTAACCCAAATCGTCCAAAACACTATCCGCTCCCGCTCTCAAACCTTGCTCTCACGGTTTGAGAGCGGAATCGTCATGGGAGCGCGGTTGCAAATTTAGTGGAGCACGGTTTCAATATTAGTGCAGTGTGGTAGTAACTATGTCAGGAGTGGAGCTTTACAATGACAAAAATGTCGGTGTAACAGTGTTACAGTCATCTGAAACCGACGCTTTGAGGAAGACAAAGCTTGATTTTGTTATTTTTGGGTAAAATCTCATAATTGCCCCCTACTTTCATGACTTATTTCAGTCAACCCAGTCAATAACTCTTTTGAGTTTAAAAAAAATTATTATGTTGTTGGTTCCGAATTCCGATCCAATGCTGCAGGGCTAGATTAGCTCCAATGAACTAGCTTAGCAGGACCGTAGATAAAGGATATCAGAACCGGGAAAAAAAAAGCTTGACAGTGACTGGTTTAACTGATTGCATAAAGCTGATGATTGAGTCATGGATGTGACCCACTTGTTAACTTTTAACACAAGTTTTAAATGTCTTTTTATGTTCTTTTGTCCTATTCCAACTATTTCGTACATTTTAGAATTAGGAAAAGGGGGAAATGATTACGGGGTGGTGAAGCAATGACCAATGGTGCGACCCATGTTTCATATATATATATATAGGCGCTCTCGACCCTATCCTAAATTAAAATTTGGCGCTCTCATGTTCCCGCTCCCACTCCTGCTTTGGTTACTTAGGGATAGAATTCTCTTAATGAGGTGATGTTAATTTGATTTAATCCATTTGAATATTTTTAATGTTTATGATTTCTATATTAATTGTTCTTTTTGTTTGATCTTTCTTTCAATTGAATCTATTGGATTTAAACATTTTTCACGAATTCAGTTGGACTTTTCTCATAGTTGAGTAATAGTTCTTGATTTTTCAAACGAAAAACATTTATCTTAGCGGATATTATTCTTTATTGCGGTATCACTGAGAGGTATATCGTCATTCTCGAGTTTTCCCGAAAAGTGCGAGCCTAGGTTAAAACTTATTTTGAATCATTGATTTTAGTTTTTGTTATAATCTGAGTTTCTAAATCTTCCGATTGTAGGTTTGGGATGTGAAATCTATAATTGAGTTATACTTTGGATTAATCAAATTGACATTGCACCATTAAGAGGAGGAAACACGATGCCTTGGCGCTTTCTCTCACTGATTTTCTCCCTAAATTAATTAAAATTTTTCTACCAAAAATTCAACAAACACTTTCTCTACTTTGCTCTTTATCTTTACTACTCTTTATGGATCGA
Organism: Tetracentron sinense; assembly: GCA_015143295.1. NCBI lineage: Eukaryota > Viridiplantae > Streptophyta > Magnoliopsida > Trochodendrales > Trochodendraceae > Tetracentron > Tetracentron sinense. The sequence goes on from CM026562.1 coordinate 30,757,999, forward strand.
CAACTCCTTTACTATACTGCAAAGTATTACATATCTTTGAGCGACATCAGGTTTCTTCTTTAAACTCAAGACATTTTAAAGATTCAGATTATTTTGGTACATAGAAACCTCTGTGAAAACCTAGATTTGAATGTTTATGTTACTTAGACCAACAATTTATAGAATAATATTTCATGGGCCCTTTTCTCTTTTGATATTTCTTCTCTGAAACTCAAGACATCTGAGTGAACATTCAGATTATTTCTCCATTCACTACAAGAAATCTATCGATTAGTGACATAAATATTTCCGTCTCTAATACATCACTTTTAGAGACAGAAATTAGTGTTGACACTAATGTTCCATCTCTAATTAATATTTTGATATTTATTTAATTTTAAAGACGGAAATATTCTATCTTTAATAGTAAAAGACCATTAGTGACGGAATATTTTCATCTCTAATGCTTATTTTGAAATTTAATTCATTTCCTAAAATGAATTTATCTTTAAAGACGGATTTCTTTCCGTCTCTAATAGTAAAAGACCATTAGTGAAAATTTAAATTGAATTTTTTCACATTAAAAATTAGAATTTTTCCCCCTTGTGCTTCCGTTTTCCCGCCAGAAAAGGGAAAGCAAAGGGGAGAGTTCTTAACCCTCATCATCTTCCTCTTCTCTGGTTCGACCATCAAGAAACCCACCAGATCTCTTCTAAAACCTAGATACATTAGAAGTCAAGTTAGAAGCCACCGAAGCTCCTAGCCAAAGGGAAATCGATTTCAGGGAAGAGAGATACATACATAATCGAAGATGGAGTTTCGGAGTGCAGGTTCCAAGCCCTAGAAATTTTTTCTTTTTCTTATTTTATTTAATTTTGTTTCTCTTTTAGATTTTTAGATCTTTCCTTCCTAGATTGGATGTTTCATTGCAGAGATATGTGCTTAGACGGTAGATTTCGGGATATTCTCGCATGCATGGGGTAAGTAATCAATTTCCTTTGTAGCCAAAGGGCAATCGATTTCGGTAAGAAGAGTAATCGATCTCTACTCTCTCTCTATTATTATGTGTCTTCTCTCTCACTTATTCTCTCCCTGTTCTAGTCTCTCTCTCTCTCTATTGTTCTCTTTCTCACTAGAGGGAGGAAAGGGAGAACTGTTTTTTTTCTTTTTTAAATCAGTTTTAGAGACGGAAATTAAAAGTAAAATACTTTTAGAGACAGAACTTACTGTCGCTAACTAACGACGGACAAATTTTCGTCTCTAATAACCTTTAGCTACGCTCGCATTAGTAACGGATTAGCGGTGGACAAATTTTCATCTCTAACAATAATAGTGATGGAAAATTGGGCATTAGTGATGAAAATCTTCCGTCATTGCTCGATAGATTTCTTGTAGTGATTGAAACGTCTAAAATTCTAGATATGATTTTTGTACATGGGTTTTGGGTCTGGTGACTTGGCCCATGGGCCATGAGCAAAAATCCGTCCAATTTGATCAGGCTATTTTTTACAATGCGACATGCAAGAGGATCCGTGGTTTTTTTTTAGTTTGGATGGGCAACAGAACTCGCTATTGCCCCTTTGTGTCTTACAAACGTAGGCCCCACATTCAACAGTGGTAGACCCCACCTTTTGTTTGCGAAGACACAAATGGGCAACATTGAAACAACAAGCGTTGTTGCCCATCTGAACTCATTTTTTTTAGGCTTAAACATCCTCTACGTGGCACTCAACCGTGTGACGGCAACACATACACGTTGCCCGACGCCCATACATATAAGAGATTAACTATCAACAGGAGCTTAGGTTGAAAAGTCAATGGAGCAACCCAAAATTTGGAGATCAAATCACAACCAATCACGATTGAATTCAGGGAGAATTCAATCGCTCCCACATGTCAACACGTGTCCCCTTAAACCCCTATTAACTGTGGTTAAGATTCACTAATCCTTAGTGTTCAATAATCTAACCTTAGTTTTTTGAAAAATAATATTTAACTCTGGTTAAGAATTTTTAAGTCTATGGGTTAATATTTTCTTGATATTTTTTTCAAAAAACTAAGGATAGATTATTAAACACTAAAGGTTAGAGAATCTTAACCACGATTAATAAGGGTTTAAGCGGACACGTGTTGACTTGTGGGAGCGATTGAATTCTCCCTTAATTCAATTGTGATTCGATCTCCAAAATTTGCCTTGATAAGTGATAGTTTGATAATGATGAATACAAAAACGGTATTTTTTAACAATAAATTTTTCCACAAATACCCCCTCGCAAGGCAATTTTTGGGTTGCTCTAGACCTCCGGTTGATTGTTCAATGGGAGCTCATGTTAATAGTTATTCTCTACATATAATGCAATTAACTGTCAAGGGATCTCCAATTGAATAGTCAACAGGAGAAACCCAAAATTTGCCTTGAGAAGTGATAGTTTGGTAATTATGAACATAAAAAATGGTATTTTTAACAGTAAATCTTTTTCATAAATACCCTTCACAAGGCAATTTTGGATTGCTCTAGTTGACTATTCAGCCGGAGCTCCTGTTGATAGTTTTTTTTTTTTTTAATTGGTAAGGAATGTAAAATCCTTTGGATACAGTGACATTTTTTTTGTAGGGTGCTTCTAATAAATTGGTGAATGCAGGAGTGCTAACCCCACTCTCCTCGTATTTCACTCTCCATTTTTCAGTGTAAGAAGACAAGAAATTTGGGTAGGGCCTAATCACAAATTCAGGGCCGGCCCAAGCCATTTGGAGGCCTAGAACGAGAATTCTAAATGGGACTTTTTTTTTAATTGGACTCTCTATAAAATGGGGCCTTTTTTTTTAATGGGGCCTATTTTAATGCTTCTTTTCACTAAATCAGGTTCATAAAGCCATCAAAGCCCACTCTTTGGGGCCTAAAGCACAAGCTTTGATGGCTTAATGGACGGGCCGGCCTGTTAGAAAATCAGTCTTTTAACCTAAAATTGGAGAGTGCAATAGGGGAGAGTGGGGCTAGTGAAATCCTTGGGAAGAGTGCAATAGGGGAGAGTGGAAGAAAAAAGTTTTGTTGTAAGGTAAAGGCCTTTGCCTTGCCTCCCAAGTTATTCCATTAGTAGGCCCATAGATCCAACCACAAAGTAACAGGCCTAATTGTTTATCAAACCCCTTTTGGAATCTAATTTCCAAAGTCCCAGTTGTAACTGGGCTCGGGAGAGTCCAGTTACGCTCCTGAGGTCGCCACGGGTTTTGACACCCCTTAACTGTGATTAAGATTCACCCACCCCTAGGGTTTACCTATCTATTCTTGGATTTTACAAAAAATTATTAAAAATATTTTAACCACAGTTAAGGAGTGTCAAAAGGGACACGTGGCAACCTCAGGAGCATAATTGGACTCTCCCGAGTCCGGTTACAAATGAAAAGAATTACGAGTCTTTCTAAAAAGGAGTACGTATCACATGATAACACCGAGGCCCATTAAGAATAATAGAAGTATGATACATCTTCCATCAAAGATGATATTGTTGTAAATTGGAAGCACATGCAGGGAGGCTGCTTCCCAGCATGACTGATCCCCAAACATTCTGGTTGCTCATGGGCCGAGCAGCCCAATGAACACCCAAGACCAGCCCACCATGGAAACGGATTAAGTTATGTATACCTTCATTCATGGAATTCGTGTCGCACCCAATTTTTTTTGCTGGAAGATACCAATTACACTAAAGAAGCTCAAGAATTTTCCTACACTTCCAAGGGATTAGTCTCATAGGATGAAAAAAGTGTACAGAACTTAACTTGAGACTAGACCGTGCCAGTTTATGGGGAAAAGCATTCAACTTTCGCGGACAAAAAGTGACCATCCAATGAGGAATTTGTGTGAGCTTCATTATGATGTCTCCTAAAATTGTGTGACCCTACCCAATTTTTTGACTCCTTATGTAAATGACCTCGGCCCGGATTAAGCTATCGGACCCGATGGGACTCGATGGGCCCATATAACTACATGTCAAAAATCAAAAGCTTCAGTGCAAAGGAGCATTGCTAAAGGCAAGATCAGAACTCCCAAATAATAAATGCAATATTTCATTTTGTATGCATAGTTCTTTTCTAACTTAGGCTTAGGCTTAATTAATTTCGTCTTGGAAAGCTAAGGCCGTTTGGGCTTGAAACAAGCACAAAGTTAGAGATATATAACCCAACACATGTCCCTTTTAACTCTCTTTAACTGTGTTTAATTAACATTGAGTTTTTTTAAATCGAAGTTAAAAATATTAAGCCTAAGGGTTAGAGAATCTTAACCACAGTTAAAGTAAGTTTTAAAAAAAGACACTTGTCAAGTGAGAGAGGGATGAGAAGCGAATTATTTTTCATAACAAAAACCACGATGCAAGCTAGCGAGTTAAGACTATCGCATTTACAATACAAGGGACTTGTACTTTTTATTTTTTATCCCCAACACTTGAGTCAGACTTGGGTCTGAATTTAAGGCTTGTTATTCCATGTTTCTTCATCGGGAAATGGAATGAATTGGGTTGATTGGAACTGTAATGTTTTCCATTTATCTACCCTAACTAGTTAGGGTTAATGTGTTAGTAATTGGTGAATGGACCTCGTGCCCACATACTTGAGAAAAACTTCATTCTATGTGACTTGTGTTGGATTTAGTTACTAAATCTATCCACAAGTTAGACAATTAAATAATTGAACAATAATAATTATAAATATATAAATAAGATAGTCGATACCTCTCATGTGTAAGGGAAAAACAACCCTATCTCTAGGATACAATTCTACTCATATTCAACTGATCAATCCTATGAGTTTTCAACTGATGATGGAGCACCAAACCTCTTTTAGAATTGCCTGAATTAATTAATTTAAAGTTCATTAAATTAATTTAATTAGTCCTACAATAGATTAATTAAGTATTTGAAAAGTCCATTTCATTTTAATTAATTAATTTAAAACTCTTAATCATGATTTTAGTCCAAAAATCACTTCACATTTCAGTCCAAAAATTAAAGTGCTTTGTTTAATTAAACCAAACATTTAATTGACTTTCAATTAAATCATTAGTTAAATCTCTTTTGTTTGAACTTAACAAAATTTGATTATTATCAATCTGTTTTACGCCGAGAATAGATCACCCATATAATCTATCATAATTTTGGCAGCATAACGGTACATGGACTCATCCTCACGAGAGGTCCAATTGGTTGAGTCTGGTTGGACCATCTAAATTCAATCAATTAATGTGGTTCAATCTATGGGCTAACCGGTTCGACTGATCTGTTAGAGGGGCCCATTAGGACGATTTATGCGGTTTGATTATTTCATCTCATGTTGATCATCCTATTGGTTGGTTTAGTCTGAGGACTAACCGGTTAGACTGGTCTATTCGAGACTGGGCCAATTGAATTACTACCCTTAGGCTAGCCCTTTCGGGCTTGCCACCATGAATGGGCTACTTGTAGCACTGGTCTAATTAACCAAACCGAAATCTGCAAAATTGGATCTGGTCCACTTGCTTTAACAATCAGAATGGGCCTATGGTTTGACTTTCTCTGCTTTGACTGAGTTTGGAAGTCTTCTTCTTCCTTGATCTGGTATGTCTTCTTCTTCTAGAATATCTGGCTCTGGTTCTATTTCGACAGAGTTTCTGGACTCTCTAATTCGACTAGTATGTTAGAGTCTTCTCAATCCCTCCTTATGTAGAGATCTAAGGGATATGGCAACCATTCGATGGGCCCAACCCCTAACTGTGCACAAGTCAAGTTCAATGAACCTAACCGTCCACCCAACCCAACCGTTGAGTCTCGGGTCAACCCAAATCCATCGACCCATCCAGCCGATTGAATTGACCCAGATCCATGGGCCCACAAGCCAAGTTCAACGAAACTAACCCTCCACCCAACCCAACCGTTGGGTCTCGAGTGAACCCAAATCCATCGACCCATCGGGCTGATCGAATTGACCCAGATCCATGAAGGTCACACAACCCGACACGTGTTGCTCCGAGAGTACACGATCACACGAATCACACGAACAATCCTGATTTGATCAAACAAAATAAGAAGTAACTCAACACACCTGTGAAGTGTGAAGTGCAAAGTGCACCTCATATCACCCAAAGTCCATTGTCCTAGTTTCTTATGACTAGGCTTAATATTAAGGAATTTCAAACCCCCTCATTTGGCTTACTCAGAAAAATTGGTTTTGAATTTCAGACCCCCTCATTTGGCTTACTCAGAAAAATTGATTTTATCAGAATAGATTTCTCAAAAATTATTTTATTTCATATTTAGAGGAAGGGTGATTTTGAAAGGGAAACTCGATTTTAACTACCTAACAATAGACAACTGATATAGTTCTTGGATGGCAGCTAAACAAACCTCTGATCATATAAATGTCATTCATATAATTTGAATAATAAGTGAATATGGTAATATCCTAGTACCATCATCCTTATCGTAATAAATTATCTCAACATATGTGTGCATGCAATATGGATTTTATGCAAATATACATAAGCTAGAATAAAAGACAATTACATATGGATTTATAATAAACAGTATGTGCTTCTTTATGAACCAAAATGGATTTACATAGAATCACTATATTTTTTACATATAATGATTTTGTCCAATGTTTGAACCAAATAAGATTATTTGTAACAATGTTTTTAGACAATTGATTTTTCTAAAATCGTCTCTCATCACAATTGATTCTGCCAAAAGAACTTATCCAAAGGAGGCCCAATAAGGGACTGCTTGGAATCGATTTAATCACTCTCCAATTATCAATTCACATGGTAAGAGAAAAGGGTAAGCCCTTCAAGCACTTCTTAATTCAATATACTAACCCTGCTCATACAGTAACAGTACATAATTTTTGAACTAACTGGCTACCCAAGAAAATCAAAGCCCATATCCTTGATAAATCAACCACAATAGAAAAAAATGAAAAATTAATCCAAGAAACAAAATACTTTAGACGATTTTGAAATTAAAGAAATCAAACTTAGAGACACTCAAAGATCTATGTCACAGCGAGTCCAGTCGAAGCCCTTCGATGAAGACATATGCACCACCACCGGAGAACACAAGACCCTTAAAGTGCGGCGCCTCAACTTCATGATCCCCACCTTGAACCGTATCCTCGCCTTCACTCGAACCTCAAACACGAACTTCCCCGATGATCTTTCGCGCCTAATATTCTTAGCCAATGACCCCATTAGTGGCACAGATCGAGCCACAGGCTTCACTTCATACCGAGTGACATTGCGACGCGGTTGGAAGAATGGCTCGACGAGATCAAACGCAATGGTCTCATCGTCGTAAGAAACAGACACTTTTATATAATCATAGTACAAAGAAACCTTACCGTTAGGATTAGATGACCTCAAGACGAAGTCGAAGGTCGCGTTGAGACGATTATCCTTCAAGTCATAACCGTGGATTGAGCCTTCCTCAATGGTGTAGGCCAATCCTTTTGGCCGGACTACAAGCCAAATGATCAGAACTATAAGACCAACAAGAACAATTAAAGATAGTATAGTGATGGCAATGCAATTCAGTAGTTTCGCCTGTTTCGACGGAATTGCCCGTGGACTCCCCGACGTCGACCTAGGCATGGTGGTGAATGATTTCTATCATGAACTTGGGGTGCACTGCAAATGTTATCTGTGAGTTTTATAGGGAAGAGCTGGAGTGCATCTAGAGATAGTTGAACTTGTATTAGATAATTCTGTGGGGCTGTTGCTTTATTTGTTTTCATTGCTTTTCTTTTATCTCTTGAACCCTTTTCTCTTTTTGGTTTCTTCTTTGAAACTCAAGACATCTTAGGGATTCAGATTCTTTTGGTACATAGAAACCTATGAAAACCTAGATTTGAATGTTGTATATTATTTAGTTCCAACAGTCTATGGAATAATATCGCATGGACCCTTTTCTCTTTTGGTTTCTTCTTTGAAACTCAAGACATCTGGGTTTTGGGCCTGGTGACTTGGCCCATGACCACAAATCCGTCCAATGCAAGAGGATCTGCACACAGTTTTTTTAGGCTTAAACATCCTCTACGCGGCACTCAACCACGTGACACATATGAACCACATACATTGCCCATACATATATTGCAAAATCCTTTTTTTTTATTGGCAGGGAGTGTAAAATCATCTAGATAGACTGCATTTATTGTAGGGCGCTTCTAATAAATTGATGAATGCGGGAATGCTAGCCCCACTCTCCTCCTATTTCATTCTACACTTTTTTGATCTCCTTACCAAAAAAAATTGGAGAGTGCAATAGGGGAGAGTGGGGCTAGTGAAATCCTTGGTGCAAATTATGCTACACTCAAGATTGTAATTGCATATAAAATTTGGAAGAAGAAAAGGCCTTTGCCTTGCCTTGCCTCCCAAGTTATTCCATTAGTAGGCCCATAGATCCAACCACAAAGTATGGCTAATTGTTTATCAAACCCATTTTGGGAATCTAATTTCCAAAAGGGAGTATATATCCATGATAACACTGAGGGCCATCAAGAATAATAGAAGTATGATACATCTTCCATCAAAGGTAATATTGTAAATTGGAGGCACATGCAGGTGGGCTACTTCGCAGCATCACTGATTCCCAAACACTATGGTTGTTTATGGGCCGAGCAGCCCGATGAGCACCCAAGACCAGCCCACCATGGGAACGGATTGCGTTATGTATACTTTCACTCGTGGAATTCGTGCCGTACCCAATTTTTTGACTCCTTACGTAAAGGACCTCGGCCCGGACTACGCTATTGGACTCAATGGGCCCTTATACTTCATGTCAAAATCCAAAAGCTTGAGTTCAAAGGAGCATTCCTAAACCAGTTAGGCAAGATCAAAACTCTTAAATAATAACTGCAATATTTCATTATGTACACTATAATACTGTATACATACTTATTTGATAACTTGGGCCTAGGCTTAATTTCATATTGGAAAGCTAGTCTTGGCCGTTTGAGCTTAAAAAAAACAAGCAAAAAGTTAGAGATATACTGGGTTTATGTATTGGCTTAATTCTGATGTCAAAATGGTGTCAATGTAAGTCTAATATCGTTGTCCCTCTGGTTGATTAAGATTGGTGAAGATAAAGCTCCAAAGACTCAAGTGAAATATATTCCGGTTGAAGCTTCGCTCACACTCTTAGGATGGTAAGTGACCTAGATACCTAGTGGTTACCTTAGGTGGAATTGACCTAGAAAATCTTAATCATATACCCTAGGTGATTAGAAATTGACCCAAGTAATTAAAATAGCCTTTGGATGGTCTAAGTGGTAGATTGGATAAAGTGGCAAAGGACTCAGTGCAAAGTATTCAAAATCAGCACAGTCCGTTCGAACAACTAGCATGGTCGTTCGAACGCCCCAAAACGGCCTGCTAGCCATTCGAACGATTATGTAGAATGAAGATTCCAGTAATGTAACGACCCTAAAACCCCACTTTTGTTATAATAGGACTTTGGGTCCGCCACATTACTTATTCCTGCTTAACCTCTATAGCAATAAGGCAAAACTAAAAGATAATTATCCCAAATTAGTAACTATAAAATTTCTTTCTATAAGAACATCTCATCTGATATATGATAAACTGATAATAATCCAAATCCACAAACATAAACTAAAGTAACATTTACTAAAAGGTCTCAAGTCTATTACAACTTCCCACTCAATAAAACTAAAACTGAAAATAAACTAATAATACGGGAACCGGTTAGGATCCCGAGCTCCATCAATTGGAAAATCACATCCTTCCACTTCTTTGATATACTCATCTTCCACCCAAGGAGCAGCTACCTGATCCTGCGCTAGACCTAAACGACAATAACAAGTCGACTGAGCATTGAATACTTAGCGGATATCCAAACTAACCAGCAATGGCACATGCATATATTCAATATCCAAATCATGCAACAATTGTAAAGTCAATAGCAGTTTAATATAAAATAAACATAATCAGAGTGCGGAAACATGTGAACATCATGACTTAGCTTGACTCATGTACTTGTGTGACTCTTGGACTTGTACCATGAATGTCATGCATGCTTATTTTCCCATAAAATAGTCATCGAGGTCTTTGTATTTAAATTCATTGAGGTGCATCAACAAAAGCGTAAGCCTCTAGAGCTCTTAGATACCAAATGTTCATGATAATTATCCGGGGCTCTGCCGCTCCATTCTTATTTCAATTTTTACCATTCTCTGACCGTTCGAACGCCCCTCATGGACGTTCGAACGGACCTCGTATTTTATGTTTATAAAACAATCTGAACTCTGTTTTGGGAAGTGTTATTGCTTTGACCATTTAATTGGTGATCCCTTAGCTCGTTCTAAGGGATTTGAGAGAGAGTTTAGAGACTATTCTGAAGATTTTAGGGTTCTTAAATCTCCACTTGGTATATACCCTTAGTTCTCCTCTCTCAAGCTCTAGATGATGCAAAATTGGATTTTTCTATCTTAGTTGTGCATCGGTTGATCTTCATTGTTATTGAGATCCCACTGGAGTCATTCTAAACCTTCAAGTTAGTTTGTAAACTCTGTGTGAGTGTTGGTTGGTGTATGCCAAAGCCGTTGAGGACGGAGATCAATCTTTGGAGATCGTGGTTGAAAACCTTAAGAAGAGTTGGCCGGTGAGGAACCGGAGCTGCTGTTGCAGGGATCAAACGAGGAGTTCGTGGACTTCAAGACAAAGAATCTGTACCGAGGAACAATGTTTGGTGTCCGATTGGGTAAGATTTGAGTCTTGTACTTGATAACTATTATGTTGTGCTGGACTAGGTCTTGTGGTTTTTCTCGGAAGGATTTCTCACTTAAAAATCTTGTGTGTGGTGGATTGCTTGTCTTCTATACTTTCCGCACTTGTTTGCTATGTTTGCCATAACTCTGATTGATTACTCGATAAAATTAAAATTGGTAAACATTGGTTGGAAGACCTATTCACCCCCTCTAGGTCATAGGAATCATTGAACATGGATATTTCAATATAAATCATAAACATTAAAAACACTAATTGAATTAGATCAAACTAACATCACCTCATTAAGAGAATTCCACAATAGCCAAGGCTAGGGATTTAGCAATCCAAACAAAAGAAAACTAAAACAATAAGAGAAAAAAGGATTCAAGCATCAGAGATAATCTAATAACACCTCTCTTTGAGTTTATATAATTAAAAGGGAAACTTTTAATTACAAAATCCCGCTCAAAATAGTTTTCCCGCGCTCAAAACAGTGAAATCCCGCAACCTCCGATCGATCGGTCACTCCTGGCCGATCGGGCCTTGAACTCAAAAATCCTAAAAAAATCTGATCGATCGGCACAGAGTTGGTCGATCGATTGGCTAGCGCCGATTTCCGCTCTTTGTTTATGTTTTTCTCCCGACTTTTGACTCTTTTCTTGCTTTAATTTCTATGAAACTTCTTTACTTGAATTCCCTACATAAAATAAGATTAAAAAAATATTTAGAATTCACAATCAATAAATAGGGAAACAAGTTTAGAATATAGGCTTTAAATCTTGGATTCAGACTAGAAGGGACTCTAAAGGATTACAAAATAACTAGTTTTGAGTGTACTTTCGGACACTCATCACACCCCCAACCTGAATATTGCTAGTCCCTAGCAGTAAATCAACTCTCAAGTAAAGCACTTAACCAATCAATCTTCTTGAGTATAAGTCAAAGCATTCAAATCATTCAAACAAATGTTTTACAAGAGATTCACCATGAAATCCAAGTTCCTCCATCAATAAGCAAACTCAGAATTTATGCGTGTGTGCTAAGCTCATAACCATTTTACCAACAAACACAAAACACATACAAATAAGAGAGACATCTAGATAAAAGTTTTGACTTCAAATCTCATAAGGATTTTAAATCACTCAGAATAATGCACTCAGAGATTTTACGCGTCTTCTCTCAATTATATGGAAAATAAAATGCAAGAGCTAAAACAAATAATAATAAGATCTCAAGGAAAGAGTGTCATTCATTGGAAACTCCTCCATTCACATCATAAACTCACCTAAAATCAAAATGTCAGTAATAAGGGTTGTAATAGGGCTAAAGGGTAAAGGTTTATAAGAAATAAGTGATAAAGATAATCAATAAAAATCAGAGATATGCTAGAAATATCGATACATTTTCATTGTGAAACAACTATTCCAAATATCTGAGAATTCTTTTTTCTCTTGATTTTTTTTTCTTTTTCAATTCACAACTTCCTTCATTATTTTTTTCTTTTTCTGATTTTTTCCTAGTGTACAACAAAACTTGTACTTTTGCTTTTACAGCACTTTTTTTTTACAAAATGATAGCATTTTCTCAACTGAATTTTCCGTAACCTGAACTTGCAGTCCCTTTTGAATTCCCAATTCCACTTGAATTTTCAATACACTTGAATTTCCAATACCACAAACTATTATCTCAACTGAATTTTCAGTAACCTGAACTTGCACTCCCTTTTGAATTCCCAATTCCACTTGAATTTTCAATACACTTGAATTTCCAATACCACAAACTATTATCCCTAGAATAAACTCCGGTTTAAAAAGATAATGGAATGTATAAAATAAACTCAACTCCAATGTGGAGTAGGTAAGGAAAATGTGGTTTTATCAAGAAATGATTCTTTTAGGCTCAAAGTGGCTCCTATTGTTAATGGTGAGAGTTGTTTGAAAAACTCAAACTTTCTACACCGACATTTATCCTTTCTTAGGCAATTCAACCAAACAAACCACAAACCGTGTAATGACATTCCCAATGAACAACCAAATCAAGAAAATAATGAAATCAACAAGGGACTAATGCCGCATGAATTAAAAAAAACATCGAATAATAATAATAATAATAAATCGCTCCCAAAAACGAGAAATGCTCAAAAGCTCACATGTGTTATAAGTCTTAGCTAAAATATGAGATGTCTTCTTAAAGTATGCATTTAACAACCAACATCTACTATGGCTTATGTGCACAAGAAAAATTTTGAGTTTTTGCTCATAACAGATGACAAGAATAACATAAATGACTCAATTAAAACACTTTATTTTCATTCTCAACTGCAAAGCCACAATTCATGCAAAAATATATGACAAAGATATTTAACTAAGATTTGACTATCACCCCCCAACCTAAATCCGACATTGTCCTCAATGTTCCATTAATGAGTAAAAGACAAGTTAAAAAGGAACACAAAAAATGAGAGATAACACCTGAGAATTTGAGTGAACTTCCAATTTTGGTAACCTGCAAGGTTAGCTCAAACAAAAACAAAACTAATATATAGTGATGCGGGGACTCACAAAGGTAAGTCAATCCCGGTAAACGGGATCCGATGGAAGGGTAGTATCTTCTTCGGGGAAAAGCCTCTCGAGAGCGGGCTTGAGTCTTTCGACATTTACTTTAAAAATTTTGCCATCCCGAGGGTCTTATACCTCAACAACCCCGTGATCAAATACTCTTTTAACCACGATAGGGACATACCATCTAGACCTTAATTTGCCCGGATGCTTATGGAGTCTAGAATCATACAAGTACACATTTTGATTTGGTTCAAAATTATTTTATCAAGAAAAACCTTCATCTTGTGCTTGTAGATTCTAGAGCTCTCATAAGAGTTGTTTCTGAGCTCCTCAAATTCAATTAATTGGAATTTTCATAACTTCTCAGCCTCTCCCAATTCAAAATGAAAGGCTTTAATAGCTCACAAATCTTTATGCTCAAGCTCAACAGGTAAGTGGCAGGGATTACCAGAAACAAGCCTATAAGGGGACATACCAAGGGAAGATTTATAAGATGTGCGGTATGCCCAAAGTGCGTTAGTTAGTCTTAAAGACCAATCATTGCGGTTATGATTAACCGTCTTTTCCATAATTTTTTTTATCTCCCTATTGGCAAGTTCCACTTGGCCACTTGTCTGGGGATGGTAAAAGGTGGAAACTTTATGAACAATTCCATATTTTTCATCAAGGCCTCAAAATGTCTATTACAAAAGTGGGTGCTTTGATCAATAATGATGGCACATGACATTCCGAATCTTGACAAAATGTGTTCTTTTAAGAATTGAATAACAATCATGTCATCATTAGATTTGCAAGCCACGACCTCATCCCACTTGGACACATAGTCCACAGCAACCAAAAGATGAGAGAGAAAGACCCATAAATTCAATACCTCAGCAATCAAAAATTTCAATTACTAAAATGGGGTTTAGGGGCATCATATTTCTGCGAGAAATCGCCCCCAACTTTTGGCATCTATCAAAAGAACGACAGAATTTATCGATGTCTTTAAATAGGGTAGGCCAATAAAATTCACACTGTAAAATTTTTACAGCAGTTTTCTTCATAGAAAAGTGTCAACCACATGCCTTAAAATGAAAAAATTTCAAAGCACACATAAATTCGTCATTGGGAACACACCTCCAAATAATTTGGTCGGGACAATGTTTAAACAAATTGAGATTGTCCTAATAAAAGTTACGTACCTCAACCAAGAATTTCCGCTTATCTTGGGTGTTCCATTTCAAAGGTATTTCTCATACAGCAAGATAATTAACAATATCAGCATACCATGGCAGGTCAAAGATAGAAAATAAATGTTCATCTGGAAAATCATCATGAATAGGCATTATGTCTAGATTATTTTCACAAACAAGTTTTTATAGGTGATCAGCCACCACACTCTTCGCGTCCTTTTTATCCTTAATTGTGATATCAAACTTTTGAAATAGTAAAATCCACCTAAAGAGTCGTGTTTTACCATCCTTATTTGTAAGAAGGTACTTAAGCACCGCATGGTCCGTAAAGATTCAAATGGGTGAACCAATAAAATAGGTATAAAATTTATTTAAAGCAAATACTACAGCTAGCAACTCATTTTCAATTATTGTATAATTCATTTGAGCATTGTTAAGGGTTCTACTTGCATAGTAGATTACACACGGTTTCTTGTCTCTCCATTGTCTTAAAACTACTCCTACCGCATAATCACTAGCATCACACATAATTTCAAAATAAAGGGTCCAATCAGGTGGTTGCATTATAGGAGGGGACGTAAGTTTCCCAATCGGTGGAGGAGATGCTGGCGATAGGAACTATTCTTGTTTTGAACTATGCTCTTTTAAGTAGTTGAGTAGAGCAGGATTAGTTCCCTAAAGGGTTCATGCCTTAGGAGTGAGCCGAGGCCTTCCCTTAAGAGATATACGAGGTGAAAGGCTTTTAGGTAAGGAGCTACGCCATCAACACTAGTTAACCAGCACGCCCGTTTCCACACACGGCCAACGCCCACCTGATGATTGAGGCGAGTTCATAACGTTCTAGTCCTGATGAGTGAAGCGAGTTCATAACTTTCTGGAAGAAGGAGTTGATCGAACGTCCTAGCTTTCCGGGCGGTAAGGAATATCTTTATCGTTGTTCCACTTTTAAGCCTTATCGAACTCTCTTATGTAAAACCTTCATTTTTTTCAACTTTTCTACGTAAGAGTTTTCTCCATTGCATAGAATACACTATTCTAATCAAAATGATATATTAGCATGAATTAAACACATTTCTAAAAGTTTAGATACCAAGATGTTTTGATGAACTATCATTAAGTGTTTTTAACTATCTCAGGAACCCTGCCTAGATGATTCTCAAGAACCCGAGGCAATAGTTAAGTACCAAAGCCCATTACCAAAGACTAAAGAGCCAACAAGCTATACCAGTTAGATGCAGGCCAAGTGTGGGCTAAGCCAGAAGATCTCAGAGTCAGAACGAAAACCAAGAAAGTAGAAGTGTCAACCTCCAAGAAGAGAGATAAAAATATTAAAAACCGCAATACAAGACACAAGGTGTCAGTTTGCTCAGTTGGTGAGACTTATGAAAGAGCATATCAAGAGATCAGGGTTCAAGACTCCCACTTTTGCTAAAACCCTAGCTGCCCTCCTTGTTCTCTACCATTTTCAAAACCCAAACCATAGCCACCTTTCCATCCAAGCCAAAAGCCTCCCAAACCTCCCTAGTGTGAACACCCATCACCTTTAGTAGCCTTCATTTCTATTTTTCTCACTTTCCTACTTTTCATACTATTGAAAGTCAACTCTCTTTAATTAGAAACCTTGACTAATATAAAACCATCCACACCCCTAGTATCTCCAAATTGGTCTATCCCTCTCTCCCTCAACTCTATATAAACCCCTCAAAAGTCTTTAGAGAAGGATGATCTTTTCAAGCCCCTCTCTCACGGCTCTTCACTTATGACCTTTTCTTTTCTTTCTCTTTTCTCATCTTAAGTCCTTAGACCCCTCTCTTTCTCTCACGTATCTCTCTTCTCACCCTCACTTTCTCTAACCTCACGGCCATAGAGTTGCCTCCTACCTCTCTCTCTATCTTGCCCATCTACTTCTTTTCTCAACCTTCCTCTCTCATGCTCTTCTAGTTCTCACAGTTTCTCCATTTCTTCAAGGCGGACACTCCTCGGCAATTAATCTCTTAGATGTTCTAGCAAGTATTTTAATTTCATGCTTTGTATGTGACAATTTCAATTTAATTAATAAATCTTTTTTTTATGTTTATTATTCCATGCTTCGATGTCTTTAATTATTCTAGTTCATGTTATTTAATTTAGTTAGATCTAGATAATTTTTCACATACAAAACAATGTTTGAAAAAACCGACTCCATCCTTTTATTTTCTTTATTTTGCACTAACCTAACTAACCCGAGTGTGGAATCGACATCCGACCTACCATTGTGCATTGTCTTTTGCAGGATTTAAAGAAATCAGATAAAAAAATATTTGTTGAAATAGGGTGATTTTCTAACGACAGAAAAAACCTAGTTTCAAGCTTTATAAAAGCTTCATGGCATTCTTTAGTCCAAGTAAAGGGGACATTCTTGAGAAGGAGACTACATAAGGTCTAGAAATAAGATTGAAGTCTTGTATAAATCTCCTGTAAAAACCAGTATGACCAAGAAAAGATCTCACATTTTTTACGGTCTTGGGAATGGGTAAATTTTGTATTAATTCAATTTTTGATTTGTCTACTTCTATCCCCTTAGAAGAGACAATTTGGCCTACAATAATTCTAGAAGATATCATAAAATAGCATTTCTCCTAGTTAAGCACAAGATTCTTTTCTTCACACCTAATCAATACTCTTTCCAAATTAAGCATCAAAAGAATCTCCAAAAACTATCAGGTCATCCATGAAGACTTCCATACAATCTTCTCCATATCACTAAACATGCTCATCATGCATCTTTGAAAAGTGGTTGGGGCATTGCATAACTCAAAAGGCATCCTTCGAACGACATAAGTACCAAAAGGGCAAGTAAAAGTGGTCTTATCCAGGTCTTCCAAGGCAATTTCTATTTAATAATAACCAGAATAACCATCTAAAAAGAATGCCCGCTACCCTTTCCTATATTTGGTCAATGTAGGGTAAAAGAAAGTAATCTTTTCGGGAGGCAACATTTAATTTTCTATGATCAATGCACATGCGCCATCTGGTAACTAATTTAGTGGGGACTAGCTCTCCAAGCTCATTCTACACAACAGTGACTCCTAACTTCTTAGGGACCACTTATGTAGGACTAATCCATTTACTATCGACAATTGGGTAAATAATAACCGAATCCAATAGTTGTAAAACTTCAAATTTTACAACCTCTTTCATTGTAGTGTTTAGTCTCCGTTGAGGGTCTCTAGAAGCCTTAGCCTCTTCTTCAAGATTTATTTTGTGGGTGCAAACTCAATGGCTTATTCCCTTAATATTTGCTATAGTCCACCCAATAGCAGATTTATGATCATTTAAAATTTTAAGTAATTTACCTTCCTCGATCTGAGATAGTTCAGAAGAAATTATGATAGCAAAAGTATCACCTAGGCCTAGAAAAGCATGTTTCAAACCTAGGCAGTTGCTTAAGCTCTAGAATTGACACTTCAACACTGGAAGGTAGGGACTTTGGCTTTTTCTTAGGTAGCTCCTCAAATCTTGGTTGTCAACCTTTTGTCCATGTGACCTGTGCAGTAAATAAAGAACAATTTTCAGCAAGCTCATTTTTATCGAAATAATTAATATTAATTTGAGAATAAACAAGAAGAGTTTCAAGAGAGTCAGAAGAATTTGGCGATTCGAACTCTTCTTGCACAACTACTTCAATCCAGTTTGTAGTTTCGCACTCATCATATCCCTGCAATTGTTTGCCTATATTGAAAATATTAACCTCTAGGGTCATATTTCCAAAAGAAAATTTTATTAGCTCATTCTTGCAATTAATTAAGGCATTAGATGTAGCAAGAAATGGTCTACCAAGAATAATTGAGATTTTAGAATTAGCATTCACCACAGATTGTGTTTTCAAGATTAAAAAATCAACAGGATAATAGAATTTATCTATCTGGACCAACACATCCTCTACTACCCCCTCAGTTTTCTTACAGATTGGTCAACCAATTGAAACACCATAGTAGTGGGTTATATCTCTCCTAGGCCAAGCTGTAAGTAAACTGAGTAGCGCATTAAATTAACACTTACCCCAAGATCAAGCAAAGCTTGTTCAAAATCATGGTCCCCGATAATACAAGAAATTGTAGGGCACCTAGGATCTTTATATTTAAGAGAAATTATATATTGAATTAGAGCACTTACCTATTCTGTGAGGAAATCAGTTTGCTTCACATGGTGCTTCCTTTTGATGGTACATAAATCTTTTAAAACTTTGGCATAAGTGAGCACTTGTTTGATAACATGCAGAAGTGGGAGATTTAGTTTCACTTGCCTAAGATTTTCTAAGATTTCAATGTTACAATCTGATTTCCTTGATGATTTTAAAGCCTGAGGAAATGACACAGAGATAGGACTTCGAATTACCTCACTAGTTTCGGGCACATCAACATCATTATTACTCATGTCATTGGTTTCATCCTTCAGCTTTTGGGTAGAGTTAGGGATGTCTTTTGCTTTTTTACTACGACTAGTAATGACATTAATCTGCTCAAATTCTTTCTTTTTGAGGGTAGAGCATTGTATCATGTGTTAACCTTGAGGGTTTTGTTGAGTTTAGGAAGAAAATCTCCATTTTTCATTAAAACTCAAGGAATTAGTCAATTTAGATACACGACTTTTAACTTCCTTAAATTCCTCAACCATTTGAGTGACCAATACTCAAATTTTTGATTTGATTTACTTTGAACATTTATGAAAGCATGCAATATCTCCTCAAGAGAACTCCTAGATGGTGATGGTGTATTAGGTGCAGGAAATTGAGATGCAGTGAAATTTCTAGGAGGCATCTGTTGTTGAGGGGGTTGAGAATTATTACTCCAACTAAAGTCAGGATGATTTTTCAAAGCTGGGTTATAAGTCTTAGAGTATGGTGAATAGGGCTTCCTGTAATTGCCCATGGCATTACAATGTTCCTCATACAGCCCCTTCATCTCCTGGAGTGTTGGACACTCTTTAGTAGAATGCTCAACCTTATGACAAATCTCACAAATTTGTCTGGTCTCTCCCTGGTAAACAGGGGTGGTTTATTTTTTTTCAATCATAGAGCTTCAACTTCCTTAGTTAATCTCTCCAATCTAGCCTTTAAATTATCATCTTCTCTCAGATGAAAAATCTCTCCACTAGAAGGAGAGGAGGTGGGTCTAGACCTATTAGTGCTTTCAGTAGCATTAGGTCATGTCCAAGTATGGGCCTTTTCAGCCAAATCACTCAAGTAATCCATGGCCTCATCGGGGTCTTTTTGGAAAAATTCATCATTGCACATCATCTCAATAAATTGGCACTCCCTAGGAATCCCTTCATAGAAGTAACTGACTAGGCGCTAGCTTTCATACCCATGATGTGAGCACAAACTCAGAAGATCCATGTATCTTTCCTAGGGCTGATACAAAGTCTCACTCTCTTTTTTGAGTCAAGATAGAAATTTGTCTCTTCAAAGCATTCGTCTTATAATTAGGGAAATATTTATGGAAGAATGCTTGAGTCATCTCAGTCCATGACCCAATCGACGTAGGCCTCAAAGATTACAACAAACTCTTTGCTCTATCTTTCAAAGAGAATGTAAAAAATTTGAGTCTGGTAGCATCTATGGTGCCTAGTTGATTGTGAAACGTGACTATCACCTCTTTAAATTCTGTAATGTACACATATGGATTTTCATTATCTAAACCATGAAAAGTGGGGAGGAGTTTAATCATCCTAAGTTTAAAATCAAAGTGTTGCACATTAGGAGGAGTTTTAACTTGATTGTCATCATGCTCACTTATTGTGCTTAAAGTGTGTGTAGAATTAGATGTAACAAAATCAAATTCCAAGGGCGTATCAAATAAATTTGTAAAGAGTGTTTCATATTCTTTCGGTCTTTTTTCAAATCTACCTAATTCGTTCTGATATCAATGCATGCACAAAGCAAAATAAGAGAATCAATTAAACTAATAAAGCAATTAAAAGATAAAAAGGAACGAGATTACCGTTTCGACGTGTCAATTTAGCAAACCTCTTCCGGAATAAGAAAAAGAATATATGCTCCTTAGCTTTCACCTTGCTCCCTAGCAACGGTGCCAAAATTTGATGCCACTCAAAGATATGTGGTACTTTTACAGTATAGTAAAGGGGTTATCGATCTATAGAGAACAGTGAAGATAAGGAACAATAGTAGAGAAGGGGTTTGTAGAATTTTTTGATAGAGAAAGTTCAATTAATTTAGGAAAAATATTAATGAGAGAAAGTATCAAGGCATCGGGTTTCCTCCTCTTAATGGTGCAATATTAATTCGATTAATCCAAAGTATAACTCAATTGTGAATTTCACATCCCAAACCCACAATCGGAAGATTTGATTTAGAAATTCAAATTATAATAAAAATTGAAAATCAATTTTCAATCAATTATTCAAAACAAGTTTAAATCAAGCCTGCATCTATCGGAAAAACTCGAGGACGATGATATACCCGGATGCAATACCGCAGCAAAGAATAATATCTGCTAAGATGAAAGTTCTTCATTTGAGAAATCAATAACTATTACTCAGCTACGAGAAAAGTCTGACTGAACTCTTGAAAAAGTTTTAATTCGAGAGATTCAATTGAAAGAGAGATCAAACAAGAAGAATTATCAACATAGAAATCATAAACATTAAAAACACTAATTAGATTAAATCAAACTAACATCACCTCGTTAAGAGAATTCCACCCTAGCCAAGACTAGGGATTTAGTAATCCATACAAAGGAAAAACTAAAACAATAAGAGAAGAGATTATTCAAATATCAGAGATTATCTAATAACACCTCTCTTTGAGTTTATATAATTAAAAGGAAAGTAAAAAAGGGAAAATACTCAAAAGGGAAACTTCTAATTACAAAATCCAACTCATAATAGTCTTCCCGCGCTCAAAACGGCGAAATCCTGCAACCTCTAATCGATCGGTCGCTCATTGCCGATCGATTGAGCCTTTAACTCAAAATCCTGAAAAAATCACCGTCTTCTGATCGATCAGCACAGAGTTGGCCGATTATTCGGCTGGCATCGATTTTCTCTCTTTGTTTCTACTTTTCTTCCACCTTTTGACTCTTTTCTCCCGTTGATTTCCATGAAAACTTTTTTACTTGAATTCCCTACATAAAATAACATACAAGATGTTTAGAATTCATAATCAATAAATTAGGAAACAAGTTTAGAATATAGGCTTTAAATCCTGGATTCAGGCTAGAGGGGACTCTAAAGGGTTACAAAATAACTAGTTTTGAGTTTACTTTTATACACTCATCAAGTTTCCTAGTGGAAGATCGGAATCTAAGGGTTGACCGATTCAAATGTTAATTACAACATTCATGCACAAGTTCACATGTGTGGTAAGTTAAAAGTCTTACAAGGTCACGTACACGCATGTAGGATTACACGTATTGGCAAAGACATGACCATGTAGGACTTCACGTATTGGTAAGGACATGACCATGTAGGACCGCACGTATTGGTAAGGATATAATCATGTAGGATTGCATGTATTGGTACGCCATGTAGGATTGCATGCATTGGTTTGGCCATGATAATGTAGGACTGCGTGTATTAGTACACTGCTCATAAGAATATCCATGTATTTACAGTTTCATAAGCACGTGTACCTCATAAGTCCAAGAGTCTCACAAGTACACGAGTCAAGGTGATGATATGATAGGATATGTTCACATGTTTTCTGTACTCTGATTATGTAATACACCATGAATTATGATATTGAATCTGTACAAGTGATATTATGTTGTTAGTTGGATTTTATATACATTGAGTGCTTTTGTACTCAGCCGACTGTTGTCCTCGGTAGGTCTAGTGCCCGAGTTAGCTGCAAATTCGTGAGTTGAGGAGCAGTACTTAGAGGAGGGAGAAGAAGGTGAACTTCCCGAGGAGGGAACAAGGAACCTTGATCAGTTCCCGTATTACTAGACTATTGGTTGTTTGTTTAAGAGGGTTGTAATAGAGATTTTGATACTTGCCTCAGTGGGATTTATGATGTTGCTTAGGTTTTATACACTTTATTTGGATGTCATTCATCTGGTGGGTTATGTTTGATTTGGTCATAGTATTGTACAAGATGGTTTGCCCTATATCGAATTTTATTATTGTCATTTTGAAGAATCGTGTTTAGTATGTCTTGTATGCTATAGAATTAAGCAATGTCACGGCCCAAGGTACCATTATGACCAATGTGGGATTTTGGGGCGTGACAGTGAGGCATGGAGGCATTTTCCCCCAACACTTTTAAAAAAAATTATCTTTTATACTAGGTTGGTTATATTTAACAGGTCATAATCATGGGGTAAGGGGACAGTTGCCTCATTAACTTTTAGGGGGAAAATTATACAATATTATTTAATAGGACATAGCCATGAGACAAGGGGATAACTCTCCTTGAGTTTTTGAAAAATAAAATATTTCTTTCATAATATGTTATTTAATTATTTAGTAATACATAGCCACTGGAGAAGGGGATAGTTGTCCCTGTAAACAAGGAGAAACAATTCTCGTAGGATATGTGCAAAACGTAAGACCAAGATAGCCGAACTTGATCGTCAAAAAAAAAATTTAAGGCCTACACCCTCAAACCCCTCATCCCCATAGACATAGGGTATTTCGTACCCACCTAACCTGTAGAACCCTGGACTTTTCCATACTTAATGAATAGCATTTTCGTAGCCAATTAGGCTTTAACGTAGTATAATTAATAAATAAGGGAGAAATTAGAAATTCTAACATGTTAAAAATGTTCATTTTTGAAAGATGAACCCAATGCAAGTTAAATCGTCAAAATCTGACGAACGAGTCAAAAGTTATGGCTGAAACGGTACAATGAGTCAAAAATCTGCAAAGCACCGATCGCTAGGGATCGAACAGTTCACAACCGATCGCTCGGTCCAAATCAGCGATCAATCAGTCCACAACCGGTCGATTGGTAGCTATCGACTGGTTAACTTTTTTGTATGAGAAAATTTTTTAGAGAGCATGTTTTTGACTGAGAGCTCGGTCAAGAACACCGATCACTCGGTAGGCGACCGATCGCTCGGTATTTACCACCGATCAATTGGTATATCGCGTTTTGCAGAATTTCAGTAAGGGCTTTTTTGGCATTTGGGTGTTATACCCTTACCTCTTAAGGCATGCCCGAGCCTTTAGAGTCTCATTCACCTCACTTAGGTTATTTGAGAGCTAAGGAGGGAAGAGAAAGGAGATTCTAACCTAGGGTTTGCTTTTGAGAAGGAAATCAAAGGGTTTAAGAACCCTAGGTCACCACAAGCTTGTACTTCATCAAGTTCACGGTCCAAGCACTCGAGGAGCACTTTCCCAAGCTAGGGCAGCGACTCCACGAACGTTTGGAGGGTTTTCCTCGCTTCTATAAGGTCGGTACCTTTTGCTACCCTTCTAGTTCATACCTTCTTTTCCTTTCTTCTTTATTATTTCCCCAATGTATGAACCTAATAGGAGATGTGATGGAAGTGGTGTGAGAATGGATGTTGGGCGATGGATGCCGTGTGAATGATGTGATGAATGAAATGGGAAGGGTATTGTACAAATAATAAATATACTTGTGTGTTGTGAATATAAACCCACCTAGAAAAGTATGATGTAGGCTATAACGAATAATGTACACACTACATGTTTGATGAAATGCCAAGGAGAATAAAATGAGTTATAAATTAAGAAATGCATGCCTAAACACTTATGAAATTGCTAGGGAATATGATAGTGTGATTCCTCGTTTCCTTTAAATTGCATAATTATTACTCGTTCAATTATTGATATGCTATGTGTTGTTGAAATCCTCAAATGTCATATTTAATTCCAAATGCAAGTATGTACACGATCTCACGAGCACGGCATGCATGACATGGTTTATCGGCATTTTCAAAAATAAGGTTTAGAGGTGGGACATGTCTTACGACATGTTTTGCCTCGCTTTAGACAAGAACAAAACAAGCATTTATAAAGAAGGGTCTCCTTTCCCTATCAAGTGCATATCATAAAGAAGGGTCTCCCTTCCCTCTCAAGTTCATATCATGAAAGAAGGGCCTCCCTTCCCTCTCAAGTGCATCTCACAAGCGCATCTCACAAGTACATGAGCATGTTTAGATTCCAAGCAAGCATGCATGACATGCATGACATGGCATGCTCGACAAGATCAAGCAAGATAAACATGACAAGTTTTCAAACACGCAACGAGTATTTTGAGTCAAGTCAAGTGCACGATGATTTCAAGAGATTTATTGGCTTTTATGTGATGTAAGCATGAATATAAACTGTTTTACTTCCTTGTTATTATATGAATTGTTTCCTGCGTTATAATATGAATTATTTTCTGCCTTATACAATGCTATTGTTATGTTATGACTGTTGGTTAGTATTTGGTACCCGCTGAATATTTCATGCTCAGCCGTACTTCTTATGTCGGCAGGTGATAGCGGAGCGGCTGCTCCTTTTGATATCTGTGCTCCGAGCCCTTGGGTGGAGGAGGAATATGTTGAGGAACCTATGGAGGGACCTCCGGTAGAGGGTTACTACTAGGTGGTGGTGGATTCTGAGTGAGTGAATTGTGGTTGTGAACTTAAGAGATTAGATTGATGTATTTTGGTAGGCCTGTCCGCACTTTCTTTTGCTTATCTTTTTGTATAAACTTGGATCATGTGTATATACATATAGAGGTTTTGGTAAGACTTCCGCTATGCTTTGTAGTTATGTTTCCGCCATTATTGTCCTCTATTGTATATGCTCCTAGTATTTTGCAGGTTGGTTGCCAAGCAAGTCACGTAGGTCATGTCAGGTCGTCCAAGATTCACTCTAACTCCTAGGGTGGGTTTTGGGTCGCGACATAACCATTCTCCACAAATCCATCAACAAGCACTAGTATATTCTCCATGCAATAAAAAAATCATGGCTCCGCCTCTTCAAGCTCTCACTATGGTATCAACATACTTTCCCCGTTACCAGGAAAATTGATATAAATCATAATTTTTTCCTTTTCAAAAGTTTAGTTTTTTAACATGTTGAAAGAAGTAGCAATGTCAAGGGTGGCACAAGTGGGTTAACACCAAATTTTTTTGTCTTATTATCTAAAAAGGGGAGAGAATAGGGTTTTTTTCTTTGAGAATTACAAGAGTGTGCTTAGCATTTCTCAAAAGAAATGGCATAACTAGGGTAATTAAACAAAAAAAAATTATTCCCATTAAAAAAAAGAAAAAGCAAATGCACTTAACTTATTGAGGAGGGTAAGATAAATGAGAGAATGGGATGGAAGGTGTTGTCATCGGTTGTGGAGCAGTGGAGGTGTTCTCCATAGTATATCACATGGAAGATGCGACTCTCTATTCAGTTTTATTATTTTTGGGTGGAATTAAGAAGATGGGATTTTGATTTTGAAACCCCATAGACTTGCACTTAAATAACTATTAGCGCATAAATGGAAGGAATTGGGTTCATTTGGAACTTTAAAAATAATAATAATAATAATAAAGCCACTCAGAAGGAGTGGGGGGTTTGGCAAACCCCTACAAGTTTATTAATATAGAAAAAAATGGGGGGGACATAAAACCTTACCCCTACAAAGGACCCTAAAAAAAGAAAAAATTAGGAGGGGACATAAAACCTTACCCCTAACAGACCAACCAACTATAGAAAAGAAACAACTCGAGGGGGACAAAAACCTTACCCCTAATACAAACAATCAACCAAAATAAACAAAACCTTTAATTCCTTACATTACGGATATTACCTGAACCTATTTTATCCGTCTGAATCAAAGCTTTGACTTTATCCGGCATATTATTCATATCAAAATTACCCAAACTAGAACTGTTACATCCAATATTAGCCAGCTCATCCGCCACAGTGTTAGCTTCCAGAAATATGTGAGTGATTGAAAAACTAGCAGACATAACAGATTTAATCTTCTTGTTCCAATACCAAGCTTTCCAATAACCTGCATTAGTACCATTCCACACCTCCACCATACTCCTAGAGTCGGATTCTATAATAACATCATAAATCTGAAGACGCTTGGAAAGCATTAATCCATCAAGAAGGGCACGGGTTTCTGCAATATAATTAGAACAAGTACCATAATGAGAATAAAAGCAATCTACCAAGTTATCATGATGGTCTCTTATAATGCCCCCTCCTCCTGCATTACCAGGATTACCTTTGGAAGTACCATCCACATTCAATTTGAACTTAGCTCGAGGAGGATAAAGCCATTTCACAAGAATCACTCGAAAATTCCTTAAAGAAGGAGTAATAAAAGGAAATAAGGGAGATAAATCAAAAAGATTATTCTTGAAAATACAATGAATATCACAAACCTTTTTTGTGATACTAACTATAATAGCTCTATTATTTCGAGATTTAGAATTATATTTCCGATGACATCTCTCTATCTAGATTTCCCAAACGATCAAAGCTGGAAGCGGAGTGAAAAGATCATTTTTTTCTATAAGAAGCCACTCTGAACCACCTATTTAAGGTGCATTGAATAGTATCATATTTACTGAAAGGGATGAAGCACCAAGAAGAGAAATATATCCATACGGAAGAAGCCAGCTCGCTCATGTTCAACAAATGATTAGTATTCTCAACACTAGAAGAATTACAACAACAGCATTTACTGACCATCGTAATACCAATCTTTTGAATATTCAAATCTTTTTGAATAGCACTGTACATAATTTTCCAGCAAAACACATTAATTTTAGATGGAATAATCCGGTTCCATATAAAGTTAGCCCAACCACGCTCATTCCCTTTATCCCTCAGATTATCACAAGCTGTCTTAACAGAGAATTTACCAGAAGCAGAAGCTTTCCAAATAAAATTATCATCTTTATTAGAGGTAGAGACATTTCCCTCTTTAATGGCTTCTATAGTTGTAGACGGAATTAAATGACTCACCTAATGGAAGTTACATTCTCCTTCATCATTAAGAAGCTGAGAAATAGTTGGATTAAAATGGGGATTTCCAATTGCACTAGATATCAGATGCTACTCATTAAACCAACTATCGAATTAGAAGTTAACTTTGCTCCCATTACCTATAAGAACTGAGGAGTTAGAAAGCATCAAATGAAAAACATCACAAATAGCTATCCAAAGCTTAGAAGCACCCCTGATAGGCAAAGCATTCCAAACATGATCTATACGATATTTGGCTTTGAAAAACCTCGTCCAAAGACAATTAGATGTATAAATTCTCCACGCCTGTTTAATACGAAAAGCCTTAGATATATCAGCAACTTTTCTAATACCTAGACCTCCTTCCTTATACGGTAAAGAACAAAGATCCCACTTTACCCAATGACGCTTTCTGATCAAATCAGATGAATTCCAGAAAAAATTAGCCATTAGCTTGTCTATCTTGGAAGCTATTCTAGATGGAATATTAATACTAGAAAGGATATGAACTAGAATAGAAGACAACACATGCTTGATAAGAATAAGACGCTCACCGGTTGAAAGAAGTTTTCCATACCATCCTGAAATGTGGTTTTGGATCTTCTCAATAAGGGGGAGGTAATAAGATAATTTCTGTCGACCTTGAATCAATGGAACCCCCAAGTAAGTAAAAGGAAAATGCTTCATTTGAAAACCAGTTCTGGAGGATATATCTCTTTTTCTAGCTGATGTGAGCTTGTCTGAACAATATAAGGAACTTTTGTCTTTATTAATTTTTTGACCAGAAGACTCTTCATATTTAGATAGAAAATTAAAAATGGTATCAATGCTCCGAGCACTCCCATTGCAGAAAATAAGAGCCATCTGCAAATAAGAGATGAGAAACTGCAAACCCATTACTCCCTACAGAGTAAGCCATAGCCTGGTGATTGATGATATTCTTCAGACCTCTGCTAAGAACCTCTTCAGCCATGATGAATAGAAATGGAGAGAGCGGATATCCTTGCTGAAGACCTCTAGAACTAGAGAAAAAGCCATATAACGCCCCATTGATGATAACCGAGAAGCTTTGATTCTGAAGACAACCACGAATAAGATTTATAAAGTTCTCACTAAAACCAAACTTCTTCAGAACACTTAAAATAAAATTCCATTCCATACAATCATACACCTTAGCCATCAAGTTTAATAATTAGATTTCCTCCAAAAACTTTCCTGTCAATATCATTAACCATTTCTTGAGCAATGGTTATGTTTTCTATTATATTCTGACCTTTGATAAATCCCGATTGTTCTTCAGAAATAATTTTAGGAAGAATGGAAGCCAACTGACCCGCTAACATTTTAGAGAAAATCTTATAGAAAAAATTGCATAAACTGATAGGCCTATAATCAGTAAAAGAAGACTGATCATTATTCTTAGCAATTAATGCGATCGCAGTAGCATTAACAGCCTTCGGAATAACAGGATGGAGAAAGAAATAATTAACTGCCATCACCATATCAGCCTTAATAATGTCCCAACATGCTTGATAAAAGTGCCCATCAAAACCATCCGGTCCGGGAGCACTATCTTCTACTATACTGAAAACCACTTGTTTGATTTCCTCTACTGAGGGAATAGACGAAAGCATATAATTATCTTCCTCCGTTACCAAAAGGGGGATATGATTAAGGTCATAATCAATATTATTACTGGGCGACATAAGAAGATCCTGGAAAAAAGATGTAGCTTCATTACCAATGTCAAGATGTAGCCTTTCTAAAGAGCTTTTTTTTTTTCTCCAAGGCAACTGTGAGCGGGAGATTTTACTGCCTTTCTTTCTGGACTGGGACCTGTAGAGGAACAATGCTAAAAAGGCCCTAAAGGGCTCACACGGGGTTGACTAAGAGTTGCCACCTATTCAGTGCGGGGAATATGTCCCGGGTTTAAATTTATGGCAATGGTTTCGATTAGAGTTTCGGTAAGTGGTTCGATTAAGTCCCAGGGAAAGGATTAGGTACCCTGGGACCCACATCTAAGATAGTTACCTATTCCCTAGAGTTAAGCCAAATTGAAGTCAAGAATAATAAATATGCCTAATTGTTTAGACTATGTTAACCCAAGAAAAGGAAAAGCGTAGACTAGGGTTGAACCCGAGTTGGGTTGCCTACATACC
This sequence comes from Tetracentron sinense, assembly GCA_015143295.1. Classification (NCBI taxonomy): domain Eukaryota; kingdom Viridiplantae; phylum Streptophyta; class Magnoliopsida; order Trochodendrales; family Trochodendraceae; genus Tetracentron; species Tetracentron sinense. The sequence continues at coordinate 30,787,559 of CM026562.1, forward strand.
CGTGGGAATAGCATCAGACTGTGTGTAGTTCGGGAGGTACATGAACCCGTACCAAGGTAAGGGGTGTGTGTGTGCACCAAAGTGTCTAGGGTTAGCCTGGAGGCTAGGGTTGATAGGCCAAGGAGGCCAAGAATTGCACCGGAGTGGTTAAGGTTACACCGAAGTGACTAAGGGGGATTATCCATGGTTAAGGCTATTAACCATGGCTAAGGAGGGGTGCACAGGAGTGGCTAAAGTCTAGTTTTTCAGATTTTCTATTTTCTTTAGTGTTTTTTGATATTTTCTATTTTTTTAAACATGGCTTGAGTTTTTGCGCGGCACAAGAGAAGAGAAGGTTAATCGGGGTTAAATTTAACCCTGATTATGGTCTAAAAAAAGGGGTCTTAGAAGTATAGGACCTTGAGTGGTCTTCAACATATTCCAGACTAAAAGTATGGTAAATTGACTAGGGTTAGTTCAACCCTTGTCAATAGACAAGCACAACAAAGGGGATCTCAAGGGACTTAACTCTAGAGTACAAGAAGTGGTAGGCCTGATGTAGGTGGCAAGATAAACTAATTGGGGTTGGGTTTAACCCTGATTAAGAGCCCAGTCAAGGTCTCTGGGTTTTTCCATTGATTCAAGACCGAATGGCAAGGCCCAAAATGGGATTGCAGAAACTTATTTCATACTACATAATGCTTATTTTAGCACTAATCTTGGGTACATGGGGCAAGCCAATGGTAAAACCTCAAACTTTGGGAGCTTTACGGGAAGCTTATAGCAATTACCCCAGAAAATCCAGAGTCCTTGAGCAAAACTAAATAGCAAGGGGATGGATCCAAAGCATGAAAACATCCAGAATACAATACTAGCATTCTGGGTGTTTTCTGAAACATTTGATATGGTCTGGTGTTATCAAGAAAACGTGCTGCCAAAGATGGAGAATAGGACCAGAGAAGAAGTATTTCTCAACTCTAGAGAACACCCAAAAAAAAGAAAAATGGGGAATCATAGGTATTGTCCTAGGGGTTACTCATGATGCTGACATCCCTGGTTTTGTTGAGAACTTGGAATATCGTTAGGGGAACCGGCAACATCCTGGAGCACTTGCTAGAATAGCATCTATTCATCCTCTCATGGTCTAGACAGCAAGCTAAGTCACCATCAAAGTGGAGTAGGGCTGCTTTAATGTGCCCATAAATATGTTCGCTAACTCCTCTTTAAGGATCGGAGTAAATATATTTGCTGCCGTTTCCCTCTAGTAGGTAGTGTATCCAGGAAGGATTCATTGTTTCGCTGGTACATCTGTTCCAGTTGGCTTCACTAGGGCCGAAGCTCTTAGTTGAAGGAATACTGCTCCACAAAACTGTCCATGACATCCTGTCAGGTCTTGATTCGTTGCTTGTTAACCGACATCCACCAGGTAAGGGCTTCTCCCTTCAAGCTTTTTTGAAAGTATTGGATGAGCAGAGACTAATTCTTGTTGTGCTGGAGTATGTCCTCCAGATACAGCTGTAGATATTGCTTTGGGCAACCTGTGTCGTCATACTTGTCAAAGTCTGGTACTTTGAATCTTGGGGGTACAGCGTCCCCGGATGAGAAGGTCAGGTCTTCCAATGATAGACATGATCTGGCAGATGCTCCCTTCATTCATCTCATCTCTTCCTTCATTTGTTTGATATCCTCATGTTGATCTCTGAGGGATGGAATAGGGTCTGAGGATGGCGGTCAGTCTTGATTGACGTGCGAGGCCTTGGGCTGCTCATCATACTGATGATACTCCTCTTCACCTCCGCATATTGTGGGCATAGGGTTTGGAATGATGATAGGGATAGGCTGATGTGGCTCTGGATGAAGCTGTTCAGGAGTTTCTCCAGTAAGGTCAATAAGAATCTTCAGGGATTCCAGAACATTATCTAACTTAGCTTGCATGACTGTGATATCTCTCTCGTGAGACTACAGGATCTCACTGGTTCGTTGATGTTGATTGGATGGTTCTACCATCGATTCTGATTGGCTCTTGGTAGAGGCGTCACTTTATGCTTCTTTCATGTCTGGTACCTCCATCAGAGCTGCGTCTACGACTGTTGCTTCTACGAGAATTGCAGTCATAGATTGAGTCATTGGTCGGCTCATGCAACTGAAAAGGATACAACGACTAAACATGAATATACATGATCCCTAGAAGAAGATGTTAGAAAATGATTTTTCATTAATGCATACAAAGTGAGTACAGGATTACGCAACTCAAAAAGAAAAAAACTCGATCCTGGGCAAGTCCGTCAAGGATCGCGAAGTCAAGTGGTCGGGGTACACCGTTAAGGTCCATGATTTGTTGTTGGAGGGATGTGACCTCAACCTCCATGTTGTCAATTAGCTCAGTAGCATTGAACATCCAGGATCCAAACTGTCGGATCCGGGAGGCCATCTCAACGTTTGCACTATCAAGCTGTTCTTGGTAGAAGTGAAGTTGGGCTCTGATGATGGTTGCTTCTCTAGCATCACCTCTCTGCTTCTTCTAGAGGGATCGGACTGTTTGCTCAAGCTGCTCGGCCTGCTCCTACCTGGCTTGAAGTTTACGGTTCCGCTCCGCTTCTTGCTGCCTGAATGCTTGTTGGGCTTTCTGTAACCTTCTATTTTTCTACTGGATCTGAAGTTGTCTCTCTAGGAATATGACACTCTAAGGAACCACCATTTCAGCTAAGGGTATAGTTCTGTGTGATGGAGTTATGACTGGTGTGGGCAGTTCCCTTGGTGCAGGCATACTAGATGGAATGCCAGGATCTTCCACCCACAGTCTGTATGCTGAATCGGTTGATGGTCCTGATGTAACCACAAAGTCTAGTCATTGTTCTTTTTGGGAACTTCACCAATCGGACTGAAAGCGTCGAGTGAGGCTTTTAAAGTGCACTGAAAAGGTGATCCAATCATTTTCCTGTCGGTCTTTCATTGAGATACGTTGAGGAAGTCCAAACTGACGGAGGACTCAGAGTGGTGTATAGACTGCTGAGCCAGTTAGACCGGCGAGAATCATACATCGTCTTCCGGTTATGACGATGCGAGGTAGCTTTTTTAAGACAAGCCACTCACATTGCCATATGATTTCCTCATCTGACAAGGTTTGGAGAAGCTGGTAGAGCATTCTGACCTCTGTAGTCACTATCTGCCCCTGATTCTGAGAAATCTTCCGGGTAGACTGTATGCATCACAGAGATCGATTGGTACCGAGATGATTGTAGACAGGTTTCCTACCAACCATAGATGTAAGAGTGGTGCACTGGCATGGAAGATGCCCTTTTTGCGGTCCTCTGCTTGATTGAGAGCCCTGAGAAGTTCTGCAAGAATGGCTGGTACAACTGTTTTGGAGTTGTGCATGCCCTCAATGATCCCTACCAGTACTGATTCGGTAAGGGTGCAGCACTTCGGGAATACCAGCTGAGACATAACTATCATTGCAAGGGCGTTGAGACCAGGAAGTCCAGCTATTATGGTGTCAGGGTTCCACTTGCGGTTGTGCTGCTTTTCTAGATATGCTATGGGTATCCGATCAAAAGAGCTGTTAAGACCATGCTACAGGCAGGCAGGCTTGATATACAAAAACCTTGATAGGTCTGCCTGATATGTTGTCTTGTAGCATGGTACTATAGCTTCTTCATCCATGTTTAAGCCTAGAATGCGCTGAATCTCTTCCAGTATTGGACACAATTCATTCTTACCAAAACGGAACACAAAATGTGATGGACTCCAACACTGGATAGCAGCGTTCATAAGGTGCGGGTCCAGCTGAACCATGAATAGGTCTAAGATGATTCCTGTTTTGTAGTACTGAGCCCAAGCAAGACGCTGACTCGGGGTAAAGGCCTCAATTGCTATCTGGAGGTTGTCGTCACATATCGCCTGAGATGTCAAATGCACGGGCCGTGACGGTTGGCCAATTGACTGAACAACCTCTTAAGAACCTGCCATCTACCTGGACAAGGACAGACTTTGTGTGAGTGTACTGTGTATGCAGATAAAAATGCAAAAATAATGATTGTATTTTTTGATTTTTATTGATTTTGATTGGGTTTGATAAGGCACATGTGATCCAATATGGCAGACGGACGGAGGTCTGACGTACTTTACCCGGGTTGTTGGAAACCAGGGGCCTATCAGGTCAAGGTTGGGGATTGGTCTTGTGAAAACCTGTCCGCCTGAGATTTGAACCTCATATGCTATGTCAGGATGCAGAGTAAGATGTATTTTATTACAAGCACAAGTTTGACTCATTACATGTCCCTAGGTGGGTGCTTATCAAGGTAGAATGTGCCCTGAGCCCTTATAGTAGCCAATGATTGGAGATAAATATAGGGTGCAAGCAGGTTAGGGTTCAGAGTAACCCTCCCTGGGTGGACTGCTTGTAGACTATACCCTAACTTAGGCTATATGTATGAATGCTGGTTTGATGCAAGTGTGTTCCTAGCAGGATGGGGGTCACTTAACACCGTATATTCAACTCCCTGGTATAGAACATACCTAAAAATGGACGATTGATGTAAGTGAGAGCGTTCAGAATCATTCCTTGAGGGTAATCACCCACCAGTGTAATTCCACGGACCTCCAAGACTTTTAAGCCTCTAACACTGAGGATGATCATTCACCAATCGTAAGCGTAATAAGCCTAACTACTGGGTTTAATAGGTCATTACACTACTATAATATGTATAATATACACAGTACACAATTAAACCAAATAAATGAAATAATTAGTATTAGGTTAAATACTTATGCATTTGAACAAAATTGAGGTTAGTTGGCTTAAACCTAGGTTCCGGGCTGAACCTTAGAACAACTCCCCAGCAGAGTTGTCAAATCTGTGAGCACGGGATTTCGCTCCCCTAAAATATCTCACAGGTGTTTGATGTTTAAAGTCGCCACCTATTCATTCAAAAGAGATAAGTCCCCGGGTAGTGGATAAGGTCTTAATCTACGGGAAAGGTCTAGGTAAGAGGTTCGGTTAAGTCCGGGGAAGGTGTTAGGCACCCCGAGACTTCCATTTTTCAATAGTTCCCTATTTCTAGGTTTAAGCCAATTTAAGTCAATATTTGTTCAAATACCTAAGTGTTTAAAATAATACTAATCTAAGAAAAAAAAAGCTAACTAGGGTCGAACCCGAGTTGGGTTGCCTACGCACTCACAAAGGTGAGATCAGATCGATCGTAGTTCTGGCACATGAGCACGTGCCGAGGCTAGGAGGTGTGTGTGTGCACCAAGGGTGGCTAATGGGCTAGTCCGGTAGACTAGGATTTGGTTGACCAGGTTAGTCAAGTGTATGATTTAAGCTTGGTAGGATTAGGGTTAGTTCGGTAGACTAAGGATTAGTCTAGTAGACTAAGGTTAGGCTCGGTAGGCCAAAATCATATTTAACCAAGGTTAGGGTTACTAACCGAGGTTAAGGATCAAACTAATCATGGTTAGGATTACTAACCACAGTTGAGGGTAACAAGGTTAAGCCCTGTAGGCTTACTGGGCCAATGGTGAGCCCGGTAGACTAAGAGATTTAGGCCTGGTAGGCCAAAATTTGATTTAACTGAGGTTAGGATTACTAATCGGAGTTAAATGAAAAAAGTAACCATGATTAGGGCTGCTAACCATGGTAAAGAGGGCCAAAGCAGAATATTTTGGGTCTCATACAATTCCAAAATATTTTTGAGATTTTTCCAAAATTTTCAAAAGGTTAAAAGGTGTTTAACCATGGTTAAAAGTTAACTGGGGTTAGGTTAACCCTAGTTAAATGGTGTAGACGGGCCAGGGTGGACCCAGATAGCATGACAGGGCCTAGAGTGGCCTCCTACCTAGTTTGGGTCATGTGCAAAAGCCCAAAAGATAGAAATCAGTAATGGCGGTAATGAGATTATCGCCATTACAGAAACAATTCTAGGGGGTTTTGCAAGGTCTATAGGTTGAGTTAGGGGTTAACCCAAAGGGTATTAGACCCACAGGGTTGAAGAGGGAAGTTCAAGGAATGTCCTAGGCTTGATGTGGGCCCTAAAGGTGGTCTGGAGTGGGCCCCATTGTGGGCTGAACACACTGTGCTTGGTATACTGTAATGGCGGTAGATAGTCTACCACCATTATGTTAGTTTTTGTTTGAGGCCAAATTAACCATGGTTAAGCAACAGGATGACCCAGGAAGGAGCAGGGTAGAAAGCTAAGAGGTAGGGGGACCTAACCATGGCCCTGGAATGGATCAGGGCCCACCAAAATGGGTGTAACAGTGGTTGCAAAGTAAAGGCCAGGAATTACGGTAATTACTCTAACGCCATTCCTGGATTTTCCAGAAAAGTATTTTTCCCCTACGGGGGTTGCACCAGTGGATTCTAGGGGATCCCTCATAACTTGAGGGACCCCCCAGAAGCCTAATGGGAGTGCTGAGTATGAGGGGGGTCTTGAACCCATGATTCGAAACCTCAAGGGGGTTTCCCCTACCTATGAGGAAGGTAAGGGAACCCCTTTATCCTCGGTTTGCAACTACCGAACAAATAAGAAACAATAAGAGAGGACCCCTGGAATAGGACCAGGGGTCTTACAGAGCTTTAATTGAAATGAAATGGATAGGGGAAAACCCTACTCTCACGGTTTGAACTCCACAATGGTGGTACAGCAATGGTGCGAGTTGGTGAAGTTGGAGCAGACCTGGGGCAACTCTAGGAGACTCCTTGGAGGCTTAGGGGTGGTGTCAGGTGGAAGACAAAGGTCTGGGAGTGTTTTGAAAGGGCTGGCCGAAGTGTTTCTACAGCACTTGGGTATGGAATTTTTGGAGTCGTTTGAACTAAGAAAATGAGGGAGCTTTTATAGACTTGGGAAGGCCCTGAGGTAGCTTAGGATTAGTCTAGGCATGCTAGACATTGAGGAGGTGGAGCACAGGTGGCCAGGGAGGTACCAGTTGCAGAATTGCAGAATTGCAGAAATTGGGTAATGGCGGTAATGGATCTACCACCATTATCTGATTTTTGCTAATCATGGCCCAACCCTCACACGATTGGTCTGATACACTGTTCATTTTGCCAAATTAGTAATAACGGTAAAGTTATTACCGCCATTATTTGAATTTTCAAAATAAAGCAGGTGGGCCCCACTACATTGGGTCATAAGGGTCTGTGGGCCCACAGAAGGTTCTGGGCTTGATTTCTAGGGTTTTTTGGGCCCTAGGGTTAGAGTAGGGTTTACCTAGGGTTAGGCCTAAGGTTAAACTAGGGTTTACCTAGGGTTTCACCTAGGGTTTACCTAGGGTGTGACCTAGGGTTTACCTAGGGTTAGTTTAGGGTTTTACCTAGGATTGCCTAGGATTTAGGGCTTGACTAGGGTTAGGCCTAAGGTTCACCTAAGGTTAGGCCTAGGGTTTGATCAGGGTTTGCCTCTGGTTTAGGGCTTGACTGGGGCTCAGTTGGGGATAACCATGGTTGAAAGATATTAACCATGGTTAAGGTAGGGTGTAAAAAATTAAGTGCTTACATACCCAATAAATATATAATAGTGTATGTATATAATATATAAAGAGTTAGTCTAGGGATACTCCTTATCCTTACTCCCTATTTTTACACCTCATCTAAACCCTTGTTTAAAGGAAATCAATGTTCTAAATAATAAATAGATGGCATCATTTACATAATTATAATACGTACAAATTAACCGTTCATTTATGAATAAAACATGTTCACATTCCTCTTTTCCATTGTTCCCTATTCTCTCTCTCATCATTGACAAGTTTTTTTCCAAATCCAACCCTTCCCACACCAACACCACAATGACGACCAGCACCAACACCACGATGACGACGAGAAATAAACATTCATATCAATAATCGGAATCCACTATGGTCTTCTAAAAGTTTGTCACACCAATCGATCCCAACCGTACATGGAGATGCATAGGGGACATCATTGGAGATGATGATGATTCTGATGTCCCAGAAATGCTCTTCTATCTTACATACACTGGTCTAACCCTATCAATGGCTGATGCCCTAAAATAATAGGGAAATCCCAATTTGATTCTTCAAAAGCCAAAATTATGTTAAAAAGTGATCTAATCTGACATTGTTGAGTTGTGGATTGATCGGTAGTTGAATAGAAACAATGCTTTTGATGAAACCGACCTGTGATGGATGAGGAAGAACCTCCTTCGATTAATTTCAATATTCATGAAATGCCTATGATTTGTAATGATAATTGAAGTGAAAATTGATCGATACGATATTCATCTCTTCAAATGCGATGGAAATCTAGTTGTTCTTGGGTTCTTTGTCAAAATTAAACATTACTTCGCTCAAAACCCGATTCCATTGAAGCTGAAATTCGAGCAAAGCTGTTGAGAAACATATCTGCAATCAACCTTGGTTAGCCATTTACTAGTCGGAGCGGATGTTGCTAAATTCCGATTCTTGATCGGAATGCTTATTACTGGTCGTTTTCATGGTGTTGGTGCTGAAAGGTTTGGAATTGGAAGAAAACTTGCCGAGGATGAGAGAGAATAAGGAAGAGTGGAAGGGATGAGAACGTGTTTTATTTTTAAATGAAAGGTTAATTTACATAGTATGCTATTTAACACCTATTTATCATTTAGAGCATTGATTTCTTTTAAACAGGGGTTTAGATGGAGTGCAAAAATAGGGAATAAGAAATAGGGAGTATCCCTAGACTAACTCATATATAAATACATGTAGTATAATAATAGTGATTAAATAAATGAAGAATTAAAAATAAATAAATAAAGACAAAACCCACACTGTTGTGCATACATTGGTTTTTATATCTTTTAATATTTAATTATTAAAACATTTTATTATTGTAAGATGATGAAATGAATTATTGTGACTGGGAGGTTCACATTTGAATTGTAGATTGTCTAATTAATATTATTTAGTCACCTAAACCTAAATCTGATTAAGATCCTGAACTTATTTGATTAATGGCTAGAGAATGAGCAAATTTTAAAGTTAAAAGAATATTTTTCAGATTTCAATTGTATATAAGAATAAAATTGTCAAAATTTTAAAAAAACATATGTAATACAAGCGATGGTTACAAGGAACTTAACACAAAACTTAATTTAGCTATTATTAAGCATGAACTTACACCCCGCCTCTTGCGCCAGTGGTGGGTGTGGCCTCTCTCACTACAAGAAAATCACTTTTAGTGATCGTAATTTAGTGACAGATAGAAAAACCGTCACTACAAATTATATTTAGCGACAGATTAAAAATTGTCGCTCAATTTCCATCACTAATTCATGATAACTCAATTTTTATAATAGCGTAATAGGAATAATATTAAAAAAAAATTAGTGACGGAAAATATCCATCGCTAATATATAAAAAATTAGTTATGGAAAATATATGTTGCTAAAGATACTTTTAGTCACAGTTTTCTATCCATTGCTATGGGTCATCAATTATTATACAGATAATAGATTTACTAACTGGAAGTTACCATCGCTAATATAAAAAATATTTAGTGACAGAAAACATCTGTCGCTAATATAAAAAAAAATTAGTGACAAAAAATATTCATCACTAAAGATACATTTAGTGACAATTTTCTATATGTCGCTAATAAAAAAGATTGTGACGAAAAATATGTCGTTGAAGATACGTTTAGGCATGGTTTTTTATTCATCACTACAAAGTTACTTTTTTTGGGTACCAAAGTTAGTATGCTCAAGCGAGAGGGTGCAACTATGGAGACCAATTTTTGTGGGTTCAATCTCATAGGGTATACTTAGGTAGTGTTTGGAAACTCTAATAATTAGTGCTTATTTTAAGATATTGGTTTAATTTAGAATTAGAACGTTTGGTAGCATTCAAGAAGAATATAATAACTTCTCTAATTAGAGGTTTACCTCTAAAGGAATAAGTGAGGAGCATGCTACTTTTTCTATTTTACCTATTTTGCTAAAGCGCTTCAAGCATCTCCCACGCACTTGGTAAAACTATTATTATCGTTAAAATGGAGAGCGAAATGAAAAAAATGAGACTCCAACGCTTGCACCATATGTCGTCTCTAGTTTAACAGAGGAGATTTTGCTCGCTAGAATTGGCGAGCGTTTCTCCTCCCCCAGATATATATATATACTAGTCAGGTCTTGCACGTGCAAGACACATGCATGTCCTATTTCTCTCCTTAAATCTACATATATAAAATGCAAAATAAAAGTTTACTCCCCACAAGTGGCATAACCATGTTCAAAGATGCAATAAATTAAAACATTTAACTAAGTTAAACTTGATCACATAGAAAGATTAAAGAACCCTCAAAAAATAAACAGTTAGTAAGAACACAAATATAAAATTAAATTAATAAATAAATCATGTATAAAGTCCACTACTAAAAGACAACTCATGCTTCTACTCTATTTTAAGCTATCTGCAATTAATTTAATTGTTTTAATTGTGCACACTTTGCTTCTGATGTTGTTGCACTCACTTCTTACACCATGCAAATGACTCCTAAATTTTAGTCAAGAAATAAATTTTAGTCATTTGAAGAAGAAAAAATAAACATTATGCTTAAAACAATAAATATGATCGAATAGAAAGTGGCATAGAGCCACATGATCAAATTCGATAATAGTCTAAATATATGCACAATATGTCAAAATAGGAAAAATAGCTTGTTTTGATTCATGCATGAGAGATAGTTTCTAATAAAACCATACTCAAATATATATATAATTTGGATCTCATAACTAATTTGGACCATGTTAATTATGTCATAGGTGATTATAACAGCCGCATCTCATTTGTAATACAGGTGGGCCAAGCTATGGTACCTCTCTTGCCTAGACCATATCCCATATCTCTAACTTGGTTGTTACATCATGCACCGCCAGTCCGTGAGAAGAACGCTGCTCCAATCAAGGATCCCTATCATTAACAAAGAAACACAACCAAGAAATTGAAAAAGTCAAACATCAGCAAACCTCAACCATGAAACCCTAGTAGCACTGAAGCCGCCTATCAAGAATTATCATTAATCAAACCCGCAACAACAGTTCTAATACCTCCAAGAAATACGAAATCAGAGGGAAAAACTCAGTGTATGAAAATTAGTGGATGAATTATAGAAGATCTATATTAGAAAGCAAAGAACAATTAAACAAATGCCTAACTAAAGTCCAAATCAAAGCCAAACCCTAATAAAGCAGGGTAGATCCCAAAAGAACCAAAGAAATACAAGACAAAAACTCCTACCTTGAAAGAGATTTGAAAGATTCTTTCATTCACAAAAGGAGTAATCTAGATTATGGAGAGCCCTACAAAACATTGTAGATATCTAATCATAGATAGCCTTAGGAACAAACTGTATGAAGAAGAGCAGAAAGCTAGACCAAAGCTATCGAATTAGCAAACTCCGGTAGCAGGTGCAAAGATGAAGAAGACAACCATTAATCACAAGTCTCCTTATAAGAGATTGAAACCCTACTATGAAAAAGTGAGTTGAATCATCTCAAATTGAAAGATTAAAGAGCCCTAAAAAAATCCCAATCGTAGAACATAATCAAATAGAACATAAATCTAAATAAAAGAAGAGAAAAATTTCACAAATTGGGAACGGGAATTACCGGCAGGAGCACGCGGAGTCTCCTTGTAAGATTGGAACCCTAGTATGAAAAGGTGAGATGAATCATCTCAAATAAAAAGATTAAAGAACCCTCAAAAAAACTAATCGACATAACCAAATAGTTCAAAAATCAAAATAAAAGAGCATAAAAATTTAACAAATTGGGAATGAGACTTACCAGCGAGAACAAGCGGTGGGAGCAAGCGGCACAAGCAGGGGCAAAAATAAGTGACGCCAACAGCGGCGGGAGCATGTGGCAAGTAAGGGCTGGAGCAATAGCGCAAGTAAGAGAAGGGTGAGGAAGGCGGTGGAAGTATCTAGAATAGGTGGACTTGGGAACATATTAGATACGGTCATTGGGACATGAAAGGAAATAGTACAAAAGATCTATGAACACTTTTCATGAAATACCTCTCAGATATTCTCTTTTATATAAGGGTATAAGATATATATATATATATTAAACTTTTGAAAACCATTTGAACCCCCCCCCCCCCCCCCCTCCATTGGCTCTCTCTCTCTCAACGACTCTCTTTCTTCCTCAAGCTTTATCTTCTTTAAGAATGTGATTGAGGTTGGGTTTTGAATGAGTTAATACAAATGAGTTGCAGATTCTTGAGCAGAAATTTTTCCATCATCAGGTGAATTTCAAATACCTAGTTCAAGTAAGACAATGATTGTCTAGGGTTTTACAGCTTCATAGGTGCAACAGTAAGCAGATTAATACCCGTCTTAATGTATTTCTCTTGCTCACATGGAATTTACCCCCCAAAAAATTCTGATTTATTAGCCTCCCATTATTATTGTTGTTGATCTCAACCAGTCGCTCTATTAATATTCATATAAAATTTAAATTTCATGTGGATTTTCTTGGTTTATTATTTTATTGCTTCTTAAGTAGTTTTTTTTTTTATCATTCAAGACAGAATTGTTCTTCTTTATAACGGCTGGACTCGAGTTGCCATCGAGAGAACAAGCTTCACGTTTGATAGGCACTTAAATTTTCTCCACATCTCAATGATGAAACGTATGATAAAAGGTGGAGCCTGACAAGGTCTTAAAGATGGCTTTGGTTGGTTTGTTAATTTGTTATCTCATAATGTTAAGCCACTGGTTTTGAAGGGCCTCGGGTACAAGGAGTTATTTTTATCTTCTTTGTAAGTGGAGCCACTGGCGCTCAACATTTTACAAATTTTACAGTAGTTTCCACTATTCTTATAGGGATTATATGTGCTTGATACAAGTTTTATCTATTTAAATTATATTAAATAAATAAAATTCTCCACACTCTCTCTACTATCTCTTATGCATTAAATTTCTTCTTCTATCATTATTAGTTTTTTTCTTTGGGATTGGCTTTCATGGAACTAAATATGTTTCTTTGTTTGCTATTGCACTAGGGAGGTATTTACATCACTAATGATATTTACACAACATGATGGGTCTTTTGTAGATGTGGAATCGAAGCACATGATGGTATGTTAACGCCTCAAAGAACTTATCATCATATAAAAATGTTTATATTTTCCTTTTCTTCTTAAGTTATTTGACTTAAATCATTGACTATGAATTAAAGACACAGATGGAGGAAATCGTATGCCGGTATACCGCATATAGTGATAGTAGCATTGCTCAGAATGAGGTATTCACATAGATCATGGGTACAAATGGCCATGGATGCATTCAGACATACAGGTTCGGTGTCACTCCTACTCAGCTTTGTGGAGCAGCCGCCGTGACAGACACCACACACTGGAAGAGGGGCCACCTTGGATGTTGAGGCTTGTACCACGGCTGTGGAGGCTAATCTTATGACATAAATAAATGCATTAAGAATTCAAATCGAGAGAATAAACCAAACACTCGAAAGCTTTGGGAGGCATATGGGCAATAATACATTTCAAACGACCGACATAGATGCTACTCAGCCTCTAGATGATACTCAACGATGATTAGGTCGAGCTGCCTTTATTTTTTTGTCCAGACTTATGTTGATACAAATTTCTGTTGATATAGACTTATGTTTATATCCCTTCGTGGATTTATATTATGTGAATTAAACCAAATATTGAGGTGTTTAATTTTATGGTTTTTTCAGTTAATCCATTTATATTGCATTTATATATTGTTAAATGTGAAGGCGAATAGGTAACAAATTAATTATGAACAAGTTAAGTGCTACTTTTTCAAATAATATTGTATAAAAAAATGGGTGTTAGCGACAATTTTTAGTTCCGTCGCTATAAGTCAATAGCCAATAGAGACGATAATTATTTGTCAATAATAAATTTTTAGTGACGGTTATAATACCGTCGATAAATATAAGATTAATTACAATAGGATGTGACCCATCGCTAAAACATGTAATACGTGACGGAACCGTCGCTAATAGGAGTTACGAGTTACGGCCAATACTGTCTACGTTAATTGTGGGGTGTTTTTTGCTATTTAATGACGAAAAAAGTTTTCTATACCAACTGTTTTTTTTTTCGTTGCTACGTGAGCGACATATTGAAATTACCGTCGCTAAGACCTTTACCCTTGATAGTATTTCTCATGAAAGAGTGACAATTTATTTTCTGTAGTGACAATAATATGAGCAATAGTGACGGTTTACTACCGTCGTTAAAAGTGAGATTTCTTGTAGTGTCTATTGAGAGAGGTCTTGGGATTCAATTCCCAGGGTGATATGTAACAATTGCTCCAATCCCAATGCTAACCACTAACACTAACCATAGGTAAATGATATCCCAAGAAAAAAAAAACATGAACTTGGGAGGTTAATAGAAAAGACAGATCATGAACACTAGTTTCCAATAGTTCGTGCAAACATACAAATTTCAGGTTTTGCTGGATCAAATTGTCTCTATATCTACAATCAATCCAAGAGGGAGAGACAAAACAATGTTGTGCTTAGTACATGTATGGTGTACTCTTTTTTGTTTTATATTTTGGTCCTTTTTTTCACCATTTTGGTGGGGAGTGTAAATATTGGCAACCCCACCATACTTTTTTTGTTTTTTTTGGGTAATTAACTATATCATTTATCTATCTATGTCAGGGTGGTCAGGGGGTTAGGTGTGTTAGAACTTAAGGGTGGGCACTCAATGGCCACACCAGGACTCGAACACGAGTCACTCCTACCCAAAGGGAGATACACTACCACTGGGGCAAACCCAGGCATGTATCCCAAAATTCTTATGAACAAGCTTATTGCTGAAATTTAACACTAAGCTATATTAAGACCTTGGAATTGATTGTTATTATGCTGAGATCTCCTAAAAAGAATATATAAAAATCAACCTTATTATTTCACAATTTTTTTTCGCAAGAAAATTAAATATGAGAAATCATTTCTCATAAACAACTCTCTCATTGCTACTTAGACACCTTTACCAAGTATCACCACCATCACAGCGGCCACTACTACCACCCTCACTACCATCATCATCACCACCACCGCCACCTCTAACCACCACCACCACCCAATATGATAAATTGTTTTGTTATTCATAATGAATTCTAACAGACTATTTTCAAACTAGTTCTTCATACATAATTAAATATGAGAATTTAAAAACCTATGAATAGATTCTTCTTTTTTCAAGAATTAATAATCATCAAAATTGATGCCGAACACTCATGAGCTAGATAGGGATGACGACAATCAGGTTTGGGCCGGGGCGCCTTCAACCCTACCCTACCTCTAATGGGAAGACTTCTACCCCGTTTCCATCCCAAACTTGGGGCGGGGCGGTTCCAATTTATCAAAAGTCTTCTTCACCCCGTCTCCGTCCCACCTCGTCCCTTTAAGCACTAGTCGGGCAAGTAAGGGCGGGGCGGGGCGGGACAGGTTACACAATTAACCCGCCATTGCCATCCCTAAGCCATGATTTGTTTTTTTTTTGGTGATTTTTTAATAGACTTGAGATGATCCACAATTGGTGCCGGCAAGAAGACAGCCAACACCCACTCCTGTGTTGCCACATACTCCTTGCACGCATGCACAACGCCTTGGTAGGGGATTGGATATGGTCTTGCTCTCGCAAGACCAAAACAATCTTGCCTTGCTTTACCATCAGACACTGGCGATAAAAATGGCAAAAGTCATTTTATTTTCTCCCATGTTTTTTTGACTTCTCTCCATTTGATATCTTCTCCCCTTTTTATCGCAACATACTAAATGGTAAAGCAAGGCAAGACAGTTTTGGTCTTGCAAGAACAAGACTAAATCCAATCCCATTGGTTAGGTGTGTACATGAGGTATGTGGCACCATTGTAGTGGGTGCTATCAGTCTTCTGGTCAACACCAACAAGAGATGATCAGTGTCATTTAAATAACGGCCTCAAATTGTCTCTGGCAAAGCCAAAAAGGGCTTGTCTCGGGCAACCATAGAGTAGGAAACAAGTGGTGGAGAAGTCAAACTTATGGGCATGGCCCCATGACTTTGACTTCTCCACCCACTATATGACACATGGCGATAAGGTGTTGAGATAAAAGGGGAAGAGATATCAAGTGAGGAGAAATCAAAATTATGGGGAGAAAGTGAAATAACTTCTTCTCTTTTTAACGCCACATGTCCTTTATTCGCAGAGACAATCCGAAGCCTTAAATAACCCTCCCAGAACCCCGGTTCTTTTCCACGTAGCATTTCATCCTCCCTTCCCGCTCTACTGTATTGTTCGAAAAAACCCAATACAGTCCTCACTCCAATCTACCAATACATTGTCTATATACACTCACTCACCTAAAACCCTCTTGTGGTTTCTATCGAGAATACGATCCGAGAAGATTCGCGCGCCCAGAATTTCGTATAAAACGAAAAACAAAAGCAGAGAAATCGCCTAAACTGTACTTATTAGACCGAAATACCCCTACAATATACCATATTGACTTCAACTCTATCGCCAATTAATTTGCGATTTTGTTAGTTTATTTACGATTTCTGCCCTTCCCCCCGCCCTTTCCCTCTCCCCTTTCCTTTTCCTTTCCAGAAATATCGCGTTCATCTCTCTCTTTCCTGTCTTCTCGATCCAGCTCTCTCTCTCACAAGTCACAAGTCAGAAACCCTAATTTTCTTTCTTTTGGATTTGTTGCAGAGAGTTTTTTGATCTTTTACCATCGATTCAAAGCTGTTGAACACAAATGTAAGTGATTCTGGTTTTGATTTTTGTTCATTTTGATTTAAATCTCGTTCTCAACCGACTAAAATACTGTTTCTTTTTTCTATTGTTTTCTAGGGTTTGATGGATCCAAGGAGCGTGTTCTTTTCGCCCATAGATTCCTGGTCTCTAAAATAGATCAATAGGTGGATTGGTGTTTGATGGCGAACGGCACAGACTCCGAGGAGGTCGTGTTGGCATTGCCGGTTCGGACCGGTCTAAAACGCGAGTTTGCTTTCGCCTTGAAGGTTCAATCCGAGGTTTGTGGTTCGCTTGGTCGCACTCGGGCGAGGAAGTTGCAGAATAGCATTTCTGTAAATGGGGTTTCAGAGATTTCGAGCAATAAGAGATTTAAGAGCTCCAATGCTGAGGAGCAGGAGAAAGATGTTGTGGAACTTTCAATTGAGAAGGATCCGAAGAACGATCTGGTAAAATCTCTTAGTGGGGAGGGTTCTAAGAGCGATCTGGCAAAGCCAAAGAGCAAAGAGGAGCCCAAGAGGGATTCTGTGGAATCTCCAAACAAGGAGTTGAAGAAGGATTTGGTGAAACTTAAACGCGAGTTGGCTTTCGCCTTGAAGGTTCAATCTGAGTTCTCTGGTTCGTTTGGTCGGACTCGGTCGGGGAAGTTCCAGAATAGTATTTCTGTAAATGGGGTTTTGGAGAATTTGAGCAATAAGAGAATTAGGAGCTCCAAATCGAAGGAGCAGAAGAATGATATTTTAGAACCTTCAATTGACGGGGAGCCAAAGAATGATGTAGTGAAATTTCTAAGCGGAGAGGAGCCCAAGAGTGATCTGGTGAAACTTACAAGAGAAGAGGAGCCAGAGAATGATCCTGCGAAATCTCCAATCCAAAAGGATGTTATGGTGAAAGCTCCAAGTGAAGAAGGCACTGGCGTGGAAACCCCAATCGTGATTGATGGTAGTAGCGAGGTAGAGAATGCTTTACCGGAGAAACCTAAACCTCCGAGGCGGTTAACTCGTTCAGCCTTGAAACTTAAGTTAGAGGCAGTGGAGATCTCAGCAACAAGTGCCAATTCTGTTGTACGGGAAGATGCTAAGAAGGAAGCAATTATAAAAGGTGATGGAAAAGTATCCTATGTAGAAACCCCAGTTGTGATTGATGATAGTAGAAAGGTAAATAATGCTTTACCAGAGAAACCCATGAGGCAGCTGAGTCGTACAGCCTTGAAACCTAAGTTAGATGCAGTGGAGATCTTAGCAACAAGAGGCAATTCTGTTGTATATAAAGATGGTAAGAATAAAGCAATTATAGAAGCTGAAGGAAAAACATCCAATGGAGAAAAAACCCCAGTTGTGATTGATGATAGTAACGAGGTACAGGATGCTTTACCAGTGAAATCTCCGAGGCGGTTTACTCGTTCAACTTTGAAACCTAAGGAAGATTTAGTGAAGATTTCAGCTACAAGTAGCAATTCTGTTGTATCTGACTATAATAAGAATGAAGCAATTATAAAAGCTGATGGAAAAACATCCAATGTTGAAACCCCAATTGCAATTGATGATAGTACCAAGGTACATAATGCATTGCCAGAGAAACCCCTGAGGCGGTTTACTCGATCAGCCTTGAAACCTAAGGTAGAGCAAGTGGAGATCTCGCCAGAATTAAGTGGCAGTTCTGTTGTATCTGAAGATGCTAAGAATGAACCAATTACAGAAGGTAAGGGGAAAACAACCAATGTGGTTGGCACATTAAGAACACCTCGGAAGAATACGCTAGAAATGAAAATGTCGAAAAAGATTGCCTTGACCAAGTTTCCCTCAAAGCTCAAGGAGCTCCTGGAAACTGGTATGCTAGAGGGATTGCCTGTCAAGTATGTATGGGGCAAGAATGTACACTTGACCAAGGTACATTATTCTTTCCATGGAACCAAGATATTTCATTTCATTTATTTTAATTTTTCCCGAGGCTTATGTACTGACATTTTATCATAGACAAGAAGTCTTCGGGGAACAATTAAAGATGGTGGGATTTTGTGTTCCTGTAATTTATGCAGGGGAAACAAAGTGAGTATTGTTTGTTACTTTAATTTTGTTGAGTGTGCTCACGCAGTAACGCTGTTGAAAGTCTCAAATGAATGCTTGATTTTGTTGTTGTTAATGTAGGTTGTTACACCTTTCCAATTTGAGCACCATGCTGGTAGTTTAAATAAACATCCGGCGAAGTATATGTACCTGGAAAATGGGAACAGCCTCCGCGTGGTGTTGAATGCATGCAAGGACACTCCTTTGGACACATTGGAAGCAACAATTCAAAGCGCCATTGGTTCTTCACCTGTGAAAAATGCTATCTGTCAGGATTGCAAAGGTGAGGTTTGCACTTATAACCTTGGATCTATTGAAGTGTTTGGTTCCAAATGAGGTCAAAGTATGACGAAACATGTGAAGAATTCTAGTCATTGTAATGCATGGGTGTCCAATAACATATAGGGTCTTTTCCTTCATCACGTGCCGGGTGTTCATTGCCACTATGCAATTCATGCATGGAATCAAAAGAATCTCAAGCTAGTGCAGCTCGAACGGCTGGTACTAGTCCAAGGTATGCTTTGTTTCACAGCTACTTCCAACTGTGGCGCTTCTTTCATTTATGCTCTGGAGATTAGTATATATTTGTTAGTTGTAAATAAACAAATGAAAAGGACATTGACAAAAAAAACCATCAACTTTAGATCATGCTCAGAGCATCATTTAAACCATTTAGGTGGCATAAGGAGGGGTAGGACTCAAGATATCTATTTGCCAAGCTGAGGACACTTTTAGGAGTGTCAATAGCTATGTTACACAAACACAGACACGAGTGTTGGTGCTGCACCCAGACACAGGGTGTCAGACTTGAACACTGGGTGTCAGACACGACAAACAAAGAAGGGGACACTAGAGCATATTTTATTTTAAAAAATTTATAATTTGTTATATGGATAATACTATATAAAACCAAAAGAAAACAAATTAAATATAAAAACAAAATTATTGCAAACAACACTAAGTAATATATTAAAAACTATAGTTCATCGAACAATATACACGAGACATGAATCAAAACAAATAAACTAATGAAGTAATAAACATATGTTAATTCTAAATGTTTATGCTATTCTCACAAATGATTAATTTTAAAGAGGTTTTTGTGGTATGAATTTAGCTCGCCAACACCTCTATTCCTATCTCCACCCTTCTTTTCCAAATTCAAGGATCGGTTATTCCTCCTACCTATGGAGGACGAAAGTGATCCCAAGACTAAATGATAAAATAAATAAATAAAAAGACAGAAATCAGAAAACTCTTCTTCAACCACTTTCCTTCATCCGGATTTCATGTTCCTCGCATACCGCTTGTTTAATACCCTAAACTACTAGAAATTAATAATTTCACAAACTTTGTTGCAAACCTTTTGAATATTGCTCTCCAACGACCCCGTCGCCCAAGTACCTAAAATGAAAACAATAAAGAAGATCCCAACTCCAATCCTCCTCCGAGGCTAGGGTGTAAGCTCTTGCTCTTTTCTTCAAATTCTAGAATTTTGCGGTCTTCCCAAAATTTCTAGAAATCTCAAGGGGTTTCAATCTAAAATCTAGTCCAACTAAAGTTTCTCTCTTCTTAGGGTTTTCAAGGTGGATGCAAAGTTTATGACTTTCAAGACTTAATTGAGACAGAGGGGTGAGGGGCATTTTATAAAGGTGAAAAAGAGGGAGGTTCTCTTTTTTAAGCGATGTGGGACTAAAGTTTTTCCCAAAAATTCAAACAGTTCTTGAAAAAATCAATTTCTTCCCTCATTCGGGCTCAGGTTAACTTGAGCTTAGATTGGGCTTTGACTATGGTTTGACCTAGGGTTATTTCGGAGTTCGGATCTCCTTTGTTGAGTACATTTTTCGGTACTCGGAGCTAAAAGGGCCTTTGGAGTTTGGCCTTGCAAAATTGGGTGTCTACACCCCTCATTCCCACACATTTGAAACCTCAAGTTGAGAAGAACCTCACTTGCCCTCATTCCCACACACATTTGAAACCTCAAGTTGAGAAGAACCTCACTTGAGAAAACCCTAGTTTTTAAATTTTTTTTTTTATTATCTTGGTTAAAGTAAACCCTAAAATCCTAGATCCACTTAGCACTCAGAAATGATGACATTTGGAGGAGACCTAAGAGTACTTTCATGAAGACCTTGAAGGATCAAAGCTACACTTTGGAGAACCGTAGTTTGGAGAGTTCAGATCTTCTTTATTTGTGTTCATCTTAGGTACTTGGAGTGGAAGACTTTGGAAAAGCGATCAAAGGAGCACGGATTTGCAACAAGGTTAGGACTTCTTCTAACCCCTAGATTTAGGTCTCCTTCTACTCGTCTGGGTTTCCTCCTTTAATTTTTTCTAGAGTTTAGGATCTCATCCAAGCAGCATGTGAGGAATTTGAGATCCAGACGAAGGAAAATATCTAAAGAGGAGACTCCGACTTCCTTGTGGGTTTCATGCAAATAAGGACTGTTTTCATCCTCCATATGTAGGTGAGGCTCCCCTCGAGTCGGTCGAGGAAATGGTGGCCTTTGTTGATATTAGAGAGGATCCCCTAATAGAGAGAATCACCCCTGTCAGTCGAGAAAGGGTGCATTCCAATCTCGAAAAGAAAGGGGAGGGAAAGTTTGTTAAATCCCTTTGTTTTTTTTCTCAGATTTTAGAAGTCTCCATGCTCTTTTTTTTTTTTACAGGAAACTGGATTTTAGGATCCTTCTCACCTTAAGAGGTGAATTCCACTGCCGATATTACAGGAATATCAAAGAAACTTCGGGGTATCTTTTGCATCTTAAAAATCTTCATGCTTTGTTTTACAGTTTTCTAAAAATCAATCTCGTCAACCTCAATTCCATCGCCGATATTTGAATTGTTTGGAAAACATGTTCTTTCTCATAGGAAGAAGAGTCCGTCCACGCCGTCCCCTTGGTGCCAAACACTTTTTTCTGTGCCTTTTCTTGCATAGTTGTCAATAGATGCTCTATCAGCTTCCAGGTTTCCTTAGGGACATATAGGCATTCCTTAACATTCCTTCCCATATGAGCCAAGTGCTCATTAAACCTAGTGATGCCCTGTAATTATCCTCAATCAATATTTACACTTAATCTTGTGCCTATCCCTATTCACCCTTTCTTTGTGCTCCCTACCAAATATAGAAGAATCTTCTAGGCACAATTAAGTACTAGGACACAACAATTAATATAGCAATGAAATATATATGATAATGTTTACCATAAAAGATTCAGACAAATTTTTTTTCTTTTGCTCAGTAATCAAGCCAAAAATATATTAATAGGAGAAAAAGAAATACAAGCAAAGAAAGCAAAGGCGCAAAACAGAGTTTACAAGCTAGTAAACGGAGAACACCAAGACATAGAACACAAGCCTGCCTCCTATAACCTAGCAACCTCGACCAAAATGAATCAACCCAACATAGCACGTAATTCCTCCCCATTTGAGTGAAGACCCGCCTATTCCAAAATGACCATCTGAATCCGAGCACATAAACGGGATTGAGAGATTGAGTCTTCAAAGACTGAGATTTCTCTCATTCCATAGCATCCATGATATGATAGTATGACACCCGACAAAACTGCCCAAAGCACTTCCCATGCCCCATCCTTGCTTGGCCTAGACCAACCGGCTAAGAACCCTTGAAACGATGAGAGGAAGTCCATTCCCAGACAAGATAGAAAAAAACCCCAAATTCTGGCCACGTATGAGCAATGAAGGAGCAAATGATCCACTGTCTCTTCGGCTTCGAGACACATGAAACACCGGTTGGCCATCTTCCACCCTTGATGTTGCAAGTGAGAATTTTTTTCAAGAAAACATTCCAGAGAAAAAACGAGACCTATGAGGGAGGTAGGCTTCCACATTCTCGATGGGGGAAGAAACCCATGGGGACTGGACTCCCAAACTGATATAAAGATCTAACTAAGAAACTCTCATTCTTACTGCCAAACCAAACTTTGTAATCCCTCATCTCAGCACATAGGGAAATGGAGTTTAAGTGTGCTAACAGGCGAGACACATCCTCAACCTCCCAATCGTTCAAGTCTCATCTAAGAGACGGGCTCCAAACCACCCCCTCCCCCCTCCTTTCAAAATAATCCCCTACTGCTGCCTCCTTGTTTGTGACAAGCAAGAAAATATTGCCAAAATCATCCCGAAGCTTAGAATTTATGCACCACATGTCTTTCCAGAATCTCACTAAGTTCCCTTGACCCGCTCTAAATTTGAACCTTGGCACCACCAAACTAGCTGTAGCCATGATACCCTTCTAAAGACCCAAACCATGAGAGATACTAACCTGCTTAGGGACCTAACATGACTCCTCCCCATATTTAGCCACGATCACCTCACACCATAAACTTGATCTTTCCACACCAAATCGCCAGATCCATTTCCCTAGCAAGGCCTTATTCATGCTAACCAAAGATTTCATATTCAACCCCCTATTATCCTTAGGTTGGCAAATTTTATTCGAACGCACCAAGTGATAACTAAACGAATCCACCCTCCCATTCCACAGAAAATCTCTCTGCATCCGCTCAAGCAAGAGGGCCACTGACTTAGGGAGGCTAGCCAGGGTACTATGGATAAGAGTAAGTTTGCCTCCCTTTGAAAGGTAATGAGTCTTCCATCTAGCTAACCTTTTCTCGCACCTCTCAATCACCGGCGACTATACCTCGTTCGATTTGAATCGGCCCCCTAAAGGAATGCCCAGGTACTTCGACGGAAGCACTCCCATTCTGCACCCAAAGCAAACTGCCAGTTGATCCATGATAAAAACTTATCCTACTTGAACTATCTCAGACTTAGCCAGGTTGACCCTAAGCCCGGACACCGCTTCAAAGCACCGAAGGAGACATCTAAGGTGCAAAAGATGGTTAGGCAACGTGCTACAAAAAATCAGAGTGTCATCAGCAAACTGGAGATGGGATAAACGCCTTTGAGAAGTGCCAGCCGAGAAGCCCTCGAACACTAACCCTTCTGCTCTAGAAAGCATCCTACTCAAAGCCTCCGAAACTAACACAAACAAAAATGGGGATAACGGGTCTCTCTGCCGCAACCCCCTAGAGCTAGGGAAAAAGCCAACCGAACTACCATTCAGAATGAGATAGAGGATATACACATCTGCATCCACTTCCTCCATTTCGGCCCGAACCCCATTTTGCCAAGAACATAATCCAAAAAGCCACAATTCACATGATCATAAGCTTTTCCCATATCTACTTTGCAAACAATTCCAGGGGAATTAGCCCTAATCTGGGCATCACTACACTCATTTGTTATCAGAATCCCATCCGAAATCTATCTCCCTCCCACGAAAGCTCCTTGAAAAGGAGAGATGATAAAAGCCATCACTTTCTGAATACGAGCTGCCAAGACCTTAGCAAGGATCTTGTACAAACTACTCACGAGATTGATCGGCCGAAAGTCCTTGAGCTCCACTTCGGGGTCAACATCACAAAGGTATGATTCAACACTCTATCAAATCGCACTGAAGAATGAAATTCCTTCAACACCTCCAACACATCTCTTCCCACAATATCCCAACATGTCTTGTAAAACTCAATAGAGAAACCATCCGAGTCTGGGGCTTTATCTCGCACCATACCCCGAATAACACCTAACACCTCTTCCTCCTTGAATAACCCCTCCAAAGAGGACCTTTGCTCCATGGACAGGCTTGCAAACGAAATACCATCCACCCTCGGCTGCCAACTTTCCTTCTCTTGATACATCTCTTTATAGAAATCTATAGCACTATCTTTAATATCTCTGTTCCTTTCTTTCCAAACCCCGTCCACCTTTAACTTCGAGATAAAATTCTGCTTCCTATTAAAATTTGCTGAATGTTGAAAAAACTTAGAATACCGGTCACCCTCTTTTAGCCATCTCGTTTTAGCCTTCTGTTTCCAACTAATCTCCTCGAGGTTGAGTGTCGCGACCCAAAATCCCACCTAGGAGTTATGAGACTTTGGCATCGTGAACTCACATACAAACCATCCTGCGAGAGAGTATCCAAGGCATTCTAAATATTGAACCTGAAAATTTCTTCTATATAGAACATTATCCCATGTACAGGAGTCAACTAAGACTGTAAAAACTAAAACTTGTACATAAATAGAAAGGAACTATATACACAAAATCCATCACTTGAGTTACCAACATAAGTCCAATGCAAAACCCCCAAAATGAAACCCCAAATATATGTTGCTCTGCCTCAACCATAAGGCCACATGTCAAGGCCCCTATCATCGGTATGATGATCCCAAGCAAGCTCCTGCTCGACTCTCGGTTCCGGAGCATGATCGTCCAACCTGGAACCTACCGACATAACAGTTCGGCTGAGCATTGAATACTCAGCGTATATAAACTACTAACTAACAACGTTATAAAACATTAACATATCATATAACGTACAATTCATCATATAACTTGCAAAATCAGAGTGCAGAATCCAAAATTAATTAACAAGCGTATACATTGAATCATAACGTATTTCGATATCTTATGAGTTCCTTATGAATCTTATGAGTCTTGTGAGTTCTTTATTCATCTTATGAGTTTTAGTGTATGAGCATTTTATGAGTTCCTTATGAGAATCAAGCTTCGCTTATTTCATTTGGGCTAGCACCCGAACTATGAATGGACAGACATGCATAACATTCTTCATTGTACATGCTTAACTAGTACCCGAACTATGAATGGACGGACATACCAGCTTCGTACATACTCTACTGATACCCGAACTATGAATGTACAAACATATTCGCATTACATATTTTAACTAGTACCCGAACTATGAAATGGAAACTGACATACCAGCGTTACATATTTTAACTAGTACCCGAACTATGAAATGGACGGACATACCAGCGTCTTATGAGTTTTACTAGTACCTGAACTATGAAATGGACGAACAAACTAGCTTCTTATGAGCTCTTATGAGTCTTCTAAACATTACTCATGAGCTTTATTTTATGAGAGTTATGAGCATTGTTTATGAGAATCCCTTATGAGCTTTTGCTTATGAGTTATACTTATGAGCCTTCGGATACCCATACTTATGAGAAATCTCACTAATTCAAAACATACACATGCATAGCATGGAGTACTTGTGAGCATAGAATAATTGTGAGCATCATGGGATAATTAGAAAGCGTTTAAACATCATCACATGCCCATAGAACTACAATCATAGAAATATCATACATGTGCTTAGAGTGTTTGTGAGCATTAGAGTATACTTGAGAGCATTATAGTGATCATAGAAAGCTTTTATCATTGAGTCACATACATAAAGTACTTAGGAGCACCAGGCATAGAGTACTTAGGAGTAGCATGGTTTTCTTAGAGAGTGATTAAAACATATAAATAAATCATGGAATTTCATTCATGGAGTTATAATAGTATCCATTT
Source organism: Tetracentron sinense (assembly GCA_015143295.1). Classification (NCBI taxonomy): domain Eukaryota; kingdom Viridiplantae; phylum Streptophyta; class Magnoliopsida; order Trochodendrales; family Trochodendraceae; genus Tetracentron; species Tetracentron sinense. The sequence goes on from CM026562.1 coordinate 30,813,752, forward strand.
CCATATTCTTATTTATACAAAACTCTATTATTCAAACATGGTAGGCAAGGAAAACCATAAAACCATTAAACATCATGCAACTCCCAATTTCATTTCAGTTGCTTCAATAGTATACGCATATAAGGCTCTATGCCTTAGTTTTCTCCAAAACGTGTTTCAATAGCTACTAAGCATCAATGAATTAGAACATGAAGAGAGTTAGTAGATTGTATCTACTTCATTTCATCTAAATAACAAGCTTTTCATCGTACTTTAAATATATTTCATCAAAAACTATATATTTTTCATAAAAACTCAAGCCTTTCATCATACTTAATCTTAATAAATCATAACATAGCTAGTCAGTAGAGAGTATCTACCTCTTGAAGGATTGCTTTCCTTCAACTGAAAGCTTTTAGAAAGCTTGAGGGATCAAGATCCAAGCTTCAAAAAGCTTATGAAAATCTGGAAACAAGAACAGAGCTTCACTTCTGCTCTTAGACTACAACCAATAACTAACCTCAGAGAAATCCAAACTTGATGAATCACTTTGAATTCGAAATTCAAATGTTGGAACACCAAGAAAGCAAAAAGAACTCTTCATTTGATGGCAAACACAAATTCAAGAACACCCAAGAAAAATCTCAGCTTTCTTTTTCTTGTTCTCTTTCATTTTCTCTCACAAATCCAAGCTTAGAGTTTGAGTAGAGTAAACCCACGAATTCCCCTTCTATTTATAGGCCAAAGGTTGCCAAAAACCCAAAAATATCTTGAGGAAATATCTCCTAAGGTCTGTGGCAAGTTACAGATTGTTTCTGGGTGTTTTTGCCCTTTTACGCGCTTGAAACGTCGACGTTTGGTCTCCAAATGTCAACGAATGGCTTCAGACGTCGACGTTTGAGTACTCTGACTGGCTTGCGTTTTTGCGTTTTGGTATTTCGACCATAACTTTTGACTCGCTTATCGGATTTGGACGATTCAACTTGTGTTGGATTCGTCATTCAAAGGGGAACAATTTTGTATCTAATTGACAAATCCCAATTCTAAGTTTTTAATGGTCTAAATGGGTTCTAAAGCTGATTGGTCTAGGATGAATTGCAGCAGACCAGAATTTCAGCAGATTAGTTTTCAGAAATCCAACGTTTGATCCAACTTCGACTCAAAATCTGAAAAAGTGATAAACATGAATCTCGAAGAGGGTTTCGATATCTTTCCAAAAATTCAAGAATCACTCAATTCCGATCAACAATGAGAAATCGAGAGCTCCTTAAAGTTGAGGATATGTTAAGACATCCTTCTTCTTTGATACTTAGAGTATTTTATACTCTTGTTCTCTCATCCCAAACACCCAACAACAATACTTAAACTAATTTAAATCATTCTTCTTATTGCTCATAAACCAAATTACATAAATAGTCCTTGGCCTTCACAAGACTTGTGTCTATGGCACTATTCACAACACTATTCACAGCACTATATATAGCCTAGTGAACTCGGTTCTGGGGTTCTACAAGTGTTCTATACCCTAAGTTCCTAGCCACATAGAGTATTATTATACTCTTGTTTTGAGACTCATCACACACCTAAAACCCTCACTTTACTCACTACAAAACAAATAAAAAAATGGAAGGCCTTAGGCCATTTCACACATTGTGCAAAGGCACTATTCAATGCCCTATTCACATCACTATGAACCTGGATCCGGGGCTCTACATACTAACATATAATCCATTTTCTTCGCTTCATATTCTTGGGATTCCAATACCGACAATTCTCTTTGAGCAACCAAACTCTCTAGCATTGCAATCTCCCTGAGAAGCCCACCCAATCTAACCTGGATATTTCCAAACACCACTTTATTCCACACCCTGAGTCTCATTTTCAGAGCTTTCAATTTTCAACTAAAGCGAGAACTAGTTGACCCTCAACCCCCCTCCTCGCTCTACATTGTGTTCACGACAGCCTGAAACCTCTCATCCTTGAGCCACATGTTCTCAAAACGAAAAGGAGTAGGGCCTCTTGAGAAACACCCAGTCTCTAACACAATAGGCCAATGGTCTGAGATCGGATTGGGAAGAGAAGAATGCGAAACATTAGGGAATTGATTCTCCCATTCCGGGGCTGACTAAGAACCAGTCTAGGCGACTGGCTCTTCCACTAGAACTTGAATATGACCATGTATACTTGCCCCCCTCGCAACGGATAATCAATAAGTTCATGCCGACGGATGAACTCCCCGAACCTCTTCATTTTCACCGTAAGGACACTCCCCTCTTTCTTCTCTGAAGCTAGACGAATGCAATTAAAATCTCCTCCCAAACACCAAGGTTCACCCCATCTCACGCTTTACATCCTCCAACTCCTCCCATAGCTGCCTGTCCTCCGCCCCTCCCGAGGGCCCGTAAACTCTAGTGAACAACCAAGCAAAAGTCTCCCCAACCAATCTACAAAGGTTGAAAATTGAGAATGCACCCTATTCCATCTCCAAGACCTCCACCTTGGATCTATCCCACAAGAGTAAGATCCCACCAGAAGCACCAAATGAAGGGCTCGCAACCCACCCCGGACCACTTGTGTCCCACGAGTCTCTAATATGAAACTCCTTAATAGCTTCTAGTTTAGTTTCTTGGATGCAAACAATAGATGGCCTCTTCATGTGAACAAATTGCTTGATTGCCACCCTTTTTTCAGCCTGCCCCATCCCCCTAACATTCCAAGAAATGATAGAGAAATCTAACATTGAGAAACTTTACGACCCTTACATGGCATAGGACTACAAGACACCCCCTGATTCTTTGGTGTATCATAGTTAAACCCACTCACCAACTGCCTTTGCTCCATCTCGGAATACCCTGGCCGCCCTTTGCCAGTCTTAGACGGATGCTTAATCACCTCTGCCAACCCTGTCTTCTCTATATTCCGAAATAGAGCTCTCGCCTCAACCTCATGGCCTTCAATTGAAACACCCAAAAACCTGCTCAAATCTTCCATGTGATTGATTACCCATTCTGATGCCTCCTCCGACCCCAATTGAGCTTCCTTGTCAGAACTTCCGTTACTTCTAACCCCGAGCTCATCTGGAAACAGCTCTGGCCTCACTAACTCAACAAGACTATTTCTCTCTTTAGAATAATTCCACTTTTCTGAGAACATCGAGCCCTCCTCTAGGAGTGCAGACCTTCCTTGCCCAAAGCTATCTTCCCCCCCGAGGGAGACACTCCTTCCATCCTTTCCCCCACCATCTTGACCTGAGCATGATAAAGTAAGGTACCAGGAGGAGAGCTCAAAGACATACCTGGTAAAGGCCTCGAAACCTCGATCTTCGACACATCCACCCCGCCGCCCTTTGGACTGCTATTCAAGTCACCATGCGACCCCGCCCTCCTTCTGGACCTCGGGAATATCTGCATCTCTGATCCACTCACAGTGACTTCAAGATCTTGGGATTTCGAAACTTCCATAGCTGGGGAATCTTTCCAAACACGAGCACCCGAGCCCTTGACCTCCAACATACGACCCTGAATTAAACCATCTCCTTTATCCTCCTCCCGAACACCTACAAAAGGATTTGAGCCACCTAGAACCTCAATACCCTTAAGCTTCCCATCTACTCGCCCCTTGGAATCAAAACCCTCTTGCGCCTGCCTTATCCCCATCAGCGAGTCTGCGCAGGAACTCCTCGCCACTGGTGATTCTTTTGGATCCACCTCCACGACAAACCCTTGACGACGATTCACTGGAGGCTCTGTGCTGCAATTCAAAACACTGCCCTTCGAAGACACGATTACTGACTGAGATTGCATGCCCCTGCCAGACTTCGAGGATAAAAGAGAAGAGCGATGGATCAAGGACCCTATCAGAACCGGGTCTGACTCCTCACCCCCTGGACCAACTAATATTGATGAGTCCCTGGGCCCAACCTTATTTGAACAACTCAACAAAGAAGGGGGGCCTAAGCCTGACGAGCACTCCCCAAACCCTAAGACATTGGGCCCAAGGGAAATAGGCCAACTAGCCGATCCAACAGTTTGCTGATCTAGGCCAGAAATGATAAAGCACGGGCCCTCCTCCCAAGGGCCTGAAAAGGGAATCACTCGATTTTTGCTCAAAATGGAGTCCAGCTAGGGAGCACTCCCCCCCACCCACAGGTTTCGAATCCAGGGATTCTGAAACCACCTTCTCCGCAAACATCTGCTCTCCCACTCGAGATTCAACCAGCTCTTCATCTATCGCTCATCTGATCCAACGCAATCTTTTCCTACGAAAGGTCCTCTTACTATTCCGAGACGCGAATCTGCTGTTCCTTGATTTGCTCTTAGCTAAAACTGGGTATATCTCGATTTCACCTTCTTCCTTCTAACCTTCACCTCCACCTTTTTCCTCAGAAAAGACCCCCAACCGCTTCTTAACCTTTGTATCGCATACCTCCTGCTGATGTCTAGGACTACCACCTTTGGAATCACCAATCACCTCCTCACTAGCTTTGCCACTATGGAAATCCCTTACTGACAACCCCTGCTTCGACGTACCAGGTTTTGATTCTGCCATCAATGCTCCAATCCCACTTGGAATCGTCGGATGAACTCCTTCCTCCTCCCGGCCATCGACCCCTTCTCGCCTGCGATCTACCGCCAACGATTCCGGCCACACCGAGCCAAGATCACCAGGCTCCTCGACCCAACACGAGATTTCCAGAGGGAAGGAAGAGTAATGGAAATTCAACGAAATCAGCCTAGGTATGCTCCTCAAATCTCCACACACTTTAATTTTCGCCCTATTTAGATCTGATCTGGAATACGTTGTTTGATGGATCTCCATCAAACCACCACACAGCTTCCCAATCTGAGAAAAAAATTGTTCCTCCCATAAATGAAACGCTAAGCCCTTAATTGCAATCCATCTGGGCTTAAGAAGGCTTGTAAATGATAAAATATTTGATGATGGCCATCACCTGTGAAAGCCTACAAAAGAACCATTCTTCAAAGGGAAGCATTTAGACCCACACAAAAGACTTTTGTTACTCTCCAATTTCGGGAAGAAAAGCGCCCTTTGAGTTTCAAACGGAAAAAGCTTCACTTCTGGATCTAAGGGAAGTAAGGATTGAATAAGAAGCACCACTTATTTCCTTTGGCTACGATCTCCAAGTCCTCCTACTGAACATACCACTGAATCCGCCCAATCCCCGAAAGCTTCTACATCTGACTCCACCATCACCTTGCACTGAGAACCCTTCTGCTCCACATGACTAGATATTCCATCCTTCAGCTTCCCTGATCTTTGATCCTCCGAGATATGACAAGCCCGAGGCTCCAAAGGGGCATTAACCACTGAATTCTTACCTACTGCAAATGAGATAACTGAGATGTCCCCCTGCCTTGAGTTAAATGCTCAAAAGCTGCGTTGAAAGTCTTCCACCCCATTTGCCATGGGCCCCGAGGGACAATAACTCTCCTACATCTACCTGATCCCTGGAACAGTTAGGGAAAAGAAACTTCCTCTTGCGTTAACTCTCCTTTCCCCCATTAAAGACCCAAAAGATCCCCTGAAGGTCCTTACCAAGTATCCTCCAAAAGAAGAGATCACCTCCCCTATGGTTCTGGACATCCACACAAACGCTTCCTGCTCTACCTCCATCCTGCTGATCGATCCTCCTCTTCCCCTCTCAATGATTTGAATCAACCATAGCCCCTTGCTCTCCGCCTCCTGAAGCTCAAATGACTTGAACGCCACTGCAAACAACCTTCTCTTCATGGTCAAAATCGATGATTTGAATCAATCATAACCCAAGTTACTTGAATTTTGTGGGTGTCATGCTTGAATCCATCACTCTCTCATTACTTCATCATACGACTCGTAAGTTTGAAATTTCTTACAAGCAATCTGGGAATACCATGCTTTGCAAGTTGAATAAAATTTGCATGGTAAGAAGCTAAGAAAAAATACTAGAATTTTAATATAATATAATTATAAAACTAGTTTATATGGACATAAATAAATATCAGTCTATTCTCACGGATTAATCTAACCCCAAGACCGCCTTCCCAAAAAGGGCAGCAAATTGCCCCCACTCCACCGAAAGGTACTTCATAGCTTTCATCTGATCATTCCATAAGAAATTTCTCTACATCGACTTTTAAACACTAGCCATGGACACAGGAATATGAAGCAAAGATAAGAAATACGTCGGGAAAACCAACGCAAGTCTAGCACCTTTGGACTTGAAGCAGCCATCCTCCTAGAGACTCTTTCCACCATGAGATCGTATGAAGATTTAGATTTGTTTGAAGCTCCTAAAGGCATACCCAAGTCATACGCAGGGAAGCTACCTATTCTACACCCCAATGCCACCCCTCTAAAACATCTAAATGTGACACGTTTCACATGCTGAAAATTCACATGTCCTCAAATTCACTCTCAGACTTAGAACAAATTCAAAACAACTAAGAGGGCTCCCTACTTGAAATCCTTGGACTACTAAAATAGCCAATTGGGTACAATGTATTAAAACGCTAAGGCGTGAGGCGAGGCGTTCCACTTGTCTAAGGCGTGAGGTGTAAGCTTCTTGAGATTTGTTTTTGTAATATCTAAAAAATATTAAAATATGCCATTTAAATGTTTATTTCAATTTCCAGTCTAATTATATAAAAAAAAATCTTCCCTGCAGGATTTTGGAAGATCTGACTTTCCAACTATCAAATAACTTCAGAGTTTACCTATAGGCAATCAGCCAATCACTAAAAAAAAAGTGGAAGGCGACAAAAAAAAATTCATATACCCCAATGAAAATATTGGGTCTCGCCTAAGAGTTGTAGGCTGGATTTAGAAAAAACAGGGCCATATCCTGTGGGTTGGACTGGAGTGAGTACATCTTGGAGGAACTAATTTCAACATGTCCATTCTTGTAAACACCAACATGTTTACTGTACCGAGGTCTATCCCGTGACTGTTCCCAGCTTGTAGAGCTCAATACGATTTTGGCTTTGTAAAGCCCATAATGAAAGAATAAAGGCAGCAACATGTTCATAAATTGCCAGAAGTTCACAAACCATCCGATTCAGGTTCTTCCACTTTCTCTTTTCTTCTTATTCTCTCTCTCTCTCTCTCTCTCTCTTAAAGAGAGGAGAGGGGTGAAGACGCTGTGTTTGTTCGTCTCACCCTTTCCTAATCTGTTAAACTTTTTTTTTTGTTGTAGATTTTTTGTAGAAGACAAATAAGTAGAAAGGGATGTTTTTAATGAGACCAAGACGAAACAATTTTTTTTTTTTTAAATAAGGCATACGATACCTACAATAAAGCGTTTAAATGCGTATGCCCCCACGTGAAGCGTACGCTTTTACCACGCCCCAAACAAAAAGCTTACACATTTAATTCTTTTCCGCCTTTCGCAAACGCCTGGGGGCGTTTCTCAAAAGCCTCGCCCCGAAGCGCTCCTCAGTGTGTACGCCCTCAATGCTTTTAAAAACACTGGTCGGGTACCCATTGACTAAAGATGAAAAAGAAACCAAATCGTAGCACTAAGTCAGCCAACACTTCCACTTGATCCGAAAGCCCATGTGCCTCATCACATAATCTAAAACTCCCCGTTAATATGAATATATGATCGTAGGACTTCTCCAAATCAAATTTACAGAGTCTTCCACTTCTCCACATCTCATCTAAACATTCATTGGCAATTAAAATTTCATCCAAAATTTGTCTCCCCCTAACAAAGGCACATTGCGGCAGCGAAATGATTGAGCTCATCAACCTCTTTAATCTCTCTGCCAAAACCTTAGCTAGAATTTTATAGATACCACTCACGATGCTAATCAGACAAACGTCTATAAACTCCTGAGCACCTCCAAACTTAGGGATCGAAGCGATGAAAGTACTATTGAGCATCTTATCGAAAGAGACGGTACTGAAGAATTATTCAATATCTCTCATAAAATCAGCTCCAATGATAGGCCAACACCATTTATTTAACACCTTTCAACCCAGACTCTTGTCACTGGTTGAAGATATATGATTCCCACTCCCTTTTACTTAGTATAATTTATATTCCATTAGTTATCAACTGAAAAGAGTGAAAACTACCCTTACTTACACAGTAACAAAGTTCTCCTATTTTTTTTTTTTTAAGTCTCGAATAATAGGTGACTTTTTCGTCGAACAATTAATCCGTGAAGTATTCATGACTTCTTAAAAAAATCACGACTTTCTTAAAAGGTCCCGAATAATATATAATATATGAAATATGTTTGCTCATATTTTTCATAATTAATACTATTATTTTATATTATTTCATATTTTGCCCAATATTTTTCTAATATATTTTTGAAAATTTTGAATTTTTTCGATTTGTTTTCTTTTGTAATTCTCCCTAGGCAAATAATTCCCGAACTCCGACTTGGTAACTATGGTTGGTATCATGTTGCTAAGAGAAAATACAATTATGGCAACATTTTTCCTGATTTTTAATGCCTGTGAAGTTTTAGTAATTTTGATCGAATAGCATCAATTAGTTAATTTTTCTAACAGCTTTGTTTAGTTAAATAATTTGTCAAGTTATAGGAACTTCTAACCTTCGGCTTACAAAGGCATGTCTTTTGCTACATCTTCAAGGAACTCAATTCCATAACCTAAATTCATGTAGGAGCAGCAATTATATGGTTGTTCAATTAAGAAATGTGAAAGATGAAACTTAAGTTAGGTTTCCTTCTGTTAGTTTGGCAAAATAAAAATGCACATTCCATCTTCTGATGCTCCATCTTTTTTATATAACTTCTATGTCTGGGTTACTTCAGGTCCTCAAAAACAAATATGATTTTAAAGTCCTCTAACAGTGCTTCAAAGTGTATCTCATCTCAAAGTAAGAGTGGTCAAGGGAAGATAACAAGGAAGTAGGTGTTTTTTTTTTGGTTTTATTTTTATTTTATCGGTTTAATTTATTTGTTGATATATTTCAGTTGAGGATGTGGTTTTGCTTAGCTATTCTGTTCAAGTAAGTTACTAAACCTTGTTAGTTTTTTGGATGTCTTTACTAAAGAGATCTGCGGTTGCATAAATTGGTCTTTGAGGAAGATGGGCTACCTGACGGAACTGAAGTAGCGTATTATGCACGTGGACAGGTTTTTTTTAAATGAAGATGATGCAAGATAGTCTCCTTTTTTTAATCACATTTTTTTTTCTACTAATCAATTACCTGTTTGTGGGCAGAAATTGCTTGTGGGTTATAAAAAGGGCTTTGGGATATTCTGCCGTTGCTGTAACAGCGAGGTAATTCTGTTACTGCTTGAACTATCAACTTCCTGAATATTCTACGAGGTATACTGATCTTCTCTAAATTTAATGATCAGGTCAGCCCTTCGCAGTTTGAAGCTCATGCTGGTTGGGCTTCACGCCGCAAACCGTGAGTCATTATTTGAATTGTTTGGCAGCTTACTGTCTAACTCCCTGATTATTATATATTTCTCACTTTGTTAACTTGAGTTTGTTTGTATTGTGGCAGTTACCTATACATTTACACTTCTAATGGGGTTTCTCTCCATGAATTGTCAATATCTCTATCAAAAGGTCGGAAATTTCATGCTAATTTCAATGATGATCTCTGCACCATTTGTGCAGACGGTGGGGATCTTTTGCTTTGTGATGGGTGCCCCAGGGCCTTTCACAGAGGTGATTTCTTCGCTGTCTTATGAATAGCTGATATTTTAATTTTTACTTACAAATAAAACTGATAGTTTCTTCTCACCTTTCACTGGTTAAATGAATGAATGTGAAACTCCATGCCAATGCTTACTTGAGAAGGGGAAAAAATAGAGAATGAAAGAAAGGAAGCAGAAAGAGAGTGAAAAATATAGAAAGCCAAATTTGACTGTAATTTATCTGATGTGTCAACTTAGTGAAGATATTGCAAGAAACATAAATTTTATAGTGTAGTCAAAGTGTCACTTAGATAACTGTGTTGCGGCTGTTGCCTAGCTAGAACCTTTAGGGCCTCTGTTGTGCTTTAGCTGTGAAATTGCTATGAAGCGGTCACCTTGGTGCTATCTCGCAGGAGGTCACTCGAAGACCAAGAAAAGACACTTATATGTGTGTGTGAGAGAGAGAAAATTTTACCCAAGTCGTTGAAGGTATAAATATAAATATTGTAGAAATTTGGGTTTTCTTCCTCCTGCCACTCCTCTAGGTCCAAGGAAGAGAAGAGGAATGGTCTCTCTCTAGCGATCTCTATTTATAAATTATAATGCATTCTGCTTTGTTTTTTTCTTTATTCTGTGAGGGAGTAATGCCCCCTCTATCTTTCTCTCTCGATCTGAGATTTGTCACTTTGAAATTTCTACACTTAGTGTTGAGTACTAATGTGTTAGTGTTACATGTGGCACTAAGTCACTAATCTCTTTTACTTTTTCATGTTTATTTGGCATTCATTACTTTGCTAAGTAATAAATGCTCTTTGTGTTTTGCTTTTAATCCTTATTTAGCAATAGTATTTGAATATCTCTGATTTTATGATTTCAACATTTTGGATTACCTTCCAAAAAAATGATTAATTTTTGGCAGTCTAGGCATCGACTGAACATTTATATGACACCAATCTTTTGTGAGGGAAAATTGGTTTCCTACTAATTATGGCATCGCACATACTTAGCAAACAATCCTAACAATCCATGGATTAAACCTGCAATTAGATTTATTTGACACCTCTTTTTGCTAGACTTAGCCTCCCTTATCATTCATTTTCCATGTATCTCATTTTGCGAGGCCCTCTATTTGTTTTGTTAATAGCTATGTTTGCTTGGAACAATGTCGAATTCAACGGGCTCCAAAGAGAGAGGAATGGAAGTCAGATCAATTTTTGAGGCAGCATGGGAACCGAAGTGACTACTTCGCCTTCTTGAGAAGTGATGTTTGACCAGCCTTGTCAAGTTTGGAGGAAGGAAGACATGTGGAAAGAGGTGATGCCTATCAACTATCAAGGAAATACGACCATGTGCCTTACCAAAACAATGAGCTGACAGACCGAGGGACTCAGTGTCCTTGATTCTCACTGACAGTAGAGCATTGCTTGGTTCTACTATAAGGAAGGAGCGACAAAAAATTGAAATCAAGGTTCTAAATGTTGATATCGCTCGGCATGTTGAGCCGTGGAAAAAAGATATATCGGGGATATATCGTAAGATATATCATTTATTGGTGATTTTTGGAAAAATGATTTTTTTTTTTAAAAAGGGGCAAAACATGGAATTTTGCAGTGGAACTTCAGGAAATGTTAAAATAGATGTTAATACACATTTGAGAATAAAAACATTTAAAAAAACAATAATGTACATAAGAGATGCAATAAGAAAGGGCAAAGATGTGCGCCGACGACACATTGTATGATTCATATAGTAAATTTATAATTCATAAGATTCATAAAAATACCAACATACATAATAATAATCCAACCCATTGCAAGAACTACAATCAAAACCAAAAGGAATTACGCGAAGGCTTGAAGTCATCTCTATCCTGATTAGGCCAGCGATAATATTGGTTATCCACATATGTACAATACTTTGGCCAACTCATTACATTATGGTGCATTAATGTATACTCAAGTACATAACGCCGGTAGTCATTTGGTCCAAAATGTAGCAACACGCCCATCGGTGGATACTGTGGGTACATGTCACCGACACTGGCAAATGAGGTTGTACACCTCTATACCCATATAGATGTGACTCATACAAAAACATATCCTTGTGGATATTAGTCCTCTGGTTGTGCATAACTATGTTCCTGAGAGCACAATTGTTATTGACACGTCAGATAAGGCTATACCCCCCATACTCGTATTCATACGGCTCATACCAAAAAATATATCCATATGATTTTTTTGGAATTTAAATTTGGGAGTAATTTAAATGGAGGGTACCCATAATATGCTTAATTTTTTTTCTAAAGCTTATAGGTAAAGTATTTTCCTACTAAACTGTTAGTTGACTTGTTAATCCTGTAGATGAAAATATTTTTGAAGACTAAAATATAAGAATTTTTTCACCGAACTTTTGAGTTTTAGTAATAATGTGATATGATAAAATTTATGAAATTTTAAGATTTGAGAAATGCTTGAGCATTTGAAAGTTGAAATTATGACATAATCCCTAAAAGACACTAAAATGCGGATTCTATTCTTGAACTGGAATGAATTTTTTTACTCTTAAAAAATTTAGATCTAGGATAATTTTTATTGAATTCAAATTGGGGGTGTAACCTAAAACCATTTACTTGTAAACAAAATTTGGCTCTATTTTACAGCTTAAAACCAATATTCCCTGGAATATCACATGATATCGACGATATATAATATGGTGTAAAATTTATAATACCCCATGTAAATACATCGTGGGGGTGTGATATCGATATATATTGTCAACATTTCTTTCAATGTCCCTTACCGATAAAAAAATTTCTCTTACTTATAAAACATATATCGGAAATATTGGGCGATATATCGGAAATATCGGACGATATATTGGGGATATTTTGTAAGAAAAAAATACATGGAACAATATATTTTACCTTGCGATATTGGGGATATATCTGAAACATCAAGGATATTTCAAACCATGATTGAAATTAGTGACCATCATCAACTCGAAAATGAGAAGTTAACTTCCGAAGGACAAGAATGTTGGGATACTCTAGGAATCTTCTTCTTGTAATCAAGAGCGGAGCCAGGATGATTTTCTAGTAGTGGGGGCACGCGATGGTTCATAAAAAATAGTAGTAATTGTCGATAGATTTTTGGAAAATTATTAGGTTGGTATAAAATAATCTTGAATCTAAGGAGGATGGGGGGTTGGGGCAGATTTTCTTTTTTTTATGACTAAGTTTTTGGGGGCATTTCACTCTTATATTTCATACATATATCACGGTTATTGTTTCTCCTTGTTTACACCCTTGCCCCATGGCCATGTCCTGTCAAATAATTAAATAACATGCTATAAAAGATATATTTTGTTTTCAATAGTTCAAGGAACGTTACCCACTTTCTTCATGGCTATACCTATTAAATAGTTGAATAATATTGTATATTTGTTCAACTCTGGTTAAGAATTTTAAATCTTATGGTTATTATTATTATTTTTAAAAATAATGTTATATTATTGAACCCCAAGGGTTAATGAAGCTTAACCCCAATTAATTGAGGTCAAAAGGGCCATGTGTTGACTTGTGGGAGCAATTGAACTCTCCTTGAGTTCATGTCCCCATTCCCAAGGCGAGATCGGATCACAACTAATCGTGATTGGACTCAGGAACAATTCCATCGCACCCACAAGTGAACACGTGTCCTTTTAAACCCATATTAACCATGGTTAAGATTCATTAACCCTTAAGGTTCATTAATCTAACCTTGATTTTTTATAGAAAAATTTAAACCCTTGGGTTAAAATTTCTTAACTCTAAGGTTAATTTTTTTTAATATCTTATTTAAAAACCAAGGTTAGATTGTTGAACCTTAAGAGTTAATGAATATTAACTATGGTTAATGGGGGTTAAAAGGGACACATGTTGACCTATGGGTGCGATTGAACTCTCCCCGAGTTCAATTGCGATTGGTTGTGATTTGATCTCTCCCATGGCTATGCACGTGTTAAAAAAATGTTTTTCAAAAGTTGAGTGGGGGCACGTGCCCCCATAGGCCCCCACCTGGCTCCACCCCTGCTTGTAATGACGATTCCAAGGAAATTCAATGTGGATTCCTATTCAGAGGCAGCACATCATGCCATTCATTGCAACTTTCCATGGCTAATAGATGCTAACCAATTAGAGGATTCAAAAACAGAGGGGCCAACATTAAATTTGGAGGAAAATGAGAAGGATTGGAAGTCCCATTTACTGAGGATGATGTTAGAAAGACCATCACAAGCCTTGCAGGAGACAAAGCCTCGGGTCCAGATGGGTTCTCTGTAGAATTCTACCGTTCCTGCTGGGATATAGTGGGGAGGAAGTTCATTGAAGTTCTCCCAGAGTTCTATGAATGGGGCCATGTTGATAAACATAGTTGTTAAAGGCATCGCCTCAGGTGGTCGCCTAGGTGACCAAGCGCTCTGCTGAGCTTGAGCAATTGCCCGCCTCAGGCGGTCATTATTAAAAATCTGATATATGTAATATTATTATTTTTTAAGGATAAAAAAAATTATTTTATTTGAATATAATTATTCGGTAAACAAAAAAATATGTTATTTCGTATCTTTCTCATGTCTTTTACAATATAATATGTTAGGATTTGTATATCCAACAAAAAACGTTTACAGAAAAAAGAAGAAAAAAGAAAAAAGAGATGAATGATGTCAAGTATGTTTCTTTTATGTTAACTTGTTCTCTCTTTCAATAGGTGTAATAATTGGTCTCTCTCCCTCTGTTTATGAGTGGACCATATAGTCTCCATTTGTGTCTTTTTTCATGGTTGTTAAATTACAGCTAGTTCAGGCGCCCCAATAACAAATTAAAAGCCTTTAAATGTCCCAAATTCCTTCTAAGACCCCCAAAACTCTCATAAACTTCTATTTAAAGGGGTATTTTTATAATTTAAATAAATGCAAGTCTTATAGTTATATATTTTACTTATCAATATTATTTTTATTACTTATCTTGAGTATAATCGAGAAAAAGAAAAAATGAGAGTAAGAGGTACGACATCTCCCCCCCCCCCTTCTTTCTCCTTTGTTCGACATCTCTCTCCCCCCCCCCCTCTTCTTTCTCCTTTGTTCAGCGTCACATTTGACTGTTGGGCTATTTTTTACTTTTTATTCAGTCTTATATTCTCCCTCATCTCCCATCTCCCTCTTTTTTTTTTCTTTTTTTTTCTATTGGGCTGTTTATTTTATCCCTCACAATCCCTCTCTCTCCCCCCCCTTTCAGCAGTCATTGTAGACTTATGGGGTGTTTGGATTGAATTTTATTAGCTAAAAATCAATTCTTATAAAATAAATTGTCAAATAAATATTTTTTCAAATACTAGTGTTTGGAGAATATGAAGTTGAGTCTATCATCTTCATATTCCCTAAACATTATTATTTGAAAAAGTGATTATTTGACAATTAATTTTACAAAATCAATTTTATCAGAATTGATTTTTGACTAATAAAATCCAATCCAAACACCACTTTAATTTTTATTCCACTTTTTTCCAACACTTGAAATCCCCCTTTATTATTCTTAGAATTGTCTCTAACGATTGTTCTATCAAAGTGCATCTTGACAATGGTGTAATTTATATGAATGTAGCGTCTCTTATAAAAGAAAATGTATCATACATAGATCTCATATTATGAGAAATTTCTGCAACAAAAAGTCCATCAAGCGATGCCTCGGGCGCCTTAGGCTACCGCCTCAGGCGTCCATAGGGTTTGTCACCTCAAGTCGCATGGTCGCCTTGACAACTATGTTGATAAAGTAATGAATAGTATACGTGCTACTAATCCTAAAGACCTCAAGAGCCCAGGAGTTAAAGGATTTTCGGTCGATTAGTCTAGTTAGTAGCATGTACAAGATAATATCCAAGGTCTTAGCATCACGATTGCGAGGTGTTCTAGACTCAGTGATATCTCCCCAGTCCCCATCAATCAGCCTTTGTGGGTGGTAGACAAATCCTTGATGGGGTAATCATCGCCAATGAGCGCATAGACGAATGGCTGAAATCGGGTATCCTTGGATTTGTATGCAAAATTGACATGGAGAAAGCATACGATCACGTTAATTGGAAGTTTCTGGATTATGTTTTGAGGAGAATGAGTTTTGTTCTGAAATGGAGAACCTGGATATCCTGGTGCATCTCTTTGGTGTCCTTTTCGATCCTGATTAATGGGTCTCCCATAGGGTATTTTAGGAGTTCTAGGGGTTTGAGACAAGGAGATCCGTTATCTCCCTTCCTCTTTATCATAGTGTCGGAGGCTTTGAGTGAAATGCTCTTGCGTGCTCATGGGCCAGTATCTGAGGGGGTTTCGGTGGGGCAGGAACAATTTCAAATCTCTCATCTCCAATTCGCAGATGATACCCTCATTTTTTGTGCGGCCTCTTGTCAGCAAGTAGCGTACCTTAGATGCCTACTACGGTGCTACGAGGCAGTGTTCGGTCTGAAAGTCAACTTAGGCAAGAGTGAGATGATAAGCGTTGGGGACAATCCAAACCTAGGCAATCTAGCAGGTTGTTTAGGGTGTCGAGTTAGTGCTCTTCCCTCGAGCTATATACCCCTAGGAGCCAAATTCAAGTCCAAAGAGGCATGGCGGCCTGTGGTTGAACGATTCATGTCTAGGCTAGCAGGATGGAAAGCTCAAATCCTCTCGAAATGGGGAAAGGTGACCCTTATCAAAAGTACCCTTAGAAACCTTCTCACATACTATCTATCCACATTAACCATCCCTTGAGGCCTAGCTCGAACGTTGGAACGTCTTCAGAGGGAGTTTCTTTGGAATGGCAAAGGAGGGACACCTCGAAACCATTTGGTAGCGTGGAATCAGGTGTGTTGCCCTCCACAAAGGGGTGGTCTTAACCTTAAACCGTTAGTATCCATCAATGACGAGGTGGTGTGGTGCCCGCGTTTGAGACGACCGATGAACGATTAGGAAGTGGAAGAGTTTTGTTCGTTCCTTCAAACCTTAAGACCTTGGGTCCCTCGGCCTTTAAGTACAGATACATGAATTTTGACTCGAGATAACAATGGTTGGTTCTCTGTGAGATCATTGCTACAATCTTTTGAGTTGTCCTCTCCATGCTCTTTCCCTCACAAGTCTGTGTGGAATCCCAAAATTCCTTAAAAATTAGCTTTTTTCCTTTGGATTGCAGCTCTGGATAGGATTCTCACCTGTGATAATTTGAAAAAACGAGGTTGGATGATGGCTAACCAATGCTACTTCTGCCTACTCGCGGAAGAGTCGGTTGATCATTATTGTTGCACTATCCCGTTGCTTATGAGATTTGGGGTTACTTTCTTTCTCAGGTAGGGATAGTCTAGGTCTTCCCTAATTCCTTTCGTGACAATTTCGTCTGTACTGCTGGGGGCTATTGCCTGAGCGATTTGGAAGTAGAGGAATGCTCACGTTTTCAAGAATTCCCCTTCTTCGATTCCTCGCATTTTTGCACGTATAAGGCAATCAATTTTGGAATGGTTGTCCACATAGTTGTTAAAGGGGTTGCCTCAGGCGGTCATTATTAAAAATTTGATATATGTAATATTATTATTGTTTAAAGATATAAAAATTTATTTTATTTGAATATGATTGTTCGGTAAACAAAAAAATATGTTATTTTATATATTTCTCATGTCTTTTATAATATAATATGTTATGATTTGTATATCCAACAAAAAAAGTTTGCAGATAGAAGAAGAAAGAAGAGACGAACGGTGTCAAGTATGTTTCTCTCATGTTAACTTGTTATCTCTCTCAATGGGTGGATCAATTGGTCTCTCTCCCTTCTTTAAGGGTGGATTATATAGTCCTCATTTGTTTTTTTTTTATGATTGTTAAATTATAGCTAGCTCAGGCGGCCCAATAACAAATTAAGAGCCTTTAAATGCCCTAAATTTTTTCTAGGACCCCAAAAACTCTCATAAACTCATATTTAAAGGGTTTTTTTTTTAATTTAAACAAGTGCAAACCCTATAGTCATATATTTTAATTATTAATATTATTTTTATTACTTATCTTGAGTATAATCAAGAAAAAGAAAGAAATGAGAGTAAGAGGTACGACATCTCCCTCTCCCCCCCTTTATTTTTTCTCCCTTGTTCAGCGTCACATTTGACTGTCAGGATATTTTTCTACTTTTTATTCAGTCTTATATTCTCCATCTCTCCTCTCCTACCTCTCTCTTTCTCTCTTTCCTATTGGGATGTTTATTTTTTATCCCTCACAATCCCTCTCTCCCCCCTTTTTAGCAGTCATTGTAGACTTAATTTTTATTCCATCTTTTTCCAACACTTGAAATCCCCCTTTATTATTATTAGATTTGTCTCTAACGATGGTTCTATCAAAGTGCATCTTGACAATAGTGTAATTTATATGAATGTATGACCTTTTATAAAAGAAAATGCATCATACATAGATCTCATATTAGGGGGACTTTCTGCAACAAAAAGTTCATCAGGCGACACCTCAGGCGCTTTAAGCTACCTCCTCAGGCGTCTATGGAGTTTGTCGCCTCAAGTCGCCTGATCGCTTTGAAAACTATGGTTGTCCATTTGTCGCACATTGGCGGATCTGCGTGGACTGCTCTAAGCAATATAGTATCGTGTCGTCTCATATTATATCACTTTAGTGCCATTTCGATGTCAGTTGTTGTATTGTAGCTAAGTAGATAGGAGTTTAAGTTCGGGCGGTTACTTCTTAGTAATCTTTGACTTTTGTCTGTACTTTATTTTCCCTTATCTATTAATATATATATCTGTTAATTACCGATAAAAAAAAGGGGGGGAAGGATCAGGAGCCTACAAATTGCACAAATTCACTTCTTATTGTTGTCGTTAGTGATCTTCATTGAACGTGTTGCAGGGAAGTTATGTACAAGGTGAGATGCTCACTTCCAAGGAAGCTCGTTTTCGTGACTCGCTTCCTAAGAAGCTCACATCTATCATGTCCCATTTAGTGGTCAAAGGAGGGCTATGCATGTAAGAAATGAGGGGATGGACCCAAGGGCCGAGTCTAAAGTGTAGTGCATATATTCTAAGCAAGTATCTTTAGATTGAAATCTAAGGCACCTACTTCTCCACAAATATCTTTTGTAAGATAAATTTAAGGTATAGTTGGCCTTCCCAATATAATGGGAATGAGACACTTATATCTCATTTCTTGTTTCCCATTTCCTTAGGATTTTTCGATCCTCTCTTCTCGCTTTCACTTTGCTTCTTGATTTCGCCTCTCGCTTTGGTAACTATGATTGAAACATTTTGCTCGATTCTCCCTTATTTTTTGTTGCCTTTCAACTCATCCATCTCAACATCCTCACCCTATCTACTTTAATTCTCTTCATATGTTGCTTCTTAGTAATGTAACATTCTACTCCATAAAGCATAGATTGTCTTATGATCTTATCATTGGCTTATTAAAAAATTTCTTTTAGTTTAATAATGATCATTGGCTTATAAAAAAATTTCTTTTAGTTTAATAATGATGTGTCGGTGACGGAACACTGAAGAAGCACTTCTCCACTTTCGCCATCCAACTTTAATTTATGGTCAACATCCTCCTCAATAAACCACCAATATGAATAAATGTGTCAAGATACCAAAATGGTCTCTTTGGGCATCTCCTGTTCGTCTATCTTAACAACTATCTTAACAACTGGCTCCACCCTATTCGTTTTCTTATGAAAGTTGCATTCTATATATTTTGTCTTAATTCGACTTATTTTGGAACTCTTAGATTCCAAGGTATTCCTCCTCAATTCTAGTTTTTTTTTTTTGTAAACAACTCACACGCACCAAGGGATGTCCTCTTGAAAATGAGTTGTCAATTCGTCCATAACTAATGTAAAAAGATACAAACTCTATCGGACTCCTGATGTAACCCTATTGTAACAAGGTACTCATTCAGTCGTTTGTATCAGCATCACTTTTTCTCATGGTAATTACCATTCTCATACATGTCCTTGATATCAATACATTTTCTTAGAACTCCTATCTTCCTCAACGCCCATCAGATTAATTCTTTTGGAAATATCATATTTTTTTTTTTCCAGTCAATAGATACCATGTAGAGATCTTTCCTGTTTGCTCTGAACTTCTCCATCAATTTAAGAGAACAGCATATGTTGTAGACTTCCTCAGAATGAATCAAAATTGATTTTCTGAAATCTTAGTTACTTGTCATAATCTTTGTTCCATTACCCTCTTTATAATTTCATAGTATAACTCTTAAGTTTTATCGGTATAAACATGAAAAAGCCAAATAGTTTAGTGGGTTAGGGTAAAAAAGAAGGGGGGTAGGCGACCGCACTTCAGAAGCATCAACTTGGACCCTGATGCAGGCGCTAGGGGTTCCGACTGGGTGAAGCGGTTTGCCTAGGCGTTGCTTAAATACTAGGTTGTGGATTATATGTTTCTCTTTGTCAAATTATCCACATATATAATTCAGTTTGGACAATTTGATTTAAAATTGGGTTGCTTGTTCAACTTAATCTGTTTTTCTATTCCTTCTCTTTTCTGAAAGGAAAAAAATGGCATTGCAGTCATACCTTTAGTTTCCTTAGATAATGGCTTGGAGTTTGCGTCTCCTATATGCTGCCTGCTTCAAATTGATTACCGGACATCATATCTGAATGATTACATTTATTATTTGGCTCTCCTATTACTATTAGATTATGTGGAGATGGTCTACCTGAGTTGTTATTTGATGGGCATTCTTATTGTCCTACTGCAGATTGTGCGTCTCTATCAAGCATTCCTCGTGGTGACTGGTACTGTAAATATTGCCAGAATCTGTTCCAAAAGGAAAAATTTGTGGAGCATAATGCCAACGCTGTTGCAGCTGGAAGAGTTTCAGGAGTTGATCCTATAGAGCAGATAACGAAGCGATGCATCCGTATTGTGAAAAATCCAGAGGCCGAAATCGGTGGATGCGTGTTATGCAAGTGGGTGACACTATACTTGCAAGGCAGAAAATTTTAGAGTAGAAGCTTTTGGTTTTTGTCATGTTCTTTGTTATGTAGCATCCTCATCATCAATGTCTTATCCCAAATGCTTGGGGTTGGCATTTGGCAACACAAATCCTGTTTCGCCATTCCGTTTTATTAAAAACCATAACTTCAATTAAATCATGTGTCATGTAGCATGTTATGAACTATTATTACATATATGTCATTTTTTTATGTTACATTTAGCAATTAATTGATCTCTTGATTTCCATCCCTGGTCTTTTGGTTTAGCTTGGGCTTATGGTTTGTTTGTCTTGTTGTATATAGAGGTCATGGTTTTAGTAAATCAGGATTTGGTCCACGCACGGTTATTCTTTGTGATCAGGTATTCTTTTTGTTCTTTTCATGTCTTCATTTGTCTTATGTGAGTTATCAAGTGCTTTAAACGGAGATTTATTTATGTGAGTTCCTCCTACTGGTTTACTTTTTTTTCCCAGTGTGAGAAGGAATATCATGTCGGCTGTTTGAAGGATCATAAAATGGCAAATTTAAAGGTATGTGCATAAATGATCTTTTATCTTACTTTCGTATCTAGTTTCCTTTGCATCAACTTTTACTTTTTCTATGCGGTGTACCTGAAACTAATCGCTATAATTAAATGTTGATACCACTTATACAACAGGAATTGCCAAAAGAAAAGTGGTTCTGTTGCACGGATTGTTATAGGATCCATTCTGCTTTGCAGAAGTTGCTAGTTCGTGGATCGGAGAAGCTCCCAGACTCTCTTTCGAGTGGTATAAGGAAGAAGCACGAGGAAAAGGGTTTAGACAGCAATACTGATCTTGATGTAAGATGGAGGCTTCTTAGTGGGAAATTTGCTTCCCCTGAGACAAGATTGTTGCTTTCTAAGGCTGTCGCTATCTTCCATGTAAGACTTGCCCATGCTGTATCAAGATACTTTATTTCTTTGCTGATTAGCTGCGATACCTATATGATATTGGTCAGTGATTACAATGGTGATTATGTACTGGTTTTAAATCAATGGTTGCCAACAGTGATCAGTGATGGCCCTACTCTCATTATTTGCCTCAACTGCTACAAGCAGGATTTGTTTTTATTTTAGGTTGTTTGATGAAAAAAAAAAGACTTTTTATTCAGATTTGATTGTATTATTGGACACGTCTAGAGAAGAGCGGGCTTAGGAAGTTTAGAGGACATAGTATTCCAACTATGGTTATTTCCTGAAAGCAATTGGAGGCAGAAAACTTGCTCTAATGCATCCATGGTTAAAAATATTGGTATCGGTAAGTCAATTTTAGGATATTTATCGACGTATTGATTGGATACGCCCCGATATGCCAAAAAAAATTTAAGATATGCTTGGATACGCAAAGAAAAACTTAGATACCTTGCATAAAACTTCTTTTAATTCAAATATAAGCTAAAAATAAATTAAATGAGGGTTAAGAATTTTATAAGTTAAAAAGGCAACCAGATAAACAAGTATGAAAACTCAAACAATAGTCACTTAGCCAAGTATAGGCAATATAATCTAGATACGACTTGCATTTAGTGAAATAAATTAGAAAGTATTGAATTACGACGATAAAGTAAATTATATACATGGTACAAGCTTAACACATTGAGCTTCGAGCCGGCTTATACTTTGTGGGCTCAAAAACTGAATAGAGTGATATATAATATAAATGAGTCAGATCTTATGACAATAATGTAGCCAACTCATGAAAGCGTGGTACGTGCTACCTAAGTAACCAGAGTGTAGAGCGGGAGTTAGAGTGAGAGTGCGAGAGTGTCAAATTTCAATGTATGATAGGGTCAAGAGCGCCTCCGGAGTGCCAGTATACATACATACACACACATATAAACAATCAACCCTGCTCTACAAAAGTTGAAAGCGGGCTTCCGAGGTGAAAGCGAGGTTTGAGAGCGAGAGCAGAAGCGGGTAGCAAGTTAGGAGGTTTGGGTTACTAAGCGTGCTATGGTACACATGTACATACATTAGCTGCAAACTTGAGAGTTGTCCATAACTGTTACTCGATGCATGAGACTGAGCATCTTGACCATAAGCTCTCGATGAGTAGGGCTATGCATCATGACCATAATCATAAGAGGACGAAGGCGCACTCTCAGATTGATAGCCTCCAACTGGATGATTATGCGTCAACACTCACTCTATCCATCCCATGAATCATTGTCATCCATGCCTCGTCTAGCCTGTCGCTCAGTACCACGACTTCATCGCTTGTATGTATGGCTCTCATTACCACGAGCAAGCATACACACAACATGACTAGTGTCTAGGGTTCGAAATATCGATAATATCGGCGATATATCACCGATATATTTCGATATCGCCCATCACCGACACATCTATATGATGTTTAAAAAAAAATACAGCATATCGGAAGATATCGGAGATATATCGCCGATATCAGAGATATATCGCCGATATAGGAAATATATAGACCAAACCAGGGTTCGAAAACCCCCTTTTTTCTGTTTTTTTTTTTTTTTTTGTGGAATATTTTTTTCGTGAAAACCTGTTAGGGTTCACTTTGTTTGAAACAGAAAATGAAAAAAATAAGATGAGAGGAGAAAGAAGGAAGAAGAGAGGAAAAAGAGAAGAGAGGAGAAAGAAGGAAGAAGAGGAAAAATGAGGAAGAAGAAGAGAGGATGAAGGAAGAAGAACATACCTGGAGTATGGAGGTCGCCATCGCCGATCGCCGATCGCCCTAGCCGGCATGCCCTAGGTCTCCATTCTCCTTTGAGTCTGAGTCTGCCTTCTTCGTATGAGTTATCAGGTTTTATTTCATTTTAAGTGGGTTTTTACATATTAACTGCTAGGTTCTTCCTAATTTGCAAATACACTTTTATGTGTAAACATTTTGCAAATTAGCTCATGGTTTTCCAAAAATAAACCCTTGGTTCTGTTAGACTTTTGTTTGTAATTTTTAGTAAAATGACTATTATGCCCTTAAGATATTTTATAAACTCATAAAGCCCCTTTAACTGTCCTTGAACTATGGTTAACAAGTTTTAGCCTCTGTGGTTAATCTATCTCTTTTTAACTCTTTTAATTGTGGTTAAGATTCACTAACCCTTAAGGTTAAAGCATCTACCATTGATTTAAAAAAAAAAGTAACATCTCTTTCAACTCCCTTTAACCATGGTTAAGATTCACTAACCCTTATGGTTAAAGCATCTATTAGAAAAAAAAATAGAAAATTAAAAGTCTCTTTTAACTCCCTTTAATTGTGACTAAGATTCACTAAATCCTTAGGGTTAAAGCATTTAACCTTGCTTTTTAGAAATAAAAAATAAAAAATAACCCTTTTAATTCCCTTTAACTATGGTTAAGATTCACTAACATATGATATTCAATAATGAATGCAACATGAATCAATCATACATTATCGTCACTCGTCAATGCACATGTTTGCTCTATTCTCAATGCATCTCTTATGTTCATTGTTATTTTTTTAAATGTTTTTATTTTAAAAAGTGTATTCACATCTATTTTCATATTTCCTGAAGTTTCACTGCAAAATTTCATGTTTTGTCCCATTTTTTTTACAATTTTTCCAAAAATCACCGATAAACGATATATCTCCGATATATCTTTTTTCCACGGCTCGACATGTCGAGCGATATCGACATTTAGAACCTTGCTAGTGTCCTGGGTAGCATGGTTGAAGTATTGTTCCTCTGTAAATACAATATCATGCCTCCCCTGCTTATGACTCTCATCTGGTTGTGTATGTGACTGCCCATGTGACGCCCCCCCCCCCATCATCACTGTCATCATCACCATCATCATTGTCGTTGCTAATATTTGCAACTCCTCCAATCTCATCGATAGGTCCTCAGAGTCGTCATCAGCTCATTGAACTTGTCATCATCATCATCACGACCCCTACTAATCCCATCCCCACTCGGCCCAAGCTCATTCCGTCCAGCCCCACTAATACCAGCGGCATTGCTATGCCCAACATAACTATGTCTTGCTCCACTCGGCCCAATTCCACTCGATCTCACTATAAACTCGGTCATGCATCTCTAGCAAAATCGGCAATACTGAAAGTGGGGGATGTTCCAATAATGGCTCACCTAGCTATTTGTTTAGGATGTGGAGTGGGGTCTCTTCCATCAGTGTATCTTGGTCTACCTTTGGGAGCGACTTATAAGGCGAAATCAGTGTGGAACCCAATTGTAGAGCGCATTGTTCGGAAATTGTCCGGATGGAGAGCATCATATTTGTCGAAAGGGGGAAATTGTCTCTAATTCAGAGCACGTTGCAAAGTATGCCCATTTACTTCATGTCGGCCCTAATCATTCCACGTTTAGTTGCCTCCACCATAGAAAGGATTCAGAGAAACTTCTTATGGAATGATAGGGAAGATAGGACAAAGTATCATTTAGTAGAGTGAGGCCAGCTGAGACGACCCAAGGAAGAGGGTGGGTTGAACATCAAGCCGCTAACTCAGATGAACAAGGTGCTATTAGGAAAGTGGGTGTGGCGTTTCGGAGAGGACAGGGACAGTTTGTGGTGGGCGGTGATTTCAGCCAAGTATGGGGAGTATTCTTGCTGGATCCCCAGGGAGGTGAGGGGATCACAAGAGCGAGGGCTTTGGAAGAGCATTATGTCTAATGCAGGTTTGGTGGTTCTTTTCTTCAGATTCCGGGTAGGGAGAGAGACGGAAATCAGGTTTTGGAAAGATATTTGGCTCGGTTCCTCGAGGCTAAATGACGATTTCAGAAATCTTTTTGTTCTCTCTTTGGACATGGATGCTTTGGTGAGGGATCTCTATGAGCGAAGACCCGAAGGAGTGGTTTGGTGTCCAAGGATGCGGTGGGACCTCAATGATTGAGAGCAGTGACTATTCTCGGCTTTTGGAGCGCCTCACCCTATCAGCTTTGTGCCTAGAGGTCAGGGATTGCCGAACTTGGTCTAGGAGCAGAAACGGGAGATTCTCGATTAGTCAGTTGTTTCAATCTCTCTCCAATCCTCAGGGTAGTTCGTACCCTCACAGAGAGGTGTGGAGAAAAGGCATTCCTTCCGAGGTATCTTTTTTCCTGTGGTTAGCGTCTTTGGATAAAATTCTCACAAGAGACCATCTACAACATAGAGGATGGAGCTTGGCGAACAGATGCTTTATGTGTCTTAGAGAGGAGGAAACAACGGATCATCTCCTCCTGCATTGCCTAGTAGCTGCAGAAGTATGGAGCTTTCTCCTTTCCAGATTGGGAGTGGCGTGGGTTTTCCCATCCTCTTTTCGAAATCTCTTAGATTGTTGGAAAAGGGAAGGAGGAGAGGGGGTTAGGGAGGAGATTTGGAGAGCTCTTCTTGGAGCTATCTTGTGGACTATTTGGAAAGAGAGAAACTGCAGGGGTTTTTGAAGGCTTATTGTTAACAGTGCCAAGGATTTGTGAGCATAGCCGAATGACAATCCTGGAGTGGGTTGGATTGTATTGGGCTAGGGAGTTTATCTAGGGTATATTGTACTAGTTTATGTAGCTCTAGATAGGGAGGCACCTCTGGCGGATAGCCAGGGGCTGTGTTTACAAGCTTGTAATCCTGTAGGCGTGCTTCCATATCTGTTCTCTCTCTTTGCTTAGTAAAATGCGTTTATTGATAAAAAAAAAAAATGTATTAGGCCTAGAAGGATCACCTAGTTCCTCCAACACTGGCTCTCCTGGATCACCCAACCACTCATCTAATGGATCATCATCATCAAATATGTGGCTGAGGTATATGGGATCATATGGTGCATCGCCCCTCCGAACATCTTTAATGAGTTGCTTTAGTCGCAATCTCATATTATAATGCATGTACATCAATTGCTTCAGCTTCTTAAATTTAATCGTTTGCGAGGCTTCAAATGAATCAAGAAGGTGCTTAAATTTTGTTTGTAGACACTAAATGATGCCGTTGGAATAGAAAATAGTAATTTTCCAAGATTGGGGGCATCCACACCATATAGCAATCACCATTTAACTGAATGAGGCAAAAAAATTAGAACCCCCTTACTCCACTCCGTATATCAAACAGTAATGCGTTCATTACAAACTGAAATTACCTGGTTCTTCTTCCTTCTCTTGCTAGTTTCATTGAACCCACGCATGACATCCCGAAAGACTTTGCACTACAAAATGTAGTGTGTAAAGTTTATATGTATATGTAGTTCATAATAACAGAAGTACATAAGTTTATAACCGCTTTTACCTCTGTGAGTCCCGCAACAACTTTAGACGGATCTTTCTCTAATTTCTGCACAACTGTCTTCAAGAATCCCAATAGGGACTCATTAGTGCCGAGGTCATTCGAATAGTGATAGATGATATTAAGATAATAGGTTGTTTTACCCCAAAAAAATTAACATAAATCTAATGTTCAAATGCTAGTACACATAGCACAAATGATAGTAAATAAATCATAAATGAAATGTTACTTGTTGTGCGGATGTCATCTAAGAGTTGCTTATCCCACCTCCTATCTATAATTGCACAGTAGCCCTTATAAGACTTTGGGGCAGTAGCCCAGATACCCAACTTCACTCGCTTCATCCCTCGCACACAACCTATAGTGGCTCTCTTGTCCCCATCAACCATCTTCTGTATCTTCACAACGGGCTCGACTACCTCCACCATAGTAACAAAGTTTGGGTTTGGGAATTATTCGGCGGGGATTAAATTTAGAAACAATCAGGAAAAGAAAATTAATAATTTCAAAAACATTAAATTTAATTCCAATTTTAAACGTTTGATTAGATTTTTAAATTTATAGTTAACAAATTGATTTATTCTATCTGTACATTTGTATTTAGGACTTTGGTGAGACATGTGGGGATACGATGTTCGAGTTCTTAAAAAGTTGGCAATCAAATTACATAGCCAGCCATGCAACGCTTCAATGTGTGAAAGAAATTGGAGTGCTTTGGAGGCTGCTCAAACTGAAAAGGAATAGATTGGAACCAAGAAAATTGCATGACTTGGTATTCATCCGAATTAACTTGCATTTCATTAAGAACAAAGTAAGTAAAGAAATAAAGTATTTGAAACCAATCATGACTGAGTAGATCTTGGCATTCCCAAATGTACCTACAGGCTATAGTTGAAGGGGAAGATGGCCTCGAAGGTGGAGGGTGCTTTTCTTATGACTTATCATAGAAGGAAAATGAAGACCTTGATGATGATATATTTGATCGGTTAATGAATCCAACCCAACGAGTGAATGTGGAGTGATTTTATTGTAATACTTTTTGTTGAATGATGAATGGTGATTTTCATATTTTATGGTTGATATGATTATATTTTGTCTTGAATTGATGAATGCATAGGAATTCGATGTTAGAGCTTTGAATTGGTGATTATCTACTTATGTAGTTTAGCTATTCAGATTGTTAAATGGGTTATTTGGTATCATTTTCCTAAATGCTTGTGTTTCGTCATGTGGGGATTCTCATACATGTATCCGTTAGTTTGTAATGCTTTTAGGTCTTTGTAATTTGTAATGCTTTTAGACCTTATGTTTCCTTGTGACAATTCTCAGTTTTGGCATAAAAATAAATACCTTCAATGAACTTGCTTATTGTCTCTCTCCCATCTCATGCTCCAGGACCGTTTTGATCCTATAGTTGATTCAACAACAGGTCGTGACCTTATCCCGTCCATGGTTTATGGGTAAGCAACAAATCTTTTCTGTTGTATCATGTACAGTTGCTTTGTCGCTTGCCATTCTTTTTGCTTATTTCTCCCGTTGCCGTCTGGAATTCATTTGCACATGCTTTTTCTATGTTAAATGTTTTTGCAGAAGGAATCTTAGGGACCAAGAATTTGGAGGGATGTATTGTGCATTATTAACAGTCAAGTAAGAATTCCTTCTAAAATATGTGACTTAGGCGTTAGTTCTTTGTAAGGCCGATAGATCATGGGCTCTTTTGCTACTTATGCAGCTCATCTGTCGTATCAGCTGGAATTTTTCGAATTTTTGGATGTGAAGTTGCAGAACTTCCTTTAGTTGCAACAAGTAGTGATAACCAAGGCCAGGTGAGTCTAATATGCATGTTGCTGGGCTGATACATCTTTTTCATCTGCTTCTGCATTTGTTTCTTCTATTATTAGACCTTTTCAAGAAGCCAAGAATCCAAGTTCTATGAGTCACCAGATCAATTTTTTACACAACCTATTGATCAAGAAATTATTTTTTTTTACACAACCTTATCCTTGGATGCCAATATTCCTGTGCATGCAAATTCACATTCGTTTTCTTCCTGATGTGCACTGGAAGGAGCAACATTTTGCTCTGCAATCTGTGTGCAGTGTTTGATCGTCAGTTGTACACTATTATTGGTGATCTTGTTTGTGTTCATCATCTATTCCAATATTTCTTGTTTTGTCTTTTACGTGCAGCTTCTTTTCTGATTACACACAAATCTATTTTTTTTATAGGGATGCTTCCAGTCGTTGTTCTCTTGCATTGAGAGACTGCTGTGGTTCTTGAATGTGAGGAACATTGTGCTCCCAGCTGCCGATGAAGCCGAATCCATATGGACTGATAAATTTGGTTTCAAGAAAATAACCCTAGACCAGGTGTGTGGGTACCCTCCCGCTCTCTCTCTCTCTGGGTGTGAGTGTTTTGTATGTGCGTGTTTGTCTTCGTATGGGTAGAATTAAGTTTGATGTGTATCCTATGTTGCAGCTGAGCGAGTACAGAAAAGGCTACCAGATGATGACCTTCAAAGGGACATCCATGTTACAGAAGTCGGTCCCAAAGTATCAGTTTATTAGTAAATCAAAGGAGGACAGCTGATTATGGTGTTTTAAATTTCATGTGAAAGTCTTGGAATGTAATGTAATGGAGGAGCCATTTTTTTTTTGCAGTGCCTTTCACTTGAAATGTACAGGGAAGGATCTGTATTTTGGTCTGATGTACAGGAAAAAGACAGCCCCTCCACCTCCCAAGCAATTAGTATTTTTTCCCTTTTATAGCAACAGAAGTAATGAAACAAAGTAGAGAGATCTCCATTTGGTAGATGAATACAGAACTAGGAGCAGATGTTCATGAGAGAAAAATCCATGCTTTCTATAGTGTTCCATTGTCCCATCAAACAAAGCAGTGAGATCTTTTTTTCTTTTCCTTTTTTTGGGTGCGCGTTTGTTCGAGGTTACATTCTTTTTTTCTCCTTTCTTTTGCTCCAATTTAGAAACTGGCATCTTAAGTAGTTAAATATAGCATCGAAGTTCTCTTGTATCAATCCAGAGATGTCAGCCTTGTGAAGTGGTAAGCACAAAGAACTCTGAAGTCGAACTTTCGTCCAGCAAAGTGTTGAAGTTAGTCTAAACTTAAAATTTTCAGATGCCTAAATGGATTTTTCACTTTGAAGAAATCATGGTTTATCTCCCATGGTTGACAATAAATACAGTATGCAATGGCAGTACAGATAGGTTTGATCTGGGTTCCACATCTCAGCCCCCAAAATGGAATCCATTCCATAACATGATTCTATCTATTGAATTTTCTTACTTTTTAACTTACACATATTTTCAGGCCGCTAAAACAAAGTTTAAATCAGGTGCTGAGGATGATATTGAATGATGGGTGTCATTGGTTGGCATTTTTCTAATGTACTGCCTCTCCTTATGGTCTAACCAAATGCTGCTATGCCATTGGTAAGGCTCTTCTTATGCTCTCCCCTCTGCAATTCTCTGTAAGTTATGACCTCCTACCACTGATGGTTCAGATCATCATGTTAGGCCAACTCTCCGGTGAGCAAGCTGCACCGGAGAGTCCGCCAAAAAGAGCAAGGAACCCATTTAGGGTCATAGACGTATTGCCGTGGCATGTGCGCTGTGTGGCCTCACAAATTAGGTCATCATCTGATTTAGCCGTCCCACTGGCTACCACCATGATATGATGCAGAAAAAGTCTAGGGCATACCATTACCAGCTAAACACAAACTTCGCACTATCACTGCTTTCATCATGACTGAAATCTTCTGGCTTAGCGTGTGTAACCTCCAATCGTCCACTACTCTCCATCTCTCTCTTTTTTCTCCATCACCCCACCTTCCACTTACTTTTAAGCAGAAACTGTAATCATCTCTTCATATAAACATACATTCCTTACCTCCCACGCCAATCACCACTCATCCCTTCACACAAATAAAACAATCCAAACAGGACCTCACTCCATCACTACTTACCCAAACATGAGCAAAAAACCATGAGAAGCAAAACAAACTTCTTCTTTTGGCTTTCTGCCTTTGTTGTTGCACTGCTTTCCATTCTAGTTTCTCTCTATACTATCCCTTCTTCATCCATTATCAGTACCAGTAGTACTCTAAATAGCCTTGAACAAGCTATTATCAGTAGGGTGGTGAAGCAAAATGGCATAGATGAGCT
The DNA here is from genome assembly GCA_015143295.1 of Tetracentron sinense. Lineage (NCBI taxonomy): Eukaryota > Viridiplantae > Streptophyta > Magnoliopsida > Trochodendrales > Trochodendraceae > Tetracentron > Tetracentron sinense. The sequence goes on from CM026562.1 coordinate 30,844,757, forward strand.
TCTCTCTCTCTTAAAAGGCATCGGGCGGCGAGCTTCTAGAGGCCGGCGCCGCCACCACCATCCTGGGAGGAAGCGTAAAATCAAGTGCGACGAGGCTAAATGGAAGTCTAGGATCGTGTCAGATTATAATGTCAGCCTTGTTTTGACAGTTGATATGAAGGGGTGTTGGAATTTCAGCAGTGTGCAGAAGGCTATAGATGCTGTTCCTGATTATAGCCCTACTAGGATCCTCATCTTCATTGATTCCGGTGTTTACAGGTCATTACTCGTACGCCTATATATGTTTAACCGATCTTTCGCTTCGTGATTTTTGTTCTGTTTTGAAATGATCATACTGATATTAGTAGGAGCTCAAATACCATTTATCTTTATTTTGTTCATAACTTCATATTGTAACAGTTCATGTGATCTTAGGATCTACATCTGAACTTGATTGGGTTAGGATCCTATCTGTGTTTTGAGGTCAAAACTCCACTTGATCTTGAATCGTGCTGTGACCGAATCGGCATTTCTATGTTAGGAACAAATGAAATAATAATTGGAACAAATTGTGGATAATAATGTGTATGCTAATTACATATGGTGGCAGGGAGAAGGTAGTTGTGCGCGCTAACAAGACGAATTTGATATTCCAAGGTCAGGGTTATCTCAACACAACCATTTCTTGGAACGACACCGCAAATTCTACTGGAGGAACTGTCTACAGTTCTTCAGTTGCCATCTTCGCACCCAACTTCACAGCTTACGATATTAGCTTTGAGGTAATGTATTTGACTGTATAGTGAATCATATATAAGTTTATAATATTTTTGATTGGGTTTTTAAATATTTGATGGATTTGTTGTGATTATTGGAGAAGAATGCAGCACCTCCGGCGTCTCCTGGAGACACTGGTGGACAAGCAGTGGCACTCAGGATTGCAGGTGACCAAGCGGCATTTTATGGTTGCGGATTTTATGGTGCCCAAGACACACTTCTTGATGATCGAGGGAGGCATTATTTTCGAGAATGCTTCATCCAAGGATCCATTGATTTCATCTTTGGGAATGCTAGATCGCTCTATGAGGTATATACATAGTAACAAAGTTCTCTAATTTTTTTTTTTGGAAGGTAAAGTTCACTAATTTTTTCAAGTAGTCCCAAATAATTCATGAAGTTTTCGTTGAACAATTAATTCATAAATGAATCACGACTTTTTAAATAACGTGCGACTTTTTTTTAAAATGAAAATTTTAAAGAATTAAACTCACGATATATATATACATATATATATAATTTGTAATATTATTTTTTTCATATCTTGCCTGTCATTTTCTGATTTTTTGCTAATTTTACCGAACAATTGCTGAACTCCAATCTCATACCCATCCTATATCACATATAAATTCAAATTTGGAAACTATATATACCCATTATGTGTTACTCATATAATATAAGCAGGAGTGCAGCATCAATTCCATAGCTAGGGAAGTATCGGTGGGGATCAGTGGAGCCATCACAGCTCACGGAAGGCAATCGATGAATGAGAAAACGGGGTTTTCCTTTGTGAATTGTAGTGTTGGTGGCTCAGGAAGGGTGTGGCTTGGAAGAGCTTGGGGTGCTTATGCTTCTGTAGTCTTCGCCCGAACATACATGTCCGACGTCGTAGCTTCGGATGGATGGAATGACTGGAAAGATCCCTCTAGAGACCAGTCTGTGGTTGATCCTAATTGCTATCTACCTCTTCTCCCCTTCCTTTCCTTGCAAATTTGTTTTGATTGTTTTAATCCTAAATATTTTTGCAGGAGTGTCTACTTTGGCGAATACCAGTGTACAGGACCAGGAGCAAACTACACGTTCAGGACCTCGTACAGCCAACAACTGAGTCAATCTGAAGCAGCTCCATTCATGGATATTTCGTATATAGAAGGAAATGAATGGCTTCTTCCTCATGGAAACAGTTCATCTGATTCTCCCGATCGCCATCGACACAGGGAATTCATTCAGACATACTGATTGATGCAGCAATCTTCAGGATTATAATTTAAGGTGAAATGATCCAAAATGGGTAGTTATTATTGCTATAGGAGGGTATATATATATACATTGCTTTGGAAGTAAACCAGAGAGAAGAAATGATGATATTCATGTTTTAAAATACAACATATGTATTAAATAAGATGGGGAGGTTCCAACTTGTACTACTTTTTTTTTTGGTTGGATACTACTTTTGTTGAGGCCAGTAGACATGACAAATGATGGATTTTTATGTCTTTGAGATCTATTAAAAACAAGAGGAATGCTAAGCATACTCACATTTCCAAATTTTCTCATCTTTCTTTTTGTAATACTCTCTCACCCTTTTAAATAATGAAACAAATGACTTTCTGTGGCCCGAGTGTGACACAAAAAATTGTTTTATTATCTACAGAAGTAAGAGTATGAAATTGTTTTCAATTGTGAGAGTATGCTTAGCATCCTTCTTAAAGGCAATAAGAACTAAGAAGGCACCCATTTGAATCTGTTTTGCATCTTCAATCCCAGTTTGAAACTCCCAGGCTTCTAGCTCTTCTTACTATAAATACCATGTTTCTTTTGGATCTTGTTTTTAACCATGATATGTAAGGGAGACAATTTCTGACCCAATCAGTCAATAGACCCACATTTTTTAGAGCAAGGTTTTAAGCATAGTTTTGGTGTGCGTAACGCAAACAAAAATCCTTAAAGCACAATTTTGGATAAAAGTTTTCAAAATTTATATAAAAATCGTATGGTTGTGTGAAAATATTTAAAATTAATATTGATAAAGAAGCATAATCATTACATTGAAGTGCAATAGTTCGCTCCACAAGCGAGGAGCGAACTATTGCTCCTCACTCTCAAAAGCCGTCCCTTCAACTGCCATTAACTCGGATTAAATTTTTTAATCCTATAGTTTAATTTTTTAAAATTTATTTTTCTAAAAACCAAGAGTAGTTGGGTGAATCCTAGGGTTGAGTGAATCTTAACCACAGTTAAAGGGGTTAAAAGGACACGTGGCAATGAAACAAGTGCCAAGATGCCCCTCCTAGCGTCACCGACCAAGGAGGTGATTATTTTCCTACATTAAATGTATATTATGCATGAAGATGATAATTTATCAAATCAGAAATGCTAGCCCCAGTCCCAAATCTTCCAAAGAAGCAACTTGGTGGCTACAAAGGTCAAACATTTCCTAATTTGTATTTTTTTTAACTGTTAAAATATCAAACATTTCCAGGTGTTATATGCACTCTTGCATCTGCGGAAAAATTTGGAGTAAATGCGACTGGACTAGCACTCCTCTTTATCAAATTTAAGTAACTCACGATGAGATAAAAATAAAAAAATCAAACCTTCATAAGTTCGTGGATTTCAGTTAAAATCTACGAATCTATATTTTAAACTTGTTTGATTTTAATTAATTAATACACAGTAATTAAAAAATATTAGACAACACTTAACTAATTAAAATGTCTTAAACTAATTTTTTTTAGTTTATATAAAAGTGGGTTATATATAACCTTCAACCCAGGAGCAGAGCCAGGAATTTCTGGTAGTGGGGGCATGCGATGATTCATGAAAAATGGTAATATTTGTTGAGAATTATTAGGTTGATACAAAATATTCGGAGTCTAGGTGGATGGGGTTTGGGGTCGTAGGCCCTAGATTTTTTTTATGACCAAGTTTTTGGGCCATTTTGCACATACATTTCATACATATCTTACAAGTATTGTTTCTCCTTGTTTATATAATAGCTATCCCCTTGCCCCATAGCTATGTTCTGTCAAATAATTAAATAGCATATTATATGTTATAAAAGATATATTTTGTTTTCAATAGTTGTTGCCCACTTGCCTCGTGGCTATACTTATTAAATAATTAAATAATTTAGTATAATTAATTTAAGGACAACTGCACCTTGTCATAATTATGCGTAGTAAAATAATATAGTATAACATATCATCCTTAACATCATACTACCTAAAATAAAAACTGCTCATAGCTTACTACTCACCATGATCTCCAAAATGAAGCTAAGTCTAAAATAACATCAACTAAAATAGAACCTACCTATTACCCTTCTCATACATGAAAAGAAAAACGAAATAACACTATTAGTAAGGGTAACTATCTAAGTCCCTTGCACTATCCTCAAATGGATTACCTGCTGCTCTTTTCTTGCCATGTGACCCCCTTGGTTTTTAGAAAAGTAAAATGAAAAATTTAACCACGGGATTCAAAAACTTTAATCCGAGTTCATGTTGAGTTGAAGGGAGGTGGCTATGTGAGAGCGAATAGCGATAGTTCCCTCCTTGCCTTTGGAGAGAACTATTGCTCTTAACCACGACCCTAATGAGGGTCCAGATTTCCTGCTGGCACTAGAGTAAAATATTTTGGCCTAGCCTTTGAACATCCTTTAACTCTGGTTAAGAAGTTTTAACCTATATAGTTTTTTTTTTCTAAATATCAAGGTTAGATTCATTAAGGCTACATTTGGATTTGTAGAATTAGAATTGACCTAAAAAATTGAATTCTACCTAATTGAAATCTATTGAATTGAATTCTATAGAATTTATAATTATGCCAGTTGGATGCACTACTAATTGGATGAAATTTGGATGAATAAAAATTATGCAAACTTAATTTGAATACAATAATAATAATATATAATTATGCAAGTAAAATATTTATTAAATTTAAATATTATTATAATTTATAGTTATGATTTTATGTATTAAATTATTATTTATATAAGATAATTAGTAAATATTAAATGAAGACTTTAAAATTCTAAATTGAATAATAATAATAATAATAATAATAATAATAATAATAATAATAATAATAATAATAAGGATATATAATTATATAAGTAATATATTTATTAAAACTATAATAATTATTTAATGTATTAAATTATTATTTATTAAATATAATTATTCCTATTAGTATTATTTATAACTTTATTTATTGATTTATAATAATTAGTATTTAATATACTAATATATTATTTATTAAATTTAAATATTATTATAAATATTGTTATTATTTATTATTTTATGCATTAAAATATTATTTAATAAGATATTTAGTGAATATTAAATGAAAGTTTGAAAGTCTAATTTGAATATAATAATAAGGATATATAATTATATAAGTAATTTATTTATTAAAATTATAATGTACATTAATTATTTTATGTATTAAATTATTATTTTAAGTTTAACATTTTTATTTCTTATATAAATAATATATTTATTAAAATTTAATTAATATTATAAGTTATAATTATTAATTTATATAATTTCTAATTATTATTTTTCTTTATTAAAGTTTTATTTACATAAAATATTAATAATTAAAATATTTAACTTATGATTGAATATAATAATATTAATTATTATATATATTATTTTAAATTTTATTTATTAATTTATAATAATAATTATTTAATATAGTAAATTATTATTTATTAAATTTAAATATTATTATCATTATTATTTATACTATTATATATAATTTTATATATTAATATATATTTTAGTAAATTATTATTTATTAAATTGAATTATTATTATATTTATTAAATTATTATTCATTTAAGGTTTGGAGAGAGATTTTCATAAGGTTAGTGTATTTCCCTCAATTCCGCAACAGTGTGGATTTGTCAAATACAACCTCTCAGTAAGGATTTGAATTATGTTTATTTGACCTATGAAATCACTACTTCAATTCCGTGCGGAATTGACGATTCCAATTCTAACCTTTTTAATAATACATACCAAACGACAGAATTAGAATTCAAGAACGAAATTGCCAATTCTGCCTACCAATTCCACAAATCCAAAAGCACCCTAAGGGTTTGTGAATCTTAACCATATTTAAAAGGAGTTAAAAGGGAAGTGGCGAGTTGGAGAGGCTAGGCTAGAGTATTTTACTCTAGACTCGAGGTAATCCTAAATTGCCGGAGTAAATACACATGCCCAACTTTAAATCAGCTTCTAATACCCTTTAACTCTGCTTAAGAATTTTAATCCCTACAGTTAATTTTTTTTTCCCCTATAATCTTAAGGGTTATTAAATTTTAACCACGGTTAAAAAAAGTTAAAAGGGACACTTGACAAGTTAGATGTGCAGAGTTTTTTACTCTTGCCTCAACAAGAGGAAATCCTAATATCGCATAATGCTAGCTAGCAGAAGCAAATGGTCTTTTGTTCTTCCCTGTGATTCTCTTGTCTTGCTGTAAACAGTTGTTCAAGAGATCCTGACCCTCCAACACTCAGGCTGTAGGGAAGGCTACAGGAAAGAACACAGACGATTCAGTTTCCTTGTTAACCGTTGAGCAAGAAATTGAAAGGAGGCAGATTTGAAATTTGAAAATTTAAATTCGCGACTTGCCTTCTAAATCTCGTCCAGTCGTCCTTTTCTTCTCAAACTTCTCTCTCTCTCTCTCTCTCTCTCTCTCTCTCCAGGTCTAGGTCTTACCGTTTGTCTTCTCAATTCGATTTAGGGTTTATAGGATTTTAATTTAGTTTCTGATTTCTCGTCTTTCTTTTGCAGATTGATTGGAAAACAAGCAGATATTACTACTGATTTTTCTTGTTTCTTCTTTCCTCTGCAAACAATCAAGAAAGGAAAGATGGGTCAGATCCAATACTCTGAGAAATACTTCGATGACTCTAATGAATACAGGTAAGAAAAAATCCCCAAACCCTAGATCACTCGTCTTTCATTTTAGAAAACCCCTCTTTTGCTTTGTTCTTTGTTTCGCTTCTGATTTTAAAATCGCTTTTTACAGGCATGTTGTTCTCCCTCCTGAAGTTGCCAAACTGCTCCCAAAGAATCGCCTTCTCTCCGAAGTAAGCCAAAGCAAACCTCATTAGGGTTTTTCGTTTGTTTTCCTCTAAAGGTTTTCCGAATTTCAGTGATTTTAAGAAGAAAAAGAATTTGAAAGAAAACTAAAAACTCAATCTCTGTGATTTTGATTTGGTTTCAGAGCGAATGGCGAGCAATCGGGGTTCAGCAGAGCCGTGGATGGGTTCACTACGCGATCCATCGCCCTGAGCCGCACATCATGCTCTTCAGGAGGCCTCTGAACTATCAGCAGCAGCAGGAGCAGCAGCAGAACCAAGCCCAGCAACAAATTCTTGCCAAGTGAAAATAACCCTGTTTCTTCAATACCCATCTTTTTCTATCTTTTCATCTGGAAAAGAAGAAAAGAAAAATGAAATTAGGGTTTTAGATTAGTCTGAATGTTTGGATATGCTGATAGCTTTGTTAGTACTGTAACTTTCCTCCAATGTGGATTTCTTGTTTTTAAGCCAACTGGGCCAATGATGTTGATGATGATGTTTCTCAAACTTTGAATTCTAAGATTTGATATATTAGGGTTTGTTGATTCCTGTGTTTTGCTTCATGGTGTGGAAAAATGGTGGATTGGTTTGATTTTGTTGATCTTAAACCTGAAATTAGAAAATCTACTGCTCCAAATGGATGGATTTCATACTTATTATAAAGATTAAAGAGAGAGATGTTCAAAGTTCATTGTATGTAGACCCAATTAACTTTTTCACCATTGAAATCGAGCATGAGGGAGAAGGAGATCAAGAGGAAGGGAGGGGATTGAATTGTGAGTGCTGCAGGGCTGATGAGTTTAGGTAATGTTGTGGTCAATGAGATGGAGACTTAGGGGTTAGAGATTGAGAAAGAAATCAAGATGCGTGTGCCTGAGAGAATGAAGAAAGAAGGTTTAGGGGCTTACCTTATGCTTTATACATTTTCTTTATCTTATACATAATATTGAGAATAAGTCATGAACCATTCGTCTAATTTAAAAAATTATGAATTTTTCTATTTAAGTAATATTCACAAATTATCTTTACTATTATAATGGGAGAGACTGGCAAAGATGATTTTTCTGAAATTTTCATGCTACCCTTATATAAAAACAAAATTTTGATTTAATGTTTTGCTTTAGAACCCAAACTACCCATTGCTTTGAATTTATTTCCAAACTACCCCTTGCTCATCTATCTATTTAGAATCACAGCCAATCGTGATTGAACTCGGGAGCCCGTGGGTTAACATGTGTCCCTTTTAACTCCTATTAATTGTGGTTAACTCCTTCCCCTCGCTCTCACACATGCCACTAACAAGTTCAATCGCACCCGTGGGTTAGCACGTTTTAACTCCTATTAACTGTGGGTAACTCCTTCCCCTCGCTCTCACGTGCATCGCACGTGCCACCTGCTAGTATGGATAATAGATTATATGTAACATTCACAAATAATACGTAAATTTACTAACTAAACTCGAGCCAATAATTTTGGGAGTGCACAAATGGCCAACGTGTGAAAAATAGAGTGCCTCCACATCGTGTTTCAAGTAGAAGATGAGTTGCCCAATAGACAGAAACTATTGTCCGCCTGATCCTGATTTGTAGGTGAGAAACTAATTAGAAATTTTCCTTGATTGTCCCTCTAGTTTAAGATTGATCCTCAATTACCCAACATTTAGAAATACTACATGAAGAGGCTTATGAGCACTTTTTTCATAATTCAATATTTATGAATAGTCGACAATACCCCTCCACTATGTGCACAAGAGAGAAATTCCCGGTGCAAATGAAGCATGCACGAAGCTCCTCACTCTCCTCATCTTTCCTTCCTATGGAGTTCCTCCCACCTCTTTGATTGCTTTTGATTTACATTTACCATAACTTAACGAATGTATGTTTAATTTTTCTTACATTTATCGTAACTTAAAACTATATGTTCTATTTTTCTTAAATTTACCCCAACTTAAAAATGTAAGTTCGTATTTTCTTCACCTCTATTGTTTTCATACCTTTTGATTAATGGATAAGGGCTATTTTAAGACGGTTTTAATTGGAGTCTTCCTTAAAAAAAACGAAGAAAAAAAATACAAATTCCCGAGTTTTAATATATGTTGATACATGTCGATATACATGTATTGACCTATCATTTTTAACATTAGAATGCAACCTGTGTCAACATGAAGTATCAACCTGACTTTTTGAGTATTGACCAAACACTGTAAACATAAAAAATGAAATGAAAACACCGAAAACTATATAGCATGAAATTTAAAATCATAAATACAATGATTATAAGTTTTTTTCTTGAATTAATCATACATGTAATGATTTTAGCTATTTCATTATTTTTAAACGCAAAAAACTTCGGAATGAGAGTTTTTCTTTGGTTAATAGCGTTCTCTCACAGTCGTACTTGCTACAGTAAGAGCGAAATACCTCTTATTAGAGCTTGAATACCTCAGTCAAAACGTCTCTCTCTCACTCACTCTCTCTTATTATTTGTAAATTGTTGGGGTTAGATGGTCAAAAAACCATTACGATTTTGCATGTGCTTACATCCCAGATCGAATCATAGCTAATCGTGATTGAATTTGGAGAGTTTAATATCATATTCACAAGTCAACACGTGTCTCTATTAACCCCTATTAATTGTAGTTAAGATTCATTAATCCTTAGGGTTCAACAATCTAACCTTAGTTTTTAGAAAAAAAATATTAACCTTAAGGGTTAAAAGTTCTTAACCAGAGATAGTTAATAAGGCTTAATAAGGACATGTGTTAGATCCATGGATGCGATTGAACTCTCCCCGAATACAATAGTGATTCGATTAGTTTAAAGATAGTTTTTAAAACCTGGTGGTTTGAAGAACAACTGTAAACTAGAGAGGCAATCAAAGAAATCTCCAAACTAATCGACCTTTCATTTGAATATGATAGCTCGCGATTCACTATGTCTACGCTCTCACTTAGAAACATCATAGCCTTAAATTATTGAATGGGAAATTATCAATATCTTTAAAACCTTTAAACATCAATTTTAAAAAAAGAAGAGAACAACCCTAAATTAGAGGGGCAATCAGGGAAACTCCCCAAACTAATCGACCTTTCATTTTAATACGGTAGCTCGCGATTCACATGTCTAAGCTCTCACTTGGAAGAATTATAGTTTTAAATTGTTTGAATTGATCAAAATTCTAGGGTTTCGTCTGCAAGAAGAATCATTTCGGATCCCATTGGTAACTGCTTTCCTTTTAATTATCTTTTTTCAACTGAATCTCATGCTTGTTTTAGGGTTTGTATTGGAATTTGATATTATTCGGCTATATATTGCAGCTTGAAAGTTAAGGTTTGTGGTCTTTCCTTGCCGTGAAAATGCAGTTTGGGTGTTGTTTTCTTGATAGTTTGTGCTAAGTAGATTCGGTTTTGGGTGAAAATTGGACTGGTTTATTTGAGATTAAAGGAATTACTGGCCCTTGCAATTTATCAATGGCCCTCGTGCCTTCTTAGATTTCTGCATCTGGGATCCAATTTATAAAATTGATAATAATAGGAATTTGACAATGATTGACTACGGGGGCTTTAAAGAAATTAAACAGGAAGAAGCTTGGAATTGCTGAGAACGTACATCCAGGGTTTGTACTTTGTTGCAGTCGACCTGTTCATTTGATTGACCTTGTCTTGATAGATTTTCCATTTCCAACTTCTCTTTTCATCTCTGAGTGATTCCAGCTCCACAGTGTTGAGCTTGAGAGAGCATCAAGCTCTGAAGTGAAAATAAGATCAAGGGTCTGAATTTTTTATTGTGTCCTTTCTATAGGGCTTTGTAACAAAAAAACTTCATTTTTTTCAAAAATTCGCGAATTATTCGCAAATTTTTCTAGTTGCCGAATTATTCACAAATTATTGAATCCCAAATTATTTGCGAATTTTCCGAATTATTTTCTCAAATTTGGCAAAAAAAAAAAAAAACTACTTATTTTGTATATTGTTTGATCAGATTGTTTGGTATATTTTTATTTTTATTTTTTCCGATTTTCCCCCCGAATTTTTCCAAACTTGACCCCTGCCAAAGTATTCCCGAACCCCGACTTTGTCATTATGCTATAGGGTTAGAATTTTAGAAATAGATATTTCTTTTTCTTTTTCATTTTTCGAGGGGTGTTAAATAGTTGTAGGTTTCATTGTTTCTAATTTCACAAATTATATGAGAGAGAATATTAGGTCTACCATATGTACACGTGCCCGAATAGTTGTAGGAATCATTGTTTCTAATTTCATAAATTATATGAGGGAGAATATTAGGTCTACCATATGTACATGTGCCCGAGTAATCCAAACACGCATGGAACTTTTTGGGCAACAAGCTTGCTTGCCCAAAATTCAAGATATAACAATCGAATAGAGGAAACAAGCAGCTTTGCAAGGGATTATAATGAAAAGGAAGGAGCAAGATTTTTATAGAATAGGCCTCAGCGGATTTCACTGGTCAATTAGCTACAAATCCATGGAAAAAACTGACCTGAAGGTCCAGTCTTCATGACCGATTGTTCAAACTCCAAACACACTCACAAACAAGTGGGGATGGTGGTTAAAAATCTCCTAAATTAAACACTCACAGAAAATGAATAAAAAATCAACTTCTATTCATCAATCAACTGAATATAATGGCTGGAATTTTAACCATTTAGAGTACAACTCATGGTTGTTAAATGCGTCGCCTCAAGCGGTCGCCTGGGTGACCAGGCGTTCTGTTGGGCTCAGGCTGGCCGCCTCAAGCATTCATTATTATAAATCCTATATATGTAATATTATTATTGTTTAAAGATATAAAAATTATTTTATTTGAATAATAGTAGTTTAGTAACAAAAAATATGTTATTTTATATACTATTAATGTCTTTTACCATATAATATGTTAGGGTTTGTATATTCAACAACAAAAAAAAAGTTTGCAGATAGAAGAAGAAAGAAGAGAAGAAGTGTGTCAAGTATGTTTCCCTCAATGGGTCGACGATTGGCCACTCTCTCTCTCTTCTTTTGTTTGTGGGTGAACCATATGGTCTTCATTTGCTTTTGCATGGTTCTTACAAGCGTCATCTAGGCGATGAAGCATACAAGTGGGCTCAAGCGTCCAATAATTTAAAAAAAAATCCTTTAAATGCCTCAAATTTCTTCTAGGACCCTCAAAACTCTCATAAACTCATATTTAAAGATGTCTTTTATAATTTAAATAAGTACACCCCCATAATTATATATTTTATCAATTATATATTTTTTATTACATTTATTGAGTATAATCGAGAAAAATGAAGAAAGAAGAAATTAGAGTAAGATGTATGGCCTCCGCCTCTCTTGTCTCTCTCATGTTCGACGTCACATTGACTGTAGTACTATTTTTTTGTTATTTATTCAGTCCTACACTCTCCCTCCTCTCACATCTCCTTCTTCTCTCATGTTTGGTTGTTACTTTAGATTATTATTTCTTTCAATTTTTTTATCCTTCCTAATCTCTCTCTCTCTCCTTTCGACAATCATTGTAGACTTTTTTTTTTTGGTTATGTTTCTTTATCCCCAATACTTGAAATCTCCCTTTATTGTTCTTAGATCTATCTCCAATGATGGTTCTATCAAAATGTATCTTAACAATAGAGATTTTGTAATTTACATGAATTGGGGGAAGTCTGCAATTGGGGGATATTTGCAATAAAAAGTTCATCAGGTGACGCCTCAAGCGTCCATGGAGTCTATCGCCTTGACATCTATGATACAATTAATTGAAATCTAATTCAAATTTAACTATTAACTCTTATAATCTAATCTAGAAACCAATAACAAAATATTTACTAAAACCGACATATAAACTCTTTTAAATCGTAACATGTAGAACTCCCCTCTACCACAATAGAAATTGTGAATTACTATAATGATGTGTATTATTTTCAAAATTCATGTAAATAATAACTTCTAAAGGTTCCGTTTGTTTCACACACAAAATGATGTAAGAAAATAAAATAAAAGAAAAGAACTTTACTTTTCTTGTGTGTTCGGCTTATGCGAAATTTTTGCCAAAAAATTATAATTTTCTTTTCGTTGGTGTTTGGTTTGTACATTCTTTTCTCCCAAAATAACCATCTTTTGGCTGAGAAAATTTGAGGGAAAGTACAAGAAAACTTGCACTATTCAGAAAGTATTTTATCAATAAAACCAAACTTTCTCTCAAACTGAAGGTGCAAAAAGTTCGTTTTCTCGAGAAAAGACACTTTCCACCATCATTTTCTCTCCAATTGAACTCACCCAAAGGGAATGACTAACTGTTGGAAGAGTGCTTTTCCTATTAGGTTTTTGATTAGTTAGATAGGTTTTAGTGAAACTGATTTTCTACTAATCAAAACCTAATAAGAAAACACTCTTCCAACAGGTAGTAATTCCCTTTGTTTTCTCTTTTTTCTTCTCTCATATGCCCATCTCTTATAAGAAGTTTGATTTGGTTTAATGCATGTACATCAAGATTTGGTAGACTTCAGGGACTGATTCGGACTGGTTGAGGTGTACTGGATATTGTAGATCGTTGGCCTTTTGCATTTGCAATTTTGCATTACTGCCTCAACCCAGACATACAGAATTAAAACAAAACTAGTTTGATTTTTTTTTTCAAGGAAGAAACCCAGTTTGATTTGTTATAGAACTTCCCTGTGCTAAGTTAAAGCATTTGGCTGCAAACTATTGTTGTTATATCATTACCAAAATACACCATTCCCTTCATATGACTTTTTTTAATTGCTTATATCAAGCTGTCTACCAGTATATCCCTTCTCTGCTACATTTCTTTATTTGTTACTCATCTCTTCTTCATTTGTTGTTGAACTTAAGCCTTCAGGAGAACTACATCTTTAGTTTATTGATTTTTCATAACAATATCTAGATTTTTTTTAGTTGGTAACAATACTTGGATTAATCTTTTACCTAAGTCGACAATACTTAGATTAAAATTTTAACATATAAAAGACAATTGGTTAGTTGTTTTCTTCATTATACAAGTTATTGTGGAGGAATTGCAAAATGATGCATAGGATGAGGATTGTCTTGTGCACAGAGGCAATTTTTGTGGCACTCAAATTAGCACTAGGTAAATCTATACCACTCTGACTCAGTATCGTATTGAAGATGAGATGAGACTTTAGGTGGATAATAGTTTCGTTGCTAACAATTTGGCATAGATCATTCTTTAGCAACCACCTCAATAGTCAATACAAACCATTGGATTTGGAATTAACGGCATCATATACTTCTTTATGACACCATTATTCCCAAATCCATGAGCTGGCATTGTGGTGGTATTGTGTTAAGTTACCATCAGGGCTATGAGAGGGAGAACTGGAAGGAAGCCTACCCCAGCCTGTGTTGTACACATGGCATACAGAAAGCTGTCTGATTCACCGCTCCGAGTCTATGATGAGAGTGAAATCAAGCAAATAGCATAGGTGTTCATGTAATGCTTATCATTTAGTTGACACAAGGGCTAATCCATGGTCCTATCCTAAACTGGCATTCAGTAATCAGCATAGTAGTACCAAAGCGCACACCTTCAGAGTGATCCATCACTCATTGACTTCCACCTCCACAAAAATCTAGCACCCCGGATTGCTTCTGGCCTATTAATATGTTGATATTACCTATGCCCGTAATTGAAAAATGTACGTGCTCAGGTAGCTTAACAGCGATGACATTTTTTCTGTACCTTCTGCCATTTTGCTTTTAGTCCAAAGGAATGTGTTGGATCAGATGGTTACAGTCATCTTCGACTTAAGAGATGCGAGACTTATCAGATACTGGTTGTCTCAACCAATTGATGTATGCCACGTGTACTACCACTATGAAGTTTATAGGCTGTATTTATGTTTTACAAGATGAAGGACCATATATTAATCATTGGCATGTTTTGTATTTTTCTTTTTCATTAATTTCACCATCATCATTATTAATGCCTAACCTCAACTATTTGGGGTTGGCAACACGAATCATGTTCAACGATGCCAATCTATACAAAGAATTTGTTTTTGAATCTTTTCTCACCATCTCTATTCACCTTTTCTGCCATCCCCTGCCCTTATAGAGACTTCAACATACAATGGCTCACTCTTCACTGTGCTATGATTAGTATTCTTGAACATTGCAAAACCATCTCAATCAACTCTCTTTTAATGTATCACTTATTGGGCTAATCCTTGATTCTTTTGAATGCGCTCATTTCTAACTTTTTCAATTTTTCCACCTCTCAAAAAAAAAACATCCTCATCTCGGCTACACTCACTATATGAACATGTTACTTCTTGACTACCAGTATTATGTTCCGTAAAGCATAACATGTCTTTTTTATGAAAAAAATTCCCCTTTAGTTTCCTTCTTTTGCCTTCGTCACATAATACTACGGAACTGAAGCATAATTCAAATTTAGCCACCCAGTTGTAACTCTATGGGAAACATCCTCCTCAATCTCTCTGCATTCATATTCTTTAATGTATAATATTTGAATTCATAGATTGATATTGGCATGCCGACCCCAAGTATTTGGGATAAGGCATTGATGATAAGGATGAAACTGGTATTGACATAACACAATCACACAATTTGTAATTATTTTAAGAATGGCTATTTCAAAATTGCGTTAATGTTTTCTTGTTTGTTGCTTGTTAGATCTTTCTTGGCCTGGTTTTACGATTCCAATGCCCCGATTGCGCAATGTCGTTCTTGCGACTGGCTTAGTAGCCTTTGCAGCCACAAGCTTGGCATTTCCCTTTTTCTTGGTGTGAGTTAATGCCTTATCAGTTCTGCCAATATTGTTGAGGATTTATTCTTCACTGCCCTTAATAGTTGGACTATCATGGCTTGTTTTTATCCAGGACATCGAGGACGAAGCCTGTGATAGACTCATCAAAGCCACTACCACCTCAAGCAACTTTCCGAGGACCTTACATAAACACTGGTTCACGTGATATTGGACCGGACCAGGGCACTTACCCAAAGATGTGATTTCATTTTGTGAGGAACTCTAATCACCTTACTGCCATTCTACATTTATATGTAATACCATCTTCATAATAAGTTAGTAGTTTTACAATCATGATACCTAGTGAGACTTGTAAAAAATCGGTGATATCTAGTGAGATTATATAAAAAATTGGAACAAGAACACAATCTTAACCATATGTTTAATGGACTTTATGAAAAATCAGAACAAGAACACAATCTTAACCATATGTTTAATGGACTTTGTGAATACTCTTCGAAGCATACAGACCCTTTTTCCTGAATGTTCTTTAATTTTGGGTGGATTGTTTCTGATTGGCCTCATGCATAATATCTTGAAAGTTGAATCAAGAGTGTCATGTTGAAGTAAGAAGATCCTCCATCTTCCATTGCCCTCCTTGCAATCACTCCAAGCTCTGCTGCTCTCTTTCTCCTCCCTTCTCTTTCCTCTCCCCCATCCATTAGTCATTCTAAAGCCTTCACAACCTCTTCCTTCTTCACCAGTACTCCAACCTTCTCTTCTTCTCCCTACCTAACTGGGACCTTAACCCTAACACATACTCCAATCCTGATAAGTTGTACAATTAACATCTCGTTAAAGAACTGTTTTGCAAAGAGGCCATGTAATCATTGGCATGCCTACATGCACCCCTTCTATTGTTGAATTCCAACCGCAGTGCGTTAGGAACCATTTGGTCAGTGGGTGCAACAGAATCAGAACCCAGGGTGCCCAACTCTTAATTAAAAGACCCCTCCCTTTAATCCTCTCCTCGTATCCCTCTAATAACCATTTCTCTAGTTCTGAAATCTGTCAGTGGTTTTTATCTCACAAATTAATGGACAGTCCAATGCTTCCAATTCCAACCCAAGTTTTATTAATTGTGAAGGGACTAGGTGACACTGGTTACCAAGACAAGCATAGACAAAAAAGAGATTGGCTTCATTGAATCGACCCACCTCAAACATTTATCGATTGAGGCTTTGTTGCCTCTCTCAAACTTACCCAAATACTCCTTGTTACAAAGACACGCCCGATGCACCACTCCTTTTGTATTGCCCTCTTGGACTCCTCAATTTATCCAAGATACAAGTCGTTTAAACCTTAAACTATTAAACATCACACCATGTGCCTTTAGTTCAGCTTCTGGTAGATGGGTTTTTGTATCTGTATCTGCCTTGGTAAGCCTGGCACTACAAAGGGTTGAGTCAAAGGTAATCAGAGCACAACAGAGAGAAGCAACACTTGGTATTTGGCACTTGTGAACTGTTTCGAACGTCCAGGAGATGCCTGTCTGAAATTATGCAGCTTGGGGAGGTGGTTGTTCGTGGAGGTATTGCTCTCATGGTGGTTGTACCATACCAACGCATTGAATAATTTTCTGAGCAGGTATCAGGAAGGGACTATATCAAGGGTCTCGCACCCCTCAGGGAGGCTGACTTCTAGGGAGTTGGAGAAATTGAATCGGAAGCCCAAATTCTATGGGTCTTGAGTCGTGAAGCATCGAGTTGTGGTTACTAAGTTGACAACCACAGCTCGTACTGCAAAAACTCTGGCCATGAATATCATTGGGATCATGTGGCCTTGGGCCATCAAAGGAATCAAAAAAAAGTGAAGGTGGTTGTTTTGTGAGCCATTGCAGTCGCACTTGTTGGTCAGAATAGGTAGATAAAATGGATAAGTAGTCTTGCTTGTTTTGGACCATTGGTGGTTTCAGAAATAATAAATAGATTGGGAGTTCTGAGATTTTTAGTTTGTATAAGTAGAAGTATGGATATTGGTTTTGGTTTTTTCTGGTTATTTTCTTTTGGAACCATAGAGATGTGATGGAGGAGAATACAGAAAAGCCACAAGGAGTGCTTTCTTTTGGAAATCATGAGAATGGTGAACCTTTGTTCCAACTTATATACTGTAATGCTCTCAAATACCAATGTTTATATTTTTCTGACTGCAGATTCTTAACAGGGCTTAATCAACTTTTTGACTTCCTAAAACCGGTAAGCTCAACTGGTTGTGCAAAGGCAAATAATCACCTCCTTGGTAGGTGACGCGAGGATGCGAGGGGCGTCTCGGTTCCCATTTTCTTGCCGCGTGTCCCCCATTTAACTGTAGTTAAGATTCATCCACCCCTAGGATTCACCTATCTACCCTTGGTTTTTAGAAAAATAAAATTTTAAAAATTAACTAAAGGGTTAAAAAACACTTGCCCAAGTTAATGGCAGTTGAAGGGTCAGCTATGTGAGAGTGAGGGAAATTGCTCCTCGCCAATGAAGTGAACTAAATATTCCAGTCGGGGTCTGCCTATGGTTGAGTCCGGCTTACCCGCCAAAAGTTCTAGATTTAAATAAATATTACTATTAAGTCACTGACATAGGGTTAGGGATGATAATCAATGCCCACCCACTGTCAATCTAAAATGCTAGCCATCTTACTTCTAACCTAAGAACAGATACTAACCCAGCTAACCGGGTTGCAACCAAACTGCATTATGATACCCCATGTATATGGCAATAGTCAGTAAGGGTCTATTTGGATAGCAGAAAGTGAAAATCCATAACTCCGCTGCATGCAACACCATAATTTAAAAATAAAAGGCCTACGTATTGGAATTTTAGTGTTTTGTGGTGACAATAAAATTTATATGAAAATAGACTCAAATTTAAATTCAATATTTTGATACCTAAATATCTACTTGAGAATTGATATATTGGTCTACCATCTGAACGAGTTCAAATATATAAAATAGTGGGTTTCGCTACATCTTAATCCAAATAAAGGGTATTAATTTTTATTTTTATAATGAATTGAAAAACCAGAGTATTTGAAAAACAATATATATATATATATATATATATATATATCAATGACAAATATTTATCATTATGATTATTAATTATCAAAATTAATAAATATCACATAATCTTAGACTTTTATTTGGAAATGATTTAAATAAATATTTCCGAAAAAACTTTAAAAATAAAGAACATATTGACAATTTATATTAATTTTTAAAGGTTAACTATATATAAATGAATTAAAAACAATTCAATTAAAAACCCTTGAAAATTATTCAATAGAAAATTTTAAAAATCTACAAATTTATAAATAAAAAACATTTTTTTGAAAACAATTTACAAATCCTGGAAGGTTGGGAAAGATGAATCGCATGAATTATAATATCCACCTCCTAGGTGAATGTAGTAATTTCCACAAAATGTACCAGAATTAGAGGTATCCATCCAAACAATGGAAATAAAAAATTTATCCACCAGTTCAATATAAAAAATTTATCTTCCAGTTCAATTCCCACACATCAATTCCTGCAATCCAAACAGGCCCTATGTATAATTATATGAAGTTTCATTTGGCTATTTCACTGTAAAAGGCCATCACATGCTAGAGAGAGAGAAGAGAGAGTTTGTATGTATCCTGGATGGATGAACTCTCATTGGAAAATCATCTTGCTCATACCAAGAGCTACATGACCTTCAATTGGTCCACACTTTAACCTGAGGGATGCTGACCAATACCAGGTCGACTATGTGGTTACTTGAGGGATGCTGACCAATACCATGTTGACTATGTGGTTTAGTCCAGGTAGTGAACCACCAGTGTCCACTTGCAGAGAATCTCTGCGATAACAACAATATACTTCAAAGTTCATTAGTATCGACTCCTTTATACAACAATAGCAACCCTAGAAGATTGAAGAGTAACAAACTTGTACTGTTGTTAGCTTGTGCTGCATACATATTGCAACAAGATGAAGGAGGTTGTTTTTTTTATTTAATTTATAAACTTTGTTGTTTTCTGAATGAAAGAAGAAAGGAAACAGTAGTAATTGCGTCCAGGGGACGACAGAAGAATTCAGTCTATCCTAAATATAAACATGTGACAATGGAAAGACTCAAACTAACAAAGGCAACGGTCTTGGTCTTGATCTTGATCGCAGTAATAATTGAGTGGTAGAGGTTTCCTGCAATCTCAAATCTGGCCTGTTCCAAGAGGCTGCCTCGAGGCGTCACCAGAAGCCCATGCTTGGTAATCCTTTACAAGCTGGATAATCATCAAACAGTCAATACTCAATAGAGTTGATAGCACTCTTTTCGCATTACAAACCCCATCAAGTAAAGTTGCTAGTATGGAGTTAGAAATCAAAATCTTAAACGAAGATCAGACCCAGCAACATGGTTGATAACCTTTATTAATATAAATATATAAGGGGGGTGTTTACATTCACGCTATGCGTGACCGCTAACAATCTTCACGTAATGGCATTCTTGTAATTATGGAGAGAATGAGTGGCAGTTTTGCAACATCATCCATAATAACAAGAATGCCACCCTTAATTACAAAATTGTTACTCAAAAAAGACTGGGAGAAGATTATAACAATATATATATATATAGAGAGAGAGAGAGAGAGAGAAGCATTCTAATTGAGCCATACTCATTGAAGCTTCTAATAGGCAGTCCCTAATAATATGACAGTGAATTTTTTTTGGAATCTGACCGTTAGATGTCAAGACGGGTTGCTTGAGAGACCCGTGGCAAAAAATTAGCTCAATCGGACATTATAAACCTTCTGATCGAAGACGGGAAGATCAGCTATTTCTATATACTAGGTAGGGTCTAGTGAACCCTAAGGGGTTAATACTGCAAACTAGGTCTAAGCGGACGGTCTAAACATGTCCGATCGGACTGATTTTTTTGACACTTCTCCAATGGACCCAACTTAACAACGGCCGGATTCAAAAAAAATATGCCAAGTGTCATTTTTCTAGAGGAACCGCTCATTACAAGCTTCAATGAGCATGCCCCATTAATACCTCTCACTATATATATGTGTGTGTGTGTGTGTGTAAAGAGCCCCCTATATATATATAAAGAGCCTCCCCAATACACATGATCATTAACAAGAAACAATAACCTACAAATGTTATATTCTAAGAATTCTCAAGCTGGGATACGTTATTGGTGCATCAAAAGCTTGCTTAAAGAGAAAGTTGTCTTTCTCTTTAACTAGTGACCTAGGGAACCAACCAGTTCATATGAGTAGGGATATAGAGAGATCCTCAACATTTTTCATTAAAAAAATTTTAAAGGAACAAAATTGTTCCAAACTTTGACATAAATGACAATAAAACTTTTACCTGCTTTAGCAAAACAAGTAATGTTTTCAAAAGGTAATTTTTTTTACTTTTTGAAACATAAGCAAAATGCCGAAGGTCTAAAAAGTAGAGCTTCCAAATATACGTTTACCAAATGGTCTGATTTTGATTTAGCTCTTAATTTCTAGAATAATAAGCTCTATTTTTAAGACTTGCCAAACGCTACCTTAGTTTTAGTAGTAGAGGAAGGCTGCTTAGGAGTTTAGTCCCTTTTGCCATGTGTTGGCATCTTTGGAAAGAAACGAAAAGCCGGATCTTCTAGAACAGATACCGGAACAGACCCAGTATCGTTGGTGAAGTGGTGGATAAAATTTAGGCTATGATGTTTCTATGGCCTCTTTCTCTCAAGGAATTCCATGGCGTTAGGATGGAGATTTTCATAACAGTTGGGATACATTATTGACTCTGATGAAGATTCAGATTCAGCTGATCCGTTCTGTTAATCATTATATTTTGGGGACAGATATTGAGTTCTATTGTATTGTCTTCGTCCGTCCTTTGTTAGTCTGGGGAATCTCTCCCTTCTTCTTTCTTTTCATAAATAAGATTTCATTCACCTATCAATAAAAAAGAAATAATAGCTTTTGACACGTGGGACAACCTTCTCCGATATCTATACCAGTGCCTGCCCTTGGGCCTTAGTACTTTTTATATGTAAATAAATAAGCTTAGCCATAAATAATGACAGGATATATGTTAATTTTGTCCTAATCCCTCATTTCATAGTAGTAATTTTCTCTTATATTGTATAGATTAAGGAGGTGCTAAGAAATTGTAATGTGCCACATACTTAAAATTAGAAGATTGTTACTGGGCTTCGACAGAGGGGAGTATGTTATTGTTATAACACCCCAGTTAGCAACTAGCATGATCACTCGTTTGAAATGATTTAGGGATATGTATAGATACTTCAACAGAGGTTTACTAACCTGTGCCATGAATCGTGGAAGCATTATCCTTAGTATTTGTTCAAGGACTTGGGTTCCAGTTGACTCTATCGCTTCCACTGGAATTGCTCGAAATGCAAAAGGGATATCGATGCTAACCTAAATTCCATATAAAAATATCAAAAGCAACTTAAAGAAATTCCATATCATTTAGAGAATGATATCTCACATGTTAATAACCAAATTACATAGAGAAATTGATTGCAATCTCTACCTCAATGACTGTGTCTGAAGTGAGCGGCTGCGCTGATGAGTTGCTTTGCTTGCTACCACAAGATATTTGGTTCACCATCGAAGCTGCATTTCCCATACCAAATCAATGTCAAACGACTCCTGAAAAAGCATTACATAATTCAATTTAGAACCAAAGGGCACAAAAGTAGATTGATAGTTGAGAAAAGAAACTCTTTCATGTCAACTTTTGCTGCCAAACAACCACTTGCAGCCAGTAACTGGAAGTACGAACAGAAGTTATTAAACAAGAATTAACATTATCATAAAAGGAACCAACTTTCATCACGATTACGGCAATAACTCTGTATCAAGTTCCCCTGAAAATTATTGCAAGGAAATTGAATAGTCAAAATTTTGAATCTTCAGTTTATTTAAGTACAAAAGGCTTCTCTCTATTTCTAGCTATGCCAAATGTAAGCCTAAAATGAAGAATAAGCACGTGATATAAACTCGTGATCAATCAGCACTTCAACAAGGATAAGAAGATGAATTTAGAAGTGCTGCCACAGACTACAAAGCCTTCCATGACATGGAGCTCTTCTAAAGGTGTATCATACAGTGTTTTTAAAGGCGAAGAAGTGAGGCAAGGCACTTGGATCTCGAAATGAGGTATGAGGTGTGAGGCTTAAGCTTTGGGCTCCCTCATTTTGTAAATGAAAAAGTTAATTAGAATTGCAAAAAGCTAAGAAGTAAAAAAATAACGTGTATATATATATTTTATATATATATATATACACACTGATAATTAATGTGGCAAATTCTGAATTCCAACAGACAGTTACAAAAGGCATGAAAAAGAAAAAAAATTATTTTTAAATCAAAGTTATGTTGTTAGAATCCAATTTTGGTTAATGTACATGGTGCATGCCTCAAGGAGCGAGGAGTGCACCTCATTCACACTTTGAGGCATAAGCCTCATGAGATTTAAGTCTCGAGGTTAAGCCTCGAGGTGTTTTCCTTGAGCCTCACCTTGAGGTGTAAGCCTCACACGTCTTTTGAAACATTGGTATCATATTAGACTGTACATTAGATACTATAGTGTTGTGTATTCCTGTTTTATCATTCCTTAATTATGCATGTATATGTTATCTTATGGAAACCAAATTTGTGATCTTATGCCTGTATATGTCCATTAGGACTCTGAACCAAAGACCTCCATTAACCGTGGACCTTGAATCTCAAGGAAGAAGATGATCCAGAACCCGAACCCTGACCCGGTAAGCTGTCCGGATCGATCCAGATCCATGAATTCTTGGAAATGGACTTCGGTCCAGCTCCTAATGAAGTTACGAATGCCTTCGGGCCTCTCAACCATCCATCGTAGAAAAGCCCACATGTGGACCTTTCGATTGCCCAATCTGGAAATCCAGATCAGGTAAAACAATGGATTTGTCCTATGGATAGAACCTTCTTGGTAACCATCGAATCTCGGGTGGAAGCCTTCCATAACCACATGATGTATCCTACAAGGATCATCTACTCCCAAACAGGGTATCTTGTGGAATGGATTAATCAGGACAAGCCTAACTTTCTGACCAAACAAAGTCGGAACATTTTTTTTAATCGTAATCCAAGCAATTCATAAATAAACATAAAGCAATTTACAAAGAAACATAAAACGCATAGTTCATAAGAATGTGAACCGATGCGAGGCACAAAATAAAAGGAAAAACATGAAACCCCATGCTAACCCCCAACAGGATGCCCCCAAAAGCATCACAGAAACCTGATAGCAATCATGCCTAATCCCACCCCATCCTGCCTAACTGAGCACCACTCCAACATCAAAAACCGGATTTTAGCACAAATACGAGGGAGGGGATAGGAAGAATTTTCGAACACTCTCCTATTCCTCTCGCCCCAAATGGACCATGCTATGACACTCGGCAAAATCTTCCACAACGCCAACCTTGACCCTTCCCCACTTACCAAATTCCAACAAGAAAAGAAGTTGTGAAAGGAAAAGGGAAAGACCCAGGCCACGCCCACACGAGATAGAGAAAGAAACTCCAAATCTCATGAGCTATTGGACAATGCAAGAGAATGTGATCTACTGACTCTTCCACTTGGAGTCACATAAAACAACGATTAACCAACCTCCACCCTCTATTTTTCAAGTGATCACAAGTTAGAATTTTGTTCAAAGCCGTATTCCATAGAAAGAAAGATACTTTAAATGGAATACCTGAATTCCACACAACTCTATGAGGAAAGGAAGTGGAAGGGCCTGCTTCAAACAACTGAACCAGAGATCTCACTGAAAAACGACCCTCGTTGCCTACCAACCATACTCTACAATCCCGACCCTGAGAAATCAAGGGAAGAGACCCCAACCGCTCTAACAACCTGTTGAACTCAACTATCTCCAAGTCATTAAGCCCTCTCCTCAGCTTGGGACACCATGCGCCCCCCGCACCTCTCCTATCGATGTAGTTCCCGACTGACGCCATCCTGTCCAACGCCAAACGAAAGATAAGCAAAATCATCCTGCAACCTCGATAATTCACTCCAAACATCTGTCCAGAAACGAACCTCCGCCCCATCACCTACCTTGAACTTGAAAAAAGGGACAACCAATCGTGCAACTGACATGATCCCCATCCACAACCTCACCCCGTGCGGCCTCTTCACCTCCTTAGGAACCTAACAAGAAACTTCCCCGTATTTGGCAGCGATGACCGAACACCAGAGACTCTTTATTCATCGAACCTCCATATCCATTTTCCAAGGAGAGCCTGTTGACCAAAGACAGTGGCTTCAAATTGAGACCTCCCTCCCTCTTTGGACGACAAGTCTGCTTCCAATCAACAAGATGATACTTAACCTAACCACTTTTCCCGTGACAAAGGAACTCTCTCTCCAAACGTTCTAGAGACGCAGCTACCGAGCGGGGAATGACCAATATAGACATAAAATAGGTAGGCATGTTGCTCAGGGTGCTACGAATCAACGTTAAGTTCCCTCCTTTGGATAAAAAGGACGCCTACCACCCGGATAATCGCTTGGCAAACCTCTCCAATACCAGGGTCCAAACTGCCTTGGATTTGAAACGAGCGTCGAGGGGCATGCCAAGATAAACCGATGGAAGATATCCAACCTTGCGTTCGAGATTCTCCGCGAGAATATCTAAATCTAAGATCTCCCCGACCCCCACTATTTTGGATTTAGCTATATTGACTCGCAAGCCGGAAACGGCTTCAAAGCAATGAAAAATACCTTTTAGATGATTGAGATCCTAACATGAAGGTCTGCAAAAAATTAAGGTATCATCGGCAAACTGGAGGTAAGAGCAAGGTTCTAAATGTCGATATCGCTCGACATGTCGGAGCCGCGGAAAAAAGATATATCGGAGATATATCGGAAGATATATCGTTTATCGGTGATTTTTGGAAAAAATGACAAAAAATAGGGCAAAATATGAAATTTTGTAGTGAAAATTCAAGAAATGTTAAAATAGATGTTAATACACCTTTTAGAATAAAAACATTTAAAAAAAAACAATGTATACAAGAGATGCAATAAGAAGAGAGCAAAGATGTGCGTGAACGAGTGATAATAATGTATGATTGATTCATGTTTCATTCATTTCTCATATCAATCATAAATTCATAATTTATAAGATTCATAATAATACAAAAATACATAATACAACCCACCAAAAAACCTACAATCACCACCAGAAGGAGTTACGCGGAGGTTCGATGTCATCATCTCTGTCTTGACTTGGCTGGCTAGAGTGCTGATTCTCCACATACGTACAATACTGTGCCCAACTCATCACATTATGGTACATGGATGTATACTCATGTACATAATGTTGGTAGTAATCTGGGCTAAGATGTAACACGCCAATTGGTGGATACTGTGGGTGATTGGGCACAACTGCCACAGGCACTGGGATTTGGAAATTGTCTCCTCCATACTCATATGGAGGTGGCTCATATCCTGAGACATATCCATAAGGATATTGATCCTGTGTGGAATGTGAATAACTATGTTCTTGAGAGCCTGATGTCTGTGACTGTGTATCCTGGTCATGGCTGGAGAACCATGTATGTTGAGACCCTCTGGAACTAGAGCCCGAATGTTCCGTGCCCCCAAACCAAGCATCGTGTCCCACATCTTGTTCTTTGCCCTTGCCCTTGCCCTGACCCCTGCCCCTGCCCCTGCCCTGGCTTCCTCGACGAGGGACGTAATGAATCGGTTGGCTTTCTGCTGGATGTGAAAGTGGGGCACCATGATCTTGGTCCTGTGTGGCATGGTCAAAGTCAGCCTCTGCGGTGAATGGGCTCAGAGGCCTCTGCTCTGGCTCAACTCCGATGTTACCTCCATCCCCAAGACTGTCGCCGCCTCCGTCACTCTCATCATGGTCATCAGACTCATCACCACCCTCACTATTACTATTGGACAATCTACTTGTCCCAGCGGTTCTTGCACTTGAAGTCTCAGGACCTTTTGGACTTCTGATCATCTCATCAAATGATTCTGTGCTAAAGCTGCTCCTGCTGCCGCTAGTGCTAGACCCCACTTCTGTAGCAATAACCCTTTCTACATCGATGCCCATCTCAATGGCCGCGCTAGCTATAACTGCGTTTGGACGCCCATCATCTTCATCAAGTGATGAAACCTTAACCCACTCAGAAAGTGGATTATCTTGATCCTCAGTGGCACCGATTAACATCAGGTCTAAAGGATCCTGCTCAGGTTGCTTCCCAGTGTCAATCTGCAGTTGCCTGAGTCGCAGCTTCATATTATAGTGACAGAAGACCAGTTTTTGCAGCTTTTTGTAGCCAAGTCGGTTCCGCTGCTTTGTGTGGATGAGGGCAAATGTACTCCAGTTTCGCTCACATGCTGAAGATGAAGCAGTCTGTGCTAACACGCGAGCCGCCAATTTTCTGAGGGTCAGACAGTCGGTTCCGTACATTTGCCACCAATCAGCTGACAATTAAATGATGTTATCCATTAGTTTCATATATATTTTGATGTAGAGAAATAACATATAATTACTTTATTGAGAAGAAATTACTCACATGGCGTCATCCTAGACCTTCCTTCCTTAGCAGCAGTTCTTCCAAAGCTCCCTCGCGCATCCCTGAAGCGTACTAGCTATAGATTTTGAGAAAACATGTTCCAATTAGATAAAATATATTAGAATGCAATAATGCACATAAATATGCTATAGTTAACGAGATAAAGACATTTCACCTCATTCCCGAAGTCTCCCTTTCTCTTACACTTCGGGTCCAACGTCTCGAAGACGTCGTGAACAGCCTTCATTAAGTCATCCCGATTCCCCAATTTGTGGTTATAGTGATACTTTGGGTTCAAATAATATGCTGAAATGTGAAAATTATACGACATGCAATTAGTATTACAAGCATGTAATAACTTTAATGTAAACATCTAATAAACATCAAACTTACCAGCAGCATGAAGGGGATGCTCCATTGTCTTATCCCAACGAGCATCGATAATCTTGTGGACCCACTTGTATCCACGAGGGGACACATTCTTTATCGACAACTTCATTACCCGCATTAATTCGTACACAGAACCCATAGTCGGCCACTTATCTGCATCTATCACCCTTAAGACACGGTAAATAGGCTCTAGTATGGCAGTCGTATCATTCACTTTGTCCCAAAATTTGTTATTAAGGACAATGTCCTCAACTTTTTTTGCCAAAATAGTGCGCCTTTGTCCATATTCTACCAAATCAGTCCCAGTGAATAATGCCTTTAGTCCAATTTTATGTTTGGACAAACTCTCTAAGACAATAAAATTCGTGGCGAAGCGCGTCGCCCCTGGCCGTACTATTTCACCACCACACAAAGCCCTCATCTTTGCTAGAACCCAACTGTGGTTGTATATGAAGTTGGTTACCGTTCTTGCCTCGTCAATAACCTCCTTCACAGATTTCCTTTCTCCTATTGCCTGTAACATCAGGTCTATGCAATGGGCTGCGCAAGGGGTCCAGTATAAGGGATACTTTTTCATAAGCATCTTCCAAGCCTTCACGAAGGCACTCCCATTATCAGTCACCACCTGGACTACATTTTTCTTTCTCACTTCCTCTACAACACCCTTCATTAAGTCATATATATATTTTGCATCCTTTATATTATCAGATGCATCAATGGACTTTAAAAATATTGTCCTTCCCTGACTGTACACCATAAAGTTGATGATCGAAAACCTAATGGGTCCTGTCCAACCATCACACATAATAGTGACACCAAAGTTTTCCCACGTTGGCTTTAGAGTGTCAATATAGTCTTTCATCTCCTTCTCCTCTGCGTCTAAGTATTTTCCTGTAATCTCATATGGAGAAGGAGGCTCTACCCCCGGCCCAACCCGTTCTGCCTCGTGAATCATGTTTTTAAACTGTGGGGTTGAGGCTGCATTAGCAGGCACGTGACTATGTATGAAAAACTTGGATACAGCTGTTCCAAGCGCTTCCACCAGACTTCCTCCACTCCACATTTCCTTCAGTCGCTTCTGTTTTGCATTTCGACTTTTGTACAGAGATGAATCATGTGGCAGATCCGGGACTTTCATGCTTTGGCTGCGGCCAAACATACCATGTGGTTGTGTCCCAGTCTCATAATCAGATGTCCTACCAGTCGAACCAGATGGTCCTGCTCCGACACTGCCTCTGAAATCGGCAGACCGCATGCGAGCTGCAAATGAACGCTCCTGATCTCTGTCCCACTGCTGGCGCATAGATTGACGATAGCCCTGTCGATATGCTAGCCTTTCGTCATCTCCAATACAGTCGATTGGGTATAAAGTATCATCTTCGTCGTCATCATCCACATCTACTGGTGGCTGTAGACCACGCCTTATTTCTTGACGGATTGCCTTTTGCTCTGCGACATGCTCCAGTCTCTGCTTAGCCCCAATGGTAAGGTTAACCTTCATAGCTTGTCTGACCTCCATCGGACAACTTGGACAGTCTGCCACATTCGAATCACCCCCGGCAAGATGCCACTTTAACCGGGTAATTCCACCGCTCATTTTTTTGCCACAATAATTACATATTGCTCCATTCTTGTTCCCTTCTATTTGTTTGCCATGCAACCAACCTATGTCCCGTACCATCTCCTAGTGGATCACCAATAAATATTAATGTCAAACACATAATATAATCAAACACCAAAACCCGTGATTTTTTTAATGATTATCCATGTTAATTGTTTTAGGAATATGAAAAGCTTATGAATGCACATTACAGTTGATAACTAATTGAAATGTAATTTAGTTTCTCAAACTGTTTCTATATGATAAGTAATTGAATTTTAATTTAGTTTCTCAAACTATTTTTATATGCAATTGATGAGTTCAATGTTTTTACAGGACAAAATTAATGGAAAAGAGAGGAGATGGTTAACTGATCGGAGATCCTACATCAAGAAAAAAGGAAGACGATAATTTTATTTCAGTATGAAGTTGATGTAATTATATAAAAAGAAATGGATGTAATTTTATTTGACTATGAAGTTGATGTAATTATGTAAAAAGAAGTGGATATAATTTTATTTGACTATGAAGTGAATGTAATTATATAAAAAGAAGTTTATGCAATTTTATTTAAATGTGCGGGACTCCTGTTTAAGTTTTAAATATATAGAATTTTTATTTTAATGTAATCTATGTATACTAAGTGTTGTTTAGATGATTACAAGCTTAATGTCATCAAGCAAGACTTCTTCGTCGAAATACAAAATACAAAGATTCTTATTTCTTTTACAAATTATAGAGTGGTGGAATTACTTGGGCTAATTCTTTTACAATATAAAAAATACTGTACAATGGATCACTAAAAAATATAATAAAGTTAAACACATGATATAATCAACTCTTATTTGCAATGTGCACTCATAATCAAGTTTCAATAGTTATATATATATATATATATATATATATATATATTTATAACATTGATCATAACTAAATAAAAATATACAAATTATAGCAGACCAGTATTAATATTTTTTTGTCTTCAAAATAGTATGTTTTATAATCTTTTAAAATTATGTAATAAAAATAGTACATTAACTTATAAATTTTTATACTAAAAAGTATGTTAACTTATTAATCAAAGTGATTACTGATTAGTGAAAGTATGTTAAATAATTGTACTAAAAAGAATAGCTAAGTGATTACTGATTAATCAATGTGTTATTATATTTTTAAAAAGCCCTTAT
This sequence comes from Tetracentron sinense, assembly GCA_015143295.1. Taxonomy (NCBI): domain Eukaryota; kingdom Viridiplantae; phylum Streptophyta; class Magnoliopsida; order Trochodendrales; family Trochodendraceae; genus Tetracentron; species Tetracentron sinense. Next base: position 30,875,177 of record CM026562.1, read on the forward strand.
GAGGTTAGAGATATTACATATCAATTATTTTTAATCTATAAAGTATTATTAAGAAATTATTAATTTTTTAATACTACTAAAATGGTCTTAAGAGCATAATTTGCTAGAGATACATCTTTATCAAGACCAGTTTTAAAATCTTAAAAGATTATAACATATTACTTTTTGCCATATAATATAATTTTTAATATGACAGACCAGTTTTAAAATTTTTTTGTCTTCAAAATAATATGTTTATAATCTTTTAAAATTATGTAATAAAAATAGTATATTAACTTATAAATTTTTATACTAAAAAGTATGTTAACTTATTAATCAAAGTGATTACTGATTAGTGAAAGTATGTTAAATTTTTGTACTAAAAAGAATAGCTAAATGATTACTGATTAGTCAAGGTGTTATTATATTTTTTAAAAGCCCTTATGAGGTTAGAGATATTACATATAAATTATTTTTAATCTATAAAATATTATTAACAAATTATTAATTTTTTAATACTACTAAAATGATCTTATGAGCATAATTTGCTAGAGATACATCTTTATCAAGACCAGTTTTAAAATCTTAAAAGATTATAACATATTACTTTTTGTCATATAATATAATTTCTAATATGGCAGACTAGTTTTTAAATTTTTTTTTCTTCAAAATAGTATGTTTTATAATTTTTTAAGATTATGTAATAAAAATAGTATATTAACTTATAAATTTTTGTAGGGCAAAAGTATATTAACTTATTAATCAAAGTGATTACTGATTAGTGAAAGCATGCTAAATTTTTATACTAAAAAGAATAGCTAAGTGATTACTAATTAGTCAAGGTGTTATTATATTTTTAAAAAGCCTTTATGAGGTTAGAGATATTACATATAAATTATTTTTAATTTATAAAATATTATTAAGAAATTATTATTTTTTTAATATTAGTACAATGGTCTTATGGGCATATTTTGCTAGAGATACATCTTTATCTGGAAATTATTATTTTTTTGTTATATTTCAATATAGTGAAGCTTTTTTAAAATTAAAGCCTCCATATAATTTACAAAGAGAGTGAAAGTGTGAAACTAGCATTACCTTTTAAATTTTAGGTTAAAATCCCTAATATTAACATAATAACTTTTTTACAAAAAAAAATGCGTTAACAATTAAATAACCCTTATAAGGGTTTATAAGGTAATGCTAGTTTCATAGAAAAAATAAAGCCCTTAAAAAAATAAAAATAAAAAGTAATAGTAAAGTTAGATAACCCTTAAAAGGGTTTTAAGTTTTACGTAGGAGTGGAGTTAGATAACCCTTATAAGGGTTTTAAGTTTTAATTCGGAGTGAGTGAAGTTAGCAAACCCAGGTGTTATGTTTAAAATAGGAGTGAGTGAAGTTAGCAAACCCTTATAAGGGTTTTAAGTTTTAAGTTAAAGGAGTGAGCTTAGCAAACCCTTATAAGGGTTTTAAGCTTTAAGTTAAAGGAGTGAGCTTAGCAAACCCTTATAAGGGTTTCAAGCTTATCACAAATTCGTAACAGACTAACAGGAGTCTGGAGATGAGACTGCGAGAACGAAAAGAAAAACACGGCAGAGAGGGGGAACCGAGGGGGAAAGGAGGAACCTGTTTGGGCGTTTGGCAACGGCGACGGCGACGGCAACGGCGACGCTGGACAGCGACGGTGGACTGGCTCAGGTACGGGTACCCTCTGCCCTCTTCTTCTTCCTTCCTCCTTCTTCTTCCTTCTTCTTTCTTCTAAATCAACCCCTCCCTTTTTTTTTTCTACTAAATCAGAGTGTGAACTCTCAAGATATGGACTATATCATGAATGGTATGTGGTTTCTTACAATTTAAAGACATCGAATGGCACTCACGGGTTTTCTGTAGTTACTAGTTAGTACTGGTTTTTTTTTTCTTTCTCGAATTGATGCTTGCGCATGCGAAAAAAAGGGGAACCCTAACCGAATCTCTGATTTGGATGGGACTCATCTGGTTTTGGTCGATTTCGGGTTTGTATCGTCGATATATCGACGATATCGACGATATATCGGCGATACAAACCGATATCGTGTATTTTTATTTCAACAGGGTGTCGATGCATCGGTGACCAACAATATCGAAAAATATCGGCGATATATCGCCGATATTTTCGATATTACGAACCTTGGGTAAGAGATCCTCAATCTATCTCTACCTAGGGAAAAGCCTTCAAAAAACATCCCATCAGCACGAGATAACATCCTGGTCAAAGTTTCTGAGACCATGACAAAAAGGAATGGGGAAGGGGGGTCCCCTTGTCTCAACCCCCGAGAACTGCGAAAGTAACCCGCCGGACTTCCATTAACAAGGATATAAAAAACACAGATAATATGTACAACTGCATCCAATGACACCACTTGGGACCGAAACCCATTCTATGCATAGCATACCCCAAAAATTCCCAATTAACATGGTCATCGACTTTCTCCATATCCACTTTACACAATAATCCCGGATCCTTAGCTCTAATCTTGTCCTCAATGCACTCATTAGCTATTAGAATTCCATCAAGAATCTGTCTATCACCCACAAAGGCTCCTTGTTGGGGGGATATTATGTGCCCATCATTCTCTTAAGACGGCTCGCTAAGACTTTGGCGAGAATCTTCTACACACTACTCACGAGATTAATCGGTCTGAAATCTTTAATATCTTCCGCTCCTTTGTGTTTCGGTAACAACACCACAAAGGTGTTGTTAATCACTCTATCAAAATGACCGAACTCAAACAGCTCTCTCATCACCTCTAGGAAGTCCTTACCAATAATATCCCAGCAAGACCGATAGAATTCGATAGTAAATCCATCTGGGCCGGGAGCCTTATCCCCAGCCATATTACGGATGGCTGTCAAGACCTCCTCCAAAACATCCTCCAAGGACTCCCTTTGATCTTCTGGCAGACAATCAAAAGATAAACCTTCCAATTTGGGACGCCAACATTCCTTCCCCTTATTAAGGTTTTTATAGAAAGACACCACTTTCCTCAATCGCTGTTGCACCCTCCCGCCACTTTCCATCCACCTTGAGCTTGGAAATAAAGTTACTTTTTCTATGAAAATTAGTCATTCTGTGAAAAAATTTGGTGTTACAATCACCCTCCTTGAGCCACCGGACTCTAGCCTTCTGTTTCCAGCTTATCTCTTCTAACCTAGCTGTATGTAGATACTCCACCATCATAATCTCCCTTGAGTGGACCTCTTCAACGGAAAGAGATCTTGACTCTTCCGCTATGTCCAACACTCCTATGCATTGGAGGAGGCCAGCTAGTTTAACTGGGATGTTACCAAACACTTCTTTATTCCAGGTTTTAATGCGGGCTTTGAGCACCTTTAACTTGAGCCCAAATCTTGTACAAGCTGACGCCTGCCCCCTCCTAGCATTCCAAACTTCCGCCACAACCCCTTTAAACCTGTCATCCTGAATCCACATATTCTCAAACCTGAACGGAGTGGGACCTCCTCTGAAATAACCGGACTCCAGCAAATGAGGAACATGATCTGATAAGGGCCGAGGCAAAGAAGACTGGATGATGTTTGGATGCTGGCTCTCCCATTCCGAGGAGCAAAAGAACCTATCCAATCTGCTCACTAAGCTACTGGAAACTGAGTGAGCCCACGTTAACAAATGACCCTTCATCGGGAAATCAATCAACTCATGTCGCCCGATAAAAGCCCCGAATCTCCTCATCTTGGCATTCACCACACACCCTCCCTTCTGCTCCTCGGAGAAACAGATATTGTTAAAATCTCCACCCAAACACCAAGGAACTCCCCAACAGACACTAACATTACCTAACTCCTCCCAAAAAAACTGCATCATCTGACCCTCCAGAGGGACCGTAAACTCCTGAAAATACTCATGCAAACTCTTCACCCACCCAATGACAATATATGGAAATCGAGTAAGCCCCTAACTCTGACTCTACCACCTCCAGCTTCCCCCTATCCCAAATCAATAGGATCCCTCCCGAGGCTCCTAAAGATGGAATTGCGAGCCAATTAGGAGCAAAAATGTCGCACAAATCACGAATGATGCTGTCTTGAACCTCTTCTAATTTGGTTTCCTAAACACAAATTATAGCCAGCTTTCTAGCTCTTACCAACCTCTAAACAGCCATACGCTTTTCCGGTAAACCCAACCCCCGAACATTCCATGACAAAATGGAGAAATCTGTCATTTAGTAACTTTAGAGCCCTTTCCTACACTCGGACTGCACGAAACACTCCGAGATCCTGGTTTGTCATAATTGACACCACACTTCAGTCTCCTCATTTCCAACGCTGAGCTGACCCCCCACCTTGTCTTTGATTTATGACAAGAACTAACTGGCTTTTCGACTCCCTCTCTTGTGAGACGCAAAAATAGAGCCCTGGCTTCCTTTTCACATCCCACAAATGATAATCCGAGAAACTTCCCAAGCTCCTCTCACTGACTTGGGCACCTTGGAAACAACTTCCCTGTCACGGCTATGAGATGCGTGGGAGCTACTCCCTTGACCCCCTTGGGCGCTCTGAAAACTATGGACGGGAGACACTAACTTGGGTCTTGGTGGAGTTTCAATGAGATCTCTGTCATCCACCAGCAAATTAGGTCCTACATGGCTACACCCCCTTCCTCATTAGACTGAGGTATCATAGCTCCATAAATTGGCGAAATTGAATCAAGAGACTCAACAAAGGAACACAATGAAAACTCTGGATCCCCCCTCTTCTCCCTTGAAGATTGAAGAGGAGAGATCTCGAGCAAGGAGGGGTGGTGTACCTCTCAAGGGACCAGCTAGTGTATCCCCATTCTCTAGCGGGTCCACTACTTGTTGTGAATTCGTAAGCGCTATGTCTCCCGGATGAGACGAAGCCTGATCCTTTGCCCCTCGTCCCAGCGTCACTTCCGCAAAACAAGCTGGTATGTAGCAATGGTCTTTTTTATTTTGAATGTAATGGATGAATCAATCAATAAAGCTACTACCTCTTCTGCTTTTAATAAATGTGAAATTTGCATTGAATCAAAATTTACTAAGAAACCTTTTAAATATGTGGAAAGACAAACAAAATTATTAGGTTTAATACATAATGATCTGGGAGATCTTAAAAATACTATGTCTAGAGAGGGTAAAAAATACTACATAACCTTTGTAGATGATTTTTCGAGGTTCTCAAAAATTTACTTATTAAGAAGTAAAGATGAAGCACTAGAGATGTTTGTTAAATACAAAACTAAAGTGGAAAATCAAACTGAAAATAAAATTAAAAGAATTAGAACAAGCCGAGGTGGAGAATATGAGTCTCACCTCTTTAGAGAATTTTGTGAATCTCATGGAATAATTCATGAAACTACTGCACCATATTCACCTGAACAAAATGGCGTAGCAGAAAGAAAAAATAGAACTTTGATAAACATGGTAAATGCTATGATTAATAGTTCAGGCCTACCCTCTAACATGTGGAGGGAAGTAATTTTTTCAGCATGTTATATACGGAATAAAATTCCTCATAGAAAAATTGGTATGACACCATATGAGTTATGGAAAGATTTTAAACTAAATCCCAAATACCTCAAAGTGTGGGAGTGTTTGGCTAAAGTAGGAATACCGGAAATTAAGAAAAGAAAAATAGGTCCTAATACTTCAGACTTGGATATGCATAAAATAGTGCAGCCTATAGATTTCTAGTCTTAAAATCAGAAGATAATGTGTTAGATGTTAACACTATTATAGAAGCTAGAGATGATGGATTTCTAAAAAATATATTTCCTATAAAAACTAAGCTTAGTGTAATTCGTTTGGAAAAAGATAACTTTGCATCCACTAGTCAAAGTAAAAAATCTAAAACTAAGTAAAATAAAAGAAAACTTAATACCAAGAAAAAGTAAAAGAGCTAGAAAAGAGTCTAGTTATGGACCCGATTTTATAACATCGCTCTTAGTTGAAGATGATCCTTTAAATTATTAAGATGCCTTATCATCTCCAGATGCAGCATTCTAAAGAGAGATAATAAAAGAAGAACTTGAGTCAATTATGATTAACCAGACATGGGAATTAGCCAATCTTCCTCCTGATTCTAAAACAATTGGCTGCAAGTGGATTTTTAAAATAAATTAAAAACAGATGGTTCTATAGACAAGTTTAAGGTTATATTAGTGGCTAAAAGATACAAACAAAAGGAAGGTGTAGATTTATTTGATACTTATTCTCCAATAACAAGAATATCTACTATTAGAGCCCTAATAGCTACTGCATCAATTTATAATTTGATAATTCATCAAATGGATGATAAAACGGTATTTTTAAATGTCGAATTAGAAGAAGAAATTTATATGGATCAACCGGAAGAATATATAGTTCCCAGTCAAGAACATAAGGTCTGTAAACTTAGAAGGTCTTTATATGGACTAAAACAATCACCTAAGCAGTGGAATGAGAAATTTGATAAAGTATTATTAATAAATGGGTATGTTGTTAATGATTCTGATAGGTGTGTGTATAGTAAGTTTACAGATAAAGTTGGTGAAATACTATGTCTATATGTAGACAATATGTTAATATTTGGAATTAACACAAAAAATTGTTAATTCAATAAAGAAATTTCTATCTTCTCATTTCGAAGTAAAAGACATGGGAGAAGCAAATGTAATTTTGGGAATTAAGATATCTAAGATATCTGAGGGTGTTATAAACTTATATTATCTCAATCCAATTATGTAGAAAAAATTCTAAAGAAATTTGATCAGTATGAAAGTGTTCTTTTAAAGACTCCTTACAACTCTAGTATACATTTAAGTAAGAATTGGGTGATAGTGTATCACAATTAGAATACTCTAAAGTCATAGGAAGTTTAATGTTTTTAATTAACTGTATCAAACCAGATATTGCATATGCAGTAGGGAGGATGGTTTTACAAAACGCCGAAACCGTTACCCGATACCGTTACACTACGTATAGGTACCGTAACGTTTTCCGACATATTTTTTCACTAAAAAATATCATTTTTTTTCACCTAAAGTATCGTTTTCAACGCAATCAGGGCCTATTAGGCCCAGATTGCAGACGGACTTCGTGCGTCGTAGGGGGGCTCTGCCCTACCCCCCGCTCCCCCCTGGACAATCTGCTGAAGGTAAAACAATTTTTTTTAGTGAAAAAAACTCTTTAGAATCTTATTACTTCTTCCTTACATCTTTTTTATTTGTTTTCTATTTATTGTGACTTTTTTGATTTTTTTTAAGCAAAAAAAAGTCATAAAGGCCGAAACCGTACCGTAACGGTTTTGACCGTGTCCATTACGGTGTCCGAAACTGTTTTTTTGAACTATAGTAAGGAGGTTGAGTCAATATACTCAGAACCCTGGTCAGGATCATTGGGCTGCTTTAATGAGGGTCCTCAAATATCTTAAAGGAACAATTGATTTTGGCCTACACTTTGTAAGATATCCTGCTGTACTAGAAGAGTACACAAATGCTAATTGGATCTCAGGTTCAGATGAAGCTAAATCCACAAGTGGATTGTATTTACTATAGGTGGAGCAACAATCTTTTGGAAATCTACCAAGCAGACATGCACAGCTCGATCCACTATGAAATCAGAATTTATTGTCATAGAGAAGGCAGGAGTAGAAGCCAAATGGCTTAAACATATTTTATTAGATATAACATTGTGGACTAAACCAATACCTGCAATTTCATTACATTGTGACTGTAAAACTGCAATAACTCGAGCTAAAAACAAAATATATAATGGTAAAAATAGGCATATACGCTTAAGACAAAATATTGTGAAACAGCTAATTGGAGAGCAGTTCGCAGATGGAAATCTGTGTCGGGATCTTCCTAAGCTGCTCTAAGATGTCGTACTCAGGCAAGTCCACCCTTTCCCTAGCCTAAGTGGTGCTTTGGGGATCATTGCCTTGCAAATGAGGCAGTTGATAGACCATTCATGTCCTAGTGGTATGGTTAACGGAAACTTATTCCTCGAGGCTAGATCTAGGAAAAGTCATAGCATTAGACTTGGTAAGATCTCAAAAGAATCTAGCAAATCGACTAACTAAAGGGTTAGCTAGAAAGTTATTGAATGAGACATCGAGGGGGATGGGCTTAAGCCTATTACATGAATGGAAGTGATGGCAACCTAACCTATGTAAATGGAGATCCCAGGAAATAGGTTCAATGGGTAAAAAAAGTCACTGGACCATTCGATTGAGAGCACTATCAAATTTGATAATCCCTCCCATTTGTGTAGATAGTGCTAACTGTAACAGTGTGAGGTTGAGTTAAATTCTTAAATGTATTCATATCTTTTATAGGTGGTGTGTTTAGTTACAGACTTACAGTACACACTTGATGGATTCACCTATGTGAGTGTAGAAGTGGAGCCGCTTCTTATGAGAATTTAGGCAAATTCACTACAGCACTCATGAATATCCAAGTAGGACGCACGGCTAAAATGTGCCAAATCGTTAGAACTCGTTTGATTATCTAAATAGAGTGTGGTAAATTCAGCTGCTTTACATCAAGAGTATATGGTTAAAAAATATTATTTTACCAAAGACTTGTAAATCCTAGTTTACTTACACTAAGTATTGATTCCAATTCCAAATGATATCAATATCAATGCATTCTATTTTTCCTTTGCCCAAATGATTTTTATTTTAGCATTTTTTGTTTTATGTGAGGAATTGTTGTGTTTGATGTTTAAAGTAAAACAAAAATCGTCTCATTCTATTATCATGTTGTGAGAAACATCTTATCATTGTGAGAATTATAATATCAACTCTCATAAGAGACTTTACTCTTTCACACTATTCTTCTACCATCAAAGCCCGAGAGAGGTAGAAACGTCAAGGATGGCGAGGGCATGCGAGTGGGATCTCTCGCATCTTAAACCCTCAAATTTTTCCTTCAAGTATATATTGTTACTTAAATTTTTATTTCTTTCTTTCCTTTGTAAATGTGATTGTTTCCTTTACTGATTTTTTATCGTTGGTAATATGTTGAGAAGATTTTAATGGGGTTTATTGAGAACTGTTTAGAATCTTAAACAGTATTATGCCAGCTTTAATTCCTGGCTAAAATGGAAAGTTTATAAAAGGAACCCTCATTCTCCTTCTTCTCCACGAATTCCATATCTCCACTACAAATATTGATTTTGCAAGATTTTCGATCCTCTTTCTTTTTCTTTAGGGCAAGAGCATCTTCATTCGTGTTTGTAGTCTCTGTTATTAGTGAGTACACACTTAACAAAGAGTGGTTGTTGAATCCTAGAGATCGGGCGCCGGAAAAACCTACCTATACCTGAAATATTCTCAATAGGGGCGAATCGATTCTAAGAACAGTGGTGTTCACCTCGCCTCAGTCTTTCCACTGACCATTCTGTTTTCTATTTTGATTTCTTATTTGCAGGTTGTTATTGGGTATTTACTGCAAACGATCAGTACAGAAATTTTGTTTCAGCTATTCGGTATTATAAGTGCTACAGGTCAGATCAGATTGGGTTATTTGTGTACGGTTATTATAAATTCTGGATATTGCATATTGATATTGGCATAATCGTTGGCTACTGCAATTGCATACTATTTTGGGATAATCAGATAAACATACTGGATTTTGAAATTGCTTTGGATTACAGTCAGAATCATAATCTGCTCTACAGAATTTCCAGCACATATAAATCTGTAAAAATCAGAGTTTAGATACAGGTTGTGATATCATAAGTGTTTAAATTGATTTCTGTTTTCTGCTACAGTATTCATTACATTCCGACTTTATAGCATACTAGTTCAACAGTGCTGAATCACGGAGTTAGAACTGCCATATCCCTTGCAAATGGGAGGCTTCGATTATCTTCAAGAAAGACTCATTTGTAGCGCCTCGATTCTCAATTATAAATAATTAATTGTTTAATTATTTGCCATTATTATCTGTATGTGTTTCTAAGTGGCTATGTGTGCAAGGATTTAGCTCAGCTCAATTTACTCAAAAGAATGTTCTAAAGAACACACAAGATAGATGAATTTCCATACCATCAAATTTCTGGTTTTGCGCAACCACAATTGGTGAACCCTCCAGCTGCAAGCCAGTCATCCAACGAACAAATGCAAAATGGAAGACATTAACTACAAAAGTAACTAAAAAAGCAGAAGAAGCAAAAAAATACCTTGCAGGACAAGAGACTAATGCAGCAGCCATTTGGTTGTTCATCCACTCTAACCAGCAGAACCGGACAGACTTCAAAAGCAAAGAACTTGAACCTGTAAACATAACACCTGAAGGTGTTTTCATCAATCCGCTCGATCCTCTCAGCATCCAACACAGAGTACTGGCTAGCAGGCAAGCTCATATACTCAACTGCAACCAAAAAAAGTACAAAATCAAACTTCAAATCCATTAAAACCTCCAATCTTTCTAGATTCTTCAAATCTGTAACATTACCTAGAGGGCGATTCAATTGTCGAACAGAAACCGTCTCCGATCGCTTTGCGACGAATCGAGCTTTTGGAGTGGTGGATTCAGCAGAAATGCGAAACGAGGGTTTTGGGGAATCATTTGCAGCAGAAGCAAAGCTCAAGAGAGTGGTTTTAAAGCGAGTTAGGGTTTGAGGATATCTGGAGGGGATTGAAATGGAGCTCAGATGCATGGAAGAAGAGCTCAGAGCCATCTATATGGCTTTGAACTGTGCTGGTAGAAATGGCGGATGTGGTTACAGATAAGACCTCGAAACCCTATAAAGCAGAAAATAGCCACAAGGCGCACGTTATTAGAGTATAAAACGTAATGTTGCTAACCTGCTCCGGTATGATAAAGCGAGTGGCGATAATGTTGTGGGGCCTTCGATAAATATCCTGACCAGATCACCGATGGATGGCTCAGCAGGCGCACCGTAGCATTTTACATACTGTCATACTAGAAAGCGCCTTCAACCCCTAAACAAATTAATTGTTTATTATTCCCAAAATAACTTTATTTTTCATAGTTAATCAATCTCAAACAAAAACCTAAAGACTCGTAATCTTCTCCGGTTATAACCGGAGATAGCCACGTGTCCTTTTTTACGTCCTTTAATTGTGATTAAAACTCACTTACCCCTAAGGTTCAACCACCTAGTTTTGTTTTTTTTTTTTTTCAAATATTTATGTTCAAAAATATTTAATCCTAAGAAGTATTGAATTTTAACCACAATTAATAAATTATTTTTAAAAAAAACCAATTATAAGTACCTGAGTAAATCTTAACCACAATTAAAATGTGTCAAAAGCAACAACCACTTTAAGGGTGTAACTGGTTTTGGCAAAATCAGTTACAACTACAAAAGATTACATCCCAAACCCAAAGACTCGTAGAGGAAGAAAAACAGCTTCTTTTACTCCTAAACAATCTAAAATAATTTCTGTGAAAATTAATTGCCAAATAATCTGTTTTTCAAATGATGATAACGTTCAAAAAGTTGTTTAAAATGATTATTTGACAATCAATTTTACACAATTAATTTTTGGCTATAAAACCAAACCAAACACCACCTAAGGTTTCTAAGGGGAAAGCTTTTCCCTTTATCATCTAAAGTTTTGCTAATTTACGCTCAAGAAATCGATCTAATGTGAAGATCGAATTTGACTTGCAGAAGCAAAAAGCCATGAAATTTCCATACATTTATGTTATGTTTTGTTGATGAGAAAATAAGTGAAAATATGAAAAGAAAAGAAAATTTCATATTTCTAATACAATATTTAGTTGTTTTTTTTATAAATTTTTTTCTTTTCCATGTTTTCACTTATTTTCTCGACATCCAAACATAGGATTAAGTAGGAAAAAAAAAAAAAAGGATTTTAGAACCACAAACGATGACTAATTCATTACTGATGAGTTGAAAAAACCAGAAATTTGGAGAAAAGAAGCTTTTTTACACCATAGTTCAAGTACAGAGCAACCAATTATGAGAATTCATTGCAAAATCCCAAAATACAGAGATCCCAACTTCAAATTAAGTTCAAAGCCCTAATACCCAGAAACCCTAACCTAAGAACTGGTGAATTTAGTGACAGCCTTAGTCCCCTCAGAAACAGCGTGCTTTGCAAGTTCTCCAGGCAAAACCAATCTTACAGCAGTCTGGATCTCCCGAGACGTAATGGTCGGCTTCTTGTTGTACCTTGCAAGCTTCGAAGACTCTTGAGCAAGCTTCTCAAAGATATCATTAATGAAGCTGTTCATGATCCCCATAGCCTTACTGGAAATACCAATATCAGGATGAACTTGCTTCAAGACCTTGAAGATGTAGATCTTGTACGTCTCAACGCTCTTCTTCGAACGCTTCTTCTTCTTGTCCGATGAAGCTGCTTCCTTCGGGAGCTTCTTCTCTGCCACCGGAGCCTTCTCGGCCTTCTTCTCCTCGGCCGGCTTCTTCTCTGCCGGTTTCTTCTCTGCCTTCGCTGGCGCCATTAAAGAGCTTTGAAGTGTTTGAAAAAAATACAGAGAAGAGTAATGGAATTGAAGAAAGAGAGGTAATAGCTATTTTTCGATTTTGTAAATTTAGTTTGAGAAGGGGTTTGTTTATATAGATGTTAGGAATGTGTTTTGATTGGTTGCTTGAGACTGACGCGGATTGATGTTAATGACCGTCGATTTTGGAAACTTTGAAATGAATGGTTAGGATTAGTTTGTAGTTTAGCGGATAGATGGATGCGAAAATTTTACGGGTTTTGAAATCGAATTTCGTCTTCCGTTTAAATTTTCGCGGTTGTATAGGCCCCTAAGCTAGGTTGTGCTTGTGATTAAGAATCAGACAAATCCGGATCCGATTCGGAGATCGGTCGAATTATGAAGTATACAATTCGAATCCGATTATCAATTCAAGATCTGAATCCGATCCATTAACATTAATATTTCTAAAAAATAATATTTTAATTATAAAAATTATGATTACTATTATAGTATATATTTGTAAAATTATATAAATATTATTATTATATATAATCTAATTGGATCGGATCACTATAGATCCAAACCCAATCCGATTATTATCGGATTTAAGATCTCGGATCCATATCCGATCCGACGGATCTATTATAGGATTAGGACCACGTCTAATAGGATCGGATTTGGATCGAATCCGGATTAAGATCCAATCCATTGGCAGCCCAAGGCAAATCCGATCCAAATCTGATCCGTTGACATCCCTAGTTTTTATGAATACTGGTCATGGCAGGGTTGAACCTGATGCCCAGATGTCTTAGATTCTGCACTACAACCGTGAGCATATGGATTCGATCCTTGATCATTCCAATTTATTCCAAATTGGAAATTGAAATCATATATATATTTCCAAATCACTCTATGGCTACAACCAAATATATTTCCTAGTTCTAATCTTTTAATTCAAATAATTATGGGTCAAAATTAGATTTGACTTGGCTTATTTTATCATTTTCTAAAGTTACAACCACTATTAACTGGTTTGTCGATTCACTCAGTTGGAATTTGGTTTTGTGGTTCTCAGTTCACCACTCTAGAGTGAACCTAGTTCGCTAGGGAAAGGATGATATAATTCGTTTCTCAGTTCGCTTAGGTTCTTTAGCTTGTTCGCTAATTAAGCATGTAAAATAAATAAATATTTTCTAATATATTATAACATATATATATATATATATATATATATATATTTGAGCATGTAAATTATAATACTTATTTTTTAAAAAATGTCCGATTTTTAAACTCAAAGTATAAATTTGCTGAACCTAACTAAAAATATCGGTGAATTCGAATAAAAATTTGACAAACCAAGAGTGTTTTGAAACCATTGATCGTGTGGTTCGCTCCATTTCACGAATCAATCCTAATCGAACTACAAACTAGTTTAAATTCGCTCATGTTCGCTTTAGCATACAATGAACTTGGTAACTGTAACGGATAAAATTCGTAAAATCAACTTAGCGTTGGAGAACGAGCTCGTTTTTGTTGTTTTGTTCACGAAAGTGACACGTGGCACGAGTTGGGGTCACGTGCTTAAAATAGAGGGATCACACGTTGTCTGATGCACAACGTTCACGTTGTGCGCATTACGACGTCTTTGTTTTCTTGTAGAACAACGCTTCCGTTGTGGCTTGACAACGTGCTCATTGTCTGAAGCACAACGAAATCGTTGTACTCTTGACAACGTTTTTGTCGTTACATGAACAACGAGTCCGTTGTCTTACCAACAACGATGTCCTGGCTGTATTTTAAGACATCTACACCGTAACCGAGCTTGAGTCAACAACGAGACCGACTCGTAGGAGGAAGTGATCAGGAGGCGATCCATAATTCTGACATGTGTGCCGAAAGCACTATTTTGTGCCGAAAGCACTGTCTTGGCATTTAATGCTGGTCACTTCTGCGTACTGTCAAATCCCGTCCGACTGGACTCATAGGAGGCTCTCACGTGTGATGCAACCGGCGGCAAATATGTCTAACATATTTGGCAGTGAGTGCAAGACACGTGGTATGGACATCTATGGCCATCCATGGTCATCGATGGCCATACCAACCTTACCCTATAAATACCCCGTGATTTTTAGTGCTTGAGATCACGTTTTTGGCCGTACTTCAGAGGATACTTGTTCAGTGCTTCCCATAATTTTGTGTAACTTTCAGTGCCTATTTCAGAGTTTACTGTTCATCATCTTCTACATCTACTTACTTTACCATCGGAGTACAGGTCAGGGTGTCACACCCTCCACTCCAACCTTCTACCGGTAAACCAGAGCGTGTGTGGAGCTGTTGCTGACGCGTGTTCGTGACGGTATTTTTCCCCTTCAGTAACCATGGTTACAACAACTCTAATCTTGACCCTTATTTGAATTGAGGGGTTAGGATTTGGGAATACTCATAGGTTGACTATATTTCAAGGGGATTTTTCCAAATATTTTTTTAATGATAAATTTAAATATTTTTTGGAACATATGATTGTGCAAAAATGCACGGGGATAAAAGAAAAGGACTTCATTTGAGAAGTGGTGTATATTGTTTTAATTTATTTAAAATTACTTAGAAAGAAATTCACATTTCAAACCAACCAAAATCTTCTCTTTATGTGTGTTTAAGAATGATTAATCCTTATTTTCTCCCTTCGTTGTTTATTTCTTCAGCACCCAATTAAATAGGTTAAGAAAAGTTAATCCCACCTCATTAGCTCAAATGGCCCTTGTTGTAATGGTGGTTCTAGGATCAAGTCCTAGGGAAAGCTTTTCCCTCAGTGATATGTCTTTTTCTTTTATTAACATGTAATCCATTTTATTGATTATCATCAATTATCAAACTAGTTATAAGTAAAATTTGGCCTGGTTCACAATCAGGACTAACACCAGCCAACTTTCTCTCATTCAAATAAGATCTACTCTTATGCAATGCTATTTTCGCAAGCTCATGACTTCTCTTATTCTGATCTCTTGGAATGAATTCAATCTGAACATATTTAAAATGCTTTAATAACTCCAAACAATCCAAGACTATAGTATGGCCTATGGTCCTTTGCTGCTACTGAAGCCACCTTCCCAACATTAATAGCATCAGTGATAACCTTTGCATCTGACTGAATCAGAACTTTATCACACTTATGGTTGATTATCAAAGAAATAGAGAATTTGATAGCTTGAGCTTTTGCTAAGGTTGATGAACCACCATTGAAGGGAATAATCATAGTAGTTTGTCTTTCACCCGATTTTTTAAAAATTTATACTCCAGTAGCTTCCCCATCAGTTTGAGCAGAGCCATGACATTTGATAGCAATATCAAACCTTGCAAACCTCTTGTTTCTCTCAGGATACTTATCCTTACTAGCTATTTTTTATTTAAAAGGCTTCTGGCCTTCTCTGGCTACCTTCAATTCTTTAAATTGATGTTAAGCTCTTGTGAAAGTATCACTTGAGATTTCAATCTTGTTGTTGAATACTCTATTGTTTCTAGCCATTCATATGGCCCAAATTATTGTAGCCATCAAACCCATCTTTTTTCAATTTCAACCTCCTCCATTTCTTTTTCCACCAAGAATTAAATATGTTTGGCTCTTTCCCAGGGATCTCCACCAACTCCTTGAGACAATACCAGAGGCCTCTAGCATATTCACAAGTAATGAATAAGTGTGGGATGGATTCTGGAAAGCATGTTCACATAAGACACATCTCATCCTTTTCTTCTTTCTCAAGCTCAAATTAACTGCCACTATGTTCTTCAAGCATCTTCACATAAAGTGTTTAATCTTATTTGCTATAGGTAATTCACATATATCTTTCCACAAGTCCATAGGCATAAAAGATTATGAGCAAGAAGCTCTATCATTACCATTGAATCCTATTTTTCTATACAAATGAAAACCTGATTTTACTAAATAGGTACCATTCTTAGTGTCATTCCACACAAGTCTATCAGGTATTCCTATAGTATTGAAAGTCATCTTCATAACCTCCTGCACCTCTTCAAGATTAAGAAGATCAACTATCAGCTTCTCTTTCCTGCATCCTAAACTTGTATCAATCAGATCAGCTACTTTCAAATCCAAATTCTCATTCTTATCAGATCGCATTGCCCTAAAATTTGCAATAGAAGGAAGCCAGGGATCTGACCAGTATAGCTCATCTGATGCCTTCAAGTAGGATCATTTTGCCTTCTAATAAACAATTCCAACCCCAAGAAGGTTTATAACTAGGGACATATTCAGGCCGGCCTTTGCCATGCTCAACTCGACTTGAAAGGGTTTGTTCTAGGCCTGAAGCCCGGCTTGGCTCGAAATCAAACTTGAAAAGTCGGCCCGAAGCTCGGCCCAAATTCAAATTCCTGGCTCGAAGCTCGCCTCAGCCCAGTCCGAATTAATTCAAGCTCGAGCCGGGCTTTGCTTGGCTTGAGCTCAGCTTGAATACTTTTTTTTAAAAATAAAATAATAATATTTTATATTATTTATATATAATAATGATATATATATATATATATTTAATAATATTCAAGCTGAGCCGAGCTCGAGCTGAACTAAGCTTCAATCGAGTCGGGCAGAATCAAACAAGGGTTGGCCCGATATCGGCTTGATTGAATTTTCAAGCTTTTTTTTTGGCTCTGCTCGACCCGATCGAGCCTAAAATTTAAGCCGCACAATCGGGCCGATCGGGCTTTGTGCAGCCCTATTTATAACCTTCACTTGCTTCAAGAAACTCATCATTTGGAAAATAAATTCCTCTAAGAATTCTGCTATAAAGGGATTGGGGATTTAAAAGAATCCTCCAAACCTTATTTAGCAAGCAAAGCCAAGTTGAAAAATTGCAAATCTCTTAAACCCAATCCACCATCCCCTTTATTTTTGCAGATCCCTTTCTAAGTAACCCAGTTAAATTTCCTCTCTTCCTTTTTTGCCCCCACCATAAATTGGCTATCATTTATGCAATTTCATCACAATTTTTTTTTTTGTGATTCTGAAATATTGCATAGAATAGGCATGGATGGCTTGAATAACAGCTTTTATCATCACCGCTTTACCTGTTTGAGACAAAAGTGATTCTTTCCGCCTTTGAAGATTCTTAGCAATTCAGCTTCTAATATGAGAGAAGAACTCTTACTTTGATTTCCCAAAGAACCCAAGTACTTGTCTTTACTTTCAATAAACTTGAACTTCAGACATGTAATCAGTCTACCTATAACCTCTTCTTTGGTGTTTTTGCTAAAGATGACCCCTGATATCTCCACATTTATCATTGACCTGAAGCTTTGGGGTATTCATCAAGAATCTTCATAACCTCATTAGCTTCTTTTACAGTAACTTTGATATACACAAAACTATCATCTACAAAAAAACAAATGAGATATAGAAGGATAGCTTCTAGCCATCTTGATCCCACTTATCCTTCTTTCCTATATAGCTCTGTTGAGATTAACTAAGAGAACTTGGGAACATAAGATAAATAGATATGGAGATATGGGATCACCTTGTTGAATGTCTCAAGTAGGAAAAATCCTTCCTTTTGGCTCACCATTTACAAGAATTGAATAGGACACTAAGGATATTCATTGATGGATTAGCTGAATCCATGCATCTATCACATAGCCCCATTTACCAAGAGCACATTCTAGAAATCTCCACTCAACTCTGTCATAGGCCTTTGTCGTGTCCTACTTCAAAGCCATATAACCTTCTTTCCCTGCTTTCTTCTTGGTTAGAAAGTGAATCATTTCATGGGCAATTAATATGTTGTCTTGCATCTGTCTTCCCTCTATGAATGTAGATTGATTCTCACAAATGATGTCATTGAAAAAAACTTTTAACCTATTTGCCGTAAGTTTGGAGATTCCATTGTAAGTGGTATTACAAAGGCTTATTGGCCTGTATTGACAATTCTTCTCAGGGTTCTTCACTTTGGGTATAAGAACTATAAATGTGTGGTTTAACTCCTTGAATAGAAAACCACCATTCGGGAAGCTTAAAGTAGCTGCACAGACCTCATACCCCATTACATCCCAGTTACCTTTATAAAACTCTCCAGAATATCCATCCAGACCTGGAGATTTATTTGGGTGAAGTTTGAATACAACATCTCTCACTTAATCAACAGTGAATGTTTTGCAAAGCTCATTATTCATCTCATCAGTAAATCTAGGCTGAATGTTTTCCAAGGCCATACCCATATCAAAAGGATTAGAGGTCGCGAATATATCTGAGAAGCGGTTTATACTATCTCCTTTTTATTCTCACTCCCCACATTCTGGTTGTTGCAGATTCTATATATTCTCTTTTGGCATCTCTTTTGGATCCTTGTATTATGAAAGTATCGGGTATTGAGGTCCTCTTTTGCTAACCATAAAATTATTGATTTACGTTTCTAAAGACATTCTTCATTTCTCAACACTGATTTCAATTCCTTTTCCAAAGCACAATAAGTTATTCTACCATCTTCTTCATATCTTGATCCTTCCAGCTCAACTAGTTTCTTCATCAGATCTACCTTCACCATGTGAACATTTTAAACACTTTTTTTAGGATAAAGCTTCTGAGACCCCATTAGGGCCGAGACCATCGAGACCATGCTCTAAGAGCATGGTCTTGGTAGTCTCGGCCCTAATGGGGTCTCAATAGCAAAGTCCTTTTTTTTATTCCAATCAAGCAAAGCTTTTCTACAATTTTTTTATTTTTGGGCAATCCTGTACATTGGGATCCATAGATATTAATGTTTTAGGCAATCCTGATGATGTTTTTGCAATCTGGATGGTTTAACCACATACATTCTATAGCGATTCTGTAATTCCTAATTTAAATGCTAAGGATATTTTCATAATTGCCTAGATTAGGGGTATTTTAGTAACATTTCAGTGTGTTATTTGGCCATGAGAAATTAATAATCTTAGGTGGAATAGTTAAAGATAAGCATAACACATTGAGGTTTAACTTTGGTTGTAACCAAACACTTTAAGTAAGGATATTTAGGTAAAAGCACAAAAATGAGTTTTAGTATAAACAACTAGAGATAACCTAATTTCTTATTCTTTTGAAAACCTAATCTAAGAGAGAGAGAGAGAGAGTGTGTTGGGGAAAGAAGGAGAAAGAAGAGGAGGCTAGGGTTTTAAAGCTTGAAGCTTGAAGAAGGTGATTTAAGACTCAAGATTTGAAGTTCTGGCTTAAGGGAGCTCAAGATCTTGAAGCAAACTCATTTGAGCGTTTTCTATCTTCTTGAAACCCTAAAACTTTATGGTTGAGGCAAGTGAATACCCTCTTTGTCCATTAAATACATTGTGATATAGTATTTATGATTGTGTTTAATGTAATAAATGCGTATAAAGGATGTTGGTTGAATTAGAATGGATTGGTAGTTTTTAGGATTTATCCTCTTCTTGAAACCCTAGATTTCTAAGAATGAATAATGTGAAACACATCATAAATTCTTAAATTCATGTTCTAGAAATTTTTTAATGTTAATAACGTGTGTATGTATTGTCCTTTTTGTATGTAAAGTCATGGCAAGCTAGCGCCTCAAAGACGAAGTAGTAACCACATTAGTTACAATTACACATGAATAAAACATAAGTAACTAATAAACAATATGTATCGTCCTTTTTGTATCAATATAAATACTATACATGAGGCTATCAAAACCTATATGTATTGCTGGTTACGTATCAGTTTCATCAATTTTTATTTCCATGTTCCTGCTATCATGAGCTTCTAATTCTGACTATTTTATGTGAAACTTGAAATTTGTTATGTTGCAGCTTATGAAGTCTCATGGGAATTGCAATCATGATAAATGAGAAACAAAAGAACAAAATAAAAATTGACAATTACAAGAGATTACAAATTCCCATCTTCAATTCCCATGAAAAGAACGGGCCTAAATAACCAAACTTTATTGGAACCCAATCCTCTACAATTATAATCGGATTCTGGGAATCCAGTTATGCCCCTGAGGTTGCCACGTGTCCCTTTCGACACTCCTTAACTATGGTTAAGATTCACCCATCCTTGGTTTTTAGAAAAATTATTTTTTAAAATTCTAATATTGAAAGTTTTAAAAAAAGAATTTATATTTTTTTCTAAAAACCAAGGATGATGGGTGAACCCTAAGGGTTAGGGAATCATAACCATAGTTAAGGGGTGTCAAAAGGGACACATGGCGACCTCAGGGGCATAACCGGATTCCCCAAATCTCTCGTTAATTATAACAGTAGAGGATTTGGTTCCAACTTTATATGGGACCTCATATGCATTTAGATGAAAAAAAATAAGGGGTAAGGACCGTTTAGTCACCCTAAATCAAAAATATCACCTTAAAGGTCATGGTTTGAAAAGTTTTACCAGATAGGGTATGTCTTCCAATATTACCCTTATTACTATTTGGATTTTATTTCCATAGCTAAGGGGTAAATGTGTCAAAAGAATACCCTTTTAGATAATAAAAATGCAAAGCATGCCTTTTTTTGATAAATATGTCAAAAGCATGCCCTTTTAGGTAATAGAAATGCAAAGCATGCCCTTTTAGGTGAAGCGGCCAAAAAATAATTCAAGGTTCCGTACTATCAGTTAATTGCATGGCTTGCCTTTGAAGGGATTCCTTCTTCTTCTCTAAATGGTAAGAATGAAATTAAAATTCTTCTCACAATGGTGTTAATATGAAATCAACTTCTTCTTCTTGTTTCTCAAAATGATAAATATGGATTAATTGAAATTCTTCATGTACTCGCAATGCTTAATTCAGTTTATTTAAATTTGATTCTGAAATAGGAATTCAATTCAAACTTAAATGTGAATATTCTACAAAACTAATAAAGGGAGGACATGATGGTGCTGAAAAAAATAACAGTTTAAATATAAAGCGGAGCTCTGCATCATGCGGAGGGGGGGCAAATGTATAATTATCAATAATTACACATTTGCCCCAAGGTAGTGTAAAAAGGGAGCTCTGCACCAAAAAAGGAGCTCCACATGATGCAGAGCTCCCTATGAAAATTAATCTCAAAAAAAAATCCAAGAACAGTCTATCCTAACTAATTTTCTTTTAATAAAAGATTTGCACTCGGTTCGACCGCAATTGTTCCTGTACTTTAACATAATGCTTAAAATGTCTGCAAGTTTTTACATACAATCTCCATGTATTAAACTATGTTTATTCTATCTCGCTCACATCAATGACCACAAGCACAGGCACGCACGCCCCGCAAGCCCATACGCAGTCAGCTGTTGATGTATTGTACACACAACAAAGGAAAACTGCATTACATTATCACTTAATTCATAACAAAGAACTAAAACTGCAAAACATCATAGCTCTGATAATGAAAATTTCGAGTAAAACCCGACAAAAGATGTTAGTCCTTCAATATGGTTTCAGATTTCTAATATTGGCGCCAAGAGCTAGTATCGAATTTTCATCTCATCTGATTGATTATACAACAAACAAAAAGAGGCGCCACGAATATATAAGGTGGCGTTTGTTAACACTAGTCTAAAAAGTAGTGCTTATAAAAAATGTATGCTTTAGATTGTTAAGTTGAAGGTTATTTGCATGTCTACATTTTAGAGATTTTAAAAACCAAATCTCTAAAATGTAGAAATCTCTAAAATGTAAACATGCAAATAACCTTCAACTTAACAATCTAAAGCATACATTTTTAATAAGCACTACTTTTTAGACTAGTGTTAACAATCACCACCTAAGAGCGAAATCTCCAACAGAATATATATATATATATATATATAATATAAAGGAATACCAGGAACCTGTTCTTGATGATCTTGAACTGTTGTCTAATTATGTTAGCACAGCATGGTGATCGACTTTTCCTTGCTTGGTGAAGGAATTACCAGCCGAGGTGTGTCCCATGAACAAAGAAATGTGACCCATAAGCTTATCTTTCCTGGAAAATGTTGTCCCACATGAACACTGCCACTTGAGATCCCCGCAGTGCTTTTCATGGGTTCGCAGATCGGATAGCACCGAAAACTGCTTCTGGTTGCATCTTTTACAGACATACATCTTGGGGCAATGGCTTCTCTTGTAGTGATTCTTCACACAAATCATGGATTTCAAGGGTTGGAACTTGGCATGCTTCTTGTTCCACCTACACCCTTCATGTGGACATGAATATTTCCTAGGCAATTTCATCAAAGAGTAGTCTTTAAATCCCACTCCATTGATAGTATTCTTCATGGGGTTGCTTAGAGCAGCACTAGACTTGTACTCATCTCCATGAGCTCTCATGTGCATCCTCAAATTCGCGTCTCGCTTGAATCCTTTCCCACAAACATGACAATAATGTGTGAATTTTGCCAATAAATCGGCGGCATCTAACTCAATAATATCACAATTCTTCGACGAAAAACCATGTAAATCCTTATTGTTTTCGACAGATTCCCTCTCTTCGAACTCCTTGTTCTTGCTATTGCTATTGCTAATTGTAATACTGCTATTATTAATATTATTGTTATTATAGTTATCAACATACCAGTCAAGGGGTTCGCTGGAAAAGAAGCCTCGAGCACTTTCTTCTCCTATGTGACCTACATGGTTGTCGCCTGGTTCGGGCAGCCCGCCATTAGGAACCTTAACTTGCTGCTGGTGCAATTCTTCAATGTTAGTATTGGCTTCGGCAGCACCGAGAGCCATCTGTTGACAAGTGAACATCATCGATGACGCAGTGACGATGATTTCTTGAGTAAGAGTTCCCATTCCGGCTATAGCAACGGCTAGAGACTCCGGTTGGGCTTGATCCGGGGAGATAACTATGCTGGCCAAGGACTGCACATGATGAACCTTATCTTTGAGAATGGACAGACTGTAGAGGATTGCGCTTGAGTGTGTCTCAATGCTAGAACTAGCTTCAAGAGAAGAAGATAGTACATCTTGATCAGCTACACCATACATTTGCATTCCTTGTGACCCATTTTGGAAACATGAAATGGCCCCTGGAATCATCTTCTAATCCTTTTTTTTTCTCCTTCAAACTTACTTTCTTTTTTGCTCTTTGTTCTTCTAGCTTGGTTTTGGATTTGCCCTCCAATTCTTCTTCTTTCTGTCTCCCTTTCATACAAGGTTGCTAATGAGAAGAAGTGTGATCATGTGTGAAAGAGCAAGAAATCTTGTTTTCTGTCTCTGTTGAGATGGTAACAAACAAATTAAACTAGAGAGAGAGAGAGTCAACTCTAAGCTTCTAAGCATCCCCACATAAAACCTCCCTCAAATCTTCCCAATCCCATGCAGGACAAATATCATTGTATAAACAAAAGGTTTGAAAGACACTAAGATATATTTAAATATGTGCTTCTCTGTAACAGAATACTAATATTTTCTAAGATTTTGTTAGCCACACTCTCTCTTATTTGCACTCTCCATTTTCTAGGGCAAAACGAAAAGGACTTGAATTCCTCCGACCCCGGTTACAATCCAAAAGCCTTGCTTTTAACATTGGTTAACAACTTTTTACTTTAAAAGTTAATATTTTTAAAAAAAATTTAAAAACCCAAGGTTTGATGGTTGAACCCTAAGGGTTAATGAATCTTAACCACAATCAAGGGATATTATTAGGGATACGTTTGGGATGTAACCTGATTGATCCAAAGAGTCCGGTTATAACAGTAGAAGATTTCACGTCAAAGAAAAGATTTTGTGTGGGCTCCATAAGGACTGACACACTCCATAAGGACTGACACAAAAGAATGAAATCCTCTACGGTTGACCAGACTCGAGGGAGTTTGGTTCTTCCCCTGAGGTCACCACGTGTCCCTTTTGACACCCTTAATTGTGGTTAAGATTCATCCATCCTTAGGGTTCACCCACCTATATATCCTTAGTTTTTAGAAATAAGTATTGAAAAAATTAATATTTTTTTAACTGGGTTAAAAAAAATCCAATATTTTTTTCTAAAAACCAATGGTAGGTGGGTGAACCCTAAGGGTGGATGAATCTTAACCACAGTTAAAGGGTGTCAAAAGGGACACATGGCGACCTCAGGGGCATAATCGGACTCCCAACTCTGGTTACAACTGTAGAGGATTTCATTCGGACACAAAAATCCTTGTTTTGTTGTCCAAAAGGGGAGAGTACAAAAGAAGGAAAGTGTGGCTAGCACTCCCCTATCTTCAAACAAGTTGGACATTATAGACGGTATTAAAGCCATTTCCCAAGTCAATCTTCAACTTCAAGCATATGCTGATGTTTTCAAATGGGCAGACCTTTTCATCCAAGTCGTTAGTTGTCATCCTCTCCTCTTTTCTCATCAGTTGAGAGTTTCTAACAACTATATTTCGGACAGCTTAACGATTGGAGAGTAAAATACTCCCTTTAATCCTGGTTATATAAGAATTTTAACCCATACAATTTTTTTGAACATTCTTTAACCCTAAACCTATATTTGGTTGTCGAGAAAATATGGAAACGAATGGAAAATTTTGAATTTTTAATTGTGTTTTGTCTAATTTTCTTTTCTTTTCCATATTTTTACTTATTTTCTCAGCAACCAAACATAGGGTAAGGGTTAATGAAACTTAATTAACCAGAGTTAAAAAGGACATATGGCATTGATGACAAGTTAGAGAGGTCAAGTCAGAGTAATTTACTCTGGCCTCGGCTAGAGGAAACCATATTCCCCTAACAACCAATAGGCTTACAATCGCCCTCTCTAGCTGGGATGGTGAAGGAGTACCCCTCATCTCACATCATTAGACTACCATAGACAATATTTATCCAAATCAAATTCATCGAGGCGTTAATTTTACTCCGTTAATTTTCTTAGGGGAATGTCAGTCATATTCTCATTCAACCCATACTCTCAACCTCCACTAACCACCTATTCAATTTACAATGGTTAAAGCACTCCTTTATAAAATGGACTAAGTGGTTGGTAGAGGTTGAGAATAGGGTAACACTCCTCATAGTCTTATAGGCATAAGAGTACCCAACCCTAGGTCGGCATAGTTTGGAAGCGGGCCGGCCCGGCCCGGCCCACTGGTAGCCTACTTAGGGCACCATTAATAAGCAAGTTCAGCAACCTGCTTCCATGCTTCTTATTTTTGAAAACGTGTGAATATTTCTAAGAGTAAAGTCTTAGATATCGAAGCTATGGCTTTATTTATTTATTCATTTACATACGAGTCTCCTAAATACGCACCTCATCCCAGGACAAATTGGCTCTTAGGATGATGGTTGGTTTGCGCGTGGCACAAAAAGAAGGGCCTACACTGGATTTATTTTTATAAAAAGCTTCCATGTCTAACCCTTGTTGGGTTCATACAATTTACAAACTACGAGTATCATTTCTGGCACGCGCAGCGTCGGTCCCCCCGTCCTCTCCAATATCAGTTTCAACCAGTTTATTTTGTTACGGCACAGGATTCTCTCGAGTTCAACTTGAGAGAATCTCTCTGGTTTGAACCCCTAGAGGTCGCCACGTGTCTCCTTTGACATCCCTTAACCATGGGTAAGGTTCACCCACCTATCCTTGTTTTTTTTTTATATATTACTTATTGTTTTTTAAATAAAAAAACTGTTTTTAGAGTTTTTTTAAAATTTAAAAAAAAATAATAATTTTAAAAGAATTAATGTTTTAAAAAAAAATCCAATGATGGATGGGTGAACCCTAGGGATGGGTCAACCTTACCCATGGTTAAGAAGTGTCAAAGGAGACTCGTTGTGACCTCTAGGGGTTCAAACCGGAGAGATTCTCTCGAGTTGAACTCGAGAGGATCCTGAGCCGTTTGTAACATGAATATCAGTTCCAATATGCAAAACTCGACTCGACTCGATGGTTGACCAGCTCAACTCGTGCTCATTCGAGACTTAAACGGGTCAACCAGGTGCGTTAAAACCTGGTTTCTATGGTAAACCTCCAAGTTTTGAAATTTGAAAAGCGCTTCTAGAATTCTGGACTTCGAAAATTTTGACCTGAGTCGTCAGTAAAGGTGACCCAGAGTCAGAGCATGGCTTCAGTTACTAGAGAAATGGGTAACAAGACTTTGGATTTTCTCTGGCGGAGGTGTGGGTGCTCGGGCGTCCATACATCATTGAACATATTTCGATAAATATGTGTCGATAAATAAGGGAGAAGTCATTTCATTTTCTTCATATGATTTTGAGTTCTCCCCAATTCATATTTCTTTCCATTTTATCGCCACATGTCCAATGATGTATGAAGTGTGGATCCCCAAGCACATACCTCGGGCATCCGCCAGAGAAAATCCGAAGTCGGGTAACAATCATTGCACAGTAAAGATGTGATGAATATCTTTACTATTATAATGCCAGCGGCAGATGTAGCCTGAATTTTCTGAAATTCTCAAACCACCCTTATATAAAACAAAACTTTGATTTAATGTTTTACTTTAATTCTCAAACTATCCCTTGCTCACCTATCTATTTAAAAGTAGAATCACAGCCAATTGCGATTGAACTCGTGGAGAGTTCAATCGCACCTACGGGTTAACACGTGTCCTTTTTAATTTATATTAACTGTGGTTAACTCCTTTCCCTCGCTCTCACGTGCCACCCGCTAGTAAGTATATAACACCACAAAGAGGTCGAAATACTGTATACTGTTAACAGGACAAGATTTTATATCATTTGACCCTACTAGGGATGAGATCTAGCTTGGATTCGAAGGATGAGGCAGATGGGCTTGACAAGGGTGATTTGAGTGGGCCTAGGTCATAGGTATGGGCCTGACATGAGCAAACCAAAATCTAAGCCAATTCACATCCAACTTGGAGTAGAGTTTTTTTGTTTTGTCTATTTATTTATTTATATAATTATTATTTTTTGGTGGGGAGTTGAATAGAAGCAGAAGTAAAATAATCCCCTCCTCGCGGGGTGCTGCGAGAATGGAGACTCATCCCTCCCTTTTCTCACCACGTTTACCCTATTTAACTCATTTTTCATTGTGGTTAAGATCCACTAACCCCATAGGGTTCATAGTTTTAACTTCAGTTTTTAGAAAGAAAAAAATATAATTAAAAATATTAACCACAGTCAAAGATAGCTAATTATAGTTTAAAAGGACACTTGGCAAGAAAAGGGAGAGACGCCGCGAACTATTGCTCTAAGCACAATTGGCTGAATCCTTGTGTGGGTAAGGCTGCGTTTGTTTGGAGGAAAAATAAGTCCACTCAAATATAATTTTAGAGAAAAGCGATTTTTTGTCATTGGCATTTTGTAAAAATGAGCTCCAAATAATTCTTTAATCTATATTTCTATACTACTATATACTAATTGGTATCCACGTGGCACACTCCATTGCTCTCTATTTTCTTCAAATTAGTACCACGTGACACAACCTACAACCAATAGCTTCATTCCATGTGTGCATTTAGAAAAGATTAATTAGCATTAATTTTGTTACTATAGACCCCACTCATTTAATTATGTCTTTTCCCAATTATGTCTTTTCTCTTTCTCTCCCCCCATTTATTCTCCCCCTCTTCGTCTCCCCAATGAAAGTGCCTCACCATTGGTTTGCATAGCAACCGTCCAAAAAAGAAAAAAAAGGATGTATACATTTATCGGTGTGTGTGGTTGGCCCGGTGTTTGTTGAGTTGTTTGCTCTACGAAAAATAAAACATTTATCGGTGTGTGTGGTTGGCCTGGTGTTTGTTGAGTTGTTTGCTCTACGAAAAATAAATGGATACGTTTAATAGGTGTCCCTTACAAGCCTATCTATGAAGCGCATTTTTTGTTATTATAATATGAAGCACAACTCAAATAGTATATAAAATCATTAGTTTGCATAACTAAGATGGATACGTTTTATATATATGCTATTACCCCTAGAGGTCTCCACATGTCCCTTTTGACACCCCTTAACTATGGGTAGGCTTCATCCACCCCTAGGCTTCATCCACCCATCCTTGGTTTTTTTTAAAAATATATAAATTATTTTTAAAAAATATTTTAATATTAAAAAAGCCCTAAAAACAGTTTTTTAATTTTAAAAAAAAAGAATTAATACTTTAAACAAAAAAAACTAGAATGGATGGGTGAACCCTAGGAGTGGGTGAATCTTAACCACAGTTAAATAGTGTCAAAAGGGACACTTGGAGAGCTCTAGGGGTGAACCCTAGGAGTGGGTTAATCACCGTAGAAGAGTTGGCTTCCTCCGCAAACGCTTAGATTTCAAGGTTGGTGGCCACATGGATTTTATTTAAGGTTATGAAAGTTTTTGACCTTTCGACCCTCCACTCAAAGACAACTCTTCCACTATTACGTCTCCTAGAATGCTATGATTTCCAGAAAATGAAAATGCTAAACGGTGCAACTCTTGGGATGTCTTATACATCCCTTAGATTTCAAGAAAATATAAGCCTTAAATGGTGCAACACTTGGGCTGTGTATACACCCCTTACTGTCTATTTAAAAACTCTTCATTACATTGTGTTTGTGCATTTTTCTTCAGGTGTCGTAGAAGACGTTTTCATTCACTCATCCTCTCACTTTTCATGAGATTGTAACAAACCATCCATCTGTTGCTGTTTTAGTTTTTTTTTTTTTTAATTGGAGTCTGTTAAATCTAAGGTATGATTAGAAGGTAAAACGTTTGAATGATTTAGATTTTTTTCATTTATGATATTTTTCTCAAATGATTCTCAGTGATGTATCAGGCAAGATAGTGGCGGAGTATTACGATTTGTTTTTATCATGCAGTTGGTGATGAATCGGACGATAGATGTCTCCATCAATCGATTGGGCCCAATGGGATAAATGAGAACAAGAGATGTATGCGATCCAAATAGGCTGTAAACGGATCTCAAGTGTGCAGTCTTCATTCACCAAATTCTCTATCAAAGATTCCAATAAACTGCTCAATATAATTATTGTTGTGCTTCTTCAGGTTCCAATACTAACGGCACACATTCTCTCGGTGATCATGCATGATGGTGATAAATCGGACGATGGCAGTTTCTCCTTCTTTTTAAAAATATGTAGTTCAAGGCATATATGATCTTTTCAGACCATGAAATGACAACCATGCACGAAGATGTATTTTTTAAAATTATTTTTTATTCTATAGCATTCCTTTTTATTTTTACTTGATGTTGACGAATGCAATGTTACGTGCCTTAGTTATATTACGTGTCTAAGTAGTTATCTGAATTTGGGGGGGGGGGGGGGGGGGGTGTAGAAGTAGTTACTACCATGTAGGAGTGTTTGTTTGTAGATGTGAATACAAACGTGCAAGGGGTGGTTGTTTATGTGTAAAAGTGATTGCTATGAAGTAGGAGATCATGGTATCTTGTTGTTATCTTGTATTTAAACTCTTCTTTAATAGAAAAACGTTAACTTGTTGATTCCAAAAACCAAATAGATCTTATCTAAGGAGGTTGGTTATCCTCGAAATATCTCATTATTATTTAGCAATTGCAAAGAAGAAGAAATTACATAACAGTG
The DNA here is from genome assembly GCA_015143295.1 of Tetracentron sinense. Lineage (NCBI taxonomy): Eukaryota > Viridiplantae > Streptophyta > Magnoliopsida > Trochodendrales > Trochodendraceae > Tetracentron > Tetracentron sinense. The sequence goes on from CM026562.1 coordinate 30,905,048, forward strand.
GTATCAGAGCCAAAGGTTCTGTGATGGCGGAAGGGACTCGAATTTCCAAGCTTGATGATGTAGTTGGACAGCTTAAGGAGACTACAGAGACTCATGGCAAAGTGTTGCAAGAGATGATGCAGCGACTCTTGGCTTTGGGAATAAAACTTGATAAATTGTCCAAGGAGAAGGGGGAGAGTTCAACAGAGAGGTCGTTCAACCATTCGGAGGTTGAAAGAGGACTTCAAACTCGAACAGTGTGCTTGGAGTTTCCCAAATTTGATGAGAATGACCCTTCAGGTTGGTTGTATAGGGCTGAACAATTCTTCATGCATCAACAGACTCCCCAAACACAAAGGCTTCTCATGGCCTCATTTCATATGGAGGGAAAAGCTTTACAATTGTTTCGGTGGCCAAAAAGGTCAGGGCTATTACAAGTTGGGCTGTTTTTGGAAAAGCACTTCAAGTGTGATTTGGACCTTCACAATATGAAGATCCTATTGCATTGCTTTCTAAGTTGCAACAAGCATCATCGGTCGAGCAATACCAAACCCAGTTTGAAGAGCTTGCTAACATGACTGAATGACTAAATGAAGCACTTATGGTGAGTTGCTTTGTTGGAGGACTGAAGGATGAAATTCGCCTTAACGTGCAAATGTTAAAGCCTGCTACCCTCACGGATGCTATTGGGCTAGCAAGTATGCAAGAGAAGAAGGTGATTGCCTGAACACGAAAAAGTTGTCTAGAAGATGTGAGCACGGGATTTTCGTCCGCTCACAAAAAGCAAAGTTGACTTAAAGAGTCGCCACCTATTCATTCTAAGGGATAGGTCCCGGGTAAGCAAGTATTTGGATAAGGCAAGAGGTCTATCAAAGATTAGGATAAGTGGTTCGATTAAGCCCTGGGGAAGGTGTTAGGCACCCCAGGACCCTCATTTAAGAAATGGTTACCTACTCCCTATAGTTAAGCCAAATATAATCTCAAAATTAATTAAAGTGCCTAAATGTTTAATTAAATGCTAATCGAGAAATAAGCAAAGTTAAGCTAAACTAAGAATTGTCTAGACTAGGGTCGAATCCGAGTTGGATTGCCTACGTACTCACATAGGGGTGAGATCAGACCGAGCGTATTTCTGGCACGTGAGCCCGTGCCAAGGCTAGGGGTGTGTGTGTGTGCAAGGGTGGTCAAGGTTCTAGCCCGAAGGCTAAGGTTTAGTTGACTGAGTTGGTCAAGTGTAAAGCAAGGTCTAACCGCGATTAGAAAGAGATTAATTGTGATTAGGGGATCTAATCACAATTAGGAAAGCAAGTAAGCAAGCAAAAAGGTCATTTTGGTCTTTTATATTTTTATGATTTTTTTTGTATTTTATGGGGTTTTTACCAAGGGTTAAGCATGTTAACCAATGTTAAAATCTAATCGGGGTTAAAGTAACCCCAGTTAAAGCAAGCAAGACAATATTTTTTTGGATTTTTGCATTTTATAGTGTTTTGGGATTTTTAGATTAAAGTCCAACCTAGGGTATGGGAATTAACTAAGGTTTATTTTAACCCTAGTTAGTGGTCCATGTGGTAAGAATGATTAACTAGGGTCAAGTTTTATCCTAGTTAAAAAAATCTACAGCAAGGGTGATTAACTAGGGTTAATTTTAACCCTAGTTAGAGGTCTATGCTAAGTAACTCGGGGAATATTCAAGGCCAAATGTAGGGCCCAATGTGGAAGATTTCAGCAATACTCTCTCCTACAACAGTGCTTGCTTCAGCCCTGTTTCTCACACGACAGTGCTAGCTTTGGCACTCTCTCTCTCTCGGTTTCTTTTTCTTGTTGGGTGCAAGGGGCAAGCAAATGGGGACACCCAAATCCTTAGGTCACGGTTAGGAACAATGGAAGAGGTTCAACAAACTTCGAGGTGCCATGAGTATAGGGTAAAACCAAACCCACAACAGTCCCAAAAAGAACAAAAAAACAATTATGCATTAGACTGTTGAGCCCTACTCTTACTGAAATTGCAACCAAATCAAAGATGCAAGCAAGGCAGCCTCCAGGTTGCATGGGCTGAGCTACAAGGGACTCACCAAAGTCTAAACAAAATTAGGATGTAATGGAGGGTGTGGACCTAAAGGGTAGCACCCACATGATCTAAGGCAAATACCCAACCAAATGCTATTTTTTTTAGCACAGAGGGGCGAGTCATGATCCTTTTATTACCCACTGCTGTTCGAATGACTATTGGGTGGTATTTGAGTTACCTCCCAACAGATTTTTGTCTAGGTGTGGCCTTACCTTGAGTAATGGCTGCTCTTGGATCTAAACCAAACATCAATCCAACACAAACAAAATAGAAATACAGAAGTTTTTTTTTTTTTTTTTTCCTTCTCTACGTATGGGGACCCTCTATGTTATTAAAGACAACATAGAGGGCACCACCTCAAAAGGGAGTGGACTCTCACTCAGTAAAGAAAGAAAGAAAATGAAAAGAAACAACAAAAATATAAAACAAAAAAAGAATAAAAAAAAGGGTGGAGGGACCTACTCTTGAGGATTCACTCCAATGGTTCAACAATGGATGCTTACAGCTTATGAGAGGGATGGCCTCACAAAGGAGGACAACCAAGGTTGTTCCTCAGGCTCACCCGCAACTCACCTTGCCAAAGAGAGGAATCTTAAAGGTTGGAGGGTTTGCTACTAGGTTTATAAAATGCAAGAGGTTTGAGGCCACGATTTTTGAAATCTCTGTAACCTTCCTTCTCCTCCCTTTTTTCTCTTGGTGCTTGGTATTAATAGCCTTAGGGGAGGTGTGGCAAGAAAGTAATTTAAGGGAGAGGTGGGGGTTGTATAGGAGCCCATTGGAAAGCCAAACGGTGGCAGGCTGAGGAGTGTTTCAGACGCTGCATTGCAGATTTTTTTTTTTTTTTTTTTTTTTTAAATTCAAAAATCTTTACACCCAAATGGGTATCGGGCAGATCTGCTGCACCTGATGGATGGTCAGCTCTAAACACCAAAAAGACAGCTGAGCTTATCAAAGAAGAGAAAACAAATGGGCCTTCGGCCCTTAAGATTTGGTCTAAGGTTGTGGCCTTGGCTTAGGTGAAGGGACTTCGGCCCTTAAGATTTTAGCAATGGCTTGGCCTTAGGGCTAAGGCCTAAGCAAATAAAAAACCACGGGTTGTGGGCCGGGGTTGATCTAGGAGTTGTCTTAGGGTTTAATGGAACAAACCAGGGTTTAAAGGGAGTGTAAAAATGGGGTGCTGACAGAAGACACCCCAAATGTAGCACCATCATATGGAGATTCTTCTCGGCCTGCAATTCCACCTATCAAGAAGCTAAGTCCTTTCGAAATGAATGAGAGAAGAGACAAGGGTTTGTGTTATAATTGGGAATGAAAAATTCACCCCAGGCCATCAGTGTTAAATGCAACGGCTTTATTTGTTGGATGACACATTACCAGAGGAGGAAGATGATGGAGATCCTCCTACATCATTAATGGACTAAAAGCAAACCTTTTGGACAAGGTTGCTTAAAGGGAGGAGAATTGTTACGTGTCTTAGTTATATTACGTGTCTAAGTAGTTATCTGAATTTTTTTGGGGGGGGGGTGTAGAAGTAGTTCTTACTATGTAGGAGTGTTTGTTTGTAGATGTGAATACAAACGTGCAAGGGGTGGTTGTTTATGTGTAAGAGTGGTTGCTATGAAGTAGGAGATCATGGAATCTTGTTGTTATCTTGTATTTAAACTCTTCCTTAATAGAAAAACGTTAACTTATTGATTCCAAAAACCAAATAGATCTTATCTAAGGAGGTTGGCTATCCTCGAAATAGCTCATTATTATTTAGCAATTGCAAAGAAGAAGAAATTACATAACATGCAATTTCCTTGTCTCTCAGAATTGTTCTTGATGTTTTCAAGCGCCCAATGGGTCATCTGTTTAGAGGGTGTCAGATAATGACAGATAATGATGAACGATCTTGGTTCCCTTGTGTTGTATTAACAAAAAGAAGTATCCTAATTTGTTTTCCTTTTTATTATACTCTGTGTGCTTAGAAATGGACTTGACTGATCAGCATTAAAGTCATGCAAATGTGGTTACTATTAGACGATGGATTCTCTCCACACATTTCATATAGGAAAATAGTATCCTTGAAGAATACAAAGGCAATCACTCAAAGGAAATATAATTTAAGACAAGGATAAATTAAGTACACTACAAGAAACAAAGGTATTACCCACGATTTTAATTCCGTGGGTATATTTCCGTCGGAATAAGTAGTAGCCACGGAATATTGTCCATCGGTGGTCCGTGGCTAATACGGACGTGGGTAAAACATATAGCCACGGTAATGTCTATCGTGAGTAAGTACCCACGGAATTATTTCCGTGACTATTACTCAATAATCAATTATGTTCGAAACCATGAGTAGTTGTAAATTATTACCCACATAAATTGTTTCGTGATTATAAATTATTACCCACGGTAATTTTACCATGACTATATATTATTCTCACAGAAATTTTTCTGTAACTGTTTATTACTACCCACGGAAATAAAACCGTGTCTATAATTATTACTCATGGAAATAATACCGTGGGTATTTGTATTACCCACGGAAATAATACTGTAATTATACTTATTACCCACGGTAATTTACCGTGACTAATACTATACATATATTTTTTTACATTACCCACGGTAATATTTACGTGGGTAATTCATGTGAACAAAAAAAAAAAACAAGACCTGTTTGCATATACAGAGAAGCTATCACCTGTTTACCTGTTTTCAAAAATAGATATAATAGTCAATAGTTCATTCCTATATGAGAGCACAATCAATCTCTAAGGCCAACACAGACCATACATTGTCTTTAAAAGAATTAACCCAAACTCAAACCATCAAGCTGGTGAGCTTTTAAGGATCCAACCAAGTATCAACAGAAGATTTCTAAACTACTTTACCAACGGAATATATTTCCGTGGCTATTTTTCCGTGGGTAATGCCCCAATTTCTTGTAATGACTCTTATCTAAATCTCTAAATTTATTTCATAAACCCCTTAATTATATAATACTAAACAAGATAATCAAACAACAACGTACGTTTTATTCTATTCAAAAGTCTTTGCTTTGATGGTATCAGAACCAAGATAACGATAATCTAAATCTCTAAATTTAGTATTTCAAATGTAATATATATTCTATAGTTGCTATACATTATCTATTTATTTATCTGTTCAGTTGTAATCTTTATAAGCCTTACATGATACCAAACAAGACAACCACTACCACACGGTTGATTCTATTAAAAAATTTTGGCTTTTACGTCTCCCATTTCACACACATATTACATGGACTGATCTGTGTGTTTATACAAGTGCCGCTTCCAATTCAGGTGAGGTGCTAATTTTTTATAGATACTTTTTTCCTTTATGTCTAGGCCGTGCATTGCACGGGGAGTTTGCTAGTATTATTATACGTTTGAGAGAAAATTTTTGTCGAAGTAGAAATAATTTTAGAAATTTTTTTTTTCACAACGATTTCCCTAAAAACAAACAAAGCCTAAGCCCCATTTATTACTAAATAAGCATATTTATTGGACAGACCTGTGCATCTGGCCCATCTATGAGAATGTATTAATTGATGGGCCACCTCTTATTATATTGCATGCTTGAACAAAAAAAAAAAAATTCCACCTTGGCCATTAGTATATATCTTTCTTTTTTTTGGGTTGGTCCTAATCATTTATCTACCTATGTTTGTTAGGGGTTAGGAGGTAAGTAGGGTTAGCACTCATGGTGGACGTCAATAACCACACCAAAGACTCAAACACGAGTAGCAACTCCCCAAAGGCAGATGCACTGCCACTTCCTCATTGTTTTTTTCTTTTGGGTTAAAAAACAATGTAGGGGTGGGTGGGTGGCAACCCCTAACCACCCAGAGTAACCGAAGGGAAGATGGGCACTGCCACATACATTAATGGGATCCAGAGACTTGAATCCAGGCACAAGTGTCTGTTGGCCCAAGCCTTTGGCCACTAGACCACCCGATGCAGTGGTCATATTTCAAATTAGTGTCACTTCTACATGCTCCAGCTGGGCTTAAGCTTTATTTGAGCTTGAGTGTTTAGGCTTGAGCTTGGCTTAAAAAAGTTTGATCGAGCTCAAGCTCTGTTCGAGCTTGAACTTTATTAAACCGAGCCAAGCTTGGGTTAACTCAACCATGATTCATGGAATTATTTTGTTTAATTTTACATAATTTTAATAAAAATGTTTGTTAATAAATTATAATACAAGAAACTACCAAAACTAAATATATTCATATATAAAAATAATATTTGAGATAGTCCTTTAGGTCCAATGAGTAAAGAGTAGAGAGTTAGATCAGAGTTTCTATTTTTAAATTCTTAACATTTTTTTCATTATTATCATAGTTAGATCATTATTATTACTTAAACTTATTTATTATAAATTTATAATTATTACAATCTAGAATTTAAAAAAAAAGTTTAAAATATTATTTTATATTAATATAAAAAATATTATATATATATATATATTGAGTCGAGCCTTAAACAAGCCGAGCTTCGAGCCGGGCCGAATTAAACAAGGTCTAGCGGATATCCCGTGCGATGCACGGGTATGAATAAAAAATAATCGAGAAAAAAATATAAAAAATATTAGATTAACCATTAATAATAACCAGGAAAAAAAAATCAATCATAAGATATGTAATTCTTAAGATTTAATAATTAAAAAACAATAGTATGAGCCACATAATATTTCAAATTTTTTTTTTAAAGATGCTTTACAGAAAAAAGAAAACATGCCTTATTAACACCCACTAACTGTGGTTGAGAATCAATCTCCCTATGGTTGTTCATCTTCATCCATTCAACATTGGTTTTTAAGGAAAACTATGATAAATTTATTAACCTTAATGTAGTTAAGCTTAACCATAGGTAAAGGGGGTCTTAGAAGGGTCGCCCAATGATCTCTTTCACAACGATTGACAAGATACACGCCCCACTTTTTAACACCCACTAACTAACTGTAGTTAAGAATCACTCTCCCATAGGTTTCATCCACCCAACGTTAGTTTTTGACAATAATAAAGGTGTTCATTAAAAATAATGATAACAGTAAAGGTAGATAGTGAACACAAATATGCTAACAATATGTATTCCAACGAGCATCCAATTGAAAATCAAGTTATTGCAAGAGACATATGGATGAGAATGACCGGAGAAAAACCCAAAGACTAATTGATAAGCCTATGTTGTTGGAGTTTGTATGTGACAACCACCATGCCTATATCCCACCGCTACACCTTTAACCTTCATAATAGTAAAGGTAGAAGTGAGAGAAGTGAGAAACACCGGGAAAACCCATAGGATTATTAATTAAATAATAGGAGAAAATACATTTACACCCCTTATGGTTTGACGAAAATACACATAGAACCCCTCAATTTTCAAAAAATACACTAAGTATCCTTATTTTTAAAAATAATGACACTTAGACCCCCTCCATCAGTTGACCGTTAGTCAACTCATCATGTGATTAGGTATATAAAATTCTAAAATTACCCCTCTAATTTCCAAAAAAACACTGATCTTGCTCCAAAACACTAGTTATTTAATATTTAAAAATCCGGTTCTCACCCATGAGGTCGCCACGTGTCATTTTTGACACCCCTAAACCGTGGTTAAGATTCACCCTCCCATCCTTGTTTTTTTTTTTAAATATTAATTATTTTTTGAAAAAAAAAAAAAATTAGAGTTTTTTTAAATATTAAAAACAGTTTTTTAATACCACCCCTTGAGGTCGCCACGTGTCCCTTTTGACACCCCTTAACCGTGGTTAAGATTCATCCACCCATCCTTGGCTTTTTAAAAAAATATTAATTCATTTTTGAAAATAAAAAAAAATAGAGTTTTATAATATCACCCCTTGAGGTCGTCACGTGTCCTTTTGAGTGCCTTAACCGTGGTCCTTTTGAGTGCCTTAACCGTGGTTAAGATTCACCCACCTATGCTTGTTTTTTTTTACATATTAATTTTTTTTTGAAAATTAAAAAAAATAGAGTTTTTTAATATTAAAAACAGTTTTTTAATATCAACCCCTTGAGGTCGCCATGTGTCCCTTTTGACACCCCTTAACCATGGTTAAGATTCATCCACCAATCCTTAGTTTTTAAAAAAAAAACATTAATTCATTTTTGAAAATTAAGGGGTGAATCTTAACCAAAGTTAAGGGGTGTCAAAAGGGACACGTGGCGACCTCAAGGGGTGACGGTTAAGGGATGTCAAAAGGGACACGTGGCGACCTCAAGGGGTGATGGTTAAGGGGTGTCAAAAGGGACACGCGGGCACCTCAAGTGGTGATATTAAAAAACTGTTTTTAATATTAAAAAAACTCTATTTCTTTTCTTTTTTATTTCAAAAATGAATTAATATTTCTTAAAAAGCCAAGGATGGGTGGGTGAATCTTAACCACGGTTAAGGGGTGTCAAAAGGGACACGTGGCGACCTCAAGGGGTGATATTAAAAAAACTATTTTTAATATTAAAAAAAACTCTACTTTTTTTAAATTTTCAAAAAAAATTAATATGTAAAAAAAAACAAGGATAGGTGGGTGAATCTTAACCATGGTTAAGACACTCAAAAGGGACACGTGACGACCTCAAGGGGTGATATTAAAAAACTCTATTTTTTTTTCATTTTCAAAAATGAATTAATACTTTTAAAAAAAGCCAAGGATGGGTGGGTGAATCTTAACTACGGTTAAGGGGTGTCAAAAGGGACACGTGGTGACCTCAAGGGGTGACGGTTAAGGGGTGTCAAAAGGGACACGTGGCGACCTCAAGGGGTGATGGTTAAGGGGTGTCAAAAGGGACACGGGGGCACCTCAAGTGGTGATATTAAAAAACTGTTTTTAATATTAAAAAAACTCTATTTCTTTTTTTTAAAATTTCAAAAATGAATTAATATTTTTTTAAAAGCCAAGGATGGGTGGGTGAATCTTAACCACGGTTAAGGGGTGTCAAAAGGGACACGTGGCAACCTCAAGGGGTGATATTAAAAAAACTATTTTTAATATTAAAAAAAACTCTACTTTTTTTAATTTTCAAAAAAAATTAATATGTTAAAAAAAACAAGGATAGGTGGGTGAATCTTAACCACGGTTAAGACACTCAAAAGGGACACGTGACGACCTCAAGGGGTGATATTACAAAACTCTATTTTTTTTCCATTTTCAAAAATGAATTAATATTTTTTTTAAAAGCCAAGGATGGGTGGGTGAATCTTAACTACGGTTAAGGGGTGTCAAAAGGGACACATGGCGACCTCAAGGGGTGGTATTAAAAAACTGTTTTTAATATTAAAAAAAACTCTAATTTTTTTTATTTTTAAAAAAGAATTAATATTTAAAAAAAAAAAACAAGGATGGGTGGGTGAATCTTAACCACGGTTTAGGGGTGTCAAAAGGGACACTTGGCGACCTCATCGGTGAGAATCGGATTTTTAAATATTAAATAAATAATGTTTTGGAGCAAGAATAGTGTTTTCTGGAAATTAGAGGGGTAATTTTAGAATTTTATATACCTAATCACATGACATCAGCATACATCATCATTTTTGTGAGTTGACTAACGATCAACTGATGGAGGGGGTCTAAGTGTCATTATTTTAAAAAAGTAAGGGTACTTAGTGTATATTTTGAAAATTGAGGGGGACTAAGTGTATTTTCGTCAAACCACAAGGGGTGTAAATGTATTTTCTCCTAAATAATAAATGGGGGAAAGAGATAGAAGGGGACAAAGAAAAGTTATATTAATCGGTAGGGAAATAGTTAACGCACCCATGAATTCCATTTCTAAACCTAAGTGGTGGGCATTTAAGAAAGGGGCATCTACCAATAGATCTACCAATAGGTGATAGATGCCTTAAGTTTAAAAATAGAATTAATAGGTACGCCTATCACTATTCCAATCGGTAAGGACACAAAACATTCAAGAAAATGCTAAGAGGTGCAACAATGCTTTGGATTAAAGGAAACCAAGAGGTCCACCAACGCTTTGAAGAGCTGTTTTGGTTAAAAAGATACAGAGCTGTTTCGTTTTGAAAAAGTAGAATGCAAAGGGTTGTAACCTTTGGGGATTGCAGTCTCTACTCCCACCCACACTATAAAATCTCCCACTCATCACAACATTTATAAAGAGATACGACATTTATGATCAAACGCATCTTTTATTGATGCGATCAAACGCATCTGTTCCAATGGTATGCATTTATTAATTAGTGTAAAAAATAAATAGGAAGAAGAGGATATAAAAGGGGAAACAAAGAAATTACATCGTCTCTCAATGTAATCAGATGTGAATAGTTACAACGTTTAGAAATGTGGATTGAAGAAATAACCAAATACAGAAGCGTATTTACCTAAAGGTGTAAGATAATCTCAAAAAAAGTCATAACAGTACTCTTAGGTGGTGTTTGTCAACACTAGTAAAAAAAAAGTATTTATTTGAAAATTATGCTTAGTTGGACTTTAGATTGTTAAGTTGATGGTTAATTGCATAACTACTTTTTATAGTAAAGGTTTTTATCCCTAAAACCTCTAAAATGTAACATGTAATTAATTTTCAACTTAATAATCTAAAATCCAACTAAACATAATTTTCAAATAAGTACTTTTTAAAGAGACATGGCTGCCAAGAGTCACAACCCATCAAAGTTTGCCAAAAAAACATAACTCTTAAAAACGGATATAAGGACCTATAACATGAGAAACAAAATCATCATTAAGAAATTAAAACACCAAAGAATTAAGAAGATTAAGAGAGAATTATAAAAAGAAGAAAAAATTGTTTGTTGGAGCCATATGCAAATAAAGAAGCATATTTGTGAGGACATCTAAGGATGGTGATGTACCGGTTGCAAGCTCGAACCCAGTTGAAGACAACATGGTCGAGCTCTTGCTAGACAATGTGCCGGGCCACACCGTGAACGCGAATGTAACCAAGTGGGCACTTGCAATCAAACATAAAAAGGATAATGCTAAGTCCTGAATGCCATTTTATTTCATAAATAAATAAAATTTGGGTGGTGTTAGGCGCACCTTACTCATTTGAAGACTGAACCTCATAATTAAAAAAAAATTAACTCCATTAATAAATTCATAAAATCATGTATACACATCAAAAATGAAAAATTATCCATAAATTTTGTAATTACACACCAATTATTATTGAAATAAGAGATTGAACATTTTTTTTTTCTTTTTGTGTGGATTGAGTGATGTGTTGCTCGTATACTTTGCCGTTTTAAATGGATCATTTCTTTTAACACCCACCACCTTTATATTACCTGTTCTTGGCTGCTTTAAACGAATCATCATCATCTCTTTAAATCCAAACACCCCTATCTCTATTTCTTTTTGTTTTTGGTCACTACCCCTATCACTATTTATAGTGTAAGGAAAGGTTGATAAATTAAAACTCTTCATTTGAAGCGTAGATAGACAGACTACTCATACAAAAAGTGTTCAATGGAAAAGGAGCCAGAGATCAATGTATTTCTCGAGGTTGGGTTGTCTTGTTCAGTAAGTACAATTTTATTTTTTTTTAGTTTTGAGAAAGGTGTTTGATGGAGAATGAGCCAACAATGGATCCGGAATATTTTTTAAAAAAAAGTAACTTAAGGCTTTCACGCTAAAACTGAAAAGGGATTAGGTTGAGGTGCAACTATTAAAAAAAATGAGAAAACTGAAAATAAGAAAGAAAAATCTAGAAATATTAGGGTGCGCTTAGCATCAGCATACATTTTTTGGACTTTGCTACTGAGACCCCTTTAGGGCTGGGACCACCGAGACCGTGCTCTAAGAGCACGGGATTCGGATGGAGCTCATTTCACATGATAGGTCCCACCTGAAATCTCGTGCTCTTAAAGCACGGTCTCAGCCTTAAAAGGTGGGGGGGGGGGCTCAAAAGCTTTATCCAAATTTTTTTATACAAATAAATGGTGCAAAGTCAACCTAGTGGCTATACAACTAGGGGAGTACTGGCATCGTGGTCAAAAAGTCCAATTACTTTTTGATATGCCACATCCAAAAGTTAATTTATTTTCTAAATAAGCTAATTAATAGATGACACGAATCGGTAACACTTTTGATATAAATTTAAATCACAAATGATTTTCTTTTAAAATCCCTTAAAATGAGAGTGGCGGTTGATATGTCCACTGTTATTGTAACTAGAACTAACTTTATTAATTGGAATTACAACATAATTGTGTATAGTAATAAAATTATTGGGTTTTATGGAGACTTTTTTTGGGAGTAATGAATCCATCGTAGTCATAAAATTCGCTATTGTTGAATTTTAATAAAAGTCCAGTACACAAGAAAAACAAGGACCCTCTTGATTGCAAGAGTCATTACATAAATAAAATTAATTATATTTTTAATTTTTTTTATATTATACATATAAAACAATTACAAATATTTGAAGGGTCAAACTCCCTACATAGTCAATAATTACATCCTATATATGAAGGGCTAATATATACAAAAATTATATATTATTTACGTTTATTAAATTACACATATGTAAGAAGAAATTTCTAAAAATTTTAGGTGGCGATTGCCCTTCCACGCCCCTACTCCGACACTGGCATGTACCAAAAAAAGCTGATCAAATGTGCAATGGATGTATACTCTAAATAGTTGAAGAAATGTCAGTAATTGTTTGAATAGATAAATGTTTGCTCAGGCTTAGACTATGGTCTCAACATGTGTTGTTATTTTTTCCTAATTATAAACTCTAACTATGGTAGCAACATGTGTCATTATAACCCATTAAGACCATAACTTTGAATAAATTATTATTCTATTCAAATTGGTCAATGAGGACAATGCATCTATTTTCATCTTCCTTTCTACTCCATCTATTATAAAAAATATATATATACCATAGTGGCAATGTCCAATGAATTGGTAGCATAGACTTGACTTTTTTTTTTTGGAACTCGGGGTGTCCCCAACCCTTTGGGTCAGGACTAATCCCCGAGGGTGCGACGTGAACCCGCAACCCGCCACACCAGGTAAGTTTGGGTAAACCCGTGTAGGGCTAGCCCCAAAGCGGGAGTGAGAAATGGAACCCAGGACCTCCCACTTGGGGAAAGGCCCAGGAACTACTGGTCCACCCCTTTGGGGTTTTAATGGTTGTATGGTGGAAATTCCTCACGTATATGACGGATGCAGTTTTTTTTAATCAATAACCTTATTTGGCAAATCCGATTATGCTCTTGAGGTTGCCATGTGTCCTTTTTGACACCCCTTAAAAAAATATTAATCCGGTTATAACAGTAGATGATTTGGTTCCTTTTTTTTGGTACAAGCGAAGGCTACAATAATGTATTCGGATATTTGCTGAGTGTTCCACTAATTATAGTTAACAATTATTAATCCCAAGGGTTAATATATCCTCTTAAGTTCTTTATCGCCTTGTGGTCTGCCTTGAGGACAGAATTAGGACCTAAGTTAATCCAAGCCCTTAAGAATTAGAACAATATTAGGGTTTTGCCAAATAAGGGATTGGGCTGACACTGTCTTGCCCTATCTCGGCACGCTCACAAAATCGATTTGCTGGCACACTCGCTGAATGCAGTTGATGCTTGCACTCCTTTTGAACAAATATCAAGAAGTTAATAAACTTATCAGTATAATCGCTTATGACTGCAATAATTCGAACCAAACCGACCGAAGTCAAAGAACTGTAATTATGGTAGCCACACATATCTTGTTCATAATTTTTCATTGGTAAATGGACCGCACAATCTTCTTCCAAACAGATCATCCAATTGCAAAGTGACATGTGGCAATGAAAATTTTATTTTATTTTATTCATTTTCTCTCTCCCAATGTGTTGAAATTTGATTGGAGTGGTCATTTTGGAAGATGGCCTTTGGGTCACCTAATCAAAACGCTTTTTCTTTTTCAAAGAAGAGTTCGGATTCACTCATGTAGATACGAGAGAGAATCTTATAGAGTTAACATGCAGTGTTATAAAAATCGGACTGGCCGGTCGAACTGGAAAAACCGGGAATCGGTTTCCTCGCCGTTCCCAAAACCCCCTATATTGGAACTCTTTAAGAACCGGCCAGAACTGGGAAAAATAAAAATAAAAATTCATTTTTTTACAAAAAGTACATGGTCAAACCGAAAACCAGCTACTTTACCGGTTTGAGGTCTGGTCCGTTTTTGAAATTAGTAGTTTTTTTTTTTTCAAATCCTCTATCTAAACCGCATGCCAAAATTATTATCAGGGCCACATATTCCAACTAAACTGCTATAAAAACTTAAGGCCCGTTTGGTATTTCTCCCAATAAACAATTCTGTTTTTTTAAGATAGAAATTCTCAGTTCTCTAGGAATAGAGAATTGTTCATCGAAGTGATGCCAAACGGACCTTAATTTGGTTAGAATTCATGCTGACCAAGTTGGTTTTTAGAAAGTGACAAAATCTTGTCGAGGACTTGCAAAATGCTTCATATTCTCTCTCTCCCGTGCCAGAAAGTGCTCTCAGCAACCACAAATGAAGCGTCAGTTGGGTTGGAGAAGTCATTTCATGGGGCCCATGATTTTGACTTCTCCATCCCTTATTTGACACTTGGTGAGATAATGATGAGATAATGGAGGGAGATATCAAGTGGGGAGAAGTCAAAATCAGGAGAGAAAATGAAATGACTTCACCCCTTTTTTGTGCCACATGGGGCTTCATTTGTGGTTGTCTGAGAGCATTTTTCTGGCACGGGCAGAGAGAATCCGAAGCCCTTGCAAAAAGGCTCTCTCGGGCATTCATGTTTTTCCATGTGGCATTTCGATGAATGATTGGAGAGGTCCTCTCAAGCAGGTACGAGAGACAATTTGGACTTTTTGAAGGAAAAAGGATGACATCTGTACGAAAAAGAAGCCATATCTAAATCGGTATGTGTGAATCTGAATATTAAAATTATGATTTCACCCGAGGATGTGTGATTTTAATATTAAAAAGATTTAACCTTTAGGATTATTACTTTTAACATTGGTTCGTGGAATAGAGAATTTAAAAATAATAAGTATTATTTCCTAGTGAAAGTTAAAGACATTTTTTCTAATTTATGCCATAAAGGATCTAGATCCTACACCCCGCCTCTTGCGTGAGTGGTAGGGGTGTGGCCTTCCAAGGGGAAAGTTGGGGATTCAATCCCCTACTGGTAGGAGCTGCAAGAGCTCCACTGCCCATGCTAACTTCTAATTTTTGACAGGCTGATTCTACTGATATAGGTAAAGGTAAATGATATCAACTACCAAAAAAAAAAAAAAAAGATCCAGATCCTATTTAAATAAATTAATAATGACCCAACTAAGAACAAGGTTTGAAATCTCGATATTATGGGTGATTCCGGTTGCCCAACCCGAACCGAAATCTCGAAAAGTTCGGTTATCTCGACAGGATTTCCGATTCGTTTATTATTAAATATATATTATTTGAAATTAAAATTCAATATATTTATAAGTATTCTTATTTTATTTTTAAAATAAATATATAAATTTCTAAAATTTCACAAAATTTCACTAAAAATATCATAATATTTCGGAATTTTAATAAACAATAATATAAAAAACTATTTAAAATCAAATTTCTGAAATCCTGTTGAAATTATGAAATTTGACCGGAAATCTTGAAATCGTGTTTTCTGAAATCTTAACAATGTCGATATTGGTGGGGTTGGACGAAACTGAGATTTCACAAAATCCCTTGTGTATTTGCCTTTTAGGATTGATTATTTTGTTGAGACTTATAGGGTGTGTTCTTTTGGCAAGAAAGTGAGGGAAAAGAAAAGAAAAATGTGTTTTCTTGTATTTGGTTTGCAAGAAACACACTTTCATTTTCTTGTACTTTCTCAATTGTGACAAACTTTCTCCCCAAAAATTTATCTATCTTTTGATGGTTATTTTGCAATAATATTTAAGTAATTTTTATCATTTCCTTTCATTTCAATTCTTTTCTTTCACCCCACTTTCTCGCCAAATGAACGCACCCATAAAGTCCAACACTTTGTAATTTTGTCATTTGACAATATGCTTTTCTTCCGAGAGTTAGATGTTTCATGTTTTTCACTTTGATTGTTATTTTTCTTAAGACTTCAAATGCAGCGAAATAAACTAATATAAATCTCATTAAAAAAATATGACTTCAAATCTCATGATAATAAAAAGTAAATTGTTAGAAATTTTGACAAAAAGATTCAAATTTCTTAACAACTATTTAACAAAGTGAAAAAGTGCCAACTTTATAAGTATCACCAAAAGAATCGATCCTTTTAGTGACTACAATCTATTTAGGATAGTGTTAGTCAGGAAATTTTAGGTTTATATAAGAGGAATGTTAAGCAGAAATTCTAGGTTTATATAAGAGGAATGTTAAGCATACTCATACAAAAGTCTACTCTCACTCCTCTTAAATAATAAAATCAAAGATTTTGTGTCCACTCATGGGCCCACACTAATTTCGAGTGCTAGCCTTACTCTCAAGTCTTTCTTACTCTCAGCCATTGTAATAAAGTTTTTCGTTTTTTTCAAAAGTTCTCGAATAATAAGTTGTTCTTTCGTTAAATGATTAATTCCCGAATTTTTCAAAAAATCGCGATTTTTTGAAAAAGTCACAAATTTTACGACTTATACATGACTTTGTGAAAAAACTTGAATAAATATCTAATATATAAAATATGATTGTTTATGATTTAATAATTAGTAATCTTATATAATATTTTTTAAATTTTTACCTGATGTTTTACTTTTTTTTTTTTTTTTAATTTGTCGAATTTTCTAAAAAAATTTTTAGACAAATAATTTTCGAACTCCAACTTGGTACCTATGGTTGATATCATGTTATTTTTTCTTTATAATTAGGTGGCGTTAGATAAAACTTAAAATAAGAGCTTATTGAGTTCAGAAACTCTAAATTAAATAGGTAGAGCTTATTTGAAAATTGAGCTTATTTAAATTTTAGATTGTTAAGTTAAAGTTTAATTGGATGTCTAAATCTTTTTGAAGTAGATGTCTTACTTCTAAAGAAAAAAATATATCATTTATCCTTATTACTTTAAAGGTAAACCTCTATTTTAAAAAAGATTTAGACATTCTATTTAAATTTTAACTTAACAATCTAAGTCCAAATAAACTCAATTTTCAAATAAGCGCAAACTCTTATTTTAAGTTTTATCAAACACCTCCTTATTAAATTTATTATTTTTCCAAATTTTTTATGGCTTTACTGAATTTTGTCGATTTTTCCCAAATTAGACCCGACCGAATTATTTACAAACCCCGACTTTGTTACTATACTCTTAACCTAGACCAACCACATTGCAATCACTAAAAAAGTATGTAAAAAACCAACCACATTGCAATCACTAAAAAAGTATGTACTTTAATAATGAGACTTAATGAGACTGGACATTGGTTGGCGCAAGCTGATGGTAAAAAAGACCCAAGAGTAATCACTTTTTTTTGTGTGTTGTAATACAAAGCAAAGCTTGGGTAGCTCCATTAATCCTACATCGCTTAACAATGGTAGGCCCTTTTCCTTAAATATTCTTACTTCGCCACTATTTTTTGAGGGGTATGTGTAGTTATAGACTTGAGTTGAGATTGATGGGCTGTGTATTGTATTCGGATGTGTGTGCAAGGTTTGAAATCCCAAAATTTTCGGTGATTTTGGTTAGTCAACCCGAATCTAAATCCCCAAAAATAACACTATCTCGACGAAATTTTGGATTCCGATATATTGATATTGTATTAAATATATATGTTAAAATTAATATTTTATCATAGTTTTATATATTTATATAAATATTATTATTTTATTTTTAAAATTAAAATATAAATTTATGAAATTTCACGAAAATTTGATAAATATTTCAAAATATTTTGGAATATTTTGATATTTTAATTAAAAAAATAATAAAAAACCTATTTAAAAATAAATTTATGAAATAACACCGAAATTTCGAAATCCTGAAAATCTGAAATTTATCAAGAAATTTTCAAATCACCCGAAATTTCGACCAAAATTGTGTTTTCTAAAATCCACTTTGTATCTATGTCGTTGGGGTTGTACGAAGTCTGCGAGTTATAAAAAGAAAATGACACCTATTCCTCTCCAGTTGTAACCGGTTTTGCCAAAAACCGGTTACACCCCTGAGGTGGCCACACGTCCCTTTTGAGACCTCTTAACTATGGTTAAGATTCACTCACCCCTAAGGTTCACCAACCTATCCTTTGTTGTTTTTAAAAAATATTAAAAAAATTTATTAACCGTGGTTAAAATTTACCAACTCTTAGGGTTAATTTATTTTAGATATTATTTCTAAAAACCAAATATAGGTCCTACGGATAGGTGAATCTTAACCACAGTTAAGAGGTGTAAAAATGGTCATTTGGTGACCACAGGGGAGTAAGCTGTTTTGTCAAAAACCGGTTACAATTAGAGAAGATCGCCGGTCAAAGAAAATATACCTAGAAAAAAAAAAAAAGTTGAGACACTTTGGGAGTGTATAGTTAGCATTGCTCTTTACTTATATAATCCAACACTGTACCTGAAAATCCAAAGGAGATAATAAAATAGAAAAATGAGACTTTTCCTGGCCTGCTTTCCAAAAAAGGATTCCCTGGTTTCATGGCGACCCCCTTAAAACCATGAGCAAAGACTGTCTAGACAATACTACAGCTTCTAAGAGTTGTTTTAGAGAGAGAGAGATGGAGAAGTATGGGGAGCTGAGAGAAGCAGTGGAGAAGGTGGAGCTGGTGGACGCCCATGCGCACAATATCGTGGATCTCGACTCCACCTTTCCTTTCATCAAATGCTTCTCTGAAGCAGACGCCGATGCTTTATCATACGCACCCCACTCTCTCTCCTTCAAGGTAAAACTCCTCAATGAGTCCACTCGTACGAGTCGACCTGGTCAACTCGGACCGAATTCAACCGATCATGCATTTATTGCTTCATATTTGCTTGTTTCCACTTTCCAAGATTCATTTCAAGATAAATCATTTAATTAATTTATTTTCGGTTCAACTTCTATTTTGTGTGTGTGTGTTTTTTTTTTTAAATTTAATTAATTTATTTTTTGTTCCGGGAAGCAACAATTGATTTCCAGATGTTTATAATAATCATATCAAACTAAATACCAAATTTCATTATTTTTGATTTTTTTTTTTTATAATTGTATATATTATCTATAAGTTTTCTCATTTTTCAGTTTTTATTTATTTATTATTTTTTAGATAAATCTCAATCAGTTTTTTTTTCTCGCTTTTGAAATTCATTTTCTTTCATGAATCTTATTATGTTCTAGTTTTCAAAATTAATTTCAGACAATTGTAGTTTTTTTTTTTTTTTAATTGTATCTATTATCTATACTTTTTTCCCCGATTTTTCAAAAAGAAAAAAGTATCATTTTCAGATAAATCTAAGCCATTTTTTTTCTCGCTTTTGATCTTCATTTTCTTTCATGAATTTTATTATGTTCTAATTTTCAAAAATAATTTCAGAACAATTTTAGAAGCATTTTTTTTATTTTGAATTCTAAAATCACGGCTGATATTGAGAGTTAAAGACAAGGGAAATTGGATTTAATGTCTTTATTTAAGAATCAGGAATAAAAAGTTATATCCCTGAATAAATTTTTCTACCTTACATTTTCCGTGCATTTGCAGAGTTCTGAAAGGTAAGAAAATTGTACAGTAATGAATTTGATCAAATATTTGTAAAATATCCTCAATAGAAAGTTAGAAATTTGTTACACATTCATTATATAGCATTTAAAAGGAACTATTTTTATGTTGCATCGCATAATTTTCATGTAAGGATTTTAGTTGTGCTTAGCATAAACATGATTCAAAAGTATTGAGAATGGTAGTTTGGATGCAATTGGGTTCTTTCTGTAGGTGTTTTAATTGCAATGGTAACTCTACTTCTATCTGAAAAACAAAGGTTTACACTTAGAACCCACTAAATCTGTTCAAATAGAATTGATTTTCAATTTTACACTCCTAAAATTCATATTTTGAGAGTTCAACTGTATTAATTGGAAATCTGCTTCTATAATCCAGTAATTCTAACCAAATAGAGTTAGTGTTGTGGCTTGCAACCAAGCACTCATGGTTAATTACGTATTGAGATGTAGTAATTGTCTGCATCTTGTGAACTTTGAGAATTGATTTCTGGGACTTCATTTTGACACTATCAATTTTGTGAATGACAGAGAAGTTTGAGAGATATTGCTGAATTGTATGGTTGCGAGCCATCTTTGCATGGGGTTGAAGCATATCGTAGATCCTCAGGTTTACAATCAATTAGCTCAATGTGCTTTGGAGCTGCGAAGATCTCTACCATACTTGTTGATGATGGAATTCAGTTTGACAAAATGCATGACATTGAGTGGCATAGGAGTTGTGCTCCAGTTGTTGGTAGAATATTAAGGATTGAGCGTTTGGCTGAGAAGATTCTTAATGAAGTGAGATACTCTGTCTTTTTCTTTCATTCCTCTTTCTTTTACTTGTTCTGTTAGTGGAGGAAAGTTTGGTTGTCTTGGCTTTAATTCTGCATGGCATAATAATTTTACTTAATTTTGTGCTTCATGTCTTTCTAGTTGGAGACACATTTCATTTGATGTTTTGTATATCTATCCTATTTGGTCCAAGTGACATGCATAAAATTTTGTTTGATCGATTCTAGCTAAATCATTTGTCATTTTATGCTGGGCTCGAGCCTTCGGCTCAATTTTTGAGGTACTGCATTGAAACCCGGAACTAGTTGGATGGAGTAGATAATTTCCTTGTTGATATAGGAATAAAAAATCCCTCCCCAAACCGTGCCATATTTCATTGCGCACGGCTTTACCTATGTATAATTGTATACATCTAAAACTCAATTCCCTAGTTGGGACTCAAAGAATTGCAATCAGGAGATTGGATATTGGAGTTTGGGTTGCTAACCAAAAAGCTAATGAAAAACCTATGAAGAAGGTCCATTCTCCTATACTTTTGCATGTATACTACCTTTTTGAGCATCCTACTTTTGCAGACTAGGAGGACAGAGTTTTGTCCACAATCATTATGGTTAATATGTTTTATAATGGTTGTGTTTTGATGCTTCATGTTATTCAGCAGGATATATTATTCTTAGATTTCCCATTCTAAATGTCCATGCAGGCTGTAAGATAGTCATCTTTTCTATAGAAATCATTATATTTGGGAATTTTCGTCATTTTCCAGAGAAAATCTGTTTAGGAATATAAATGTTCAATGCACAGAGAATCTCCAATTATAATGATAATTATACAATATGCACTGAGAATCTGGCCTTCATTGTACGTAACTTCCTTTTCAGATTCATCGACATCATATACCCTTCGTAGAGGAAAAGAAAACAGAAGATGAAACAGAGAATGGGTCACTCTGTTTCCAGATATTAGCTACACAATACAATTTATATTGGTCTTAGAAACCACCTGGTTTGCTTTCTTCATTTGGGATTCTTGAAATAAACAGATATCGGAGTTTGAAGTGAAAGCATTAAAAGAATATTAGGAGAAATTCTGATAAATAAATTTGATGCACTATCTTATACTATATAAATAAACATATAACTAGTACATTTGATGTGCCTGTATTTCGCAGTATAGATGGGCTATTTCCATTATTTTGCTCTCCTTTCTTTCGTTTCACACCTCCTCTATGTACATTTCCCTTTATACTGATTTATCCTTTACTGAGAGAAATCAGCAACTAATGTTGAATCATAATAATGTTCTATAATGAAGAGTAACAATTAAATTGTTATGGACGTTTACCTAATTGTAATATGTCCTTCACAGTTTTCATTGCCTCAAAATTTCCACAATCTCTGTGATTTACCCAAGCTCTTCATTATATATATTGGTCAATTGATCTTTGGACTTCACACATGAAATTATAGTTTCTTTCCCTTCTGAGTATCTCTTGCAATGTAGTAGTTTACTTCTACATCCTTAATCCTCCCACAGAATAGTGTGTTGGAGGAGATGCGGATTGCAGCCTATTCTGGCGATGTCTGCCCATTAGAAATTGGAAAAAAACACCTAGCTCTGTTAGGTGTAGATGACCCCAACTTAGTTTGACTAGATGTGTTAAGAATGACATTTTGGTGTTTGTTTTTCTTTTTTCGATTTTAATTGTATATCTTCATAGTATGTTTCACCATCATTTTAAAATCAAGGTTTCATGTTTATGTATTTTTTATTCATCAATTTACTTGGATCATGGTAATGGACATTGCATCTCAGTTGTCATTTTGATTGTGGATTTGTTAAGACATATTCTTCTTCTCTTCCCAGGAGATTCCAAATGGATCAACATGGACATTGGATATGTTCACTGAAACCTTCGTGACAAAGTTGAAGTCATATCCTTCTAGATTTTATTGAAGATGTTTTCTGTTACTTTGTCTTGGTGAAAAAGGAGTTGTTCCCTTTTTCAGTTTGTTTCCTTATCATCTTTGTTACAGTTGCTGACAGAGTTGTTGCCTTGAAAAGCATAGCTGCATACCGGAGTGGTCTAGAAATTGATACAAATGTTAATAGAAAGGATGCTGAAGAAGGTCTTGTTGAAGTCTTAAGTGGTGGGTATGCGATGCTTGTCTTTAATAATACATTATTTATCGAACATGAGGATGGGAATTTCTTCGTACGACCAAAAGATAATACTTCTGTTATCACTTGTCTTTACAGCTGGGAAGCCTGTTCGCATTGTCAATAAGAGCTTCATCGACTATATTTTTACACATAGTTTGGGTGTTGCTGTGTGCTTTGACTTGCCGATGCAGATACACACTGGGTAGTAAAAGAGTTTTAGTTTCCTTTGTGCAAACTTGTCAACATTCGTTGCATAGTTGATGTATCCCTTTGTTCATTCAGTAGCACTTTTTTTTTTCTTTATTGACTAAATCCTCTTTTTTTTTCTTTGGATATCAGTTTTGGAGACAACGACTTGGATTTGAGGCTTTCTAATCCCCTTCATCTACGGACCCTTCTTGAGGATAAGAGATTTTCTAAGTGTTGTATTGTGCTTCTGCATGCATCCTATCCATTTTCAAAGGAAGCATCATATTTAGCCTCCGTTTATCCCCAGGTATGATTGTTTAGACCTCTAAGAATGACCCGTAGACACGTAATTTAGCTCAACACTTACAATTACCTTCACAGATCACATAATGTATTCACAATCAGGTATATCTCGACTTCGGATTGGCTGTGCCAAAGCTTAGCGTCCATGGGATGATATCTTCCATCAAAGAGCTTTTAGAGCTTGCTCCAATAAAGAAGGTGAGTTGCAGAAATTTTTGATATTGTGATGGTTTCATGAATGTCTGTTCATGTTCTCTTGTATGTAATAGTATCTGATTTTGTGAACCAAGGCCACATCTATGTCGACTGATTGATAATTAGATTTTATTTATTTGGTAGCAATCTCTGATAGACTTTCTCATACAATTTATATGCATCATTATTACTAGATACATCTGTGAGCGCGGGTTTCGGGGAAACCCTGGTTTGAATCTCACGGGGTGAGTATAGAGTCGCCACCTATTCATTCAGAAGGGATAAGTCCCCGGGATTTGGATAAGGTCTTGGTATGCAGTCTGAGATTAGGGTAAGAGGTTCAGTTAAGTCCGGGGAAGGGGTTAGGCACCCCGGCACTTCCACTTTTCAGTGGTTCCCTACTTGCTAGGGTTAAGCCAAATTAGTCTCAATTTTAATCAAATGCTTTAAGTATTTAATGTAATGCTAATTTAAGAAGGAGAAAATCCTAAACTAGGGTCGAACCCGGGTTGGGCTGCCTACGTACTCACATAGGGGTGAGATCAGATCGAGTGTAGTTATGGCACATGAGCCCGTGCCAAGGCTAGGGGTGTGTGTGTGCGCACAAAGGGTGGCTTAGGGTCTAGCCGGGAGGCTAGGGGTGGTTGACCGAGTTGGTCAAGTGCTCGATATTGGGCCCGGTAGGCCAAGGGTGAGCCCGTAGGCTAGGGTTCGGCCCGGTAGGCCGAGATTGGGCCCGGTAGGCCAAGGGTGAGCCCGGTAGGCTATGGTTTGGCCCGGTAGGCCGAGATTAGGCCCGGTAGGCCAAGGGGTGAGATCCGGTAGGCCCAAGGGTGTTGTAACCAAGGGTTAGAGTTGTTAACCGGGGTTAAAAGAGTGATCAACCGTGGTTAGGGGTGCTAACCATGGTTAAAAGGTTCAAAGTCAGTATTTTTGGTCTTTTTGAATTTTCCTGATTTTTTTGGGATTTTCTCAGATTTCTTCCAGCGGTCAAAGATGCTTAACCACGGTTAAGGAGGAGAGGTCACCATAGTTAAGGGTATTAACCATGGTTAAATGGTCAAAAGAGACCATTTTTGGGTTTCTCCTAATATTTTGGATTTTTTGAGCTTTTTTCCAGATTTTTTCCGGTTAAGGATTTTTTAACCGTGGTTAAGGGTCAAAATTGGGGTTGACTCTGATTAAGGGTCTTAACCACAGCAAAAAAGGTCACTGAAGACATTTCTGGATTCCATGTAATATTTGTGATTTTTTGATGATTTTTCCAGAATTTTACTGGGTCATGGGTCGCTTAACCATGGTTAAATGTTAACCACGGGTGGGTTTAACCATGGTTAAGGGGTCGACTGAGGCAAAAGTGGGCCCAGGGTCTATGGAAGGGCCTAGACTGGCCTCCTACCCGGCCTGGGCCCCCACAAATATCAAAAATTGCAAAAAACCCAAAATTTCTATCAAAATTTTAACCATAGTTAACATGAATTTAACCTTGGTTAACGGGGGAATCGCAGGAATCCGAGACTACCAGTGGGTAGCCTGATATGTGGGGAATAATTTGAGTCCTTGTGGGGCCCAAGGGGATGCCGTATGTGGGCCCCACAAAGGCTCAAAGTTGCCCCGTTGAAATTTACATAAAATGACGATTTCCCCAAAACAATGTTTTTTTCAAACTTTGCGGCGATTTTGCCACTGATTGGCTTAACCTCTGGGGATCCGAGACCATTGTCGCGAAGCCTTCTATGAGGGGAACAATTTGAGCCCTTGTGGGGCCCAAGAGGAGGCCGTATGTGGTCTCCCCAGAGGCCCAAAGTCGTCCCGTTGCACAGATTTTCACACTGTCGATCCTACTTTGGGGTCGATTTAACTATGGTTAACGGGCGAGTTAAAGGCTGAAATTACACAGGGGGGTACCCCTATGTGTGGGGAGCCTACCCATGGCCTCGGTTTCCTCCAAGGCCGGGTCTAACCTGGGTTAAACCGGGGTTAAAGGCAGTGACCCGAATCTTTTTTTTTTTCAGATTTTTTTTTTTGAAAAAAATCTTGTTCGGGGTTGTTTGGATGTAAACCAGGGGGTCCAGGGGGATTCCTCATGGATTGAGGACCCCCCAAACCTCCGGGAAAGTTGCCATGCACGCTGTGGTGGCGGGGGCGGTGGTACAGTGGCCACGCAGCAAAGGGAAAAACCCCATACTCACGCTTTTTTGAAACACCGAAATAAAAGAAAAAGAAAAAAAAAAGAGCAAAATGGGACCGCTTGAATGGGACCGGGGTCCCTAACAATAATAAAAACAAGCAGCAAAAGAGGGGAAGGGGTAAGTATACCCTCTGCCGTGTACTCGTGGCGGAGGCTCGGCGATGTGCTGCGGTGGCGATTGAACTCGGTTGGGGGCAGGCCTGGAGACGCATGAGGATGATCCGGGGCGGCCTAAGGCTCGATTATGTGGTGCTTCAAGAGCTTAGGAGGGGGTGGACAGCTGGCCGAAGTGGGCGAATGCCCTGTAAAAAAATTTCTAAAACACTCTTTTCAACAGTGGCTATGGGGAGAGTGCTATGCACTTGTGGTGGACCTAGGGAAGTCAAGGTAACTGGTAGGGGATGCGTGGGACCTAAATGGACGGGGTATGGAGGCCGGAGTGGAGAGGGGAGGTGACTGTAATTTTTGGATCGTCTTTCTTTTCTTGCTGTTTTTTTTTTTTTTCTCCCCAAGCTGTAAAAGGTGGAGGCTTAGGGAAGCTTAAGGTGGCTTATGGAAGCAATAGGGGGACCTAACTAAGGTTGTGGCAAGGTTTGGAGTAGGGTGGTAGGGCTGGCTGAATGTGGAAGAAAGTCTGTTTTTTTTTTATTTGAATTCTCCCTTGCAAGAGTGGCTTCGTAGGATTAAATAGGGGAAAGGAGAAGGTGGGGGAGGATAAGGATGACCGAGAGAGGCGTGGGGGACACAACCTGAAGGAGGAGCAGGGTGGCAGGGAAGCAGGACCAAGCATGGTCTGTTCACTCGTCCCTTTGACAGGGACGATGAACAGTACCACCAAATTTATTATTATTTTTTTAAAAAACCCTTTGTTGTATTCGGTTTGGGCCTTGGCCCTTATACGCATGGGCCGACCCATGTGGCTTTGCCACACTGGGTTGGCCCCAAACTTTTCAAATTTTTTTTTTTATATAAAAAAAAATATTTTTTTCTTCTCTTATTTCCTATTACTATATCATTATTTTTTCAAATTTTTTTTGTTTACTTTTTTTTTTTTGGGCCCAACCACCACATATATGGGGTGGGAAGGCAAAAAGTATTTTACCCTAAAAAAATTTGAATTTTGAAAGGGATGTGGGTCCCACTTGGATTGGGCTTAGTGGGCCCATGCTTGGGCCCAAAAGGTTTTAATTAATTATTTTTGGAGTTTTGGACTCAAAATGGGCCTAGAGCCCGTGGGTCTTTGCCTAGGGTTTAGACTAGGGCTAGCCTAGGGTTGGACCGTGGGTTAGGTTCAGGGTTTACCTAGGGTTAGACCTAGGGTTTAGTTAGGGTTAGCCTAGGGTTTGGTCTAAGGCATAGGTGCTACCTAGGGTTAAATTAGGATTTAGTTTAGGGTCTACCTAGGGCTACTAGGGCTTGGACGAGGATAACCATGGTTAACGGAGGTTAACCATTACTAAGCAAGGTGTAAAAATTGGGTGCTTACAGCTGCCCCTCTTTGCTGGAGAGTGTCAGGATGACAATTGAACGGCAAAGACTGAAAACATCCTATTTTTACACCAAGATGGATGTTAGAAGTGATGCATGCTATGCAAATGGTGAACGTGATGAAGTGATGAAGACTACTGCTAGAGGATAGCGAATAGTAGGGGAAGAACATGAATGTAGGGATGACGTGGCCCTAAGGCGCTAGCCGGAAGAAAATATTGCTCGGAAGCGGTGAGGGGGATTGATCGAAACAGTGTTTCCCAGGGGATACTAACCGGATCGATCGGAGGAGATACACAGGGTGATGGGCATTCAATGTGTTGACAAAGTGTGTTATGTCGACGCTGACCTGTGATGCCCAAGACACACAGGGGTGTCACAGAGAGGACATGCAGGTGGTGTACACTGTCAAGGTACACACGGGATGTCGGGCATGCAAGGTGTCGACAAAGTGGGTTATGTCGACGTTGACCTGTGATGCCCAAGACACACGGAGGTGTCACAAAGGGAACATGCGGGTGGTGTACACTGCCAAGGTACACGCGGGATGTCGGGCATGCGAGGTGTCGACAAAGTGTGTTATGTCGACGTTCACCTGGGATGCCCAAGATACGGGGGTGTCACAAAGGGGACATGCGGGTGGTGTACACTGTCAAGGTACAGGCGGGATGTCGGGCATGCGAGGTGTCGACAAAGTGCGTTATGTCGATGCTCACCTGGGATGCCCAAGACACACGGGGCTGTCACAAAGGGGACATGCGGGTGGTGTACATTGTCAAGGTACACGCGGGATGTCGGGCATGCAAGGTGTCGACAAAGTGCATTATGTTGACGTTTACCTAGGATGCCCAAGACACACGGGGGTGTCACAAAAGGGACATGCGGGTGGTGTAAACTGTCAAGGTACACACGGGATGTCGAGCATGCGAGGTGTCGACAAAGTGAGTTATGTCGACGCTCACCTGAGATACCCAGGACACACGGGGGTGTCACAAATGGGACATGCTGGTGGTGTACACTGTCAAGGCACACACGGGATGTCGAGCATGCGATGTGTTGACAAAGTGCGTTATGTCGACGCTCACTTGGAATGCCCATGACACACGGGGGTGTTACAAAGGGGACATGCTGGTGGTGTACATTGTCAAGACACACACTGGATGTCGGGCATGCGAGGTGTTGACAAAGTGCGTTATGTCGACGCTCACCTGGAATGCCTAGGACACACGGGGGTGTCACAAAGGGGACATGCTGGTGGCGTACACTGTCAAGGTATACACGGGATGTCGGGCATGCGAGGTGTCGACAAGGTGTGTTATGTCGACGCTCACCTAGGATACTCAGGACACACGGGGGTGTCACAAATGGGACATGCGGGTGGTGTACACTGTCAAGGTACACGCCGGATGTCGGGCATGCGAGGTGTCGACAAAGTGTGTTATGTCGACGCTCACCTGGGATGCCCAAGACACACGGGAGTGTCACAAATGGGACATGCGGGTGGTGTACACTGTCAAGGTATATGTGGGATGTTGGGCATGCGAGGTGTCGACAAAGTGCGTTATGTCGACGCTCACCTGGGATGCCCAAGACACACGGGGATGTCACAAAGGGGACATGCGGATGGTGTACACTGTCAAGGTACACACGGGATGTCCAGTGGTGTACACTGTAAAGGTACCCACAGGAAATTCAAAGATTTGAGGCATGGCCTGGAGGCACTAACCGGATTGATGTTGATATGGCTGAAAGACACTGGATTTTGATCAAGATGATTGATGCTAAGGTGCACGATTTGATTAAATGCATGCAATCTGTTGTGCGACTTGAATGTATTGGATGAGGCTTTCACCTTGTATGCAACTAATATGTAGCTATGATGTATTGAGTGCAACTTGATTGTGTGCAGTTAGAGTGTAATGTGAAACTTGGATGCAGCTAGTTTGAGTGCAGTGAATGACTTGATTGAGTGTGTGCAACTAGTGTGCAGTTGGATTTGAGTAGCTAGAGTGCATTATGTGCGACTCGATCTTGTGTGCAACTGGATTTGAGTAGTTAGAGTGCATTATGTTCGACTCAAGTGAGTGTGTGCAACTAGTGTGCAGCCGGATTTGATTAGCTAGAGTGCATTATGTGCGACTCGATTGAGTGTGTGCAACTAGTTTGCAGCTGGATTGGAGTAGCTAGAGTGCATTATATGCGACTCGATTGAATGTGTGCAACTAATGTGCAGCTGGATTTGGTTAGTTAGAGTGCATTATATGTGACTTGATTGAGTGTGTGTTACTAGTGTGCAGCTAGATTTGATTAGCTAGAGTGCATTATATGCGATTCGATTGAGTGTGTGCAACTAGTGTGCAGTTGGATTTGATTAGCTAGAGTGCATTATGTGCGACTCGATTGAATGTGTGCAACTAGTGTACAGCTTGACTGGATCTGTTTAGTTAGAGTGCATTATGTGCGACTCGATTGAGTGTGCATCTAGTGTGCAGCTTCATTTAGTGTATGGCATGCACGGCTGGACTTATGCTAATGCATGAGAGGTTTGACTAGTCCTGGTTTTCATAGTGCGGCATGCAGGTTGAAGGAGGGTTGGGTCTATGACTCGCTCTTGAAGACCAGTCCTTTGTTGTTTGAAGATTCCGAAACATTCGATCTTACTCTCGCTTCTTGCTGGAACCGTGATGCATCTCGGGCGAAAACTGAGTTTTGTTTGATCTTGCCAAGCCGGTGGACAAACACTTAGAGGATGATTGATCTGGTGAGCATTGTGACTCTGACGGTGATTAGGAGACGTCACAGGATTTGATAGACTCGGAAGACTTCGAGGATGGTTGATCCGACGAGAATGAGAACTCTGGTGGTGACAAGGAGACGTCACGGGATTTGACAGATTCGGGAGACTTCGAGGATGGTTGATCCGACGAGTATGGGAACTCTGGTGGTGACCAGAAGGAGACTCAGAAGTTAAATACTTCATTTGCTTATGTGATTTAACTAGGAGATCATTTTCATAGGGTGAATGGATTTTATCTTTAGGGGTAGAGTACGATGCTAAGCAAATTTGTCATGTTGTGACATTGACGACGTTATGCTTTGCATCTCGCGGAGTCGGGCTTTGCCGTGGACTTGGGGTCGCTTTGCTAATAAGAGTTGCTCTGCCTTGCTGCTGCTAGAGATTGAGTGATCTGGCTGGGGAGAAGCTTGCTGAAAAGCAAATTAGATGCTTTTAGACTCTTGCAAGGGAGAATGTTTATAGAGAGCAATTAAAGGCTTCAGCTAGGGATCCACTGGGGAATGTGACACTGTTGCGGACCACTGCTGATGATCTGCTGCTTATTGGGGAATTGAGCTCTGCTAGAGGTTACTGTCGGGGGTCTGTTTTTCCAGGCTATCTGCTAGTGACTTATGGGGGATTGGCAAGCTTGATTGCTACCAGATTTTGTTGCTAAACTGCTCTTCAGCTTTTTCTCCCTTTTTTACCCTTGGAATGACCAAGTCATGGGATTCGCATAACTTTTGCGCAATGAGGCCGTTGCTGGTTTTCCTCATGCCTGCAAAGCTGATAAGTTTTCTTCCCTTTTTTGCCCCTGATCTCGAGACCAGGTCTGGGGTTCGCGTAATTTTTGCGCACCAATGCCATTTCTGGTTTTCATTGGGCCCGCGATGGATTTGAACGGAGTTCTATTCCCATTGCCTTGGATATTGGTATCCCGCTTCCGGATACTTGCATGATAAGCTGCTTGAACTTTCAGTCTCTAGGGGATCTAGGAAGACTTGTGATAGGATGAAACGTAGGCTGGGGGACCGAAGTTTGGGACACCCTGAGATTTCTCTTTTGCAATTACTCTTTTGGGGATCTCTTCCATTGTACTCGTTGTACTCTGCTGAGGATTTTTACTTTTGGATTTCTAATGGAGTTTTTTTTTTTTTTTGGAATTTGAGATAGGTTGTCTCTGCTGGGGAGAGTTTCGAGAGAGATTGTCTCTGCTTGGGGATTTTTTTTTTTGGAGAGATTTTCCCTGAAAGGTTTCTGCTAGGGATAGAGTCTAGAGAGGTTGTCTTTGTGGAGAGTCTCTGACTTTTGAAAATGTTTCAACTTCTATTTTGGGTCTTCCTTTGATGAAACTTTTTACACCCTTGAGAGTCGACTCGATTGGAGAAGTTGAGATTATTTTTGCTCTGCCGAACTCTGTGGGAAGAGGTTTTAGAGAGACTTTGATTCCAATAGGATGGTTTGACTCTGTATGTGGAGATTGGGGGAGGTATGATCCCTTTAATGACCGCACCTGATTTGTCAGGTTGCCTACGTACCTTTTACAGGATCAGGTCATGACGTAGTTTAGGCAAATACCATAGATTGGCAAGGGAGGGTGTCCCTGAAAAAGTTTTGTGAAAGAAAGGCTGTTAGGCTCAAAGGGGCTAACTAGCGGATTTCATTGATCTGTAAAGCGGGTTTACATTGAAGGGGATGAAGGGGTGCTAAAGATGCCTTCCTGTCATTTCCCGAAGCGGCTAAAAGTTCAAGCGTTATCGGACAAGACCTTAAGCGCTGTACTTTGATTTTGCCCTTTTGATTGGTTCGGGATCCGGTGGTTATTCCGATATTGCCCCTTGCTTTGTCGGGCGAGTTATTTGCCCCCAGTAAATTTGTGCAGCTTTTCCCGCAGTCATCAGTTACTTGTTCGGGTGTCAGCTCTGGTTCAAGTTGCCCCCCTGCTCCAAGCATTGTCCTGGGGAAGCTTATGTCGGATGACCGGAGATGGGCTTGCCCCTTGCTTTTGGTCTTGACCTTTACATTCAGGCTTGCTACCCAGCTCCGTACAGGACAAGGTTTTTAGATGAGAATTCCGCTTTTCATCGTATTTTTTCCCTGGGGATTATGAGTTTGACTATTTGTTTAGGTGATCTCTTGTTAAGGCAAATAAGCTTAGGAAGCATTTAGCTATGCTACGCAAGTATGGAGATGAAACTCTTAAAAAAAAGTGATTTCATTGAACTGAGAGAGTTTGACTGGACTCATACAGGGCCACTGCGGCCGGCTCTTACATGAAAGAAATCCTAACTAAGACAGACTTAGACTGGGCTTGGCTCTGATCAACCGAACTCAGCATTTCGCTTTCAGGTCTCCTTCTTCAGATGAGTTGGTGAAGACACTGCTCTAGGTGGCATGCAGGCAGCTTGATGATGGGCTGATGAAGGGATAGGGTTTTTAGGAACTCCAACTACCGGGCACATAATCAAGTTTGCCCTTGTCGATTAGTTCTTCAACTGTATGCTTCAAGGCTATGCAGTGATCGGTAGAGTGCCCAGGGCCTTGATGAAAAACACAGAGTTCGTGCTCCTTGTAGTTACGGTTCCTTTTGGCTAAGGGTTGCAATGGGCTAGGACCACGGAGTGTGATCAATTTCCTATCAATGAGAACTGGTAGGAGTTGGCTGAGAGGAGAGGGGGTGAAATGCTTGAGTGGTGCCCGCTCTTTCTTAGGCTTGGAGAGCGGGTGAGAGGGAGGTTTCTGTGGTTGTGCCACTGGGTTGGATGAGTTTGTCTGAGAGGTAGGGGATGGATCTTGGTTTGCCCTTGTGCCACCTGGAGCTTATCGAGAGCGGTAGCCATATCATGGAGGATAGACTTGATTTCCTTGATGTCCTGCTCTTGTCGGAGAAGGGTTGTCAAGATGATTTCTTGGCTGTTCGATGCTTCTCCGCGTTCCATCGCTTGAGTCCTTAAGTTACTGCCTCAGTAAGGTGAGATCTGGAAAGATAGAGCGAGTCAATACCGAAGGTAAGGTATGTGAATCTAAAATGGATGAGCATG
Source organism: Tetracentron sinense (assembly GCA_015143295.1). Taxonomy (NCBI): domain Eukaryota; kingdom Viridiplantae; phylum Streptophyta; class Magnoliopsida; order Trochodendrales; family Trochodendraceae; genus Tetracentron; species Tetracentron sinense. The sequence continues at coordinate 30,937,919 of CM026562.1, forward strand.
TGAGGGTAAAAACCCAATGAATGAGGTGAGACTCAAAAAGAGAAAAAACTCGAGCCTAAGCAGCGCTCCTGATAGGATAGAGTGAAGGATAGACGTGGTCTATTGATTCTTGTAGTTGGGTGACTTTTATGAGTGCTGTCGACTACATGATGAGTGGGCTGTACTTGAGTGATGCTAATGTAGTGAGTGCAATGGCAATGATGCCCTGGCTAAGATAGAGTGGACTCTTACAGCTTGGAGGGCGATGCCTAGCCTAGGATAGACTGGGTTCTACATTTTCTGGATAGGTGCAAGTGTTGTGCCCTATTAATGCAGATGCGGTGACAGTGCATGTGTAAATGCCTAGTGTAGTGTGCCGGTGCTGCTAGTGTAGCGTACCGGTGATGCAAGTGCAAGTGTAAGGTGCAGTGTACATGTAGTGTATGTGCAGTGATCCTACTTAGTGTAAATGCAATGCATGGACAATGATGAGGGTGCATAGATGATGCAGTAATGCCAGAGGGACCCAGTGCAGGTGTTTGTGCCTAATGCCGTGGTATCATTGTGAATAGAGTGACTTGCCGGTTAAACATGCACATTCATGATGCGAGGAAAAAGATGCAAAAAAGGACTTTGTGCGGGAAAAGAGTACAGGACTGTGACTCAAAAAGAGAAAAAGACTCAATCCTAGGCAGGTCCATCAGGGATCGCGAAGTCAAGCGGTCGTGGCGCACCGTCTAGGCCCATGGTTTGCTGTTGGAGGGATGTGACGTCAACCTCAATGTTTGCAATGGTCTGATGTGGAACATTCAGGATCCGAACTGTCGGATCCGAGCGGTCATCTCAGCCTTTGCACTGTCTAGCTGCTCTTGGTAGAAGTGCAGATGGGTCCGGATGATAGTGGTTTCTCTGGTGTCGACTCTCCGCTTCTTCTGGTACAACTAGAGTGTTTGCTCGAGATGCTCCCATATGTTCTGAGGTTTGACGTCCCGCTATGCTTCTTGTAGCCTGGATGCCTGTTGAGCTTTCCGTAGCTGCTCTCTTTTAACTGAATTTGGAGTTATCTCTCCAAGAAGATGTCTCCTTAGGGAACTACCTTTTCAGCTAAGGGTATGGTTCCATGTGATGAAGTCGAGACTGGTGGGGGTAGTTTCCTGGGCATGGGCATGCTGGATTGAATGTCAGGTTCTTCCACCCAAAGTTAGTATGCTACATTTGTAGGTGGTCCTGATGTAATTACAAAGTCTAGCCACTGATCTCGCCTGAAGCTTTTGCCAATCTGACTAGAATCAGCATGTGAGGCTGTCGGAGTGTACAGTGAAAGTGATCCAATCATTTCCCTGCCGGTCTATCACTGGGATATGCTGAGGGATTCTGAACTGTCGAAAGACTCGGAGTGGATTGTAGATTGCGGAGCTTGTAAGTCCGGCAAGGATCATGCATCGCCTTCCGGTGATGACAACACACTGCCATATGATCTCCTCCTCTGACAGGGTTTGGAGAAGCTAGTAGAGCTTTTCGATGTCTGTAGTTGCTATCGGGCCCTGATTCTAAGAAATCTCCCGATATAGGCTGTAGGCTTCACGGAGGTTGACTTGTATGGTTATGATCGTAGGCAGGTGTCCTATCAACCATAGGTGCGGAGGGATGTACTGGCATTGAAGATGCCCCTTCTACGGTCTGCTACCTGGTTGATAACCCTGAGAAGCTTTGCAAGGACGACTGGTATGATAGTTCCGGAACTGCAGGTGTCCTTGATAATCCCCACCAGTACTGACTCGACGACACCTCGAGAATATCAGCTGAGATATGGCTATCAGTGCAAGGGCATTGAGACCAGGAAGTTCGACTGTAATGGAGTTAGGGTTTCACTTGCGCTTGTACTACTTTTCAAGATACTCTACTAGTATCTGATCAAAAAGAGTCGTTAGGACCGGGCTACAAGCAGGCGGGCTTGATATGCAAAAACCTGGCCAGGTCTGCCTGGTATGTTGTCTTGTTGCGCTGTACTATGGCTTCGCCGTCCATGTTTAACCGTAAGATGCGCTGAATCTCTTCCAGTATTGGACACAGTTTGTTCTTACCAAAACGGAACACCATGTGAGATGGGTTCCAGCACTGGAAATTTGCGTTCATGAGGCGCGGATCTGGTTTAACCATGGATAGGTTTAGGATAGTCCTGGTTTTGTAGTACTGAGCCCAAGCGATACCCTGACTCAGGGTGAAGGCCTCAATTGCTTTCTAGAAGTTGTGATCACTTGCCCCCTAAGAAGTCAAATGCACGGGCCGGATTAGTTGACCAATTGACTGGGTTATCCCTGAAGGACCTGCCATCTAGACTCGATGTGAGTGCACTGTGTATGCAGATGAAATATGCAGAAATGATGCAATATTTTCTAGGTGTGACAAGACACATGTGATCCGATAGGGCATATGGACAGATTTTCGGCATGCTTTACCCAGGTTGTAGGGAACCGGGGGCCTATCAGGTCAAGGTCGGGTATAGGTCTGGTGAAGACCTAATCGACTGGGATTTGAACCTCATATGTGATGTCAAGAAGTAGGGTAGGATGTGTTTTATTACAAGTACAAATTTGGCTCATTGCATGCCCCTGATAGGTGGTTATCCGAGTAGAGTCTGCCCGGGTAGTCAACCATGACTGAGGACAGGTATAGGGTGCAAGCAAGTTAGGGCTTAGAGTATCCCTCCAGGTGGGCTGCTTGTAAACTATACCCTAACCTAGGCTATATGTATGCATGTTGGGGGATGCAGGAGTGTGTTCCTAAGGATGGGGGGATCACTTAACACGGTATATGTGACTCCCTGAAATGGACGATTGGTGTAAGCAGGAGCGTTCAGAACCGTTTCCTGAGGATAGTCACCTAACAGACCAAGTTCCGTGGACCTCCAAGACTGTTAAGTCCCTGTCACTGAGGATAATCATCCAGCAGCCGTGAGCGTAATAAGCCTGTCTAATAGGTATTGGATTGATTACACTACAATGGTATGAATGAGATGCATAGTACACAAATCACCAAAGAGATGTAAAATGATTAGTATTAGGTTAAATACCTAAGCATTTGATTAATTTGAGGTTTAGTTTGGCTTAAACCTAGATTCCGGGTTGAACCTTAAGATCCCCAGCAGAGTCGCTAGAGCTGTGAGCGCGGGTTTCGGGGAAACCCTGGTTTGAATCTCACGGGGTGAGTATAGAGTTGCCACCTATTCATTCAGAAGGGATAAGTCCCCGAGATTTGGATAAGGTCTTGGTCTGCGGTCTGAGATTAGGGTAAGAGGTTCGGTTAAGTCCGGGGAAGGGGTTAGGCACCCCGGCACTTCCACTTTTCAGTGGTTCTCTACTTGCTAGGGTTAAGCCAAATTAGTCTCAATTTTAATCAAATGCCTTAAGTATTTAATGTAATGCTAATCTAAGAAGGAGAAAATCCTAGACTAGGGTCGAACCTGGGTTGGGCTGCCTACGTACTCACATAGGGGTGAGATCAGACCGAGCATAGTTCTGGCACATGAGCTCGTGCCAAGGCTAGGGGTGTGTAGGTGCGCACCAAGGGTGGCTTAGGGTCTAGCCGGGAGGCTAGGGGTGGTTGACCGAGTTGGTCAAGTGCTCGATATTGGGCCCGGTAGGCCGAGATTGGGCCCGGTAGGCCAAGGGTGAGCCCAGTAGGCTATGGTTTGGCCCGGTAGGCTGAGATTAGGCCCGGTAGGCCAAGGGGTGAGATCCGGTAGGCCCAAGGGTGTTTTAACCAAGGGTTAGAGTTGTTAACCAGGGTTAAAAGGGTGATCAACCGTGGTTAGGGGTGCTAACCATGGTTAAAAGGTTCAAAGTTAGTATTTTTGGTCTTTTTTAATTTTCCTGATTTTTTTGGGATTTTCTCAGATTTTTCCCAGCGGTCAAAGATGCTTAACCACGGTTAAGGAGGAGAGGTCACCATGGTTAAGGGTCTTAACCATGGTTAAATGGTCAAAAGAGACCATTTTTGGGTTTCTCCTAATATTTTGGATTTTTTGAGCTTTTTTCCAGATTTTTTCCGGTTAAGGATTTTTTAACCGTGGTTAAGGGTCAAAATTGGGGTTGACTCTGATTAAGGGTCTTAACCACAACAAAATTGGGGTTACTCTGATTAAGGGTCCAGATTTTTTGATATTTGTTATTTTTTGATGATTTTTCCAGAATTTTGCTGGGTCATGGGTCGCTTAACCATGGTTAAATGTTAACCACGGGTGGGTTTAACCATGGTTAAGGGATCGACTGAGGCAAAAGTGGGCCCAGGGTCCATGGAAGGGCCTAGACTGGCCTCCTACCCGGCCTGAGCCCCCACAAATATCAAAAATTGCAAAAAACCCAAAATTTCTATCAAAAGTTTAATCATAGTTAACATGAATTTAACCTTGGTTAACGGGGGAATCGCAGGAATCCGAGACTACCAGTGGGTAGCCTGATATGTGGGGAATAATTTGAGTCCTTGTGGGGCCCAAGGGGATGCCGTATGTGGGCCCCACAAAGGCTCAAAGTTGCCCCGTTGAAATTCACATAAAATGACGATTTCCCCAAAACAGTGTTTTTTTTAAACTTTGCGGTGATTTTGCCACTGATTGGCTCAACTCCCGGGGGATCCGAGACCATGGTCGCGGAGCCTTCTATGAGGGGAACAATTTGGGCCCTTGTGGGGCCCAAGAGGAGGCCGTATGTGGTCTCCACAGAGGCCCAAAGTCGTCCCGTTGCACAGATTTTCACACTGTTGACCTTACTTTGGGGTCGATTTAACTATGGTTAACGGGCGAGTTAAAGGATGAAATTACACAGGGGGGTACCCCTATGTGTGGGGAGCCTACCCATGGCCTCGGTTTCGTCTAAGGACTGGTCTAATCTGGGTTAAACCAGGGGGTCCAGGGGGATTCCTCATGGATTGAGGACCCCCCAAACCTCCGGGAAAGTTGCCATGCACGCTGTGGTGGCGGGGGCGGTGGTACAGTGGCCACGCACCATGCTCACGCTTTTTTGAAACACCGAAATAAAAGAAAAAGAAAAAAAAAAAAGAGCAAAATGGGACCCTTGGAATGGGATCGGGGTCCCTTACAATAATAAAAACAAGCAGCAAAAGAACGGAAGGGGTAAGTATACCCTCTGCCGTGTACTCGTGGCGGAGGCTCGGCGATGTGCTGCGGTGGCGATTGAACTCAGTTGGGGGCAGGCCTGGAGATGCATGAGGATGATCCGGGGTGGCCTAAGGCTCGATTATGTGGTGCTTCAAGAGCTAAGGAGGGGGTGGACAGCTGGCCGAAGTGGGCGAATGCCCTGTAAAATTTTTTCAAAAACACTCTTTTCAACAGTGGCTATGGGGATGCGTGGGACCTAAATGGACGGGGTATAGAGGCCGGAGTGGAGAGGGGAGGTGACTATAATTTTTTGGATCGTCTTTCTTTTCTTGCTGTTTTTTTTTTTTTTTCTCCCCAAGCTGTAAAAGGTGGAGGCTGAGGGAAGCTTAAGGTGGCTTATGGAAGCAATAGGGGGACCTAACTAAGGTTGTGGCAAGGTTTGGAGTAGGGTGGTAGGGCTGGCCGAATGTGGAAGAAAGTCTGTTTTTTTTTTAAAAATCTCCCCTTGCAAGAGTGGCTTCGTAGGATTAAATAGGGGAAAGGAGAAGGTGGGGGAGGATAAGGATGACCGGGAGAGGCGTGGGGGACACAACCTGAAGGAGGAGCAGGGTGGCAGGGAAGCAGGACCATGGTCTGTTCACTCGTCCATTTGACAGGGACGATGAACAGTACCACCAAATTTATTATTTTTTTAAAAAAAAAACCCTTTGTTGTATTCGGTTTGGGCCTTGGCCCTTATACGCATGGGCCGACCCATGTGGCTTTGCCAAACTGGGTTGGCCCCAAACTTTTCAAATTTTTTTTTATTTTTTATATAAAAAAAAGTATTTTTTTCTTTTCTTATTTCCTATTACTATATCATTATTTTTTCAAAATTTTTTTGTTTTTTTTGTTTACTTTTTTTTTTTTGGGCCCAACCACTACATGTGTGGGGTGGGAAGGCAAAAAGTATTTTACCCTAAAAAAATTTGAATTTTGAAAGGGATGTGGGTCCCACTTGGATTGGGCTTAGTGGGCCCATGCTTGGGCCCAAAAGGTTTTAATTAATTATTTTTGGAGTTTTGGACTCAAAATGGGCCTAGAGCCCGTGGGTCTTTGCCTAGGGTTTAGACTAGGGCTAGCCTAGGGTTGGACCGTGGGTTAGGTTCAGGGTTTACCTAGGGTTAGACCTAGGGTTTAGTTAGGGTTAGCCTAGGGTTTGGTCTAAGGCATAGGTGCTACCTAGGGTTAAACTAGGATTTAGTTTAGGGTCTACCTAGGGCTACTAGGGCTTGGACGAGGATAACCATGGTTAACGGAGGTTAACCATTATCAAGCAAGGTGTAAAAATTGGGTGCTTACTGTGAACACCCCATTTTTACACCCTTAAAGTCTCATTTACCTTTTTAGTTATTTATTTTATTATTATTATTATTATTTACTTAACTCAATTTTACCTTATTTTGATATTATTATTTTCTTTTTACAGTAGAGAGGAGAGGAGAGGAGTTGAGAGAGAAGGATCCATCGTTCAGAGTCACCTAAACCACAAACCCATATATCCAAGCCCATATCTTGAACCCATTGGATAAAAACTATACAAGCCCAAATGCAACCAAGCCTAGCCCTCAAGGGTTTCAAGGGTTTATACCCTAAAGGCTCAAGGCCCATAATCATAAATCCATCCACCAAGGCCCATCACTGTTTCATATATAAAGAATAAGATAGGGTTAAAAAAACAAAAAAATCAAAACCTCACTCGGTTCCAGCCAGGGAGTCTTCTCTCCTTCCCGATTTCCCTCCTCTCTCTTCTTTTCCTTCGGTAAAAACAGTAGATCACCAATCCTCCATCTCTCTTCCAAGGCAGCGTTAGTCCGGCGGCAGGCTCACCATCATGCCTAAACCATGATTTCTTCGGCGGGTGCAGACCAGTTATCTTCTTCACCATCTATGGCGGTCATTCCTTCCGGCGGGCTTTGATCACCATCTCCGGCGACAACATCTCGAGCTCAGTTAGATCCTTGGATCTCGAGTTCCCCCACCATCATCCAGACCATTTCGGTAGTTATGCAGCTCCCCCACTCTCTCTCCCTCTCCCGTTCTACTCTCTCTTGCTGACGAGGGCCCGATCAATAGGCTTCACCGTACCTGAACCAACCGGCGAACTAGTGTCACCGGTGAACTCGGAGTCGCGCCCAAGGTATCTCTCATTCTTCTTTCTCCTTGATTTCGGTTTATGCCGACTGATTTTATTCCCTGATCAGTAATTTCTAGATCTAGATCTAGAATTTCTAGATCGAGATCTAGATCTGCTTGATCCCTCAAGTTTCTTCTCTGGTTTTTTTCTTGTTTCTATTTTCTTTCTTTTTATTTACCCCTTTCTGATTTTCTGAGATCTAATATTGTGGTAGGGGAAGTTATTTCGCCTCTGTTTATCCCTTCTATTGGCTCCATTCCGATCTTCTCTCCGGCAAGTTACAGGTTCTATCCAACTCCGGCCGAAGTCTGTACCTCTCAATTGGTAATTTCTCTCTTCTATCTCCTTTCTATCTTGATTTAATTCGGCTGGATCTGGTTTTTCTTTGTCTTATTATATAGATCCAGTTCATGTATGTTGACGTCAATTTTGGTTCACCTGAGCAGTCACCATTCGAGCCAGCTCGTACTGTATATCCCAGGATCATCTTCTATCTCCGGCCTCCCAAATTTTCAGGTCTGTTTTCTCTGAATCCATCTTCAAATCTCCACTGAATCCATCTTCAAATCTCTACTTGGTCTCTCGATCTAGTCTTCTCTGAGATGTAGATTTAGTTCTTGATAGTTCTTGATCTATCTTGATTCATATTAATCCTGTGTATTCCTAATAGTAATATCTAGATCACGTTTTTTTGAGATTCCTCTCATTTACGTGAGCAACGTTGTTTTCTGACCTGAATAATCACCAGGCTCTTTTACTGTTTTTTGGTTGTCACTTGTATAATAGTTCTGTGACTATTGGTTGCCTTCATTATTTACAGATTTATCACTCTGTGTTTTCGGAGGTAGAAACATAACCGGCTCTCTATCTCTCGTTGTTTTTTTCTATTGGATCCATTGTTCTGTGGATATTTATTTTTTTAGAGAGATAGAGAGGATCTATCATTTTGAAGCAGCCCCCATCACCTTCACGCCACTTCTGGTCAGGTATAATCTTTTATTTATTTATTTATCTATTTATTTCAATTTATTGTCCATGTGTGTGCAATAAGGTTAGGCCACGTTTTATTTTCCTATTTTGCCTACATTGGGCATTTAGGTAGTTTTTCTTTAACCCTAAATAATTGGCCTACCCCGTTAGTTTAGTCTTACAAAAAAATAAAAAATAAAAAGATTAAAATAAATTAAAGGTACTGGTCTATCCTCCCTTGGGACCTAGAGCAGGGTCCGTATTTAAACCATAGCCTCTTTTGGTTTAAGGCCGCTCGATCCGCCCTGCTCTTTGCCTTTAAGATAATTAAAATCATTTAGACTTTATTTTCCTTTTGCCTACCTTGGGCACTTAGGATAGCCTTAACTAGTTAAACTTGCCAAAGTTAAAAAATACAAAAAAATAAAAAATAAAAAATAACAAAAATCCAAAAAATCTGAAAGAAATTTACCCTAATAAGTGAACGCCCCCTAGAGCTCCACCACGAGCACCTAGCCACGCGACTATCTCCCGGAATGAGATTCATAAATCTCAATTCCATTTCCCCTCCCCAACTCAAACACGAGTTGGAAGTGACCACACTCCGAAACGAGTATAAAAACAGTCACGGACCCCGAACTACTATGAGGGTCTGATTCCGACTAACCGGATAAGTAGGCAGCCCAATCAGGGTTCGACCCCAACCAAAAATAAACTTTTTACACCCCCTTTTTGATTTCGATTAGCAAAATTAATAAATTTTAGGAAATGTTAAGTGATTTTTTTTAATGTTTGATTTGGACCTAATGAGTAGGTTACCATCATCGGATGGAGGTCCTGGGGTGCCTAACCCCTTCCCCAGGACCTAAAGGGATCTCTTACCTAGACTATTCTGGACCGTAGACTCCCTCATTTGGATTATCTCGGGATCCTACTTCTCCTAAGTAGGTGGCGACTCTTAAAAATAAATTTAGCGTCATTCCTCTACTCTCGGACCTTATTTCGACACTTAGAGTTGAGAGGGGAGGAAATGCGGTAAATTTATGCGTTCACACTTACAACATCCATTCACTATCTATTGCCAGTTTGCCACAATACTATTAATGTGAAAAATCAACTTTTTGAATGTCAAAGTTTCTGAATCTTTTACGCTAATTTATCAATTTTGTTTTCACGGAAAATTTGCACTTTGTAGATGGGAATTGAAATTGTGTAAATTTTTGCACTTGGAGGAGAAATTGGAAAAAAATAGAACAATTATGGAATTTTAAGCTAGTATTTCTAAAAATGTCAGAATAGACATGAATATGATTACACACATAAGATCTAAAAAATACAAAAACTACCATATTAAATAAGTAAGACAAATTAATTTTGTGTGTGTGTGTGTGTGGGGGGGGGGGGGGGGTAGAATTACTCGTGACAGGGATATATGATATTCTGACATCTTAAATTACATTTATACATTGTTTGTAAATCCAATAGTCCATATGCAAATAAACTCCAATATACAACCAAAAAGTATTCAAATTGATTGAGTTTTTATCTTATTTTCCTTTAGTAAATTGTCAAATAGCTTTGCCAATTTTATAGACAAGATTGCTCTCCTGGAATTTCCTCTGGATGCGGCGAATTTTACGTGGACAAATAATAGAGAGACTCTTATCTTGAGCAGACTGAACAAGTTTGTAGTCTATGGAGTGGGAAGTTCAGTTTTCAAAATTTTATTTGGTTATCGATGATAATTGTATTAGAGAGGAGAAGAATTTACAAGTAATGTGGGATAGAGAAGGTCCCTCCAAAAAATAAAGAGAAAAGTATCAGGATTCTTTCAAATAAATGCCAGTCCATCTATACACAAAATTTGAACTTTGGACCCCCGAGAATTCTTGAAGTGGTGTAGTCCAACCTATCATGTTCCATCTTATTGAATATTAGATAGGGCAAAGAGGTTTCAGATCCCTAGAATATCCGATTGTTTACTCTCTCTCTATATGCCCCAAGACATTGCAGAAGGCGTCAAGTCCCAGAGAATCTTACCTCTTCAACTAGGTCATCCAAAGAAAAAAAAATGTTTCTTGCCTCCCTGGGGATGGTTAACGAACAGTCCATTAAAAAGGGAACGCATGCTTTGTCTTCCTACTTTAATACCAAGTAGAAAACTAGGCTTTGAAACCTAGGGTTGTAGATGAGAAGAATAGAAGAGGAGAAACTACGAGAGAGGAATAAGATTTGGAATAATGTCTCCAAACCCTTTAGATCTCCTTGTATATCACTAATAAGTTGAAAAAAATAGATGCCCTTACGTCCATAAAAGACAATGAACGATAGCTAACACTAAAGTAACTAGATAGTAAGGAGGCAATGGGCTTATTTAGGCAGCCCATTACAACACCATTAAATCATGGGAGTAAACTTAGAAGAAATGAGGATTCCATTCCAAAGCACCAAACCTTCAGCCTTAAAAACTTTAGAAGAACCACCAGATCGTGGATAGACAGGGAAACCTCTCGATTCAGTTTACTAATATCGTTGTACTCTGTAACTTCTTTGCTACTCTATTTGACAACCCTTTAGCACAGCGGTCCAAATTTTTGGAGGTCTAGAGCAAATACCGAAATTCCATATGAGTTTTCCATTGGGTACTTCAAGGAGATTTCTTTAGTGACCAATCATTTTCTGATACTTCCTGAATAACCTTAGAGGTGATTACTTTCAGATCCTATTCAGCGCGATAAGTTTTTTATTTTTATTGTACTCTTTCCCAATGCAGTAATTATAGAAGGAAGGAGTATCTTCCGGAGGCATTTCTATCCAGGATTGTCAGGAAGGTGAAACCATTTGTAAGGGATAAGTATAAAAGTTGGGGAAGACAGTTTCCTATCTATAAAGAGCCTCATTTTCGCTTATGAGTCTCCAAGATTTGGTCCTTGAAGTACATGAGAGAAGAACAGCTAATAAGCTCACAGATAATGTATCCGATCCTCTAGCAAGCTCATGATTTATATAAACATGAGTTTTAGTTTTATTCTCATTACTAATATAGGATAGAAGGGTAGACTACAGAAACAGGATTGGTTGTGTTCTGTTCATAGTTACACTGCTCAAAGGCCAATTAATTCAAATGATCAACCCTTAGATATAAACCTGAGGCTCCATTTATAAAAACACTAACGAGTAATGACACAAAATTTGTATATGTTGTTTTTTAAATTAATTAATATGTAACCATAATCATCTTTCTGATTCAGGCAGTCCATTGTTTTTGGTGCTACTATTTTTTTTGGTGTATTATTTGTATTTGTCCTATTTTTGTTAATTGTATTGCTCATGATTTCATATTTTAAATTAAGAAAGCTGAGAAAAAATGTGCATGTACCCCTCTCATTTGTTGGAGTACTGATCCAAACTAAGTACCTGTTTGAATCTATGGAAGCATTCGCTCTCACCTATTGACATAAGATTTAAACCACTTTTCTGTGTGCATGTTTTTACTGCTCTCCTCTCAATTTACGATATTTCCTTTTAAGTATACCTGACAATGTTTAAGGATGAGCAGTACTTTGTCTTCTCTGTACTTCAGCCTGTACTAATAACACTTGATATTGCACATACTGTTTGCAGGTGATGTTCAGTACTGATGGCTACGCGTTTCCTGAGACTTTCTACTTAGGTGTGTTGAAAATGTTTATTAGCCAGTTACTCTCATGTATGATATCAATGTTGATTGTAATGCTAGTTTATGGTGTATTTGAGCACCAATGCTTCTTATGGATTTTTTTTTTGTAATTCTTGAACAAGCCATCAACTCATAATACTAAAGTAAACAGGCATTTTTTTTCTATATACGGCATTTCATCCACTTAATTGCATCTATGCTTGGAAGAGGCCTAGGTTGCTAGGTTCCTTGGTTGTCACTGTCGTAGATGTTTATTTATATGGACTGGAGAAAGAAGAAACTTAGAGACAAGTTAGTGGGCTAGCTCTATGGTGTTTGCAAAGTTGACAGCAAAAGGAGCCTCCATTCTGACATTTGGAATATACATAGAAAATGATTTTAACTGAAATATAACATGCATGAAAATGATTTCTCATTTTCGCTTCTCGATCTGGTAACTATGCTCAAAATACCCTTAGGATTTTATTATTTATTTATTTTTTCTATGAAGCTTCTAGATTTTAAAATATTTGGGTATATCCTCGTAGATCAATATAACTCCGTATTTTTATCTAGATGTTAAGAGATTCCCATTAACAATGCCGGGCACGATAGTCTTAAGTAGGTGCTAAAGACATGTATATTAGTAATGAAATTCGACCATTTTTTCATACAGATTATAACATGTTCCAATAGGACCATTTCATCCTTGAACAGTTGTACTTGATATATTCAAAACCTTTCGGTAAGTACCTCTCGTCCAACTCATCCCCAACTCACTTTTGCCTTGTCAAAATCAACTGCGTATCTCGTCTATTCCTAAAACGCTATGCTTTGCCAATGTTGTTTCATGCGCCTTAGAGAGGAGGAAATAGTGGATCACTTATTGTTGCACTGTCCTCTTGAGTTTGAAATTTGGGGCCATTTCCTATTCCGATTAGGTATCAGCTGTGTCTTCCCTTGTACCTTTCGGGGCTTCTTATCTTGTTGGTCCTTGGCGATGGCGAAGGTGGAGGGGGTGTCCTTGCCCTCTTGGTTGCTTCTCTTGGAAGTTGGAAGCATTAGTTTGGTCCCTTTGGAAGGACGAAACCGTAGGGTTTTTTATGGGATTGTATCTCCCAAGGAGTAGATATGCTCTAGGGCTTATCGCTTACTCCATTTTTGGCTCTTCGTCATGGGAGTGGCTGTTGTTCTTGAATGGAGCAGGCTAATTGTTCGTGGAACACATAGTGAGGGGCAGTTTGCTCTGGGAGAATAGTTGATAGGGTATGAACCCAAGTTTGATCTTTTGATTGGAGATTAACCACCTATTAATCCTTTGATTGGGGATTAGCCACCAAAACTCTTAAGAGAACTTATTGATAAAACACATGATCAATTCTACTACATTGTTTGGTTTTATATAGAAAAAGGGAAGACTCCTAATAGCAACTGACTTTCTAATGCGGTGACTGACTAAATAAGACTCGTACTAACAATAGACTTCTTCTAATAATAGAATCCTAATAGTAGCAGTTTCCTAACATCCTACCCCCCTTAAAACAGGGCTTGTCCTCAAACCTGAAAGTCCGAAAATCGAACGCGAAAGCTGTCATAATCTTCCCATGTTGCTTCGTCTGTTGGGCGATTCTTCCATGTGATTAGACAGCAAGTGAGGGCCTGATTATGGCATTGAATTAGGCCACGGTCCAATACCTTCTCTGGGGTCCAAGATAGTCGTATCAAGCTCAGTGAATGCCCTATAATTGAAACATAAGCCCTTTTCGCAGCGTTCTTTCTGTTCTGGCCAAGAGAGATGTTTTATGCCCGGAGGAAGGGATGGAGCAGAATTAGAGAATTTCCCGGTGGAAGGTGCTGCCGAAGGATTGAAAGAAGGCTGACCTTTAGAAGGCTGCGGAAAGGCTGAAGTGGCAAGTGCATCCTCTTGGTATAAAGCCAATTCGAAAGCCTGGGTGATGCTGATAGGTCGAAATAAGCGAACACCTGCCTGAATATCAAGATGAAGGCCAAACAAAAATATGTTAATTTGATGTGGCTCTAATAAGCCGGAAACTAAGTTGGATAAAGGCAATAATATTTGCGTACCGTACCAGATTGACTTCACTTGGAGAGAGAATTGCAAGGATCAAGGTGCTGTCAAGAACCAAAATGAGAGCATATAGTTTTGGAAAATTATGGCTAGGAAAGCACACCGAGAGATTGATGGATCCAGCGATACCATGAGATAGCGTCACCTTGAAGGTGGACAGCTGTAAGAGGCACCATTTGATCAGCAGGAACAACATTGAAGGCCTGATATTGCTCCGCTTGAAAAAGCCAACTCTCAGGATCGGTTCCATTAAACTTGGGAAAGTCGATGCGGAGAGTTTTTCCTTGGATATGAGGGCCATGGTTCTGGGTGGGTGGGTCGGGTTGTGGATTGGGGCCGTGGTGGGGGCGGGCAAGGGCATCTTGGAGCATGGTGGATATTGCATCATTATGGTTGGTGAGGGAGGCGATTTGAGTATCCTTGCAGGTAGAGAGTTCCTTTACCTTGGTTTCAAGCTCTTTGAGAGTCATGGTGATGTGTTGTGGAAGTAATGAAAACGATGATGATGATGGGAGCGAAAGAGAAAGAATTTTTTTTTGGTTCGGAATTGAACGGCTCTGATACCAGATGATAGGGTATGAACCTAAGTTTGATCTTTTGATTTGAGATCAACCACCTATTAATCCTTTGATTGGGGATTAGCCACCAAGACACTTAAGAGAATTTATTGATAAAACGCATGATCAATTCTACTACATTGTTTGGTTTATATAGAAAAAGGGAAAAGACTCCTAATAGCAACTGACTTCCTAATGTGGTGACTGACTAAATAAGACTCGTACTAACAATAGACTTCTTCTAATAATAGAATCCTAATAGTAGTAGTTTCCTAACAATAGTCTTTATCTTTTTGGACAAGAGTCTATGGTTTCTTTCTCCTCTTTGTCATCTTCCTGCATTTTAGATCTTCGACACTTCTTTCTCCTCTTTGTCATCTTCCTGCATTTTAGATCTTCCACACCCCATCATACATTAGTTTTCTTCTTTTTATCTTTTGCTTCACCCTCTTGTGAACTTGATTGTGTATCTTTTTGCTCTCATTTGTATTTTACCTATTGATTACTGATAAAAAAAATTCCATTAATAATAAAGAAGTGCCAAAAGGAATGAAGAACATCTCTTATGAAGAAAAGTAGAGTATAAATCAATACACAAGCTTAAGCATCAACAATTTCTCCAAAATTGTGAGCTTTTGAAATATCTCATGTGGATTCTCTGAAAAAGGCAATCAGTTTGGGTTATTAGAACAGTAATCATGCCATCTCTATCACCCCTTTACTAACTATTTTATAAAACTGTAAGATGATTTTATCTTTGAAAAGTAGGTTTTACTTTAATATATTTTATGGATCATCGAGAAAAATAGCCACAATGACAATCACAATCGCGTTTACTTCTATAATTTAAAAATGGTTTATTCTCTCTTTCTTTGATTATACAGGTGCAAAGAAAGCACGTGAAGTTGTATTATCTGTTCTACGTGATGCATGTGATGACGGTGATCTTTCAATTCCTGAAGCTGTGGAAGCAGTTAAAGACATCTTTATGCAAAATGCAATTCGGCTGTACAAGATTAATGTGGCAGCTGGATCTTTTGATTCAAAGAATGTTGTATCTCACGACTTTGAAATGATAGAGACTAATGCGTCACCAAAGGATATTGTGTTTGTTCGCATTATTTGGGTAGATAATTCTGGACAACATCGATGTCGTGTAAGTTCGTTACTACTCATTAACATTGAAACTATATATATAATGGTATTTCTATATTTCTCCTCAATCCTCATCATCATTATACTCTGAATGATGTATATGAATATGTGAATATATTAAATGTAACAAAATTTTTTTTGGGGTAGAATAGAATAACTGATTGACTAATTTTCCTTCATTGAAATGTAATGATTCTTAGAAATGGGAAAAATTCTCTTCTCTCATAGTTGTCCATCTTAGTGCCATTATAAATTTTGGGATACTATCACTTATGGATTTTTCATTGACATATACCATTTGAAAGTAGTCTATAATCCCATTGTACTAGTATGCATGGCTATCCACATTGTTGGAGAGTGAGCTTGTAAACATTTCAAGCGATGATCACTTGGTAGAATTTGTAGAATACTTCCCTTTTATGTATTCTGCATATGTCTCATACACAATATTCTTGGTATACTATTTGACTATTTGTCATGACCCGTATTTTAATGGAATTAAAAACAATAGACAGAGAAATTGAAAATTAAAGGTATATAGATGATCATATAAGTCATCAATAAATGAAATTATATATATATATATTTTAAGAAAACGAGATGATGACATGTGGCAAGGTGCTACTTGTCACCATCATGGTAGTATCTCCAAGTGGATAATCAAGAGTCATCAAGGGGATAATAAAAATGTTTATATCATTCTACTAATAAAAGTACAAGGAGTAACCTAAACTTTACTTTGACATAAATACCCTCATTTTATTAATAACTTATAGAATAACCTAAGTTTACTAAGTGCAAAAAAAAAACAAACATTAAAAGACTTTTTAAAGGAAGTATAGCTCACGTAGAGCACTCCTTCTCCAACTCCAACTCACGTAGAAGACTCTCATCTCCACAAGAACTCCTTCTCCACAAGAACTCCCTTTCCTCCAAAGAACTTCCCCCTTTATTAAAGAGTCTCGTTTCCTAAAGAAATTCGCAGAAAAATATTTCAGCCTAAATTCCTTCTTATTCTGAAACGTCGAAGGCATTTCGCAACTGATTCAGAAGCGGAACCCTAAACTCTCTTTCAAGTCCGGAAGAAAGGTGAGATTTTTTTATTTTTTTTGGTTGAAGAATTTAACTTCACGTTGGTTCTGATTTCTTCAAAAATCTTTGGATAGCCTCCTTTATTAATCTCAATAATAGGGCATTGAATCCACTTCTCTTTGTGATTATTTGGATTATGCCTCTTTGCATTCGATAATTTCATAACGAATTTGTTCTCGAAATCGAATCCTCCCCCTTTTGAATCTTATAAATAAGGTCAGAACTTGATAAAACCTGGTTCATTGTCTAATCATAAAGTATTCCCTCTTAAAAATGAGAATGAGTAATGAAACTGCTCGTTTCTTACCACCAACCAAAGTTGAAAAATGCCAGGTATGTTGGTATATTTGGGGTCTGGTTGTGTATTCATCTATCTTTTTTTTGCATCTTTTGGTTTGCAGATTTTAGATGCAATAATTTCACTTGGGTGATCCTTGTGCGAATGTAGTGTATAACTTTCCATTATGCATGGGGGGAAACAGAATCGGTCTACATCACGCAAACATAGCCTAATGTATGTAGACCTCCTTATTTATTTGGGTGGGGGTGGGAGGAACTAAGAGATTGAGAGCATCGTTACAAATATGGCTGACATGTTTCAATGACTCGAACACCATATGATTGTGGCTCCTTTATCTTCCAAACCATAAAATAAAATGATATATTCAGGCATGTGTATTTTTTTTCAGGCTGGGTGTGCAGTGATGTGCACGGGTGAGTGATGCATGTGCATGAGTGAGAAGAAGAATATCAGGTAGCATCCATTGAAGAAAAAGAACACAAGACTTTGCCTATAAAACCATCTATTGAAGAAAATAAATAACTAAATTTTGAAGCAATTAAGTGGCTCTCTGTTTATCCGTCCTTGTGGCACCTCTCTCTATAATTATATCCCTCTAATTATAAATAAAAAAATATTTTAATTTTGTTAGTAAAAAAATCAATACGTGCAAAGCACGTGCACCTTTACTAGTATTAAAAAAACGACAAGTGGCATGAGTGCCACATTATCACCATCTAGTGGTGGGCGTTCAAGAGATAAAGGGTGAGAGTGAATGAGGAGAGAGAAGTGTTAAAATAGTAATATGTATTAGGGGTAGTTTTGTCTTTTCATCTAATTTTAATTTAGAATTATTGTGAAATTTCATAAATTATAAATGGAAAAGTTGCATGTAATTAAATTTTGTTGAATTTTATTCTAATATTTAATTTAGAATTATTGTGAAATTTTGTAAATTATAAATGGAAAAGTCGCAAGTAATTTCTATCAAACTTTATTCTAATTTTTAATTTGAAATTATTGTGAAATTCCGTAAATTAAAAATGAAAAAGTCACAAGTAAGTAAATTTTGTCCAACTTTATTCTAATTTTTAATTAAGAATTATTGTGAATGGATGTAAATTATAAATGGTGATAATATAGGTACTAATGATTAAATATAAAAATTCTATTAATTTAGAAAAAAGGAAAAATAGGAATTTTTGCGATATTTTGTAATATAATTGATGAGTACTGGATGTTCAAAATAAAAGTCAAGTATTACGATAATGTGTAATCAAAATTTTCTGGAATGCATACAAATAGAAAATGAGTAACAAATTCCTACATGAAAATAAAGATTATATTATCTATGGATATTAAATGAGAAACAATATAGATGGTTTTAATAACCAGTAAATAGAGATAAAATGAAACTAAAGCTAAAAGCATATAATAAGAAAAACTTTTCAGCAATCATCCTTAAAGGCATCGATCCTTGAAAGACAGGTGAGCTCAAGATAGGACGGGTTGAAGGGCTGGTAGAATACTTTGAGGGCATCGATCCTTGAAAGATAGGTGAGCTCAAGATAGATGATGAAAGATGTTTTTTTCCTACTGCTTTTAGATGAAGCAACAACGGATCCATCAAATCTTTACATACATAATTTCATATGACGGCTTCCAACCAGGAGATGAGAAGCGGCTGCAACATTTCCGTCGGTTTTTGGGTTCACTTGGCCTTCATACACAAACAAAGGATTGTACCTCAGTTTTGAGCATGAGCTTATAAGCATGAAAGGCTTTCATGAGAGGTCTAACTCAAAAGAGATGAAAACGAGTGAACCGAAAACAATAAATGTAATTGAAGGAAACAAAAACTTAACATGAACAAAGTTGATAAAAAATTTCAAGCTTGTCTGAAAGAATGGACGCTATTAGTCTTTCAGCAAGAATTGGACTGTCGTCTCTGATATCATGTGGAGAAAACTTAACTTCATTGATAACTTAGGTGATTATCTACAATAACCCTATACATGATTTATATAGATACTACCAGAGTCCAAAGGTAATCTACTCATAATCTAGAATAATTTTGATTGCTCCTAATCTAATTAGATCTAGTCTAATAAGATATTATTTAATGAGATATACCTGCCCCTATTGTTCATATGGCAAGGTGTGCCCTCTCATGAGGGTCGTCTTGGGATCAAGTCCCAAGGAGGGAAACTTTCCCTAAAATAGAGTACCTAGGAGGCCAGAGTCTGAAAATCTGTCACAAGCAAGTGTTAGTTATTTATTGTTATGAGATATGCTTAGTAATAATTAAGTGTATCTCATACATACTATTACGATGATATTTCATTCCCTTAATACTCCATTTTTTGTAATAGTTATCTCATTTGAATTATTGTCACGTTCACATCTCAGATCGAAATTGAAGTAAGGATTTAACATCTTAAAAGTTTTAGTCTTTCATTAGATTGTAACTCTTAAGTGATCGTATATAAGAGGAAAGATGAAGACCCTCAAAATTTGAAAGAATAAGAGGAGATGAGTTGATAACTGAATCTTGTACAATAAAATGGAAATACATGTTCCTCTCTCTCTCTCTCTCTGTCTGTGGGACTAGTTGAACATGATATTTCCTTGTTATTTAGCTAGAATGGTCTTAAGTGTATAAATCAATTATGGTGAAAGGAAGGATTAAAACCAGCGAAGGAGGTATCCATCAGTATTATACAATGGCCAATATTTCAATTTATAACTTTCCTTGCATCTATATACATGCTTCATATTCTTAAAATGACAATATAAAATGCGTATCTAAAATCCAGTTCAGTGGTATAACTCTGTTTAGAATTGGTATTTGTTTCTTTCCAATAATTTAACTCCGTACAATCATATAATTCTTGATATGTTATTTATTTTGTACATTTATTTGTTCATTATTATATTTTCCCTTTAACAATGGCATATGAATGACATTGTAGCTTATTCTTAGTTTCATTATTGATATTATCATTTCAGGTGGTTCCAGTAAAGCGCTTTTACGATGTCGTTAAGAGGAATGGTGTAGGTTTAACTTTTGCATCTATGGGAATGAGTTCTTCTACTGATGGGCCAGCTGATGGGACGAATCTAACTGGAGTGGGTGAGATCAGACTGATACCTGATTTGTCAACCAAGTGGAGGCTTCCATGGTACTGACTGTTATACTCTTTTTGGAAGAATTTCCTTCATTAGCAGTTTCAGGAATGGGAAAAAAATCCATTGCCTCTTGATTTTCATTATCTTTATTTTTTATGCATGGATACAATGGTTTGTAGTTCATCTGTGCAAGTTTTTTTTGTTATATCTAAAACATGACCTGATTTTCCCAAATATTTGGGGATTACCTTGGTACAAATTTCCGTACGTTTATGCTTTATAGGTTCAATTAATTTTTACATATGTCAATGCGGTAAGTGTCTAGATTCTAGAGATTATCTGATACCTCTTACCTGTAGATGTTTTCGTTTATTTGTCTTATTTATATAGATACCTTTTATTTTCCTCAATAGGGCAAAGCAAGAGGAAATGGTTTTGGCTGACATGCATCTTAAACCTGGTGAATCTTGGGAATATTGCCCAAGAGAGGCCCTGCGAAGGGTTTTGAAAGTTTTAAAAGATGAATTTAACTTGGTATGGATTCTGATAGTTTGTGTCCAACATGTAAAATCACCTTAGTTTGTTGTTTAATTCATAATTACTTTATGTGCAGGAAATACATGCAGGCTTTGAAAATGAGTTTTACTTCTTGAAGAATGTCTTAAGGTGTGATGCTATTGTCTCTTGGGCTCATTCTAATCTAATTTTCCAATTTGCATTATGATGGTTATATATATAGAAAAACTTGTCCAGAGACGGGAAAGAAGAATGGACACCATTTGACTCAACACCCTACTGCTCCACATCAGCATTTGATGCTGCTTCGCCTATACTGCAGGAAGTGAATTTAGCTCTTCAATCCTTGAATATTCCAGTGGAACAGGTACAGAGGATGCATTTTTTTTTATTGCTGATGTTTATATTGAGATTATCAGAAGCCTGTTCTGGAAAGTAGAATGATTATGTCTAACATCTGCAATCCATAAATCCAATTATTTTCAGTACTCTTGTCATTTTTGTTTACAAGGATGTATGTATATATGTATGTTTGTATGTAAGTACGTATATAAAATACTCTATTGATGTATTAAGAGATTACATTCCAGTTGTTTAGGCAATTACCATTTCACTTTCTCTTGTTATTGTTATTGTTTTTTTTTTTCAAGTCAGTTTTTTATTAATTTTTTTCAAATAATCAGATTTTGAAATGTGGTATTAAATTATTAATAGATCTTTTGTTTGCTGACCCAAGTATTTGCGATAAGACATTTTTTATGTTGATGATGACATTAATAGATCTTTTGTATATGTTATGTATCTCAGCTCTTAGACCACTCCTAATGCATTTATTCAAAGTACATTTCCTCATAGCAACTATTATGGTAAGAAATTTATTGATAAAAAAAACAACTATTATGGTAAGAAATTCAGTTTCCTGCATGGACAGTTAACAGAAGACTTTTTCTGACATTGCTCTTGTTTTCACTTGTTGGGCCACTGGAATAAAAACCTTGTGACATTCCCATGGAGCAAACCCTCTAACTTCTAAAGAAAAGGACGACCACGAAGGAACACAATTTATAATGGAACTGCTGTAGAGCCTATCTGCATGAGTTAGCAGTGTCTGGCTTTACCATCAATCTTCTGTTGTTCATACATGATCCTATGAAGTCCCTTATGGACCTAGATTTACATTATTATGTATATAAGAGGATGTACACACAAGGGGATTCTTCTCTCCGCCAATTTTAATATAAAGGTGAATTTATATTACTAAGCTTTGTGGTTCCACTATCTGCATGAGTTAGCAGTGTCTTGCTTTACCATCATTCTTATGTTGTTTGTACATGATCCTATGAAGTCCCTTATTGACCTAGATTTACATTTTTATATATATCAGAGGATGTACACGCAAGGGGATTCTTCTCTCCACCAACTTTAATATAAAGGTGGATTTATATTACTAAGCTTTGTGGTTCCACTATTTGCGATTTTAAAGCTAATTCTATTCTGAAAAAGGTTTTCTTTTGCAAGATTTTACGTGCAAACAAACAGGCGGAAAATGGATTTTCTTGCGGATTTAATATGTTTTCCCATTTTTTACATCGAAACAAATGGAGCCTTGGATGTAAATAATATAGCACTATAGAAGTTAACAGCAGAAACTGTGGTGTGTTCATGTTTCTAAGCTTCATCTTGTCTTGCCTTCTACAATTACAGTGTTGATCTAGGCATCTAGCACAAGACATTAATGTAGAAATGGGTTGTATAAGAAACAAAGAAGCATTGATGCTGTGTACTATTATAACTGAAGATTCATCTTCACCTAAAATGCTATTTCCAACGTAATTAGCAGGCCCCATCCCTGGTATTCTCTGCCTTTGGATGAAAAGACTGATGCCCGGGCCTGCATCTATTCTCTTCGCTTTGGTACGCTTGAACCTGCCCTAAAAGGGTAAGTCATTTACTGCACTGTTACGTCAAAATCAGTTTTTAATGAGTATACCAGGAAACTAGAACTATTTGCACGTGCTGACGAATTTTACTATTGTATATCTTCAGATCCATCATCCCAAATTAGAGATGCTTCTAGTTTTGGTTGTTTATTTACTCAGTAAAACATACACCTGTATCTGACTTCTTAGGAACATCTTAGTTTGTTAGACACGTCACTATATGTGCTACTTACAAGTTTTCTTGTTAGAAAGAATGATCTTATTCAAATATGTAAATTATGGTATCAAATTTCATTTGGGTGCATCTCAGTTACTATAACAATAAATTATGCAGTTGTAACTGCTTTACGATTAATCGTATATATATTTTTAATTTATCAATTTCCATAAAAAGATACATTAAACTGTTCTAACTGCATTACAACTAATCAATTTTTTTTTTCCATTTAGTTTCGTAATAGCTTCAGTCACCCTCTTTTGACACAACCATCCTTTTTTTGACACTTCACTGCCTTTTTCTTGATGTTTTCCCTAGTTATAGATTGCGTTACTGCTTCTACTAAACTGGACTTGAGTATTTCCTTATTTTTTTTGTTAATTCTTTTAGTTTTTTAATAATGCTTCTACTATATTGGACTTAAGTATTTCCTTTTTTTTTTGTTAATTCTTTTAATTTTTTAATGTTGCAGTTACACGCGGAATCTGGGAAAGGTCAATTTGAAATAGCGCTGGGGCATACAGTTGGTACTCATGCTGCTGATAACTTAATTTTCACCCGTGAAGTTATAAGGGCGGTTGCAAGAAAACATAGCTTGTTGGCAACTTTTTTGCCGAAGTAAGTATGCAAGTTTGTCATGTTATTGTAATCTTGTAGATGCATTAAGAGTCTAAATATGGTCAGATATATTCCTTATTGAATTCTCTTATGGTTTTGGAACTTTTGGGTTGGTGGAGGGGGGAGAATAACAGCTATTGGGAAATTAGGGCTGTACAAAGCCCGATCGGCCCGTTGGTGCGGCTCGGCTTGGCTCGGTTCGGCCCAAGATCGGCCCAAATTTTAGGCTCGAACGGGCCAAGCCAAGCCTAAAAAAAAGCCCAAAAACTCAATCAAGACGAGCTCGGGCCAACCCCTTTGCGGCTCAGCCCGGCTCGATTGAGGTTCGGTTCGGCCTGAACTCGGCTCGGCTCGAATATTATTAAAAAAATAAAAATATTATTTATATATATCATTATTATATATATAAATAATATAAAATATTATTATTAAAAAAAAAAAAGGATTCAAGCCGAAGTCGAGCTTGAATCAATTCGGTCCGAGCCGAGCTTCGAGCCATGATTTTGAATTTGAGCCGAGCTTCGGGCCGCACTTTCAAGCTCCATTTTGGGCCAAGCCGGGCTTCGGGCCTCAATCAAATCCATTTAAGCCGAGCCGAGCCGAGCCGAGCCGAGCCGAGCCGAGCCGAGCCGAGCCGAGCCGAGCCGAGCCGAGCCGAGCCGAGCCCTATGGGAAACATTATTATTATTATTATTATTTTAGGACATTAAATCTGTATCCTCATACGGTTGTGGAACTTTTAGCGGGTCAATAACAGCTATTGGTATTCTTTTCAATTAATTTAGAACACTGTTCTTATCCTTCCACCAGTATTTTGATAGGAAATTACTTATTTCGTTTGATAAGAGAAACTATAAGGAACCAGTTGTTAATCGTGAAATCCTATCCTGATGATCATGTGACCTATTTGTTTAACTGGTTAATATTTTTAATTTTTGATGGTCGGTTTTCAAGTTTTTTCACTCCAAATTTATCTCATCAAGTTTTGTTACGACTCCAAAATTATAGCAAGTAATGACATTGGTTCTTTTTCAAAGAGAATCATTTCTCCAAATGCTTCAAGCAAAAAAAATTCATTAAAAACTCATTTCCGGGGGAGGTGGGAAGATACGTCTCACTTTGAGGGACAAAATCTCTAAGTGAAGAGCACAGCACAAAAGTCATTTTTTCCTAATGTCAATGGCACTCGTTACATATTTATATCTGATCAATAACTAACACAACCAGCTTCCTACAGACTACAACTGCTACCCTTACTGCAAAGAGCCGTGCTAGCCACCTAGCCCTACTTTCAGCCAACACCTGTCCTTGCTTTAACAAGTGTTGGTTTTTAGCTGAGAGTAGGGCTAGCACACCTTTATTGTAGATAGCTCCAATAACCACCTTCCTCCAATAACTACCCTATCAACGATCTGTGTCATTACAATAACTAGTAAATAACCTGCTAGTGCAAAAGCAAGATAAATCCTATTTCAAACGGCGGAACCCTCCTGAATTCCCACTTCGAGGAGGTAAACCTCCTAGTACAAGAGAACAATCCATAGTTAATTCTTTATGTTTCTTCTTTAAATCCCACTACTCCTTAAATATTTTTTAAAATTTTATTGGTAACTAACATAACCACCTTCCTACATGGAAAGTATGTTATCCTCATTACAAATACTGCAATAAACACTTTCCTACAATAGCCAATAATCTTTATCATCACAATCACCTCCCTTCTACTGCTACATTACTACCGTAAGTCCGTAACAACCATGGTTTAAAAACTTGTTGAAACCGATACGGGTGATACCTATCGGTTTTGGTTGCACCCGAGTCCCGAACCATGCCTTTACCTACATTTTCCGAAAAAAATAAGACTCACCCGAACCCATTACGTATTGGGCGAGTCCTATGATACATAACGGTTTCGGTGTAGAACTCGTCCGACGTTTTAACACATAAAGGGATTCCAAAAATCCCTAAACCCATTCCGAAAACGCCTCTTTCCTTCATATCTTCTTCTCTACCCATTCTTAACCCTTTTACCTAAAATCCTTTTGATTTTTGTTGATTAACAACTTGATTTGGGGTTTGAATCATCAATTTGAAGGAATTCACACCAAGTTTGATCCATCTAATTTCATTTTTTCTACATTTTCAACTTGATATTGGCTTTAGAAGAATGTTGTTACTCATTTATTGCATAATTTTTATTTTTCCTTATTTATTGTGTTTTTAAAGATTTTTTCAAACAAAAAAGAAAAAAAAAAACGGCCGAAACCGTTTTGTATCGGCGATACGTAACGGTTTCGGCCCAGATCGTTACAGTAGCCGAAACCGAGTTTTTAAACCTTGGTAACAACCTTGTCTTATCCATCTTCATATCATCATGCCACATGTAGACAAGTTAAGCATACTTTTGGGGGCACTAGATGCCATGATTGGCATACATGCATATTTGTATCATTGATTTGAAATATGAATTTATGACAAATCAATCAAATAAATAGGGACTAAATTATAACTCGAAGCTTCCAATTACCTTTTGGGCTGCTGTGTAAAATTCATAAGATCATTTGTATGAAAATAGTTACTGTTATAAAAGTCCCAAACAACAATCCCCTTGTAATTGGTTGTTTGGATGAAGTTGTATGTTCTTGCTAATGGCTTTAATTGGATGGTATTTGACAAACCAAATGCATTCTTAATGTACATAACCTACAATACATAGAACAATGCATTCAAGTAAGCTGTCTTTGCCCTTTTTTACATAAATTTTCTCTACTTTTTAACAAGCGAAGGTCATGAGTAAAAAGATTCGTACCAAGGGTGGCAAATGAAACCATGGACTTCCTATTGGGGCTTTTTTTTTCCTTAGACAACTTATTGGGCTATTC
The DNA here is from genome assembly GCA_015143295.1 of Tetracentron sinense. Classification (NCBI taxonomy): domain Eukaryota; kingdom Viridiplantae; phylum Streptophyta; class Magnoliopsida; order Trochodendrales; family Trochodendraceae; genus Tetracentron; species Tetracentron sinense. The sequence continues at coordinate 30,964,292 of CM026562.1, forward strand.
AGGCAGTATAAATAGAATAAAACATGAGGTTTCTTTTCAAACTGGTTTTCACCAACTTTTGGTTATTATGTTGAAGTTTAGATGATGGCATGCATTTTACCATGTATATCATACAAGATTCTTAAGTATTTAACTTCGAATCTGTTGTCACCTAAGACCGGGTTCCACTTTCCAGCTGTTGCAATTGGTACTACAATTTCTTATGTTTGGATGATGGAACTTATGTCAAAGATATCATTCCAAGTGGATGAAACTTTGATCATTTCCTCATTATATAACTTTCTACTTTAAGCTAAATTTTCTCATGACATAATATGGTTGTTTATTCTGTCTTTTCAGGTACTCATTGGATGATATCGGATCTGGATCTCATGTGCATATAAGTCTGTGGGCGAATGGGAAAAATGTTTTTATGGCATCTGATGGATCATCTCGACATGGAATGTCCAAGGTTGGGGAGGAGTTCATGGCGGGAGTCTTGAGTCATCTTCCTTCAGTTTTGGCATTCACAGCTCCGCTTCCAAATAGGTTAAGACCTATTTTTTTCTCCTTAGTAAATAATTCAACTGTAATTCTTACTAAAATTTGTTTCTTTAACGTTCTTTTGTGGAAACTATGTATTAATTGATCATAAACTAACTGTAAAACTCACTGCTCAACCAACTCCTTAAGGATTGTTAGTCGAAATGACTATATATCTATGAAACCTAAGCATTCCCATTAATTGTTTGGAAATCTATTTGATATATACAGTTCATTGCTGAACATGCAATTTTAAAATATAAAATCTTTCCCACAAGAAAAACCATAGTGACAAATTTCACCAAAACAATTACGTAATGTAACGGGCCGTAACGGCCATTACATAAGGGTTTCGCTACTATTGACACCATTAGGAGTAACGTTAAATGTTTTTAGGGTTTTTTAAATCTTATTTTATGAAACGTCTGTTATGCCTTATGTATAAATAAATAACGTTGCCGTTCCGAATATTGCAGCCATTATGTAACGTTCAAAGCTATATATATTACAAATGCTAGATTTTAGAAATCCTTCCTAGCTCCTTTCAAAATTTTAAAGATTTATCACAAATTGATGGTCAAAGCTTTAAAAATCACTTTAAGGAGTAAGGGATAAAGGTAAAAGGAGTAAGGAGTCAGGGGTAATGGAGTGGGGTTTCGGGGTAAGATGATTGTGAGTCTTTTTTGTATTGCTTTGGATACGATTTGTACCTTTACCTTTTCTGTTTTCTTCTTTTTCTCTTGTTTCCCACTTGAGTTTACTCGCTTGTAAACTCTCTCTTGTTTGATTTTTATAATATGATTGTCTGATTACCAATCAAAAAAATATCACTTTTAGAAAAAAAGTTGGGAGTTTTTTGTTGGGAAAAATTACTCAACTTTTTTCAAATAATATTTGTTAATTAATGCATATTAGCAATTTCAGAACATAGATTCATGAATTTCAAGTGAATTGCTTTCCCATTCCCGCACCCGCTTCCGCTTTACGATCTGGTTCTTGATACTTTCCCAAAATTTTCAAAATTTTGCCGATTTTTAATCAAATTTTTCCGTAGTCAAATAATTGCTGAACTCCGACTTTTGTTATTATGCCCATAACCATTAATTAAAACTTTGGGAAAAAAATTGAATGATTGATTATTTATATTTTATCATGGTCAATCACCATAGGGCGTAATCTCTTGGAACTTGCCAAATCAAATCCTTCTGCAATCTCTAATTTCTTGTTAGAAAGTTAGAATACGTTCACATGATTTGTATCATTTGGTACTTGTCAAATCAAATCCTTCTGCAATCTCTAATTTCCTCCCTGAAGCTTATAATACATTCACATGATTCGTATCTGTATTTTTAAAATTTTTAAGAACTTTTAAGATGGTGAAAGGATATTGGACTAGAAATATTAAGGTTAAAATTAATAACTTCAGAGTGCTGCAATTTAGTGGTTTCTTATCTAAATGTGTATTGTTTGTCAATTATACTTCCAAACCTCATTGGAAGCACATTCACTGTAAAAAAATGGCAATTTTTAGGTCATCATCTCTTCTATCCCTTGCAACTAATATGTGGATCTGCAGTTATGATCGGATTCAACCAAATACATGGAGTGGAGCTTACCAGTGTTGGGGAAAAGAGAACAGAGAAGCTCCATTGAGGACTTCGTGCCCGCCTGGAATACCGGATGGACTTGTTAGCAACTTTGAGCTTAAATCCTTTGATGGGTGCGCAAATCCTTACTTGGGCTTGGCTTCAATAGTTGCTGCAGGGATTGATGGCCTCCGGAGACATCTTATTCTGCCTGAACCCATTGGTAAGATTACGCAATCTTTGATAATATGAAACATGTTATATTCCCTGCTTAGTATTACTAATATGACATTCTTTTGAAATCATCATTTTAGCTTAGATGAATTTCAGATTTATAATTCGTCTTGCTATACTTTAATTGACTGAGTTACATTATTTAGTTCATAAACAGGTTCCTTTCCAAGTACGTAAAAATGGTGTCTGAGACAATAAGCACCACTATTCTTTTGGCATCTAGATGAGTATATACATTAGTGTGGTTACTCTGTCATGTGTTATAATAAAGTGTGGTTCCAAAAAAAAAAGTGTTATAATCTTTATATATACACTGTTGTGTATCAACAAGGTGCCACAGTGGGCTCAATGAGAATTCAAGATTTTTTCTTTACAAGTATGTGAAAATGGTTTCCGAGATGATAAGTGCCAGTATTCTTCTAGCATCTAAAATGATTATCTAAATTAGTGTGGTCACACTATCATCTATTCCGAAGATTTTATATATACAATATTATGTATCTACTGTTAAGAATTAACATCTACAAGTTGCCAAGGGGGAGAATAATCACCTCCTAAGTCGGTGGCATGAAGAGGCGTCTCGGGGCCCCTTTTTCTGCCATGTGTCTCCTATTATGTCCCTTTTAACTGTGGTTAAGATTCACTCACCCCTAGGGTTCACCCATCTACCCTTTGTTTTTAGGAAAACAAAATTTAACCATAGGGGTTAAAAAAAATTAACCAGAGTTCATGGAAATTGAAGGTCCTTTGTGAGAGCGAGGAGCAATAGTTCGCTCTTCGCCCGTGGAGTGAACTAGTGCTCGCCAAAGGGAGCTCAATGAGAATTCAAGATTTTCAGTCTCATTTTTGTTATTATGACGTGAACTTCGATTGAATTCAAGAAACACAAGTTATATGGAGTCTTTGTTTTCCATCATTCAAGTTTTCTCTTTGAGGCTTTTTATGGTCCTGAGAAATCCATGTCTGGAAGCTTAGATGTGATCCTAGCCCATTTAGGCCTTCAGTATGTGGAATAACCCAGAATAATGGACTATTAATTGTTTGCCAGAAAAGTAGTAGTTACAAAACTTCGGAGTTTTTAACCATAAAACATAGTAAATATGGATCAAATGGTTAATTCTCTTAATTTTTTTTTCTTGGTAGGCATTTTGCATAGCATATTTAAGTAAGTAATACTGTAATCTAACGCATTAATTATACTATATATGGAACAGATACAAACCCTTCTAGCCTCGATGCAGAACTTCAAAGGTTGCCAAAAGCACTTTCTGAATCTGTAGAAGCTCTTGAAAAAGATATTGTTTTGAAAGACTTCATTGGTGAAAAGCTTCTGACTGCTGTAATAGGTGTTCGTAAGGTAAATTGTACAGCTATGCTTTCTAAATGTTTTCTCTTGAAATGTTGCATCATTGATGAACTCAAGCAAAATTTTTAACATCCTGTTTCTGGTATTTGAATAAGAATGCCCAACCATCATGCCTTCCTTTTTCAGTTATGCGTCTAGATAAAAGATAACGGAAACATGTGATATGATTTCTTTCAGTCCTGAGAATTCATGCATAGTCTTTAACTTGACAAATAACTTGCTTACTTTCTTAATTTCTTAAGAGAAAAGGTAGAACATCACTCCATCTACCGTTAGTTGATTTGGTCTTGTATAATAGCATAAAAGCTATTCTTTTACACTTGGGTAATGCTAGCTCCACTTTTTTTAAAACTCACTTTAAGAGAAAGACACGTGTTTTGAACCAACACTCTATCCAATGAAAAAGAGAGTGAGTCTTAAAAGAGAGTCGCTAGCATTATCCTTTACAATTATAAGGACATTAAAAACTTCATCACTGCAACAATTACCTTCGTCGGGTTTTAATGTCGACATCGTTTTGGTTAATTTCCACCAAAATGTGTCGAATTCCTTGGCCCCAAATTAAAATCAGCATGTAATTATAACAGTACATGGTTTCGAGACCTATGGCAGTAAACTTTGGTTGACTTCTTATCATTTCGGTAAGTGAAATGTTACTTCCCAATAATCACAAAATATTCTAAACTTAGGTCAAAGTATTTCTCTGTTTTGACGGATCTTATTTTTTAGGAAAAAATCATTTAAAAAATTATTCAAAAAATATTTTTAAAATTGTTGTTTCCTGAGATAAATTTGATATGTAGTGGATTATTAAGTTATTTTTATATTTAAAATATTCATCTATCTATATCATTATTTTTAAATAATTAAATATTATTATAATTTAAAAATTAAAATTAAAAATTGAAACAAAGTAGAGAGCATTAGATGAACCAAAGCATGTGCATTTTTATATTGTGTTTGGATCATAATTTCTTAATGAAACATTACGTTTAAATAATGATAAATACTTATTAAAAAAATATATATAAATTTTTTTTTAAAAGGAAGAAATTAAGAAATCTCATATGACATAAATGTTGTGTATATGATATTCCTGTAGGCAGAACTAGTATTAGATGGTACATTTATGACTTAACTCTTTAAAGAGTAATACATTGATTTAATTTAAAAATAAACAAACAATATCAAGAAAACTGAAACTCTATTTTTCTTCATGTTTCTTTCTAATACTAGTTAGTGTTAATATGTGCATGTTTTACTGTTATTTTTACGTTTTATGTTATCACTCTATGTGGATATGAGTTTGTGGCGTCCTCATTATGTAGTGTCTCTCTTTTTGGGGGAATATATTACTTCATGACCGTGGCCATAAACCTTTAGTCAAGTGTAAATGGCTTGCTCTAAGATTAACCCAAAAATGTACTTATTACCAATAAAATAAACAAATGAGGATACTGATCACCATGATTCCTTGTTTTGCAGGCAGAGATTGACTACTATTCTAAGAATAAAGACGCGATAAAGCAACTTATACATCAATACTAACAAGCTGACAAGATTTCGAATGGGCTGGCGACAATAACATTTTTAATGCATGATTCATATTGTCGGTATATCTGTTCTATCTGAATTTGTACGAGCTTGCTTAGTTTGTCCTGGTCACGCATGCTTAATTTTACTTAATTATTCCTAATGACAATGTGATTTAACTCTTTGTCATTGATGGATGATTTTTTATTTTCATTTTCATTTTCAAAATAAGAGATGAGATTAGTGGTGGTTCCTCTCTCCGCTGTAAAATCAGTATTATTACTATTTCATACTCTTCTGGTGCAAGAATCATAATATTAATTTCTCGAAACAACATTCTGAGTCTCAGAGGTGCTTATTACTCAAAGATATGTGAATACTCTGTAACGAGCAAACGGGATTTATGTGTCCACCCACCAGGGGTTGGTGCAGTTGGCTAGCGTCCCGGGTTTGCTCCCTGTGGTTATGTGTACAACTTCCATTCTTCGACTTACCCTGTTATACGTAGGGAAAATTCTGAGTGGGTTGGTGCGGATACCCGAAGGGACTAATCCTTCGAAGGCTTTGGGATACCTTCTGTTATTAAAAAAAAGAAAAGAAAAAGATTAATGGTTACACAGCGTTTACTAGATTAGAGTCCCCAAAGATTTGCTCTTCTCTGTTTGTAGTACTTTGTAGTTTGAGTTCTTTGAGTTGTACTCGTGTGAATATACTTATCTTGAAGAATTGATAGTACTTATGTTTTTAATTGAAAAAAGCTTCAGCCAAAATTATAATCATAAGCACAGAAATGTGAAAAAATTAATTAAATCAACATATTCATCTAGCTCTCATTGCGACATTCATGCTTTTTTTTTGGAAACTCAGGCTGTCCCCAACCCTTCAGGTCAGGACTAATCCCTGAGGGTGCGACGAGAGCCCGCAACCCGCCACACCAGGTAAGCCCAGAAAATCTGTGCGGGACAAGCCCCAAAGAAGGAGTGAGAAGTCGAAACCAGAACCTTCCACTCATTGCGACAGTCATGTTGCTTCATCAACACCATGATCATGGCTTCGATCACCCCCTTTTTGGATGATCTGGCCTCACGGCCTACTCTCGAATTATCCAGTCCCTCCAATTGTGGAGTTGGGCTTCTTTTGGGATTTGACAACATGCACTTGCAAAATCACTCATTTTGGAATGTCTGTCTCTAACTTGGCTCTAATTATAATTGTCAATAATCAAATATAATGTTCTTTCTTAGAAATCAGCTCTCTTCCCCGTAAGAAAACTTTTGCTCACCCGGACCTATTTACATAGGCTCTGAAGCCCTAACTTGGCCAAATTCCCACCCCTAAAAATTAATGCCATCAAATATAAAAAAGAGGCGTGCTTTCCTACTCTCCGTCAAATTCTACTTTCAGTCTTTACCAATCACCTATCTATTTTCAAATCAGTTATGGTGGTTGAAGCACTCTCTCTCATCAAGAATGGACAAGTGGTTGATGGAGACTGAGAGTAGAGTTTGACTGAGATTAGGACTAGCATTTCTCTATAAAAAAATCCACATTGCATACCAGCGGGCTTATTTTTTATGGGCCCACTTGGACCTACAGCCTTTATGGATAAAAAAAAAAGCCTCGCTTTTGCAGCCGTTTGAATGTCAGTCCAGATACCCTCATATAAGTGTAGATTAAGGACTTTTAGAGCACCTGACTATTCCCCCGGGCACATGCAACACCCCCAAGCTACATAAATCAGGCCCCCGGGTACATGCAACACCCCCAAGCTACTGAGGCGTTTGGAATAGATTTTTTTGGCCAAAAATCAATTATGGTAAAATTGATTGTGTAGAAATTAATGGTCAAATAATCATTTTTTCAAATAATAGTGTTTGGAGAATACTTAGGTGAGTCTCTCAACTCCGTATTCTCCTAACACTATTATTTGAAAAAATAATTATTTAATCATTAATTTCTACACAATCAATTTTATAAGAATTGATTTTTGGCCAAAATAATCCAATACAAACGCCAATAAATCAGGTAAGATTGGATTACTTCATGAGGGTTGCCAACAGGGAAGGGATTCGAACTCAGGACCTCCGCTTCCTCACGCATGGTCTTGGCATCAGCCCAACCTCCCTAATTTCCAAGTTGGATAGATCTTTGGATCATGCTGTAGTGACACGTGTCCACCGGATAACCTTAAAATAGTTTTTCAAAAACAAAATCTAATTATCTCTTACTCTCTTCTCTCTCTCTCTCTCTCTCTAGAATTGTTCTATGTTGCAATGGCGGTTGCAGAATTATCTCCATCATACACAGAAACTCGATTTCTTTCCTCTCAACTCTCATCCTTCTCAACCCGCCTGAACAATCACCGCCGGAATTCCTTGCCGTCTCTCCGGCGAGGACACAATACCAAAGTTCTGTGCTCTGTTGCACCCAAGTAAGCTTTTTTTCATTCTCTTTAATCTCCTTCAATTCTCCACTACTTGTTTTCTCTCCTTATTCCATTCTTTTTTCTTCTTCTGATCTCAGTCAAGTTCATACCCCAGTCGCTCCGCAGGCTAATGGCACCAAGAACAAACCCGAATGCTTCGGAGTGTTCTGTCTCACATATGATCTCAAGGCTGTAAGCAAATTTATTTATTTAATTATTTTTCCTTATATTTTGATGGGTTTGTGGGAATTGTAACGTTGAATTCGCGTTGTTTTTGAGTGTTATTTGACATAATTGAAATCTTTACTATCAGGGCATCTGAATTGTTTGTTGTTATTTGACATATTTACTGTAGTTGATTTCAGGGTATTTGAATTATTTTTTGCTAATGTGCTTAGTCTAGTATATCACTTTCATTTCTGCTATTAGTGGGATTGATCTCAAGTAATCCTCCATTTGAGTGTTTTGTGTTGGGAAAGTACAATTTTAGGGGTGGTTTGGTTCAGATTATCGAGCCGGTTTAATCTCTTATAACCGCTTATGCTGAGATTATGAAGTAATAATAGTGTTTGGACGTTTGGTGCAACATGTCTTAAGTGATTTTGTAATAATTGATTATGGAAATAACTGGATTTCATAATCTCGCCAGGGTGATCTATGGAGGAGCATTACCACTTATGCACCTTTAGGATTATGTGGGAGTTATGGTAAGTGCCCAAATTTGCACCCTAGTAAGGCCTACAAGAATCCTTAAGCTTGAGAGAGATTTTCCAGGATATAATTTTCTTTTTCAAAATGACAAAAAATAGCCTTTTTTAAATAACCAGATAATTATAATCGAAAGAGTGCTAACCAAACAAGATTATTCATGACAATGCTTATTCATGATAGCGCTTACTCTGTAATCAATTATGACTACAATCATCCGGACCAAACAATGCCTTACTACAATTAGGAGAAGTCTAGAACATTTTTGTGCTTGAAGAGTGTAAGATAGCAAATTGGTTAACAGTGAACTGAGGTCAGAAGTAATTAGGGGAGGCCCAATTTACAGTTATGAGTTCTTAGCATGAACCTATTTGTTGAAATCTGCTCCTGGTAAGATCAAACCCTTAATCTCGCATTTGCTACAAAGAGCACTACTTTAGTATTTGTTGAGTATCAATAACTGACTACAGAGTGCTATACAGATATCTGTTAATGCCTACATGGCATTATCTTTTAGTAGCATGCATGTCTTTTGGGTGAAAAGTATGAAATCGGTTGTCGAGCTTTAGTCGGTCTGTTTGGTAGCTACTGACACTTCAAATTCCAAGTCTGCTGGCATGATTTGTGCCATCACTTCCATTTTTCCTTAAGAATAGAAAGGGAAAAATGTTTATAGCTTGTTCAATTTTTAAGCAGTCCCAGGAGTAGAAAATGTTGAACTTCTGACCTGAGTTAAAGAATGAAGAGTAATCACCAATTAGCATTTTGTTTTTGTAAACCCAGAAAGAGTGATGCAAGGTCAAGGGTTATAGGGCTTGGTGCTCATTCCATATAGTTCTTTTCAATAGGCAAGCTGGGGTTGAACCGTCGAGCTCATCGTTATAAGACAGAATGCAGTTCAGCTGAAGTGCAGAGTAAATGCTTTGCCAATACCATTACTTGTTTAATATAATCCGGAGAATAACCTGTAGTCTATATCATGTGGCTGTTGTATTGCAGTTCAGTGCTCATTGAGTGACTCTCATCTTTATCGTTTGATTGTTTGAATATATGATGCCTATTCGTTTGTGAACCTGTGTTTTACCATGTTTACAGGCAGAGGAGACAAAATCATGGAAAAGATTAATTAATATAGCAGTTTCAGGTGCAGCGGGGATGATATCTAATCATCTTCTTTTTAAAGTAAGGAATTTTTATTGTTTTAACTCTTCATGGAATTAAGTTCATTGAGAATTAGATTGTGATTTGTGAGACATAAAATCTCTTTCTTGTTTTTCTGAAGGACTCATTAGGTTTTTTTTTCTTTCTACAAAATTGTGATGCAGAACCCATTAAGTTGGCACTCAACCCTTTTAAGTCAAATTTCTTTTCTATTCCATGAAGTTCGAAATAACCCCCTCTTTGGTTGCCGAGAAAATAGGTGACCACAGATAAAAGAAAAGAAAATTGGGGAAAAAAAAACTAAGTGTTGTATTAGGGAAACCAAAATTTTCTTTATTCTCCCTATTTTTTTGGCAAATAAACAAGGAGTAAAGGAAACCTATTACGTCAATGCAAACAGCAGGATCATAATTTCCACTAGTATAAAGCTTTGCATATCGGTTAAAACTTTCCAAACCGATCATACTTACTCGAGGAACGGTGAATCTCCTCCAGAGCATGCTTCACAGCCACTCATTTCTCCTGATTAAGTCACAAATACAATTTGCTCAAAACCTGGCACTGCAGGATCCACACCCCCCCAAGGAAAAAAAATTGAAAATCTATGGGGCTACTGTTGAGACTTGAGAGTTAAAATGCCTGGGCATTAACGCTAAGAGTCTAATTCTCAAAGGACTTCCTACAGACTTCCAACACCCACAATCATTTCGTAGGATGGATAAGTATCTCCTAACAATTAATGTTTCCATTTATTTACATTGAAAATATCATATAAATTCCTCTAGTTATTTCAACCAATGCTTTAAAATGCGAAGGCGTGGGGCAAGGCATTGGGACCTCAAGATGCGTGAAGCGTAAGCCTCGAGGCATGAGGATTAAGCTTCACAAGAAAGCCTTACTCTACCTCATTTTAACAAATAAATAATTAAGAATGTTGCAAAAAGATTAACAAAATTAATTATGGTTAATAAAAGATCTAAATAACTAGTAGAAGAGATGAATGGAGAAACCCAACTTCCACCGTAAAGGTGTGTTGGTGTAAAACCTTTATTATATAGAGAATGTCTATATATTATTTACAGAAACAAGATCCCTTAGATATGAGATCAGTTGGCATGATTGTAGCCAAGATATACATGTTTCTAAATACATGATAAGGGATATCCAAGTTACTCAAAGTGGAGAGATTCTCGGTTGTGACTGAATCAGTGATGAGCATTGATCCGGTGGTACACTAGGATTAATCCGGTGGTACACTAGGCTATTACACCCCTGCAAGCTGATGGGTCGTTGGCGAACCATGAGCTTGTCTTTCGAAAACTGAAACCTAGTCGTGGCAAGACCCTTGGTGAATATATCTACTGTTTGATCCACAATGTTAAGATACCGAATAGTAAACTCGTTATGCACAACTTTTTCCCGAACATAATGATAATCGATCTCGAGATGCTTGGTCCAAGCGTGAAACACAGGATTGGAGGCAAGTGCAATGGAACTAATGTTGTCACACCTAATAAGCGGAGTAGTCGAGAGAAAAATGCGCAAGTCCTTGAGCAAGAGACGAAGAAGCCATGAAATCTCGGCGGCAGTGAGAGCAATGTTGGCGATATTCAGATTCAGTGCTAGATCTAGACACGGTGGACTATTTCTTGGCACTCCAGGAAATGGGATTACAACCAAGATAGATACAATAACCACCCGTGGAGCGGCGATAAGAAGGACTACCAACATAATCAACATCCGAGAAGGCTTCAAGACATAAAGAACCAGGCTGAAACAGGAGACCATTATCAAGAGTTCCTTTAACATAGCGAAGAATGCGTTTGACAGCGAGCCAGTGATCTATGGTCGGTTGATGCATAAACTGACAGACTTGATTAACAGCAAAGGCGAGATCGAGGCGAGTTAAGGTCTAGTATTAAAGAGCACCAACTGCGCTTCGATAGGTGGTGGGATCTGGAAGGGGATCACCATCAGAGGGATCCAATTTCTTACGACTGATAGCAGGGGAAGGATACGGCTTGGCATCCTCCATGAGAGGACGCTTTAACAAGTTCAAGGCATAGTTGGTCTGAGTGAGATACAAGGAGTCACCAGCAAAGGAGGCTTCCATACCCAAAAAATAGTGGAGTCGACCCAAATCCTTCATGGCAAACAAGGACCCCAACTTGGTAATGAGGGTAGTGAGGTGGACTGCATTATTACCTGTTATAAGAATGTCATCAACGTATACCAGGAGAAGAAGAAACACCTTGTTGTCATGATAGGTAAATAGAGAGTGATCCGCCTGAGAGCCAACAAAACCGAGTTCCTCAAGATAATCGGAGAATGTTGAAACCACGCACGAGGGGCCTGCTTTAAGCCATAAAGCGACTTGTGGAGTCGACAAACATGATGAGGGAAGTTTGGATCCTCAAAGCCCCTAGGTTGACGCATATGGACCTCTTCAGAGAGGTGACCATGGAGAAACGCGTTTTGAACGTCAAGATGATGAACATGCCACTACTTATGAAAGGCGAGAGCAAGAACAGCCCAAATGGTAGTGTGTTTTACAACAGGTCTGAAAGTCTCGTTATAATCAAGGCCCTGTTGCTGATGAAAACCATTTGCAACTAACCGAGCTTTGTAGCGTTCGATTGAACCATCCGATTTCTTCTAACTTTGTACACCCATTTGTTGGACAAGATGTTCATGCTATCCTTAGGAAGAACAAGAGACCAAGTACCATTCCTTTGAAGTGCATCAAACTCGGAGCACATAGCGGTTCGCCATTCAAGATGCTTATGGGCTTGGCTAAAGAAGGATGGTTCAACTGGCTCACATATGAGAGCTGCCACTAAGGCATATTTGGAATTGGGTTTCCGGATACCGGTTTGAGAGCGGGTGACCATGGGATGATGTGAAGGGGAGGTAGGCATAGGGGGCAAAGGAGTTAAAGGGATAGGAGACGGTGAAGGTGGAGGCGATGGTGGAGGGGGTGGTGGAAGTGACGGTTGAGGTAGAGGGGGCAACAAAGGAGGCGAAGGTGGAGGTGAGGGCTGAGGTAAATGGGGAAACAAAGGGGGTGAGGGGGAAGGCTGGACGTAGAGAGAGGGGATAGGCATGCCGGGAGAGCAAATCCATTTGTGGAGTGACCATGGGCTGTACGGGCGAGTTCTTGAATGGGAACACTGACTCATTAAAAACAACATGGAGAGAGAGAGACACAACCGGAGTCCATATCGAGACACCTATACCCTTGATGATGGAGAGAGTATCCCACGAAGACACAATTTTGGAATGAAACTCCAATTTATTCTTATTGTATGGGCGGAGATATGGAAAACAGGAGCACCTAAAAACACGAAGGGTTGAGTAGTAGGGAACGCGATGAAACAAGAGTTCATAGGGGGAAAAATAGTCAAGCCCCTTAGCAGGGAGACGATTAATTAAATAAACAGAGGCATTGAAGGCTTCAACCCAATAAGGAAGATCCATGCCGGCTTGAGCAAGGAGAGTAAGGCTGGTGTCAACAATGTGACGAAGCTTGCGTTCAGAGGCTCCATTTTGTTCAGGAGTATGAGGATAAGATTGGCGGTGAGTGATGCCATGAGTAGAGAGAAAAGTTTGAAATTTGTTACTAAGATATTCGCCCCCACTATCGGATTGGAAGGATTTAATAGTAGAGGAGAGCAAGTTCTCAGCCAAAGTTTTAAATTTGACAAAGTAGTCAAAAGTCTCATGCTTGAATCGCAAGAGAAAAATCCAAGTATATTTAGAATAATCATCCACAAACAAAAGAAAATATTTGGAACCTTTTATTGAATTTAAAGGTGACGTCTAAATATTCAAATGGACTAATTCCAATGGAGAGGACGCTCGTGAAGGAGACAACTAAAATGGTAAGCGGGAACTCTTGCCCAACGGACATGACACAAAAATCACTAGCAGCAAGAGAGCTGTGAAGAGGGAGATGATGTTGAGTTGCCAAGTGACGGAGAATCGGAAAAGCAGGATGACCAAGACGTTGATGCCAAACGGGGAGGCCACACTTTCGCCAATAAGGGCAAACGGGGGACTTGATTTATTTTTGATGCAACGACGAAGTTGAATAGGGTACAGCCCATTGTCACTCTTTCCTTGGAAAAGCATCTTCCCCGTCGCGACATCACGTTTGGAGTAAGGGTGGCATTGATCCAACTGAGCAATGCTTGATTTTGCTTTTGCCACTTGTCATAAAGAGGATTCATGGATGTCATTTGTTTTCCATCAGTTCCGTCTAAAAACTGTGTAGGGCAAGGTTTTGTTCCATCGACAAGGCCAATTAAGCTGTTGCTCTTTAGAAGAGGAACGGACTGAGCAAGCCACAACACATAGTTCGATCGATCAAGTTTGATCGAAACAAGATGAGAGATATTTGAGGGTGACGAGAAGTTGGAGGCCATTACAGATCCGAGTCTTTAGACTTATTGCTCTGATATCATAAAAGATCTAAATAACTAGTAGAAGAGATGAATGGAGAAAACCAACTTCCACCGTAAAGGTGTGTTGGTGTAAAACCTTTATTATATAGAGAATGTCTATATATTATTTACATAAACAAGATACCTTAGATATGGGATCAGTTGGCATAATTGAAGCCAAGATATACGTGTTTCTAAATACATGATAAGGGATATCCAAGTTACTCAAAGTGGAGAGATTCTCGGTTGTGACCGAATTAGTGATGAGCATTGATCCGGTGGTACACTAGGAATGATCTGGTAGTGCACTAAGTTGGCTATTAGTTAATACACACACACACACACACACAAACACACACACACACACATATTTATGTGTGTGTGTGTGTGTATGTGTGTCTTTGTATACACACGCATTGGTAATACTTTATAATGATTTAGCCATAAAAAATAATTTAAGAGGCAAAAAAAACTAAAATTTGGATTTACCTTTTTGTTCATATACATATTAAAAGACGGATAATGCTTAATTATCATGTGATTGATTTTGAATCTCAACAAATAATTACAAAGTAGTCACCAACTACATATGTTAAACAATGGCTCCAAATCTTTGCAATGTCTACTATTGAAATTAAAGTGACGTATACTCAACAAGGTTTTAAAGAACGTAAATGCATTAAACAAAATAAATTAAGTGCTAATTTAGACTAATAGAAAAAAATTGAAGAAGAAAAAAAGTTAATGTTTTTTTATCGATAAAAGAAATTATGAAGCACACACCTTATGTTCTTAGTTATGTGGCTAGAATCCTATTTTTTTTTATTAATGTGTGAGGCACATACCTTGAAAAAAATATTTAATGTTAAAGTCTCAGTTATGTGCTAGAATCCTATTTTTTTTTATTAATGTGAGGCACACACCTTGAAAAAAATTTCCAATGTTCAAGTCTTAGTTATGTGGCTAGAACCTTATTTTTGATTAATGTATGAGACACATGCCTCAGACATAAAGCGAGCCTCAAAGTTTGAGGTATTAGCCTCATGAGTTTTAAGCCTCAGGGTTAAGCCTTAATGCGTTTTCCTTGAGCCTCGCCTCGAGGCGTAAGCCTCTCATGCCTTTTAAAATACTGATTCAACAATATTAAGAAGAAAAGAATCAAGTTAGAAAGATCCATTGAGAAAATATTTCCAATTAGTTTCTTAACAACTTTCATAACATTCCTATATCAAGAAATCACTTCTAATTATCAGGGCCTTGTTAAGAAATCCTATACAATTAGTTTTCAGGATTTATAGGGGTGTTATGATATTGAAATGGTAGAATAAAGGTAAATTGGAATGATATGTCAGTGAGTTCAAAAACATGAGAAGTACACATAGTAATGAAAGATGGAAATATGCCATCAGAAGCCACGATTACCATTAAAGTGATTAATTCACTAATGATGCACAGTGAGATTGCAGTGTGCTTGCAATGATCTGTGGACATGGACATTAGTGTTGCGTTTTGACACAGATGTGGGGTGTTAGGGATGGCAACCCCTTAAAATCTAGAAATGTGAACATGGGTCTATATATATATGAAATTTTGCCAGTATTGAAACCTCAGAGCTACAACATTAACTCAATATTAAGAGAAGCCACTCACTTGCTGCCCGAAGCTCGAGTTGCGTATGATGGAGATATCTTTCTGATCACGATAGTTCAAAAGAGATCAACATTTAGGATTACCAGAAACCTAAATAGCAGTCTTGTAAACAATATCAAATCACAAAATACTGTGGTCCACAATATAACACATGTCCTTATGCATTTTATAAGTTAAATAAAAAGGCAATAGTTATAGTGGGTCTCATGATATAAATTGTGCAACACATGTCTTTATGCACATTTTAGAAGAAAATAAAGATCAAAACGTTTGTTTGTGTCCAACTTTGCACCTGACACGTGTCCAACATGCTAGCCATCTATAGGGTGCCATGCAAAAGATATCATAATGTGTTGCTAAGATACGATGATCTAATATATCCTCTTACCTTCTAGTGTGAAACTGCTCTCTAATGTAGAATCAACATGGTTGCCTTGATTGTTGGTATCAGAGCATAGTATTCACTATAATACCTTGAGTTGAGACACATAGTATCAAAATCAATTTTTTTTTTGGAAGAAAACCTTTCTACGTTACTTTCTTTCTTGGGTGTATTCATCTTGGAAATATTTTCTCCAACACATTTTCACAAACGAAGATTTTGTCTTTTTCTTAGGGAAACTTCCCTAATAAGTAACCACCTAAAGGTGTTTCCCTTTTTTGTCTTTTGACTTTTGGAGATTTTTTTTCTCCCAAGTTTTTCTTCAACACGCACCGAAAAGAAAAGTTACAGCAAGTCAGCAAGTGCTTCATTAGAGAAAAACAAGAAATTACAGCAAGAGCTCCATTTTCTTCTCTAGACTGTTCACTTTACAAAGAAATCAACCACCCGGTCAGTATCCATGGTTTTCCCACTCGTGCAATCTGAAAAATTTGCAGCAATACAAGTTGCGATCGCATTTCGACTGGTGTTCACGATCTCATCCCTCTTGTGCAGTGATCTCGGTTCAGTTACAAGTCGTAAGCACCCATCAACTAACGACGATCGGGGATTTAGGCTTGAAGTTACTGTTCTTGCAATTTTTTCATGCATAGAAGTAGGCCTACACTCTTCGTTTGTGATCAAAAGATTTTTTGGGATTTTGGAATTCATCTAATCACGAAATCAGGTGCACACGTTTCAATTATTATTTTAATAGTGCATATCAAATAATAGAAAAAAATAGATTCTTGCCTGATTAATTATTTACCAATAAAATTAAGGGAAAATAATTAATTTTTGCATAATATTACATCTCTAAAGCATCTAGAAATTTTGAATTTTTTTGGTAGTATTATATTATCATCAAAAAATCTGATTTTATAATACATTATTTTGATTAATAATACAATATGGTGTATTGTTAAGAATCAGTGTTGTTGGATGATAATCTGAAATTTTATACCGTATTTGTTCATCAAATTTTTGATATTGCCATATGAAAATTTGATAATATTTTGCATATTTATTGAGAACCAGAGACTGATTCAAGATAGTATTCTGTAATTTGAAATTAACTTGAAATCTTAAATTTAACGGAACTTAATTAGATTTTGAAAATTACAGTGACGCTATATTTGAACCTCTAGACTCTGATTTTGCTGGAATGTAAATTAGAAATATTCATATGCAGAAAATAATATTTTGGGAATTTGGTATATGCTGTAAATGATGCTATTGTTTGATTAAAAAGTAAAAGATTGCAAAACATAGCACTTTAAATTTTATAGAGCATATTTAGAACAATATTTATTTATTTAAAAAAAAAAAAACAGATATAGTGAAATTCAGAAAATATTAGTAGATCTGTTTACATGCAGAAATTGTTGTACTAATTATTTTTCTGAGATATTAAGTCTTCTAGAGCAGTAAGTTCAGAATTAAGTAAGATTGAAAAACTTACTGCTCTGAACTTACTAAATTCCCAAAATATTATTTTTTGCATCTGAATATTTCTAATTTACATTCTAGCAAAATCAGATTTTATTCCAGGTATTGAGTATAGTCTAGAGGTTCAAATATAGCGTCACTGTAATTTTCAGAATCTAATTAAGTTCCGTTAAAGTTAAGATTTCAAGTTAATTTCAAATTTACAGAATACTATATTGAATCAGTCTTTGGTTCTCAATAAATATGCACAATATTATCAAATTTTCATCTGACAATATCAGAAATTTGATGAACAAATATGGCTAAACTTTCAGATTATCATCCAACAACACTGATTCTTAACAATACACCATGTTGTATTATTAATTAAAATAATGTGTTATAAAATTAGATTTTTTTATGATAATAAAATACTACCAAAAAATTTCAGAATTTCTAGATGCTTTAGAGATGTAATATTATGCAAAAATTAATCACTTTCCCTGAAATTTATTGGTAAATAATTAATCAGGCAAGAATCTATTTCTTTCTATTATTCGATATGCACTATTAAAATAATAATTGAAACGTGTGCACCTGATTTCGTGATTGGATGAATTCCAAAATCCCAAAAAATCTTTTGATCCTGAACGAAGAGTGTGGGCCTACTTCTATGCATGAAAAAATTGCAAGAACAGTAACTTCAAGCCTAAATCTCCGATCGTCATTAGTTGATGGGTGCTTATGGCTTGTAACTGAACTGAGATCGCCGCACAAGAGGGCTGAGAGCGTGAACACTAGTCGAAAAGCGATCACAGCTTGTGTTGCTGCAAAATTTTCAGATTGCACGAGTGGGAATACCGTGGATACCGACCGGGTGGTCGATTTCTTTGTAAAGTGAATAGTCTAGAGAAGATGGAGCTCTTGCCGTAATTTCTTGTTTTTCTCTAATGAAGCACTTGTTGTAACTTTTCTTTTCAGTGTGTGTTGAGGAAAAACTTGGGAGAAAAAAAAATCTCCAAGAGTCGAAAGACAAAAAAGGGAAACACCTTTAGGTGGTTACTTGTTAGGGAAGTTTCCCTAAGAAAAAGACAAAATCTTCTTTTGTGAAAATGTGTTGGAGAATATAGTTCCAAGATGAATACACCCAAGAAAGAAAGTAACGTAGAAAGGTTTCCTTCCAAAAAGAAATTGAGTTTTGATACTATGTGTCTCGGCTCAAGGTATTATAGTGAACACTACGCTCTGATACCAATGTTGGGATGCGAGATCGCAGCAGAAAAATCAACCTCGTTGGATCCGGTCAATAAAATGAGATATAGAGGTAGGGCAGTAGCCTTTTAGGATATGATCTAAGCAGAGACAAGTTTTCTTCTCATATGGGATTTCTAACAACAATGGGTGTGTGGTTTACACTTGATCAAACCTCAAGCTTCACTAGAATGACAGTTTCTCTTTAGAGACAATATTCTCTATTTTATGAGAATGGAATGTTTCTCTCTTGATGATATTTTTCTTCCTTCACAAAGGGGCTTTATAACTCATCAAAGAAAAGAGTCGTTAGAGTTTCCATTAATTCTCTCATAAATCATCCCATAAATCACGCCATTAGAATCTGGATCAATGGTCCAGATTCAACCACATTTACCATGTCTCCCTTAGATCAAGTAATGGCTCTTTGGAGTCTTAATGGCTTGGTCAAACTAGTTGTTGGGCCTTTGACTAAGATCCAATGGTCACCCTTTGCCAAGATACCCAATCTGGTTTAGAGGTGATCCGATGCTCCATATCTCACAATATCAATCATGATCCTATGCACATGAATGCATCAAGATTAAAATAAGATAGATACCATATAATACATTTAAAATCATGATCATACATATGTGGTGATGTGATGTGCATAAGTGTGAATATGCATGAGGAGATTCACTTAAGGATTTTATCCATCAACTATAGCCGTACGATCGAGGGATTATAGCCACCCAATCTCAATATCCAACATTCATTTGTTAGCAAATCATGAGGAACAATTATTAGTACCAGCAAATTCGAGTTTGGATGGGCAACAACACTCGCTGTTGCGCGGTTGCCCCTTTGTGTCTTACAAAGGTAGGCTCCACATCCAACAGTGGTGGATCCCAGCTCAAAAACGGTGGCCCCCATGTTTTTGTAAGACACAAAGGGGCAATAGCGCAACAGCGAGTGCTATTGCCCATCCAAACTCCCAGCAAATAAGATCCATTCATAACTTCATAATTAACTGTCATTTCTTATGCTCAGATACTTCATAAATAACTATCATAATGTGTTGGTGAGATACTGCTGGTTTTTTACTAAATAGTATATGATGTTTCTTATTTGGGCTTATATTTATGTAATTTGATCTCAGAATACTTATTAATCTTTTATTGACAACAAAATGACTTGTATTCAAGTGAACCATAGAGCTTTCTCTATTTCCAAATATTAACAAAGCTTTTGTTTGAGCTTATATTGCTCATGAAAGTCAAACTATGGTTCAGTGGGATGAAGTTTGAGCACATCTTTCCAGTAAGAGCTATAACGTGTCTCTTATCCATGAAATTCACTATATTTGTTTTGGGGTAGGAAGCTAACTTTTCTTGCTATGTCAGCTTGCATCTGGTGAGGTTTTTGGGCCAAATCAACCAATTGCGTTGAAACTATTGGGATCTGAAAGGTCTTTCCAAGCTCTTGAAGGTGTGATTTTTAAGTAGATGTCATTATAGAAACTTTTATAAATTAGGTTGATCTTTTGATGAGATAATATTGTGATAATAACAGCACATGAATCATCCGAGCAATAAACAGATGCATGTCCATACAATTATCTAATAATGATGAAAATCGACATGTGTTATTTCTAAATAAACTTCATCACAACATAAGAATATAGTATTTAGATTTAGTGTAACACCCTTGGATCTTTAGCAATAGTATATAAATAAGGGTGGATTGTCGTGTGTATATAAATATGCACGAGGTAGTCCTGCTACACCATACCTTAAATAGGAGGGACCTCTACCATGCATTGGGTGAAGATTATTAATATTTCAAAACTTGCAATTTGTGAGACCCATTCAAAAGATTTGTTAGGTTAGAAATCAGTGCAATTAGATGTCGGGAAGTGTCCCTCATTCTATTTGGGGTAAATCTCTATTGTAATGGGGTTTGCCTTGTGGGAATGTAATATTAGGAAATATCTAGTTAGATAGGGATTTGATTTGAGACTCTATAGATAAGCCTTAGTATAGGCCTATTTGTATTGCTGAGAACATGTTATGTGAATAGCGCTTTCTCCTATGAATAATGTTTAAAAATGGGAGAACATACAACTATGTAAATCGTACACACATACAAATAGAGTAAGAATGCATTCTGATGTAACCTCCAGTGGAAAGTTAAGATAATGTAGAATAAAAAAATGATAATGGTAAAATGGGAAGAGATGCATTTACATTAATTTTTTTATACATGTGCATCAATCGAATAAGAATACATTTTGTTGTATCTTCAAGGCCAAATATAAGGTAAGCGATATTTAAAAAAATAGTAATCTTCCCATTAAATGAACAGGAAAAAATCTAGGCCATGTATATTGCATGACACCACCTTAGTATCTAGGCATAAACATTGTGCTGCCACCATTCATATTAACAATTGGTCAACACATTTTTATTTGCTTCTTCCAAGTTTATGGGATAGAATTTCATCTAAAATTCAGCTGTCAAGCTCTACATGTTAGACTGGATTTGTGATATTGCTTAATGTTCAGAGGAATAAAACTAATATAAAAGTTTACTTAATATATGAATTTTTTTTTTTTGATTTCTATTGGTGGTTCTTTATCCTTCTTAGGTTACCCTTCTGTTGAGAATAATTTTCGGAAATGATGACTAATGTTTCTGCATACTCTTTGCAAATGTATCTTGCATTGTGTAGGAGTCGCTATGGAACTGGAAGATTCCTTATTTCCCTTATTGAGGGAGGTGAGTATCAGCATTGATCCTTATGAGGTGTTCCAAGATGCAGAATGGGCTCTTCTGATTGGAGCGAAGCCTCGAGGTCCTGGGATTGAAAGAGCTGCCTTGTTAGACATAAACGGGCAGATTTTTGCTGAACAGGTGCCACTAGTAATTTGATTTTGGGTATCACTCATTACTTCCGTTTAAATGATCCCTGTCATGCTATTTCTTAATATTCGTTACTGCTGTGGTTTATAATGTTAACGTAGGGAAAAACACTCAATGCCGTTGCATCTCGTAATGTCAAAGTGATAGTCGTGGGCAACCCATGCAACACCAAGTGAGAAATTTTTTTCTTCACTTGATGCATAATTGTGTAGTCCCCAGTGATGCTTATTATTTCTAATTATGATTTCTTTTTGTGTAGTGCATTAATTTGCTTAAAAAATGCACCAAACATACCTGCAAAGAATTTTCATGCTTTGACAAGGTTGGATGAGAATAGGGCTAAATGCCAGGTATGTAGCTTATTAAAATTCTGGTGGTAATTCTTTTGAGATATAGTTATTTCATTTAAAGCAAACAAAAAAAAAATTATAATGCTCAATGATTATGATTTGTGCAGCTGGCCCTGAAGGCAGGTGTTTTCTATGATAAAGTGTCAAATGTGACCATCTGGGGAAACCACTCAACTACTCAGGTCATTGCATAGATTTTGTATAAAGTGGCGAAATTAAATATTATTCATTCATTCTATATTAAACTGAATTTTTTCTATAAAATATCAACAGGTTCCAGATTTCTTAAATGCTAGAATCAATGGCATACCTGTGAAAGAGGTTATCAAGGACAACAAGTATTTACAAGAAGAGTTTACGGAAAAGGTCCAGAAGGTACGACCTATTGAAACATAATTAAATAAATATAGTCTTGTTAATTGGCTTCTTAGGTTATTATAAGAAAGTTTTGATTTGCAGAGAGGAGGCGTGCTGATTAAAAAATGGGGAAGATCTTCAGCTGCATCAACTGCTGTTTCGATTGTTGATGCCATAAGGTCCCTAGTCACTCCCACTCCTGAGGGTGATTGGTTTTCTTCGGGGGTAAGTTTTTGTTAGTTGGTTATAGGTTCCCCTCTTCTAGCGATAGCTGTTTATGGTCTAGGGACAACAAAGATTGATTTTCTTCACTTTCTACATGTTTTGCAGGCTAGTCCTAATCTCCAATTTCCCCATAGGTTTGTGTGGTTTGCTAGTCCTAATCTCCAATTTCCCCATAGGTTTGTGTGGTTTCTAGTATTTCCATCCAATGTATTCTTCTTTCTTTGGACAAAATGCTGATATATGACCACCTCAATAATAGAGGCTGGAGGTTAGCAAGTCATTGTGTGATGTGCCTTTCGGTCGAGGAGACAGTAGATCACCTACTCTTGCACTTCCCTTTCACGTATGGACTGTGGTATTCTTTCCTATCCGACCGACCTCAGAGTCGTCTGGGTGTTTCCTTGCTCCTTTCATGATTTGTTATCTTGATGGCCTTCAGTTGAGCTGGACCCCTCCTCTGACAGTGTTTTGGATATCCTTCTAAGAGCTATAGTGTGGTCTTTATAGGAGTGGAACTGATGCATTTTTTAGGGTGTAGCGCTTCCCCTGCCTGTGATCAGGACGAGGTCCACCATCTCATTTTAGGATTGTGTTCCATCAAGAGATGTTGGGGGTTAGGTCGCCGTTGCCATGTTAGGTCTTTTTTTACCATTACTATTTACTGGGGGTTGGTAGGTCAGGGCTATGATTTCTATTTGGTTACTTCTTTCTTTTTGCATTTGTATTTCTTATGCTTTTTTGCTTCCATTTTATCAACTCTAGTTTGTCTTGTACTCTGCTATTATCATCTTTTAATACATTCTTGATTACCGATTATAAAAAATTCGTTTTAAGATTGTTGGAGGAAAATGGTTTGCTGCTGTAATCAATAAACTACCAAGTGAATGGATAGCACTCTGAAGGATACATCATTGAAATTCCTTAAACCATCTAAATAGAAAAAAAAAATGGTTTTCAAGGCAATTCTTGGAGGTCCTATCTTTCTACCAGTGACTTATTGCAATAAATCAGTACTTATAGAAATTCTCTCTAGATATCAAAATTTAGCCTCACAATTTGCATTTCTGTCATGTCCTTTCTTACTGTCTATCTATAAGAGAAATAGCATGTTCAGACTATCATGGATCCGGGATTGTCCATGGACTCTTTCAAATTCATTCGGACACATCAGATGATCATAATCATTGGGACGATCTTGAACATTTCATGTACCATGTGTCTCAGCATTCGTTTTATTTCATTCAATAGTGAAGAGTTTTCTTCAATCTCCAATCTCACTGTTTACAGTGCAATTGCAGGTTTATACCAATGGCAATCCTTATGGTATAGCAGAGGATATTGTTTTCAGCATGCCATGCAGATCAAATGTGAGTTCTTTCTTCAAAGATATTTTTTTTAATACTGTTATTCTTCTCACATGCATTCAAGATCACCTCTCAACAATTATTGCTATTTCAGGGCGATGGTGATTATGAGCTCGTCAAGGATGTAATCATAGATGATTTCCTCCGCGGGCGTTTAAAAAAGGTTTGCTTCTTCTTCATTAGTTCATGGCCATCCAATATTTGTCATTCATCTACCTTGTAATGCCACCCCATTTTCCACAGACCGAAGCTGAGTTGCTGGCTGAAAAGAGATGTGTGGCCCACCTTACAGGGGAGGTAAGTATTATGGTAGTAGTATATTTTTCAATATTAGATCATCACTTTCTTGGGTACTCAGTTAAACCTAATATGATGTTCTCTTTCAAGGGTAATGCCTTTTGCGATCTACCTGAGGACACCATGCTTCCTGGAGAAATGTAGCACTAATCGGACAGAACTCTTCCTTTCAAGAATTAGGCAGCTATTGAAAATAGCAGTGGGCTGAAAAATAAAAATTGGAGTCAAAAGTATGCTGCTTTTCACTACTCTCTATATATATATGTTGTGTAGAATAAGTGCACTAGGAGGGTATAGGCTGTATAGCTAGGAAAGAGTTCAGGAGGAAATAAATATGGTGGTTTTGAGCCATTGACAATTTTTTTTGAGCTTACTAATGGCCTCCAATGGAGCTTTGAGCTTGTATAATGATGCTATTTTTAGGATCCACTAGTGGGGCAGGTTTATATTTAGATTAAAGTGGGCTGTATTCTGTATGTGTAATATGTTTGTTGTATTTCTAACTCTTTTGACTGTTGTATGGGCTGGCTTTGGTGGGAATGATTTTACATGTACCTCTTCTTACAGGATACTCACCATTTACTAACCCAGTAAAAATATGATGCCTTAGTCCCAAAAATAAAGGATTGTTGATCAGTTAAAGAGTCAACTTGCTGAATGATAATGACCATCAAATTCATAAATCTTTTTTTGCTTTTTACTGTGCAAGCAAGTGATATTTCAGATGATTATGGTGAGATGATTTGTAAACTAGAAGATCTACAAGGTGGAACTCTTTAAAATGGGGTCATTGCACCTGCAGCGATCGCATGTACAACTTTAATTTTATACAATAGGAAAGATGAGACCATAAATGAGAATTCAAGATTAGCTCTTGAGAAAATAATTGAGAATTGAATGAGAGAGTTTGAACTAGGTCACAGCCTTTTTTTCCCACTCCAAATGGAATGGAAGAAATTTTATGCAGCTTGCATCAATTTAGGTACATGAGCATCTGCTTACATGAGAATTCTTTTGAAGACCTTGTAATCAGGTAACAAAGCCATGAGAGGCAAAATCCCTCCAAGCGCGGATAATTTTTTACCACCTGAAGGAAACTCAGTAAGAGGGAGGGTGATGCAGATCGCCCGAATAATCCATTAATCCTCCATTAATCCTGATGCTATCCGTTCAGATGGGATGAACGCAATAAACTTGAAGATACAACCATATAGCATAACCCCAAGGAACAAGACTGGTATGTATCACATGTACAGTAGGTCCATTTGATATGAGTATTTGAGCAGGTATAAGGTGACAAAGGCTAAACAACGCGAAAAAAGAATATTCCACCTCACATCATTACAAAAACATATATCCTAACTCAAGAACCAGAATATCACTCAAAAGATGGATTCAACATGCTCAAATCCACCCCAACTAATTGCATTGCCACTGTCACATACTTGGTAATATGCCACAAATTGAATGAGTGAAACAGTCATATTTGAACTCTTGCTCCTAAAAAAATGCTTGCTTCAATCTGCAAACAGATCCAAAATTGATGGCGGATGGGCTAGCTAGACAGGGTAGTTTGTTCCCTGTTGGTTCCATGATTGGCAGGAGGAAAATTACACATTTCTTTGGAATGTGTACAACTTCAAAGCTTCATTCAATCTTACTTATTCAGAATTTGTAGATAAGTGACTTGAGTGTTATTTTGACCCTTCCCATCCATAAAACCATGTTACCTTCCACCTCTTCTTGAAAAAGTATCTCTTCCTCAGATCAGATCACCTGAACTAGATCTTCTAGACGCTTCGAATGCTGTAAACGGATTTCTAGTAACTTTGACTTGGCAGCAAAACCAAATGAAAGTGGCAGATCTAAGTCTCTTTAACTGATACAATTGCAATTGCCATGAAAACATTGATATTAGTTCTACACACTTTAAGGTGATCCATTGCATTCCTGGCACGAATTGAAACATAATCCAATTTCTTTCGGTTGATTTTAAGTAGGGAAAAAAACACAAAAGTGGGTCACTCACGGGCCGGCCCGTCCATTAAGCCATCAAAGCCTGCCCTTTAGGCCCTAAAAAAATGAAGGCCCCAAAGCATGGGTTTGATGGCTTTATGAACCTGATTTATTGAAAAGAAACCCTAAAAAAGGCACCATTTAAAAAAAGGCCCCATTTTATAGCGAGTCCAGTTAAAAAAGAAAACCTCATTTAGAATTCTCGCTTTAGGACTTCAAATGGCTTGGGCTGGCCCTGGTACTCACTCATAAAAGCAGACCATATGCATGATTGGATTTGGTGGTTCACATAGTTAGTCACTTGATATCTGTTTCTTAATGTCATAAATGACCTCAGTTTCAGGCTAGACATCACATGTATTATTGATCAATAGCATGTATTATATACAAAAGAATGCATTGTATACTTATTAAGTACACCCACTTGCAAGCAGCTCACCTACCTAAAAAAAAAAAGTATGTATAAGTATGTATCAGAATTATCTGAACAATAAATAATAGCTCAGAAAAAAGAGAGGAAACAAAAAGTGAAGTCTGAAAATGCATCTTTCAAAAAAAAACAAGTGAAGTCTTATTACACAGATACACTTCCGTGAACTATGCCTTCACCATCGCTACTGCGGCGGAAATGAAGCCTTCTGGTGTTGCTTAGGTTTGCTAGTAATTTAGCAGACCATACTTCAAAACTATCGTAGTTTATCCTTTTAAAAGGGTATATATGTTGGGTATTATATAATGTGATGAGGACGTAAAAGTAGGGGTGGTAGTCGGGCTGGGCTGGGCTGGGCCGGGCCGGAGACCGATTGTTCAGCCCAAAGTTTGGGTGGGCTCAGCCTTCCTTACTTTAGGTTGTGTTGAGTTTGGGATGGAATTTATGCCCGAAGTAAATTTTAGGCTGAGCTTGGACTGCCTTTAGTTCAGCCCCAACAGGTAATATATATCATAGTAATTCTTAGGGCAGTGATTAGCACACCCCACATTAGACTATGTAGTCTAATGCCATGACCACGTGTCCCTTTTAACACTCCTTTAACTATTGTGAGGGGAAAAATACCGGAAGGACACGCGTCAGCAGCAGCTTCCTCCACGTTCTAGTTTACTGGTAGAAGGTTGGAGCGGAGGGTGTGGCACCCTGACCTGTACTCCGATGGTAAAGTCAGTAGGGGTAGAAGATGATGAACAGTAAACACAAGAACAATCACTGAAAAATACGCAAGGCACCGGAAGCACTGAACACTTAATCTCGGATCTGGGTTCTTGAACAAGTGTCCTGTGCACTAAAAATCACGGGGTTTTTATAGGGCAAGGATTGGTATGGCCATCGATGACCATGGATGGCCATAGGTGTCCATGCCACGTGTCTTTGCACTCATTGCCAAATATCTTACACATATCTGCCGCCGATTGCATTACACGTGAGAACCTCCTATAAGTCCAATCGGACGGGATCGGGCGGTACGCAGAAGTGACCAGCATTAAATGCCAAGACAGTGCTTTCGGCACGAAACGGCGCGTTCGGCACGCCTGTCGGAATTATGGATCGCCTCCTGATCACTTCTTCCTACGAGTCGGTCTCGTTGTTGACTCAAGCTCGGTTACGGCGTAGATGCCTTAAAATACAGCACGACATCGTTGTCGGTGAGACAACGGACTCGTTGTTCGCGTAATGACAACGACGTTGTCAAAGCCACAACGGAAACGTTGTTCTGCATGAGAACAAAGACGTCGTAATACGTACAACGGGATCGTTGTGCATCAGACAACGTGTGACCCCTATATTTTAAGCACGTGACCCCAACTCGTGTCCACGTGTCACTTTCGTGAACAAAACGACAAAAACGAGCTCGTCCCTCAACGCTGAGTTGGTTTTACGAATTTTACCCGTTACAATTTGCCCCTTTATGATGCTTGGAACGCAGTTCGAAGCGTCATAAACGGACAGAAAGACCATACCTGGCACCGCTTCGGAAGACGAAACGTTGTGTGCTTTAAACGCTTGTTGAGAAGGTCGATCGTTCATGCCAGCTGGTTACGCGTGCGAACCGTCACGTCTATTTAATGCGGACAGACTGTCATCATCGCCGATTTGAATTTCAAACGCTTTAATGACCCTGACGGTTACTCTATTCGGTGAAAAGACGATCTTGCCACTGCTCATATTTCCGTTGATACAGGTGTACGGCTCAGATGAAGGGCAGTGGTGTACTTTCACAAACCTGAGATGCTTATAAAATCCCACCGAATCCTCCTTCTCTTTCACCCTGTTTCTTCAAGCACTGTTACTCTGCCGAATTCTCTTCTCAACTGAAAGTTCATCTTCCTCAAGCTCTTCAACAATCTCTCTGAGTTCTTTGGTTCGGTACGCCCTTCACCCCTATCTCTTGTTATTTCTTACTGTTTCTCCCTTTCTCTCTTCTCTGGTTCTCAGAGTGATTCTGCTCTGTGCATACTCTGTTGCTCTGTTGCTCTGTTTACTGTTCTTGTCCCTCTTCTCTGTTTCTTCTAATCACCATGGCTGCCATCATTCCCGTAGAACCTGCTAGGTTAGAGGAAGTTAGAGGCCCTTCCGATGATGAGGCCAGTTGCACAGGTAGCGCACCTCATGGTGCCTACATTGAAAAATCCTCAGCTCTGCGCTAACACCAGTTGGCACATCTGAACCGTTACAGGGAACGTTTCGACTTCCCTTCCAACGTCAATCTCCATTTCATGCGAGATGATGCTATCATAGACAGGCGCTCTGCCTATACCGTTGTCTATCTCTCCCAGCTTGAGGCTGGCCTCCGCTTCCCCCTTCATCCTGTCTTGGATGAAGTTCTGTCCACCTTGCAACTCGCACCGGGACAAATGCACCCGGGCTTCCACAAATACATGTCCATGATGATCAAATTCATCAAGGACGGATACCCAATAGAGGCTAGGCACCTATTCCACTTCTGCCATGCCGTCAGATGCCGAGGCAATGACGATGGTTTGTACTCCTATTATTCGTGGAACAAGAAACCCCTATATCTAGAGCTCGTCTCAGGCATTCTCGATAGAGAAAGAAAATAGAAAGCCACTCCTTTCGTTGTCTCTGGCGGCTGGAAGGCAGAGAGTTCCACAGTCCCCAACGTCTTCCGAGTGGAAGCAGGTATACCACTATAGTCACCCGTTGTCCGTTGTGCACCATTGTCCTGACTCTGTTCTCGTTGTGCGTTGTATGCTTTCGTCCTACTAACTCTCGTTGTACTCATTTTGCTTTCCTGTGTGCAGTTGACCCAAAGAAGTTCCCGCACAAGAAGTTGGCCCCTGAAGAAGAAGGCCTCCTTACTGGTATCCGCCGTGCTCGAGGTGGGGAATACATCAGGTGGAAACCACTCCAGCCTGACACGCGGGTCTCCTCCAGCACTCTAGCAACTACACAACAACAGCAACAGCAACAAGGCGCTTCCACTTCCGCACCTTCACTAGCTCTTAAACTAGCCGAAGGAGAAGAAGAAGAAAAAGAAGAAGAAGAAGAAGAAGAAGAAGAAGATATGACTGACACAAATCCACCCCCACTAAGCAGGAAGCCGAGGTCTGCTCGCCCTGTGGTTCAGCCGCACCACTGCCACCACCGCCGAAGAAGAAGATGAGCCACTCTTCCAAGGGTACAACGGCTGCTGACCCGAAGAGAAAGATGCCTACCCAGGCCGAGTACGAGGCCAGAAAGAAGGCTAAGGCGGACAAACGCCTGGAGAAAGAGAGCGCAGTCGTTGCTGCTCCCCCCTCCACCTCTGCCGCTCCTCCAACAAGCCCGGGAGCAGAGGTGACAACGGCAGTGCCCGAGGCCAGCTCGGCGCCTGGCCCCTCTCGAGCTTTGACTGCCCCAGCCAGCACGAGCTCCACTGTCGTTGCCTTGGCCGCAACGGAAGCTGGCACAACGAGTCTCCCGGCTCGTATGCTGCTGTCTTTCATTCAGCACTGGTCATCCAACTTTTCTCAGTTCGGTGCTCCGACCGTGAACGAGTCGGTGAAGAGCTCGGAGAAGGCTGCCCGAGCTCTAACTTACGCGATGAGGTTGCCTCGGGACATCGCTGAGGTCGGCAAACTCCAACTGTCCGAGTTGTCCTATGCCGCCTGCCAGTCGGTGGCGACAGTAAGCTTCTCCCTCTCTCGTCCTCTTCCTCAACTGTTTGAAATATTACTTTTCGTTGTGCTAACGCCCAGACACTTCCTTGCAGATGAACACGCTCGTGCAAGAGCTCTGCGATCGCAACCAAAATAAGTACACCCAACTGCGAGATGAGATTAATTATTGGAAGGATAGGACGGAGACGTTGGAGCAGACTCTCGTTGAAGAGAGACTGAAGGCAGACTTTGATCTGTCTCAAGCTAAGGCTGACACTGTTCGTGCTGAGGTAAGGCTAAACACTGCCACCAAGGTACGGGAGAAGGCTGAGGCTGAGGCACGATCAGCAAAGGAGGCCGAAAAGAAGGCTAAGCAGGAGGTAGAGAACGCTGTTGTACGCATCAGCGAGCTGGAGCATGTCTCCCAAGTCTTGGGCAGACAGCTGGAGGAGACTGAGGCAGCCAGGACAGCACTGGTGGAGGAGCTCGAGGAGGCCAAGAAAGCTCAAGAGGACACCGAGAGGTCCGTGACCCTGAGACTGCAACAGCACTATCAGTCTCAGCTGGACACGCTCTTGGATGAAGATCGTGCTGAGACCGAGAAAGAGGTTCTGGACTCGCTCCGCCAACAAGGACGCCTGAAAGAAGACAATGAAGATGACGCCACCACGTTCTCCGAGCTTCAGAGCAAAGAACTGATCGAGCTCGACAACGAGCCCGAGGTGCAAGGCGTCGAGCTGTCTCACTTTCTTGAAGGTCCTGCACCCCTCCCGGCCGAGCCATCCTCCGAGCCAGCTGCTACAGAACTCCCTGCTGCTGCCGATGAAGTCACTCCGGTGGAAGCCCCAACTGCTGAAGCCTCTACTTCTGCCCCTGCTGCAACGATGATAGATGCTGATCTTGAGCTCGTCTGAACTGCTGCCCCTCTGATCCCCTGCTCTTTTTTATGTTTCTGCTTCTCTTTTTGACGATGTAAATTCTTGTTTTTCCCTCTTATGGGAGGTTATCACTGTAATCGCCCAGAAATGGGCTTTTGATATGAATGGATCGCTCGTTTTTCTTATGTTTACACTTCCTTTCACCTCGTAGCATAGTACAACGCATGCACACAGAATAAGAAAGAACACAACATGAGTAGTTGAATGATTTTTCATAGTCCACTGTACTGATGTTAATGCGGTACTTCGCTATGTGAATGTTTGAATGTTCATGAAATTATAACTGTTTGTACACTAAATAAATTATTTTGATCAAAACACTACGAGCAGAACACTACGAGTAGAACGCTATAATCAAAGCACAACGAACAAGCACTACAAGTAGATTACTACGAATAGAGCACTACGATCAAAGCACTACGAGCTAACACTACGAGCAAGCACCACGATCAAACACCACGAGCAAACACTACGTGCAAAGCACTGCGAGCGTTCGCTATGAGCGTTCACCATGAGCAAAGCACTACGAGCTAACACTCCGAGCAAGCACCACGAGCAAACACTACGAGCAATCACTTATGAACAAGCACTACGAGCAAGCCCTGATCTGGATACATCATTCGCGTAGTTCACTGTGAATGCAATCTGACAAATAAAATTCATAGGACGAACGTAATGTAACTCAGTTCCGAAGCACATGCTCAGAGGATGTCATTAGGATAAGCCACTAGATTTGCTCAGATGACATCCTTATATAAGCCACTCGTGTTCGTTATGAGTACGTTGTTCAGTCAAAACTTTATTTGAATTACTTGCAAAACATTCACAATATTACACTGATGAACCAGACAGAGAATAGCGTAGACAACGAGCAGGGCACATAATATTGCAAATCACATGTTGAAATCTGAACACTATGATTATGTAAAATCACCGAAAACTTGTAAGCACAACGATGCACGTAAATAGCATATCACAGATTCTATTGAAAGAATTGCCTCAGATTCATGATGTTCCAAGATTTCGAGATGAGGTTACCTTGCAAGTCTTTCAAGTAGCAGACTCCAGGACTTCCCAATCGTTCTACGATATAAGGCCATTCCCAGTTTGGTCCCAACTTGCCACTGTTAAGCTCTCTTGTGTTCTGGAACACTCTTCGGAGGACGAGATCACCGACCTGCAGCACTCTTCGTTGTACTTTCTTGTTGTAGGCTTTCCTCAATCGCTGCTGATACCTCCTCATCTGAATGCTGGCATCTTCTCGCTTCTCTTCTAGCAGATCAAGATGAATAGCCATGAGCTCTGCGTTCTGATCTTTCTCTCCACCCTTCTTCCTGCTGTGCCAAGAACGCATTGTAGGCAAACTGATCTCTGTTGGAATGACAGCCTCCATGCAATACGCTAGAGAGAAAGGAGTTTCATTGGTAGGGCTCCTTGGAGTCGTTCTGTACCCCCACAAAACGTTGTGCAGCTCGGCGGTCCACTTCCCCTTCGAATCTTCCAGTCTTCTCTTCAAGGCATTGAGAATATTCTTATTGGCTGCCTCGGCCAATCCATTCCCCTGAGGATAATATGGGGAAGAGAAGACATGCTTGATCTTCAGCTCGCTACAAAAGTCGGCAATCAATCGTCCTGAGAACTGCTTCCCGTTGTCAGTAATGATGGACTGCGGTATGCCAAATCTACAGATGATATGCTCCCACAAGAACTTCTTCACCTCTTGTTCTCTGATACGTGCAAGGGGAACAGCTTCAATCCACCGAGAGAAGTAGTCAGTTGCCACTAGAAGGAAGATCAGATTCCCTGGAGCCCTCGGGAAAGGTCCCACAATATCAAGTCCCAACCGCGCAAATGGCCAAGGCTGAGATACAGTGCTGAGCTCCTGAGCTGGAGCATGAATCAAGCGAGCAAACCGCTGGCACTGGCTGCACCTCTTCACATACTTCTGAGCATCGGCCTGCATGTAAGGCCAGAAGTAACCTTGCCCCAGAGCTCGATGGGCAATGGTTCTCCCGCCTGAATGAATGCCACAAATACCTTCATGCAGCTCAGCAAGTATTCTCTCCAAGTCCACAGGATGAACACACTTCAGCAAAGGCCCACCAAAAGATTTCCTGAATAATTCTCCTTGCACCACGGTATAACGAGATGCCTTGAACTGAATGCGCCTCGACTCCTTCACACTAATAGGAAGAACTCCGTCATTTAGATAAGCCACCAACCCTGTCATCCAGCTCGGGACTGTATTGACAAAGAACACTTCTCGCTGTGCCTGAAGAGTTGAAGGATACTCTTGGAACTCCATTAGGATAGCCTTAGGCTCGTCAGCCTGCACCATGGAAGCTAGATATGCCAAAGCATCAGCATGCCTGTTCTCATCCCTTCGGGTGTGCCTAATCTCCACAACGGTGAATGTTTCACACAACGAACGAACGAGAGTAGCATGCTGCTTCATCCGGTCGTCCTTACAATCATAAACACCATTCACCTGATTCACCACGAGCTGTGAATCATAAAACACCCTCAACGTGGAGATCTGCAGCTCTCGTGCACTCTCCAACCCGAGGAGTAAGGCTTCATACTCGGCTTCGTTGTTGGAGGCAGTGAACCCAAGACGCGACATCTTCTGCACTTTGATGTTGTCCGGACTTATGAGCACAACGCCTAGTCCTGAACCACTGAAATTGGAAGATCCGTCCACGTATAACAGCCAACCGCTCCATTCCGACGACTCGGCCCCCTCCACAACGGCATCTCCGTTGTCAACTTCAATTGGGAGCTCCCGAAGATCAACAACCATGTCCTCTGCCTCCTCCTCCACAGGGAAATCAGAAAGGAAACCTGCCATTGCTTGCCCCTTCTCTGAACTCCTGGCCCGGTATTGGATATCGAACTCACTCAGAGCCACAGCCCACTTTGACATCCTCCCCGCCAGCTCGGGTCGTCCCAGCACGACTTTCAAAGGATACGTTGTGATGACAACGATAGAATGAGCATGAAAGTACGGACGAAGCTTCTCCGCAGAAAAGACAAGAGCCAGACACACCTTCTCGAGCTTACTATAATTGCACTCCGCCTTGAGAAAGGTTTTGCTGATGAAGTAGACAGGCTTCTCCACGCCATCACAGCTCCTCACCAGGACGGATCCAAGGGCTTGCTCTGAAACAAACAAATAGAGATATAAGATTTCACCTGGCTCTGGCACCGAAAGGATAGGAGCTGAGCCTAAATATTCCTTCAAGGCAAGGAAAGCTCGGGAACACTCCGGAGTCTACGCAAAAATGGAGTCCTTCCTCAGCAGCTCGAACAGAGGTTTGCAACGATCGGATGACTTGGAGATAAACCGGTTGAGCGCAGCAATCCGGCCTGTCAGCTTCTGGATCTCCTTCTTCGACTTGGGCTCTGGCATGTCCAGCAAAGCACGGATCTGAGCTGGATTAGCCTCAATCCCCCGCTGGCTCACAAGGTAACCCAAAAATTTTCCTGAGGTAACTCCGAAAGTGCACTTCTCTGGGTTGATCTTCAGATTGAAAGATCGCAGCACAGAGAAAGGTCCAGCAAGGTCCGCCACCAGAGTACCTCGTGCTCGACTCTTCACAACGATGTCGTCGATGTACACTTCAACCGTCTTGCCAAGGAGTGACCCGAACATGAGATTCATCAGACGTTGATAGGTGGCACCTGCATTCTTCAAGCCAAAGGGCATCACCCGATAACAGAACAAACCTCGCTCTGTTATGAAGCTGGTCTTCTCTCGATCTGCTTCCGCCAGGAGGATCTGGTTATAGCCCGAATAACCATCCATGAAGGATAACATCTCGTGGCCAGCAGTGACGTTGATGAGCCTGTCTATCCTTGGCATGGGAAAATAGTCATTGGGGCACGCCTTGTTAACACCAGTGAAGTCAATGCAGACTCTCACCTTCCCGTTTTTCTTAGGCACAGCCACAACATTGGCAATCCAATCAGGGTACTGCACCTCCTGAATGAACCCGAACTGGATCAGCTTGTCGATCTCCTCATTCACTGCATCATGATAAGCTGGAGCAAGCCTCCGAGGTTTCTGCTTCACTGGAGGGAAAGCAGGATCAGCATTGAGGTGATGACAGATAACACTCGGATCGATGCCAGTCATGTCTTTGTGAGACTATGCAAAGACATCAAGATTCTGCCTAAGAAAACTCAGCAACTCGAGCTCCTCCTCTGTTGTCAAGCTCATCCCGACCTGCAACACTTTTGGCTCTTCTTCCGTTCCCAAATTGACAGCTTTCGTGGGCTCAACGGAAGGTCTGCACAACGATGTCTCCGAGCTCTCCTCCACAACAGGAGCGACCTGTAACTGCTACGAAGGCACAACGGAAGCAGGAAAATCGCACTTCTGCGATGCCAACTGATCACCTCGGATCTCCTGAGGCCCGTCCTGCGTTGGATACTTCAACACTTGGTAGTACGAGGACGGAACAGCCTTCATCTCATGGGTCCACCAACGACCCAAGATGGCATTGTACGGTGATGGCGCGTCCAGGATGGAAAACCTGGTCTGGAGGACAACGGGTCCAGCCACAACGGGCAAGACAACGTCGCCTACAGGCTTCATCGAGCTGCCATCAAATCCGAACAGGGGAGTCTGAGCGGGGATGAGGACGGAAGGGTCCAGCTTCATCTGAGTGAAAGCATGAAGATATAAGATGTTTGCTCCACTCCCTGAATCCACGAGCACTCTCTTGATGTTGAAGTCTCCTATTCTCATGGTGAGAAAAAGAGCATCATAGTGAGGTCGGATCACTCCTGCCAGATCACGATCAGTGAAGGTGAGCGCCTGCTCAACGCTTCTGCTGGGCACTTGCACCTGGCACACTGCAGCCTCATGAGACAGCTTCCTGGCCTTCGCCCTGAAGTTCCTCTCCACGTCAGTTTCCGCCGTTTGCACGCGGCAAATGACATTGATCGTACCCAAGGAAGCCCCTCCACTGGTACTGGGATTATTGGCGGGTTCTCCTCCACGAGATTGGGACACCGGCTCCCTGGTGCGCTCCCCACCGCCGTTGTTAGAAACAAGATACTCTCCCAAGTACCCCTCTTGAACAAGCCTCTCCAAGTATTCCCTCAGAATACGACATCGGTTGGTGAGATGACCACGGCACTTGTGATAGTGACAATACTCATGCACCCGTGGTCCCGATGTAATGTCCTGCACCGCCCTCGCCGGCCACTCAAAGTATGGCTGATCTTTCATTGACCTCATGATGGTCGCCGGGCTGACTGTGAAATTGATGCGCGGTGTTTGATCTGTAAAAGATCGCCTCTCATTAGGCTGCACGCCTCTCTCGTGCTGTACTTGAGGATGCACTTGGCGTGGCTGATACTGCTGCCTTGCCTGCTGGTCATTAGGATGCCTCTCCGTCCTACTCTGATGCTGATTAAAATTTCTTTCCAGCGGGCGCCGATCCGGCTGATCCCGCTGGGTCACATACACAACTCTCTCCCTCTGCTTCCTTGGTGGCGAGCCCTCAGATGATGAAGACTCGTACCTCTGCTTCTTCTCCTTCCTCTTCGATGATTGGTGTGTCCTCTCCACGACATCCACCACTCTCGCTCTGGGCTTCGGCACTGACACGACGGATACGTCCTCCTCGTACCTCCCGTACTTGGTGGCACGTACCATCAACTCGTCCATCTTGACAGGATAGTCAAGAGCTAAGGACTTGTAGAGCTCGGAATGCTTGGGGATAGCATTCTTGAAAGCAGTGATGCAGCTCGCTTCGTCAACCTTGTCAATGTTATGGACTTCATCGGTGAAACGTGAAATGAAGTCCTTCAAGGATTCGGCCGACTTCATCCTCAAAGAGAAAAGAGTATCTGCACCTGCCTTCTTCTTCTTGTTGATGATGAAGCGATCAATAAAGGCTGACCTGAGCTCCGAGAAGTTGCTGATGGAACCAGGAGGCAAGTTCCGAAACCACTTCGATGCTGCCCCAGACAGGCTGTTGGGGAAAGCCTTACAATACAGATCATCATCTGGGTTGCGAACAGCCATCGCGTGCTTGAAGTCAAACAAATGCTCCTCCGGGTCCGTCTTTCCAGTGTACATGGGGAAGATCGGAGTTATGAACTTGGAAGAAGTATAGGACTGGTTGATGGCATCCGTGAAAGGAGAGTTCTCAACGTTGTCCTTTGCTGACTGAGCAAAGTGGTCAGGAATCCCTCCCTTCATGCTCTTAACACGAGCACCGATTAAAGCCTCCACCTCCTTGGCTGTTACCCAAGTCTTCTGGGTGTCTGCGCCTCCAGTACCCACTCTCAGGTCTTCTCTTCCTGCCCCTTCTCTGAAATCCACACGATCAGAAGGAATACTCTGCTCTGCCCGAACCGGAGGTTGCCTTACATCCCCTTCCGTAGGAAGAAGCACAAACCTGGTTTCACGGTTCTCTGGGGCAGAAGGAGAAGAAGAGAAGTCAAACTGACGTCTCAAGGAAGGCCTCTGCAGTGGCGCTTCATCCACCTCGAGCCTGCTATGCTCGAATGCTTCCAGCCTCGCTTGCATCAACTGCTGCTGCCTGGTGATTTGATCCAGAGCAGACTACTGCACTTGCAGCATCGCCAAGATGCGATCTGAAACAAAGAGCTCAGTAGGAGGAGGCACGGTCCTCTCTGGTTGCCCAGACGAAGGACTGACTTCAGGAATATGCGCGACAGAAGGTATGAAAGAACTGGCGTGAGGGGTTTGATCCTCAAGCCCAAACACTACTGACTGATCAGCCATGATCTCAGAGAGCAAAAAGGGGGGTCCGTTTATTATTTTCCCACAGACTGCGCCAATTTTGTGAGGGGAAAAATACCGGAAGGACACGCGTCAGCAGCAGCTTCCTCCACGTTCTGGTTTACTGGTAGAAGGTTGGAGCGGAGGGTGTGGCACCCTGACCTGTACTCCGATGGTAAAGTCAGTAGGGGTAGAAGATGATGAACAGTAAACACAAGAACAATCACTGAAAAATACGCAAGGCACCGGAAGCACTGAACACTTAATCTCGGATCTGGGTTCTTGAACAAGTGTCCTGTGCACTAAAAATCACGGGGTTTTTATAGGGCAAGGATTGGTATGGCCATCGATGACCATGGATGGCCATAGGTGTCCATGCCACGTGTCTTTGCACTCATTGCCAAATATCTTACACATATCTGCCGCCGGTTGCATTACACGTGAGAATCTCCTATAAGTCCAATCGGACGGGATCGGGCGGTACGCAGAAGTGACCAGCATTAAATGCCAAGACAGTGCTTTCGGCACGAAATGGGGCGTTCGGCACGCCTGTCGGAATTATGGATCGCCTCCTGATCACTTCCTCCTACGAGTCGGTCTCGTTGTTGACTCAAGCTCGGTTACGGCGTAGATGCCTTAAAATACAGCACGACATCGTTGTCGGTGAGACAACGGACTCGTTGTTCGCGTAACGACAACGACGTTGTCAAGAGCACAACGTTCACGTTGTGCTTTAGACAACGAGCACGTTGTCAAAGCCACAACGGAAACGTTGTTCTGCATGAGAACAAAGACGTCGTAATGCGCACAACGGGATCGTTGTGCATCAGACAACGTGTGACCCCTATATTTTAAGCACGTGACCCCAACTCGTGTCCACGTGTTACTTTCGTGAACAAAACGACAAAAACGAGCTCGTCCCTCAACGCTGAGTTGGTTTTACGAATTTTACCCGTTACCACTATGAAAGTTAATATGTATATTTTTTACTTTTTAAAAATCAAGCTTAAATTGTTTAACCATAGGAGGAGTGAATGTTAACTACTGTTGATGTATGGTAAAAAGGAGGGTGTTGACCAATCAGGACTGTACATTTGATTACATAATCTACTGTGGCAGTAAGTTAAGTACTTCCCTAATTCTTACCCTATTAGTCCCCAAGGACCCCAACTCTATGCATTCTTGATTTCTCATTCCGTAAAACTATTACTTGTTATACTAAAAAAAAAAGTTTGTAACCTAAAGAAGTGAAAGGGTGAGCCAAACTCGACCCACAATATGCTTAATTTGAGCCAACCTGAACTCGGCCAAATTCTGATGTTATTTGCGAGCCAAGCTTGGGCTGAGGTGCTCGGGTTGAGATTAGGCTTGTGCTAAACTTGGGCTAAAGTTTTAAACATTAGGCTGACCTTTGGCTAACCCTAGTCTGACCTGGCCCGACCTGATTGCCACCCATATTCAGTAAAAGGGGATAAAAAATGTTAAAACCTATGATTTATCTCTGAGTTAGCCCTCTCTAGTCCTTTCGAAATCACGACTTTGGAAACTTTTGATTTTTGAGGCTGGGGCTAGCACTTCTCCTACCCGAATTTAAGGTTTTAGCCAATGTTTTCACACCCAGACGGACAATCAAATTGATTGGGTGGCCGGTTCCTGGTCGATCGTAGCCTTTTATGATTAAAAAAAATTGTTTTCCCTTTTTTGGTTGGTTCTTCTAGTTCTTCCCGATTATATAGCTAGTTCTTCGTTTGAATTGAACGATTCTTCTGATTCCCTGTTTTAACGTCGGTTTTGGTGATTTTGAGGACTAGTTAGGTGGCTAGTTCCCAATAGTACCGGCTCAACCGATCGATCTGATCCGGTTTTCAAAACACTGATTTTAGCCTCCTATTGAAAAGTAGAAAAATGTTACTTATTTTGATATGAGGTACAACTTCTAATGTCTCAACTCAATTGGACTTAAGAGGCCTATTTGTTTTTTTTGGTTGAAGGTAACAACACCACAAGGTGAAGCTACAGGCATTAGAAGGATGACGACACACACACACTCACACACACATTCCACAAACACCCTCAACCCATATAAGCTTCACCCAAACACTCCTCAAAACAGGTACCAACCGTTTGAGGCGTGATGAAACTTATAAGGGTAAGAGGGCTCGGTTACCGAACCGATGTGGGACTAAGACCATGATTTGGTTTTTTTGGTTGAAGGTAACTTTAGAGGCTTATTGAAATGGTCTAGATTTTGTAATAACCCGTATTAAATTTGACTTTAGATAATGAAGTCTAGTTTTTAAGACTTGTCAAACATTACCTAAGTGTTGTCGTGAATAATTTTGTTTGGTTTGTATTATGTGAAATCTTATTTATTTTAAAGAAATATATGTTTTTAGACATTTTGTAAAAACCAAAAACAATATTTTAGAAAATTTCTCTCTCGCAAGCTAAAGGGGTGGTAGTAGGAATTTTAAATTCGAAGTACTCATGAAATGAAAGCAGTAAAGATGTGGTGAAAAGAGCTTGGACTGTGACTAAGTAGTAGATCAGAAATGTACAAAATGTGCAACCGAATTAGAAATTGTCGAAAAAACAAAAAAAATTGATTTCAGGGTATGGAATTTGGGGGTTCGGGGAGTAGCTCCGAGGAAATTTTTTTAGGGGTAGGTTTTTTATTTTGAGATTTTTTTTCCCGGTAATGGCTTTGAGGTCGCCACGTGTCCCTATTAATACCCGTTAATTGTGGTGAAGATTCACCCACCTATCCTTGGTTTTTGAAAAAATATCAAATTTCTTTTTGACCCTAGTTTAAAATTTACTAACTCCTAAGGTTAAAATTATTTAAATATTTTTTTCTAAAAACCAAGGATAAGTAGGTGAACCTTAAGATTGGGTGAATTTTAACCATAGTTAAGGGGTGTCAATAGGGACATGTGGCAACCTCAAGGGCATAAGGGGACTCCATTGGGGGGCCCACTATAAATATGACAAAAAAATTTGGGGGGGGGGCACTATATTATATAGGACAAAAAAAATTGGAGGGGCCAAGTATACTAATTTTTTTTTATTTTAATTGAGGAGCCTCAGTAAGGATTTACAAAAAATTCTGTCCAGAGACATTTAAAAGATGGAACAATTCAGAATTTGGAAACATCCATCATAGGAAACAAACAAACACTCACTCAACAGATTGAAGAAATTCAAGCTAAAGCTCCATCTCCAAAGAACCAGCAACAAGAGCATGAACTTCAAAAAGCTCTAGAATTAACGCTTCTTCAAGAAGAAATTTTTTGGGCCTAGAAGTCCAGCATAAAATGGCTTTGAGAAGGAGACAGAAACACTACTTTCTTCCATCTTTCAACCATTCAAAGAACACAAGCAAACCGCATTAATAGAATCACTTCTGAAAGTGGGATTGAGTACTCGGACCCAAAGGAGATTGGAGACTGTATCATTAGTTTTTTCACAACCATTTACACCTCATCTCAGACCGATAATATAGATGACCGCATTGCTGATATCTCCACCTTAGTGACGGCTCAAATGAATGTCGATCTCTGTAAGGATTTAATAGATGAGGAAGTTAAGACAACAGTGTTTCAGATTGGCCCAACCAAAGCTTGAGGACCTGACGGCATGCCTGCCCTATTCTACCAACAATATTGGGACACTGTAGGCCCTTAAGTGATCAGTGTAACAAAAAGTTTCTTCAATGGAGGCTTCTTACTCAAGCAAGTCAATTACACATATATTGTTTTAATTCCCAAAGTTTCACATCCTCAACATATTGGGCAACTAAGACCAATTAGTTTATGTAATGTTCTTTATAAAATCCTTGCAAAAATTTTGATCAGTAGAATGAAGCCTTTCATTGGAGAATGAGTGCACCCTTCTCAAAGTGCTTTCATATCTGGAAGGAATATACAAGAAAACATCTTTATTACCCATGAAGTGCTCCACCATCCGAAGCCTCAAAGGAAAGGACATGGTGGCCTTATGACTCTCAAGCTTGACATGAATAAAGCATATGATAGGCTCGAATGAACTTTTGTTTAAAAAATGTTTTAAAAAATTGGCTTTTGTGGTAGATGGGTTCAACAATTAATGCAATGTATCAATCACTACCGTCAAGTACTCCATCATCATCAATGGTGAGGCTAAGGGGTACATATCCCCTTTAAGAGGCCTTCGGGCAAGGCGACCTTTTATCTCCCTACCTCTTTATTTTAGCCTCCAATTGTTGATGCTTGCCAAGGCCCAAAGACAAGGAGTTATTTATGGAATTAAAATAGAAGGAATAATCCTGTTGTTACTCACAATCTTTTTGCTGATGATAATATTCTTTTTTGCAAAACTAAACTTCATGAAACAAGGAACCTCAAAGACATCCTTGAAGACTTTAGTCAAGCTTCTGGGGAAAAGGTCAACTTCTCTAAATCTGGGCTTATTTTTAGCAGGAATACTGTTCACAAATTTGCAAAAATCATTGCCAGAATGATGGGCATCAGAGTTTTAAAAGAACCAGGAGAGTATTTGGGGTTGCCATCTGTTATTGGGCAATCTAAAGCCAACCTTTTGAACCCTTGAAGGACATAATTAGTGAAAAGATGCAAAGTTGGAAAGGGAAGTTTCTCATTAAGGTTGGCAAGAATGTTCTCATCAAAGCAGTGATCCATGCTATTCCTACTTACACTATGAGCTGTTTCAAGCTCTAGCACAAGATCTGTTGAGAGACATCAACTCCTTTGCTGCAAGATTCTGGTGGGGTCAAGATGGAAGTGAAAGAAAGCTTCATTGGGTGAATTGGGACACAATATGTAGCAACAAAGCTCAAGGCGGAGGGGGATTCCGTGAGATCTCCTTTATTCTAGCACTTCTTCACAAGCAAGGGTGGCTGCTCCTTAAGAATCCAACTTTGCTATGGGGGTGATGAACAAATAGCATCTACTATCCTAAAGAAAATTTCCTACAAGCAAAGTTTGGTTCGCGGCCCTCTTGGGCTTAGGAGAAGTTTGCTAGCAGGTCGGGAACTTCTATGAGCTGGGATTCGGTGGAACTTAGGAGATGGATGTAACATCAACCCTTGGGAGGATGCTTGGATCCCAACCCTTCTCCGATTCAGAGTTGTTTCAACTCGACCTCGCACTTGTCCCTGGCACAGTGTGGCTGAATTTATTAACACACAGAGCAGACTTTGGAACCAAGAAAGGTTATTTCAAGTTTTCTTGCCTCCAGAAGTTAGATAGTAATACAGCAGGAGCTGAAGTTATTGCGCGAGACCACAAATGGTCTATTATTTTAGTTGTTGTTCAAGGCATTCACAGATTAGATCCTCCAAAGTGTCGCCAAATTTTGGTTCAAAAAGGAGTGCTCAGTCTATAGCCTACTTAGTGTAAGTGTTGCCTTCAAAAAAAATAAAATGTCTTCTTACAATAAATTCCACGTAATCTTAAAGGTGCATACGTGATTATGTTTGCTACCCCATGATTACCTCCCAACGAGATTATAGAACCACCGGTTGTTTCATAATTACGTATAACGGATGAAGCATGTAACCACTATTATATTTTTATAATTCAAGCATAAGCAATTATATATAAGTGATTAAACCGATTTTAAAAATCCAAACTAAATGACCCCGAATCAGCTCAAATCAAAGGATGAGTTACTACACTCTTGTTGGAAGTTGTGATGAATTCAACTCGGATTCATGATGACCCGTTTGACGACCCGGATGACCCGATTTAAGGTCAGATCCGTTTGGGTATTTTACCAATTTTCTCTTTATTGTAACCCTAATATAAAATGGATTTTTAGGGTTTTGTTCGTAA
Source organism: Tetracentron sinense (assembly GCA_015143295.1). Lineage (NCBI taxonomy): Eukaryota > Viridiplantae > Streptophyta > Magnoliopsida > Trochodendrales > Trochodendraceae > Tetracentron > Tetracentron sinense. The sequence goes on from CM026562.1 coordinate 31,008,152, forward strand.
GAAAAAAGAAAAAGAAAAAGTGGAAGCCGTTTTTTGAGAGTATTGTGAAGAGGGTTTCCGAGTGATTGTTTGAGAGAAATCCCATTGTTGAATAAAAGAAATCATTGTTGTCCGTGGACGTAGGCATCTTGTGGAACCACATAAATCGTGTCTTTCCATTTGGTTTATTTCTCTCATCAGTTTGTTTTGATTTGTTGATTTTTTTTGGATTCGTTCCAATGTTATTTGCATGCTTTCGCACAACACACCCTTACATATGCAAGACAAAAGACAACAGCAGGGTGGACACTTTTTTATTCATTAATTTTCATTCATTAATTTTCATTCATTATTTTATTCCATAAAGAAAATGAAATCTTAACCGACTGAATAAACCATGATTTCACTTTCATATTAACATGATATTGACTACAGTCCCATCTATGAGTCATAACTTCAAACCCAAACAAGACTCTTTGTGTAATGGACAAATAATAATATAACAATAGATGTATGATTTTAGCGGCTGCTTCTCTGAATGTGAGAACATTTGGTTCTTCCCTTGATTAAAAGAGTAATATTATGGATCGGACCGTGTTTTTTTTAATCTATTTTTATTTACAAATCAAAATTAATGAAAATAGGACTCATCAATTTTTTTTTGGTTATCAAGTCAAAGCCTCGCCTAACCAGGCTTGGGCTCATTTTTTTTTTGGCTTTGGATTTGCCCTGGTGGATGCCCGAGCTGGGCATTCGGGCATCCACACTTCATCGGGCACCTGGCCGGTGATAAAAATGGGGAGGTCATTTCATTTTCTCCCCATGATTTTGACTTCTCCCCACTTGATATCTCTCCCCTTTTTATTGCCAGGTGTCCGATGAAGTGTAGATGCCCGAGTGCCCAGCTTGGGCGTGTCCACCAAAGCAAATCCGAAGCCCATTTTTTTCCCTGACCAGGTTGGGCTTGAACAACCTATGGCCCAGCCCATAGACAGCTCTAGTATATAGACCAAGCTACAGACGGAAAGGGTGACAAATGAATAAGAATAGACAACCATGTGTGTGGTTTTGGATGAATTCCTCTCTAGCCCTAATGGTCTAGTTGGCTTCTTGGACGAGTCGAATCATGATGCATAACTCTAATTAGAAGATTCAATTACTACTAAACCATTTTGTGGTAATATGTTGAAACTAGGCATAAAACGGTGATAAAAATAATAGAAGTATTGCATGGTGACCCGCCCTACTTATAATTAGGGTAAGGCTTGATTTTTCCCCCAAAAATGCTAGCCCTAGTTGCAATCTTCCAAAGACGCAAGTGGTGGCAACAAGTGTCAAACCATCTTCCTATTATAGGGCAGAAATACCATGTGTTGCACCCACCTTGCCTCTGTGGAGTTTTTGACATGCGTGGAGGTAAACACACACATGCACCACTCAGTAAGCTTCACTCAAACAGTGATTTGCAAAAAATAGCCCAAGTCCAGCCCCTGGTTGGGTCGGGTTGGGATTCCGCCGCCACGCCATTACCATCCCTAGGTAGAGGTGTCAATTGGTACAGGCTAACCAGCAGTTAACATATTAGACCCATATTTTTTGGAAGGAATAACTAGGTGGGGGGTCCGGGCATTCTTATGACAAAGTTTATATTCATCTGTTACCCCCACCAAATACCTGAGTATTGGATGGTACCATTTTATATATGGTCCAATTTGGATCCATAGTTGGGTCGGTTTGAACTTTCTAATACTGAACCTGGCCCATTACACCCGTTTATACTGCCATATCCCCAAGCCAATGCACGCAAGGGTAGCACAAACTCGAAAATGCCAGCCCCAAGCTTACCCTTGTGCCCATTCTTTCACATGCTGATATTGGGAGAAAGAAAATACCAATGCAGTAACGTTTGCAGTAATTTCTTCTATGAAATCGGAGTTTATTATTATGAAAAATACCAGCCTGCAACCGAATTTTTCTAAACAGGTACAGATCGAAGTATTATCCATTAAAAAAAAAAAATTCTAAACAGGTACATAGAAGTATTATCCATTAAAAAACACACAAAAAATGAAGTATCAACCAACATGTTGCATGAGTCCGACACAAGGTTTGAAATATCGATAATATCGGCGATATATCGCCGATATATTTCGATATCGCCCATCACCGACACATCTATATGATGTTTTAAAAAAAATACAGCATATCGGAATATATCGGCGATATCGGAGATATATCGGCGATATCTTCCGATATCGCCCAAACAGAAAACCCCTTTTTTTTTTTTTTTTTGTGGAATATTTTTTTCGTAAAACCCTGTTAGGGTTCATTTTGTTTGAAACAAAAAATGAAAAAAATAAAAAGATGAGAGGAGAAAGAAGGAAGAAGAGAGGAAAAAGAGAAGAGAGGAGAAAGAAGGAAGAAGAGGAAAAAGGAGGAAGAAGAAGAGAGGATGAAGGAAGAAGAACATACCCGGAGAATGGAGGTCGCCGTCGCTCACCGTCGCCGATCGCCCTAGCCGGCATGCCCTAGGTCTCCATTCTCCTTTGAGCCGGAGTCGAATCTGAGTCTGCCTTCTTCATATGAGTTATCAGGTTTTATTTAATTTTAAGTGGGTTTTTACATATTAACTGCTAGGTTCTTCCTAATTTGCAAATACACTTTTATGTGTAAACATTTTGCAAATTAGCTCATGGTTTTCCAACAATAAACCCTTGGTTCTGTTAGACTTTTGTTTGTAATTTTTAGTAAAATGACTATTATGTCCTTAAGATTAAACTCATAAAGCCCCTTTAACTGTCCTTGAACTATGGTTAACAAGTTTTAGCCCATGTGGTTAATTTATCTCCTTTTAACTCTTTTAATTGTGGTTAAGATTCACTAACCCTTAAGGTTAAAGCATCTACCCTTGATTTTAAAAAAAAGTAACATCTCTTTCAACTCTCTTTAACCATGGTTAAGATTCACTAACCTTTATGGTTAAAGCATCTATTAGAAAATAAAAAAATAGAAAATTAAAAATCTCTTTTAACTCCCTTTAATTGTGACTAAGATTCACTAAATCCTTAGGGTTAAAGCATTTAATCTTGGTTTTTAGAAAAAAAAATTAAAAAATTAACCCTTTTAATTCCCTTTAACTATGGTTAAGATTCACTAACACATGCTATTCAATAATGAATGAAACATGAATCAATCATACATTATTATCACTTATCAACGCACATCTTTGCTTTATTCTCATTGCATCTCTTATGTACATTGTTATTTTTTAAAATGTTTTTATTCTAAAAAGTGTATTAACATCTATTTTAATATTTCCTGAAGTTTCACTACAAAATTTCATGTTTTGTCACATTTTTTTACAATTTTTTCAAAAATCACCGATAAACGATATATCTTCCGATATATCTCCGATATATCTTTTTTCCACGGCTCGACATGTTGAGCGATATCGACATTTAGAACCTTGGTCCGACATGCCATCCGACCTGATGATTATCACACCATATGAAGAGTGAAATCTTTGTTCTTGAATTTGAATTGACATGTACTAGAAGCTTTGTTTGTTTGGAGGGAAAATGTGAGGAATAAATTTTTTTTCTCGGAAATAAATTCTTTTCATTTTTTAGAGAACCTTTTTTCAATACAGAACTTATTTTGCAGCATTGAAACACAACATTTGATTTTCTTTTTTATAAAAGCAATTAATTGCACCCATTTTCCCTCCAAACAAATGCAGCCCAAATGTTTTTTTTTTTAGCCTAAATGTTTTGGCTTTTAATTATTAGACTATATGCGGAGTAGCATAACAAACTCCAGTCGTGGATCAATTATGGTTGGTGACAAACACACCCTTCAAGCGATTGAGGAGTGCTAGCCCCTTATTCTCAGGCCTTTCTTACTCTCAACCTGAGCCAACCACTTGTCTATTCTTATTGTTAAAGCACACACTTTTTAATTGATTATAATGAATGAACAAGTGGTTGGCTCAAGCTGAGGGTAGAAAAGGCTTGAGAGTGGGGCTAGCATTCCTCTCAAGTGAATGGGCCAGACCAATAAGAGGCCCTATCTTCTTCAATACAATAAACCATGGTGAAGTTGATGTACTGTATGGTTCAATGACTTTATGTCATGTAGATTTGATTATAGGAGGCTGTCCCCTTCTTTCTTTTTTTTGATGAAAAAGGCTATGCCAATTTGACATTGATCTTTTTATCTAGTGCCTGTTCAAGCATGTTACTACTCTCCTTTATCTCCATGAGGCGTCCTACCCTACTCATACATTTCTCACTCTCATTTAACAACCAAAACCTCTTAAAGCATGAACATGTGTTGGTTTTTGGCTGAAGCAAGAACATGTATTGGTTTTCAGTTGAGAGTAGGAAATGCCTGAAACAAGTGCTAGCACGCCTGTTATCTATATAATCATTTTTCTATAACTTTCCTGAGTAATAGATGGGGAAAGAGGGAAGAGTGTAGGTTTGATTGTGACACTATATTCTACATAAATAAAGTTGTGGGTGTAAAATACTACTGAGATGATTTTGGTGCATTCAACAAGGACAATGATGGCATTAATGATAATGCATGTATTGATGCGAGTTGAGGATGTATAGATGCGAGTTGAGGACTCTCTAAAGACAATTGAAAGGAAAAAAAAAATACATGAACGAAAATGGTAAGAAAATAATTGATAACAAATATTGACCAAAGATGTGGTTTTAATATAATACCCTAATCTTTTAGCGAGAATTAGGGGTGAAAGTTGTCCGTTTTGACGTTCTTTTATAAAGAATTTCTGAAATTTCAATTCTCACATCATTTAAAAAATCATGAAATGTGAGTTCTTAATTCTGACCCAAAAGAGAAGGATTTCAATTTTCATTATTGTGAGAACTTTTTAAGGGAAAAAACCCGAAACGATATCCCCCAACTTCATTTCTTTATTTCATCCATCTCTTCTCCTCATATCTCTGTCCCTCACCTTTGGGATGGGATTGGGATTTGATCTGGCAATAGCCAGACCAAAACCATCCGGTGATGGTTTTAGTCGGACATGTGACGATAAAAGGGGAGAAGTCATTTCATTTTCCCCCTTTTTTTGACTTCTCTCCATTTGATATCTTCCCCCCTTTTTATCACCACATGTCCCATTTCAACCTCATCACCGGATGTTTTTGGTCCATTTTGTCATATCGCACATCACACTGACACTGTTCAGACCGTCAGAGAATATACATTATTTCATTTACCAGCGACAATACTTTAGAGATCGTTCGTGTTGTCTTTTTCTGCAAGTTAATGTCTACCTCTCCCCCTCTAAGTTTTGGTTCTATTAAAGACATTGATAATGACTTGCAATGTCCGAAATTTGAAGTAAAATTACAAATTTACTAAAGGCTAAAGAACACAATATTTCCATATGAGGAAGGATTGCAAAGGGCATTCAAAATTTTCACTTTGCAAGTCTAGCAAAAGAATGGACCTACATGATTCAAGTGGCCTGTAAAGCAAATGATGATATTAATGATGATGATGATGGGTACCCGAATTCAAAAAGAAATGATAATTTACAAATAGACGTCCCTAATTTTATTAGGTTGGAAAGTTCAACAAGGAAAGACATCATCATTGAGAGTGAGTCCAATGTGGTTATTGAGATACTTAGTACCAAGTGAGCCGGATCTGGCCCCAACCCCGTTTATGATTTGTTTATGATTTACGTCTCATAAAGCGGAAGGTCCCGGATCGGAGTTTGACTTCCTTCTCCCTATTTAGGGGGCAGCCTCGATGGCGTGTTGCGGGCTCTCGTCGCACCTTCAGGGTTTAGTCTTGACCTGGGTTACCACAAGAAAAAAAGTGAGCTGGATCTCGTCGGTGTCATTTTCATTTATAAGGAGATCAGCCAATTCTCAAACTCCTATATTAGCTAGTAGAGCTTTTCAAGCTACAAATGATAGATTTTTCATTAAGGTGCTCAATTCATTTTTTGATCATGAATTTGGATGTAGGGCTTGATCCCAAAGATAGGAAAGTTATATTGGCAACCAAACATTCCCTTGTGTCATATTTAGAGCTGCACAAAGCCCCGATAGGTCTATTTGTGTGGCTCGGCTTGGCTCGGCTCAGCCCAGTTCAGTACGAGATCAATGATTACCTCCCAACGAGGTTATAGAACCACTGGTTGTTTCATAATTACGTATAACGGATGAAGCATGTAACCTCTATTATACTTTCATAATGCAAGCATAAGCAATTATAAGTGATTAAATCGATTTTAATAATCCAAACTAAATGACCCTGAATCAGCTCACATCAAAGGGTGAGTTACTACACCCTTGTTGGAAGTTATCATGAATTCAACCCGAATTCATGATGACGTGTTTGGCGACCTGTATGACCCGACTTAAGGCCCCACCCGTTTTGAGTATTTTACCTATTTTCTCTTTATTGTAACCCTAATATAAAAGAGATTTTTTAGGGTTTTGTTCGTAAGAAAAATAAAATAAAATAAAATCGGGAGCTGTTTTTGGGTGATTGTTTAAGAGAAATCTCATTGTTGAATAAAGAAAATCATCACTGCACGTAGACTTAGGCATTTTGCCGAATCACATAAATCGTGTCTCTCCATTTGGTTTGTTTCTCTCTTCCGTTTGTTTTCATTTGTTGATTTTTCTTTTGGATTCATTACACTTTTATTTGCACGCTTTTACACAACACACACTTACACATGCAAGACAAAAGACAACAGCAGGGAGGACCCTTGTTTATTCATTAATTTTCATTCATTATTTTAAAAGATAACAGGAGGGAGGACCCTTGTTTATTCATTAATTTTCATTCTTTATTTTATTCCATAAAGAAAATGAAATCTTAACAGACTGAATAAACCATGATTTCACTTTCATATTAACATGATATTGACTACAGTCCCATCTATGAGTCATAACTTCAAACCAACAAGACTCTTTGTGTAATGGACAAATAATAATATAACAATAGATGTATGATTTTAGCGGCTGCTTCTCTGAATGGGAGAACATTTGGTTCTTCCCTTGATTAAAAGAGTAATAGTATGGATCGGACCGTGTTCGTTTTTTTAATCTATTTTTATTTACAAATCAAAATTAATGAAAATAGGACCCAATTTTTTTTTTTTTTTGTTATCAGGTCAAAGCCCCGCCTCAACAGACTTGGGCTCATTTGTTTGGCTTTGGATTTGCTCTGTGGATGCCCAAGCTGAGCATTCGGGCATCCAGACTTCATCGGGCACCTGGCCGGCGATAAAAATGGGGAGAAGTCATTTCATTTTCTCTCCATGATTTTGACTTCTCCCCACTTGATATCTCTCCCCTTTTTATCGCCAGGTGTCTGATGAAGTGTAGATGCCCGAGTGCCCAATTCGGGCATCCACTAGAGCAAATCTGAAGCCCATTTTTTCCCTGACCATGTTGGGGTTGAACAACCTATGGCCCGGCCCATAGACACCTCTAGTATATAGACCAAGCTATGGCCGGTAAGGGTGACAATGTATAAGAATAGACAACCATGTGTGTGGTTTTGGTTGAATTCTTCTCTAGCCCTAACGGTCTAGTTGGCTCCTTGGACGAGTCGAATCATAATGCATAACTCTAATTAGAAGATTCAATTACCATTAAACCATTTTGTTGTAATATGTTGAAACTAGGCATAAAACGGTGATAAATATAGTAGAAGTATTGCATGGTGACCCGCCATAATTAGAATTCGGGAAAGGCCTTGATTTTTTTTTCCAAAAATGGTAGCCCTAGTCGCAATGTTCCAAAGAGGCAAGGTGGTGGCAACAAATGTCGAACCATCTTCCTGTTATAGGGTAGAAACACCACATGTTGCACCCACCTTGTGTCTGTGGAAATTTTTTGACTTAGTGTGTCTGCGACACTCCTCTTTTGTTTTTGGTGGCAGGGTGCATGGAAGGAAACACACATGCATGGATGTAAACACACACGCACCACTCAGTAAGCTTCACTCAAACAGTGATTTGCAAAAAATAGCCCAAGTCCAGCCCCTGGTTGGGTTGGGTTGGGATTCCGCGCCATGCCATTACCATCCCTAGGTAGAGGTGTCAATTGGTACAGGCTAACCAGCACCTAACATATTTTATCCTTTAAGAAAAAAAACAAAAAATAAAGCATCAACCAACATGTTGCATGAGTTCGACATGCCATCCGACCTGATTATCACACCATATGAAGAGTGAAATCTTTGTCGCTGAATTTGAATTGACATGTACTAGAGGCTTTGTTTATTTGGAGGGAAAATGTGAGGAATAAATTTTTTTCTGGGAAATAAAATCTTTTCATTTTTAGAGAACCTTTTTTTCAATGCAAAACTAATTTTGCAGCATTGAAACACAAAATTTGATTTTTTTTTTTCTAAAAACAATTAATTGCACCCATTTTCCCTCCAAACAAATGCAGCCCAAATGTTTTGGCTTTTAATTATTGGACGATATGCGGAATAGCATAACAACTCCAGTCGCGGATTAAAATCATGAGGAGTCGCATAGTGCAGTGGGGCACTGACAACCATGATCAATTATGGCTGGTAACAAACACACCCTTCAAGGCGAATGAGGAGTGCTAGCCCCCTATTCTCAGGCCTTACTCTCAGCCCGAGCCAACCACTTGTCTATTCTTAATGTTAAAGTACACCCTTTTTAATTGATTGTAATGAATGAACAAGTGGTTGGCTCAAGCTCTTATTGTTAAAACACACATTTTTTAATTGATTGCAATGAATGAACAAAACAAGTGGTTGGCTCAAGCTGAGGGTAGAAAAGGCTTGAGAGTGGGGCTAGCATTCCTCTCAAGCGAATGGCCAGACCAATAAGAGGCCCTCCCTTCTTCAATACAATGAACCGGTGAAGTTGATGTACTATATGATTCAATGACTTTATGTCACATAAATTTGATTATAGGAGGCTGTCCCCTTCTTTCCTTTTTTGATGAAAAAGGCTATGCCTATTTGGCATTGATCTTTTAATCTAGTGCTTGTACTATTGCCCTGTACAAGCATGTTACTACTCTCCTTTTATCTCTATGAGGCGTCCAACCCTACTCATGCATTTCTCACTCTCGTTTAACAATCAAAACCTCTTAAGGCATGTGTTGGTTTTTAGCTGAAACAAGAACATGTATTGGTTTTCGGTTGAGAATAGGGAGTGCTTGAAATGAGTGCTATCACGCATGTTATCTCTATAATCATTTTTCTCTAACTTTCCTCTGAGTAACATATGGGGAAAAGAGGGAAGGGTGTCGGTTTGATTGTGACACTATATTCAATATAAATAAAGTTGTGGATGTAAAATACTATTGAGATGATTTTGGCGCATTCAACAAGGACAATGGTGGCATTAATGAGAATGCATGTATTGATCGAGTTGAGGACTCTATAAAGACAAAGGAAAGGCAAAAAAAAAAATTAAAAAAAATACATGAATGAAAATGGTAAGAAAATAATTGATAACACATTTTTTTTTAAGCCACTCAAGAGGAGAGGGGGGTTTGGCATAGACCCCTACCTGTTTAATAATAATAAAATAAAATGTGGGGGGGGGGGAGGACATAAACTTTACCCCTACAACAAACAAACCAACAAAAAAAGATAAAATCAAATGGAGGGGACATAAACCTTACCCCTACAACCAAACCAAGAAAATAAAATAACAAGAAAACAAGAAGGGGACGACGTAAACCTTACCTCTACCAAAACAAGAAGGGGACAAAAGTCTCCTAACCCTAACAAAAAAACCAAAATCAAAGCTTAACAACTTGGATATTTCAAATACCCATTTTGTCCAATCGGCTTAAAGCATTAATCTTAGCTGAGATATTACCAGAAGAAAAAGAGTTAAATATCATCAACTCGCAACCAATATTGACTAAACCATCCGCTACACAGTTGACTTCTCTATAAACATGCTTGAGAGAATAACTATCCAGGAACAATTCTTTTATCTTGATATCCCTATACCAGTTCTTCCAAGAATGAGATCCCCTACCATTCCAAGAGTCAACCAAAATTTTAAAATCAGATTTTATATCATATCAAGATGATGGTACAACAAAAGAACATCAAGAAGAGTCTGCATCTCTGCCCGGTTATTGCTGCAAACATCATAATAAGAAAAGAATCCAGCTACTATGTCTCCATTATGATTTTTGATAACACCTCCTCCTCCCGATATCCCTGGATTGCCTCTCGAGGCACCATCAATATTAAGTTTCATTTTACCTCTGGGAGGAGAAAGCCACTTAACAAAAACCGATAAAAAATAATTGATAACACATATTGACCAATAATACCCTAATCTTTTAGCGAGAATTAGGGGTGAAAGTTGTCCGTTTTGATGTTCTTTGGAAAGAATTTTTGAAATTTCAATTCTCACATTGTTTAAAAATCATGAAATGTTAGTTTTTAATTCTGACCCAAAAGAGAAGGATTTCAATTTTCATTATTGTGAGAACTTTTTTTAGGAAGAAAACCCGATAAAAATGACATCCCCCAACTTCATTTCTTTATTTCATCTAGCTCTTCTCCTCACATCTTTGTCGCTCACCTTTGAGATGAGATTTGATCTCGCGATAGCCAGACCAAAACCATCAAGTGATGATTTTAGTCCGACATGTGGCGATAAAAAGGAGAGAAGTCATTTCATTTTCCTCCCTTTTTTGACTTCTCTCCATTTGATATCTTGCCCCCTTTTTATCACCACATGCCCCACATCAATCCCATTACCGGATGGTTTTGGTCCATTTTGTCAAATCGCACATCACACGGACACTGTTCTGACCGTCAGAGAATATACATTATTTCATTTATCAGAGACAATACTTTAGTGATCGTTCGTGTTGTCTTTTTCTTTTTTCTGGAAGTTAATGGCTGCCTCTCCCTCTCTAAGTTTTGGTTCTATTAAAGCCATTGATAATGACTTGCAATGTTCGAAATTTAAAGTAAAATTACAAATTTACTAAACGCAAAAGAACACAATTTTTTCATATGAGGAAGGATTGCAAAGGGCAATTAAAATTTTTACTTTGCAAGTCTAGCAAAAGAGTGGACCTAACATGATTCAAGTGAGGCGTAAAGCAAATGATGATATTAATGATGATGATGATGATGGGTACCCGAATTCAAAAAGAAATGATAATTTACAAATAGACCTACCTAATTTTATTAGAACAAGGAAAGACATCATCATTGAGAGTGAGTCCAATGTGATTATTGAGATACTTATATTACATAGTCATCGTAATCCATAGAAGATTCGGTCGTTGATTCTCAATTCTCAGTACCAAGTGAGCTGGATCTGGCCCTAACCCCGTTTATGATTTATTTATGATTTACGTCTCATAAAGCCTCATAAAGCGGAAGGTCCTGAGTTTGACTTCCCTCTCTCTCTTTGGGGGCAACTCGTGGGCGTGTTGCGGGCTCTCGTCGCACCTTTAGGGTTTAGTCTTGACCAAGTTACCATAAGAAAAAAATTGAGCTGGATCTCGTCGGTGTCATTTTCATTTACAAGGAGATCAGCCAATTCTCAAAGTCCTATATTAGCTAGTAGAGCTCTTCAAGCTACAAATGATAGATTTTTTATTAAGGTGCTCGATTCATTTTTGATCATGTATTTGGATGTAGGGCTTGATCCCAAAGATAGGAAAGTTATATTGGCAACCAAACATTCCCTTGTGTCATATTTAGGGCTGCACAAAGCCGGATCGGCCCATTTCTGTGGCTCAGCTCGGCTTGGCCCAATTCAGCATGAGATCGGCTTGAATTTTAAGCTCGATCGGGCCGAGCCGAGCCTAAAAAAAAGCTTGAAAATTCAATCAAGGCGAGTTCGGGCCAATCCCTGTTTGATTCGGCCCGACTCGATTGAGGTTCGGTTCGGCTCGAGCTCGGCTCGGCTCGAATATTATTACAAAAATATATATTATTTATATATATAAATAATATAAAATATTATTATTATTATTATTTTTTTAAAAAATATTCAAGCCGAGCTCGAGCCAAAAGCCCGGCTCGAGCTAGTATCAATTTGGGCCGAGCCGAGCTTTGAGCCAGGCTTTTGAATTCGGGTCGAGCTTCGGGCTAAGCTAGAATTCGGGCCTAGAACAACCCTTTCAAGTTGAGTCAAGCTTGGCCAAGCCCGGAAAAACCCAACCCGAATACAGCCCTAGTCATAATCCTCAAGCTTTCAACTTATTCTAATGGTTTTTATGTCAATGAAACCATCCCAGCCTTTATTAAAATCATAACTTTGTAGGAGAATAAAGAAAACTGTAGTTAACTTCTCCGCGAGGACAAGGACCAAAAAAAGCTCATCTACACACATATAGTGTTCATTAAGACGTCTATATAGAAGGCAGAAATATCAAGGCAGCCCTATGAAACTTCTTTTTTGTTTAGTTGGGTCAAGAGGCGTGCTTGCCCTACTCTCATGCCATTCCTCCTCATCTAAAATTCAACACACACATTAAATGAAGATTTTTGATGACAGCCAGGACAAAGGATAGATGTTAGTTTTTTTTATACTAAGAGTATGGATAGAATGGCTCGATGAGTCAATGTTTGATTGTCGATGGGATATCATTCTACTAACAAAACTTTATGGGGACTTAATCACCCTTCATCATTTATAAAAATAATATATATTTAAAAATTATAATGTATTATGTGGTACCCATAAGACTCAATATTACGAATTAAATATTTATTTTGCTATTTTTATGGATTAAAAGATATGACTCTCTATTAATAGAGATGTAGAAGGATTTATTAAAATTATACTAATCTATCGTGGTAACCAAGAAACTCACTATTACGTATTAAATCTTTATTTTGCTATTTTTTTATGGATAAAAACTCTCTATTAGTAGAGAGTGAGGACTCATTAAAATTATACTAATTTAATATGGGATCATAAGACCCACTATTATATATTAAATATCTATTTTGTTAATTTTATGGATAAAGACTCTTTTAGTAGAGAGTTAGAATGACTTATTAAAATTATATTAATCTAATGTGACCCACTATTACGTATTAAATTTCTATTTTACTATTTTTATAGATAAAGACTTTTCGTTCTGATTTTTATATTTTAAAGTCGAAAGCATCAATATTCTAACTATGAAAAATAATAATGTCATAATATTTATTTTTAATATTATTGTTTTTATTAGTAAAAGATTATTACACATGAGTATTGGTTTTAATACATTTATAAGTGGGACCTATTAGTAACTCTTTTCTAAAATTAAATTTAAGTTAATATAAGAAATATTAGATTTAATTACTAAAATACATTTATACAAAATATACTGAAAGTATAATAATGTTGTCTAATACATTTATACTAATGTCGTCTAATTAAAATATATTAAAAATTATATATATATATATATATATATATATATATATATATATATATATTTTAAAATTTATATTTTCATTAAGGATGAAAATATTATACATACAAGGCACACACAGTACTTTTACATGTATATATATAAAAGAGGAGTGCTAGGCAATCGTGCAATTCCTTTTTTTCTAAATTCTCACGGTGGGTGCAACACATAACTTACTACCCTTCAACAAGTTTAAGAAAACAAAATTTTCAAATGAATAAATGACGATTTTTCCCAGTTCTGAAAGCATCAGGTAAAAATAACTTTGTAACTCACATCGTGACAGCTTGGAAATTTGTTACTGTGGCTAGCAAATTAAAAAAAATTTATTAGGGTCAACGCTTATTTACCAAAGAATATTTCTTTTTTCTTTATAGAGTGATTGAGAAAAAAAAGTTACCATCCTCTCTCTCTTATTGTTCTCAAGGGCGTTAATTCACTCCCCAAGAGTGAGGCCTCTTGCCCCCAAAAGCGTTCCTTTTAATTGTGGTTAGTTCTCTTTATCTTTATAAATTATAGTTAATATTTTCTATCTTAGTTTTTTTTTTTTTTTTTGTTGAAAACGATGGTTAAAAATATTAATCTTAAAAAATTAATGAATCTTAGTCATAGTTAAAGGGAATTAAAGAGGATGTGGTGGCTTTTTTTTTTGTGGGGGAGAAGACCCCGCTCCTTGCGGCACCCCGCAAGGACCAGATTATTTTCCTCTTCTCAACCTCTCTCTCTCTCTCTCGCAAAAGTAGAAGTGGTAGGGAGGCACGGGACAAGCTCAAGGAGGCAGGCATACTCTCATCTATCAATGGCGGTTGATCAATTTTACTTAAGGATGCTGATAAAAGATATTGAATCTGTTGAAGGAAAAATGATACATTTTGTGTATGGTTATATTTCATACTTATAGGATTACAGAGACGTAACTCAGTTTACAAAACAGAGATGATCCTTATCCTTAGTTGATAAGGATCAATTGCCTAGCATACAAGGTGATTACCCTTAAGTGATAAGGGTTGATCCTATTTATCAGGAGAACAAACTTTATCTTCTAACATTCCCCCGCAATTTGATGATTGGTAAGATAGCAACTTGGATCTTAAGTATCGAAATTGAGGTCCAGGAAGAGTTTTTGTGAAGATATCAGCTGTTTGATCTTTAGTAGATACAAAACATATCTGCAAATCACCTTGGACTACCCGTTCACGGATGAAGTGGTAATCAATCTCGATATGCTTACTTCTTGCATGAAAGACTGGATTAGATGCCATGTAACTCGCACTGACATTATCACATAAGATACGAGTTGGAGAATGGAGAGGAAGTCCAATATCGTTGAGAAGATATCGAATCCACATTGTATCAGCACAAGTAACTGCAAGGGCACGATATTCGGCTTCAGCAGTAGAGCGGGAGACTGTTGGTTGCTTCTTGCTTCCCCAAGAAATGAGATTAGAACCAAGGTACACACAAAACCCTGTGGTCGATCTCTTACTGTCTGGGCAACCTGCCCAGTCGGCATCAGAGTATGCTTTGAGATCGAAAGATGCCAAGGAAGTGAAGTGAAGACCAAGTCCAATAGAACTTTTTAAGTACCGAAGAATACGCTTAGCAGCAATCAAATGAGATGTAAGGGGCCGATGCATGAATTGACATGCAAGATTGACCGCAAAGGTTATATCTGGTCGTGAAAGCGTCAAGTATTGTAACGCTCCTACTATTTGTCTGTATGCAGTTGGGTCATCAAGGGGAACACCATCTTGTGAGGAAATTTTGGATCCACAAGCAATAGGAGTAGAACAAGGTTTACATCCTATCATATTAGCCCTTTCCAGTAGACCAAGAGTGTACTTGGTCTGAGTTAGAGTGAGACCCGAGGTAGTTCGATTTGCTTTCATGCCAAGGAAGTAGTTGAGATTGCCGAGATCTTTCATATCGAAAGCGGAGTGAAGAGTTCGAATGAAAGAGTTAAGGGAAGTAGCTGAAGAACCTGTGAGAATTATGTCATCGACATAAAGTAGTAAGATAAGCATCCCATGAGAGGATTTGTGCGTGAACATAGATGTATCAGCCTGGCTACATTGAAAGCCACATTCCAAGAGAAATGAACTAAATTTCTCAAACCATGCCCGAGGTGCTTGTTTCAACCCATAAATCGCCTTATGAAGTTTACAAACATATGTAGGGAATTCCTTGTCAATGAAACCTGGTGGTTGATGCATGAAGACACTTTCTTTGAGTGTGCCGTGTAGGAAAGCATTTCGAACATCCAACTGCCGAATAGGCCAATCCTTTCCAACAGCAATTGCTAACACGGTTCTAATGGTGGTGGCTTTTACAACGGGACTGAATGTTTCATCATAGTCCAAACCATGATATTGATTGAACCCCTTCGCAACGAGACGTGCCTTAAATCTTTCAATGCTGCCATCAGCTTTCTTTTTCAGCTTAAAAACCCATTTACATCCCACCACATTATTGCTTGAGGTAGATGGAACAAGAGACCATGTGTGATTCTTCAACAATGCATTGAATTCCTCAGACATTGCATTTCTCCATTCAGAAGATCTGGAAGCTTGTGTGAAATTGGATGGTTCATGATAACTATCAGATAAATGAGCATGGAAGGCAGCCGGAATAGGATGTCTTGTTGCACTTGTTGCAAAGAATGTTCGCGGTTTTAACGTTCCATCTTTTGACCGAGTATTCATGGGATGAATGGAGGATACAATAGGAGGAGCCCCTAAAGCATTGTCAATTATATCTGGCCGAACAGAATCTACAGATTTTGGAGAAGCTGTTGAGGAGATAGCATGTCCCAAACAGGGGCGGAGCCAGGAGGGGGCCTGTGGGGGCACGTGCCCCCACTCAACTTTTGCAAAAAAAAAAAAAAACTAGTTTTAGTTTACATTAAAGGGCTGATAGCCCGTGATAACAGGGGCGAAGTCTGGCTGAGCACCTATGGAAATGTTTTTTTTTTTTGGTTAACTGAATACGTAAGTTAAAAGAGAAAAACCAAAAAACAAAGGAAAGAAAGATTTGGGGGTTAGGACTCGAGACTGTAGTCTCAGCCAAACCCCTCTTCAATCTTCCTCAACCTCTCATGCATCCAGACTTCCAAGGCTCCGACCTCTGGCTCCGGCCACCTCACGAGTCACGAGTCACGACCGACTTCGTCACTTTGAGTATTCTGGTTACTGGTTAGTCTCTCTCTCTCTCTCGTCTCTACCCTCTTTCTCTCTCTCTCTGACTCTCTCTCTCTATTGGAGTTGGGCTGTTGCCTGTTGGAGTCTTGGACTCTTGATAGTTGATAATCTTTGTTAGGATTTTGCTAGGTGCTAGCCCCAGTTGCAAGTCTTCCACTGTTCCATAGACCCAACTTGGTGGCTAGTGGCCACAGCCCACAAATATCAAACTTTTTCTGCTTTCTAATTTTTTTTATTTGTAAATATGGCTAATCTTGATTCTGTTACCTTCCAAAAAAAAAAAATCTTGATTATGTGGAACTTTTGGAGTAAATGTGATTAGGGATAGCACTCATCTCTTTGGCAATTTGTATAAATTAAATTAATAAAATTATAATGGTAAACTGATAATATTGCAGTAATGGTGTATTTGGATTTTGGAGAATTGGGGCATAAAACTTGATAAATTTTTCTTGGGATTTTGGAATCAAAATTTTTTTTTTTGTGGGATTGCAGGCTTGCAGTTGAGGCCTGAGATTGTAGTTTGTATTCTGTAGATAAAGATTCAGGATTCTCCTATTGGGTTGAGAGTTGCCGACTTGCCGTTGCCGATTTGAGACTTGAGACTCAGTTCTTCTCCAGTGTGGTATTTTGCTTCTCTGATATGATCTTGAGGTGAGAGAGTTAATTTTTTTGGTCATTTTGGATTATTTCATGTAATCAATATTCATGTTAGTATAATTTTAGGCTTATTTGGGCATTTGGGTGAATAATCATGAATGTTAAATAATGATAATTGTCTAATTGATTTGATTATTTGAATCCCTTTTTTTAAAAAATCTTTTGGGTGTTTTTATAGCTTTGTAATGCTGATAAGTGATAACTTAACTGATTGGTAAATCATGAAAGGTAATTGATTTGATTTGATTATTTGTATGCTTATTTTAAATATATATATATATATATATATATATATATATATATATATATATATATATATATATATATATATTGAGTGTTTTTGTAGCCATGACTTGGTTGATTTGCATAAATAGTTTTTGTATAGTTTTTGTAATTCTATTTGTGATTATTTCTATTAAAACTTCATGTCATTTATATTTTCATGTAATTGTGTTGCATTTTTCTTACCAATATTTCATGTTCAATTATTTGAATCATATGTATATTTACGTTTAGTAACTTAGTGAGTAGTGATAATTATATTCTCTACACACAACTATTGTAGGAAATAAGAATTAGAAAATATGTAACTATATAGAATGATGAATTTATATGATGGAAAAAATGTGTAATTTGGTGGTGCTCCCCTATATAATGGATGACATACTCTAGATTATATATAAATATTATTAAATTGATTTAATTTTTATTGAATCAATTTTATTTTTGTACCAGTTATGGACAAGTTTCTCAAAAGAAAATCAATGACCGACCTATCGCCGCCTATCCTTAAAAAAGATTGTCGTGATCAAGTGCAACCTACCTCTTTGCCAAGTCATTCGGAGGTTAACTTGACAGATCTTCCTGCAGATGCCGGGTTACGAATTCAAATTTCAAATTACCATCCTAATGACCAGGATGAAATCTGAAGAACATATTTGCAAAGGGGTCCTTGCCAACCTCGTAATCACAATTTTCCTAAAACAAAATTTGGAAAAAAGTTACGACGGTTTAATCCTTCTGGTTTAATGAATATGGTAGCTGGTTAGAATACAGTATAATAAAAGATGCTGCGTTTTGTTTATGCTGTTATCTTTTTAGGCTTGATAATTATAGAGAGCAAGCGGGTTCTGATTCTTTTGTAATCGAGGGATTTACTAATTGGAAAAAGAAGGAAAGATTTGAAATTCATGTTGGAGGTCCCAGTAGTGTTCACAACCAAGCTTATAGAGCGTGTCAAGATTTATTAAATCAAAAGCAGCACATCCAGACAGTTTTTTCGAAGCAATCAGATCAAGTGCGAAGGGAATACCGAGTCCGTTTGAATGCATCGATTGATTGCATTCGGTTCATTTTACAACGAGGATTGGCTTTCCGTGGACATGATGAATCCGAGGACTCAAAGGACAAAGGAAACTTTCTTGAACTGTTGCAATTTCTTGCCAATCACAATGAAAGTATTAAAAAAGTCGTGTTGCAAAATGCTCCTGAAAATCTCAAATTGACCGTGCCTGATATTCAGAAAGACATTGTAAATGCGGCTGCCACTGAAACCACTAATGCTATCATCAACGAGGTTGGAGATTTCCTATTTTCCATTTTGATTGATGAATCTCGTGATATATCTATCAAGGAACAAATGGTTGTTGTTTTACGTTATGTGGACAAGCGGGGATATGTGATTGAACGCTTTTTATGCATCGTACATGTTACTGAAACTACAGCTATATCACTCAAAGCGGCAGTCGATGAAATATTTTCGAAGCATGGACTGAGCATAACGAGATTACGTGGGCAAGGTTATGATGGGGCTAGTAATATGCAAGGTGAATTCAACGGCCTTAAAACGCTCATCATGAAAGAAAATGAATATGCGTTTTATGTTCATTGTTTCGCGCATCAACTTCAATTGGCACTTATTGCTGTTGCAAAGAAACACAATCGAGTTGGTTTGTTCTTCACCTTGGTTTCTAATGTGGTGAATGTTGTTGGAGCCTCATGCAAACGTCGTGACATTCTTCGAGAGAAACAAGCTGATAAAGTTATTGAAGCGCTTAGTAGTGGTGAGCTTTCAAGCGGGCAAGGCTTAAATCAGGAGACTAGCCTAAAACGGGCTGGCGATACCCGTTGGGGCTCGCACTATGATACACTGATAAGCTTGAATGTCATGTTTTCCGCTGTGATTGACGTACTTGAAATTATTGATAAAGATGGTTCAAGAGGCGAACAAAGAATTGAAGCGAATGCCTTATTAGATTCGACGCAGTCTTTTGAGTTTGCATTTTTCCTACATTTGATGAAAAATATTTTGGGAATTACAAATGAATTATCAAAGGCATTACAGCAAAAAGAACAAGATTTGTGAATGCCATGGCCCTGGTACGAGTATCCAAGCAAAGACTGCAAATGATGAGAGATAATGAGTGGGATTCTCTCCTAACTGAAGTTTCTTTATTTTGTGTAAAACAGAATATCGCCATTCCTAACATGGATGACAAGTTTGTAGCCCCAGGGCGATCACGACACAATGCTGAAGATATCACAAACTTGCATCGTTACCGTGCTGAATTTTTTTATACTACAATTGATATGCAACTTCAAGAACTCAATGATCGTTTTAATGAGGCGAACACTGAATTACTTCTTTGCATGGCATGCTTGGATCCAAGTGATTCATTTTGCACATTCGACAAGCAAAAATTGATTCGTCTTGCTGAATTTTATCCAGTCGAATTTTCAGCAATAGATCTCATGGCACTGGACAATCAGCTTCAGACTTACATTATGGATATGCGCTCCAACAGTGAATTTTCAGATGTGAAAGGAATTAGCGGCCTTGCTGAGAAGATGGTCAAAACGAGAAAAAACATATTATATCCACTAATTTACTTGTTGGTGACACTCGCGCTAATCCTATCAGTGGCCACTGCCACAGTTGAGAGAGCATTTTCTGCAATGAAAATTATAAAGAACCGTCTACGCAATCGAATGGGAGATGAATGGATGAATGATTGTTTGGTCGTATACATCGAGAAAGACATATTTGATTCCATCGAGAATGAGGCGATCATTCAACGGTTCCAAAATATGAAAACCCGTCGAGGTCAATTGTAAAAATCTTTTTTTTGTATTAAGAAATGATTTTTTGGTGTAAACAATGTAATTAATGTATTTATGTTAATATATTGTCCTTTTTTGTTATTTGCAATTGGTAAAAAGTGTGGCAAATTAGTTATTGGCAAAATTGATCGACCATCGTGTGCCCCCACTACAAGAAAATCCTGGCTCCGCTTTTGGTCCCAAAGTTGTCTGCGAATCAGCTGGAACACTTGGGGCAATTGGGTTGCTGCACAGGTCCACAACGAGATCAGTCACAGGAGCATCAAAGGGATTGGCAAGAGCTGGACTGAAGGTAGACCCGGAAGTGTTTGTAGGTGCTGGATTGCATGCAGCCGCAACAACAGTAGAGGTGTCCAAAGAGGCCTGAGAGGGATTGAACCCCATTTGACTATGAGGCAATTGAAAGATTGTCGGGATGCACCCTGGAATTGTAGCCAGATCTGAAGGAGGTGTGGGGGTTGTCCTGGAATGAGAGACCGAAGGAAAGTGTCTTCTTGAAATAAGACATGCCTAGAGATGTAGATTCTGCCAGAAGAGGGGTCCATACACCGATAACCTTTATGAGAACTGCTGTAGCCAAGAAACAAACACAAGGACGATTTGGGGCTCAATTTGTCACGCCGTGTAGCTCCAAGAAACGGATAGCATGCACATCCAAATGTGCGAAGAAGGTTATATCTCGGTGGTCGTCCAAATAGAATCTCAAATGGTGATCTTTGATGAAGAGTGGCCGTGGTAACCTATTAATCAAGTAAGTGGCAGTGTGGACAGCTTCCATCCAAAATGACTTAGGCAAAGAGCTGTGAGATAAAAGAGAATTAGTAGTTTCAATAATGTGTCTGTGTTTCTGTTCGGCCACTCCGTTTTGTTGAGGAGTGTATGGACAAGATAGGCGATGAACTATCCCACAATCATCTAGTAGTGCTTTGAAAGCACTATTAAGAAATTCCCCTCCTCCATCAGTTTGGAGAAACTTTATCTTAGTTGAGAATAGATTTTCAGCTAGCTTCCGAAAGTGTTTAAAGCATGCAAAACTTTCAGATTTAGCACGCATAGGGTAAAGCCATGTATAGCGACTATAGTCATCCACAAAAAGAATATAGTAACGAAAACCTGAAAATGATGGAATGGGGGATGGTCCCCAAACATCGCTGTGAATGAGATATAGAGGAGAAGGTGCATTATGTAGAACTTTATTAAAAGGAAGCCGATGATTTTTAAATAATGCACAGTCAGAACAAAAATCTCGTTTATTAGATAAGGATGGACCAAGACATTTATTTGAAAATAAAAATTGAAGAACTGGAGGAGACGGATGACCAAGTCTTCTATACCATTGAATTGAAGGAGAAACGCTACTGTGAAGAGCAACTTGAGGAGATCTTCGTTGGATAGGCATGGGATAGAGGTCGCCATTAATTGGGCCTTCCAGAAGGCATTTCCCCGTGCGAAGGTCCTTAATAGAGAATCCCCATGGATAAAAAGAGAAGAAACAATTGTTATCCTTAGTGAAGGAAGCAACAGATAACAAATTCTTAGAAATTTGAGGTACTAGGAGTACTGAATTGAGAATGAAAGAATTTGAAGAAGTGCTAAGTAGAGATTTACCAATATCAGAGATAGCAGTACTCTGACCATTGCCAACCAACACATTGTCTTGCCCTCGATATGGTAGGGCATGATGAAGAAGGGACGAGTCATTTGTCATGTGACTTGTTGCTCCAGAATCCGGATACCAGTAGTCATCTGGAGAGGGGGCCAAAGACATGGCAGTAAAAGCCTGAGGAATGTCTTCCTGAAATGTATGATTGAACCGGTCCCTACAGCGGGTGGCTGTATGCCCATGGCGGTTACAAATTTGGCAGGTGATAGGAAAACGTCTGAAGCCATCACGCTGCAGATCATTGGGCTGATTGTTTACCTATCGAGAATTAATTTGATCACCACGATTGTCACCGCGATACCGAGAAGGTCTTTCATTGGAGCGAAAGCGATTAGAGTGGCGCCCACGTCCTCTACCTCGGCCACGTGAGGGAGGAGCCGGCTGGCGATCGGAAAAAAAGGCTTGAGTTGGATCTGTGGATCCAATTGGATTGAATTGCAGAATACGTTGCTCATGAATTAGAAGTCTGGAACGAAGCTCGGAAGAGGATATAGGTTCCACCCGATTTGTTATTGTTGTAATAAAGGCTTCATAATCATGTGGAAGTCCTCCAAGAGCATACATCACCATGTCCCGATCGGGAACAGGGTCGTCAACCGCAGCTAAAGCATCACTAGTGCTTTTGATTTGATTAAGATAATCAGTCATTGATGTAGTTCCTTTGCGCAATGTTTGAAGAGATAATCTCAATTGCATAATTCTTGCCTGGGAGTGTTGAGTAAATGTTTGAGCCAGGAGATTCTAGATTGCTTGGGAAGAAGGAAGGCCACGGTCTGGGCAAGCACACTTTCAGTAAGTGTGCTGTTGAGGCAGCTCATGACATAGCTGTCAGAACGTTTCCAATTGATGAAATCTCGGTTGAGGAGGCCGTCACCTAGCTGGGAAGGTGGGGAGGGTATGGAGCCATCAACATACCCGAATAGATCTTGTGAAACCAAGATCGGATGGACTTGACAATGCCAAAGAAGATAGTTCGCACCGTCCAGTTTGATGGAAACAAACTGAGTAATATTTGATATGTTGAGATGGGAAGGGTGGATGGAAGGAGAGCTAGCGCTGCCCTTCTTTGGGGATTGCTCAACTGAAGATTTTTCCGCCATTGATGAAGAGGACAAGAGAGGCTCTATTGCATTAAAAGATATTGAATCTGTTGAAGGAAAAATGATACCTTTTGTGTATGGTTATATTTCATACTTATAGATTACAGAGACGTAACTCAGTTTACAAAACAGAGATGATCCTTATCCTTAGTTGATAAGGATCAATTGCCTAGCATACAAGGTGATTACCCTTAAGTGATAAGGGTTGATCCTATTTATCAGGAGAACAAACTTTATCTTCTAACAACTGATAGGCACACCCCACTTTTTGATGACTGCACACCATTAGTAAAAGTTACAGTTTGCACACAATTAAATTCCTAAAATTACTTGTACACCCTAAAAATTAAAATATTAAAAGTATAAAAAACTATTTTTAATATTAAAATATTAAAAAATCTAAAAAACTATTTTTTAGAAGATGAGGAATACACTGAGAAACCTGAAGGTGATTATCAGGAGGAGGAGAATTAATTGGATAGATATCCATACTTTCGAGTTTAGGTTTATTAGACTTTTAAATTGATGAGTTGTTATAAGATATTATGGAGAGATGTTTAGGTTTAAATTGATTGATATTTGAGATCATGGTGGATATATGATTCAGACTATTAAGATTCAGTTTATGATTGATTTTAAGATTAAAAAAATTAAAAAAACTTTTTAAGTCCATGTTTTAGTATGCTTTATAAGCTCATGTTAAGATAAGTTTAAGATAAACAATATTACAAGTTAAATTTCTATCTGGCGTAGATGGGATGCATAACACAAATGTAACATTGTCTGTGACATGCGTTTTAACAACATGTAGCACTCCTTTGTACCAACAAAAATACCAGATTTGAGGGGTCATCATTTCTTAACATGTAACAAAAAATCAACATAATCCAAGATGTCTATATTGTCTGATTGGATGTTGAAATTATTTGTCATTAACCTTAATTAGTTAGCATTAATTTCTAAGGTTAATACGATTCAACTTAGGTTATAGTTTATATCGTTTGATTAGATGGTGCAGGCTTCTTAGATTGGACCATTTTTTTCACATATTAGGAAAGGGACCCTCACATTGAGTTTTTTTTTCTTTTGACCAAAGGAGAACCCCAACTTGTATCAAAAGCAACTCGCGAAGAACCCTATACACAAGCAGATGGGCTAATTCTATGGGATCTTTTAACCTCTATCAAAATTATAGTTCTTCCAATGCTGCCAAGCCCCACTCTCTTCTCTGTTCTATTCTAGGCATCAGTTTACTTACAATAAATATGAGCCAATAGTTCTTACAACAATTAATTGAAACAAAACCTGCACGTGCAACTTTTAACCTCTACCGCACCCCGCCCTCTTGCGCCATTGGTTGGGGTGTAGCCTACAGAGGTGGGAGGTCAGGGAATCAAATCCCATCGGGTACGAGTTGCAAGAACTCACCTACCCAATGCTAACCCTTAACAACCTAACCGATTCAAGATTACTAAGATAGGTACATAATAACTCCAGCAAAAAAAAAAAACAAAAAACTTTTAACCTCTTCCAGAATGATTTTTTATTCTTCTAAGGACCTGTTTAGCATCACTCCTAAGGAACAATTCTCTATTCCTTGAAAATAGAAACGCTTGAGTTTCTATTCCCAAGGAATATAGAATTGTTCATTAGGAACAAGCGTTTCTATTCCTAAGGAATAGAGAATTATTTATTAGGAATAATGCCAAACGGGCCCTCCATCTCTTACTCTCTTATCTATTCTGCACTCTAGATGTCGCTTTACTTACACATTATGTATATGAGCCAACAGTCCTTCTAATAATCAATTGAAACATAACCAGCATGTGTAGGGCCAATAGTATTATATAATTGAGTAGATTTTTGTTTGTTTGGGGGCATGTTAGAGCTATGGCCCACCAAGAGTAGTTGATTTTTGTTTGATTGGGCTACGTGGGAGCTATGGCCCATCTGAAGTGTCTCATCAATTTCACATAATCCAAAAATGTCATATATAGTTGTTTTTTTTTTTTTTTGGTCGAAAGTCATGTATAGTTGTTCAATGGTGAGTAATTCTTTTTGGCTGACTAAGTAATTAACCTATCACCAAAAAACAAAAAAAAAGAAGTTATTATATTACTTAACTAGTATATTATAATTAATGGGGTCGTTATTCTTTCCACCCAGTGGACGTGCACATATACAAGCTGGCACATATCCCTTTCCCCGTCTCTTAATAGTGGTTAAGCTTAACCAACTCGGTCTTAATTTTTTTTCTCTAAAAACCAAGATTAGATTTATTAACCCTAAGAATGAGTGAATCTTAACCACAATTAATAAGTGTTAAAAAGGACATGTGGTAGAATGGACTTATTCCTTTATAATTACTATTAGAAAAACCCACTAGGGGTTGGTGCAATTGGCTAGCATCTCGGGTATGCTCCTTATGGTTGTGTGTTCAACTCTCACTCCTTAACTTATCCTAATGTTGGTGTATGTAGGAAACATTTGAGTGGGTCGGTGCGGACACCCGGATGGACTAGTCCATGCTTTGAAGGGTTTGGGAGGACACACTCTTTGTTACCAAAAAAAATAAAAATAAATATATTATTATTATTAGAAGAGTGCTATCCCTAATAGCAAATTTGAAAATTTCCCAAACTGTCATGGTGGGTGACACTTGTCATTGCAACCCATTTATAAGGTTATAAATTTTTTTTTTAAAAGAAGGTTATGGCTGTTGTGAATAATAGACCTGACGGAAAAGATAAACAAACATACACAAAAGAGAAAACACAAGAGATACACGTGGTTCAATAATAACCTGCCTACTTACACAGGTCAAGATCCGATTGTTTCTTCTTTATTTAAAGAAATTTTGAGAAACTAGTACAATGACACTTTTCTCCCAAATTAAATCCCAACCCAAGCCCAAAGTCTCGTGTACACCCCACTCAAGTAACATATAAAAATAGCCACATGTCGCAACCACTGTGACTCCATGATAATTTAGAAAGTTGTGAGGGATAGCAATAGCATTTCTCTTTGCTCTTATAATTAATATAGGGTGGTACTACATGCACCAAAATATTTGATGACTATACTTCATTAAAAAATTTCTTATATTTTAAAGTTTTCTATATTTTTATATGTGCACACCAATTATAGTTCATATGTTCTTCAATCAGCTTTTTCTCTATTCGTCATCATCTTTTCATGACCTTAATTCGTCATTACTTCTCCATTAACCAACATTTTCTCATTTTTTAGTTTGACAAATTTTTTTATTTAAGATTTTAGTCATTCTATAAAAAATTAAATTTTATGATTTCTCATATGCCCTTGATTCTCTTTGTTTGATCGATAGTTGTTCAATATTCAATTATTTGTTCGGCAATTCTGATTATTTGAGACTTTCGTCATTCTATCAATTCAACGAAATTGATAAAAATAGGAGAACAAATGGATTAATGATATTGAAATTTTTGTACACCACCCAAGTGTACATAATACATTACCCATGAATATTAGATTTGGATGAATCATAAATCCGGAGGTCACGAGTTCGATTCTTGACTCCCCTCACTAACAGTTGCATGAGGTGGGGGTATTCCCTATGTAACCCATGAGACTAGTCTGAACTTTCAAGGCTCAGGATATCCATGGTTATGAAAAAAAAAATTGAATATTAGACTTGAAAACCCACACTCTTTAATTACACGTGGTATTGCATTATTCATTATTAGGTAAAGTGACTCTTAAAAAAATAAATTAGCATTACTCTTTATTCTTATTGTTAATAAATTAGAAATTTAGTGAGTAATTATAAATTTTATAAGTAATTTTTTTTATTTTAATATACATTTAAAATTTTAAGAAATTAACGATGTATAGTCATCATTTTAAAAATAAATAGGAACCAGCCATCAAATATTGAGGTGCATCTAACATAACAACACAGTACCTGAATGTATAATAATTTTTGGTTATTTTGTCATCCATAAAGTGGAAGTTATTCTATACATCATGATATACCGTATTAAATATCTTGTGAAATACAGTAGACTCTCTTGTAATTAATAACCTTGGTGGAAAGAAATTATATTAATTATAAGAGAATATTATATATAAGAAACACCACTCAAAAAAAAAAAAAACAAAAGATTTTATGTTAATCCATCGAACAAGTTAATAACATTTGGACCTATAAAAAATATTAAAAAAAAATGGTTGTCACTTAACACCTACAAATCTCATAATGTCTAATGATTCTTCATATTGTCGGGTTTTCTCTTGCATCAATGTATATTGCCTTTTTTTAGGTGAGTAAGGATATCATAATTTACAACTTTATCTTCCTCTAACTTCCATTAGCTAACATTTTTTTTGTTG
The DNA here is from genome assembly GCA_015143295.1 of Tetracentron sinense. Classification (NCBI taxonomy): domain Eukaryota; kingdom Viridiplantae; phylum Streptophyta; class Magnoliopsida; order Trochodendrales; family Trochodendraceae; genus Tetracentron; species Tetracentron sinense. The sequence goes on from CM026562.1 coordinate 31,035,690, forward strand.
TTACTTCTTTTTACATATTTTTACTATTCTCTTCTTCTTTAATATCATTTTCAGTTGCCATCGCAAATAAATCTTCATCCTTAAACTTTTCATGCATTATTTCTTTACCTGTTGGATGAATAAGCTTTTCAATACTCAAGGGTTCTGTAATGTACAACATTTTAAATTTCTCAACAAGTAATTCCTCAATGAATGCCTCCACCGTAAGGATATTGGATATGGTAGCTTGAGTGACTTCAATGTCATATGTGTCCTCAACCCACTTTTGCAATTCCTTCTGTTTTATATTTAAGTTCTTCTTATTATGCTTGCACTTTCCTTATGCATGGCGGAAGTCAATGTTGTAAACCTTTCACAACGATTGGCGATATTGTCATTTTATCCATAATACCACTTCCATTTGTGATGTTTCAATCCCTTATAATTGTCATTATATTTAGACAAACTAGATCTGTATAAATTGAATTTTATAAGAACCCATGAAAACACTATTAATGACCTTCGAACTTCATATAAATATAGTATAAAAATCTCTCTTATAATTAATAATATACTAAAATTTTCATAAAAAATTATTAAATAACAAGTATAAAAGATTATTAATTATACACTAGAGAACCAATTTGATCCTTTACAAATTTATTAATTATTAGAGATTATTAAGTTATAGAATATTAATTATAAAAGCGCTACAACCCATGACGTCAAACACCATTGATTAGGGACGTAATCTTCTCCAGTTGTAACCAGTTTTTGGCAAAACCGGTTACACCCCTGAGGTGGCCACATGTCCCTTTTGACACATTTTAATTGTGGTTAAGCCCCATTCACCCTTAGGGTTCACTCAACTATCATTGGTTTTTAGAAAAAATAATAAAATAATTTTTTAACCGTGGTTAAAATTGATCATCCTCTAGGGTTAAATTTTTTTAAATGTTTTTTTCTAAAAACCAAAGATAGGTGAGTGAACCTAAGGGTGAGTGAATCTTAACCACAGTTAAATGGCGTAAAAAGAAACACGTGGCCACCTTGGGAGTGTAACCGGTTTTGGCAAACCAGTTACAACCGGAGAAGATTACGAGTCCATTGATTAAAGGTTCCTCGAATGATCCGAAGAGACCATTTTAAAAAGAGTAGTGATAGGCAGACCCATGGATCCCATTAGCTAACCTAAGACATCCACCCATTGGTGGATGCCTCCCCTCTTAAATGCTCACTACAATTAATGAGCATTTAAGAGGAGAAGCATCCACCAATGGGTGGATGCCTTAGGTTAGCTAATGGGATCCATGGGTCCGTTAACTATTTTCCTTTTAAAAATGATAGGTAATCAACTACCAATTCTTGCTTGCGGAGACCAATAACGTCTCAATCAACCAGGTTGGCTAAAGTCCAACAGGCCGCCACAGTACGTGAGAAATAGCGTATCAGTACGCGACGTGTAGTTAAAAAAAAGGGGATTGTTATTGTATACGCCCTCGATAGCGGGATCGGATTTTTTCCTGCCATTGCTAGGCCAAAACCGTCTGGCCCATTCACAGCCATTTTAAATGTCCTTTTAACCCAAGTTAAGCAATTTTAACTCTTATAGTTAAATTTTTTTAATATTTTTTAAAAATCAAGGTTACATGGGTGAACGAGGTTAATAAATCTTAATCAAAGCCAAGAGGTGTTAAAAAGAGACACGTATCAACCTGTTGGATGAGGATAGGACGGTTTTGGCCAGTGCCAGTGCCAGACCAAATCCCATTTCCTCAATAGCAAAATCTTAATGTTATGTAGATTTTTTTTATAAAAAAACTTAGTATCAAAATTTTATATAGAGTGCCCCCCCCCCCCTCCCTCCCTCCCTCCCAACTATGAGTTAATGGCCTCCCAAATTTTTACGCGCGCTCTGTCGGTCTTCCTTTAGCTGGGGTTAAGCTTAATAAAACTAATGTTAATATGTTTCTTCTTCTAAAATCCAAGATTAACCTTGGGGGTGAATGGATCTTAACCATAGTTAGTAGGTGTTAAAAGCTATACATGACAACAAGTAGATCCTCCTTCACGTGTGATTAAGCTTGATCAACTTAAGTTAATATTTTTTTTCCTTAAAAAAAAAGCTAGATGGATGAACCTTAGGAGTGAATGAATCTTAACCAAAGTTAGTGGGTGTTAAAAAGGGACATGTGGCGGTTGTAGATACCCGAGCATCCCACCAAAAAGAATAATTTTTCTTATATATAAAATATAAATAATAATAATAATACAATTAATTTTATTTAAATAATAGCTCTCCAGGATCGATTACCAAAAAAATAATTTCGGGGGTGAAGACGCAAACTCGAAATTCATTAATCTTCTAAATACATGAACTTTGGCCCCTTCAAAGAAAAATTCCTAGCTTCACACTTGTGGGACGCCATCCGGGTTTTTTTTTTTACCAAATAAGATAACAAGAAAAGGAGAATATCAAGGATTTATCTGACAATTGATCAATCCCTTTTGTTCATCTTCACTTTCCTCTCTCTCTCATCACTCATGGTATTCACTCCCACTTCATATTTGAATATTGATCTGGTCTGGTCTGGTCTGGTCAGTAAGAAAATCTGTGAATTTAGCTGTGGAATTCCCACTGTTAGATTTGTTTTTATTCTGATGGTATCAAACTATTTATATATTTTTTTAATATGTGCTATGAATGATTTTCCTTCAAGTTAGATTCTAAGGTAACTTTGGGTCTCTCTAGACTAAGGTGAAATTGTATTATTGTTAGATTTGGAAGGAAGAAAAAAAGGAAAAAAAGGGGTGGATAGATTTTATGATGTTCTAAGAATGGAATTTTTCAAGATCATTTCCTTTTTAAGGATCTATTTGGATACGGAGTGGAGCTGAACCTGCCAGACCCATAAGGGGCTCCATCTTCTTCAATACAATGAACCATGGTGATGAAGTTGATGTACTTTCCACCATCACTTGTGGTGTAGTTGAGTTAACCAAAAAAAAAAGTTGATGTACAATGGTTCAATGATTTTATGTCATGTTGATTTGATTATAGGAGGCCATGTCCCTCTCTTTTTTAGATGAAAAAGGCTATGCTCCTACTTGACAGTGATCTTTAGGTCTAGTGCTTGTACTGTAGCCCAGCTCAATTATGTTAATGTTACTACTCTCCTTTATTGAGGCGTGCTATCCCTACTCATCCATTTCCTAAAAACCAATACTTGTTATATCAATCACGTGCTAGTTTTTGGATGAAACAAAGACAAGTGGTGGCTTTTGGCTTAGTGTTAAGGAATACTTAACGTAGGTCGAGCGCCTCTTATATCTATAATCATTTATACCCTATGTTTGATTGTCGAGAAAATAAGTAAAAACATGAAAAAAAAATAAAAAATTAGACGCAACACAACTAAAAGTTGTATTAAAAATCCAAAATTCTTATTTCTTTTTCATGTTTTTACCTATTTTCTTGACAACTAAACATAGCTAGGGAAAAAGAGGGAACGGGTTCTGTTTGACTGTGACACTAATTTATATAAATAGAGTTGTGGGTGTAAGATATTACTAAGATGATTTTTGCACATTCAATAAGGAAATGACATTAATGAAAATAAGTAAGTTTGTGCGGGGTTGAAGACTTGTAAAGACAAAGGGAGCGCCCAAAAAAAGACGATGAAAATGATTAGAAAATACTTGATAATATATATTTTGGCCGAGGTTATGACTTTTAAAATAAGACCCTACTCTTTTAGCCAGTATTGCATGTGGGAGTTATCGATCCATTTTGAGAGTTCTCAAAAATTTAATTCTCACATCATTTAAAAAAACATGAAATGTGGGTTTTTAATTCTTGCCCAAAAGGGAAAGACTTCAATATAATTTTCATCATCGTGAGCACCGTTTTAGGAAGAGACCCTGATAAAAATGATTGAGGGATCCCCCAACTTCATTTCATCTCTCTTCTCTTCTCCTCTCCTCCGCTCCCATTTTATTCGGTGATATCGCATGCGTTGTCTTCTCCACGAGTCAATGTGTGCCTCTCGCTCTATACATCATTAACATTGTGTTTTAGTTCTATTGAAACCATTGATAATGACTTGTAATGCTGGGGAAATAAATTCTTGTAAATTTACTCAAAATTTAATAAATGCAAAAGAACACAATATTGTCATGGCAAAAGATTAGCTCTGGTGGACGCCCGAGCCAAGCGCTTGGGCATCCACAAATGATGGGACAAGTGGTGTTTTAAAGGGGAGAGATATCAAATGGGGAGAAGTCAAAATCATGGGAGAAAATGAAATGACTTCTCTCCCAAATTATCACCAGCTGTCCAATCATTTGTGGATGCCCAAGCCAAGCGCTTGGGCATCCACCGGAGCTAATCTTTTGCCTATTGTCATATGAAGGGGCTTGCAAAAGGCACTTAAAGTGTCGGCAGTTTGCAAGTCTCATTACCAGAATACCCAACAATGATTCAAGTGGACTGTAAAACAATGCTGATATTAATGATGATGAAGGGTACCCGAATTCAAAAAGAAATGATAACTTACAACTATACCTCGCGAATTTTATTCTTTATTGAGAGTGATTCCATTGAGATAATTTAATTTCATAGTCCTCATAATCCATAGAAGATTCGCTCATTGATTCTCAACTCTCAATAGCAAGTGGCCAAGACCATAGCCTCAAGAAGCAAAGGTCTTGAGTTCGAGTCCCTTCCTCTTTTTGGCCACCCTTAGGAATTTATCCTGACTTTTCTTATTGTATAGTATAAGGGGATTTACATGGCCTGAGAGACTTAATCGGGTGCTCTAAGAGGCCCGGATACCTCGTTCCAAAAAAATAATAGTGAGACAGATCTAATTAATGTCATTTTATTTACAAGGTCAGCCAATTCTCAAACTCATATGTTAGCTAGTAGAGCTCTTCAAGCTACTAATGATAGATTTTTGATTGAGGTGCTCAATTCATTTTTTGATCCCAAAGAGGAAGGTTATATTCGCAACCAAACATTCCCTTGCTGTCATATTCTTCAACCATTCACCTTATTCTAATAGTTTTTATGTCAAGGAAACCATCCCAGCCTTTATTAAAATCATAGCTTTGTTGGAGAATAAAGAAACCTGTAGTTAACTTCCCCGCGAGGACAAGGACAAGAAAAAGCTAATCTACACCTTTAGTGCCCGTTAAGACGTGTATGTAAGCAGAAATTTCAAGGCATCCCTACAGAAGCTTGTTTAGGTGGGTCAAGAGGCGTGCTATCCTGCCTTTTCTACTCTAGTCTAGCAAGGACATGTGTTGATATTCGACTGAGAATGATGATAGCCCTACTTTAGCAATGTGGGTGCAACTTGTGGCGTTACTACCCTTCAAAAAGTTTAAGAACATTTAAATTTCAAAGAGATAAATGATGGTTTATATCGTTTTCAAAATAACAAATAAAATTAGGCACTTTTGTGACTCCTGCCGTGAGAGCTTAGAAATCTGTTATTGTAGCTAGCATTTTTAAAAGAATACTAGGGTCCACGCTTAATTAGGCTTCACCAAAGAATATTTAACATTTCCTTAGTAGAGCAATTGAGAGTTGACCCATTTGGTGTTACTGTCTTGCTATAATCCCACGTCGGTTGGGTATTGCAGGGTATATAAGGGGTTACCAACCCTCTATTAGTCAGGCCTTTTTGGAGTGGTTGTAGGGAGTTCAATAATTACCTTAGGTTTGGTTGTGTGTGCTTAGGGTATTACGGTAACACTTACCTAAAAAAACATGAGAGTTGACCTATTTGGTGCCAGCACCCCCAAAAAATATTTGAGTCAAATTTTACAAATTTCTTTGATCCAATTCTAAACTCCAAAACAGATGTAATTCCAAACTATGCAGGTTCGAATGACATTTCCATAAATCCAAAACAATGTGAAAAATCTAATATATAACTTGCAAATGACATAATGATAATTAGGGAAATATAATAAAAAGACATTTATACCTCTCATATAAGAAATATCTTGATGGCATTTCGTAAGTAGAAAATAGTGAAAAGTCTTTTAAACCCTTCTTATATAAGAGGAAAAGTCATTTATACCATTTCTATAAAATACATTTTTTTTTCCCTCACTTTCTCATTATCTCTGGTTAGAAAATGCTCTTGGCTTGATTAAGTGTGATCGTGTGACGACGGCAGTTGCGTGAGAAGGGCAACGACTAGTCTCTCTCTCTTTCGTATTTCTCAAGGGTGTTAATTTACTCTTAGGGCGGCGTCTTCACACCCTCCTGCCCATAGCATCCTTTTTCGATTGTGAAACTCTCTTTAAATGTGGTTAATATTTTTAATCTTTTAATTTTTTTTTGAAAACTAAGGTTAAAAATAGTCATAGCTAAAGGGAGTTAAGGAAGACGTGTTGGCTTTTGAGAGGAGGGCGAGGCACCTCTCCTTACTGCACCCACCCGTAAGGAGCGAATTATTTTCCTTTTCTAATGAAACCAAATCCTCTACGGTTATAACCAAAGCTCAAGGAACGGGAGGCATAATCTCATATGCCATCGACTGTTGACCAGTTTTTACTTAAATGTTCATCACAATTCACAAGGTTGAACTCGCCGACTATACACACCCTGGAATAGGCCAGTGGTAGGTGTATCCCTTCCTTGGGAAGAAGGTTTTGGGTTCCATTCCCAAGAGGGTGAGAGTGAGTTGTACTCTCTACCTGCCTTTAACTTAGAACAGATACTAACTTGCTAATCAGGGTTGCAGCTTATCCCCGTGTCTCATACCAAAAAAATAAAAATAAATAAATAAATAAAAATAAAAATAACCGACTATATAACATGGTCACATGGACATTGAGTAGGCGACAGCTACAGCCTATAGCCCTTGCTGTAGTGCTCTAGCACTTGCGAGTATGACGCCATCCAATGTCACCACAAAAGCAGATGGCAGATGGTTATGTTACTATTGTTTTTTTTTACGCTACAACTGCTGTAGTTGATCCATACCCGTGGATGCAAACCCACCCTACATACTAAAATGTACGGACGCATATGCGTTGATTGTTCCACCATACCTTTAACCAAACAGACATTTTTGGAGCAGAAATTGATGGCGGTGATCGATTGGTATTGAGCCACTTTTTTTTTTGTTAAGAGTAACAACACCACAAGGCAAAGCTACATGTAAAGCAATTGAGCCATCTATTGGGATTGTTTTTTTTTTGGATAAGTTTTAAATATAATACACACTGTTAGGATTGCTTGTTCATATCCAATATTTCTAGAATTTTTCTGGGGGGCATGATTCATGATCCATCAAAGAGGTGGTTGTTGAATTCGGTTTGGATTACCCATGTGTCAACTGGTTGGATCGGGTCAATTGTGTAAGACCCAAACCAACCCCGATTTTTTTCATTTTTTTAACCTATAGTATTAATAGAAGTGTAGCGTAGCCTAGGAGAACCAGGGGAATGATCAACTCTAGCCCCCCATACTTCTAAGAAAAAAATATATTCATTAACAACGGACACAAACAACAAACGTGATGGCCAATGAACTTGACCCTCAAGAAAATCCTAGCTCCACCCCTGCTTTTAGATACCCAACAATCATGTTGGGTATGGTATGTTGGTCTAGTCGTTATTCCATCTGCCAAAAAAAAAGTGACCATAGAACCCGCTCCGTGACACATTCAATAAATAGATTAGTTATATTTAAAATCATGATAACCTTTAAACTTAAAGTCAGCACCCGCATTTTAGTAAGGACTTAGGAGGGTGATCCTGTACCCCTCTTTTGAGGGAGGTCCCGGGCTCCACAAGGAACTCTCAAGGGACTGGTCGTAGTTCCTCTTATGTGAGATGTCAGTAGGGTGCTTCATCCCACTTTTTAACACTAACAACAAACTATACTTATCCTCCTTCTCTCTCTCTATATATATACATTAGTGAGTCGCAAGTGCACATAAGAGAGAGAAGAGAGAGTAGAAAGAGGGACCCTAATGAGACTCATTGAAGCACATATATTAGAAGGGGGACATGAGGGACACAAAGTATTAGAAATGTGATGTGGTGGTTGAAAACACTTAAAGAGTGAGAAAGAAATAATAAAAGTAAATAGTTGAGAAAATCAACTCTATCTAAAAGGATTTGAGTTAATATGTTTGAAAAAATGTTACCTGGTTCGTCGGTTCGCTCGGTTTGAATTCGGGTTCGTGGTTCGCAATTCGCCATTCTATAATAAACCCAGTTCGCTAGGGGTAGGATGAGATAATTCGTTCGGTTTGCTTAGATTCTTTAATTTGGTTCGCTAGCTTGGTTCGTTATTTAAGCATGTAAAACAAAATATATATTAAAAAAATATGTTTTTTAAGCAGGTAAATAATATATTACAAATACTTATTTGAAAAATAATAATAAAAAATATCTTTTTATGAACAATTTGTGAACTCAAAGTATAAATTTGCTGAATCTAATAAAAAATATCAATGAATTTGAATAAAAAGTTAGACAAACTAAGATTGTTTTGAAATCACTATGTGGTTCGCTCAATTTCACGAACAAGACCGAACCGAACCACAAACCAGTTTGGGTTCGCTCGGTTCGTTATAGCATTTAGCGAACTTGGTAACCCTGCTTTGAAATGACTTTAATTCCCTTAATATCTATTAACTAAATAGGAATATGATAATATAACATTTGATTTTTTTGTCATAAGAAAAATAGTAAATCAACGTTACCTATCTTCTGTATCTCATTATAATAGTAGAGATTGCATTTGCGTGAGGAATGGTTTCCATTAGTGTCACTCTTTAGAAGTTTTAGTGAGTGACTCTTTAGAATCAAAAAGTATACGTCTCTTAGAGAATGAACCTTTGAATGTCAAGGTTTGTTCCATGAGAGACACATGACAAAATATTAGGTCGATTGGAAGATTCTAGACCATCCAATTAGACCATAGCTAATCAACATTAACCCTTAGGATTCATTAGACCTTCCCAGGCTATAGAAATGTTCGATTTTTTACCTTCATTTAGACAGTCTAAAATGTTCGATCAAATTATTTTTTGTCATGTATTTCAATGGTCTATCTTTACATCCAATGGTTGGATTCAGAATTTATCAAATGTCTTTTTCCATCTGACTGCTTCCACAAGTTCTAGTGTACGGCGCCCACTAGACCGCCACCATGCCTATATTACATGTGTGTAAATATAGTGAATAAGTATCCCATGCATGATGCAAATGCAACATTGTCTGTGTCATACGTTTTAGCAACATGTAACACTCTTTTGTACAAACAAAAAAAATATCAAATGTGTGGGGTCATCATTTTTTAACATGTGACAAAAAATTAACCTAATTTAAGATGTCTATTGTCGGATTGGATGTTAAAAATATTTGTCACTAACTTTAATTGGTTAGCATTAATGCCTGAAGTTAATACGATCCTAACTTAGGTTATGGTTTCTATCGTCCGATTAGACATACACTTCTGAGGTTGGACTATGTTTATTCACATTTTAAGGAAGAGGAACTAACATTGAATTTTTATTTTATTTTGCCTTTGGAGTGACATGCATCACTCATATTTACCTAATCTTATACATATACCCTATCATCAATATAGCAGTTAGTTGCTTGTAAAGTCGCTGTTATAGAACCCCATTTTGTACACAAGCAGTTGGGTTAATTTTATGGGCCCACTCTCTTTTAACCTCTATCAAAATGATTTTCTTAGGTTCTACTCTCTTCTATATTCTATTCCTGTGTCGGTTTACTTACAACAAATATGAGCCAATAGTTCTTACAACACTTAATTGAAACAAAACTTGCAACTTTTAACCTTTACTAGCAGGCACAGTCAGGAATTTTTCATTTGAGGGAGGGGGCAAAATACATATACAAAAACAAAAAATTGTTTTGAGGGTACGATTTTTCTTTGGGGGGGGGAATACATCTACAAAAACACAATTTAAAAATTGTTTTGAGGGTCTGAAATTTGAGGAATTTTTCATTGGGGGGGGGGGGGGAATATATATAGAGAAACAAAAAATTGATTCGAGGGTACGAAATTTGGGGGTTCGGGGGGCGTAGCCCCTGAGAAAGAAAAAAAAATTTGGGGGTAATTTTTTTATTTTGGAGAAAATTTTTTTCCCCGTAATGCCTTTCAGGTCGTCACATGTCCCTATTAATACCTCTTAATTGTGATTAAGATTCACCCACCTATCATTGGTTTTAAAAAAAATATATCAAATTTCTTTTCGAACCCTAGTTAAAATTCATTAACTCCTAAGGTTAAAATTATTTAAATATTTTTTATCTAAAAATCAAAGATAAGTAAATGAACCCTAAGATTGGGTGAATTTTAACCATAGTTAAGAGGTGCCAATAGGGACATTGGCAACCTCAGAGGTATAAGGGGACTCTATTAGAGGCCCACAATATATATGAAAAAAATTTGGGGGGTCACTGTATTATATAGGACAAAACAGTTTGGGGGGCAAGTATACTAATAATAATAATTAATTGAAGGCCCACTTTTTATACTACAGCTATAAAGATTTACAAAAAAATCTTAGGTGGGACCCTGGCTCCGCCCCTGTCTCCTAGAATACTTTTTTTTTCCTAATGCTGCCACGTTTCACTCTCTTATCTGTTCTACTCGAGGCGCCGCTTTACTTGCAACAAATAAGAACCAATAGTTCTTCAAACAATCCCTTGAAACAAAACCTGCACGTGCCCGACCCTACTAAGTATTATATAATTGAGTAGATTTTTGTTTGGTTAGGGCCTAGGGCATGTTGAAGCTATGGCCCACCCAAGAGTAGTTGATTTTTGTTTGATTGGAGCATGTGGGAGATATGGGCCCATATGGCCCAAGAGTATTCTCATCAATTTCACAAAATTTAAAAATTGGGGTATGTAGCTGATAGGTAAGTCATTTTTTGGCGGATTATGTTATTATTACTTAATTAATATATTATAATTAGGTTTGTGAATCGTAATTCTTCCCGGGGAACGTGCACCTTTACAGGTTATCACATGTTCATTTCCCTCTTTCCCTTTTCCTTAATTGTGATTAAGCTTAATTTTAATTCAAATTTAAATTTTTTTCCTTAAAAACTAATATTAGAATTATTAACCTTAAAAGTGAATGAATCTTAACCACGATTAATAAGTATTAAAAAGACACAGGGCAGAATGAAGTTATTCCCCAACCCCTAATAGCAAAATTTGAAATTTTTCCAAAGTTGCATGTGGTGGATAATACTTATAATTGCTACCCATTTAACATTTTAGAAAAATATATATTTTTATATATAAAAAAAAAATTTATGGCCTCAACCAACTTTAAAGGCAACATGTAAAAATAGCACACTCGAGCTACTATTAGCATTCGTTTAGTAAGAAAGTGGGGGAAGGAAATGAAAGAAACTTAAATTTTTCTCAAAATAATCTTCAAAGATGAGGAAAGTTTTTTGGAAAAAAGTTTGTCATTATTAAAGAAATGTAAGAAAAATGAAAGTGTGTTTCTTGCACACTAAACATATTAAAAGCGTAAGAAAACTCATTTATCTTGAACTTTGTCAACAAACAAACGCACCCTTAGCTTTTATTATTAATATATAATAATTTTTGGTTATTTATCATTGTGATGTACGGTTTTAAATATCTGGTGAGCTACAACCCATGACATCAAAACTACAACCCATGACGTCAAACACATTGAATAAAGGTTACTCGAAATGATACCATTTTAAAATGATAGGTGATCAACTACAAAATCTTGATTGTGGGGACCAATAACGTCTCAATCACCCAGGTTTACTAAAGTCAAACAGGCCGTCACAGTACGTGAGATATAGCGTATCAGTAAGCGACGTTTTATCGCCGTGTTAATAACTTGATGGATAAATTAAGAGTATAATTATCTGCGCTCGATAGCACCTGCTATCGCGCGCACCGCCGTCCGATTGAATTAATAAAATTACCAAATAAGGTAACAAGAAATGAAGAATCCCAAGAATTTATCCAAGCTATCAATCCCATTATCCCAGGGATTATTTAATAATTTGTAAATTTCGGATTCGATCCATTTCACATCTGCCTTTTTTTTCTTGCCTCCTTCAACGCCACCATTACTAAGAACTTCGACAGCTACACTTCTGCAATTCTTCATCTTCATCTTTCTTCTCTCTCTCTCTCTCTCATCACCTTAGGTATTCTCTCTCTCTCTCTATCTATCTCTTCATATTTGAAAATTGATCTGGTTTGGTCAGTAAGAAAAACTGTGAATTTAGCTTTGGAAATCCAACTGTTAGATTTGATTTATTCTGATTCTATCAATCTATTTATATGTTTTGTTGATATGTGATGTGAATGATTTTTGTTAAAGTTAGTTCTTAGGTAGCTTTGAGTCTCTCTAGAATTAGGAGAAATTGTGTTCTTGTTGGGGTTTGGAAGGAGGAAAAATAAGGAAAAATGGTGTGGATAGATTTTGTGATGTTCTAAGAATGGAATTTTCAAGATGAGCTGAACATGGAGAATCTATGATTCATATTTAATAGAATCAGAGTAAAAGAAGTGTATTTGATTATGTGAGTAGTTGTATTGTTCATTTGTTTGTCCCTGTTTTGCTCTGCTTGATGGGTTTATGGAAAGAGTCACAAATTCTGCCTCCATTTTTCTGAGGAATCCCTAATCTTGTTCAGATTTCCCTTTGTGTATTTGCCAAAATGTAGTTTCAGTGACAGTTTACCTTTCAATATTGGATTCCTTGGTTTTGCTTTCTCGCGAGACAGGTTCTGTTCTTTAATTATTGATGGTGATTTAGAATTTGAAAATGTTTAAAACTGGATCATTAGGGTTTTTGTTTTAGCCCAAAATACCCAACAATAACTCCTGTAACCAATGTCACATTTAAGTATAAACATCTTTCCAGCATCTTCTATATTCTTAACAGCCTTATTTTGTTGCATGTCTATGTTTCGTTTCGGCCGTTTCATGTTCAAACTGTATTCATGCTCATTTGGGTGTGGTTTTATCTGTTTTTATGCTGTTTATTTCATATCAGTTGACCCTGCAAACCATCTTGGACCTATTCATCTAAAAGTATAATTTGTTAAATATTCTTCACTTCATAAGTGGATTGCATGTATGAGATTTAGTGTTTCTCTGAAAGTTAAGTTTGTGTGGGGTACAGGCCAATGTTAGTCTAAGGCTTGCTATGGAGATTTGACATTCCATGCTGGTGTGATGGAAGTTATCGCAGTTCTTCCTCACAGAGATTATAGTATACTAATTCCTCATAGGCCATAGCTATGATCCTGTTTGTATATAGCCTTTGTGTGTGTGTGTGTGTGTGTGGGTGAGGGGTGCGGGCCAGTGAGTGAGAGTCCAGTCCTACCGCCTATTGAGAGAGTGCAAAATTCTTTTGATTCTGTCAGTAACTTGTAAGAAGAATATAAATTTTAATTTTCTGTTCATTGAAAAATAACATTGCTGTTCCATGAGATGTTGCACCTTTCAGTTGGAATAATAACGGCTTTTAAGTGTGCGACTATGTGGGCCATTGAGTTTTTCATTTTCTGCAGAATGGTCTTTCCCGTAGTTAATTTTCACTGTTACCATGTCTATTTGCTGTGGTTCATGTCATTTTCTTTAGCTAAATTTCAAAAGAAAATGTCCCTTTTGTAGGCATTTCAATTAGTTAAAATAGTAATGGCTGTCCAGCATGCGGAACAATGAAACTTGTGGTTTGCTTATATGCTATTGTACTTGTGTTCTCCTTATAGTTTGTTTTCATTAGTATTCCCATTCGTTATTGCAATTCATGGCATTTTCATTAGTTGGATTTTCCGAATGCAGTACGTCTGCTCCTTAATTTATCCTTTCTTCTCTTTTTTAGACCAAAGAATGAGAAGGTCCTGAGAAATCATTACAGTCTGTTTATAAGATCATTTAATGGTATCTCTTTTTTTCTTTTAGCTTATGCGAACTTTTGGGGTATCATCCAGTAAGGGACTGAATTCTTTTGAACATTATGCATGTCCCCGTGGCCCTTGGTGATAATATGAGAGGAGCAGTTTCTTGTACTGGAAAAGCTAGATCTCTTGATTCCATTTCCTTCAATGATAAAGGACACCAACCCATATTAGCTAATGGACAAGTTACGCCTACATCTCTTGAAATCACTGGGTTTAGAGTCGAAGAGCTCTTACTCCCCAATGGGGAATCTTATTCTGGGTCATTGCTGGGTAACATGGCAGAGGGTTCAGGGAGGTATGCATGGTCAGATGGTTGCGTATATGAGGGTGAGTGGAAAAGGGGGATGAGGCATGGGAATGGGAAAATTCAATGGCCTTCTGGAGCTGTTTACGAGGGTGAATTTTCAGGTGGTTATATATATGGGACGGGGACATATGTAGGGCCTGATAGAATGACGTTCAATGGACATTGGCGGTTGAGTCTCAAACATGGCTTGGGATCTCAAACTTATGCTAATGGAGATGTCTTTGAAGGGACTTGGATCCAGGGAACGATAGAAGGGCTAGGTAAGTACACCTGGGTTAATGGAAATGTCTATATGGGAAACATGAAAGGAGGGAAAATGTCAGGGAAAGGAACTCTTACTTGGACAAATGGGGACTCATTTGAAGGAAGTTGGTTAGACGGTATGATGCATGGATTTGCAGTATATACCTGGAATGGTGGTGGCTGCTATGTTGGAATTTGGACCAGGGGGTTGAAGGACGGAAAAGGGACTTTTTATCCAAAGTGCAGCAGCATTCCAGCTGTACGGGAACTGTATCTTACTGCTCTGAGAAAGCGAGGGCTGTTGCCAGATTTCAGAATGCAGAACCATGGTTCACGCCATGCTTCTTCAGTAGATAAGGAGAATGTCAAGGTTGTAGAGAACCAGGGATCTCGTCGTGGTTCCTCTGATAAGCTTCCAAAGGGCAACCTGCCAAAATTGCAGAAATCTCGCTCCAGAAATATTTCCTTGGAAAGACGTTGGAGTGTTGAGGTGGCTATTGAAAAAGTTATTGGGAATGATGTGTCGCTGATTTCAGGAGAATGTGTTTTAGATGGCGATGAAAAGGAGACCGACACAAATATACCAATGCTGGAACGAGAATATATGCAAGGTGTTTTGATCAGTGAGCTTGTACTAAATAATAGTTTATCGTCATCCTCCAGAAGAGCGAAAAGGCAACACAAGAAACTTGCAAAGGAGGTAAAAAGGCCCGGTGAAGCAATCATTAAAGGTCACAGGAGTTATGATTTAATGCTCAGTTTACAGCTTGGAATCAGGTAATGTTTCACTTTGTCATTTGTATCTTTGCACACTATTGCGTTTCCCCCTACTTATGCTCAAAATTCTTATAGTTTCACCCTTTTGATACATCTTTGATTCCTTTTCTTGTTTGCATCTTATGAAAATATCTTGCGTAGTTCTTGTTTTTCTGGAATCACCATATATTAGTAAGTGATATGCTCTCTGCTAGTTCTCTGAATATAGTCTAACAGCATATGTAACGTCCTTTCAGAAACTACTCTTACTGATGCACGTGTAACATCTTATGCTTAATGCTATTGTAACTAGTTTAATATATACCGATATCTATGCTCGATAATGAACTCAGAGAAATAGTTGATCTGCAGTTGGCCCATAGCCCATCAAGTGAATCAACCGATATATAACATTTTCACATTCCCATTTTTCATAATGTGGATCATCAACATGTTTGATTTTATCAATAACCTCACTCATGTTTTCATTCATACACATCTTCGCATATTTAGATCCAGGTATCCTAGTTGATCAGACAATATTAATTATGAAAGCAGGGTACTTAGATTGCTTAGACCCGGAACAACATGTGTTTTTTTACTCTGGGAACAAAGCACTCCTCATAAATGAAGCTTTTGACATTCACAGCCAAATAAGTGAACCCTACTAGAACAAACATAACTCAGTAGATCGCCCAACAAGTTGGCTTGATATGACATTCAGCATCAAGGTCCTCATGGGTGTGGGAGACTCGTGCCCAGGGAAAAGAAGCACAAACTCTGTTTTTTTGTGATGTTGCAGATTTTGGGCTAAAATCCATATGTTGAACTTGACTGTATTGTTGGGAGAAATATCCATATCTCACATCAAGCTTGTTTGCATGTGTTAGCCTCATGGAAAATCATGACATTTGGCTGTACACCTGATGATGTTAGTTGTATGATCTGATGTGGTAAACAAATGTCAGCAATTATTGCTACAACCAGTGATTTAAGAGTGTTTCATTTTTTTTTGGTTGTCCCAAACCGTTCGAGGCAAGGACTAGTCACTTCGGGTGTCCGCACCGACCCACTCGGAAATTTCCCTATGGACACCAATGTGTTTCATTTTAAATCAAGTAAGAGAAGAGAAGAGAAGAGAAGAAAAACTACTGAAAAAAAAAAGAGAAAAGGAGGAACCAGAAAGGAGAGAAGAAAGGATATACACTGAGAAAGTTCAGTGCATCAACCCTCTTCCTTCTCCTATTAGTAATAATCTCACACTCACTGTTTAAAGGTGTGTGCTTAATTAAAAGTACCATGGGACATAGGAGTAATGTTTCTTATGTCCCACTACATGAGAATGACCTTAGTGTTTGAACTCTGAAGTTCTCAACAGGTTTCTCCTTTCGCCTATCAAAAGAAAATCGCTACTTACTTGTGCTTCTGGTCTTTCTGCTGTTCTTGTCTTGTTGATTTTGGTTGTATTCAATTTGAAAATCATGGTTTATTTTGTATCATTCCTTATAAAGAGTGCCTGTATAGACACATCTTTAAATCTATATTGTAGAAACATAATATTTCTTGCTTATGATCTCTGATGCCATAGGATTTCTTGGATAAAACTATGTTTAACTGAACATATAATACAATGTGGTCAGGTACACAGTAGGGAAAATTTCGCCAATACAGAGGCGAGAAGTTCGAGCATCAGACTTTGGCCCTCGGGCCAGCTTTTGGATGAATTTTCCGAATGAAGGGTCGCAATTAACACCCTCTCACCGATCGGAAGATTTTAAATGGAAAGACTATTGTCCGATGGTTTTCAGGTTAGTACTTCACTTCTGTCTTAGTTTTTTTTTGGCTGCCCGGTTTTCTGGAATGCCCATTTTTAAGTGATTCTTATTTTCAACATGATTAATGTGCATTTGAGCTCATGGAACTTGATGTTAAAAGAGACATTATTACACACTACAAATTCAAAATACTAGTTAAAAAAACAATGTACTGTAGTACACTAGTACCACAATTTTGGGGCCAAAATGACTTACTGTGGTCTGCAGACATGTATGATGCATTTGCATTAAAAGTAACACTGATAAATAACCATACAATGCAAGTAAATAAATTCAAACAATGCATTCAACAACTACAAATAGTCAAGATTATACATTGGGTTCACTCATGACTCATCTCCCCTCCACATAGAGTTATAGGCTGGCTTGAAGTCGCCATCCCTATCTTAACATGGCGGAGATTATATTGTTGCTTGACATAGTTGCAGTCTATGCCCAACTCTTGAAGTTAATTTTAAATGTTGCATAATTCATAATTAGATTCCAATAAATGGTTAATTACTTCTTAAAAAAACTATTCAAGTTATGACTTAATTTGATATAATTTTAGGAATCATATAATTTCTAATATGACTATAAATTATGTCATAAATGGTGTACTGTGGAAGGTATCCTTGTTAATTTGAATTTTATTTATTTCTATTAATAAAACATAAAAATCAATAATGTTATTTTAATTTCAAAATTAAAAAACAATTTGAAACAAAAAATGTGTAACGGTTTACCCATCACATGTCTGTTATATTTATTTTTCTAAATGAAATTTATTATAAATTAATTAATTTTAAATATATAATGATTGATTAATTTGCTAGTTAATTCTACTGAAATAATGAACATTTTATAATAGAAATACCAAATGGTTTACACATTATGCATCTGCATTTTATGTGTATATATTTGAATACTCTCTTTGTCAAATAAAACTTCAAATTATATTTTATTGAATTTTTTTTCCGGCCAATCATAGATTGTCCCTCGTTGTTTTAAAAGTGCTCTTAAAAAACAATTGGAGACAGATGCTGGTTATAGGGGTCTTTGATGAATTCAACTCCATATTTAAGTTATATGTTGAAATTTCCTTTTGTTTTTACTCTACTTTGCCAAAAAAATGTAAATTTATAAAGGAAATTTGTCCAATATTTTGTGATATATTTCAGCCTATATATTGCTATATATCCCATTAGAAATGTAAAATTGAAAGTGAATGGAGAGATATTTTCAGTACCTATGGAAATTGCAAAATTGTAGCGGATATTTTGCAAATTTTGGTTAAAATATGAAACATTGGGTGCATTGAATGCTTGTGCCTTTTACCCAAGTTTTGTTTTCCTATTGTGTTTTTTGTTGGTTAAGGTAGCATCTTAATTGTCTTAGATTGCAAGCATAAATATATAACAATATTAGTTCTTATTCTTGAGATGTTTCTTTAAAAAATATTTATATACTCCCCTTGCAGGCATTTGAGGGAGATGTTCAAGATTGATACTGCTGATTACATGATGTCCATTTGCGGAAATGATGCTCTTAGGGAGCTTTCGTCTCCTGGGAAGAGTGGAAGTGTTTTTTTCCTATCTCAAGATGATCGATTCATGATTAAGACTCTCCGGAAATCTGAAGTAAAGGTGTGCTATATGTGATTTTTCATATGAAAATTGTTTTAACTGGAAGAGGAACCCATCTCCCCACCCCCACCCTCTGGTACATTTTTCATTGTAAAGGTTTCTCATCTCTGTAAGGATTATATATAAACATATAGTTGTGCTATAGTTTGGGCCTGATATATCTCGATATGTTGTGGAAGTAGATAAATTACACATTTGCAATTGTTGTTTGAAACATATAGGGATTTATATGATTTTCACTCATAACAACTTGTTTAACCATAATAGCAACACATCTTCTCCCCCACACTTTGTAAATCATTCCTCATTTCTACTAGGATTATACATAAGTACGACTCTTCTATTTTCATATTCACCTCTTGATTTTCATGTCAATTTTGTGCAATAATGATGCCTTGTGAAATTAAGCAATTTAAACAGCATCTTGATCATTCAATGTGACCTGACATTATTTTATATGTACTGGATATAATCAGTCATTTTTTTTAATTGTTGACAACTGAATTTTTTTTATTTTAGGGATTTACATGGACTAGCTCTAGATTACAAAGATAAGCTCACATCAATGTACGTCACGTCCCTATGAATCCAAAATTTCATCAAATTCTTTGCTGACAATCCAAAAAAGAAATAGGTATTCAAATATAGAACCATGGGCCAAATTTCCTTGATGATGTTGAAAAGTCTCCAAGACCATTTTTAGCCTCTTTCATCCTGTTGACATGAGTATTTATGGTATATCATGTTATTAGCTATATTGTGTGTATTACTCATACCGTGTCTATTAAGCGTAATACACATAAGGGTAAATATGTAATTCCCCAGTTAAGTAATAATATATAAAGGAGAAGAGAGAAGTGAATCACAATCTCTCTAATCCCTCTTTCCCTATTTTCTCCTTTCCTCTTTCTATTCTTTTTCTTCTTCTTCCCCTTTCTACTTGATATCAGAGCAGGAAATATTCTTCTTTTTTTAATGGCATAAATAGTGCCGCATGAATAGTGTTGTGTTAATAGTGTCATGTGGATCCAATATGGTTTAATATTTTGGAGTTCAAGTTGGTTTTATTCTGATTTTTTGGATTATCTAAGTTGATGTTTCATGCTCTCGGATGATTTTATGAAAAAAAATCAGATTTACATCATTCGAGTTTAAAAGGTTCTGAGGGTTGTTGATGGACATCTAGAATACATTTACTCTACTGAATATGTTTAAATTCTAGCAATTACAGTTCTAGTGACCATGGTTTTAATGTGTAGGTTCTTCTCCGGATGCTTCCAAACTATCACCATCATGTGCATACGTACGAGAATACACTCATAACTAAATTTTTTGGTCTTCACAGGATTAAACCTTCTAGTGGTCAAAAGGTAATGGATACATTGAAGTACAATTTTAGTGCTGCAGACCTTTCATGTTCCATGGACAATCATGCAATAGCCCGCTTGTAAGTTTATATTATACTACCTCAATGCAGGCAATTGGATGTGAAAAAAAATACACTATTAAACTTGTTATGAGTCATTGCATATGATAAAAAAATTTATGCTAATGAATCAGTATTCCATGTTTAACAGCTGCCATTGAGGTGGTATTATGTTAACTTACCACCGGGATTATTAAAGTTCTTCTTTCATATTTAACACTGGAACATAGTAATTCCTTCTTTGTCTCACATTATACATGTTTCAATTATTACTTTCCAGAATGTAGATTTCCTTGGTCACATAAAAAGGTAATATTTGTAAACTGATTCTTGTTTTGCAGTTTCGCTTTGTAGTTATGGGAAATGTGTTCTGCACGGAATTGAGGATTCATCGAAGATTTGATTTGAAAGGCTCATCCCTGGGGCGTTCTGCGGACAAGGTTGAAATTGATGAGAACACAACACTTAAAGATTTGGATCTAAACTACTGCTTTTATTTGGAACCTTCTTGGCGGGAGGCTCTATTAACGTAAGGCTTACTTAACTAACTCTTTTGTCATGTTCAACTACATACCTTCCAAATTCTGCACAGTATTGCTCTGTCAATCAGGATGTTAATAGTCTTAGAAGGACAAACTGAAAAATACTTTGCTGTCAACCATTCTTGTGATGATATTATAGATGGTGAATATTGAAATGAACTGGAAGTCTTCTTTCTATGGATGCATTGTTTGACTCCAAGAGTTTGTGTATTATTTATTGATAGTTATGGGTTTGCTAATTTCCTGTCTGTTGTTGTCGTTAGATAGTCAGAGAAACTTGGAAAAACAATTATCGAATGATGTCCCAAACTTCTAATGAACATTTGATCCTAATCATTTTACACGTATTCTGCACAAGACTAGAATTGGTAGAGATTTTCCAGGGTGGCATGAAGCTGCAAATTAGTTCACTAACCTAGAAGGTGGTTATTTGCAGTGATGCATTTGAGACACTAAATACAGTTTATTGAGGTGGCACATTCATATTAAAGAAGTGGGAAATATTAGGAACTTATTCCTATAAATTTGTCTAATTTGAGGCATGCAATCCACTTCATTAGCACAAGTAAAGTCTTCCCTGAGCAATGCCACATGATGATTAAAAAATCAATGCATGTCAGTGAACTTTGGCCAATATGCAATGGTTTTGGTGGGGCCAAAACAATATGGATGCTCCTGCAGTTAAATCTTTACATACTTCATATATGCATGCAGGAAGTATTTTGGAGGTTTCATAAAGTGTTGGTCACTTTGACTGAAACATTAAATTTTTAGTTATTAAACTTCATATCTTAGGTCAACATTGACCGAAGTCCATCAAAGTGTTTTTTTTTTAAATAAAAGAAACCTCCCAAAACTTGTTTAAACTCCAATCTATTAAAGCCTCATATAGATAGAGACTAAGATATTTGAATTTGATCATTCTTCTTCAATCGCATCAAAACACCACTTTTGACGAATTTGAAGATCGATAGTATTTTCCAAAACAAGGCAATTTGTTTGGAGTTGATTTTATTTGTGTTTTCTCTATCTACAAATTGATCAATCAAACTAATCGCGTGTAGATGCATCAACTCATGCATTTATGCATGGATTCAAAACGAATTTGAAAATAAAATATGAGAAAAATTGGGGAAAACCCAAACTTTCCCAAATTCCATCCTAAACATGAACCCAATGTTCCCTAAATTTCATATTAAACATCCATGTTTAGAGTTGAATATCTTACATGTTATGAAGAGTCATTCATTCTACAACTTGGTTGGGTTTAGACTTAATTTTTTATTTATTTAATTTTTAACCAAAAAATTAATTAAAATACTTTTTATTTTACATGTTACAATAATTTGTGAAATATTTATGCTATCTCTACATGTTTATACTTTATACACACGGGTGTATTTGAGCCGAGCTGAGCCAAGCCATGCTCGAGCTCGGCTTGAAATCTGCTTAGGCTAGGCTCAGCCCAGCTCAAGCTCAAATGGCCAAGCACCAAACTCAGCTCGAACAGACTTTATCAAGCTCAGGCAAGTTCGGATTGATTCGTTATCGAGTCAAGCTCTGCTTGACCATCATCACTACCTTCATTAAAAAAAATGCAATTTTTAGCCCTCCTCCCCCACCCTTGCTTGCTGCCCCTTCAATGCCTTCTCTGCCATTTTTCAGTGTCTTGAAACATTATGTTACTCCACCATATTATATAATTGGAGACCTATAAAACTTCAAATCAAATGAGAAGAAACAAAGCACGAATAAATAGAGAACTAAATAATCTCTGGGGACAATTCCAAAACCTTGCATTTTAGTTCAAAACGAAAAAAGAAAAAAATACGCTTGTGTTCCTGTTAGATGAACCAGGATTTTAAGAGTAGTTTGCGAGCCCCTGCCTTAAAGCTCCCAATTGAAACGGGCATCAGAATAAGCTGACCAGCTAATATTTATAGTTGCAAGCATGCACACACACACACACAAATACAACGAGACAGTAGTTCAGAAAACAATAAGAAAAGGATAGTTATTTCAATCCGGCTAAGCATTGAACTCATTCCCTTACTCCGGTGAAGCATCTCATTGGTCCAGTTGATGTTGTAACAATAAAAGTGGAGGTGGAGGTGGAGGTGGAGGTAGAGACAATCGAGAGTATTGCTTGAAGTTAGGGTTTTGTTGGTAAGGGTTATTGGGAACTTATATAATTATAATATATATATATATCGAGCTGAGCTTTCAGACGAACCGAGCTTATACGGGCCGAGCCCAGTCAAACAGGGGTTTGCTTGAGCCCGGCTTGTTTAATATTTCGACCCAGCTCAGGGCTCAGTTTGGTTCAATCAAGCCTATAATCTTGGCTTGAACTCGGCTTGAGCCAAGCCGAGCCAACTGGCTTAGATGCACCCCTATTTATATATGAATTAGTTAATATTTTACTACACTTGACCCGATCTACAACTTGGTTAGGTAATTTTTTCTAACAGGAAATTTTATTTACTTTTATTAACAATAGTTAAAATTTATTATACTTAATTCATATAATAATTAGATAAATTTGATTACTCATCTATTATGAGTTTGATAGGTTAATAACAACTACTAATTTTTCAGGTTGATTTGCTATTTTAATGGATTGAAATGACTTTAAGGCATATTGGAAGTATTGCCCCTACCCAGTGTAGCAGCTTTGCTGGTCTCCTAGTAGAGATAGCAATGATAACTTTTAGCCATATGAGTCATGATTTGATAGTTTATGGGTGTACTCTTTTTATTTTGGGGATGTTTTACTTTATAAATCACTCATTATGTGCATATATAACATTTAAGTTTCCGACATGTGTGACACTGCATGTCATCTGACATAATTCTCTATTTGCTACTCTATATGATCGTGTGTTTATATATAATGAGTTTTGGGTGTATATTTATGTTTAATTAATTATTCCCTAAAGTTTCATCTTAGATTTCTAATGTTTACCTAATGTTTCCCTAATTTTTACTGTGTTTACTTTAGATGAACTTCCATATACTTCGATAAAATGTTTCCATTTCCATAGTGACTGGATTTTAAACGGACGCAGAAGTTTTAGACCTTGTACATGATTTAATGGAAGTGTTGCTGTTAGGTTTCCCTAACCCCGTCCTAGCAGGTCTCTGACTCTGACCATTCTTATCACAGTAGGTACGGTTACGATTGTTATATTTAATTGGTCTGGCCTCGACAATGGCTACCTCCATGATTTTAGGCACCACTACATCCACTTCTAGTGTCAAAACTAAGCAGACATCTTTTTGCCTTCAGAGGTGACTCACTTATTTTTCTCGTTATGAACATAGGGGCATTGCCAGAGCCACAGTTGATATTTTGATTTCCAACATCTGAAGTCATTATGAATTCAGGTTTTAGGTTACAACTTACAAGGAACTCAAGATGCATGTGACAATTCCCATATGCATTACTTTTTAACTGGTATCCAACCAGAGGCCTATTTACAGGCAAGAGAGATACTAGGACATCAATTGTTGAAACTTACATTTTGGAAGATTGATAGGCCGAAACAACCATGACCAGCCGCGATATTGTAAGATACTTCCTCTTCACTAAATTTTCATAAAGTCAAGATCTTGCAAGAAATACCTTCATCAAGTTGATTGGATGGTTCCTAGCTGCATGCTGGGAACATAATCCATACACCTGTTTGATCCTCTGCAGTTTCTGAGTTCTGATAGCAAGAAATAATATCTTCTGATGCTATCAATGTCCTCTTTTTGGTCAATTTGTGTTTGGATTGGGTGGAAGACATGGAAATAGGATCATACTATACCAGGGCTGTAATATCTAATTAAAACCGCAAGGGCAAAAAGAGAAGAAAATATTTCTGGAATTTAAAATTGTCATCTCCGAGGTCCAAGAAAGGTTTTTACCTTGGTCAACATTTACAATGGAAGATGGGCCAAAATGCTATTGCATTATACAGTAATGCTATGTTTTGGCATAAGTAACAAAGATACCCCTAAAGAAATAATGGCACACATAACTTAGCTCTCAGCAACTCAGCCTAATGTTCATCTCCATACGGTTTTATCCTTCAGTTATTTTTTCCTCGCGGTTAAGATTTTTTATATGCTGGTGTGCTGGAATCTCTTCCCTAATTGCTGTGCCTCTCTTACACCAATTCTCAACAATAGGAATGATGCTTTTCCATGTGTGTTATCATGAACCATAAATAACATGTATTCCTCAGTGAGCTAAGGTACATATGCATTATTAATACGGATGCCATGTGAAGTGGTGGATTGCTCTATATTTTACAGTTTCAAGAATTTATTCTTTGGGGTTTTGGCACCCTTATCGATCACCCTGTTGTATTGCATATTCAAGACCATATCTCAGTAGCTTCATTGTGGTGAAATGTGTGCTGGACTTATGGTTTTTTAATTTAAAAAAATTGAGATTTGTGTATCCTTGTTTGTTAACTTATCCTGCATATTCTTCCGGCATTTTTTTACCATAAAAACGGATAAAACTCATTTAAAGAAAGAGAAGGCAGGAAGGCAATACACACTGCAAAATCACAAGCGTATTGCACTGCACAAGTACACACTGTGACTGGAAGAAAGATATAAGAGGTGAAGGTTCCATCAATGCGGGCCCTGCTGGGTGCTGCCACCCACCAGACACTGCAGGTGCCCTTTCTTGTCGTTGCTGCAATCACCCAATCGGGCCCCCCCCCCCCCCCCCCCCCCTTATTCTTATATTCTGTCTCCTGCAATGATGGCGGGGACAGGATGAGAGGGAACACAAGGGGATTGCATAGTGGGAAGTCATGCCCCATGGAAGAGGCAACGCAGTTGACACCACCATCAAGGGAAGGGTGGGATCAAGTTGAATAGTTGCCACATGCCAGGGCCTATTTGTGTGGCCTTCTTGAGGGTTCCCCCTCCCTCCTTTCATTTTGGCTTCTTTCAAGTTGTTGTTGTCCATAATTGAAATATTATTGTCGCAGCATTTATTGGCCTTACTTTCTTCATATATCTATGTTTGTGCAGGCAGATTGAGATTGACAGTGATTTTTTGGAAAAACAACACATAATGGATTACAGTCTCTTACTGGGTGTGCATTATCGAGCCCCCCCACATTTGCAATCTCTTGTATCTTACAATCAAAGATTAATGGCAGATGGATTGGGCATCGTTATGGAAGAAGGTGGGTTTCAAATCCAATTAGTAATGTGTTGTTAACTGTTCATGCATACCTGCCTAAACTTGTATAAAGAAGATGAAAGTATAAGCAAAACAGTGGATTTGAATTGTTGGGCTTTCCTTAAAACAATGTGGAATAGGAAAAAGAGAGTAAAAAGGGGACAAAAGGGAAACCAGTAGGGACATAATTAGTAAGATTAAGGAAATGAATGAATTTATTGTGAATTTGTTGCCGATTTTCGGGTAATATTAGGAGTACAAAGTGATGAAAACATAGATGAGAATAAATGACACACTTAACAGCTATTGTTAAAATATATTAGCTATGTTTCTTATGAGTGATTTAGATCTACTAATTCTGCTTCTTATGTCTTTATATATCCACTGGGACATGAAAAACTGATTTCTACATTTTATGGTAATGGTGATCCAACGCTAGATGATGCCCAAGAGGATGAAATCTCCAGCTACCCGCAGGGCATTATTTTAGTACCAAGTGGAACCGATGGTACTAAGGTTGTTGTGGGCCCTCATATCAGAGGTGGCCGGTTACGAGCATCAGCTGCTGGTGATGAGGAAGTGGATCTCCTTCTACCTGGTACAGCAAGGTATGATACCTTGATGCTTCAAAATTTGAAGTGGATCTCATAATGCTTTACAATTTAGCATCCATGCAATGTCAGATGCCTGTGGAATATCATTTATGGCTTTGCTTCTGTAACTTTGAAATTTGATTTCCCCTACATTTTTTCTTAGCAGGCTCCATATCCTGCTTGGAGTGAATCTGCCTGCAAGAGCAGAGCGTATTCCGAGTAAGAATGAAACACAGTTGTTTAATGAGGTATACGATGTTGTTCTGTACTTGGGTATCATTGACATATTGCAAGATTACAACATTAGTAAGAAGATTGAGCGTGCATACAAATCCCGTAAGTTTGATTCATTTTCCATTTCTGCTGTTGACCCTATGTTCTACTCTCGGCGCTTTTTGGAGTTCATCCGGAAGGTGTTTCCTCAAAATTCTTAGCAAGCAATAAACCTAGGATAAAGAATGTCTGTGGCTCCGGATAGGATTTCCTCTTTGTGAATTGTCCTCCATTCATGCTTATCCAGACCTATCTTTCAAGAAGGGCCATCGCAATCTTGTGATGACTTCCGCTGGGAAGATGTATATATACTGCTTCATGTATTACATAGTATGCAAGTTAAATCAGCATTTTCACTGTTCTTGGAATGGTAGCCTAATAATGAGTATTACCTTTTTCTCTTCTGTTTCCAAAATTGTCGTGATTTTATTGATGTGTAGTTAGATTGATGTTTCCCATTCTTTTGGTTGTCGATAAGTTTGTTCGTGTACACAGTTTGATTCATGTGAACTTAAATTTAAAAAGCTGGCAATGAGAAATCTGATGCCTAAAGGGGTGTTTAGATGCAATGACTAGATAGCATTTTCCAGATTTGTTCCTTCCCCTGCTGTGGAAAGTTGCATCTGTGTTTTACTTTCATGGATACCACTGAATGGAAGCAAGCCCCCTCAATGGCAAAATTTCAGACACCATTTGTGCAGCAGAGGGATTGAGACCTAAGAGGGGTGTTCCTCTGCTAGAAATTGATCCGATTTATGATGCTGTCTTGGAGCAAAATGATCCTAGAAAAAGAGTTGAACAAAGTCTATAAATCAGATGATGAAGAACACTCAACTGAGGCTCATCAAAAGATTGATTCCTCCCAGTCTTACGTCTTACCTTCCTTCTGAATAGCTGCACAGGCCAGAGGACTCTTGTTTGCTACATCACGGATGGATTTATTCCATCTCCAGAACTCAATTGGAGGCCACCCTCATGAGAGGTGCACATTTTGCCGACTCATTCGCAGGGCACTCTCATGAGACATACAATTTGCGCCTCTCATGAGAGATGCACATTTTGCCGACTCATTCGCGGGCCGTGAACATTTTGCATACTATTCAAAATTTGATGAAAGGGAATGAGCAAAATTTTTATTCATCATCCTCTCATTCTGAGAAAATTTAAAGGCAAAACAATAAAATAAAAATACAGCTACAACTTACTGATTTAAGTAACCAAAAAAATCTTTCTGATTTAAATAAGTACGTAAACCCCTCAATTTTTATTGGCAAAAGAAGATGAATAAGTGTTTACAAAGAGAACTATTAATATTCCTACCACGAATAAGGATGATTGGGAGCACCCGCATTATCCGTTGCCAGGAGGAGGGTATCCCCGACAGCACGTGGGGATTAGTCGTAGTCCGAGCTCCATACACCACTCCCACATTTATCCCAAAAAAAACAACAGCCACTATCCATTGTCACATCAAGATTGGATGGAGTATGATAGCTGATGTGACCATTGTCACGTGGGGGGTGTTGTTGCTTATCATCTCTATGTAGAATAAGTGGCTTGGTGAATTTTTGGAACGTAAGAAATTAGGCCACCACATTCCAAAAGTTCAGTTAGGTCTAAAAACCCTTAACTAAGAATAATTAATAAGTGTTTTGAGTCTATTCCTAGTTTATGTTACTTTTGAAAACTTACAGTAACTTTTCTTTTTGAAGAGTTGAAGTCGGACTAGGACTTTGGAATTGATTTAAGCTAAGTTTATAATGAGTTTTTCAGTTTTTGAATAGAATTTGGTTTCCTCTAAAGAACCCTTCTATTATTTAATATATTTTTTTGGATTTTTAAGAGTAGTTCTTAGGGAGAGATGGTGATATCCTCTTTAATTTTTCACGTTTCAGTTTGCGTCTCTCTCTCTCTCCTCCTACCAACACAAAATGCAACATTCAATGGACAACTCTATCCATAAGATAGTACTTAGTTCGGACTCGAATACTAGTGGTTAATGGACTACTTGCACCATAGTACAGAGGCCAGGTTAAGTACTCCTCTACACAGCGCCAAAAAAAGATGGAAAACTGATAAATAAAATGGTCCACTGAGGTTCTCATACCCATTCGTATATTCATGATTTATTCTAATTTAATTGAATCCAATTTTCAAAATTATTTACCATTGTCCCTCTATTTGATTGCCAAGAAAAGAGGTAAAAGATAATAAAATTGAAAAAATGTAACTAAGAATTGCAGCCGGGGAACAAAAAATTTCTATTCTTTTCTCTAATTTGTCCTATTTTAGGGTTATTGTATTCCCATTTCATCCTATTTAATTAAAAATCCAAATTACCCTTCTGGCTGGACAAGAAGGGGTGGATGTGGGTAACTTCTTAGATTGAGAAGCACACTTTATTCGCTGTAATCCCTTGTCGGTTCGCATAGACTCTTCACACTTATTGTTCCCACTATATTATTTACTGTAATCCCTTGTCTTGTATATAATATGCTTGTAATTAGTCCTTTTCTTTTCCTCACATTTTCTGAGCCAATTTAATGGAAAACCCTCAGTTAAAGTGATTTTTTTTAATTAAAAAAATCTCTATTTTCAATTCCATTTTCAGATTTCTTGGCAACTAAACAAGCAAATCAGCGATTTTCTCTCAATCTTCTTTTCATCTCCCAATTAGGTTTCAGAAAATTAACGGTAAGATGGAAAAGAACTCATGTTACCTCTATTAACTTAAAGTTCGACACTTGTTTGTAGGTTTGGAAAGTATATGCTGTAATAAAGACAGCCTTCAAGCAGGACCCCCATCTGCGAAGCACCATGGCTGCATAGAAAAGAAGCAAAACGTACACAGCTTCTAATAAAAATGGAAAATACACTTCCCATCTAAAAACAAGCAGTGGGCGCCAATGCCTCACTAACTGGAACAAGGCTGGAAGCTGTAAATAATAAACAGGGTTATATTTATCTAAATGATGTGATTGATAAGCATTCAGCTAGAATAAATAGAAACACAAAAGCACCCAAATAAGATTGTTAGATTGCATAGATTGACTGCAGGACTTGTATCCCAAAGCCGATATAATATTAAAAATAATCAAACACTACATATTGAGGGAAAAGTTACAACACCCAGAGGTTTTAAGAAACAAGAGAGCACAAAGAACAAGCTGAGCCACCTAGGCAACTGGAAAAGATTTCCCAGAGTTATAAGACTATACCACATGCACATGAGCAATCTAGTTGTCTGGAATACCTCAAGACCCACAGCAAGCTGATTTCTCTAGAGCAGTACTTGAACCCTTACCCGGATCCGGTTTACTGATTTTGATGGTCTGAGGCTGCATAAAACAAGAAAGCTCAAAATCAAGAACACGGTTTGCCATATAGACCCACAGCCCAGTCAGAAGGTTCAGAACATATATTTACCTCTGCTTTGGAGTCATTATCTGTAAGTCTTTGCTTTATGTCTCTAGCAATAGAAAAGAAAACCTGCTCCACGTTGAAGTTTGTTTTTGCACTCTGCACAAAAGGGGTTCCAGAGGGTTAATGTACTAACAATAAGTTCTTGGGGCCACATGTGAGATGAACTTACCGTCTCGAAAAACTTGATTCCATACTCATCAGCTAGTGCCTGGCCCCGCGATGTTGGCACAGCCTACCAGAAAAGTCAATTTAAGTCATTATCATATCTGGAAAAAGAAGTACATTGGGTCTTTCTAGCTGAGCTTATTCATTACCCTCTTGCTTTCGTCCATGTCAGCCTTATTGCCTATCAATATTTTGTTAACATTGTCAGATGCATGCTGCTCAATGTTTCGGATCCAGTTCCTGATATCTAAACATATATTGGATCAAGGATCACAAATATGTAAGGACAATCGTGCTTGTGTGTGTTTTATTTTATTTTATTTTTGTAATAATCCTGCCTATAAAATTCCAGCAAGAGATGAGCACATAAAGAAAATGAGCAAGATATAAGTGGATACTGTTAAAAGACGACTCGTCTGTGACATCGTAGACAAGCAATATACCCATGGCTCCTCTGTAATAAGCTACACAAGAAATAAAAAACAAGATAAAAATGCCAAACTGAAGAAAGAAATAATTTAATTGGCATAGATCCTAAACAGATGTTCAGTAATTAAGTCAAGTCATTATTCAGAGAGGAAATCTAAGTATCCATCAGGGAAGACCCAAAGGACGGTCTAACAACAGCATACAGGAACATGTTAAACAAATGCACATGTATGGGACACATAATTCATTTGGATTTGCCAGCAAGATCTCCTAAAGCCAAATTCAATCAGATTGGAAGATAATGAGCATCTATTCGGTAGTTTTTCTTTCTACTCTTTTCCACACTTTCTGACACCAAAAGAATGTGATCGTTGGATGGTGATCATCTGATTAGGTCAACTTTTGGCTTAGAAATCCCTCAGTAGGGTACCACTGGATGGAGAACCCCACCCCCTGGTCATAAACACATACTGTTATGCATTTGGTAGACTGTTCTTAGGGTCTACCCATTGGTCATATCTCCTCTTCTCAGCTTATACTGAGTCTCTGGCAACCACTGTATTCCTTTTCCTCTTTGCACCTAAGCTTGAAATAAACATAAGACATGCTAATAAAGGATTGAAAGTTGCCACCACAATTGCATAACAGATGCACCAAGCCAGTTATAACTTACAAAGACCTGCTAAAGGATCAACATTTTGGACCTGAAAGAAAAACACAATTTCATCAAATCAACTACCTGTTGTGATTGTCCGGAAACGTTCTTGACCAGCTGTATCCCATATTTGCAGTTTGATGCGCTTCCCATCAAGCTCAATAGTCCTAATCTTGAAGTCAATCCTAATTGAGGCATCAGTCCCAACTTCAGAAAGCTGCATGAATTATGAAATGATAACACCCATTCCCAAATCAAAGATTCTGAATACGTACCCTATTGTGGTAATAAAACTAGTTGTAAATGAATCATCTGAAAATCGCAATAGCAGGCAACTCTTTCCAACTCCTGCAAGTAAGGATTAAAGTAGTTGGTATAAATTGGAGCTCTCAGCTATGTTCATTAACACTTATGTATCTGCTCTTTTATGATATATTATCTTTTGATTACCGATCAAAAACAAAATTGGAGAGGGCAGGAGGCTCAAGAAAGAAATATCAGTATCCTACTTCTATCTTATTATCTCTGTGTTAGAAAAGCAAATAGTTAACTGTGGAACAGAAGATGAGCAAACAAGAGGCAAGGCATTTAAGTCTCAACCGCGAACAAGAACACAAGTTTCCCAATGCAAAATTGGAGCATGGAGAACTCAAGTGAAGAAATCGTAAACATTTAAAACCTTCAGATGATGTAGAATCAGGAAAGGAATTTGATTTAAAAAGAAAAGTTACATGGTAGTCCTAGCCCACAGATATTACCAGGATGTAAATGGTTGTTGATAGTAACAAGTCAAGAATCAAGAAACAAACACTCATCTTGATACCTAGCAAGTTACAACTATCTATTTGATTAAAACATGAAAGCAGGTCTGTATCCAAGTAAAAATATTATATAATTCTGTCTTTCCAGCACTAGGGGATCCTTTCATGCTCTTTTATTGCCTTTTATTTTGAGTTTACGCTATTGTAAACTCTGTTTTTGCATTTTATTTAGTCTATCTATCTTTGTAGCTCTCTTGTGATTAGTATCATCTCATGATTATAAATAATAAAAAAATAAAATAAAAAGATTTTGACTTTGCTCTCCATCAAAGGAAAACATAAACTAGTTGAGGCCAAGAAAGTTAAACATAGCTGAATATTTTGATAGAAGATTAATCAAACTCTCAACTG
The DNA here is from genome assembly GCA_015143295.1 of Tetracentron sinense. Classification (NCBI taxonomy): domain Eukaryota; kingdom Viridiplantae; phylum Streptophyta; class Magnoliopsida; order Trochodendrales; family Trochodendraceae; genus Tetracentron; species Tetracentron sinense. The sequence continues at coordinate 31,068,286 of CM026562.1, forward strand.
ATTGCCCGTGTACGGTGTTTGCAAATAAAAACCCACTCATCTTGTATACTCTTGCAAGAAGATCATTTACAGCAGAGGGTTATTCTTGGAGAAATTGGATCTCATTACCTAACTCACTATCTTTAAAACTTTCAAATGTATCCAAAAATAAGTGGACAACATGAGTAGGATAAGCTTAAGATAGATTGCTTTCTTCTGTTATTCCTGATCGGCAAAAGACCAGGAACAGGATAGTTAAGAAGGGATTGTTTTTCCATATGGTTTTAAGAAAGATCCCCATGGACATGTAAACCTCTCATATGTTACAGTATGCACATATGGACCACTTTAATAAATGACCTTTCTCATAATTTTTTTCTTCTAATCGGTAGACCTTTGTCATAGAACTTAATACAAGTAAATCAAAATCTTGTAATAACAATCAGTTACTCTGAGTTGCATCCTCTTCAAATCTAAAATCTCCTTCAAAACAATATGATTCTAAGGTGTACACAAAATTAAAGTCAATAAAGCTAGCAAATTATCATAATTTTGTCGCAATCACTCTCCTCTCTATCGCATGAACCACTACAAATTCTGCTTTTTTAAGGCTTCTTGAAATGATATTTTTAAGAACCTAAATTAAAATACTTCGCAAACCTTCTGACTGATCACAAGATGGCGATTACCAAACAGTTAGGCTCACTCCCTAGAATTAAACAGCATATAAACAGTTCCAACTTCCAAGTAAACTGATCATAGAGAATCCAACATATATACTGGTTAAATCAGTGATATCTACAAATGCAACATCAAAACCCTAGAAATTTGAAGGATCGGAGATCGCGAAACGAACAAGGAGATCAGAGAGATAATCAAACCAGTTTAGAATCAAATAACAGAAGAGGATCATCGGATCATCAGTTAATTAGAGGAAATGAGGAAAATGAAACCCTAATTTCATTCAAAAGCTTCAATTGAAAGAAAAAAAAAATTTGATTAGACGATATGGAAGATACAGAGAAAGAAGAGACTTGCCGCTGTCGCCTATGAGGAGAAGCTTAACGAGGTAATCGTAATCGGCGCGAGCTCGTGCCGGAGCAGCCGCCATTTTTTCCGGGTTTTGAAAATTTGATGTTCTTCAGATCAGCAGTATTGGCTTCAAATGGCGCCTTTCTCTCTCTAGGATCGAGAGATAGGCGAAAAAATATACCTGAAAATCAAACAGGAATGAATGATGCTTCTCTCTCTCTCTCCTGTACTTCTCCTCTTTGATCTAATTCTTAACACCTAACCAGAGTTAACTTAAATTATATACAAAAAAGGAAATCAGGGGCATTCCGAGAATTGAACCCGGGACCTCTTGCACCCTAAGCAAGAATCATGCCACTAGACCAAATGCCCATTGTTGTCTATATTTTGTCTCATAAAATATTAATTGGTTGGTTTTCTATTACAAACTTTATAGGGGTTAAGATTAGTGCAAGTCAATAAGTACTACAAATGAATGTTACCTAGTTCATCAATTCGCTCGGTTCGAATTCGGGTTTGCAATTCACAGTTCACCGCTCTAGAGTGAACGCAGTTTGCTAGGGGTAGGATGAGATAATTCGTTTTTCGATTTTGCTTAGGTTCTTTAGTTTGGTTCACTAGCTAGGTTCGCTACTTAAGCATGTAAGACAAATATATATTTTATATTATATTATAAAAATATATGTTATCTCTTAACCAAATATATATATATATATATATATATTACAAATACTTATTTGAAAAATTAAAAACAAATGTCTTTTTATGAACGTTTTGTGAACTCAAAGTATAAATTTATAAATTTGCCGAACATAAAGAAAACATCAGTGAATTTGAATAAAAATTTTGATAAACTAAGGCTGTTTTGAAACCACTATGTGGTTCGCTCAATTTCACGAACCAATCCGAATTGAATCACGAATTAGTTCTGGTTTGCGGTTCGCTATAACATGTAGCGAACTTGGTAACCCTACTCTAAATCCTATCTCTTTAGAGTCATGATTAGAACTGATGTAGTATTAGAAAAGACAAAATAAGTCAAGTCAAATCCTAATCCTTAGTATTAGGCATAAATGAATAGGATTTAGGAGTATATTTGGGAATACCCATGGACTGATTCATTAGATTATTAAGGAAATGTATTTCAATTATGCCAATTTTTTTTTTTTTTGTAAGGTTAGTAGTTAAATTAGTAAATTAGTGGGCATATCAACTCTCCCATCACATTTCTATCATTGGAGCAACATGGGAAGTGTCCTCGTGCCAATTTTCTATAGGTGAGAGCATATTATTGGGCTTCTTGGAGTAGGCATAGATTATTATTCGAAAGAAATATTCTTTTTTTATGGTATTATTGATCGAGCATCATCAATTTTTGATTGTTTACTTGTTATGTTATCACAATTATTATTGTTGCTTACATTGTTTTTCTCATATCACTCTCAAAGTTTTGCAGGGATGATTACGTATAGGAAGAAATTCTGGCGCTATGAGAGCATCGGTCAGTCTGGGGGTTCCCAACATAAGACTGGGAGCTCCAGCCAGCCTGCAGGATCTCAGCGGGTTGGCCTACCATCCTAGTACGGGGTTAGGTCATCCTAGCAGCAGGTCGGGCCATTCCAGCACAGGGTTGGGTCATCCCAGTAGCAGGGCGGGCCATCCCAGTAGCAGGGCGGGACAGACCAACATGAGGTTGTTCCATCATCATGTAATATTATGATATATCAGTTGATTTAAATCACTTGTGCATTTAACTTGTGTAAATCTTATCAAATTTTGTTTACTGTGTTCAAATCGTCTGTCCCACAGACAGACAAGGGGAGCAAACATAGCCTGTCAACCACCACCACCACCACCCGGCTAGCCTTGCCTCTTAGTGGAGGTTAACCCGGTGGGACAGCCCACTGGGCCTCACGCGAGGATATTGTCCCCATCAATTACCTAGACTGACGGCTAGTTCCTGACGCGGTGAAGCAAAGCGTGCTAGATAGAGTACTGGTAAGATAAAAGTTTACCCATTATATATTTTCATTCAATATACAAAACCTTAAATTTTTTGCCTTAGTACTCTAATCATTGTGATGTGGACGGTATTCGTCCTCCCTCGAGAGTAGAGATGCGGGAATGCGTAAACAAGAAATGTGACGCTCTTTGGAAGGCTTGGAAGAATAGACTATGGGCAGAATGACACAATTTACTGCTCTCAGTAGATGACCAGTGTAGATCGTAGGGCCATTCTAGATCAGTGGAGAGCCATGATGGCTCATCGGAGGACCGAAGCGGCAGAGTATGACTTTGAGATCACTTATTTAACTCTCTTTGATGTCTACTTACAAACCTCATATTAATATTTGATGTCCGTATCCCGCATTAGGCTATGAGCCAACGGAACATGGAAAATAGTGCACAACTCCGTATCCCCCATACGGTAGGGACGTGGAGTTTCCCCCTGTATAGGGTGAATGCGGTATGCTTAATTAAGTAGTAATTATGATATATCAGTGACTCTATCTTTTTCATTTCATCAATTATTTATAATGCGTTCTAATATTAAAAATATTTTTTTTGTTTACGAGGATAGCAAGTACGGATTCGGACAGACAGGAGCCTGACCGGATGCAGGTGTTTCATATGACACATATTCATCGAGATGAGACATTTGTTGACCAGGCTTCAGTGGAGCTTTGAGTATTCTCTTATCATCGCATTAACTGATTGTTAAGAAATTTCAGTTTCCGTCATTATTCTTATTTTGCTAATAATGGTCTTTTATGTATGCAGACACAGATGGATGAGCTGGTCAGCCAACATCCGGAGGGTACTACTAGTAGCACTTCCTGAAACGAGGTGTTCACCCAGCTCATGGGTCCGGACACGCATGGGCGGGTTCGTACATATGGATTGCGTGTTAAACCAGCACAGTTCCGCGCTCCAGATGTTGACTAGTGTAGGAGGAGAGCGGAAGAATTAGTTGAGCTGAACCAGACTTTGGTGGTTAATGCCGATGACATGAGGGTTGAGATGAGTGCTATGAACTCCCAATTGAAGGTGTTTGAGGACTGGATGCCCCATATGCAAGATAGCTCACATATTCCCTCTAGATAGACACCTATTCCGGACCCCGATTCTACACTACCTCTTGATGATCTCTTATGACTTCTTCCCTTTACCACATTATGACTATGACTATTGATTTGCATGATACTCATACACTTTCTTATTTCTACTATATGTTTATTATTACTATATGTTTATTATATTACTTTGTCCTGTAATACAACATAAAACCTTGCTAATTAATCTGTTAAGTTCTTCTTATTATTATTATTATTAAATGTGCGTGTGTGTATATCATTTCCTATTCACATGTTTCTTGATTATTTTATGGAGGCTGGGTGTCAGCAAATGATATGAATGTGAATCAATGTGGGTGGATTGGCTGAGTTATTGAATGTGAAGTGGAATATGTGTGTTATTGAATGTGAATGAGTATGCGTGTTGTGGAATGAGTTCTGGAATGTGAATGTAATGGATGTCTGAATGTGGATGTACAGGTGCGCGCAGGAAATATCTTGAATGTGGATGTACATGTTGCAGGTGCACGCAGGATATATCATGAATGTGGGTATATAAGTTTAGGTCTTGAATGTAGATGTACAGGTTTATGGAATATATATGTCATTTGAATGGAATTAATATGAAATGGAATGGATGTACATGTTTATGTCTTGAATATAGGTGCAGGAAAATAGGTACAGGTTTACAAGTGTAGATTTGTTTTAAAAAAAAAAAGGCATTAAAGATGGAAACTTATCCGTCTCTAATGAGTAAGGTTATTAGTAACAGAATATTTTCGTCCCTAAATTAATATTAGTGACAGAACACTATCCGTCACTTATTCACAACTAGAGACGGAAATAGTACCGTCACTAATATATATTTAAAGACGGAAACAGTTCCGTCACTAATAAAGTACTAGAGACGGATATGTTTCCATCATTAATTTAGTGACGGTAAAATTTTCATCACTAAACTCGAACTGTAAATTACCAACATTAGTGACTGAAATGTTCCGTCGCTAATTAGTGACGGAAAGATATTTCCGTCACCAATAACCTTTAGTCATAGTCGTATTTGTAACGGATTAGATAGTAATAGTGACAGAAAAACGAGTATTAGTGACTGAAAATTTTCCTCACTGCTCGGCAGAAATCTTATAGTGCACCTTGCGTCTGGGAGGGCTACGACTGGTGCTAGCATTTTTGTTCTTATTAAAGGCGTTCGTCTCCAGATTAGTGATGGATCGTTTGTTCAAATTTGAGAGGATGCCTACTCTACCATCGTTCAAGATTCTATCATCCAAACCTTCAAATTGATCTATTTTGGGCCAAGGAGTTGTTCAACACCAATCAGTCAAACTTGTGATTTTTTTGGACGGTAGTAATTAGTAATCTTGGGATTGAATCTCATTCAACAAGTAGTATTTCAATAAGGAAAAGAGGAATTTTGCTAGCCCACGAAAGATTTCAAACTCTTACTATAGAAATGATAAAGAATTACTTTTGCAACCAATTAAAACAATAAATTAAAAATTAAAAAGAAAGATGAATTGTTGTTTTAAATAAAAGGACAATAGATTTACTTTGGCCGAAACCCGAGTAAGTTACTTGTACCTAACATCTTTGTCCGACGTGAGTCCCTTTTAAATGGGGTTAGGATTCAATAATCCTTAGGATTAAAGAATCTAGCCTTGGTTTTTAGAAGAAAGAAAACACGTGTTAAGATTTAATTTTTTTAAAGCGATTTTAAATTTTTATTCAAAAAAATATATATATTAGATTCTTTAACCCTTAGGATTATAATCTTAACCACAGTCTAGTCTAAAGGGGCATGCGTCGGGCAAAGAGGCTAGGCCCGAGTAATTGACTCGGGCTTCAGCTGGACTGAATCCATTGCCTTGTAAAAACAATCTATATTGCAATAATACGTGTCACTTCTACGGTGAGTTTTGAAATTTATTTGACTTTTGCTACTGGTGTTGCCATTCCTCAAAAAGAGAAAATTCCAACAGCCAAAACATTTACGAATAAATCATCTTTCATGCATCTGATTCGTTGGTCGTTGGGTTGAAAATCAAATTTGGTTGTTGTAGCTCGAACTACGCTTGGAATTCTATATTAAACCTCTTTGTCATACCAAACCTTATTGAGTTTTTGTTTGGTAGGCATGGACCCTACCTATATATTATTAAAACCTCAAATTACAAATACCAGAGTTAATTTTTGTTAATTAACCCGAGTTAATGTTTGTTAATTATAATTAATGGGACACGAGTCAACTTTGCAAACAATGGACACAACCAGAAGAAACATAATCGTAGAAAATTCCAGTGGACAAAAGTATCCTCTCCAATAGACACTACCTAAGATTTTTTCGTTTACCATAAACTGACTTGGTACAAACGGATGTTGCAGCCCTGGGCTACAAATACCTAATGAGGTATTACCAAGTTTGATTTTCTTTTGGGTTGATTGTTGTTTTGTCAGTATCCTATTTTATACCTAGTTGGTCAACTTTGACTCCTAAGGTTAATGCTGACCCAACCTGAATCTTAAAACATTTTATGTTGCGAGGATAAATAGTGAAACAATGATCGATCGGAGGAAAATATACTCTAAGGTGATCATTAGGTAATCCGGAGTCTAAAAAATAACTAGAAACATATTAAAGACTTGAGTAATTGACAAAATCTAACTTGACAACATCCCACTAATATTTGTAGCCCGGGCTGCTCTTTCTTACTCCCAGTCCCCACCCAAAGAGAGAGAAAAAAAAGGGAACAGAATAAAACATAAACTGCAAAAGTCCCTCCTTCCATGTTTTCAATTTATTTATTACATGCTATAATCTTAAATAAATAATGGTGATTAGAATGATGGATAAAATTGACTTCTACCATGTTACTATTCCAAACAGGAACTAAACATGTGGTTCATTTACAAAGTTGCTAGTCTAGGAGAGTGTATTATTATTTTTAGATATTATCTATTCTCACTCACTTGCCAAGAAGTACAGTGATTCCTTCCAAGCCAGTCTCTGATTGGGTGGAGGGTGACTGGATTATTCACTTTGGCCATTATCCATGCATCATGTTAATGACAGAAGCTTCTTACGTTGACTTTCTATAAACGTCATTTCTATTATTGTTGAGGACTGCTTGGGCTAGTGGCAATAACTCCAAATTTTTCACAAACACAAAAGTAGGTGCAACATCTACATTTCTAACATATTAAAAAATAAATAAATAAATAATTTAATGAGATGTTTGATATTTGTAATCTTCAAGTTGCGTCTATGGAAGAGGGGCTAGCATTTCTATTGTTGCATTAGCTGAGGGACAACCATGTGGCCGCTTGTCCCAATATCCCAGCTAGCTAGGGCTATGCAAGAGATAATTAAGTAGGGGTTTAGATGGATGTCCATGTCTTTAACACCTCAGGTTCATTGATGAGTTTGAGTGGCCACCTTGGCGAGCTTTGTTCAATAAGTGGGGGTCTCTTCTCGTTGTTGGCCACCCTTCGGGATATATCTCAATTTTCCTATTGTATAGTATAAGGGGATTTGCACGATTCGAGCGAATTAGTCGGGTACTTTAAGAGGTATGAAAACCCTCGTTCCAAAAAAATATATATTTAATAAATAGGAAAAAAAAAAAAAAAGATAATGCTCCGAGAGACCACCCGAGACCATGTCTCTCAACTCAGGATTCAAATGTTTTTCAAATCATGTGGACGTAATCTTCTACAGTTGTAACCAGTTACACCCCAAAGGTGGCCAAATGCCCCTTTTGACATATTTAACTGTATTTATGATTCACTCACGCCTAAGGTACACTCATCTGTCATTGGTTTTTTAAAAAATAATAAAATAATTTATTAACCGTGGTTAAAATTCATTACCTCTTAGGGTTAAATTTTTTTTAAATACTTTTTTTTAAAAAATCAAAATAAGTGTTTGAATCCTAAGTGAATCTTAACAACAATTAAATAGTATAAAAAAGGACACATGACCACCTCGGGAGTGTAACCCAAAACCGGTTACAACGGGAGAAGATTACGAGAGGAGGGTGTTGGGAGGTTTAAGAGAAGGTAACCGCCTTCCATGTAACATGTGGCAATGTCAATGCTACCCCTCTCTCATCTCCTTCAGGATATTGGAACACGCAAAGTCACCACATGCGTGGCTTGCACATGTCAAACGCAAGAAGCGTTGGATTCAAACTTCTCTTTCTCACTTCACTCTCTTACGAATAGCTATATTGTGTTAGAAACTGCAGGAACAATACAAAGAAAAATAGGTGCATGTAAGAGGGTATTTTGGGTAAATCCAATAAACTGCAAGAACATTACAAAGAAAAGTAGGTGCATGTAAGAGGGTATTTTGGTACATCCCAAAATTAAAGGTTATTTGGCGAATTTTAAAAACTAAGAGCATATCATTTGGTAAATGTCTAATCCAAGTTTTTAGGCCTTATCCTTTCGGATGGATACTTGAGATACAACGAAATCAAAATGCCGGAGGCGAAGATCTCATAGCATTTCATCTAGATCTTTAGCATTAAAAGATTTTACCTCTAAAATTGTAAATAACCTAAATGTTCTTTTTTGGGGAAATGGAAAACGGACCAGGGTCAGCTTAGAAGCTGACCCCAGTGACCTCATTGGTCCAACCCTTTGTTTTACCATCCATTAACTATGATTAACCTTTAGGGTTAAGCAATCTAGCCATAATTTTTTTTAAAAACAAAATCACTAATTTTAATTTAATTAAGTTTAACCATGGTTAGATAGAGGTTAAAAGGGACACGACACACTTGCGGGCCTGGGTCCGCTTCTCAGGACTCTTTTTTTTTTACAACTTATTGTACTAAAACAAAAATAGGTTTATTTGCCACACAAGTGCATTTAATTCACTTAAAATGAACTTTAATTTTTTTTCATAATTTTTATAAGAAATGAATTACGAACAGAAACTCTAGTTAAAGAGACAAACAACCGAGCAACCAAAACTATGTCTTATGATAGGGGTAGTTTGAAAATTACAATATAAAGGAATGGTATTTTCATTGCTTACAAAGATTTGGGATTTTAGGGTTTTTGCAAAAAAATTTATTTAAAAAATAAAAGTACGGCAAAAATTTTGCACTAAAACCCTAAAATCCCGAATTTTAGTGAGCCATCTTGGTAGGTCACATGGGTATCTCGTTTGCCTGTGAGGAGGTATTCCTGGCAGCTCGTGGGGATCAGTCGAAGTCTTGAGCTAAAGACATTCACCGTTACCCCAAAAGAAAAAGCTCTTCAACTCTTTTTCCTTTTTACAAGTAGATCCATAAGGAAAGGGTACCTGGTTGCTTCCAGAAAGAGATTGCTTTAGCTTTCTTGTAAACGGAACAAGGGAACCTAACCCACGACTTTTGTTGGTGGTGGTGGCTAACCCAATCACCCTTGCCTCTCTATCTCTCTCAACAAAAAACCAATTTAAAAAAAAAAAAAAGATGCCCCATTACTCACTTTTCTTGAATCAAAGGCCACCATAACATGAACCACTTACTTAATTACCCAAGGAATTCAAATTCAACTAGATGATCAACATGAAAAAGAATCCAAAGAATCGAAAATTACGAATAATAATGATAATAATAGTCCTAATAATTCACATTCATCTGGTTTCTAGATCGATCCATCGGTACCGGAGGAGGAAGGAGGCCGATGATTCAACTCTCCTTAATTCCTTCCTAGTAATGGCAATCCACCAAAGCGGATGCAGAGAAAACAAGTCGTCGATCATTTGAAGCGAAGGCAAATTTGGATTCTCGATGATCATCTTCTGGGGCTGGTAGATTGAGATCTAATGCTAAAACATTTCTAGACTTCTTCTCTTCTTGAGACTCCGAAGCAATTGTAGGCATATTCATGGTTGCTGTAGTGCTAGTGCAAGTCCTGTGTCGCCTCATATGACCCCCAAAGCTTGCCCAGACGAGAACTCTGAGCCACATATCGAACACTCATGTACCCTGGACTTGTTATGACTATCCACATGGAGAGGAACAGGTTCCTCTGATAGCATCATCAAGCTTTTCTTCGGCTCCTTGTGACTTGCTCTATGACCTCCTAGGAAAACATCGGTTACATGTCTTGCACTCATAGACATAGAGCCCTGACTCTGAAAATCTTCGGCTATCTTCGATTTTCTTCGGACCGTTACCTTGAGCTAGGAGAATCAAACAATTCGCCATGTCGGCTTCTTCCTCGGTACTTTCCGATAATTCGATCGAGGTAGTTGGAGAAGGGAAGCTATAATCATCATCTTCACTTTTACTACTACTTCTTTGGCGCTTGGTACGCTTGCCTTTAACAATATGGATATGATCGTTAGAGTACCCCATGATTTGCTGTGGAGAATCCATGTTACTCTCCAACATTACTGAGAGAGAGAGAGAGCTATAGAGAGGGGGGTGATGGAGGAAATGAAGTGGGGGAGTGGGGATTATTATAAATAGTGAAAGGAAGAGGTTTTGGTAGTCAAAAGCCGCCCCTTGAAGTATAGTAATTGTGAATTGGTCCTTTAATCTTCCTTGTGTTTCTAACCTTATATATATTTAGGTGGAAATTAGAGAGGTGAGGAGTCGAGCCAAAAAAAAGAGAGAACATGGTAACTGTCAACTGAAAATAGGCAAAATTAGAGGGGATTTGACAGTTTGAGAAGGCTGTTAACGTTTTAACTCCGTTTCACACTCTCTCTCACACATTGCCTTAACGCAGCTACGAAACAGAAAAACGGGAAATTTAAATTCCCGAAAACAAAACCCTAGTTTTGAAAAAAACCTCAAAACTAGCTTATTTTTTAGGGATTTATTTTTGTAGGCTTTTACATATGTGAAGGTCTTACATGTGTAGGAGAGAATGAGGCTTGAAGTGGAAAATATCATCCGCTCATTATGCAACAGAAAAAAAAGAAGAGGAAAAGGAACCCGAAATCTCACCGGAAAATGGCGGAACAATTTTTTTTCTTTCAATCCATTGTGTGGTTTGCTGGGAAAAACAAAAAATCTCGTCGAAACAAAAGGGGAGGGCATTATAATTTCAGAAACAAGAAGGGCTGTTTCTGAAATTTCACCAAACCTCAAAGGAGTTCAGTTTAATTTACCCTATAAACAGTATTTAAAAATTGGTAAATACAAAAATTTATGAACAAAAATATCCTAATATTGCTTAAATATCTACCAAAAATCCCCGAAACAAGTTGTTTTGAGAGCTCTGAAAGTCCGGATCTCCAGTTCATATTTAGACTTACTCACATACGTCGATTACCTTCTAATTTTAAGTTTAGTACACGTTATTACAATTCGCCCTAAGTATTAATTGAGATTAGTTATGGATGATAATGATAAAGTTAGTATTTTTTAAAATATAACTAATTTTTTTATTTGTCTTTAAACTAGTTATTAATTAGGCGAGTGGAATAGGGTTAATGGGTTCCCTAATGGGCTGAGCTCCGGTTTGTTGATTCAACCAGTTCATAAAGAGGTCGAGTTGAAGTTAAAGGTCTGCTCGGCAAACTGGGAGTTGGGATCATATTCAATTGAGAGTTCAATCGCACCCATGGGTCAACATGTATCCTCTTTAACACCGGTTAACTGTGATTAAGATTCACTAACTCTTAGGGTTCAATAATCTAACCTTGGTTTTTAGAAAAAAATATACTAACCACAAGAATTAAAACTTGTTATCCAGAATTAAAATGGCAGTTAAAAGGGCTTTGTGAGTGTGATTGAATTCTCCCGAGTTTAATTGCAATTGGACAAGATCTAGATTCGCAAATTAGAGCCAACCAAGCTAACCATGCCATTTGTCAACCCTACTTTCAAGCAAGGAAGCCGAAATTACTGAGACAAAAATAGAGAACTCTAAATTATATTTTTAAAAAGGGAAGTCATTTCAAATTTTCGATCCTATCCAATTGTACCTACTATCGAGAGCTGGACCATTGGATTGAACATCCAATGGCGTCATGTCCACACATACTTTCAATGGTAGGCCTCACTTAATGCTTGACAATGTTCAATCGTTCTCAATAGTAGGTGTTATTGAGAGTTTTTAATCACTTTCCAGAAAAATAAGGATGAAATTTCCTTCTAACTAAAAATGGTAGATTTTCTTAATTATTATCATCAATGGTGACTTATTCTAAATACTGAGGCTGCCATTTCATTATACTAAAGTAGAATTTACTTAATTATTCAATAAAAATAGAGTCATCAGAGATGTGGTGGGTCACCATAACTGCCCATTTCCTTCTCTTGGTAGATGAAAATGTATACTAAAGGGGACTACTTGACTAGTGGGCTAATAGTTTTAGTTAGTATAGTTAATTTTGTCTTCCTCCTTTAATATATCATGATATTTCGCTACCACATGCGCTGTATCTATATGGTGACTTTCTAAGTGGGCTGCACTTAAAAGAGCCTCAAGTGAGCGGCTCCAATGAAAAATAGACATGTAATAGTTGGTTTTCAAATCCGATAGTATGAATTCAACTTAGGATGTCAAATCTGACCAAAGGCTTTTGATCTTTAAATTGGAGGTAAGAAAATCAGTAATTTCTATAACCTAATTTTGGTCTAGTGAACGCTAGGAGATTAGAGATTTATATATCAAATTGGGCCCATCTTTTGCAGCATCTCTCGGTACACATTAAGATTGGACGATCCGACTTGAAAACTAACTTCTACGTGTCCATTTTTCATGAATGTCGCTCACTAGAGTCTCTAGTGAGCACTGCCCATTATACCACTCTCTCCCCCTTTCTCTTTCTCTCTATATATATGAGAAATAGTTAAATGACCCATGGATTCCATTTACAAACCTAAGACATCCACGTATTGGTGGATGCCCCCTCTTAAATGCTCACCTATAGAGAGAGAGAGTCAAAGGATGAGTGGGTTAAGGAGGGCAATTGTTGGCGTACCAAATTATTTAAGTTGATTGAGTGAGGCACGTAAGGGACAACGCCAGCATCAGTACTTTAGCAGTAGGTGGTGGGGAAGTAAAGCATCCTTCATTCATGGGTTGGTGAAGGGAAGATGAGTTCTTCGCCATCTCCCCATTATTATATTATTTTAAAGTATGGAAAGAATATCAAACTAATTAGAAGAGACTGAGAGCAAGTCTGCCGGTGGAACCACCAATTTATTAATATGCTACTTAGGGCCGAGACCACCAAGACCATGCTCTAAGAGCATGGGATTTCAGGTGGAACCCATTTTACATGGTAGGCCCTACTTGAAATCTCGTGCTCTTAGAGCACGGTCTCAGTAGTCACCCCTAAGGAGGTCTCAAAAGCTTTTCAGGTGAGGCTCATTTTACATGATAGGCCCCATCAGAAATCCTGTGCTCTTAGAGCAGGGTCTCAGTAGTCTCTCCTAAGGAGGTCTCAAAAGCTTTATCCTAATATTATATTAAGGTTAATACTCACTCCACTTCCACACGTCGAAGGGAGAAAGGAGAGATCCCAAGAAAGATTGAGCAGCATATGTTTGTTGCAAGACAAGAGAGACAAACAATCGCGCCTTAAAACAGGCCTTAATAGAGAATCCATCAAAATCATTTATATTTAGTTAACAATCATGGACTTACTTTACTAATGAGTTGGTTTATGATGTTAGAGGAATGTTGGCCTTATTCTCAGGCCTTTTCTACTCTCACCTCCATCAACCACTTGTCCAAAAGCATCTGTGTAGAGCACACACACGTAGGAGCAGGGGCAGAGTCAAGTGGGGGCTTGTGGGGGCTCGTGCCCCGGCCCATTCAGCTTTTAAAAATAAGAATTTTTTAATTTTTTTCTGAACTTAAAAAAAGTTTTTTTTTTTAGTTAGGAACATATCAATCACGATTTAACTTGGCCCATATGTCAACACGTGTCCCTCTTAACTCCCATTAACTATGGTTAAGATTTACTAACCCTTAGTATTCAACAATCTAAACTTTGTTTTTAGAAAAAAAAAAGTAAATTTTTTTTTTTTGTGAAGGGGGTATCTAGGCCTCTTAGAGCACCCGACTAGGTCCCCCGGGCACATGCAGAGCCCTCTCTCCACACGCGCCAAGAAAGTCGGGTAAATCCAGAGGATGGCCAACAAGGGGAGGGAATCAAACTCATAACCTCCGCTTCCTGAGGCGTGGTCCTAGCCATCAGCCCAACCCTCGTTGGTCCTAAGGATTAAAAGTTCTTAACCAAAGTTAAAGGGGAGTTATGTAAGTACAATTGAACTATCTGAATTCAATCGCAATTAGATTACAAGAACCGGAGTCGTATTTTTTATACTAAGTTGTTTTAAGTATTTATCATGGGACAAGGGGCAATTGTTCCCTAGAAACATTCTACTATATTATTTAATATGACATTGCTATGGAGCAAGGGGTCAACTATCTCCTAAACTTTTGAAAACAAAATATATATTTTTATAACATTTCATTTAATTGGGCATAACTATGAGGTGAGGAGATAGTTGTCTAGTCAACATGGAGAAACAATACTCATAAGATATGTACAAAATTTATGAACGAAATGACCTGAGAACTTAGCTGTAAAAAAAATATTTAGGCCCACATCCCCTTACACCCATAATATTTCGTATCCGCTTAATATTTATCCACAAAAACTATCAACAATTACTACAATTTTCAATCAACTACGAGTGCCCCCACTACTAGAAAATCCTATCTCTGCCCCTACTTAGGAGAGAGAGTGTGCTTTAACCACAAGAATGGACAAGTAATTGGTGGAGGCTGAGAGTATGAAAAGTTGAAAGTAGGGCTATCACTCATGATGTTATTATATATTGGTGGAGTGTTAGCCCACTCTCCTTTTTTTCACTCTCCCCTTTTTGGGATTTTGGGTTGGATTTTAGTGGGGATTGGATTGGATTTTATTAGCCAAAAACCAAATGTGATAAAATTGATTGTGTTGAAATTAATGGTCAAATAATCACTTTTACAAATAACAGTTTCCGGGGAATACGAAGTTGAGAGACTAATAAAATCCAATCCAATCCTACCTAGAGGATCATCACAAAATCACTTCTTTTTGCCTCAAAAAAGAGAGAGTGGGACTTACAAAATCTTAATTTTTTTTTTTCGAAGGTAAGTTGGGGTTAGGCGGACCCAACCAGATATATAGAACAAAAACCAATTACAATCTCTCATACCGCTTTCCAGCCCTGTCCTCATAAAGAATAGACATGGTCTCAGAAGGAAGAAGAGAAGGGAGGAAAATGATAAGAAAGAAAGGTCCAAACAAAGCCGAGCAAGAGAATCCACTGCTCGATTGGCTTCGCGCCACACATGGACAATAGAGCAATCGAATAATCTTTGAATAAGCTCTTTAGCCACCCGAAACTCTCCTCTCCAATGCCAAGGGTGGACAGATTTCTTATTTAGGAATTATAACTAGTTCGACAAATCTAGAGAAATAAGAGAACGAAAAAACAGCAATCACACAATGGAAACAAGTTATATGTGGTTCGGCAAGATGTCTATGTCCACGGGAGAAAACGACAAAAATATCCACTAAGAAACAAGGGAGAATACTGTGTGTACAAGTTCTGGAAAACCCTTACTCAAAAACCCTATAATAAACTCCCTAATCGCAGCCTCAAAGAAAACCCCTTATATAGTTAAGGTTACAACAAAGAGACAAAATGGGTCAAAAATATTGGTCAAACTTTCGGTCGGGGGTTTTGCCCCCAAACCCCACACATTGCCTATTAATCGGGTCGCTTCGAGTCGGCACCAGGTCATTAAGAATCTAGGTAAGATCCATATCAACTTTCCAACAAAACTCATTTACTGAATTTGAGCCAAACTCACAAAGCCAACCACCCATTTGGAGTCCGAATAAACCCAAAGCCTAATAGCTCCGAAATCTAAGGCCATCAAAATCCTTTACATAACACTTTCAATTCTAAGAGATTCATCTCAATAAGAC
The DNA here is from genome assembly GCA_015143295.1 of Tetracentron sinense. NCBI lineage: Eukaryota > Viridiplantae > Streptophyta > Magnoliopsida > Trochodendrales > Trochodendraceae > Tetracentron > Tetracentron sinense. Next base: position 31,084,339 of record CM026562.1, read on the forward strand.
ACCCTTTGATAAAGGTTGCACAAAAATTGCCCAAATGGTCATGCAGAATGCCCCCAAACCCGCCATGGTCAATCTCAATTTCCAAAGTGATTATTAGACTTACATATGCAAAACACGCATGCTTGTACGAGTGGCATTGTGTATCCTGTGTTCTAAGATCCTTTCGTAGGAATTATGGTGCAATGATTAATATGTCCATAACCTTAACCAATGCACAGATATTAACACTATTAGCCGGGATTGCGGCCTAGCCATATTAGGATACCAAAAAAAAATGCAATAACAGGGAAGTGTGTTAGCTAGATGCTGCAACGGAAAAATAGACAACTTTGAGAGAGAACGTCCGTAGAGTTTAGCTGTGTGGGTATGGAATAAATATCAGATACCAACAGGATAAGAAGCTAGTGGATGAGTGCGTTGAAGGCATCCTTGTAACGTGGAGTATGAGTCAATGCTCCAAAATCTTTCTTTTTTATTTTAGTTATAATCGTTCTTTTAAACTCTAAGCTGAAGAGAAGTATAGATAATAATGGGTTCTGAGTTGTGACAACTAAAAAGACGTACATAGAATTTTTATTTTTATTCTTTTTTTGGGGGAGGGAGTTCTTAAAAACTCAGAGAGTTGGGCCATCCGATTTAAAATCTAACAGCACCCAACATAAAGTGGGTCCACCTTTAAATGCATACGAGCTTGGCACAGTTAGATTTTAAATTGACGGTCCAGCTCTCGATAGTACATACTATCGAGAATTTTTCATCACTTTCCTTTTTTTGGCCCACTATGAGTGTATACCATGTATGAGTTGAAATATGAAGCAAAGCTATGCTTCAAGGCGTTTGGTTTGATCGGAACTCCCTTTTAATGTGTAGATACTGTTAGACTTTTAATTATTCAGTGAGGTAATGACAATTTTGCATAGATTTCATCTCTCCATAACTATAAGATTGTCACCGACTTTACATTAAAAGAGAAGCTCCGCTCAAACCAAAGTAGAGTTTCGTCTCACATTTAAACTCATAATTTATCTATTACTTAGTTGTTAGTGCAATGAGTGAACTTATAGAAAACTTCTTCCAATCTCTTGTGAGATTCTCTTTTCAAGAACTGAACTTAGGACATACCTGTTAAGACGTATGACTCAAACTTCGGAGAAGTCGGTCGATCGAGCCTGAATCTCGGTCGATCGTGTTTATGCGATTTTGTATGGGGTTAATTTCTATAAGGTATTCAAAAATTCGGTCGATCAACTTTTGAATCTTGGTTGACTAGAAATCGTGGCAGTTGCGCGTTTTGTCCGAATTTGACATGTTTTGTGAATTTGGGACTTTCCATTTGTCTAGGACTCTTGTGTAGGCTTATAAATATGTGCTTAGAGGTTTAGGATTTTAAGTGTAGAGATAATAAAAATGGATTAAACACACTAGGGCTTGAGAAAAGGTAAAAAGGAAGATATATAGGGATTCTTCTTCAAGTTTCATTGAGAATATGAGTTGAGAGGGGTGTACAATGATAGGAAGTGTGGAGCCTGCCTCGGCTGAACATCCTACCTCTGTTCTCATGAATTTTTCGAGGGGTACTTTGGCATTTTCGACTTTTGTTATGTAGCCCTAATACTATTAAGAATAGGGGTAGGGGGCTACTGTTATTTTAGATCGCAACTTTGTAATTCTCTTTTGCTCCAGGTCATAGTGAAATCTCGGCGATTCCGTGGACATACATCAACTTGAGGAAACCTCGTAAATCTATGTTTTTCTATGTGTGTTTGTTCTTGTTCTTTTTTCGATCTATAATTTCGTGTCTCACAGATCTTGTTTAGGGTTCATTCTCTAACATACAAGGGGGCTCTAGGCTTGAGTTGGGAATTAATTAGACAGGAAAGTGTTATTGTACGGATTTCTCAAGATTTTTCTGAATAAGAAAGAAGTAATCGGATCTTGACCTATGGACGTAGACAAGTTTTTGTTGAACTATGTATATCTGTGTTTTCTTTGAGTGTGCTAATTGTTTATCTTTTCTATCGGATTTATTATTTTTACACAACAATACCTTCTCCAACTAACTTGAGGGGCAGGTCTCCATAGATTAGATTCCTATTCCTTTCGTAATGAAATGTAACCGAATAAGTCCACAAGACAAGTAAGAATAAGAAAGCGTGGCAAACACATTAATCTCTCTCTCTACTATTGGTAGTATAGTGATGCTTATTAGTACAACTTTGGAGGTTGTAACTAATGCACAAATGGTGAAGGAAGAACAGAGTGCCATCAAAGCCTTCCTTTAACGATAACGACTTTATGCCTACTCCAACCAGAATTAGGTTTACTTACACCACTTTTTTAGACCCCTTTTACTCTCACACTAGCCTCGTGCTGAATTAAATCCTCTTAATAACTAATCCCCCTCCCTTTGTGATGATTTGCACGTGTATGTGTGTACTTGTGCAATGAACTCATGAGTCAATAGTGAAAAGGGCCGCGAACAAACACGTGTGCAGCCATAGATACCAACACCTTGTTTAACTAAAATGTCAGAAAATTGGTTGGTTTAGCTTCCAAATGCATTAAAAGGCATGCCTTTGATCTTATACTTGTCAATGACTATCATATTGATAGGATAAGCTACCGGAAAGCACAATGAGACCGGAAGAAAAGAACCTGTAGTCTCTTGTTGAAGTAAAAAATTATAATTTATAGCTATTGCTCTACGGGTTGTAGCGTACCCACATCACCCATGTCTCCCTCATGAGGCAAGTCATAATCCATATTTCTGGATAAGATAAGCTCTTACACTTAATATTAGTGAGTGGGTCCTTTTGTTACGTCACTCAAGGATAACTTCTACCAATCCTTTTGAGTGTCCCTCGTGATTGAATACAGAACTTCCTAGTGAGAAGAACACCTTCACCATCCTAGCAAGAGGTGTGGGTGTGCTATGTGGCTAACTTCATTATATGTTTTCTGAGTCAAAGAACTTGAAGACTTCTCTTTCATTCAGCAATCAGAAATGGCTCCCCCAAAGGCCTTTTCATTCATGGTAGAAGTAATAATTCCACACACTTCGCTCATTACCTCATTCATCTAGATCATCCAATCGTCGAGCTATGTCTTTGCTGGGCTACATGGAAATTCTTCCACCATTCCATCTCATCCCATCTCTGGCCATGTACCACTTCCAGACTAAGGTCCATCAATGAGTTAAATCAAGTTGTGGCAAGGTTACTATCAGGTTCATTGCAAGAGACTCAGTTTTACTACCCCTTGAAGCCAATTGGTTGTGATATTATAGAAGATCGTGTCTCAATGTAGCATTATGATCTTCGACGGGTTTCACACATAATCAAAGAGTGCCCAACTGTGCAAAAAATAGTGTCTATTAGTGTACACTAATGCATTCGAAAGCCAACATTCAGGATGTCTTCAGCATCCATAACCTCATGTATAATTTTTTTTCCCCCGGGGGGGTACCTAGAAACATGATGAGCACCCCCTCTAATTCGGTATTATGGCTTGAGCACTTACTTTTTCAGCTGCAAGGAATGTATCCTCTGACTAGCATCTAGCTCTATATGAACATTTGCAAAAGGAAGCAGCAGCAAGTCACAGCTTGCAGACCAGATTGGTTCATTAAATTGAGTCAAACCAACCACGCCTGCATATCAAGGCTCGCCAATGCGAACAAGAGCAAGTTAAGAAATGAATCAAACAGAGTAGAACTTGAAAAAAAAACTGAAGTCTCAAGTACAAGTGTAATCCAATGATCATAACTTAAAACAGGAATGAAACCCAATTATATGTAGACGCAACTAGATAGATTTTCGAGATTTCAAAAGAGTGCACCACTCCAATGATTCTAAAAAAAAGTTAGAACTAGAGGAAGAGACTGTCACTTATCTAGATGCTTTAGTAAAACAGTATGAGGTTAGCCCTCCGTGGTTCATTTCCTTATTTCTTCTGCTTCTGTATTTTTTCCTCTTTCCCCCTTGAAACAAGTATAGTTTTTTTTTTTTTTAAGTATGAGTGAAATGGACCACATTAAAGATAGGAACTTGAGGTGCAACTCTCAAAATGTCAAAACTTTTGAACTTCATGTCACTATACGACTACAAAATTGTTTAGAACATATCCACATTAGTTGCTTTAAGTTGGCTAATTATTAAAACATAACATGTTAAGGCAACCAAAAAGATCATACTCAGCACTGTTAATGATATTTGGACAGGCTTTTATGTTATTAGAATTGCTAACTATATGTGACAGCATTTCACAATTTCCATTTTCTCCCCTCTTCTCCTCTTTTTTTCTCCTCTCTTTTTCTTTTACCCAAACTTCCTACATGGTATCAGCGTAAATCTGATCCATTTCCCCCTTTTTTTGGCCCAATTTCTTTCCATTCTCCTTGTTCTTTTTCATTTACTTTTTAGAACCCTAGTGATCTGTGACCTGTTGAGGTTTAGAGCTTCTCAAATCAAGGTGGGGGCTTTAGGGTTTCCCAAATCCATCCATTGGAATCCTTGTGATGGACTGAAACATTATCGTGATGTGCTTGTTTCCCCTTTAGAATCATGTGTTGAAGGGGCTTGTTCCTACTTTTTGGTTTACTCTGTGTTGATTGGTGATTAAAATATCACCTTATATTATGCCCAATGGGCATGTGATCTTTGTTTTTTTATGACCTGCAATAAAGGTACTTCCTTGGGAAGTGGTTGAAGACAAACTGATTTTTATTGAATTCTCAAAAGTAATTACAAAGAGACCCAACTAGGGTTTATATAGATAAAATAGAAACTAAATATAAATCAAACATTCTAATCTCTCAATCACAATTTCTTTCTAAATCAAATCTTTCCAATAATCTCAATCTCTTTCTAAATCCAATTCTTTCCAACCATCTCAATTTCATTCTAAATCCATTTCTTTCCAATTGTGATGATGGTAATGATATGGTGCATCTCATGCATATCATGACCATAAATGTACTCTATTAGTGGTTCTTTTCTATCTTTTAGTATATCTACTAAATATCAACTTTTATTCCTTTTAAGAGTTTGCATTTCATCTTCTGTAGCCTCTTTCAACTTGTTATTGTTATAACCAGTTCGACATATCTAGAGAAATAAGAGAATGAGAAAACATGCAATCACACAATGGAACAAGATATACGTGGTTCGGCAAGATGCCTACGTCCACAGGAGAAAACGACAAGAAGATTCACTAAGAAACAAGGGAGATTACAGTGTGTACAAGCTCTGCGAAACCCTCTCTCGAAAACCCTAGAATAAACCTCTTAATCGCAGCCTCAAAGAAAACCCCTTATATAACTAGGGTTACAACAAAGAGACAAAACGAGTCAATAAACGGGTCACTTCAGGTCGACACCGGGTCATCAAGAATTCGGGTAAGATCCATACCAACTTCCCAACAAAACCCATTTACTGAATTTGAGTCAAACTCACAAATCTCCACCTTGGCGAGAATTCCAACAATCTCCACCATACAAGCAACTCCTCTTTGCCACTTCTACCAGCCCCCTAAGGGCACTCAAGTACTACCAACACCAATCAGGTCCAAGCAATGCTTGAACTTGACTGCAGGGATAGGCTTAGTCATCATATCTGCTTGATTCTCTATTGCAGCGATCTTCTTCACTGCAATAGCTCCCTGAGAAACTACATCTCTGATAAAATGAAGTCTGACATCAATGTGTTCGGTCCTCTCATGGAACATTTGATTTCTGGTCAGATTTATGACACTCTGGCTGTCACAAAGCATAGTAGACTGCTTCTACTGCAACCCCAGATCACCAACCAAACCTCTCAGTCATATAGCTTCCTTCACTGCTTCTGTAACTGCCATATACTCAGCTTCAGTAGTAGACAATGCAACTATAGACTGCAGAGTCGCTTTCCAACTGATGACACTCCCACAAAGAGTGAAAACATAACCGGTCAAGGATCTCCTTCTATCCAGATCTCTAGCATAGTCTGAATCAACATATCCTATAACACTACCAGAAGTGTCACTGCCTCTGTCATATATCAACCCAATATTTGTAGTACCTTTCAAATTTCTTAGTATCCATTTCACTGCCTGCTAATGGGCTTTCTCAGGCTTATCCATATACTTGCTCACCAAGCTAACTGCCTGTGAAATGTCTGGCCTAGTGCATACCATAGCATACATGATACTCCCAACAATACTAGCATAAGGAACACGAGACATGTGTTTCACCTCCTCCTCAGTCTGCGATGACAAAGCAGTTGAGAGTTTAAAATGAGCTGCAAGTGGAGTACTCACTGGCTTCGACCCTTGCATACCAAAGCATTCTAGCACCTTTTCAATGAACCTCTTCTGAGACAAGTGCAATGTTCCTGTTTTTTGGTCTCTGTGAATCTCCATTCCCAATATCTTCTTGGTTGCATCCAAGTCTTTCATTTCGAACTCACTGCTCAATTGAGCCTTCAAACTCTTGATCTCGAACATGTTCTTAGAAGCAATCAATATGTCATCAACATACAACAAAAATAAACACATGAACCATCAAATAGCTTCATGTGATAGACAAAATTGTCATACTCCTACAATAGTCTTTTCCAACCATTAAAGTATCAAACTGCTTATACCACTGTCTAGGACATTGTTTCAAACCATTAAAGATTTATTCAGCAAAGCACACTTGGTCCTCATTTCCCTGAATCTCAAACCCTTAAGGCTGATGCATGTAAATCTGCTCCTCTAGCTCACCATGCAGAAACACAGTCTTGACATCAAGTTGTTCAAGGCTTCAAGCTCAAAGTCAAATAAGACAACCATAGAAAGTAGCACCCGAATAGAACTGTGTTTCACAACAGGTGAAAAAACTTCATTGAAATCAATGCCCTCTTTCGGTGAATAACCCTTTGCCACCAATTGAGTTTTGTACATTGCATCCTCCACCCTTGGAGTTCCTTCCTTCATCTTGAAGATCCATTTACAGCCCACAATTCTTCTATCTTTAGTTGGTTTTACTAGCTCCTAAGTTTGATTCTTGTGAAGAGATTCAATCTCCTCACTCATGGCTACAGTCCACTTCGTTGACTCTCCACTTTTAATGGCATCCTGATAAGTATTAGGTTCCTGAACCTTAATATCCTTTGTCACACTAAGAGTATATACAACCAGGTGTGCATAACCATATCTCAGAGGCGGCTTAGATTGCCTCCTCTATTTGCCCCTAGCAAGAGTCCATTGTTGCTCTTGTGGTGCTTCTTCCTCCACCTCTGGATGTTGTACATCTTCTTTATCTTGCTCAATTGGAACAACTTTCTGAGTATTCTCTGAAGCTTTCATTTCAAACTCCACCTTCTCACTAACACCATGGTCCTTTCCTACATCAACACAATCCTTCTTAGGAGTGAACATAGTTGACTCATCAAAAGTCACATCCCTACTGATAATACCCTTTGATGACTTGGAATCAATACACCAAAGCATGTATCCCTTCACACCATCTACATATCCCATAGATATGCACTTCTTTGCGCTAGGCCCTAGTTTACCCTCATTTACATGAGCATAAGACGTACAGCCAAACACTTTCAGATTAGTATAATTTGCAAGAGACCCATACCATACCTCTTCAGGAGTCTTACACTCAATAGCAGTCGATGGAGACCTGTTAACCAAATAACAAGATATGTTAACAGCTTTAGCCCTATATTCCTTGGATAACCCAACGTTGGAGAGCATACATATTTCCCTCTCCAACAATGTCCTAGTCATTCGTTCTGCAACCATCATTCTGTTGTGGAGTGTATCTGATTATTCGATATCTCAAAATCTCTTCATTCTTGCAAAACTCATTAAAAGCACCCCCACAGAATTCCATGTCACTGTCAGTTCTCAAACGCTTGATCTTTTTCCCTATCTACTTCTCGATCAAAGTCTTTCATTGCTCAAACTTCACAAAAGCCTCATTCTTGTGCTTCAAAATAAATATACAGACATTCCTTGAATAATCATCTATAAATGTCAACATGTATCTACCACCACCTAGTGAGGGGACTCTAGAGGGAACCCAATATCAGAATAAATATAGTCCACAGTATCCTTGGTTCTGCGAATAGTCGTACTAAACTTGACTCTACACTGTTTTCAAAAAACACAATGCTCACAAAAGTCCATATTTCTTGTCTTTTGACCACAGAGCAAATCCTATTTGCTCAACAGTGTCATACCTCTCTCACTCATATGCCCCAAGCGCATTTGTCACAACCTAGTGGTGTCAAGATCCGAATTTGATTACGATACAAAAGTTGCACCTGTAACTGTACTACCCTGCAACACATAGATGTCATTCTTCAAATATCCCTTAATCACAACTAGAGCACCTCCCTTGCAAATCCTCATAACTCCATAATCAGCTTTATAGCTACAACCATTGGAGTCAAGCGTACCAAAGAAAGTAAATTTTTCTTTAACTCTAGAACGTGCCTTACATCGGTTAAGGTCCTCACAACACCATCATGCATCTTTATTCAAATTGAGCCTATCCCAACAACCTTACAGGCTACAACATTTCCCATCAAGACCCTACCACCATCATTACACCGGTAAGTAGTAAACCAAACCCTATTAGGACAGATATGATAGGAACAACTCGAATCAAGAATCCACTCATCACCCGAGCTACCAATAGTAATTGTGAGTACATCCCCACGATCCTCTGCAACACCAACGACATTCTCAGAATTTTCCTTTCCTTTCCCCTTACGCTCTGGACAGTCTTTTTTAAAATACCCTCCTTGTGACAATGAAAACATTTCATTTTTCTAGGCTTAGATTTTGATTTGGACCGACCTCTACTAATACAAGTCTTCTCATGTATTCTCCCTCTTACAAACAATCCTTCACCCGAGCCCTCCACACTACTTTCCGACACCCTTTTCTTCAACTCCTTAGATTTTAGGGTTGCTTTAACATCCTCCATGGTGAGAGTATCTCTACCATACATCATAGTGTCAACAAAGTTCTCAAAAGACGGTGGTAAAGAACACATCAAAATAATTGCTTGGTCATCATCATCAGCTTTAATGTCTATATTTCTCAAATCTAAAATAATTCTATTGAATTCATCAAGGTGGTCTTTAATAGACATACTTTCGCACATCTGGAATGTATACAATCGCTTCTATAGATACAAGCGTTTTGTGAGAGATTTCGTCATGTATAAACTCTCCAACTTGAGCCACAATCCCGCCGCCGTTTCTTCTTCCAAAACTTCTCGCAAAACTTCATTACTCAAGCACAACAAGATCGCATTGAATACCTTTTCTATCAATTTATCCTTCTCACTATCATCCATTGTTGCCGGTAAAGCATCTTTGCCCTTCAATGCTTTTGTTAGTCCTTGTTGCACGAGCACAACTTTCATCTTCAATCGCTAAAGACAAATCATTCCTCTCATCGGATTTTTTAATGTCAAACTTACCCGCCATTTAGATCTATTCAACTTAAAGCTTTGATACCAATTTGTTATAACTAGTTCGACAAATCTAGAGAAATACGAGAACGAGAAAACAAGCAATCACACAATGGAACAAGATATACATGGTTCGGCAAGATGCCTATGTCCACGGGAGAAAACGGCAAGAAGATTCACTAAGAAGTAAGAAACAAGGGAGATTACAGTGTGTACAAGCTCTGCGAAACCCTCTCTCGAAAACCTTAGAATAAACCCCTTAATCGCAACCTCAAAGAAAACCCCTTATATAGATAGGGTTACAACAAAGAGACAAAACGGGTCAAACTTTTGGCCAACGACTTCACCCCCATACCAACTTCCCAACTAAACACATTTACTGAATTTGAGCCAAACCCATAGTTATCATCACTCCTTTTAATGGCTAGCTAGAATGAATGTGGTTTTTCATCCATGGCTATCAATGCTCTAAAGCTTTCCGGGTCCACATAATCTCTTAGTCTCTCCGGTTGACATATGACCCTTGTAGGTCTCCCTTGCATGGGTAGTTGAGCCTCTTCTTCAATTTCATCTAGCTCTTCAAATTCATTTTCTGGTTCTCCAACATCCATGGGAACATTCATTTGAGGAACACCCCCATTTTGAGAGGAACTTGAGGATTAGACCTCTAATTTTTGTGTATCAATAATTGTCTCATCTTTGTTAACCTTTTTCCTTTTGACCCTCTCAACAACACCGAAATTTCATCAAAATGTGCATCACGGCTAATGATGATTTTGCGGGCACTTAGATCTCACAATAATACCCTTTGACATTTTTGGCATATCTTATAAAGATACATTTATTGCACTTAGGTTCTAATTTATTTCTTTGGAAACTAGGAATCAATGCATTCACAACCAAAAAAAATTTTAATCAGAGTACTCACAAGGAGATCTAAACCATAACTCTTCGAGAGTCTTTTCAACCAATGTTGCTGATGGTGATCGGTTCAAAAGGTAGCATGCCATTGAAACGGCCTCGGCCCACAACTATTGCTCCAACCTTAGCATTGCTCAACATAATTCGAGTCATTTCCATCAACGTTCTATTCATGTGTTCCGCAACACCATTTTGTTGTGGAGTATACACCACTGTAAAATGTTGAACAATACTTTCATCCATAGTTGAAAGGAAGCTATGTACAGGGTGGGATGCTCGCTTCTCAGGAACCTCGTTTCCCGAACTCGCTTCCTCGGAAGCTCACTTCCTAGGAAGCTCGCTTCTATCATGTCCTGTTTAGTAATCAAATGGAGTTGTATGTATGAAGTGTTAGGATAGACCATAGTCTATAATGTAGGATGTAAACTCTAAGCAAGTATCGTCAGTTTGGAACCAAAAACACCTACTTTTCCACAAAAATCTCATGTAAGATCAAAATGAAAGGTGTAACTACCTATAATAACATATTAGGAATGAGGAGCCTATGTCTCATTTCTCGCTTCCCCTTTCCTAAGGTTTTTATGAGACTCGCTTGCCGCTTCTCGCTTTCGCATTACTTCTCATTTTCGCTTATTGCTCTGGTAACCATGCTTTCATCCTTGCAAAAATTCATTAGACTTGGTTCCATTATCCAACCTCAATATTTTGATGCATTTACTCGTGGCTTTCTCCACCTATGCCTTAAAATGCTTAAAGGTCATAAACACATCACTATTGGACTTGAGTTAGTTGGTATCACAACTTAACCTTTCCTTGAGTAGTCATCAATAAAAGAAACAAAGTGTGAAGCACATTCATAAGATTTAACCGGCGAAGGACCCTACGCCTCCAAGTGAACATAATCAAGAATACCCTTTTTGCTTCATATTTATACTCAATACCCTTCCTTTCCTTACCCGAAGTAAAACCCAAATACTTTTTCTTTAGACAATCCTTTTTAAAGTGTTCACTCTCCCCACACATCCAACAACCCTTCTTAATCACCAAACCCTTTGACATGGATCAAGGTCTAGATTTTGCTTCGTGAGTAAAATTTAGATGAGCCATCATGATCCTTAGACCGCCCCTTGTCATATGTGCTTCCGAATTCATACTCGATGATCCTCCCATTGTCTTCTTTCGAATCTCATCGACAAGTAATGCACTCCACACCCAATCTATCTCAAGCTTGGTTTGAGCACAATTCAAATTGATCACTAAATTATCATAAGACTCTAGAAGTGAACTACGCAAAATTTCCACTTTATCTTCCTCTTCCATCTTCATTCCAACACTTTCAAGCTCACAAATGACATTATTGAAAGCATTCAAGTATTTGGGCACTTTGGTCTCCTCTTTCATTCTTAAGGAAAATAATTTTCTTCTCAAGAAAATTTGGTTTGTTAACTTGGTTTGGTAAAGAACTTCCAATTATTTCCACAAACCCACCAATGTAATTTCTTTGGTCAAATTAAACAATATGCAATTTTTCAAGCACAAACGATTGTACTCAATGACTTGAAGTCAATTTCTTCCCATTTCTCATCATTCATAAAAGTGGATTTCTTCTCTTTCTCATCCAATGCTTTATATAACCCTTGTTGAATCAACAAAGCTTTTATTTTCATTTTCCACTACTAAAAGCTTGTTTTTCATCAAATTTCTTAACCTCAAACTTATAACTTGTCATTTCTCCCGATGTATTTCAACACTAAAGCCCTAAAGCTTTAATACCAATTGTTGGGAAAAACTACTACATTTTCCCTAAAGTTACCGGTTAATAAGATCGTAAAAAAGCACACTCACAATAATATGTAATGGAGAAAAATAAACAAAAGCAAGCAAACCACACAAAGCACAACAAAGTTCGAGTGGTTCACCACAAAGAGCTACATCCGCGGGGGAATCCGGCACAGAATTCACTATTGCCAACATAACAAGGGTACAAAAATGAATACAACCTTAACTCTTACACCTTGGCAAACCTCAAAGATGCAACTCGCAAGAACACCACTCTTGTTGAAAAAGCTCAAGCTTTGAAGAAACCCTACGAGAAATTAGAAGGAAATATCTTACTCTACACTAGAAACCCTCCTAGAAAAAACACATTTTTTCTCAATAGTTCAAATGTAGACCATAGGACACCCTTATCTTCCCAATCTATCTCTATACGTATGAGTCTCTCCTCCTTTACTCTTTGGCAATTCCCGCAAAGAAAAGAACCACTTCCTAAGAAAGTACCTTTATGACATGTCATAAAAAACAAAGACCATATGCCGATGGGGCATAATATTGATGCTTTCTTAAATTTAGCAAACCAAGAAAATTAAAATTATATCATAACTTCTTTACTTGTAATGTATCTGTTAACATATCCGTTACATTCTCTTTAGTCCCCACCTTCATCATTTCAATATCATCTTCTTTCACACCACAACCATATCTTTTTTGTAGGTTCTACGGATCGATGTCTGATGTCTCCCAATCTATGCGGTACTGCCAATCGTAGCTTCCTCTAATGCTCGCTACCCCGTGCACTTGCCCTTTTTTACAACTTTGACTAGCGCTTCCCGGCAAAGGAATTCTTTTTTCCCGAAGGCAACTTCCTTTATCGAGTGACTCTCTCTGTTGACGACAAAAGCGATTAAAAGCTTGACCGAACTACTTTCCTTACTGAACTTTCCTTACAACTGGAGCTAGTGGTTTCTCTCTGTTTTGAAACCACCTTTCTTGAAGAGTTAATCAATCAAGACGCTACATATAAATAAAGAGGGTTTCATCTACGACGAGACCAAAGACGAAAAGCCGAACCTAAAGATCTTTCACCTCTGACTATCAAGCAAGAAGAAGCACCGGAAATCGAGAACATAGAAAGAGTCGAAGAGAGAACAGCACAGACTAACTGAAAATTGTTAGAGTTTAGTTTACCTTACCCACCTCACGAGCTAACTGCAAAGAAAGATTTGTATACGACCGGCCTTAGAGTATCGTAACTGAAACATTATTTGATCTGCTTTCATTTTTTTCAATCTTCTCTCTTCCAAATCTCCGCTGACCTAAATCAACTGCTTGTGTAGCCCCTCTCCGAACCGTTTACCTGCCTCTCTTACTGACTATCCCCACCAAAAAGAACAGTTTGCTGCATTCCATTTGAAATTTGATCTATCAATAGGAAGGTGAAACACTAACTACTCAGTCAATGAGGTGAGCTATAGACGAAACATCACTATCACTTGGATGGAACACCACCGATGGATGGGTTTATGATTTGAAGAAGGGCACTGCCCCCCGGGAGATTCAATCATACCCAAAGTCAATGATTCTCATACTGCAGCTTTACAATATAGGGAAGGAACAAGCAATGGAGGAGCGCTAAGTATTCCCCTATCGGCGTAGCTTTATCTTTCGCTTGAGATTTAGTATTCTTTATCCGTACTTTTTTTTTTGGATCGATAAGAAGCAAATATATTAAAAACATGCGAAGCTACAACAGTTTACAGAGATGTAAACAAAACAAGATAACCAAAAACATAACAAGCCCAACAACAAACAACAAAAATCTGGGGAAGGAAGTAATGGATGCAACCTCCTCACAACAATAGTATATCCCTTACTTTCGAACCCATCTGAGACGTGGAGCTCCAATCCACAATCAAACAATTCACACGGTCAAGGATCCAGGAGGAAGGAGAGGGATAATCATCAAACACGCGACTATTCCTCTCCTTCCAAATCGTCCAAGTAATTGCTCCAGGGAAAAGAGTCTGGACTAAGGGCAAGCAGCAGGACAGACTAAAAAGGTGTTAAAGGTGAAGTATGCTACTTAGATTCGCGAGTGGAATCATGTGGTAGGGATGGAAAACTGCCCGTAAGTGGTCCCCTAGAAGAGAGGACCCTAGCCATCCACTGCCCCTCCGGGGTATCCCCCTTCCTCCGCTCCGGCTGAGCAGCTCCTTCCCGTTTTATTTATGTATGAAGTTATCCCTTCATAACTTGCTAAGAAAAGAACTTTAATGATTACTCAAGGAGATTTCTTGATATTGCAAGTCATCAGTTTAGTTCTAGTTAACACTTACAGTATTTTATTCAGTGAAAAAACTAATACAAGAAAAGGATCTTTCCAAGTGGGTGAATGAAAGATCTCGCGTTGAACCTAAAAGGCAGAAAATGTAAAATTCACAAGTATTGCATACAACATGCCAAACTTCCACATGCATTGCCAGTGCCAAGGCTAAGTTCGTGCCCACCTATAGATGCAAAACAATAGAGAGTAAGAAAAGGCAAATAGGTAGAGGAGACGATGTTGAATAAATTGCAAAGAAAGAAAAGGACTTCAAATTTATTAACACAATTTGCATCCAAAAGTAAGAGCAAAAATACAATCTAGCTAAGTTGAAGGTAATGAATATCAAGCTTTACCCTTTCCAAGATCATCCTCAAGCTCGTAAACCACAAGGGCTCTTCCAATGACTGCATTAGGTCCAACCAATGGTATCTACATGTTTCAAGCAAAATATGATGTAAACATCATAACCCATAAAATTACTACATCTCATAAAGAAACATAAAATAAATCCAGAAGCCCTGCAATACTTTCCCCAGCGCCCCCCCCCCCCCCCCCCCCCCCAAAAAAAAAAAAAAAAGGTTTCAAGTAGTACCTGATTATCCACGATTGTTGCCTCGGCCACTCCTGTATTACAATAAATCAAAAGGAAAATTCAGTACTTGTGCAGGGAATTGTAAGAACAATTTTATAAAGAATGACAAATATTATCACCATCGGAGTTAGCAACTATGTTTCCCAGGTCACCCATTTCATCCTTGGGAGCACCATGTGTCATTTTATTAGGATTGAAATGTGCCGTAATGTCGAACAAAAGATTTAGAGAAAAAATAGAAAACAACCAATAGAATTCAAGGGTTCACCAATTGAAAAATAGTACTAATCATAGTTCAAGTTCAAGTTACTTTTAGATAAAGTACAATTCAAAGTGACTGCAATTAAACTCTACCTGTTGATATGCACCCATTTGTGGTGTCACCAAACTCATGCTGCAAGAGAAAAAATACCAAATAAAAATGGATAATTCAAAGAAGCTTTTTTCCCCCAAAGTGATAAAATTCACAATAAATATGTCCAAAAACACTTACTAGATGGAACCCATGAGGTCCGGGAATAAGTCCAGTAATGCGAACATTCACCGTTGTAGGGCCTATTGGTATACAATTCAGCAACCCCATTTCAATACAAGAAACAATTGCACATTTAATTCACTAACCCAATACATGATAAAAACAAGAACAAAAAGGGAACTTTGTAGGACCTAATTGGTACACAATTCAGCAACCCCATTTCAACTACACGAAACAATTGCAGATTCAATTCGCTAACCCAGTACACATAACAAAACAAACAAGAACAGCAATGGAAATTACAAATTTAAAGGTGTCGTCTTCTTGGCTTAAAGTGACAATGCCTTCTACTTGAGAACTGTGACGGCTTTCTTCGTCACGGCAACGATAGTGAGAGACTTTGGAGCAACGGCTAGTTTCGGGGATTGGCGTGGGAATTTGATGGGGAGACCATCGAATGAGGATTTACAAGGAGAATGTGACAGAACGGTGTGGGCAGCCATGGCTGCCAATACCGTTTGATTTCGTTGCAGGAGGTGTTGAGATACAAATTCGAGTGGAGGAGAAAAGGGGTTTTGTCGTAATATACCCAACAAAGAGCTTCTTGATGTTTCTCGTTTCAAATTGTACGCAGTTTTTTTTTGTTCTGTGGTCAGCAGTTTGACATTTGAGGGTTGAGACCAGACAGGGGTTGGTGCTGGCAAGACCACGCCTAACGGAGGTCCTAAGTTCGATTCCTTCTCCTTGGTAGCCACTCTCAGAATTTTTCCGTTTTTTCTTCGTGCGAGGATTCGGGTGTTTTGCACGTGTCGGGGATTTAGTCTGGTGTACTAAGAGGCCTAAATACGGTTGCAACTAAAACATAAACAAAAAAACTGAGTGTTTAAACAAGGAGGAGGACTATGCCTCATGAAGCGGAGGTCCTAACTTCGATTCCATTCCCCCTTATTGGCTATCGTCAAGGATTAATCTCTTCTTTCCTGGTGTATGTGGATTAGGGAGTTTTGCACATGCTTGAGGGATTTAGTCGGGTGCTCTAAGAGGCCCAGATATCCTTTTTACCAAAACAAAATTGAGAGTTGAAACCAAACGGAAGACCACACCTCAGGAAGCGGATGTCCTAATTCAATTATGTTCCCCTTGTTGGCCACCGTTAGGGATTTATCTTTCTTTCCTAATGTGTTTGGATTGGGGGGGTTTCGTGCCGAGGAGATTTAGTCGGGTGCTTTAAGAGGCCCAAATACCCTAGTTACGGGAAACAAAAAACAATTGAGTGTTGAACCTAGACGGACGACCACGCCTCAGGAAGAGATCCTAAGTTCGATTCTCCTTTCCTTGTTGGCCATCATCAAGGATTTATCTCTTTTTTCCTAGTGTGTGTAAATTATGAGGTTTTACACATGCCTGGGGTGTCCACTCATCAGAGAGTCGGCTTAGGTTGGCACACTTTTGAAGCAATGAAGCCAAACCATAGAGAGCCGAGTCACACTTTTAATTGGTTAATACCTACTCTAGAACCAAACTTTGTTGGAATTGGGCATTGGAGTCCAGCTCTTCATCTCTTCCTCCTTCTCTCCAGATAAACCAGACAAAGCCTATATGATATAGCTTGTGGGTCCCTAACACAATGAAGAGATATCACTCTTTTTACTGAACTGTGCAATAAATTTTGCATGCAGATCAATATCACCGCTACTAACATTTTTGCATGTATTTTTAGTATCAGGTGTAAACAAATTGCACTTTGCTTCATCATCAGTGCATAGCATAAAAACTCACAGGCCTCAACTTCACATTATGTAACAATTCTTAAATGTAACCAAAGCAAGATCCATCAATCCTAAATGATACATTAAGAACTCTAAGGCCTCAATCCAAATCAAGGAACCCCAATCTCTTTCTCAGGGAACCCTTAGGATCTGTGGCATCCCTTCCTATTTTTATGTGCATGTAGAGAGAAGACAATGTCGTGCAGTGGTTGTGAGCATGGATTTTTACCCCACTCTCACAAAAGTTTTGTTTTGACTGAGAGTCGTCACCTATTCATTCTAAGAGATAGGTCTCCGGTAGTTGTTTGGTTGGATAAGGCAAATGATCTATCAGAGTTAGGGTAAGTGGTTCGATTAAACCATATGGAATGTGTTAGGCACCCCAGGACCCCCATTTTACAATGGTTACCTACTCCCTAAACTTAAACTAATTTTAATCTCAAAATTAATTATAATGTCCAAGTGTTTAAAAGAATGCTAATCCAAGAAATATAAAAAGCTAGATGACTAGGGTCGAATCCGAGTTGGGTTGCCTACGTACTCACATAGTGAAATCACACCGAGCGTAGTTCTGACACATGAGTCTGTGCCAAGGCTAGTGGTATGTGTGTGTATGCATAGGGTGGTCAAGGGTTTAGTCCGGAGGTTAGGGTTGATTGACCGGGCAGGTCAAGTGCACAAATGCTAAGTATAACTGTGGTTAGAGGAAATTTAACTATGATTAGGTGAGCTAACCAAAGCTAAAGAGGTTCTACAAGTCACTTTTTGGTCTTTTTGTATTTTTATATTTTTTTGGGGGATTTTGGGGATATTTGAATTTTTTGGTATTTTGGTTATATTTGAATGTTTTTGATATTTAGAGATTTTATCATGTTTTTTTTGGATTTTCATATAGGTAGAGTCTTGACAAACTTAACTAAAGTCAAATTTAATACAAGAGAAAGATTAAGGAAAAGTTAGGCTAAAAGATTATATTTAGGACATAAAGAGGGATGCACATTATGAATAGTAAATGGTCTATTGCCAACACCTATTTTGTTAGATTAGTGTTGATAATAGATCAAATACCATTGTCTTTGGTATGAGACATTTTGAATAATGTCCTCTTTAAGTCCTTAAACCATCATTTACCTTAAATCCTTAAACCATCATTTACCCATTCAACATAAAACACGAAGAATAAGAAAAAAAAAAAAAAAAAAAGACAAGTAGAGAAATTGAAAACTCATCCTCTTCCTTTTAAGGTAGTTCATTTACACCATTATAAATGATGTAACATTGTTCTAATGAATGTTAGAGAGGGGATGAACTTTTACAAAGAATTCTAGAAAGAAAACTAGAATCCCAAAAAAGAAACAAAATAAAAAGAGAGGTATAGTTTTAGCTTCCACTCTCTATGGGCCTACCCATATCCACACTAGTAGGTACATAAAAAAGAAGAAATATGTACATGAAAAGGAAGAGAAAAAATGAACATCTTCTTGCTTTTGATATGAGGTCCCTCTACACCATTAGATTGGTGTAGAGAGACCCAACTATATTTGAGAAATGGGAGACCAAGAAGAGATAACTAAATAAAAATAAGATAAAAAAGAAGAGAAGATGATGAAAGAAGGAGTGCCTACTCCTCCAAAGTTTCTTCTTCAATACTCCAAGAGATAGAGTTTTGTTTAGAGTCCACAAATGAAGAGAGTTAGTGAAGAACTCTAAGCTTTTAGTCTTAGAATTCTTTCCAAACTCTAAACCTTATTTTCTTCTCCATTCTTCAAACTTAAGAGAAACACAAGTGAGTGAGAACTTTCTAGGGGTCTTGAGGGGTGGATCTAAGGGGTTAACAGATTGATATTTATAGGAAAACTAAGAGGTTGGGTTGTGTCTTTTACATGATAGATAAAAGGAGTTAGTGGGTAAAGATTTGGGTGTTGTAAGGTGAGTTAATATGTTGAGTATTGTAAGGAGTGTAAGAGAGTTGATGAGTTGAGTGTTGTAAGAGATGTAAGAGAGTTGATGAGTCGAGTGTTGTAAGAGGTGTAAGAGAGTTGTAAGATGTGTAAGAGAGTTGATGAGTTAAGTAAATTATGAGTTATATGGGCATGAGTTGTAGGATATAGATTAGGTGGATATGGATATGTGGACTAAATCTTTATGGATCATGAGTTATTAGTAGATGCGTCATGGGTTATGGTTATTGGGCTTTGACTATGACATTTGGGCTTGGGCTATGGTAGATAAGCTTTGGCTTAGGCAATTGGATAATTGAGCTTGACTACTTGGGTTTGGGGTAATGAAATTTTATAATTAGACTTGATTGGATTTACCTAGGGTTTGGACCTAAGGTTTAGCCGGGGTTGACTTAGGGTTAGGTTGAGCTAACCATGTTTCAGTTTATTAACCATGGTTGAAGGAGGTGTAAAAATGGGGTTCTTATAGTGGTTACTGAAAATCAATGGAAATGGTAAAAACAACAAGGGCCATTCAACTATGTACACCTATTAGGCAAACATGTTAGGTTGCATATTTGCACAGAGAATTTGCAGAGATATCGGCTCTCTATGGCTTGGCTTCATTGCTTCAAAAGTGTGCCAACCAAGCATAAATCATGACCCTTAATGTGTAGCTATGGATGGTTAAGATTCGGGAGTACAAATGGGAGTATACGCTCGAGTACCCATAGACGACCTCTTTTATAATATAATATAAAATATATATTTTGTTTTACATGCATAAGTTACAAACCAAGTTAGCAAACCGAAAAACGAATTATCTCATCCTACCCTTGGCGAATTGGGTTCACTCTAAAAGGACGAACGAATTCGTACATAGGGAACCCATGAACCAGGTAACATTGGTTCGAAGGGGCTCTATGAGGGCGAGGAGGGGAGGTTATAATTACCAAACTATCCCTACCATAAGGAATATTTTGGTTTGCTTCGGTTCTCTCTTAAATGATAAATCTTAAAAGAGGGCGAGAGGTTTATGGTCATTTGTCCAACGAACCAAAACCAGAAACCCAAACCGCGCTTTCTCTCTCTGTATTGGAGGTCTGAGTTCACATCCATGGAGACGCCTAATCCCTCATCTCTCCGAGTCCTGACTCGTCCTTCTTCATCTTCTTCAACATCAATACCTTCCTCTTCTGCTTCTGCAATCCCTCCATTTCCGTCTTCAATTTCTTCAACAAACCCATCGGACCACCCCCATTTTCAATCTTCGATTCCTCTCTCCAGAAACCCCTCTTCTTCTTCCACTTCCACTTCTTCATCATCGTCTTCTTCTCAATCTCGCCCTCTAGAAGGCGTTGTTGTTGTAGGCTTTATTGGGAGAAGCGAGGACGACGTTACTCAGTTGATCAATCGGATTCTCGACTCTAATGTCTTCGGATCTGGTAATCTCGACCAAAAATTTCATGCCGAGTCCAATGATTTTGGAAAAGATGAGCTCAGAGACAGAGAGGAATTGAAGAACTGGTTCTTAAATCGAAGGATTAGCTATTATTACGAGGAGGAGAAAGGGATTGTCTTTTTGCAGTTAGCATCTACTCGGTGTCCAGCTATGGAAGGATTATCGGATTCATCGTTGGGATATGATTTTGTATTGGAAGAACATGAATTTGGGGATCTCCAGGGAATGCTGATTATGTTCTCTGTAAGTATTTTCAATTTCGTAGCTCTTGTTTTTTTGGCTTTTCGAATAAGTAAAATGCTAAATTCTAATTGATAACCTGGAATTCTGTTTGTAAATGGAGAACATTAGAAGGTAATGAAGAAACTTTAAATTTAGCACATTCATGATTCATATAGAAATTATACCATGGTCTGCTGCCTAAGAATTTCCCCCCTGGTTATGTTTGAAAATGGACTGGCTGTTAGAATTAGACTTGGAAATCTAAGATATACATTCCCAAATCCCAACCATAGAAATAAAATTCTTTGATTTTTTTGAAAAAAAGTCCTGAATAATTGGCAAAGTTTTCGTCATCACGACAATAAAGCCCGAATTTTTTAAAAAGTTGCAAATTATTGATTTTTTAAAAAAAAAAGACCCGAATTAATATCTAATATATGCAGCATATTCATTTATAATTTTTCACAATTATTATTTTTGTCATATCTTGCCCGGCATTTTCCCGTTTGTTTTTTATTTTATTTTATCTTACTTTTTGGCCATTGTTTTTGAATTTTTCTCTGCCCGAATAATTGCAGAACTTTGACTTTGCAACTATTTTCCCAACAAGCTCTCCGGTCAATGTAAGATACATGAAAAATCTAGGAACATATGACATTTTGGATAAAGTAGTCATCTAGAGTTGCAGGGGGGGTAAGAGTAATATTCATTTGTATTTTCCTTTAATTATTCTAATTTTTATTATACTTTATGTATTTTTCATGAATGCAATTGGCTTTATTAGAGAGAGGAAAAGATAAACTAAGACAAAGGGGGCATATGATAGTCTTGGAAATTGGAATAGCCATAAGTTCACAGTTCACAAAAGGAAGATGTTTTGGGTTCTTGATTTTTAGTTTCAGAATATTATAATACTTGGTTTTGGATGGAATACTTTCAGTTTTGGATTTCAAATGTATAATTTTATTAGCAATGCAGGTTTGCCATGTAATCATATTTCTTCAGGAGGGGTCGCGTTTTGATACCCAAAGCTTGAAAAAATTCCGAATGCTACAAGCTGCAAAGCACGCATTGGCTCCATTCGTGAGATCTCAAATTACACCGACGTTGACCTCTAGGGCATCTTCTTCATCCTCACAACCTTCTGTACCGGCAACCTCTTCAAAGAATTCTTCTCCTGGTCGAGGTGGTGGCATCATGAGGCGCCACGCTTCATCTATTTCACTGATGTCGGGTTTGGGTTCATACACCTCTTTATTTCCTGGACAGTGTACTCCAGTCATTCTTTTTGTTTTTATTGATGATTTCTCGGATGCTCCAAACCCTAGTTGTAGTGTAGAGGAGTCAACAGATGCCTCAGTTTTGAATCAGTCCTCTAGGCTGACCAGCTTACCTAGGCCAAGTTTGCCTATGAAAGGTTCTAATTCTGTTGTTGTTCTTGCACGCCCGGTAAGTAAATCCGAAGGTGGTCTTAGGAAGAAACTACTGTCATCTCTTGAGGCACAGATTCGGTTTTTGATTAAGAAATGCCGTACACTAGCAGGTTCCGAAGCCAGTAATGCTGGGTCAAGAGGCAGGGGAAGTGCGAGTTCGGCACCTTTGTTTTCCCTTGAAGCATCAAGGGCTGTTGCTCTGTTAGACAGACATACGAATCAGAGAGGCGAACCACTTGAGTTTGCCATTGGTCTTGTTGAAGATGTTATGAACTCCAAAGCAACCTCGGATAGTCTTTTGCTTGAGAGCAATAGTCAGAGTGCATGCAAAGAGGATATTCAACCCATAAAGGAGTTCATTTATAGGCAGTCTGATACCCTAAGAGGGAGAGGGGGGTTGGTGACTAACTCCAGTAGTGGCTCAGCTGCTGGTGTTGGTATGGTAGCTGTTGCTGCAGCTGCTGCTGCAGCCTCAGCTGCATCTGGGAAATCATTTTCTACTCCTCCTGAACTTCCAAGTTTAGAAAACTGGTTATCTTCTAGTCAACTTATTCTACATGCATTGCTCTCTGGAAGACGTGGGTGTGTAGATACTAGTGAACCCAGTAAAAAACCTCTTCAACGAAATGCTGCTGCAGCACAGGTCCAAGGAATCACTCCTGGAGTAAAGGATCCACTAGAAATTGCTATATCTTGGTTGGAAAGTGGTAGAGGCCTAAATATGAAATTTTCGACCTTGTGGTGCCAGAGAGCCTTACCGGCTGCGAAGGAGGTTTATCAGAAAGAATTGCCTGCTAGTTATCCAACCTCCCTGCATGAAGCACAATTGGAGAAGGCTTTGCGCGCTTTCCACTCAATGGTCAAGGGACCTGCTGTGCAGCTTTTCACAAAAAAGTTGGAAGATGAATGCACATCCATCTGGAGATCAGGGAGACAGCTTTGTGATGCTGTTAGTTTAACAGGAAAACCATGCATGCACCAGAGACACAATGTCGAGATCGGTGATTCACGTTTAGGAGCTGAGTACAAGCCGCATTCCAGTGGATTTGTTTTTCTTCATGCCTGTGCTTGTGGCCGTTCACGGCGACTACGAGATGACCCTTTTGATTTTGAAACAGCCAACATTACTTTCAATTCTTTTCCAGACTGTGATAATCTCCTTCCCGCACTCCAACTACCAAAAGTAAGCAATTCAAGACCTATTCAGCCTTCCTCATGGAGTCTGATTCGTGTTGGAGGTGCAAGGTACTATGAACCTTCTAAAGGCCTGCTTCAGAGTGGGTTCTGCTCCACTCACAAGTTTCTTTTGAAATGGACAATTTTGCTTGAGAAACAGAAAAAGTCAAATGGTTCACAAGTAGATACCCCCCAGAAAGTATCTGTAACAAGACCAACTGCGGAACCTAAGGCTGAACCCAGTACAGATGTAGAACTAACCAAAACTGGTGCTACCCAGTTGTTCGCAGAAGTACATAATAGAGTAGAAAATCAGAGTAAGCACTCTGAAAACATTTCTTCTGACGATAAAAAAATCATGTTTGGTAGTGGTCTTCCAAATTTAAAGATGAGAAAACCTTTTTCTGAAGTTGTTGCTGGATCAGGCGCTGCAGATTCAGGTTTTCCTCCTCTTCAGCAGAGAAAACAGCCTACAGTGAGTTCAGAAAAAGGTATTAAGCAAAGGAATGCAAGAGATAGAAGTGAGGAACATAATCATGTAACGTTTGATTATCAAGGTTCTAAGAAATCTGATGAAATTTCTTCTGCTCAGGGAAGCTTACATGGGATTGGTTCCAATCGCTACTCAGATGGTGACCCATTTTTACAGATAGGTAGCAATGTAGTACCAGTTAACATGAATGGTGGTGGCAAGATCAAATCAAACACTTCTTTAAATCATGTAGTAGTTTATGTTGGATTTGAGCACTGAGTGTTCACATGGCCATCGGTTCTTATTGACTCCAGAGCATCTCAATGAGCTTGTCTCCTCATGTACATTGCCTGAAGAATCTCACATTCCCCCGTCCATGGAAAACTCAGACCAAAAATTGGTCGAGCCTTTAAACTTGAGTAAGAATTGTGGACATGAGAAAGTTTATCGACGCTCAAATGGGATGGCAACTGTTGTCGTAAATAAGGTGAAAAATTCGGCTAGGTCAAAGGAGACAGTGGCTAACAGTAACCAACGTTGGGAAGGACTCACATTGTTCTCTGGGTCAGGAAAAGAACAGAACCTTTCGTCTATTGGGTTGTCAACTCCCTCGAAATCTGCAAAAGACATCGAAGAGAGCCTTCAAGCTGTTACCCTTGATGATGGTGGCTGTGCATTTACCCTTTTAAATAAGAATTTACCCATTTACATGGACTGCCCGCATTGCAGGGAGATCTGTAAGGGTAGGACGAATCCGCCAAAAATCAAGTTTGTAAGTATAATATCACAGCTTCAAAGGATTTTTCTGGTACAAATAATTTTCATAGCTTCATTACAGTTTTCATATTCCTCTTTAGTAGAACTCCTCAGGTTGCCTGGTAATGTAGCAATAGTGTCTTAATCCTGAAATTCATCCAAATGTTTTTTGAGTTTTAATTTTTTTCAACGTTTTGTAGCATTACAATGGACCATGTAATGACTTTATGGCTGTT
This sequence comes from Tetracentron sinense, assembly GCA_015143295.1. Taxonomy (NCBI): domain Eukaryota; kingdom Viridiplantae; phylum Streptophyta; class Magnoliopsida; order Trochodendrales; family Trochodendraceae; genus Tetracentron; species Tetracentron sinense. The sequence continues at coordinate 31,109,355 of CM026562.1, forward strand.
ATTGTCTTGATAACTGTTCAAATGTTAGATATTTGAGGGCTTGCCTTGTACTTTTAGCGATCATCAACTAAGGATAAAATCTGGACTCACCCATAAAAAAAAAAAAAAAAGAGGATAAAATCTGGACTTTGTAGGCCAGCATAATTTCTGCCTGGAGACTTGGGCCTACCAAAATGATTTCAAGTATGTTAAACAGGAAAGTTCTAGAAAAGTATAGCTGATTATGTCATGCTCTATATGTGCTGAGAATCTTAATAATTGATTGCCTTTGACCAGAACCAGCTCTGAATTTATGTACCTTGTCAATCAAGTTAAGTACCAATTGGCCCCAACCTGATAAAGTCCTCCGCTCTTCTCTTTTTTATTCTGTTTCCTTGTTAATTCAGTACACACTCATGCACCTTTCCAATCTTACCCTATCATCAGTCCCAACTCCCTACTGAAATCCTGCTGCTTTCTGATGAAAAATTGATTTTATTTTATTTCTCTCTAGCTAGCTATGGATCATCTATTCATTTGATGGTACTTATGTTTGCCAACAATGTTTTATATTCTTCGGTATATCTGTCCTGTCTCAAGCATCTGAATGAGTCAACGGCTGCTTGTGCTAAGTTTAGGTGATGCTATTATATAACTCAGTATGGTGAAATGATTTTTCCTCACTATATGCAAGGGTTCTGAGCACCCTTTATCATTATCTTTTCGCCTGTATGGCTGAGTGAATTAAATTTAACTTACTAGGACAGGGTTAGAAACTTGGCTTGAGATTTTAAAATTAAGATTTCCTTAGATTGCCCATGGTTCCTCAGCTTCAGTCAATGTGGACAAAACTTGTTACATATTCTGACATTCCTCCCATCAGTCTTTTCTCACATATCATAGTGTCGTTCACTGTTACTAGTGTCTTAAAATGGAATTTCTGGATCCCTCCGATATTGTAGGTATACCTGCAGTATTTTCTTTATTAGATGTTATTCAGAACTTAGTAAGTACTCGTATCTTGGAGCTGCAATGGCTTAAATGAAAATCAATCAAGAGTGACAGATTTCCTTCAAGAGCTTAAGGATTCAGGATGGAAAAATATGAATTATATCTTTGGACATTATTTTTTGTTAATACTTAAACTAATAGAGAAATTGAGTGATGGCTAGGTCAATATCCCTCAAATTGTCCAATATAGTTTCTTTTGGAAAGGAAATCTATCAAGTTATGAAGCAGAGACTTGTGTTCGGTATGTACACTGAATAATTTAGTAATTTGTTGATACTCTCTGAGCAAAGAGACTCATTAAATTGAGATGAGTTTTCTTGCTGTTGGAACACTATTTGTAGATGCTGCTTCATCAACTGCTCTTAGATCTTAAGATAAAGAATTTCCAAGGTTTTAAAATTCAATTTTGCTGGAAACTTCGCTGTTTGGGAAAACGAAGTTTCTGTCGAATTGTCGAAATTTCGCACTGAATTATGAGATTTTTTTTAGTTGATAATTTACGAATGTTTTAAATAAAATAGAAAACATTGAAACTTTAGGGAATGCTAAAGCAAGCATATATACACACTTAAGGATCAAAAATTATGATAAAAAAAGAAAAAGTAAGAGCATAAAAAATGCATTTGGAATGAAGGAAAGACACACGTTGGCGGTGGTGTATTGTATTTTATATATGAATGTAACAAATATAAAACTTTTCAATACATTCCATTTCTCAAATAAAAAATAGAGACTCCAATAGACGTCAACACTCAATAAATACATTTATATAGGTGATAGGGCTATGTCTCATAAGAAAAGCTACGACATTAGTAATTTAGTACCACATTGAGTTGCAGGGAGACTTGAAGTTGTCTCTGTCCTGATCAAGGTGTCGATAGTATTGGTTCTACATGTGGTTGCAATATAGTGCCCATCTCATCAGATGATGGTACATGGCTGTATACTCTTAAATATAGTGTTGATACTCATCCGTTGAAACATGTACTATGACTCCCATTGGTGGATAAGGTAACGGTTCGTGGTCATGTGCACCTGCATGTGAGGCTGCACATATCCATCATAACCATATCCACATGGCTCATATTTAGAAGTATATCCATACGGACCATGCCCCTGCTCCTGCCCTGTCTATGAAGATGAGCGTATCCTCTATCATACCTATAATTCAAGCCCATGGAAGAAAAAAATTTCGATGTCTAGACCAGCGTGTCGAAACTCGATACACTTTATAGTGCTCATGTGGGGTGCCACATTCTGCTTGGAAACTGGACAATCTCATCAATCCAAATCTCTCAGTAATGCCCAACAGGCCTCATGGCCTACACATCATTGCTTATGATGACAGAAGTTCCCAGTCGGCTTTAAATACGACGTTGGTGAACGTGAGGCTGTGGTATTGTGATCTTGGTCTTGAGTGACGTGGTTGAATGATGCTTCTACTTTGAAGTTAATTGGCATAGAGGCCTTCGAGATTAACTCTGAGTCCCTTTATGGACTAGGTGAGCTGGGCCACTCTAGTCGTCATCATCATTATCGTCATCTAACTCGCCTCCGCTAACATTAGTTGTACTATTGCTCAACTTGCCCAGAGCGTGAGATGATGTGCCAACACCGGACGTGCCACCAACACGCCCCTAGATCCTCAAAAGAATCAAAACTATGAGAGGTATCATAGTTTGAAACATTGACGCATCCTATTGTTTACTACAAAAAACGTCTGTTTTCATAGCATCGACACAAAACCTACCCTCAATATCAAAATTACAGTATTTTCCAATACATTTCCTAATGTGTCCGTATATTTTTTCCATTCGTACCAAAATGTTACTTTTCAGGTTTCAAGCTATATAAATCAAGATTTTGGTCGACATGTATGAAAATATTGATCAAACAATAACATTTTGATACCCAAGTGTATGGAGCGTTTGATTCATTTATTTATTATCTCTTACCCCATTATTGGCCGTACCTAGAAGATCAACTAACGATATACAAATGGAATCTATCTACAAATTCAAGAATAATTATTGTTTTAACTTTCACTTTTGTTTTTCTATGCAATTTCTTTCCAATGAGGGTGGGGGTTGCACTTTAGGAACTCATCAATGTTCCATGGGAGGTCAGTTTTAAATTATTTATCTATATATCTATATAATTATTTATTTATTTTAGATAAGTTAGGCAGATGAGTTTGGGTTGAGGCCTGTCTCTTATAGGGTTCATAGTTACCAAGTCAGGGTTCGGGAATTATTCGTCTAGGGAAAAGTTTGGAAAAAATCAGCAAAAATCACAAAATTCGGAAATAAATCAGGAAAATGTTGGGTAAGAAATCAAAAAGTATAAAATAAGAATACTAAGTATGAACATTATAAACAAATATATTTCATATATTAGATATTTATTCGAGACTTTTTCAAGAAAATCATGATTTTTTTGAAAAAGTCGCTATTTTTTCCAAAACTTGTGAGTACTTCGTGAATTAATCGTTTGATGAAAAAGTCGGGTATTATTCGGGATGTTTTAAATAAAATCGGGGAACTTGGTAACTATGATAGGGTTGGGTTTTGGTTTACCTTTTCAGCCCATTCATAAAAGTGGGTTAGAACTTAGAACAGGTTGAGGGAATTTTTATCCAACCCAAATTTGACCTGATCTCAAACCACCACCACCCACCCAATTTCCACCGTTACATGCGCCTCCCAACTTCCATGTAAATGGTCATCTTGACTCTTCACTTTGCACGTTAGAAAGATTAAACGACTACCACCCCTTCTCTTCTACCCAACTTTTCTATTTATGCTTTATGTAACCCCTTATAAACAGTACCAAATCCCAACTTAATTACCATTATCACCTATTTTTCGGGAGATAAGGATCCCTACTTTAGATTATACTCAAGATGATTCGGCCAAAGGAGACTATAACTCTTACCGCATAGATAGAGCCCCTTCTTCTTCTTTTTTTCTTTTTTCTTTTTTAAGGATGCATATACTGCATGTTACTGTGTGCTTTTCTATCTTTTTATATTATTAACCACCTTTTCTTTACTTTCTCCATATTCCGTGCATCGCACGGGGCTCCTTTCCAGTTGTAAGTTAAATTATGGTTTCTGCATTGTGGATCTATGATTGATATTGGTTACTGCTCTATATGCATTCTTCTTTCTTATATCATAGTGTTTTAGGTTAATTCTGAAGGCAGCCCATCAGGTGTCATCATGTTAACTGCTCTCTAGAAGTCTTTTTAGAAGTACAAAAAGGAGCCCTCTTGCCATTCTTACTCATCATTGTGGTTGAAGCACTTAGAATAATTATTTGCGAGGCTGAGGAAACTGGTATTATAGGAGGTTTTAAGTTGGAGAAAGACTGTCCAGTGGTGTCTCATTTATAAATTTTCTATGGTTCCATAATCTTCCTTGATGCCTCTAGGGAAGAGGCTGCCACCTTCAGCATTCTTTGAGGCTGTTTTTGGCTTCTGGTCTTCGGGTGAATTTTAAGCAAGCTCTGCTTACTAGCTTGTTGGAAGAAATTTCTCACTTTGGAGGTCTGATCACATTGATTAAAAGCTCGTAAACTAATCTCCAGGTTTACAGAATATCCAAAAAGACTTCTCATTCGATTATAAGGGCATTAAGAAGAAATTTTGCCTTATGAAGTGGAATTTGGTTTACTGTTCAAAGAATCTAGGTTGAATAGCTGTGAAGATGATGCATCATGCAAGTGAACAAGGTGCTTCTCATAAAGTATTTGTGGAGATTCAACAAGGAAGAAACACTATTTGGAGATGAATTGTTGGCCAAAAATACAGGATAAAAGCAGGAAATTAATTAGCAGGGTGGTAGTCTCTTCATATGAAGTTGTGTCTGGTAGAGGTTTATGAAGTCATACAAAGACTGTGACAGGGGCATTATGCCATTATCTAAAGTTGGCAATGACAAGAAAGATTTTGGGAAGATGAGTGGTGTGATGTGGGATTAATAAACTAAGTGATGTTTTCCCTCACCTCTGTGTGTTGGTCCTGATTAGGGGACTATCATTATTTTGTATGAAGGAATGAGGAGATTGTTTGGTGCCAAACATTAGGAGAATCTCTTGGATTGGGAGATTGAGTGTTACACAACTTAGGCGCGTTGAGATCTTTTTGCCTCTGGATGCAGGCTATGCAGCGGATCAGCAGGTTTTGAACAAAGGGAATCTTCTTGGCGAGCTCTTTCTACAACTCCCTTGCTAGTGTGGAGGCTTTCATTTGGATCGCTGCTTGGGTAAGATCTTGACCAGTTGATTGTGGATCATCCCATCCACCATGCTATGTACATTTTAACAGATGCTTGTCATGTTTAGAGGACAAATAGAATGTCAACCACCTTTAATCCACTGCAACTGCACTAGAGTGTAAGGAACTTTTTATCTCTTTGTTCAATAGGTGTTGGACATCATCTGAACCATTTGGAGAGGAAATTTTCATGTGTAAGCAGCCCTTTAGAGTTAAAGGGGGGGGGGGATTCTTGAAACAACAATCAAGTGTGGCCGTGTTTCTAGCTTCTAATTTCTGGATCAGATAGTTAAGACTCAACTGATCATAAGTTAAAATCATATCATCTACAAATTTATCCAGTATTTCACAATCCTTTTTACCGTTAATAAAGTAAGAAAGCATTGTCATGATTTAGAAGCTGGATCTATAATAATTAGTATTAGTTGAATAACGTAGCTAGTCCTCCATTTGGTGTCGATCCTAGCATGATGAGATCTTCAACCATTTAATGCAAGAGTTGATTAAATGAGAGTATATCTCCACCACGTGTAACTTCCATAAACGCTGAAAGAGAGATGCACCTTTTTAGTATACAGATTTAGTTAGTATAGCTTTATATCAGCTTGATGGTAAATATCATGCTCATCGTATGGGTAAGAGCATTTTTATCATGATGTTGTGCTGATGTGTTAAATTGGTTTGACCAAATTCAATTGTCTCATTTCTTGGGCGATCGCACCAAAAACTCAAGTTCCTTTTGGATTGCCTTCTTGATCATACCCTTACAAATATCATTTTCATGCACTATGTAAAGTTACATCAAAATGATTGGTCTTCTAATGAATTCTCTGTAGGCTGCTACTTTCAACCTCAACAGCCAAGACATTTTTTAGCCAAATTAACACCCAATATATAGATGTTTGCACTTGTTCATTATGTGGGTGCATCTAGGAGTTTGGCAGATGGTTATACTTAATCTATTGTCCTATTTTATTCTAACATTAACTGAAGTAGAAGTGGAAACAACCCAGACTTAGATGTTATTAACATGACTTGTTTATTTATTAAGGGCTTGTTACTTTATTTTCTGTTCAAGTTAAAAACTCGAAATGTGCTTTGCCAGATGAATGTGAGTAATCTTAGTGTTTTTGTGCTAAAGTTCCTTTATTCCATTAACTCCATGTGCTTCATTTTTGAGTTCTACTTTGTAGGTCACACCTCCACTTCCAGTCGTTTTAGCAACATGCCCAGCTGTACAATTTAAGGTTTGCATCAATTGCTCTGTAATTTCCATATACATGCTTTCCTTGACAATGAACTCTTCATTAATTTTCTGTTGTTGTGTATAACTTAAATTAGTTTTCCATCCTTATAACTATAAGAGCTTTTAGTGGGCTAAGGCATGACAGATTCCGGCTCTTATCAGTCTTAGTCTCACATCCTCTTTTTTTTTTTGGTTCTTTGGTTACATGTGTCTATGTCGAGTGGACTTTTCTAAACGGATGACTTTTCCGTGTCAGATATGTGTTAGACTCTGACACATCAGATTCTTGTTGGACACCTGGTTTTTTCTTCTTCTATTGGTCGCTTACTCAAAATAAATTGACGTGCACTATAGATAGGTGTTCTAGTTATCCTTTAAAAGGTTGTAGGTGATGAATACACCGTCATTACATTCCTCTATGCCATTACTTTAGTACATGATATACATCATAAGATGTCCCAATTAGAGTGCACTAAAAAATTGAAATATCTCTCGCGTCCTCAAATCCTATTTTTTGGGGGTCTCCGTCTTGGACTTCGACAATCGTGTTTGTGTCTGTGCAACTTAGCATGTGGTACACTTGCAAGGGAGGGTGGTGGGGGCTGCATTTGTAGGTAATGCTGATTTATTGATGTATAAATTTATCTATAGATCAAGGGTAAGACCATTCCCCAAAAAGGAGACAAAGTTACAGATCATATAGTAAGGTCTGATCTGGAGTACTTATTAAAGATGGAGACTCAGCTAAATAATAACTACTTGATCTTGCTGCATGTCGTCTGGGATGGATTGATCCTCCCCTTCAAAAGTTCCGTGATTCCTTTCCTTCCAAAGGCCCCAAACAAATCGCACATGGGACTAATCTCTACAAAGTAATGCCCCTACTCATGAATGGACCCCTATGCCATCCGAAAAATAGATCCATGACGACCAGGAAATGCCAAAAAGAGAGGATAAGTTCCTATCATGTAATCCCATCTGATCTATCATATTCTTCTTGACAGTCAGACAAATGTGGAATCATGTGAAAAAAATGAAGTTGATAGGTTTGATCATCAAGTTGGGTTTCATTTTTGGAGAGTTCTGCTCGGTGGAATCCATTGAATTTTGGGTGCCAATATCCTTGACAGTAAAAAATGTTGAATTATCTATAAAAAATTTGATAGGTAGGATCATCAAGCTGGGTTTCATTTATGGAGAGATCCACTAGGTGGAATCCATTGAAGGTTGGCCTGTTGGGTCCCAATTCCCTGCATGTGCACCATGTATACCACTAGGCCATTCATAGATTGTCATTATAGTCTACTCAATGATTAGTGGGTAACTGGGTATGCATGTTGAACTAGTAAATAAGAAATTATGATTCAATACACTATTGTTGGTTAAATTGATTTTACTTGGAAGGTGTAAATTTAATATTCTTCATGATAAAAAGTGCTTTTAATTGCAGGCCTCATGCTTACCTCCGTCTGTTCCAGACTGTGTACAACAATCACAGTTCAGCCTTGGGTGTCGAGTGATCTTACCGCCAGAGAGCTTTGTCACACTTAGACTCCCATTTGTCTATGGCGTGCAACTGGAGGATGGAAGTCTGCATCCTCTTAAGCCCTCAGAACATCAACCAGAACTAACTGCCTGGATTACCAAAGACACGACATTACAGGTTTTGTCCAAGGGAAGCAGTCTTGATGAGGCATTCCAAACTTAGTCAGAAAAACTGAACCAGGAATTTGGCCACTATGGCGATTTACTTGTGGAGTGTGTTGGCAGAAGCAGATTTATATTAACCCTCCATTCAGCCTCAGGTCAGTGTTTACACATGGTTTCTATAATGGATTTTGCAACATTATTTATGGTGTTGGCCCTTATGAGTTACTGTTATGCTTCTGATGTAGAGGAACTCATTGTAACGGCTAGTATTTTTCTTCAACCTTATTTATAAGGAATATAATACCTGAAATGTTTTGATTGGTTGATAAAACGAAGGTGTCAAAATGCCTTTATAGAAGTAACATGAGACATTATCTAAATTTTGCATTCACGGTGGACACAATTATGGTATGTGATACTATAATATGGAGGTAATTCTTGGATTTATAATATAAACATAAGTGTTCCATATCAATCAACTAAACTGTTCCTATAGTGGCATATTAATAACATCACAAACTCTATAAAGTATCTAGTTACCATGATAAGTTCTGAATTATATGTGATAAAATTTATCTGTTTCTGAAATCACCAAAAAAGGAAAAGAAATTATTTGTTTTTGAGCTTGTAATACATCTGACTTTTTCTTGTTTCTTTTTTGGTTGAAGATGGGTAGAAGGGGGTCTGTATAGCATGTACCAAATAACCTCTATTATTTGATGTGATCTTTGTGCTTTTATATGAATTATTTGAATTACAATTTAATTATTTGAGAATCACATGACATTAGATCATAGATGGTGGTGGAATTAGCGTGGCAAGAGTCTGGGTTCAACTTAGATGATGAAAGGGCCAAGTCAAGCCCCCTCCTTAGCATACCCTTTTTATTTTCTTGACATTTAGTTTTTTTTTCTCAAGAGAAAAACCACCATTAAGTGTTTAATACCATTAACCTATACCATAAGCAGCTAATGTTTGAAACTTCACGCGGATTATCGATAATTCGGCCTAATAATTGCTAATTCGTGAGTCATAGAAGTTTCGATATAGGATATTAATTATTTTACAATTATTCGCTAAAAATCATCAATTTTCACAATATTTAAAAAATTATTGTAAAATTCGAAAAATCTTGCGATGTTTTTGTTAAGTTTAGTTATAAAACTATCAAAGTTTCGACGAACTATCTAAAATTTTGACAGTTCATATCGGAATTTTGAGCTTTTCCTTATGATTTCGATTTCTTTCCACACCTTTTACTACATTTGAGTCTCTTGGATGAGATTCAACCCAAAGGAGGTGAAGATTGTCATGACTCACGATAACTCCTTGAAAGAAATTTCCAGGAAAAACCAATTAAAAATAACTATTTTAATTTTTAATATTTAGTCTTGTGTTTAGTTCATTTCATGGTTTCAAAAAACGCCGAAACCGTTACGTAACGCCCGTTACGTAACGGTTTCGGTATGAGCCGTTACCCGATACCGCGACGACACGCATTTTTTAGCATACAGGCCACGTAACGGCCGTTACCGTTACGTAATGGGCGTAACGCCCGTTACGCAACCGTAACGGCCGTTACGTTTCGGCGAATCTGCTTTTGCAGCTGTTAGCCTGTTTTGTTTTTTTTTACTTTATTCTTTATCATCTTTTGCAGCCTTTGCAGCTTTGCTTTTCAAAGTTAACTCAAAATTCAAACTTCAAAGATTCTTTTGCAGACTTCACGTGAGTGTCTCTTGGACCTTGGTGAGACCGTGAAACAGTCTTCTCTCTTCTCTGATTGAATTCCCTTTATATAATATAATTTATAACTCCTCGGCCTCTCACCGTCTCACGACTCAAACTCAATCCTTCATACTTCATTCCCTCAAGTATTACGAGTTACGACTTACAACTCAATCTTGCTTCCTTGCACCGTCGCCTACACCATTTGTCGCACAAGGCTCTTGGTTAGTTGGTCACTTGGTCACTTGGTCTTGGCTACCCCTTTTCTCTTAATTTCACGTATTCGTCTATTCGGTTTTCCACTATTCATTTCTCTCTATTTTTTTTTTGGAACACCAAATGTTAGTATTAATTATTAAATGTTAGTATTTTTTTTTGAAATTGGAATATTATTAAATGTTAAAAAATGTTACTATTTTTTTTGGAATATTATGAACTGTTAGTATTAAATGTTAGAAAATGTTAGTATTAAATCTGAGAAAATATTAGTATTTTTGTTTGAATATTATTAAATGTTAGAAAATGATAGTATTTATTTCGAAATATTATGAATTGTTAGAAAATGTTAGTATTTGTTTTAGAATATTATGAAATGTTAGTATTAAATGTTAGAAAATATTATTTTTTTTTTTGGAAATATTATTAAATGTTAGTATTTTTTTTTGGAAATATGATTAAATGTTATAAAATGATAGTATTTATTTCGGAATATTATGAATTGTTAGATAATGTTAGTATTTTTTTTTGGAAAATATTAATGTTAGTATTTTTTTTGGAATATTATGAAATGTTAGAAAATATTAGTATTTTTTTTGGAAATATGATTAAATGTTATAAAATGATAGTATTTATTTCGGAATATTATGAATTGTTGGATAATGTTAGTATTTTTTTTTGGAAAATATTAATGTTAGTATTTTTTTTGGAATATTATGAAATGTTAGAAAATGTTAGTATTAAATCTTAGAAAATATTGGTAATTTTTTTGGAAATATTATTAAATGTTAGTATTTTTTTTTGGAAATATGATTAAATGTTATAAAATGATAGTATTTATTTCGGAATATTATGAATTGTTATATAATGTTAGTATTTTTTTTGGAAAATATTAATGTTAGTATTTTATTTGGAATATTATGAAATGTTAGAAAATGTTAGTATTAAATGTGAGAAAATATTAGTATTTTTGTTTGAATATTATTAAATGTTAGAAAATGATAGTATTTATTTCGAAATATTATGAATTGTTAGAAAATGTTAGTATTAAATGTTAGAAAATATTAGTATTTTTTTTGGAAATATTATTAAATGTTAGTATTTTTTTTGGAAATTTGATTAAATGTTATAAAATGATAGTATTTATTTCAGAATATTATGAATTGTTAAACAATGTTAGTATTTTTGTTGGAACTTGGAATATTATTAAATGTGAGTATTTTTTGCAGATTAGGGTATTCTTATTTCTTAGAGTTCTTATTGAATACCCTACATAATGCCGCCGAAAAAGAGAACTGACACAGATATTGGTTGGGAGTTTGGGCAGAGAGCAGGGGATACTAGACATAAGATCAAATGTAATTATTGTTCTAGAGCAATTACTGGAGGGATTACAAGATTCAAGGAACATTTGGCTCACAAAGCAGGTGATGTAGCAGGGTGTACTGCAGTTCCGAAAGAGATTCGTATTATGATGAGAGATCATTTGAAGGATGCTCACGCAGCTAAAGCTCAGAAAAGAAAAGTTGCTGAGAGAATAGCTAACATGGACAGAGTTTCAGATGATGACGAAGAAGATATTGACGTAGCGGAACAGGAACTTGATGATGAAGCTATTTTACAGGCGGGTTTGGGGGCCAGCATGGATAGCTTTCACTCGGATGAGACTAGTCGACGATTTACTGCTGCTACTGGGAGACGTTTTGACTCTGGAGAGTCTTCATCATAGCAGCCACCAGCAAGCCGTTCATCACATTTGCCTAGGTCTTCAAGCTCACGAGTACCTGGTGAGAGTTCGCGTGGTGTTAGAGGAAGAGGTGGTCGAGGTCCTATTGACCCTTTCTTGATGCGACCCGAGACTGCCACTCAGCCTAGTGTGAAGTCTAGTTTCGATAAAGGGATAAGGGCAAAAGTGGGCAAGGCAATTGCACGATTTTTTCATTGGAATCGCATCCCTCCTAATGCAGCGACCTCCCCTTACTTCCAGGCTATGATAGATGTTATAGCAACGGCAGGCCCAGGGGTTAAAGGACCTAGTTCTTACGAGATTGGGGGAAGATATTTGGATGAAGAAGTTTTAGACTTGAGGCTTTATATTCAGAAGTTTCAGAGATCTTAGGAGGAATATGGGTACACTCTGATGTGTGATGGATGGAGTGGCCCTACTCGAAAATCAATTGTGAACTTTATGGTATATAATTGACAAGGTACTATATTCCAAAAGTCGGTGGACGTGTCTGGAAAAGTAAAAGACCATAAGTTCTTGTTTCATTTGATGGATCAAGTTGTTGAAGAAGTCGGTGAGAAATACATAATTCAAATAGTCACCGATAATGAAGCTGCTTATAAGGCAGCTGGGAAGAAATTAATGAAGAAGCGGAAACATCTATACTGGTCTCCCTGCGCAGCACATTGCATAGACTTACTTCTGGAGGATATAGGTAAGCTGCTTCCTTCAGTAGAGGTAATAGTTAATAAAGCTAGAAAGATTAGTGGTTGCATCTACAACCACAACTGGATGGTGGCGGTTATGAGGGAGTTTACTGGTGGCAGAGACTTGCTATACCCGGGCATTACTAGATTTGCCACAAACTATATTGCCCTTGAGAGTATTGTGCGATATAAGGCACAATTATTACAGATGTTTACTTTTGAGAAATGGGTGGAATCTAGGTACGCTCGTGAAGAGGGCTTGCCTAAGCAGATAGCTCAAATCGTCCTCTCCGAACAAAATACATTCTGGGTAAAGGCAGAAGAGATTGTGAAGACTGTACAGCCCCTAGTAAAAGTGTTGAAATTAGTGGATGGTGATACAAAGCCGACAATAGGCTATATATACGATGCAATTGACCGAGCAAAATTAGCAATCAAAGGGCTTAATAGAGCATCGTATAAACAATATTGGGCTTTGATTGATAAGCGCTGGGATAAGCAGCTTCACCAAGATATCCATGCTGCAGGTCCGTATACAGTTATTTAATTTATTAACTGTCAATTTTCTTATTTTATTATTTGGTAATTGATGTATGTGTTTTTTCTTTATACAGCATATTTCCTAAATCCCGTCTGCTATTATTCAAACACTTTTTCCGATCATCCAGAGGTATTTTTAGGCCTGAAAAAAACAATCCTGAGACTTGAGCCTTGTAAAGAAAAGCAAGTAAGAGCCTTGAGTCAGGTATAATTATAAATTATAAGTTTATACATTTATTAATTAGTTAACTTAGTTGTATACTTATATACTAATTGAAATTAAATTTCTTTTAGCTTCAACTATATAAGCAGCAACAAGGCTCTTTTGGAAGTGATACGGCACGACTGGCAAGAAAGATGACTGAACCAGGTATAAGTGTATAACCGTATAATTTGGATTATGATTTATTAATTATAAAATTATGACTGAACTAAACTTTATGATACTTTTATTTTTCAGGCGAATGGTGGGGTACATATGGCGAGGATGCTCCAGATCTTAGAAAAATTGCAATGAGGATCCTAAATCAGACTTGCTCTTCATCTGGGTGTGAAAGAAACTGAAGCACATTCTCATTGATTCACACGAAGCCGCGAAATAGACTCACTTCCGAGAAGTTGGACAAATTGGTATTTGTCCACTATAATATGAGATTGCGTGCACGTCATCTAACAAGGAGAGAGCAAGATGATGATTTTTATGATCCAATCAATTTGGATTATATTTTTGCCGATGATGATCCTTTAGAGCCATGGTTGCGTGAAATGGAAAAACCGGTTCTAACCGATGTATCTTTCCTTGAAGGACATGTAGATGCAACCAATGAAGAGTTGAGGGCCGCAGTAGGTGCCACCACAGGCACAGACATACAACCACCTACTGTTACCCCTACTTCAGAGACTACAAGTACAAGCAGAGCCAGAAAAGAAAGAGGCAAAGGCAAGGCATCGGCACAATTACCAGCAACCACTGAGGAGGTTAGTGAAGGGTCAGCGGGAGGAGAAGGGCATGAACTCTCATCTACTAGTAGTACTAGTAGTGGACCTAATGGAGATGCAGGTGCTATAGCAGTTATTTATGATGTAGATGCTGGTCAGGGGCAAGATGTCGATTGGACTGGAGCTGAGATTCAAGGGAGTCCTAATACAAGTAGGAGGCGAGAGGTTCAGGAACCTGAGGCTGAAGCTGAACAATATTCGACTCCTTCGAACTACATGGAAGGGTATAATTTGTTTCCCCAATATCAGTATGGAGCTTATGGTTATGGATACCCTCCCACATATCCCCAGTAGGGGCAGCAGTACTATCAGTCACACGATTTTCTCAGCGGATTCCCACAAGACTATGCTCAAGCCCAAGCCCAACACTATGAAAGTCTCTACCACCAGCCTTACGTTCAACCAAATAGAAATGATGATGATGATGATGATGAGCCAGCCCGTAATTCTATGTGGCTTTAGGACTTAGCAGATGAGTATGAGTTATGACTGTATGTATCATTATATATTTGTATGATTGTATCTGCCTATGGCCCTATCAGAGTATCAGTACTTGGAGTCTCGAGACTCTCAACCCATCTAATTTCATTTTTTTTACATTTTCAGCTTCATATTGGCTTTAGAAGTATTTTTATTATTATTTTTTGGATTTATTTTGATTATTTGCATTTTGATTATTTTTTTTCTATTTATTGGATTTATTTTGATTTTTTTAAAGCAAAAAAAGGGGTCAAATAGCGTAACGGCCGAAACCGTTATGTAACGCCCGTACGTAACGGTTTCGGCCGATACCGTTACGCACGCCGAAACCGTATTTTTGAACCCTGGTTCATTTAATATGAAATCCTAGTATTTCAATCATTCAATGTTGTCGATAATTCGAATAGCCAAGAAATGTTGAATTTTTTTTATTATTACACCTTTTTTCTTAAATTTTTATGAATACAAAATTAAAAATATTAAGACAAGTTTATTCCCATAATAAACTGATGATTAATAGTCTATATTAGGTGTACTTTTAGTATGTTATGTCTGGCTGGCCAATTTATAAATTGGATGGGCCATGAGGAGTAGGGCATTGTCGAGAGATTTGGATTGATGAACTTTTCTAGTTTTCAAGCGGTATTGGCCTCACATGTGTGTGGGAAAGGGTCCTCAAATATTAATGTGTAGTCCCAGGGCTAGAGTTATATACTTATATGTATAATTCAAGATACGCCTATCATATAGCCAGGGGCAGGGGTTTGAATGGATATGCTCCATATTGATTTACTTCTGGATATGAGCAATTTAGATATTACTAGATATGTACCTCACTTGGAGGTGCATGTGACCACGAACCATTACCCACTTTATCTACTGATGGGAGTATTGGTGCATGCTAGAGAGGATGAGTAGAATGTTATGTGCCTAGTATACATCCATATACCACCATCTAACGAGTTGAGCCCAGTATTTTGACTACCTGCAGAACCAGTACTATCGATGCTAGGATGAGGATATAGATGACTTTGAAGCCTCTTTGCAGCTTAATGTAGTATTGATGCAACTTTTCTTTTGAGTTATAGCCCTATCACTTATGTGTAACAAACTTCTTCGATTTTTTTTTCTAAGAGTCCTGAATAATACTCAACTTTTTCGTCAAACGATTAATTCCTAACTATTCACGTCTTTTTCAATAAGTAACAAATTTTACGAATTAAACACGACTTTTTGAAAAGGTTTCGAATTAATATATGATATATGAAATATGTTTGTTTATAATTTTCAGAATTAGTAACCTTATTTAATATTTTCTCATATCTTGCTTATTTTTTTTTACCGATTTGTGTTCGAATTTTCTGAATTTTGCCTTTTTGTTTTAAAATTTTTCCTTGACGAATAATTCTTGAATTTTGACTTAGTAATTATGATTGGTATCATGTTACTTTCTCTTTTTTAGTATTAAATTTATTTTTTATTGTTTTTGTTTTTCCCCCAAGTTTTCCCGACTTTGCCGAATTTTGTCAATTTTTTTTTCCTGAACTAGACCCCCGCCAGATTATTCCTGAACCCAGACTTTGTTACTCTTCTTGTACTTGTTGACATCTATTTGAATTTGTATTTCTTTATTTTGAGTATTGGGATTGTTAAACAATTTTATATATGTTGCATTCATGTAGGGGTGTCAACGATTACCTGTACCCAAATTTGTTTACTCAGATAATTTTCCTAATAGGTGTCCGATGGAACAAATTCAAATAGTTACTCTCCGTTTATAATCAAATACGAATTCGAATATTGATATATTCAATAACCATCCGATCGATTATATAATATATTACTATATATAATAATATATTATAAATTTCAAGATTAAAATAACCTTATAAATGTATAATTTTTGTACATAATTAAAGACATTAAATTATTATCGGTAATATAAATAAGGAGAAAATATTAATTTGTTATTTTTGAAATAAAATTTATATTTTTGAAATATTTTTTAGTATTTTTTTCTTTCTTAATTTTTTTAAATAATCAGATAATATGGATATTATC
This sequence comes from Tetracentron sinense, assembly GCA_015143295.1. Taxonomy (NCBI): domain Eukaryota; kingdom Viridiplantae; phylum Streptophyta; class Magnoliopsida; order Trochodendrales; family Trochodendraceae; genus Tetracentron; species Tetracentron sinense. Next base: position 31,125,970 of record CM026562.1, read on the forward strand.
TAAATTAAAATATTTAAATTAGAGTCGGATACAAATATCATATTTCACTATCTATCAGATATTTATTCGAATTTGGATAGTCAAATATGTAATCGGATATGAATTCTAATATGCCATTATCTGGTCCAAATTCGTTTCATTGACAACTCTACATTCATGTATGGAATTCTTTACATCTCTGCCAGCTTTCTTTTGTTTTTTCAGCATTTGTTGATCTCTAATTATGTATTTATGTTGACTTTAATATTTATTCAGTTTCAATGAAAAATTTCATGTTTTTTTCATACTTTAAAATTTGTAAATTATTGATGGGAAAATCTCATAATTTGTTGGTAAATTTCGGTAATGAGGCCGACGTTTCGTTGTTTTAGACCGACAAAATTTTTCACAAAATTGAAATTTTAAATTTTGTATCATACATATTTCAGACATCCCATTTTGCATAGTCAAGCACTCCTGGGCTGGTCAAATAGCCTCAATTCTCCCATTTCTTCTTCTAAGTCTTTGTTGTAGGACTCAACCCTTCAGAACCACTTTTAGAGCGTTCATCGCCCTTAGAATACATTTAGGAACCCTATTTAAATGCTGGGATATTTTCTGTCACTTTTGTCATTCTAATGTGGGACTCAACCTTTTATTTCTTTTATCTAGACCTTAGATTCTGATTTTAGGCCTTTGGAATCCAAAAAATGCACCAAAAGTTTGTCCAAAGTATAAGGATACCTTAGGTACATTTTAAAATATGGGAATGCCATTTTGCTAATTTTTTAAAATTTTCTTTTAGTCGCTTATACTATTAAGGACTAGAGTGACATCCCTATAATTTCGAGGCTGTTATAATGCTTTCAAATCAACAAGACGACCAGCTTATTTTGCAATGTTTTGAGCTGGTCATATATATTATAAACAACCCTGTTTATGCCTCTTAACGGATTTATTAGTTGGTTAACTAATACTAACCACATGGGGAAGATTTAAAACAGTTCAAGGGTTTTGGTTGCACTTACCTTAATTTTGGTCAAACAGTTCTCAGTGCAGTCAAGGCGCCTGAACATCGCCTAGGCGGTTTTGGACCTGCATTGCCTGGTCACTTCTCTAGGTGGGCAGTAGTCACCTGGCCTCTCTAATTGTTAGCCTGTTTGCCTGTTTTACAGCTTATGTACATATATATATATATATCATTTAAGTAAATGGTTTTAAACTTAAGATTTTATATGTAAATAAGGTTATACTCCTCATTTGAATTCAATAAAAATTATCTTAGATCCAAATTTCGGAAGAGTAAAAAGTCAACTTTCCAACTCAAAAACAAAATCCACTTTTTAAGGATTATGTCGAAACTTCAACTTGCAAATTCTAAGTTATTTTCTTAAATCTTAAAATTTTATAAATTCTATTATATCAAAACATTACTAAAATCTAGAAGTCTGGAAAAAAAAGTCTCATATTTTACTCTTCAAAAATATTTTTATATACAACGTCAAAAAATTAACTAACAGTTCAACCGAAAAAGACTTACATTCAAGTTTTACGACATTAAATATTAATTTGCCTAGATTATTGTTAACCATAGGAGGTTTGAATTGTTATGTATAGATTAATATTATATATATGTATATTTAATATTAGTATATATAATTTAATTATTTTTTTCGCCTAGGCAGGCCTAATCACCTAGACGCCTTGACTACACTGACGGCTCTTCTAAAATACTCTTGCATCTTGGATAGAATTACCCTTCACAAATTTATGAAATTCCTGGCATTTTGTCCCTATCAATTGCAATGATTACCTTGATATCCAAATCTTGCAGTCCCTCATTGGAAAGGAGAGAAACCTCCCTCCCATTCTTTACTTACAAATACCCCATTCCTCCTCCCATTATACCACCCAACACATCCTTGAGGATTTAGGTTCTTGCTAGGCAAAAATCCTCTTAAACCCGATCTTTTAGCCCTCTTTGGCCTACACCAAAATCTTTTTGCCTTAGCATCTCATGTCATTTTGCCTTAGACCCCTTCCATTAGTTAGGAGATTTTCTCTTTGAATTAGCCCTACAACACCCTACCCAATTCCCCTGTGGACATTTTTTTAAGAAGGAGCATTTATGGAGTTTTCATCAACTAGCTTAGCTATCTTACCTAGCATTTTAAAACTCAAGCATTCTCGTCTTCTACCTCTTCTTTTCTTTTTCTTTTGTAACAAGCCTTTAGTTTAGGTTAGAAGACTAACCATTTCTCTAACATAGTTCGGACCCCCTTGGACATGTTTCGCCAAATTAGGGATCCTTATGAAATTGATTAGGGAATCCACCTTTTGGCTCAGAGCTCTTGTTTTAAATAATTTGTACTTCTCATAGTTTTTATTTTTATTTTTAAATGACATATATTTCATGCTTACTTGTAATTTTTCCTGCTTGACATATTTGACTAAGCTCAAAAGAGGGGCCTTATTAGGCTTTTTCTTAGATTTCTAGCCTACATGTTCTCTCTTTTTTTTTCCTCATTTTTTAAATTTCTATTCTTTCATTTTGGCCAAATCCATTTCAGCTTTAGACTTGAAGGAGGAGTCGTCTTGCTTGTCTGATTCAGAGAGCCAAGAAAGAGACAGGTTGAGGAGGGAGTTCCAACAGTGGTTGAAGCGCGAGGAAATTAGTTGGAAGCAGAAGTCGCGAGTCCAATGGTTGAAAGAAGGCGATAAAAATACGAAATTCTTCCATCGGATGGCGGCTTTACGTGGTAGAGCGAACAAGATCTTTAGCTTGCAGATTGGGGGAGAAGGATATGGGAGGGGCAGCTGCGGAGTATTTCGGTTCGTTGTATGAAGAAAGTGTTACTTTTAGGCCTTTGCTCGAGGGTTTGGCTTTTGCGAGTATTTCCGAGGAGTGGAATTCCCAGTTAGAAAGGCCATTTACGGAGTTGGAGGTTCAGTCAGTGATTGCTGGGATGGTTGGGGACAAAGCCCTAGGGCCAGACGGGTTCTCTATTGAATTCTATAAGAAGTGTTGGTCGATCATAGGGCAGGACTTGATGAGGGTGTTCCATGAGTTTTATCAGTTTAATTCGTTTGATCAGGTGCTTAACTGTTCCTTTATAGCTCTCATCCCTAAGGTGTAGGGAGCCCGTGATATTCGTGATTTTCGTCCTATTAGTCTCTTGGGGAGTGCATATAAAATTCTATTGAAAGTGTTGACAGTTAGACTTAGCCGGGTGATAGGGCAAATGATTTCTCCGGAGCAAAGCGCTTTTGTGGGTGGGAGGCACATAGGCACATTCTGGATGGGATCCTGATTACTAACGAAGTGGTGGATGAGCGGCTGAAGAAGGGAGAGCTTGGTATTATTTGCAAGATTGATTTGGAGAAAGCATATGATCATGTGAGTTGGAGTTTTTTGGATTACTCCTTTAGTCGGATGGGGTTCGGGTCTAAATGGCGCGCTTGGATGAGGTGTTGCTATTCCTCTCCATCATTTTCAGTGTTGATAAATGGTTCCCCTTATGGTTTTTTCAAAAGCTCTAGGGGTCTGTGCCAAGGCGATCCGCTATCTCCCCTTCTCTTTCTATTGGTATCGGAAGCCCTTAGCAGAATGATCAGGAAGGCATCTGAGGTGGTGTGGGGCGGATTTGTAGCGGGTAATCCCGTGCTTCAGATATCACATCTTCAGTTTGCGGATGATACTCTTCTTTTTTGTGATGCATCGGCTAGACATCTTACTCATATCGGTTATCTGTTTCATTGTTTCGAAGTCGTATCAGGGTTAAAAATCAATTACCAGAAGAGTAGGATCTTTGCAGTGGGGGAGGTGAATAATCTGGAGGGCTAAGTGTCTTAGATGCAAGACAGGTGTGCTTCCTACTAAGTATTTAGGTCTTCCTCTGGGGGCGTCGTTCAAAGCAAAGTTGGTGTGGGAGACGATTATTGAAAGGTTTCATAGCAGATTGTTAGGATGGAAATCCGTGTTACTCTCTAAAGGAGGCAGGCTCACCTTATTGAAGAGTATTCTGTGTAGCCTTCCTTTGTACTTCCTCTCCCTTTTCCGAATCCCGGCTTCTATTGCCTCCAAGTTAGAAAGAATGCAAAGGAACTTTCTGTGGAATGAGAAAGTTATTAAGAAGTTACATTTGGTGAAGTGGAAGCGGGTTTGTCGGCCCAAAGAGCGCGGGGGTCTTAACATTTGGCCTATTAAGACTATCAATGAGGCTTTATTAGGAAAGTGGCTTTGGAGATTCGGGATTGAAGAAGATAGTCTATGGAGAAGGGTTATTGTAGCTCGACATGGGTATAGAGATCGTTGGGAATCGAGGAAGCCAAGGGGTTCTCACGGGGTTGGCCTTTGGAAAGGTATTGTGATGGGTTGGGCTGATTTCGTCAAATATACTCGTCTTGTTGTCGGTGATGGGAAGGATGTGAAGTTTTGGACTGATCAGTGGTGCGGGTCCTCCCCCTTAATGCAGTTGTTTAGGTCATTTTATCTGATTTCCCCTAATAAATCGGTGGTGGTAGCAGACATGTTTGTTAGGAGTGCGGATTTAGTGGTGTGGTGCCCCTCTTTCATCCGAGCACTAAATGATTGGGAAGTTCAAGATTTTGCTAATCTGTTGGCTTTGCTAGAATCCATGATCATTGATGAGTCTGTAAAGGATCGCAGGGTTTGGACGGGTAACTCCAATGGTCGGTTTTCTGTTAAATCGTATCTGCAAGTTGCTAACCTGAGCCTTTATTCAGAGTTCCCCAGTTAGTTGGTTTGGTTCAACGGGGTGCCTTCTAAGGTTTCTGTATTTCTCTGGTCCGCTTATCTGGATAAGATTTTGACTTTGGATAATTTGCATAAGAGAGGGTGGAGCCTTCCCAATCGTTGCTTTATGTGTTTAGTGGCGGAGGAATCCGTGGCCCATCTGTTGATTCACTGTATGGTGGCGAGGAGGCTTTGGATCTATTTTCTGTCTCAGATGGGGGTTGCTTGGGCGTTTCCCTCGTCCTATCAGGCATTGTTATCCGGTTGGCTCTCCGTGTCGTTGAATAGTCCGCTGGATTTGGTTTGGGCTATTCTCCCAGGGGTGGTATTGTGGTCTTTGTGGAAAGAGCGGAACAAGAGAGTGTTTGACAATTCCATATCGTCATTGGAGAAAGTTTGTTCCCGCTCGCAAGCCTTATTGCAGGATTGGATCTCCGCCAAAGCAAATGGGGAGGAGATAGGGTTAGATGAGTTGATTGCATAGAGGTGTTAGGGAGGTGTCTTGTGTATGAGTGGTGTTGGTTTTGTTTCTTGTGTTGCAGTTTGTTGTGTGCCTTGGAGATTCACTATTGGTGAATCTTCTTTTAATGAGATTGCTTTTACCGATCAAAAAAAAAATGCTAGCCTATGTTGTTATTTTCTTTTATCCAGGTCTTTTTGTTTTCGTTAATTTTGATCTGGTTTATGAAATTGAGAAATTTTAAGGAAACCTTGAGAGCACAGTAGCCGTCCCTTGGATAGATGAATTGGGATTCCTAACACCTTTCTTATGAAGCACAAAAAAGCCCGGGCAGATTCCTCTAGGCTTGACACGTTGCACCAGGATTCCCCCAGGCATTTTCTTAACTATATTTATTAGTTGTGATGGTTGAATAATTTGTGTAATTTTCAATTGTTTTCTGAAATTTCTACATTTTTTCTCATTTTAATTAATTTTGGATTTAAAAAAATAAGGGCGGGTGAGGCTTAAGCCCCACACCTCGAGGCTTATGCATATGGAGATCATAATGCCTTGCCTCAGTCATTTGCCTTTTAAAACACTGGTTCCTAGTAACAACCTGAGTACTGATTTTTCTTTTGTTTTGTTATTGTTTCCTTCAGCATATGAATGCTAATTGTAAATTATAAATGCTAAGGAAATAAATATGCATAAATCTCATATTCATCCATGCCATTTCTCAAGTTAAAATTAGCAATTTGTATTATTGCATCTTAATCTCACTGGCATTGTGGAGGTTGTTTATGTAAGGATCTTCTGTGGATTAACATTGTGGTGCAGTTGGTAATTGGTGCACTGCAACCAGAAGAGGAAGAGGGGTTTAAGCATGTTCAAATGTCACCAGGTTTTGCATTTGCTGACTCTCTACTCCATTAAATATGGTCAGCACCAGTGATACTTCTCTCAAACCAATTGAACAGAAATTGTTTTTGGGGCTGTCTATCATGCAGGTATAACTTGTTTAGACTCTACATTGCCGGTGCATTAATTGGAGGGAAACGTTCAAACTTACACGGTATGCTCTCTCTCTCTCTCTCTCTCTCTCTCTCTCTCTCTCTCGCACACACACACACACATATACATACACCAAAATTGATACTCTTGATCATGACTCAGTGGTGTGTCTTTTTTTTTTTTTTTTAAAGTGATGATACGACTCTGTGTCATCTGAAATCTAAATCTTCATCTATATATTTATCTTTTGATGATAAACTCCTGCTTCATTGGGAATTTCATGCTAGGGTTTCTACCATTTTGCTTAGAGGATTTTCTAAGGAATTTAGATAAATTATAGAAGTTCTATATTTATGGAAGAGGCAACCAGGAGCCAATCTATTATTTCTATGTGAAATTTTATGTTAAGGAACATAATGTGACATAAATATGTGATTGGTAAAAGTAGTTTGACCAGGACCGATTTGTTGATGAAGAGAAACCACTTTTATCTGCCAATAAATGTTAAGTGCTTTTGTAGGTTTCCATATTTTCTGAAGAGTTCTTCATCTTACTGCACAAAAGCGTCCATTGAATATCTTCATATGTAATTATAATTATGGTATTTCCAGTAATGGAAAAGAAACAGAGAGTTAAAAAGATATTAAAAGTCAATTTAGTGTACACATCACAAATTTGCTCAGAGTTGCACATTATGCATCTCTTATCTAAATCCCTGTTTCAGTGATAGTGTTTTCGAGGTAGAATCTTACCTCTATGGATAGGGATGAATGGTTGTTGGGAGGGAGAGAAGTCCATACATTGTGATTTATGAATCATATTTATCAGTGTATGTGTGCACATGCACCCATGTTACATAATGAGTTTCTTTAACAAACTTTTACCTGCAGAATGCATCTGGTATAGTCAGTTCATTGTCTGCTCCAAGTATGACTTAATTTATTATTATAGAAAGATTTCATACTTCTGTGAGACTTTATTAATAAATTAGCCAGAATTCCTCTACGTTACTTTTGTCTCAGATGCTAAAATTTTCACAGATAAATCCTGGAGACAATTACATTATTTTTTTATGAATCATATTTATCAGTGTTTGTGTGCACATGCACCCACTCACATAATGAGTTTCTTTAACAAACTTTTACCTGCAGAATGCATCTGGTATAGTCTGTTCATTGTCTGCTCCAAGTATGACTTAATTTATTGTTATAGAAAGATGTCATACTTCTGCGAGACTTTATTAATAAATTAGTCAGAATTCCTCTACGTCACTTTTGTCTCAGATGCTAAAATTTTCACAGATAAATCCTGGAGACAATTACATTATTATTTTGTATTTTTTTTATATGTAAGGAATTGTGGAGTACAAGGTGCAAGCCATCCATATAACTGGAGCGGGCTCGCAAAGTCATAGTGACAAGGAGCACAAGTTGATGGTACAAGAGGTTGAGAGACTGTACACTGCAGCCATTAGATTGGGGCTTGTGAAGCCAATGGTATACGGTATACCTGTTCATGCCTCTCATCATTTGCCATACCAAATTAGTTTTACTTTTGGTTTTGATGTAAACTGAAATGTTGGATTGGGAACTCTTAAGAGCTATTGCTTTCTGAGGCGCATATCCTTTGTTATCCCTTATTCTCTTTTGATTAAGAACCCCAAAATTTTCTCTTGGTGACATGCCTGTTCTGGAACTAGGATTAGGTTCTGGTATCAGCTACACGATTACTGTTCCACCATTCCACTTCATCCATGGCTATATGGTATATCCTCTGTTACAGTGTACACCTTGGAATCAATTATCCTAATAAACTCCGGGTACAATTCTATCCTTCTGGCTTCAACGCGGTTTAAGATCCAGATTGTATATGCAGAGTTACCAAGGTAGTGTTTGGATACATTTCTAAATTGACTTTGAGTGACTCTTGGCTCTTGAAGAGTAATAAGTGGGTTAAAATGTTTCTCAACGAGTCAAAGGTCAAAACAAAATATTAGCTTTTGGGGGGAAGTTGTTCTCAAGTAGCTTTTGTGGGAAGTCTCAATTTTTTTTTAAAATTATTCCAAAGAAGTCCCTCCCTTCTTAGAGAAGTTTAGTTTATCGAAACAAGGGCAACTTTATATTCAAGAGAATAATAGTAGGGGCGGCAATCGGGTCCGAGTTTGGGCTTCAAAGCCTATGTAAATGTGACTGGCTTTGGACCACACCTATTTAGAAATCACTAAATTCAAGCTTTATACCTGGCCCGTTGCAAACCCTAAATAGAAGATGCCAATAAACACTACTGTCTGAACTGCCATATTGAATTGTCTTGTGAGTAGATCTGGGATTGTTTCTATCTCTAGTTGTCTCAAAGAGTCTTGAAATTGTCGTATTGATTCGAGCTCCTTTTTTTTTTTTGTTAAATTGGAGCTCATTGATCGGATTACCTATGGAGTTGAAATATTATTCTCATTTGGTTACATCATCTAATCCCACTGACCCATATTGTACACTGTGATACAAGCAAAAGATCTACCCCGTGTTCCTTTTAACCCCTATTTAACCGTGGTTAAGTTTAATTAAATTAAAATAAGTATTTTTGTTTTTTGTTTTTCTAAAAATCATGGTTAAATTGCTTAACTCTAAGGGGCTAACCATAGTTGATGGAAGGTAAAAACAGGTCTGCTTCTAAGCTGACCCCGTTTTACATTTCTTTTAAAAGATGGAAAATAATCATCTCCTTGGCCCGTCTTGCCCTCCTTTTTTGCCGCATGTTTCCCTTTTTTACTTCCTTTAATCGTGATTAAGATTTACTAAGGGTTAATGCATCTAACCTTTGTTTTTAGAAAGAAAAAAAAATTGTGATGAGCAGCCATGCTCTTGCTCCATCTTTGGTTATTTAGGTTCAAACTTTCTGGCTTCTGTCATGACCTCAGCTAAATTAGTGCTTAGAGCCAGACTTGGGCTGGGCATTAGTCAGATTAATTAAAGTTTACACAGTATTTAGACCTGAGCCGAGTCTGATAGTCATACGGGCCTACATAATTAGGCCCAAATATTGGTTATGAAGCTAATTTTGCTGCAGAAGCCGGGCCTATTTTTACCGGCCATATTTAAAGTTTGTAGTGATTGAGCAATCCTCACTTGGTGAGAGGACTTTTTTTTTTTTTTTTTTAAATTTATAATCTGTTAGCAGACTCCAAATTTTGAATTTTGAACAGCCGGTGTCACGATGCAGTAGTATACAGTCTAATGACCTAATTAACAAATAAATTGTTAGATGGACCCACATCAAGAAGAACACTCATCGAAGATCCAAGAGTTGGTTTACCATTTGGACGGTCCGGATTGATGATTGTTTAACTATTAAATGGTTAATAGCTTACTTTTATCATACATGACACTAATGATGAGTGATCGGTTCTAAATGTTATACATAAAAGCACCTCAAACTTAACTTGTTAAATCCTTTAGAGTAATTATTTGTATTATTTTATGCTACTTGATTGTTTACATTTGTTACAGGTTCATCCGAGAAAAAGAGCTTAATATGGATGGTTTAGAACGATCTCAAGAGCAAAAGTGAAGAAGAAATGATCAATCACCCTTCCTGCGTTTTGGGCTTATTTTAATTACATAAAAGTTTCCTTTTGGGCCCAATTTGACTATTTTTTAAGGCCCAAAATTTGTAGAGAAAAGAAGAGTTATAGAGAAATTAGAAGTCCTTATTGTATAAGGACTCTATTTTTCTCTCTTTCTCTATAAAATGAGAGATTTCTTGTAGAGATTCCATCATTATCATTATTAGAGAATTTTGTAGAGATTTTTGGATCTGAAGAAGAGAAGTTCTGGAGATCAAGTAATCCATGAAGAGAAGTGCTCCAACTTTGTCTATGAAGATGTTGCATTCCTCCCTCGCGATGAACTAATTTCCGCTTTAGGGTTTCGATGAAACCCTAGCCAAGTAAATGTGTCGTTTTTATTTCTTAGCTGTAAGACATTGATTACATAATGAGAGAGTTGTTTTCAAACAACCGATTTTATTTTATTTATATTTGATTTCAATGGAATTTTCAACCTTGTCTTAGGTTTTATCAAATTAGAATTAAAATCACTTGTGTTAATTTTCGTTAGAATTTAAACATAAATTTTATGCAATGATTTTAACATATCAAGAGATCAAGTCCTAAGATATTTTATGCTAAGGGAAGACGAGTGATGACACAACCGTAGATTAGTGTGCATCATTCGTGCTACCCGAAGATACGATATGCCTAGGGCTTGATCCCTTGAACTTTTCTAGATTAGTTGAGAGGGGACGTGTTGTCACTCTAACTAGAATGTTTGCAATTTAAGAGGTTAGGATAAATTCAAAATAAAGGCTGGTTATTAGATTTGTGGTGGATTTGAAAACCTTAGATTTTCTCTTTCAAATGATTTAAAACCATTAGTTGATAGTTTAATTTAGAAATCTCTTTTAATTAGTTTAATTAATTGTTTTAGTTAATAAAGCAAAAATTCAATAACCCATTTTATTAGTTTAAAATTAATCTGAAGAAAAAGCAACGAAACCAGCGTAGTCCTTAGAGGAATGATACCATTGCTAGTACTATTTTACGAAATTATTACTAAAAATGAATAATTTAAGATTGACTGACAATCAATTTTTGGCGCCGTTGCCGGGGATTGCTGGAACGGTCTAGTTGTTAATTTGAAAAATTAAATTTAAATTAATCATAAAAAAATCCAAAAATATTTTTCTTTTTATTTAATTGAAATATTTATGTTTTTAGGTACCAAATAGCTCAAACTGCAGGGATTGAAAAAGCTTATTCAACATCGTGGAAAGTAGGAGAGTTCTGTGAGTAATTACTTTTTAAGTAGATATTTTATTTCAATTTGGTGTCTGTCAAACATAGAGTTTTTCATTTAGAGTGTATGCACGGTAGGGGGTCTTGTAATCCAGATTTATTCCCCCTTGATTCTGAGTTAGAGCGTACTGCTAGGTTTCTCAAGACTTCTGCCTTATTCGAATCTAATTCTGAAGCGAAAGCTTCTACCATTCCTAAAGAAAACCTAAAAGCTATTCATTTCCCTATTATGACGGAAGAACATGACCCAATGAAATCCTTGAAGGAGTATTTTACTTCTCTTACATATTCATCCCCTTCATGCATCTGATTGCCGGACACTACGGCAGCCCATTATGAAATTAAGTTAAGTATTATTCAGATGATACCATTTTTTCACGGACTTAATAATGAAGATCCCTACAAACATCTTGATGAATTTCACGAGATTTGCACAACTTTCAAGTTCCAGGGATTTTCTGATGATGCCCTTAGATTGCGGCTCTTCCCATTTTCTTTGAAAGACAAAGCCAAATATTGGCTTAATTCTTTAGAGCCAAATTCTATTACCACTTGGGCACAAATGCAGCAAGAATTTCTTATGAAATTCTTTCCCATAAGAAAAACAAATTTAATGAGGCGAACCATCACAAGCTTTGCTCCTGTTGATGGTGAGCTATTTCATGAAACTTGTGAGAGATTCAAAGATCTTCTCCATAAGTGTCCCTACCACCAAATTCCAAAGTGGCAGTTAGTCCAATCTTTCTATGATGGATTGCCTGTACTCAACCATCAGTTGATTGATGTTTCTTGTGGAGGAACATTTATGATGAAAAATGAGAATCAAGCATGAGAGCTTTTTGAAAATCTTAGTGAAAACTCTCTCTACCATGCTTCAAACAGTCGTTCTGAGAGACCTTCATCTTCATCAAATCCAAAGAGAGGCATCTATGAAGTTGGCAATTCAATAGATGTTTCATCTAAAGTAGATGAATTGTTTCGAAAATTGGATAAACTAATGACTTCAGAGTCACCTTCCTACACACCTCCTCAACTAAATCTTAATCAGGAGGAGGTGTGTCCTATTTGTTCTAGCCCTAAACATTATGTTCAAGAGTGTCCATCAGCTACCCAATTCCCGGATCTTGTCCAAGAGTATGTTAATGCTGCCTATATCCGTCTGAGTAATGATCCTTACTCAAATACCTATAACCCGGGCTGGAAGAATCATCCTAATTTTTCATGGCAGCCACAAACTCAAGGGAATAATTTTTCCCCACCTCAAAGGCCATTCAGTCGCCCTTTTCAAGGTCAATCCAACTACCAACCCCAATAATTTCAACAACCAGCTCCTCCCAATTTTAACCAAAGAAATCCATCTTTTGAGGAGAAGGTGTTGAATGCTTTAAAAGGCTTGGAAAACAATATACAATTGCTTCATTCACACTCTCAATCTATTCAAAAGCTTGAGTCCCAAATGGGACAACTTGCTAATACTATAAATAGGAGAATTGATGGAACACTTCCAAGTCAACCTGTGAATAATCCAAAATGTGTCAATCAAGCTAATGAAATAAATCATGAACAAGTTCAGGCTGTGACAACCTTACAGAGTGGGAAAGTAGTTGAAGATAATGTTAGGGAAAATCAGGGTAAGAAAAATCAACCCATTGTAGGATCTTTTGAAATTGAGGGCGAGGGAAAGGATACCAATGAAAAGGATCAAGGTCCTTCTTCCACTCTAAATCCTATTCTTGAGGCATCCTACATGCCTAAAATCCTTTATTCTACTTGTTTGAATGATTCCTCACCATTTGATAAAAAGGGAACAAAAATGGAAGACATGATTGAGATTTTCAAACAAGTTAAGATAAATCTTCCTCTGCTGGATGTAATTAAGCAAATTCCGGCTTACTCCAAATTTTTGAAGGATTTATGTACTCAAAAGCGTAAATCAAGGACTCATGTGTCCAAGAAAATCCTTCTAACCGAGCAAGTGAGCTCTTTGCTTCAATATACTACTCCTCCTAAATACAAAGATCCCGGTGCACCTACTATATCTTTTATCATTGGAGATCACTCAGTTGATCGGGCCCTCATTGATTTACGAGCAAGTGTGAATTTACTCCCATACTCGGTTTATGAAAGGTTAGGGTTAGGCGAATTTCGCCCTACATCAGTCATTCTGCAATTAACTGACCGATCGGTTAGAGTCCCTAGAGGGATAGTTGAGGATGCCCTTATTAAGGTCAACAAATTTTATTTTCCGGTCGACTTTCTTGTGCTTGATATGGAAACTGTTCGAAATCCTACTAAACAAATTCCTGTGATCCTTGGTCGACCTTTCTTGGCTACAACCAATGCATGTATAAATTGTCGAACCGGGGTGATGGATGTGTGTTTTGGGAACATGAAAGTCCGGTTAAATATATTTAGCACATCCCAACAACCCCTCATGATGATGATGAGGCATGTTTCATGATCGATTCTCTCAAAGAGATGGTTGAGGATTCACTTCCTTATATCTTATCCAATGACCCATATGAAGCATGCCTATCTCACTTTAATGCAGATAAATTCGATGTAGAGGGGTCTATTGAAGAAGTCAACAATTTGTTGAATTCGACTTCTCAAATGGATTTCCCACCTTGGAAAGTCAGGAAAGAGCCATTACCTCCCACTTCTAGTACTCCTCCCATTCCATCCTTAGAGGCCGCACTGACTCTTGAGTTGAAACCCCTTCCGGTTTCACTTAAATATGCCTTTTTAGGACCAAAAGATATTTTCCCAGTCATCATAGCATCTGATTTAACTGATGAACAAGAGAATTAATTGATGGTTGTGCTCAAAAAGCACAAAGGAGCAATAGGGTGGACTATAGCAGATCTGAAGGGTATCGACCCTTCCGTGTGCATGCATCACATCTATCTTGAAAAAGATGCCAAAACTTCAAGGGAAGCACAACAGAGGTTGAATCCCAATATGAAAGAGGTAGTGATGAAGGAAGTAGTAAAATTGTTAGATGCGGGTATCATATACCCCATCTCGGATAGTAAAAGGGTGAGTCCCATTCAAGTGGTACTAAACAAGTCCGGTATCACTGTGATCACTAATCAGGAAGGAGAAGATGTTCCAACACGTGTAACCACAGGTTGACGTGTGTGTATTGATTATAGGAAGCTGAATTCCATGACTAGGAAAGATCATTTTTCACTCCTATTCATTGATCAAATCCTAGAAAGGCTAGCAGGTAAAAGTCATTACTGTTTTCTGGATGGTTATTTAGGATACAATCAAGTGTCTATCTATCCTGAAGATCAAGAAAAAACTACATTCACATGCCCTTTTGGCACTTTTGCCTATAGGCGCATGCCATTCGGCCTATGTAATGCACCGATGACTTTTCAAAGGTGTATGATTTCTATTTTTTCCGATATTGTTGAAAAGTTTCTTGAAATCTTCATGAATGATTTTTTCATTTTTGGAACCTTCTTTGAAGATTGTCTCCATCATTTATCTTTGGTCTTGCAACGATGCGGGGAGACAAATCTTATATTGAGTTGTGAGAAGAGCCATTTTATGGTTCAAGAGGAGATAGTTTTGAGACACATTGTGTCCAAATGAGAGATAGAGGTAGATAAGGCCAAGATTGACCTTATAGCGAGTCTTCCTCCACCATCCACGGTGAGAGAGATTCGATCTTTTCTAGGTCATGCGGGGTTTTAACGTCGATTCATTAAGGATTTTAGTAAAACTTCAGCATCGTTAAGCAATTTATTGTGCAAGGATGTCCCATTCTCTTTTGATGAAGCCTGTCATGAAGCTTTTGATAAGCTACGCACTCTACTTTCTGTTGCTCCTATCATTCAGCCCCCAGATTGGTCACTCCTATTTTAGCTTATGTGTGATGCCTCAGACTATGCAATCGGGGCTGTTTTAGGGCAAAGGGTAAATAGAACCCCACATGCTATCTACTATGCAAGTAAAACCCTCTCGGATGCTCAATTAAATTACAACACTACTGAGTATGAATTACTAGCTATAGTATTTGCCCTTGAAAAATTTCGATCTTATCTCCTAGGTTCTAAAATTTTAGTGTACACAGATCATGCCGCTTTGCTGTATCTCCTTGCCAAGAAGGACACTAAACCTCGGTTGATTAGATGGATTCTCCTTCTTCAAGAATTCAATCTAGAGATCCGGGACAAGAAAGGTTCCGACAATATGGTCGCCAACCATTTATCTAGAATCCTGGTCGACTCTTCTTTAAAGCCTTATCCCGTTAAGGATAATTTTCTAGATGAACAACTGTTTCAGGTAAATCAAGTTTAACCTCCATGGTCTGCTTATATTGTCAATTACCTAGCAGTTGGACAAATTTCATCTTCATGGTCTAAGCAAGATAAATCATGTTTCTTCTCCCAACTCAAATACTACTTCTGAGAAGATCCAGAATTGTTTAAGTATTATTCCGATCAAGTGATTCGAAGATGTGTGCCTGAGAGTGAATTTCAAAGTATCCTTACCTTTTGCCACTCTCTTGCATACGGAGGTCACTTTGGAGGGAAAAACACCGCAGCTAAGGTCTTGCAATGTGGTTTCTATTGGCCCTCAATCTTCAAAGATGTCAATGACTTTTGTCAAGCTTGTTTAAGGTGCCAACAATTAGGTGCAATATCCCGGAGAAACTTGATGCCTTTATCCCGATTCTAGTTGTTGAACTTTTCGACGTATGGGGTATTGATTTCATGGGTCCTTTCCCACCATCTTTCGGATTTGAATATATTTTGGTGGCTGTGGACTATGTCTCCAAGTGGATGGAAGCGGTTGCCACTAAGACTAATGATCACAAAGTGGTGGTCAAATTTCTTCAAGATAACATTTTTGGTCGATTTGGCACACCGAGAGCAATTATAAGTGATGGAGGAAAACATTTTATGAATCGATTTTTCGAATCTCTACTTCTCACATACTCTATCACTCATAAGATAGCTACTCCTTAGCACCCCCAAACGAATGGCCAAGTAAATGTATCAAATAGGGAGATTAAAAATATTCTAATGAAAACAGTTAGAACTGATCAAAAGGATTAGTCTATAAGGCTTAACGATGCCCTTTGGGCTTATCGTAAGACTTTTAAGACCCCAATTGGAATGTCTCCCTATCGTCTTGTTTTTGGTAAAGCATGCCACCTTCCTGTGGAGTTGGAACATAAAGCCCTATGGGCCATTAAAAAGTTTAACTTTCATATGGTTTTAGCGGGATCAAATCAAAAACTCCAACTCTCTGAATTGGAAGAGATGCGTAATGACGCATATGATGATGCTAAAATTTATAAGGCCAAAACTAAAGCTTTTCATGATAAAACCATCTTATGAAGGTCTTTTCATCCCAATCAAAAGGTTTGACTTTTTAATTCTAGATTACGTCTCTTTCCTGGTAAGCTTCATCCAAAATGGGATGGACCCTATATTGTGACCACAGTTTTTTCCAATGGAGCAGTTGAGCTCAAAGACCCAAAAGATGGACATATTTTTAAGGTGAATGGGCAAAGGTTGAAACCCTATGTAGAGGGAATTGTTTTAGGTGAATTAATTGAAGCCTCTGTTTTATATGAACCCGTCTATCAAGACGGTTGATTAATTTGAGAATGTCTGGCTAAAGACGTAAAACTTAGCGCTTGTGGGAGGCAACCCATTGATTTTGTAGTGTATTTTATTTTAGAGAGTTGGATAGATTTTAAGTTTGGGGTGGATTAGTATCTACCAAATTTTTTAGAGTCAGCAGGGTTGATTTTATATCCCCCTACTCATTTAGAGAGTCAGTACCCTATTTTTTTTAGAGTCAGTAGGGTTGATTTTATATCCCCCTACTCATTTAGAGAGTCAGTCCCCTATTTTTTTTTTTTAGAGTCAGGAGGGTGGATTTTATATCCCCCTACTCTTTTAGAGAGTCAGTAGGTCTTCCCCATTTTATTGAGTCTAAAAAAAAAATCGGGTTCTCTCGGCCTTTTTGGAGACCGATCGCCCCAAGGGGAGATCGATCGCCCATTTTACAGGTATCTTAAAAAAAAAAAAACTGGTTTTGGTGCCAACCGGTGTTTTTGGCGATTGATGCGATCGATTGCCCACCTATCTTGTGTGAAAAAAAAAAAAAGTGGATTGGGCCGGCGTTTTGGGCGACCGATCGCCCCTAGGGGGATCAGTCGCCCACCTACGGGAAGACCAAAACAGAATTTTTTTTAAAAAAAAAGTCAAACCCACTTCTTTTTAAAGTCCAAAGTACTCCTACTCATTTAAAACACCCGTGAGAGCCCTATTTCACTCCTTCTTCCTCATTATTTCCCATTCTCTCTCAATCTCTTCCACTTTTCTTCCTCCAAATTATCTTTAAATAATTCTTCTATCTAGTGGTGAAAATCTGTAAGGGAGATTGTGCATTCCTCACCACATTTCCATCCAAGGTAACACTCTATCTCATCCCTTTCAATTTAGTTTACATTTATTGGATGATTTGAGTAGGATTTGCTTTCTATTGTGATTTTGGGAGGCCGGGTGGACCGAGTGAATGATCGTTTGGTTGGATTGAAATTTTTACTTGTTGTGGAAAGTTGAGTTGATCGTTTGTGGAGTGTTTTGGGGTTCATTTGGGTGTTTAACTTTGTGCACACCAAGTGTCTGTCAAAAAGTCTCAAAGAGTTTTTGTGCATAAAATGACCCTTAGGAAGAGGAAAAACACTGGAAAAGAACCCCTTGAGGCTAGTGAGGAACCTAATGCTGAATTTATAGAGAGGGAAGTAGAACCTATGACCACTTTCATATTGATTTTTTTCGAAATCATAGGCCTACTGCCTCTACTATTCAAGAGTTAGAAAGGAGAGAACTTTTGTGTTTGCTAATGCCTTCTACCATGACCCATCCTCGTTTAGTGCGATTATTTTATCAAAATATGGTTAAGACTAATCGAGGTGGGTGCCCAATTCTCTCCGTTTCAGTGGATGGGGTCAGTTTTGATGTCACAGTAGAGTCTATTGCTTTGGCGATGGGTTGCCCTATTATCTCTCCAGATGAGCTAGATTTTACACTTTCCCCACTTAAGAGCCCTAACACTCATGAAATCATAGAAGTGATGTGTAATGGTAAATATCATGATAATGAGAAGAAAAATTGTACTAGAAGGGCTCTACTTCCTCCAAAGTTATAGTTTATAGACTCAATTTCTAAACTGAATTTATTCCCCATAGGGCATAAAACTGAGAGAAGAGATCTTCTTTTAAGTTTAACCTCCATACTCCAACTCATTAATGTTGCTGAACATATTTGTCGCACTATGGAGAAAATTTATGATAAGGCAATTGTTGTGTCTGCTTCGGGGTCAAATACATGAGGTCTTTATTTTGGTAATTTAATTACCCAATTATTAATTGACCATGGGTATGTGTTGAATGAGAATGAGCCTAGTATACCTCTTGTATATTTTGGGGAATCTTCTTGGAGTAAGACTTATAAAGCTTTGAAAAAGTAACTGAGAAGAAAATGCCAGATGATACTGTCGAGGATGAGATTATTCCTAATGAGATTCATGTACCCCCTCACCTCCCCAGCCTAGCCGTAGAAGACCGCCTCCTCAGCCTAGAGCTCAGACAGAGACACCTGTATCCTTCACCCGTTAGGAGTTTTTAGACTATCAGAGTGTTCAGGATCATAGATGGGCGATTTAGGAGCGGAGATGAACGATTTAGAATTAGAGATGGGAGGCCCAGCAGCAGCATTAAGAGAGTAATCGACAGTTTCAGTAGGAGTCTAGACAACTCCTCCAACAAAATCAGGCTGATTTGCATGCTTTCAGGGAGCAGGCTGCGCAGCGATGGGATTAGGCCGACACCTTTTATCAGTAGCAGACCCAGAGCACATTTGACTTTCAGCAGATGATGAGAGCTGCTCTAGAGGCTCAGTTTCCACCACCTCCTCCTCCTCAGTAGGTTGTTCTTCTAGTCTTTAGTTAAGATTATTTTTTATATTTTCTTGAGTCAGTGTATGGAGTTTCGCTCTACTTTTTCTATATATATATATTTTAGTCTGTCTGTCCCTAGTTTTATCCACTGTTATAACTTCAGATGCTTATTATTTTATGTTCTATTTCTTTGCATCTATTATAATTTTTTGTGTGTGGATATTTCTTGGTTTGTACTAACCTTGTAGGTATTGTTTGGACGAAGTTTGAGGTGGTTTATCTTCATTCTTGATCTATTTTCACTCCCTTCCCCTTTCTCATCATGGTTTGCTCTTCACGAGTCAAGTATTATTGTTCTAATCCCTTCTATACTTTATTTCAATTTTTGCATTGAAGACAATGTAAAGTTTAAGTTTGGGGTTGGGAAATAATAGGCTACACTATTATTTTATTTTTGATGAGTGTGCAACCATGAATAGGGTAAAACATGCAAAAACACTGAAATTTTTTTCAATTGTTTTATTCTAAAATTTGAAAGATTGTAATGTATATCGGATAATCCAAATTTTATTGATAGAGTTGAATTTGAGAACACATAATCCCAAATACACACTGTTTGTAATTGTTTTTAACCTTACAAAAGCTGAATTTTTTTTAGTCATGAATAGACTTTGACATTTGCACGAGCACACTAACATATTGTCTAGTGGGGTTTAAAACCAAACTAATTGATAGTGATTTTGTTAACTCATAAGAATTGGATAATCTAGAAATTGAACATCAACTTTGGCTAAAAAGAAAATTTGATAGAAGAATGAGTTACCTAACCAGGTTTTACACTTAGTAACCGGGCCTCTTGCCTCTCTAAGCAAAGAGAGTTCGTGTCAAAACGTGTGATTTTTGGAATAGATAAAATAACCTAGTGTGACTAGTTTGAGTTCGTAGCCTAGTTAACTCAAGTAACTAAGCCCTTAGAGGTGTCTTGACACCTGGTACCTTAAAGCCATCTGGTTTGGGAGTCACCGGCCTAACACTTGCTACATGGGTTGTCTAGAATGCTTAATGGATTCAGATTCTGCACAGTCACACTTATAAAAAAAAAAGTATTGAATGAAAGCCTTGAAGTTGGTAGTTTAAATTAAAAAAAAATTCAATGATAAATAAGAAGACAGAAAAACTATTGAAAAGTAAGGGTTGATATCACACATTCAATTGTTTGTCACATTACATATCAAAGAAAATTCTGACAAACCTTTTAGAAGCTAAATTTTTCAAAAATAGTTAAGAATTGTGTGAAATTGAGAATGTGGAAAGTTGAAAATTCAATCTTGTTAATAATTTGTGGATTATCTTGTATGTATTGTGAGTCTGAAAAATTTGGAATATAATTCAATCACTGTTGAAAATTGCATGTTTTACTCGAATATATTGCACAATGACAGGGTAGTACAGATGCTTGTAGGTGTCATCACTGTAAACCTTCACGAGACTTCACTCATCCTTTAGGGCCACCTAAGGGTTTAAAAAGCTTGTTGCATATGCAAAATGCAACTGGGGATCCCACGAAAGGGGATGTAGGTTTAGTTTAGAATTTAGTTTTATTTTATTTTTCATTTTTCGAGGACTAGCAATGTCTAAGTTTGGGGTTGTGATCGGTGCTAAATGTTATACATAAAAGCACCTCAAACTTAACTTGTTAAATCCTTTAGAGTAATTATTTGTATTATTTTATGCTATTTGGTTGTTTACATTTGTTACAGGTTCATCCGAGAAAAAGAGATTAATATGGATGGTTTAGAAGGATCTCGAGAGCAAAAGTGAAGAAGAAATGATCAATCACCCTTCCTGCATTTTGGGCTTATTTTAATTACATAAAAGTTTCATTTTGGGCCCAATTTGACTATTCTTTAAGGCCCAAACTTTGTAGAGAAAAGAGAAATGAAGAGTTGTAAAGAAATTAGAAGTCCTTATTGTATAAGGACTCTATCTTTTTCTCTTTCTCTATAAAATGAGAGATTCCATCATTATCATTATTAGAGAATTTTGTAGAAATTTTGGATCTGAAGAAGAGAAGCTCTAGAGATCAAGGAAGCTATGAAGAGAAGTGCTGCGGCTTTGTCTATGAAGATGTTGCATTCCTCCCTCGCGATGAACTAATTTCCACTCTAGGGTTTTGATGAAACCCTAGCCAAATAACTGTGTCGTTTTATTTTGTTTTATTTTTTATTTCTTAATTGTAAGACATTGATTACATAATGAGAGGGTTGTTTTCAAACAACCGGATTTATTTTATTTATATTTGATTTCAATGAAATTTTCAACCTTATCTTAGGTTTTATGAAATTAGAATTAAAATCACTTGTGTTAATTTTCGTTAGAATTTAAACATAGGTTTTATGCAATGGTTTTAATATATCGAGAGCTCAACTCCTAAGATATTTTATGATAAGGGAAGACGAGTGATTACACAACCGTAGATTAGTGTGTATCATTCGTGCTAACCGAAGATACGATATGCCTAGAGCTTGATCCCTTAAACTTTTCTAGATTAGTTGAGAGGGGACGTGTTGTCACTCTAACTAGAATGTTTGCAATTTAAGAGGTTAGGATAAATTCAAAATAAGGGCTGGTTATTAGGTTAGTGGTGGATTTGAAAACCCTAGATTTTCTCTTCCAAAGGATTTAAAACCATTAGTTGATAGTTTAATTTAGAAATCTCTTTTAATTAATTTAATTAATTGTTTTAGTTAATCAAGCAAAAATTCAATTACTCATTTTATTAGTTTAAAATTAATCTGAATAAAAGACAACGAAACCAGCGCAGTCCTCAGAGGAACGATACCCTTGCTAGTACTATTCTACGGAATTATTACTAAAAAAGAATAATTTAAGATTGACTGACGATCAATGAGACCGCGACCTACTTTAATGTAAAATTTCCGAGGGTAGGACCTACCAATTCGTTAATCTGACCCATTTGAATGGATGCCATTTGTACACGATACTCACCTTGACCCTAACCCCACAATAATGTGACATACCAACAATATAATTAACATAACGCATAATCATGTTTAAGGATATCAATGAATTGGAAGACTCTCACTCTTATAATTCACCTTGGTTGACCTAACTAATTAAAAATAAGAAATAGTACTTAATCAAGTTGATGGCCTTCCTTCACCTACCACTTGAAACAGATTCCTTAGATTGATTATTCTCTCCAGAGGTCAAATCCTTATCACTTACAAAATTTGGCAATGATATCTTTCATTTCCAACTAAAGGCAGAAATTGCATAGAAAAAACCATAAGCCTATCATAGTCCAAGTGATGGACTACTCCTTGGAAGATAACCTTCACTTGGTAAGATCAAAGACTTGGTTGGATGGGGATGAGAGAAGAAAGAGAAGTTAAGTAGCTATAGATGTTTTGAATTCAAATCCTTGGTTTAGAAGAGCCCCAGTTACCCATAACTTCAAGGTGGACAAGTTCATCTCCTCCCCACAATCTCTAACCTGTTTTCATGACAAACAAACATGAATAAGTTGCGTGTTTATAGTAACAAATTTCTCCGTTTTTTTTAAAAAAGTCTAAAATAATATGTGACTTTTTCATCGTACAAATAATTCACAAAGTATTCACAACTTTTAAAAAAATCACTAGTTTTTTAAAAAGTAGAAAATTAAACATGAATTATTCACATTTAAAAAAAAAATTTCTGAATAAACTAAATATGTTAAATATATTATAATTTAATAATCTTATTTTATATTTTTTCATATCTTGTCTGAATTTTTTCTATTTATTTTTTAAAATTTCAAATTGCAACAATTGCTTAAAATTTTCCCGGGACGAAAAATTCCCCAACTCTAACTTGATGAATATGGTTGCAATGGCCTCAAACCAAACATAACCAAGAAAAGATGATGGAGAAGGGGAAGAAGAGAGCTTACATTCAATGTACATGTCAGTACGAATCTCTCGGAAACTGTCGCGAAGTTGGAGCTCTGAACGTCGAAGCATGGTAAGGACTCAAGGGCCATGTAAAGAGCTGCTACCACTCCTTCTCCCTTGTTGCACACCAGCCTCACATAAAACCCTCTTTCCTCCACTTGAAACACATCCATCTACAGAACCATAAACATAACTAATCAATTTAATATTCATGTGAGGGTAACTAAGACAGGACTGCTATGAATAAGGCAATTATTGAACTAGTTTATTTACATATCAATATCAATAAACCTGCACTATCTTCTTGCAAATTGGATGCTTGTTTTCTGGAACTAATTGAGTCTTCTTTGGATTCTGATCAACTAAGTCTTGATATCCTTGGGATCCTCCCTTTAGAGATGATTCAAGTCCTGCAATCTCAGCTCTTAGTTTCTTAGCTTGCTTTTGCAACTCTTGCACATACAATACAGCATCTCCTACAATGGAGGCCTTATCCATCTGCATAACCAGATGAAAAACCATTCAAAAACTATCACAATAAAGGGAAAAAGAAAAAAAGATAGCAGATTAAAATGTATTGGGAAAGTTAGTCAGACTGATATAGTTAAACAGATTGTCAGAAACTCATTGATACGGTTTAACTCATAGTTACCAGATTGAAAAGTGAAAATGATGCTAAAAAAAAATCCTTAGAAAACGAGAAACGAGAAATAAGATATAGGTGTTGCATTC
Source organism: Tetracentron sinense (assembly GCA_015143295.1). Classification (NCBI taxonomy): domain Eukaryota; kingdom Viridiplantae; phylum Streptophyta; class Magnoliopsida; order Trochodendrales; family Trochodendraceae; genus Tetracentron; species Tetracentron sinense. Next base: position 31,149,630 of record CM026562.1, read on the forward strand.
CCATTATATTAGTATGGGCAGCCATACTATTGATTTTATCTTACATAAGATATTTGTGAAAAAGTGCACACCTTAAGTTCCAACTCTACAATACCGCTCAGGGTCTATATCCTAGACTTATCCTAGACTGTAAACTTGGGTCTAACACATCACTTCCAATGTACACAACCCCCTCTGACTAGTCAATGAGATGTGATAGAAGCAATATTCTTAAAAAGCAAATATGGAACGAGCTTTCTAGAAAGCAAGCAGACCATTCCTTGCAAGTTGCAACTATGGGGTTTAACTATATATGAAAGGTAAGGAGGTTGCACACACCTTAGTAATGTTAGGAACCAAGGAACGCAAATTGTAGAGCTTCTCCTTCATCCGGCCTCGCCGCCTTCTCTCCGAAATCAATGTTCTTGAACGATCACCTGTCGCCCTCTTTGTGGGTGTTCATTTATTAATTGTTTTAGTTAATCAAGCAAAAATTCAATACTCATTTTAGTAGTTTAAATTAATTGAATAAAAGAAACGAAAACCATCGTCCCGAGACAGTCCTCAGAGGAACGATACCCTTGCTAGTACTATTCTACGGAATTATTACTAAAAAAGAATAATTTAAGATTGACTGACGATCAATGAGACCGCGACCTACTTTAATGTAAAATTTCCGAGGGTAGGACCTACCAATTCGTTAATCTGACCCATTTGAATGGATGCCATTTGTACACGATACTCACCTTGACCCTAACCCCACAATAATGTGACATACCAACAATATAATTAACATAACGCATAATCATGTTTAAGGATATCAATGAATTGGAAGACTCTCACTCTTATAATTCACCTTGGTTGACCTAACTAATTAAAAATAAGAAATAGTACTTAATCAAGTTGATGGCCTTCCTTCACCTACCACTTGAAACAGATTCCTTAGATTGATTATTCTCTCCAGAGGTCAAATCCTTATCACTTACAAAATTTGGCAATGATATCTTTCATTTCCAACTAAAGGCAGAAATTGCATAGAAAAAACCATAAGCCTATCATAGTCCAAGTGATGGACTACTCCTTGGAAGATAACCTTCACTTGGTAAGATCAAAGACTTGGTTGGATGGGGATGAGAGAAGAAAGAGAAGTTAAGTAGCTATATATGTTTTGAATTCAAATCCTTGGTTTAGAAGAGCCCCAGTTACCCATAACTTCAAGGTGGACAAGTTCATCTCCTCCCCACAATCTCTAACCTGTTTTCATGACAAACAAACATGAATAAGTTGCGTGTTTATGGTAACAAATTTCTCTGTTTTTTTTAAAAAAGTTTAAAATAATATGTGACTTTTTCATCGTACAAATAATTCACAAAGTATTCACAACTTTTAAAAAATCACTAGTTTTTTAAAAAGTAGAAAATTAAACATGAATTATTCACATTTTAAAAAAAAATTTCTGAATAAACTAAATATGTTAAATATATTATAATTTAGTAATCTTATTTTATATTTTTTCATATCTTGTCTGAATTTTTTCTATTTATTTTTTAAAATTTCAAATTGCAACAATTGTTTAAAATTTTCCCAGGACGAAAAATTCCCCAACTCTAACTTGATGAATATGGTTGCAATGGCCTCAAACCAAACATAACCAAGAAAAGATGATGGAGAAGGGGAAGAAGAGAGCTTACATTCAATGTACATGTCAGTACGAATCTCTCGGAAACTGTCGCGAAGTTGGAGCTCTGAACGTCGAAGCATGGTAAGGACTCAAGGGCCATGTAAAGAGCTGCTACCACTCCTTCTCCCTTGTTGCACACCAGCCTCACATAAAACCCTCTTTCCTCCACTTGAAACACATCCATCTACAGAACCATAAACATAACTAATCAATTTAATATTCATGTGAGGGTAACTAAGACAGGACTGCTATGAATAAGGCAATTATTGAACTAGTTTATTTACATATCAATATCAATAAACCTGCACTATCTTCTTGCAAATTGGATGCTTGTTTTCTGGAACTAATTGAGTCTTCTTTGGATTCTGATCAACTAAGTCTTGATATCCTAGGGATCCTCCCTTTAGAGATGATTCAAGTCCTGCAATCTCAGCTCTTAGTTTCTTAGCTTGCTTTTGCAACTCTTGCACATACAATACAGCATCTCCTACAATGGAGGCCTTATCCATCTGCATAACGAGATGAAAAACCATTCAAATATCACAATAAAGGGAAAAAGAAAAAAAGATAGCAGATTAAAATGTATTGGGAAAGTTAGTCAGACTGATATAGTTAAACAGATTGTCAGAAACTCATTGATACGGTTTAACTCATAGTTACCAGATTGAAAAGTAAAAATGATGCTAAAAAAAAATCCTTAGAAAACGAGAAACGAGAAATAAGATGTAGGTGTTGCATTCCCATTATATTAGTATAGGCAGCCATACTATTGATTTTATCTTACATAAGATATTTGTGAAAAAGTGCACACCTTAAGTTCCAACTCTACAATACCGCTCAGGGTCTATATCCTAGACTTATCCTAGACTGTAAACTTGGGTCTAACACATCACTTCTAATGTACACAACCCCCTCTGACTAGTCAATGAGATGTGACAGAAGCAATATTCTTAAAAAGCAAATATGGAACGAGCTTTCTAGAAAGCAAGCAGACCATTCCTTGCAAGTTGCAACTATGGGGTTTAACTATACATGAAAGGTAAGGAGGTTGCACACACCTTAGTAATGTTAGGAACCAAGGAACGCAAATTGTAGAGCTTCTCCTTCATCCGGCCTCGCCGCCTTCTCTCCGAAATCAATGTTCTTGAACGATCACCTGTCGCCCTCTTTGTGGGTGTAGTTGTCGTCGCAGAGGAATCATTCCCATCATTCTCTTCATCCCCTCCCTCAACATCTCCACTAAATGGTGGTAATGTGTTGAGAATTGAGTTTGGATCTGAACTAGTCATGGAGTTGAAATCAAAAAAATCTCCTGGGGTGGGACAAATTTGGTTATCAACCAACCCACCATTGAACATAAGATCAGCGTCAAGATAATTAGGATTGAAATTAGTGACTGGGTCAGGATTTTCTCCACTAAAGAGATCGATGAACTGCTCAAAGTTGGTATCAATATTGATAAAATCATGGAAACCGAAGTTGGTATCGCGCAGTAGAGAAATGTCAAATACTTTCCTCTCCATTGCTTAAGAGAATTTGTTCTTTTTCTCGCTCTCTCTATAGCACTGTTAATGAACTTATAATCTGATAATCGAGTCGAACACTGATTATTAGAACTTAGAAGTTTATATGTTATTAATAGAGGATGACCATTGTTATATAACTCAGTGTGAAAGGAATCAAATAAGGAATCCTGACGTTGGGACGGTAGACAAACTTGACATTAAAATAAAACAAGAACTTTCAAACACTATTTAATTATTGTTATCAGATTCTTTATTAGTCTAAGTAAACTGAGAATCGAAGTCGCGATGCTTAGTAAAATTTTCTAAAATCAGGAAATTGAGATTCTTAATAAAGATTAAGTATTTAAGAAAGAGCCATAGGCCCTCCTTGGCCAAGGAGGGGACTACTCCTCCTCGTCCTCACAAAGGCCCTTTTACCCCCTTTTAATTCTAAAAACCCAGGTTAAATGCTTTAATTTTAAGGGTTAGTGAATCTTAACCACAATTAAAAAGGAGGCACCAAAAAAGGGGGTGAGGCGGTAAATCACCTCCTCAGGCCGAGGAGGTGATTATTTCCTTTTAAAATACAGTTTAATTAGATGCTTCTAGAAGTTCCTCATGCCATTTTGAGAAACTTCATCAGATGCTCACCCACATCTTGGGAAGATGGAGGGGCCTCAAAATTGCTGCTTGTTCAAGTTTTCTAACTCAAAAAATTGTCACTCACAAGGCATAACATAAGCATGCTTCTTGTGTATGGATGTTTAAATTATATGGGGCATCTTGATTACTCTAGCATTGATACCAGCGTTTATCGGTGCACTTATTATGTTTAGGGAAATTCCGGATTTCGAGATTGAATCACATCCAATCGCGATTGAAATCAGGGAGAGTTCAATCACACCCACAAGTCAACACGTGTCCCTTTTAACCCTTATTAATTGCGAAGTAGAGGGGAGGGCAGTGTAATTTCTAAAACAAGAGAGGTGTTTGCAATTTCACCGCCTCAGGGGAGGTGATCAGTGTAATTTATCCAATTATCTAATATTGACTTTTAGAAAAAATATTATCCTTAAGGGTTAAAAGGTCTTAACTTGAGTTAAATATTTATTTCTTTAAAAAACTAAGGTTAGATTATTGAACCCTAAGGGTGAGTGAATCTTAATCATAATTAATAGGGGTTAACAAGGATTTGTGTTGACATGTGGATGCGGTTGAACTCTCCTCGAGTTCAATCACGATTGGTTGTGATTCAATCTCCCGGATTCCTCAGCACTCACAAACACACACGTCCAAGAATTCTTCTCAGTTTTTTTTTTTTTTTCTCTATACATGAAATAAAACCTAAGTAACCAGAGCGCAAAGCAGGAGCGAGAGTGGAAGCGAGAGAACGAGCACGAGAACATCAAATTTCAATTTAGGATAGGGTCGAGAGCACCTTCGGACACTTAGCAAACTTGTTAACCTTCAGCAAGACATTTTTATCCTGTATTAATTACCAAACTTACTAAAGTTAAAAGATAGTTTATTCTTTTCACATGGAACCAATCATTAAATGCAGGAGATAATAGATACAGTTTGACTTTTTTTACACTTCTTGTCACAATTGTCTCATATGAAAAGATAAAAATATCATTGTATTTAGTAGAATTGTATTCAATACATAAGGGTAAAAAAGTCTAATGAAGGTTAACAAATTCACACACTGAGTGAAGGATAACATTCTCCATATATATATACTCAGTGGGTGAACTTGGTAATGACCACCAAGACAGTTTTACCCCTGTATTAATTATAAAAATCCATTAAAGATAAGGGTACTTTAGTCTTTTCATAGGAACCGATCATTAAATGTAAAAGGGAATAAATACAATTTGATTTTTCTTGTACTTCTTCTCTCCTATTTAAAAAAAAGTGTCCATTTTTATTTTTAAAAAAATGAATCATCCCTTAGGAAAATACCAAAATACTCTTACATTTAATAGAATTGTATTCATAATTTAATACATAGGAGTAAAAATAATTTAATACATAGGAATAAAAAAGTCTGATGAGGTTAACAATTTCACACATTAAGTGAAGAATAGCATTCCCCTATATGTTGCTAAACTTACAATCTAGTAGAACAGATTACTAGAAGAAGAGCAATAGTTGGCTCCGATCAAACTATTGCTCCTCGCTCTCACAATCTAGTGGAACAGGATTCCCTAATTGATTCCATTCACACTGAGTTAGATAACCATGTTCATACTCTATTAATAACATGTATTCTTCTAAGGAAAATAATCACCTCCACGTTCTTTTTCGAGTTAGGATGGACAAGCTGTTGCTCCTTTGTGTCTTACAAAGGAGGGCCCCACGTTCAATAGGGGTAAATTAGGAATGAAAAAATGGGCCCCATTTTTTGTAAGATACAAAGAGGCAACAGCATGTGCTGTTGCTCATCCTAACTCGGAAAAGAACGTGGAGGTGATTATTTTCCTTAGAAGAATACATGTTATTAATAAAGTATGAACATGGTTATCTAGCTCAGTGTGAATGGAATCAATTAGGGAATCCTGACGTTGGGACCATAGACAAACTCGACATTAAAATAAAACAAAAACAAGAATTCTTAAACGCTATTTATTGTTATGTGGTTCTTTATTAGTCTTAAGTAAATTAAGAATCGAAATCGAGGCTTTCTGAAATCACGAAATTGAGATTCTTAATAAAGAAATAATGTTTAAGAAATAGACAGTTCTAGATGCTTCCAAAAGTCCCTTATGCCATTTTGAGAAACATCATCACTCCCAAACCTATGGAAAAATGGAGGGGCCTTAAAATTGCTGCTTGTTCAAATTTCTAACTAAAAAGATTGTGTCACTCACAAGTCACAACATAAGCATGCTTCTTGTGAATGGAAGGTTTAGATTACATGGGGTGTTTTGATTACTCTAGCATTAATATCAGTGGTTATTGGTACTTTTATTATGTGTGTATAGAATTTTTCATTTTTATTTTCTAAAATCTCAATTGGATTATTATTAATCTTAATCTTACGGGTTAATGCTTAACCAATTAAAATTAACGAGACACATATTGCTCCACATGTAGATGATCATGTGTGTGGGGTGGGGGGGTGGAACTTAGGCGTATTTTGAGGGTTCTTGCACTCTTGTAAAAAAAAATTGCTAAGCATTCTTTCACAATCCCTACTCTCACCTTTCTTTTTTTTTTAATAAAAGAAATGTGTGGCCCACAAGTGCGCTCACACAAAATCATTTGTTTTAGTGGAATGTTAAAGCATACTCTCACAATCCATCCTCTCACTATTTGAGATAATAAAACAAAATTGTGTTAGCCCACACTTTTGGGCCTCACACAAAGTTATTTGTTTCATTATAGAAAAAGGGTGACGCTACGAGTACACCACTATTTACTGGCTGGACACCATTTAATTACTTACTAACTGGACACCATTAAAATATAACAAATTCTACGAGCACACCAAGAGAAAAAATACCTATAAATTTTCTACTTATACACCACTTCTAAGCGAAATATTTTTTCCCACACACGCCTCTATATCCTTCCACGTGTCCCTTTTTAACTCTCACTAATAGTGGTTAAGATTCATTCACCTCTAGAGTTCTTTCATATAACCTTGGTTTTTAGAAGAAAAAAAATATAGGAAATATATTAATCTTAAAAATACTAACCTTAGGTAGATAGAGCTTAACCATAGTTAAAGGGGCTATAAAAGCTACCACGTGTCAATTTTAACACTCATTAACTGTGGTTAAATTCACTCACCCTTAGGGTTCACCCATATAAGTCGCCACGTGTCCAATTTTATAGAAAGAGTACATTGGTAGCCTTACGACCACCGTTGAAACAACTGTTTCAACAGGATTATCAATATAAAAAATAAGCACAAAACATATAGAAGGAGACGAGAAGGGATATAAAAAGAGAAGACATTGAGAAGATTACTTCTATAAAAGGAGAAAATTGTTTGTTAGGAGAGTTTTTAGTAAATATTTAGGAATTTGGGGTAGAAATACAAACTATAAAAAAAAATTGGAGTTATTTTTTTAAATGGTGTCCAGTCAGTAAATAGTGGTGTGCTTGTAGCCGCACCCTATAAAAAGGTGAGAGTATGCTTAACATTCTTCTTCTTTGTTTATGAAGAGTACTTAGCCCAAGTCGCATAATTCAATTTTTTCCCCTTCAACGAGTGTAAGAAAACAAAATTTTCAAATGAGAAATTGATGGTCTATATAATTCTCAAGGTAATTAATAATAAGGAAAAGTAGCGACAAGTGTCACTACCAGTCACTACCACCGTGAGAACTTGAAAGTCTGCTCTACTAATGCTGCTAGCAAATCTCTTGTTGTATTATCTAAAAAGGTGATCTAAAAAGGGTGAGTATGATTAGCATTCATCTTCTTAAATTATATATATATGTGTGTGTGTGTGTGTGTGTCTCTGTCTGTCTGATGAGTATGGAGGAACTCTCCCCATAGCCTACCAAGACTTCCCTCCTCGTCAGCCCCTATCCATACGCGCTGGGGCAGAGCCAGGTGGGGGGCACGAGCCCCATTCAACTTTGGAAAAACATTTTTTTTAAAGCATGCATAGCCATGGGAGAGATAGAATCACAATCAATCGCAATTGAACTCGGGGAGAGTTTAATCACACCTATAGGTCAACACGTGTCTCTTTTAACCCCCATTAACCATAGTTAATATTCATTAATCCTTAGGGTTTAAAATTCTAACCTTGGTTTTTTAAAAGGATATTAAAAAAAGTTAACTTTAGGGTTAAGAAATTTTAACCCTAGGGTTTAAATTTTTCTATAAAACATCAATGTGAGATTGATAAATCTTAAGGGTTAGTGAATCTTAATCATGGTTAATAGGGGTTAAAAAGGACACATTGACCTGTGGGTGCGATTGAATTGTTCCCGAGTCCAATCGCGATTGGCTGTGATTCGGTCTCCCCTTAGGAATGGAGACATGAACTTTGGGAGAGTTCACTAGTTCCCACAACACATGACCCTTTTGACCTTTATTAATTGGGATTAAGCTTCACTAACCCTAGGGGTTCAATAATATAACATTATTTTTACAAAAATAATAATAAATATTAATCCTAACATTTAAAATTTTTAACTAGAGTTAAATAATTATACTATACTATTCAACTATTTAATAGGTATAGCCATGAGATAAGTGGGCAACGTTCCTTGAACTATTGAAAACAAAATATATCTTCTATAGCATGTTATTTAATTATTTGACTGGACATAACCATGGGGTAAGGGTGTAAACAAGGAGAAACAATAACAGTAAGATATGTACGAAATATATGAGCGAAATGCCCCAAAAAACTTGGTCATAAAAAAAAAGTTCGGGCCTATGCCCTGAACCCCCAATGTCCTTAGATTTAGATTATTTTGTACCAACTTTATAATTTTTCACAAATCTATCAACAATTACTATCATTTTTTTATGAACCATCGCGTGCCCCCACTACTAGAAAATCCTGGCTCCGCCCTTGCACACTTGCACGTACACACACACTAAATAGAACCTAAATAACCAGTGCGGGAGCAAGAGCGAGAGAACAAGAGCATCAAATTTCAATATAGGATAGGGTCAAGAGCGCTGGTATATATATATATATATATATATATATATGTATACTTGATGGTTTTGAAAATTACTTGTAGATACAAATATATCATTTTCATTTTCTAAATTATAAGAAAAAATTGATAAAAGCATTGATCATTCAAATTTGTAGTCACATTAAACAAGATCACCAATCATTAAAAAAAACCTTACAAAAATCATATATCCTATAAAGAAAAATGACAAAATACACCTTACGTAATAAGAAAAATGAAATTTTACACAAAAATTGTGCTCTCTATAGATCATAAACCGTACTCTACAAAAGTTAAAGTTAAGACGATTCTCCCGATGTGATTTTACTCTCAACCCGTGAGAGCAAGGTTTGACAGCGAGAGCGAGTAACAGGATGAGTGGTTTGGGTTACTATAGTAGAACTGTTGGATCACCAACTTTCCTTCTCTCTTAGTCTCAACCCATCACATATACATACATGATACATGCATTAAAAAGAGGCCAAGGTGCAGCTCTTATGCTCTTGTCATTGCTTATCCTCTTCAAAAGCTTAAACTAATGTTGTTTACGAAGTTTGTCAAAGTGGGGCAGGTAGATATTGGCAGCTAATCATCATCTCCGATAAGATTACAAGACAGTGTAGTGCTTTTACAAGCCAGCTTATATTAAATAAAGAAAGATTAATTAATTATTATTATCATTATTATACAGTTGAACGTGTGCTGCACAATTCGACCTATGGCGATACGCCAGACATGAAGATGCCGACACGTGCTTCACTCCACACATACACCATTGTGTGTCCTTATTCGCCTCATACCCATGTGTCCATTGTGTTTTCACTAATCACCATTCTGAGTTTGAAAATTCTGGGTTATTAATTGGGCCGGGTCTTAAGGACATTCTACCATGACTTGTAATTCTCACGATTTTAACCGGACTCGGGGGAGTTCAGTTATGTTCCTGAGGTCACCACGTGTACCTTTTGACATCCCTTAATTATGGTTAAGATTCCCCCACCCCTGGGGTTCACTCACCTATCCTTGGTTTTTAGAGCCAAGGATAGGTGAGTGATCCCTGGGGGTGGGTGAATTTTAACCACAGTTAAGGGGTGTCAAAAGGGATCCATGACTTGTAATTCTCACGGTTTTAACCGGACTCGGGGAGTTCAGTTATGTTCCTGAGGTCACCATGTGTACTTTTTGACACCCCTTAATTGTGGTTAAGATTCCCCCACCCCTGGGGTTCACTCACCTACCCTTGGTGTAAATCCCTAAATAGGTGTTGGCAAATTCCGTGATCATTAGATAGGTCAGTTGAGTCGAGTCGTCGAGTCATGTTTAACTTGTCAGAAGAGAAGAGCTAAAGCTTAAGGAAGATTGAAGAAAGTGAAGGAAAAAGCTTCTACTCCGGATCTAGACAGGTAATGGACTTAGAGACCCTACCTAGGTTGGATTTGACTTAGATAACCCTAAGAATACCTAGGAGGATAATTTTAAGCCTACCAAAGATATTTGATCTTAGTTGAATCAAATAAAAATAAAATGAAAATGGTTTTGGCAAAAATTCTGTCTCAACCGATCGCTCGGTATTGCGACCGATCGATCGGTGGCCTACCGAGCGATCGGTGGCTATCGACTGGACCAAATATTTGTATGGGGAAATTTTCCAGAGAGGTGAATTAGAACCGAGCGATCGGTCATTAGAACCGATCGATCCGTTGTGAACCGAGCGATCGGTAGTGAGCACCGATCGATCGGTCCCCGTAAAAAGAATTTTTCTTTTTCTGGATTCTTTTTTTAACCCTATATAAACAACTTTTGAGAGACCTAATTCGTGTCTTTGATATTTTTGAAAGAGTAGAGGTCTAAGAAACTCTTCTAGGGTTTTTCTTATTGCTTTTATTAGATCTTTGTTGATCCCTCCTCTTTCTTAGATCCTAGAGAATGCAAGTAGAGATCTAAACCTTTGATCTTACATTGTGTGATCTCAGATCTGTATGAGATCCCTCTAGGGTTTGAAATTTACTAAATTGATTCACAACCCTACACCTTGTGTGTGTGTCCGGTGTTTGATCCGGAGCCTTCGTGGAAGGAGATCGATCGTGTGTGATCGTGGATTTGAAGTTGCTTGAAAAGATTTGGTCGGTGTGGAACCGAAGCTGCTTAGGCGGAGATCGAACCTGCTGGTTCGTGGAAATCAAGAGTAAGAGTCTATACCTAGGAACGTCGTTTCTGTTTTGGTAAGGTCTTGTCTTGTACTTGATATCTTTTCATAGTGAAGTTTATTGCTGGACAAGGTCCCGTGGTTTTTTCCCGTTAGGGTTTTCCACGTAAAAATCTTCTGTGTTTGATTTGTGTGGATTGTCTAATTGAATTAATCATTGATTTCTAAACATATTAATTGAAAAATTAAAATTGGTTAGAAATTATTAGATAGACCTATTCACCCCCCCTCTAGGTCTTAGAGATCATTGATCTGGATAAATTTCAATTGGTATCAAAACTTGTTCACTGATAAGGCTAATCCCTTAAGTGTGATCCTGTATTATCCGTGATCATGAGTACTCTAAGAGAAGGAGGATCCGTCTCTCGTCCACCACTTTTTGATGGAAATAATTATGCATACTGGAAAGCTAGAATGAGAGCCTTTCTCAAATCTATAGACGAGAGAATTTGGATGTCTATACAGAATGGGTGGATTACGCCCATAAAAACTGTAGGTGATTTGACTGTCGTCAAATATTCTAATGAATGGACCAGAGAAGAGCTTGATTCAAGTGGATGGAACACTAAAGGTCTCAATGCTATCTTTACTGCAGTCAATGCTGAGGAATTCAGACGAATTTCTTCATGTGAAACAGCAAAGGAGGCTTGGGACATTCTTGAAATTACCCATGAGGGTACTACCACTGTTAAAATCTCAAAACTCCAAATGTTAACCACCAAATTTGAACATTTAAACATGGAAGACAATGACACTTTTGATGAATTCTATGCAAAACTTAGTGACATTGTCAACGCTAGTTTCAATTTAGGTGAGAAAATATCTGAGTCCAAAATAGTTAGAAAAGTCCTTAGATCTCTCCCAGAGAGATTTCAACCCAAAGTCACTGCAATCGAAGAGAGTAAAAATGTTGACTCTCTGAAGATTGAGGAATTGGTTGGATCACTCCAAACCTATGAACTCAATCTACGTCCATCCAAGAAGAATAAATCTTTAGCCTTGAAAACCATCAAGGAAACTTTGGATGAGGATGACAGTGATGGAGATATGAATGAGGAAGAAATGGCTCTTTTCGTTAAAAAATTTCGAAAATTTTTTAGAACGAAAAAGAGGTTTAATCCCAAACAGGGAGGAAAATCTTTTGATAAGTCAAAGTCTAAGCCCTGGGAAAACAAGAAAAATTCCTAAAGTGGCGACAAGAAATCCCAAGGTATTCAATGTTATGAATGTCATGGCTTCGGTCATATTTCACCTAACTGTCCTAACAAGAAGAAGAGTAAGGGCAAGGTGATGAATGCCTGTTGGGATGACAGTAATTCCGAGAATGAAGAATCGGACAGTTCCTCTTCAAGTGAAGATACTGGAAATCATACGGCTTTCACTGTTTCCCTTTCTGGGATTCTTGAGACTACCTCTGCGGTTGATGAAAAGGATAGAAGTGATGAGAGTATTCATACTGAATCTAGTGATGACTTACAGAAGAGTCAAACTGACTCTGAAAGTGATGAAGATTTGAAAACAATTTATGATAAGTTGTATGCTGAAAGTTTGAAACTGACTAAAACAAAAATCTCTTTGAGCAAAAAACTCAAACTCATTCAAAATGAAAGAGATATCTGTAAACTAGTAGCAGAAGAGAAGAGTGCACTAGTTAGTCAGTTGGAAAATGAAAAAGAAGCATTTGTTATAAAAGTTCAATGTCTTTTGGAAGAGAATGTCTCATTGACTAATGTGGTCAGAAAATTAGAAGTTGAAAGAGACACTTCCATGAAAGAAATTGAAGAGTTAAGAACTCTGCAAATGAAGCTTGAAACTTTTAAAGTTTCTCTTGTTGATAAGGTGAAATTTCTTGAAAAAGAACACCAAATTACCCTTAAAGACAAGACTGACTTGATTCAGAAGGTCTATACTCTTGAAAAAGAAGTAAGAATGTTTGGTAACACCAGCTGCCTAGATGAATTAGTTAGAAAGTATGGATCAAATTCTAGTAGATCTGGGATAGGACATGTTGACACACCAACTGGTCCTTTAGCTGTTGGAACAATGGCTAGTGCAGTGTTTGAGCCAATACATTCTGAACCTAAAGAAAATTTACCTTCTACATCAAGTACTAAGGCTTATACAAATTTTGTAAAGCCTAGAAATACAGCTCCTAGAGTGAATGCTTTAAGAAATCAAATTCCAGTTAGAAGAAATCTTCCTCCTCTACCAAGATTCATACCCACATGTCACTTTTGTGGTGTGAGAGGTCACATTCGACCTAATTGTAATGCATTTAGGAGAGCTCCCCGAAATGGTTCATGGAACCAAAATCAAAGTCAAGGGACTCTTCAAAGGCAGATTCAGGTTCTAGCTGAAAAGTCTAGAATGTTGAGCGATGATGTTAATAGAATTGCTCATATCTCTAGGACAAGGACTGGTCAATTTATTCCAAATGATTATTCAAGAGGAAATAATTTGACTTATCAAAAAACTAGAACTGAACAAAACAGAAAAAGGTCAAGGAGGACAAAAAGGAAAAAAGTCTTTACTACACAGATTAATGATCAAAGATCTAAACAAAGTTTAAAGACTGTGTATGTGAGAAAGGAAGACCTTAAGTGCTTTGTCATTCATACTGCCTTGAAAGCCCAAAACACAGAAATGTGGTACTTCGACAGTGGGTGTTCTCGGCATATGACAGGTAACAAGTCCTTATTTATTCAATTTGAGGACTGTCCTGATGGGACTGTTACTTTTGGTGATGGAAGCAAGTCTTTAGTCAAAGGAAAGGGTATCATCAATTCACCAGGCATACCTAAATTGAAAGATGCCTTGTTTGTTGAAGGACTGAAAGCTAATTTAATTAGCATAAGTCAACTATGTGATGATAATCATGCTGTGCACTTTACCCAAAATAAATGCTTAGTCATTAATGGTAAAGGTAAGTGTGTTCTAGAAGGATTGAGAACCACTGACAATTGCTACGGCTTAACTCCCAGTCCTATTCCCTCAAATGTCTGTTATAAGACTAGAATTGAGGAGGTTGATTTGTGGCACCGAAGACTAGGTCACATGAACTTCAAAGACCTATGTAAAATCTCTAAGCAAGAGCTTGTGAGAGGTGTTCCCAAACTAGGAAAGCCTTCTACTGCTGTGTGTGGGCCATGTCAAATTGGTAAACAAATTAGGACCCCACATAAGAAGACTTCAAGTATTGCTACTTCATATCCACTGGAATTAATTCATATGGACCTTATGGGTCCTACAAGAACTGAAAATCTAGGTGGAAAGCGATACATCCTAGTCATGGTTGATGATTTCTCTAGAATGTCATGGGTGGCATTTATAAGAGAGAAATCCGATGCTTTTGACAATTTCAAAAGTATTTGCCTGAAAATTCAAAATGAGAAAAGATGCCCAATCACTCGAATTCGAAGTGATCATGGAAAGGAGTTTGAAAACTCTAAGTACAACGACTTTTGTGATGAGTCGGGTATCAAACATGAATTTTCTGCACCTATTACACCTCAGCAGAATGGTGTAGTAGAGAGGAAGAACAGGGTTCTCCAAGAGATGGCTAGAGTTATGCTTCATAGCAACAATCTAGCTTCTCATTTCTGGGCTGAGGCAGTTCACACTGCTTGCTATATAGTTAATAGAGTTTTTGTAAGACCTGGAATAAGGAAAACCCCATATGAGTTGTGGAATAACAAGAAACCTAGTGTCAAGTACTTTCGAGAATTCGGAAGTAAATGCTATATCCTTAAGGATAGAGAGCAACTGGGCAAATTTGAATCCCGGAGTGATGAAGGGATATTTCTTGGGTATTCCACCAACAGTAGAGCTTATCGAGTGTATAACTTGAGAACCTCTACAATTATGGAGTCCATAAATGTAGTTGTGGATGACTCCGGTGTTGAAAATGTGCAACGTGAGGATGATGAAAGTGCTGAAAATGTAAATGTTGAAATTATTTCAACACCACCTATTGATAAGCAAACATCTCCATCAAAACCTACACATCCTAGGGTCATGAGTCCTCACACCCCCACTGATATAATTGGTGATTACTATTTATGATTTTTATGAAATCACATGTTGCATATTTTTTTGGTCAGTTGGTCATTTTGAGGTGAAAATGAATTTTCAATGTTCCATTGGTTGAGGGGGAGAAAAGGTTTTAATTGTAAAATTTTTTAAAAACTTTTCAGACCACCGATCGCTCGGTGCTAAAGACCGATCGATCGGTCTTTCGTGAACAGTGTTATAAAACCCTCATTTCTATTTTTTTTGTTCACTTGTTCTCCGACCTCCAGAGCGATCCCTCGGTTCCTTCTCCTACAAATCCTTCAAACGGTCATTCCTTTCTATTCTAAAGGTTTCCCAAGCATCTAAAAGGTAAGATTTGTGGATTTTCTTCGATTTAGATTGATTTTCTCGTCTAATCTTCCATGGCTTTCGTTCTGTCGTTAATCCTTCTTGCCTATCTCATGTCTGGCGTTCCCAAACGTCGGAGGTTGGTCCTCAACAACCAAGAGGATCCTCCTCAAGATGAGGAAAACCTAGAGCCATCTACTTTCACTCCAATAGGACATGGTATTTCCATTGGGGACAGACCAATTCGTAGAATCATTGATTCTACTGCTGAGAATCGCCAAAAGGCTTTGGCTGATAAAACTGGTAAAAACAAGGGTAAAGCCTCATCTTCCCATGCCAGTCTATCATCTTCTTTCATTAATCCTTCGGCTGCTCAACTTTACCGTGAATATTTTAGCAAGAAGGCTATCATGGTTGAGCGTGGAATTCAAATTTCGGACTTTGCTGATTATTATCTTCCTAAACTCATTACCGATCGTAAATGGGAAGGTATTCTCCATCTATCATGTCCAGCTCCTATTCAGTTGGTTCATGAATTTTATTCCAATTTTTCTGATATCAACTTGAAAACTTGGTCTTTCAAATCTAAAACTTTAGAAAAATCTGTGGTAATAAATCCTGATTTAATTGCTGCTATTCTTGGTTGTCCTCGAGTTCCAAATGCTTATTATCCTTATAGATATAAGACTGATGAGGATAAAGAACCCATGGAACAAGTTGTTACCTTTCTAAGTGGCACTCCTTCATTTTGGGTTGGTTCTCTTATTGAAGTGTCTAAACTCACTAGGGATGCAAGACTTGTAAACCTAGTCATGAGTGCCAATATCCACCCAAAGGTTCATACTGCAGACCTTAGGGAAGAAAGAGCTCGTTTTCTATTCAGTCTTCTTCGTGGGCATGATATTGATCTTGCAGCACATTTTATCGATTTGATGATCCAAGCTCATCGATCTGACACTGTAGTTGGAGCCCTTCCTTTTGGATCTCTTATCACTAAACTTCTTGGTTTACAAGGGGTATTTGCACCTCCTGGTGCTCCTACTCGAGTACCTAAGGGTCCAATCAATAAAAAGACCCTATCTCAGAGTTTCTCACATGCCTCAGTTCGAGATACAGAGGAGGGAGCAGAAGTTGGTGTTGGGTCATCTCGTCCTCCATCGACCACTATGGATGATCTTGGGAGGATGATGAGAGAGATGCAGATGGATCTCCGGACTCATATTTCTTCATACGAGGAGTTTACTACAGAGGTTCGTGGTAGACTTGGATCTCTCGATGCAGCCGTGCTAGGAGTACAGAGAGATGTTCGAGATTTTCGGGCTTACTATGAGTCACAGCTCACTTCTGATGATGACCAGGAGTGATAGTTCGTGATAGGAGTTTATCTTAGTCAAGTGCCAGTTTTTCTTTTGACATTTTGATGTATTTTGTCTTGGTTGTACTTAGTACAAACCTACTTGGATATTTTTGACTTGATATGGATGTATACATTTGAATGGTTTATGCTCATTATTTTCTATCTCATCTCCTTTCAATGGTTTATGCTTTCCTTTACTAATCCACCTTTGGCATTTCGAGTCAAAAAGGGGGAGAATGTGTTAAATTGTATTATACCTGTTATGGATGATGGATGAGATTTTGGAATACTAACCTGTTATGGATTGTGAATTGTGGAATTGTGAATGGTTTTGACTGGTTATACATATTTTCATTCTTATCCTATATTTTATTTCCCATGCTTCACAGGTTTTTGATTTAGCATGTGCAGGCAAACAGGTTCTAAGTTTGGTAAATCATGACAAGTTAACATGTCAAAAGTCATGTAATTATTTTTGAGTCATGTAAAGGTCAAAGGTCAATTTTCCATTTTTGAATCAATTGGGAAAATTCGAACCTAGTACATGAATTAGTCTTGTTTTGTCCCGGAATTGCCAAAGGGGGAGATTGTAAATCCCTAAATAGGTGTTGGCAAATTCCGTGATCATTAGATAGGTCAGTTGAGTCGAGTCGTCGAGTCATGTTTAACTTGTCAGAAGAGAAGAGCTAAAGCTTAAGGAAGATTGAAGAAAGTGAAGGAAAAAGCTTCTACTCCGGATCTAGACAGGTAATGGACTTAGAGACCCTACCTAGGTTGGATTTGACTTAGATAACCCTAAGAATACCTAGGAGGATAATTTTAAGCCTACCAAAGATATTTGATCTTAGTTGAATCAAATAAAAATAAAATGAAAATGGTTTTGGCAAAAATTCTGTCTCAACCGATCGCTCGGTATTGCGACCAATCGATCGGTGGCCTACCGAGCGATCGGTGGCTATCGACTGGACCAAATATTTGTATGGGGAAATTTTCCAGAGAGGTGAATTAGAACCGAGCGATCGGTCATTAGAACCGATCGATCCGTTGTGAACCGAGCGATCGGTAGTGAGCACCGATCGATCGGTCCCCGTAAAAAGAATTTTTCTTTTTCTGGATTCTTTTTTTAACCCTATATAAACAACTTTTGAGAGACCTAATTCGTGTCTTTGATATTTTTGAAAGAGTAGAGGTCTAAGAAACTCTTCTAGGGTTTTTCTTATTGCTTTTATTAGATCTTTGTTGATCCCTCCTCTTTCTTAGATCCTAGAGAATGCAAGTAGAGATCTAAACCTTTGATCTTGCATTGTGTGATCTCAGATCTGTATGAGATCCCTCTAGGGTTTGAAATTTACTAAATTGATTCACAACCCTACACCTTGTGTGTGTGTCCGGTGTTTGATCCGGAGCCTTCGTGGAAGGAGATCGATCGTGTGTGATCGTGGATTTGAAGTTGCTTGAAAAGATTTGGTCGGTGTGGAACCGAAGCTGCTTAGGCGGAGATCGAACCTGCTGGTTCGTGGAAATCAAGAGTAAGAGTCTATACCTAGGAACGTCGTTTCTGTTTTGGTAAGGTCTTGTCTTGTACTTGATATCTTTTCATAGTGAAGTTTATTGCTGGACAAGGTCCCGTGGTTTTTTCCCGTTAGGGTTTTCCACGTAAAAATCTT
Source organism: Tetracentron sinense (assembly GCA_015143295.1). NCBI lineage: Eukaryota > Viridiplantae > Streptophyta > Magnoliopsida > Trochodendrales > Trochodendraceae > Tetracentron > Tetracentron sinense. The sequence goes on from CM026562.1 coordinate 31,168,038, forward strand.
CTGTGTTTGATTTGTGTGGATTGTCTGATTGAATTAATCATTGATTTCTAAACATATTAATTGAAAAATTAAAATTGGTTAGAAATTATTAGATAGACCTATTCACCCCCCCTCTAGGTCTTAGAGATCATTGATCTGGATAAATTTCACTTGGTTTTTAGAAAAAAATTCTAAAAGCCAAGGATAGGTGAGTGAACCCTGGGGGTGGGTGAATTTTAACCACAGTTAAGGGGTGTCAAAAGGGATACATGATGACCTCAAGGGCGTAACCAAACTCCCCCGAGCCCAGTTTTAACCGTAGAGGATTTCGTCTCTTCTACCATCCTTCCAATGAGACACATCCCAGGTTATCTAAATCGTGTAGGTGGACAATTCTTCACCGTCGGATCCATAGACTTCTTTTAGATGGTTGGTCAAAATTGTATGTGGCAAAGGGTGCACGTACTAAGCCTATTGTATTGCACCAAAGATTTGAAATTTCGCGAAATTTCAGTTTCGGCCAACCCCAACGACATGGGTTTATTTCGAAAATCAGATTTCGACCGAAATTTCGGAAATTTTGAGTCAAATTTCGGATTTCGAAGATTTTAGAATTTCAGCCGAAATCTAAGATTTTATTTTTAAATAGGTTTTTTTAATTAAAATTCCGAAATATTTCGAAATTTTTACTAAAATTTCAAAAATTTATATATTAATTTTCAAAATAAAATAATAATATTTATATAAATATATAAAATTTTAATCCAATATTATTTTTTAACATATATATATATATGGGATTAGCTAACCTTCACGCAAGCGCGTGAATCATAGATAGTTCACACAGGCATAAAAAGATGGTAGTTTGGTAATTATAGAGAGTACTAAAGACATTTTTGTGAAACAATAAATCATTGACCCATAATAAATGATGACAGTTTGGTCATTATAAAGAGAACTAAGGAAAGTTTTGAAAAATAGTTTTACTCTTATAATTACAAAAATGGCATTAATCCTCATTACATTTACAAAATTGCCATTAGTTTCACAAAGCCGTGATCGATACGCAGTTCACGCAATGCGTAAAATCTAGCAAGTCCCTATATATATATATATATATATATATATATACACATGCAGATTGATAGAAGTCCCGCAATGCGTGAACTTAAGAAAGTTCACACAAACTGAAATCAATGTCATTGATGGTAATTGATAACAATAATAAAGGGCAATCTTGAAAAAATGATCATTAATTGATTTTATTAAAATGTCAGAGTTGTCATTAATTACAAGAATGCCATATATATATATACTAGCGGATGGCATGTGCGATGCACGAGAGAGCAAGGGGAGGGAGTTAAACACAATTAATAGGAGTTAAAAGGGAGACTTGTTAACCTGTAGGTGCGATTGAACTCTCCCCGAGTTCAATCGCGATTGGCTGGGATTCTATTCTTTAAATAGAAAGATGAGCAAGGGGTAGTTTGGGAATTAAAGTAAAACATTAGATCAAAATTTTGTTTTAAATAAGGGTAGTTTGGAAATTTCGAAAAAATCAGGCTACACCTGCCTCTACCATTATAATAGTAAAGATATAAAATTAATAAAATATTAATATTTCGGATTTCGAAATTTCGCCGAAATCCCGCAATTTTTTGGGATTTCGGTTTGGGTTGACTAACCGAAATCGTCGCAAATTTTGAAATTAAAAACCTTGTGCACCACTACCATTAGAATGAATCATGTTTAGGCTACACCTTAAATGGTGCGTTTCTCTCGGATAGCCTATTCAAAATATGGGTAAGTAGACGAAGTCTTTAAGGGGGTGTTTGGATCGATAAGCTAGCTATCCGAATCAAGGATACCATTTCCCTACACGGGGAAAAGTGCGCTAATTTGGAAACGATCCAGTGTGTCCTTGCCACCAAACAACTCCTTCACAAGCAAACATGGTAAGGTTTCCAACCCACCAAACAGGAAGGTAGTGACTAAGGTCCCAAAAGTGACAATATTGAATGATCAGTCTCAGCAGTCACCAAAAAGATAGAAGTCAATTTCAGCTTAACCTAATACAAGTAGAAGTCATCTTCAACAGCATTATGAAATATTAGTAAGAGATGCACAGATCTTTAGAATTACCACTGCTTAGCTTTCAATACACCTCTGCCCATCATATGAAATTAAGGCAGGCCCAACTTAAATGCTGTTGAAGATGACTGAAGTTGATCTTTGTTGTTCATCAGTCTCTAGTCTACCTCGGGCAATAATCTCCATTTCTGCAAGAGTTGATCTTCTGCTTTATGTTTATTGGACTAGTCTTACACAAGAAAGATACATTTATAATTATTTCGGCACCTTTTTCCTTCACTCATTCAGAATCACCTTAATGCCTCGCTGCTCCTAAAACGAGGTTCTTGAGAGTAGGATCATTGAGGATTGTAACCTTTATGCATGGAACTTAACTGTCTCAAAACTAGATAAAGAAACATAACGCCAAGCTTCGTGCCGTTGAGGTTGCAACGTTCTCTTCCGAACAGGACAAGAACCAGCAATCTCCAGCTAGGGAATCCGCCATATCGCATCTTGCCGCACGAAAGAACGAGATGTTGAGAACATTTTTTTGTTACTCAATCTGGTTTTTGAGTCACGGAATCTGAGAACGTATTAATTAGATGTTCCGAGGTTCAATGAACACTGATGTCGTCCTTGGAGGCACGGTGAAGCTCCCAGAGGAGGCTTCATATGTTGAGTTCTTGACTAATTTATCAGTTGAGTTCAACTACACCAAACACCAAAAGAGAAGCCATTAATTGCTACAAGCCTACAACAGTGAAGTTCCCTTCAGTTGGAACTTTCAAAAATCGAACCAAAGAACAAAAACTACTTGACAGCATATAATACTTTCCTGTAAAAAGTAATATTACCTGTATAGGATGCAGTTGAAGAGTTCTAGCTCGCAGTGCAGGGCTCGCGAATGTGATTTCAGTTGGGCATACATTGACAATGACAACAATATAAGAGTATCTGTTGGGAACAAAGCAATAACCAAACTGTTACCTAACTATATTATGGTCACCAACGTAACATAAAGAAAATGCACTAATATTATGTCTACCCACATAGCATCCAGTTGAGCTAACCCTGGGACGCCTTTATGACCGTCTTCAATGCTCATCACAATGACCCCACGGACCCAAGATGGACCGGTATTATGGAAACGTACCCTTTCCTGAACAAAAACGCCACATCTAGCTGTTAAACTTGGGTGAAGGAGCTCTTGAGTTCATGTCAGGCGCCTTATCGTTATGAGTCATAGTTACCAAACAAATAGATGTTATTTAACAGCTCCAAGCCTATTGTAGAGGAATCCTTAAATTAAGAGAAGAGGAAAGGAATAATAAAAATGGAGGGAATGATCAGAAGATAAGGTCATGTTTATTTAAATGCTCAGTTTAGTCTCATTTAATGTCGAGAGAAACATCTAATACTTCTGTGGCTTAATTATGCAAACCTTGCTAATGATTTATTCTAATTTGACCTTGTTCAGACCCCCGCAATTAAGTCACTATTCAGTTCAGTACATTCTCTGTCTCCAGAGAAAAAAATAACAAAAATAGCGTAAGTGTACATTAAATACAATATAGGAAAGACACTTTTTGAGGCATCTGTGACATATGCAGAGATTATTTAATTGCTAATGAAGATAACTCAATGCCCTCAAATGATATTTTCTTATCTAACCAATCATGTTGTCTTAAAATATAGGTACAGGAGACAACTGTTCTCACCTGGATGGCATTTGCTGTCCTCAAACGAAAAAGTGGTGAAGAGTACCTAATCCTTAACAAGTTTGAAAAATTTTCTACAGCAGTAAGGATGTGACTTTTCTGAGGCTTGAAGGATGGATCTGCTAATCGTGGTTTAATCCTGAAATTGGAAACAAATTAAGGTCACGATCCTTTAGTAGAAATATCAGACTGGATGTCCTAAAGTAGGAAAGCATGGAAACTGAGAATAAAAATAAACAAAAGTTGTATGTTGTTTTCCAAAAGGAATAAATCCGGCTAAGAAGCTACACACAAATTGTGACCTAAAAGAAAGAAAGAAATTCATGAGCTAATAAGAAGGATAAACAAAAATAATAAATTCTCACAGAGGCCAGTTCTTTTCATTTTTTCCTTTGGGAGGAAGGCCAACACCCCAATTGTTCGAATTGTACCTGAAGTCTAGTCTGTAAAAGGATGAGAAGTAGAAATTAATAGTGAGCCATGTTGCAACTGGGAGTAATGCATTCTCATTATGAGATAATAAGATTGAAATGCCTTTCACGATCATTCAATTTGTAAGTCCTGAGTTAAAACTCTGTTGTAGGATTTCCAGGGAGAAGCTCAAGCCCAGAATCATGATTCTCCAGAGCAAGGTAGTATGAGATTAAGATTAGTAGCACACCTATTGAACCAATCGCCTGAGTTGTATGAGTCACGATCAATTGATTTTGAACGTAGCATCTCATCACCAGAATGGAAAAATGGTATTCCCTGGATATAGAGAACTCATTTAGTAGTGATAGATTAAGAAAATTGTAGAAAAAATATTGGCAAAGGCATCATCGAAGATTATGACTTGTGATGTATATTCAACACAGTCAGTTAAAGAAAACTAGGCCCTGAATTAACAATACCAACTCCAAAGACAATAGACCCAAATTAGTTAATGAATTGGTCAACAGCCCCATAGTTCCCAACATTTTCCTTAGATTAAAGTTGTGAATGTGTTAATAATAATTATTTTTGATTCTTTGAGGGAAAACTTGAGAGGGGGTATTTCCTTAAGTTTATAACTTTATATAGGTATAAGATTACAATTCATGTATATACACCTGTACCTAATAAGAATATAAAAGTTTCTTAAATTATTAAACTACAGCAATAAAATGTCTGTGAAAACATAAAATTAACACCTCCCTCAAGCTGGAGAATGTAGCCAAACTGTCCTCGACAAGGTTTTTGAGACTAATCTTCAAGAAGGAATAAATTATTCCTTTTTGTTTTTCTGATCCTTTCTGTACATTCCTTTTTTCATATATCTATACTCCTTGTTACCGACCCCAAAAAAGAAAAACTCACAAAAAAATCGGGAAAAGCATTTCCCATGAAAAAGATTGCCTGAGCATCCTCTCTAACAAGAATACCCGCTTTTCATTAGCACATCCAAAAGTGGCAACACAAAATTATCAAATGTATCCATAATATCTTGTAAGTGTTCAATAGTATCCATGACTCTCCAGTGGCCACACAAAATTATCAAATGTATCCAAAATATCTTGCAAGTGTTCAATAGTATCCGTGACTCTTCAATGCCCTAAAGTGCCCACCCCCCCCAATCCAACCCCCACACACACACATAAAAAAAAAGACTCCTGGAAAATATTTAATCCCGTCTCAACCTTTTCTAATACAATATGAAAATCGATATGCTCTAAATATAGATAAGATACAGAGTTCGAGGCAATGTAATGCATTCTATAAATTAAACCAGCTTTATAGATCAATAGAATTTGAACCCCCAACTCTTGCATACAAAATTATTTTATCTATTTTAGAGCACATGAAGTAAAAGCAATATTACACAATGGTGGATGTGCTAACAGCACCATTGAAATACAAATCACTGAACCGAAACATATCCCCGGATACGTATCGGTTTCGGCATGTACCCAAATCAATGATCGAAATAAAAAAGTCTTTAACAGATTTTTTTTTTAAAAAGGACAATATATGTCAATTTGTGTTGTTTTTAGTATAAAAGGGCCACAAAAATAGTATTTCCATAACCTATATAAAAAGCAGATAGAAGCAAGCACGACTCGTCTCATTCTTGAATTTCCATTAAAACCCTTGTGTTCTCACTTCTCACTCTCACTTGTCTGAAATCACCTCAAGCCGTCCGATCAAATATAAACTTTCATATCACACGATTATCAAATCTGATGTCCACGAGAATGAAGTTAATCTAATGATATTTGAAATACATTCATTATTTTAATTTCTAAGTGAAGTGAATTTAATAATTTTTGAAATCCACCCATTTGTTCAACTTCCGCTACTTTCCAAAAGTTTTCGTCAAACATTTATTCTCCCTAAAATGCGCTTTTTCTTACTCCAATCCATCTTGAAGGTTCTTTCTTCACTTTGTTAGCCCCACCGCCCTCTATTACTCTTACCAAAACAGAAGGTTCTTATCCTGATTTCCACCGCTTTACCTCTGCCTCTCTTATGTTTGGACTTTGGAGTACAGATGCCAACCCATCATGCCTCTGTTGAGCTTATTCTTCCTCCACTGATTGCATGTGTCATCGTCTTCTCAGTATGTTCTGTCACACATCTTCACCTCTTCCCTAATGTTCTCCTAATCTTTTATTGCAATATTGGATTTCAAATTCGTGCATGCAAGATTTGGGATTTCCTAGAACCTATGTGGCTTATTTGATCTGATTTGGGTTTGCAATTTGATGTGTTCCTTTATTTGTTAAAGATCAAATTGAGGAATGATAAAGAAACTAGCTCGCACCCTGAATCCATGGAGAAGAAAGATTAGGTTTGGTGGTCTCTCTCTCTTTCTCTTGTTTTGTTTTGTTCTTGCAAATTCCTATAGTGTTGCATACAATTCTGATCTGTTTATTACTTAGAAAACCCATAAATTAAAGGAAATGGATTGGGAAACACAAGCATCCACCTCTTCCCCATCTTCCTACCGAGGAGTTGAAACTAACTGAAGCAGAGAATGAACGAAGCAAGCACGCTTACTCTGTTGCGCTTGCCATAGTTGTGGCTGCCTAGGCTGTTGTTGCCGCTGCTCAGGTCGCTGCCAGTGCTAATGATTTGTTACCAGGTTTTTGCTTTTTCTAAGTGGGAAGCTTGATAAATTTTTCTTAATTAATTTAAGAACATGTTAGTTTTTTGAATCATTCAGTTGTTTTTTTTTTCACTGCGTTAGCTAAAGGAAAAAGTTAAATATCATTGTCCCTAATGGGACATTTACTTTCTTGTAACAACAATTGGCACTTTTGCAGATAATGTTTCATCTGTTGCATGTCTCTTTTTTTTTTCATTCCACATATATGTTTCTTGCTTGGCAGAGGCTTTTCATTTTTGTAGATATCTCCAAGGTAGATCTCGAGAGGAGCAACGACCTGGGGTGATTTATTTGAAGATGAATGCTAGGTCCAATTTCTCCTTTGTCTAATGCTGGCAGCAATGGTAGCCATGGAGATATTACTATGCTATAATATAATATTTCTTCAATCTTTGATAACCACCCATCATAAAAGTTATAAATTGATATTCACAATTAATATCTTTGCTTTTATATTATCGTTAGGAAAATGATTGCTTATATATGTGATGATAACCGGTGCTTATTATTTGATATTGTTACTACACATGTCAAAATATTGTAGAACTAAAGCTGTTAGTGGATACAGTTACTGCATTTATTTTAGGAAAAAAAAAATTATTGATAAAAAAGTAAACCAATGTTGATATATTATATGTGATATGTGCTATATATAATATAGTATATTACTCTGACATTGAGGATCAAATTTTCTTTCTTTGGTAGGGATTTCATGGTTTATCTATACTGTTTCTACATTTATTTCAGAAAAATAAAGTCAAAATTATAGCAATGTTTATATATTATATGTCATATGTACCATATATAATATACTATATTATTTTAAGATCAATCAGTTTCTCAACATTGAAAATCAAATTCTCTTTCATTGGCAGGAATTTCATGGTTTATCAAGGTGACAGGTTGAAATTTCGACATGGCAAGCTTATTTTGTGTTCTCTTGTTTGGCAATTTATCAGGGTGCCAATCTATAGCTGAAAACCTAATTTAGATATCTGCATAACGCATTCTTTCCTTCAAATTTTTGATTTTCGTAAGAGTTTCATAGCTAAATTGCCCAAAGATGGTTGAGCTTTGTAGCTGAGATTATTTTTAGGTTTCCAAGTGTCTGATTTGAATAATCATTAGAAATGTTATTAATATATATTCCTTCTTTGCTTATGTAATGTCGGAAACATTATTTGTTTGGAAATATAAATATATAAAGAATTTTAATGCTTATCTCTAATCTTAGAAGACATGCATGGAATATCAATTGATCACAGAAATCGTTGATCAAGAAACAAACATTTTCCAATTTCTCTTCTCTTGTTCGATTCTTGGCATTCTTTTGTTATGAGTTATGACTGAAGATATGAATATACTATTTTTTGGGACTGTAATTGATTTTGACCTTATCATTTCTCTGTTCTTTCTTCCATGTGTTTAATATCATTTTAAATGCATTGCACGTGCAGCCTCAACTAGTATTTTTTTAAAAACTGTCGTTTTTAGTATAAACGGCTCACATATGGTAAGAATGACCAACAAATAGGAAATTTGATACGAATCGCCTGTTACATAACAGTTTCGGCTGGATCTGTTACGCACACCGAAACCCTTTTTTTTAATCCTCGAACAGCACCTTACTTCTTGCTCTTGCAGCTCACTAGATATTTTAGAACATGATTTTGCAAGGGCTGGCAGTTATGTAAGCAAAGTCAAATTCTTTGAATTTTTCAATGTGTGATGCTTCTAGTCCTTGTACCATCATCAACAGAGAGAATCTCAACTGTAACAAAGACATGGATCTTGATAGACTAGAATGGTGGAACCGGATTCATGCTCTGATCCAAAGTGGTTAAGGCATTGATAAAGAAGAATACATTATTGTTTTCTTCCAAAAAATATCTATGTCAATGGATCTGGAAGATCAGCATAGACTTGTTAAACATAATAAACAATTTGTAATCATAGACATTGAAGTGAAATATACAATATTTGTTGTATTTTCTTTATTTTTATGTTTTCGTACATAAATCCTACATAAGTTTGTTAAAACTTGCTATAATTTGATCATAGATCCACGAAATTGATAAATATTCTTCAGGTGTATTGAAAAATGTATGAAATAAAAATAAAAACTTACCCTATTGAATCTTCAATTCGTTAAATCTCACCATGAATTTGTGTCTTTGATCTTTAAATGATTTTAAGACTGGTACTTACAAAAATGGCTGGGAGGTTCTTTGCTCGAAAGAATGAAAACAAATGGCAAAAATGTTGTTCAAATTATGTTACAAAATATTGGCCCACGATGTATTGTATCGCATCTTAACTTATCATTATGCATCTTACGATATGTTGTGATCATAGTTAATAATTCACCCTACGGGAAAAATTCGGCACGGGAATCATTCGCGAATAATTCGGAATCATTCGCGAATAATTCATTTAAAAATTTGCTCAAACAAAAGCAGAACGTCAAAAGTACGGTACGAGAATAATTCGAGTATAATTCGGGTAAGACTAAAAAAATCATTCAAAAATTTGGCTAAATTTATCTGGTTTTTATTTCAAAGATTTCCTTCTCATATATATATATGTATAATACACACACAAATTGTTTGATAATTTATATATATATATTATAGTTACAAAGATAATGACCTGTTTATCTTTCCATAAACATAAACTTAATAGTAATTTCAAATTTCATCCCCACTCTTGGCACACAATTTTGTGGCAATATAAGATCCAAAATCTCTAACAAACAAAAAGACAGCTACTCTATAATCTCCAAAAAAAAATCAAATTTTGAGAGAAAGGGAATGAGGCAAAAGCAAGAGAATGGGGAAGATAGAGAACGGAGAGAGAGTGACAAAGGGTGAGCACTGTCTTAATTCCATAAATATAAACTTAATAGTAATTTAAAATTTCATCCTAACTCTTGCCAAACAATTTTTTGATAAGATAAGATCTAGAATCTCTAACAATAAAAAATGAATTTAGCTAATCTTTTAAAAAAACTCATATTTTGAGAGAAAGGGAAAGAGGCAAACACAAGAGAATGAGGAAGATAGAGAATGGAAAGAAAGGGACAGAGGGTGAGCACATAGAGATAGAGAGGATAGAGGGTGGAACACGTTCAGAGAAATAGAGAAACCTCCGGCAGCCATGGTGACCCGATGAGATTTCATCACACCATGAGTCCGTGACGGTGATTGAGATGAATGACGGAGAGAAATAGAGGAGCATGCCTGTGCACGAGAGAGAAACCTCCCGTAGTGGCGATCTGACGATATGGTCCGCCGTGAGTTGGTGATTGAGTAACCTCAAACCGGTAATCGGACGATGACCATGATCCCGTGACTCATGAGTGAGAACGAATTGGTGAGAGAAAGACGCAGACCAAAGTCACCAGACTGTTCCCGTGATCTATTTAATCAAGTTGTCTTTTTGCGCGCAAGATATTTTAGTATTTTATTCGCGACTGATTCGCAAATAATTCGATTCCTTTCAAAACACCGTGAATACAACAGTATGATTAAATTGAACGGCCGAATCAATCGTTAACCAAACAGCACGTTCAATTCGTGAATCATTCGCGAATTTACTAACTATGGTTGTGATAAACTAGTTGTGCTACCTACGGAAAGTGATTTTCCAACATTGTATTTTATCATATCTTCACAATACCAATACAGCATTTATGGTACGTATGATATGGAATCATACTTTAGATCATGTCTAAGTTGGTTTTTTACAATCCTCTGTAGAGTTGCGAGGTACTATATATCAATTCATTATGTGTATTCAAAATTGTAATCGTTTAAAATACATCCATGGATCAAAACATCGTGCATATCAATATGTTTCGGTTAAAACATATCAGCTTTTAGGAAACAGAAGGAACCCTCATGCAATGGAAAAAATCCTAAGTATTGAACCGTATCATATCATAACATCTCGATAAAAGCAGAGTACCCACACTGCTTTGTTCTAAACGTTCCATTTCTTCCTCAGCTCCCCTTCAAACCCATCGTTCAAAACCCTAAAACAACAATTCCATCAAGATCAAATTCGTGTACTTATTTGATCCCCCACGAGATCGAAACGAATAACAAATCCATGCTAACGTATGTTGAATATATGAATTTATGTATATACACACAACGTATCTACATTTATAGGAAGTAATGCATTGTGGTAACTCATATAGATAGCTAAAATGGAAGCTATATAACTCCAACTATCACATTTTTTAGGTTAACTTTCCATTGAAATAAGTTTGGTTTTAAGTTTCCACAAGTTTCCAACATTTCTTCAATTTTTTGCAGAGTTCCGTTTGTCTTATCTTACCAATACGTACCTCAATACTGACATTTTGAACCATGGATACAGCCTAAGGATCATTTCATATTTTCTTCTACATTCTATAATAAATTTGTTTACATATGTATGAGTTTATATAAGCTAAGATAAAAAAATTACTACCTAATTACAAGTATTGCCTAAAAGTGCTGTCTTTTGCCAACTTATAGCATATCCCAGGTTCATCCTCTCCTACTTTCTAACATAGCGAAAGATTTAAAATTATTGCCTAGAAAATGCCATATTTAATCAAATTATAGTTTAGCATTTCAGAGGTCTATCCTTTCATACTTAGAAAAGAGAAAATACAAAAATGAAAAGGCATGCTTCATATTTTTTTGAAGGGCATATAATGGTGTCTTGCAAACTCAAATTCACAAGCAACCTAGCATTGACTTCAATAGGGGAAGTCTAGCTGAAATCCAAAGACTAGGGTTTGGATGATATAATAAAGAGAAAGAAGAAGAAGAAGAAGATGAGAAGAAGTGGAGAAAGAGTGAGAGAGAGCTTAATGAGTCTCTAACTCATTATCTTTTATATTCACCAACTAAGTACAAAAGGACAAGTATACCCTCATAAATAACATGTATATTATACATATAGTATCCAACACTCCCCCTCAAGTTGGTCTAAAGATATCACGCATACCCAACTTGCTAACAATATTGCTAAACTGAGGCCCCCCCAATCCCTTGTTAGGGCATCAGTAGTTGGTCTCCTGTCTTCACAAAAGGAGTGCAAATGTCACCTGATTTCAACTTCTCCTTGATGAAATGTCGATCAACCTCAACATGCTTTGTGTGATCATGTTGCATAGGATTGTGAGCTATACTGATTGTTGCCTTGTTATCGCAGTATAGGCTCATAGGGCCTTGAACTGGAAGACTCATCTTTGAGAGGAGCAATCGAATCCACAAAAGTTCACAGACTCCATGTGTCATCGCTCTAAACTCTGCCTCCGTGCTCGATCTTGCTACTACATGTTGTTTCTTGCTTCACCAAGTTACAAGATTGCCACCCACAAAGGTACAATAACATGAAGTGGAGTGCCTATCTGTAACTGAGCCTACCAAATCTGCATCCGTATAAGCCTCAACCTGCAAGCTATCATGCTTAGCATACATCAGAACTTTCCCAAGAGTGGACTTGAGATACATGAGAATCCTGTACACTGCCTCTAGATGTCCTAAGGTCAGGGCATGAATAAACTGACTTACTACACTCACAGCATATGCAATGTTAGGCTTGGTCAATAAGAGATAGATTAGTCTACTCGCAAGTCTCTAACACTTGCCTGCATCCATTAAGCACTCACCATTGATTTGGCTAAGCTTATGGTTGACATCAATTGGAGTGTCACAGGGTTTACAACCCATCATCCCAATATCCTCAAGTAAGTCAAGGGCATACTTTCTTTGTGAGACAAAAATATCTCACTTAGATCTGGCAACCTCAATTCCTAGAAATTACTTCAATCGACCTAAGTCCTTAATTTCAAACTCCGCCGCCAACTTACTCTTCAACTTCCCAATTTCATCATAGTCATTCCTAGTCACCACAATGTCGTCCACGTACACGATGAGAGCAGTGACTTTCTAGTGGGACTGCTTGACAAATAATGTGTGATTTGCTTAGCACTGATTGTAGTCATTCTTCAACATTGCAGTACGAAACTTCTCAAACCAAGCTCTTGAGGATTGCTTCAGGCCATACAACGCCTTCTTCAGCCTGCATACTCTTCCCTTAGCTGAGGGTCACATAAAGCCAGGGAGAGGTGTCATATACACCTCTTCCTCTAAGTCACCATGCAGGAAGGCGTTCTTTACATCATACTGGAATAGGGGTCAATCTTCATTGGCCGCAACTGACAACAACACTCTCACAGAGTTCATCTTGGCTACTGGGGCAAAAGTCTCCTAGTAGTCTATCCCATGTGTCTGGGTGTATCCCTTAGCCACAAGTCTTACTTAATGTTTATCAATGGAGCCATCTGAATGATACTTTATAGTAAATACTCACTTACACCCCACTAGTCGTTTTCCTCTAGGAAGGTCAACAACATCCTACGTATCATTCTTGTCAAGGGCCCGCATCTCTTCTTCCATTGCCTCTCACCACTCTGGTTTAGATAGTGCATCTGCCATATTACGGGGAGCAAACATAGAAGATAGAGTCAAGGAAAAAGAGCGGTATGAAGGAGATAACGCAGAATACGTAACATTAGAGATAGGATGGTGAGTACAAGAGTGCACACCCTTCCTGTCAACAGTTTCAGGGTTAGACAAAGGAATATTACCTTCGACTAGTGGATCAAAGGAGGCTTCTTGGAGGAGCACAGGAGGGGCTTCTTTCCTACGAATCTCCCTTCTTTCATACACTTTCAAAACAGGGACAGTCTCCCTCTGTTTAGCACTACCACATGCACCATTAACACCAGTTTCCCTCTGTTTATCACTACCACCTGCATCACTACCACCAGTAGAAGGTGAAACAAGAACAGGAAGAACCAGAAACTCAAAAAACAACTCTTCACGACAACTCTCCCCTTGAAGAGGAGTCTCTTGGGCAAAGAAAAATGGTTGTGTTTGTTTTGAGGATCTAATCACTTCCAATAGGTGACGGTTTTTTCTCTCAATCACACCATTTTGTTGGGGGTATCGGCACAAGTGATCTGATGAATGATACCATAATGATCAAAGTATGAGGCAAGGTCTCCAGAAATATATTTCCCTCCGTTATCAGATATAAGAATTCTAAGTTTAGCATCAACCTGAGTAATTACCATAGCATGGAATGACTTAAAAACAAAGCATACCTCACTTTAGATTTAAGGAGATAAACCCAAGTCGAACGAGAAAAATCATCTACAAAGCTAACAAAGTAACGAAAACCAGATAAAGAAGCAACTAGGGAAGGGCCCAGACATCAGAGTGAACAACAACAAACGTGAATTGCATTTATGACCATGAGAAGAGTGAGAGGTTCTACAATGTTTTGCCAATTCATAAGTTTCACATTGAAAAGAACTAACAAAACTAGAAAGAAACATACAAGAGAATAAGCGTCTAAGAAGTGATACTCCGAATGTGATAACCATTAAAATTGTAACAACTCCTCCTGAGTAGTGATACTCCGAATGTGAGATGAGATCTGTTGAATGAGGGATGAAACACGAGATAAAGAGTCCAATAGATACAATACTCCCTCCTCATGGTCCATACCAATCGTCCTCCTCATCTCCAAGTCCTGAAAAACACAATGAGAGGGAAAAAAAGTAACACTACAATTCAACGATTTAGTAATGTGACTAACAGAAAGGAGATTTAGAATAAAATTGGGAACATGAAGAATAAAGGACAGTGAAATAGAGGTAGTAACAGAAATATGGCCTTTACCAGCAATGGAAGAGAATGTGTTATCGGCAATTTTAACCTTGTCCCTACTAGAGCAGATAAAGTAAGAAGAGAAAAGAGAAGACATACTAGTCATATGATCTGATGCTCCTAAATCAATGATCCAGGAGCGACTGAGTGTAGAGGCGGAGGCACTATGGGCCGAGGCAGAAGTACCTGTGTGAGCAATTGAGGAGGTCATGGCAGATAAGAGTTCTAATTGAGCCATGAGACACCTAAGATGCTCCATCTCTACACGTGAAAAACTCAAGTTGTTTGAAGATGGTGCTATGGGAGGAACAATAGGAGAAGAAATAACTGAATGAGCACTTTAGCCCCTTCTACCACCTGATCGTCCCCTTCCATGGCCTCCGTCTGAGGGTCTCCTCTGCTGTGGGCGACCATGAAGGTCCCAACATGTCTCTTTGGTGTGACGTGTGACCACAATGCTCACACCTCAACCTGTCACGATCATCTCCAGGAACACCAAACTAACCACCTCCTCGGGTTCCACGACCACGACCTTTGCCTCCCTGGGACACAGATGAGAGGGCAAATCTCTCCCGGGAGGATGTGAAGCATAGTACTATGGCAGCGCTCCTCCCTATGTAAGTATGAATATACCTCTGTGAGGGTAGGTAGTGACTCCTTTCCCAAAATATGAACTCAAAATTGCTCATAATCAAGGTTCAATCCTGCCAACAGCTCAAATACTCGACCATCCTTAATGAACTTCCCGTGGACGACTTTGCCTTAAAGTAGTGGTAATGGTCCAACTCTTCCCACAACCGCCGAAGAGTAGAATAGTACGTGGACAACGGTGTATCCCCCTATCTTAACTAGAAATGTCATGTCGTAGCTCATAAGCTCTAGCGGTGTTACCAACCTTTGAGTAAGTCTAAGTGACAACATCCTAAATCTCCTTAGAAGTAGAGAGGAACAAGTAGTTACTGCTAATGTCCGACTGCATGGAATGGAGGAGCCAAGACATGATGGTGACATTCTTTGAATCCCACTTCACAAAGGATGAATCAGTAGAGATAGGCCTAGGAGTGGTACTAGTCAAGTAGCCCATCTTTCCTTTTCCTTTCATCTAAAGCTTAGCTGACTGTGAGCACACTAGATAATTATTACCATTCAGCTTTACAGTAGTAATAGGAAGGTTTGGGGCATCACCATGCCCTAGGTTCGGGATTCCAACATTGCTCATAGGAGCGCTAGGGGTTTGACTAACTTCGAAATCTTCCATTATGTTTCTCTTTTTAAGAATCCTCAAAGAAGAAATGACAACAACCCGATATCGCAAGGAGTACACACTCCTAGACAAATAAACAAACAACTTCTAGGCGTAACTAATCATTAAGCACTTCCCAACCACTTCAACTCGTCAATACACACATCAAACAGTTCAATCATACTCCAACAAGACTTCAAATCATCAATGCAAGTGTAGAGCAAGTCATCTCTAAGTTTTTCCAACCAAAAAATAGTCAAAAGAACAAAAAAAAAACCCCCAAAAAGGGTAGCAATTTGCCCTTCTAAAACAACCATAACTCCTTCAAAACAAAATGGATTAGTTTGAAACCACTTTCATAGGGTAGACAACAAAAAAAGGTTCCTATGAGGAGGAATACTTCACCACAAAAGCCAGATTTTTCATAGGAAAATGAGGCACGAACAGACTGTAATTTTTCGGAATTTTTTCTGTATTTTACCAAAAAAACATCATAGAAACTCCAATACTACTACAAATTTAATGAGCTAGGGCTCAAAAAACTCAGAAAAAAGAACCCTATCAAACCATACCTTCAAAACCAGGTTTCATACCCTCTGGTTCGTATGGCTGACTTCAGCCGTATGGACGGTGACGCCACTGGGAGCTTGCTCCTTTGGTTGACAGGTTTGGATTTAAAGTTGTGTCTTTGATCTTCTTTTGTGCTCTGATACCAAGATGTAATCCAAAGACTAGGGTTTGGATGAAATAATAAAGAGAAAGAAGAAGAAGCAAATGAGAAGAAGTGGAGAAAGAGTGAGAGAGAGCTTAATGACTCTCTCTAACTCATTATCTTTTATATTCACCAACTAAGTACAAAAGGACAAGTATACCTTTTTTTTAAATCGGTAAAAGCAATTTCATTAAAAGAAGGAAAACAGATTCACAAAAAGTGAATCCCACAAGACCCGAATGAGCGAAAGACAACTAGCTACCAACAACAAAATACAATGCAACTCCAATACAACCCTCCCCTGATGCCACTAAGAAATCAACTCATCAAACCCTATCTCCACCGCATCAACCTTAGTAGAGATCCAATCGCGTAGCAAAGAGCGTGAGTGCGAACGCAAACACACTCGCCCGATCGGCAAAGAAGCATTCTCAAACACCCTCCTATTCCGCTCCTTCCACACATACCACGAAACCACTCCTAGAAGGAAGCCCTAAATGAAATCTACCGGACTATCCAACAAAGTTAGGAGCCAACAAGAAAGGAGACTCTGAAAGGACGAAGGGAAGACCCAAGCCACCCCAAGTTGGGAGAGAACATGTATAGTATACCATATAGTATCCAACAAGTCTTAACATTTAAAGAATTACAATTTTTTTCTATATATATATATATATTCCCAAGCCCCCGATTTTTTTTTTGGTTTGACGTGTCCGACACCCCGTATTTGTGTCAGACACCAATACCCGTGTCTGTGTCAGACACCAATCCCCGTGTCTGTGTCTATGCAAAATAGATTATAAATAAAACACTTCAATTTCACCAGTAATCAACACATTAAGAATGGATGAAAGTATGGAACCTGTGAAAGTGCTATTATACTTGTCGCCAAATGATTTATTCTGCACCTCTCGTCCACAGAAATTTCAAATGCAGTCTGTACATACGAAGGAGCTGAGCTAGGCTTCAATGGCAGATAAACGATAGATAGCCTAATATTATGTTAAAATAGGATGCTATAAGAGTGAATGGAAGTGCACCTTCAAACTCACAATGTCGAACAGAGTCTCGTTGTCATGGGCAGACACATAATTAACCTGAAAATATCAAAGATTCTGTCATATGGTTGGGAAATCTTGTTTCCAGACTCTCTACTAGACCAGACAATACACAGTATTAGATTCAGACTCTCACTGGGGAAGAGTGTCCAATGAGGACTGAAAAACAATGACAAACCAACTAAATCTGAAGGGAGTGATGAAATGAAAGCATGTCCCCTGAGTATTATGCTCAAAATATAATTAGGAACACAATCCCATTAGAAAGAGAGGTATACAAAAAGAATTTGACGCATATAATTCATGAATGAGAGTAAAACTTTAGTGGACAAAGAATTGAGTTCCAGCTTTACAGAGATGAAGAGAGAGAGTCCTCACTGTTTCTGTGGGG
This sequence comes from Tetracentron sinense, assembly GCA_015143295.1. NCBI lineage: Eukaryota > Viridiplantae > Streptophyta > Magnoliopsida > Trochodendrales > Trochodendraceae > Tetracentron > Tetracentron sinense. Next base: position 31,186,075 of record CM026562.1, read on the forward strand.
CATGAAGCATATGCAACTGGTACCCTGTCATGCATTAGAACTTCAGATCCTCTCACCTGAAAAAGAATATCATCATAAGTTCATAAGTAAATTCAAAGTGATAAACATAAAGTATCTTCCAGTTCTTACATATACAATACAGAACAAGTACTGGTGGAAGTTCAAGGGATTTCATTAGAATAAGAAATTGATTGCATAAAAACAAGAAATATGGTCCTACATGAACAAGGATTTGGTGGAAGTTTGGAAGACAGATTAAAAGAATATTCTGATTGACAATATTCTCTTTATTTTCTCTTCTAATAAGTAAATAACTTAATTTAAAGGAAATACCTTCCTTAACCAAATTATTAGATATATCGTTTGTGTTTCTTTATGCATGCAAGTAAGCTTGAGTGTATGTGTGGGTGTGTGGGTTCTTGTGTGCATGTATGTGTGTGTGAGTTACTTGTGTATATACCAAAAAAAGAAAAAAAGAAATGATAGTCTAGTAATGTTTCCACTGAAGAATAAATATGATTTTGGTTTCAACATTCATTCAAAACAAAACAAAAAGGGGGGGAAAAGGGAAAAAATAAAGAGGAAAGGGAGAAAGAGGACAGAAAAGTATGAAATACTGCAAAAGTCCAAATAAATTAGCCTTCAAAAAGGTTATTGATGTCCAGGGCTTACTGTAGGTGATAATTGTTAATGAATATAATGTTATGCCATTCATCCCATCCCAATGGTGGAAAGTTATAAATAATAGGATCATGATGAATGAAAAGTGTTCTTGCAGATTTAGTCGTCAGCACAAAGGTTGTCAGTAGGACAGGCGTGGACTAGACTATGGTTTGCACTTTGCACATAATATTAAACCCAAGCACCATCAAGCAAGGGACATGCTTTAATGTTTGGATTCGACCTGGTCCATAACAGCCTTAACTAGACCATTCCAATTATAGGAATGATTTAGATTGGATGAATTACTTCCACTAATATTTATGGAAATAGTTTATATTGGTTTGTCACAAGTCCATATAGAGGGATCTTCCAACATATAAGAGTAAGGGCATGATGGGTAGACATAAGACACTCTATATTTTGAATTCCTTCAAGAGAGACGGAGTAGGGAAGTTCATGACTTCATGTAAGATATGACATAGGGCGCCATAATAAAAATAATACAAGAAAAACACCCTCCTTACATAGAAAAGGACACAACACAACTGCAGTTATTTCTATCAAGTCAAAATCTATGATGTACCTCTTCCCCTTCATGACTAACAAACACAAAGTCCCTCATATTTGCAGCCATGCCAACCTGAATTACATGAAAATATTTCCACAAAGTTAGTAGTAACTTTAAGAAAGACAACATAATTTAGGAATAGAAAATAAATGTAATTACAAGAAAATAAATTATGCTGGTAAAGACAGAAGGACGCGGGCCCACATTAATTAATAGAATAGACAAGAAATATTTTGATAAATAAACGTTTAACTTTGTATTGGTGAGAAAAATTACAATCATATTTTTTTTTATCAAGTTTGGTTAGAACTGATCATGAAATACACCCTCTTGTTGCCTAGGTGCTCAAAGAAATCTCAGGTTCTCCCATTTAAATATATAGGGTGACATTCCAGTGGGAGGTGCTTGGTAGAACCTCTAGTGAGTGCCCCCTAAAAACTAGACGCGTGGAAGGTTGTTTTTGAATCCCGTTAGTAGTAACTTTAAGAAAGACAACATAATGTAGGAATAGAAAATAAATGTAATTACAAGAAAATAAATTATGCCGGTAAAGACAAAAGGACACAGGCCCACATTAATTAATAGAACAGACAAGAAATATTTTGATAAATAAGCATTTAACTTTGTATTGGTGATAAAAATTATAATCATGTTTTTTTTTTAATCAAATTTTGTTAGAACTGATCATGAAATTCACTCTTGTTGACTAGGTGCTCAAAGAAATCTCAGGTTCTCCCCTTTGTATATATATATATATATATAGGGTGGGAGGTGCTTGCTAGAACCTCTAGTGAGTGCCCCCTAAAAACTCGACGCGTGGAAGGTTGCTTTTGAATCCCGAATGTGAAAATTAGCATGATCGGACATTTTTAGACCATCCGATTGAAGGTCGGAAAATCAGCAATTTCTATAGCCTAGGTAGGGTCTAGTGAACCCTAGGAGGTTAATGCTGACAAACTAGGGTCTAATCGGATGAGCATAGTTGTCAAGGCGACCATGCGACTTGAGGCGACAGACCTCATGGACGCCTGAGTCGGTAGCCTGAGGCGCCTGAGGCGCCGCCTGATGAACTTTTTGTTGCAGAAATTCCCCCTAATGTGAGATCTATGTATGAGCATTTTTTTTATAAGAGGCCCTACATTCATATAAATTACATCATTGTCAAGATGCACTTTAATAGAACCATTGTTAGAGACATCTCTAAGAATAATAGAGGAAAATTTCAAGTGTTGGAAAAAAAATAGAATAAAAATTAAGTCTACATTGACTGCTGAAAGAGGGGGAGAGAGGGATTGTAAGGGATAAAAATAGACAACCCAACAGGAGGAAGAGAGAGAGGAAGGAGATGAGAGGGGAGAGGAGAGAAGGAAGAATATAAGACTAAATAAAAAGTAGAAAAATAGTTCAACAGTCAAATGTGACACTGAACAAGGGAGAAAGAAGAGAGAGGGAGATGTTGTACATCTTACTCTCATTTCTTTCTTTTTCTCGATTATACTCGAGATAATTAATAAAAATAATATTATAAGTAAAATATATAACTATAGGATATGCACTTATTTAAATTATTAAAAAAAAAAACCCCTTTAAATATGAGTTTATGAGAGTTTGGGGGGTCCTAGAAGAAATTTGGGGCATTTAAAGGCTCTTAATTTGTTATTAGGTCACCTGAGCTAGCTGTAATTTAACAATCATGGAAAAAAAACAAACGGGGACTATATGATCCTCTTCTTTCTTCTTCTATCAGCAAACTTTTTTTATTTGATATACAAATCCTAACATATTATATTGTAAAGACATTAGAAGTATATAAAATAGCTTATATTTTTGTTTACCAAATTATCATATTCAAATAAAATAAATATCTGTATCCTTAAACAATAATAATGTTATATATATATCAATTTTTAATAATGACCGCCTGAGGCGGACAGTTGCCTGAGCACAGCAAAGCACCTAGTCGCCTAAGTGACTGCCTGAGGCACCTAAGGCGACGCCTTTAACAAATATGCGGATGAGACTCTAAAAACATCTTATCGGGCTGATTTTTTGCCACATGTCTCCCAAGGGACGCACCTTGACATTCAACAGTCGAATTCCCAAAAGATATGTCCCGTGTCATTTTTTTAGAGGGGCACCCGCTCACTATAACCTCTAGTGAGCATCATCCATTAGAACCCGTGTGTGTGTATATATATATATAGATACAATAAACAAAGAACCAAAGAAAAAGTGGACCATCATGCATCAATTAACATGTATAATCATCTTAGAAAAGAAAATTATCAAGACCCTTGTTGGCTTGTAATTGACATTAAACCAAGGGGAAGTATATAAACAACAAAAATCTTGCTCAAAATACATGTTTCCTAATGCATTAAAAATTTCCTGGCATAGTTACCAGCAAGAAGCAAAAACGAGAAGCGGGATGCGGACTCAAAAAAACCTTAGGAAAGGGGAAGCGATAAATGAGATATAGGCTCGCTATTCCCAATATGTTATTATGGGTAGCTATACCTTTGATTTTATCCTACATGAGATTTTTGTGGAAAAGTAGGTGCCTTAGGTTCCAAACCAATGATACTTGCTTAGAGTCTACACCCTAAGCTATAGACTATGGTCAACTCCATCACTGCACACATTCAGCTCCTTTGATTACTAAATGGGACGTGAGCTTCCTAAGAAGCAAGTTTGTCCAAGGAAGCGAGTCTGGGAAACGAGCTTCCCACCCTATACATAGCTTCCTGGCAACTATGGTTCCTGCTATCTTCTAGACCGAAACTTTCAGAACTGAACACAATTGACAATTGCATCAAGGACACCTATGGAATACCTCCATGGTTGCCAGTATAGGATCCGTGTACAATATGCCTAAAATTTGGAGTCCAACACAATACCCATATCCATCAACAGTATTTGCAAATGGGTAACATGGGTAACAAACATTTAAAATGTCCTAAACTCATTATTATTCTCCATCAACTGACTCTTGGGAGTTAAATACATCTCAGACAAGATTCATCAGAAAAGCATAAGAGTTCGTACATTGAAATTAAATTATGATGAGGAGCACTATGACCATAGATTTTTATGATCAAAATTTAGTGTTAGGTATATTATGCACGCCATGGCGCAAGACCAGTATGTGAGCTCAAACATCACCTATTCAATACTAGTAAGTGTAGGAATGTATCAAGAAGATATACCTGGATGTGCTCCTTTGACACTGCAAGCATATGGTCCACAACAGCTTTTGCACCATGGTCATAATCATTAGGCTGTAGAAGCAAAAGTAAAGATATTAACTGGAATTAATTTAACCATTGATCCTAATTTATGTCATCGAAAACTAACAAAATCAAAGATCAAAACCCGCATAGGGAAACAAATGTACTTTCCAAGGACGGATTAAACTCCACAGAATTGACAGTAGATAAACAAAAGATTATTTTCAGAAACAAGTCCATCAGTCATCATCCAAATGACAAAAAATTTAGGCAATCTGATCAGATCACTTGCTACTGATCTGAATGTAAAAAATAGAGAGGAATGCAAACAATACTATTGATAAAATCATGAAAATCATTCTTCACAGATATGGAATCGGAAAAGACAAATTTTCTAGTAGTAGTAGTAGTAGTAGTAGTAGTAATGGTAGTAGTGGTAGTAGTAGTAGTGACGCTATGTAATGCGTAACGGCCAGTTCTCACATTTTTAGGATTTTATAGGTACCACTGTGCTATGGACAATATTTTCGTATCATTCGTAAAGTTTTTGTTCACTAAGATTGCCAAGATATTATCAGAAATACAGACAAAGAAAACAAAAAGAATATAAATGTTCACAATATTAGAATGTCGTTGCTACGAGAAGAATAGTTGAATACCTGCAAAGATAGACCCGTCACAAAACCTTGCTGAAGTGGATGACCAAATGGAGATCCACCAAGTACTGCATCTCGAATACGATCATTAAAGCTGAACAGAATTTTAGAAACAATTCATAAACCATAGATGTGTTTTGACATGTAGATCAAAAATTACTTCCATGCAATTTGTAGAAAGTAGAATCTAGGTAAAAAATGATTCATTCAATCTAGTCAATCAAGATGACCATGTTTCTCGATAAAACTGAGACACGACGGGGGACTCATTGGCAGCCAAAATCACAAGGATTGGATCAAATCCAAATAAGTCCTCATTATACCAGCTCACTGGCATATGAATAGGATGAGCCACACTTTCTATATAATTTTCCGCCAAAATAAAATAGTCTGTTTTCAAGTAAATTTGGAGTCTTTTTTTGTTAGCAGAAGATGGATATTGCATGTGTTGACATTTCGAATTAAAATATCATGACAAAGAATCTGATTACATCCTTTGATTTTTTGATAAGCCGATTAGGGTTAAGTTGAAATTGAGTAGACATATTTCAGAGTCCAAGCTTTTCAAAACTGTCCTTTTAACATAGCAAATAAGCAGAAGATGTTGGGAAATAAAAGAGAACCTCAGTACCTCCCAATGCCTGTCCCAAAAAGATTGAACTGTGATGCATTTACCCCACGTCCATTTTCTGCAACTTCACCAAAGTTCCATCCTTCTCCATATCTAAGACAACAGGAACATTGTCAATTCAAAGATGAAACAACGCATACAACTAAAGGATAAAAGAATGAGTAGATAATCAGATGAGAAACAAATTTAGAATATGACAATGATACAACTTAAAAGGTGTCTTAAGAGTAAGAAGAAGAAACTACGTAGTCCTTACATATAGATTCTAGAACCATCAACTCTGTTCTTATCCTTTGATAGGCTGTGGAGTGCACTTTTTGCTTTCACCTGTCCTCAAAATAAAGTATAAAATTTCAAGCTACCTTGCAGTTGCATGGTTTTTATATATAGATACTATTGCACCAATAGTATTGCTAATAAAGGCAATTCCAAATGCACCTAAAATTTTGTACATTATTAAAAATGCACTGAAATAGAAAACAAAATCTGCAAGACTAAGGCCAATTAATAAATCTGGGAGAGCTATTTGACATGCACAGAGATGGAAGAAAGAGAACATATCAGAATACAAGAAACATCTTTTGTTCAGCACAACAGTAAAAGTGGGGTCTTTCTAACCATTGTGCCATAATAAATTGAATTTAACTTCAGCCACCTCAATATATTATCAAACCTTATCCTCTCATGATCAATTAATTGATGTTCAGGTTGTAAACTCATAGTATCATGACTGTGCCCCTAGAAACAGGTATTTAGAAGCATACATTTAACCTCTTCAACATTCCAATGGAACCCTTCTTGTTCTCCTTTTCTTAAACGTAGTTTATTGAAGCAGAGTAAAATGATCCAACCATGTCGTTTTCAAAATTCAGGGATGCATCCATCCCCTCTCTTGCCATTAGGCAATTGTCATTACATGAACTTCATATGTTCCTTTCTATGGTTGTCATGAAATATTAGGGTAAGAACTCCTTTCCTTCCTTTTGGTGAATAAGCTTGTGATGAACCCGCAACTTTCAGTTGCGATGCAGAACAAAATTATAAAATTTGAATCCAGTTACCTCTGTAATAACATGTTAAGAGTTCTGCTATGAAAGCAACAAGCACTAGACATGTCAATATAATAAATCATCTGTTTAGATTTCTGCTATGAAAGTAACAAGCACTACTCAAGTCAATATAATAAATCATCTCATTGAAGACAATATTTTTTTAGGCATACAGGGTTTTATTTACTAAACATAGAGACGCTCTGCGTGGAGTCATCTATGCTGTACAATCATTTCTTAACAAAGATTCCAAAAAAGGCCCAATCCTCATAACCTTAACTATCTGCTCCAACATTTGCTAGTTTGCCAGCCACTTCATTGCCTTCCCCATAGATGTGGGTGACTCAGACCTGGTGGAATTCCTTAATGAGACAGTCTGGCATCACACTTAAGATCAGTGTCCAAGAACAGTTGTGTGTATGTATGAATCACCATCGATGAATCACCTTCGAGCCAATCATTGGTTATTGGTTAGGTTAAGTGCGTGAGCTAGTGAAAGAAGGGATTGGGCTGCAGTTGCTTTAGCAATAAGTGAGGTGGTATGTCCAATAAGCCAAGCTTCAGCTGGCTACAAATCGATCAAGAGAGTCCCCCAAAATCCCCCAGCATCTGCCTGACCAGGATTACCCCTGGCAGCATCATCAAAATTTCCTTGAATCCAATTCATGGGTCATGTCGTCCACTGAATGTAGGCGATGTCATGGGATGGGTGGTGATGCATGGGAGTCTGTGGAGGTGTAAAAAGTCCACGGATAAGGCAGCGGCCAAGGCTAATGGTTGTATTGGGTGTGGAGAGATGTAGCCGTAGACCAGGTCATCTTGGGCACACCATATGAGCAAGACAAAGATTGCTATTGATATGAGGATTTCTGCATGTTGGGATCGGAGTTGTTTGTATGTAGGATGGAAGAAAACCAATCCTGGAAGGTGGAGTGTTGAGTGCTATCTGTGTGTAGCCCAGGGTTATATCCAGCCAGATATCTCTTGAAAATGGGCAGAGTAGGAATAGATGAACAAGGCTTTCGACTGGAAACTCACAGAAGGGGCATGTTGTGTTCATGTTGGTCCCGATGGAAAGCATCTTGGAACCAGAAGGGCATTCCTGAGACATCCAAAGGACTAACCAGATGTCGGGAAACAGTAGGTGCCAAAGGGGGTTTGGGTTAGAGGTCAAGGTAGGTAGTAAGAGGCAGTAAGCTGAGGAAATGGATAATTGCCCAGATGTGGTAGGCCACCAATGTAATTAATCTGGACAAGGCCAACTTCCCAAAGGAATCCCTAGGATAATGTTGACAACCACTGGTGAAAACAGTCTGTGGAGGACTTGTTTTTCCATAGTGTGCGTGATAGGGTCAATTAAAACAGCTACTCCTGGAGTGGACAAGTTAGGAGGACATTCAGGTGGCTCAGGTCAAAAGTTGGGAACTTGGGATCTAACAATTCTGGATCTGTCGCTGAGGCATGATGGCCCTGGTATGGGGATATAAGTTTAAGAAGCAAGGGTCGTAGTCAATTGACCATAACCTTTGAATGAACTAATATGCAAAGTTTCAGAGGCTGATAGGTCGAAAATCTCCTACTTTTAGTGGGTGGTCCATCTATGGGATTAGGCATAGGGAGGTGTGATTGAGGGTTTGTGAGAAGGTCCCAGTTTGGAAGAAGGATTGTACTAAATGGACAAGTTCATTCTAGGACTGTGAACTGTTAGACATTAAGCAGTCAGACCAGATCACCTCAAATCATCCATTTTCTGATGACAGAAAGAAAAAGAAAACCCAGCATAGCCATTTTCTAATAATACTCTATAAGAAAACATCCCCATCATAGCAACTACCCCCCACAAAAAACAAATCCCATTATGGCTGATATACCTAGTTTATATCATTTTTTGTCTCCTTATTTCGTTCCAAACTTCTGAATCTCTGATAAATAATCCCCTTTGAAAACATGTGCAATGACAGTGCATGGGTGATGGGCTCAATGAGAGAAGGAACCTCAATATACACCATGATCTGATGCTTTGTATACCCTTCATCTTAAAACGATTTACTGATACACAGAAGTGGAATGGGTCTCCCTCGGATGATAATTGTCTATGTTATACATAGTTACCAGAGTGAGAAGCAAAAACGCGAAGCAAAAACGAGAAGCAAAAACGCGAAGCAAAGCGAAAGCAAGAAGCGGGACTCAAAAAAACTTAGGAAACGGGAAGAGAGAAATGAGATATAAGCTCCTCATTCCCATTATGTTCTTTATGAGTGTAGCTATACCTTTATTTTATCTTACATGAGATTTTTGTGAAAATGTAGGTGCCTTATGTTTTGAACCAACGATACTTGCTTAGAGTCTACACCCTAGGCTATAGATTGTGGTCTACTACATTACTTCACACATACAGATCCCTTTGACTACTGGATGAGACGTGATGGAAGCGAGCTTCCTAGGAAGCGAGTCTGTCCGAGGAAACAAGTCTGAGAAACGAGTTTCCATGAACATAGCTTCCCTGCAACTATGGTGCTATAGCAACGGAAAGCTCTCCACTTCACAAGAAGAATGGAGATAATAGAATTGAGATGGGAAGCTCTTTACGCATATTTATAGTTTTCTTTCCTGGGGTTCCTTCTCTCCCCTCCTTGGTTACTTATTTTGTAGAGTTTCTTCACTTTTTTCAATTATGTTGGGATAACTACAGTGTCATTTCTCACTATGTTTACAGTTCCACTGTGGCTAAAGTATCTAGTTATATATAATATCCACTGAAATCTTTTAAATGTTTTTTCAACAAATTTTTTTGTGGGTTTTTTAATTATTTTTTTACAGTAATTTTGTGTTTCTATTACTTTGTTTTTTTTCATTGTCCGCTATATAACCTTGTAAGCTTTTCCTTATGCAATGAGGAACCACTGAAACACAATGAACAGAGGCAACTACTCTATCAAATTGATGACAAGTACAAAATCTTAATGTTTATCAACCATCCATGGATTTCTTATGAACAATGTTCAACCATTTTGATTGTATGGACTATGCAACTCGAAAAGACTTCAGGGAAGAGTCCAAATTGGATAACCCCTAATATAGGATATATGTGTAGTATCTCAGACTTCTTAGTGAGAGATATATGCAAACATGAGTTTATCTTCTCACCTTCCAAACTTCAATCTTGGCTTATGCACGGGCTCGACCTGAATTTCAAATTCCACTCTTGCTGTTTTTATGTTCACGGAATTTTTTTTTTTCGATATGTGTATGACCAAGCAAAAACATTGTTTTGAATCTTAATGATTGATAATTAACTCCCTCTGCAATTCAAAGCCTTTGGTGCAAAGCACTTGTAAAAAAACATGCAAATAGCAGAAATAAGGTGTCTATCATTTGCCAGTTAGAACCCTTGGGTGAATTAACGTTTTTATTGACAGCCTCATGTATAAGAACTAATTTGTTTTCTAACTATTTCTGTCCCTGAAAGGGTTTCTACAATCCCTAAATAAAAGTGTCAAAGAGAGGTACATACCATAGTATTTTTCATTATATGCCCCATGAGATCAAACCGGAAACCATCAACCTGAAACGTCAATCATAAAGTGAAATGCCATTTCAATTAACAGTCAAATAAGAATTTTAAATCATAAATAATAATAGTATTGAGAATGATATGCACCTATCCTGTCCAAGCTGATGATCGGTTCTATTCTAAGACTTCCACATCTCAACATACTCGTAGGACTAAAATAACAGCGATTTTTTGGATTGGTACCAAAATAATAAAGAGAAACGCGGATTCTACTTATCTATTGAGTATGAGAAAAGATAACAGACGAACATAATTGTGAAAATATGCTAAATCACGTTCGAATTTCCATAAGCTAAACTAGCTTTTCTTAGGTAATTTGCTTTTGTACGTGAGAGTAAAATTGTATTACGATGAGAAAAAGCGGCAAACACATGTACAAAGAAAGAGATTTGCCAAATAGAGACAGCCTAAATACTGTACAGATATGTTAAGAATGAAAACAGGAAACCCATTACAAATTTAGCTATTCCTGATATTTGAAATTGTTAAGCACCCAAGATCAAAAATAGATGAGAAGCACTATATGATCTGCTATCACAAAAAAAAAAAATCAAAATAAATAAATAAATCAAATGCTATATGCCTATTCCTTTGCTTTGAGATGCACCAACAGCTGGTGAAAGACAGCATCCTCCAAAAAGTCTTGCCAGGAATACTGAACTCTCCTTACGGCCCAGTTTTGAGAATGTCCAAAGGATCATGATTACCAATACAACTCCTAATCCTATGATATGCAAAGAAGAATGATAATAGAGCATTTCAATTGAATCATACAAGATGATCCAGCAAAAGTAGTTCGGCCCGGCAACAAGCTTCGGTCGTGATGAGATGATTAATATGGATTGATTACTTCTATTATGACTTAGTCTGAGCTTTAAAAATGAAGGATTCAATATGAAAGTGCAGAAATCAATTGACGCACATGGGGATGGAGATCTTAAAAAATGAAGGATTGGAGAAATTTCATTTCGAAAAACAGAAACATTTGAATGAAACAATGGGAGACCGCTGATGTACCAGTTTGAAATGTAACATGGTAAGTTGGGCATGATTTTGAAGTCAGAGAGGGTTCGCAACGCCCACATATAGGAGAACCACTCATTTGGTAGAGATGTTTTCCATTTGAGATTCAATTTTGGCATTCGTTCATGTAAGTCATTTTTCAGTCTCAAAATTTCCTTGTGTTCTGAGACACTTAGAGAATAATGAGGAGACAAACTCCCGAAGTCCAATTATTCATTCATGTGCACTTATGTTAGGACTGTACAAAATTAGTGATTATTTCAAGTCATGATAATGGCAAATTGAGGCCATATTTATGAGTTAATGGAATGTTCTCACATCTTTCCTTTCTTGAATTCCTTTTTTTTTGCAAGTATCTGTAGATTTCATATTTACATTAAAATATATGTATTAGGCAATATGAAAGTCAAAGAGGAACAAAATTTAAATCATCAAATACAATGGAGTTCCGTTTACTAATAGAATCAGCAATTTTACAGTATAATTTCTTCAGAACTGCCGACAATTGGGATAAAATCCCCCCGACATCACGGCATATCCTCTGAAGAAAACGATCTACTCCATCAAATGCTCTCATGGTTCACTCTTCCAAAAGGTCCCAACATATAGCACATGGGAGCAAGCAATCATCAAAAGACTCTGCCTCTTTACCAAATGGGACATTTGGGTCCATTTGGCATCACTCCCGGTTAGCGATTTTATATTCCCTAGAATGAGAAATGGGAAATGCCATTTGGATGCGTTTTGGTGCAGAACAATTCCGACAAAAGTTGTGCTTCTAGAACAGAATTTTGTAAACAAAAAAAAGTCACTTCTAAGAATTAATTCTCAGAAGCATAAATTCTTAAGTTCTCACCTCATCACCACCCCCACACCCACACCCGCCCCAACCAACCATTACCTCCACCACCTCTACCACCCTCGCCGCCACTACCAACACCACTACCACTACCACTACCACCACCATTGCTACTGCCCCCGCCACAATCGACGCCACTAACATCTCTCACCACCACCCCTATTTCCATCACTCTCACCTCTACCATCACCCCCACCCTCACTGCCGCCACCCCCATACACCACCCCCACATATACGCCCCAACCCAATCATCACTAGTTTGCAATGATCCTAATTTTTTTCCATCCAAACGCGATTTTACTATTTATATTCTTCAAATTGGATTCTGACTGAATGTTTCCAAACAACCTCCCAGCACAAAATTCATTATCAAAATTTAGGAATTTGGGAATTATTTCTTTTCTAGAATTGGAAAATCAATAGAATTGATACCAAACGAGCCCTTAACGAACCAGAGAAGATATCCTTCACATCACTTGGGATGGACCATGTCAAACTAAAAAGAGAAATGAAATAGCTCTACACCACCCATGCAAAGGGTCAACGCATAAGGATGTGGTTCCCGTTCTCCTCCATCCAACACAAAGTGCATATATTCATGGGCTAATAAGATGACCTATCCTAAGAAGTTTGTCAAGAGTTGCACTCCAGATGAAGGCTTTGACCCTTGGAGGGATCAAGATTCAAGGGCTTCCAGATATTGTCAAATTGTGATCTCCTTTCCAAATCTAAGCCAGCTACTCTATCAAGGATTAGTAAAATAAGTCAACTATGAAATGCACCCATGGGATCTCCTTTCCAAACACATGATCCTCCCTGCCCACATTGATTTGGACCTTTGACAAATCTTAAGGCGAGAAAGTACTCTATCCCTGAGATTCCTATGAAAATTGAATTCTAGACAATTTCCCTAACTCTTTTTTTTTTAAATAGTGACAAACTAGGAGTTTCTTGTCAGGAGCCAGCCAACATAAGTATGCGCAGATGTCGCAAAATCTGACTATGCCACGTCATCATCCTCCCAAAATGTAATTCTCACACCATTACCCAATATGGCCAGTACGAAGCTAGTGCTCACAAAATCCTCCTGGCCAAGAATAATGCCTTTCCAGATGTCTATCCTGTAGGATATAGTGGAATAGGGATGGTCCCACTTCGAATTTGGATCCAATCACCAACCTTTAAAGAGCTATGCCTTCTTTTCCAAACCTCCAAAACCAATTGCATCTGAAAGTCTTGTTCATAGTCCTTAATTTCTTGAACCCCAAAAGCTCAACTCTTTAGGGCGAGTGGGCGACACAGCGAGTCCCATTTTATCGGGTGAAAATTATATTTATCCCCTCTCTTGTTGCAAAAGAAATCTCTCCTAAATTTTTCTAGCTAATTTTCCACAGAAGCTTGCATCTTGAAAAGGGACATGAAAAATAAAATCCTTCATGAAAGGCCGATATAATGCATTCCTCTCTGAAGTTTGTATAAGGCCCAAAACTAAACGACCATGGCTGATTTGATTCAAACTGTTAGGTCAAATGGATAATACCCAACTTCACACCGAGATGTTAAATGGTGGGGAGTGGTGAAAGGATTAGATTATGAGAGAAAGAGTAGTGTGGTTATGTGGTATGGGTAGACTTAGCAAAGTTTGTAGATCTATAGGTCGGTTCATTCCAAGGGTCTAACCATGAGTCAATATTTTGAAAAGATGGACCAAGTGATTGTTTGGCTCCCAAATTTCCAAATTCTTCACAGGGAGAGAAGGAATGTATATCTATCCCCTCTTTAGAAAGTTGTTTCCTATTTCTGAAAATAAGGAGGATTGTTTGGCTTGTAAAAGCGGATCTGACAAGGAATTTTTCCATTAAATGGTGGAGGAGATTGTCCCCCAATCGAAAAGATATGGAGTATGCCGGTTCATCCAGAAAAAGGGTGCTCACTTGGTCCGTCGTGTTGAGCAGAATCTTGACAGTAGATCACCTAACTCATCATGGTATGCTTATGCAAAATAGATGTATCATGTTTAAGAAGGATGAAGAGTGTGTTAATTAATCCATGGTTCATTTATGAGGATGGATTGGAGTTTCTTCATTTCTCTTTGGTATGGTGTGGGTTCTTCCTGGAGTAATTAAGTAGTTCATTCTTACTTGGTCAGGTGGTACTTTTGGAGTAAGATGTAGGATCTTTGGAGGAAGCTCCCTTATGCAATTTGTTGGTGCATTTGGAAAGAACACAATTGGAGGGTTTTTTAGGACATCAATTGGCCGTTGTCAAATGTGTGTACTGATATAGGCTTGTTTTGTATTGAGTAGTCATCTAATTAAAAGAGTTTAAGGAATGTAAAAGAGAGGAGAAGGGATTTCATAGTCTTTGAAAATGACTTGGCGAGGTAACCTTATTTTTGAGAATTTTTTCCCATATTTTTACATTCTCCTTACATATTAGTACAAAATTACTTGTTACTAAACAAAAAACAGTATAACCAAAATCATATGATAAAACTAACTTTAATTTACAGATTAGACTGCTAATGAATTTCGTGTTACACAGTAATTAACTGTAGTCTAATAGAAAGAAATATTTTAAGATATGTAAGTTGTGAAAACAGGACTTTCAAATGAATAAAAATCGTGGCACCATCATCAACTCCTATCCTCTCCTATGGAACCGTGGTCAGTTGATCAAATACTGAACAATGACATTGTAGCCAGTTCAATTGACATAACTTCTGACACAGACTTAGCATATCACATAATGACTCATGAGTGATTATCTACCTATTGAAACTGTCCAAGAGAAAACTAGGAAATCTGATATGACCAACAAGTTAAGGCACAAGAATCTAGCAAGATCATCAAACAATAAAACTGAGATTGATTTGTGAATCTGCCAAATAGTAGAATGGAACAGCTGGGAAATTCTGTCAAGGAAAGATCAGACTCACCCACGTTCTAGCTCCCAGAAGGGCCAGAACACATATTACAACTAAAAATGAGGAAAGAATGATCTTCCTGGTAAGATGCCACATTCATCAATTAACTACATTTAAAATCATGAACAATCGAGCTAAACAAATTCAACCCTTATATATAATGAGAACAACAGATTTCACACGGAATGGGAGAAACTAGTCTATGACCATAGTAAGTAAAAAAGAAAATTAAAAGTAGTCTCAATTAAATGCTAGCCATGACTTGATAGTTGATACTGCTATTGATGTGTTGGTTAAAATGATAGGCATTAAATGTGATCAGCCTGAGAGAGAGAGAGAGAGTCAATGACCATAGTAAGTAACAAAAGAAGGTTGAAGTAAAACTGAAATAAAGTAGTCACAATTAGATGCTGGCTATGACTTGATACGGCTTTTGATGAGTTGGTTCAAACGATAGGCATTAAATGTGTTCAGCCAGAGAGAGATTTCAGCAGTTGGTTAATATTCCAAATGAATCATTTATACAGATAAAAGTAAAACAGTACCTACACAAAGTTTCATACTCTTTGAGATAAAACAAACAACTGCAAATTGCAACATTCAACCGACCTTGGTATTTAAGCAAAACCAGTGTAAAGTTGTGAATAACACCTTATACTCAACTGCCCAGCATAGAAGATCATCAAGAATCAATCGCTCTACCATGATATGCTCACTAGCAGTATTATTTGTGCATGTGCTATGCTCAATACATCCATCAGTGTTCCTTCTTAGGTAGTAACCTGGAACAACCTATAAAGAAACTTAGTGTCACAACAGAGTTGGAAACTAACTCTGTAAGAGAAATAAGATAAGACAGGATAGTAATGATACCGTACTATAATTTCCTATGACCAAGAGTAAAAACAAAATACCATTCGGAAAAGTAAAACTGGACATGGAATATAAGAATCAAATCATGACCTTGTCAAGCACAGAATTCTCATCAAGCGGCCCGTTTCCATGCAAATGATTATAGACAACATCCAAAACAACGCGAAGACCAATGCGGTTAAGTGCCTGTAAGAGGGAACAATTAAGCATTACTCAAGTTGGCTTCAGAAATTTTTATTGAAGCCGTTTTTTTGGGAAGGTAAGCTGGAATGAAGCCTTGTTGGTTGGTATACATCTTTGTAAAGATATGCAAATTTTTAATGGTCTGATTAAATCTGATTTGAAGCTACTTGTTGAGGTCTGTCAGTTTTGTACTGCAGGACTGAGATCAAAAATAGATTTTGTAGAAATCAATTTTGTATTCGACATATTTACACAACGTAATATGGCTGCAGATTCTCTTGCAAACCATGCACGCAATTTGTTAGACTAGAATCCATTCCAGCATGGGAGGGACTTCCGAAACAAGTGAAGACAGCTATGTTTATCGATAAACTTGGTTTTCCAAATTTAGATTTACTTAGTTTTATTATGATGTAAGAAGATCTATTATAGGGTTAAGGTTCCACGTTCCCCTCCTTCCTATGTGTAAAATGAATTCTTTATTTTCTAAATAAATGGGTCAGGGTCCTGCCTGCCTAACCCCCGCCCCCCACCCCAACACACACACCCTCCCACTGTGGTTTCCTCAAAAAAAAAAAATTAATATGGGATTTATATCACGGAAACATTAAACACAAGATCTTTCACCTGAATCATCTTTCTAAACTCTAATGTACGGCATGAACCATTTGGGTTGCTTGCATAACTTCCTTTTGGGACCCCCCAGAGAACAGGATTGTACCTTCGTTAGGAATAGAGTAGACAATTTGGTAAATGAGCATTTCCAACATTAAAAATGGTTAATTTTGTTCAATGGCATTCAGGCGCATAATATCTTACCCCCAGTTATACCCATCCTCGTCTTGGATGGCCGTGACTTGAGCTTGTTGCTGATCTGAATCTGGTGGTAACGTCTCCAACCTCTTGGCATCTGTACAAGCTTTCAACTTTCGTATCAAAGAGAGGATAAATGCCACCCAAAAAAGACATTTCAAGATGACTCCAAATTCAACATTGTTTGTTCTGAAATATGAAATCCAACTACAAAAGGAAATTACCAGCATTCGAATCTTTTCCGAAATTAGGGAAGACATAAAAGTCGGACTAAAAGATATCTAATAGATGATAAATGATGCAGGAGCATCCCGTGGAAGTGGATATAATTATCCAAATTTCTTCAGGGCCATAGGACGGTCATGGGAGGCATAGTTACCAAGTCGGGGTTCAGGAATTATTCGTCTAGGGAAACATTCGAAAAAAATTGGCACAAATTGAAATTTTCGGAAATAAATCGGGAAAATTTCAGGCAATAAATGAAAAAATATAAAATAAGATTACTAATTATAAACAAATATATTTCATATATTAGATATTTATTCAAGATTTTTTCAAAAGGCCGTGAATAATTTGTGTCTAATTCGAGAAATTCGCGATTTTTTGAAAAAGTCGTTATTTTTTCCAAAACTCGTGAATAGTTGGGGAATTAATCATTTGACGAAAAATTCGGGTATTATTCAGGAATTTTTGAAAAAATCAGAGAACTTGGTAACTATGATGGGATGCCATTGGGTTGAGACCCAACACCCATACGAGCAGGAGCGGAGCCAGGAATTTTTCGTTGGGGGGGGGGAATTAATTTGAGGGTATGGAATTTGGGGGGTTCGGGCGCGTAGCCCCTGAGGAAATTTTTTTTGGGGTAGTTTTTTTATTTTGAGATTTTTTATTCCCGGTAATGCCTTTGAGGTCGCCACGTCTCCCTATTAAGACCCCTTAATTGTGGTTAAGATTCACCCACCTATCCTTCGTTCTAAAAAAAATATCAAATTTTTTTTTGAACCCTAGTTTAAAATTAACTAACACCTAAGGTTAAAATTATTTAAATATTTTTTTCTAAAAACCAAGGATAAGTAGTTGAACTTGAGATTGGGTGAATTTTAACCATAGTTAAGGGGTGTCAATAGGGACATATGGCAACCTCAAGGGCATAAGAGGACTCCATTGGGGGGCCCACTATATATATGACAAAAAAATTTGAGGGGGGCCACTATATTATATAGGACAAAAAATTTGGGAGGGCCAAGTATACTCAAATTATTATTTTTTAATTAAGGGGCCCACTATTCATCATAGTGCAATAAGGAATTACAAAAAATTTGGGGGGGCCATGGCCACCCCCCGCCCCCCCTTGGCTCCGCCCCTGCATATGAGCATCCTCATAAGAGGAGAACCCATTAATTAAGCCCAAGTGGGTTTTGGCCCTGGGTTTTCTTTTTATTAGTTGCTGGGTTTTAGCTAGTTACTAATTACAAGTTGAGTAATATTAGGACTCAAATTTCCTTAGGAAATAATAGAAGGTTGAGTTGGAATAGGATTAAGAAGTTATAATGGGTTAGGAAACTTGAATATTTTGGCATCTATAAGCTAATATATAGATGGCCTTGCTTTGTTATTAGTAGTTTTGAAAAGTTGAAGTGAAGAGAAGATTTCTCATGGTTGATTTGGTTGCTGATTTTTTTATTGATCTTTATTTCTGTTGCTTGAAGAAATAATCAATTCTATTCAATCCTAGCACTAGCCGAACCATAGGTGAGTGGAGATTTCAATTTTTTCATCAACTTCAATTTTTTCCTTGATCCTATACCGTACACCATATAGGGTAGTTCCCTTTGATCTTTTGCAATTTATTCCCCTATAATGGTTCGAGATTAAAAGGACCTAGTTTTATATCCTAGAATTGGGGATTTCTAATTGAAGCCCTAATGTTGCTCTTTGATCAAATTAATTGACAGGTTTTGTTCCTAGACATCAATTTGATTTTAGGAAACCATCAATTTCATTTTAGGACTCGTATCTTGAGATTAATTGACTTCTTCCATCTTTCTGGAAAATTCCAGATACATCCCATACTGTTCAAGTTAATTCTTGAGTGACCTAGAGACATTATTCTGATCTGAAATTTTATACCTAGACATACTTCAATCAGTATAATACATTGATGATGTCATACTTTTTGTTTGACTTATGATCATGACCAAAATATCCCCGTCGGTATTCAGTAATTTCAGGGTTTGATTTTGGGTTGATCCTCTTGCATTAGAAGGCCACTGCTTCTGGTTCCGGTCACATATATATATATATATCAGTGTGAACTCTGGCATGGATATATTCATGGAAGCTTTAAACAGGCAAAAAATGAAATCCCTAACAATCCATACATGTGGACACCATCGATAGAGATTGTTAATTAACATGAGATGCTTTTATGTTGAATGTATCCAATATATATTTAGGTAGAAACTATCTAAATTTTGGCATGCAATTAACAAGAATTAAGAAAAAAATATCCATCTATCATCCAAATTAATATCTATCCCCATTGAGGTTTCAAAACTTAGTTGTATTTCCATCTTACAAGTACTCAATAATCATACTTCAAATACCCCTTAAACTTTATCACTATTGCCAATCATAACCTACCACAAAAAAAGAAATACTTTTCTCAGGTACACAAGCAGAGGACACAGCAGATGACTGCAAGCGACAATAAAATGGTGGGTCAGTCAGTCCAACCACTGCATTTCTCCGCAAGTGCAATAGGACGGTTGACCATCTTTGTGTGTGTGGGGGTGGGGGGCTTAGACTTATTATTGTAAAATAACCCATTTGGCCTCACTATAGGTTGTTAAACCTATAATTTACTTCCTCTTGATGAGAAATGAGGAGATGAGCCTAGCTCTTAATGGCGATTGGTGAGGCAATAAGAGTACCTTCTTTATAGGCTAGATTGAGAAAAAGATTGTTTGACTCCACAAGTTGAAGGTTGGACTACAAGGAAGGGAAAAATAATATTCAAAAGGTGGTTTGGGAAATAATAACAAGGCACACCACAGTGAGGAAATATAGAGCTTTACGATGAAAATAATACTACTTCAGAAAATGTGATACTGTAACCTATATAAAAAGCGAATAGAAGCAAGCATGTATCATCTCACTTGTGTTTTCCAATAATACCCATCTTATTCATTAATTACAGGCTCGACCTCTCTTCTCAACTGTTCAACTTATCCTCTCTCACACCGCCCATCCTCTCAAGCGACATTCCCCCTGTCCCCTATTACGATATCTCCACTGTTCCACCATTCATATCCTTATCATATTCCACCGCCATTATCATCGTCAAAGCCAAACTCACTAGTCACTACCCCACAGCCGCATCGGCTCCTTCCTTCTAAATACTGATCTTACGAACAATAGTCGGATTTCATATTCTCCCTCGTGTTCGTCTCTCGTTACCCATCTCTGTTAGGGCACATGCATCCATGAGGAAGCTCAAGTTTCATGAGAAGAAGCTTCTGAAAAAGGTAAATTTCCTCGAATGGAAGAGAGAAACGCAGAGAAGCTCATGTTATGCATCATTACCATGTCACAGGCAGAGATGATTACAAGAAGTAAGTCTCTTTCTTGTTTCTAACCTTTTTCTTTTTTTATTTCTGGAACTGCAGAGGTTGATCAAGTGATTTACTGATCAATACTTTATATTGTTTCATATGTGGAAGCAGAGCCAAAGATTTTAAATTAATCTAATGTTGATTTTGATCTTATAATAGGTATTAGGGTTTGTCACATGTTGCAGAAGCTCATTAACATCTTGAAACAGATGGACCAAGAGACTGTTTCCGGATTGAGCCAACAGATATGCTCTTGAAAAAGCTGTGAGTTGCTTCAATTGATTGCTTACTTATCTTGAATTTACCTTTTTGTATATCTGCTCTTTGGTTGTGACAGTCAATTTCTGTTACTTTGCAGAATTCTTAACTCAAGATTATATTTCTTTATTATGTCTGTTCTTACTTGATAAATTTTTTCTTGACATGTCTTGTTGTTGACAACATTATCAGTAACAGTAACCCATTTTGGGGTTTGAAGTCTTCAAATTCACCTACACAAGGATGAGGAGTTTTCCAATGAAGTGCATCATAGGCCAAGTAGTGTGTACCCTTTATTCATGTTCCAAGATCGATATCTGTTTTATGGGAATCAACTATGTTTTCGTCTCTATGAGAACATATTGAACTGACATTTAAGCGAGCTAAGACCGTCGCATTGGAGGAAGGCAGATTCTATTGGCTTAGAGATAAGCAAATCACCACAGTAGTAGTAATTCTGTGAATCAAGTTAATATAAACTTGATTTATATAGATTTTACAAAGAATACACTTCTTAAATTCATGTACTCGGTAATTTTCTAATCGTTATGGTGTAAGTTGCATTTTATTAGGTAACCCATGTTAGATACAGATGACTATAAGGATCTTGTTTGCTTGGTAGGACATATAACGATCTTGTAATTAGTACTTCAAGGATTTCCTTTATCCTGTATCTAGAAATTAAAGGACTTGTTCCTTTTGGTCCTTCTCTGTGTAAAAATTTTAACAGTAACATATATATAAAATAGTTAGGCCAATGAAAATTTAGATACTAATGATGATTCTTTTTTCTTAACGTTAATGTTGGAAACAGAGTCTGTAGTCATCAATGGTTGTGAGATGATATGATGGAAAAGTATGTATACGTTTGTTAACAAAACCCAGTTTCTTTCGAGCTAAGTTCATTTTTACAAATCAAACATCACGACTCCAATTAAAACAATTTTCACAGATGAAACAGTGCAGAAAGGTACAACCCCTCGACTGGATTATCTCACTTGTGAAGCTACAACTTATGCATCTAAGTCTAAGTAGGTGATTCTGTGCTTTATGGGTCCATTCGATTTTGTTGACATGCTCACACATATATTTTGCTCGAGGGTAATAAAGAGTTCGCTGATGTGGTTACTTCATTGGGTTGTCTGTGTAATTTTTCATATTAGTTTCCTGTGAACTTGGGATATTTTTATATTAATACTGTTCCTTTTAACATTATTTTACATGCAGCTTCAACTAGTATAGCACTAAATTCCTTAAAGCATGACGAGATTAACTGATTTCAAAAGATTTTGAGTCTTGGAAATACACGAAAGCATAAGGAAAATTTAAGTTCTCAATTTTCATCAGACATAGCTGTGGTAAGCATATCCAATGTGTGTATTTCATAAACCCAGGTTTACAAAACTTGATTTTTTGCAAGGTTTTGATTATTTGCTTATGTATATGGTATATATTAATATACTATATATGTTGAGTTTTAGCCATTCATAAAATTATAGCTCATTTCAGTTCACAATCTAACATAGATGAATCTTCATGTCCGAAGAAAATAAAAAAGCCAAATGTTGACATTTTTGCACAAGGCTGTGAGTATTGATGTCTCCTTAATAATATCAGCATGTGTATGGATGTGTACTTTTACCTATATTATATTATCACCATAAAAATGCTTTTCAGAAGTACTTGGTACCATACCACAGACTGAACTAAGATAAACCCTTACCTAAATACTTCCATTTTTCCTTCTGATCTTCAACGCCAGCAAAATGGAAGGTTGGCAGCAGATGCACATGAGTCAGACCAGCACTACATAATTTCTTTAGATGAAGTACACCTGCTGAATCCTGCAAGCAGGATGCTTTCGCAATTAGTTAATATTACATTCCTCAAACATAACATTCTTCCTTAAGATATCTACTCTCAATGTGTGTGCGTGTGTGTGTGGATATAGCCCATCTAAATATTCAGAATGCTTGAGTTCTTCCACTTTGTTTTCTTATACTCTTTAATCTTGTGCCTTCTTAATCCTTCATACACTTTAGAGTTTCTGCAATCTATCTCATTTCTCTCTTTTTCTTATCTCTGTTCTTTTTTATTTGTGTTGAAGAAAACTTCTTAACAAAGAGTAAAGTGACCTCTACAAAGAGTGCATCTCTTGCGTCATACACCTCAATTTTATTGGACGTGAGTGTACACTAGAGTTTCTACAATCTATCTCATTTCCCTCTTTTTCTATCTCTGTTCTTTTATTTGTGTTGAAGAAAACTTCTTAACAAAGAATAAAGTGGCCTCTACCAAGAGTGTATCTCTTGCTTCATGCACCTCAATTTTATTGGAACAACGTTTGGTACAATTGTATTCTCAGCCTTTCAGTTTATCTATCCTATTTCACCCTTATATTTCTGTTATTTGCCTTATGTATTTACTAGTTCTCGAGCCTTTTTTGGTGTGTGTGTGTGTACAAAAAAATGAGTAAATATCGCAAACATGGCATTATCAGAGCTTTTGTCTTAGCTATTTCCTTGCCCAAAGTACCATCCAGCTTGGCAAAGGCTCTGGCTTACCTCCCTTGTCCCTTAAAGGGAAAGCAGCGATGGTAGAGAAAATGAAAGCAGTGGAAAAAATATACACCCAGGAACTAGTGCAATTTCCCGAAGGAAAACGGTCCAACGGCTTCTCAGTTGGAATTTTGTTCTATTTTTTAATATAAAACTTATAATGTGTATGTCGACATTGGGACATATTTATTGACATGTAAGATATTTTCAGATTTTTTCTTCTTTGGGTTTTCAACAACTTTTCACCAAACTCACTAGGATTTGGGTTGTTCAACCCCAAATCAACCAAAATGTGTTTAGAATCATCCTATAGAACATGCAAGGCAAATTTTTTCAGAAAACAAAAAGACAATAAATGTGTATTTCCTTTTTACTCTTTTAGTTTAGCATAATAGTAGGTTAATTAACATGCTAGAGTATCTCTGCTCTGCTAAAACTTCTCCCAACCTCAGCGATGTAGATTATGGCCTGGCGACAACAATGGTTAGTTTTCAATGAGATTTATTTACCAATAGGTCCAATACATAAGGGTTAATCATGGTATATCTTTCCCCCATAAGTTAGTGTGGAATCACAATGTTCTTTGCAAAGATCCTTTTTTCCTGTGGTTGGCAGCTGGATAAAATCCTCACTTGCGATAATTTGAAAAATAGAGGTTGGAGGATGGCCAACGGTTGTTTTATGTGTCTTCAAGAGAAGAAATCAGTTGATCACTTTCTCCTACATTGCCCCCTTGCCTTTGGGATCTAGGGCCATTTTTTATCCTAGTTGGGTTTTTGTTGGGTTTTTCCCCATACATTACAGGCCTTCTAATCTTGTTGCTCCTCAATAAAGGGGGAAGTGAGTATGGAGGAGGTTCGGCTCTTACTCTCAGGGGTTGTATTTTGGTCCATTTGGAAGGAGAAGAATCGTATTCCGATTAGGTTTGTTCAAGGGCTATGCGTCTTATTGCTTTTTGGTTTTCCAAGAGTGCGGGCAGTGGAGTACGAGAGAGTTAAGATGAATAAGGTTGCTGATCATGCCATTCCATTTTGTTTTATTTTGCTTGTGTTTATGCATGTTGATGTTTTCTTTTTCTTGAGTTCAGATCTCTTCTGAACTCTTTATTGTATTCTATTTCCTGGCAATTGCCCGTTTACCGATCAAAAAATAATAGGCCAATTAACTTCCAATTTCAGTATATTGTGTATTTTAGGACGATCTATCATTGGCCAAAAATGTTTTAATTTTCGACCAAAATATATTCCAAAAGTGTATTTTTAGGTGTTTAGGCCTAATCTATGAGCCACATAGATATGGATATCGAGATATATAGTCTCACATGACGGTGACAATGACGACTCATTCGCTTGAAGCATACGTATAGTCACGTGACAGTGACTAGTGCAACTTGAAGCATGGTTCAAAATATCGGTAAGGGATTTTAGTATACGTATTAGAGTATCGGTCCGATACGTCGGAAAAAATTAGGATACGCTTCGATACGTAAGAAAAAATTTGATACCTTACATAAAACTTCTTTTAATGTCATTATAAGCTAAAAATAAACTAAATGAAGTCATTTAACTACATTTATGGCATAATAGAGTTAAGAATTTTATAAGTTAAAAAAGACGAGCATGCTGATAAATGGGTATGACAAAACAAACCATAGTCACTTAGTCAAGTATAGGCAATACAATCTAAATATGAAACTTTATATTCAAAGAATACATAAGAAAGCACTGACTTTACAACCATAAGGTAAATGGCATACATTATACAAGTGAAATATATGTTGACTCAAATTCTAGATTGAACCCTAGATTGAAGGTTTTTTTTTTTAATATTGAAGTTTTTAGGGTTTTTGAATTTTAGAAAAAAATTGATGAAAATCGTTGATTTCTCTTTTTCTTTTTTTCTTTTTTTTTTAAGATGTTTGATCCATGGATTTCACATGAAATCAATATATCTACTCATTTTGGGTTAATTGCAACCAATTTTCATTAATTTAAACAACTAAAATTAAAAAAAGGGGGAAAATTTTGCATACCTTCAAAAATTTGGGAAAACTCTTTCAATCTAAAATCAAATGCTTAGATCGTCATTTTTTAACATAAAATCAACAAGAAAGTTGTTGTTTTAGGTCTAGAAATTGATTAGAGAAGAAAAATTGTTGAAAGAATGGGTTCTATGGGTGTTTCCAAACACCCAAATGGAAAAATAGCTCGTTTTATAACTGTGCCGAGAGTATCAGTGAGTATTGTTCCGATATGCACTGATACTTTAAGTTTACGATACCCAAACTTCTATGTATACTCCGTACCAGAGTCCCGGATAGTGCAAATTTTAGTATGTATCGAGCCGATACGCCTGATACATACCGATATTTAAAACCATGGCTTGAAGAGGACGGATATCGGCATCTCCTGGATGGGATAGAGACAATGTCTTAGATCCTTCGCGCAACTCCATGTGGATTTGATTATAGATATTGATGTAGAGCGGAGTCACTTCATAATTCACAATTAATTGAGTTTATATTCTATTGTATGATTATACGATATATGAACTATGTATGAATGTTACATAAATATAAAACTATCATTCATTGTCGTCAGCACCTATCGTTATCCCATTCTAACCGTATCTCTTATATATATAGTGACTTTTTACATTGTTTTTGGAAATTCTAATAGTGCATCAATGTTTATTAACATTTTTTTTCTTCAGTCTTTAGACCAGCGAACTCCTCAGCTGATGAGTTAGCTGAGGGGCTGGTGGGTACAATTTGTTTTGTGGGCCCTCCCCTCCATGATTATTGTTAGTCTTCAACTGTTTTGCTTTCCTTTTCTAGATTTGTAGCTTTTCAGCATGTTTTCAGAGCAGCACTTTCTTTTTCTTTGACTATTAACGTTAGTTTTAATATTGTTAGAGAAGTTATATTTTCTCTTGTATTTAGAAGAATTGCATAGGAAGTTTTTGGTTATAATTTGGAGTTGCAACTTGCAATTAGCCAGGCTTGAGCAAGAGTTGACCCCAGCCCATGGGTAGCACTGTGGGGGAACGATTCGGGAAGGGCCCGGCCTGGCTTGGCTTCAGGCTGATAGATGCTAGCCCGGTGGCCCAAAATAACAAATTTTGGACTCGCAGCCTGGCCAAACTGGACTGACTAAGTACAATTTCATTATTTTTAGGCTAAGAAACTATTAATAACATTGTACAAAATAAATTAATAACATATAATACATAAATATTTTTTAATATGTTACAACAACATCATAAACACATGGAGAGAGAGAAAGAGGAGTTTGTTTTGCTCCTACAATTTCTAGTAGATTGATCTAGCATGTGTGAAACAAAACAAACAAAA
Source organism: Tetracentron sinense (assembly GCA_015143295.1). Classification (NCBI taxonomy): domain Eukaryota; kingdom Viridiplantae; phylum Streptophyta; class Magnoliopsida; order Trochodendrales; family Trochodendraceae; genus Tetracentron; species Tetracentron sinense. Next base: position 31,212,902 of record CM026562.1, read on the forward strand.
AAACCTAAAATATCCACGTCACCACACACAAAGATTGCTTCCCATGCACATGAGAACCCATATCATTTGAAAATGACTGAAATATCCCCTCTTACAAGTGTTAATGACAAGTACACCCCTCTAACATGGGTTTTTGCAAAATGGAAAAAATACGCCTAATTCGGAAAGGACCCCTCTTCAATGTGTTCCCTCTTACATAGTTACATGTGTCTCTTCCATATTCTTTTTGTCAAATGTCAAAAATACCTCTCCTACATGTAAGATGAAAAAAGTACCCCTTTTACACTTTTTTCCCAAATGAAGAAAGAGTCCCTCTATAATTGTGTTTTCCCAAATGAAAACAAAAAAACGTATCTTTCATGTGTTTTCCTAAACAGAAAAATCACTCTTACGCGTGCTTCTCCAAAATGACACAAAATACTCCCTCTTTATGCGTCATTCCCAAATGGCAAATATATATCCTTTCAGGTGTTTTTCCTACCTATAAATGGCAAATATATCTCCTTTCAGGTGTTTTTCCCAAGTAAAACAAATTATACGTGCTTTTCCCAAATGACAAAGATAACCCTTGTACATGTGTTCTTACCATAGTTCAAAAACTCGAAAACTCGACTCGAAAGTTAGTTGGGTCGAGTAACTTGGAAAACTTGAAAAAAAATTGACTCGTCCGACTCAGAAGTATATAGATATACATATATATATAATCAAACATAGATAAAAAAAATTATATTGCAAAATAATTTCTACTTTTCTATTGCAAACTTACAAATTTAAAACAATCCTAAAGTAATTGTAATGCTAAAGCCTAAAATAAATCCTAATTTCATAATTAGAATCTTTCTCTTCTCCTCGAATGAGACCTTGATATGGTTTGAACGAGATTTTTAAGAAAAGACATATATGTCCTAGAGTGAGTCAGCCGAATCTTTCGAGTCGAGTAACTCGGCCCAACTCAACTGAGTCACTCGAGTTACTCGGGTAAAAGGGAGCTATCAAGTTTTTTGGGCGAGTCGACCCGAAACTGTATTGAGACGAGTCAACTCGGCCGAGTTTTGAGTCGACTCGCCGAGTTTTTAAACTATGGTTCTTACCAAATGATGAAAACACTTCCTCTTTTTCTAAATAACAAAAATACCCCCTCTTTCATATGTTTTCTAAGTGGTGAAAACCCCACTTTTGCACTTGTTCCAAATGACAAAAATATCCCATATTTTACATGTTTTTTCCAAAATAATGAAAATATCCCTCTTATGTGTGTTCTCCCCGAATAATGGAAATGCCCCCTTTTTAAATGTGTTTTTCCCAAATAATGAAAACTAGCTAAAAAACACGCAATGAAAAAAAAAAATTAAGGATAAATAATAATATGATAGAACCCAAATTAAACAATTTTTATAAAAATGCAAAAATACATATTCTTCTATTGATTATTTTTTTAAAAAAATTTAATAAATAGGTATTGATTTATATCCCTATATTCTTGTTTTCCACAACTTTGAGTTTTAACTTTCAAAAAATCAATAATTAATTGCAATACCAACAAATAAGGAATAAAGATTCCATAATAATGTTAGCCAAGTAAAAGAATAAAGACCCCAATAATGATCCGGCAGCAATGCATGGACGTAAATAATATAAGGAAAAAAAATGAAAATCATATATGATATAGTTTAGAATTATGTCCACATAATGAGTCTGGTTATATAGCCGTCCTTAGTGAATCCCCTTTGCCTAGACATTACCATGATGCTTGGAATACACAGATCGAAATCCATGAAAATTTTGGCTGGCAGGTTGTCAGTATGGTTAAAAAAGTACACCTTACCAATATGGTTGAAGAACATGTGCGGGGGTCGCCAAACTTAAGGGCTACTGATCAGAGAATGTAATTAACCAGGTAGTTGTAATCATCTAATTTAGTTCACTTTTTCACCTAAGCAAATAACATGGACTCATAAAAAAGAAGATTATCTCATCATAAATTGGTTAAAAAAAAAGATTATCTCATCACAAATTGGTTGGGTTCAACGTTTACCTGGGACTGGGAGTTGATACACCCACCCCCCTTATCTTTCCCCTTCTCCTTCCTTCCTTCCCCTCATTTCTCCCACACGTTCTCTCCTCGCCTTCTCTCTCTCACCCATTCAAAATCACCAACCACCTCAGTCCATCATCTCTGCACGAAGTAGGACTCAGAGGTATTTCACTCATCTGAGCAATTTCTTCCCCCACTTTTTTTGGAGTACATCACTCTTTCATTATGACTTTGCAGTTTGCAGTCCCTCCACCAATCAAAAGTTGACAAGGATTTCCCTCAAACCACTCTAGTTTTCTAAAACCATTAATCGCCAGATTGAAACCGTTTTTCTTATCTCTATGCCAGTTTTGGCTATTCCTATGTAAAGCTTGTGTGTGTGTGTATATATATATATATAATAGAGAAATGCATATATGCAAAGAGAGATAGAAAGAAACCCACGTGAATTCTCAGAAATCTCTCCCTTTTTGGAATCAATACCACAAAAGTGCTATTAATTACCCAATCAAATCGCCCCAGAACATACAGAGTGCTATTAATTACCCGATCAAATCGCCCCAAAACATACAGATCTCTCATTACGGCAAGAAAGTCGTTTCCTACAATCTCCCAACATGCACTATAGAATTCAATGGTGAACCCATTTGGCCCAAGAGCCTTGTCCCCAGCTATATCTCTAAGAGCTCTCACTACCTCCTCCTCAAATGGTTTCTCCAAACCCTCTCTTTGCTCCTCTTCCAGGCTCTCGAAGGTGAGACCATCAAGTTGCGGTCACCAATGTTCTTTTTCCTTATACAAATCGTGGTAGAGAGAGAATGCACTATCCGCAATTTCTACGGCCCCCTCTCGCCACTAGATATGAAATTGCTCTTTCGATGGAAATGGGTCATCCGATGAAAGAATTTTGTATTCCGATCTCCCTCCTTGAGCTAGCGAACTCTAGCCTTCTGTTTCCAACAGATTTCCTCCAGTTTCACCGTTTGAAGATACGCCATCTTCTTGGCTTCCTTTGCCTGGCTTTCCTCATCCGAAAGGGATCTAGATTCTTCGACTATGTTCAGTTCACCGATGTCCTGAAGTAATGTAGTAAGTCTGGTGTGGACATTCCCGAACACATCCCGATTCCATTCCTATAGAAAACAAAATCAATCGCAAAGTGACGTTCTCGAAGAGAAGGGCATCGTTTTATATCTCAATTCTGCAAGCAGCAGCATGCCACGTAGATTAATGAGATAAATTTGCCAATGAGGCCAGTGTGTTCATTTTAGATATACTGATTTTTTTTCTATATCGAACATCTCTGATATCTTGTCCATAATCCCATCCCTGCCAACTCGAAATTTAGAACTTTACAGCCGAAGATTTTGAAGATACTTTAGATAGAAAAATAATTCTTGAGAAAGTCGAAGAGCTTAGGTGATCCAAGGTGTATCCAGATTTATTTTTGATCGATAAGTAAGCACCATATAGGCATATATTAAACACGAAGAGGCAATACAAAGGCAAAAAGGAAAAGAAAGAAAAGGGAAGAAGAGTTTACAAGTACATAAACTCAACCCGAAAAGCCCCCAGGCAACCAAAACAATCTGATCATCCCAACACTTGCCAATGAGCCTCTACATCGAAATGAAGTCCTGCCCATTCCAAAACCACCATACGGATCCTCTCACATATACGCTCCACTGAAGAGGAGGAATCATCAAAAACTTTGAGGTTTCTCTCCTTCCAAATCATCCATGATATAGCCCCCAGGAGCACCGCCCAACTCGTGATGTAGGACGAAGGAAGAATGATGCTAGATTATAATAAAGGGAATACGAAGTTTAAAGAGAAATGAATTAAGAAGAAAGAAAGAAGAGAAGTAGAGTCTCACTACTTCTATGGAATACCTAGAATTGGAGTCTCACCAATTTAGGCACCCGAAGATGGAGTCACACCACCAATGCAAGGAGTCACACCTTACTTAAAGAAGAACTTTCATTCACTTCAATTCTATCATGCTTACATTGCCATAGGGTCTTCTATTTATAGGCATTAATAGAACATTCTACATAAAAGCTAAGACATTAAGATTCTAGAACCAACTAAGAACTCTTGGACTTTCTAGACCTTTAGGTTTTCTAGAATATTCTAAATGACTCTTGACTATCTAGAGAATATTAAAAACTCTTAACTTTCTAGAAAACTCTTTAGACTTGACTTTCTAGAAAGTTTTTGACATTCTAGAAATTCTTTAATAACTTTTTTGGCTTTCTAGAGTATTCTATCAACTTCCAAAAAGAGTCTTGGTCTTTCTAGAAGACCCCATTAATGTATGGCTGAATTTTCAGATTTGTGGGCCCATTACTCGCCTCCCTAGCACCATCCACATTCATCTTCGTTTAATAAGATAAGAAGTTAAGAAAGGAGGAGGGAAAGACCCAGCCAACCCCCACTCGGGAAAGAAAGAAACCCCAAATCGCAAACACGATAGGACGGTGTAATAAGAGATGGTTCACGGACTCTTCTGCTTGAAGGCACAAAAAACAACGGTTGGCCATCCTCCACCCTCTACTTTGTAGGTGGTCACATGTTAGAATTTTATTCAACACCGCATTTCATACGAAAAAAGATACATTTGAATGGATGCTAGGATTCCACACAATCCTATGAGGAAACAACCCAGATGGCACATGATACAATGAATGTAAGTATGTAACAGTGATCTTACCGAGAACCGACCATGGTTGTCTCTAGCCCACAGGTCACATCCTACTGTCCCTAATCTCGGCACATGGGTAGATCGAAGATACACGCTCTAAGAGTTGAGCCATATCCTCAACTTCCAAATCGTTCAAGTCCCGACGAATCCTCGGACACCACACCACCTCCTCCCCCGACCCCTCATAAGACTCCACTACTAATGTCTTCCTATCAGATGCTAACATGGACAAGTTGCTAAAGTCATCCTTCAGCTTAGAGCCCCCACACCACACATCCGACCAAAACCTAACCTCTAACCCCTGACCCCCTCCAAACCCATTTTCTAAGGTGTATCCAGATGGAAGCCGGACAACTTCGCAACCTACAGACTGGGGTTTTTCATTATCTAGTTTTTTTTCTTCAATAAATTCAAATTAAGACATAAACCTTTTGCTTTTTTTCTATTGAAATTCATTCCATTAGGGGCAAGCCCAGGGTTGTGAAAATAACTATTTTCACTTGCACAACAATAAGCTGGAAAAACATGCACCAAACCTTACTCATAAACTTGCAATGAAGGAAAGTGATTCACAAATTCAGCTCTCAATATCCATAGGAAACACATGGTATAATTTTCCTCCTATTGGTGAAATGCTCAGTCGTGGGAATTTTATCAAGCATGATCACAGACCGTCAATAAAATTAAAAAGAAACACTTTGGATGGAATAGTGGAACTATCATTAGAATCCCATACAAATTACCAAGCTCTACATGAATTTCTAAGTTGATCACCTTTTGATATTACATGTTTATATTTCATTGCAAATTATATTTTTCTACAAAAACTTAATACACCAATATATAGAATTGTATTATGTTCCTTCAATATATTTTCTTTAAATAATTCTATTATTATTTTTATTTAATCTTCTTTTTTGTGAAGACGTAATAGGTTTTAGTTAATGTTGTTAAAACTTTTCTTATATTATTTATCTTAGATAATATGTTGCTAGGTATACTGGATTTTTCGTGTGTATCACTTAGAATGAGGTTGAAACATGATTCATGTCCAACTCTATAGGTCTATATTCTTTGTGATTATAACTCATTACAAGGCCATGTCCACGATAAGTATCCACTATCACCCATCCACCCCCAGATACCAAGATCCGGATACTTTTGAACCATGATTCCAGCTGAGGGACGAGTAATCTACGAGTATAATAGTTTCTTTTTCCTTCCATTGCTCTAAAAGTTCATTGTCCTTTCACTGCCACACAATTGACTCTCAAGGCAACACACCCACTAGACTCCAAAACTACCTCTTTGCTAACACTCATATCTATCAGGAGGAAATGTCCTTGAATCTCATCCAATATTTTGTCCCACAAACTTTAGAAAGTACTTTTATGCCGTGTATTTATCAACTTACTTTTTGCAATGTTGTCTTTTAAGTCCTGAACATTCTTAGCTTCTTCCAATATTCTACATAGAGCTTTAGTGATCAACCAGTAAGCTTAGCCTAAAAGGAAAAAACAATAAACTGAAGGTAATTAAGCAATAACTGTTCTGACAATCTGTATGCTAAGTCCAGAGAGATGCAGGAATGATGTATATGTGGATAAGTGAAGAATCTCAATCTTTTTATAAGAACAACTTTCTCATGTGTCAGGAAAGTTAGTTCACGAGAACAAACACTACCTGGGAGGTGAAAGCAAGATAACCACCACGGAAGTCAGGCCTCACAGTATGGTCATTGGCACTGCAATTGCAATTGTGAATTTTAACAAAAATAGAGACCAATAAAGCAAATTGAATATGAGATGAAAATCAAAACATTTGAAACCAGGTTTCAGCACATAAGACTAAGATAAGTACTCTCAGGCAGTGTTCAGATAAGTGGTAGAGGGCACAAAATTTACATATGGGGCTCAACCCTTGTGAGGAGCAGGCTAAATCCCTATCTTCATGGATTTCAACTTCGTGAAAAATGCGGGAAAGGTGGAACAACCAGGCTCATGTTCGCAATTCCCCCCATTACCAAGCATGAAACTAGGTGGTTTTTTTACCCTTATCCAAGCACTCTTCAACATCTATAATTTACAAACAATAAGCAATATATTCTAGACTACGTCAACATTGACCATGTTATAGTAGTACACCAGACAAACAAGATATCTTGAAGATAAATCAGATCAGGATATATAAACAAGGGGGAAGTTGATTATGAACCTGAAATCTCTTATGTGCAACTCATAAATGCTGATGTCAGAGAAAGAAGAAAGATCAGGTTTTTCATCTGCCAATTTATCCCATCCCTCAGGTTTTAAAGTATCACAATCAAGATCGACCAACAATGTCCGCCTGCCATCTGATGAGAGCCTGCTCCAACGAGATGAAAATATGAACATCATGTGCACATATGTATGTATGTATGCATGCAAGTACATATATATGATATCAGGAGATAGGAATGGCTAAAAATTTAGAATATAGAAACATATTAGCTATTGTCAGATCAGTGTATTACTGAGAAATACCCTCTTGCGTATGGATCATTTGCTGTGCACGTTTCAATATGCAGGGTGCTTGGGTGGTAGACAGAGACTTTATACACATAATAACAGCCTTCCCAACTCTTTGGTCCATTAGCACACCAAACACCATTGACCTCGACAAGCTGGACAATTTCTAGGGGATCGCCACCTGATGGATCCCTATAAATGCAAGCATGTACTACCTGGTTTCACATATATATAAGAACTGGCCAGGTGAGTTCAATAATAGGAGAGAGAGAGAGAGACTAAATTTCACAGGAAGATTTTATACTTGAGCTGTAGGAGCCCAAAGGTAAAGTGACACAGCTTCTTTTGTAAACACAGCGCCAAGCGGACCACTATATGAGAATAATTCGTCTAGGATACCAGGTAGCTGCAAACCAGTAGTATTGCTGCATTTCCCATCAGCTGTATAAAAGAAACCCTAGTCATTATACGTCAAACTGGTAATATTTCAAAATTAATGATGATGGCAGATGGAAGGATATGCATTTGCAGTAATCTAGAAAAGTTATTGGGTGCTATCATACACGAAGAATGAAAACAGAGACCCATGAACATTCACTGGTTCAGTGAAGGTTGTTCAGAATAAACCAGCCCAGCAATGGGATCTTTAACTAGTTGACCAGTTACTAAAAACAAAAGGAAAACGGTAAGATTATGTTGATATATAAAGGACGAAAGTTCACATGACGAGAAATATAAATATAGAGTTATATTTATATACACACAAACATATATATATACCTAATTTGTAAGACAGGTAAACATCTATATAATCTACATTAGTTCAGTTCCCATTAACATATTTTTCATGGATAATAAGATCAAATGTATATATATGAAAAAACTGTTAGGGGAGTTCACTGATCGATGAACAAAGAGAAAAAAACAAAAAATTGTATAGTCGAATACATATAGCTTGCATCTCTAAAAAGGAAATACACATTAGAATCACTCTTGATCAAAACCCACACCAAAAGACAATCTAATATGATGCGGGTGATGCGCCCGATGGAGAAAACTGATCCATTGAACACACTCCTATTCCTTTCCTCCCATACACCCCAACAGAGGTACCCGGGATCAGTCTCTAGTGGACCAACTGAGGAACATCAAAATCCTCCACGAACCAGCTATGGAACAAATCACTGAAAGCAGAAGGGAACACCCACACTATCCCAAGCTGAGATAGAAAGTGCCCCCAAATCCTTTGACTAGAAGACAATGAAGTAACAAATGAATAACTTATTCCCTTAAGATATGCAAAATAAATAAAATTGATCGGGCAAATTCCATCCTCTGTCTAAGGTTAGGGTTTTGTCTCGATACATTATCCAGATTAATAACTCGATCTTGGATGGAATATCAGAATTCCACACTTGTAAGGAAAAGAGGTACCCTAACTACCAACTTTAGCCTTGAAAAAACGATCTCACAATGAACAGCTCATTCCTCTCTCTAGATCACAGTCTCCTATTACCAATCCCTAGTCCCTGTAGTAGGGGCTGTGACAACAAACTTAGGAGATGGAGGATTAAACAACTATACTTAATACATAAACATAACCGGTTATATATATATATCATCTACCAAATGGAAAACAAAGGCGGGAACACTTTGCAAATTACACTAATAGCCAATTATATAATTATATTAAATAATAAACAATGTCTGTGAATATGAAAGTCTTATGACCCACTTATAGCTAATCGTTTTTAAATAGATTCATCCATGCTTCAAAATATTAATTGCATCATACTTTGAGCATGAAAGTTCAATGGTCATAGATCACAAAATTCAACTAAGAAAACTTTAAATCCCATTCAGGTAATTCATGACCCATTCAACTTTCTAATGTGATGTAAGACAGAAAATTCTGAATTTATTTTCTTTCTAAAAAAAATAAAAGCTATATGTGCCTCTGAAAATATTTTTACAACTTAGCCGAGTCTTTGAGTCACTTCGAATCTTGCAAAACTCGTCCAAGTTATGTCGTTTTGGCATTTTAATGAGTTTATTCATTTTTTGACTTGTTTTTTTGTCTAAAACCAGTTGACTAAGGCCACTCATGAGTCAGCTCAGAAAATATTCCAACCTTAGTTCAATTTTATGGCACTAATATGCCTCCCCAAGATGCTGCATTTCCTTGATTCATTGAAAGTCTTGCATATGTTAATGCACTATATGCTATCAATGAGCCTTAAAACCGACAAAGTTTCTCAAAAAATGGTTGATGTGGGAAAGAAACTCATGCATGTCAATATTGCCAATGCTCTTTTTTTTACAAGTAAATCTCATGTCATTCGTTATTGCCAATGCTTCAACTGTGTGAAGCTTTTGGGCATTTACCCAGAGGAATAGAAATGGTTTCAATACTAATGGTTGACTGATGAGGTGCACTGTTCAAAGTGCTTAAAGGATAAAATGTAGGATCCCTGTTTTCATATATCCATTGGTGTGCAGTATTCAAGAGAATGACTAAGAAAAAAACAAAAGAGACGAACACTTACAATCAAAAGAAGCAACTGCTAACTGGCATTTGAGGAGGCTTTTGGCATCAAAAGCAAGAGGGACTTTGAAAGCTCTATAATTTCGAATATGAGGGAATTTTTCAGTCACCTGAAACAATATACAAAGATATATAGAAGAAACCAGTCAAATATCAGTTATTCTTTAAATTTTACTAAGGGTCCCTTCTTTTGCTGAGACTTATAAAGTCCGGCACTTTGCAAGTTCTATCATATAACAATATGCATTTTCTTTTGAGAACTAGGTGTATCGTGTTTTTCATCTTTTGGATTGCAATTCCCGTAAGACTTCAAATGCAGCAAAATGAATTACTTCAAATCTCATAAAAATGATAAGACTTCAAATCTCGCGATGGTAAGAATTAATTTTGTTAGAAACCTTGACAAAGTCACTCAAGTTTCCTAAAAACTACCATGACAAAGTGCAAAGTGCCAAACTTTATAAGTCTCAGCAAAAGAACGGACACTATCAGTGTGTTTGTTTGAACTTTGAAAAGAAAGAGAGTGAGAGAAAAGAAAACAAAATAAAAGAAAAAGAAAAAGGAATGAAACTTCAATTTTCTTTCAAAAGAACCATCAAAAGATAGAGAAAATTTTTGAGAGAAAGTTATTGTGCAGTTGTCACTATTGACAAAGTGCAAGAAAAGGAAAGTGTGTTTTCTTGCACACCGAACAGTATGAAATTGTAAGAAAACTCACTTTTCTTTTACTTTCCCTCACTTTCTCGCCAATCGAACTCAGAAGAGATTTTTCATTTTATGAAACTAGGAACAAGGGGGTCATTTTTAAGCAAATCACAACAGACCCCACAACCACAATCGCCATTACAAATATTCATAAAACTATATGTTGCCCGGTAATAACCAATGGCCATACATTTGCTGGTAGCCCGCTATTGTCTTCCTCAAGCTTGATTTTCACATCCTGGCCTGATAGCATAGAAATAAAGTGCGGCATCATAATCAACGAGAATAAACTTATTGACATGTCATGCAAATGTTTCATCATATACAGCACCACAAAGATCTTCTATGAAATATCCAAAAAACCTTTCGCCTAATTGAATTGAACTAATTCACGATCAAACGAACTAGAATTAAAGACCGTGATAAGATTTTCAGGATTCAAACCTAAAATCCCTTCATTCGTCGGGACTAAGCTCGCAGTTTTACTAGCATAAAGATAGCAAGAACCATCTCCGAGATCGAAATTCCAGGCAATTAGAGATCTAGTAACCCAATACGCTCTCGAATACAACAAGCTACCCAGAAACTGCAACAGATTAAGAAACAAAGAACACCATTTTCAAGCAGAATATAAGCTTATCCAAATCAAAAAACAGTAATTCAGTTACAGATTGGATTGGATTGATAAGAATCAAAGAAAGAGAAACCTGTTGTGATGAGATGTCCACCTCAACGGCCATGGATGAGCAGCGAAGGGGTTTTCTGGTTAGGGTTTTGGAAGGGAATTGAAGAGAGGTTGAAGGTTTGGTAATGGGGTTTGAGCCAAGTTGGATAGACGAAGAGAGGGCGTGAGAGTTCATCGAGGGAGGGAGAAAGTTGGAAGTGGAAAAGATAGGGAGGACAGAAAGGGAAGAGAATAAAAGAGACATGGTCCACCCGGGAGGTTCTTAGTTCTAACTTCTAACGGTCGTCTCTTTCGCTGCTTTTTCAGGTCATTTTGATGCCTGCTGCTTTTTCAGATCGCATTTTTTTATCCTTTTCCACTTTACCACTTCTCTAAGCAGAAAAATTGGGAATTGGGAATTTGGAAGGGATGATGGTGACTGTTAATGGGCCTGATATTCTGATTGGGCCTAGAGTTTAAATAATAGGAATGAGGCCAAATCTGACTTGGGCCCAAGAGAGGCTTCAAGAATTTTGCCCAACCCCCACCAATAGATTTGTCTACAAGCCCAAAACCGGCTTGGCCCACCAACACCATATCTTGCCATGCAAAAACCTATATTCAGCCCAATCCGGCTTATTATTCAAGCATTGGAGTAGAGGAATGCTAATCCCACATCGGAGTGGAGCAATGCACAACGTAATTGGCACGTATAAGAACAAGAGTAGCAGCTTGTTAGCCAATCACCCAATCAGAATGTTGCACGTGTAATTATGGGATAAGGTTTAAAATCCCGGTTTCGTTCCCATCCCTTGATATCGATATACTTGTAATTTTCGGAAATGCAAATTTCTGCCAAGATATCAGAAATTTTGGGTGAAATTTCAAAATTTCGTCAAAATCTCATAAACTTATTTTTAAATAGTTTTTTTTATTATTATTTTCTGAAATATTTCAAAATATGTCGAAATATTCTAAAATATTTCAAAATTTTCAGAAATTATGTGAAATTTTGAATAAAAATATAATTTATTTTAAAAATAAAAATATAATAATAATATATTAAATTTTAATAAAATATTATTTTTTAGAAATATTCTAAAATTTTGGCCAAAATATTCAAAATTTCAAGCAAAATTTTGTGAAATATTAAGAATATATTTAATTTAATAACATATTTTAAAAAATGGGATTTTTGAAATTTTGTCGATAAATCCAAAATTTTTGAAATTCGGATTATGGTTGGAGAACCAAAATTGTCGAGATTTTCGAAACTTCAAACCATGTTGTGTGATACTATTTAACAACTTTAGTTACGGGGTTGTCAATGGGTTGTGTTGGGGTCTGTCCAAGCACGTTCCTCACTTGTAAGGGTCTGACCCAAGTCTTTGCATGGCCTAAATTGACTAGGCCCAATGTCACGGCCCACTCACTTAGGCATTTCACTTAGTAGGAATATACAGTATAAAGGGCTTGTATATATGCTGTAGGAGGCTTGTATATACTATAGAGATTCTAGAAGTAGAAATATGTAGAAGCTTGTCTAGAAGCTTCCTAGAGAAGAGGTGGTCGAATTGTCTAGAACAAGGAAGGTTCTAGATAGATTCTAGAGATTTCCTTGAAATAAGATGATAGAGAGTTCTAGAACTCTAGAACTCTCCCTTAGGGCCTATAAATAGGAGGTGTCTCCTCATTTGTAAAGCATCCAAGAATTGTAGAGCAATCTTGTGAATAATCTAAGTGTTTAAGCATTCTCCTAGTGTGTGTTCTTCTCTCCTTGTTCTTGAGAAGCTAGTTTGATAAGGCTTACTCGGTCTTGAAGGCTTAAGCTATCGAGTGCCGCACGGTCGTGATCGGGTTGAAGAATTGAGGCCGTGACACCAAGCCCTACCCTCAGGGCTAAGGTTGAGCCTGAGCTTGAAAAGAAAATAAATAAATAAAATTTGTCGTGACATTTATCATTTTTTTTTCTTAACCACCACTGGCTGCAGTCCTTTTAATGGTATTTTGGTCTCTGAAGAAATTTGGATGTGTTGAGGAAAAAAAAAAAAGGTTTGTTGTGCGGAAACCCCCAAGTATAGAATCAACAACAATGGTAAAGTGATAATAGCAAACAAAAATACACACTACAAAGCAAGGTATAAGTGGTTCGGCCTAAAAGCCTACATCCACGGTCGAAGCAATCAAGTAAACTTCACTAATTTAAGAGAAGATTACAAACAAATGAGAAGAACCCACAATGAAGATCAAACCCAAGAAAAGCTCACAATGCTCTCTATCACACAAGTCTTCTTGTTCTCTCAACCCTTACCCAAGTTTTATGCTAATTTCTTTGCTTAACCTAATCCTAATCCTCAAAACACTCTTTTTATAGCTTTAAAAAAGGTCCAAAAACAAAAGGAAACAACTCCCTACCGAATTAGGAGTTTCCAAAACAGAAGTAGAAATCAAAAACGCCAACCACTGGATCCTGCTAGCGGAGCGGTTTGCAACAACCTCAAAGCCACTCAATTTCGTCAACCTTTGCTCAAGCAGCCATCAACGCCCACCCAAGCAGATTTCCACAGTAGTTGCGCCTCTGAAACTGCAAACTCATAAAAAAAATCCACCGCTTGAGCGGCCATTAGCTCCACCCAAGTAGTTGGCCCCTGATTTGAGCCAATAACCACAAATCTCCACCTTGGCGAGAATCCCGCAAACATCATTCGATGTGCCAACTCGATTTCACCGACATAATTCAAACCGAATACAAGACTCCATCTTGCCAAACTTGGAGTAAGTCTAAGCAACTCTTAGACTTCTTTTCCCAAACTATTTCACCATATTGCGAAAGATGTGGAGTCTTGGGCTCCACCTACAAAGCATCATCGAAACTGAATGTCATATATTCAGAACTCTCCATGTCCGAATGCATACTTTGTTTGTTTGCCAAAACTCACATCTCCTTTTTTGAACTAGAATTAGGAATGTAAGCACCCAATTTTTACACTCTTCCTTAACCATGGTTAACATCATTAACCATGATCATCCTTAGCTGAGTCCCCATTCAAAGCCCAAAACCTTTGGCAAAAACCCTAAACCCTAGACCATACCCTAGGTAAACCTAAACCCTAGACAATACCCTAGGTAAACCCTAAGCCCTAACCCTAAACCTTAGGCAAAAACCCTAAACCCTAGCCCATACCCTAAGTAAGCCCTAAACCCCAGACCAAGGTATGCCCTAAACCCTAAAAAAAAACCCTAAACCCTAGGCAAAACCCCAAAATCCAAACCTCTACGGGCTCAAGGCCCATTTCAATTTAAGAACCTAAGCCCTAGACCTAACCCTAGGCTAACCCTAGGTAAACCCTAGATCTAACCATAGGCCTAGCCCTACTCCAAACCCTAGTGCAAACCCTAGGCTAAAAACCCTACGGGCTCAAGGCCCATTTCAACTAAAAAAACCTAAACCCAAGACCAAACCCTAGACTAACCCTAGCTAAATCCGAGGTCTAACCCTAGGTAAACCCTAGACCTAACCCTAGGCCTAGCCCTAATCCAAATCCCAGTCTAACCCTGGGTTACAGCTCCACGGGCTCAAGGCCCATTTCAAGTCCCAAAACTCCAAACCCGTGGCTAAAACGCATCTTTGGGCCCAAACATGGGCCCACAAGGCCCAACCACAGTGGGGCCCACCTGCCTTTTCAAATTTTGAATTTGGGAGCCAACTCCAAATAGGGCAAAGCCCTCCTTTGCTTTAGCCCACATGTGTGAGGGTTAGGGCCCAAAATGGAAAAAAAGAAAAAAAAAAAAAAAACCAAACAAGGTAACTATTCATCGTCTTCTTCACTGAAGACGTGCACAACAACTGCACCTGCTGCCCTGACTCCTTTCTTAGGTGTCTCTCAAACCTAGGATAATCCCTATCCTACCCCCACGGTTCTCCTCCATCCTCTATAAAAGAACCACCACCACCATATCAAACGGGGACTTCTCCACAAAAAAAAAAAAACTGCTCCCATTCGGTCAACCCTTCGACACCCTACTCAACCTTTGCCTTAGTCCTAGGCAGCCTCTCAGGCCCTCCACGGAGCTACCCTAACCCCTGTGTAGCCCCCATTAGCTTCCCCAGGTTGAATTCCAGTTGTGCTCAGCCAGCCACTGCCACCTGCAGCTGCAGCTGCACCACCGAAGGTCCACAGAGGGTAAAACCCCCTCTCCTTTTGCTTTCTGTTACAACCTAATGTAAGGACCCCTGGTCCTATTCGAGGGGTCCATTTTTAGTCAATCACCCAATCAGAATGTTGCACGTGTAATTATGGGACAAGATTTGAAATCCCGGTTTCATTCTCATCCCTTGATATCGATATACTTGTAATTTTCGAAAATGCAAATTTCGGCCGAGATATTCGAAATTTTGGGTGAAATTTCAAATTTTCGGCAAAATCTCTTAAACTTATTTTTAAATAAAAATTTAATTATTACTATTTTAATAATATTTTGAAATATTTCAAAATGTGCCGAAATATTCTAAAATATTTCAAAATTTTCAGAAATTATGTGAAATTTTGAATAAAAATATAATACTAATATATTAAATTTTAATAAAATATTATTTTTTAGAAATATTCTAAAATTTTGGCCAAAATATTCAAAATTTCAGGCAAAATTTTGTGAAATATTAAGAATATATTTAATTTAATAAAATATTAAAAAACGGGATTTCTGAAATTTTGTCAATGAATCCAAAATTTTTGAAATTTCGGTTATGGTTTGAGAACCAAAATTGTCAAGATTTTCGAAATTTCAAACCATGTTGTGTGATACTATTTAACAACTTTAGCTACAGGGTTGTCAATGGGTTGTGTCGGGGTATGTCCAAGCCCATTCCTCACTTCTAAGGGTCTAGCCCAAGTCTTTGCATGGCCTAAATTGATTAGGCCCAAGCCCTACCCTCAGGGCCAAGGTTGAGCGTGAGCTTGAAAAGAAAATAAATAAATAAATTTTGTCGTGACATTTATCATTTTTTTTTCTTAACCACCACTGGCTGTAGTCCTTTTTTATCGAATGGTATTTTCGTATCTGAAGAAATTTGGATGTGTTGAGGAAAAAAAAAAAGAGGTCTGTTGTGCGGAAACCCCCAAGTATCAACAACAATGGTAAAGCGATAATAGCAAACAAGAATACACACCACAAAGCAAGGTATAAGTGGTTCGGCCTAAAAGCCTATGTCCACGGTCGAAGCAATCAAAGTAAACTTCACTAATTCAAGAGAAGATTACAAACAGATGAGAAGAACTCATAATAAAGATCAAACTCAAGGAAAGCTCACAATGCTCTCTATCACACAAGTATTCTTGTTCTCTCAACCCTTACCCAAGTTTTATGCTAATTTCTTTGCTTAACCTAACCCTAATCCTCAAAACACTCTTTTTATAGCCTAAAAAAAAGTCCAAAAACAAAAGGAAACAACTCCCTACCGAATTAGGAGTTTCCAAAATAGAATTAGAAATCAAAGAGCCCGACCACTGGATCCTGCTAGCGGAGCGGTTTGCAACAACCTCAAAGCCACTCAATTTCGTCAACCTCCGCTCGAGCGGCCATCAATGCCCGCCCAAGTAGAGTTCCACAGTAGTTGCGCCTCTAAAACTGCAGACTCATAAAAAATCCAGTGACCATCGCTTGAGCAGCCATTAGCTCCACCCAATTAGTTGGCCCCAAATTTAAGCCAATAACCACAAATCTCCACCTTGGCCAGAATCCCACAAACATCATTTGATGTGCCAAATCGCTTTCATCGACATAATCCAAACCGAATACAAGAGTACTCCATCTTGCCAAACTTGGAATAAGTCTAAGCAACTCTTATACTTCATTTCCCAAACTATTTCACCATATTGCGAAAGATGTGGAGTCTTGGGCTCCACCTACAAAGCATCATCAAAATTGAATGTCATATATTCAGAACCCTCCATGTCCGAATGCATACTCTGTTTGTTTGCCAAAACTCGTATCTCCTTTTTCAAATTAGAATTAGGAATAATAGGGGCTTTCTTTGCCTTGAATGATCCACCAGAAACTGTGTTACCTCGCAACACATACACTTTCTTTTTTCTTTTGTCTATCATTACAATCAAAGCTCTCTTTCAAACCTTTAGCACTCCACCTTGTGCATAGAATTTGCACCCTTAGGAATCTAAATGGCTCAAAGTGATCAGATTTTTCTTCAAATCTGGAACATGTATCACTCCGGTCAATGTCCTAACTACACCATTGTGCATTCTGATTTTGACTATCCATATTCCAAGAATCTTGTAAGGTGTGCTATTACCCATTAAGACAATGCCGCCTTCAACTTTGTTGTATGTAACAAATCAGTCCCTATTTGGACATGCATGATAGGAACAATCTGAATGAAGAATTCACTTGTTCTTAGACCAATCCTTAGTTGTAGTAACTGAAAGGGCCATAGGATCACAGACCGAATCATTAGAATCTTCATCAGCTACATTGGCTGTATTAGAGGATTTTCTTTCCTCTCCCTCCTCACTTTTATTTATACGGTAATATGGAGTTATATGCCCTTTCTTATGGTAGTAATAACACTCAACATTTTTGAATGATTTGGATCCCTTTCTAGAACCGTTACCCTTTGTCTTTCCCTTCACTAGTAAAGTCTGCTCTTGACTTTCACTAACTTGCGCACTCTTTCTCAATTCATTAGAGAGGAGAGTGATAGTAACATCCTTTAAGTTAATGACCTCCTTTCTGTAGAGTAATGTCGTAGCAACATGCTCAAACGAAAGAGCTAGGTAGGGAAGTTACAAGGGCTTTGTTCTCATCATCAAGTTTCACTTCAATGCTCATTAATTGAGCAACAATCTTATTAAATTCACTAAGATGGTTGAAAATTTTCATATATTCTACCACCCTAAGTTTATACATTTGCTTCGGATATAATCGGTCAGTGAGGGATTTCGTCCTGTACATGTAGAGGCTCTTTAACTTCAACCAAAGTCCTGAAGTCGTCTCCTCTTCGGGAATGTTGTATAAGACCTCATATGCTAAATATAGACAGATCACACTCATCGCCTTTAAATCAAAGTCTTCCCAATTTTCATCCTTCAGATTTCAGACTTTTTATCTTTTCAATTTAATGCTTTGTGAAAACCTTGTTGGATCAAGTCACGAACCTGATTTGCCATTGTCAACACCCCATTTTTACACCCCCTATAACTATGGTTAATTAATTTAACCATGATTAGCTCGGCTTAACCCTAGAGCTCGGCACAACCCCGGCCCAAAACCTGTGTGTTTTTATTTGCTTAGGCCTTAGCCCAAGGCCAAGCCATTGCTAAAATCTCAAGGGGCCGAAGTCCCTTCACCCATGCCTCAAGGCCCAAGCCCATACCAAAAAAAACCCTTCAATCCATACCCATGACCCATGACCACAAACCATACCCAAGATCCAAACCCATTAACCAATAGCATAATCCAGGCCAAGGCCAAGGCCGCCCAAGGGCCCAATTCATTTTGCCTTTGCATGACCCAACTAAACACTTTTTAGTGTTAAGATCAGGCCATCATAGGTGCCCAAGATGTGTCCCATGCCATTTTAGTGTAAGAATTCAAATTAAAGGTAGGCTGGCCACTGTTGCATGCGTCTGAGCCATCTCTGTAGTAACCAGTTTGACCATCCAATAGGCCCTCAACTCATTCACCTAACTCCCCCATATTACACTTATGCCATCACCCCCATCTCTCCATAAAATGCGACCTTTAACAGACCATTGAAAAGAAAAAACAGCAAAGAAATGAAAAACCAGCCTGTATCTCCTCCCCTACAGTCCTTGAAACCCACCTGAAATCACTCTCATGTAACTCTGAGATCACCTCGGAGTCGGCCTTTGTCCCTACTATCCACCTGAGCACCGTAGCCACTGTTGAAAGTGAAGATAGATGTTTGAAAAAAATTCTGCAAAACAGAAAAATCTGTTTCAGCCCCTACCCAAACGGAACCAGCCATCTTCTTCTTCTTCCTTTCTCCACCTCACCTGTACCATGGAAGAACCCTAACCTTTGGGCCGCCACCACATACCCCTGTCACGCCCCAGCTCTCCTTTCTTCACTCTCAATTGATCTTCTCCACTTCAAAAATCTGCTCCCATTCAAAACCAGCACCCTGTTCAACCTTGTTTCGCCCCGAACCAGCCCTAGTTCAGTCCATATCCGGTCCCAAGCAGCCACTTGTTCCACCTTTCTTCATCCTCAATTCGTTCAGTCCACTTTCCCATCCAAAACAATCCCCATTACAGCATCCTACTTGCCTTTTCGCAGTCCCCATTACAGCATTTTCCAATCCCAAAATAGCCTCGTGCACGCCCAGGTTAGCACCAACAGTTGGTCCATTTTCTCTCCAAGCTCGACCACCCATCCTTGCAGCATATCATACCTCCCGTCTCCACGCCACAACAGCTACGTCCCCAACTCCCACCTTTGGTTCGGCCTCGCATCCATTTCGCAAACCCCACGACTGTAGCAGGTGAGTTTTAGTTCTCTTCTTCTTCCCTTTTGTTAATCATAGCTTATTAATCTTTAGCTTGAAATGTTTCGTAGGTTATTTTCATTAGATTAGATTAGACTAGAATCTAGTTTCATTTTACCCATTAAGTTAACTAGTTTTATGTTTAATCATGCAAATCCCGATTAGTTAGGTTAATATTAACCACAGATTAGTGCAAAGCTGTTGGTGTGTAATCAGATCTTTTGTTAGTGTATCAAGTCTAGTTTGATTTTAGATTGAGTAAATACTTATAAGGTGCTTCTTTTCTTCTCTAGACTCTTAGTTTAGGCTGTAACCTAGTATAAAGTAGTTTCAATAGATCCCACAAGTTTTGGTAAAATCTAGTTTAGGATTAGTCTAGCTTGTTTAAGCAATGAAGTTTTGTTCTATAGTTTAGCTCAGATTTTACAAGTAGTTAGCCCAACCTGTTCTTTGCGAGGATAATGTTAGACTAAATCTGTTTTTCTTTAGTTTTAACTTATATTAACTCTTGTGTGAGTAGTCTGTTAGTTTACTGTTAACTTAGAGTAAATCTATGTTTTCTAGTTAGTTTAAGTTAGTTAAATTAGTATTAGCTATGAGTAAGTTAGCGTGAACTTTGGGTTAGTTAGATTAGTATTAAAACTTGACGTAAAATTTGTAGTTACCTTAGTATTAGCTATGAGTAACTAGGTTAGTGTTAACCATAGAATAGTCAGGGTTGATCTTTTAGGCCATTAAACATGAATTCTGAAATTAGTGGTTAAATTAGTTAATATTAAACCTGTTTTTTTGTTATTTAGTTTAGATTATTTTAAAATCCGTTGTAATCAATTCTTTAGGTTAGCTCTAAGCAATCTCTAATTCAACATAGATTAAGAAGAATGTGTTTCATTTAGTTTCAGCTTAATTTTAATTAGTTCAAGAATTTGACTTCCAGCTTAGTTCCTTATGCATTCCCTTAGGTAAATCTGATTTAATTAGTTTTTTTAAAGATTAGTTACCACCTAGACTAAATTGTTTTTTGTAGTTACCATAGATTAAAATTGATATGGGTTAGTTTCTTAGATTAGTGATAGTCTTTTAAAACCCTTTTAGCCAATTTTGCTTGGTTAGTTTAGTTTTGCAAATAACCCCTACGATAGTTTCCATGGGTTTAAAACTCTTTACTAGTCATTAGGGGACTCTATTAATCCTAGTCAATCAAACTCTCCTTAGGGTAATCCTTAAATAAATTCCAGAACCATGCCATTAGAGTAACCCTAAGTTAGTTTAAGCTCGTTGCTCTGCAACGAGCCTAAACTACTATCCAAAAAATCCCAAAAAAATCAGAAAAATTCAAAAAGATCAAAAAATCTGATATTGGACTTTTTAACTATGGGTTAATCACATTTCTTAACCCCGGTTAGCAACCCTAACCCTCGGTTAAGACACCCTGGGCCTACCAGGCCAAACCCTAGCCTATCGGGCTCATCCTTGGCCTACCGGGCCCAATCTCGGCCTACCGGGCCCAAACTAGCCTACCGGGCTTCACCCTCGGCCTACCGGGCCCAACCCTAGTCTATCGGACTTACCTTAGGCCTACCGGGTCCAATACCAAGCACTTGACCAACCCGGTCAACCACCCCTAGCCTCCCGGCTAGACCCTAAGCCACCCTTGGTGCACACACACACCCCCCTAGCCTTGGCACAGGCTCATGTGCCAGAACTACGCTCGGTCTGATCTCAGCCCTATGTGAGTACGTAGGCAGCCCAACTCGGGTTCGACCCTAGTCTAGGATTTTCTCATTCTTAGATTAGCATTATCTTAAATACTTAGGGCATTTGATTAAAACTGAGATTAATTTGGCTTAACCCTAGTAAGTAGGGAACCACTGAAAGTGGAAGTGCCGGGGTGCCTAACCCCTTCCCCGGACTTAACCGAACCTCTTACTCTGATCCCTGATCGCAGACCAAGACCTTATCCAAACGGAGAAACACTCGGGACTTATCCCTTCCGAATGAATAGGTGGCGACTCTTAACTCAACCCGTGAGATGCAAACCAGGGTTTCCCCGAAACCCGCGCTCACAGCCATAACCCAATGTTTTTTTTACTTCTATTGAATTTTTCCACTTTGAATCTAGAACTCGTAACCTTTGTCGTCATTCTAAAATCTATAACTCTGATACCAATTTGTTGTGCGAAAAACCCTTAGTATAAAATCAACGACAATGGTAAAATGATAATAGCAAACAAGAACACATACCACAAAGCAATGTGTAAGCACCCAATTTTTACACCCTGCTCACCTAAAGCCTGGACCTAAACTTAGGTCTAACTCTAGCCTAACCCTAGCCTAAGCCCTAGGCAGAGTCCCATGGGCTCAAGGCCCATTTCAAGTCCAAAATTCAAAAAAAAAAGAAAAAAGGATAAAACCCTGTTTTGGGCCCAAGCATGGGCCCGCTAAGCCCAACCCAAGTGGGACCCATTTCACTCATTTTAAAATTCAAATTTTGGAGCCAATTCTCAAAATGGCAAAACCATTTTTGCCTTCCCCACATGTGTGGTGGTTAGGCCCCAAAAAGTAAACAAAACAAAAGTTTACAATTCAAAATAAAAATAATAATAAATAATAACAAAAAAAAAGCCCATGATTTTTTAGTAGGGGGTGGGACCCACCCTAAACCACATAAAAGATCACAAAAAAAAAAAAAAACAAACAAACAAACCAAAACAAACAAAAAAAAAGAGTTTTTTTTACTAAAGATTAAAAAAATGATAATAAAAAAAAAAAGAGAGTTTTTTTTTTTACCAAAGAAAAGCAAAAAAAAAAATAAAAATTTAGAGGGGTGTGGTTGGGCACCAACCCCATGTGGTAAGGCCCATATGCGGGTTGGGCCCAACCCACGTAACCAAACCCACGAGCAACAGGCCCAAAGCAAAAAAAAAAAAAAAATTAAAAAAAAAAAGCATTGTTCATCGTCCCTGTCAAAGGGACGATGCACAGTGCTGCTGCAACTGGCGCTCTCCTCTGCCCCCTGCTTCGTGTCCCCCACGCCTTATCCACATCACCATCCATCCTTATCCACTCCTCCACCGTCCTCACTCCCCTTCTTCCTCTATTTAAACCCTATCCAAGACACTGTTACGGGAGATTTTTGAAAAAAAAAACTGTAGCCTTCACCTTCAGCCCACCTTACCTTAGCCCCATTTTTCCCTTGCTTCACCCCAATCTCACTTTAAGATCATCCCTAGAATTCCTAGGAGTCCTTCAAACCACAAACAAACCCCATCCTCCGTACCCACGAGAGAGACAGTGAGAATTTTTCAAAAAAAAAAATAGTTACAGTAGCCACACTCCACCTCATATCTCCACCGTAGTTTAACCCTCAAGCCTTCCCAAGCTCCACCACTCCCCACCGTTCACCACCACATCCACTATAAAAAAAAAAAAAAATTTTGCAGTGAGTCACCCCTTCGGCCAGACGTCCCCACTCCACCTGGACTCTCTCCGCCTCAGCCCAACCTACCCGTGGACCTCTGAGACCTGTCATCGTCGTCCTCTAGGCTTTCCCAACCTCATCACCGCCGTCCGCAGCCGCCACGTTCCAGGAAGCTCGCCACCGTGCAAGCCGATCCGTGAGGGTATACACACCCTTCCCCCTTGCTTTAGCCTGTTGATTTGCATTGTAAGGGACCCCTGGTCCCATTCCAGGGGTCCCCATTTTGTTTTTCTTTTTTTCTTTTTCTAGTAGTTAAAAAAAAATAGAAAAAAAATAAATAGGCCGACCTTGGGGGGTGGCCACGGACGTAGCCCTCACCACCATGCACGACCACCCCCGGAGGTCTGGGGGGTCCTCAATCAATGAGTGATCCCCCAAGACTCTTCATTGCTCAACCCAATCAGCTACCCAAGCTTTTTTTTTCTCTAAAAATATTTTCAAAAAAAAAAATTGTTTTCAGGACACTGCCTTTAACCCCGGTTTAACCATGGTTAGACTCGGCCTTGGTGAAAACCGAGGCCATGGTTAGACTCATCACACTCCAGGCTATCCCCTTGTAGAATTTCAGCCCCTAACTCGCAATCGAACCATAGTTAAATTGACCCCAAAGTGGGGTCGACAATGTGAAAATCTGTGCGACGGGGCAACTTTGGACCACTGTGGGGCCCACATACAGCATTCCATTGGGCCCCACAAGGACCCAAATTGTTGCCCTCATAGCAGGCTTCGCGACCATGGTCTTGGATCCCCCGGGGGTTGAGCCAATCAGTGGCAAAATCGCCGCAAAGTTTGAAAAGAAATCTGTTTTGGTGGAAATCGTCATTTTATGTGGTGTTTGTCGAGGCAACTTTGGGCCACTGTGGAGCCCACATATGGCATCCCCTTGGGTTCCACAAGGGCCCAAATTGTTCCCCACATATCAGGCTACCCACTGGTGGTCTCGGATTCCCGCGATTCCCCCATTAACCATAGTTAAATTCATGTTAACTATGATTAAAAATTTGATGAAAATTTAGAGTTTTATACAATTTCGTGACTTTGTGGGGGCCCAGACCGGGTAGGAGGCCATTCTAGGCCCTGCCATGGACCTTGAGCCCACTTTTGCTTCAGTCAACCCCTTAACCATGGTTAAACTCACCCGTGGTTAACATTTAACCATGGTTAAGCGGCCCATGACCTAACAAAAATTCTGGAAAAAGCATAAAAAAATCATAAATATTACATGGAATCCAGAAATGTCTTCAATTTCACTTTTTACTGTGGTTAAGACACTTAATCAGAGTCGACCCCATTTTTGGCCCTTAACCACGGGTAAAAAATCCTGACCCAGAAAAATCTGGAAAAATGCTCAAAAAATCCGAAATATTAGGAGAAACCCAAAAATGGTCTCTTTTGACCATTTAACAATGGGTAAGACTCTTAACCATGGTGACCCCCCTCCTTAACCACGATTAAGCACCTTTGACCGCTGAAAAAAATCTGAGAAAATCTCAAAAAAAATTAGAAAAATTCAAAAGACCAAAAAATCTGATATTGGACTCTTTTTAATCATGGTTAGTACCCCTGACCAGGGTTAATCACCTTTCTTAACCTCGATTAGCAACCCTAACCCTTGGTTAAGACACCCTTGGCTTACCGGGCCTAATCTCGGCCTACCGGGCCAAACCCTAGCCTACCGGGCTCACCTTTAGCCTACCGGGCCCAATCTCGGCCTACCGGGCCCAAACTAGCCTACCGGGCTTCACCCTCGGCCTACCGGGCCCAACCATAGTCTATTGGACTTACCTTAGGCCTACTGGGCCCATACCAAGCACTTGACCAACTCGTTCAACCACCCCTAGCCTCCCGGCTAGACCCTAAGCCACCCTTGGTGCACACACACACACACCCCTAGCCTTGGCACAGGCTCATGTGCTAGAACTACGCTCGGTCTGATCTCACCCCTATGTGAGTTCGTAGGCAGCCCAACTCTGGTTCGACCCTAGTCCAGGATTTTCTCCTTCTTAGATTAGCATTATCTTAAGTACTTAAAGCATTTGATTAAAATTGAATTTAATTTGGCTTAACCCTATTAAGTAGGGAACCACTGAAAAGTGGAAGTGCCGGGATGCCTAACCCCTTCCCCGGACTTAACCGAACCTCTTACCCTAATCTCGGGCCACAGATCAAGACCTTATCCAAATCCCGGGGACTTATCCCTTCCGAATGAATAGGTGGCGACTCTATACTCACCCGTGAGATGCAAACCAGGGTTTCACCGAAACCCGCGCTTACACAATGTATACGTGGTTCGGCCTAAAAGCTTACGTCCACAGTCGAAGTAATCAAAGTAAACTTCACTAATCCAAGAGAAGATTACAAACAAAGGAGAATAACCTGCAACGAAGATCAAACCTAAGAAAATCCTACAATGCTCTCTCTCACACAAGTCTTCTTGTTCTCTCAACCTTTACCCAAGCTTGACAATTTTTTTTTTCTTAATCTAACCCTAATCTTGAAATCACTATTTTGTAGCCTAAAAAGACCCCAAAAACAAAGGAAACAACTACCTACTGAATTCAGAGTTTCCAAAATGGAATTAGAAATAAAAAACGCCGACCACCGCTCGAGCGGGATCCAAGCTCCACTCAAGCGGTTTGCAACAACCTCAAAACCACTCAATTTCGTCGACCTCCACTCAAGCGGCCATCAACCCCCGCCCAAGAGGATTTCCACAGTAGCTGCACTTCCAAAATTGCTGACTCAAGAAAACTCCAGCGGCCATTGCTCGAGCGGCCATTAGCTCCACCCGAGTGGTTGGCCCCAGATTTGAGCCAATAACCACAAGGTCTTCTATTATAAGGAATGATAACATTGAAGAAGTTTAAGATGAAGAATATAAATATTCATGTATATAAACTTTCAAATGTATAGCACCTATATTTTTGGGGCTCTTAAAGTTTATTTGGGCATGTTTGGCTTCAAAGTAAAGGGGCGTACTCATTCGATATATAATGCTGGACATGTAATTCATTGTTTTGCTTACAACATGTCTAATATTTTAATACTTAATAGTTTATCAACAAGCTTAACTGTGTGAGTTTAAAATAATCTTTTATTAATGATTGAGCTTGTGTTATGCATACTTAGAACAATGTTATTTTCATTTTTATTCTTATACTTTTGTTGTGATTTATACAGTGAAGGTTTTTTTACAAGCATTTTGATCATAAGAAAAGGTTTTTATATGTACTAAGAAAAATTGTTAATAGCAATATGTGTATATATAAGAGCAAGACTTTAGAAGGTGTTGCCCCAAGTCCGGCCCTCATGTCAACATGCCTAATTGTTTTTAGGATTACAGGCTTTGTCAATGGAAAAAAGTCATCATTTTTTTTGGGCTTTTGAGAGTCGGTACCCTCACATGAGGGCTGAATTGATAGGTCTATCATTACCGGTTTGCAATGTCATGAGTTAAAAATTAAAATCGGCTATATGGGGGTAAGTGATTTTCTCCTCATCACATGTGACATTCTAATTGGGTGATTGACTAATAAAGTAACCTTGCGTTAGTTTTTCATTTTCCTACAAACAGCTAGCCTCTTTACTATGACAAGTAAACACTAAAGGTTAAGTTAAGGCTCAAATTAACCAAAAAATTGGGTATTTTTTTAAACCTGAATACAACACTCGAAATTTCTAATACAACATTCAAAATTTCTATAATTACGATCAAATTTTCCATCAAAATCAAGGCTTAAAATAAGCCAACATTTTGAAATTTGTCCTAAATAAATCGAGTTTCTTATGGCTTTTTTGAAGATTGTTTATTATATTCTTAATCATTTTCAAATGATAATTTGTTGTTAGATTGTTGAAAGTAAGAGAAATATGCACAATAATAAATTTATTTTATGTAAATAAATTATTTAAAATATAAAGGCTTAACCATAGAATTATTAAGAGTATAAGATTTTTTAAATATTAAATACTTTTTATTATATTAATTAACATCGTTATTATTTAACTAGTGGTTAGTAACGAGTGAGTGGAACTCTTGTAAGACATCACCTTGTAGGAATGAATCCCACAACCTCTCTCATAAGAGATGTCACACCTTACCATTAGAGCAGCAACAGGGTGTAAGCCCAATGCCCTGTCAAAAAGTCTATAACTTAAAATCTCTTATAAGTAAAGGTATTAGTAAGTGTGAGAGATTCTTAAACAGGGTCATGTTTTTTGGTTTTTAATTAATGAAAATGCAACATTTTTTATTTAAGGAATAATTCTAATAAATGATAATTAAATTATTCATGGTCTTCAATACCAACTAAGACTTTTATAAGGACATTATTAAAAAGACAAATGCTAAAAGTACCCACGGTTGCCATCATGTAATGAAATAGCCCGTCCCCATTGGTCCACGCTCCACTTTTAAACACCCACAAAACTGTGGTTAATATTCACTCACCCCTAGGGTTAAGCAATCTATCCTTGTTATTTTTAAAAAAAAAAAACCAAAATCTTAACTTTAATTTAGTTAAGCTTAACCAGTGTTAAAGGGGTGTTCAGAGGGACACAAGGACACTGGGTAAGATAAGCAGCGGACATGGGGGCCGCTAATCACTTCTCTTACTATAATAATAGTTAATTAATAGATTAAATTTTTAACATGGTTTTAAAATGAATTAAAATAGGAAGATATCTATATATGATGTATTACTACTTAATAATTTTTATAATAAATTGCTTAAAATATAAAATCTTATGTGACTATTTTAGATCAGCTTTATATAAGTTTATAACTATTTTAAATTATAAACTAGTGGATGCACGTGAGAGAGAGGGGAAGAGTAGAGAGATTGGGAAGAGGGACTCTAATGAGATAATTTTAAAAAAAATTCATTTTAAAATTTTGATTCAAAAAAATGGAGTAGTGGGTTGAAACTACCTCATAACACATGTTCCTACTTTTTTCTCTTAAATAGTGGTTACAACATAGAGAGAGAGGGTGTGTCTCTTGTTGAGAGACCAAGGAGGGAGAATGAGAGAAGATAAGGATTTGAGGGAGTCGTGGAGATATTGAGAGATTATTGTTAGTTATAGTTGATATTACTTCAATAGCTCTACTATCGTTTCTCATGTAAAATAAGATAACATAATATCATAATTGTTTTTATAAGGAGTTATGGGCAAAATAGGATAAATATAAAAAAAATCACCTTTACTAACTGTAAGATACCATAAGATTAAGACTCATTAGGAATAAAAAATCAACCAACTTTTTAACCCCGCTTCTCTCATTATAATTGTAAAAATAAAGATAATATCTTAATTGTTTTTATATGAAGTTATGAGCAAAATATGATACATATAAAAAATTTACCCTTACTAACCGTAAGATACCATAAAATTGAGATTCATTAAGAATATTAGAAAAAAATCAATCAACTTTTTAACGCCGCTTCTATTATAATAGTAGAGATAGAGATAGAGAAAGAGAATATAATTGCAACTTTTATTTTAAACCTATTACGTTTTTGTGCTTGCAGTGCGGGATCCTACAAACTACATGCAAACAAATTCTCACAAATGAACATCTGTTTTTCAACTGTGGTTAAAAACTTTAACCTTAAGGTTATACTTAATTCTATTCTTTAGAATAGATAAAATAACAAGTTTCATCTCCTTGTGAAAGCCGGAGACGTTCTCTCTGTCTTCTGTCAGAGAGGATCCAGATTCGTGACTCGACACTACACGATAAAAGCGTTGGTTCGGCTGACGTGCCGGGACCCACTCCTCATCAGCAACTACTCCGAACCTATCCACTTGCTGTTCGACTCCACAGTCCAACTACTGCCAGCTGTTTGTCAGATTCCATACTTACTTATCTTCCCGAACATGCCCCTAACAGTTAATACAGTTACCCGGCAAAGCAAACAACAACATATGAGCCATTTTAGAAAATCAATGGCCTTAACTGTAATTCAACTCACGACTCGGCTTCCCCGCCAATAATCGAACTCGGTAGTTATAAAACGGCCCGTTTCTCTGCAACTCCACAACCTTTCACGAAACCCGTTTTCTTGTCTGTGAAAATCGCTTTTTTGCCTGGAAAAAAGAAAAGAAAAAAACACTTTTTCTTTGTTTGAATTATTCAAATTCCAATGGTGGTTTTGTGTCTGTTTTTTCCTGAATTTTGTTTGTCCTGGAAGAAGATTGAAGATTGAGGATTGGAGAGAATGGAGGGTGGATTCGAGTCCCAATTGTCTTCTCATGGAGCAGGATTTCTTGAGTCCTCTGAGAAAGATGATGAACTGAGGGAGCTGGGATTTGGGCGTTTAGGGTATTTTTCAATTTCTTCGTTTATGTTTTTTTCTTCATGTTTTTGGGGATTTTGGTTGAGATTTTGTTGTTTTGTTATTGAAATCAAATCTGGGTTGTTTAGGTGTTTACATTACAGAAGGAGATGCAAGATCAGGGCCCCTTGTTGCAATGAGATTTTCGATTGCAGGCATTGTCATAACGAAGCAAAGGTGAAAGCTTTTTTTAAAAAATAAAATTTCAAATCTAGTTTTTTAAGGTTATATAATTCTAATTTTGAGTGATATTTGGACAGAATTCAATAGAATCAGATCATCTCGATCGGCATGACATCCCTCGCCATGAATTACAAAAGGTTAATTTTTATTTTTCTTTTCAATCTTCTCATTTCTTAATTCTAGCACCAGATAGCCATGGACCTCAAAGTTCTATTTCATCTATGGTTTGAACTTTGAACAAAAGGGATTTTATGAGAAAGAAAAGGAATGAAAAAATTGTTTACTAAAACTTATTTGGTGAGTGTGGTGGGGTGGGGTCACATGGGACTTTGGACAAAAGCTATGGGTCCTGTTAAAAGATACATTACTTTGTGGATAATGTTCATCTTTTATGCTAATATATTGTTACTATAAGAAATTAATTTTCCTTTTCCTTGAATTTACTCTCACCCCTTTCATGTTTTTTTTTTCCTATTGAATTTAGATTATGTTCTAGAAAATATGAGACTGATCCACTAAATTTTTTCCTGGTTTGTTTGCATTTTCAGGTCATCTGTTCATTGTGTGGCACAGAACAAGATGTATGTCCCCTACTTATAAACTTAAACAATAAGAACAAAAATGAAATTTTGTCAGGGCTATTGATCTTTCTTTGTGATATCCTCTTAGGTTCAACAGAACTGTATAAATTGTGCGGTTTGCATGGGGAAGTACTTCTGTGCAAAATGCAAGTTCTTCGATGACGATGTAAGCGTTTTGATGATTTTGTTCTTGAAACTTTAACTTCTTCTGATTTACACATCTATGTTATCGCTTACACTGCGAGCTGGTTCTTGTTTCAGGTTTCGAAGAACCAATACCACTGCGATGAATGTGGAATCTGCAGGTTAAATTTTCAATTCATATAGTTTCTTTCCTCTTCTCACTCCTAATTCAATTTCTAAAGAATTTCCACGCATTTCCATTGTATAAATTCCCATTCACTCATGTCTTATGTTTTTGCTATCACAGAATTGGAGGGGAGGATAACTTTTTCCATTGTAAAAAATGTGGTAAGAATGATAATAAATGAAAATTGGCCTTAGGCTTTTGAACTCGTTTGAAAATTTTTAGTTGCTTAGATTAGCTCCTTGTTTGAGATTTTTACCCCCAATACTTGTGAATTCCTGTTGTCATTTTCTTATGTGTTAATTGATGTTGGGGTTTTGCGCAACTCATGTTTCAGGATGTTGTTATTCAATGTTGTTGAAGGATTCCCACCATTGTGTGGAAAGAGCAATGCATCACAACTGCCCTATCTGCTTCGAGGTAAAATTGAGTGAAATTCATGAAAATAAAAAAGATTTTTGAAAGTGTTCCAGTTCATAGTGGCTGAGTTCTTCCATTTTCTTTGTGCAGTTTCTCTTTGATACGATGAAAGATATTACCGTATTACCATGTGGACACACAATACATCTGGAGTGTGTAAAACAGATGGAGCTGCACTTCCAGTAAGTATTTGAGGAAAAGAAAAGTTAACTAGTTATTGTTATAATCAGTTCGACAAATCTAGAGAAATAAGAAAACAAGAAACCAAGCAATCGCACAAAAGAGACAACATATACATGGTTCGGCAAGGTGCCTATGTCCACAGGAGAAAACGGCAAGAAATCCACTAAGAATACGGGAGAAAAGCAATGTTCAAAAGCTCTCTCAAAACCCTCTTCTGAAACCCTCGAAAAACCCCTTTTTCCCGCATCTTCAAAGAAAACCCTTTATATATCTAGGGTTACAATGAGAAGACAAAACGGGTGAACCCCACACATTGCCTATTAATCGGGTCACTCGGGTCACACACCAGGTCATCAAGGATCCGGGTAAGATCCATACCAACTTCCCAACAAAACCCATATATAGAATTTGAGCCAAAACTCACAGTTATCTTAGTCATGAACTCTCTTTAAGTGTTTTTTTTTATCATTACTTCTCGGGTGCGTTTGGCTTTGATTATTTTGGTCATAAACGTTTATAATATAATCACTGACATACAACCGCTGAAAAGATAATTGATTAAATCATCAACATGTCTGAGCTGTTTAAGATAGTACTGGTTAAAATGGTAGTTATTATATGGTTCTTTTTTGGCTATTCTTTGGCATGTGGGTTCATGTAGTCTTTAATCTTGCAGGTACTCATGCCCTGTTTGCTCGAGATCGTTCTGCGATATGTCTAGTGCATGGGAAAAGCTTGATCAGGAGGTATATTGATGATATATTAGTTTTGATTATTATTTCTGAATATATATATCCCCATACCCTTAGAAATCCTGTTCCTCGGGCCATAACTGATTATTTACCAAAACTGATATCAGATTGCTTCAATACCGATGCCTGAAAGTTACCAAAACAAAATGGTAAGGAGAATAAGAAAAAGTTTTATTTGTATGACATTTACTAATTTACGGTGCTTTGTCTCTAATTTTTTTTAAAAATTTGGTAATTAAATGATTAGGTGTGGATCCTCTGCAATGACTGTGGGGAAACATCTGAGGTCCATTTTCACATTGTGGCACTTAAGTGCCTAAGCTGCAATTCCTACAATACTAGGCAGACACAAGGTGGCTCTGCTTCATGCTCGTCAAGAATTACAGAGATGGCGAGATAACGGCTGCTTGATTAATGCATTCAAAAGAACTGTTGCTGGAAGATGGCTCATTTTGCATGGGCAACCATCAAGCATACAAAATGGAAAATCAGATTTGGGATAAGGGAGGGAAGAATGAGTATAGGTATTCCATCATTCTTTGCCAAAAATTCATCGGGAAGTCCGAATTCCTCCAAGTGGCCAAGTCAACTTCCCTACGCGTGATGTGTTTCATGATCCTGAGCTGATTCGGATAGTTGATGCAGTTTGGTTTCTCTTCTGTAAGTGCAATAATTCAGAGTACTAAGGTTTATTGATATAGTTGAAATTAGAAATTAGTGTTTCTGGCTGGTGAAATCAAGGAAATGAGAAGAATATGGAGCAAAACACCACAAAAATACTGAGAAATTTCCTTTGCATCACTCCATATAAACAGATGTAACCACGAGTTCAGCGTTATTTTACTAATGAGGATTGAAATTCTTTCTTTGTAATCACCGTTTTGTTCAACTCCATATGAAACAGTCATAATTCCACCCAACAATTTCACTTGAATGACATGGATATCAATCTGTGTGTGTCCAGTCCATAAGTGAAGCACATGCTAAGGATTCTATTCAGTTACTGAAAGATGGCCTTTTTGTACTGGCGTGCCCTCCAAATGCGTTATATTGGGCTTTTGAGGAGACCGGATTTGTTAACAACAGGTCTTGTCTCTGCTTTTCGGGTAATGAACAGAAAAACATGCCAAGGCATCATGCAGTAGGCCAAGTAGTAGCTGGTCCAACAGGCAGTCTAACATTTCAACATTCTAGACGACCACAAGGCATCACCACTCTTCAGTCATCCAAAATGACTGATACCTATAGGGAGACTAGAATCTCTCCAATCCCTGTGATTCATTTTGTGACCTACAAATGAAATCGGCTAGCATTTGAATGGATTTTGATCTTTTTTATGGGTTATGTAACACCAACGTCACTTACATGCTACCCGATCCAAACTTTGCAGCAACATTCCAATTGGGCTGTGTTGAAGACACGGGCAATTGACAAAATCTGACATGACATCAATCCATTGGTTGTTTGCAGCCCTGGGCTGCCAAGTCTGGTTCAGGCTACCGAAAATCACATGAACCCCTCTTATTCTCTTTCTTCCCATTTTATTAAACTAAAGAGGGCACAAGTCAACTGGCCTCTTAATAGAATGTTCTCTATGTTAGCCACAGAAATGAGAATATCAAAGAAAATAGGGCTTCAGATGGGGCCCTCTCATACCAAGGTGGTACTTCCCCATTTGAGAATGCAAGTGCACCATCAATCATTCCTCATTGAAAAATATTCCATAGGGTGAGATAGTAGAAGATAGAGCATTACAGCACTCATTAAACTTCCTTTGATCTGACAATGGTGGAAACTCCACAATCATATTTTTCTAAGCTTTACACCCACTTACTTCTCCTCTATCCTTTCTTTCCCTCCATTAGTAGCTCTTTATATTCTCCGGGGATCAAAAATTAGAACTGTGTAGTAGAGTTTTAGATGATCTAAGAAGTTAAATCCATGAAGAAGATTGTATTACTGTCCCTACTACTACTGTTTCTAGTGCTATCAAACGTAGCTTGTGCCAAGAACATGAGGTTGGTGATGATGGAGGAGAACCGCAATACAGGAATGATATCCGAGCAACCAAACAAGGAAGAGGAAATCACGGACAACGACCAGCCCGATATAAACAACCACCATAACATTCCAAGAGATAAATATGGTGGGCAGGAGAGTAGCACAAATCAACATAG
The DNA here is from genome assembly GCA_015143295.1 of Tetracentron sinense. Taxonomy (NCBI): domain Eukaryota; kingdom Viridiplantae; phylum Streptophyta; class Magnoliopsida; order Trochodendrales; family Trochodendraceae; genus Tetracentron; species Tetracentron sinense. The sequence continues at coordinate 31,247,008 of CM026562.1, forward strand.
TCCTGCAGATGGGGTTCAACATAAGGATGGAAGTACTGGGGATAATCACACTTAGTGTCCAAGTTTGTATGCTATATATGTGAAAATTTTAGCAAAGTTGTGTTGTATGTAAAAAAACTTAAGACTTGTATAAGAGAGCTTCTGGACTTTGTTTAGGACGTGGAGGGCAAAGGGTCAAATCAGGATCCATGAATTTTCATACTGCATCACTGTATGAAATACAATATGATGGCTGTCCCATGCCTTCTCTAAATAAAAGCAGGAAAGAAAATACCAAAGCCCTTTTGCCTGTTTCATATATTTGTTAAGATGAAGGAGAAAGTCTTTGGCTTACTTTCAGTGAAGAGATTTCAGTGAAGAGATTTTGTTTCAGGTACGGTTTGGCCATTTTGTGTGTGTGTGTGTGTGTGTGTGTGTGTGTGTGGGGGGGGGGGGGGGGGGGGGGGGACGTGTTAGTATTTGTTGTTAGATGCCTAGCATTTGAAGCTGGGGCCTATAGGTTGACATTTCAACTACCACACCTAATGAGCAAGGAATCTGTTGTATGTACTTGCAACACTAAATGAGTGTTTAGCAACCCGAAAATCGCTGCGCTAATTTATATGTGGATGATATTATAATTTTTAGGGGCCAACTTGATTTTACGGAGTAAAAAATACCAAGTCTGGGCCGAAAACTGACAGACTTAGTTTTCAGTAGTCACGGATAGAGTGTTTTAGAATGCAACTTGGAATTGTTTACGGATAGAGTGTTTTGGAATGCAGCTTGGAATTCATAAACAACACCCTGCTACAAAAGTACTTCAGGATCAGCCCGGGTTTTGAATTTGGAAGTTCTTTAAAACTACTACTCTCTTCACAACTAACAGTTCATTGCAATCCTCGGAGACCATGCCACAATTACTTTAGGGAAAGCCCTGCAACTGCAACTGCAACTGCTAGGTTTGTCTTAGAATAGTTCTTAGGACTTCAATTAGCACGAATCTAATCCGAAATTGGTCTCAGAGCCAGTCATTTTAAATTTTAAAGAGTGTTGATCTGAAAGTAGAGACCTCATCATATCCCTCCAAATGTCATAAGAGGGAAAAAAAATTTAAAGATAGAAAAGGAATATCTCTTTGGGTAGTTATGTTCAAGTTCCCGTTTCAGTGTCACATCACCATGGTCCTATCCCAGTGGTTGTATGTCTCCCTTTGGGGAGGTATGACTCGGGTTCGAGTCTAGGTGTGGCCATTGAGCGCGGTACCCTCCTAACCCCTAACCTAGATAGATAAATGATTAGAGCTTACCAAAAAAAAAAATATAAGTAGAGCTAGACACCTTAGGCTGCAACATTGGGCTGGGGTGAGTCACCTGCCACACCAAAATGAAAGGAAACTTTCCCAAATTAATTTTCCTCCAGAATTATCCCGAAGACTTGTCTAAAATGAGGGGGGACACCTTCAATATCATAGTTGGAAGGTCGTATATGAATGGTACAAGACCCCGCACCATGCACTGAGCCACCAAGTCTAAAGCTCTACTTGCCTACACTAAACTAAAGTGGCTCGTTTGCCATATTTTGGTGATTCTGGAAATGAATCAATTCTCGAATTCCTAAACTCTCAGAATGAATTTTGTATTGAGAATTCGTTTTAAAACTTATTATGAAAAACAAAAACAACTAAATCACATTTGGAAGAAGAAAAAAATCAGAATTATTCTAAAATAATGAGGATGGGGTTGGCGGCAGTGAGGGTCAAAATACAATTGGGGAAGGGGGTAGGGAATGGTCGTGGTGGAGGTGACGATGGGACGTGGATGTAGGGAGTGGTAGTGGCTGTGATGGAGGTGGTAGTGGAGGTGGGGTGGGGGTAGGGTAGGGTAGTGATTCATAGAATTTTTGCTTTTGGATTATTAAATCTTCACATAAGTAAATGTTCTAGAAGCACAATTTTTTATTTTCAGAATCGTTCCACCTTTTTTTTAGGGTTTTTTTTTTTTTTTTGTGAAAAACCCCCTAATTTTTCAACTATTTATAAATACCACCTTATGTTTTTGTGATTTTGTATTATAGTCCACTAACTTTTAAAACTTTTACAAATCCTCCCTTCCATCCAAAATTAAGTTAAAGATGTTTAAATTTTTCATGAAATTACTTTTTTAACATTTAAAAAAAAAAAAGATTCGTAAAAGAATTTCGCAAGGGAAGTGTTTGGAACCCACTAACTGTGGTTAAGATTCACTAATCCCTAAGATTCATCTATTTAACCTTGAATTTTAGAAAAAAAATATTAACATTAAGTTGATTATGTTTAACCACTGTTAAAGGGACTCTACAAATCGCCACATATCCTTTTTAACACCCACTAATTGTGGTTATGATTCACTCACCCCTGGGATTCATGTATCAAACTTTTGTTTTTAGTAGAACAAATATTAACCTTAGATTGATTATGCTTAACCACAGTTAACAGAGGCTCTACACATTGTCACGTGTCCCTTTTAACACCCACTAACAACGGTTAATATTCACTCACTCCAAGGGTTCATGTATCTAATCATGGATTTTAGAAAAGAAATAACCTTAGGTTGATTATACTTAATCACAATTAAAAGAGATTTTACAAGCTATAATGTATCCCTTTTAACACTCACTAATTGTAGTTAAAATTCACTCATCCTTAGGGTTAATTCATCTAACCTTGATTTTTAGATTTTTTTAACAAGATATTAACCTTATATCGATTAAACTTAACCCCAATTAAAAGGTGATAAATGAGACACATGATAAAGTGTACTGTCCAACCCATTAATAAGAGGTTAAAAAGTCATTACATATAAATATTTATCATCCTTTAACTATCTTTTGGAAAGAAGAGAGGATTTGTAAAAGTTTTAAAAGGTAGGCAACTATAATACAAAATCACAAAACATAAGGAGCATTTACAAATAGCTGAAAAGTCAAGGTGCTTTTCACAAAAAAAAACTTTTTTTTTTATTTTAAAATGTTTGAATTGATATCATGTAACTACCTCAAACTGCAGTCTTAAAACATTTTTGATTTTCTATTCCTGGGAATAGAAAATCACTCCGGGGCCATCTGTAGCAAATAAGGTAATTTCTCACGTTAAGAGCATCTCTAACTATGCTCCATATCTCCATATATGGAGTACCGGCTCCAAAAACCAACTCCAACCGTGCTCCATATATGGAGTACTGGCTCCAAAATGCTACAGTAACACTCCATATGGAGGAGGAGAGAAAAAATAGACATCAATCTCCAAAACACTATTCATCCTCGTAAAAAATCTGTCTTTTTTTGTCTTTCAATCTTTTTTAAAATGACATTTGTAACCCTTTAATTTATTTTAATAATTATCATTTTATATTGGAATTATTTTTATGTTTTTTTAAAATAATTATTTAATTTTTAAATTAATTCATCAATAAAAGATGCAAAAAAAAAGCCAAATCCTCTACGGTATCAACACTTGAGGTCGCCATGTGTACCTTTTGACACCCCTTAACCGTGGTTAAGATTCACCCACCTCTAGGGTTCACCCACCCATACTTGGTTTTTTTTTTTTAAATATTATTATTTTTTTAAATTAAAAAACTATTTTTAATATTAAAAAACTTTTAAAAAAAATTAATATTATTAAAAAAAAAAAACAAGGATGGGTGGGTGAACCCTAGGGGTGGGTGAATCTTAACCATGGTGGGACAATTATTTAGTTTTAGAGGCAAACATGATGAATTATTGAGTTCAAGAGGAAAAATGGGGAAGAAAACATATGAATTGTTTTTTTTAAAATAATAAATGAATAATATTTTGTTGTAGGAATAGTGTTTTGGAGATGAGATGTTTTAAAAGACTTTTTAGTGTTCCATATTTGGAAGATATGCCGAAATGGAGTAAGATTTTGAAGTATTGCGTTGGAAGTGGTCCAATAAACTACGGCTGTCAATGGATCGGATCTGGATCGGATTTGCCTAGATCCAAATCTGGCCCGTTTAAGAATTCGACAAATCCGAATCAGATCCAAGATCCGTTAGATCATGAAGTAATCAATCCGAATCCGATCCGATTACATTTGTGAGATCTGAATCCGATCATATCCGAATAAGGTTAATTTTTTAAAATAAAAATTCTATTTTAATAATATAAAATTTAATAATACCTTAATTAACTCTAATTAATATTAATTTTTAAAATTTAATATTTTATGCATAGAAAATCTAAATAATATATTTAAAATGATTAAAAAAAATTATTATAATCGGATCGAATCATCCTATATCCGGATCCGATCCGATTATAATCGGATTCCACCGAGTCGAGCCGATCGGAATCCGATCTGACGGATCACATATAGGGTCCAAAGTCCGATCAGATCCGGATCATGATCGGATCCAAATAAAACTCTTGATCCAAAACAAGGTCTGGTTTCCTGCGCATATCATCGTACACACTCCTCGGTCTATTCTTCTTCTCTCCCTCAATCCGTACATATCTCTAGAAGGTGTGAAAGGGTTTCGACGAATTTGGAAGTTTTAAGAGATTAAAGCTTCAGAGAGAGGTTTGATTGTTTCCTTTTCCATTTGGGTACTTTCTGATTTTGATTGGTTGGCTTTAGGGACTATCTCTGAAGTCTGAACAGGAATTCCAGATTTTTTCCCCATTTGTTGGAAACGTGAATGGGTGGATTTTGGTTGTTTATGATATTGGAGTTTCAGAGAAAGTTGCTTTAATTCTATTTGAAGCTTCATATCTTCAAATTTCTATGTTTTTTAGGTGTTTTTATTCAAATTTTCATCTGGGGTTGATTGATTCTTTCTAAGAAATGATTATTGATTTAATGCCTGTTTTCTATCATATAACCAATCTCCTCCAACTCTGTTTTCTTCTTTTATGTAGACAACCTGAACCACATGAAGAAGTCGGGGTGAGTTCGGGAACTGCTCCGGATAAGTGCCTTCACCAATACTTCTCAAAAGACTGGCTGATGAGGTGGGGAAGATCAATTTACTTATTAAAGGCACGTAACATACCACCAGACTTCTGCAACCGACGGCCTCGGCGGCTCTCTCTAGGGCAGGGCACTTCTCCAGATTTTTTTTCCATAGCCCTCCCTAGGTAGCGCTTTCCGCGGTGGCTTTCACTCTGGGGTGGGGCACTTCTCCGGCATTTTTTCCTTAGCCCTCCCACCCAGGTAACCCTTTCCGTGACTTGAAATCATGATGTGGTGTCTGGCTCTGACCATTGATAAATGGCTTGACCAATACCCCTCAGACCGGCTTGATCAATTTACTTATTAAAGGCACGTAACAGCTCCAGTCGGATGTGGGGATATCAGATAGGAGGGGATAAGACAGTTCGAGGTTTTGTGGCAGTGGAGATTACCTTCTTTTGAATACCATTCCAACCATTCCAATTACCATGTGGGGTTCTTTCATAATTGAGATCTGTTAAGGTCGGGTCAATTATTATTATTTTTTAAATCACAAAAAGCAACTAATTTGCCTCTAGTATTTGCTGATTAGTGTCTCATGTAGGCTGAAAATGACTGTTTTGAGTGTTTTTGGTTGCCTCCTTTTGAGGTACCTTAAGGCAGCACAGACATGAAAATTTGTTGGCAGGGATATGAGGTAAGAAAAAACTGTTCATGGAACAAATAATTCAATTCCTTCCATGCATGAAACCAGCAATTAAAACATGATCTTCACTAATTCTTAATTAAAAGGGAAAAAAACGAAAATTGAAAAATGAAAAACAGAATCAACACAAGCTCTTTATTTGCCACGAGGCAAAGAGGTACTGTCCTGAAACATACCTTGTGAACGGGTGAGCTATACACAGACACACAGATGGATATCTTTGGCCTGCTTTAAATTGCTATGGCATGGGTAGCTGCAGGCTATTAGTGCTCTCTATTTAATATTATTATATTAAATAATATAATATAATTTTTTTTTCAAAAGTTTAGGGAGCAGCTTCCTCTTGCCCCATGGGGCTTGGCTCTGCCCCTGCACACACAACACACCTAAAAAAAAAAGACTTTTTATGTGCATACTGCATACAATTTCTAGTTAGAGAAACCTCAGTTGATTTGTGAAGTTTCTGACTGTTGTAGATGTATCATTGTTGATTTTCCACGAAGAACAATCACCCAATGAGAGTACACATTTTTTTTCATGCTTTTCAAAGTACTTCACGCTGTCTTCATTTCAGACCATATTTAGTGACAGGAGACACAGTGCTGCTGTGCTTCTCATTTGCTGTGATATACGCTTTGATCCCTTGAAGCAAGACTGAGACCTAGTAGGTTCTAAAATATCATTTTGTCAATTCATATTCTTAGTATGAGACAGTCAAAATCACATTTACATACCCAAAAATAAAGCTTTGTGACATCCTCTCACAAAAGTTTGGAAATTTGGTATTAAATTTCCTTTTTTTTTTCCTGATATTGTTTCTTCTTTGATGACCTTCAAAACATTGCTAAGAGCAATACTTCTTTTATTGTCAACATCAACTTCTAATCTTTAGAAATGGGTAGGATAAAATATTTTTGAAGCAAGTTTCATGTCCAGTGCCCGTTTGACAGATTCATGCATGTGTGATGAAAGTTGTATTTTATATTTGCTGTTTGTTTGTAGTTTTTATTAGTTACACAATTGGTAAAATTATTTATTGATGAAGTCAATGGCTCTGGGATTGAAACACATGCTCTTGATCAAGACTTGTTCTTTGACGGGGCTCTATTTTGTTTCTTATGTACTTGTGTTTGTATTTATAGGTTTAAGACGATATCTACATGGAAAACACATGCCATACTTTTGATGTCAATCTTGCTACTCATGCAATTGAAGATCTTCCTTTGCCAAGCGAATTATGTTCAAATCAAGTGATATGTTCCAAACCATTTGTTGGGATGGAGTTTGACGCATTTGCTGAGGTCTCAAGACACATACAGTCTATTCAGGGACAACAAATTGATAGAATGACTAATGGGGCCATGGGAGTAAAAGAAGTGGTTTCCTACTTAATAGGAGTAGCTGGTGGCAGTGAGAAGGTTGAATTTGTTGAACAGGGATTTAACAAATCAGGTATGTGATGGGAGGAAGAATATTGGAAAAATAGATGCAGGGGTTGTCCTCTATTACTTTAGGCAGATGCAAATTGAGGATCCATCCTTCTTTTATGACATACAAGTTAATGAAGAGAATCTGATGTTAAACTTTTTTTTGGTCCGATGCAAGATCAAGGATGGATTTTGGTTACTTTGGGGACGTGATCCTTTTCGACACTACCTATGGGACTAACAAGTATGGAAGACCAATTGCTCTAATTTTTTGTGTAAATCATCACCTGCAGACAGTCTTGTTAGGTTATTGTGCAATATTTTTGAATGATGAAAATGAGGATTCGATGGTTTGTTTGTTAGAGACATTGTTGAAATCAATGTTTGGGAACAATCCAGTTGCGATAATTACAAGCTGCAATGGCGAAAGCAATTGAACGAGTGTTTCCAAGAACCCATCACCGGTTGTGTTTATGGAACGTTTTCCTGGATGCAGCTAAACATTTAAGTCATCTGTACAATACAAAGAATGATTGTGTTAATGATTTTAAGAAATGCATCTATGAGCCTCAGTGGTGCTGAGTTTGAGTCCATGTGGGCATCAATGCTAGAGAAATATGAACTTCACGATAATGACTGGCTCGATAATATGTGTAAAAAAACACAAAATTGGGTTCCAGTCTACTCAAGGCACATTTTCCATGCAGATCTGGTGACAGCTCAACGAAGTGAGAGTATAAACTCCTTCTTTAATGGATATCTTAACTGTTCATTTCCTATTAATGAGTTTCTTAAACAGTATGAAAATGCACTTGCTTGTAAACGTGCAAAAAGAAACTTTTGAAGACTTCAAGTCCCAGCAAACAAGGCCTGTTTTGAAGTTGGACCTTCCAATGGAACAACAAGCGGCTGACGTTTATACAAGATCAGTATTTAAAGAGTTCCATAAGGAGTTTTGTGATAGTTTTAACAACATTGCTGAAGAATCAGAAAGGGTAGGGACAAATTAGACGTATGAGGTATCAAGGTGGGGGCAAAACAGGAAATGCTCCATTAATTTCAACTCTTCTAATAGTGATATTCAGGTGACTTGTAGTTGTCAAAATTTTGAGTTCACAGGCATTATATGTAGGCATATCTTCAAAGTATTCACGGTAACAAATGTTATGTTGGTTCCAGAGGTCTACATCAAAAAAAGTGGACAAAGAAAGCAAAGTGTCCCGCGGATTTGGAAATGGAAATGCATGCCTTGCATTTCTCTTAAACTAATCTTTGCCACCTATCTCTTAAACTTTCTGCTAAGGTTGCAATTTCTATGAAGGCTTATCAAATAGCAAAGCATAGTATACATTAATAGAGCTGGAAAATGTTGTGAAGGAAGACAAGAACATCACTCTACCTGACATTGTGGGAATCAGAAGTTCACATTTTCCAGTTGAGTGTGTGAAGAATACCTGTAGCTCAAAAAGAATTATGAGTGACGAAAATCAAATGTTATTTTCAGAAAACCAATTGACATTGAAAAGTCTACCGCATGTGAGAAGGAATGAGCCACCACCCAAAAGAATCATGCCTTTGTTGGATAAAATGCCAACGAGAAAGAGAAGCAAGAACAGAGAATAAACTAAACGATGACAATGGGGCCGCCTTTGCATTCTGGGAGAGGTGAGAGTGGTAAATGTTAGAATTCTGATCTACAGCAGTTACTATTGTTTTATGCAATCATTTTCCTTATAGACCTGTTTATCCTAGTGTTTTGATTACTTCTTTTTTCTCTCTTTTCTTAGTTTTGGCTCTAGTGCCAAAAGATTCATTCCATGTTGGAGAAAGATCGGCAAGAACCTTATAATTGCAGTCAAATTTGTTTTATGGTATCATGGTATATTTAGATTATACTTTTATTTTATAGCAACAATCTATTGTGATTAATTAGTATGTGCATGTTCCCCCACTGACCCCTCAGTTGATCTGAACTTCCAACATCATTCTTTTGATGGCCGCTAATGGGGCATGGGAAGGCCAGCGTGGAGACAAAATCCCCATGATCCCCTTTCCCTATGATTAATTCCTCAGAGAAAAATATTTATAGGGGGAGGAGGCACAGTAGATAGATTTTTAGAGCACTTACACATTTTCGTAACAAGAACTAGAACTGTCGCTGCTTCTTCTGCTTGTACAAGTATTAGCAAATCTGGCATGCACCAAGAACAGGAGGTTGGTGATAAATGAAGAGAATCACAACGCAGGAATGACATCCGATCGAGCAACCAAGCAAAAAAAAGAGAAGAACGTCAATAAGGTTCAGTTCCAAGGAAGCTAACACTGGCTATAAACAAATTTCACAACTTCGTTTTTGGGTAATTGGATACAAAATTTTATAGCGAACAAATTGTTATTGATAGAAAAGAGATTTCTATTGAATAGATTGGATGAATTACAATAGCTCATCCTTAAGGATTATATAGAGATCACATGAGTCTCAAGATAAAAGTAGTATCACATCATAATCAAATCAAATCTAATCTTAACTAAATCTAAGATTTGATACTAATCTATTTCAAATTTAAATCTACCTAGATATGAGATGAGATACATGTATCTCATCTCACTTTATTACACCACTCTGTATTCTTTAAACTATAGTTTGAAAACTCGGCGAGTCATCCGAGTAACTCGGCCGAGTTACTCGACTCGGTTGAATTTCGAGTCGAGTCGCCTCAAAACTCGAAGAAGACACTATTTGCTGAGTTACTCGGGAGACTCGATCGAGTCTAGCCGAGTTTTTTGACTCTCCAGACGAGGTCGAGTCACAAAATGATATTTTTATCATTTTAAACTAAAATGTCACACTATTTTTGCATCATATTTTTTAAGGTCTACTAAGACAATTTACTATGAGTTTTGTTAAACCTAATTTTGAGGTTTGAAGCTGTAAAACTACCGTACTTCGAGTTCTTTTAACCCACAAATTTTAAGCTATTATATATATATTCCGAATTGGACCGAGTTGATATTTTTTTCGAGTTTCCAAGTTACTTGACCCGGTTAACATTCAAGTTGAGTCGAGTTTTCGGGTTTTTGAACTATGCTTTAAACTTATCTCTAATAGTTATCAGTTTATCTATTTATTTCCTTAAATTTATGGTAAAAGATTGAGTTGTTTGATGAGGGTATTTAGATGGTAGTGACTTGTTATTCTCCTGCTAAGTAGACATTCTGTTCAATGGCCAATTTTGCACAGGTATTCTCACTGATATATTAATTTGAAATATGGTAACCAAAGAGCTAACAACAACCTCTATTTATTTATTTATTTCTTTATTTAGTGACATATTGACAATGGACCTTTTTTTTGCCCTTTTTTGCATCGTGGCCCATCCAGACCATGCATCTGATAGGGGCTTCTCGATCTACCATGTACATTCTTTATTTCAACATTCTTTTCTTAAGGCTGCGTTTGTTTGGAAGGAGAATAGGTACACTGAATTATTTTCAAGAGAAAATCTAATGTTTGGGTTTGGCATGCTCAAAATGAGCTTTTAACTGCAAATAATTTTCTAGTTCTACTTTATGTTTGAAAGAAAAAAATTCGCTTAAAAATGAGGAGACATTATTTCCAATAACAATTTTCATTTCCACAACGTTTTCCCTTCAAACAAACAAAGCCTAAGGCCGAATTTGTTTGGAGGGAGAATGGTAAAGGAGAAAATCGATTTTTTGTTTTTGGAATGCTGCAAAATAAATTTTTTTACTGTAACTAATTCTCTAATTTTACTTAATGTTTGAGGGAATTTGTTTCTAAGAAATAAGGATAAATTATTTCCGAGAACAATTTTCCTTTTCCCAATGTCTTCAAACCAAACAAACAAAAGGTTTTCTTAAAAGGGGTCATTGCAACATTGCCATTTTAAAGGTTTTCTTAAAAGCGGTCATTGCAACATTGCCATTTGAAATCCTGCCACATCTAAAAATCTCATCACTTTCTCTGTAATTGGCCTTCGTCAACTTCTATTCAATTTCGGTTAGCCAGAACTTATACGTTCTCCTTAGCCCCTCCGCATCAGCATTAACCGACTAGGGTTAACATTCTCCTTAAAATGATTTTAAAAAAAAAAGACAGTGCCTCATGTGTGGTGTGGTGGTTCAAAGGCAATGAAATGCCCATTGATCTAGAGTTCGGGTCAGCCTCGAGGATAATGGGTGAGGGACACCCATTTTTTTTTCAAAAAAAAAAGACAGAACGGTGGAGAAAGGCTTCTCTCCGGTATTAATGGGCCCGGCCCAATTTGACCAGTTGATCTAATCATTCTGCCATTACGAGGCAGACTGTGAAATAACACAACTACCCCTCCAGTCTCTTTAAATGATAACAAGGACCTTTAAACAGACAAAGGAACTGTAGGAGAGATGGAAACAAGGGAAAGTACACTCACTTTAACAAAAACTGACAACATAACTAAACACTCCCATTTAAAATCTGACAACAAAACCAACTTAAAAATCCCACTAGTTGGTCCACATCTGTGTACTAGTACCACCCCCTTTTGAAAGGAATTGAAATTTCTCTCTTTAGAAATAAAAAAAAACTGAAATCACAATTCCTACACATTCTTATATAAACCCCCTCACCACACAACCAGGAACACTCATCCCTTATCAAACCAAATTTTCAAGATACAATTGAAACCATATCCACCCTAATCACCATTGGTTCTACGAGCTTACTTCGCTATCGTCGCAAGGTGCTTTGGATTGGATTATAACCCGAGCTCCTGAAGAAAGCCTGTGGGTGGTAATTAAACAAAATTTCAATCATGAACAAGAAAAGCAATACACAACCAATAGTGTTAATGGGGAAATGGGGAAGAATCAAAACTTAACTTTCTTCGATTTTGAATACCTTCTCCTTCTCTACTCTGAAGGAGTCTGGTCTTTTTGATGGTCTCTTCACGGAGGAAGGTTCGGTGATTCTTTTACTGCCACCATTGGATAGAACCGGAGACATGGGATGTGAGGCTTCAACTCCGGCAGACAAATTCCTTCGACCCTTAGAAAGTGGGGATTTCATTAAGTCGCTTGTTGGCTGCTTTGTCAATGAAGCCTTTATTAATTGAGGGACGCATTTTGACCGTGTTGAATCTGCCTCCTCTTTGTCCCCAATTGAATCCATTTTCTTACAAGCACTGCAGTTCAGTCATTTTTCTACTTTAGCATGACGATATAGCAGGGGAAATCCAATAAACATAATACTCTCATACCGGTTCTCCAAGAAAATACCAACTTCTTTTCAAATTCTTATTTTCTGTTTCAAGTTTCTAACCATAATGCAGGCTATTATGAATTAGAGAGGTCACAACCTCCATAACTATTCAAGCAAGAAAAGCCGACTAACCGAACCCATATAAAGATGGTGGACCTGTATTCGCAACACAAAGATCAAACAATCTCATTTTTTTTTCAGGCATGAATGCAAAATTATCTAGTTCTGCAAAACTAAGGCAACTCTTATGGGATATGGGTAGCTATCAGTATAAATTTCGCTACAACACAAATTCAAGATAAATAGCTAACCCTAGTAAGGTATTGAAAGCTCGAGTTCTAAAACTCCTGGTGGAGAGTCAAATGCTTCATCACCATCAGTGCCTTGTTTAGTTATCCCAATGATTAGGAGAGTTAGGTGCTTAAATGGGGATTTTTTTAAAACTAAACTAGCAAGCAGTCTTTAAACATCTAATTAAATTAATCAAATTGGGATATTCTTGTGCATTTTGCTTGGTTAATACTGAAATTCTTGAACCCTTTGTATTCAAGAAAAGTACGACTGCAAGATAAAAGTTGGAGCCAAATTACCTATCAGTGTTGTAAGAGGAAGAGTGATTGAGAGTGGTAAATCCATCTCCTCCTCCCTTGTGCCTGTTCGTCTCAATCAAGCTCTCACTGAAATACACCTTGTCTTCCAATCTCAGGCCTATCCGTCTCGGATTCTCTGAAGGAGAGTCAAGTTCTCCTAACACCATACAACTAGAGAACAATGGTGAAGGAAATTTTGAATGACAAAACCTAGGCCTGTAAGTTGGGATGAAGACACAGCTGTGCCTGTGATTTTTCACTGAGAACGACCCACAGGAGATAAATTGCATCAGCACATTCGAGGCCTTGAGCTTTGTAATTGAGGGTGTGTGAATTTCTTCCTCTTCAACTATCCTAAAGCTGTTGATTTTTTTAACCTCGGCTCTGATCAGAGATTCCAAGGTTTCGGTCTTCCTACTTGAAGAAGATGTGCTGGAGCAAGCCGGAGGGGAAGGCATCTCATCCCTACAAAGCTCAGAATTTTCTTTTCCTTGTTGAATTTGGTCTTGATGATCTTCGTGGCATTCAGGTTCTGATGAACCATCATCTGTGGAAACACCTCTTGTACAAGTTTCTTGGGCTTTGGCTTTCTTTGCACTTTCCTCAGTCTGTGTCGAAGCATCACCTGCCCCGTTCCCCTTGTAAACCCTATACTCTGTCAAGCTTGGAGAACCACCACAAGAGGGATTCTCTCCAAATCTACAATCCGGTGACATACCAGAAGAACTCGGGCGTTGGACCAGAGAGGAGAGTTCGTCTTCTTGAGGAGGCTTCCTCTCTTTCTCAACCATGCTGGAAGAAGGGGAAGAAGCTTCTTGGCTTTCAGAAGATGTGGGCTCTTGTAATTGCTTTGTATTCTGCACCACTGTAGTAACATTGGGATGGAAACGATCTGAAAAGATTTTTAAAAAATGGTATCTTCAGTTCTCGGCTCTCTTTTTTCTTGTAATAAGCAAATTGGTGTCCAAATGAAAATTTCTTATTCTGGTTTACCTGAATGAGATTCTTCAAAGAGCTCTGAACCTTTAAGAACGTATTCATTACCTTGAGTAGGAAGAATTAGATCATCTTCGCTAAGATCTTGCCAAACAAATCCAGTCTTATAGCTTCTACATAACCAGATGAACCACAAGAAATAATAAGACAAAAAAAAATCCCATAAAAATGTGAAAACTTCCAGTGATCTTGTTTTCACCTCTTACAAGACCAGGAATACATGGAAGGCATCCCTTTTCCTCTCAGAGCATTAAGCCTGTTGATCACATCTGCAAAACAAATAAAACTCAGAAAAACTAAAATCCAAACAGATAATTTAACAGGGGAATTGAATCCAATCTTCTTTTTTACCTCTCAAGTAAAGACCATGGGCCGATAAGAGCGGAACTTCGATGAAATGAGGATGTTCAAGATGGTGATTTCTGCATAGATAGTATACAACATGAATTTTTCTACTTTGTTGATGATGCTTAGGCGATGGCTCCATCCAGATTTTTGTCCTCTCCGGACTCGTTTGTCGGTATTTCTTCATTCGCCCCTCCATTTCCCCTCTAAAATCATCATAAACTGAAACAGAACTATCTAAAATCAAAACTTCTCTTGAACTCTGAAATTATTCAGCAACACAAAAATAAAAAACCCCCAATTCGATTGAAGAAATCATAGCCATAAAAACAGAACTTGCAGCAAGTTCAGCTCATTAAAGAGAAAAATTCAAACCTTGAGTCATGAAATCACTGTGATTCCCTCCTATTCCTGTAATGAACTCCCCATATCAGTAATGGAAGATACCACCAAGCAATTAATCCCATCAGAAAGCAAGTAAAGCGAACACCAAATATATCTTTGACAGTTATTCCAGTTCTCAGAAGGAAGATCATGATCTCAGAAAATCCTACTGTTTGCACATCATCTTAAACCTAATCAGATCCAAGTAGACATTCAAAAATCTTAACTTTTCTACAGTTAAGGGCGAAATTAACAGTACCCAGTTACAGATTCAATGAATAGCAGAAATTTAAATAAATTCTCATCGACAATGAAAGATAGTGAACTGGAAATAAAACCCTGCAAATCTCTACAACTACAGTTCCAACATTTGAGAAATTGAGATCTCTGATTGAGTCAAGAACTAAAATTTACTGCAAATTAAACTGTTGGGTATTCGAAATCGGCATGAAATTGTAGAAGAAACAGAAAGGGTGAGAGACGGAACCGAAGAAAAAGTACCTGAAAAGTAGGCAAGAAGTAAAAAGCTTCTTCATTTGATAATACGAAGAACCCCAGAATTTAAGGATCGATAAACAGAGTGAATAGAATTTTCCGCCATTAGAGACAGAGCTGAAGAAAGGCAGAGATTCAAAAACAAGAAAGAAAGGGACAGGAGGAGACGAAGAAACATAAGCTTTTCGTTTTTTACTGGTTTTCTGTTTGATTTTATGTATGAACAGGAGCTCCGGTTCAAGAGATTCCCGGAACTCTCCATTTTCAGTGTAAACACAGTGGCAAGTTTGTAATTAAATAGAAAATGTTTGGGTAACTGCCGCCCAAATCCCTAATAACTACGCAAAATACCATGAATTCGTTTTGTTTTAATAAGGGCTGCACCCACACCAAGCTAGCTCGCCAACTTGACACAGCTCGGCTCGTTTGAGCCAAGTTTAAGCTGACATTTCATGTTAGAGTTTAAATATCATGCGGAGCTCTGCATGTGCGGAGCCCTGTTTTTACACTGTCAGGGGCAAAATGTGTGATTATCAATAATTACACATTTTGCCCCTGACAGTGTAAAAACAGGGCTCCGCACATGCAGAGCTCCGAATAATTACACATTTTGCCCTTGACAGTGTAAAAACAGGGCTCCGCACATGCAGAGCTCCGCATGAAAAGAAATCCCTTCATGTTAATCAAGCCAAACTATTTGTGATAGAATGTTTAAACAAGCCAAGCTCAAGTCAAACCTTGTTTGATTCGGTTCAGCTCGTTTAGGGCTCAATTTGGCATTTAGGGCTCAATTTGGGTTTGAGCTAAGCTAAGTTCAAAATATTTTATATATATCTAATATTTTTTGGGTAATATTATTTATATTAATACAAAATAATATTTTTAACTTTATTTATCATAGATTGTGATAATTTTTTTTATTTATAATAAATAAGCTTAAGAGATAATAATAACAAAAAAGTTAAGAAGTTAAAAATAGAAACTCTTATCTAACTTTCTACTTTTTGGATTGACTACCCCTCAATCTTAATTTCATATAGAGCAGTGATTACCAGACCCTGGGGTATACTCCTGTGTCCTTGTGGCCCTTTTAACACCACTTTAACCCTGGTTAAGCTTAAATAAATTAAAGTTAAAATTTTAGTTTTTGTTTTTGAAAAACCAAGGTTGGATTGCTTAATCTTAGGAGTGAGAAAATTTTGAGTAAATTTTAACTACAGTTGATGAGTATTTAAAATTGGGGCATAGACCAATGAGGCCCGATCATTTCGTTACAAAATGGGAACCAATTGTACGTTAAGTATTTTCCTTTCATATATGAGTGTGTCAATTTTTTGTATTATAATTTATTGATAATTTTGTTTTATTAGAATTATGTAAAATTAAATAAAATAATAATATAAATCAAGCTTGAGCCAACCAGCTATGCTCCATTTGAATAAAGTTCGAGCTCGAACAAACTTGTTCAATCCATACTCAAGCCTAACTATTCAAGCTCAAGTCGAGCTCAATTATGTTCAAACCAAGCTCAAACTTGGCCAAGCTTGGCTCCAATATACCCTAGTTTTAATTAGACCAGTCAATTCGGCTCTCATGTAAGGATACCAAGCCCAACCCTCAAAAGGCCACAAAATTGATTTTTTTTTTTTTTTTTTTTTCCATTTTGTGGCGTTTGGATCAGATTTTATTAGCCTAATAAGTCAATTGTGATAAAAATTGATTGTATAGAAATTAATTATCAAATAATCAATATTACAAATAATAGCGTTCGGGAAATACGAAGTTGAGTCCCAAAAGGTCACAGGCTCAAGTGGGCTCAAAAAATTAGGCGTGCAAACATGAGTATCATGTTTGGAGCAACACTGCAATCCCTGGCCCGGCCCACGCCCTCATTATATATATTATATTTATTTTATGTTTTAACTTAAAATGACTTAGATAACTTTCTTTAATAATTTTTTTTTGGTTGTGAACGAAATATTTATTAGCATATAGTAGTATTTCACTATGATATCACTTGCTTAAACATCACTCATCATTGATAGACTTTTAATTTAAATTATCTAATCAATTTCTCTTTCATTTTCTTTGTTACTTTCTCGCATTTGTCAGCACTTGCTAGCCAGTGATGAACCCTTATGAGGGAGGGCTAGGCCTGGACAAAACCCGGCCCGACCCATTTATAACCCTAATTTTATACTTTTTTTGGCCGAGGTTCAAAATGGAGGCAGCTTTTTAGCATTTTCGTATTTTATTTATTTTTTCTTTGTACCAATTTTACCCTTAGTATCACTAAAATATGATGAAAATGCACGAACTCAGGCAGCAACACGAGTCTCTCCTTGCTCAGCCCTCACTTGTTAGAATCCGTTCCAAGCCCTCACTAAGTTTGCACTCACCCTTCAAAGCATTTGTAGCTGATTTATGACATTGGTTAATTAGTTAGTTGGTTTGTTATTTTTCTTAGGGTTTTAAATGAGAATATTCTCCAAGAGGTCCCAGTAGACCTTCATTCAATGGCTCCCTAATATAGAGGGAAACTGGTGCAAAGAATCTCAAGCGTGTAAGTGTAAATAGGTATTGCGTTTGTCCCTTGTGTTGAATGAGACACTCAAATGGATGGGACGAGACTGAAATCACAAGGTCTTGAATATTGTCTTTATCTTTTTTTGGTTTTTGGAAGGCAAGCTGGGTCTTTATCCTTTCACTACTAGTTCCTTTTGATTTAGGGTGTCTTGAATATGGAAAAAGATAGTTGAGAAGGCAATTACAATGACATGTCAACATGTGTCCCGTGAAGATTTACTCACCTCTCGGTTCAACCATTCATTCTTGGTTTTTTTTTTAAAAAAATATTAATTCTACGGGTTAAAACTTGTTAACCAGAGTTAAAAGAGCACTTGAAAAGGTTTTGTGAAATTGTGAGTGAGCCGGACGGACCAAATCCAATCTCATGAAGGAGATACTTACTAACGAAATTCTGTAGCTACTGTCTATACCCTGCCGGCACATGTGCAATGCTCATAACCTTCCAACTAAACTAAAGTCATATGACAGGAACATCAAGGGTTCGGGATGGGCTTCTTTTTTATGGCAGTGGTGCCAAGGAAAGAGATCGACATCGGATTACCTTGGCGGATGGCCCGAGCCTCCTCCGGTCCCTTGGCGGACGCCCGAGCCCAAGCCCGAGCCTCGGGCGTCCACACATCATCTGACATGTGGTGATGAAAAGGGCGAGAAGTTGTTTCATTTTCTCCCCATGGTTTTTGACTTCTCCCCCTTTTTATCGCCACATATTTGATGACGTGACGACGGCCGAGGTGTGGGCTCTGCCACATGCAGAGGTAATTTGATGCCCTTTAAATTTTCAAATCTTATGCAACAAGATTTTTGTTTTTATTTTTAGGAAGGAGGGTACCTGAACCTATTAGAGCACCCGACTAAGTCCCTCGAGCCGCTCAAATTCCCTCATACTACACAACCACGAAAGTTGGGATAAATTCTGGAGGGTGGCCAACAAGGAAAGGTACTCAAACTCAAGGCCTCCGTTTCCTGAGGAGTGGTCACAAGTTCCATGCCTATTACCCCATCCACTTGTAGATATGAAATGCACTGTTTATATTTTCAAATCCTACGTAACAAGGTTTTTGTTTTTACTTTTAGGAACAAAGGTACCCGGACCTCTTAGAGCACCTGACTAAGTCCCTCAAGCTGGTAATTCCCTCATACTACACAACCACGAAAGTTGGGATAAATTATAGAGGGTGGCCAACAAGGAAAAGGGAACCCCCCCACGGAGTGGTCACAAGTTACATGCCTATTAGCCCATCCATTTGTAGATATGAAATGCATTGTTTTTCTATAACGGATTATTTTTACAACTGATTTGTAGTTGGCAGTGGTAGCATTGGCAAAATCGACAAATACTTGTGGGAGTGTAGATAACAAGAAAATTGACGGATTACAAACACCTCTGTTTTTTGGGTGGTCCACACTAGGGTGTAATAACATTTATATAAGTGAACTTTTGCTAGCCATGCTAGCTTTGTCTTACTTCTCTCTCATTTTCTCTACTATTATAATGAAAATAAGCCTTTAAAAAGTTCATTGAATTTAGTCACTATTGACAAAATTACTCTTACGCTTATCCTCTTCATTAAAATATTGATTGTAACGAGAATAAGAAAATCTTTCTTACTATCTCTATTATATTAACCATTATTGATAAAATTATTCTTCCACTTATATCTTATTTAATATTTAGAATAATAAAATTAGACTTACACTTACATCGTCTCTATCTTGCTATTTTTATGAGAATATGACACTTGTAAACGTTGATTGAAATTTGTCATTACTAACAAAATTACTGTTACACTTATTTCTCCACTAAAATAGGGATTTTAATGGAAATGACAAAATTATATTTACATTTATATTTTCTCTATCTTTATTATTATAATCAAAATTGAGATCCAACCATAGCCAATCATGATTGATCTCGGGTAGAGAGGGTTTAGCTGCTCTTTGAATGAACAATCCCATCAATAAGTAAATCTTAGAGGTGATAACCGTAGAGGTTTTGAGAATTTAAAAAGAACCTGAATCCTCTATGGTTATCAACCTTTGACGTAGTCATGTGTCCTTTTTGACACCCCTTAAATGAGGTTAGATTCCCCACCCATCCTTGTTTTTTTTATTAAAAAAATATTAATTCTTTTTTAAAATATTTTAATATTAAAAAAGCCTTAAAAATAATTTTTTAATTTTAAAAAAAGAATTAATATGGTAGAATAGGGACACGTGGATGGGTGAGTGAACCCTAGAGGTGGGTGAATCTTAAGCACAGTTAAGGGGTGTCAAAAGGGACACGTGGCTACTTCAAGAGGTGATAACCGGATTTCATGGTAGAGGACTTGGCTTCATTTAAAAACGAATGAGCAATTTTGTATATAAGAAATGGGGAAAATAACAACTTTAATAGAGATGACATTTTTGATAGTTTATACCACTTTATCACATAACATCACCAATTTTGTCCGTTAACTAATGATTAACCAATGGAATTGGTGTAAGTGTCATTATTTTGAAAAGTAGGGGTACCTAATGTATTTTTCTGAAACCTGAGGGGGTTTATGTGTATTTTCGTCAAACCTCAGGAGTGTAAATGTATTTTCTCCATAAGTTAATCATAGAACTTGGACTCTTCTTCTAAATCTTACATATAGTTCTCATCATCTCTTCCATTTTTCCTATATCAAGACTAGTGGGTGGCATGTGCGATGCACGTGTGAGCGAGGGGAGGGAGTTAACCACAGTTAAGAGGAGTTAAAAGTGACACGTGTTAACCCGTAGGTGTGATTGAACTCCCCCCAAGAGTTCAATCATGATTGGCTGTGATTTTATTCTTTAAATAGATAGATGAGTAAGGGGTAGTTTAGGAATTGAAGAAAAATATTAAATCAAAATTTTGTTTTATATAAGGGTAGCTTGAGAATTTCAGAAAATCAGCCACACCTGCCTCTCGTATTATAATAGTAAAGATTAGTTATTCCTTTCCTACTTTGTCTTCTCTTTCCCTTAGCTAGAGATGATAGACAACAACCAACGTTACAATTACACCCCCCATGTAAACACGTCGCTTTTAACCTTTACTAATCATGATTAAGATTCACTAACCCTTAGAGTTAATTTGTTTTAAAAAATAATCTAAAAACCAATGTTAGATTGTTGAACCCTAAGGGTAGTGAATCTTAACCATGGTTAATAAAGGTTAAAATAGACACTCTTTGAGGGTGCGACTGAACTCTTCCCAAGTTTAATCGTAATTGACTATGATTCGATCTCATCAAAATTACTCTTACACTTATATCTTCTCTATCTCTATTATTATAATAATTACATTTTGGTTCCGTCTTGGTACATGAATCCAGGGGGAGGGGGAGGGGCACGGCCCCAATTTTTTTATATTTTAATATAATGTATGGTTAAATTAAAAAAAAAAATTACATAGTATATAAATTTTGTATAGAGTGCCCCCCCCCCCCCAACAAAAAGAAAAAATTGTAAATTTTTTTATAGGGATTGATTCCTTATGTGTCCCTTTTAACCCTACTTAAGATTTATTATCTTAGGAGTTAATTTTTTTTAAATAAAAATGAAGGGTAGATGTATAAACCTTAGGGGTGAGTGAATTTAACCACAGTTAATAAGTGTCAAAAGGGACATGTGTCAAATGCCTTCCCATTTCATCCCCTTTAACCATGGTTAAGCTTAACCAACTTGAAGTTATTATTTTTTAAAAACAAAACGAAGGTTAAATGGATGAACCCTAAGGGTGGGTGAATCTTAACCACAGTTAATGGGTAGGAACCAATGATGACCTGCCCATATTTCACTTTTTCTTGTTACTAAACCTCTTTATAGAATACAATATTAACAAATTTTATGACCACGATAGACCCATTACCAAAAAAAATTAAATTATCAGGGGTACATCCCGAACCCCAAGGACTTATACCCCGATCTCATTAATTTTCTTGATGTAAGTTGGTCCCCCCCCCCCCCCCCCCCAAAAAAAAAAAAAAAAAAAAACTTCTACCTATCCCTTTGGTACGTGTCAAGAAGGAAATAGGAAGTATGATATAGATGTGTACAGTACAAACATTGTTACCTATAGGCTACCAAATTTTTTGTTACCACACGTGATGAGAGAATGTACAGCTCGAACAGTGCTGGGCTGAACATGTAGTAGTGATGTAGACATGGTAGGTAAGCTTTGGCGTTGTATGGTTATTATATGAGCGTGCTGACATGCTGTTTGGTGACCGTTACATTTCATATTTCCGAGCTGCGTTGGCAAAGAACAAAACCCTTAGTTAAAAAGTATTATCATGGTAGGTATTGCATTAAAAATCTATAATATGGCACTACTTTGGGCAAATTCAATTTTTTTTACATATTCGCACATTATGTTGTTGGAGCCCATTGCGTTCTTTTAAAATTTATTCCTCCATCATTCAGTTTTTTCTACTTTTATCAAAATTTTTGTATTGAAAAATTCAAATGACTACTTCATTTGGTAGTCACGCGTATGAAATCAACCCTCCTTTTAAGAAAGGCCATTTTGGAGTGGTTGCTTGGACTTACCCTTATATCACCTTATAGGCTACCGTAGGTCTGGCTATGTGTGAGTTTAGTGTGTTAGTTACATGATAACATTTCACCCAAAAAAGAAGAAGTCAAACATATCAATTAATGGTACATAACGACTTTGCAACAATATGATCTTGTTAGGTTCAAATTTATATTTTCACATGCCTCTTATGCTTTTCTTGTAAAGAAGCCAAAGTAAAATTGTAAATCCCAAAATAAGCCTAATAACCGGGGTTTTTTATTTTCAAAATATTCATACTACGAGTTAGTCTATAAGTACTCCAAAATCTACTCCCTAATCCTAACCATTTATAACCAACCGCTAAAGGTTAGGATTTGAATTCACTTATTTTGTATTTTCTAATGCCACATTAGCTCTAATCCTAACAGTTTAATAACGAGATAAACGGTTAGGATTGAGGAGTATATTTGGGAGTACACCTTGGGAGTATCCCTATACTAATTCTTTTCGATATACCCCAGTTAATGGGCTTATTTTGGGATGCTTTGCATAGATTAAATTAAGGCTATCAAAGGGTTTGGACTAGGCAGGGCCTAAGTCTTATTGGGCCCCGCGCTCATTTGCAAGGGAGAGGCCTAGACCTCAAAGGGCCTAAACTAGCTAAGCCCAAGCTCTATACTCGAGGATTAGGGCAAGATCAAGGCATAAAGAGGAGCAAAAGAAATTTTCAAGTCGTAGACTTAGTGAATTTTTTTTCCTACATTAATGTCAACTTGACGTATAACCTTCATCTTTATCTGGACTTGGGGACCAACAATACAATGCAAAGGGTAGTTTGACAAAGTTAAAATAAAATAAAATCTTTGTCAGTTTTATTCATTTAGAGTACAAAAAAAAATCTTGAGTAAAATTTGTAAAGTAACTATTATTCTTTTATAATTAATTTATACTAAATGAAACTCAATATACCTTATGTTTAACTATCCAATTGTCTTTCTATATATCTAATTTAAACATATCTAGTGATTTATTATCTTCTGAACCAATCTAATCCTGATAAACTTTTGCAGTATATGGTTTTAAGAAACTCATAAACTGATGAAGTAACCTTCCTCTGGTGCTAAATGTGATAAATTTGAGAGATGAGGGAAGAGCTAAGAGGTTTAACTCGTGACTCGAGAGAAAGAGAGAGAGGAAGGTGTAAGTATGCACGGTAAATGGATTGGGGTAGTAGGGAGCTTGAATTTTATAACCGAATTTGTAGAAATTACCACCATACCCTCACTTTTGCATTGTTGAACATGAGTCTTGGAGACTTTACGAAGGGACAATATGTCTTATTACTTTCATATATATATATATATATATATATATATATACACTAGTAAAAATGTACGTACGTTGCATGTAAAATATTTCAATGATTAGTTTTATAAATAAAAAACTCAATATAAATTTGCAAAAGGTATACATTAACTCTAAAATTTAGTAATAGTGTATTTTAGCCAAACTCAAAATCAAAGCTTGAAGCTTAGCTCCAACAAAATGAGCAAGCTCGAGATTAGTTTAATGCATGAAAAAATATTATTAATAATAAAATACTTAATCTTATAAGTCATATTTATTGTTGTTATTATTATTATTATTATTATTATTTATGTATTTATTTATACATATGTTTTAATGTTCAAGCCAAACGAGCCTCAAACAAGTCGAATTAATGGGGTTTGGCTCGAGCTCGACTTGTTCATAGTCTTAAGTTCAAAGAAAAGCTCAGCTTAATTGAGCCAAAAACTTCAACTTGAAATCAGTACGAACGAGCCAAGACGTGACTTGAATACACTCCTACTTTTGCAGGAATTTTCTAAAGTTTATGTGAAAGTGTACTTTTTTTTTTTGGTAAGGAGATAATTTCATTGCTTAGGAATAAAGATTTACAAAAGTGGTCCCAATTCCAAGGGAAGAGGAAGCTACAGAACACTTAATGTGTTTGATGCAGTCATTAAGGGCTTGTTGGGCAAGATGGTGAGCTACCAAATTGGCTTCACGGGGGATGAAGTGGAACTCCACGAGCCTACACTGAAGTCTCAAGGCTTTGATGTCAGACATAATTGCTTGAACATCCCAGTGACTGATCCTAGAAGAGTCATTTAGGATGTCTATGAGGTCTTTGGAATCTGACTCGATGATAACCCGATTCCATCGATGAGAAACCGACATTAGAAGGCCGAGTCTAATAGCTTCCGCTTCTGCCCGGCGGGCTGAACCTCCAGCTAGAGGTATATGACGTGACTTCACCACTTCCCCACGGTGATTACGCACCACCGCTGCAGCCCCAACAGCTTGAAGATCATCCACCGTTGCTCCATCTACATTTATCTTGACCCAATCTTGATCAGGAGGATGTAAATATTTTATAGAAGAATATTTTGTGTAACTTTAATAGATTATAATTTGTAAATAAGTTTTAACAGGATGCAATGTTGGAGTTTATAAAACGTAAGAGGCATTTGTTGTAAACTTCATCTCCTACACTTCACCACAACACAGAGTCCATTTTTTAGCTCACAGCTTGCTCACTCTCTAATCTCACGGTTCTCTATATTTCACTCTCTCTCTCTAAAAGCAGTAGCCAGAAATAGATTTACGTATCCATTCATGTCCATGTGCTTGAGCAACCCCTCAATGCCTAAACCTCTATAAGTATTATTCTGCTACAAAGAAAATATAAAATCCATTATTGTCTCTCTAAATTTTAAAACTAATATTGAAGTCAGATCAAGTTATTGTTGAAACCTCTCTTGGTATTGATACTAAGCAAGAGATATGAAGCAGGGCCAGTTGGGGCTCCTCTTGAATAGACCCGTCTGTACTTGTAGAAGCTGGAGCCCCTTGAATGGTAGGAAATGCTTTGAGAAGTTGGCCGTCCTGGTTAATAGCACACACGATACCAACTCTCCTGTGATCGGATCTTCAACCAATCCTTTGAGAACAAGCACTACATGGAATCAAAACCTCAAGACAAAGATATTTCATTCGTGATTGTCTCATATTGAGATTCATGTTACCATATGCACCTACATGGTTTCCAAACTAACATCACACGGTTTCCTTGTATTAGTTGTCGCATCCATTGCTGTGCTTATATAATTGTAATTGACTGTAAACTTATTCTTGAGTTGTTTTGAATAATAACAATATTTTTATGGTATCAGAGCCATAACCTGGGAAGATCACTGTCAACTGAGATCATTCTACAATGGTTGGATCTTCATCGCTCACCAGTCATATTGTTGTTCCTAATATCACGAATCTAGTATCGATCAAACTAGACCGTGACAACTATCTGCTATGGAAGAGCCAATTCGTACCAATTCTACGCACCAACAAACTTCTCAAGTATGTAGATGGATCCTCTCAGTGCCCAGAACAATTCCTTTATGATGATAACAATAAACCGACGACCAACATCAATCCAGAGTATGAGCGCTGGATAGAACAAGATTCACTTGTTCTTTTGTGGATCAATGCCACTCTCACACCGACTGTTCTCCAACGTGTGATCGGCCTGCAATCGTCTCGAGAGGTATGGCTTAGACTTGAGAAATTACATCTCATACAATCCAGGTCTCGTGTTTTACAACTGAAACAACAGTTTCAAAATCTCAAGAAAGGAGGTTCATCTATAACAGATTATCTCGACAAAATGAAGCATATTGCTGACGCTCTAGAAGCTATTGGTCAGCCAATCACAGAGTATGATTTATGCAATCAGATTTTAAATGGATTGGGCCAGGAATATGATCCTGTCCACACATCGGTGGTGAACCGTGACACTCCGATCAATTTTGAGGACCTATTCGAACAACTTCTTACCTTTGAAATGCGTTTGGACTCTCATACTACCACTCCAACACTCGAACAACCTTCAACTGCATTTTTCACCAATCGGTCTACCCACTCGCGTGCATAGGGACGTGGTGGATCTCGTGGAAGCTCATATTTTCGTGGTGGTGGCCGAGGTCGGAATCATGGAGGACGAGCCAATCCATCCAACAATCATTCCACTAAACCAAGTAATGCCCCTTCATGTCAAATTTGTAATCGGGTCGGTCACTCGGCTCTTGATTGCTTCCACCGTCTAGATCTTTCATTTCAGGGGCGTCAACCTCCTTCAAAGCTACAAGCCATGGCAGCAATGAGGCAAGATTCCACTTGGTTCACCGACACGGGTGCAACCAATCATGTCACGGCTGATTTAAACAATCTTTCCTTACATTCAGACTACGAAGGCAGTGACAACCTCACAGTTGGTAATGGTAAAAGATTACGTATTGAGCATATTGGTTCCACTTCTTACTCTTCAAATGGATCTACTTTTCACATGCAAGATATTCTTCATGTTCCATGTATTACCAAAAATCTTTTATCTGTCTCTCAATTTTCAAAAGATAATGATTGTCATTTTGTCTTCACATCCTCTAGTTTCTCTGTTAAGGACAACAAATCGGGGAAGATCCTTTTCCAAGGACGGAGCAGTAAGGGCCTTTATCCACTTCACTTTCAACCGCATGAAAAGAATAAGCCACATTCATCTCCTTCGGCATTCACCAGTAGTATGGTTTCTAGTTCTGTTTGGCATCATCGATTAGGGCACCCATCTCATCAAACACTTCAACAGGTTGCTCCTCATATTCATCTTGGCAGATCATCACAACACCAAATCATCTGCTCATCTTGTCAAATGGGGAAAAGCTCTCGGTTGCCTTTTCAACTTTCTGATTCTATTTCGCAATACCCTTTGGAACTTGTGCACACGGATGTTTGGGGACCTAGTTCAATTACTTCAATAAATGGTGCAAAATTTTATGTAACTTTTATTGATGACTTCAGTAGATACTGTTGGATCTTTTCTCTTGCCTTTAAATCCCAAGTTTATGATGTTTTTGTCCGTTTCAAATCATTAGTTGAAACCATGTTTGACCGAAAAATTAAATCTCTCCAAACCGATGGCAGAGGAGAATACATGAGCACTCGGTTTCGTGATTTTTTGGCCAACTATGGCATTTCGCATCGGATATCATGTCCTTACACCCCCGAGAAAAATGGCCGCGCAGAGCGTAAACATCGTCACATAGTTGAAACGGGCTTAACACTTATGGCCCATTCACGTGTACCTCTTTCATATTGGGATGATGCTTTCGCCACAACAATCTTCCTAATAAACCGTATGCCCACACGCATCCTTCACAACATCTCTCCGTATGAGAAACTATTCCAAAAGTCCCCTGATTACACCATTCTCCGTAGTTTTGGTTGCACTTGCTACCCATATCTACGGCCCTATTCCCATGGCAAACTGTCATACAGAACGATGCCTTGTGTTTTTCTTGGTTATGGGCGAAACCACAAGGGCTATAAGGGTTTGATCCCATCTCTCAGAGGGTATACCTGTCTCGCCATGTGATTTTCGATGAAGCGACATTTCCTTATGCGCATGTGGATAAGGCCTACGCTTGCTCCCTGTCTGTTGGATTGGATCCCACCCAAGTAGCCACGCCACCAACTGACACCTATTCACTTCTTCAACTTCCTAATCAAAGTGAACGACCCACATCTGGCCCACCCATCACCCCTATGACAATCAATCCTATAGTGACCGATTCTCCACTCCCTTCACTAGCTCCACATCCCAATTTGCCACCCAACTCCCCAATCCACGATGCCACTAGTCCTCCCCTTCCCACCTCGCTACCCAGCACATCCACTTCGTACCCAATCCACGATGCCACTACCCATCCCCTTCCAAACTCGTTACCTAGTCCATCCATGCCCCATTCGATGCTTCCATCACCTCTAACCTCACCCGGTTCATCATCTTCACCTATTCCAACACATGCCCCTCCACCCAATACATCATTGGTGCCAACCCATTCCATGCAAACAAGAGGCATGGCAGGAATTTTCAAACCCAAGACTTTCACTGTCACCAAATATCCTTTACCACTAGCCCTTACCTCCTCTCTAACACCTACTGAACCCACATGCTACACTCAGGCGATCAAACATGACAAGTGGAGGGCTGCCATGGCTCTTGAGTTTGATGCCTTACTACAACAAGGCACATGGTCCCTGATTCCCGCCCGACCTGACCAAAATGTGGTCGGTTGCCGCTGGATATATAAAGTTAAACAACGCTCTGATGGTACCATTGAACGATACAAGGCACGTCTTGTTGCAAAAGGCTTTCACCAACAGCCGGGTATTGACTATAGTGACACCTTCAGCCCCGTGGTTAAGCCCACCACGATCTGGGTTGTTCTTTCCTTGGCAATTCAACAAGGGTGGCCGCTTCGTCAGTTAGACGTGCAAAATGCTTTCCTCCATGGAGTTCTTACAGAGGAAGTTTATATGGACCAACCCCCAGGGTTTGTAGATTCAACTCGGCCCTCTCATGTGTGTCGACTACACAAGGCGATCTATGGCCTCAAACAGGCCCCAAGGGCCTGGTTCCTTCGTCTTACCACTTATATTCAGGGCCTTGGATTTGTAGGCTCTCAGGCAGACACCTCTCTTTTCATTCGTAAGGATGATGAGACCATGACTATATTGCTTATCTATGTAGATGACATCGTGGTCACAAGCAACAAAGAGTGGGCGCTCTCCAAGCTCCTGACCAACCTTAGCAAACTCTTTGCCATGAAAGATCTGGGCTCTCTTCACTACTTTCTTGGCCTTGAAGCTCATCGTACGCCATCAGGTCTCTATCTTACTCAATCAAAGTACATCACAAAACTCCTTGTTCGTGCCCACATGGATGATGCCAAGCCGCTCCGCTCACCAGTTGTTTCAGGCACTAAACTATCTCAATTTGATGGCGATCCCCTTCCCAATCCTCATGAATATCGGAGTCTTGTCGGAGCACTTCAATATGATACTTTAACTAGACCTGACATCGCCTTTGTTGTTAACCAAGTGTGCCAATTTTTACACTCACCGCGAACGAGTCATTGGCTGGCCCTTAAACGAATCTTACGATTCCTTAAAGGCACTGTCACCTCCGGTCTCCATTTTTGCAAAGGATCACTCAGCATAACTACATATTCAGATGCCGATTGGGCCGAAGATTTGGATGACCGCCGATCCACATCTGGATATGCCATTTTTCTTGGCCACAATCTTGTTTCGTGGAGCGCAAAAAAACAGCCAACAATTGCACGATCCAGCATTGAATCCGAGTATAGATCTCTTGCTAACACAGCTGCTGAGTTGTATTGGATCCGTATGTTATTGCGCGATTTGGGCATCTATCTTAAATCACCACCATTGATCTACTGTGATAACATAAGTGCTATCTCTCTTGCTTCTAATCCCGTGTATCATGCCCGCACCAAACATGTTGAGATACCAACTCTATCGCACCCCAAAATCTCACCTAACTTAATGTGAGACTTTGGCACGTGACTTAATCATTAATTCCATAACTTCTTATCATAAGCACTTAAGGCAATTCTAAAAACATGGACCAAAAAAAAATCTTTTTTTTTTTCTTTAAATAAATGCAATCAAGTCCAATATCTGAAATAAATACTAAGACCTCATAATCAATTTAAAATCAACCTCTATGAATCTCCAGTCATAAACTCAAACTAACTATAAATCCATAATTTGTCTATTACAATTCTAAAATTCAAAATCCAAATATACTAGTGATCTAGTGTCCTGTGTGTAACCAGCAATCCAAGTTCCATTCTCCATCAGGATAGTTACATGCTGGCTCTTCCTGCTCTTCCTCGTATTCTTCCTCTTCCCAAGGTCCTGGGGCACAAATGTCAAATCTAGCACCTGTCGACAACAACAGTCATCGGCTCAGTAATAAGTTACCCAGCGTATATACAAAATCCTGCCTAACAATATACGAGATTTGATAACAATATATTTTAAGATTCAACATCACAAGTGAACTCACAATATTTCAAAGTGCGGAAGCATAATTAAATTTGATTCTTACACCTGATTACTCATGCTTATTTCTCTTATTTATCTTGCCTATTTTTGTTCATGAATTTATTCAACAACATGCAATTGTAATAACTTAAAATAACTCTACCCCATATATCGGGTAGAGACTAACATATACCCTCCTTTCCGAGGTACCACACAATATACACATTATCCGGTGTACACGGCTTGTCTACACATTATCCGGTGTATACGGCTTGTCTACACATTATCCGGTGTATACGGCTTGTCTACACATTCGCCGGTGCATACGGCTGGTTTTGCTTTGATCATAGGCCTGTGGGTACTCGGTCAGTGCAAAACTCAATCATGCATAATGCTTGTGTTCTTGTGTATTTGCATATTACTTGTCATCTTGTTTATTCTCATGCTTGTTCATGTATAGATTTCGTGAATCCGTGTGAATGAAATAAAATACTTGTAAATCATGCATAGATTTAAACATGCAAGGGTTCTCCTAAGTGATCAATATAAAGCATAATTTGTCAAATAAAATAAGAGATAATTTTATTTACCGCGTCTAAATTTTTAATACGCATCTATAATCAAATAAGTCTCACAGGGCCTTAGTTTTCACAACACATAATGATCTCAAACAAACTTATAATAATTTCATCAATTCTGAACATCATCCACTTCCTCCATTCTCATCATTCATACACCACAAAATCAATCTCATTCCCCTTGTTGATATAGAATAAAAAAAATCATAAATAACATCTTTTTCAAATAATTATCACAAGGAAATCACCATCTAAAATGTTCTCTATTCATCATATATATATTATCCATCAGATAACCAAGATCTAAAATTTTCTAACATCGTCTATAGATTTTTCAAGGGAAAATCCTGATTTAGAACATTACAAAAATCATCATATATATTTTCCATAAAAAAAATCTGGGTATAAACATCGTAAAATCATCATATATAATTTTCCATGAAAAAATCTGAGTATAAACATCATAAAATCCTCATATATAATTTTCATCATAGTTTAAAACAATAAAAACATATTTATTATTGTCGTTCTTACTTTAGATCTATTTCTTCATCATATTTGTATCAATAATCCCTATGTTGAGAGGAAGGAAGTCGTATTTACCTCTCACGATCGCTTCCCTACGATCAAACGTTTGCGAATGGGATGAATCTAAGCCTTTTTATACTTTTTACCTGGGGGGCAGAGTCCCCTTACGGTGAAAATGATATTTAACGTTTTTGCAGGGGTATTTTCGGCCTTACCATTTTAACCCTAAATATATAGTAGTGTGCATATTTTTTAGGTTAACGAGTGTGAGAAGTGACCGTAATTCTGAGAGAAGAAAAACTCTGTACTTCGTCTCTATTTTTATTCTCTGCAATTTTTTTATTTGCTTTGTAATTTCTGTGATTCATAGTTTCCAAGATCCAAAGGGTTTAGGGATTAAACGCGAAGTTCAAACCCCCCAACAAGTTGATGTGCTCCGAATAATCTTGCAAGCTGTTAACAAAACTATCCTTATGTAAATAGGGTTTCAGTTAACTTTGTCATTTTCTTTTTGAACAGTGGTTATTTTTTTTGGCATACGTCATCTTAGTTTGCAGTGGTGATACAGATTAGACATAGGATAGGAGCCTTCAAAGCGATCACATCACTTGCTGAAATTGAAGAAAGATTACATGGAGAAGTAAACCTTGCAGAATATTGCCTTCTTGTTTGAATTGCTATTGAGCTTTCACCAGTCTAATACTTCTCATACCTCTCAATATTAATTTCTTCCATATATTTCCACAACACTAGCTGTCTCTGTAGTATCTAGGACTCATTAATTTTGCACCTTTTGCTGCTTTTCGTGGCTGTGGGAATGTACAGATAACCGCCAATGGAAATCACTCTCCAGACTTACTAAGTGATGTATATACTCACACATACACGTACAAATACACACAATCAATATCTATATACAGTTGGGATCCAGAGACATATGAGATAAAACACATATGTTCACATATGCTTGTAGCCGTAGGATCCAGAAATCCAATGGTTATTATCACACCACTTCCTATGTGAAAGAGGGTATTTTTGGAATTGTAGTTTTTTTTTAAGCCATCTCCTTATAAGGGATTAGACCTCCTATTTTCTAGCAACAACAACTGCCACTAAGGTGAACTCCTTAATATGTGGTGTGTCCACATGTTTTTTGGGAAGTGCTAAATCACTGAATGACTTCAAATATCTATGGTTATGGACTCCATGGAGTAGGTTACGTCCTTGTGGTCGCCACGTGTCCATTTTGACACCTCTTAAATGTGGTTAATTAAGATTCATCCACCCTAAGGTTCACCCACCTATCCTTAGTTTTTAGAAAAAAATATTAAAAAAATTATAACCTTAGGAGTTAGTGAATTTTAACCAAGGTGCCACGTGTCCCTTTCGACACCTCTTAATTGTGGTTAAGATTCACCCACCCTAGGGTTCACCCACCTAGAGATGGCAACGGGCCGGGCCAATTGAGTAACCCGCCCCTATTGTGACAGGTTTGGGGAGCTTCTAAACGGGGTAGGGGCGGGTTTGGGAAAGAGATGTTAAACGCAAGTTGGGTTCAGGCCGGGGATGGGTTTAGGCCACCTTGCCCCGTTTATAATATCAAATCACTATTTTTTCCTTAGTTTAATAATAAAATTACTTCATTATACTAATTATAGTATGAAATATAGTTCCAACCCGTCCTGACCTGCCCCATCTAATGCTTAACGGGGCGGGGATGGGGTTAAACACTGTTTTGAAAAATCGGAAGTGCCCCGCCCCGGGTTTGGGATGAGTTTGGGGTAGGAGTTTTCCATTAGGGGCGGGGTTGGGATGAGGGCGCCCCGGCCCAAACCCGCCCCGTTGTCATCCCTACACCCACCTATAGGAATGGCAATGGGGCGGGGCGGGGCGGGGGTGGTTTTCTACCAACCCAGCCCCGCCCTGATTATAAAGCTGCCCCGCCCTCGATTGGGGCATACATATGGTGAAATCGCCCCCGCCCTGCTTATAAAATCTCCACCCCGGCTCGGCCCCGCTTGTCTTTTAAAAAAAAAATTATATATATATATATATATAATGCAGGCGAAGCACCGGAGCGGGGTATACTAAAACTACCCCCCTATAGGGGTAGGGCGGGTCGGGGCCCCTACGGGGGTGGGTCAAATTGCCATCCCTACCCACCTATCCTTGGTTTTTTTTTTTTTTAAAAAAAAAATTCTAACCTAGGAGTTATTAAATTTTAACCACGATTAAAAAAATTAATTTTCTAAAAACCTAGGATAAGTGGGTGAACCCTAGGGATGGATGAATCTTAACCACAGTTAAAGGGTGTCAAAAGGGACATGTGGCGATCTCATGGCCATTAAAAATGTCAAGTATGGTAGTACAAATCATAGAGGAGAGAGTGAAACTGTCTCCCCAAAAGAAGGAGAGAGAGAAACTGTCTCCCAAAAGGAGGAGACGGTTTTTTAAATAATCTTATTTCCTAAAATACCCTTTTTCACATAAGAAGTGGTGTGCTAATAACCATTGGATCTCCCGATCCTACGGCTACAAGCATATGTGAACATATGTGTTTTATCTTATGTCTCTCAATCTCATCTCATCTCATATATATATATATATATATATATATATATATATATAAATGTCTGTGTGTGTAAATGTATACATGCAACCACATCAGAAACCTTGAATTGAGATATAGAGCTTGGTCGTTCACTATAGTAGTTGTTTTATCCAAATTTGGTTAACCTCGTAGCTTGACCTTAGTAACCCAAACCTCCTAACCTGCTACTCGCTCCCGCTCTCAAACCTCGCTTTCACCTCGGGAGCTCGATTTCAACTTTTGTAAATCTCACTCTCACATAAAGGTGTGGTTTTTGTGTAAAGTTTTATTTTTATCCTAATCTTTCATGTGAAATGAAGAAGTATATTTTGTCATTTTTATTTGTAGGGTACAGGATTTATATAAGATTTATTAATTATTAATAATCTTGTAATTGAATTTAGAATGATACATTTAATAATCCAATAGTCATCTTGTTTGTTGTGATGAAAAATTTGAATTATGAATGATTTTATCAATTTTCTCTTAAAGTTTAAAAAACTAAAATAGATATATTTATATCTACAAGTAATTTCAAGAACATCATTATATATTTTATGTATATATATCGGCGCTCCGGAAGCGCTCCCGACCTTATCTTAAATTGAAATTTGACGCTCTCGCTCCCGCTCTACGCTCTAGTTACTTAGAGCTTGACGCGTGACAAAAACATGAGCGGGAAAATGTATCGTTCCGTTAGTAGGCGACAGATGTTAACGTCTATATTAACGGTTAGTTGTGGTTCCCAAGAGAACTTGGTCTCTGTTACTGTTGATGATCTCTTCCCAAGAGAAGAAACCCAAACCGAGTGACTGTCTATTACCTTAGCTAGTTAACTGTTCTTCCGAGAGAAGAAACCCAAAACCTTTTAACAATCAGCACAAATTGCACCCAAGAGAAAAAACCCAAATACTGTCTATTACCTTACCTTAGATTGTTGTTCTTCCAAGAGAAGAAACACAAAACCTTTCAATATTCTCAGCATAGATTGCACCCAAGAGAAGAAATCCAAAAACCGAGTGGCTGTTACCTTAGCTTGAGTTGTTCTTCCAAGAGAAGAAACCCACGTCGTTGTGAAGGCCTAGGTAATCATCGTCGCTTGGATCTCCGACACACCTCTCCACGTCGCTGGCTCGCTGCAACTCTCGGCCACACTGATTTCTCTCAACAACTTCGGAGTTGAAGCTCCCGATCTCGCCCAAAGGTAAATAAAATCTAATAAATTACTTTTTTCGCTCAAAATCTTTAATTTTCTGCCATTAATGCTCTCAATTGAGCTTCTGTAACTCCTTTTTTGCTTTGGTTTGAAATTTTCCTCTCCCTTTCTCTTTTTTGTTTTAATTAAAGTATTTGGATTAGGGTTTTTCTACTATGGTTTTTTTTTTTTTTAGGGTTTGGTTGGATCGTCAGCACAGATTGAGGCAAGGACTTTTTTTGGCTATTCGTTGATGGGTTTTAGACTAAACCTATTGGGTTAATTCCAATTGGGAGATTAACAGATGAATTTGGGGAAAAAAATCAGTCTCCGATTTATGAATAAACTAAAGAAATGCTAAACAAATCCTTCCAAAACAAAGAGAACTAAACTTGTAGATACCCTTGATGTTTGATGAGATATTGTGTTCGTGACTCTGTGAATCGTATTTGGTATGCTATATCGTGTTATTTCTGTATGGAGTATAGTTTTCTTTGGAGTTTGATCTGGTTTCTCATGTGTAGAATAGATTTATGTTGCTTTTCAGCTTTAGGTCTAGAGTACTGGAAGAAATTTAGTGTACTTTGGTATATTATATTCAGCGATTTGCTAAATATTCAAGTTAGTTTCAATATATTGACCTAGTGAGAAACAAACTCAAATTTGCATCTATTAATAATTCTACACCTAAATGAGCTCTTATTTCAGCCTTTCCTTGTGTACACTAAGGGTGTAAAACTATATTAACTTGGAAATGGCCAAACTACTGAAACTAGTACTGTTCTGCTCTATCAAATCAGAGATCCAAATTAATAGAGAACCTGCGATGCATCTCAACGCCTATTTTCCTCAGTGGCGAAGACCCCGGGTTTGTAATCTTGAAGTCAGTGGCATAATATTTTCTTGTCTATCAACCAGTTTACATGAGAAATCACAAATCCAGTAACAGTAACAGATGATGAGCAACAAAATGATTAGGTTGAGAGGATCTCTTTCTCAAACGCCCAAAGAAACTAAAACTAAATGAACTTGTAGATAGATATAGAGAAAAAGAGATGACCTAAACGTTAACGAGTGGCTATTGAAGGGTCGATTATAATTGGAGAAGTGATTAAGATGGGGTGAGATGATCCTAAAGAAGCCTTCTTTCGTCGGCGTCAAAACCCCAAGTCGCTGGAACCTTCTTCTCGTCAGCCGTGGATGATTCTGGTCTAGTCACAAGTGACATTTGGTTTGAAGTCACTGAAACCCCAAGCGTTGATCTTGCCTGCGATCTGTGCTGATGATCCAACCAAACCCTAAAAATACACCCACAGTAGAAAAACCCTTATCCAAATACTTTAATTAAACCAAAAAGAGAGTGGGAGAGGAAAATTTCAACTTCCTCTTGCTTTCGGCTTCTTCCAGAACAAAAAGGGAGTTGCACAAGCTCAATTGAGAGCATTAATGGCAGAAAATTAAAGATTTTGAGGGGAAAATGTAATTTACTAGATTTTATTTACCTTGAGAGAAATCGGGCGAGATTGAGGGCTTTGACTCTGAAGTTGTTGAGAGAAATCGGTGTGGCCGAGAGTTGCAGTGACATGGAGAGGTGTGTCGAAAATGCAAGCGGTGATGATTACCTAGGCCTTCACAGTGACGTGGGTTTCTTCTCTTGGAAGAACAACTCAAGCTAAGGTAACAACCACTTGGTTTTTGGGTTTCTTCTCTTGGGTGCGATCTGTGCTGAGAGTATTGAAAGTTTTGGGTTTCTTCTCTTGGAAGAACCGAAGAACAACTAACTAGCTAAGGTAACAAACAACCACTCAGTTTGGGTTTCTTCTCGTGGGAAGAGATCATCAACAGTAGCAGAGACCAAGTTCTCTTGGGAACCACAACTCAACTTTAACATAGACATTAATTTCTCTTGCCTACTAACAGAGCGATTCATTTTCCCGCTCACGTTTTCGGCACCGTTGAGTTATGGGGTTAACCGGATTTGACACGTGGGCCTTCTTTTTCTTCCTCCGTTTATGATAAATTCTAAACTCCTTTTGATGCTGGATGTCCGCATCATAAGCTCTCTCTCTCCTTTTGGTGGGAATCAATAAATTGTGTATATCTAGATTCTAGAATTCTGCATAAGATTGTTCTAGATGCACAAAGGCAATTTTTCTCCACAGCCGTAGTGTGAGTGCAACATGTGGTGTTGCTACTCTATAATAGGGAGGTGGGCTGACACTTGTTGCCACCACCTTGCATCTGGGGAAGACTCCCATCCTAGGGACAATGAGTCCAGATGTATTCTTTGAACCGAGGTAATAATTATCATCTTCTTACATTTGTGTAAATGTATTCACTTTGTAATCTCTCGCATTCTGTGCTTTTCTCCATTATTTTTAATCGTACTTGCAAACTTAGCTGACCATCTATTCCGTCATTTAGTTTGGTTGACATATCTCAAACTCTCATTAACCCACTATGGAAATACCTGACATGGAAACATTTAGCTGTCAACGTGTAACAATTCATATAGTTTGGTTGACATATCTCAAACTCTCATTAACCTACTATGGAAATACCTGACATGGAAACATTTAGTTGTCAACGTGTAACAATTCTGGTACTTAGCATACTCCATGCAATTAGATAGTGTATAGAATTGTTTCAAGTTTCCATTGTTAGTATTCAAGATCTCTTTCATTTACAAACTTTCAGTGAGTAGTGCTTTCCTTTCTAAAGAGACATGTATTGAGCTCGTGTTTTGTGGTTTTGTTTCTTAGTTTATGGATACAAAAATCATGACATCCCCATCATCAATGCCTTATCCCAAAATACATGGGTTGGCAACACTATTCCTATTCCACCAACCATTCTATTAAAAGCTACAATTTCAGTTAAATTGTGTTTTTATCAAATCTTTTTTTACTATCTTTATCCACGTAATTTTTGGCCTCACCTCCCCCTTTTTTAGAGCCTTCTACTTTCACCAATTCACTCCTTACTGGGGCCATTAGTGTTATTCGTTTATTGTGTCAAAACCAAATCATCTTAATAGGCTCTCTATTATTACTTATTGGAGTCATTCCCAGATTCTTGCAAATGCGTTTCGGATCTTACTTTCCATTTCTTTTAACTCATCTATTTCAACATTATCATCTCGGCTACACTAATTATATAAATATTTTGTTTTTTAGTAGGCCAACATGCAGCTCCATAAAGCATAACTGGTCTTATCGCTGATATGAAACTATAACATTTAGCATAAAAATATGTTTTTCTTGAATACTTTAGTTCTATCTACAAGAAGCAGCTTGAGTATAGAGATATAAGAATGATTTTCTCAAATACATATATTCACTTATGTCTTACAAGTTTGGCAAGCGAAATCTGTGGACACAATTATTATTCATGTTCGTTGTGCTGCAATTCGAGTAGTGAACCAGATAAGGTTAGACGGATCTTGTCTGATCGTGGAAGTCCCTTATTTTTGTGACATTTCTAATTTTTCTGTTCAGTATTGATAGAACGTGAACAATAATAACCAACGAGGAGTTGGGCTGCTGTCCAAGACAATGCCTCAGGAATCGGAGGTCTTGAGTTTGAGTCCCTTCCCCTTGTTGGCCACCCTCGGGAATTTATCCCGGTTTTCTTGGTTTTGCAGAGCACGACCCAGGGGACTTGGTCGGGTGCTCTAAGAGGTCTAGACTCCAGACACCCTTGTTACCCAAAAAAATATATATATATACAGGTGAACAATAAAACATTTAACTATATCTCATTTATATGGTTCTAAGAAATTAAACGCCTAGAGCAGGCTTCACCATTTGAACTTGTGAAGTAGAGCTCTAGTTTGCCGATCAATATGTATTCTATTGAAAGCCCTGAAGTATGTACCTCGATATGCTCTATTTATGTGTGTATTTTTCGATTGTGGGTTAGAACTCTTCAGGTTGCTGACATGTATAATGCTTAAAAACACATCAAGCAAGCAAGACTAAGACAAAGATGATTGAGGGAAAACCAAATTCTGTCACCTTCAAACCCTTTTTGAAGGAATTGCCTTCTATACAACCGGGGCGGAGCCAGGATTCTCTTGCGGGGGGGCTAACAATGGGGGTTCGGGGGCATAGGCCCCGAAATTTTTTGAGGGTCAAATTCATGGGCCATCGTGTCTACTTGTGTCCATTTGTAAGGAATATATAATTTTTCTCAGAAGTTTAGGGGGGCTAGAGCATCCTGTCCCCCGGTTCCGCCCCTATCCTAATAAGATTTCTTTTTACCCAAAATTTCTGTGGGGGGGGGAGGGCTTCAGCCCCCTATGGGCCCCATGTGGCTCCGCCCCTGTATACAACTCCTGTAGTAAACAATTACCATTCCATGCTAATATAATGTTTGTTTATGACTTTAATTTATACTCTAACCTCAGAGCTTTTAATTAATTGAGGTGATATTCATTGCAGTTTTGGATGAACCTTCTCCCAGCAACAATCCTTCAATGCCTGGTTTCAGACCGGGCGGCAAATTACAAGCACACAAGTCCCAGGTCAAAACCATGAGACATTATTAGAGATGTTTTGTAAGCAAATGAGCTGAAATGCAAATATATAATATTTATAATGTACCATTCAAAATTCATTTTGTATCAATTGCTTGCATCTAATCTTCAGTTAATGCAGTACTGTTGTTGATTGTACCTCCTGGTCCAGAGGTGCTGCAGTTGTATTTTTTGTCACCGAGTCATGATAAGAGGACCACAGGGTCCTCTTCTAAGCTGACCGCAGTGTCTCCTTGTCCCTTTTAACACCTCTTTAACTATGATTAAGCTTAACTAAATTAAAATAAACACTTTTGTTTTTGAGTTTTTTTAAAAACCATGGTTAGATTGCTTAATCCTAGGAGATTAACCACAGTTGATGGGTGGTAAAAAAGGGGTTTGGACCAATGAGGTCACTGGGGTCATCTTCTAGGCTGACCCTGGGTCCGTTTTCCATTTCCCTTTGTCACCATTGCATATCAAATGAACAAATTTTGTGTTTTTTCTAGAAACAGTTGAACTGGGGCCTTCGATCATAGATCCTTCTCCGGCACACGTTTAAATGAAATTTCGGTTTTCCTAAACCCCTGAATTTGAAATGGCTTAAATATTGTTGGACACAATTTTGGCCGAAATAATTCCAGTTTCTTTTTTCAAATTTTGATTGAATTAAATTTTAGTGAATAGGTTTTGAAATATGGGTTTTTTCCCCAAAATTTTAGGATTTTATTTTAAATTTTTTATATTTCTTTAATAAGTATAAACTATACTCATTGACTATAAATTATATTATAAACTATAATTATGAACTAAAAATTATTTCTACTATTATAATGAGAGAATGAGGGATAGGTCCGTTGATTGCCTTTTTTTTCCCATGACAAAAAAATAAATTTTATATTATCCTATTATTATTATTTAGTGAATATATATTTAAGGGTATTTGATTATTATTTAGTTGATAGATATTTAAGGATATTAAAGTTATTTCAAATCTATTAACTTCAATCCCCTTAGATAGGGTTGATTCCCAAATATATACTCTTATGTGTTTTCTCCCACTCTGAATGTGTTTTCATCTCTGTATGTGTTTTCAATCACTACACAATTCACCTTTCTAACACATTTGTACATAAACCCACTAAATCCTTTCCACTCTCTCTTCCCCTTCCCTTTCTCACATGTTTTGTACTGCGGCCTATTAGAAATTCAGATTTTGGGAGGTAAAAGAGATAAGGGATAAAAAAACTAAAAGTTAACTTCATTATTTGTCCAGATGGCTTGGTTACACGGCTATTAAAAGACCTCATGGAATTCTTTAGACAACTCTAGATAGAACCATCTAGACTTAGACTCTTCATTTACCTAGAAACTCTTTTGGATGTCCTTATATCTTCCAAGTTCTTGCATTTTCTAGACACACGTTATGATAATCTTACTTTTCCAAGGTAATCCCCATTTTACTAATTTGACTTGCATTAGTCTCCCTTGATTGAGAAGAACTCGTCCACGAGTTCGTTGGGTCTTCTTCATGATAGGGTTGTAGATCTGCCACAGTGAAAGTAGTTGATATATTTCCATATTTATTTGGAAGTTCAATTTTGTAAACATTTTCTCCAATTCGCTCTAGAACACGAAAAGGTCCATCTGCACGATCTTTGAGCTTGCCATAGCGTCCAGGGGGAAAACTAGACAACTCTAGATAGAACCATCTAGACTTAACTTTTCATTTACCTAGAAACTCTTCTGGATGTCTTATATCTTCCAAGTTCTTGCATTTTCTAGACACACACGTTATGATAATTTTACTTTTCCAAGGTAATCCCCATTTTACTAATTTGACTTGTATCAATTAGTACCTATTAATTATAAACTATACTTAATATAATCGTATATTATACCTAAGTATAAACTTTATAGTTTAATAAGTTTGAATAAAGTATATCTTATAAAGTATATAATATGCCTCCTTGGATGATATTTTGAAACTTTGAGCCTGAAATTTCATGAAAATTTGTAATATTTGGGAGGCATATTTTGGATGAATAAATTAAATATCAAATTTTCAGAAAATTTGAAAAATTCCATTTTTAGGTAGACATTAAAAACCTTGCTCTTTATTTGAAGAGCTAGAGCAGTGTTGTCAGAACCGGACCGGGCATCGAACTGGTAGACCGGCTAGTTCCCGCTTCCACTGGTTCAACCAGTCCAGTTCGACAGTGTAATTTTTTGCAAAAAAAGCCTTTTTTTTTTCATTTTTTCCTAATTTTCCCTAATTCTGACTGGTTCCAACAGGTTCTACCACCGATTCTATCGGTTTTGGCCAGTTTTAACCAATTCTTAAAGAATACCAGTTTTGAGGGTTTTGGGAATCGGCAAGGAGGCTGGTGCCTGATTCTACCAGTCGGTTCGATCTGGTTCTGACAACATTAGCCAAGTGGGATTAAGAATTGGTCAAAGAATTTTATTTATTTGTTTATTTATAATACTCCCAAGTCCTCCCCAAAAGGAACATTTGTTCAATTCTAGCAAACCAGTAGATGTCAAAGAAAAAACATACTGGTTGGGCTGGGCTGGGCTATATTGCATGATCAAATCACTCACTATAAATCTTTACTATTATAATAGGAGAGGCAGGCGTAGCGTGATTTTTCCGAAATACCCAAACTACCCTTACATAAAACAAAACTTTGATTTTATGTTTTACTTTAATTCCCACACTACATTTTCTTCATCTATCTATTTAAAGAACATAATCACAGCCAATTGCGATTGAACTCGAGGAGAGTTCAATCACACCTCCAGGTTAACACATGTCCCTTTTAACTCCTATTAATTGTGGTTAACTCTTTCCCCTCGCTCTCATGTGCATCACACGTGCCACCCGCTAGTATAAATAAAAAGAAAAAGTAAGGTTATTCTATTTAGACAAGAAAACCCCACCAATTATTATCCATAACATGAAAAGGTTAATTAGCAAACAAACCTCAATTACTATTGGCTCATTTTGTAGGTACGGTTTATAGAAGAGGGTATCTTTGGCTCTTTTCCATTATTGTTTTACTTTTTGTGTTTCTTAAAAAAAATATATCCCATAAAAATATCATGAGTGGGGAGCAGATGGTAGCATGACTGTAAATCATGAAAGGCAAGAGAGGCAAATAAAACATTAGATTAGACTTTATCTAATACATCACACCAGCAGTAGATTTCCTCCTGAATTGATTCTGATTCAGATTTGAGGGACCCACTCCACAAGAA
This sequence comes from Tetracentron sinense, assembly GCA_015143295.1. Classification (NCBI taxonomy): domain Eukaryota; kingdom Viridiplantae; phylum Streptophyta; class Magnoliopsida; order Trochodendrales; family Trochodendraceae; genus Tetracentron; species Tetracentron sinense. The sequence continues at coordinate 31,289,876 of CM026562.1, forward strand.
TGGTTCTCGATCTCTGATTGCTGCCTACAACTTCACAAGTAACTGTACAAATGCATACCCACTATCCATTTTCATTTTCATCTTGATCAACCTCCTGTGCGAGTTGGTGGGGCATGACCTGTTTGGTGAGAGAGGTCTAAGGATCCAATCCCCCTGGGTGATGAGTCCGCAAGAGCTCGCTCTAAAGCCCTAACTAACCACTAACCCCCCTACACTAATGTGGGTAAATGATATTCACCTGTCTGGTGAGGGAGGTCTAAGGATCTAATCCTCGGGTGATGAGTCCACAAAAGCTCCAAGCCCCAAACTAACTACTAACCCTTAACTAATATAGTTATGACATCCGAAGCAAAAAAAAAAAAAAAAAAATTATGTGTAGATAGATATGGTAGAGAATTAGTTAATGGAGAACAACCCTTTGATACTTAGTGTTGGTGGAGGAATCAGAGGCTTCACAGTCCAATAAGCCTCTCTTCTTCTTATTCAAAGTCCCACAGATTGGTAAAGAAGGAATGGCCACTGGTGGGATCTCAAATGAGTCTATTTGGGGTGGTGGGTGCCGCCACTGTGGAAGCGGTCCTGCCAGTAGAAGGTTCTGAAGTAGTGGTCCTGCTTTCATAACTGCTTCTAGAAGCTTCCCTTTCTCTGGCAATGCCTTCTCTCCTTCTAATTCTACTATTGTTGTTGTTGTTGCCGGAATTGGGTCCACAACCGGAGATGACACAATGCTTTCCTCACAGTCGGAGGACAATCCGGCGCCAGCTCCGGCACCGGCTCCGGCGCCGGAGTCTCCTCTTCTGGGGTCGTCTTCAATGCTGGAGACCCCAGAGAGGGGTGTGGTTTGTTGGTGGTGTTGGAGTAAGAATTTCTCGACCAGTAATCTTTGGCATTTGTCATGGGCTTCGTCTCTTTCTGCTGCTGTTCTTGTTAAGAGATCTTTGAGATATGTGATTTGATCTTCTCTCCATTTTATCTCCTCTTGAGCAGCTAGCCTTGTTGTTTCTAGCTCCAGTGTTGTGTACAAGAGACAATGCCTTAGTTCTTCCATGCTCTGTTTAATTTACAAAAAATAAGCAATACCCATTTAGAAGAAGCTCTGTAATCACAAATTAATACTCCAAATTTTCCAAAACAATAACAGATTACAAGAAAATGAAGAGGACCCAGATGGGATTTTGGGTTTTTACCTTTCCTTGGTAGAAGTAAGGCCAGTTTAGAGGAGTGAATTGATTGTCCATTCTTCTCTTGTAATGGACTGAAGCAAATCTCCAGACAGAAGTCAGTGTGTGTGTTGTGTGTGCCGTGTGCGTGGTGTTCTTCACTTCTTATAAGCCACTTCTTAGCATTTCCCTCCTCTCCTTTTTTACATATATTTTTTTTTAGTTTGGACAAAAGTTACAAAAACACAAAAGGCCAAAAGGCTAAAGAGGCCAATGATTTAATTCAACAACATCTGTATACCTATCAGGGATGGCGGGAATGTTAAATCGGCGATAAAAGCGGGAGCTAAAAAAAAAAAATTTAAAAAAAAATTCACCCCTTATGTTCATACACGAATTTGTGATTTTTAATAAAAATGCATGTATAGACTTCTTTTCTAATTTAATATTACTTAATTGTAGTAAAATAAACAGCAACAAATTTCTACTTAAATATACTATCTCCAAAATCCAATCTTGCTACATTTGGATGTGCTTCGCATGATTCAAAAATACCCAACATGATTTTCTCCATATGGGATTAATACTGGCGTGTTAGAGTGAGGAGGATGTTTTAAGATTTGGGCTAGGGTTAAGGTTCAAACTCTAAAGAATAAAAATTTTAAGTCTAAAACACTATTTTCACTAAAACACATTAGTATTAATTAAAGGATTTTTTTTCAATACCCATAAGGTATCCAACCATACAATATTCATAGATATGAATGGTTTATTCTAAAGATAGACGGTTTAGATGCATTCTTACACTTTTAGTTAAATGCTAGTTACTTATTTAAGTGTTTTAAGCCAACAGGTCTCTCAAGAGATAACCTGCTAGAGAAAAAAACGTGAAGAAATCTTGGCATGATGAACGGTCACGATTCTTAGGTATTGAACGGTTAAATACTCTAGAGGTATGAAAGTGCGACTCAGTATTAAATCCTTAGGGAAATATGGATGTTTTTCTCATAATTCAAATCCCCAACATGGCCTCCCTCTTTTCTTCTCTCTCCTTGTCAATGTGCACTACTTTTATTAGTCAGAAAAAGAAGCTGGTTGAGGAACCAAACCAAATTTCCCACCAAAATTTGGCAAAGGAGGCTATGGTAGGTTCCTCATGGGCCCTTTTGAATTACAAAATCTTCCTCAAAGGAAAGAAGAAGGGTCTCCATTTGACCAATTCACGACTCTCAACTACTATCGGAGAAATACTAATCCATACCTTACTAGGGGTGTCAATGGGGGTCGGTTTGAGCCGGAACTTTCGTGATTTTTAAAAAACCTCACCCTAGCCGGCTTTACCATCCTCGATATCGAATCACAACTAGTTGCGATTGAATTCAGGGAGTGTTCAATCGCACCCATAGGCCAACACGCTTCCCTTCTAACCTATATTAATTGTGGTTAAAATATAATTTTAGTTTTTTTTTGAAAAAAAAAACTAATCTTAAGGGTTAAAAATTCTTTATTATACTTAAATATTTTTTTCTAAAAATAAAGGTTATATTTTATTAAACCCATGGATTAGTGAATCTTGACTATAGTTAAAAATAAAGGTTATGCTTGATCTCCTTTCTCAACTCTCATTTCTCCTGTGACCCAAATAAAGCTTTGGTGACTTAATTAAATGAGATACGAAGATAGTAACACTATGAAGATATTATGTCATAAGATAAAAGGTTTGTTGTTTTTGGTAAGAGCTAGAAGATAAAGGTTTGTTTGGTCATTTGATTGAAGGAGAGAGATTACTAGAAGTTTTAAAAAGAAGAAAAACAAAGGAGAAACAAAATAAGGTGCGCGCCGCTGCTTTAAGTCCCGTCGGCGTCGAAGACATAACCTTTTACTTTAATACTTTCACCTGCCTCCCGCGCCATGCACTGCCCGAGGAAGCGGCAATTCCAAGTTAACCAACTAACCATACGCACGGACCCCCGGCCCATCCCCATCCCCATCCCCATCCCCATCCCTTCCTTCTCACTCTTCTTTCTTTTATTTCCAATTACTTTTTTAGTTTCCTTCTTTTTTTCGATAAGATCTCTCTTGCACTTGTTGGCATCGTTTCATAGCCAATTGTGAGTGAACTCAAAGAGAGTTCAATTACATACGTGTCACGGTTTGATTGAAGGGTAGAAAAATAGAAAAGTGAAAAATTTAAATTTTAAAATTTTCTCCTCCAATTAGATCGCGACACATATATAATTGAATTCTCCTTAGTTCAATTGCAATTGGCCGTGATCTTATCTTGCACTTGTTTAAGAGTTGTTTGTATGCATAGAGAAATTAGCCTCAGTTACAGAGATTAGCCTCAGTTACAGACTTCTAAACTCTCACTTTACAAGTGTTATTATGGGTTCAAATTTGATCTCGCGCACCGGCTACACATGTTTGTTCCAACTTGGTTGCAATGTTCTCTTCATCCTTTGAGTGTGGTGGTCTTTTGACCTACAAAGACACTTTGATGATTAATTCGGTTTCTTGCTTAAATTAGAGGGACATATGAAGAAAAAGAAGGATAATAAAGACTAGGAGAATATCCCCTCTAAATAAGGTCTTAAGTCTTTTTATAGCCTGAATAGCATCTATTACTATTCAATCATCATTTGCCTCTACTAACTCTGTTGGCAGGGTTTGCCAACTGATATTACTGTTTCTGTAAGGAATTGCAAGCTGATTATGCACTTCTATTTATGTGGTAGAGGGTTGGGATCTCATGTCAATCAAGGTTAGGTATTTATCTATACCCCTTGACTATTTGGACAATACCTTGATACGACATGACACAACGCCTCTGATTAGGTCCGGTGATGATAATGCTGCTCAGGTCGGGTGGTGGATCTCGGGACGAACAATGCTACTGTTGATCTATGGATAGAATCAATATGCCCGAGCACAAGAATGCTCGTGCAAAATCTCATGGTCGAGCTCCAGCTAAACAGTGCTGGCAGGTTGGGTATGGCCAAGCCGAATGCTTTAATAATTTTATTCCTCTTACAGTTATTATTATTATTATTTTGAATATCTAAAATACCGGTATAAATCATAAATTCTATTTTTAGCAATATTTTTTCTTAACCTATTGAAAGGGTAACAATACCAACCATAGTGGTCGAAGGACGAACCATAAATCCTGGAGGGGTCTCAAGGTCGATTCCGAGCTCCCCTCAATATCGGTTGTTTGGGTGGGGGTATTTCCTATGCAACACTTTGGACTAGTCTTGAGTCTTTAAGGCTCAGGATATCCATGTTTATAAAAAAATACCCACAGTGAGAGTGAAAAAAAAGGGATAGCATTCCTCTTGATACACTATATCCAACCCCATTTTACTCTTTTCCCTTCTCTCTCTCTCAAATAACTTTAAAAAAAAAAAAAATCCACTTGAAAACCGATATCTATATTTCTCTAGTATTATTACCAACAAAAGTAAAAATAAAATCTTACACGTAGAAAGTAGAAACACAAAAGGAAGAGATAAGGATCATTACAAGATCCACCCTCACCAGCATACTCCCTCACAAATGTTAATACTATATTTAATGAATACTTATACAGAGATATAATGATATATCAAGTGCCTCACCTCCATCATCAATATTCGTCGGACCCCACCACCGATTTTATACAATTGGCTCCACCAAATCATCGATCATGATTATTTTGTCGATCGATACCTCTAAGATGCAGACCAACTTCTTTTATATCAGATACCTTAATCGTTCCCATATTGGCCATGCATCTTGAATGATGATCCGTGGCCTATTTTTCCTTTATTGTTTGATGCTAGTAATAAAATGTTTTCAGTATGACACAAAGTGGCGGAGCCAGGAAATTTTCATTGCGGGTGGTGGAGGGGGGGCAAAATAATGTGTAAAAACTATTGGGTTTGAGGGTATGGAACATGGGGTTCGGGGGCTACGTCTCCGAGAATTTTTTTTTTAGGTAATTTTTTTATTTTGAGGATTTTTTTTTTCGGTAATGTCCTTGAGGTTGCCAAGTGCCCCTATTGATACCCTTACCTGTGGTTAAGATTCACCTACCGATCCTTTGTTGTTGTTGTTGTTTTTTTTTTTTTTTTTTTTTTTTTTTAAGTATACTTTTTTTTTCAAACTTTCACTAAAATTCACTAACTCTTAAGGTTAAAAAAAAATTAATATTTTTTCAAAAAACCAAGGACAAGTAAGTGAATCCTAAGAGTGAGTGAATTTTAACCATAGTTAAGGGGTGTCAATAGAGACATGTGGCAACCCAAAGGGCATAACAGGGCCCACTATATATGACAAAAAAATTTTGGGGGAGGGGGGCCTTATATATATAAAACAAAAAATTTTGGGGGGCAAATATACTGAAAAAATTTAAAAAACTTGAGGGACCTACTATTTCAAACAATAACAAGCAAGAAATACAAAAATTTTGGTTTCCCATAGTTGCTGGTAAAGAGACTGCTATCATTCACTCTAGAAGCGTCATGTATGCTTTGATTTGCAAGCACATCGCTTTGGTTAGCATGCACAAAAATACAACTATTGATTTTGATGGGCCAACCTGAATCGAAATTTTGAAAAATTGCGGTATCACTGAGAAATTTCAGATTCTAATTTGTTACTATTTTATTATTTATATATATATATATATATATATATATATAATATTTTATTAAAATTTTATATATTTATATAAATATAATTATTTTATTTTCACAATTAATATATAAATTTCCGAAATTTCAATAAAAATATCAAAATATTTTGGAATTAAAAAAAAACTTATTTAAAAATAAATTTCTGAAATATTGCAAAAACTCCAAAATTCCAAAATTATCGAAATGCGAAATTTTAGCCAAAAAAACTCGGAGTTTGATGAAACCGAGATTTCTGCAAAATTTTGTGACATCTTTACAAAATTTAAATCCTTGATTTTCTCAACTATTAATTTAGCGAAATCTCAACAAAATTTAAAACCATAATTTACCCTACTCTTAAATAGATGACTAGAGAAGTTAGCGAATGAGGGCAACTATAGAGATTTTGATTAGAAAATAGAGGTACTTTTGGGAATGAGATGTTAATAACGGCTATAGCGGTTGTAAATCAGGAAAATGAATCACAGCCCACTTTCGGATCCGGGTGGGCCCATAAAGAGGGAAGGAATCCTTGAAAAAATATGGGTGGTGGGGTTGAGGATGCTGGGTCTTGGAATCCGGATCGGATATGATGTCAGGAGATTTTTCTTCCGTCCGTGCGGTCACGCGGTTTTGGGGTTTGGAATCTGACATGATCGCCGCTTTCGTCGTCTTCTCTTCGTATGCATGTGAGGGTGATGATGGGTCGGGTCATGTCTGGTCTCGGATTGCGTACATCTTTTGTCTTTTGCTAAGCTCACAGTGGTGGTCGTTGGTGTGATTTGATTTTCGGCCTGGATCTCTCTTACACTGACAACTGTATTCTCGATGTAGCTAGCTTAGCTATCCACGGTTTGATTTTACAGGGATAAAGAATGTGAGATTTTGAAAGCATTATTCGGGTATTTTTTACCTACCACAAAAAAAAAATAAAAAATAAAAATTCGGGTATTTTGTGTGTGTTTCGTCCTTTTTGGAACAGGTTCACTTTTTGGCTGTAGATGTGGTTGCGGGGTTTTGACTTTTGAGTTATTCGAAACACATGGGGTGGTATTTGGTGTTTTCTTTTAGCACCATATTGGAGTTGGGCAGAAGTAGAAGGCTTGAGCTTGAAGGTAGGATTGCCAATGGATCTTTTAGTACCATTTTGGATTTGCTGGTGTCGGGCAGAAGTAGAAGGCTTGAGCTTGAAGGCAGGACTGCCGATGGATCGGATCATAATATTTGATTAAAGCGAATATTAATGTGATTGTAAATCCGTCTTTAATTTTCAAATCTAATTGTAATCCCGATAATGAATGCATAAAATACTATGTTTACTTTTATTTAAATTACAATAGGGAATAATTTGAAAGGTGAACAATAGAAATAATATAAATATATGGCATGACAAATGGACTCTTCGACCTTTATCCAGCAACCTGGAAGCGGATCATTTAATAAAAATTAAGAATTTGGTTGATCCGATGAGTGAGTAAACAGTGGGATGCACATGTCCTTGATAGGGTTTTTAATAACCATGATGCAGAAATGATTAAGGCGACTCAATTGAGTGACACTGATGCTTTAGATAATATAATTTGGTCCCCCTGGTAAGTCTAGAGGTTTTTTAGTCCGGTCAGTATATCTTTTTTCTACTCAAGGAGGGAATGATACTAATAATGTAAATGAATATGAGAGATCAAATACGGTAGAAACTAGAAGATTGTGGAAACGGATTTGGGGTCTTGGAATCTCGAGCAAGTGCAAACACTTTATGTGGAGAGCATGTACAAATTCCTTACCAACAATGAGAAATTTATTTAAGCTAAGAGTTCCTACTAATAAATCTTGTCGTATATGTTCCTATAATTCGGAATCGGTGACTCATGCTTTATGGGCTTGTCTATTGGCTCGCAATGTTTCGGTACTTACAAAAGGAAGATTTCAGAAGATGATTACAACAGAGGAATTGAATTTCCGACAAATTGTTCTTGATTTAGAATCTCGAGCTTCAAAAAAGGAATTGGAAATGGGAACAATGGTAGCATGAGTTATATGGGATGCGGGTAACAGAATAATTTTTGATTACTTCCAACTTCATCCCAATTTGATCATTCAAAGAGCTAAGAGATTACTTAAATGATTTCCAAAGATTAACGTTGCTTAGGCTTTGTCATTGTCTGAGTTCAGTCCCAATCGGAATAGTGATTTTAAAGAAGAGTTCTACTTTTTTTTTCTACTTGCTCTAAGGCTCACTGGTTTTGCTATTCATCTTGTGTAAATTTCTAAGGCTCACTGGTTTTAACTTCCAAAAAAAAAAAAATTTATGATTATTTTCATGCAATAAAATTTCTATCTTCTATAGAAGAAAAAAAATTTATAAAACTTATATATATTTAAAAATAACTGCTAAAGTTTAATATTAATCGGTTCAGATACATATCAGATTTGAATATTGACTAGAAAATTGGATTCAAACTCAAATTAATCAATTTATAATTTGACAGATTTCAGATCTGATTTGGATCTGTTGGATATTTTCTTCAGATTCGAATTTGGCAGGATATTTATGGAATTTGGCAGGATGTGGTGGATGATACACATCCAATATGGGCTTGGATAGACCCTGACCCCCGGCTTACCAATGACAATCCTAGCTCTGCGGGCAGTTTGATAATTACACATTTGCCCCCATGTAGTGTAAATAGGGAGCTCCACATGATGCAGAGCTCCTCATGAAAATTAATCTCTTTTTTTTTACAAAAAATTAACATTAATTGATAAATTAATTAATTTGATCTCTTAACTGTTTAGGTTGTGCAGTAGTCGGGTCTTCTATTACGGATTGACCGATTGAGTGCCACTAATGACTGCACTAATTAGTAACTAAAGTGGGTCATAAGGGAGTCCAATATATCGATTTTTCTTTATAAACACTTCTTCTTCTTGCAAAAACTTTTTTTGAATTCGTGTCTTCATTTTTCTTGCTGCTTTATGGTTTTAGCAAATTTTTATATGTTTTTATACTGTTTGGTAAGAAACAAGAGTAGGAATTGCGATCTTAGCCTGTGCATGGCTACAGGTTACAGTCGGTAATCGGGTTCTATGATCTATTGTATCCTGGAGTCATCGCGCCTGCAATCCTGTGCATCTCTAGTGGGTGCACGAATTGTCTCACATCATAGAGTGCGATATAATCCGCACCTCATTTCACTAGCTCCGCTATAGTGTTGGAATTTTATTTGTGCAGAGATCTTGCTTACAAAAGAAATTAATCATAATTGTTGCTATTTGCAAAATTGGAATTGTGTTTATAAGTACAGTGAAACTTGGCAACAATTGTCTTTACAGTCTAATGCTTAACAAAGAGCTAACAATATATGGAAACTTAAAAACAATTGTTAGTATGCATTATATACAAGAAAAGCGTCACATCCATTTTAATTATTTAAATATTATTTTTGACAAATTTTTTTAAATGTCTGTACCTTATTGGTTCTTTCAATTAAAAGTGCCAAAACTTAATTTGGTCGAGACTGAACCCCTTCTACCGTCCTTGACAGGACCTGTTCGTAAATCTTTCTGCCTCAACCAAGTAGGAAACTAAGGTTTCTATGTGGTGATGTTTAATAGGATGGAACCAAAACCTGAATCTTAACACACCCTTGAGAGTTTCTACTTAAAACCACAAACGGGTATACCAGTGGTTCCCGAGACTTACGCCTCATGAAGCGGAAGGTCTTGGGTTCAACTCCTCGCTCCCCCTTTGGGGTCACTCCTGAGCGGGCTTTTCCTGGACTTTCCTGGTGTGGCAGGTTGCGGGCTCTCGTTGCACCCTCGGGGAATAGTCCTGACCCGAAGGGTTAGGGACACCCCGAGTTACCCAAAAAAAAAGAAAAGAGTTTCTACTTAGGGTCCCTTCTTTTGTGGAGACATAAAGTTTGATACTTTACAAGTTCTGTCATTGGACAATATGCATTTTCGTTCGTGCTTTTCATCTCTTGAGTTGCAATTTCCATAAGACTTTAAATGCAGCAAAATGAATCATTTCAAGACTTATAAAAAATGACAATACTTCAAATCTCATGTAAAAATTAATCTTGTTAAAATCCTTGACAAAGTGACTTAATTTTCCTAACTACCATTACAAATTGTGCAAAGTATCAAGCTTTATAAGTCTTAGCAAAAGAATACAATTTCATATTTGTGAGTGATTACTTGAATAGCTATCCTATTTCCTTGAAATCTGCTCAATCTTTAAGATGTATCAAAACACTCTTATATGCACAAGGAGCTTTTCGAACATTTTCGCCTCATTTTTCACTTTCCCAGCTTTGGTGTTGTTTTGTAAATAAACGATTCAAGAAAGATGGCTCGATTTTGATTTTAAACCCATCTCCCATTGATCTATACTGAACAATTGAGACCTTATCAATCTGTTAGTCCAAGAAGACGGGTCTGACAATGCTTCGAAAGCTCTCTCTCATAGATCTCTCCGCCCAAATTGAATGAAACCTTGAGAGTCTTTTTGTGAGGAGCAGAAGGATATCAATTTTGTTTCTGGCTTAAACTCCATCTTATTTCATATTTCTTCTCAACTTTGAAAACATGGAAGGTCGCTCTTGTAGGACAATAATATGTCCTTGAATCTGATTACTCAGGTTTGTAGATTGGTGGCTTGCTAAATACGGTAAATCTTTCTGAGTAAGATCCTAAAGAGGTGAGGAGTTTTCATGGTGTGTGTGGGGTGGGTGGGGATGGAAAAGGATTATGACGGTGGCAAATTTGTTATCACCATTAATCAGATTTAGGGTGGAAAAATGGCCTAGAAGTACACTTTTAGAAAGATCATTAGTGTGGGTCGGCTAGCATAAAGGACACCTTTGCCAATATATTCCTCCAGGCTTTCGACAAGAAAGCCTCTGTAGCAACATGTTTCGAAGTAGAAACAATGAGACAGTTGGGTGTCTGAAATTGAGGCATAATTTAAACAATTGGGAGATCGATATTTTTTGTGCCTTTTGCAGAGTTTGGACTCTTTTCCTCCTCATATCCAAAAGGGACATAAAACTATAGTCCAGAGGGCACAATGATCAGTTCTTAGTGAGATCACTTCTTTAGACCTTTGCTTCAGGTCCCTACCATCCATTTCCTCATAGGTATATTTGGAATTCCAATATCCCTTTAAATGTATCGTTTTTCGTTTGGCTTGCGACTTTAAATAAGGCTCTCACATATGACAATCTGAAAAAGAGGGTGGATTATGACAAATTGTTCCTATTTGTGCATTCATGTAGAAGAATAAGTGGATCACTTTCTTCTGCATTGCCCAGGGTTTAGGGACACTTCTTATCCCGGGTGAGAGTGATTGGGTTTTCCCTTCATCATTTTCAGTTTTTTTTTTTCAAATCTTGTTGGCACCTGGAGTGTATGGATACAGCCTGGGGGCAATATGGAATGTGTTGCTAGGGGCCATTGCCTTATCAATTTGGACAGAATTGATTCAAATGAACTTGAAAATTTTCAAAGAAAATGGGCCCTTTGTCATTCGTGAGGTCTTCACATCGGATATGTCGCTTAAGGCATCTGATTCTAGATTTGTGTTCCATACACCTTATTTACTCAAATGTGAGGGAAATTCTTGCAGGAGTGGGCTATCATCGATTGTCTTTTACTCCTTAGGATATTTGTTTTGTTTTGTCTTTAGTTTCTTTATTTAGTGATCTTTGCTCTAGGTAGTTTTATTAGCTCTCCCTTTGCATTGCCTCAAAGGCTACTAGTCAGAACCTTCCCGCTTCCCTTTTGTATGGCATTGTAAATGCTTTCGATCTAATACATGTCTCCTATTTACCGATAAAAAACATCATCTGCCGAAACCAAAATTCAGCTCCTTAGTGTCTGTCAATAAACCATCCTCTTTTGATTAGAGATTGTTTCCAAGCCATTCAATGTTCTAACCATTCTAACCGCTGCCTACTAGGGAAAATAAGCAGCTCAATGAAATAAGAATTCTTTCTTTTCTTGTTTTACCCCTCGTCCACCCTTAGTTAATAATGCAATATGATCTACATAGTACTTTACATGTTCAGAATTGAGGGTATGACCTGTTGGAAGAAAAGTACTTTACATGTTTACAGGAATCCAGGAAACAACATGAAGAAATCAATCTATGACCATTTCAAGCATATTTTTTTGTTCATTGCTCCACAGATGACAAAGAAAGAATACTCCAATTTTGCATATACAGTGAGTTAGCAGTCAAATTTCATAGATTCAAAAAAACAAATAATAGTTAATTCAACAAAAAAAGTACAGGAAGCATTAATGTCACAGGGCACAGTGATACAGTATGATGTGGGGAACCTTGATGGCTCCACTTCTCTCTTGTGCTACTACTAAACAACATGGAGGGTTTAAGTTTGGAAGAATCCACTCACTTGGATCTCCTCATTTTTGTGTTAAGTGGAACTTCCTTGTAGGACTGAACCTTCTCAACTGCTTTGCGCGAGGGCCTTCCAATAGACGATCTTCGTAGTTCTTGATTTATGTATCTTGAAGCGCTATTTTCGTCTTGTTCCTCTTTTCTGGCTGATGAGTCCAATAAAAATGGACCATCTTCCTGCGTTGGATCATCAAGCTGTGAACAGACTGGAAATTTGGCATCTTCTATCTCGAACAAGTCTTCAGTGGGTTCTGATTGTTCAGATTTAAATCTAGCAGATTTCCTTCTCAAACAAGGCCTGTTTCGAACAATAAAAGTGCAAACATATTTTGTTCTGAATCATTTTAAAAGAAATTACAAAAAATAAAAAACCATTTAATGTAACTAAAACATGCATTATGCCCACAAACCTTTTGTTGTGAACCTTCTCCTTAGCTGCAACTTGTTGGATCACAGAAGGGTGCCCCACAACTGCCAGTAATTCATCAGAACTATAGATTATTAAGAATGAGACAATAAGAGAGGACATTAAAAATTCAAATGTGTATTGTCAGGTTCCAGTAGTTGCATTGATTTCTTGATTGATACCTCCTGTTGAGAGTACTAAGTTTATTATCACCATTACCTTGTATTGGTTCGGCTGCTGCCTCCTCACACTTAGCTGTTCCCTCCTAGAGTCGAGAGAGGGAAATAAGGTGTGTAAATTACAGAGAAAGCTGAGAACTCGGACTAATTCTAATATGTAAAAAAGGAGTTTGTCAAATATTTTCTGAATCATGCATGCTAATGATATAAATGTATATTGGCTAAACTAACCTCCAGTTTCTTTGCTTTAATCAAGGCTTCCTTGCACCCAAGCTCATGCTGCAGTGCCTTTCGCTGTCAATGAACAAAACCAAATTGTAGACATGGAATCAATACAATTAAGGCTTAAAAGGGACTTCTACTAACTAAAAGATGTCAAATATAGTGAAGTTAGGTATCATAAACAACATACCCTGTCTTTACCTAAGTTGATTTCCTGCATAATTAAAGGAATACAATCAATGCGTCTTTCATCAAGAATAATATTTGATACTAGGAAAATAACTGTGTATTTAGACATGAGAAAAAGAACATATTACCAATAATTGGTAAAGAAAATTATTAAGTATTTAGACATGAGAAGAAGAACTGATTGCCGATAATTGGTAAAGAAAACACACCACTAGCATCCTGCTGTTTGTTTGAGCAAGGTGCCAATTCTGTTGCTGCATTTTCTGCAAGTTGATTCGCAGTTTCTGCATCTCGAGTCCACTCAATTCGATGATTTTACTACAAACCAAAATTAAGAAAACCCCACCAACATATGACGAGAAAAGCAGAAAAAAGGACTTATAACAACCAATATGGAGATTAAAGAAAATACTTCTATTGCAAATTAGGATGGCATATTGGCATAAGACAAGCTGAAACAAATCACTCATGAAAAGGATACTTTCTATCTGCAAGAACCCTCATCAGTGCCATGTTTTCCTGAATCAAATGTTCAGATTTCAGAACAGAAACCCCCACTAAGCTTAAAGCAACCACATCATACAGAAATAAAGCAAAAAAAAAGAAGACCCAGACAACAGAAAAATCAAACCCACTAAGGATATACCTTGTGAAGGCGGTCGACGAAGTCTTTCGCGGTAGAGGAAACATGTCTTGGCTTTTCATCTTGGCCAGGAGATTTGGGTCGCTGCTGTGTGTTGGTTATGTCTGAGAGCCTCTTCCTTACAACACTTCCCATAGAACATCTACTTTCCATGGCCTCTCCTTTTATCTTATATGATACTCAGATAAAATTTCCCCAGCCACTCCAGCAATCGTTAATCCTAACCCTAATAACCTTAATGGGTAGCCCAGATATAAAGTTCCAACATGAACCCTAGAAAGATGGGGGGAAAATAACTACACCCAGCAGATAATCAGGAATGTAATCCTACAAAATGCAGAGATAAATAAGCATAATTTGAACTGAAAACGATGAAAATTTTAAAAAATCGAAGAAACGAAAAGGGATTTTAGGGTTTATGGAATCCATGTAGAATGCAGTATGGAAATACAGATACCCAGAACAGGAAAACAAAATTGAGGAGAAAATAAGGACGAAAGTCCTTTTCTGATTCAAGAAAGAGAGATAATTAGGGTAAGATAAGTACCTACAAAGATCGAGAAAAACCCTAATCTCTCTCTTTTTCCCTCGATTTCTTGATCTCTGAGTCTCTTTCTATCTCTGTAGATTTCTCAAATTAGACAGCGGAAGCAGTGATGTAATCTGCTGCTAAAATTGAGGAAAAGATTGCTTCAATTGTGAATCAAACGAGGGAAAATGGAACTGAGCAAAAGAAAAAGGATGAAGTTGAAAGTCGGAGGCTTGGTAGTCCAACGGCTTCCCGAAGCATAGGTTCTGACTTCATCCGAACCTACTTTAAAGTTTAAATCTAAAAACCATCCGAACTTAACAGTGGAGGATACTGATGTAATACTCCTGGTGATATTATATTAACTTACCAAAGAGAGTCGAGACGTTGGATAGACTGACCATAATGACATCACAGGCTGACAATTGCGTTTTTCCAGTTTTGAGTGACTATTGGGCTTAACGCGTTAAGAACAACTAGCGCGGGTGGCACGTGCGATGCACGTGAGATGAGGGGAAGGAGTTAACCACTGTTAATAGGAGTTAAAAAGGGTAGTTTGGGAATTAAAGTAAAATATTAAATCAAAATTTTGTTTTTTATAAGGGTGGTTTGGGAATTTCGGAAAAATCAGGTTACGCCTGAGATAAGCCAACTATTTGGTATTGGCATTTGTTAGTTGGTTAGTGGGTTATGAACAGAAAATGCTATGGAATTACACTATTACACTAAAGAGTCGTGCTAGCCTTACTCCCAAGCATTGCTTACTCTCAACCAAAAACCAGCATTTGTCCTTACTTTAGCAAGTGTTGTTTTTGGGCTGAGGTTAGAGAATGCCTGAGAATAGGGCTTCCATGTCTCAATTCCCTATTCTCAGCCAAAACTAATACTGGCCCATCCTTTTAACAGTTGTTTTATTTTTGTCCTGAATAAGGAATGCCTAAAAATAGGACTAGCATACTTTAGAGCACAAATCTTCTGAACGGGCCTTACAAAACCTTTTTTTGTTGGGTCCACCAACAAAAATCACACGGTGACACACACCTTTAAGTTCAGGTAATGTGAGCTCAAGAAAGACTTGAGATCTTCTCCTGTCTCTTCGCCAGCAACGCACCCACTCCCAACGTGCCACATATGCCTGTGCATACCTATCAAATAATGTGCATGGTATGTGACGCCTTGGGAGTGGGTGTTGGTGGTCTCCTCGCACCAACACCAACCGGAGAAGATCCAGTGTCTTCAAGAAATAGGGTGACCTCACTTTGACAATTACATAGGGTGCCTAACACATTTTCCTACCACAACCAATTCTGTTACCAGCCTATAGGTTTTGATGGCATCGAAGATAGGCCCATGGGAATACCATAGGTAATGAATTGAGATTCTCGGCCGGTGGGTCTGTAAGTTTGTGGGCTGAGCATGGGATAGTTTGCAAGGCTCATAAAAAAAGGGCCCAGTAATTGAGCCTAATCCTCTACACTTAGTGCATGCATATAGCATATTAGCAGTTTGAAATTTTCACAGCAACAAGGTGGCCCAACAAGGTCCGGCCCAATCTAAACCATTAAGGAATGCTTCCTAAGTGCCTATGGCCAACGGCCCAAGCCTGCGTTCTTAAGTTTTACCCCTCATTGAAAGGAGGTTCTAGGTTCAATTTTTTGATAGGAAAAATTTCAATGGATTGATAGAAGTTTCTATTTGTGTGACAAAAAGGCCCACCCATTCGCTCTAACAGTAATTGATATGGATCGTAGTGACAGTAGGTACTTGAATTGTCTACATGGTTCACCGCATGCAAAAGATAATCCATTGGTCCGACGTTCCACATGCAGGCCTCTAACTCGTTGATCATTATTGTCTATTTGGTGGGCCATCTCTTGGATGGAGGAAAGCCCACAGATAAAGCTAAGTAAACAATTGCAACAACCTGATCTGACTGATGGTTGCATGTAGAACTGCAGATGTAACGTCCCCAAAATCCTACTAAGGCTAAAATAGGACTTTGGAATCGTCACATTCACTTAACCTGCTTAAAACCATGCATACAAGGCTATTACACGAGTCTCCAAAAATGAGAGTAATAAAATTCCGATATATATAACCCAAACCAACTAAATAACACGAGTCTATAGTCAACACTTACAACTCACTCTAAAACCAAAGAGTCTGATACACAACCATAAAAGTCTACTGAGCAACATCCTCTAAAAGTCAATTACAAAACTCCCTCAATGAAAAGAAATGTAAACTAAGAGGTGTAGCCACCCAAGTCCCTGGCTCCCTCCTCAGAAGGCTCACCTTCACCTCCTTCCTCAAGGTAAGTCTCCTCAACCCACGGCTCCGCCGTGTACTCCTGCTCTATACCTGCCAAGACAAAGTCCGGCTGAGTACAAAGGTACTCAGTGTATATAAAATCCAACCAACAATAACGATATACCTGCACTTAGTCAGAAACATATCCAATAACATAATAACATAATCAGAGTGCGGAAGAACGTGTGTGCATATACATCATATCATCACCTTGACTCGTGTACTTGTGAGAATCTTAGACTTAGAAAACCATACACTTATGAGGTACTTATGCTTACGAGACCACGTACTTGTGAGATGCTTATGCTTATGCTTATGCACTTATTCAGATCATACAAGGATGAGACATGCCGTTCTTGGCGGATACGGACCATGCCTTATGCACTTATTCAGATCACACAGTAATGAGACATGCCGTTCTTGGCGGATACGGACCATGCCTTAGAAATCATATGGTTGACATGCCGTTCTTGGCGGATACGGACCATGTCATGCTTATGCTTATGCAGAATGTCATACATATGTCATGCTCATACTTGTGGTCCACATGTGTAACTTGTGAGACTCTTATCTTAACATACACGTGCTTATGTGCTTAAGTGTCGAAATTAACGTTCGAGTCGGTAATTGCTTAGATTCCGATTTCCCACCATGGAAACTCCACTATATGTCCCATACCAAATAGTTAGAGAATTCCCGGTTTGAGAGACGTTCCTCTAA
This sequence comes from Tetracentron sinense, assembly GCA_015143295.1. Lineage (NCBI taxonomy): Eukaryota > Viridiplantae > Streptophyta > Magnoliopsida > Trochodendrales > Trochodendraceae > Tetracentron > Tetracentron sinense. The sequence goes on from CM026562.1 coordinate 31,307,313, forward strand.
GTTCTTAGCTTCCCGACTATCAATTCCCATGCAAGAAATTAAGTATACTTAACAAACAATCACATATATATTCCTTATCATAATTCTTAACATCCTTTATAATCCATTTACCACCATTTCATAAAAGTATCATAGCATTTATTCTCATAGACATTTTCACAAACACCTTGAGTACACATAATATGAATCCATTGTTTCTCTACCTTTTCATGCATTCATCAAATCATAATTCCATCCATACAATTCATATATTCATCCACATCCACAAATTAATCCCATCCTCCATACATTTCCCATCCTCTATACATTCTATCCACATTTAATCCACATTTCCAATCCACATATCCATCCATAATTAGCTTGCTTCTTAGAAAATTAGGGAAAATGCATCAAACATCTATTTCTACCATTCCTAGCATCTTAACATTCACAAAACCTTAAAATAAAGTTGATTAGGATAGTATATCGACCTTAGGAATCCTTCCATTGGATTCAAAACGCTCCCAAGACGATTTGGAGAAGCTTTGAGGACGATCTCCAAGCTTTCCTCTCAATCTTCTACCAATCTCCTTCCTCTCCAAGCAACCCTCTCTCAAAACCCTAGGGTTTCTCCCGCTTTTTGCCAAATTAGGTTAGAACTAGGTGGAGTATTTTAATATTTCGAGCAGGACCCCCTATTTATAGCCTCAAGGTCTGAGAACAAAAAGACCAAAAAGCCCATACTAAAATTCTGTATAAATCACGAAAGACCGAGCGATCGGTGGTTATGATCGAGCGATCGGTTGCCTACCGATCGATCGGTGTTTATGACCGGGCGATCGGTCAAAAACACACTCTCTGAAAAATTTCCCCATATAAAATTTTGGACCAGTCGATAGATACCGATCGATCGGTTTTGGACCGATCGATCGCTACTTCTGACCGAGCGATCGGTGCTCTATTGATTTTTGACCCGCTTTACTGTTTTGGCCATAACTTTTGACTCGTTCGTCGGATTTTGACGATTCAACTTGGGTTGGATTCGTCTTTCAAAAATGAACATTTCTGGTATTTTAGAATTTCTAAATTCCACTTAATTAATAGACTAAATTGTCCCCAAAGTTGACTGATCTGCAATTCCATTAAATAAAACCCACCATTGACTTGGCTTAAACTCAAAATAAGGAAAAACATTAAACATGAACTTCGAAGAGGGTTCCAACACCTTTCTAATGGTTCAAGAATCACTCAATTCCAGTAAACGGTGCCAAAACTAGAGCTTCCTAAAGTTTAGGGTGTGTTATGACATCCCTCCGTTACAAGTTTGATTAAGCCTAGTTCACACCATACCAAATAAATATATAATACAATAAACATCAAAACATCATAAGGACTATAATACCCCTAATACAATGAAGTAAAAACATGAAAAAGATTGGGGGTCTCTACAGCAGAAGTTCTGACTTTAGTGAAATGTGGGGTCAGGTGGTTCCTCTTATAGTCTCCAAAATGGGATCAAGGTGATTTCGCAAATATATTTTCTTCCGTTCCTAAGGAAATTCTCTTCCAAAGCATAAGACAGTATAATATGAGGTTAAAGTCCACAATGACGATGGGCCTCAAGCCCATGTTTGTAGTTTTTTGAGGTATGGGCCATCCTCAAGCCCATGTTTGTAGTTTTTTGAGGTATGGGCCATCCACAAGACAGTCTCGATCACTTAGGGTATGTTTGGTGATGAGTTTTAAGCTCTCCGGAAAGTATCCAGTGAAAGGAAATTCCTTATTTCTTTCGAATTTATATGCTACACAATCCAAAAGTGTTATCAGTACTCTCTCGGCAAGGCCCACTGAGGCCTAGCCTATCAATTATATTCTCTTAGAAAGTGATAACTAGAGCTGTCAAAGGGTAGGGCCTAGATCTTACCAGGTCCAGACCTCACCCCTTACCTACAAGGGTCAGGCCCTAGCCTTCAGAGGACTTAAACTGGCTAGGCCCAAGCTCTGCCCCTATTGGCTAGGGCCGGGTTGGTTTAGGGCTAGGGCCTAAAAGAAAGAGTAAACAAAAATCTCATACATCAGCCACTAGATACCAACTTGAAATCTACCCTCCTCCTTTATCCAATCTTGGGATGGGTGAGGATGCAACATCAAAGTAGCACGACAGAGTTATTACTTTTCATTTTTTTTACTTGGTGATAGAGTAGAATATTTTCTTATGTTAAAAATAGTATAATGTATTTACTATTTCTTTTATAGTAAAATTATATATAATATACTTTTTATTTTATTATGTATTTTAGCTATACGTTCTTCCTTTCTATATATTCAATTTTCACGCAATACTAACATAAGACATATATAGATGTTATATATATAGTATAGATTTTATTAAAGGGTTAAAAAAAGGCAGAGTACTATTTTGAAGTTAGCAAGTTCAGGGACTTTTGTTCCTCGACAATAACAATGCTACCCCTCCTCAGGCTCAGATACTAGATCTCACATGGGATTGCGATGATATCAACAACTCATCTTTTTCCGGGGCGGCTGCAAGGGAGCAGTCATCCCCGTCACCATGAGGACCCTAGTCTGGAACTGTTAGGGGTTGGGCCAACCCTGGACAGTTCGGGTTCTTAAGTACGTTGTCTTTTGCTTCAAGCCGCAAGTTGTCTTCTTGATGGAGACAGAAAATAAAAGTCACAAAGTTCACCAAGTGGCTTGGTTACTCTACTTGATAATGTATTTACAGTGGACCCGGATGGTCTTGCAGAAGATTTGGCGCTACTATGGCCAACGTCCACAAAAATTAGAATTTTACAAAGTGATTCTCATTTCATCGATACTCTGTTCTCCTTTCCAGCCTCTGAAGGCTTCATCTCCTTCGTCTATGGATCAACAAATTATCGGCTTTGAAGGGAGCTTTGGAATCACTTCAGTGATCTAGGCTCCATCAAAACTCAACCCTGGCTTTGTATTGGGGATTTTAATGAAATCCTTACAGATGATGAAAAGGCAGGGGGGGGAACCCTTCCTTGGTTTTTCAGACTACTTCCTTTCAGAATATGATTTCTTTAGCAAACTTAATGGATCTCGGGTATCAAGGCCCTTGTTTTACTTGGTCCAACAGAAGAGCACAGCCACATCATATAGCTGCCAGATTAGATCGGGCTTTGGCAAATTCCTCTTGGCGTGCAATTTTTCCTAATGATATTGTTACCGTCTTGCCAGCCATTGGTTCTGATCACAACCCGTTGATCGTTATAGATGAAGCGATTGATCGACGACGGAAAAGAATCTCCTGATTTGAAGAGATGTGGAACTCTCACATAGAATGCCCAGAGATCATCAAGTCTGCTTGGTAGAAACCAACCGAAGGCTCTCAGATGTTTCAACTTTGTCAAAAGCTTAACCACTTTCGTGTGGATCTACTCTACTGGAACAAAAGATCATTTGGTTATCTTCCCACCAGAATTCAACATCTCAAGGATAAGTTTGCTGCACTACAAATCAAGGAGCAAAGTGAACCTGTTATGCATGCCAGACAAGCTTTAACCATTGAGTTAGACAAAGCCTTTTCTCAGGAGGAAGCCCTTTGGAGACAAAAATCGAGGGCTGATTGGCTTATATTGGGGGACAAAAATTACTAAGTTTTTCCATATCTCAACGGTGCATCATCGACAAAGGAATCGCCTGATCTTTCTCTAAACTGAAGGTGGACAATGGACATCCTCGGCTACTAAAACAAAAAATCATATCCTTCACCATTTTGAACAACTTTACTCCTCAGCTCACCCAACAAATTTCTCTCACACTTTAGAGCTTGTTCAACCTCGAATCTCAAATCAAACAAATGAGGGCCTTTGCCGTGAAGTCACCAAAGAGGAAATTCGAAATGCTATTTTCGATATAGGGCCTTTAAAGGCTCCGGGACCAGATGGGATGCCTAGATATTTCTTTCAGAAACATTGGGCCATAGTGGGTAAGGAGGTTAGTGATGCAATCCTCAGCTTCTTTCAACATGGTTTTCTTTTGAAAAAACTGAATTTCACCCACATTGTTCTCATGCCTAAAGTCCCAAATCCTGAGTACTTAGCTCACTATAGGCCCATAAGCTCATTTAATGTGATTTACAAGGCTATTGCAAAGATCCTGGCTAGCTGTCTCCAGGGACACTCGGAGACATTATCAGCCCTTCTCAGTCAGCTTTCATTAAAGGGAGGCAAATTACGGACAATGTGGTCATTGTGAGCACGAATTTCATCCACCTCACAAAAGGGATTGGATTGATTAAGAGTCGCCACCTATTCATTTAGAAGGGATAAGTCCCGAGATTATGGATAAGGTCTTGGTCTGCATTACAGTTCTAGATAAAAGGTTCGGTTAAGTTCCAGGGAAGGTTTTAGGCACCCTGGGACCCCCATTTTGCAATGGTTACCTAGTTCTTAGGTATAAGCCAAATTAATATCAATTATTGTTCAAGTGCCTTAGTTTTTAGGTTATACTAATGTAAGAAAAAAAAAGCTAACTAGGGCCGAACCCGAGTTGGGTTGCCTAAGTACTTACATAGGGTGAGATCAGACCGAGCGTAGTTCTGACACATGAGCCCGTGCCAAGGCTAAGGGGTGTGTGTGTGTGCATCAGAGTGGCTAAGGGTCTAGCCATGAGCCTAGGGTTTGATTGACCGGATTTGTCAAGTGCAAGGTTTAGTTGATTTGGGCCCGGAGGCCAAAGGTTAGCCCAGTAGGTTAGGGTTAAGCCCAGTAGGCTTAGGGGGTAGGCTCGGTAGGCCAAGGGTAAGCCCGGTAGGCTTAGGGTGCTTAACCATGGGTTAATTGGTTAACCGCGGTTAAGGAGAAATGTTAACCATGGTTAGGGTTGCTAACTAGGGTTGGCAAGGTCCAAAGTCAAGTTTTTGATCAATTTGTATTTTTTAGATGTTTTTAAAATTTTCTGGGATTTTTCCAAGGGTTAAGAGGCTTTAACCATGATCAAATGTTAAACGGGGTTGAGTTAACCCTAGTTGAGGTCTGGGCAGGCTAGAAGTGGGCCCAGGTAGCTTGGCGGGACCTAGAGTAGCCTCCTACCAGGTCTGGGCCCTGTGCAAAGGCCATGTAAAATGACACTGGGATTGGCGGTAGACTGTTTACTGCCAATTCCAATCCTTCACAAGATTGGAATGGCGGTAGATAGTTTACCGCCATTCTCAGTTTCATCTGAGAAAGGTTTTGCCAGGTCAGGGATGATTTCAGGGGTGAACCCATGGGTTATGGGCCCTCAAGGCTGGTCAAGGGACTCCCCCATGAGTTTTGGGCCTGTTGTGGGCCCAGGGATTTGGCTGAAATGGGCCCACAGTGGCCCTATTAGCACTGTAACAGGAAAACAAGAATGGCGGTAGAGTTTTTACTGCCATTCTGGACAGTCTCCAATTTAGGGTGATTTAACCATAGTTAATGGGGTCTGGTTAGTCTGGAAGGACCAGGGTAGGTATGGGAAGGTCGTAGGGACCAAACTAAGGCCCTGGAATGGACTAGGGCTCAACCAAATGAGGCGTATTGTCACTAGAATGAGAAGATCCAAAATGACGGTACTGTGTTTACCGCCATTCTGAAGTTCTTCCAGAAACTAATTTTCTCACTTCAGCATTGCACTGTGACACCTTCAGGGGTTTCCTCATGGACTGAGGATCCCCTAAAGGGTTTGGGGATGTGGTGAAAGTCCTGTGCACTGTGTGTGGTGGTGCGAGTATACATGTAACCATCTAAGGGGAATTAATTTCTTGGCATGCATGTATGCCTTTTTGCAATGGATCCAACCAGTACATTGAAGCTATTCCTATAAGGATTATACACAAGCACCAATGTTCCTTGCAATTGAATAATGAATTCCAAAATCTTATTTCAAATGAATATTCAACTTTAAGAATTAGTAATCATACATAATTCATAAGTAACAAAATAACATGAGATCTAGATGTAGACAGAAACTTACCAAATATTACAAAGTATAACAAATACTTAATTGGTCATCCTTGGCTAAGGCCCATTTACCTGCTATCAATATTTTAACACTATTAGTATTTACTGTTTGTTCAGGGTTAAGAAACATATACCTACTTTTCTCATTTCTATCCCTCAATAATTCATTTATTTTTCTGAAATTGATAACAATTCAAGTTGTAAGTCATAAAGTTACAATTATAGGAAAACAAATAAAAAAACCTTAATTAATTATTGAGTTGTTTCACCTTATGTTTAGCAAAATCAAATTTGCATTAATATCCTTTTATGTAGATAAGTTCGTGACATCTTATCGTAAGATATATGTTGATGAAGTAATCCATTCATCAAAAATTGCAACATCAAATGTTATTAGTGGAAGTCCACTGTTGTTTAATTTCTCATCAAACCAATGACTAAATTCCTCAAAGAATTATTCAATTAGTCGTGCAACTTCAACCTATGATAGATGAAATTTATTACTCAATATGGTAATGTAATAAAAAAAATTATATATTTTAAATAATTATAGCAAATTAAAAAAACATATTGTAATAACATATATTTATTGAACTAAATCATGCATTTACGTATCATGTGCCATGGGCTATCAACAGATAATTGTGTTCTTAGTACTTTTGATTTAAGAGTAGTCACCTTAATTAGCCATTAATTGTGCTCATATGTCATAATTGATGAAAAATATCTTATATATTTTGGTTATCGCATTCTTCTAATTTTAGCACTTCTGATTTGAGTTGTTGAATTATATGCACATGTTGATTCTCTAATTGTTTCTATATAAGATATTGAATATTTTGGGCTAAATTTTCTAATTGTTTTGTTCCTAAACAAACATACCATTTAAAATTTAAATCGCTCTCAACACTCACAATTTTTCTTTTCAAAGTAGAAGGGTGACTGGTATTTGACTCTATGTCAATAAGTTATGTTCCTGATATGATTGTGCAATGAAGAAATGCATAACAGTGAGTTTAAAACAATCCTATTCAAGTTGAAGTATTCAAATTGAAGTCTGTAAATTTTTAGGAGGTTTTAAGAATCTTAAAAGCCTAGAAAAGTACTTCATATCGAAAGTATAAAGTTTCTCTTGAGAAAATAAAAAATTTATTTCGAATTAAGAATAAGTATTAATTTGTTTAATCATTTGAATATAAAATACTAAAAACAGAGTGAAAACATTTCTTAAACCTGAAGAATAGAGTGAGGTGATGCCAAAGGTTGAACGGAGCTGATACCAGAGGTTGAACAAGACCTTTGATTAAGGAGTTTGTTCATATCTGTGCGTGAACAGAAAACGAGTGAAAATTTTAGGTTTTATAATGATATTATATCATCAAGATTCTGAAAGAAAACCGTGATCATATTAACAATTATATTTGTAAGTGGTGAAATCTCACCACTTATTTCACACCCCACGGACAAGGAGTGGTGTGCACTGTATGCATCAAATCACAACCCTGAGGAAGGTTGTGATCACCTCACACGTGCAAATACACGTGTGCATCCTTACCGCCTTGGATTAAAACCAATCTAAGGGCAGCAAGATGTCCCCTTGCTGCCCCAAGTCTAAAATCCAAATGCATGGGCAGCAAGGAGTCCCCTTGCTGTCCCAAATTAAAGAGGTCTTTAATAGACCCCACTTTGGCAGTAAGGTGTCTCTTTGCTGCCCCAAATTAAAGGGGTCTTTAATAGACCCCACTCTAGCAGTAAGGAGTCCCCTTGCTGTCCCAAATCTAAAATTAAAATAAATGGGTAGCAAGGAGTCCCCTTGCTGCCATAAATCAAAATTAAAACAAAGGAGCCTCTAATAGACCCCACCTTGGTAGCAGGTGTCCCCTTGTTGCCCTAAATCTAAAATCAAAATAAATGGGCAGCAAGGAGTCCCCTTGCTGTCACAAATCAAAATTAAAACAAAGAGATCTCTAATAGATCCCATCTTGGCAGTAAGGTGTCCCCTTGCTGTCCCAAATTAAAGGGGTCTTTAATAGACCCCACTCTGGCAGTAAGGAGTCCCCTTGCTCACTACGTGTAAAGTCACTAAAAAGGATTGCCCAAAACTATTGTTTTTAATCAAATACGACTACTTTTGGCTGTCGAGAAAGTTGGTGTCGTTTTTCAAAAACGACTGTCCATGAGCGTCGATTATATATCGGGATATACGACAATCATAGACAGTCGTTATTTTGTTCCATCAACGACGGTCTATAGCAGTCGTTCTTTCCGTTATTTAATTTTTTTTAATAACTTATATACGTATCTAAATGACAGTCCATGACCGTCGTTTTTCAAGAAAATTGAAAGAAAAAAAATTTGTTATTCACTCAAATGTACCTGTCATTACCTTCTACCTGCAAATTCACTTCTAAAACATTTAATCCAACCTATCACATCCCAACTTTCTTCTATACACAATATAATACATTCGAAAACCAACTTCATCTTCTCTACAGATTCAGTCAAAATATTAACTCACATATAATTTAACCACAAAAGCATAAATACTTAACCAATTAACATGTCAATACATTTTCCATCTCAACAAAAGTCAAATGAACCAAATTCATCTTCTCTACAAAATATTAAATCAAAAGTAAAATTAAATTTACAAAATATTTGGGTCAAGTAATAATATCTCTAAATGTTCCCTCTTTCTCTTTTTGATGCAAATCTGTATTCAGGTCATAAATGTCATCTACTATGATGTTATATTGTTCAAGATGAAGTGTCGCATCTTTATTAACCCGTCTGAGTGCAACAATGTTTCTCCTGAAATTCTTTAATAAACAACATGTCAATGTTAAGGGTGACTCGGGGAGAGCTGGAGAATGCCACCTTACCTATAAACATTAAGAATAGTCTATTCAACAATAAAATAGAATGAAATCAGTCTAAGAGTAGTCAATACTAGTGAACACCTTGTGCAAATGCATGAGAAATGAAATAAAACAGCAAAATAAATTAACAAAAAAATGAATGAAACAAAATTCAATATACAATATAATTATTTACATGTAAAACAGAAAAAAGTGTTACCTGTGTAGATATTTTTAGAAAAATTAGATATGAAATGGAAGAAAGCATCTTACATCTGAAAAAATACTTTGTAAGATGTTCCTACTCTAGCATGTTAAGCACATTTAAAACATCTATAATTTTTTTTGGGTACTGCTACAAGTACACCAATATTTTCTGACTGTACACCAAACATATTACTTGTTGACTACACACCATTAAAATGTACTAAATTCTACGAACAAAACACCAAAAGGTAAGAAAATACCTATAATTTTTCTAACATAGCACCAAATTAATCTTAAAATATGTTTGCATAGCAGTGAGACCTCAAGCAATGCAACATGACTATAACATGCAAAATTTGGGTTTCCCATCCAGATTTTATGAACTTCACTATTAGGGTTGTAATTTTTCTATTTCTTCAGTATTTTAGTACCGAAATTCCAATCTTCGAACAATGAATAATGCAACATGATTATAGGAAGTTTAAGGTCGGCACTCAGCAGTCTACCCGACTTCTCATCACCTACAAGTGCCTCTGGCACCAAAGATGGTTAAGGAGCCTTACTCCTAAGGGCTTATTATATATACTCCCAGCTTCCAATTGTTCAATGGTTCCAATGGCTCATAAGAAGTAGGATGATTCTTGAATCACTCATCTTTTTGCAAGTTTGCCTCTTGCATAAATTGCTGGACAAGGAGTTTCTTATGACTATTATACATAGAATGACGCCATGTGGCCTATAATAAAGGTATCTCAAAATTCATCGAAGGCATGTTCCTTCCCTAAAGGCAGGCGGAGTGCCTTCAAAAGTTGTTTATTGTTGAACATCATCATCCTCACATTCGAGGGGAGGCAAGTTTGCTTGGATAATTGGATGATCATGTCATCCTTTATGTAAGGATAAGTAAGCAATAGATGGGAGAAAAACAACTATACAATACAATGACTGAGGTATCTATATGCATGCATTTAATTTTTCAGATTTTGATGAGCTTGATCACATTAGTGCAATGCTAACAAGGAACTCGGGTTTGAAAGTGAATCCAAAATTTGAAGACTTCACAAAAAAATAATGATTTGTTCTGCACCCTGAAACAAAAAATCATTACATTGCTAATGTTTGAGGACAACCCGAATGTTTGAGACTGAAAAATTCACTCAAAGAAAGCACCAATCCAGAAAAAAAGTCCCAACATTATTTGAGCCCATGCTTGAACTGGAGACCTGTAGTCATAACACTACTAACATATATTGTAATTTAACATAGTGTTATATATAGCACAAAACTTGTAAAAGATAATAACATATCTATTGAATATAAGATAGACTAGTCTGGGTAAAAAGTGAATCGAGCTCCAGCCTATAAATATTAGGCCCGTATAGAATCGGGCCTAATCAAGACAGCTCAAATGTTTGAGACTGAAAAATTCAATCAAGGAAGCACCAATCAAAAAAATAAAGTCTCAACATTATAAGACTGAAGTAGGAATGCATGTCAATCTATACTAGTTGTGGGTGGGGCTTGGTTTCTAGTGGTAGCTACTATCAAACAGGGAAGTCTAAATCATAGATAGTTACAACCTTAGCAAATGATTATAAGGCAAATAATCACAGTGATAGATAAATAAGATTTGATACAATGTTGGGCTGAAGGTAACACTCTCCAGTCTCCACCATTCAGCTAAGGCCCTCACAATTATAGCAAATGGTTATACACCCAAATTCATCATGACTACTAGAAAGCCAGTCTACCTCTCCCTATAATTGCTATGCTCCTCAGCCCTTGGTTACAACCAGGATCAATCCTAAATCCTAACCGTTGATCAAAAAATATTCTTTTTTGGGAGGCTTTAATCACAACAACAACATCAATCAAAAAAAAATCACAGCAACAAGACAAAAGTAAGGAATAGCATGATTTTGTTAAAAGTTATGGGAACCACATCCCTACTGATACGCACAACTACAAGATTTGGTCAAAAATTATAAAATATATTTGAAGGTAATATGCTTAAACATCATCCCCACTAATACGCACACACGAATTGCAAAGAAACATTTAAAACCATATAAAATCAAAGAGGTGGAAAGCACTGATATTGTAATAGAATGATAGTTATTAGTTAACAAAGATGGGAAGTAATATATTGAGGATTAACTTCAAAGTGTAGTACATTAGCCAACATCATAACAGAGCAATGGAACCAACCATACTATGCATCTAATCTGCTCAACCAACAGTACTGTGCAAATAAAATACAAAATAATGGCATTTACATGAATTTAATGGACACTAAAAAGAGATAACATTCCAGATTTCCAAGATCATTCCTATTTCAAACAATGATTGATCTGTAACAAAAAAAACATTATAACAATATCACTTATCTGAAATAAAATTACAAGAGAACTCACCAGTAACGAAAAGCAACCCAGATGAAAGTTGTTTAAGAAAAACAACTCTTTTTCTTAAACAACTTAAGATCAGAACTGTCCCAGGAGTGATACTAGCCCTGATTTACCTAAAAGAGTTACAAAAAAAAAAAAAAGCTCTATAAACTGAAGATCTATAGATCTAAGAATGAAAACCTTAGAAACAAAACCTGACCTTGGTTGGTTTGGGCTTTTGCTTGTTAACCAAGGGCTTCTTCATGTCATTGACTGGTTAGTGATTAGTCAACCACTAAGAACTACAACAACAATCGAAATCATCAGGGCTAGTATGGAAGAAGCCAAGATAGGGCAAGGAAATGCATAGAAGAAAAGAGGAAAGAAAAAGAGAGAGACTCACCTGTCAGTCACTGAGGAATAGGAGTTGCTGGAGTTTTCATCCCATCAAAGAAAAGAATGTTTTACATAATCAAATGCTAGTTCATGCTATATACATTAAAATTCTTCATCTTCTACTATATCAACAACTAATGTAGTGGAGTAGTCAATATAATCCTTTATATGTTAAGCTTACATAGTAGCAATTAAACCAATATGATCATTTATAGAGCAAACAATATGACCTTGTTAGAGAAGCTCAATGAAAGTTTAGTTGCAACTTTAATTTTTCTATCTCCAAAACTTATAACCACACTTTAAACAATGGATGAGGAACAACTTATAATTTCAGTATCTATTTGCTCATATTGAGGGAAATCAACATCCTTTGTGGAATTGTATTGCTTTTCCTTACATCTGTTGGTGGGATACTGATGCAAGAGATTTTGATCTTGTAATTCTAATTGTACATTATATTAGAAGCTTATTTTGTGATTAGATGAGCCTGTTATCTACTACAAAAGGTCAAACATTCAAAGCTCATTCACTCAACTTACTCATTTTAGAACCACTAAGAAAAAAACTTATAAAGGGACCATACCACAAGTATTGAAATGTTAACTACTACTAGAGGACAATCTCCATCTTCTAAAATGAGCAAATAACCTACCTAGGCAGCAAATTGCAAAGGAATAAAGAATTCAAGCGAACAATTTCTCTCCCACTCCCCTTCTTGCTACTTTCAGTGAATGGAAGAAATTGTAAAGACATATATAATTACAGTTTTGGTAGGCAAACTTAATTTCCATACTCCTCTTTTTCATACTACCACAAATAACCTTGTCATCAAGGAGTTCAGAAATTGATAGGATGACGAACCTTATTAGGATAACATAACAAGTCCAGAAAAAAAGAGGTCCCCAAAGAATAAAAGGTGGGACAAAACAACCTTTGGTTCACCTAGTATACTTATAAGAGATAAGCCAAAATGATTCGACCTGGAAGTTCACACAAAGTTAGGTTTACTTTTGCTTCTGTTTGGTTATTTCTATAGAGCCATCCCATAAGCAAACTGCTGAGAAATAAAGGTCAACCATACCTTTTTCAAACCCATCTAATTATTCTAGCTTTGTGGAAGGAAAATCTATGCCACGTGTAATAACTGGTATGGACTCACCTTATTTGTGGATCTTAGTTCTAAAATCAGACGGCTGAGAAATAATGGCCTCCTCTAATGGAGGCCATTGCGTGATTCATCTAGAATGTCCAAGCACTCACCATCTCTGGGATGGGATATAATCATATAAACCAAACATCACAACCATAATCTTATGTTTGATTACTTACTTTTGATGGACAGTATAGTTATGGCAAATTTTCTGGGAAACAGGTCCTTTGGCTGGATGGTTCGATCATTCGATAGGTGTTATGGGGTTAGTTCGTGATCGGAGGTAATGGTCGGCCATGGTTTTGTGGCGTGGGTGGATGAACTTGTGCATCAGATTTAAAAGTAAACAAATTACCTCCAAGCACACACGCACATGGACACAGAGTACAAGCGTGCCCATTCTTCAACAAGAAGAGGATATTAAAGACTAATCAAATGTATAAAGAAGCTTACAAGAGACAAGATTGAGTGATTATCAAAGGCCGTGTAAGGCACTATTTTTAAAATGTATAAAGAATCATTGTCTTTAAAATATGGTTCATGTCCAATCCAAGGACTATTTCATTTTGGGTTTTCAAGTGAGCATAGAGCTCACTTCACCAATATTGGGTTTTCATGATCAAAGTAAAAAATAATACCATGCTTGTTAAAAACAGTATGAAGTACAATCAAACCTTACCAAGATCAAAGTAAAAATAATACCTTTTCTGAAGAGAAGAACTTCTCAATGATCAGTCGGATCGCTTCAAGCACACCAAATTCCTCCACAAGTCCAAAATTTAATACCTTTTTTGAAGCTTTCAAAACCAACAACAGAGACAACCTGCAAATGAGGATAAATTAGGAATCGAAGCTTTAAAACCCAAAAACTAATAAAAATAAAAAGAAGAAGAAACCCTAAACGATCCTAACTATTAATACAATCTGATCGAGGAATCTAAGGGGTTGATTCTTCGATAGGATTGACCGATTCTTCTGGATTTTATAACTATGGCTTCAATTTAATGGCATAAATAAGGAATTAGAAAGAGAAATCAAGAGAAACCGAAAGAGAGAGAGAGGAAGAAGAAATAAGGAATGAGCAAAGAGAAAAGAGAAAAGAGAAAAGGAGAAAAAAAAAGTAATGAAAAGAGGGTTTCACGGGTTTAGGGCTAGGTCTCAAAAGAACGACAGCTCTAAACCGTCATCAACTGCGACAAACATAACCAACAAGTTAAGGCTATCGTTTGTAGCAAATGGGCAATTGAATAGTTAAGCATATCCAACATACCAAGCTCATCTAACAAGCAAGTAAACCCAAAACAACCCAATAATCCCAATGAACTCAACAATAAATTTTGTGGTAACCAATGAATAAAACCCTCAAATCTCAACATTATCCAACAGAGTTGTCATACAATTTGAAGTATGGAGAAGAAAGCTTGAAACTATTAGACTCGAACCCGCCCCAATTAATTTTAAGGACTTGAAAATAGCAGTTTATTTATTAGAGTTAACAAGTACTAATAAGGTTGATGGGATGTCTTACATGATGTTATATAAACAGCTTGAACGAGAAGTGAAGATATAAAAAATGCTAAAGCTAACTAATACAAAACACCCACGAAAACCCCATAAATAGTTCACAGTATCAAAAGAATACATAAATAGTTTAATCCAAAATAATCATGACTTCCCGTAAATAGAAAACCTCATATGGAAATGATGGTAAAACACAAATACCCAAATATTCCAACTTATCATTCTATTAGAAGGTTTTTTTTTGTCTCAGACTTCAAATGCTCTGTTAATCAGCCTATGTAAAGGAACAACCAGGACAAGCAAGAGTTTTCATGTTCTCTTTCTTCCCTTGCAACCTCTCTGAAATTTCTTTGTTATCTCTCCCTTTCTCTCATCCTCTCTCTCACTCTCCCGCCTTCTCTAGAACCCATGTAGCAGCATAAAAAAACACCTAGAATAACCCCTATAGCACCAATCGAACAAGGATGTGTATAGATTGTCCTATCAAATGTAATAAGGTCCATCCCAAATACCTTTTAAGATTCTATAGTCCCACTCATCCTCTCTCTCTCTCACTCTCACACCTTCTCTGCATTTCCAAGTTTTAATTTCTCATCTTGAATTACAATTTCAGGGTCACTAAGCACAAAATTATTTTTGATGACCAAACAAAAATGGAAAAATTATGTTTCAGATAGAACATTATTCCTTGCATTCACGAACAATTCTAGGTTTGTCTATTTCATAACATATAAAAAATCATTTCTTCGATAAGTAAGAACTAACCTAGGGAACTGCAGTTCTTCATTCTGGAATGAAAAATCTGTTTTAGGGTTTTTCAGATCCAAAAATTAAATGAATCGAAACCCTTTCCAAGAATTCAAAGTTTCTCCCTCTCCCTTCTCGTTCAACGATGTACCTAGAACCAAAACAAAGACGAAGACCTAAAATTTTCCTCCATTTACATAAAAGAATAGAAACTAAAAAAGAAGCAGAGTGAAGAACGAGATGTCGATTACCTTCAAAAAAGACGCTGAAGAATCAAGAACCAAAGGAGAAGAAATAGAGCTAGTGAAGATTTCATATAATTTTTTGGATTTGAAAATCTACAAACGAATCGGAGGATGACTTCATTCTCCATGGCTGCTTACCGAGAGAAATCAAGAGAAACCGAGAGAGAGAGGATGAAGAAATGGTGGAATACTCAAGCGACACACCGACCCGGGCACCATTATCATCTTCCTTCAAGACCAGGTCGGAGGGCTCCATGCCACTGGAATGGTGCCAAGATGTGCATCATTGCTCTTTTGTAAAGTAGCACAATAATGGCATTGAAGAAGATGTGGTGAAGAAATTAAAAAGATTGGATCCACTCACCTGAGAATTCGGCCACCGATGAGGAGGGGAAGATCCATCTGTAACCCCTTTCGAAGAGTGGAAGATTTCCTGTGAGAGAGAGAGAGATCGTGCCCTAAACGTAACTCCTTAGTTGTTATGAGTCGAAAATAAAAGGTCTTTAAATTGACTGTTGTTGTTAGTGCACACAATTCTTTTCTGTTATGAGCCGTTCTTTATGCCAAAATAGCCGTCCTTTATTTTAGGACGGCCCAAGCCCATAATTTTTTGCCATATCATGATGTCCTATTTTTTCTTTTTCCACGTAGTGGCTATTCCAAATCTAAAATCAAAATAAATGGGTAGCAAGGAGTCTCCTTACTGCCACAAATCAAAATTAATACAAAGGGGTCTTTGATAGACCCTACCTTGACAGCAAGGTGTCCCCTTGATTCCCCAAATCTAAAATCCAAATAGATGGGCAACAAGGAGTCCCCTTGCTACCACAAATCAAATTAAAACAAAGGGGGTCTCTAATAGACCCTACCTTGGCAGCAAGGTGTCCCTTGGCTACCACAAATCAAATTTAAAACAAAGGGGGTCTCTAATAGACCTCACCTTGGCAATAAAGTATCCCCTTGCTGTCCCAAATCTAAATTCAAAATAGATAGGCAGCAATGAGTTCTCTTGCTGCCACAAATCAAATTAAAACAAAGGGGGTCTCTAATAGACCCACCTTGGCAGCAGGGTGTCCCATTGCTGCCCCCAAATCTAAAATCAAAATAGGTGAGCAGCAAAGAGTCCCCTTGCTACTACAAATCAAAATTAAAACAAATGGGTTTCTAATAGACCCCACCTTGGAAGCAAGATGTCCCCTTGCTGTCAAAAATCAAATTTAAAACAAAAGGGATCTCTAAAAGACCCCACCTTGACAGCAAGGTGTCCCTTGCCGCCCCAAATCAAAAGGGGGTCTTTTAATAGACCCCACCCTGGCAGCAAGATATTTCCTTGCTGCCCTAAATTGCCCTAAATTAAAAGGGTCTTTTAATAGACCCCACCCTGGCAGCAACATGTTCCCTTGCTGCCCCAAATTAAGAGGGATATTAAAATGGGTCGTTTAATAGACCTCACTTCGGCAGCAAAGAGGTCCCTTGCTACCTTAAACAAAAAGGGCTAAAAGCCATATGACACTGCCATTTGGCAGTCCAGTAATTGGTAAAATACCCACTACCCACCTATGATCCAGAATAGGAGGGTGAGGGGTATTCCCCATTCTCCCACGAAGATGACAGATATCCTCTTCACAAAGAAAAAGGTAGTTAGAAGAGGTGGTTGTAAAACTACTTCCCTCATTAACTCCCATGATATAAAAGGTGAGAGTTAGTTATTTGAGGAAGAGGATCGGCACCCAGAAGAAATCCAGAGAATGATTCCCTAGAAGAGAGAACTCTAGTCAAGAAGAACCAGAGCTCTAATGGAAGAAAAAAGGTAGGCTAAAATGCCTACCCTTTCTCCCTCCCTCTCTCTTTTACTTGGAAAGACCTCTTTTGAGGCGACTGTAAATGCCGAGATGGGGCAATTGGCACCCCCCTTTTCTAATGAAAAAAATGCTATGCTTGTCTCTCTTTCTCTCTTCTTCTTAATCAGATGTATCTCTCTCAAAAGAGAGTGTAATTAATGGCATAGGTTTACCTATGCCAGAAATGGTTCCCCACATAAAATAACAAACTCCATGAAAGGAGGACATTTGAACAGTGAAGTTGAATCGCTTCACACCAAGGTGAGGCGTCAAAATTTGCCGTTACAATATCATTTATTAATATGATTATGCCCAGAAAATAAAAAGTCTTCGAAAGACCACAATCATTGTTCGTTAATGTAATAACTGTGATCAATGGTTTCTAAAGAACATGGTGAAATTATTAATATTTCTGATTTTAAAAAGACGAATAATCACAGAAAATGGAAAATCAAAATGAGAAGACTTCATAAGATCATAATTATTATCCATTAGTGTAATAAATGTTTTTATCAATGAATCTAGAAGAAAATGTCGTCAGTAAAGATTAAATTACTGTGACTAGTCAATAAATCAATCACGTCACATATTAACCAGACCACCTTAGTTGCGACCACGAGTTCTAGATGACCGTGATTGTTAATTGACTATAAGATCATGAAGATTTAAATTTGTTAGTTGACTATAAGATTACAGTAATTTAAATAACTGTGATCATTTGTTGTAAGTATCACAAATTTATGTAATCATGATCGTTTCTAATTAACAAATCATTGTATCTTTGACATTACTAAGCTGTAAAGTGAAATGTTCTATTAGTATGATTGCAAAACAACTATAGAGAAAAAAAAGAACTATAATATACATGAATGACTTGATATTTTTTTTATATTCACTTGAATAGAATTATAGACGCAAATTTTCATAAATATTGTTTTCATAAAGAAATGAAATGGAAGATTATCTTAAAATTTTTATTGGGCTTTACATAACAAGTTATTGGATGTTATATAAACTTTTTTTGGATTTTACACGACAATGATTGGACATTTACATAAAATATTTACTGGATTTTGCATAACAAATTATTGGACGTTTAAATAAACAAATTATACACAAATTCGATCTATGGTGTTATAACGTCAAAATCCCAAAATTCATATTCAATTTGGGAAGAACTTCTTCACCTCATCTTCTCTTTCATCATTCGAACCCAACTTGCTCAAAAAGTAATCTTTGGATGCTTCTAGTATGAGTTCTACTGATGACAAATAATAAAGATATCCTATAAGTCGCTTCCCATAGAAAAGACTTTGTCTCATCTTCTCCTTCGTAATTCAAACCAAACCTGCTTACAAACTATTATTCCTTGCTATGGAGATGAAATAAATATATTCAATATCCAATGTGGAAAATAAAAATACAAAAGGATAAAAATCACGGTACTATATGTAGGTAGAAATTGCATAAGGAAAAACGAAGGGAGAATTGAAATTTTTGTTGATGTTTTAGGATATTTTTGTAGGTAGGAATTACAATCTCGATTTCTCCAAAACTGTGATCACATATCGATAAATAATTATAGTTCTTTTTATCCTGTGATTGGAACTCTAACTAAATTTAATTACAGTTTTTTTGAAATTCATGATGTCGCAACTTTGGTATTTATGATATTAATACAATCACGATTTCTTACAAATTGTGATAATATATTAATAAACAATTACAATTCTTTTTAAACAGTGATTGAAACTCTAATAAAATTTAATTATAATTTCTTTTGGAATTCGTGACGTCACAATTACAATTTCGGTAAAAACGTGGTTTATTATATAAGTATGATGATAACAGTTACAGTTCTTCTCAAACTGTGATTGAAACTCTTTATAATTTAAAAGTTAATTTTCTTTGGAATAATACAAGACGTCATATAACATTGATGGTTTATTGCTAAACAATTATGGTTCATATATTGGAATGTGAAAACATTACTTGGACTTATGATCACATTTTAATATATATCTTGATCAAAATAACATAGACAAGTTACCTAGACCAATACTATTTAACAATCACGAGTCTCATTAAAACTGTGATCGTAAGATTTTTGTAAGACATCTTCTATAATAATCGTAATTACATGAACACAAGAGTTTTTATGTGTTGCTTCAAGTAGAAGAGATATCTCATTCCCATACTTCTTCATCTTCTTTTTCATTAATTGTCTAAAATTTAATTTTTGCTTTTTGCAACAATTTTCTTCCTCATGCTTTGGAGTTGAAGATATAGCAAAAGACCCATTCATCCCTTGGAGAGAAGCGACAATGACACCATAAGACATGTTGATTATTGGGGTAGGAGAATCAAAGACCGGAAGAAATGAAAGAAAGTTAAGGTGTGCTATTTTCAGTAGAAGAGACAACTCATTCTCAAATTTATTCTTCTTCTCTTTTCAGTTGAAACCAACATGCTAAAGACACATTTATTTCTCTTACTGAAGTTGTCATTGTAAAACACGCTTTTCTTTCTCTCTAGAAGTTACTTGCAGTCCATAATATAGGACTTTTGGCTTAAACTTGCACAAAACTTGCACAAAAGAAAGAAAAACTTGTTTAACAACTACATAATAAAACGATAAGAAAATTAGAAAATATGAAAGGAAAAGAAGGGAGAAGAACACCCCAGAAGTTACTTATTTAGCAATTGCATGCATATTTGAACTTTAATAGACAGTAAGTATAATCACGGTTGTTGTATAACCGTGATCGGTAATCATATAAATTTTAATTTTACTTTATTGTCAAAATAAGATCACGGGCATATTAATAACTGTAATGCTTAAAAATATCTATGGTCACAATTATTTTGTAACAGTGATTTAATAGCTCCCACAAGTTTTTTTTAATCACATTTTTGGTTATAAGCCGTGATCTAAAAGCCATTAAAAAATTTGCGCGATCTCAAACACGATTTATAATAAATTGCATCACGGTTTCCGTGAATGATTGTACTTAAAAATACACTGTGATTAATAAGCATATTTGTAGTTGTCCTTTGGGTCAAGTAATCAACACCAATCCCAAATAACTACAAATGAAGAGCTTGAGGTATTTATTCTTCATTTACCTTGCAACTGTTTGGTTAAAATTGGCAAGAAATATCTAGAATATAGGGGATTTTTTTTTGGTTAGACCTAGAAATTAACATATTATGATCGAAGCAAGACATGAAAATAATGTTATGATATTCTCTTTGATATAGTACGATGTGAATTGATTAAGGATTAGGAGTATTTTATTTTATCTTTCAAGGAGGGGTGGGTTAAGATATTTTTCTCTTCTCTGCCCTATCCACTTTCGGTGTATTAACCTAATTAGTTACTTATTATTATAATTGATAACCACTAAAGCAATCAAGAAAGATCTAATGGGCAAAAAATCTAAATACCAAAAATCTCTTGTAATCATGTGATCACTTTTAACTTTAATTTCATTTGACTTTAATAGTTTATTTATTTTAATAAAAATATATTTTTATTTTATTAGTAAAAAATTAAGACGTGCACCTTTACTAGTATATATATACTAGCGGGTGGCACGTGCGATGCACGTGAGAGTGAGGGGAAGGAGTTAACCACAGTTAATAAGAGTTAAAAGGGACACGTGTTAACTCGTGGGTGCGATTGAACTCGCTAGTGGCACGTGTGATGCACGTGAGCTTGAGGGGAAGGAGTTAACCACAATTAATAGGAGTTAAAAGGGACACGCGTTAACCCACGGGTGCGATTGAACTCTCCTCGAGTTCAATCGCGATTGGTTATGATTTTAAAGAGATAGATGAGCAAGGGGTAGTTTGGGAATTAAAGTAAAACATTAAATCAAATGCAAGGGGTAATTTGGGAATTAAAATAAAACATTAAATCAATGTTTTATTTTTATATAAGGGTAATTTTGGAATTTCAAAAACTTCATCTACGCAAGCTCTCGCATTATAATAGTAAAGATATGAATAGCATTTTAATGAGTCATGCTCATTAAAGCCTTATGAGCTGTCCTTAATAACGTGACACGTGATGGGTTGCTCTAAAATCCAACCGCTGGATGTCAAGACAGGTCTTCCAAGAGACACGTGATAAAAAATTAGCACGACTAGACATTTATAGACCATCCGATTGAATATGGAAATATCAATCATTTCTATAACCTAAATAGGGTCTAATGAACCCTCAGAGGTTAATGTTGATAAAGTAGGGTCTAATCGGACGATCTAAACATTGTCAATTAGACTTATTTTTTGACACATGTCTTTAATGGATTTACCTTAACATCCAACAGTTAGATTCAAGATTGTCACATGTCATCATTCTAGAGGGGCCACTTATTAAAAGCTTTAATGAGCATGAATCATTAATACCTCTCCCTATATATATATATAGGGTATGATAGTAATGAGCTATGCACATTAAAGGTTTAAATGAGAAGTCGCTCTAGGATGATGACATGTTTGACGATTGAATTTTAAGGTGAGTCCATTAGAAGACACGTGTCAAAAAATTAGTATGATCTGACATACTTAGACCGATTGATTACCCCCTAGTTTGTCAGCATTAACCCCCTAAGGTTCATTAGACCCTACCTAGGTTATAGAAATGATTGATCTTCTTATCCCGATCAAACTAATTTTTTGCCATGTGTCTTTCGGGAGGCATGTCTTGACATCCAATGGTCAAATTCCGAAACAACCACATGTCATGTTATTAAAGGCTCGATCATTAAAGGCTTTAATGTGCATAGCACATGAGTATCCTCCCCTATATATAAATACATACATACAAAGTAGTATTCTAATGAGCCATTCTCATTGAAGGTTGTAATGAGCGGTCCTTAATAATATGACATGTAGCAAGTTGTTTTGAAATCTGACCGTTTGATTTCAAGACAGGTTACCCAAGAGACACGTTGCAAAAATTTAGCTTGATCGGACATTTATAGACCGACTGATCGAAGAAGGGAAGATCATTCATTTCCATATCCTAGGTAGGGTCTAGTGAACCCTAAAGGGTTAATGCTGCAAACTAGGGTCTAATCAGACGATCTAAGCATGTCCGATCAGACTAATGTTTTTGACACATGTCTCCAATGAATCCAACTTGACATCTCATGGTTGGATTAAAAAAATATGCCATGTGTCAACTTTTTATAGGGATCGCTCATTACAAACTTCAATGAGCATGACTCATTAGTATCATTCCCTATATATATATATATAAAGGAAGGGATCCATATACATATGGAAAAGAACATGTATGTTCACACATGTACATAACCGTTCGATCCTCGAATCCAACAATTATAATTAAACCAAATTTTATATGCTAAAGGGTGTCTTGGGAATTCTATTTTAAAAAGTTTCCTTTTCTCATTCGGAGAGGGTTTCAAGAGCCTTCTCTCTCTCTCTATCTCTCACTCTACGAGCAATGCTACCCTACTCTCGGTAACTTGTCCACATTTTTTTGTAAAAAAGTGCTTTAATCACTTCAAAATAAGAGGTGATCGGTGGAGAGTGAGAGTAGAGGTTGACTGAGAATAAAGCTATCACTCCTCCTCACTCTATTTATTGTTCGTGATATAAAAAACTCATTTCTTCCATATCTTTTGAAGAAAACCAATGTTTTAAAATCCAGACCGGACACTAACCCGGTCAAGGGGGTGGGTTGGGCCAAACCGGTCGGACCATCGGGTCAATCTGGGTTGACCCAATGATACTAAGTAATGCCATAAAAATATTTAATATTAATATTCTTTCCAATATTTTCCTATTAACAAATTTTCTTTGAGAGAGATAATTTTTTGGGTGATTTAAGAGATTAAAATAATATTTAACTTAAATAAGAAAGAAGCTAACAATGAAGCTACTAAACCTCATTATCAAAGAAATCCTAAATGGGTATGCTGGCTCTCACATACATGTTAAAAACCAATCCGTCTACAAGAGAGATAACTCTTATCTTGTTAAAAGTTATCCTCTGTTTAATCTCTATTATGTTGTAAAGGTAATCCTTCTTCAACAAGGGTTCGAGTTCTCTTTATCTCCAATCTCTTCTATTTTTTACGTACTCTTTTCTTATTCTCTAAGGATTTGTTTTAAAACCCCTATTTTTGTTTAATATATATTATGTTTTAAGATAAATAAATCAAAAATTACATTTTTCCATGAACCGGACGGTTTAACAAAAACCACCCGGGTCGATTGGGTCACGCCGGTTAGGATGGTTTTCACTGGGTCACCCCGGTTTTGATATTCAACCCATTAAAGGATCAACCCAACCCATTAAAGTTACCAGGTCCCGAGTTAACTGGGTTGACCCACCGGTCCGGGTTTTAAAACACTTGAGAAAACCACAACATCTATCAAAGCCATCTCTACACCTCTCCATCCAAACCCACGAAACCATCATTTAAAATTGGGATTTTGAACCCTAAATATTAGCAAATCTTAACCACAATCAGTAGGGATTAAAAGAGATGTGTTGGCATGTATGTGCCAATCGGTCTCCATCTAGCCAACCCATTCTCCACTCACTCTCTCTCTCACACTCTCTCTGACCTTTCACATTCCCACACACATCCCATCGTTTTTTATTTTTACCTCCACTCACTCACTCTCTCTCTCTCTCTATAGAGGGATTTCAAGTTCAAATCACAAAGTCCACCTTCTTCTTCGTCATCCTCATCTTATCTTGCGCACCCCTTACTTCTTAGCCTGCACCCCCATTCATAGCCTCCACCAACGAATCCTCCATCAATCGAGCAGCATGGGTACCCCCAACGGGCCTTGAGGAAATCTCTGTCCCTTATAGACTATTCTGTTGCTCGGCAATCGCAATGACTGAAATCCTTATTTCATTGTAATATGGATACTCCAACGGGATCACAATTGCGATCGATCATTTCAATCCTTGCGATTGCCGGGATTGTAGAGCAATAATCCCCTCGTTGGCGGAGGAGGGGACTATTCCTCCTCTCTCTCACATAGCCGGACCCTTCAACTCACACTAACTCGGGTTAGTTTCTTTTAATCCTTTAGTTAAATTTTTTTAATTTTATTTTTCTACAAACCAAGGGTAGATGGGTGAATCCTAAAGATGGATGAATCTTAACCACAGTTAAATGGGGTTAGAAGGGGGACACATGGCAAGAAAATAGGAGCCGAGACGTCCCCCTCGCATCATGGACCGAGGAGGTGATAATTTTTCAAAATTTTAATTCCTAAATGGGTTCCCCCGATAAGAGGACCGTCATCTTCGAAGCTGATCACACCAATCAAATTCCAACACAGTATGAAAGAGAAGTAGAGTTAAAAATTAAGTAACATTTTAACCAGTACGTGTCAAGTTGCAAGTGGGTGGTCAGTTTGGAAGAGGACGCTGATGTCTGTTTTCCATTTCCCTTTTTAAAAAGGGGCTTGATTCATTCCAACTTAGTGGAAAGCTGACACTCCCTCCTCTTGCCGCATGGTTTCTTTTAACCTTGGTTAAGGTTTATTAATTTAAGGGTTAATTTTTTTTTAAAAACTAAGGATAAATGGATGAACCCCTGGGTGAGTGAATCTTAACTACAGTTAGTAAGTTTTAAAACGGACACATGACAATTTATAGGCGCATGTTAACTATGGTTTAGGTTAGTTAATCCAAAGTTAATATTTTTTATTTTATTTCCTAAAAGCCAAGGATAGATGCATAAACCCTAGGGGTGAGTGAATCTTAACCACAATTAGTGGGTGTTAAAAGAGACATGTGGCAACTTCTAGGTGCGTGCATTAACTGTGGTTTAAATTAGTCAAACCAAGTTTAATATTTTTTCTAAAAACCAAGGGTAGATGGATGAACCCTAGGTATGAGTGACTCTTAACCATAGTTAGTAGGTGTTAAAAGGGACATATGGCAATCTATAGGTGCATGCGTTAATTGTGGTTTAAGTTAATCAACCAAAGGTTAATATCTTAAAAAAATCTACAAGCCAAAGATAGATGGATGAACCCTACATGTTAAATGAATCTTAACCACAGTTAAATAAGTGTTAAAAAGGGTGTTAAAACAAGTTACGTGTCAAGCAGGGACCGCGTGCGCGTTCCGCTGGCGGAACCCTCACGCGGAAAGAATCATTCTCCTATTAAAAATAGGATTCTCAAACCGCCCTTAAAAACATATCAAATTTAGTTTAATAATAAACAGATCGAACGGTTTATGAGAGTTTCACTTAATTTATTTGACACAACTACGTATTCTGTGGAGTTAGGCACATGTTTCTCATTAAATAAAGGCTCCCAAATAAAACCAGATTTTTTGTGTTAAAATGCATTCGAAATAGAACTAAGTTTTATGAATAACACCAATGCAATTTAAGAAACCTTCAAATAACTTCTCGAGTATATTTAAATTTCTAATAGGTCGTATTTTTCCACCAGAATGAGATCCTCTTAGAAATTCCAACGATTATTCTAAAAATAATAGAAACATAAAAACTACTATTAACACAATCCTATGCCATCCCAAAAGAGCCTCATATTAATTTAAAGAAATCAAACAATTCTTAGATCCATAAAAACTACTATGGCAAAAGAAAATATGCATGCGTAATATTAATGTCATGAAATCGGTATTGCTAAACAGATTAATTAGTTATCTAAAGGTATTTGTAAATAAACAGCTAGCGAACCATCATTCATATCTCCACCCATCAGGGGTTGGCGCAGTTGGCAAGCGTCACGGATTTGCTCTCTTAGACTATTCATTTCAATACTCAGTTATAATATCGTTAAAGCAGTATCAAAACGTTGTTTAGAGGCCTAAAATAACATGATATTGGCCATTGTAACGGGGATTACAACTTGTAACAGCCATTCTTTTAAGCTTTGTTACTTGTATATATGGCCTAAAGGGGTATGATCATGACCCTAATGTTTTTTTACACTATCACAAGATCTAGACAATAGCTATAAAAAATTACTGTAGTACATGCCAAAGAACACCTTGGATGTCTATATCACCAAGTATCATTGCTAAGGTGAGAAATTTATCATTAACCCAATCCAAACCCTAATTTCCTATCAAAATAAAGCTCTTTAGTTGAGTCCAACATAAATGGCATACAGTCTCAATTCATATGATTTGTTTTAAATTTTTGTAATTCCGGGTGTCCCCAACCCTTTGGGTTAGGACTAATCCCCCAGGGTGCAACGTGAGCCAGCAACCCGCCACACCAGGTAAGTCTGGGTAAACTGGTGCGGGGCGGCCCTAAAGGGGGAGTGAGAAATGGAACCCAGGACCTCCCACTTGGGGAAAGGCCTAGGAACCCCGGGTAAAGCAAATAATAATCACTCATCCTTAATTGTCATGCATTGTGGCTTTTAGGGTATAATACATTTGATAGTGTTTATGCTTTGCATTAGTTTACGATCATTCGGCAGCAACAAGTGATGGTATAGTAGTTGGTGTTTACTTAATCTTCTCTTCTCCTCTCCTTTTAGATTATTTTATCCACTTAATCCACCAAAAAGGGAAAAGAAAAGCAGAAGAAGAAAGTTAACAAAAGGAGCTTAGAAATGATAGAAAAATAGAAGATATGAAATTTGCATAGGAGGGAAGAATTTGAGGATCAATAAAGTTATAGGTACATTAGATATTAAAATTGTTAATACAGGCCACATGAGATTCATGTCTGATTTTACAATTTGATGGCTCATCTACATTCACTTGTCAAAAGGGTCTCTCTTTCCCTTGCTCCATGTCCCAGAGAGAGCCTCAACAGTCCCATATACTATCACCATTTCCGTAAATCCATGCCGGATAACAGAACCAAGGATCCAAGATATTACACTCTCCATGGTTTTCTACTGCACTTTGATCATTTGACAGCTCCGATATCCAATCGGATAAGTTGGTTTCATACGGCGAACTTGCAAATGCATAGTCTTCTAAAGCAGAAAAATCCTCCGGCGCTCCTGATATGCCATCTTTAACAAACTCACTAAATTCAAGACTGGTTGTCTGGGTGCCCTGATTACTCTCTTGAATCAAGAGGCCTTGTGTTGAACATGTCGCATCATCTATCACTCTTTGCAAGTTCTCTGTCAAATTGAGGCAAAAATTGCCAATAATGTTAAAACAAATCAGTGAAAAATGTGATCAGCAAGTTGGATAAGATGGGAGTGCATGCACCTTGTTCTTGAGGAACTTGTGCTTCCTTTCTCAAGTGAGTTCTCCAGTAGTTCTTAAGCTCGTTATCGGTTCTTCCTGGTAATCTCTGAGCAATCTTGGACCATCTAAAAACTAGAAATTGTTAGTATTGTTTATATCAATTCAAGCCAATATATGGACAAAGAACAGCGAAAATAATAGTATTGCTAGACTACTACTAGTAGTATGATCCAAAGTTCAGGTTTATTTATTTCTATTGTGAAAGCATTTTAAGGATGAATTTTTTTTGGGTCTTGGAAATATTCATATTTTGTAATTGCTTCCTTAGTTGGGTTTTGGTTTTATGTCCCCCTTTGTCTTTCTTGTAATCTTAATTGATCTATTTAATTAGCTGGTAGGGGTACTAGCAAACTGGTAGTTGCACCAAGTAGGATCGAATTAAGCGAGTTACATCGGTATCAAAGTGTCAAACCCTTCGGCTTACTTGTTTCCCCAGCGCTCGTGAAGTTGAAAGATTATGTTCTCCTCTTCGGCACTTATTCGACCATGCTTAAGATTTGGTCGGAGATAGTTCATCCACCGCATCCTGCAACTCTTGCCGCTCCTCCTGAGGCCTAGAAGGAAACAACTACTCCATCACCATCACAACCTGATTACTTCAAAGTTCAAACTAAACAAACATTTTTGGTATCATTAATTCTTCTTGTTGAACTTACCTGATGCTCTTGCTATGGAGTCCCATCGTCGCTCCCCAAGTAGGGTTACAACGGTGGTTAACCTCTCATCTTCTTCTTCAACCCAAGACCCTTTACGCATTGTTTCGTCATGCATGGCTGCTCGATACGCCAGTGTTGTCGCAACAAACTTAGAGGGGTGATGCCTTAATATATAGGGAACAAGGTAGAACCAAAGGGTGGGGATAAAGAGAGAGAGGGGTGACCAAAGTGGCACCATAGACATAGGTGGACAACACTAGTTTGTGAGAACTCCACCATTGGCTTATTTGTATTCATGATCATCCATTGATTTGTTCTTCACTTCTACTACATATACTATTACAATCTACCTAGTAGCTTGTCTCTTATCAAACATCACAATCGAGTTTTAATAACTAAATGATTAGAGCCGAAGAGTGCAGAGAAGGATAGGGATAGTGTTTTGGAAGGTACGTAGTAGTACCACAATCTCACCTCCATTCACATCTTCATCTAGTTACCTTATTAGGGCAGGGGCCATGCTCTCAGAGTATTGGATTTCAGGTGGCCCATTTCATATGGTAGGCCTCACTTGAAAGACCGGTGATCTTCTCCAGTTGTAACCGGTTTTGGGCAAAACCGGTTACAATCCCGTGGTCACCACATGCCCCTTTTTATACCCCTTAACTGTGGTTAAGATTTACCTACCCCTAGGGTTCACCCACCTCTCTTTGGTTTTAAGAAAAAATATTTTTAAAAAATTAACCCTAGGAGTTGGTAAATTTTAACCACAGTCAACAAATTTTTTTTTAAATTTTTCTAAAAACCAAGAATAGGTAGATGAACCTTAGGGATGAGTGAATCTTAACCATAGTTAGGAGGTGTCAAAAGAGACATGTGGCCACCTCAGGGTTGTAACTGGTTTTGGCAAAACCGGTTATAACCGGAGAAGAATACGTCCCCACTTGAAATCTCATGCTCTTAGAGCATTGTCTCGGTGGTCTCGACCCTAAGGGAGGTCTCAGAAGTTTTATCCATATATTTATATATGTGTGTCTAAGTGATTAGTCCACCATGCATTTGACTATGTAGTAAATTGTCGTGTCCACGTGTCTCTTTTAATCCCTTTTAATTATAATTAAACTTAAAAAATTATGGTTAATATTTAAAAAAAAAAAAAAAAAACTAAGGTTAGATTGCTTAATTTTAGGAGTGAGTGAATCTTAACTACATTTGATGAGTGTTAAAAAGGGAGCATGGACCGATGAGGACCGCACATTTGACTACATAGTCAAAGTTTTTTTTTTTAGTAAACTCAATCATACCACAAGGCAATGACTGAGGAAGGCAAATACAAGGAAATGTGGCAGTTTAATTTAAACATTTCCCATATCTATCTATCTATACTAATACTATATGCCAGTTGGATCACAACATCACGTGGCATATTTGCCGGTGAATTTATTTCTTATATATATATATATTATTTTAATATATTATATTTTCTTTAAAATTTAATTAATTTTTAGGTTAAATTTATCTTTTCATTGGTCAAATTACTCAAATTTTTTTAATCCTTGGACGTAGGTATCCACATAATAAAATGGTCAATTCGTCAAAGAGGTGCGTTAGATGCTTAGTTAAAGATAGTTGAAGCCTTGCTATGTTACGGGAATTTTGACAACTCTATCATTTGGAATTCAACCTAACCTCAAATCGATCACATTCCTCTACATGCTTGTACTACCTAGTAGTAACCTCTACATTTGCCTCTTAAATATGCCCAATTAATTAATTTAATCCAAATTTAGGTTCACAATGCAGGGTTTAATTAATCCTTAATAAGGTAGCTAGCAATTGGTAACACAAATTGTATACAAAACTGGGTCGGTAACCAATTGTATAAAAAACTGGTCGGTTTGGTTTGAAGAATCTCTATAGTGGTCCAATGTGGTTTCTGACTAAATAGAGTCCGCAAAAATAAGTTTGTTATAACACTATCTACAAGCATATTTAATTACAATAGCTGTGTGGTTGATGTATTGCTACACAAATAGAATATGGCTTAGTTTTGTTTTGATTTTATCGGATCAAGATCCTATTTAATTACAGGGATGTCCTTACTTGGCTGGGCTTTACAATCTGACCACTTCTGTATTGGGCTACAGAAAACCGAATAGTTCCACTGAATTATACTGATTCCTTACAATTCAGGGATTAGAGGAGAATCCTAACTATTCTCAAATCATGGAGATTTACTTAGAATAATATGGTTTATATATGCTCGGGTGGAGTCGTTTTTAATCTTGGATGAGCTTCAAATCACCTATTAATAAAGGTTTGTTAAGACTCTTCTGTTTGGTTCCGGCTTCTCTACGGAGCATGGGAAACTCATTACGTTTCCAAACTGACATCCAGGTTAACAGACCGAGTGGATTCATTGAACCCAATTTAATGATCTGTGGCCCGTTGGGCTAACCCAAAACACCCATCACAAGGTGTAGCATGTCTGATGCACATCCCTCTAGTCGGTAAAAGATTAGGCATCGGCGCGTGGACTGTACTTGGTGCAAAGCACCTTGCTAGAGCACATACATCATTTTGTATGTGCTCGCTTGAGAACAAACACTATATGGGACCAAGCTTTATTAGCTGGCCTCAAGTCTCCTCATCATCGGTTGTGAGCTAAGTAACCAAAGTGTAGGGTGGGAGCCGGAGCGAGAGTGCAAGAGCATCAAATTACAATTTAGGATAGGGTCAGGAGTGTCTCTAAGCTAGAGCATGAGAGCGTCAAATTGTAATTTAGGATAGGGCTGGGACTTGGGAGCGCCTCCGGAGCACCAGGTATATAAAAATAAATAACTATATATTGATATATTAAATGTATCTTTCCAATTCAATTATAAGATTACCAAATTAACAAACCTTACAAGAATCTTATACCTTACAAAGGAAAATGTCATTTGTAGCGAGTTGGGAGGTGGGAGAGAGGGCGAGGGCGAGGGCGAGGGCGAGGGCGAGGGCGAGGGTGAGTAGAAGGTTGGGAGGTTTGGGTTAGTAATGTGCCACTATTAATTACAATGGGATTTTCAAAGCAAATGGAAATCCTCTCAAGGAAACCAAGGTTCAAGTCTCCCTTATACCTATATAAAAAGGGTTTGTATATTTCTATAAGATGATAAACTAATGTTCTACAAATCAAGGTTAGATGGATTAATCCTAAGGGTGAATGAACCTTAACTATAGTTAGTGGGTGTTAAATGGGATACACGGTAGCTTGTAGAGTCCCCTTTAATTGTGGTTAAGCATAATCAACCAAGGTTAATATTTATTTTTTCTAAAATCCAAGGTTAGATGCATGAACCCTAGGGGTGAGTGAGTATTAACCATTGGTAGTGGGTGTTAAAAACGACATGTGACGGCTTGTAAAACCTCTTTTAACTGTGGTTAAGCATAATCAATCAAAGATTAATATTTTTTTCTTCTAAAAACTAAGGTTAGATGCATGAACCCAAAGGGTGAGTGAATCTTAACCACAATTAGTGGGTGTTAAAAAGGACTTGTGGTAGCTTGTAAAGCCCCCTTTAACTGTGGTTAAGCATATGCAACATAAGGTTAATATTTTATCATATATTTTTGTATTTTTTGTGAACAACCCCCTATCTTTTCAACTATTTGTAAATACCCCTTTGTGTTTTGTGATTTTGTATTATAGTTCACTAACTTTTAAAACTTTTGCAAATCCACCATTCCATCCAAAAGTTAGTTCACGATGTTAAATTTTTTATGAAATGACATTTTAAACATTTTTTATTTTCATTTTAAAGAGATTTGTAAAAACTTTTCACACAAGAAGTGCTTGGAACCCACTAATTGTGGTTAAGATTTACTCGCCCCTAGGGTTCATCTGTTTAATCTTTTTGGAAAATAAATATTAAATTTAGGTTGATTATGCTTAACCACAGTTAAAGGAGGCCGTACAAGCTTCCACATGTCCCCTTTAACACTCACTAACTGTGGTTAATATTCATTCACCCAGGATTCATGCATCTAACCTTGGTTTTTAGAAGAAAAAAATATTAATTTTAGAATAATTATGCTTAACCACAGTTAAAGGAGGCTCTACAAGCCACTAGCTGTCCCTTTTTAACAGCCACTAATAGTGGTTAATATTCACTCACCTATAGGGGTTTATGCATCTAACCTTGGATTATAGGGAAAAATATAGGGTTTGTTGTGGAAACCCTTCTATCTTTTCAGCTATTTGTAAATACCCTTGTGTTTTGTAATTGTGTATAATGGTCCACTAACTTTTAAAACTTTTGCAAATCCATCCTTCCATCCAAAAATTAGTTAAAGGATGTTAACTTTTGTTATCTAATGACCTTTTAAACTTTTTTTAAATGGGTTGGACGGAATGCACGCCTCTATAGATTATCATGTGTCCCATTTATTCCCCTTTAACTAGGGCTAAGCTTAATTGCTCTAAGGTTAATATTTTTTTTTAAAAAAATCTAAAAATTAATCAAGGTTAGATGGATTAATCCTAAGGGTTAATGAACCTTAATTATAGTTAGTGGGTGTTAAATGGGACACATGGTAGCTTGTAGAGTCCCCTTTAATTGTGGTTAAGCATAATCAACCGAAGGTTAATATATTTCTTTTCTAAAATCCAAGGTTAGATTCATGAACCCTAGGGGTGAGTGAGTATTAACCACTGGTAGTGGGTGTTAAAAGGGACATGCGGCGGCTTTTAGAGACTCCTTTAACGGTGGTTAAGCATAATCAATCTAAGATTAATATTTTTTTCTACTAA
The DNA here is from genome assembly GCA_015143295.1 of Tetracentron sinense. NCBI lineage: Eukaryota > Viridiplantae > Streptophyta > Magnoliopsida > Trochodendrales > Trochodendraceae > Tetracentron > Tetracentron sinense. The sequence goes on from CM026562.1 coordinate 31,340,328, forward strand.
AAACTAAGGTTAGATGCGTGAACCCATGGGGTGAGTGAATCTTAACCACAATTAGTGGGTGTTAAAAAGGACACATGGTAGCTTATAAAGACCCCCTTAACTGTGGTTAAGCATAATCAACATAAGGTTAATATTTTATCATATATTTTTTTCCCTAAAATCCAAGGTTAGATGCATGAACCACTAGAGGTGAGTCAATACTAACCACTATCAGTGACTGTTAAAAAGGGACACATGGGGGCTTGTAGAGCCTCCTTTAACCGTGGTTAAATATAATCAATCTAAGATTAATATTTTTTCTTCTTAAAACCAGGGTTAGATGCTTGAATCCTAAGGGTGAATGAATATTAACTACAGTTAGTGAGTGTTAAAGGGGACATGTGGTAGCTTGTACAGTGTAGGGACCCGAATTTTAATTTATCGATAATTATGTCATTCATGTGATGTATGCAAAAAAGAGAAAAAAAATGACAATTTATATACGGTATAGCAAAACCCTCTTTTATATATGATATTAGTATCTAGGGTATTAAGGTATAAAATAGTAGAGCCCACCATCGACCTTCTATTTAATAAGTTCTAATTAGATTAGAATTATAACCAATAGATAATAGGAAGGGACCCACACACTTACTCTCTCTCATTCTAATTATGAATTAGATTAGAGGAGAAAATCCTAAACTAATTAGGAAGTATCCTAATTATTTTCTAATTATTGTAGTTCTCTCTTACATTCATCCAACTTGACGGGTTGTGTTGACCTCGAAGGACTTAAAATTTGGACATCTCTATTTCAAAAGAAATTGTTCCCATTTGAATAAGGTTTCCAACGGATTTTGAATCGTCCAATTCCGATAACCGAGTCAAGTTATGGGTCAAATACCGAAGCAGGGTTTGAGAAGAGATTTTTCTAAAAAACATTGATTCCGATATTTTTAACAAAAATATTTCAAGATCCCTAACTTTATAAATACCCCCTATTTAGTGGATTTTTAGGGTTAAGAAAACATTCTAAAAATTTTAGGAATTCCAAAGAGAATTCAACTTAGGTTTTCTTAAGGGTTTTCATCTAAAAAAGAAGAGATATTAAGCTTGGAGATTGAGATTCAAACCCATTCTCAAGCGAGGGATCATAGGGAAATGATAAAGGAATATACTATATATGTACCAACCAAAGTGCCTTTGGCCTACTGTGGGGCCCACTCCACAGTTCCAGGGCCCACCAAAGGCTCAGGATCTTCAGGGCACTTCCCTTTTCACCCCTGTGGGTCAAAACCCCGTGGGGTCATCCCTAACTCAACCTACCGACCCGCAAACCAATGTCAAAAGTGTTACTGTAATGGCGATAATCCTATTACCGCCATTATTGAACTTTTGATTTTTTGGGCTTTGCATAGAGCCCAGACCAGGTAGAAGGTCATTTTAGGCTCTGCCAAGCTGTCTGGGCCCACCCTGACCAGATCGCAACCTTTAACTGAGGTTAACCTAATCCCGATTAACTTTTAACCATGGTTAAGTAGCCCCTTAACCCATGAAAAATCTGGAAAAATACCAAAAACATTCAAAAAATTTAAAAAGATCAAAAATATTATTTTTGGACATTTTTACCATGGTTAGTAACCCTAACCATGGTTAACCATCCTCTTAACTCGGTTTGCAACCCTAACCCTTGGTTAACATCTTTTGGCCTACCAGGCCTAATTCCTTGGCCTATCGGGCCTAATCTTAGCCTACCGGGTTTGACCTAACCCTGGTTAGCAACCCTAACTTTGGTAAAACTTTGCCTTAGCCTACCGGGCTTCACCCTTAGCTTACCGGGCCCAAACCCTAGTCTACCGGACTAAACCTAAGCCTATCGGGCCTAATACCTTGCACTTGACCAATCCGGTTAACCAAACCCTAATCTACTAGACTAGCCCATTAGCCACCCTTGGTGCATACACACACACTCCCTAGCCTTGGCACGGGCTCATGATCTAGAACTACGCTTGGTCCGATCTCACCTTGTGAGTACGTAGGCAACCCAATTCGAGTTCGACCCTAATTAGTTTTTCTTTCTTAGATTAGTATTATCTTAAACACTTAGGTATAACAAACTTTGAAATTAATTGGATTAAACCTAAGGAGTATGGAACAATTGTAAAATGGAAGCCTCGGGGTGCCTAACACCTTCCCCAGACTTAACCAAACCTCTTACCCTAATTTCAATCCTAGACCAAGACTTTATCTAACTTTCCGGGGACTTATCCCTTCTAATGAATAGGTGGCGACTCTAAACACTCTAATCCCGTGAGATTTAATTAGGGTTCCAAAACCCGTGCTCACAGCTCCATCAAAGTAAATCTTTCAACCTGCTTTAACCTGTACATGCATAACTTCTTTGTTAGGGAGGTCAGTGACCAAAGACAAGTCCACGGGAACTAGATGTGTTGCAAGGAAGTCCGCAAGGGCTTGCTCTTTTATCGCCTTTTAGGGGCACGCATTCGATTTCGAATTCAGACAGGAGTACCGTCCATTTTATCATTTTGCCCGAGAGAGTGGGGCGGGACATTATGTATTTGAGAGGATCGGCTCTGGATATCAATTTCACCGAATGCTCGAGCATATAATGCCTTAATTTCTTCAGAGCGAAGATGAGGGTCAGACAAACTTTCTCTATTGGTGTATATCTGCATTATGCTCCAACCAGAGTCCTGCTTAGGTAGTACAGAACATTTTCTTTTCCTTGGTCGTTATGCTGAGCAAGGAGAGCTCCGAGAGATCCTTTGAACGCTGCTATATAGAGGATAAGTGGCTTTCCTCTAATAGGACCCATAAGGACTGGTGGATTAATGAGATAAGTCTTAATGCTATTGAGAGCATCTTGACAAGCTTCGTCCCACTTAAATGGTATTCCCTTCTTCATAAGCCGGGAAAACGATTGACACCTTCCGACGAAATTGGAGATGAATCTCTGGATGTAAACAAGTCAACCCTAAAGTCTTTTCAACTCACGAAGATTTCTTGGAGGGGGCATATCACGAATAACCTTTATTTTAGTAGGTTCAATCTCGATTCCTCTGTGGCGTACCACAAAGCCTAGAAAATTTCCAAATTCAACTCCGAATGCGCATTTGAGCAGGTTTATTTTGAACTGATGCTGCCGCAATCTGTTGAAGATCTCTTGAAGGTCTTCCAGATTATTGCTTTGTTGCCTTGTTTTGACGACCAAGTCATTGTCGTAGCATTCGACTTTGTCATGGAGAATATCCCCGAATATAACAGTCATGACACTTTGATAAGTTGCTCCGGTATTTTTTAGGCCGAATGACATGACTTTGTCGCAAAACACTCTCTTAAGGGTGCGGAAGGCTGTAAGTTCTTCATCTGATCTGGTTGTAACTGAAATATCCATCCATGAAGGATAGGGCTTCAAAGCCGGTTTGACATTGACCATCATTTCTGTGATGGCCAAAGGGAAGTCGTCCTTGGGACAGGCCTCATTCAAATCCCAGAAGTCTATGCAAACCTAGATCTGTCCATTCTTCTTCTTTATGGGAACAACGTTGGCAAGCCAATTAGGATATTGAACCTCTCTTATGAACCCGACTTTGAGGAGTTTGTCTACCTCAGCTTCAATTTGAGCAATCAGTTCTGGGTGAGCTCTTCTTTGTGCTTGCTTGATTAGTCTGACATCCTCTCAGGTTGTGAGATGATGGACTGTAATTTTTGGATCAAAGCCAGACATTTCTGTGTAATTCTAGACAAAGACATCCTTGTACTCTCAGGAGACAAAGATATTCCTATTTTTCTGTTTGAGAGAGGGAAGCATTGACGAATGTTGGCCTTGGGTCTTGTTCTGAGCTGAGGTTAACTTCGAGGAGATCATCAACTGTTGCTTGACCTCCTACTTCAAATTCTAGAGGAGCCGGACGGACTTCTGTTTCTTCCGGTAGTTCTTCCATGATGATTTCTTCTTTTGAAGAGGAGTCTTCATCTACCATAATGGTATTCACGGTTCAGACCTAGTCTTTGTTTAGTGAAGGATAAGAATTTCCTAATTCAGATTTTCCCAAGTTAGAGTCTACCCTCTTATCAGTAGCTAAAGTCCTGAGTGCTGACATAATTTCATACTTAGCCTTCTCTTTTTTTTCAGTATAAAATCTATGTTTCTCAAGTATTTTCTTGATTACTAGATTATACATAGGCTTCTTTTGGCCATTTTTGCCATACACTAAGACTGACCTTAGTTAGGCTATCAATCATATCTTGATGTGCCGCTTCAACCCCTTGGGATGCCTGTCAGGACTTCGCTTCTTCTGGAAGCCATTTCATGGAGAATTCTTCTAATCTGGGCTCCTCCCTGACCATGACCATATTTATGGTCTGATTGTGATTCCCCCCAAATATAAAGACTAGGGGATTATACCCAATTCCTACATAATTACTAGTATCTAGGGCATTATGTTGCTCCATTTTGAGCAAGACTTCGTAAACCGGTAGGAGAATTCCTTTTGATTTGCTCTCATTCCTCGAAATCGAACTCTTGGTCTTTGAGAAGCTTGGTAGTTGATTTACCAAAGCTTATTTTCTTCCTGTAAGAATTGGCCACCCTGTTCCTTTCATCGGTCCATGAGGAATTTATCCTGTCATATGCACCTAGAGAATTGAAGAACATCGGCTTCTGTCCTCTTCTCAAGGCTGAAAAAATGCAACTGGAGGTAGTTTCTATCATTGTATATTCCATCTTCTTCAAAGGGACTAGATGATCATCTTTTAGAGTTTGAAGAGGGTCAACTTGTTTAACCTCACAAATCTGGAAGGGGTCGACCGATTTGCCCTTCTCAAGATTTTGGGGAGATTCGACCAAAGCCAGGGTTGGTTGTCCTTCTTTTCTTTGAGACTTTGGGGTATATTTGAACACCCTTTTCGGAACTACAGTTTGGGTAGATTCTAGTGAACTGTCAGCTGGCCATGAGCTTAGGACTGCTTCTTCTGTTGAAGAGTCTTTGTTCAAATCGACTGCAGCAGGTGAATCTTGATTCTCGGGCTGAGTTAAGATTTGCACCGATCGTCACATCTGACGATGGTTTTGATTTGGGTCCTGAGGTGTACTTAGTGTCTCTTGAGGGGAACTAGATTGTACTTGTTCATCATCTGCCTCTCGTTCTCCTCCAGATGAAAATCCTTCAGAAAGATCTGAAAGTCCTGTAGGTGTCCGTCATAGTATAGATGGTCTCCTTTCTAGGAGTTCAATATCTTCAGATTGATCTAGCCAATCTTGAAATACCTGATATCTTTCTGGACTGCAGGCTACCACTTGTCTTGACACATTCAACCATGAAGGGTATTCATTCGGGATCGCATCGATGACATAGCAAGAGAAGATATTGGATTCATCTTCCGAGTCCGTTGACTGGAGGCTATGATAGTCGTAATTAGAGCAGAAGCCTGACGGGGATGAACTCCATCAAGGTGATTTCCATTAATGGCTTTTGTTTCAAAAGAGTATCTTGGGTGGGGCCATTTTTCTTGGCGTTCCTTACTTTTTCTTCTCAGCTTTGGCTATACGCTTCCCTTCTTTTCTTTGGGCTTGAGCTTACCTTGTAGTCTGAGCTTGCCTTTTAGCATAGGCATTTTGAGTCAATTGTTTTTTCTTCTTGACTCATTTGCTTTTAAAGAGAGTCCAATCTTCTTCGTCTGACGGTTTATCTCCAGAAAGGTTACTACTTGGAGATGTTTCATCTTTTTCAAATGGTTCTGAAGTCACCACCGTATTGGATATAACTACCTGTTGGAGATCTTGACTAATGACAATCTCTTTATTGTCCAAAAGTCCTTGAATGATGTCTTTCAGTATAAAACAGTCACATATCTTGTAACTGATTATACGATGATAAGGATAATATTTAGGATCATCTTTCATCCCGATCTCTTGAGGTCTCCTGTTTTCAAGGAGAGTGATAAGTTCATTGGCAAGGAGATCTTCGACAATGTCTTTAGAAAATGAATATGTTTTATTCATTCTTTCTTCATTGGTGATTTTCTTTAGTGGGTCGTGCTTATCTTGCCATTGTGGCCTTCTGCCCCCACCTTGAGCTGATTTAATACCAATTTTGACTGGTGCTTTTACCATTGTTTGATCGATCGATTGGTCTACCTGCACTTAGAACTGGTTGCAAAGTCTTTTTTATTTCAACTACTACGGCTGTTGAGGATTCAAGATGATCAGTACCTCTACCTCGCCTTCTCTTTACTATGTGGTTATCCATGTTGTATGCTTTTATGCATAGATCTTTGAAACCTACAAAGGTTTGAGCCATTAGGGCGGTTGACAGATCATACCTGAAGTTGTTGAGGCATATCCGGATAAGTTCCAATTGAGTGAACTTTTGAGGATAAGAGAAGGTCAAAGCTCTCCATTGGACAATGAACTCTGTTACGGTCTCATTGTCTCTCTATCTGGTTTCAATCAATTCTGAAACATCCACTCTTCTTTGAGTGTTGTAAAATTATTTGCTGAATTCATTTACCATTGTACTCTAGTTTGGTATTGACGCCTCAGGGAGGTTGACATACCATGTGAAAGTAACACCCTCTAAGGATTGCACAAAGAGTTGGAGGCAAAGAGCTCCGGTCTTGGATGTCAATCCGTATCTTGAGAGGAAATGAGATAAATGTTACTTCGGATCTCAAGTACCATAAAACATTTTGAATGTTTGTTGAACAAAGCCTGGCGGGAATGGAACCACATCCATGATAGCTAGATAGGGCTTCACGATCATCCGAACATCTTCTTTTTCTTTGGCCTGCCGCATTTGATTGCAAATGGTCTCTTTGATTGCAGCGAGAAGAGACGGTGAAAGCACTCCTATGAGGGTGACCTGATCTAGAATGAGACCTGTTCCAGGTGCCATTGGATGATTTGGAGGTGCAAGTATTATGCCTTGATTACTGTTATCTCCTTGGTACGGGAAGCGAGGTCCTGGTGTCGATGCAGATTTGAGAGCTGGCAATTGAGTAACCAACTCATACATTTGAGACATCATAGTCACGATTTCATCATCTTTGTACCGGAGTTGAGCCTGTAAGGCTGCTGTTTGATCACTTGATGGTGGAGGTGCCAAAGTTGAAGGGTTATTCCCTTGGCCTACCTTCCCATCCAAATTTTTTATCATAACTGATACTGGTCGTCCGGATGTTGGTCCCCGAAGCTGGAACAGACTGAGAGTTGCCACCTATTTATTTTGAAGGATAGATCCCGGGTTTAGATTAAGACTAAATGTCTCGATTAGAGTTAGGGTAAGCGGTTCGATTAAGTCCCAGGGAAGGTGTTAGGCACCCTAGGACCCCCATCAAGACTGTTACCTACTCCCTAGGTATAAGTCAAGTTAAGTCTAAAATTAATTAAAATGTGTAAGTATTTAGAGTGATGCTAATCTAAGAAAAGGAGAATCCTAGACTAGGGTCGAACCCAGGTTGGGTTGCCTACGTACTCACCGGGTGAGATCAGACTGAACGTAGTTCTAGCACATGAACCTGTGCCGGGGTTAAGGGGAGTGTGTGTGTGTGTGGGCACTGGGATGACTTAGGATTAGCCCGGGGGCTAGGGTTGATTAACTGAGGAGGTCAAGTGCACTGGAGAGTGGCTAAGGTTTAAACCCAGAAGCTAAGGACGGGCCCGGAGGTTAAGGATTGGGCCCGAAGGCCTGGGGTTGAGCCCAGAGAGTAGGGTATGGTCTTTTTGATTTCGTATTTTGAATGTTATTCTGTAATACCCCAAGTTATTTTAAATTACTAAGGGTGTATCAGCCGAGAGTTAACTAAGACAAAGGTTAAGTCTAAAATAGAGTTTTGAGATTATCCTAAGAATCTAACTAGCTTAAGTGAAATCTAACCTAGGTTGAGACTAACCTTAAAATGTGTTAAGACGGATTTTTAGAATTAATGAGACTAAACAAAGAAATTGATTGTCTAGACTAACCTAAAATCTATCTAGGAATCATAATTAAAACTAACCGCAACTTGAAAAAGACTAACCAGATGGAGATTTTAAGAACTACTCAACTTATTTGCTATCTATCTAACTTTACCAAACAACTGACCATTTGCTGATTTTTTTGTTTTTTTACATACTAACAAAACCATTTGCAGACTACAAAACCTGACTGAACTATTTGCAGATTTTACTGCCTAACTAAACTATTTGCAGATTTTAAAAACTAACTGATCCGTTTGCAGAGTTAAAACCACCTAAACTATTTGCATATCTTGAAAACCACCTAAGTTATTTGTAGATTTTTAAAGGCTAATTGAACTAATCGCAGATTTTTAAAAAATTGACCGAATTATTTGCAGATTTTAGAACTTAACTAAACTATTTGCCAATTAACTAAGCTACTTACATGTTTGAGAAACTAACTAAGCTATTTAGAAATTTTAAAACTAACTAATCTATTTGCAAAGACTATAGAGACTAACTAAACTAACATATTCTTTAAAATGACTAACTAGTTTACAGATTTTAGAAGGAACTAAACAAGTACAGATTATCAAAGAACTAACTAAAAACTAACTAAACTTTTGCAGATCTTGAAAACTAAATAACATTTATAGATTTTTAAAGAACTAACTAAACCTTCAAAGAGCTAACTAACTATTTACATATTTGAGAAAACTAACTAAGCTCTTGCAGATTTTAAAGACTAACTAGATCGTTTGCAGGTTTTAAAAATCTAATTGACTATTTACAGATTTTAAAAAACTAACAAGACTATTCACAACTTTTAAAGACTAACTACACTATTGCAGATTTGAAAAAGAAGTTAACTAAGCTATTTGCATGTTCAAAAAGAATCTAACTAAACCATATACAGATTTGACAAACTAAATTGTTTACAGATTATAAAACACTAGCTACAGATTTTTAAACTAACTAACTATGTGCAGATTTTAAAATACTAACCAAACTATTTCAGATTTTTGAACACTAACTAAACTATTGCAGATTTTCAAGACACTAACTAAAATATTACAGATTTTAAATCACTAACTACCTATGTACAGATTTTAAAACACTAACCAAATTATAGTAGATTTTCAAAACATTAACCAACCGTTCACAGATTTTAAAACATTGATCAGGCTATTTACAGATTCTAAACTTCTACAGATTTTTAAAGAACCAACTAATTATTTGCAGATCTAAAAATTAGCTAAATCAAATCTTTCAACATAGATTTAAATTATTCTATGAACTACCGGCACTAATCTACAAAGCACTTGAAGAGGGGGAGGGGAAATCACCTGTAAAAGGAATTGGGGAGGTCCGTCTATCGGTGGTAGAAGGATGGCAGTTGGTGTGCGGCTGGAGGTGAAGTTCAGGGGCTGTCGGAGCTGCTGGATGGGTAAGAAGGGGGACCGGCCGAACTAGCCTGAGAGTGCTAGCCGTGGGAAGGAGTTATCTTGGGGGTTGTTCTTGACTGAGAATGTGAGAATGAGAACACCTCTCCCATTAGCTTGAGAAAAAGAAAATAAGAATATGAATAAAACCTTTGATGTTCTCATTGGTGAGAGAGAAAAGGGGTTGTGAGAACCGAATGAGTGCTTGGAGAGAGAGAGAAAGAGAGAGAGAGAGAGAGAGGGATAGAGAGAATGCATTCGGTGGGCCCCCTTTCATACCACAATGAGAGTTTTGCTTCATAGAAAAAGGAGGAGAATAAGAGAAGAAGAGAGGATTTCTCATTGGCCTACCTAAGGGGGATGGGAGATATGAGAGAGTCTTGGTCAAGGGGTCCAAGTTAGATTAGGTTAGCTAGGGTGAGTTGTCAAGAAAAGAGAAGGGTATGATGAAAAGAGTGAGTTTGCACTCTATTTTTCAAAGATCTTTTTCTCTTTTCACACAAATGACAATTTTGGGAAGAGAGGGTATGAGTTATGGATTTGGATATGGGTCATGGGGAAGGGGCTTTGAAAATTTGAGGTTGAAAAATAAGGTCTTGGGTTTAAGCTTGGAATATGGGCTTAGGTACTGGGCCTATGGTTTAGGGTCATAAGTTTGGTTAATTGAGTTTAGCTTAGGCTTAGGGCTAAGGCTAAGGTTAGGATTGGACCTAGGGTTAGGCCTAGGATTAAGATTGAACCTAGGGTTAGACTAGGGTTTGTCCTAGGGTTAGATTAGGGTTTGACCTAGGATTTGACTAGGGTTTGACCTGGGGTTAGGCTAGAGTTTGTTCTAGGGCTAGGGCTAGGGCTAGGTTAGGGCTAGCTATGGTTTAGGGCTCCAGGGTTAGACCAGGTTAACCATGGTTAAATTTCTAACCATTATTAAAAAATGGGCGTAAAAATTGGGTGCTTACAATTTTCTTTGGTGGGTCGCGCTTATCTTGTCATTGTGGCCTTCTGGCTCCACCTTGAGCTGATTTAGTACCAATTTTGACTGGTACTTTACCATTGTTTGATCGATCGGTTGGTCTACCTGCACTTGGTACTGGTTGCGTAGTCTTTTTCATTTCAACTACTACGGTTGTTGAGGATTCAAGACAATCAGTGCCTCTACCTCGCCTTCTCTTTCCTATGTGGTTATCCATGTCGTGTGTTTTTGTGCATAGATCTTCGAAACCTACAAAGGTTTGAGCCATTAGGGCGGTTGACAGATTATGCCTGAAGTTATTGAGGTACATCCGGATAATTTCTAATTGAATGAACTTTTGAAGACATGAGAAGGTCAAAGCTCTCCATCGGACAATGAAGTCTGTTACGGTTTCATTGTCTTTCTGTCTGGTTTCAATCAATTTCAAAACACCCACTCTTCTTTGAGTGTTGTAGAATTATTTGTTGAATTTATTCACCATTGTACTCCAGTCTGGTATTGACACCTTGGGAAGGTTGGTATACCATATGAAAACAGCACCCTCTAAGGATTGCACAAAGAGTTGGAGGCAATGAGCTCCGGTCTTGGATGCCAATCCGCATCTTGAGAGGAATCCGGTACCGTCAAACATTTTGAATGTTGGTTGAACGGGGTTTAACAGGAATAGAACCGCATCCATGATAGCTGGATAGAGCTTCACGATCATCCGAGCATCTTCTTCTTTTTCATTGGCCTGCCGCATTTGATTGCAAATGGCCTCTTCGATTGTAGCTAGAAGAGACGATGAAACCCCTCCTATGAGGGTGGCCTGATCTAGAATGAGACCTGTTCCGGGTGCCATGGGATGATTTCCAAGTGCAGGGATTATGCCTTGATTACTGCTGTTTCCTTGGTACCGGAAACGAGGTCCTGATGCCGATGCAGATTTGAGAGCTGACAATTGAGTAGCCAATTCATGCATTTGAGACATCATAGCCGTGATTTCATCATCTTTGTACCGGAGTTGAGCCTGTAAGGCCGCTGTTTGATCACTTGATGGTGGATGTGCCGAAGTTGAAGGGTTATTTCCTTGGCCTGCATTTCCGTCCTAATTTGTCATCATAACTAATACTGGTCATTCAGATGTTGGTCCCCGAAGCTGGAATAGACTGAGAAATTCTTCTTCCGTGAAGTAAGTGATAGGCATCCCATATAGAGGGTTAGGTGCGTTGAAAACCGTTCGAGGTATTTCTGACATTGCTTCCGGCATTACTGACTGAACCAATGGTTCGTCAGAGTCATAATCCTCGATTGAAGGGATTCTTCCCAATTCTCTTAGAGAAGTTATTGAGGACGCTTCTCGCTCTGATCCATCCTGGGAGTCACTAATGTCAGGTTTTGGAACTGATTGAGCTGAGTCTTGGGCTATTTCTTTGCCCTTGGCCCTATTTCTACGGCTCTTCATTCTTCTTGGAATTGTTTGACCAGGAATGTTTGTTTCAACAACCCTAAAAGATCCTGCTTCGTCCAAAACGGCCAAAATGGCAGCGGCTAAGTTCTGAGAGCGTTGCCTTTCCGAGAGATTTTGCTCGAGCGGTGTACTAGTTCTTTGGAACAATGGAGTTGTAAACTGCTTCGTATCTGGGTTGCTCGTTGTACCAACCACATTTATGGATACCCTTTCATAATGGGGGTATGACGCTCTAGTCCTTGATACCTTCTGAACATGATGAATAGGAGATGACCTTTGTTTTCCAGGTCTTTTTGGTTTCGATCGGTAATTGTGTGTCCTCTTTGGCGGAGCCGAGGGGTATTTCCAATTTCTGAGCTTGAGGATCTCTTCAAGAGTTTTCTTCCTTGACATTTCAAAGGAGGAAAAACTTATATTCAGCACGTTAATCCGAAGGTCATATGGTGCTCTACTTCTTCTTTCTAGTTCTGTATCTGTTCGGCCCCAGAATGAGCTGTCATTTCTAGATGAAGGTCGTTGATGTTGATGACGAATAGTTGCCGTCATTGCTGTGAAGGTCACCGGATTAACGCCTCTGAATGCATTCGGACCCAACCTAGGCAACAAGTTCCTGTCTGCTAGTGCTGAGTCCAGGTTTGCTTTAACAGCCGGTGACTTTGATCACGGCTATTAATGTGCCTTGCGTAGTTCGAAGAAACTTGCAAGTTCGCACTTTTACTTCTTGATCTGATAACATCATTGATGATGTCATCAGGTGTTGAGTGTTGTCCTAGGGGGACCCTGTTCCTGTTGGCCTTCAACTGTCAACTTTTCTCTTTCTTGGAAAAGGAACTGTCTGTGGATGATGTTGAATCTGTCCACAAGTTCCTCCTTTTCTTAGGAGGGACTTGTCCGTGTATGCTTCTATCCATGGACTCAGGTCTATTTTTAGACTTGTCTGCGGAGTTGCGTGCAACTCTGCCCACAGGATGACCCTGGGCTGGACCCTTGGGTTTGGCTGGGCTTTGGATCCGTGGGCCTTGATTGTTGTCCGCGGATGGGCATTGCCCCTTGCCTGCGGAGTGGCCTTTTCCACTTCTCCTTCTGTCCGCAGGATTAGCCTGTGGACCAGTCTTCTGATATGGGACTCTTGTCCGTGGATTAGTTCCCTGAACTTGGTTTTTTTTAACCAATTTTGCTGGGGAATTTCCTGTTAAGTACCTTAGGCCAGTAGCCTTATCCCTTCGCCTTGATATAATTTGGTCAGCATCTCCCCTCTGTTGATAAACTTTTGAGGGGTGAGTCCCTATAACCAACTTGGTGTGAGGGATCTCAACAATCTGTCTTAGGATCGATCCATAGAGCTTTTCCTGTTTAGACCTTGAATGGATCATGGTTTTGGCTCGAAACAAGCTTGCTGCATTAGTTGACCCTGAAGGGTTAGCAATTGTGGAATCCCCTTTCAGGGTTTCCAGTGACATAGGTTTGCCTTTTGTGCACCTTCCTTGGTATCCGCAGATAGAGATGTCTGTGAAAGGGCACTTCTTTTCTGAGGTGCCCACGGGTTAGCTGGAATCCTCTGGGATACCCGCAGGCTTATGACCTGATATTAGCGGGCAGTCTGATGTGGGCGGAGCCTCCTCAACAGAGATTCGGTTTGGTGACCGCGGCCTCTTTGCAGAGGTCTGATCAGTTGGCCGGACCTGCCTGGTTGGAGCTGCTGCTATCTCGGCCTACGTGAGTGGATGAGTCACTAGGATCCGAATCGGGGGTACATACACTCGCCGATTAATGGTCAGGACGTAGGCCCGACAGACACAAACGGTTTTGATTATCCTTCACAAGACGATAAGAAAAGAGAGGAAAATATCACTCATCTTTTCTTTTTGTTATTCTTTATTTTTTATCCTTCTTCAAAAATGAGAGGAGAAGAGATGTCCCACGAAGCGTGCCATTAATTTGTTCGCGCAAATTTCAGGCGGTCTTTTTATGATTGACCTCTTGAACCTTGTGGTTAGATTACCTCCATTGTTGTATGAAGTTTATTATTTTTTATGAGGGACTATTCTTCCAATCTGAGTAAGCTTAGACTGTTAATTACCTTCCCGATTTGGATAAGAAACTCTGATTTAAAAAAAGAACAAAATATTTGAATAAAGTATTTGTATTTATTCAATGGGGTTACCCAGATTCCATGTAGGCGTTACAAGATACCTCATAGCGGTTTTAGTATCAAAGGAAAAGAAAAGAAAAGAAAGAGAGGTGGCCATATTGGGGGTTCACCTGCTATTCTTCATTTAGTGGGAGATCCTTCTTTTTCCTCATTTGGTTGCTGTTGTTCCTGTAAAAAGAAAAGAAAACTCTTTTTTTCTCTTTTCTTCATTTGGTGGGAGATCCTTCTTTTTCCTCCCTTCTTTTATATCTTTTGGAGAGTCCTTTTTAGACTCCCCTTTGATTTCCTCTTTGTTAAGAAATTAAAAGAGGTCAACTCTCCTTAGAGAGGTCCATCTGTCCCAGAGAGCTGGTTTCTCTTATCTTAGAAGAAACCATACGGATGAGAGTCCTTTTTGAAGAACTCAAAATTGGTTTCCCTTTTCTGGGAAACCTGAGAGGATAAGACTTCCCCCCAAAAAGGAAAATTTTCTTATCTTCCCAGAAAAAGGAAGAGATTACTTCCCCTTTCGGATAGGGTGTCATATGACAATCTCTTATTAGAGAAAGAGAGGAGATCTCTATCTTGGGATCCCCCAAAGCTATCAGAGAATCCTTTTTATTAAGGATTCCCTACCGCATGATGGTCAGATACTGGTTGTCATCTGGGAAAGGACTGACCTTGGTCAGTCCGTAAATTAAAGAGGTGAGACTATGGGTCTCACATGCGGTCTAGGTTAGGTCCAAACATGTTTGGACTGTGGACTAGGGTTTGACCTTAGTCAGTCCATGGACTAATGCAGGGTGGGACCATGGTTCCAACCCTTGGTCTGGGTTAGGTCCATGGCCTTTTATGGTTTAGGACTTAGCTAGTCATTGATTGGCTCGCGGATAGACTTATAGAGTTTGTCCGCGAAGTTTGAATGAGGGTCTGTCCGCGATGGCAAACCTTAATCACGTGGCAATCCCCTAAAGACTGATACAAAGGGTTATCCGCGGGACATTATTGCCCTACTGCTAGCATTAAATGTTAGGCGGGCTGGTGGTGAGCCAGCCCTTGGCCAGCTGGTGTACGTGCCTTTGACATGCGCGAAACTTAACCGCCCATTCAATGGGTGGTGATCCTGTGTAGGCAGGTGCACCATGCAGGTGGTGAGATTTCACTGCCCACAATAATGCTTATCGAATCCATCGCAAATCAAATGCTCGTACATACTGTGTTATATCCAATAATATCGATTAATACATTTTTTACACGGACACTTGATAGTATTGTCAGGTTGTGGTGACTGACTAAATGGAAAATCTAAGAAATTGTTCACACCCATTTTATATATATCACTCTATCTATTTGTAGAAACGCAACTTTTATCCATAGTGACTTTATCAGCTCTCGCAATCACTAACAACAGAAGACAATATATATCTGTCATTAGTGAATGCTAGTAGTTCAGTCTACTAGCTATATGTGGATCATTAACTCAACATGATACATAAATGATATCGGTATAATTAGGGTAATGCATGCACCATGATTATTGAATACATATTGGGTGAGGAGTTCCTATCCCATTCAGGAATACATAATCCCTAAGAATCAATAGCTCACGTGCTTTGTTCAATTTTAAGGAAATTTCAGCAACATCTCCCCATGGCTCTCCAAGTACACAATTCAAACAGGGGGAATATGCATTCCTTGTCCAAATATGTACCCAGAGAACACTAGGGATGACTGACGAGCGTATTCCCAAAATTGAGTGTACACGGGCAACTGACATATGCTTCGGGATTATGCATTCCCAAACTATCTATACGGACAATTCAAGAATCATTTGCAGACAAATACTTCTCTTCACATACAGGATGGATCAATTGTTAGAGGCAATGTAGTCCACGTAGAAATTAGACATCGTAATCTACAATGAATCCGTCCATAGTGATGATAAGAGAGGCACTTATCAGACAATGATTTTTGAATGAGAGATCTAAGTTTCAATGCATGCACATTCACAATCCTCTTGAGGGATGCAGGAATCATTATGGGTCTTACAGTTGAATGATCATAACTCTATCGAAAATTCGCCTGCATGATAATGTACGTTTATTTTTTTCAGATAAAAAAATATTATTGTTTTTGTAATAGCTGGATTGACAACAAAATTTGTGTCCTTACAAATATTTTGAATATAGATATTTTGAATTTTGAGAGTATGGCTAGCAATCTTTAAGAGAAAAAACAAAACAAAGCTTGCGTTAGATCTAAGAAATGGGAAAAAACTCTTAGGAATCAGTAGACTGAGAGGTGTCCAAATACTAGCCGGGCTTCCAATCATCATACTTTATCCGAAATACCAATAGTACTACTCAACACAAATCCTATCAATAATCTAAACCAACCCACATTCATCAATATTAAAGTATAATCATAGATATTAAGCAAGATACATAATATTTACCCAAAATAAAAATAAAAATTCCAATTATATATTCTCTAAAACAAATTTTAGTTTCCATAAACATAACATGTTTAATACAGCTGAGGCAAATAAGAAAAGAGTTTGAAAAGAAATTTACCAACAAATAAACCACAACTAACTCTAAAATAAAAACCCGAAAATAATCTAAAAATAGGTGTGGCGATTAGTAGGTAAGGAGGGTTTTGAAGCAAGTGTGGCGATTAGTGAGTTAGCAGGTGAGGACGGGTTTAAAACTGAGGTTGTGGTCACGATACCCAACAACTTCAATTTTATTTAAATAATATATGCCCACATCACATAGTGCCCTAATAATTATCAAAATGATACTGACCTAATTATCAAAATGATAATTATCAAAACGGTAATATAAAAGCAAAATATATATATATATATACACACACATACATCTTCGTATGACAATGACTCCAAAAGTTAATACCCTAGCAACCAGACCCAATAGCTCATCAGGGGATAAATTATACATCAGGGAAAAACATGTCTAATATCAAACAAACCCACTAGTTCATCAGGAAAAAAAACAACAGGAAGAGAACATTAAAATCAGTAGGTATTGGCATACTTTAGCAAACAAAGGTCTGAGTGGCGTGGAGTTGGTTGCGCTGATAATTAACCTGCACAGAGTCCAATGAGTTAGATAACATCAAGAGAAAGAAAATAGAGCAGAGAGAGAGAGAGAGCTCGGTAGAGAGAGAGTGAGAGAGACACACATAGGAGAGGGATAGAGAGAGAAGGAGAGCTCGATAGAGAGAGAGAGAGAGTGAGAGAGACAGAGAGAGTGAGAGAGGTAGAGAAAGAGAGAGAGAGAGAGATAGAGAGAGATAGGGACTTATAGTGGAGGTCGGAGCTGGTCGGCGGCGATGGTCGGAGCTGGTCGGAGAAGGAGAGAGAGAGAAAGGCGCGGAAAATAAGAAATTTGGGGGGAAATAAGAATTTCGCGGGTTACAGATGAGTACAAAAAGAAGATTATTAGAAACAGAATAATTTCCGTGTAATTATCAATTAATATTAGACATAGAAATTTTCCGTCACTAACACTGAAATCAATATTAGAAATAGAAAAACACCAAATGTCTAATGATATATAATTTAGACACAGATATTTTCCATCACTAACACTTAAATATTATTAGAAACGGAATAATTTCCGTGTTTAATGATAATTCTCCTTAGACACGGTAGCTATTCTGTCACGAAGTCTTTCCGTGTCCATAAATGACGTCTTAGACACGGAACTATTTTCTTGTCTAGTATTCCATTGCTATACGGTTGTTTTGTTGTAGTGGAGTAGAGGTAATCACTTTAGAATGAAAGGTGGTTCGTGGAATGAAATGTGGTTTGTGGAGAGTGAGAGTAGAGGTAATCACTTTAGAATGAAAGGTGGTTCGTGGAGAGTGAGAGTGATTACAAAATGAAAGGTGGTTAGTTGAGAGTGATGGTTTGTGGAGAGTGAGAGTAGAGGTTAACCGAAAATAAAGCTAACATTTTTTTTTTTTTTTTGTTTTGTTTTGTTTGAACACACTCCTCCTCACTCTATTTATTGTTTGTGATATAAAAAACTCTTCTCTTCCATATCCTTCTAAAACCACATCTATCAAAGCCGTCTTTAGTCCTCTCCCTCCAAACTCACCAAACCATCATTTAAAATTGGGATTTTGAACCCTAAGGTTAACGAATCTTAGCCACAATTAGTAGGGATTAAAAGAGATGAGTTGGTAGTGACCAAAAAAAAAAGAGATGTGTTGGTATGTATGTGCCATTCGGTCTCCATCTAGCCAACCCATTCTCCACTCACTCTCTCTAACCTTTCACATTCCCACACACATCCCATCGTTTTTTTTTACCTCCACTCACTCTCTCTCTCTCTCTCTACAGGGACTTCAAGTTCAAACCACAAAGCCCACCTTCTTCTTCGTCATCCTCATCTTATCTTGCGCACCCCTTACTTCTTAGCCTGCACCCCCATTCATAGCCACCACCAACGAATCCTCCATCAACCCTTGAAGTTCAATCGAGCAGCATGGGTACCCCCAACTGGCCTTGAGGAAATCTCTGTCCCTTATAGACTATTCTGTTGCTCGGCAATCGCAACGACTGAAATCCTTATTTTGTAATATGGATACCCCAACGGGATCACAATTGCGATCATTTCAATCCTTGCGATTGCCGGGATTGTAGAGCAATAATCCCCTCGTCGGCCGAGGAGGGGACTATTCCTCCTTGCTCTCACATAGCCGGAACCCTTCAACTCCCATTAACTCGGGTTAGTTTTTTTTAATCCTTTAGTTAAATTTTTTTAATTTTATTTTTCTAAAAACCAAGGGTAGATGGGTGAACCCTAAGGATGGATGAATCTTAACCACAGTTAAATAGGGTTAGAAGAGGGACACATGGCAAGAAAATGGGAGCCAAGATGGCCCCCTCGCATCACCGACCGAGGAGGTGATAATTTTCCAAAATTGTAATTCCTAAATGGGGTTCCAAGATAAGAGGACCGTCATCTTCCAAGCTGACCACACCAATCAAATTCCAACACAGTAGGAAAGAGAAGTAGAGTTACAAATTAAATAACATTTTAACCAGTACGTGTCAAGTTGCAAGTGGGTGGTCCGTTTGGAAGAGGACCTGAGGTCTGTTTTCCATTTCCCTTTTTAAAAAGGAGCATGATTCATTCCAACTCAGTGGAATGCAGACACTCCCTCCTCTTGCCCCATGATTTCTTTTAACCTTGGTTAAGGTTTATTAATTTAAGGGTTATTTTTTTTCTAAAATCTAAGGGTAGATGGATAAACCTTAGGGGTGAGTGAATCTTAACTATAGTCAGTGAGTTTTAAAAGGGACACATGACAATTTATAGGCTCGTGTTAACTATGGTTTAAGTTAGTTAACCCAAAGTTAATATTTTTTATTTTATCAATAACCTATATAAAAGGAGCGTAACTCGCTGGCCAACAAAAGTTTTCATCGAACTTTTGTTCTCCCCAAAATGTCCTCCCTGCTCATCTTTTGTGCTCCCATGGCTCCTCTATCCTTATCCTTGTTTCCCACCGCTTATGCCCCCACTGACTCCGCTATCAAAAGACAGTTCAAGCCCACACATTACTGCCACGTTCCACCTATTCACCTCAAAAGACGTTGCCTTTGTTTTTTTCTCAGATTTTTTTTCAATACCCATAGGGTAACCAATCATACAATACCTATAAATCTCAACGGTTTATTCTAAAGATAGATGATTCAGATGCTTTCTTACACTTAGTTACATGCTAGTTACTTATTTATAAGTGTTTTAAGCCAACAGGTTACACTGTTGGAGAAAAAAACGTGGAGAAATCGTGGCCTGATGAACGGTCACAATTCTTAGGTATTGAACGATTAAATACCCTAGGGGTATGGAAGTGTTACTCTTTTTTCTCTGCCACGTTACACTTTCATTCCACTTAGATTTACATATTCTCTACACCTGCGACTGACTGGAATCTCTCTGCTTTCTAGAGATAATAGATTTAGATTTGTATGAATACTATCTTCCTTAGAGACCACACCTGTTCACCTGCTCCCCCTCTCTATGATATGAAGCTCCAGCAATCCATAGCCCCAAAACCAATTTCAAGTTTTCTTAACCCATTTCTCTATTGCTGAATCACTAAGAGAAACCATGCCGTACTTGGAGGTCTGGGGTTCTTGGGTTCTTTTTGTTACTTTCACTTTATCTGGTGATTTTTTACATGGATTATACACTTGTTATTGGTTCTCGGAAAGGCTTTTGTTGTTGGGATTATATGGGTCCAACGGAGGTAAACACTTTTTCTAATTTTAAGTTCGCATGGCCGTGTGGTGTGGGTATGTATTTTCCTAACTCTTTACAATTGGAGAAATTCTTTTTCAATGGTTGTGGGTTACATCTGTCCCCATTTCTAGTTTTGTTTCAGCTTATAATTCATCATTTTATCTATGCATTGTTCTCTATTTGTTTAATTTATATTATCTATTAATTTATGAAAAATCATTGAAATTATTATTTTGACCCTTTTTTGCTCTCTCATGGTGTTTGGAAGTTATTATATATATAATATTTTATCATTAAAATTAAAACAAACTTAATGAACATTTTTACTAATTTATTCCATTAAGTTAAAATATATATAATGTATTATATGGCAGGTACTTTTTACTCTTCCTAATTTGTAATGTAATTCACCGGTAATTGTATTAATTGAAATTCAGCTCTCCATGTGCCAACACCTTGGTAGCAATTTTTTTTTAATCCAAAACACCCTCGATTTTCACTATTTTACTTTAAAAAATCATTAATATGCCAAGTTCTCATGATTATCAACTAGAATGCAAAATATGCACGTGCCTGCACGTGCAGCCTCAACTAGTATGAACCCTAGGGGTGAGTGAATCTTAACCACAATTAATGGGTGTTAAAAGGGACATGTGGCAACTTCTAGGTGTTTGCATTAACTGTGGTTTAGGTTAGTCAACCCAAGTTTAATATTTTTTTCAATTTTTTTTCTAAAAAGCAAGGGTAGATGGATGAACCCTAAGTATGAGTGAATCTTAACCATACTTAGTGGGTGTTAAAAGGGACATGTGGCAACCTGTAGGTGCATGCATTAACTGTGGTTTAGGTTAATCAACCCAAGGTTAATATCTTAAAAAAATCTACAAGCCAAAGATAGATGGATGAACCCTACAGGTTGAATGAATCTTAACCACAATTAAATAAGTGTTAAAGGGGTGTTAAAACAAGTTACGTGTCAAGCAGGGACCGCGTGCGCGTTCTGCCCAGCGGAACGCTCACGCGGAAAGAATCATTCTCCTATTAAAAATAGGATTCTCAAACCGTCCTTTAACATATAAAATTTAGTTTAATAATAAACAGATCGAACGGTTTATGAGAGTTTCGCTTTATTTATTTGACTCAACTACGTATTCTGTGGAGTTAGGCACATGTTTCTTTAAATAAAGGCTCCCAAATAAAACCAGATTTTTTTTTGTTAAAATGCATTCCAAATAGAACTAAGTTTTATGAATAACACCAATGCAATTTAAGAAACCTTCAAATAACTTCTCGAGTATATTTTAATTTCTAGAAGGTCGTATTTTTCCACTAGAATTAGATCCGCTTAGAAATTCCAACGATTATTCTAAAAATAATAGAAACATTTCCAAAATAATAGAAACATAAAAACTACTATTAACACAATCCTATGCCATCCCAAAAGAGCCTCATATTAATTTAAAGAAATCAAACAATTCTTACATCCATAAAAACTACTATGGCAAAAGAAAATATGCATGCGTAAAATTAATGTCATGAAATCTGTATTGCTAAACAGATTAATTAGTTATCTAAAGGTATTTGCAAATAAACAGCTAGCGAACCATCATTCATATCTCTACCCATCAAGGGTTGGCGCAGTTGGCAAGCGTCACGGATTTGCTCTCTTAGACTATTCATTTCAATATTTTGTTATAATATCGTTAAAGCAGTATCAAAACGTTGTTTAGAGGCCTAAAATAACATGATAATGGCCATTGTAACGGGGATTCCAACTTGTAACAGCCATTCTTTTAAGCTTGTTACTTGTATATATGGCCTAAAGGGGTATGATCATGACCCTAATGTTTTTTTACACTATCACAAGATCTAGACAATTGCTATAAACATGCCAAAGAACACCTTGGATGTCTATATCACCAAGTATCATTACTAAGGTGAGAAATTTATCATTAGGGATTTATTTTCATGCAGAGCTCTGCATGGTGTGGAGCTCCCTTTTCACACTACCGGTGGCAAAATGTGTAATTATGTGTAATTACACATTTTGCCACCAGTAGTGTGAATTAACCCAATCGAAACCCTAATTTCCTATCAAAATAAAGGTCTTTAGTAAAGTCCAACATAAATGGCATACAGTCTCAATTCACATGATTTTTTTAAAATTAAAATTAAAATTTTTGTAACTCAGGGTGTCCTCAACCCTTTAGGCCAGGACTAATCCCTGAGGGTGCAACGTGAGCCCGTAACCCGCCACACCAGGTAAGTCTGGATAAACCGGTGTGGGGCTGGCCCCAAAGGGGGAGTGAGAAATGGAACCCAAGACCTCCCACTTGGGGAAAGGCCTAGGAACCATTGGTAAAACAAATAATAATCACTCATCCTTAATTGTCATGCACTGTGGCTTTTAGAGTATAATACATTTGATAATGTTTATGCTTTGCATTAGTTTACGATCATTCGGCAGCAACAAGTGATGGTATAGTAGTTGGTGTTTACTTAATCTTCTCTTCTCCTCTCCGTTTAGATTATTTTATCCACTTAATCCACCAAAAAGGGAAAAGAAAAGCAGAAGAAGAAAGTTAACAAAAGGAGCTTACAAATGATAGAAAATAGAAGATATGAAACTTGCATAGGAGGGAAGGATTTGAGGATCATTAATGCTATGTTTGGTTGTTGAGAGAATAGGTGAAAACATGGAAAAAAAAAGAAAATTTTGAATTTCTAATAGAAATTTTAGTTGTGTTTTGATATTTTCTTTTCTTTTCCATGTTTTCACTTATTTTCTCGATAACCAAACATATGGTAAAGTTATAGATACATTAGATATTAAAATTGTTATTACAGGCCACATGAGATTCATGTCTGCTTTTACAATTTGATGGCTCATGTATATTCACTTCTCAAAAGGGTCTCTCTTTCCCTTGCTCCATGTCCCAGCGAGAGCCTCAACAGTCCCATATACTATCACCATTTCCGTAAATCCACGCCGGATAACAGAACCAAGGATCCAAGATATTACACTCTCCATGATGTTCTACTGCACTTTGATCATTTGACAGTTCCGATATCCAATCGGATAAGTTGGTTTCATACGGCGAACTTGCAAATGCATAGTCTTCTAAAGCAGAAAAATCCTCCGGCGCTCCTGATATGCCATCTTTAACAAACTCACTAACTTCAAAACTGGTTATCTGGGTGCTCTGATTACTCTCTTGATTCAAGAGCCCTTGTGTTGAACATGTCGCATCTCTTTGCAAGTTCTCTGTCAAATTGAGCCAAAAATTGCTAATAATGTTAAAACAAATCAGTGAAAAATGTGATCAACAAGTTGGATAAGATGGGAGTGCATGCACCTTGTTCTTGAGGAACTTGTGCTTCCTTTCTCAAGTGAGTTCTCCAGTAGTTCTTAAGCTCGTTATCGGTTCTTCCTGGTAATCTCTGAGCAATCTTGGACCATCTAAAACTAGAAATTGTTAGTATTGTTTAATTCAAGCCAATATATGGACAAAGAACAGCGAAAATAATAGTATTGCTAGACTGCTACTAGTAGTATGATCCAAAGTTCAGGTTTATTTATTTCTATTGTGAAAGCATTTTAAGGCTGAATTTTTTTTGGGTCTTGGAAATATTCATATTATGTAATTGCTTCCTTAGTTGGGTTTTGGTTTTATGTCCCCCTTTGTCTTTCTTGTAATCTTAATTGATCTATTGGTATCAAAGTGTCGAACCCTTCGGCTTACTTGTTTCCCCAGCGCTCGTGAAGTTGAAAGATTATGTTCTCCTCTTCGGCACTCATTCGACCATGCTTAAGATTTGGTCGGAGATAGTTCATCCACCGCATCCTGCAACTCTTGCCGCTCCTCCTGAGACCTAGAAGGAAACAACTACTCCATCACCATCACGACCTGATTACTTCAAAGTTCAAACTAAACAAACATTTTTGGTATCATTAATTCTTCTTGTTGAACTTACCTGATGCTCTTGCTATGGAGTCCCATAGCCGCTCCCCAAGTAGGGTTACAACGGTGGTTAACCTCTCATCTTCTTCTTCAACCCAGGAACCTTTACGCATTGTTTCGTCATGCATGGCCGCTCGATACGCCATTGTTGTCACAATAAACTTAGAGGGGTGATGCCTTAATATATAGGGAACAAGGTAGAAAGAAAGGGTGGGGATAAAGAGAGAGAGGGGTGACCCAAAACCCCTACGTGGCACCATAGACAGGTGGAAAACACTAGTTGGTGAGAACTCCACCATTGGCTTATTTGTATTCATGATCATCCATTGATTTGTTCTTCATTTCTACTACATATACTATTACAATCTACAAAGTAAGCTAGTCTCTTTCTCTTATCAAACGTCACAGCCGAGTTTTAAATAGGCATAATTATTAGAGCCGAAAAGTGCAGAGAATGATAGGGATAGTGTTTTGGAAGGTACGTAGTAGTACCACAATCTCACCTCCATCCACAGGCCTCGGATTGTCTCTGGCGAAAAGGCTCTTGGGTTCCATATGCGACAGTTGGCATAAAAATAGGGAGAAGTCATTCCCATAATTTTGACTTCTCCCCCATTTGATATCTCTCACCCTTATTCTCCCACACTTATCGTCACAAGTCTTATTATCGGTAGAAAATTCAAAATATGGGCCCCATGATTTTGACTTCTCCATCACTTGTCACCTATTCTATGGAACCCCGAGACAAGCCCTTTCTCACATCTTCATCTATAACATGGGAGCTCTGCATCATGCGGAGCCCCTTTTTACACTAAAGGGGCAAAATTTGTAATTATCAATAATTACACATTTGCCCCTTTAGAGCTCCGCTTCATATTTAAACTGAATATATATATATATATAAGACTTTGCTACGGAGACTTCATTAGGGCGAGACCACCAAGACCTTGCTCTTAGAGCATTGGATTCCAGGTGGAGCCCATTTCATATGGTTGGCTCCACCTGAAATCTCATGCCCTTAGAACATGGTCTCGGTGGTCTCGACCCTAAGGAGGTCCAAGAAGTTATATCCATATATTTATATATACGTGTCTTAGTGATTAGCCCACCATGCATTTGACTATGTAGTCAATTGTCGTGTCCACGCGTCTCTTTTAATCCCCTTTAATTATAATTTAGCTTAAAAAATTATGGTTAGTATTTTTTTTATTGTTATTTTTAAAAACTAAGGTTAGATTACTTAACTTTAGGAGTGTGTGAATCTTAACTACATTTGATGAGTGTTAAAAAGGGGACATGGACCAATGAGAACCGCACATTTGACTACATAGTCAAATGCATGCGGCAGTTTTAGTTAAGCATTTCCCATATCTATCTATCTATACTAATACTATATGCCAGTTGGATCCACGAGGTGCCTTCGACGCTAGTTAAAGATAGTTGGAGCCTTCCTATATTAAGGGAATCATGACAACTCTAACCTTGGAATTCAACCTAACCTCAAATCGATCACATTCCTCAACATGCTTTTACTATGTAGTAGTAACCTCTACATTTGCCTTTAAAGATGCCCAATTAATTAATTTAATCCAAATTTAGGTTCACAATGTAGGGTTTAATTAATCCTTAATAAGATAGCCAGCAATTGGTTACACAAATTGTATAAAAAGCTGGGTCGGTAATTAATTGTATACAAAACTGGGTCGGTAACCAATTGTATAAAAAACTGGGTCGGTTTGGTTTGAAGAATATCTCTATTGTGGTCCAACTCCAAAGTGGTTTCTGAATAAATAGAGTCCGCAAAAATATGTTTGGTTATAACACTATCTACAAGCATGTTTAATTACAATAGCTGTGTGGTTGATGTATTGCTGCACAAATAGAATCTGGCTTAGTTTTGTTTTGATTTTATCCGATCAAGATCCTATTTAATTACAGGGATGTCCTTACTTGACTGGGCTTTACAATCTGACCACTTCTGTATTGGGCTATAGAAAACCGAATAGTCCCACTGAATTATACTGATTCCTTACAATTCAGGGATTAGAGGAGAATCCTAACTATTCTCAAATCATGGAGATTTACTTAGAAGACTAAGCTATCTCTATCCAAATAATATGGTCTATATATGCTTGGGTGGAGTCGTTTTTAATCTTGAATGAGCTTCAAATCACCTGTTAATAAAGGTTTGTTCAGACTCTTCTCTACGGAGCATGAGAAACCCCTTACGCTTCCAAACTGACATCCAGGTTAATAGACCGAGTGGATTCATTGAACCCAATTTAATGATATGTGGCCCGTTGAGCTAACCCAAAACACCCATCACAAGGTGTAGCATGCCTAATGCACCTCCCTCTAATCGGTAAAAGATTAGGTGTCGTCGACGTGTACCGTACTTGGTGCAAAGCACCTTGCTAGAGCACATACATCATTGCACTATATGTAACTGGCCACAAGTCTCTTCATCATCAGTTGTGAGCTAAGTAACCAGAGTGTAGAGTGGGAGCAGAGTGAGAGTACAAGAGCGTCAAATTACAATTAGGTAAATTACACTCACCTCCCCCGAGAAGGGGCAGAGCCAGGAATTTATCGTAGGGAGGGGCACATTTAGTTTAAGGGTTGGGAGTTCGGGGCAGAGCCCCCGAAATTTATTTTTGGGTGACTAAGTTTATGAGTCATTTCATCCATAGATTTTGTTTCTTCTTGTTTACGGAAGTAGTTGTCTCCTTGCCCTATGGTTATGCTATATTAAATAATATAATATAATTTTTTTGAAAAGTTTAGGGAGCAGTTGTCTAATGTCTATGCCATATTAAATAATTAAACAAAATAATTAAAAGATTTTCTTTTTGAAAATTCAATGGGACAACTGACCCATGACTAATCCTCTACTGTTATAACCAAGCTCCTTGGAGTCCAATTCCAATACAAAAGTCTTTTAACTCTAGTTAACAATTTTAACCTTAAGAGTTAATTTTTTTCTTCTAAACACCAAGGTTAGGAGTGAATCATAATCACAATCAAGAGGTATTAAAAAGGACATCGACTCCAAGGAGTCCGGTTATAACAATAGAGGATTCTAAATCCTTAGTAAACTATATTTAAAAAAAAAAATTCAATAGCTTAGGGGTACCCACTTAATTGAGATCGAATCACAGCCAATCGTGATTGAACTCGGGGAGAGTTCAATCACACCCACATGCCAACCGTGTCCCTTGTAACCCCTATTAACTGTGGTTAAGATTTACAAACCCTTGATGTTCAATAATATAATCTTAGTAATAGAAAACATATTAAACTATAGTTAAGGATTTGTAACCCTTAGGGTAAATATTTTTTTTAAAAAAACTAAAGTTATATTGGTGGTTAGTGAATGATCTTAACCACAATTAATAGGGTTAAAGGGGACATGTGTTGGCATGTGAGTGCGATTGAACTCTTCCTGAGTTCAATTGCAATTGGCTGTGATTGGATCTCCATCCACCTCCATGCCCATGCATGCTATACCATATAATACAGATTTAAAAAAAAAACTTGGTGAAATTTTAGAAGCCTCCCCTCTAGTTTATGAAATTACACTGCCCTCCCCTGTCAGACTCTTAATATTAACACTATTAACTAAAGTCACCATTTTCCCATTTTACCCCTATTACTTGATTGAGGAAACACGTCTTTACCGTTTGAAAGCTCAACCAAAGAAAAACATAAACTCCCAAGCCACCACGTGTCCCTTTTAATACTCACTAACTATGATTAAGATTTACTCACCCCTAGGGTTTATCCATCTAACCTTAGTTTTAGGGAAAAAATAACCTTAGGTTGGTAATGGTTAACCACAATTAAAGAGGGCTCTACAAGCCGCCATGTGTCCCTTTTCGCACCCACTAACCGTGGTTAAGATTCACTCATCCCTAGGATTCATTAATCTAACCTTGGTTATAAGAAAATAAAATAAAAAATATTAATCTTAGGTTAATTATGTTTAACCACAATTAAAGGATCTCTATAAGCTGCCATGGGTCCCCTTTAACACCCACTAATTGTGCTTAAGATTCCCTCACCCCTAGGATTAATCCATTTAACCTTGCTTTTAAGAAAAAAATTAAACTTAGGTTAATTATGTTTAACCACAATTAAAGGATCTCTAGAAGTCGTCATGTGTCACTTTTAATAACCACTAAATATGGTTAATATTCACTCACCCCTATAGTTCATCTATCTAACATTGATTTTTAGAAAAAAAAATATATATACTTGATTTTGGAAATATATATTAACCTTTAGTTGATATTATTAACCTTGGTTAGAAACCAATTATCATTTATTTTATTGAATTAACTAATCTTGTGTTGAAAAAGGGTAATTTAGACATTTTAAAATGTTTAAATGATGGCATCATCAAATTCCATCCATAAAGTAACGGTAAACTTAAAGGAAGGAGGTATCTGTTCCAGACAACCAAAGTTGAGGGGAGGGCAATGTAATTTCATAAACTAGAGGGGAGGTTTTTGAAATTTCACCAAACCTCAAGGGAGGTGAGTGTAATTTACTCATTACAATTTAGGATAGGGTCGGGAGTGCCTCTAAGCGAGGGCATGAGAGCGTCAAATTGTAATTTAGGATAGGGCACGGAATTGGGAGCGCCTCCGTAGCTAGGGCTGTCAAAGGGCAAGGCCAGGGCAGGGCCGAGGTCAACCCTAGCCCTACCCTTCCTTATAAGAGTAGGGCCCTAGCCCAGCCCTAGCCCTTCAAGGGCCGGGATTGATTAGGCCCTAGCTTTGCCCTCAAGGGCCAGGGCAAGGCCAAAGGGCCGGAAAAAAGAGTGAGAATTTTTTTGTGATTGGAGATGACGGGATTTTTTTTCTACACCGACTGTCAACCTGACATGCATGGAAATGGATACCCTCTTTTTTTATCCGGGTTTGGGACCGGCATTGCAACAAAAATAGCAATGACAAAGTTTAAAAAAAAAATTCTTGTCAGTGATAGGCAGGCAAGCATATTAGAATAAAACAAAATAAAACTATATATAACAAAATTTATAATGACTTTAATTATCTATATCATTCATTAATATATTTAATTTATCCAATTCTACTAACTCTAACTCCTTTTGTTCACCAAGAATATCAAAATATACCCAAAATCAAATCAAATCAACAGCAAGTTCATAATCAAATAATCAACAAGTTCAGAGTAAAATAATCTGTAAGCTCAGAATAAAAAAATCAGCAAGTTCACCCAGAAATATTAGAATAAAATAATCAGCAAGTTCACCAAGAAATATCAGAATAAAAAATCAGCAATATTCGAATTAGAATAAAAATAATAATATCAAAATCTCTTAAACAATATCAGATTGGAATCAACAACATATTCTAATCAATAATATTCAGATTGTAATATCCAGAAAATATTGATGGCTAGGGTTTCAAATTTTTAAGAAAAAAATTAAAATTAAAAACAAACAAACAGTATTACAATTCAGAGGGGAATTCAGAATTTCACAGATATATATATATATATATATATATATATATCAAAATGGTTAGGGTTTGAAACAGGATTTTAGAATCAAAATAGTTACGGTTTTGAAATTAGGGTTTTAGATTTTTTTAATGGTTAGGGTATGAACTACTAAGGGAGTAAGGGGTTAGGGTAACCGTGAGTCTGTGAGCTTGAGAGTGAGCGTGAGCGATGGCCATGAGCATGTTATCCTCTCCTCTGAGCACTGTCCACGAAGCTTGAGACTTGAGAGAGAAGAGAGTAGGAGGCACCGAGGCACGAAGGCAAGCCGCAGGAACTTAGAAGTCAGGAAGCTTGCTTGAAACTGGAGAGTTGAGATCTGAGAGAGAAGAGAGTAGGAGGCACCGAGGCAGGAACTCAGGAAGCAAACGAGATTAGGGTTAGGGTTTAGTAAGAGGCAAACGATATATATATGGATGTGTTTTGGAAATTACTCATATAACCCTACTATTAAACTGTTTGAGATGATTATATGAGTAATTTCATATATGTAATATATGTTTTACTGTGTAGGGCAGGGCCGGATTTTAAAGAGCAAGGTCGGGGTGAGCCCTAGACCAGCTAGCAGACGCAGGGCTTTCAGATTTTGGACCCTGCCTAGCCCAAGGGTTGGGAAGGGCAAGGCTTTGGAGGGCTTGAGAGGGCAGGGCATGGCCGGGTACCCTTCTACGTTGGCTTTTTTGACAACCCTATCCGGAGCACCAGGTATATAAAAATAAATAACTATATATTGATATATTAAATGTATCATTTCAATTCAATTATAAGATTACCAAATTAATAAACCTTACAAGAAGTTTTACCCTACAAAGGAAAATGACATTTGTAGCGAGTTGAGCGTTGGGAGAGACGGCGAGTAGAAGGTTGGGAGGTTTGGGTTAGTAATGTGAGACTATTAATTACAATGGGATTTTCAAAGCAAACGGAAATCTTCTCAAGATAACCAAGGTTAAAGTCTCCCTTTTACCTATATAAAAAGGGTTTGTACATTTCTATAAGATAATAAACTATTGTTCTAAAAATCAAGGTTAGATGGATTAATCCTAAGGGTGAATGAACCTTAACTATAGTTAGTGGGTATTAAATGGGACACACGGTAGCTTGTAGAGTCCCCTTTAATTGTGGTTAAGCATAATCAACCAAAGGTTAATATTTTTTTTTCTAAAATTCCAGGTTAGATGCATGAACCCTAGGGGTGAGTGAGTATTAACCACTGGTGGTAGTGGGTGTTAAAAGGGACATGTGGCGGCTTGTAGAGCCTCCTTTAACTGTGGTTAAGTATAATCAATCTAAGATTAATATTTTTTTCTTCTAAAAACTAAGGTTAGGTGCATGAACCCAAGGGATGAGTGAATCTTAACCATATATAATTAGTGGGTGTTAAAAAGGACATGTGATAGCTTGTAAAGCCCACTTTAACTGTATTTAAGCATAATCAACATAAGGTTAATATTTTATCATATATTTTTGTGAAAAAGCCCCTATCTTTTCAGTTTTTTGTAAATACCCCGGCCCCTTGTGTTTTGTGATTTTGTATTGTAGTCCATTAACTTTTAAAACTTTTGCAAATCCATCCTTCCATCCAAAAGTTAGTTAAGGGATGTTAAATTTTGTATGAAATGACATTTTAAAACTTTTTATTTTTATTTTAAAGAGATTTTTTAAAAACTTTTCACACAAGAAGTGCTTGGAACCCATTAACTGTAGTTAAGATTTACTCACCCCTAGGGTTCATCCGTTTAACCTAATTATTAAAAAATAAATATTAAATTTAGGTTGATTATGCTTAACCACAGTAAAAGGAGGCTCTACAAGCTCCCACATGTCCCCTTTAACACTCACTAACTATGGTTAATATTCATTCACCCCTAGGATTCATTCATCTAACCTTGGTTTTTAGAAAAAAAAATATATTAATCTTAGATTGATTATGCTTAACCCCAGTTAAAGGAGGCTCTAAAAGCCGCCACGTGTCACTTTTTAATAGCCACTAATAGTGGTTAATATTCACTCGCCTCTAGGGGTTTATGCATCTAACCTAGGCTTTTAGGAAAAAATATAGGTTTTTTTTTTGTGGAAACCTAGTCTTTTCAGCTATTTGTAAATACCCTTGTGTTTTGTAATTTTGTATAATGGTCCACTAACTTTTAAAACTTTTGCGAATCCATCCTTCCATCCAAAAATTAGTTAATGGATGTTAACTTCTGTTATCTAATGACCTTTTTAAAATGGGTTGGATGGAATGCATGCCTCTATAGATTATCACGTGTCCCATTTATTCCCCTTTAACTAGGGCTAAGCTTAATTGGTCATAATATTTTTTTTTAAAAATCTACAAATTAATCAAGGTTAGATGGATTAATCCTAAGGGTGAATGAACCTTAACTATAGTAAGTGGGTGTTAAATGAGACACACGGTAGCTTGTAGAGTCCCCTTTAATTGTGGTTAAGCATAATCCACCGAAAGTTAATATTTTTTTTTCTAAAATCCAAGGTTAGATGCATGAACCCCAGGGGTGAGTGAGTATTAACCACTGGTAGTGGGTGTTAAAAGGGACATGTGGTGGCTTTTAGAGCCTCCCTTAATCGTGGTTAAGCATAATCAATCTAAGATTAATATTTTTTTCTTCTAAAAACTAAGATTAGATGCGTGAACCCAAGGGGTGAGTGAATCTTAATCTATTTATAGGATACCCAAAAGAAACTTATGGATATTATTTCTATAATCCTAATGAACAAAAAGTGTTTGTAAGCAGGAATGCCATCTTTTTAGACGGTGATTTCATTCTCAATAGAGAAAATAGAGGATACCCAAAAGAAACTTATGGATATTATTTCTATAATCCTAACGAACAAAAAATGTTTGTAAGCAGGAATGCCATCTTTTTAGAAAAAGATTTCATTCTCAATAGAGAAAATAGATTTAGAATAGAACTTGAGGAGCAAGACCAGAATAATGTGATCATGGTTAAAGCTATCTTAAGTGAACCTATAAGTACACAACAGCCTAGGAGAAGTACAAGGATTTGTCGACCTCCAAATAGATTGTCTTATCTACATGAGGTATATACTATGGAATCAGATTCCTTAAAAGATGATCCTTATACTTATCAAGAAGCAATATATGATATTGATGCTAAGAACTGACATAAGGCCATGGAATCTGAAATGAAGTCCATGTACTCGAATAGTGTCTAGATCTAGGTTAAAAACTTGAGGGTATAAGACCCATTGGGTACAAATGGATCTACAAGAGAAAATGTAGATCTGATGGAAAGGTAGAGACCTTTAAAGCAAGGCTTGTGGCAAAATGTTATAGTTAGAGAGTTGGTATTGACTATGAGAAAACTTTTTCACTAGTAGCAATGCTTAAAACTATCAAAATTCTGTTATCAATTGCTACTCACTATGATTATGAGATTTGACAAATGAATGTCAAAACCGCTTTCTTGAATGGAAACATTCAAGAGGATATTTATATGGACCAATCCGAAGGTTTTGAACTTCATAGCCAAAATAATAAAGTGTACAAATTGATGAAATCAATATATGGTCTTAAGCAAGTTTTTCGGAGTTGGAACATCTGTCTTGATGAATCAATCAAATCGTTTGGTTTTCACCAAAACATGGATGAGGCATGTGTGTACAAAAAGGTCAGTGAGAGCGCAGTGACTTTCTTAGTTCTTTATGTAGATGATATTCTACTCATTGGGAATGATGTAGGAATGTTATCAACTGTTAAAATTTGGTTGTCTTGTAACTTTGCTATGAAAGACCTCAGTAAAGCTTCCTATATTCTTGGTCTAAAAGTGTTTAGAGATCAAAAGAAAAGGATGTTGAGATTATTCCAAGACAATTATATTGACAAGAACTTGCACAAATATAGCACAAAAAATTTCAAGATAGGGATATTACCCTTTAGATATGGAATTAGTCTCTCCAAATTAAAGTCTCCAAAGACTGATGATGAGAGAGAACAGATGAGTCATTGCCCATATATATGCATCAGTAGTGGGAAGTTTGATGTATGCTATGTTGTGCACAACACTTAATATATGTCACGCAGTGAGTATCATGAGCAGATATCAATCAAACTCTGGTCCTGAGCATTGGACAACAGTTAAACATATTTTCAAATATTTGAGGACTCTGCATCACTGTTTACAGTGGAGAAGATCTGACTATTGTAGGGTACACAGGTTCAGATTTTCAGGTAGATATAGATGATAGAAAGTCCATCTTAGGGTTTGTTTTACTCTTGGGAAATGAGCATTTAGTTGGAGGAGTTGCAAGCAAACAACAACTACTGACTCAATAACTGAAGCAGAGTAAATTGTCGTAAGTGATGTTGCAAAGGAGGCAGTATTGATATAGAAGTTCATTCCTGAACTTGGTGTTGTTTCCTCAATTGAATCTCCTATTACACTTTATTGTGATAATAGTAGTGTTATTTCTCAAGCCATAGAGTCTAAAGCATATCAGAGGACTAAGCACATTAAAATGAGATTTCATCTGATTCGAGACATTGTCAAGAGAGGAGACATCGAGTTATCGAAGATTGAATCAACGGATAACGTGACAGACCCGTTTGCTAAAGCTCTTCCTTAGAAGATGTTTGAGAAACATCTAGAGATGATGAGTATTAGATATATAGGAGTCTGACTTTAAGTGCAAGTGAGAAATTATTAGACATTTATGCCCATAAAAACTATTCTGGACTTGTATTAATCTACTTTATTCATATATATAGTATATTTACATTCACACATTGTCTTTTACATTGGTAAATTATTATAAAGTATCTCATAAGATGAGATTACTCTGTCCCTTAGGTAACATTGTAGGAAAACCATCAAGTTGGTTTTAAACCAAATTCTAAAGAGGGCTTTTTGATTTCTTGTAGATCTAGAATTGTTCTAAGTTATTTAGGATACATCTGGACAATATATTCCTACTAACTTACACATGGTTAGTTCCATAAGATGCAGTGTTGAATCTCAATCACTGAGAGAATGGTCTCTTGACTAATATGTGGATATAAGTAACAAATATTTATATTGTAATAGGATCGCATAGTGGATACCCTTAGAAATATACTATCTATATATTTAGGGTAGTCCATTTGATAGAATGTCCTTAACCGGAGAGGTAGACATCTTCTCTCGTATTTGCCTATATAGCTTTGATGTAGCTAATCGTCAATATCCAACACACCGGACTAAATACGGGCTCGTTGGGTTATATATGTTATACTTGAAGACGTGTGTGCAGGTTCAATAAGGACTCCACCGCTTTTCATCTAGATCTAGTAATTTATATTGAGTTGATACTTGTCAAACTGGATTTGAAAAATCAGCGTTGGTGTTTATCGATGAAATTGTTTTATCGAAAAAGTTATTTTTTATATAAAAAAAAGTAATTATTATTATTATTATTATTCTTTTAATAAATTTCAAATATTATTTGAAAGTCCAAATTTGACTAAAAGTATCAAAGAGAGAGTTTTCAATATAAGCTAGGGATTATAGACAATATAAGATATTGTCTCGTAATTAAGCTTATAACAATATTAGATGGTGGAATGACGTGTCTGTAAACAAATCTTATAATAAAATATACATGCAAGTAATTCTCTAATTTCTTGGGGTTAGTCACATTGTGTTAATGGACATTACTATGATTAGTGGAAGTCCAAAGACTTAGATAACATTCTATGATCTTAATGAAATTATAGGAAAGTGTTCCTAACAACAAGGCTGCAACCTAAAAGGTGAAGCACTTGGTCCCACAACCGGGAATAGGAGATCCCTTTAGATCCCACATATTAGGACATTCTTAAAGCTTTTAATTTAATTTAATAATTAAATTAATTAATTTCTTCATGTATTTCACTATATGGTATAGTGAAACTCTAATAAGTGAAATCACATAAGATGTGATTAAACATATGGGTAGGACCCATATGAGATTTTGATAAAGATCAAAAAGTGACTAATAAGAGGTGTGACACAAAAGGGGAGTGAGATAAGTGGGGCCCACCTACGGTGGGACGCCCCACATTAAGGATAATTCTTTATTATCTTTAATTAGTTACTAATGGTTAGTTATTAATTAATTATTTGTTTCTTAGAAAATAGGGAATAAATAATGGAATTAAATGAGACTTCTAATTAGATTAGAAGACTTTCTAATTTTGATTTAATCGTAATTGGATTAGGAATTATAATCATATTAGAATAAAGAAAGAAATCTTTGTCTTGGATTGTAAGTAAGCAAACAAGATAAGATTAATTGTCTATATAAAGGGTGGAATGTCCAACCCTTTGACACAATTAATCCCACACGTTTTTCTCTCTCTCCCTTAAAAAGGTGTACCACCTCTTGCTTCATCCCTCTTGGTTTGGTTTTTGATCTTGAAGAAGATCAAGATTGAATATTTGTTGATCAAGAAGAGTTCTTGTATTAATCAAGAAAGAAAGAAAAGCTTTAAAGAATTAAAGAAGGTTCGTGTGAATTGTGAATGAGACTTTTTACTTGCGAAGTTTTGTAGGTATTGTTCTATCAGTCGAATCGCAAAAAAAAAACTTCTCACTTACTAAGTCTTGAAGAAATTTGTTGTTTTATTTTTCATTGAATAAAATCAATTAAAACTATAGTTTAATTTTGGGATTCGATGTATGCTCCTCAAGAACTGTTTTTTTCTAAAATTAACAAGAGGCATACTTTCAGTGGGTACTGTCGGTCTCCTCGCCAGCACTAACTGGACAAGATCATGTTTCTTCAAGAAACAGGTGACCTCCCTTTGACAATTACATAGGGGTGCCTAACACATTTTCCTACCACAACCAATTCTCTTACCATCCTATAGGTTTCGATGGGAATCAAAGATAGGCCCATGGGTATAGGTAATGAATTGAGATTCCCGGCCTGTGAGTCTGTAAGTTTGGGGGCTGAGCATGGGATAGTTTACAAGACTCATCAAAAAGGGGCCCAGTAATTGAGCCTAATCCCACTTAATGCCTGTAGATAGCATATTAGCAGTTTGAAATTTTCACATTAACATGATAGCCCAACAAGGTCCGGCCCAATATAAGCCATTGACAAATAGCAAGCAAGGAATGCTTCTAGGTGAGCCTAAGGGCCCAAGCCTGGCCTAGGTTCTTCACTTTGTATCAGACTACACAGAAGCTCAGGCCCAATCGTTGTAGACCTCACAATCCATTAACAAGCTTCATCTAGAAATACGATAATCACTCATACAAAATTATGTACCATCTAGTTAGTGGGCTATTAACACCCATCTTTTTAGCTAGGATGGTGAAGCTCTGCGTCTCATAAGGAAGGAGGTCCTAGTTTAAATTCCCAGATAAGAAATTTCTTCATTGATTGATAGCAGTTTCTATTGAATGGTGTGGCAAAAGGACTCGCTCGCACGCTCTAACAGTATCAAATAACCTTTAATGAGATAGTGAGAGGACCGTATTCAAAAGATGATCCATTAGACGTTCTATATAAACTATGACATGTATCTCTATGTTTGAGAAAACTTAAACTAAGCTTATTGACTTATTCTACTAAATTAAGCTCTTATTTAGTAATAAGATTGTTTGATAATATTTAAGTGACGTCTAAATATTTTAGCAATAAGTGATTTTATCACTTATTCAATAAGCAATCTAAAACTACTTTTTAAAAAAGAACTTATTTTACTTGTACAGACAACACCGGTTTTCAGAACATTCTATCATTATAATTAGCTCTTAATTTTTAGAGCTTAATTAGAAAGCACTTATTAGATGAGTTTTATCAAACGCCTTAGTCTCCAAAATGGGATCAAGCGGAGTTCACTAATAAATTTTCTTTTCTTCCCAAGGTTTAGTTATTGATTGGAAGGCTAAGGAGACTTTCTTTCTAAAATTTGGTTTTAAAACCCATTTAAGATACCCCACCAATATGTAGGCTAACTGTGTAATATGAGGTTAGAGTCCACAATGATGATGGGCCTCAAGCCCATGTTTGTCCAAATTTTTCGAGGTATGGCCCCATCCACGAGACACTCTCACTTAGGGTATGTTTGGTGATGGTCAGTTTGAAGCTGCTCAGGAAGTATCCGGTGAAAGGAAATTCCTTATTCCCTTGGAATTTATATGCCACACAATCCATAAGTTATCAGCGCCTCCTTTTATCATGTATAAATTTGTACTGCACAACTTGAATATTGTTACCAAGCACCCCCTCAGTGAACAGACTTTGTCCCATATATGAATTAGGGCCTATCAAATATATTTCCTCGTAAAGTGATAACCACACAACTAGTTTTCCTTTCTTTGGAGAAGCTCACACAAGAACTCTTTCTCTAAAAATTAGAATTAGAAAATAGGAGCGAACTATTGCTTCTCGCTCTCACAAACCAGCTCTGCCGTGAACTCAGGTTAATTTTTAACCCTGTAGTTAATTTTTTTTTTCTAAAAACAAAGGGCAAATGGGTAAAACGTAGGGGTTGGTGAACCTTAACCATAGTTAAAGGAAGTTAAAAGGGGGACACGTGGCACGAAAAGGGGACCCATCCCTCCTCGCGTCACCGACTGAGGAGGTGATTATTTTCCTAGAAAATAAGAAAGAACTGTAAGTTCCCTTCGACTCTATTCTTTTCGTGGAAATTGGAAATGAGAATTCGTAATTTTTTGGGAATTGTCAATTTTTTTTTGTTGTTTTTTATACTTCACATTTCTCATGATTGCAATTCATGTGAGACTTCAAAATCCACCAAATGAAGGATTTCAATTCTCACAAAAAATGAAGGGATTCGAACTTGAAGTCTGATTATGGTAGGAATTTTGTGTTATCCAAAATGACAAAAATATTGCCAAATGGCAAGACTTGCAAAACCTGCCACTTAAAGTCTCCAGACTTCCAAAGGGCTGTGCACTGTAGTAACTTAGAGTAAAAAGCAGCTTAAAGTAATGAAGGATTAGTGATGACACCATACTATATTAAGTCATACCACACTACTACATTAAGATAATCTTTACTTTGTAAGAGAAGCATGGTTGAGAGAGATCCTTGTCTCCACCATAAAAGGAAAACTTACATTTTAATATTGGAAAGAACAAGTTTGCGCCTGACAACAACCCTTTCTCAAGTCTTTTATAACTTTTAACTTTATATCCATTCAATCTAGACTACCAAGTGTTTTAAGATGGATAGAGTGTGATGTAGGTTTTGACACCAAATTCATGCTCCCACATTTTTAAAATGGGCAATGGCAAATGGATATGATATCCCCTTAGAAGCATGTGATATCCCCTTAGGCTTGTTCAGTTCATGTAGCCTTCTCTCCTTCTCACCTCAAACCCTAATTGCTAAATGAAAAAAATAAACATTATCTTCTTTGTGATTACACTTGCATTTTCAAGTGCCACTAAATAGCTTTGTTCACTTCTATGGCCAATCAAAAGTACAATGACCATGCCATATTCCATTTACAACTTTTCTTGTTTAGAGGAATAAAATAATAGATCATTGAAGACATGGAACACTTGGAAATATTCTTAGAGGACATATTTGGAAATTTGCAGTTTGTGTTATGAGATAATTAGGATCAATAGATGGAGAAGATGGGGTTAATGGGTATTCAACACTTAACTGATCCATTGATCATGATGCAACAACTCACACACATTGCTGAGTAAGTAGTATACTTACAGATTATGAATCCATAAATCTTCATGCATACCTCATGAAGACCAAAATTAGAAAAAATAAGACAAAAACATACATTTAAGCTTTAAAGTCTGTAGTATGGCTTTTAAGTTTGGAGTCCTACCTATGAAAATAAAAAATAATTGAAATCGATACATATTGCTCCATACGTGTCAATTTTGACAAGTACCTATACAATACATTGACCAGAACATAAAATTTGAATAACAGATAAATTAGCAATCGTTTATAAATAATGTCGTTTTTACTATAAACGATAATAGAGTGAACATGGTTAAACCCTGATTCAATTCCAAGAAGGATACATCCACATTCTCTCAAAGTCTCTCATTCAAATACAACCACTATTTAATATTCCTCTCTAAATAATAGAAAACAGCAGAGTTTCCCTTAAGCTTTTGACTCACCAAGGAAGTGTCTACATACTCACCTACACTCCTACATGTGGAGCTTTTTTGTTTTTTGCAGCGGTCCTACATGTGAAGTTAGGCGCATGTTTCTCATTAAATAAAGGCTCCTCAATAAAACCAGTTATTTGCGAAAATATTGTTAAAATGCATTCTTATAAATATTGTATTAAAATAGAACTAAGTTTTATGAATAACGCCAATGCATTAAAAGAAAACTTCAAATAACTTCTCGGGTTTATTTAACACAATCCTATGCCATCCCAAAAGAGCCTCATATTATTAAAAAGAAATCGAAATGTATTTGCAAATAAACAGCAACCCATCGTTTATATCTCTTATTGCAAGCATGAGATCCTATTTTTTATTTGGTAACAGAGGGTGTCTCAAAGCCTTGAGCCAAGGAGTACTAGTCCCTTTGGGCATCCGCACCGACCCACTCGGAATATTCCTAACTATATGATTACATTATCCCAAAAGTTAATAAGAAACCTAATATATTTTTGAAGTAGTGGGGATTTGACATATCTGAATTGCATTAGTAAATACCATTCCTCACTTAAACTAAACAACATTTCAACTTTTAATGAATTTCTCCATTGTGTTATGCTTCTATGTGTTTGGCCCTTTTAGGCAAATGAAATCTCCCCTCCCAATAAATTTTCAAATTTGTGATAGAGAGGCTTCTCCATATCATTTGTCTTAGGTTTAAGATATCAAAACAAAGGGGAAATGGTGTGCAGGGTTTTCCATCTTTTCACTGTTGCAACAGCTATAACACCGTGTAACCATGGGCTTCTTTGTTCTTTCCTCTTTTTCTTAGACTACTAATTTCAATATTTTGCTATTAAACATGATATATTTTATTTAACAAAAAATAGTTAATATTGTTAAAGTGGTATCGAAACATTATTTAGAGGCCTAAACTAACATGATAATAATGCCCATTGTAACGAGGATCACAACTAGTAATTACAGCCGTTCTTTTAAGCTTTTTTACTTGTATATACGGCATAAAGGGGTATCATGACCCTGATTTTTTTTACACTCTCACTG
The DNA here is from genome assembly GCA_015143295.1 of Tetracentron sinense. Taxonomy (NCBI): domain Eukaryota; kingdom Viridiplantae; phylum Streptophyta; class Magnoliopsida; order Trochodendrales; family Trochodendraceae; genus Tetracentron; species Tetracentron sinense. The sequence goes on from CM026562.1 coordinate 31,381,215, forward strand.
GAAGTATCATTGTTAAGGTGACAAATTATCCGTTAACCTAGTCGGTACCCTAATTTCCTATCAAAATAAAGCTATTTAGCTAAGTCCAACATAAATGGCATACAGTCCTAATTCACATGAGTTTCCTTTTTAGTCAGAAAACAAATAACAATCATTCATCCTTGTCGTTGTCGCCTTATAGGGTATAATACATTCAATAATGTTCATGCTTTACATTATTTTATCCACTTAAACACCAAAAAACGAAAAGAAAAGTAGAAGAAGAAAGTTAAGTACAAAAGGAGCTTAGAAAAGAGAGAAAATAGAAGATAAGAAACTTGCATTTTAGGGAGAAGAAATTGAGGATCATTAAAGTTATAGGTACATTAGATATTAAAATTGTTAATACAGGCCACATGAGATTCATGTCTGCTTTTACAATTTGATGGCTTTCATGTATATTCACTTCTCAAAAGGGTCTCTCTTTCCCTTGCTCCATGTCCCAGAGAGAGCCTCAACAGTCCCATATACTATCACCATTTCCCGAAATCCATGCCGGATAACAGAACCAAGAATCCAAGATATTACACTCTCCATCATGTTCTACTGCACTTTGATCATTTGACAACTCCGATATCCAATCGGATAAGCGGGTTTCGTATGGTGAACTTGCAAATGCATAGTCTGATAAAGCGGAAAAATCGATGGAGTCCTCCGACGTTCCTGATATACCATCCTTAAAAGCCTCACTAACTTCAAAACTGGTTATCTGGGTGCTCTGATTACTTTCTTGAATCAAGAGGTCTTGTGTTGAACATGTTGCATCATCTATCACACTTTGCAAGTTCTCTATCAAATTGAGCCAAAAATTGCAGATAAAGTTAAAACAAATCAGTGAAAAATATGATCAGCAAGTTGGATAAGAAGGGAGTGCACCTTGTTCTTGACGAGCTTGTGCTTTCTTTCTCAAGTGAGTTCTCCAGTAGTTCTTAACCTCGTTATCGGTTCTTCCTGGTAACCTCCGAGCAATCTTTGACCACCTAAAAACTAGATATTGTTTGTATATTTTATATAAATTTAAGCCAACATATGGACAAAGAACAACACAACTAATTCGAAATAGTATTGCTAGACTGCTAGTAGTAATATGACAGTATTTACAGTGAATCAAATTCAGTTGCGGATTGGTTTGTTAATAATGCTTGATTGATCCAAAGTTCAGGTTTATTTAGTTCTACTGTGGATGTTCCTAATCCTGTCAAACGTCTTAAGAGGATGAATTTTTTGCGTCTTGGAAATATTCGTATCATGGAATTGCTTCCTTACTTAAAGGGGGTTTTGGTTTATGTCCTCATTTGTCTTTCTTGTAATTTTCAACCATCTATTTAATAAACAGGTAACTGGTAATTGCACCAAGTGGGATCGACGTTCTATCGGTATACTAGTGTCGAACCCTTAGGCTTACTTATTTCCCCAGCGCTCGTGAAGTTGAAAGATTATGTTCTCCTCTTCTGCACTCATTCGACCATGCTTAAGATTCGGTCGGAGATAGTTCATCCACCGCAACCTGCAACTCTTGCCGCTCCTCCTGAGGCCTGCAAGGAAACAACTACTCCATCACAACCAGATTACTTCAACTTAAACAAACATTTTTAGTATCATTCTTCTTGTTGAACTTACCTGATGCTCTTGCAATGGAGTCCCATCGCCGCTCCCCTAGTAAGGTTACAAAGGTAGTTAACCGCTCATCTTCTTCTTCAACCCAAGGGCCTTTACGCATTGTTTCGTCGTGCATGGCCGCTCGATACGCCATTGTTGTCACAACACACTTAGAGGGGTGATGCCTTATTATATAGGGAACAAGGTAGCAACAAAGGGTGGGGATAAAGAGAGAGAGGGGTGACCCAAAACCCCTACGTCCCACCATAGCCATAGGTGGACAACACTAGTTTGTGGGAACTCCACCATTGGCTTATTTGTATCATGCTCATGAGTTCTTAATTAGGTCATCCATTGCTTTTCTATTGTCATTCCATGAAAATGGATGGAGTACTTCTGCCTCTGCATCACTATTTATGGTTTTAATACCAAGGGTTTATTCTTCACTTCTATTACAAGTACTATTACAATCTACAAAGTAACTTGTCTCCTTCTCTTATCAAACGTCACAGTCGAGTTTAAATAACTAAATGATTAGAGTCCAAAAGGCATAGAAGGATAGGGATAGTGTTTTGGATGGTAGTAGTACCACAATCTCACTTCCATCCACATCTTTATTTAGTATATATATATATATATATAGAGAGAGAGAGAGAGAGAGAGAGAGAGAGAGAGAGAGAGAGAGAGGAAATTTGGCTATATATATATAGGAAAATTTGGTTTTATAGTGTATATGTGAAGCCTGCTCTTAAGCTGGAAGTGAACCCATCCTTGGAGTCATCCCACACCTTGGGTGGGCCATAGTTGCTCATTTCTCGGATTCTGCGTTCGGGAAAGATAGAATTTCAGTTTTTTGAACAACCGGTGGAGGTGGAGACCGGGGGAGATTTTAGCCGTTCCCCACAAAGTTCCTAAATATTCCATCATGTCTTCACATATGGTTAAATTTAAGGAAATGTTTCAGGTCACAGTCCCAAAACCATGGCAATTAACAACCCTAACCATCCGATGTATGAAGATCGTCTCCTCTCTGTTCATGTGATTCTTGGTTTAAGACGGTGAATTTGTTGGTTTGGTGCAATTATTAGTGTTGTTCCCCTCCTAAATTATGTTTTACTATCTTTCATTACTGCTTAAAGCAACCCCTACTAACAAGAATGCTCACAGTCCTCCACATGCTTGCACTACCTAGTAGTAGTAACCTTTACTTTTGCCTCTTAAAGATGCCCAATTAATTAATTTAATCCAAATTTAGGTTCACAATACAGGGTTCAATTAATCCTTAATAAGGTAACTAGCAATTGGTCACACAATATGTATAAATTGGGTATTACTAAAAGTGAAACCAACACAAGCACTCAATTGAGTGATTCTTTACCGATTCAAAATTGGGTCTGTTTGGACAGAAGAATATCTCTACTGTGGTCCTAATTGGATTCTGACTACATAGAGTCCACAGAAATATGTTTGGTTATAACCAATGTTACCTAGTTTGTCGGTTCGAATTTGGGTTCACAATTCGTCACTCTAGATTGAACCCAGTTCGCTAGGGATAGGATGAGATAATTAGTTTCTCGGTTCACTTAGGTTATTTACTTTGGTTCGCTAGCTTGGTTGGCTTATATAATATTATTAAACATATATTTTAACCATGGAAATAAATATATTATAAATGCTTATTTAAAAAATAATAATTTAAAAATATGTTTTATGATCGGTTCACGAACCCAGAAGCCAAATTCGTCAAACTCAAAGTATTAAGTTCGCCGAACTTAAAGAAAAAATTCTTCGAAACCAAACAAAAAGTTCAACGAACCAAAACTATTTGGTTCTAGTACAAAGTTCGCTCATTTCCACGAACCCAAACGAATGAACCGCGAACTGGGTTGCGTCAAGCCGGTTCTTTCTAGTAGGTAACGAACTAGGTAACACTGATTGTACCATTATCTACAAACATGTTTGATTACAATACCTGCTTGGTTGATGTATTGCTGCACAAATAGAACCTGTATTAATTTTGTTTTGATTTTATCTTATCAACACCCTATTTATTTACAGGGATGTCCTCACTTGGATGGGCTTTACAAACTAACCACTTCTCTGTTTGGTCATAGAAAACCAATTAGTCCTATTGAATTTTTCTGATTCCTTACAATTCAGGGATTAGAGGAGAACCCTAACTATTCTCAATCGAATCTAGGAGATTTACTTTGATATGGTCTGAATATGCTCAGGGTGGAGTTGTTTTTAATCTTGGATGTGATTCAGGCTTCTCTACGTACTCGTGGGGATTATACACTTGTCTAGAACTCGCTTCCCCATCTTCTCTTTGTATAGGAGAGGGACCAGGAGAAAGACCCCTTACGACTCCTAATTATTGTCCAGATTAATAGACCCAGTGGATTCTTTGAACCCAATTTAATGATCTGTGGCACATTGAGCTACCTGGAACCCGAAACAACCATCACAAGGTGTAGCATCTGATGCACCTCCCTCTAATCGGTAAAAGACTAGGCATCGACTTGTACCACACTCGGTGCAAAGCACCTTGCTAGAGCACATACATCTTTGTGTGTGTGCTCATGTGAGAACAAACACAATATGGGGCCAGGATTTATTAATTAGCTGGCCTCAAACCTCTTCATCATCAGTTCTGAGCTAAGTAACCAGAGTGTATAGCGGGAGCGAGAGCATCAAATAACAATTTAGGATAGGGTTAGGACTCGATCGAGAGCGCCTCCAGAGAACTAGATATATATATATATATATATATATATATATATATATATATATACACACACTTGATGGTTCTTGAAATTACATGTAGATACAAATATATCATTTTCACTTTCTAAACTATAAGAAATAAGTGATAAAATCATTCATCATTCAAATTTATAGTCACAATAACCAAGATGACTATTAATATATTAAATGTATCCTTCCAATTCAATTACAGGATCACCAATAATTAACAAATTAACCTTACAAGAATCTTGTACCCTACAAAGGAAAATGACTTCTGTAGCAAATTGGAAGGCTTGGAAGTGGGAGCGAGGTTAGAGAGCGGGAGTGAGTAGCAAGTTGGGAGGTTTGGGTTACTAATGTGAGATAATTAATTACAAAGGGATTTTCAAATCAAAGGAAAATCCTCCTCAGACAACCACGGTTCAAGTCTCCCTAATACCTATAAAAAGTGGTTTATATAATTCTATAAGATATTTAAACTAATGTTCTTTAAATCGGGATTTAATTTATGAAATTGATTTTAATAGATCATGAATCTACATTAATTAATTAGAAATATATTTTCATTCCAAAACCTTATGATGAATTGAATATATTCTCTCTTGTTCAAAATTTAATTAATTGGTAAGCTTTTTAGATAAATAACTTTTAATTGATTGGAAAGCTCTTCTTTATGTTATGATTTTAATAGATCATGAATCTACATTAATTAATTAGAATTATATTTTCATTCCAAAACCGTCTGATGAATTGAATATAATCTCTCTTGTTCAAAATTTAATTAATTGGTAAGCTTTTTAGATAAATAACTTTTAATTGATTGGAAATCTCTTCTTTATTTTATGAAATTGAATCTATTCACTTCTCTTTAAAATTTTATTTAAGTGATTTAGTTTCTTAGTTAAATATATTTTAATTAATTAGGGAGATTTTTTTCCTTTGAAAACATTTTAAGTAATTGAATATATTTTCTTCCCTTTTAAACTCTAATTAATTTGGTAAGTTGTCTCAATAAGTAATTTTAATTAATTGGAAAGATTTTCTTTCCTCATTTGAATAAATGGACAATATTCTATTCACTTAAACCATTTATTAGTTGGTTCAATTTTTTAGATAGATATCTTTTTATTAATTGGGAAGATTTCTTTCCTTTAATAACATTTTAACTAATTGAATACATTCTCTTTCCTTAAAATTTGAATAATATGGTAAGTTTTCTTAATAAATAGCTTTGACTAATTAGAATGACTTTATTCATTTCAAAATATTTTAAGTTAATATATATATATATATATTCTTTTCTCCAAGAATCTTGATTAATAAGGTAATAATTTCCATATAGATATCTTTCATTTAAAAAAATATTTTAATTAATTGAATATACTCTATTTTTAAAATAAAAAATTAATTGATTGGGAAAAAGATAGTATATTTTATATTCTCTCCAACTCCAAATTAGTTGGACAAATTGCTTTCAGCTAATCTAAATGAATCATGAAGATTTACTTAGATTTCAAAATCATGAAGATTTACTTAGATTTTAGATTATCTTGCATTTAGTGAAATTCATTCTCTCCCTCTTGGCCTATATAACCCCTATATGTCGAGTGACTGATAGAACATGTATTCAATTCAAGGCATGTTAGGAGATAATGGAGATGTTCCCCATCAGCAAGGAAAGTTAGAATTACAAGTCTATGGGCTTAGGTCACTGTTTATGACAGTTCACAGGGTTTTCTATATTAGGTAACATTCTCTCTCTCTCTCACTCATGGTTGTCTATACTAGATCTACTCTTCTATATGATCTACAATTCATTTTATTATAAATCTTCATTTTTTGTGGATTTGTTCTTATTTTTTGTTTAACCTTTCTGTTTTCTTGTTTCTTTTGTTGCATATGAGAAAATCCTTTATTAGAAATTTCTTTGTGTGAGAGTGAGGAGAGAAAGAAACAGTAAAACTTACTTTATCATTTTATTTATTTGAAATTTTTTTTTACAGTTTTTCATTTATGATATATCATGGTTATGACATCTGATTTTATTAGATTTTTTTATATGTTACTGCATAAATATATTATCCTTACTACTTAAAGACATTAAGCTCATGTGGTGTATATTGCAGGCATAGGGCGTGATGTCGCTTGCTCGCCACCTTCGCCTGTCACTACTTGTTAACGTTACTATATTGGGCACGATTTGCTTTGCTGGGCACTTGTTAACGTTACTATATTGGGCACGATTTGTTTTGCTGGGCATGATTTGATCTGCTGGATTAATTATGGTTGTTACCATCTTTGTAAGATTCTATAGTTGTATTTTATTCTCTTTGTAATTCTATTCTTGGAGAGAAAGTTTTGTCTCTATCTGTAACTCTTCATTGTCTATAAATATAAAGAGATGTGCTCTCCTTATTAATCAAGGAACACAAATACCAAAACGTGTGTAACTTCACATGGTATCAGAGCCCATATAGATCCTTGCTCCTTTCTTCCTCTCACATTTGTTTTTTTTCTTTGCTTCTTCTTTCCTTGTGTTTCTTCAATGGGTGACTCATCAAGCCAAGCACCCAAAGACAAGGATGTTAGCAAAGAGTTGGAATCACAAGGATCAACCAACAATCCTTTCTACGTTCACCACTCGGATAGTTCGACTGTAGTTCTGATTGCGCCTTCTCTGTCAGGCGACAATTATGGCACTTGGATTCGTGCCATTACCATGGCTTTACTTGCCAAGAACAAGCTTGGCCTTGTAGATGGAACCTTGGTAAAACTGACTGATCCGAAAGAACTCTCTCAATGGGAGAAATGTAATGACTTAGTTGGATCATGGATCCTCAACTCAGTTTCAATTGAGATTCGCAGCAACATCTTATATGCCGACCCCGCAATAGAAATTTGGTTGGATCTCTCGGAGTGATTTTCTCAATCAAATGCCCCACAGATTTATCAACTAAATTACTGAAGTTTCAACCCCTACTAACAAGAATGGGCACCGTCCTCCACATGCTTGCACTGCCTAGCAGTAGTAACCTCTACTTTTACCTCTTAAAGTCGCCCAATTAATTAATTTAATCCAACTAAATTTAGGTTCACAATACAGGGTCCAATTAATCCTTAATAAGGTAACTAGCAATTGGTTACACAAAGTGTATAAATTGGGTATTACTAAAAGTGAAACCAACACAAGCACTCAATTGGGTGATTCTTTACTGATTCAAAATTGGGTCTGTTTGGACAGAAGAATTTCTTTACCGTGGTCCAAAGTGGATTCTGACTACATAGAGTCTCGCAGAAATATGTTTGGTTACGGTTCGCTCAGTTCGAATTCAGGTTCTCAATTCGCCACTCTAGAGTGAACCCACTTCGCTAGGGGTAGGATAAGATAATTCGTTTCTCGGTTCACTTAGGTTATTTAGTTTGGTTTGCTTGCTTGGTTGGCTTATATAATATTAATACACATATATTTTAACCATGGAAATAAATATATTATAAATGCTTATTTAAAAAAAAAAAAGGATTTAAAAATATGTTTTATGATCGGTTCGCAAACCTAGAAGCCAAATTCGTCAAACTCAAAGTATTAAGTTCGCCGAACTTAAAGAACAAATTCGCCAGAGCCAAACAAAAAGTTCACTAAACCAAAACTATTTGATTCTGGCACAAGGTTCTCTCATTTCCATGAACCCAAACGAACGAACCGCGAACTGGTTCGCTTCAAGCAGGTTCGTTCTAGTAGGTAGCGAACTAGGTAACACTAATTGTATCATTATCTACAAACATGCTTGATTACAATACCTGCCTGGTTGATGTATTGCTACACAAATAGAATCTAGATTAATTTTGTTTTGATTTTATCTTATCAACACCCTATATATATATACACTTGAGGGTTCTGGAAATTACATGTGTAGATACAAATATATAATTTTTACTTTCTAAACTATAAGAAATAAGTGATAAAATCATTCATCGTTCAAATTTATAGTCACAATAAACAAGATGACTATTGATATATTAAATATATCCTTCCAATTCAATTACAGGATCACCAATAATTAACAAATTAACCTTACAAGAATCTTGTACCCTACAAAGGAAAATGACATCAGTAGAAAATTGGGAGGTTTGGGAGTGGAAGCGGTTTGAGAGCGGGTAGCAGGTTGGGAGGTTTGGGTTATTAATGTGAGATAATTAATTACAAAGGGATTTTCAAATCAAAGGAAAATCCTCCGCAGACAACTAAGGTTCAAGTCTCCCTAATACCTATATAAAAGCGGTTTATATAATTCTATAAGATATTTAAACTAATGTTCTTTAAATCGGGATTTAATTTATGAAATTGATTTTAATAGATCATGAATCTACATTAATTAATTAGAAATATATTTTCATTCCAAAACCTTCAGATGAATTGAATATATTCTCTCTTGTTCAAAATTTAATTAATTGGTAAGCTTTTTAGATAAATAACTTTTGATTGGTTGGAAAGCTCTTCTTTATTTATGAAATTGAATCCATTCACTTCCCTTTAAAATTTTATTTAAGTGATTTAGTTTCTTAGTTAAATATATTTTAATTAATTAGGGAGATTTTTTTCCTTTGAAAACATTTTAAGTAATTGATCAATGTATTTTCTTTCCTTTGAAACTCTAATTAATTTGGTAACTTGTCTTAATAAGTAATTTTAATTAATTGGAAATATTTTCTTTCCTCATTTGAATAAATGGACAATATTCTATTCACTTAAACCATTTATTAGTTGGTTCAATTTCCTAGATAGATATCTTTTTATTATTTGGGAAGATTTCCTTCCTTTGATAATATTTTATCTATTTGAATAAATTATCTTTCCTTAAAATTTGAATAATATGGTAATTTGTCTTAATAAATCGCTTTGACTAATTAGAAATACTTTTTTCATTTCAAAATATTTTAAGTTAATAAAATATATTCTCTTTTCTCTAAGAATCTTGATTAATAAGGTAATAATTTAATAGATATCTTTCATTAAAAAAAATATTTTATTTAATTGAATATATTCTATTTTCTCTTAAAAAATTTAATTGATTGGAAAAAAAAATAGTATATTTTATATTCTCTCCAACTCCAAATTAGTTGGACAAATTGCTTTAAGCTAATCCAAATGAATTATGAAGATTTACTTAGATTTCCGACTATCTTGCATTTTTGTGAAATTAATTCTCCCCTCTTGGCCTATATAACCCCTAGTGTGGAATAAATATAAGCTTAGAGTGACTGATTGAATATGTATTCAATCCAAGACATGTTAGAAGATAATGGAGATGTTCCCCATTGGCAAGGAAAGTTAGAATTACAAGTCTATGGGCTTAGGTCACTGTTTGTTTATGAGAGTTCATATGGTTTTCTATATTAGGTAACATTCTCTCTCTCTCTTTCTCTCATGGTTGTCTATACTAGATCTACTCTTCTATATGATCTACAATTGATTTTCTTATAAATCTTCATTGATTTTTGTGAATGTGTTCTTATTTTTTGTTTAACCTTTCTGTTTTCTTGTTTCTTTTGCTGCATATGAGAGAATCCTTTATTAGAAATTTCTATGTGTGAGAGTGAGGAGAGAAAGAAAGAGTAAAACTTACATTCTCATTTTATTTATTTGAATTTTTTTTTTTACAGTTTTTCATTTATGATATATTCCTGGTTATGACATCTGATTTTATTAGATTTTTTATATGTGACCACATAAATATTTTATCCTCATTACTTGCTTACTTACAGACATTAAACTCATGTGGTGTATATTGCAGGCATAGGGGTGATGTCGCTCACTCGCCACCTTCGCCCGTCTCTACTAGGTGGTTTAAAAAAAGTATTAGCAAACTGGTTAGTTGCACCAATTAGGATCGATGTTCCATCAGTATACAAATGTCGAATCCTTCAGCTTACTTGTTTCCCCAGCGCTCGTGAAGCTAAAAGATTATGTTCTCCTCTTCTGCACTCATTCGACCATGCTTAAGATTGGGTCGGAGATAGTTCATCCACCGCAACCTGCAACTCTTCCCGCTCCTCTTGAGCCCAGAAAGGAAACAAATACTCCATCAAAACCTGATTATTTCGCCTTAAACAAAAAAAATTGGTATTATTTTTCTTGTTGAACTTACCTGATGCTCTCGTAATAGACTCACATCGCCTCTCCTCAAGTAGAGTTACAAAGGTGGTTAACCGCTCGTCTTCTTCTTCAACCCAAGGTCCTTTACGCATTGTTCCGTCTTGCATGGCCGTTCGATATGCCATTGTGGTCGAACAAACTTAGAGGGGTGATGCCTTATTATATAAGGAACAAGGTAGTAACAAAGGGTGGGGATAAAGAGAGATAGGGGTGGCCCAAAACCCCTACGTGGCACCATGGACAACACTAGTTTGTAGGAACTCCGCCATTGGCTTATTTGTAGTCAAGCTCACGAGCTCTTAATTAGGTCATCCATTGCTTTTCTATTGTCATTCCATTAAAATGGATGGAGTACTACTATTTATGCATCACCATTTAAGGTTTTAATACCAAAGGCTTGTTCTTCACTTCTACTACAAGTACTATACTTGATGGTTCTTGAAATTACATGTAGATAGAAATATATCATTTTCACTTTCTAAACCACAATAAATAATTGATAAGATCATTCATCATTCAAATTTATAATCACAATAAACAAGATGACTATTGATATATTAAATGTATCATTCCAATTCAATTACAATTACAAGATCACCAATAATTAGCAAATCTTACAAGAATCTTGTACCCTACAAAAAGAATGACATATGTAACAAGTTGGAAAATTTGAAAGCGGGACGAGGTTTGAGAGTGGGAGCTAGCGAGTAGCAGGTTTGGAGGTTTGGGTTACCAATGCGAGACTATTAATTACAACATGATTTTCAAAGCAAAAGAAAATCCTCCCAAGACAACCAAGGTTCAAGTCTCCCTTATATTTATATAAGAGGGGTTTATATATTTCTATAAGAAACTTAAACTAATGTTCTTTAAATCATGATTTAATTTATTTAATTGATTTTAATAGATCATGAATCAACATTAATTAATTGGAATGATATTTTCATTCCAACCTCGTCTGATTAGTTTTTGCAAATCAGCTGCTACATTCTTCCTACTTTGCAAATATACTGTTATAACAGTTTTGCAAATTAACTCAATGTTTTCCTAACAGTTAGGCAAAGAACCTCAATCAAGAGTTCTGTTAGACTTTTATTTGTAATTGTTAATCAAATGACTATTATGCCCTTAGTAAATTTCATAACCTTACAAAGTCCTTTTAATTGCGGTTAATAAATTTTACCCCCTATGATTACTTTTTTAATCTTTTCCTAGAAACTCAAGGTTTGATGTCATAACCTTAAGGGTTATTGAATCTTAACCATAGTTAAAGAGAGTTAAAAAGGAACACGTTAATTTTTATCTAAAAACCAAGGTTAGATGCTTTGAGCCCAATGATTAGTGAATCTTAACCATAGTTGAAGGAAGTTAAAAAGGGACACATTAATTTTTTTAATTTTTTCCTAAAAATCAAGGTTAGATGCTTTAACCCTAAGGGTTAGTGAATATTAACCACAGGTAAAGGGAGTTAAAAGGGAATCATTAATTTTATTTTTTTTTCTAAAAACCAAGGTTAGATGCTTTAACCCTAAGGGTTAGTAAATCTTAACTGTGAGCATGGAATTTCATCGTCTTTCCTTCCGGGCTGGGCCCTACGGAGGAATGATGCTAAAACGCCTTTCACAATGACTTGAGTTGCCACCTACTTTATTTTATGAGAAATAGGATCCGGATGAGTGTGGATAGGGACCTATGGTCTAGGTCAGAGTCTAGGTAAGATATTCTTTTAAGTTTCAGGGAAGGTTTTAGGTACTCGGGGACTCCGTCCTAAGACACTTACCTACCTCCTAGGTATAAGCTAAAGATAAGATTCGGAGAAAATGCCTAAGTCATTAGAGATATGCCAACCCGACAAGAAAAGGGAAAATTCTATCCTGAGAAAATGACTTAAGAGTATAACGAGTACAACGAAAGAGATCCCCAAAAGAGTACCTGCAAACGAGAAATCTCAGGGTGTCCCAAACTTTAGTCCCCCAGCCTACATTTCATCCTATTACAAGTCTTCCTAGATCCCCTAGAGACTGAAAGTGCAAACAGCTTATCATGCAAATATCCGAAAGCAAGATACCAATATCTAAGGCAATGGGAACAAAACTCCATTCAAATTTATCGCGGGTCCAATGAAAACTAGAAATGACATTGGTGCGCAAAAATTACGCGAACCCCAGACCTAGTCTCGAGACTAGGGGCAAAAAAGGGAAGAAAACTTATCAGCTTCGCAGGCATAAGGAAAACCGGCAACGGCCTCATCGCGCAAAAATATATGTGAATCCTATGACTTGGTCATTCCAATGGTAAAAAGGGAGAAAAGCTGAAGAGTAGTTTAGTAACAGAATCTGGCAACAATCAGGCTCGTAGAACTCCCAACAATCCTTCATAAGTCACAAGCAGATGGCATGGAGAAACAGACCCCTCGGAAGTAGTCTCCAACAGAGTCAATTCCCCAGCAAACAGCAGATCATCAGCAGTGGTCCCCAACAATGTCACATTCCCCAGTGGATCCTTAGCAGAAGCCTCTAATTGCTCTCTATATACATTCTCCCCTGCAACAACCTAAAAGCATCCAATTTGCTTTTCAGCAAGCTTCTCCCCAGTCAGAATATTCAATCTCTAGTAGTAGCAAGGCAGAGCAACTTTTATTGGCAAAGCGACCCCAGGTCCCCAGCAAAGCCCGACTCTGAAATGAGCAAAACACGGCTTCATCAATGTCACAACAGGATAAATCTGCTTAGCATCATACTCTAACCTTAAGGACAAAATTCATTCACCTTCTGAAAGTGATCTCCTTGTTAAACCATATAAGCGGATGAAGCATTCAACTTCTGAGTCTCCTTCCGGTCACCACGAGAGTCCCCATACTCGTCAAATCAACCATCCTCGAAGTCTCCTGGGTCTGTCGAATCCTGTAACATCTCTCAATCATCACCAAAGTCTCAATACTCACCGGATCAATCGTCCTCCAAGCGTCGTTCATCAGCTTGGCCAAATCAATCAGAACTCAGCGATCGCACAAGATGCATCACAGTTCCAACAAGAAGGAAGAGGAAGATCGAATGCCTCCGGAATATTTAATTGGCGAAGGACTGGTCTCCGAAAGCGAGTCATATACCCAGCCCTCCATTAACCTGCATGCCACACCAGGGAAACCAGGATTAGTCGAGCCTTCCATGCATCAAGGTCAAGTCGTGCATGTCATACACTAAACAAAGCAGTACATTAGTTGCACACACTCAATCGAGTCACACATAATGCACTCTAGCTACTCAAATCCAGTTGCACACTAGTTACACACACTCAATTGAGTCGCACATAATGCACTCTAGCTAATCAAATCCAACTGCACACTATTTGTACACACTCAATCGAGTCATTCACTACACTCAAACTAGCTGCATTTAAGTTTCACACTGCACTCTAACTTCACACAATTAAGTTGCACTCAATACATCCTAGCTACATATTAGCTACATACAAGGTGAAAGCCTCATCCAATACATTCAAGTCACACAACATATTGTACTTTAATTATATGCACTTAATCAAGTTGCCACTACAGTTGCGTACCAGCTGCTTCCCAGCTTTATTCCAAACATGATCAAAATCCAGTACCTTTCGGCCATATTAACACCAATCCGGCTAGTGCCTCCAGGCCATGCCTCAAATCTTTGAACATTCTGTGGGTACCTTAACAGTGTACACCACCCGACATCCCGTGTGTAACTTTACAGTGTACACCACCCGTATGTCCCCTTTGTGACACCTCCGTGTGTCTTGGGCGTCCTAGGTGAGCGTCGACATAACACACTTTGTCGACACCTCGCATGCCCGACCTCCCGTGTGTACCTTTACAGTGTACACCACCCATATGTCCCCTTTGTGACACACCCGTGTGTCCTGGGAATCCGAGATGAGCGTCGACATAACCCACTTTGTCGACACCTCGCATGCCCGATATCCCGTGTGTACTTTTACAGTGTACACCACCCGCATGTCCCTTTTGTGACACCCCCGTGTGTCCTAGGCATCCTAGGTGAGCGTCGACATAATACACTTTGTCGACACATCGCATGCCCGACATCCCGTGTGCACTTTTATAGTACGCACCACCTGCATGTCATCCTCTTTAACACCTCGTGGGTCCTTGGCATCCCTGGTGAGCGTCGACATAATACACTTTGTCGACACCTCGAATGCCCAACACCCCGTGCGTTCTCGACACCCCGTGTGTCTTCCGATCGATTTGGTCCCCCAAGAAACACCATTTTGATCAATCCTCCTGCCGCTTCCGAGCAACACTTTCTTCCACGCTATCCCTACGTCATGTTCTTCCCCAGCTACTCGCTGTCCCCTAACAATAGTTTTCATCACTTCACCACACTCACCATTTGCACAGCAGGCATCATCCATTTCGATGTAAAAATAAGATGTTTCCAGTCTTTGTCATTCAATCGTCATCCTGGCACTCTCCGGCAAAGAGGGACAGTTGTAAGCAACCAATTTTTACACTCTGTTTAACCATAGTTAACCTCCATTAACCATGGTTATGCCCGTACAAACCCAAGTAGCCCTAGGTAGACCATAATTCAAACCCCAGTTTAACCATAGGTAGTGCCCTAAGCCCTAGCCTAACCCTAGCTAAACCCTAGGACTAACCCTAGACCTAACCCTAGGCCTAACCCTAGCTTAGCCTTAGTCTAGACCCTAAGCTAAAACCCCCATGGGCTCAAGGTCCATTTCAGTCAACTTAACCTAAACCCTAGCCTCGCCCTAGGCTAACCCTAGCTAAACCCTAAGACTAACCCTAGGTAAACCCTAGACCTAACCCTAGGTCCAACCCTAGCCTAGCCCTAGTCTAAACCCTAGGCTAAGACCCCATGGGCTCGAGGCCCATTTCAAGTCCAAAACCCCAAAAACATGGATAAAACCCTATGTTTGGGCCCAAACATGGGCCCACTAAGCCCAATCCAAGTGGGACCCACATCACCCTTTCAAAATTCAAATTTTTTTAGGGCAAAACCCTCAAATGGCAAACTATTTTTGGACTTCCCCACCCATGTGGTGGTTAGACCCAAAAAGGTAAACAAGACAAAATTTTTAAAATAAAAAAAAAATTGAAAAGAAAATATGATTAAAATAATAATAATAATAATAAGGGTTTTGGAATTCTAGACACCAACCCCATGTGGCAAAGCCCACATACGGGTTGGGCCGAATTTAAACCAAACCGAATCAAACAAAAAAAAAGGTTTTTTTGATGAACACTGTTCATCGTCCCTGCCATTGGACCACGTATACAGACCGCCTGCCGTAGCTCCCCTGGCGCCCCTACTGCCCTGCTCTCTCCTACCCTTTTGTTCTCTGTCCAAACCAAGATCCTTTGGGGTTAAAAACCAGCAAACTAGAGGGGGGAGCAGTCCCCTTTTAGTGTAAAGCCACCCCTCTCCCTGTGCGCACCAACTATTCTTGCACCCACCATTGACCACCCAATCACATCCCTCTTCCTCACCTAACCTTCCCCCATCTTCTATTTAACACCCTTTGCAACCACAGTTTGAAGGGAACAAAAATTTTCACAACAAAATTCTGTTTACAGCCACTCCATCCCATCCCACATCCCCCTAACCACTTAGCCATTGCCTTTGTTAAATCCTAGTCCACCCCAAGGTCTGTCCCAAATCCCCACAAGCATCCCCTTTGCACAACCGCTAGCCACCACCACTCGCCACAACCATTTGCAGCTACTGCACGAAAAAAAACCAGGGTAGGTTTCCCCTTTTTTTCCTTGCTGTCGGTTTGTAAGGGACCCCTGGTCCTATTCCAGGGGTCCCATTTTGCTTATTTTCTTTATTTTGCAGCAGCATCCAAGCCTAGGATTGGGCTCTCCCGCCTTAACCATAGGCGAGGGGAACATCCTTGAGGCTCATCAAGCATGTCTGGTGTCTCCCTTGAGGTATGGGGCGACCTCAATCCATGAGGAACCCCCTGGATCGTCACTGGTCTAAACCCCAACAGGCCACAAAAGAAAATTTTTCACAAAAAAATTTCTGCAAAATGGTTCAGGCAGCCACCTGTAACCCCACATAGGGCTACCCCTCGTATAGTTTCAGCCTTCAACTTGCTCGTTAACCATGGTTAAATCGATCCCAAAGTAGGGTCAACAACATGAAAAATAGTCTGAATGAGCGACTTTGAGCTTCTGTGTGGCCCACATTCGGCCTCCTCTTGGGCCCCACAAGGGCTCAAATTGTTTTTCACATGGCAGGTTTCACAACCATGGTCTCGGAACCCCCAGGGGTTGAGCCAATCAGCGGCAAAATCACCGTAAAATTTGAGGAAAATGCATTTTGAAAAAAAACATTATTTTATGTGAACTTCAACGGGGCAACTTTGGTCCTTTGTGGGGCCAAATCCAACCTCCCCTTGGGTCCCAGAAAGGCTCAAATTATTTCCCACATGGAAGGCTACACACTGATGGTCTCAGATTCCCGTGATTCCCTCGTTAACCATGGTTAAACTCATGTTAACTATGGTTAAAAAGAGATGAAAATTTTTAGATTTTTTGTATTTGCTGGACTTTATGAAGGCCCAGACTGGGTAGGAGGCCAGTCTAGGCCCTGCCATGGACCTTGGGCCCACTCTTGACCCTCCCAGACTCTTAACCATGGTTAAACTCACCCATGGTTAACCCTTAACCATGGTTAAGTAGCCCATGAACTCAAACATTTCTGAAAAAATCATCTAAAAATCAAAAATATTCCATGGAATCCAGAGTGGTTAAGTAGCCTTAACAAAAAAAAATCTGAAAAAATGCTCAAAAATTCCAAAATAATTTGAAAAGCCTAAAAATTATTCGTTTTGACCATTTAACCATGGTTAAGATCCTTAACCATGGTGACCTCCCCTCCCTTAACCGTGGTTAAGCATCCTTTACCATTGGAAAAAATCTGGAAAAACCCCAAAAAAATCAGAATAATTCAAAAAGACCAAAAATACTGATATTGGACCTTTTAACCATAGTTAGCACCCCTAACCATGATTAATCACCTTTTTAACCCCGGTTAGCGACCATAACCCTTAGTTAAGGCACCTTGGGCCTACCGGGCCTCATCCCTTGGCCTACCAGACCCAATTCAGGCCTACCGGGCCAAACCAAACCAATCTTAACTATGGTTGGTAACCCTAACCATAGTTAGTTTGACCTAACCCTGGTTAGCAATCCTAAACCTGGTCAAGCTTTGCCTTACCCTACTGGGCTTCCCTCTTGGCCTACCGGGCCCAACCCTTATCTACGGGACTTACCTTAGGCCTACCAGGCCCAAAACCCGCGCTCACACATTGCATATAGGTGTTTAAGGAAAAGTTAACAAGTACCTTATGAGAGTAACTCAGCTCGAATTCGACTCAAACTCAGCCCACAAGCTACTTAATTTGGGCCAGCCTGAA
This sequence comes from Tetracentron sinense, assembly GCA_015143295.1. NCBI lineage: Eukaryota > Viridiplantae > Streptophyta > Magnoliopsida > Trochodendrales > Trochodendraceae > Tetracentron > Tetracentron sinense. Next base: position 31,399,198 of record CM026562.1, read on the forward strand.
CCGAACCCAAAGTTGACCTACACTTTGCTTACTTTGGGCCAGCCTGAACTGGGCCTAAAGCCCAATACTATTTGTGAGCTTAGATTGGGCTGGGCTGATCTTGGGCTAAGGTTTAGAACTTTGGGCTAAGCTTGGGCTAACCCCAGCCCGACCCAGCTCGGCCCCAATTTCCACCCCTAGCTAGCTTCTTAAATATAGCTGGAGCCTTCCTATGTGCAAGGGAATCATGACAACTCTATCCTTGGAATTCAACCTAGCCTCAAATCAATCACATTCCTCCACATGCTTGCACTACCTAGTAGTAACCTCTACTTTTGCCTCTTAAAGATGCCCAATTAATTAATTTAATATAAATTTAGGTTCACAATTTAGAGAAATTAATCCTTAATAAGGTAGCTAGCAATTGGTTACACAAAGTGTATACATTAGGTATTACTAAAAGTGAAACCAACACAAACACTCGATTGAGTGATTCTTCATCAATTTAAAATTGGGTCTGTTTGGATAGAAGAATACATAAACCGTGGACCATAGTTTTTTTTATTTATCACGGTGGTCCATAGTGAATTCTGACTAAATAGGGTCCGTAGAAATATGTTTTATGTTTGGTTATAACATTATCTACAAGCATGTTTGATTACAATACCTGTCTGGTTGATGTGTTGCTACACAAATAGAATCTGGATTAGTTTTATTTTGATTTTATCGGATCAACACCCAATTTTATTCCTCACTTGGTTGGGCTTTACAAACTAACCATTTCTATATTGGCTATAGAAAACCGAATAGTCCTACTGATTTGTTCTGACTCCTTACACTTCAGGGATTAGAGGAGAATCCTAACTATTCTCGAATTAGAGAGATTTACTTTGAAGATTAGTGTTCTCTATCCAAATAATATATATGGTATAAATATTTGTTTTTTGGGTAACCCGGGTTGTCCCCAACCCTTTGGGTGAGGACTCAGGACTAAGTCCCCAGGCTGTGACGAGAGCTCGCAACCCACCCCACCAAGAAAGTCCGGAAAATCCGGGTAGGACTGGCCCCAAAGGGGGAGTGAGAAATGGAACCGGGACCTCCAGGAACCACTAGTCCACCCCTTTGGGGTTTATATATGATCTAAATATGCTCGGGTAAAATCGTTTATAATCTTGGATGAGCTTCAGATCTCGAAGGAATTAGCAGGGATTTTACACTTATCTAGAGCTCGCTTCCCCATCTTCTCCTTATGTATGAGAAGGACCATGGGAAACGCCTTACGCTCCCAATTTAATGGGCCTCGGATTGTCTCTGGCAAAGCCAGAAAGGGCTCTCGGGGTTCCATTCTCGGGGTTCCATACATTGTGTGATAGCTGGCATAAAAAATGGGGAGAAGACATTTATTTTCTCCCATGATTTTTGACTTCTCCCCATTTGATATCTCTCCCTCTTATTCTCACACACTTATCGCCACATGTCTATTTATGTGTGGAGAAGTCAAAATCATGGGCCCATGATTTTGACTTCTCCAACACTTGTCCTCTATTCTATGGAACCCCGAGACAAGCCCTTTCTGGCTCCAGAGACAAGCCAAGGCCAATTTAATGATGGCCTTGGCTTGTCTCTTGGGGAAGCCAGAAATTGCTCTCGGGGTTCCATACATTGTGCGACAGTTGGCATCAAAATGGGAAGAAGTCATTCCATTTTCCCCATTTGATATCTATCACCCTTATTCTCACACACTTATCGCCACTTGTCTTATAATGAGTGGATAAGTCAAAATCATGGGCCCCATGATTTTGACTTCTCCACCACTTGTCACCTATTCTATGGAACCCCAAGACAAGCCCTTTCTGGCTTCGCCAGAGACAATCCAAGGCCCTTAATGATATATATATGGCTCTTTGAGCTACTTAGAACCCGAAACACCCATCACAAGGTGTAGCATGTCTAATGCACCTCCCTCTAATCAGTAAAAAAATTAGGCGTCCACGTGTACCACACTCGGTGCAAAGTACCTTGGTAGAGCACATATAGGGGTGTATCCGAACCGAGCTAGCTTGACGTTCAACGCGGCTCGGCCTGAAAAAGCCATGCTTGAGCTCGAAAAATAGGCTTGATCGAGCCGAGCCGAGCTATTTTTTGAGTTTGAAAATGTATTCAAGCCGAGCTCGAGCCAAGGCCTGTTTGATTCGGCTCAACTCGAAGCTCGGCCCGATTGAGGCTCGAGCTTGGTTCGGCTCGAGCTTGGCTCGGCTTGAATATTATATAAAAAATAATATTATATATATCATTATTATATGTATAAGTAATATAATAAAAATATTATTATTTTTATTTAAAAATTATTTTTTAATAATTCAATCCAAGCTCAAGCTAAGCCGAGCTCGACTCGAGCTTGAAATCAATTTGAGCTCGAGCCTAACCGAGCATATTTGAGTCGAGCCGAACTCGAACAAAGATGAAAACATTTCAAACCGAGCTAAGCAAGGCCAAGCCCGACTTGAATACACCCCTAAGCACATACTTCTTTGTGTATGTCCTCGCTTGAGAACAAACACTATATTGGGCCAACCTTTATTAGCTGCTCTTAAGTCTCTTTATCATCGGTTGTAAGTAAAGTAACCAAAGTGTAGAGTGGGAGCGAGAGCGTGACAACGTCAAATTACAATTTAGGATAGGGTTGTGAGCACCAAGGTTTAAAATTTCGTTGAAATTTCGCAAAATTTCAGTTTCGAACAACCCCAACGACAATGAAACTGAGTTTATTTCGAAAATCAGACTTCAGTTGAAATTTCAGAAATTTTAGGTGAAATTTCGAATTTTGAACATTTCGGAATTTCGGCCGAAATCTAATTTTTTATTTTTAAATGGTTTTTTTTTATTAAAATTCTGAAATATTTCAAAATTTTTACTGAAATTTCAAAATTTTATCTATTAATTTTAAAAATAAAATAATAATATTTATATAAATATATAAAATTTTAATAAAATATTATTTTTTACATATATATATTAATAAAATATATATAAAATTAATAAAATATTAATATTTCGAATTTCGAAATTTCTTTGAAATCTCGCAATTTTTCGGGATTTCAGTTCGGGTTGGCTAGCCAAAATCATCGAAAATTTCGAAATTAAAAACCTTGGTCAGCACCTTTGGAGCACTATATATATAGTCATAGTATAGATATTCCCTATAGACATTTTTACCCATATAGATATACCCTACATATATATGGTTCTTGAATTTACTTGTAGATACAAATATATCATTTTCACTTTTTAAACTATAAGAAACAATTGATAAAATCATTCATCATTCAAATCTATAGTCATTGTAAACAAGATCACTATTGATATATTAAATGGATCCTTCCAATTAAATTATAAGATCACCAATAAGTAACAAACCTTACAAGCATCTTGTACCCTACAAAGGAAAATGACATTTGTAGCAAATTGGGAGGTTTGGGAGCGGGAACAAGAACGAAATTTGAGAGCAGGGGCGAGTAACAGGTTGGGAGGTTTAGATTACTAATGTGATACTATTAATTACAAAGAGATTTTCAAAGCAAAGGAAAATCCTCCCAAGACAACCAAGGTTCAAGTCTCCCTTGTACCTATATAAAAGGGGTTTATATTTCTATAGATACTTAAGCTGATGTTCGATAAACAGTGATTTATTTCATGAAATTGGTTTTATTAGATCATGAATCCACATTAATTATTTGGTAAGATATTTTCATTCCAAAATCGTCTCATTAATTGAATATATTATTTTTTGTTCTACATTTAATTAATTGGTAAGTTTTTAGATAAAATTTTCAATTAATTAGAAAGCTTTTCTTTATTTTATAAAATTGATCAATATATTCACATTGCTTTAAAATCTATTTATGTGATTTAGTTTCTTAGATAAATATCTTTTAATTAATTAGGGAGATTATATTCATGTGAAAGCATTTTAGGAAATGGAATATATTTTTTTTCCATTTAAACTCTGATTACTTTGGTAAGTTTTTTAAATAAATAACTTTTAATTAATTGGAAATATTTTCTTTCCCCATTTGAATAAATGGACTATATTCTGTTTACTTTAAACATTTATTAGTTGGTTCAATTTCATAGATAGATATCTTTTTATTAATTGAGAAGATTTTCTTTCCTTTAATAACATTTTTAACTTATTGAATACATTCTCTTTCCTTTTAAAATTTGAATAATATGGCAAGTTTCCTTAATAATAGCATTGACTAATTAGAAAGATTTTTTGCCATTTCATATAGATATCTTTCATTTAAAAATATGTTAATTAATTGAATATATTCTATTTTCTTTTTAAAAATTTAATTAATTGGGAAATGATAGTATATTTTTAAATTCTCTCCAACTCCAAATTAGTTCCACAACTTACTTTCAGCTAATCTGAATGTATCATGAAGATTTGCTTAGATTTCAGATGATCTTGCATTTAGTGAATTCTATCCTCCCTTCTTGGCCTATATAACCACTATATGTGGAATAAATATCATCTTAGAGTGACTAATAGAACATGTATTCACTTCAAGGCATGTTAGGAGATAATGGAGATGTTCCCCATTGGCAAGGAAAGTTAGAATTACAAGTACATGGGCTTAGGTCACTGGTTATGACAGTTCATATGGTTGTCCATACTAGGTAACATTTACTCTCTCTTTCTCTCTCTCCATGGTTGTCTATACTAGATCAACTCTTCGATATGATCTACCATCAATTTTATTATAAATCTTCATTTGTTTTGTTGATTGAGTTCTTATTCTTTGTTAAACCTTTCTGTTTTCTTGTTTCTTTTGCTGCATGCAAATCCTTTATTAGAAATATTGGTGTGTGAGAGAGGAGAGAGAAAGAGTGAAACACTTAAACTTACATTATTTTATTTGAAAACAAATTACAGTTTTTCATTTATGATTCATGGTTATGACATCTGATTTTATTAGATTTTTCTATGTTATTACATAAATATATTATCTTTACTACTTACATATGCTAAGCTCATGTGGTTTATATTGCAGACATAGGGAATGATGTCGCTCGCTCGCCACCTTCGCCCTTCCCTCAATTCTGGAGTGCGGAAAAGAAGAAAATTAAGATTCATTTATTTGAGTACAAAAACCTTTTTGGAGCCTTTGATAATGGCAGAAAAAAATTAAGGAGCTGCTAATCATCCTTGCAGCAGAAATTCAGCACACTTACTAGAAGAGCAATTTTCTTGCAGATAGCCAGATGAATTGGGGTTGTGGGTTCCCAGGAAACCATGTTTTTATTAGTATAATTAAGCTCCCAAAAAAGCTAGTATTACTGTACTTCCCAATAAATTAGGTCTCCTTAATATAAGGTTAGATAATGTATCATCTTTGGTTCTAAATTTTTTTAATGTTTGTCGTTTTCGAATTCCTGTATATGCAAAGTTCCACTTTCATGTTGGTTGCTTGTATTACAGCTCTGGAGGGTTAAGGTTTATGTACCCCCTGCCAGTGTTCCTATTTTTCTTATGAAAAAGAATCACAGAGTCGTTGAAAAATCACATGCACAGCAATCTACATACACAAAATAAACTTTTAACTTGGATGCACAGAAATTTCAGGAAAACCATAGTGGAATGCTAGAAATCTGCCCACCTATTCTACTCTTCGGCCTCGGATCCAGTGTAGACTGTGTAGTCCATACAATGGCTTCTCATATTTAAAGACTGAAAGGCTCAATGACTGATTTGACAAGAACAAAATGGCTCAAAATATTTGCTTTGCTGACCTCTCAACAAATCTTATTATAGAAAATTCAAATCCGGTTCTAACCAAGACAAAGGCTATACTACAGCTGAAGCATTATCTCAACAAACATCATATCCTTCCATAAAAGAAACAAAAATACTCGAAAATCAACAACCAATAGATATAACAATATTTTATAATCTCTTCAACACCCACTACATTCACTTGTCAAAAGGTCTCCCTTTCCCTTGCCCCATGTCCCAGAAAGAGGCTGAACAGTCCCATATACTATCACCATTTCCGGAAATCCATGCTCTGGATAACAGGACCAAGAATCCAAGATACACTTAGAAGAAATAGAGCTTTTGGTGACAAATATTTAGCAGCAGATAGTAATAACTGCCACTAATTATCTTTTTAGTTAGAAAATTTGCAGCCGTTTGCGCATACTCCCACTACAATCGCATGATAACAGTGACGTTTTCATCCGCTACTAAAAAGGAGTGAAACAATGACATTTTTCTTAGACTGCCACTGATAGTAATTCCTACACTCCGACGTTTTCCCAAATTTCTATATAGAATTGCTATCGATAGAAAATGGGTGAGATACTGAAATATCTTCGAAACGAGAAAGACGAGCGATCATTGATTCAATGTTTTTTCTCAACGTAATCGTCCAGAACTTCAATTAGGTTTGGCTCTCTGCTCAACCTTACAAAGTTTTGTGATTTTTTGATCAAATCTGCCATCTACTTATCCTACGATCATGGTTTGATCCAATCGTGCAAACCTTTGATTAGGTTTGTGATTTTTGATTCAATCGTCCAAACCTTGGATTAGCAAATTGATAAACTAACAATCTCTGCAGTAAACGAAGTTCGCGAGAGAAATCGAAGGAAGAACCATTGAAGGAAGCTCTGATCGACCGCTTTCTCTGTTTTAGAAGTTCTATAGGTCAAATTGATTTCTCCTAACTTCAATTTTCCGTCTTTTGAACCTTAAATCTTCATTCTCTTTTGTTGTTTTGCTGTTCTCTATAAATTTATCTACTATTCTCTGCTAATCTTCAGTAGCTGGTTCATTGTGATCTTGATCAGATCTGAGAGCTTTCGCTTGGATTCTTCATTTTTCCTTCATAATCAAAGGTGCATGCCTTGATTCCTCACTTTTATTTTCATGTTTTAGGATCTCGTTATGATTCTTCTTGATATCAAATCATAAACCTTATAAAGTAATTAGATGTTTCTCCTGAGTACGAATTTGTACGAATCTTCAGCTTGTTTCTTTTCCCGTGGAAACGAAAAGTAGATATCCTCGAGAGATCTTGAAGACTGCAACCTAAACCAGATTCAGAATTCGTATGGTCTGAAATTATACTCTTCATGAATATTTGCTTCTTTAGTTTGAAAAAAAAAAGGTTTTAGATCCTTCTTCTTGAGCTTGAGAGTTGAAGATATGGATCAAGCAGAACATAGATTCTCCCTTTTTTCCCTAGCATGTGATCTTAAATATTGCATTTTTTTAGACTGTCATCAGTAAATTTCTGAAAAATGTGATAGTTTACTTGAACATCGTCAAGGTTCTTGTTTAGCTTACCATGGAGTAGGGATTTAATATTCTTTTCTTCTAAAGGAGGGAGCTAGAAGCACGGGTTAAGTGACCAAAGCTTCTGAGTGTTTGTGCCCGTTTACAATCATTACATGATGGAAAACAGATTCAGTGTCTTGTTTTGAAATCTGGGTCAAAGGACTTCAAGCTCGTAGGGAGTTGTTTATTGAATTTCTATTCAACTTGCTTTAAAATTAAAGAAACCCGGCAGGTGTTTGATATTTTGCATGAGAGGAGTGAAGTGTTAGGAGTTTAATGCTTGTGGGTCATGTTCATTGTAGTTTAATTGATAATGCTTGTGGGTCATGTTCTTTATATTTCATTTGTATTACTTGTTCAAATTTCACGTCATGCTGGAAATTATGTTAATAACTGTGCATATTTGCCATAAAGAGAAAGGGTTACCCTACCTTTCACCAAAAAAAAATATCAGTTTAGTCCAGAGATTCAGACCACACACCTTTAACTTTTCTGCTTTACGGCCCAATCATTAAGGTTGTTCTAGCTCCAAATTAAGGACTTTCTACTTCAAGGACTTTCTATTTCCCTTTCTGTGCGATAGAAAGAGATTAGGGAGTTATCCTATATTGTATGCTTCATAAGAAATGTAAACTAAAATAAATCAAATACTTCAAGTCTCTCTTTTATATTATGGAGGATGGGCTTTGTATGTTTTGGAGGAATGGGTTTGAATGGATTGATGGATTGAGGACATGTTCCATTAAATTTAGCATGTTTCCATTAGATACTGCTAATTTTCAACCAAAACACTTAAATGTGATCACTTATACTTTATCCTATTATATTTCAGATTAACTAGCATTCCATTAGTTGAGGAACCCCCTTATGGACAAGAGTTTGATTCATGAGTCAAGATTGAGTAGTGCATATGAAGCAGGAGCCGTACGATTCCTCGAGTTTGCATTTGCTAATGCATCTTTAAATGGAAAGATCAAATGTCCATGTAAGAATTGTAGTAATCTATATTGGCGAATTCGCGAAGTTGTATTCGTACATCTAATTTGCGATAGATTTGATCAAGGTTATGTCGACACCATTTGGGTTTTCCAAGGGGAAAGTACATTACCTCACATGTCTTCTCATGAAACCTTGGATGAAAATGAGCCGTATGAAGTTGATGATACGCACGGAATGTTATATGAGGCTTTCGAAATCCCAAATTCAGATGGTGAGACACATGACCCTAGGGAGGGGCTTAATGCAGAAGCAAAAAAGTTTTACAAATTGGTTGAAGATGCCGAGCAAGAGTTGTACCCGAGATGCAAGAAGTTCACCAAGCTTTCTTTTGTTATTCGACTATTTCACATAAAATGTTTGTATGGATGAAGTAGTAAGTCGTTCACCATGTTGCTTGAGTTGCTGAAAGAGGCACTTCCCGAAGGTGAAACTTTACCGGACTCCTTCTATCAAACCAAAAAGATCACTGGGGAATTGGGCCTTGGGTACAACAAGATTGATGCATGCCCTAAAGATTGCATGTTGTATTGGAAACAATCTGCCAAGGATTCTGTATGTTCCGTATGTGGTACTTCAAGGTGGAAAACGTCTGATGAGAGTGTAACACCATCTACCAAGGATCGAAAAATTCCTGCTAAGATTTGCGTCACTTTCCCTTGAAGCCAAGGCTTCAAAGACTTTTTATGTCCAGTAAAACAGCTTCCTTCATGAGATGGCATGCAGAGGGTCGCACCAAAGACGGGGTATTATACAGTCTCCATGATATTGTACTGCACTTTGATCATTTGACAGCTCTGATATCCAATCCGATAAGTGGGTTTCATACGGGGAGCTTGCAAATGCATAATCTGATAAGGCGGAAAAATTGATGGAGTCCTCCCTCGACGTTGCTGATATACCATCCTTAACAGACTCACTAACTTCAAAATTGGTTATCTGGGTGCTCTGGTTAATTTCTTGAATCAAGAGATCTTGTGTTGCACATGTCTCATTATCTATCACTCTTTGCAAGTTCTCTGTCAAATTGAGAAAAATTAGCCAATAATGTTAAAACAAATCAATGAAAAATATGATCAGCAAGTTGGATAAGATGGGAGTGCACCTTGTTCTTGAGGAGCTTGTGCTTTCTTTCTCAAGTGAGTTCTCCAGTAGTTCTTAACCTCGTTATCGGTTCTTCCTGGTAACCTCCGAGCAATCTTCGACCATCTAAAAACTAGATATTGTTAGTATTTTTTTTTATATAAATTGAAGCCAACATATGGACAAAGAATAGCAAAACTAATGCAAAATATAGTAATATTGCTATACTGCTAGTAGTACTATAATAGTATTTACAGGGAATCAAATTCGGTTGCAGATTGGTTTGTTAATAATGCTTGTTTGATCCAAAATTCAGGTTTATTTAGTTCTATTGTGGATGTTCCTAATCTGGTCAAAATAATTCTTAAGGATGGAATTTTTGGGTCTTCCTTTATTTTTTTTTGGATGTAATTGCTTCCTTAGTTAAAGGGGTTTTGGTTTTATATTCCCCTTTGTCTTTCTTGTAATTTTTAACGATCTATTTAATAAACAGGTAAGGGTATTAGCAAACTGGTAGTTGCACCAAATAGGATCGACGTTCCATCGGTATACAAGTGTCGAACCCTTCGGCTTACTTGTTTCCCCAGTGCTCGTGAAGTTGAATGATTATGTTCTCCTCTTCTGTACTCATTCGACCAAGCTTAAGATTCGGTCGGAGATAGTTCATCCACCGCAACCTGCAACTCTTGCCGCTCCTCCTGAGGCCTGCAAGGGAACAACTACTCCATCACAACCTGATTACTTCAACTTAAACAAACATGTTTAGTATCATTCTTCTTGTTGAACTTACCTGATGCTCTTACAATGGAGTCCCATCGCCGCTCCCCTAGTAAGGTTACAAAGGTAGTTAACCGCTCATCTTCTTCTTCAACCCAAGGCCCTTTACGCATTGTTTCGTCGTGCATGGTTTCGTCGTGCATGGCCGCTCGAGACGCCATTGTTGTCGCAACAAACTTAGAGGGGTGATGCCTTATTATATAGGGAACAAGGTAGCAACAAAGGTTGGGGATAAAGAGAGAGAGGGGTGACCCAAAACCCCTACGTGCCACCATAGCCATAGGTGGACAACACTAGTTTGTGGGAACTCCACCATTGGCTTATTTGTATCATGCTCATGAGTTCTTAATTAGGTCAGCCATTGCTTTTCTATTGGCATTCCATGAAAATGGATGGAGTAATTCTACCTCTACATCACTATTTATGGTTTTAATACCAAAGGTTTGTTCTTCACTTCTACTACAAGTACTATTACAATCTACAAAGTAACTTGTCTCCTTCTCTTATCAAACGTCACAGTCGAGTTTAAATAACTAAATGAATAGAGTCCAAAAGGCATAGAAGGATAGGGATAGTGTTTTGGATGGTAGTAGTACCACAATCTCACTTCCATCCACATCTTTATTTAGTATATATATATATATATATATATATATATATATATATATATATATATAGAGAGAGAGAGAGAGAGAGAGAGGAAACTTGGCTATATATACAGAGGAAAATTTGGCTTTATAGTGTACATGTGAAGCCTACTCTTAAGCTGGAAGTGAACCCATCCGTGGAGTCATCCCACACCTTGGGTGGGCCATAGTTGCCCATTTCTCGGATTCTGCGTTCGGGAAACATAGAATTTCAGTTTTTTGAACAACCGGTGGAGGTGGAGACTGGCGGAGATTTTAGCCGTTCCCCACAAATTTCCTAAATATTCCATCATGTCTTCACATATGGTTAAATTTAAGGAAATGTTTCAGGTCACAGCCCCAAAACCATGGCAATGAACAACCCTAACCATCCGATGTATGAAGATCGTCCTCTCTGTTCATGTGATTCTTGGTTTAAGACGGTGAATTTGTTGGTTTGGTGCAATTATTAGTTCCCCTCCTAAATTATGTTTTACTATCTTTCATTTTCATTACTGCTTAAAGCAACCCCTATTAACAAGAATGGTCACAGTCCTCCACATGCTTGGACTACCTAGTAGTAGTAACCTTTACTTTTGCCTCTTAAAGATGCCCAATTAATTAATTTAATCCAAATTTAGGTTCACAATACGGGGTTCAATTAATCCTTATTAAGGTAACTAGCAATTGGTTACACAAAGTGTATAAATTGGGTATTACTAAAAGTGAAACCAACACAAGCACTCAATTGAGTGATTCTTTACCGATTCAAAATTGGGTCTGTTTGGACAGAAGAATATCTCTACTGTGGTCCTAATTGGATTCTGACTACATAGAGTCCGCAGAAATATGTTTGGTTATAACCAATGTTACCTGGTTTGTCGGTTCGCTCGGCTCGAATTCGGGTTCGCAATTCGCCACACTAGAGTGAACCCAGTTCGCTAGGGGTAGGATGAGATAATTCGTTTCTCAGTTCACTTAGGTTATTTAGTTTGGTTTGTAGCTTGGTTGGCTTATATAATATTAATAAACATATATTTTAACCATGGAAATAAATATATTATAAATGCTTATTTAAAAAAATATAATTTAAAAATATGTTTTATGATCGGTTCGCGAACCCAGAAGCCAAATTCATCAAACTCAAAGTATTAAGTTCGTCGAACTTAAAGAACAAATTTGCCGAAGTCAAACAAAAAGTTCACCGAACCAATACTATTTGATTCTGGTACAGGGTTCGCTCATTTCCACGAACCCAAACGAATCGAACTGCGAACTGGTTCGCTTCAAGCCGTTTCGCGGTTCATTCTAGCAGGTAGCGAACTAGGTAACACTGATTATACCATTATCTATAAGCATGTTTGATTACAATACCTGCGTGGTTGATGTACTGCAACACAAATAGAATCTCGATTAATTTTGTTTTGATTTTATCTTATCAACACCCTATTTATTTACAGGGATGTCCACACTTGGATGGGCTTTACAAACTGACCACTTCTCTGTTTGGCTATAGAAAACCAATTAGTCCTATAGAATTTTTCTGATTCCTTACAATTCAGGGATTAGAGGAGAACCCTAACTATTCTCGAATTGATGTCCAGATTAAAATTCACTGGACCATGGGAAGCCCCCTACTCCTCCTAATTGATGTCCGGATTAATAGACCCAGTGAATTCATTGAACCCAATTTAATGATCTGTGGCCCGTTGAGCTACCTGGAACCCGAAACACCCATCACAAGGTGTAGCATCTGATGCACCTCCCTCTAATCGGTAAAAGACTAGACGTCAACGTGTACCGCACTCGGTGCAAAGCACCTTGCTAGAGCACATACATCTTTGTGTATGTGCTCGTTTGAGAACAAACACAATATGGGGCCCAGATTTATTAATTAGCTGGCCTCCAAACCTCTTCATCATCAGTTGTGAGCTAAGTAACCAGAGTGTGTAGGGGGAGCGAGAGCGTCAAATTACAATTTAGGATAGGATCAAGAGTGCCTTTAGAGCGATAGCGTGATTGCCAAATTACAATTTAGGATAGGGTTGGGACTCGAGAGCGCCTCCGGAGAGCCAGAGAGATATATATATATATATATATATATATATATATATATATATATATACTTGAGGGTTCTTGAAATTGCATGTAGATACAAATATATCATTTTCACTTTCTAAACTATAAGAAATAAGTGATAAAATCATTCATCATTCAAATTTATAGTCACAATAAACAAGATGACTATTGATATATTAAATCTATCCTTCCAATTCAATTACAGGATCACCAATAATTAACAAATTAACTTTACAAGAATTTTGTACCCTACAAAGAAAATGACATCTGTAGCAAATTGGGAGGTTTGGGAGTGGGAGCAAGATTTGAGAGCGGGAGTAGCAGGTTGGGAGGTTTGGACTCGAGAGCGCCTCCGGAGAGCCAGATATATATATATATATATACACTTGAGGGTTCTTGAAATTGCATGTAGATACAAATATATCATTTTCACTTTCTAAACTATATAAAAGCGGTTTATATAATTCTATAAGAAATTTAAACTAATGTTCTTTAAATCGGAATTTAATTTATGAAATTGATTTTAAGAGATCATGAATCTATATTAATTAATTAGAAATATATTTTCATTCCAAAACGGTCTGAGGAATTGAATATATTCTCTCTTGTTCAAAATTTAATTAATTGGTAAGCTTTTAGACAAATAACTTTTAATTGATTGGAAAGCTCTTCCTTATTTTATGAAATTGAATCTATTCACTTCCCTTAAAAATTTTATTTAAGTGATTTAGTTTCTTAGTTAAATATATTTTAATTAATTAGGGAGATTTTTTTCCTTTGAAAACATTTTAAGTAATTGAATATATTTTCTTTCCTTTTAAACTCTAATTAATTTGGTAAGTTGTCTTCATAAGTAATTTTAATTAATTGGAAAGATTTTCTTTCCTCATTTGAATAAATGGACAATATTCTATTCACTTAAACCATTTATTAGTTGGTTGAATTTCCTAGATAGATGTCTTTTTATTAATTGGGAAGATTTCTTTCCTTTAATAACATTTTAACTAATTGAATACATTCTCTTTTCTTAAAATCTGAATAATATGGTAAGTTTTTTTAATGAATAACTTTGACTAATTGGAAAGACTTTTTTCATTTCAAAATATTTTCAGTTAATAAAATATATTTTCTTTGCTCTAAGAAACTTGATTAATAAGGTAATAATTACCATATAGATATCTTTCATTTTAAAAAATATTTTAATTAATTGGAAATATTCTGTTTTCTTTTAAAAAAAATTAATTGATTGTAAAAAAAATTGTATATTTTATATTCTCTCCAACTCCAAATTAGTTGGGCAAATTGCTTTCAGCTAATCCAAATGAATCATGAAGATTTACTTAGATTTCAAAATCATGAAGATTTACTTAGATTTCAGATTATCTTGCATTTAGTGAAATTAATTCTCCCCTTTTGGCCTATATAACCCCTATATGTGGAATAAATATCAACTTAAAGTGAGTGATAGGAGGTAATGGAGATGTTCCCCATTGGCAAGGGAAGTTAGAATTACAAGTATATGGGCTTAGGTCACTGATTATGACAGTTCACATGGTTTTCTATATTAGGTAACATTCTCTCTCCCCCCCTTCCTTCTCTCTCTCTCTCTCATTCATGGTTGTCTATACTAGATCTACAATTGATTTTATTATAAATCTTCATTGAATTTTGTGGACGTGTTTTTATTTTTTGTTTAACCTTTCTGTTTTCTTGTTTCTTTTGCTGCATATGAGAGAATCCTTTATTAGAAATTTCTGTGTGTGAGAGTGAGGAGAGAAAGAAAGAGTAAAACTTACATTATCATTTTATTTATGTGAAAAAAAATTACAGTTTTTCATTTATGATATATTCATGGTTATGACATCTGATTTTATTAGATTTTTTTTATATGTTACTACATAAATATATTATCCTTACTACTTACAGACATTAAGCTAATATGGTGTATATTGCAGGCATAGGTCGTGATGTCGCTCGCTCGCCTCCTTCGCCCGTCTTTACTAGGCGGTTTAAAAAAAGTATTAGCAAACTGGTTAGTTGCACCAAGTAGGATCGACGTTCCATCATATACAAATGTTGAATCCTTCAGCTTACTTGTTTCCCCAGCGCTCGTGAAGCTAAAAGATTATGTTCTCCTCTTCTGCACTCATTCGACCATGCTTAATATTGGGTCGGAGATAGTTCAACCACCGCAACCTGCAACTCTTGCCGCTCCTCCTGAGACCTAGAAGGAAACAACTACTCCATCACAACCTGATTACTTCAAGTTCAAACTAAACAAACATTTTTGGTATCATTCTTCTTGTTGAACTTACCTGATGCTCTTGCAATAGACTCTCATCGCCTCTCCTCAAGTAGAGTTACAAAGGTGGTTAACCGCTCGTCTTCTTCTTCAACCAAAAGTCCTTTACGCATTGTTCCGTCTTGCATGGCCGTTCGATATGCCATTGTGGTCGAACAAACTTCGAGGGGTGATGCCTTATGATATAAGGAACAAGGTAGCAACAAAGGGTGGGTGGGGATAAAGAGAGATAGGGGTGGCCCAAAACCCCTACGTGGCACAATGGACAACACTAGTTTGTAGGAACTCCACCATTGGCTTATTTGTATTCAAGCTCACGAGCTCTTAATTAGGTCATCCATTGCTTTTCTATTGGCATTCCATTAAAATGGATGGGGTACTACTATTTATGCATCACCATTTATGGTTTTAATACCAAAGGCTTGTTCTTCACTTCTACTACAAGTACTATATTTGATGGTTCTTGAAATTACACCTAGATACAAATATATCATTTTCACTTTCTAAACCACAAGAAATAATTGATAAAATCATTCATCATTTAAATTTATAATTACAATAAACAAGATGACTATTGATATATTAAATGTATCATTCCAATTCAATTACAAGATCACCAATAATTAGCAAACCTTACAAGAATCTTGTACCCTATAAAAAAAAAAAAAAATGACATATGTAACAAGTTGGAAGGTTTGGTGAGCTTGGGCTTTGACCCTTGAAGGAGAAAAGGTAGACAAGGGTGAAAAACTGGTGCTCACATTAACCACAGTTAAAGGTAATTATATAAAAGGAGACATTAACTTTTTTTTAAATACGAAGGTTAGATTCTTTAACCCTAAGGGTTAGTGAACCCTAACCACAGATAAAGGGAGTTAAAAGACATGTTAATTTTTTTCTAAAAACCAAGGTTCGATTCTTTAACCCTAAAGGTTAGTTGATCTTAACCATAGTTAAATAGAGTTAAAAGGGGATATGTTAAATTTTTAGAAACCAAGTTTAGATGCTTTATCCTAAGGGTTAGTGAACCTTAACCATGATTAAAAAAGGAGCTAAAAGACACGTTAAATTTCATTTTCTAAAGACCAAGGTTAGATGTTTAAACCCGGGTGAGTTAATCTTAACCCCAATTAGAGGGAGTTAAAAAGGGACACATTAATTTTTTCTAATTTGTTTCTAAAAAACAAGGTTAGATGCTTTAACCCTAATGATTAATGAATCTTAACTACAATTAAAAGGAGTTAAAAGGAGACACGTTAATTTTTTTCTTTTAAAAACCAAGGTTAGATGCTTTAACCCTAAGGGTTAGGTATCTTAACCACAGTTAAAGGGAGTTAAAAGGGGACACCTTAATTTTTTTTAAACCAAGGTTAGATACTTTATCCATAAGGGTGTGAATATTAATCATAGTTAAAGGGAGTTAAAATGGGACAAATTAGCTAGCTAACCATAGTTGAAGGGCAGTGAATGCTTTGTGAGGTTATGAAATATCTTAAGGGCATAATAATCATTTGATTAACAATAACAAACGGAAGGCTAACGAAACTAAGGGTTGAGGTTGTATGTCTAACAGTTGCAAAATCCATGAGTTAATTTGCAAAATCTTACATAAAACAGAATATTTGCAAAGTAGGTGCATAGCAGCTGATATGCAAAAACCCCTTTAATTAATTGATAAGGGCCCGTTTGGTTTGGAATATTGCAATCAGAACAGATTATAGCATAAGCGTTGTCATGAATAAGAGTTGTCCTAAATAAACGTTGTCACGAATAATCATGTTTGGATACCTCCCTATCTATAATCGATTATTTGTATATAATCGATTATGTCCAAAATAAACATGTTTGGTTCATCCTGAAACATAAATCTGATTATTGTTCTGAAATTCGAAAAGGTTTAATACAAATAATATAATTTCTTCTTCTCCAAAATATAACTAGTGATATAAGAACAAAATATAGTGATAATGTTAAACATGCAACATTCTTTTATCCAAAAATAATAATAATAAATAGGCTTCTAGTGTAATACATAATTTTCATTGATATATACATTCCACATTACTTCAGTGAGGTTAGCCCTAAAAGGTCCCATCTTTGGTTGTTGGTGTTGATGTACTTGTTCATCGACATTCGAAGTACTTCCACGAGATGATGCGCCAGTGTCAACTACCAAATCGTTTACTTCATACTCTTGAAATAAATCATCTCTCTGAGCCTCTTTCCAAATGAAGTTGTGGAGAACACAAGAAACAACTACAATATCTCTTTGTTTAAGATAGGGGTACGGAGCCATACACTTAATATAGGAAATCGCACTTTCAATACGCCAAAGCAACGCTCTATTACATTCCTTAATGGGGAATGTGCATGATTAAATAGCTCTAATTGGCAGCAGTTGGACCACTACCACCTCTATAATCCTGCAAATAATAGTGCGTTCCTCGATGAGGTGTAAGAAAACCTGTCATATTAGGATAGCCAACATCAACAACATAATATTTTCTTGCAATAAAATTTATAATTAATTTAGAAAAGAACAATATATACATCTCTAATGTTCTCTTTTAAAAGAAAATTATTACCTGAAGGGGCATGCGGAAATTTCATTCTATTGTTGTGAACTACATCTAATAAAATTCTTGAATCATTTGTAGTTCCCTCACACCCAAAAAGAACATATGTAAAGAACATATCAAAGGAACAAGCGGCCATTACATTCTGTGTAATAATTCCCTTCCTTCCACAGTAAGGAATTTGTTTTTCGGATGGGACTATTACTTCAATATGTGTTCTGTCAATTGCGCCTATACAATTCTAAGTGAAATGCCAAAATTTGTTATATTTTACCTATAAAAAAATAGTATATTAATAAAATACAATCAAAGTGTCTTCCACAAACCAAGTTTGATACTTTAAATTGTTCAAGATTTGAGGTGAAACAGAATTAAATGATGGAGTTATTATTTCACGAAAGAATTTAATTATTGCCTTTAAGACTTTATGAAAATGTCGATTGATTGTCTCTCCAAAATGTTGGAAACGTTCTTACATTAGTCGATTTATTTCATTGTGTCTAATAGTTAAAACAAATATGGCTATCTGTTCTTCAACAGACATGCTTCTTGTATCTTTCAATCATCCTTTTTTCTTGAGTGTTGAACATAATCTTAAAAATATTGTTTTATCCATCCGAAACAATTTGTAACACCTAACTGGGTGCCCATCAAGCACTTCACGTGAGAAGCCATATCCTGATAGGATTGAATCTCTGCATGAGATTTTAGACATGTATAGTGAATGATACTGATGCAAACACATAGCTACAGTTAAATTGATGAGTAATTCTTCCTAGTCGTCATTCATATTACCTATTCAATTTTAAAGCAACATATAATTGAACAAGATAAACAAGTAACATAGACAATAAAAATAAAAATAAAACATGTTCCATATCCAAGTAGTATAGCCAAATCAAAAAAAATGTTTCACACCCAAGTAGCATAGCAAAAAAAAAAAGTCCACATTGGCCTAACAATATCCATGTTCAAATAAAAGAAGAAAATGCTAGAAATAAATATAATTTTTTAAACAACAATAACCATAACACTTTCATCAATCTAAAAGTGCTCCAATGACTCCAACCATGTTAAACGATATTCCGGCCTCATGTTTATAAAGGCTTCCCTCCAATGTCTGTTGCCTAATATGATCCCTAAACAATTTAAGTAATTGAAACATTTTCTTTCCTTTTAAACTCTGATTAATTTGGTAAGTTTTCTTAATAAATGACTTTTAATTAATTGGATAATTTTTCTTTCCCCATATGATTAAATGGACCATATTCTATATATTCGAGCAATAGTCCCCTCGTCATTCGAGGAGGGGACTATTCCTCATCGCTCTCACATAGCCGACTCTTCAACTCCCATTAACTCGAGTTAGTTTTTTTTGACCCCTTAGTAAAAAAAAGATTATTTTATTTTTCTAAAAACAAAGGGTAGATGGGGGAACCCTAAGGGTGGATGAATCTTAACCATAGTTAAATAGGGTTAGAAGGGGGACACATGACAAGAAAATAGGAGTCTAGATGCCCCTCCTCTCGTCACCGACCCACAAGAGGTGATTATTTTCCATTCTATTGGCTTAAATTATTTATTAGTTGGTTCTTTACTAATTGAGAAGATTTTCTTTCCTTTAATAACATTTTTAACTTATTTTATTTCCTTTAATAAGATTTTCTTTCAGTTAATCCAAATGAATCCTGAAGATTTGCTTAGATTTCAGATTTTCTTGCATTTAGTGAAATTAATTCCTCCCTTGTTGGCCTATATAACCCCTATATGTGGGATAAATATCAGGTTAGAGTGACTAATAGAACATGTATTCAATTCGAGACATGTTAGGAGATAATGGAGATGTTCCCCATTGGCAAGGAAAGTTGGAATTACAGGTCTATGGGCTTAGGTCACTGTTTACGACAGTTCATATGGTTGTCAATATTAGGTAAACTTTAATCTCTCTCTCTCTCTCTCTCTCTCTCCCTCCCTCCCCATGGTTGTCTATACTAGATCAACTCTTCTATATGATCTACTATTGATTTTATTACAAATCTTCATTTGTTTTGGTGGGTGGGTTGTTATTTTGTGTTAAACTTTCTATTTTCTTGTTTCTTTTGCTGCACGTGAGAGAATCCTTTATTAGAAATATTGGTGTGTTACAAAGATGAGAGAACGAAAGAATAAAATTTACATTATCATTTTATTTATTTGAGAACAAATCATAGTTTTTCATTTATGATTCATCCTTACTGGTTATAGACGCTAAGCTCATGTGGTGTATATTGCAGGCATAGGGCATGATGTCGCTCGCTCGCCACCTTCGCCCTTCCCTCAATACTAGAGTGCGGAGAAATATGTGTCATGTAAGAATGTTTTGTCCACTCAGAGTGGCATCAATGAAAGTTAGGTATAAAGGTTTAAGTTAGTCTAAACTTAATGTTGGTGTGCTCGTAGCAGCACCATTTTTGCTTTAAAGTTTGGGGTGTAGTCATCAAACATTGGGGTGCATATATAGAACTATTATTGTAAAGGATTCTATTCTATTTCTGTTGTTTGTTTTTCTTCATCAATAATGTTCCATTACTTTTGAGCTTAAAAAAGCTTAAGAAGGACTTTTTTTTTGCGTTCGAGATATAGCGGGTGGAGAGTATATACAAACTCCCACCCTCTCGGGAATGGATCCAGTACCTTCCCCCAAAGTAGGGGATACACTACCACTGGGACAAAGCCCTAGTGTGTAGGAAGAAGGAAATTAAGAAGAAAATAATAAAAATTCTTTTAGTTGAGTACTAGACGGAATCAATTTCCCACTTGAGATAGGATCACAGTCAATTGCAATTGCATTCTAAGCAAATGCAACTGCATATGCGGTTGACTGACGTGGATTGGATGAGAGAAAATGAGTGGAAAATTCAAGTTTTGAATTTTTTTATTTCTCTCAATCAACATCAGCCACATATGCAATTGCATTGGCTTGAATGAGGTCTGGGGTGAAAAGATGAGCTCGGCAGAGCCACAGCATATATATTATCGTATTACCCACATATGAGAGAGTAGCAGGGACTAGTTTCAAAAGTGACATTTTATTTGAACATAAAGTCAACTTTATTTTTTTCCTCTCAATTTTATTCCACAGTGGAATGAAATCCTCTACTGTTGTAACCAGACTCGTCCGGTTACGCCCGAGGTCACCACATGTCCCTTTTGACACCCCTTAACTGTGGTTAAGATTCACCCACCCCTAAGGTTCACCCATCTACCATTGGTTTTTAGAAGAAAAAAAATATAAAATTCTTTTTATCAGTCAAAATAACTAGATCTCTGTAAGAAAAGTGTTCAAAGATACATATGATTTCAGCCCACTTTTGAAGGATTGTCAATCGATGCAACAAACTTCTATATTCTAAAGCCCTTAATGAACCCTAAGAGCCATACTCAGAATTTCATCACTCCAAATGCCTCCATGGGTCGCTTGATTACTATATTTGTTCTTTTTTCGACACCTCAGTCCTCATGATAACGATATGGCCAAAGCAACTGCAGCTCACCTACCACTGTAGAGGAGTATAAATGTCAACTACTTGAAGGTATCTCCCATCAACATTATCAGGTGTAAATATGGAGGACTGAAAGAAAAATGAAATCTGATTTTTCATCATGTTTTTAGAGAAAACATTCAAGTGCAAATTCCTTAGCTAAAGAAGCTTGTAATTCTTCTTCTAGCAAAATTTTCAAAAGCTCAAATGAATTATCAGTTATGTTGAAAGACATTATTAGGACTGATAAATCAGGTTTATTTAACTTTAGATTGTGATGTCTTTTCTTTAGGGGTTTTGGTTTTATGTTCCCCATGTATGTCGTTTCCTTTTATTAAGAGCAGTGATTAGCATACCTGGGAAATGGATTTTACAATCCAAGGTTGGACCTTATTGGTCCATGCCCCTCTCTTAAATACCCACCACAGTTGGTGGGTATTTAAGAGGGGGGCATGGACCAATGAGGTCCAGCCTTGGATTGTAAAATCCATTTCCTAGGTACGTTAACTATTTCCCATTAATAAACCGGTAGGGGTCCACCAAATCCTCCTCCCCCCGCTGGGAGGTGTTTCTTAGAAAAAAAAGGTGTAAATATGGAGAGAAGTGCTCTAGGGATTTATCCAAAGGAAGGTTAGTTGTGATAACCAACAATAGCAATAACGGCTAAAACAAATTTCATTTTGGCTACTTGACATCAGTTATCCTAAAAGAGTCCAGATCCCTCATGCAAATGCCCAAGAGAATCTCTCAGGCATTCACAACAACGCAACATGTGTCCACTGTCCAGGGTTTTTAAGTTTTTTGTTTCTTTCTGCAACCCTAGTTGAGTTAGCATTAAACCTAGGGTTAATGGGACACATGGCACAATGACAAAAATGCCTATCTCTCATAAAGTTGAAATTTAAATAGAAGAATCCTGACTCATCCTAAAAATTTACTACACAAGCCTCTGCAAACCCTTAATAAGTTCCATGTGTATATCTTGATTTTCCATCTGGTGGCATGCAATCCAATCTGTATAAGATTGTCCAAATTAAGGCCGGTAGATTTTATAAAATCAAACATATAGAAGAAATTTTGCGTCCTTAAAAGCATAGACTATTATCGTATAACAAAATCAAGCAATAAACTTGGAACATTACCTTCCCGATCGTCCTGTGTTCTCGTTCAACAGGTTCCATAAATTTCATGTTGTTATAAATAGCCCACGCCTTTGTATGTACAGAAGGAAAAATAACACAATAATCGTTAACTGGAAATCATTAAAAAAAAGTTTAAATGCTGAAGATAACCATGAAAATATAATGAATTATAAGACAGCACATCCAAACTAGTCAAGCGTTTCCCATGTACCGAAACTAGATATAAGTAGTATCTTTGATTTTATTTATTTTTATTAATAATGCACTTTATTAATCAAAGCAAAAAATACAAAGAAGGAAAACAAGCAAAAACACAAAGAGTTTACAAGCTAATGAACTCGAAAACGACAGAGAAGACCACCCACATTCTCCTCCCTCTAGGGAAGCCAAACACTAGAACTCAAAATTCTGAATATCTTGCCTAGAGCAAAGAACCCCCACCCATTCCAAGATGATCAAACGAATACGATCACAAAGCCGGGACACTGTGGACGAAGCCTCTTCAAAAACTCTCATTCCTCTCTTTCCAAATTAGCCAAGAAATAGCCCCTGGAAAGACTCCCCAAATCACCTCCTGAACGCCTTCACCTCTTTCCCAATTCCAATTCTCAAGTAGATTGCTCAAGATCAAGGGAAAAACCCAACCCACTCCCATTCGAGACAAGAAAAAAATCCACACCTTTGTTGCTACCGGACACTGCAATGAAAGATGGTTCACCGACTCTTACACATGGAAACACATAAAACACCTATTGGGCATACTCTAATCACAATGTTGCAATTGATCCACTGTTTGTATTCTATCCAACAAAGTAGTCCATAAGAAGAAAGAGACCCTTGATGGTAATCCTGGATTCCATACTATCCTATGAGGAAAAGACCTACCTTCTAAGGGTAGAAGAGATTGATACAATAGTTTAGCTGAGAACCTCTCTTGGCTATCTTTGCTCCACAACCTGCAATCCCTAACCTCAAGATAAATAGCTAACGATGAGATACGATCCAAGAGTTGGAATAAGTCATCAATCTCCCAATCATTAAGATCCCTCCTCAACCTTGGGCACCGAACCACTCCCGAAGCACTCCTCTTGTACGATTCTTCCACAAGCGCTTCCTTTTCTAAAGCTAGGCCATGCAGGTTCCCAAAGTCATCCATAAGTCATGATGATCCTGACCATATATCCTCCCAGAACCTTATTTTCGTCCCTCTCCCTACCCTGTAACGAAAGAACGGCACCACCAAACCCGCCGTAGCCATAATCCCTTTTCCAAAAACCCAAACAGTGAGGGCCCCAATCCTCCCGAGGAATCCAGCAAGAGTTCTCCCCGTATTTAGCTACAATCATCTCCCACCAAAGACTAGTCCTTTCCTCTCTGAATCTCCTCACTCACTTGCCTAACAAAGCTCTGTTCATTTGAACTAAAACCCTCCCTCCTCCTTGAGTCAACACATCTAAGGCCATGCCACCAAATAATACTTGGCTTTATGCCCTTTCCCATTCCAAAGAAACTCCCTATGCCTCCTTTTTATAATGGTTGCTACTGAATAAGGAATAGTGAGAACAAATAAGTAATAAGTAGGCAAGCTCTGTAATGTGCTCCCAATCAAAGTCAATTTCCCCCATTTGGATAAATAAGAAGACCTCCACCTTGATAATCTTTTTTCAATACGATCGAAAACTGGGTTCCACACTGATTTCAACTTGTAACTGGCTCCAAGAGGCATGCCTAAATAAACTAAAGGAAGAGTACCCACACGACAGTCTAGGCAAACGGCAAGGTGATTCATAATAGGGACCTCCCCTACCTTAATAATTTCAGACTTAGCCAAATTTACACAGAAGCCCAACACCGCCTCAAAACAACGAAGTATACATCTGACATTAAGAAGGTCCCTTCTTGAAGCCCGACCAAAGATAAGGGTATCATCTGCAAACTGCAGATGAGAAATCCTCGATTGCTCTCCAATCCGAAAGCCTTCAAATAGAATCCCTTCTGCTTTAGATATCAATCTACTCAATGCTTCTGAAGCAACCACAAAAAGAAATGGGGATATTGGATCCCCTTACCGCAATCCCCTAGAGCTGGCAAAAAATCCCACCTAGCTACCATTCACCAATACAGAGACGGAGACTGAAGATATACACGCCTTCATCCAAAGCCTCCACTTCAAGCCAAATCCTATCCTTCTCAATACGTAGAGTATGAACTCCCAATTGACATGGTCATACGCCTTTTCCATATCAACCTTGCACAAGATTCTCAGGCTCTTATCACGCACCCTAGAATCAATACATTCATTTGCCACTAAGATCCCATCTTCTACTTGGCACCCACCGACAAACGCACTCTGCTGAGGGGAGATGATGGAAGTCATAACAAATTTAAGACGGGAAGCCTAACACCTTAGAGAGTATCTTTGTGTGGACTACTTACTAGGCTAATGGGCTTAAAGTCTTTGAGCTCCACTACCCCTTCCTTCTTAGGAATCAAAGATAGAAACGTACAATTCATCGCTCCATCAAGGATTCCTGAATTGAAAAATTCCTACATCACTTCCATGAAATCCCTCACCACTATGTCCCAACATCCCCTGAAGAATTCAATAGTAAAACCGTAAGGACCGGGAGCTTTATCCTCCTTCATACCTCTAATAGCACCAAGGACCTCTTCTTCCTCGAACGGAGCCTCAAGGGCCATGCTCTACTCTTGAGACAAAACATCAAAATGAAGTCCATCTAACTTGGGCCGCCACCTTTCCCTCTCCTGGTACAAATCCTTATAATAGGAAATAATATTATCTTCCATCTCGCTCTTCTCTTCTATCCACCTCCCGTCCACCTGCAGTTTGGATATGAAGTTTTTATTTCTATTGAAATTTGTCATTCTATGAAAAAACTTCGTGTTACTGTCCCCCTCTTTGAGCCAACGGGTTCTAGCATTTTGCTTCCAACTTATTTCTTCTAGCTTAAGGGTTGAGATGTATTCCAATTTCTTCTCCTCTCTCTCTCTCACTTCAAACAAGGAGAGGTCTCAAATCTCGGCCAAACCATCCAACTCTTCTATCCCCCATAGTAAACTAGTTAGACTCAGTTGAATGCTTCCAATAACTTCCTTATTCCAAATCTTTAAGCGAGCTTTCAAATTTTTAAGCTTGAAACCAAAGCGAGAGCTCGCTATCCCTCTCACACTAGCTTGGTGCTACACCTCACCAACAATCTCTCTGAACCTTGCATCCTCCAACCACGTATTCTCGAAACGAAAAGGACTTGCCCCCCCCCCCCCCCCCCCACAACCTGACTACAATAAAAGAGGCACATGATCAAAAATAGGACGAGGGAGTGAGGATTGAATATCATCAGGGAAATGACTTTCCCAATCTTGGTCAACAAGGAAACGATCAACATGGCTTGCTATACTATCGTTGCCCAATTGAGACCAAGTGAATTGAGCTCTCCTATTTGGATAATCAATTAATCAATGGCAGTAAATAAATGCTCCAAAGCGCCTCATCTTGGTTATAAACGCATTACCCCTTTCTTTTCCAAGGAATAAAGGATACTATTGAAGTCCCCTCTCGAGTACCACGGCTTACCCTAACGCACGCTAGCATCATCCAATTCGGCCTAGAATTCCACATCTTCTAATCTTCCAACCGGACCATAGATTCTTGTGAACACCCACGAAAAATCGTCCCCAATCAACCGGCATAATATGGATATCGAGTATGCACCTACCTTTGACTCCAACACTTCCACACTGGTCTTATCCCACATAAG
Source organism: Tetracentron sinense (assembly GCA_015143295.1). Classification (NCBI taxonomy): domain Eukaryota; kingdom Viridiplantae; phylum Streptophyta; class Magnoliopsida; order Trochodendrales; family Trochodendraceae; genus Tetracentron; species Tetracentron sinense. Next base: position 31,425,403 of record CM026562.1, read on the forward strand.
TAGGATACCCCCCGACGCTACCCACGAAGGGAGCTCAATCCAACCTGGACATTGATTACCCCACATGTCCTTAAGATGATACTCCTTAGTGCTTGATAATTTAGATTCCTGAATACAAATGATTGACGGCTTCTTGGAGCTAATAAACCTTTTGACAGCCACCCTCTTCTCCATTTGTCCCAAACCCCTGATGTTCCAAGAAATTAGGGAAAGGCCTATCATCTAAACATATGACGGTCCCTAACTGACATCGGGCTTACTGACTCCCCTCTTGGTCTGACTTTGTCGTAATTTACAGTGCTTACTAATCTCCTTGCCTCTATCACCGAGGCCCCTCTACTGCTCCCCTTCTTTTTAATTGTAGGCCGGCCCCTACCACCCTTCTTCCCACCTTCTACTTGTAAGCACCCAATTTTTACACCCCATCGTTAACCATGATTAATGGCCCTAACCATGGTTAACCTGCCCTAGGCTTACCCAAGGTCCAACCCTGACCTCAACCTGGGCCTTACCCTAGAGCCCTAAATCGTAGCTAGTCCTAACCTAGCCCTAGCCTTAGCCCTAGGCCTAGTCCTAGAACTAGCTAACCCTAGGCTTAATCCTAGAGCTTGCTTTAACCCTAAGTTTAACCCTAGTCAAATCCTAGGTCAAACCCTAGTCTAACCCTAGGTCCAACCCCTAAACCCATTATCTAAACTATTTCCAAGCCCATTGGCCTATTTAAAACCTAAGCCCACTACCCTTTCTCTTTCTCTATCTCTACACCCTAGTAACCCTCTATCATCTAGTCTAACATACCTATGACCAACTCACCAACTCTCTTGTCTTTTCCCCATGTCTCACCCTCTCTTAAAAGAGGAGTTTTTTCCATGGACCTCAGAGTGTCTTTGGCGAAGCCAAAAAGGGCTTGTCTAGGGGTACCATAGAATAGGGGACAAGTGGTGGAAAAGTCAAAATCATGGGGCCCATGATTTTGACTTCTCCACACATAATAAGACATATGGCGATAAGTGTGTGAGAATAAGGGGAGAGATAATCCGAGGCCATTTTTATGCCAACTGTTGCACAATGTATGGAACCCCAAGACCAGTTTTTGGCTTCGCCAGAGACAATCCGAGGCCTTTTTCCATGTGATTCAAAAAAAAACCTTTTTAATCTTATCATTTTAGAGAAGAAGAGAGTTCTCACCCCATGGGCCCACTCACAATCGAACCATGCACCCAAATGTTCCCTCTCCCATGATGCTTACACTTCACACCTGCCCTAGTACCACCCTACCTCAAGGTTTGCTCCCAAAACTTCCATTTTGGTGAAGAGAGAAAAGCTCTTCTAAAGAAGGTGCAAACCCTACCCTTTCTTAACCTCCCTCTAATTGACAACACACAAACCTAGTCACCTAAGTCTTACAACCCTACACCCTAACCCTTGGCCAACCTCTCATCCAATAAGAAAAACCTATGGCCTTGTCTTCATCTTCCCTTCTTTCTATAAAGAAGAGGTTCCCCATTCAAAGAAACAAGACAACCGAATCCACCATCCCTCTCTCTCTCTCTCTCTCTACCGTAAAAGAAAGAAGAACGAGAGGGAATTCTCTTCTCCCATCTCTCCCACTCACATGCCCCTATTTCCTCCACCACATTTCTATTCGGTCCTCCCCCTCACACCCACTATAATGGAGGGAAAGAGAAAGCTTTCCTCAAATATTAAAATAAATTTAATTTCTATTCTGCCCCACCTGTGGCCCCAGAACAGCGCATGTGTAGCTACCGTGAAGCTCTCTGCACGTCCAGCCCAGATCAAAGGTAGCTTGTTGCCTCCACTACCAATGCCCGTCCCTCTCCACATCTCCTTCCCAGTGGTAGGTAAGCCCTCTGTCCCATTCTTTTGTTCATTTACAATTTATGTTTAGATTTGTTAGATAATATTCTAAGTTTTGATAATTTTAGATTAGTTCTAGCTAGATAAAATGCTGTTTTTTTAAAATATTAGATTAGTTTAAATGTTAGATTAGTTTCAAATCTGAGTTCATTAGGTAGATTAGTCATTTTTTGATAGTTTTAAAATCCCTTTTAGATTATGAAATTTGATGGTTAGGCTCATGATTAGACTTAGATGAAAATTTTGAAATCTGTTATTTCAATCTATCTTTTTAGTTAGTTTATTTAGCTAAACTTAAGAACCTCATTCTAGTTTTATGTTTAGAATTGGTTCCTAGTTTTGTTTTAAATAGATACAGTTCTTACTTTAGTAGTCTAGATTTTAGGTTCTCCTAGTATTTAGATTAGATAAAAATCTGCATTCCAGTTAGTAGGTTAGTATTAAGTTTGTTAGTAAAGTCACTAATTAGAATATATAATATGTTAGCAAACCCATAGTTAATTCCGTTAGTATCAAGATGTGCAAATAGGTTTAGTTGGTTAGATTTCTTTAGGTTAGCTCTAAGCGACCTCTAGTTTAGTTTAACTTAAAAAGAATGTGATTCATTTAGTTTAGTTTGAAATTGTATTTTAGTTTAGTTCCAACTAGTTTAGAACTTGACTTCTAGGTTAGTTCCTTAAGCACTCTTTTGGATAAATCTGGTTTTGGTTAGACTAAATCTTTTTTTGTAGTTAACATAGATTTGAGTTAATTAGTATCTAGGTTTGGTCTAGCTTAGTTAACTTTTTAGATTAGTGATAGTCTCCTCTTAGTATAAATCATTTTTGTCTTATTTTTCTAGGTTAGTTTTTAATTGTATAAGTCTTGTTAATCCTGGTTAATTAAAACTTTTCTTTAGAGTAATCTCCAAATAAATTTTAGAATCATTCAAGGATAAATTAATCGTAGGTTAGACTAAACTACTATTCATAAAATTCAAAAAAATAGAAAAACATTCAAAAATACCAAAAACAATATAAAATTCAAAAAGCCAAAGCCACTCCGGTACACACCATCTAACCACAGTTACAGCCTTAACCATGATTAGCTTGACCCTAGGCCCCCAGGCCCAATCCTTAGCCTCCGGCCTCAGCCCTATGCCTCCAAGCTCAGCCCTAGGCCTCCGGGCCCATACCCAAGCCTCCTGGCTCAACCCTAGGCCTCCAGGCCCAATCCTTAGCCTCCGGGCCCACCCTTAACCTCCGGGGTTTAAACCCTAGCCATTCTCTAATGCACTTGACCCCCTCAGTCAATCAACCCTAGCCCCCAGGCTAACCCTAAGTCACCTCGATGCACACACACACACTCCCCTTAACCCCGACACGGGTTCATGTGTCAAAACTAAGCTCGGTCTGATCTCACCCCGGTGAATAGGTAGGCAACCCAACTCGGGTTCGATCCAAGTTTAAGATTTTCCATTTCTTGGATTAGCATCACTCTAAATACTTAGGCATTTTATTAATTTCAATTTAATTTGGTTTAAACCTAGGGAGTAGCTAACTGTCTTAGACAGGGTTCCTAGGGTGCCTAAAACCTTCCCCAAGACTTAATCGAACCCCTTACCCTAACTCTAATCGAGACCTCTAACCTTAATCTAAACCCGAGACCCATTCCTCAAAATAAATAGGTGTTGACTCTTAGTCAAACTAGTGAATAAAATCCATGCTCACACTACCATTTGGAATAAACTCCTCGCCTCTAGTTCATGCCCTTCCGTCGATACTCCCAAAGTCTCACTCACAACCTTCATTTGATTTGCCACCCATTCTGATACTTCTTATTGACTCATTAGAGGTAACAAGTTTTACTTATTACTTTGGTTTTGATCTTCTGCCCTCATAATATGCTCTGAAGCTATTGGCTCCACACCTCTAACCACTTCCACATTATTACCTTCATCTTGCTGCACCAACCAGGTTAGAGGAGAAATTACTTGCCTCTCGCCATTAGACCCCTGCATCGAATGGGAAACTGGCACAGCTACCAGCGCTAGTGACCCTAAAACCCCACCATGACCAAAATGGGACTTTGGACCCATTACATTTCTTAAACCTGCTTAAATCCCATGACATACAAGGCATACAACACGACTCTCCAAAAATGATGATAATAAATTTTCGATATATAAAACTCAAACCATCTTTCTCAAGTATATGGTCAACATAATCATAACCCACCGTAAAAAAAAAAAATAGTCTGAGAAGTAACACCATCTAAAAGTCTATTACAATTCTCTTCTAATGACTCAAAAGTAAAAGCCTACAGATAAGGTCACCTATCTGACTCTCGCTCTCCCTCAACCAGAGGATCGCCTTCCTCCTTTATGCCGTAAGCTTCCTCCACCCAAGGCTCACCTACAAACTCGGGCTCCATACCTGCCAAGACAAAAGTCTGGCTGAGTACAAAAGCACTCGGTGTATATAAGATCCAACCAACAACATAGTATACCTGCACTTAGTTAGAGTCATAACCAATAGCATAATAACATAATCAGAGTGCGGAAGACCATGTGCTCATATACATCATATCATCACCTTAACTCGTATACTTGTGAGAACCTTAGACTTAGGAGACAACATACTTATGAGATGCTTATGCTTATGAGACCACGTGCTTGTGAGATGCTTATGCTTATGCACTTATTCAGATCCCACATTAGGCTTATTCAGTCTGTCAGGCGTATGCAATGCTTCCGCTTATGAGTTCTTGAGCAGCTTATTCAGAACATGCACTTATTCAGATCCCTCATTGGGCTTATATGGTCTGTCAGACTTATGCAATGTTATGCTTGTGGTCCACATGTGTGACTTGTGAGACTTTTATCTTAACATGCAAATGATTTTGTGCATGAGTGTCGTAATTAACATTCAAATCGGTCAACGCTTAAATTCTGATCTCCCACCATGGAAACTCCACTATACTGTCTCATACCAAATAGTTAGAGAATTCCCGGTTTGAAAGACTTTCCTCTAAGTATTTGTTTACCCGAATATCAATTACCATGCAAAATAATTAGGCATAATTTAACAAACAATCACATACAACTACCTTATCATGATTCTCAACATAATTCATAATCAATTTCCAATAATTCCATAATATCATATTAATATTTATCATCTCAAGCATTTCAACAAACACATTGGATACATAATTTATTAATATATTACATTTTCCCATTTCTAACATTTCACTATACCATAATTCATCCATACAACCCAAACACAATCCACATCCATACATTCATCTCATCCTCCATAGTAACCTTAAAACCATTGAAATAGAACTTCTATTTATAACCTAGGGGATTAAAACCCTCATTTCCACAGCTTTTAAAAAAATCTGGGCGCGACTGCGATCGGTCACACTTACCTTGCAATCGATCACACTTTAGTGCGATCTATCACACCTGAGAGTGATTTATTGCGAAATACACAGAGAGCTTCTATAATGATTCCATTGAGTGCGATCAATCGCACCTTACCAACGATCAATCGTAGCTAGCAAGTTTCAGCTATTCCTCAGCAGCAACAGCACCAGCACTCTGTCTTCTTTAGCATCAACCCAACAACATTCTTATTTTACTTTAAAACATTTAAGTAAATGTTCTTAACTTTCATTTACCTTAAGTTTTAAATTAAAATAAGAAAGTACCCTCCATTTAGATTCAATAAAAAATACTAGAAAATCTAAATCCTTATAAATCAAAATCTCATTTTCCAGTTTTAGGCTAAAAACTAAAATTCTCGTTCGTCGTAGGATTTTCGAAAGTCGATTTACCACTATATGCTTAATAATAAAATCACATACCTTTATTTAACCTATAAACATCCATTTCCCGGGAAAAATCATCTCAAAATTCAACAATTTATGTCTTTTGCTAAAACCAACCCCTTCTAGAATTTTTGACATTCCTGCACTTAGTCATTTTAAATTTTTACTTAAGATCATTAAGGAACAAGGCATCACATATATTAAAACTCATCTCTAACCATTTAAACCCTTATTAATCGAATTGAAGACATGAATGAAAACTTTGGGTCTCTACATCCTCCCCCCTTAAGAGAATTTCATCCTCGAAATTTACGTACCTTAGTCGAATAAGTGAGGATACTTTTCACAGACTTCAGGGCTCAGAGCATTCTAGTACAGATGATCTGATCCCCTAGCCACCACCATCTGCCCAACTAGGCCCTGATTTGATTGGCTTTGGGCAACTGGAGACCCTAAAACAGCTCCCTTGATGACATGACGAAGTTCACTAGGCGTTGGGACTCTTGATTGCTTCTCTCCCTTCGAAGGGGAGATTACTAGTTCAGAGAAGACCAACGGAGTGTATTGATTTATTTCCAAATTCTCCGAACCAACATCCCAAAACCGACCACCCAAGAAATCGTCAATAGAGGGATAAGGTTCAAATCTCTAATCATTATCAGTCCCCCTCCCTTCTCCTTGGTTATCGAGGCGCTACTCCTACCACTCTCCCTTTCCTTTCTCCCACCTGGAAGAGGGGTGACTAATCCACTACCCTCCTCTACGATTAGCCGATTACGTCGGATATGATCGGGCTCCTCCTCTAAGACTCGACTTGCTTCTTCCCTTCTCTTACTTTGGACGTCCTTGAAGCTCTGATCTCCTCCCCTTGCATCTAATGCAACAAGAACACAAGAGAGAGGCTATGTACCCTTATCCAATTGAGACGAGAAGCCCTCCCCCTCTAATCGAGGTCCCCTGATTCCTCCGGACTCCAGTCCCTCCTAGTCCTCCTAGGCTTCAACTAAGTAATCGTTGGGCCCAAATCCCATAAATGTGCTATCAAGAACGTAATCTGAGCCCTCCTGAATCACCTCGGCTTCCTCAACTCGGGCCATGGGCTCCAACCCCATGCTAACAATTTTTGGACTGGTACAATTCTCTGACCCTAACAAAAATGGCCTACAAGGGCTTCCACCCCCAAACAAAGGCCCAACCAAGTTGGGATCCAGCTGGCCTAGCCTCAAAGCCTCCACTCCTTTGAACTCTTCCCCCGAGCTGACATTACTGGTTTTAGAGATTTCTTTAGGCTTTCTTCCTTCCAGAGTTGATTTCTTGTCCCATCGTACCCGATGTCTTCTGCAGGTTCTTTTCTGGTTCCTGTTCATAAACCAACCCCTACCACCACCTCCACTTTCCTTTCTGATGCTACGGCCTACTGCTTTCTCTGCCAATGAGCTTCTATCTTCCTACAGAACTCCTGCCCTAGCACGATTTTCTAATCCCCCCCTGACAACCCTTCTGGGGTTCCTTCACGCCCTTATCATTTTTCGCCCAAGAAATTTCTTCCTCTGCCCCCAACTCCACCGATGCGCCCCCACCTGGCAGCTTTTTACTGGGTTCCCCCTGATCCACCTGTGCAGCAATCTCTCTGGCCCAAACCCCACGCAAGTTTGAATTTGCCTCTTTTGTCCCCTGTCGGAAAGACCCCACTTCGCCGAGCTTCCTACCTCCTCCTCCGATAGCACCGAAAGGACAATCCAGTGTGACCTACCCCTGTCAAGGATGATCAAGACTCAGGGTATGGACGCCCTCGAGGCTGAGACAATATTAATCTGAGCTTCCCGGAGATCCGTAAGGGAGGAAGTGCTCCCATCAATGCTCCTGAACCCTCCACAAGCCTCCCCTATCCAATACATGATTTTCTGTTTCCAAAGATGAAGGGGGAGACCATTAATCCTAATCCAGAAGGACTCACAGAAAATCGATTCGGGTAACGAGTTTGATTCAATTCACCACCTGTGCATATACAATAATCCTTCTCCTGGAATTGACCAAGGAGCCCCCTGCACACAAGTCCAACGCCGAAGACAAGTTCTTCAAAACTATAAGACCCTTACGATCTCCATATAGGATTAGTTTTGGCTGATCCTCACTTGGAAGCAGCGCACAAATAACCTTCTTTATTGAAGACTAGCTGGAAATGAGCTGAGAAGAAGAGACTACAAGGGCCCTATCCCACCAGCCCTTGAGAAAGGACTCACCTAATCCTCCAGGGGGAGAGGGAGCATGGGAAGTTGCCAGCGACCTACAGGCAACGCTGGATAGTCCTCCACTAAAATGTTCCATGGCACCTTAGGTCTACCCACCTTAAGATTCGGCGGAGCAATGTATTTCAGCGCCATCAAAACTCACTCCCAACAGAATCCCGGCTTAGCCTTGGGAAAAATGACCCACTTCCTTCCTCCCTCCCCCACCCCCCCTCCCACCATGGAAATGGCCATTAACAAGACAAATGAACCACTAGAATTCCTCATCCTTTCCAATACGAGGGCTGTAGACGGGTATTGACATCTCTCCACCCTATACTTATCATTTGGAATCCTTACACAATCGCCAAAAAATCTTAGGAGCCACCAAAAACCTCGGTCTCCCAGCTACACATCCACCGAGGGCCCCCTCCCTCGTTCAACTATCTTCACCACCAAACCAGTCCTGCCCTCCTCACTTGAGAACTCGAACGTCTTCGATTCAATGGTGATTACCTTCTTCCTCAATTAAAATGGTGGAAAGCTTACCTTCTTCAACATCCTCTTTTGTTTCTCTCTAGACAATCATCACTCTTAACTAAATCTTAGGAAATGCTACAGGAATATTGAAGATATTATAGATTTTCTGCAACAAATATTTGCATGAAACATAACATGAATCTATTAGAATTTGTGGTCACACATGATCACGGGGTTTGATTTTTCAAAATCCTGGATTGATCTTCCAGTTTGATTGAAGTATTTTGGTAAGAGTCCGATCATGCGGTGGTGATCATTAAGGTACACCGGACTCGGTACACCCTAGACACGCACTAGTGTGTCATTATTTGAGGGCATAATCACCTTTAATTGTGTGGACCCAGAATCCCTGATGAGTAAGATTCTAAGACCCTATAAACAGAGTGAAGTCCCAACTCTCACTTCTCAAGAGAAGAAAAACTTCTCTCGTAAGAGACTAAAGAGCTCCCCATCTAGCACAGAGGAGGAGAGTGTTGAAGACCCCTCATGGAGGATCTTCAAATACTTACAATCTTGTCAGGTAAGTGGTTTACTTATATGTTGTTTCTATACAAAGTCGGATGATCCGAGATTAAAGTGGTCGTTGTGGAATCGGCCAACATGTGGTATCAGAGTCTTGTTGATCAGCTTATGTATAGAAATTGTTTTATTGAGCTGTTCGGAGCTCAAATAAGCCTAATTTTGGGTTGTTTTTCAATTAAAACTAAGTGATCTTATTCTCTATTTTTGAGAACTATTAGTTACAAGAGTTCTGCTTGGGGAAGAAGATGATGACATCATCTTCACCTTTCACCTCCACCTACCAAGATGTACTAACTCCTAATACATGCAGGTTGGCTGTTACTGCCACATGGTAGTGACACATGCTAAAGGAAGCTCCTTGTTGGAAGCATCTTGCTGCAAGCCTTAATCAGGCATGCAATTATGGTCATAGACCATTAAATGATTTTCCATTTTTCCGTGACCTTATTTGGAATTTTTTATGTGAACATTGTTCGTGGACTTATCCGTAAGGCTTGTTCACGGCCTTGTCCGTGAACTCGGTCCGCGAGATTTAATCTTTCCATGAGATTTGTGGACTTATCCGTGGAACTTGTCCGCAATACTTGCTTGACATGCTTGTGGACTTGTCCATGAGACTTGTTCACGACTTTGTCCATGAAGCTTGTCCGTGAACTCGGTCCACGAGATTCGTAGTTTTCCATGGACCTTATTTGTATGCGGACTATTGTCTGTGATGTTCTATCCGTGGGTATTAGCTTGTATGTGGGCCTTTATCCGTGGATCTCTTGTTTTCCCCATGGCGAAATGTTTGTCCACAAACGGAATGTTCTATCCGCAAAACCCTGTTTGTGAAATGAAGTTTCCAATGGACCAATTGTCCACGGAACCTTGTCTGTGGCATTGTTTTGTCTATTGAAGTTAATTTATGTTTTCCAGAAACTCTTCAGTTTTCTAGTTTACTATTACTATTGTTAGCTGTTTTTGGGAAGTTGTATTTCAATCAATGAATTTGTGAGTCTCCATGTAATAGTATTGTGAGCACGGGATTTTGCGGTCCGCCCACATAAAAGCAAAGATTGGCTTTTAGAGTCGCCACCTATTCATTCTTAGAGATAGGTCCCGGGTAAGCAATTGTTTGGATAAGGCAAAAGGTCTATCAAAGATTAGGGTAAGTGGTTCGATTAAGCCTTGAGGAAGGTGTTAGGCACCCCAAGACCCCCATTTAAGAAATGGTTACCTACTCCCTATAGTTAAGCCAAGTTTAATCTCAAAATTAATTAAATGCTTAAGTGCTTAATGAAATGTTAATCCAAAAAAAAGCAAAGCAAGCTAGACTAGGGGTTGTCTAGACTGGGGTCGAATCCGAGTTGGATTGCCTACGTACTCACATAGGGGTGAGATCAGACCGAGCGTAGTTCTGGCACATGAGCCCGTGCCAAGGCTAGGGGTGTGTGTGTGTGCAAGGTGGTCAAGGGTCTAGCCCGGAGGCTAGGTTTGACTGACCGAGTTGGTCAAGTGCAAAGTAGAGTCTAACCGCAGTTAGAAAAGTGTTAACCATGGTTAGAGGGCCCAACCATGGTTAAGAAAGCAAGCAAGCAAGCAAGATTGATGTTTTTTGGTGTTTTGCATTTTTATGGATTTTTAGGGATTTTTCCATATTTTTTGTGGGGTTAAGTAGTGCTTAACCATGGTTAAATGTTAACCGGGGGTCATTTTAACCATGGTTAAGGGTCAAGGTCAGTCAAGGATGGGCCCAAAGGGTATGGCAGGGCCTGGAGTGGCCTCCTACCAGGTTTGGGCCCTTCACAAAGCCCGAAATCAAGAAATTCCAAAATGGAGGTAATCGGATTACCTCCATTTCAGTAATATTTTAACCAGAGTTTGTGAGTGATTAACTAAGGTTAGGCATCACCCCTGGGTAAAACAAAAGCAAGGTTAGAAAGCTGGGAGTGTCACCTTTCAAATGGTATAGGTCTCAGCCTCTGAATATGCCAGGTGTGGGCCCTACAGGGACTCAAAGTCAGGTAAAAATTAGTCTGTAATGTAGGCATTTGAACTGCCGACACTATGGACAGTATTTTAACCCATGTTTAGGGGTCTGCTAACCATGGTTAGGCATGTCCCCTGAATCTGAAATTTTACAGGGAGTTAGGGGAGGTCAAGAGCTTTCCAACAAGCCTGGGGTGGACCCCAGAGGACTTGGCATGTGGGCCCCACAGGCGCCCGAAGTCAGTACCAAAATAAGCTCATTATGTCGGTAAACCAAATGGGGACAAAGAGTTTTTAGGCTATTTTGAGCATGTCGGTAAACCAAATGGGGACAAAGAGTTTTTAGGCTATTTTGGGCATGTCGGTAAACCAAATGGGGACATTAAGCTTTTAGCCCAATTTTGTGTGGTCGGCAATTATTCTGCCGACCATTAGCAGATTTTTTCAAAAACCGATTTTTGCCCACTGGCTTTGAACCAAAAGGGGTCTAAAGGTTCTCTCATGGCTTGAGGGACCCTCAGACCCTATGGGAGGCTTCCATGCACAATGGGTGAAGTGTTGCACCCGAACTTAGCCTCTAGGGAGTTCCCTACACCTATGGTGAAGGTGGGGGACCCCTATCCTTGGCTGTAGCAACCATACAATTGAAGGGAAAGCAAAAGGGGACCCCTGGATCAGGACCAGGGGTCCCTTACAGTAAGAGCAGCAAAAATGAGGGGTGAGGGATGATCCCTACCCTTGGACGGTCGGTTGAGGTGGAGCCAAGGTGGTGGCGGTGTCCGGGACTGGCCTAGGACGGCCTAATGATACTGAAGGAGGGTTCAAACAAGTTCTAGTTACTGGATGAGCTCGGACAGGGGTTTGATGCAAATGGAAAAGCTTCCATTTTGCATGGGGATGGCTTGGGATTTATAGGAGAGGAAGGAGGACGCCCAAGGGCATTTAGGGTATTTAGGGAAGGTCCAGGGACCAATGGGGGAGGTCCCAAGCCTCTGGTGGTGCTGCAGTGGAGCCTGCACACGCTAAACCTGGAAACACGATAATGTCGGTAATTCAAATGGGGACATTAAGTTTTTAGGCTAAAAACTTAATGTCGGTAATTCAATTGGGGACATTACCGATTTCATGCTATTTCGGGCCAAACCCAAATCCACTTGGGTCAAAAGGGTTGTGGGCAGCCATTTAGGGCAATTCCCGCCCATTTTGGATTTAGGGTTTGTGGGTCCCACCCATGTGCCCCTCATGGGTTGAGGTGGGCCCAAGTGTGGGCCCTAAAGTGTTTGGGCCTTGGTTTTAAGGCTTTTTTTTTGGATGGGTTGTGTAGTGGGCCTTGAACCCATAGGGTTTGTCCTAGGTCTTGGGCTAGGGTTTAGCTAGGGCTAGGTCTAGGGTTTGGTCTAGGGCTCTCCTAGGGTTTGTCCTAGTGTAATGGGCCTTGAGCCCAAAGCTTAGGGGGTGTAAAAATGGGGTGCTTACAAGTATAAGTATGTGATTAAAGTGAAATGAAAAGGTAGAACCATAAAATCAATCCGTGAACAATTGGGCTGAGGTTTCTCAAGAATTTCCTCTGTTTTTTCTGCTTGCTTCTTTGTTTAAAACCAACAACTGGTATCAGAGCAAACCAGGTTCATCTGAGGGTCGAAAATGGCTACCTTTGGAGCAACAGCATCTGTTCCTATTTTCAGTGGTGAAAACTACGATTATTGGAGCATTAAAATGAAGACCTTTTTCCTATCTCAAGATCTATGGGATGTTGTGGAAAAAGGAATGACAATACCAGCAGAAGGAGTCTCGGATTCAACTCAAAGCAAGCAAGAAAGCACCAAGGATGCAAGGGCTTTATTCATCATACAACAGGTAGTCTCTGAATCAATATTTCCAAGATTGATGAGGGCCAATACTTCAAAGGAAGCATGGGAGATTCTGCAGTCAGAATTTCAAGGAAATGCTAAGGTAAAACTCATCAAACTTCAAGGTTTAAGGAGAGAGTTTGAAAATTTGAAAATGAAAGACTCTGAAGAAATAAAAGAGTATTGTTCTAGATTAATAGAAATTGTTAATCAAATGCGTGCTCATGGTGAAGAGGTGACTGGTCAAAGAATGGTTCAAAAGATTTTGATTAGCTTACCCGAGAAGTATGATCATATAGTAGTAGTCATTGAAGAGTCTAAAGACCTGCAAACACTTTCAGTTACTGAATTAATGGGATCTCTCCAAGCCCATGAACAAAGATTGGCTAGAAGGAATGATGGTTCCTTGGAGCATGCATTTCAATCTAAAGTGAATCTGAAAAACAGAAAAGTAAAAGATTACAAAAAGAAGCCTCAAAAGGATTACAAGAATTCTGATCATGTTCAAAAAGAAAGCAAGATGAAAGATAAGATGGGTGAATTTCCTCCCTGTGGTATCTGCAAGAAGACAAACCACTTAGAAAAAAATTGTTATCATGCCGGGAAGCCACAATGTTGGAATTGTAAAAAATTTGGGCACATGGAAAAAGATTGCAGATATAAGAACAATCAGCAAGCAAATTATTCAGAAGAAAAAGAGGAAAATGAGCACTTATTCTTTGCATGTCAAGCACTCACCCAAGAAGATAAACTCTGGTTTATAGACAGTGGATGTAGCAATCATATGGCATCTGATGAAGCTATTTTTTCCAGTTTGGATACTTCTGTTAAAACAAAGGTAAAGATGGGAAATGGTGACCTTGTTGAAGCTAAAGGCAAAGGGACAGTGGCCATCTCGACCAAGAAAGGTACTAAGTTTATCAAAGATGTGTTGTTAGTTCCATCTCTTGATCAAAATTTATTGAGTGTTGGCCAAATGATGGAAAATGGTTACTCCTTAAGTTTTGAAAATAACTTATGCAGAATTTATGACGAGAATAATAAGGTGGAGCTAGCTGAAATAAAAATGGGGAGAAGTAGGAACTTTCCTATTCAGTGGAATTTTCCTAAAGCTATGGTGGCAACTGTGGATGAAACCAGATTGTGGCATCAAAGATTTGGCCACTACAATCTTAATTCACTGAGATTAATGCATCAAAAGGAAATGATAACAGACCTACCTCTCTTAGAAAAGGAGACACCAGTCTGTGAAGGATGCATGGTTGGAAAACAGCATAAACATCCATTTCCATCAGAGAGTAGCTGGAGAGCCAAGGAAAAGCTACAACTAGTCCATACTGATGTATGTGGACCAATGAGGACTTCAACTCACAATCATAGCAGGTATTTCATTCTTTTCATAGATGATTTTACTAGAATGATTTGGGTTTATTTCCTTTGAGAAAAATCTGAAGTCTTTGAAACCTTTAAGAAGTTCAAAATGTTAATTGAAAAACAGTCAGGCTATCAGATTAAAACAATAAGAAGTGATCAAGGCAGTGAGTATAACTCAAGAGAATTTGAAAAATTTTGTGAATCTGAAGGCATAGAACATCTGTGGCATACTCACCTCAACAGAATGGAGTATCTGAGAGAAAAATAGAACTGTAATGGAAATGGCTAGAAGCATGTTGCATGAGAAGAAACTACCCAATGAATTTTGGGGTGAAGCAGTAAACACTGCTGTGTTTCTACTGAATAGATTACCAACTAAAGCTGTGGAGAAACAGACTCCTTATGAAGCTTGGAGTGGAATAAAACCCTCTGCAAGTTTCTTAAGGGTGTTTGGGTGTATATGTTATGTTCATATTCCATCCCAGAAAAGAACCAAGCTAGAGGAGAAAGCTGAAAAGGGTGTATTTGTGGGTTATAGTTCAGTTTCAAAGGGTTTTGAATTTACAATTTGGAAACTAGAAAACTGATTGTTAGCAGAGATGTAAAGTTCAATGAAGATGCATTTTGGGACTGGGAAGCTGAGAAAGTTGTTCAACAAAGTGTTGAGATATCAGTTCAACCATTAACTGCGATGGAAGAAGAAGAAGCTGAAACTGAAGCAAGTAATACTCAACAAACTCACACAGAAAGTCCTAGAGCTACTCGAGTGTTTTCAGATGACAGTGAAGAAGAGTCAACTCCTGAATCACCAATGAGAAGAACAAGACTTCTTAGTGAAATCTATGAGCATTGTAATTATGCTACACTTGAACCAAACAGTTTTGCAGTAGCTTCAAAGGAGGAAGTCTGGCAGAAAGCTATGAGAGAAGAAATCAGAATGATTGAGAAAAATGAAACCTGGGAGTTGGTTTCTTTACCCGTAAATAAAGATGTTATTGGAGTAAAATGGATTTATAAGACTAAACTAAATCCTGATGGCTCTATCTTGAAGCATAAAGCAAGGTTGGTTGTTAAGGGGTATGTGCAGCAACATGGAATAGATTACAATGAAACTTTTGCTCCTGTTGCAAGGATGGACACCATTAGAGCTTTGGTTTCACTTGCTGCTCAAAAAGGTTGGAAAGTTTTGCAATTAGATGTGAAGTCAGCCTTCCTAAATGGGGTGTTGGAAGAAGAGGTCTTTGTGGATCAACCTGAGGGGTTTGAAAAGGAAGAAGGCAAAGTCTATAAACTGAAAAAGGCTTTGTATGGATTAAAACAGGCACCAAGGGCATGGTATGGGAGAATTGATCAATATTTCTCTGAACAAGGCTTCAGGAGGAGCAAAAGTGAGCCTACACTGTACATAAAGTCTCAAGACGGTGGTGATCTAGTCATTGTATCCCTTTATGTAGATGATCTGGTTTTTACAGGAAGTAACATTGAAATGATTGAAAATTTTAAAAGGGACATGATGGCAAGTTTTGAGATGAGTGACTTAGGAAATATGCATTATTTCCTAGGCATGGAAGTGAGTCAAGAGGCTGAGGGAATTTTCTGTTCTCAGAGGAAGTACACTGAAGATCTTTTAAGAAGATTCAACATGGCAGGTTGCAAATCAGTGGCTATTCCATTAATTCTGAATGAGAAATTAAAAAAGGATGATGGTGGAAAGAATGTGGATGCATCGATCTATAGAAGTCTTATGGGAAGCTTGTTGTATCTGTGTAATACCAGACCAGATATCCTATATGCCACTAGTTTACTTTCAAGATTTATGCAATGTCCTAGTCAAATTCATCTTGGAACAGCCAAGAGAATTCTGAGGTACCTACAAGGAACTATCAGCTTTGGTATTTGGTATAAGAAAACATCAAATACAAAACTGGTGGGATTTACAGACAGTGATTGGGCAGGTTCATGTGATGATTTAAGGAGCACTTCAGGCTATTGTTTCAGCCTAGGATCTGCTATATTTTCCTGGAGTTCGAGAAAGCAAAGTAATGTGGCACAATCTACTGCTGAAGCCGAGTATGTGGCAGCTGCAGGTTGTGCAAACCAAGCCATTTGGTTGAGAATGATACTTGAAGATATGGGGGAAAACCAATTGGGATCTACTGAAGTTTTCTGTGATAATAAATCAGCTATAGCAATTGCCAAAAATCCTGTCCAGCATTGTAGAACTAAACATATTGCAATCAAATATCATTTCTTGCGTGAAGTAGAATCAAATGGAGAAATTGCATTGAAGTTCTGCAAATCAGAGGAACAACTAGCTGATATATTTACAAAAGCACTCCCTCGAGACAAGTTTCAGTTCTTCAGAACAATGCTTGGAGTTGTTGAAAAACAAATTAAGGAGGAGTATATATTGAAGTTAATTTATGTTTTCCAGAAACTCTTCAGTTTTCTAGTTTACTATTACTATTGTTAGCTGTTTTTGGGAAGTTGTATTTCAATCAATGAATTTGTGAGTCTCCATGTAATAGTATAAGTATGTGATTAAAGTGAAATGAAAAGGTAGAACCATAAAATCAATCCGTGAACAATTGGGTTGAGGTTTCTCAAGAATTTCCTCTATTTTTTCTGCTTGCTTCTTTGTTTAAAACCAACATTGTCCACGGAGAAAATATTTGTCCGTGAACGGGAAGGCTTGTCTGTGGCATCGTTTTGTCCACGGACGGAATACTGTCCGTGAGCCTTTTGGATTGAGTCACAATTCACAAAGACACAAGAAATTCAATGGCAATACAGTAATTAACATAAAATGTTAGTGGTGTTTAAATATAACACAAAGAAAAGTGAACGTTGACATCTTTGAATATCTTCATGAGTGAAGTCATGCATGACATCACCCATTAATTCCCATGCAAGGAAATACTAACATCACTTTCCTTTGAGACTCACTCTCTTTTGCTTGGAGAGAATGTTAATGAAAGCCATGTCTTTCTCTTAATGGAAGACAATTAATACATGTCTTGCTTTTTAATGCAATACCATACAATGATTTAATTTGACATCTTTCATATTATTCCATATGACCCATTTGATTTGAGTTCTTGGGTCAAGTCTACATATTGGGTTTTTGGTTCAAATCATGAATCTTTTCCTACACCCAAGAAATGAGTTCCACATTTTGATATATTTATATGCAGTTTTGTCTAATTGTCCACACTACAGGTTTTGTACGCGGTTTGTGGCTTTGCCGATTCGTATAATGTCTTATATCCGAATCTCCCCATTTATTGGTTTCACACATTCGTACCAACTTAGAAAGCTTCTCATAAAGATGTAGCCTCTTCTATAAATTTTATCAATTTGTACATGTTTATGTACTCCAATTTCATAGAAAGTTTTGAACGCGACTATTATTTCACAGTTTATTGATTGAGCACTTTGACATTGTAAGTTGTGTTATAATATAATACACATTGTTATTGGTCTCAAGGGGTGCACGATGCCAACTGTTCATATTTTGAGATTTGCAGGCTTATCTCCGAGTTTATTTGTTATTGGTTTCAAGTAATTGGTTGTTACTATATCTTTTGTTGCATTTTCCTTCATGGTTTATCACTCTTTCAAATCATATTTTATTGGACTGTCTCTAGTACAATGTTGTGCAGCAGCTCCTAAATTATTATCAAGTGGGTATCCTTGTGCAAAGTCATCCATGTGAATACAAAAAGTATGGTTGCTTCCTTTTAGCTATTGATGATGGTAAACCAGTATGGGATGCAGCTTAATGACTGGTATCGCTGGTAGTCAGTGAATCTAAGGTTCGTAATTTTGAACATATATGTCATAACCATATTGGACCCGAATCTGAAGTCTTGGAATTGAAGTGATTGAGTAGCCGCCAGAGTGGCTTGATCGTGAATAGCTTATAAATGTTCAGTTTCCACTGTTTAATCAATCATGATTGATTTCAATTGTTACATAATAATGATCAAGCCCAAAGGTAGGTCATTATTTTATGCAATGTGAAAGGGTAAGGTGGTTGGTTAGGAAATCGAAATTTCTTTTTGCCTAAAGGTGATTGAATTCTCAAAAATCTAGTATCTATAACTTACTAGTCTTATAGCTATGAATAGTGTTTCGATCATCAATAAGTCCAATAACTTGTATGGCTTTAAGTTGTTTTTGAGTAGTGATCAAGCCTAAAGGTGGATCACTATCTTTTGTGCAATGTGAAAGGATAAGGTGGTTAGTTATGGTATCGAGAAATTGAGGTTTCTTTCTGCCCAAATTTGATTGACTCCTCAAAATTCTGGTATCTATATAACTTACTAGCTTTATATTTGAGACATATGTATCGATCATTAGTAATTCTTGTATGTAAGTGGTAAGATCTCGCTGCCATTATTGGTTATCTGTCAAGCATCGAACCTCTGGAAGGTTTAAATTTTCAGACTGGCAACAACAAGTTGAAGTAATTTCATTAATCTCGATATGACCATGCGAGATATTGAGCAGGCTGAACCCACCAATGAGAGTACAATCGAATAAAAATCCATATATGAAAAGTGGGTAAGATCAAACAGAAATTTTGATAATAATGAAAGACTCTAGCTCTACATTCATCAAAGGTACTTTTTCGAATGTTGAGAATGTCACTGACTTCATTGTTGTAGTACAAGAGTTTGGTTTCTACCAAGGCAAAAAAAGTACTCAATTGACCCAACTGGTAAATTTGAAATATGATGGTTATGAAAATGTGCGAGAGTACATACTAGAAATATCTGAAATGTCGGGCTAGTTCAAGAGGATGGATATGGAGGTGTCTGACGACTTTTTAGTGCGGTTAGCATTTAATTCTCTCCCTCCACAATTTGGGCAATTTAAGTTCACTTGTAATACACAAGGAGAAATGGACTTTGAGTGAATTAAGTGCATTACGTGTTCCGAAGGAAATGAGAATTAGAAATAGTGGGTCAAAAAATGATCATCTGCCAAGTTAAAACAGTTTTCATATAAAGTTCAAGGAAGAAAGTAGCAGAAGAGGTTTTGAAAAATGATGTAGAGAAAAGTCAATCAGGCCCAATCAACAAGCAAAACAAAACAGAGACTAGGGATGTTGTCTCTTACTTCTGTAACAAAATGTGACATATGAAGCAGAATGTCAATGCAAGAGCCAGTTGTAAAGAAGTTATCTTCAAGATCTGTTAGTTTTTATTTCATTGGTTGTCCAAAAGGATCCAAAGGATGTAGATGGTATTGTCTTGCTCATAGTATGAAGCCTACTGAGACTTGAACTATTAAATTTCTTGAGGATGGGCATATCAGTGGGAGTGATAGTCGTATCACTATCCCTATTCCTATTATTCCATATGCAATTGTTAGTCCACCTATTGTTGATGGCACTGGTTCAAATGGTTAGATCACAATCGATTAAGTATCGACCCTTGTTGATACTATAGTTATACTGTTGAATGCCTTTCAGGAGATTTCACAGAGAGAGAAGGTTTGCTTTTCCAAATTGCATATATAGTATCTTGGCACAAAAGTGATGTTGATATAAGCTTGAATAATGATCCAACTTTGTTTGAGCAGGTAGTAGCTAATATTGATTCACGTCAATGGATTGATGCTATAAATATTTTGGAGTACCAAAGAAATTCAAGGTGAAGAAATTAATATATGATTTGAAACAAACTTCTCAACAGTGGTGCACGAAATGTAATGAAGTAATTACATGTTTTGGTTGAAGTAAAAAGGTTTGAATGAATGCAGATATCTGACAGCCAGTAGGAGCAAGTTTGTGTTTTCGCTTCTCTATGTTAATGATATATTGCTTGCCAGTAGTGTTTTGACTATGTTAACTAAACTCAAACAGTTTTTGTCGAAGCAGTTTGAGATGAGACTTGGGCACAATATCTTTTGTTCACAGAATTGAGATCCACTACGATAGATCTCATGGTCTTCTTGGATTGTCTCAGAGAGTGACTTTGAACAAAAAGAGATGGAAAACATCTCTTATGCATTAGCAGAAGAAAGCTTGATGTATGCTCAAGTTAGTATTCGTCCAGGCCTACAGTATAATTGGTTTGTTAGATAGATATCAAAGTAATTCTAGTATGAATTACTGAAGGCAATTAAGAAAGTAATTTTGTATTTTTAGGGGATTAAAGATTATAAACTCACATACAGAAGATCCGTTTATATGAGATGGCAGGATATTCTGATTCAAACTGAGCTAGTTACCTTGACAATCAGTAGTTCACCTTTGGATTGAGGTACCCAAAGCTTGGGCTAGATGTGATTGGGCATCACAGTTGGTAAACTCTCATGTCAGATGTGAAGGGCGACAAGTCTTAGTCGCATGACGGTAATAGTCGTAAAAACATCTGAACAACACTCATGAATTAATGTGTGAAGCAAGGAAGGACCTATTATGGATAAGCATGAGTTGATCATCATAAGGTTTCATGTTGGTTCCATGCTACACAAATTAGGCCTATGCAGTGACTTGGAGAGAAGATATTGTCAATAGATGTGACCATGGAAGGTCATATATTGATGTGATAATGCAATGCCGCCATGATCCGATGTTGATAGTATTTTTCTAAGCAAGTTGTAGGATGTTGCGCAATCTTATGGGAAGATGGCCTTTTCTAAAAGAGTGGTCACTCGTCGAGTCTTCTAAAATGTCTTCATCCGGGAGAGTGTCTTTTTAAAGTAAAATATTTTTACATAAATAAGTCACCATGATCTTTGTATGACCAAGTGGAAGAATGTTAGAATTTGTGGTCACACATGATCACGGGGTTTGATTTATCAAAACCCCAGATTGAGATCTTCCCATTTGATTGAAGCATGCCGGTAAGAGTCTGATCATGCGGTGGTAATCATTAAGGTACACCGGATTCGGTACACCCTAGACACGCACTAGCATGTCATTATTTGAGGGCATAATCACCCTTAATTGTGTGGACCCAGAATCCTTGATGGGTAGGATTCTGGGATCTTGTAAATAAAGTGAGGTCCCAACTCTCACTTCTCAATAGAAGAAAAACTTCTATCTCGTAAGAGTTAGAAGAGCTCCCCATCTAGCACAGAGGAGGAGAAAGTTGAAGATCCCTCATAGAGGATCTTCAAATACTTACAATCTTGTTAGGTAATTGGTTTACTTATGTTGTTTTCTATACAAAGCCAGATGATCCGAGATTAAAGTGATCATTGTGGAATTGGCCAACAGAATCTGGTAAGTTTCAAGTTCCGTTTCTCTATGTATCCAAATTTCAGCACTTACATAATGCAGAACTCACATAATACTTCCAACAGGGATGGGCACCTAAACTTGAGAAAATTAGAGACAATTACAAAGTCACTACTTCTACAGGTCACTCAAAAAAATACTATAGCAGAAGCCAGGGCTGTTGGCCTGTGGCTATATGAAGAGACAAAACTTATGGAATCAAAGTGGAGAGTGACTGTCATGTTCCCAACCAGATGATACAGTCAGTGCAGCCTTTCTGGAGCCTTTGATAATGGCAGAAAGAAATTGAGGAGCTGCTAATCATCCTTGGAGCAGAAATTCAGCACACTTAGTAGGAGAACAATTTTCTTGCAGATAGCCAGACGAATTGGGGTTGTGGGTTCCCAGGAAACTATGTTTTATTAATATAAGTAAGCTCCAAACAAAGCTAGGATTACGGTGCTTGCCAATAAATTAGGTCTCCTTAATACAAGGTTACATAATGTATCATCTTGGGTTCTAATTTTTTCAATGTTTGTCTTGTTCCAGTTCCTACATATGCAAATTGCAAAGTTCCAATTTCATGTTGGTTGCTTGTATAACAGCTCTCGGGGGTTAAGGTTTAATATACCCCCTGCAAGTGTTACTGTTTTCCTTGGGAAAAAGAATCAGAGAGTCGTCGAAAAGATCACATGCACGGTAATCAAACATACACAAGATACCAACTTTGAACCTGGATGCACGTAAATTTCAGGAAAACCATAGTGGAATGCCAGAACCTGGCCACATATGCTGGTCTTCTGATCCAGTTTAGTCCATACACTGACTTCTCAGATTTAAAGACTCAAGGTTCAATGACTGATCTGACAAGAACAAAATGACTGAAGAAATTTTCTTTGGCTGACCTCTGAGCAAATCATATTATAGAAAATCCAAATCCGAGTCTAACCAAGACAGAGGCTATACTACAGCTGAAGCATCATCTCAACAAACATCATATCCTTCGATAAAAGAAACAAAAATACTCGAAAATCAACAACCAATAGATATAACAATATTTTGCAATCTCTTCAACACCCACTGCATTTTAATTCTATCCCTGAAATTTTAGCATGGCACCCTCACCATAAATTCCATATGAGCATTTCTTTGTTACTGCCTTATTCTAACTTTTAGGGACAGCACTATGAATCATGTTCTGCCATCTAGTCTTATTAAGAGCCATATCTTTCGCTAGAGCATGCGTTATCAAATCTTTTCTAACCCACATACTCTTTGGCCTTCCCTTTGTCATTTTAGAGTCTTGCACCGACTCATTACTCATTGGTGTTGCTGTCGCTGGTCCTTAGTTGAAGGTATCTAAATTCTAAACCATCTCAATCAACTTTCCTTTATTTTAAAACCTATTGGAGCTACTCCAAGATTTCTTCAAATGCACTCATTTATGACCACCTTTCCTAGTCTTACTGCTCATCCATCTCAACATCTTCATCTCGGCTATACCCATTCTATGAATGTGTAATTTCTTGGTCACCCAACATTCTACATATGACGATCACATAATATTCCAAAAGCACACTTCCACTTTAGCCACCCAACTCTAATTTTCGGGAGGCTTCTCTCGATCACTCCATCCTTATGAATAATCAAGACAAGATTCCGGAGTTGATCATATATATATATATATACTTGATGGTTCTTGAAATTACATGTAGATACAGTTATATCATTTATCACTTTCTAAACTATAAGCAATAATTTATAAAATCATTGATCATGCAAATTTATAGTCATAGTAAACAAGATGACTATTGATATATTAACTGTATCCTTCTGATTCAATTACAAGATCACCAGTAATTAACAAACCTTACAAGAATCTTATACCGTAGAAAGGAAAATGCCATTTGTAGCAAGATGGGAGGTTTGGGAGAGGGAGCGAGTAGCAGGCTTGAAGGTTTGGGTTACTAATGTGAGACTATTAGTTACAAAGGAATTTTCAAAGCAAAGGAAAACCTCCCAATACAACCAAGGTTCAAGTCTCCCTTATACCTATATAAAAGGGGTTTGTATATTTCTATAAGATACTTAAACTAATATTCTTCAAAATGTGATTTAATTTATGAAATTGATTTTGATAGATCATGAATCCACATTAATTAATTGGAAAGATATTTTCACTCTAAAACCGTGTGATTAATTAAATATATTCCCTCTTATTCAACATTTAACTAATTGGTCAGCGTTTTAGATAAATAACTTTTAATTGGTTGGAAAGCTTTTCTTTATTTTATGAAAATCAATATATTCATAAGAGATTTTTTCCCTTTGAAAACATTTTAAATAAATGAATATATTTCTTTCCTTTTAAACTCTGATTAATTTGGTAAGTTTTCTCAATAAATAACTTTTAATTAATTGGAAAGATTTTCTTTCCCCACTGAATAAATGGACTATATTCTAATCACTTAAAACATCTATTAGTTGGTTCAATTTCGTAGATAGATATCTTTTTATTAATTGGGAAGATTTTCTTTCCTTTAATAAACTTCTTAACTGATTAAATACATTCTCTTTCCTTTTCAAATTTGAATAATTTGGTAAGTTTCCTTAATAAACAGCTTTGACTAATTAGAAAGAATTTTTTCATTTCAAAATATATAAAGTTAATAAAATATATTCTCTTCTCTAAAAATCTTGATTAATTAGGTAAAGATTTCCATGTAGATATCTTTCATTTAAAAGGTATTTTAATTAATTGAGTATTCTATTTTTAAAAATAAAAATTAATCGATTGGGAAAAGGATAGTATATTTTTATATTATCTCCAACACCAGATTAGTTGGACAACTTACTTTCAGGTAATCCAAATGAATCATGAAGATTTGTTTAGATTTCATACTATCTTGCATTTATTGAAATTAATCCTCCTCTTTTGGCCTATATAACCCCTATATGTGGAATAGATATCAGCTTAGAGTGACTGATAGAACATGAATCCAATTGAAGGCATGTTCGGAGATAATGGAGTTGTTCCCCATTGGCAAGGAAAGTTAGAATTACAAGTCTATGGGCTTAGGTCACTGTTTACGACAGTTCACATGGTTGTTTATACTAGGTAACCTCTCTCTCTCTCTCTGGTTGTCTATACTAGATCAACTCTTCTATATGATCTATGTTGATTTTATTATAAATCATCATTTGTTTTGGTGGATGGGTTCTTATTTTTTGTTAAACCCCTGTTTCTTGTTACTTTTGTTGCATGTGAGAGAATCCTTTATTATAAATATTGGTGTGTGAGAGAGAAGAGAGAAAGAAAGAGTAAAATTTACTCATTTTATGATTCATGGTTATGACATCTGGTTTTATTAGATTTTTTTTATGTTACTACATAAATATATTATCCTTGCTACATAGTACATACATAGATGCTAAGCTCATGTGGTGTATATTGCAGGAATAGGGCATGATGTCGCTCGCTCGCCACCTTCGCCCTTCCCTCTCCCTTTCCTCAATACTGGATTGTGGAAAAGGATTCCTTGTAAGGATCTAGTCACCCATAGCAATATAAACTAGAAACTAGTCATAAACTATGAATCTCAGTCCGTAACACTGTAAAGATGTCAAAAGGTTTCCTTGAAGAGTAAAATCTAGACACAAGCTATTTTTTCATCAGCTAAATGACTTGATCTCTGTAAGAAGAGTGTTCGAAGATACATATGATATCAGCCAACTTTGAAGGATTGCAAGTCAATGCAACGTTCTATGCTCTATTGCCCTTAATGAACCCTGAGAGCCAAACTCAGAATTTAATCACTCCAAATCTCTCCATGTGTTTGCTTGCTTACTATATTATTTGGTCACAAGGAATTTTTTCCGACTCCTCAGACCTCATGCGATCGGGCCAAAGAAACTGCAGCTCACAAGGAGCATAAATGTTAGTTGTGATACCAACAATAGCAATAACAGCTAAAACAAATTTCATTTTTGGCTTTCTTTTTTTTTTTCTATTTCTTTTTTTCTTTTTTCTTTTTTTTTTTTTTTGGGGGGGGGGGGGGGGGGTGGTACTTGACATCAGTAAACCTAAATGAGTCCAGATCCCTCATGTAAATGCCCAAGAGAATCTCTCAGGCATTCACAAAAGCGCAACACGTGTCCAGGGATTTAAAATTTTTTTCCTTTGTAGCATTAAACCTAATGGGACACATGGTGCAACGACATAAATGCCCTGAGAGAATCTCTCGGGAATTTGCATAAAAGGATCCTCACTCATCCTGAAAAACCACTACACAAGCCTCTGCAAAACCTTAATAAGTTCCATGTGTATATCTTGATTTTCCATCCAGTGGCAATCCAATCTGTATTTAGATTGTCCATACATTGGCAATGTTACACACATTTAAAATTAAGGTCCAGTAGATTTATAAAATCAAACATATAGAAGACTTTTTTTGTCCTTAAAAGCATAGACTATTATCGTAAAACAAAAGCAATAAACTTGGAACATTACCTTCCCGGTCATCCTAAACCCCTAAGTTCTCGTTCAACAGGTTCCATAAAGTTCTTGTTGATATAAATAGTCCACATCTTTGTATGTACAGAAGAAAAAGTAACATTAAGATCATTAACTGGAAATTATTTTAAAAAAGTTTAAATGCTGAAAATAACTATGAAAATATAATGAATTATAAGACAGCGCATCCAAACTAGTCAAGCGCTTTCCATGTACCAGATATAAGCAGTATTTCTGATTGCATGAAACATAACATGAATCTAGTAAGTTTCAGGTTCCTTTTCTCTATATATCCAAATTCCAGCACTTATATAATGCAGCACTCACATAATACTTCCAACAGGGATGGACATGAGAAAATTAGAGACAATTACAAAGTCACTACTTCTACAGGTCACTCAAAAAAATACTATAGCAGAAGCCAGGGCTGTTGGCCTGTGGCTATATGAAGAGACAAAACTTATGGAATCAAAGTGGAGAATGACTGTCATGTTCCCAACCCGATGATATAGTCAGTGCAGCCTTTCTGGAGCCTTTGACAATAGCATAAAGAAATTGAGGAGCTGCTAATCATCCTTGGAGCAGAAATTCAGCACATTTAGTAGAAGACCAATTTTCTTGCAGATAGCCAGGCGTATTGGGTTGTGGGTTCCCAGGAAACCATGTTTTTAATAATATAAGTAAGCTCCCGACAAAGCTAGGATTACGATACTTGCCAATAAATTAGGCCTCCTTGATATAAGGTTACATATTGTATCAGCTTTGGTTCTTTTTTTTTTATATATGTTTGGTTCTAGTATAAGGAAACCATGTTTTTGTTAATATAAGTAAGCTCCCAACAAAGCTAGGATTACGGCCGGTTCTTACAGTTCTCTCTAAAAACGATTATTTGCTCCAAATGGTTTGGGGGGGGGGGTGTCCTTGAGAATTGTTGAGCAGTCCAGTTCCTAGTTTTATTGGTTCAACCAACCTGTCCATTCAGTTCTTACAACACTGGTCAAGACCAAGATTTTTAGTTCTAAGAACACAATTGAGCAATCCCTATTTAATACGAAATTTATTATCCCTTAAAATTTGGATATTTATTGACCTACAATTTGAGCAACGAAAAGCATAGAGCGAGATAGTGGGTGGCAATCCAACACGATAACAGCTTTTGGTATAGCAAAAGAAAAGGGTGTTCCTCGTGCTTCCAAAACGATAAGTAGCCTAACACTTGGTGATGAAACAAGCATCTAATCCATTTGATTGCTTATGAAAAGGAATAGTTTTTGTTGTTTTACTTTTCTACAACAAAAGAAGAGAGGGATGAGACTAGAAATTTAAAAAAAAGAAAACGATTTCTAATTGAAAGAGAGAAAGCACCTTCAACTGAGTAATCTAATGGGTGTAATCTGTCCAGATACAATGCAACCAGGTCCTGCCGCTTCCAATTAAGCTTCTGCTGCGAACCCTCTTCAAATTGGATCGGCGTGCTGCAAAATCATCAATTAAAACACTAAACAATAAGAATCATGAACACATAGAGAGAGAGAGAGATTATGGATAAGATTCGAATAGGCATACCTTCATGATAGCAAGAGCATAATTGGAATTAGGGTTTTGGGGAGACCGAGAACGGGGATTGGTGGATTTTTGGGACTGGTTTCCCAAACAGGGATGTCCTCCATGGAACGTCCTTTTGCAGTGCTGCTCTTTTGGGGGTGGTGATGGACATTTGACATTGAGAGAGAGAGAGAGAGATGTTATTTCTTTAATGAAATTAAATTTAGCCTTCATCCCAATAAGGGACACACTTCTGCCATATGAGCTCAAACAAAGTATAACTGTATATATATGGTAGACGAATGGACCAACCAGTCCAAGTGTCCAACCCAATCCACAGACCTCAAACTTCAACCCTAACCCATGAAAATGGCAATGGATTGACGTCTGATCATAAAATGATTGGTAATTGCCACCCCTGACCACAATACCTCAAGCCTTTCTATGCGGAAAGCTGCTCATGGAGTCCGGTTTGTTTGCAGTTCTAAACCTTGTGATTGAGAAGAACTGGAACAAAGAAGGCTGTGGTATTGTTAAAAAACAACAAAAAACAATACTTCTTCCCTTAGGAGAAGAAAATAAATTAATTGAAAACATTCACAAGCATTCATATTCAACAGCACATCTTTATCTACATATATCGATACATTGCTTAAGTTACACTATTCGGCATTTCTTGATAATGCCAATACTCTGACCAGAATGAGATAGAAAAGATTATCACCCAAAATGGATAGAATAAAACATTCTTCCATCCCTCCAACTGGTAGATAGGTAGTTGCCCTACCCTAATTAATCAATTAACCCCAACCATATCGTCTCCCCCAGCCTGTGCGGCAACAGCTTCCAGTCTCTTCCACGTCAGTACCCGATGCTCTTCTAACTCTTTGGCCCTCGCCTCTCTCTCTAGGTACTGACTCTGGCACTCTTCAAACAGCTCATTGTCCATCTCCAGGAACATCTTCCGCACATTGGCAGTCAGCCCATGAACTGCTTGATTCCAGTGGTTCTGTATGTTTTTCTCCAGTGCCTCGAAGATGATTGGGAAAATCACGTTGCGGTTTTGGCCAATCAAGCTGACAATGTGGTCGTTATTCCACAAGAAGAGGGCACGTTCTGCAATCTGTCATGCAGCTTTACGTTAGCATTCACTTTGAAAGAGATCAAAATTCATATAGAAGGAAAACATATATACTACACTCTGATTTTGCAACTGAATAGTTTACTACCCTATTAAGTTTGCACTGCTACCCCCCAAAAAGAAAAAGTTTGAAAAGCAGGTAAGAGGATTAGAATACACTATATAGTGTACTACAAGCAGTACAATCCCAGAAACAAACTAAGTTGTTCTAATCAAAGGAATTTCCTTCCAGACCATAATACACAACGTATTAAAATTGCAGCACCAATAACTAATAGAACCTCAGGCATTTCCTTGGGTAAACTTCCTTGATCACTGATAACAATTTAAGCGCAATTCTAGCAGCACACTCACGTAAGCGCGTGCCAAGTAATGCATTGACTCCAAGTCTATATATATATATAATCACCAAGTCGGGAGTTCAGGAATTATCGGCAAGAGTATTTCATATGTAAGATAATTATTTGCGAATTTTTCAAAAAGTTGTGAATATTTCATGAATTAAACATTCAACGAAAAAGTTGCGAACTATTTGTGACTTTTTGAAAAAAAATCGGAGAACTTTGTGTGTGTGTTAGGTTCACAGGATATGTTCAACAAAGACTAATGGTGGCACCTATGAGAATGAGTGAATTGGTGAAAGATTATGACTCTAAAAGGGAGGGGAAGAGTAATAATGATATGAATGGAGATGCTGAGGAAATAATTGTTACAAAGGCTTTGAAAAAATTAAGGCTTCTGATAGGATGGAATGACAAATAAGATTCGTATTGTCAACCCAAATCATTAGGGATAAGGCATCAATAATGATGGTGATGAGAACTAGCATTAGCACACTATGTGGCACACTATGTGGCACACTAATTACACGAGCATGGTGTTAGCTTCCAAAAATAAAAATCATGGAAATAAAAATCACCAAAACCGATACGAAACGGACGATATGTATAGGTATATCAATAGTCACCTTTACGATATTTATACTGATACGAAACGGGCAATAAGTATCGTTTATTAGTTATTTATATTTTAATTCTGTGTAATTGTAATTGTGTTCGCTACTTTGTTTTTGAGTTGTTCTAATTACTTTATATTTGATCCCTATAACTCATTTAACTTTTTAAAAAATTTTAATTTGATTTTTTTATTTTTCTCTTTAAAAACATTATATGTATTGTCCGAAACTGATACCGAAACCAATACATATAGGTTTCGATTGGGAATGATACATCCCCCAAAATTGTATTTTTAATCCTTGGTTAGCATTGCTCACAATTTAATCAACAAGAAAATA
This sequence comes from Tetracentron sinense, assembly GCA_015143295.1. Classification (NCBI taxonomy): domain Eukaryota; kingdom Viridiplantae; phylum Streptophyta; class Magnoliopsida; order Trochodendrales; family Trochodendraceae; genus Tetracentron; species Tetracentron sinense. The sequence goes on from CM026562.1 coordinate 31,455,306, forward strand.
TCACAGATGAGTGACAAACATCACACATTTACGAGGGCATACATATATAGTAACAAAGTTCTCGAATAATTCCCGAGTTGTTCCCGAACTACTCATTTTTTAAGGGGTAACGTTTAAAAAGACTTTTTTTTCCCGAACTAACGAATAATTCCCAATCTGACAAATTATTCGTAAATAATTCCCAAACGAACGAATTATTCTGAACTTATGCCGAATTTATTCCGAATGAAGATTTCTCACAAATTGTTTGTTCGTGCTTATTCGGAATCCTAAAATAAGAATGAGGCCAAAATGGCTTCCTATTTGCAATAGAATTATTACTAAATACCTGAGGCTTATTTCACACTGAGAAATATTCATTTGACTGAAGTCACCAACTGATAGAAGAATGAGAAAACTCTATTTGAGTAGGTGATTTTAGGGTTTTGATTATATTCAATTGAATTAAGAGAAAAAAATGATTTTGCATACTGATTAGTCAATTGAATTTCAACTGAACTGAGAGTAAATATGATTTGTGCTATTTATACTGAGTTATTTCTATATTTTGCTAAATAACTATGTTATGCCAAATAAATACACTCATATATTGCTTTTCTGATTTTATCTATTCAAGTTATTATTTTTCTCATTTCTATACATTTTTAAATTGCTTATATAATCTAATTTGCAGATACAAACATGTAATCTAGATTATTTTTTTCTCTTAAATAACATAAATCTTGCTTAAACCTTATGTAATTTTTTTCTTGAGTTTATGAGTTGACATAATGCTTGTGTTTTAGGAATTGCTATAAATGTCTAACATAGTAAGAGATGTCAATACATCCAGATTGGTAGATAAATTAGTTGATATCACACTCTTATTTTTTATAATTCTTAATTTTTATTTTTCTGAATTTGCCGATTTTTTCTTTTTTTTTTCAAATTTAACCCCTACCGAATAATTCCCGAATCCGAACTTTGTTACTATGATACGTATACACAAAATGGTATAATTCCAAAGTTTTACCTTGCTAGAAATTTAAGCATCACAAATCATTACAACAGCCAGCTTCAAAAAAATAAGTACCCAAGATCAAAAGACAGTCTTGCACATTATTGGAAAAAAAAACACGAAATGTTTGACAAGAAACTAGACATAATTTTCCAAATGCACAACTGAAACTCATTGGAGATTCAACAAATCTCAAAAAAGAATAAAATTTCATCTACCAACGGGACATGAGCAGGACAGTTAGAATATTGAGAAGGCCGGAACAGGGGAATGAGTGTTGTCGTAACTTTTAGGAGACCAATTTGCATTTTAATGATGCAAGGGCATCACCATGTTCAAGGTAAAGCACGTTCGACGAATTAGGGGTTTCCAAATGCAAAACACCCAGCTTACTTCAAAAAATAAGTACACAAGATTAAAAGACAGTCTTGCACATTATTGGAAAAAAATTTAACAAAAAAAAAGACCAAATTGGAACACGAAATGTTTGACAAGAAACTAGACGTAATTTTCCAAATGCACAACAGAAACTCATTCGAGATTCAACAAATCTCACAAAAGCAAACAATTTCATCTACTAACAGAACATGAGCATGACTATTAGAATATTGAGAAGGCCGGAACAGGGGAAGGAGTGTTGTCGTAACTTTTAGGAGACCAATTTGCATGTTTAAGGATGCAAGGGCATCGCCATGTTCAAGGTAAAGCACTCTCAACGAATCAGGGATTGGCGGCCAAGCATAATTACCAAGTACAAGTACAGGTATAATACGACAATGATCCGTTCGGGAAGTACGGTTGTTATACGAGAAAAACACGACAAAAATACGGGAAAATTAAAAAATAATTAATAATTATGAATAAATAAAAATCATAGCATTAACTAATACCAATCATTTAATGCAAAATATGTATTTAACACATAGTAACAAAAAACTGCGTTTTTTTGAAAAAAAAACCGTTTAAAACGCGCATTAATACTCTACCGTAGAAAATGGCGTTTAAACCCTGTTTTTTGAATAAAACACGTATTATAGTTTTAAACTCGTTTAAAACGAATAATACAAAAAAAAAAACACGTTTAAAACGAATAATACAAAAAAAAAAAAAAAAACACGTTTAAAATGAATAATATGAAAAAAAATGGATAAGCTTGAAATTGTTTTTTCGAATGAAGACTATGCAGATATTGATGAAGAGATTGATGAATATAAATGAGTGATTTTATTAATATACGTATTTAGTCTTTTTATTATAATTGATGTTTTAATGAAATTTAATGCATTGATGGAATGAATTGATGTTAAAATGATGTTATGATCTTATTATTGTTGATTATAGTTACTCTTTTTGTATATTATTTCACCAAATTATTAGATATATTAATTAACATCATTACTAATTTTTATAATTATAAATTTTTTCTCCGTTTTTTCTCCAAAGTTTTCCCGTATTTTCCTGAATTTTTCTGTACTTGACCCTTGCCGAATTATTCCCGAACCCCGACTTTGTGACTATGGTTTAACACGGTAAAAAAAGGCAAAAATATGTGTATTGTACGCGCTTAATAAGTAATTCGCGTATTAAATAGGTATTAAACGAAGATACGGGTATAACACATAACACGCCAAAATTACGGAGTTTTAAACGGCGACCCCCCCTAAAAGTATTATACGGGTATAATACAGGTGTTTGGTAACTATGCGGCCAAGAGCTTTCATGGTACTATTAAGGGAGAAAATTTATTTAACCTTAAAAAATACGCATTCTTGGAGGATAATGTGATATTCAGTATTTTAGTTTCTATATGTTAGACATATGTACCCCTTAGTCCCTAGAAGAGTGGGTATTTCTAGAGAGGACAGTGTTTTATATATATGAGGGGTGCTAGCCCTACTCTCAGAGATTTCCTACTCTCAGCTAAAACCAACACATAGTAAAGCAGGGACATATGTTGGTTTTTGATTGAAAGCAAGGACATTGGACAGATGTTTGCTTGTGGCTGAGAGTAGGGTAGCACAGCTCATATATATATATATATATATATATACACACACACACACGTGTGTGTGTGTGTGTGTTTTACATAGTACACACATGAATCATTTTCTCTAACGACTCAGAATCAATTGGGTCTTTTCTCTGCTCCTTCCAGAGCTCCTTCGTTGGGGTCCTCGCTAGAGTGTCTTTGGGCTCTCCTTCTGGATGTGATCTCCTGGTCCATTTGGAAAGAGAGAAATAGGCGTATTTTTTAAGATTGCTCATATCCCAATATAAACTTAAGGCAGTTTTTTTTTTTTTTGGGTTAAAGATTAGGCCTCAATCAAGGTCGACTTTAAGGAGTCAAGGGCCGCAAATCTTCTTGCCTAATTTTGGGATGGTGATTTATGTGCTGGAATGCTTATTTTTAGATTTCTTGTGCTCCGCTTTTTATGTCCATTTTGTTTTGTTACTATTTGGCTTCTCCTACCAATTCACTATTTGTGAATCTGCGCTTCTACATTATTTTTCCTCTCTATTAATAAAATTCGGATTACTTAAAAAAAAATGAATCACATTAATTGTCCCCCGCCCCAGAAACTAAAGGGATATAAGTGTTAGCAAGAGTGTCAATCACCATTAGACCACAGCCTATGTCCACAGAAGGCAAAAGATCATGACAGAAAAATAACTACTCCACAAAACAATGCCATGTATCACATCAGGTCATCAAATTAATTAATTATAGCCTATATTTTATACTACTGTACTTGACAATTCTTTTGAACTGATAATACTGAAGGGGGGTTGCAAATTCCAAGGTGAAGCTAGTGGGCTATATTTATATGTGCAAGAACAGATGGTAGAATCTTCAAGAATCACCTACTGTTTAATACTTTTTTTTAAAAAAAATATCGGTAAAGCAGAGAATATATAATGGAAGACAAAGATAGTTGTCACAAATATGCTAAAAAAAGAGCACAATAGATTACAAGGATGTGAGCCCAGCAGCTGCAAAAAAAGATATATTGCATGAAGCTAGAAAAAATGAGGACAATCAAAGTAAAATGCAGACGAAAGAGAGGACAATCAAAGTAAAATGCAGACGAAAGAGGGCCCTCAACCCATTGCTAGATCACAGATTACTGTTTCAGTAGTTCAAAGGCACAAGCACTACATGTTCTTTCTTTACAAGAAAAAGGAAGACTAAGGGTTCTGAGTGCCTCAAAGAAAACTCAACATAAAACATAAAATGTTTAAAATGAAACACTTCAAGGAAAGAAAAAATGTAAACAAACCAGCAGAAGAAAATAAAATATAAATGAGCAAAACAATGGAAAATTCATGAACTTGTGACCGTCCAAATCCAAATGATTTAGCATAAATGAAAATGCCTAAGGACATATCTTTTGTACAAAAGAAGGAGAAGATCACCAAATGTTCACCTTATAATTAAAAAGGGGTTGAAAAAGAAGTAAAAAAAAAAAATTTTGATCGGTAAAGCAAATATATATATATATAACCAAGAAGAAGAAGCAGTTTACAACGGCGTAAACTAAAAGGGAAAGCCACACAAAAGAAAAGAGGAAAACTGTAAAAAGCTAAACGGCTTCCATCACAAGGAAAGCCTCCCTCACATCTTGACCCACCGAACTTGAGGAGCTCCAACCCACAATCGATTCCCACACCCGGGCTCGGATTCAGAGGAGAGAGGAAGAAGAGTTATCAAATACTCTACCATTCCTCTCCCTCCAAACAGCCCATGACAAAGCGCCAGGCAAACGAGACCAGATGATTTCCTTGGCACCCGCCCATTTCATCAAGTGTCATCCCGATAAGAAGCTCAGAAAGGAGAAGGGGAAGACCCACTCCACACTCATTCGGGCCAAGAACCAAACCCAGAGCCTAAAGACAACCGTACAATACAAGAGCAAATGGTTCACCGTTTCTTCCGCATTCAGACACAAGTAGCACCAATTAGCTAAACTCCACCCTCGCCTCTTCAATTGATTCATAGTAAGAATTTTATTAAGAGCCTCTAACCAGAGGAAGAAAGATACCTTCGTGGGGACCTGGTTAGCCCACACAGTCATATGAGGAAAAAAAACGTGAAGGGGCGAGGTCAAAGGACTGCAAAAGTGATCTCACTGAAAATCGACCGTCGCTCCAAGACCACACCCTACAATCACTACTCTGAGACCTGGGGTAGGAAGAACTCAACCGAGCCAAAAGTCTCTGCATATCGTCGACTTTCCAATCATTCAAAGCTCGACGAAATCTAGGACACCATACTTGGCCACTACCCATACTCTCGACACACTCAGCAATAGACGCCACTTTATTGATAGCCAGAAGGAAAAGAGACCCGAAATCGTCTTTAAGCCTTGACTAACCACTCCAAACATCGTACCAAAACCGGATATCAACCCCATTACCCAACTTAAACCTGATAAACGGATCTAGGGTCAAAGCAACCCCCATAATACCTTTCCAAAGACCCACCCCATGGGAACCTCTCACTCCCCTTGACACCCAGGGAGATAGAAGCTCATATTTAGTCATTATCACTTTCCTCCAGAGACTGTCTCTCTCCTCGCCAAACCCACTTTACCCAAGAGAGCCCTATTCACAGCACTGAGCGAAGCAAGGTTGAGGCCCCCTGCCTCGAGCGGCTTAAAGATTTAAGCTCAATCAACTAGATGGTATTTTTGCTTATCACCCCACTCTTGCCAAGGGAAATTACACTGGAGACGATCAAGAGACAAGGCAATGGAACTAGGAAGAACTAGGGAAGAAAGGTAATAAGTGGGGAGGCCTATAAGAGTACTCTTAATGAGGGTCAACTTACAGCCCTTGGAAATGAGGGAAGACTTCCATCTTGCAAGGCGAGCCAAGAATCTATCAATCACCGGGCCCAGACTGCTTTGGATTTGAATGGGGCCCCCAGCGGAAGCCCGAGATAAGTGGATGGGAGAGCCCCCATCTGACATCCTAGACACGTGGCCAGAAGATCAATATAGGGAATGTCTCCAACAGGAATAATTTCACTCTTACGCAAATTAACTCGGAGACCCAACACTGCCTCAAAACATCTCAGAATGCACCTCAAATTGATGAGTTGCGAACAAGAGACCCCACAAAACACTAGTGTATCATCCGCATACTACAAGTGTGAAATACTAAGTCTCTCCCTCCCCACAAAGAACCCTTCAATCAACTACCCATTTGCACGGACCAACATCCTACTCAAGGCTTTTGATACAATGATGAATAGCGCTGGCGACAAAGGATCTCCCTGCCTTAGTCCCTTGGAACTACGAAAGAAACCTTTGGAACTGCCGTTAAGGAGGATGGAGAAGGAGGCAGAGGAGACACAGGTTTGGATCCACGATCGCCACTTAGACCCAAACCTCATTCTGCTCATCACATAGAGGAGGAACTCCCAGTTGACATTATCGTAAGTTTTTTCCATGTCAATCTTACAAACCAGACCCGGGTTGACAAATTTAAGGCGCTCGTCCACACATTCATTAGCAATAAGAATGTCATCTAATATCTATCTACCCCTCACAAAGGCGCCTTGATGAGGAGAAATGATGGATCCCAGGACACCACGAATACGTGTAGCCAGCACTTTCACTATGATTTTATAGGCACTACTGACCAGGCTAATAAGACGAAAGTCTTTTAGGTCCTGGGCCCCTATCCTCTTCGGGATCGGGGAGAGAAATGTGTTGTTAATAGCCTTATTGAATAACCCTGAATCGAAAAATTCCTGAAAGACTGCTAAGAGATCCTCCCCCACGACGTCCCAACACTCCCTATAAAATTCAATGAAGTAAAGAAAATTAATAACGATTGTTTGCTTGATAAGCAAAGTTGCATAGACACAGACACAAGGGTTGGAGTCGGACCCCCAAAAAAATGATTCGAGGACTCGGGGGATATTTCAATTTTTTGGTGCATTATCAATTGGGATATCTTATGATGTAAATCCAATACTTAGAAATAAGGGTATAGGTTAATGTAAAAGTGTTGCATTCAACACCTATAAACATTCTAAAGGATAAACTAAAACACCTCTCTTTAGTGCATGTTAATTTATGATGTGTAAGAACCAAATAGAGGAAAACAAAATTCAGAAGTGTACAACATCAATCCGAATGTGTCGGAGTCAAGCACGTGTCTAACACGTCACTGGTCAGTGGTCACCCGTATAGAAAATTACGTGCAACATAGTTTACGGTGCTGTCTCAGTCTCACAGGCACCATATGTTACAACCCGAAATTAAAAATCTTCAAATTTAAGTAAATACAATAGCTGCTTTTCTCCCAAGATGATCTATATTTACAGGGTGAATCATTCATGTAATTCCAAGGTGTATCATTTAAACAGTCACCATCCATCTTTACAGAAAATATGAGCTTCATAATGAATAAATAAGCGGCAATATATACAATACAGATTGAATTTGAGAAGTTTTGAATTGGTCCCAAACCTGGAAATGAGAACTATTGAGGCAGCGTCCTATCTGTCTGAAAAGAGGAACCATGCAGCGTTGAAATTCTGCAGACTGTGTTGCCTCCAACACTTCTTCTAGTTCCCCAAGAAAGAGAACCTCCTTCTGACAGTTGGTGACAGGCCAGTACTTCAACAAGCCCCTTATAACAGTATCTGCTAGCTTGTAATCTTTTTCAACAAACTGAGTAATGCAGTAAGACAGCTGCTGATGATACAAAGCAATTGATTTAGGCTTGTGGAGTGGGATAAGAGCCCGAACAAGGAACAACTTATGCTCCTCTTTCATTGGCAGGGCAAATCCATTTATTATACTCCCGAGAATCTCCAGAAGCTCACCAATTCCACTATGTCTCTCTGTCTCAAATATAAAGCGATAAAAAATATTGTTGATGGCATTCCTTATAAATGGGCGGTGCACCATGAATTTCCCATAAATGCGGTGGAGGATAGTCTTTAAATATTCCCGCTCACGGGGATCCTCGGAATCAAACAAATCAAGGAGTTTCAAAACGAATGAATGATCAATATACCGCTTCGCGATCTTAGTGTCGGTATCCGATGACACAATATACCTCAGAAGCAGCTCATACACAATCTGCAAGTGGGGCCACGAAGGCTCCAAATAAGGGTCATCTTCTTCAGGATCAGTGCTCTCAACCCCTGTATTCTCATGGGAAGCTGGGGGCAGGCACCGGAAAATATTTACGGAAATCATCCGTATCAATTCTTCCTGAACAGTTTCAGTCATCTTGCTGGAACCAGATTGAATGAACTCTACAAGCTCGAGAAGGGTCATACGCTTAGTCTCCTTCTCTCGAACTGATTTCAATGTCTCTGAGAAATCAAAAAGAAAGCAGCAAATCTGCAGCTTGCGTAGAAACAAGTTCTGACGATCGGAGACGCCAACATCTTTGAATAAAGGAAGGGTTTCAATGATGCCAGACGGAGGGGCTAGCGCCATTGCAACTCCTCCTAGCTGTTGCTGAGAATTGGCAACAGAGGAAACCCGAGATGCATGGTTAACGGTAACATTAGATGTCGAAACCATTCCAGAATTCGAATATCCCGAAGCACCGTACCCATATAGCGAAGCTTCGCTGGCATCAGATTTCGAGACCTTACGATGCCCACGCTTTATGATTTTGTTGAACATCTCCCTCTAATAAACCCTAACCCTAACCCTAGATTTTTCCACTGTTTATAACCGTGATAACAATAAATGAATCAAAAGGCTCGAAATTGAACGAAGATTGCAAGTAATTGAAGAGCATTTATGAGGGGGAAAACCCTAAATTCTCCAAAAAATTTACTTTTTTTTTGTTTTTGCTCTCTCTAGCTAAGATCTCGATAGAATTGTGAAGAAATCAAAAGAAAATGGATCTCGAAACACGAACCAGAAGAGAGAGAGTAGGGTTCTGGAATCAAATCGTCGAGAAATTCGAGGGGCGAGAGATCGGAATACCGAAACCATCTGCAAGAGATCGCCGGAACGGAACCAAATCGCGATCAACGGAGTTGGTTTCCTACGATCAATACGCGGATTATGAGACAGACAGCTGAAGCACTTGTGAATCATGAAAGGGAATTAGGGATAATCTTTACCCAAAAAAAAACCTAAAAATTAGGGATAATTAAGGAGGGAAGAATATAGAAAGTTAAAAAAAAGAATTTTCATTACAAAAGAACAATTATCAGCTCCTCGAGGCGAGGAGGGGACTATTGCTACTTGCCCTGAAGGCCTGAACTATTTTAAATTTTTTAGACAACCCACAAATTATTCTGGGATATAATAGTTTGGTAATTATGAATACTAGCTGGTGGCACGTGCCATACACGTGAGAGTGAGGGAAATGAGTTAACTACAGTTAATAGGAGTTGAAAGGGACACATGTTAGCCCGCGGGTGCGATTGAACTCGCTAGTGGCACGTGCGATGCAAGTGAGGGAAAGGAGTTAACCACAGTTAATAGGAGTTAAAAGGGACACGTGTTAACCCGTGGGTGCGATTGAACTTTCCCCGAGTTCAATCACGATTGGCTGTAATTCTAAATAGATAGATGAGCAAGGGTCGTTTGGTAATTAAAGTAAAACATTAAATCAAAGGTAAGGGATAGTTTGGGAATTAAAGTAAAACATTAATGTTTTGTTTTTATACGAGGATCGTTTGGGAATTTCAGAAAATTCATCTACGCAAGGCTCTCGTATTATAATAGTAAAGACAAAAACGGTATTTTTTAATAGTACATATTTTCAATAAATACCCCTTCCCAAAACAATTTATGGGTTGTTGATTGTTATTCTCCTTTTTAAAACTAAGGTTAAATCTTTAAATTATGCTATTTTTGGTTGCCAAGAAATAAGTGAAAATATGAAAAAAAAAAAAAAAATTTAATTTTTAATACAATTTTTTGTTGTGTCTTGTTTAATTTTATTTTCTTTTTTTCATGTTTTTACTTATCTTCTTGGTAACCAACAAACATAAGGTAAGGGTTAATGAATTTTAACTATAATTAAAAAAAAACACAGGGTGAGAAAAATGGGAGAGACTCATTTTCCACCCTTGCCACGAAGAGCGGATTATTTTCTCTTTTATAATATTTTTATTTTAAAAAAAAAAGAATAACCATCAAATTGCCTTGGGAATAGGTATTTATGGAATAAATGTGCAGCTAAAAATACTCTTATTTGTGTTCATAATTACTAAACTACCATTTAGCATGACAATTATCGGGTTGCTCAACCGGAGCTCAATATTGATAGTTAATCTCAAAAAATAAATAATTTTTATTATAATCTAGGGAGAAACAATAAGCTTAGGTTGTGTGGTCTTCTTTGCTCTTGAATGTAGCTTTGCCTTGTGGTGTTGTTACCTTAACCAAGAAAAACAAAATAATAGGCTAGGTTGGCCCGGACTGACCCAGAAAAATCTCGTCCATTACATATGTTTAGGCCCTAACTAGGATTGGCCTCAATTTCTTAGACCCATATTAGTGGCTGACTTTTTAAAGCCTTGGCCTGACCTTTTTTTTTCGTAATTCGTTAAAATCCACTGTTTGAATCCAAACACACCACATAGGGAGATTTTCAAATGAGAGAACACGGGGAAGCAAGGCTTGTCCCATTGCTGTGTGCGTCTTTGACCACACTTTCGTTCAGGGTTGGTTCTAAAGGCTTATGATATGCTTTGGAATAGCTCACTCTTGGGTTTACTGTGTTGTATTTATAATAAAGTAACCAATTACAGATAATGTTGTTACAGATAAGGATAAGATAGAATATGAATACAAGAGATTGAATTCGTGAAAAGTCCTTTTTGAGTGGTACTCAAATACTCCCCCTCTTGACTTAAGGCGGTTGAGCCATGAGGTTGTCTTTCAGAATTTGAAACTTTTTCTTGGGAATCCCCTTGGTGAGAATGTCGACTGTTTGATGATGAGTGGACACAAACAAAACATGAAAGTCACCCATGACAACTCGCTTCCTGATGAAATGTTAGTCGATTTCGATATGCTTGCTACGAGCATAGAATATTGGGTTATATCGAGTTGGCTGCCATGTAAGTAGCACTTACATTATCTCAATATAAAGAGATGGTGTGGAGAGAAACAATCCAAGGTCCCGAAGTAAGAATCGAATCCATAGAAGTTCCACTGTCGTGATGGCTAGAGCTCGGTATTCAGCTTCTGCTATATATTGAGATACAGTAGGTTGTTTCTTGACACCCCAATAAACCAAATTTGAACAAAGATAAACACATTAGCCACTAATAGATCTTCGATCATTAGGATTTCCAGCCCAATTAGCATTGGAGAATGCTAAACTTTGGAAGGAAGAGAGTGGGCGGATGAAGAGACTTTGACCCAAGGATCCTTTGATGTACCGTAAGATACATTTGGCCGCCAAGAAATGAACAATCGTGGGCTGATGCATAAATAAGGAAACTTGTTGAATAGCAAAGGCAATGTCCGGTCTAGTGATGATAAGATATTACAATGCAGCAACCATTTGCCTATAAATGAATGGGTCGGCAATGTGGTCTCCTTGCCTAAGGGATAATTGAGAGCCAGTAGCAACATGGGTATGGCAAGGTTTGGCTCCGGTCATTCCAAATTTGTCAAGAAGTGATAATGAATATTTAGTTTGTGTTAAGGAGAGACCAGAATTCTTGAATGAAGCTTCAAACCCAAGGAAGAAATGGAGAGTTCCCAAAGTCCATCTCAAACATACGGCTCAAACGAGAGATAAATGAATGAATCAAAATAGTGGAGGAGCTCCCAGTGAGAATAATATCATCAACATATAATAGTAAGATCATCAATCCTTAGGACAATTTGAAGAGAAACATAGATGAATCCACTTTGCCACAACTAAAACCAAATTTTTGAATATAATTGCTGAACTTTGTAAACCAAGCTCTCGAAACTTGTTTGAGCCCAAACAAAGCTTTGTGAAGCCGGCACACATGAGTGGAGTGATTGTGATCAATGAAGCCTGGGGTTGGGCCATGTAAATTTCCTCCTCCAAATCACCATTGAAGAAGACATTTTTAACATCAAGTTGCCTATTGACCCAACGATGAGTGATGGCCAGTGAGAGAACGATACGAATGGTAGACAATTTCACAATCGGGCTAAATGTTTTAGTGTAATCAATACCAGCTTGTTAAGAGAATCCCTTAGCGATAAGGCGAGCTTTGTATCGCTCAACAATTCGACCATAAGCATATTGTTTGATCCGAAAGATCCATTTGAAACCCACAACATTCATGGAGGGCTTGAAATGAACTAAAGACCATGTCTTGTTGTGAACAAGAGCATTGAATTCTTCAACCATTGTTGATTTACAATGAATGTCTTTAATAGCCTGCATAAAACATGACGGAGGATCTGGAACAGAAGAAAGTCTTGTTGTGAGCGCAAGAGGAAGCAGGTGCCGAGTAGAGAAAAGACCTTTGGGAGGACCAGGTAAGGTTCCATCTTGTGAACGGGTTGTCATTGGATGACAATGAGCAGGAACTATAGGCAAATCAGGTTGAGAAGAGATGTTTAAGTCCATGAACAAAGGAATTTTTGGAGCATCAGTGAGCAATTGGTTGGATAACATGTCGTTGGAGGCAATGGGCGGCATAACAGTGGCAATAGAAGTTGGAGCAGCAGGCTAAGCTAGACACAAGGACGCCACGAATGCACCAAGGGGTGTATGAGATCCATGGTGAAGTGGTGGTCGTGTGTTGCCCAAGGTTTGGACCTTAGAGGGGGGGCGTGAATAGGGTCTATGGCAAATTAAAAATTCTTTCTAATCCCTTAAGCGGAATTTCAATTATACTAATTAAAAGAGAAATTAATTATGCAATTCTACTCAAACAATGTAATGCAATAAAGTAAAGAGTAGGGAGAGAGTTAAGAGAATGCAAACACAAAAACATTGTTCATGAGATTCGGCAATCTCTCTTACGTCTGCGCCTCAAGCTATACCCGCTAGAGGATTCACCACGATTTTTACTAATCGTCAATCTTCTTCCGGGTGAAGATTAAATAATTACAATCCCCTTGCGGATGAGAATCAAACCTTAAGAATCTTCTTACGGGCGAAGATCAAACCTATACAAAGCTCCCCTCTTCAAGGACAAGAATCCATCGATTCTTGATTTCACTCACACTTTATAACAAAGTGGATTACAATCACAATTTGCTCATTTACACGAGCTGGATGATCACTTTCAAACTCTCTAAGAGTCTCTCAAAGAATGGAGTTGAATAGCTCAAACTCAGACTCTTTTGGAATTCTAGGCTTTACTCAATAGATTTGGAAATCTAAGCTTTTGAGTGAAAGATAAAATGATTGGATTGAAAGGAGTTTTTGTTTTAGTTCATAAATCATCCTTATTTATAGCAATTTCAAAGATATAACCATTGGAGAGGCATTGAGAAAGATATGACCGTTGAAAACTAGTCATTACAGACTTTTTTTTGCATCCTGCGTGATTTTGTCGACAAGATTGGGTATGCTCTCTGAATTCGTCGACGAGATGAAGATAAAATTAAAACAGTAGCACTACGGCTGATTTCGTCAACGATATCTGTGGACCTCCATAATTTTGTCGACGAGATTTCTGTTTTCTTCTAAAAATCTCATCTTAATCAGACCTAAATGACGAGAATGAATTCATTGGTCTTTTGGCTCATATTTATAATGTTTTTGGTCTTTCCAAATGATGTCCCAAGGCCTTAGAAAGTTATTCAATTTTGGTATTAGGCTCCTATGGTCAATCTAGGTACGAGCTTTCAATCAACCACACCTTGAGAACTTTTTACATAAGTCCTAAAACACTCTTATTAAAATATAAAATAATTAAACATTTCTAAAAAGTCTTCATCTTTAACTTGATCTTAGATCTAGATTTCATCTTTAATCTTCTTTGACCAAGATGTCTTCTTAGACTTCATGACTTATGTAGATCTTCAAATTGATCCAATTTTGACTTGATGTTGAATCTCTTCATGTATGGTGTCATTTTCATGCATTTTACTTGAATGGCTTGCTAATGCTCTTATACACTGAATTTCACATAAAACTTATGGAGACATTAGTAACACAAATGACATTACATCATTGTATTATCATCAAAATCAATTATGTTATCTAAGGTTAAAAACTTAAAAGGCTAACATCGTGAATTTTTTTGAGGTGAATTTGATTGAGGCCTGGAAATCACTGGCGGATCTGTGGAGCCTAGTGACATAGCTGAAGCAATCTGTGGAGCAGGGACTAAAGCAAAGTTATCATGAGATGAGATCAATGGTAAAGTTACCAATGATAATGTAGGGACAATGGCTTTGGAGTCATTTCTGCACATTAGAGAAAACGAAAAAGATTTTTCATCAAATATAACATCACTAGAGATATAAAAAAATCAGGGATGGGTGTGGCGCCTTTCTTGATAGATTGGAGTTCACCTTGAAGGTGCACATACTGAGCACACGAGGATTGAGCGGAAGTGTTCGCAAGGGCTGTCCAAACAGCTTGAGAAGAAGATAAACCAACCATGTGCATTAACACGCTAGGTGTTAGAGTTGCGTTGATACAACTTAATATGAACTGATCAGTTCACCGCCATTGATGGTAAGCAGGGTTTGGGTGGGCATCAAGAAGGATGGGAGGTGGTAAGATGCTTCCATCAACATACCCATACAGATCTTGAGAAATGAGAATGGTAATTAGTTGGCTGCGCCAGAGCAGAAAATTGGATCCATCAAACTTGATGGATACCATATGGGTAGACGATGACTAATCGATTTTAGAAGGCTGATCAGTTTGGGATGAAGGAGACAACATCAGCTCTGATATATGCTTTGGAATAGCTCAGTTACCCATTCTTGGGTTTACTGTGTTGTATTTATAATAAAGTAACCTATTTCAGATAATGACTGTTACATATAAGGATAAGATAGAATATGATTACAAGAGATTGAACTCGTGAAGAGTCCTGATCAGTGAAGTCCTTATTGAGTGGTACTCTAATAGGTTCCAGTCCCCTGGTGTGTGCTTCAGTTGAGAACCTATGTTAGTATCTGCTCTTTGGTTAGTGGGTTTGAGAACCTAAATTTGGAAACTATACTATCTTTTCTTTGGTTAGTAGGTGCGTTTAAGAACCTAAATTTGAAAACTAGACCAAACGGTGGGCATATCAACCGTCATACAACTTATGAGAATGGATCCCAGAACACCCCCCCCCCCCCCACATGGGGTATTCACACTGCCACTAACGCTATAGAACCACTTCCATATCCAATCTTCGAAATCAGATATTCAGAACTTCATTAGTATATTCATCTTTTCCTCTCTCTTTATCTCTTGCTATGTTGGGAAGTGCTGTACTCCCAGTTATCCTCTCCTTGTGGTGTTCCTGTTGTTCTCTATCAACCATACTAACACTACCAAACAGTCAATTTTACCAAATGTCCCTTAAATAAGGTTTATTTCAACCAGACTACAAACAAAGAGAAACATCTCTCAATATAGATAGGGCTCAACACATGGTCCTCATAGCTCGGTCAGTTGACATACTGCAGGTTTCGACACATCCTACCAATGGATCTCTGTACCACTAAGACACTTGAGATGTGATGGAAATCTGCAATAGTATCTCCCTCTCTGTTATATATTAAAAAGAATACAATGGCAAGAGAGCCATACTCTCCTTTTATCTCCTCATTGCCACATTTTCTCATCTATATTACCAAGTTAATCTTATAAGCACCAAGTAAACTAAGACTGCGCAACCTTGTTCTGATAAAACAGATCGCGCTTTCACACATATATCTTACAAATTATATTTAGTACCCATCACTAGCAGAGATCTAAAGAGGCAAGAGTAGTACACTGTATAGTGGTTGAAGGTACTCACAGCCATTGATGTGGAACTGTATTTTCCATGGTAATTAGTTCCAACCCATCAACATCTTCCTAACTTCCTCCTCAATCTTGTTTTTCGGCACAGAAAATCCCTCCCCTTCGTCAAGGAGAACTCTATAAACTTCCCACTCCCGATCCCCAATCACGTGCCTCCCAATCTCAGCCTGAAAAGGCAACCAGCAATATTTATTTAGGATGAATATGAGAAGGTTTAAACCTTCATGAACACACCAACACCATTTTCAACTCATATAATAGGAAGATCAGAAAGTACCGTAAAGATGCATGTGTTGAGCATCTTAAGAGCGAGGGTGATGTCATAAAAAACGAGAGGGCGGCCCTTTCCAGATAACTCCACAGGGTTTGCAACAAGCAGCTCTGTATCGGGGCCTCGGCTCAACACAACTATTCTGAGAGGACGGAGGAGTTCCATCCGCAGACGCGAGCATAGTGCATTCAGCTTAGTAGCATCAACTATCTTCTTCCCATCTGCTTGCACTATAAACAAGTCCACCTCACAGTTTCCACTCCGGTTTGCAGAGAACCGCCCGTAAGAAATCTGACACAGGAGATAAGGTTTACATGAAGATTAAAGAATAAAATCTGCTCAACTTGGGCAAAGGATGCATCTAGTGTTAAAGAAATAAGCAAGGTTAGTGTCAGAATCAATGGATGGGCCACTGATTGGACCCAATTGGAAGATCCTAACTATTCAATTCTCCTAATAGTTGGGGGAGGAAGCATGAGATTTCATGTCGAGCATTAATACAGCTATTACATGTTTAACATATTAAAAAAAGTCAAATACTCTATATAAGACTTAAAATAGTGAGAAGTATATAAATAATATCAAAAATAGAGAAAGGATACCCACACCTGACCCCTGCAATCTTCCATAAAAAGATCGAGACATCGGCCCCTAATTTATAGTAAAAATAGTTGTTATTACTTACTATTTCTTTCTATATTAATTGTTTAACATACCTGGATGTTGTAATCCTTCAAAGTTCTCATGATGTCGTAGAGGAGACCTTTGTGATCTTGACAAAGGATTTGGACAAGCGTGTGAGCAGGACTAAGGGAGTTGTCTACCGTGACGGATACACTGCTGGAGCTGAGAGACCCACTTGGATGTTTGTCGGGAAGTTCTAAGCTGAATATTTCCTCTGTGATTGCCGAAGGAAGAAATGAGGACCCTTGTGAACATGCAGCAATTTCTGGGCCTGCCAATTCTATCTCACAACTTATCATGCCATCTCCTAAAACAGTTTTCAAATGATTAAACGCATCCTCCTGTCTCTTCTTTGTATGTAGAAGCTCTCTGGTTAAAGATGCACAGAAATAGGAATTTCATTCAGATTAAATTGAACAAGATGCCCATAATTGTATCAATGAAAGGATTATATAGAAGACCTACCAAAACATATATAGCACATTTACATGTGAAAATACTCTATTCGTGAGGATTACAGTTCTGGCTTTGTGCATGACAGAGTCTAACAGATGAAGGCTCCATGGCCAATCAAAGGAGTGCTCATCATTGGAGAGTCTGGCGTGATGACCAAGATTGGCATCTATATCATAGAGCTCTTCATCCTAACCACCGAAAAAAGAAGGTGTTTTATCAGAGTTTAACATTCACGGTGGCCTAGCAATTGACTGGTCTGGATTATGACTGCAAGCCATGTTACTGTCACCAACTTGACAAAGGTGCAACTCTATTCCTCACAAGCAAAGCATTCCCATTCAAACGCCCACCCCCCCCCCCCCACACACACACACAACACACATATAAATACCCGTGAAATATATTCACATGTTCCATAATGCCCATTGTACAAGTCTGACCTTATATCTGATAGAAATACCACCCAGGAAAATTATGATTGCAAATTTTACAACAGTCAGTTCTTTTGCTGAGACTTCTAAAGCTTGGCACTTTGCACTTTGTCATGATAATTTTAGGAAATTTGAGTCACTTTGTCGAGGTACCATTATGAGAATTCAAGTCTTGGATCCTTTTTATGAGATTTGAATTCATTCATTTCGCTGCATTTGAAGTCCTATGGGAATCGGGTAGGTGGCGAAGGGTTTAGGACACCCTCCGCCAAAAGGAAAAAAAAAAAGTCTTATGGGAATTGCAACCCAAGAGATGAAAAGCACGACTGCGCGATACATATAGTTCTCAAAAGAAAATGCATATTTCAAATGACAAAAACTTGCAACTGTTCGACTTTATAAGTCTCAGCAAAAGAACGGACCCTAAGAAACAAAAACAAGTGGAAAAGTAAGAGAAGTTCGAAGATTTAAGTATGGGATGGACTCCTATGAAATTGGAAGATACCATGTTGTATACATGTAAATATCCCTCCAATCGAGCAATCATCCATTTATGCAGACTCTTGATCTGCAGGGTATCCCCTTACATACTACATAGACCATAGTTTAAATATCTCTCAAAGTGCACAATCCTGAATAGGCAACAAATTTTATTTTGAATGTTGCTATCAATTTATTGACATTCCTATATCCCAAAGCAACCAATTAGCTGGATAGAATCACCCAACTGGTATTAATTGTCCTCTTGAAAGAGTGGCAAATGGTATAGCCTCTACAGAGGCTGGCCTCAGAGTATCTCCGAGCCTTGAACCTCCTTGATGATGCCCTACCAGGGCGACAAAGAAAAAAGTAGAGCTAGTATACACAAACATTTGATTCATAAAAGTTGTACATGACTTATTCCGACGAATTATTATAGTTTTTGGATCAGGTTTGCCTCCTGTTTTTGTTTCCCATTGTCTCAAAGCAATCAACTTAATGCCATTGATTGATCAACATAGCTAACATGAATTGAACTGTAACACTCCAAAAATGTTTTAATTTTAACGAAAATTCATCAAGAATGTGGAACCTGGTGTCTTTGATGTAGAAGAAGTCCATCACTCTCCCCTCCGGGGTGGTGGATACCTTCACTTTCTTTATTGTAAGCTCGAGCTCACAAAGAGCCTCCGTCACATCTGCAATAGAATCCAATTTTTAAACTTAAACACCCCCTTAAACAAACCCCAGAAAGTGAAGAGATAAAATTAGAAAAATGCATACCCAAACAACTAAAAATTAGAAAAAATATCATATAATCCTTAAATCAAAAAAGACAAAAATGAGCATTGCAAAAACCAAAAACCACAGATTTGTCAAAAAATCAAAGTTAATCTGAACAAAATCAACAGACCCCATTAAGTGAAAAACATACAAGAGACAAATACAATCCTCAAATCAAACACAGCAAGAAATTTCTGCAATAAATTGAGACCCAGAATTTCAAATCTACACTGGAAGAAACCCCACAAACAGAACCCCAGAAATGTTGCAGAATCAATGAAAAAGAAAAAGAGACAGAAAACCAACTTCGAATCAATGAAAATTCTCATAAGAAAGATTACCGTGTAAGAGCCCTCTTCGATCAGAAGAACAGAACTTCAACAGGAACACATCAGGTGGCTTGGGGTGCTGCAATTCCGACCTGTAATAGTAAATCACTGAAGCTGAAGAACACGAGGGACATGCTCCAGAGAGTCTCTTCTTCAACAAACTCCACCTCGTCGTCGATTTCCCAAGAACCCAAAACACTATGTAGCACCATTTCCCATCCGTCGAAACATCTTCACCACAAAATCAAAGGGAAAAAAATCCAAAAATTTCACTTCTTTTTTTTTGAGAAAAAAGAAGAAAAATAACAAAATTTTCTGTTTCTGTTCTCTCTAATGATTCAACTTACCTCCTCTCACAATGCTCAAGCCAAAGAACAAAATTATACGGCAGAGATCACATCCCAAGCCCCTTTTGTCCGGGCAATTCACTGTAATCTCGCTCGGTTCACCTGGTTTTTCAGATTGTCTGATTATAACCACGTCGTCGTAAGGAATACCCATATCTTCTTCCTCTAAAAAAGAGTCCAATTTTCTTGCTTTCTTCTCTTCTTGCTCAGCTGTTCTTACACTGTTCTTCTTAAATGAGCCATGAAAGCTGTACAAGAAGCAGAATCAAAGCAGAGAAAGAAGGAAAATTGAATGGGGTTTCGTTTCTTCTCTTTAATCTGCCGAGAGATTTGGAGTTTTACCGACGACCATCAGATTAAAACACCACGACACGATGGGTTTCTCTCCTTTTCTTCTGCTTCACTGTGTTCTTGTTCTTGTTATTGTTTGTGGTTGCTTTTTCATTTGTCGTTTGTTGCTTCGTCTTTTATTTATTTCTGGAGATGTTTAGACGATATATCGGTAACATCATTCATGGAAGAAAATACTCGCAATATGAGTCGACTCATTCTGCCTGTGAGACTCGAGCGAGCGGACTCGGTACACATTCTCGTAATAAATCTAAAGCTTTAAATAGGAGAAAATACATTACCACCCTCCGAGGTTTGACGAAAATACACATAGACCCTTTAGTTTTTCAAAAATATATTAAGTACCCTTATATTTTAAATAATAGCACTTAGACCTTCCTTTACGTTAGTCAATTCATAGAAATGCTAATGTCATGTGATGAAGTATATAAAATTTCAAAATTATCCTTCTAATTTTCAGAAAACACTATTCTTACTCCAAAACATTATTTATTTAATATTTAAAAATCCGGTTCTCACCCTTAAGGTCACCACGTGTCCCTTTTGACACCCCTAAACCATGGTTAAGATTCACTTACCCATCCTTGGTTTTTTTTTTAAATATTAATTCTTTTTTAAAAATTAAAAAAAAATTAGTTTTTTTAATATTAAAAACAGTTTTTTAATAGCAACCCTTGAGGTCACCACCTGTCTCCTTTTGACACC
This sequence comes from Tetracentron sinense, assembly GCA_015143295.1. Lineage (NCBI taxonomy): Eukaryota > Viridiplantae > Streptophyta > Magnoliopsida > Trochodendrales > Trochodendraceae > Tetracentron > Tetracentron sinense. The sequence continues at coordinate 31,476,053 of CM026562.1, forward strand.
CCTTAGCCCTGGTTAAGATTCATCCACCCATCCTTGGCTTTTTTAAAAAATATTAGTTCATTTTTGAAAATTAAAAAAATATAGTTTTTGATATCACCCTCGTCACGTGTCCCTTTTGACACCCCTTAACCATGGTTAAGATTCACCCACCTATCCTTGTCTTTGTTTACATATTAATTTTTTTTTGAAAATTAAAAAAAAAATGAGATTTTTTAATATTAAAAACAGTTTTTTAATATCACCACTTGAGGTGCCCCGTGTCCCTTTTGACACCCCTTAACCGTCACCCCTTGAGGTCGCCACTTGTCCCTTTTGACACCCCTTAACCGTGGTTAAGATTCACCCCTTAATTTTCAAAAATGAATTAATATTTGTTTAAAGAAAAACTAAGGTTGGGTGGATGAATCTTAACCACGGTTAAGGGGTGTCAAAAGGGACACGTGGCGACCTCAAGGGGTGATATTAAAAAACTGTCTTTAATATTAAAAAAACCCTATTTTTTTTAATTTTCAAAAAAAAATTTAATATGTAAAAAAAAACAAGGATAGGTGGGTGAATCTTAACCACGGTTAGGGGTGTCAAAAGGGACACGTGACGACCTCAAGGGGTGATATTAAAAAACTCTATTTTTTTTTCATTTTCAAAAATGAATTAATATATATTTTTAAAAAGCCAAGGATGGGTGAGTGAATCTTAACCACAGTTAAGGGGTGTCAAAAGGGACACGTGGCGACCTCAAGGGGTGGTATTAAAAACTGTTTTTAATATTAAAAAAACTCTAATTTTTTTTTTTTAATTTTCAAAAAGAATTAATATTTTTTTAAAAAAAACCAAGGATGGGTGGGTGAATCTTAACCACAGTTTAGGGGTGTCAAAAGAGACACGTGGTGACCTCAAGGGGTGATATTAAAAATCTGTTTTTAATATTAAAAAAACTCTAATTTTTTATTTAATTTTCAAAAAAGAATTAATATTTTAAAAAAACAAGGATGGGTGGGTGAATCTTAACCACGGTTAAGGGGTGTCAAAAGGGACACATGGTGACCTCATGGGTGAGAACCAGATTTTTAAATATTAAATAAATAGTGTTTTAGAGTAAGAATAGTGTTATCTAAAAATTAGAAGGGTAATTTTGAAATTTTATATACTTCATCACATGACATCAGCTTACATTAGTGTGAGTTGACTAACAGTCAACAAATGGAGGGGGTCTAAGTGCCATTATTTTAAAAATAATACTTAATGTATTTTTTGAAAATTGAGGGGTCAATGTATATTTTCGTCAAACCTCATGAGGTGTAAATATATTTTCTCCTTTTAAATATGAACAGATCTCTGTCTTAATATCATTGGAAGTTGGAACTCTCCCAATCAAGCCTAAATATAGAGATATTTGAATAAATATGGATTTTGCTATCCCAGTCGCAAATCTTCTAAATGTCCAACTTTTCATGACTTTTATTTTTTAAGCTGTTAAAATAATGAATGATCTCCACGTGTTAGCCCCATATTGCATCTATGAAAAATTTTGGCGTAAGTGCGGCTGGGGCTAGCACTCTTTTGAATATTTCCTTTACATATAATTAAAAAGAAAGTGTAATGCTACGTCCAATTTTGATGGTCCACTCTTTCCTAATTTCATACAAGAAGACATAAGAGTATAACAATTTTTATGGATCTCATCATATTTATTTTGTCTTCTTGTGTAAAAATAGTAAAAACTACCAAAAAGTGGACAACCAGAAAGTAGACCTAGCATTACTCTAATAGAAAAACCTTGATATAAATTCATGCTCTTTTCTCGAGAACTGATCGTTTTAATGTTCTTTTATTAAGAATTTGAAAATTTTCAATTCTCACATTATCTAAAAATCCATAAAATACGTGGAACAATAGTTAGCTACAATACGCCTTTTTGTAACGGTAAAAGGTACCTTATAGTGCCACAGGGTTAAGCTTAGCCTCATTTAACTTTTTAAAAGGCGGTGCAGTTTTTTACTTATATTTTTCTGACAACAATAAATGTTTGCCCTAGCCTTCCTTTCTTATTTGGCATCATGAGCAACCCTTTGCAGCTGTTGGCTACAAAGTGTTCCTTGCAGCTAACTATTGTTCTAAAATATAGGTTTTTAGTTCACACCTAAAAAGGAAAGTACTTCATTTAGCATGCATGTAGAAAAAATTTTTACAAAGAAATTGCTAAAAAAAATATCCTTAATGCTCCCTCAACTTTATTTCTTCCTATTGTCTCTTGTTCTATTCTCCTCTCATCTCCTCCGCTATCATCCTGTTCGATGACATTGTACATCGTGCGAACACAATTCGGACTACTGGAGATACTATTTCATCTACTAGCGCAATACTACAACTGACGACCATCTGTGTCATCTTATCCATAAGTCAATGTCTGCTTCTCTATCTCTCTATACATTGTTAACATGAGGTTTTAGTTCAATTGAAGTCATTTATAATAGTTGTAAATGCTTGACACTTAGAAGTAAATTTCTTCAAATGTATTCATGATTTAGTCAACGAGAAAGAACATTGATATGGCCAAATTATAAGACTTGCAAAGCCTGACAATTCAAATCTCAACACTTGCAAGTCTCAAGAAAATTAATGTATTTCTCACAATATTCCTTTTAAATATAGGCTATTTTGAAAAATAAATAATATAAAACTCATATTATAAATAACATTCTTTTATTGATGTATATATGAAAACTATCCCTTTTAGGAATGTTTTGGAGAGCTCGGGTAGCTCTTGTACTTACCTAAGTTTATGTTCATATTTAAATTTAATTTTATAAATAGATGTGATACAGGTAATAACTAACAACAATCTAAGTAAAATTAATCTTCATTTACTGGAAAATATTTGTCGAGACATACAAATATTTTGTTTATTTTATTTCATTACATTATTTATTTATTTTGCATAGTACGTAACTCAATATTGCAGATGACCCAATTAACCATACTTATAAAGACATATCCATTTTTTTTTTGACAAACGTGGATATCCTGAGCCTTAAAGACCCAGACTAGTCCCATGTGTTGCTTAGGAATTACCCCTACCTCATACAACCGATATTGAGGGGTGCCCAAGAATCGACCTTGAGACCTCTGGATTATTCATGTTTGGCATGTTGTCTCCAACATAGTAACATTGTTCTTTATGTTTATCTCATCAAAACATGCACTTGTACAATCTCTCTAATAAGTTTAAAATGCGGGCTCTTTGTGCTATCACTTGCTAGGTGTAAAGACTCAAAATTCATTTCATTAATTATCGTGCTTATCAAGGGTAAAATTGTCAAATTAATCATATGATGTTTGTATTCTTGTGTTAATTAACATTTATGGAATTTAAAAGAAGGTTAAAACACTAAACCAAGGTTGGGAGAAAAAGAATGAAATAAAAAAAAATGGGTAAATGACCAAGTCGGTCGACCAACCTCCCAATCCGGTCAACTTCCTGGCTCAAAAGGTGAAAATAGAGACCTGTTTTGTAGATCGGTCAACGCCTGGTGGTTTTTCTCATAAACAAGGGTGGCCTTTTAGCCCATCTGACCACCTTCCTTGGACGATCGACTGACTTTAATGATTTGGGGAATTTTCCCTTTTCCCAAGATTTTTAAGGGTATTTTGGTGTTTTTAAAACCCTAGGGCTATAAATAGAACTTTTATCTTAAGGGTTTGAGATACCTAAATGTTTCAAACCCTAATTTGGCAAAGAAGAGAAGAAACCCCTAGGTTTTTTAAGGAGGTTACTTGAAGAGGAAAAATCTAGCTTGGAGAATGAGGATTTAGCTTGGAGATCACCCCCAAAGCCATCTTTGAGCGATTTGAATCGAATGAAACGATCCCTAAAGTCGATATACTGTCCACTCTAACTCTATTATGGTTTTGCATGATTTTAATAAGATAGAAATGAAGTTTTGAATATATTTTTCATGTTTATGTCATAAGTTATTAGCATTGAGCATGAAATGGAGGATGCTATATATTTTTCTACATATGTTAGTGATTTTATTGAATATGTTTTGACAATTAATGAATAATGAAATCTTGTTTAATACTATGGATTTGTGAAATGGAAGATGAGAAATGATGGAGGAAGGGATCGGATGCATGATTATGATTTGAGAATGATGTATGTGGAGAATGGGATAAAATTATGGAGGGAGTGATAATTTATAGGTGAATGGTGGAATGAATGAGATAGTAGAGGTGAATTGTGATATTAATGTTCACCATTATGTCATGAAAATTGCATAATTATTATATACAACTATTGATGATTGTTGTGTTAAACTATGTCCTATTTATCTAGCATAATGATTGACATTTGGGTAGGCCAAAAACTTAGAGGAAGTCTTCCAGGTCAGGAGTTTTTTAATAAAGAAGTAATGAACTTTGTAGAGTTTCTTGATGGAGGATTGAAATCTAATGGATGACTAATTCAAATATCTATCATGACACTTAAGCGCATGTTCACATGCATGGTAAAAGTAAGGTTCACGGATTCACGAGTTTCACAAGATCATGCATTGAACATGGACATCTCATGTATCATGCTTTGAAAGAATATGTCATCTATCTTGAACATGCCACTAATCATGTTTTGTCGCTTATCATGAACACAGATACACAATTATCATGCGTTGGCGGGACATGCCATCTATAACGAACATACCATCTATAACGAACATACCACTTATCATGTGTTGTCGCCTATCATGAAACACGGATACACGTGACGGGATATGTTACTTATCACTAATAAAAGTCTTATCATGAACATGTATGGGTCATGCACATGCTTCTCACATGTACAAGTCCAAGAGTCAAACAAGTACACGAGTCAAGATAAAAACATGATATGCTCACATGTTTTCTGCACTCTAATTATGTGCATATGCCACAAATTATGATAATGACTATGTACAAGGATATGATATCGTTAGTTTGACTTTATATAAACTAAGTGCTTTTATACTTAGTCGACTGTGATTTTCAGTAGGTGTGGAGCCAGAGCTAGTCGCAGAGCCTTCGGTTGAGGAAGCATACGGAGAAGAAGAGGTCGAAGGTGAGCTTCCTGAGGAGGGAGCCCGAGATCTTTACCGATGGGTGTACTATTAGATTATGGTTTTTGTTAAAAGGGTTGTAATAGATGTTTTAAATACTCGGTTTATATGAGCATCAATCAGTTGCTTAGGTTAAACTTGTTCATGGGGATCATGATATTGATCCAAATGATGGGTTATGTTTGATTGGCCACATATTTTACATGATGATTTACTTTTATCGAATTTTATTATTGTCATTTTTAAGGTATTGTATGTAGTATTGCTTTCTATGCTATGAGATTAAACAGGTTTAAGAAATGTCACGAGTCCAAAGTCCCATTATACCCAATGTGAGATTTTGAGGCGCGACACTAAGGCTTGTGAACAGATCCGAATATTATCTGAATATGCTCCAAATTTGTATTTGGTTATCTAGATAATTATTTTATCACTTATTCGGTGACGCAAATCTAAATAGCTTTTTAAGTATATGTCTATAATCAGAGCAGATTCAGATAATCATATATTCTCTTCAATAAATATTTGACTAATACCTTTCATATTATAATATATCATATTATTAAGCTACTTACCAATATGCCCTTCATATTATAATGTATCTACATAGGTAAAATCATGGATTTGATTTACCCCTCAAATTCTATATGAATTGTGCAAAAAAGGTGTGCTGACAATATGTTTTAAAATAATATCTAAATTGTTAAGGGGTCAAAATTGTAATTTAAAGTCATATACTTAATACCCACACCATTAATTTGTATATGGTAGTGTTTTAAAAACTAGACCAACTTGATCGGGTTGGATTGGTTGTCTCGCGAACTGAACCCCTCACTAGTCTACTTTGAACCTCTATGGGTCAAACATCTAACATGAGATAAACCAATTCAAATCACTTGACCCAACATGACTTGTTTTGATTCGAACAATTTTCATGAGATAAACCAATTCAAATCACTTGACCCAACATGACTTGTTTTGATTCGAACAATTTTCTTTGAACCGTTTGGGTCATTGCGAAATCCAAATATAAACATTTCAAAATTTATAATTAGACCAAACTAGGTCTATAGGCTCTAAAGGGATCCCAATATTGACTAGGTCAATAGGATCTAAAGAGGTAAGATTGAATATAACATATCAAATTATTAAATACAAAATTGTAAAAGGGAAAACAAAGGTTTTGGAACAAAACCTTAAAGAGAGAAAGAAAGAAGAATATTTGTATACACAGGAAGAGTGAAGAAATATTTTTTCATTGCTTGGTATTATTTTCTTAAAATTACTTTTTAAATATTTTTTTTTATTATGATAGTATTAATTATATATATTTGCATCAGTTAATGTAACTGGGTCAACCTAATTGACCTGACAATTCAACCAATTTGGACCAACACACCCCTTGACTAGGTTAGTATTCTATCTGAATTTTAAAACATTGTATATCATACTTATGTTGGGATTTTCATTGATTGTTTGAAACTCACAGTCCCAAAACTCCACTGGATTTGTGTTGTTCTAAGCATCAACGGTGATCGAGATCAATGGTGGGGTGCTGCAGTGGAGAGAGCTAAGAGTTAGACAGGGTTGGATTCTTGTTGGGTTTGGTGTGGAAACATGTGAGGTACCAACCATGTCTCATCTTTTAGGGATTCTATGTTTTTTTTTTTTTAAAGAAATTATTATTGTTAAACTAATTAGATATTATTCTCGAAGTCACTTTTTTTTTTGCTATCCACCAAATATCGAGTCAAATTTTAGTAGGTGGATAATGTAATCGAATCAAATTCAGATAAAGGTCTATCCCGACCCTTTAAATTCACTTTGTTTATAGCTAAATAACCACAGTGTAGAGAGAGAGAGAGAGAGCAAGCAGAGAGGGAGCGAGAGCATCAAATTTCAATTTAGGATTGGGTTGAGAGCGCCTTTGGAGTGCCGATATATATATATATATATATATATATATATATATATATATATATATATATATATATATATATATATATATATATATATACTATTATAATGCGAGAGGCATGCGCAGATGATTTTTCTGAAATTTTCAAACTACTCATATAAAAAACAAAATGTTGGTTTAATGTTTTACTCTAATTCCCAAACTACTCCTTACCTTTGATTTAATGTTTTACTTTAATTTCTAAACTAACCCTTGCTCATCTATATATTTAGAATCACAGCATGATTGAACTCGGGGAGAGTTCAATCGCACCCGCAGGTTAACACATGTCTTTTTTAACTCTTATTAACTATGGTTAACTCCTTCCCCTCGCTCTCACATGCATCGCACGTGCCACCAGCGAGTTCAATTGCACCCGTGAGTTAACACGTGTCTCTTTTAACTCTTATTAACTGTGGTTAACTCATTCCCCTCGCTCTCACGTGCATAGCACGTGCCATCCGCTAGTTATTATAATATAATGGGAGAGGCATGCGTAGATGATTTTTCAGAAATTCCCAAACTACCCTTATATAAAAACAAAACGTTGGTTAATATTTTACTTTAATTCCCAAACTACCCCTTGCCTTTGAATTAATGTATTACATTAATTCCCAAACTAACCCTTGCTCGTCTATATATTTAGAATCACAGCCAATCGCGATTGAACTCGGGGAGAGTTCAATCGCACCCGCAAGTTAACATGTGTCCCTTTTAACTCCTATTAACTGTGGTTAACTCCTTCCTCTCGCTCTCACGTGCATCGCACGTGCCACCAGCGAGTTCAATCGCACCCGTGGGTTAACACGTGTCCCTTTTAACTCTTATTAACTGTGGTTAACTCCTTCCTCTTGCTCTCACGTGCATCGCACGTGCCATCTACTAGTATATATATATAATATAAAGAAATAAGATTTTTTTCTTTGTTCTCCAAACTTCAATTCCTCCAATCTCATAAGTTCTATTTTAGAGATGACATGTGTCTTTTCTCTTTAATTTCTACCGTTCAAATTTGGGACCCACTATTTCATCTTAGAGCCCTCTTTATTTCCACTATTGTAAACTTCTCTCTTATCTCCAACTCTTATAAGTTTGGGACCTACTATCTCATCCTAGAGCCTTATCTATCTCCACTATTGTAGACTTTTCTCTTATCTCCACTCTTGGGTGTATTAATTTAAGTTTAATACTAAAAAACTTATGATTTTCCTATAAATGTTATTAAAATAATAATAAATTATTATTATAAAATTAATTAATTAATACAAATAATAATGTATATCAAATAATAAAAAACTAATAGTATTAAAAATAAAATTTATGAAATATTCTTAAAATATATTACTTAATATTTAAATAAATAAATAATATTATTTAATTTTAGATATTCTTAATTATTATCGTGCTTCGCACGGGGTCTCTACTATTATAATATAAAGAAATAAGATTTTTCTCTTTATTCTCCAAACTTCAATCCCTCCAATCTCATAAGTTCTATTTTAGAGATGACATGTGGTTTTTCTCTTTTATCTCCACCGTTCAAATTTGGGACCCACTATTCCATCCTAGAGCCCTCTCTATCTCCACTATTGTAGACTCCTCTCTTATCTCCAACTCTTACAGGTTTGGGACCCACTATCTCATCTTAGAGTCTTATCTATCTCCATTATTGTAGAGTTCTCTCTTATCTCCAACTCTTGGGTGTATTAATTTAAGTTTAATACTAAGAAAATTATGATTTTCCAATAAATGTTATTAAATTAATAATAAATTATTATTATAAAATTAATTAATTAATACAAATAATAATGTATATCAAATAATAAAAAACGTTTACTATTAAAAATAAAATTAATGAAATATTCTTAAAATGCATTAATTAATATTTAAATAAATAAATAATATTATTTAATTTCAGATATTCTTAATTATTACCATGCATCGCACGAGTCTATGCTAGTATTTGTGTACAGTCCGATGCACGTGAGAGAAAGGGGTGGGGGAGAGCGACTAGGGTGAACCCTAGAGGTGAGTGAATTTTAACCACAATTAAGGAGTGTCAAAAGGGACATGTGTTAACTTATGGGTACAATTGATGAGAAATGGGTAGTTTGAGGTGAGTGAATTTTAACCACAGTTAAGAAGTGTCAAAAGGTGTAGATGAGAAAATGGTAGTTTGAGAATTAAGTAAAACATTAAATTAAGCTTTTGTCTTTAACGTAATTTGAGAATATATCAAAATTAGGCAACGGTTTGAGAAATTGGTAGTTTGAGAATTAAGTAAAACATGAAAGGAAGGATTTGTAAGATTTATAAATAAGCGTAGTTTGGGAATCTGAGAAAAATCAGGCTACAGGTTTATTAAGGGGGTAGATTGAGAATTTTCATTATTAGAGAGACTTCTCTCATTATAGTTAAGATAACAATACAAGAGCAACATGGAAGCACAACAATTTCTAACAAAAAATAGTTCTAAGAAAAAATAGCCTCAAACTTAGTCCCACATTGGTGGGTTAGGACTTATTCCTCCTTGTAGTCTTATAAAGTATCACCTTCCTCTCTTTCATTCCTCTCTTTCATGAAAAAATTGTTTTGGTTGCATGTAGCTTATGTTGCAGGGAATGCGTGTTGGTATGATAGTGTTATTTCTTTATAGGCTTTAAATTTGTTGTCGGAGCTGAGCATGCAGCATCCCACTTCATAAGACACATGGCGATATAAATGAGAAGAATATGAAGCAGGTAAAAGTCAAAAATCATAAAGAGAAAATGAAATAACTTTACTTTTATCGTTAGACGTCCCATCAAGTGTGAATCCACCCCAGCAAATTGAAAGCCTTCCTTATGAAACAAAAAAAATTTAAAGCCCTACTTAACTCGGTCCCATCCTTAGTGGGTCAACTCAGGCGGTTTCTTAAACTCGTAGGATTATCTAAATATCTGCTGAAAATATCGTGAATAAACCATTAGGTGTTAATGAGGTGTACTGCTTTCTTGGAACATCACATCCTCCCAGGTTGAGCCGCCATTACGTGTTATATTTTATCCGATTGTTTAATCACGTGCGGATTCAGGAAAGTTCCGTTTTCCTTTTCAGCTTCTTATTTTTATTCTAATTTTAATTTTTTATCCTCACCTAACATAGAGAAGCCTCAGTACCACACCATATAGCTTAATGGCCTCAGTATCACACCATCTAGCTTAATGTTAGCAACAATGTTATCAGAACCGGACGAGTCATTGGACCGGTTGAGTGGCCGGTTCCCAGTTTAACCGATTCAACCATATACTTTTTTGTTAAAAAAACATTTTTATTTTCTATTTTTATTCATTTATGGTCGATTCTCAACTAGTTTTGACTAGGGGTGATATCGAGCTGAATAATGGTGTGCTCAAGCTTGTTCGTTAGCTCGGAAATCATGTTCAAGCTTGACTCGTTTATTGAATAACTGAGCTTGAGCTGAACTGAGCTTTACTAGCCGAACTCGAGCCGAGCTCGAGTAGTTCACGAGCAACTTGTTTTATTGGATATAGCTATTTATATTAGGTAAAAAATTCACTTTATTATCCTAGGCATAAAAGTCACGGTGTTTACTAAAATTTTAGTATAAGATTATAATTATATAAAGGGTATTCTAATCCTATAAAATACATTATGTACTATTAATCTTTACTAGTATATAATATATATACTTAATTTTAATATTTAAATAAAATAACTATTTTTAAAATGTTTTAGTAGGTTAATATATATATATAATCGAACCGAGCTTTTAACGAGCCGAACCCGAGTAATTCACGAACATTTTGTTCAATAACCACTCCTAGTTCTGATCGGTTCGCATCATATTTTACCACCGGTTTCCAATTTTGACAAAAATGATCGGTTTTCAATTAGGCCTGATTTTGGGGTGTTAGGGAACTGGTGAGGGACCGATTCTCGGTTTTTTCGATTTGATCGGCCGGTTAGCACTATGGATTCTTGGGCTTGAGCCCATGATTAACTACATAACTACGGAAAATCTAATGTCCCTATGATTGAATGTCCCATGTCATATTGGGCTTGAGCCCATAAAAACTTGGATTGGCTATGCTAGAGCATCCGTGGTTCGGCTCAATTGTAGCAAATTAATTTTAAATAGCTTATGCAACCATTTCAGGGTTGAGTGGTTCCTTATTAGATATTAGATTGATTTTGGCCATGTCTTTCAACCTATTTATAAATGGGTCGGGTTCAAGTCGAGTGTCTGCTCATCCTTTTGTTTGATAATTGGATAAAACTCTAAAAATTCCCTCTAATTTAATAGTAGTGCGTTTGGGCAAACTTCTTATGAGAGGTGAAATATGAGGCGTGAGGGTATGTTTCGGATTATTTAAAAATTTGAGAAAATAAAAGTCTAATTTAATGATAATTTTATGCACATGTGTCAAAATTTACCTCCTAAGTGCATTAGACCTAAAAAGCTCTAAAACAAAAATGAGTTTCCTCTATGCTTGCTTATTATTGAAGGTAAAACCTCAACCCAAAATTTTTAAGAGTTTCAATTAGATTTGTTATCAAACACTCCAAAATCTAAATTATAATCTCTAATTTCAAATAAGTTCTACTTATTTAGAGTTAACTAATGCCTCCTAAATATTTCATTAGGAGCACATACTAGTCAAAATATCCTCGAAGATTGGTGTACCCTCCTGGGAAGCTAAGCTTGCCCCATTGGTTATGGTGCTAGTCACCACACACTTGGCCCGGGATCCAATCCCGAGAGGGTGGGAGTGTTGTATACTCTCCACCCGCCATCTAACTCAGAACAAATACTAAATTTTAACTTGGGTGGTGGCCTAATCGCATATCGGTCAGCAAAAATAAAAATAAAAAATTGGTGCACCTTTCAGGATCTACGCAATATCTCGCAAACAGCGACATCAGGAAAAGCCTAATATTGCTCATAACTTTTAAAACCAATATTGATTTGCTGGGCTTGGACTTAATATACAAGAAACTAGGGCCATTTCACCATAGAGATTGACTCCAGCCAACCTGTCGCTCTGATGGTAAGGTGCGGCCCCCTCGAGAGGGTGGCCTAGGATTGAGTTGGGAGGAAAGCATCTCTAACCCCACACCTTTGTCTGACACATCAGTTTTAAGTATTAACCCCCCTATGGCAGTTCGTTTCAATGGAAACACATGAAAGTGAAAGAAAGTATTCTACTTAACTACAAGAATAACCCACTTTTGAGAAAATGGATTCTTAGTGTCATTTTTCTTTAATTTTCTATGCATTTTTTCCATAAAAGAAGGTTATTTTGATAGGAAAATTAGACATGAATGTTGGTTATGAGACCGTAACTCCTTTTAGGGCTCTGGACTAACCACGACCGTCGCAGATACATATTTAAGTACAAATATGAAGCCCTACACCAATTAATTAATTTTAAGTAAGATGATGAATTCTAGGACCAACAATTGGTGATGAATTCCGTGTTCGAGTCACCATGGATCATTGCGAGAGGGGAGGGAGGGAGGATTGTTGGTTATGGGACAACAACTTCTCTTAGGTCTCTAGACTAACCGTCAATGGACTGACCGCTACAGTTATAAGTTTAAGTATAAAGATGAAGTCCTTCGTAACACTAATTAAATTTAGGTAAGACAGTGAATTCTGAGGCTAACAACAAATGTCAAAAATAAAATTTTCCACCGTTATCATTTACAAATATCACTTCATTAGTATTTAACATATAAATATGCCCAAAATTAAGTGACATTTGAGGAAAGACTGAAATTTTAATTTTTTTTACCTTCTTTCCACCTCTCTTGCAAACCAAACGCTCACAAGAAAAAAAATCATTTTATTGTCTTTTCTTTTCTTCCATCCCTTTTTTTTTTCTTCCGCCTCTTTCTTGTGAAATGTACATAGCCTTTTTTTTGTTTTTCCTTTTAGGGCCATCATACAAGAGAATCCACTATGGTAGCTGGATGAAATCATTCAATAGTTATAAAAATTTATCATATATCACATAATTTTAGTTTGGTCAGTTTTAATTTTTTAAAATTAATCTTAAAAATTATTATAATTTATGACATATTTGTAACATATAGATGACGATTTTGTTAATCGCACATACGATTACGCGAGTGAGGATTAGGGTATGCACGCCAAGATTGAATCACAGCCAATTGTGATTGAATTCAGGAGAGTTCAATCGCTCCCATAGGTCAACACGTGTCCTCTTTATCCCCTATTAACCGGGGTTAAGATTCTCTAACCTTATTATTCAATAATCTAACCTTAGTTTTTTAAAAAAATATTTAACTCTAGTTAATAATTTTTAACTCTTAGGGTTTATATTTTTGTAACATTTTTTCCAAAAAATTAAGGTTAGATTATTCAACACTAAAGGTTAAAGAATCTTAACCATGGTTAATAAAGGATAAAGGGGACACATGTTGACTGACCTGTGTGAGCGATTGAACTCTTCCGGAATTCAATCGCGATTGGCTGTGATTCGATCTCATGCGCGCCTGCCACCAAAGTCCTTGCTGGTCGCATACAAATGCACTTAGCCACTAACCCTGATGAAGAATAGGACCAAGTCTCTACTTCGGGTTGCTTTCGCAACCCTAACATTATTATGGTCGTATATTGCGATTGGATCCCATGTGATGTTACATAGCTAGGACAGTAGTCGAATCGAAATCGGACCAAAACAGGACCCAATCAATCATAAAGGGGGTCCAGTCAACTCAACCCAAGCTCGTCGCGTGGTCCATTGAACCTAGCCAATGAAAAATCAGATAAGCTTAATTGGGTTGACGGGTCGGGTCAGAATATTTCAAACCCTAATCAAAATTGAAGATCTAGTGGTGGACCTGGTGGCAGGGATTTGTAGGTCCTCCCTAGCTGGTTGCTTTGTAGAAGTGGACTGGTACACACTTGTAACCTAACTTTTGTTAATATCCACGCTACTGAAAGGAACAATTCACTGATAAATTAGTTTATTGGTTAATTAGTACTTAAGCTAATTTGACCGATTTGATATTGTGAAGTAGACTTTTATATATATATATATATATATATATATAGAGAGAGAGAGAGAGAGAGAGAGAGAGAGAGAGGTAGAGGTGGGGGGATCAAGTTGAAGAAGGTTTCTATTATATATAGTGGAATTGAGTGGGACAAAAGAGAACCTTTGAGAGTGGGTGGGCTAGGATTCCAAACCGGGTTGAGGTGGGTGAATCCTCTAAAAACTTGTTTTAAGGGAACAATAGGCATACTCGCGTTTTCATACTCTTACATATTTCAGATAATTAAAGAAATGATTTGGCATGGTCCCGAACCAAGTTGACGGAAAAAAAAAATTGTTTTTTTATCAAAAGGAGGAGCGTATGCAAACTTTTTGAATTGTGAGAGTATGTTTCGCAATGTATCCCCTATGTGAGTGGTCTGGAATCCATTTCCGTGAGTTAACCATGGGTAGTCTTAAATCCATTTCCATGAGTTAACCATGGCTACAACGTAATCGTGTTTACGACACTAAAATAGAAAAAAGAGAATATGCTTAACATTCCTCTTTTTGTAACTATCTAAGAGCATCTCCAACTGTGCTTTATATTTAGAGTTGGACCTCTATTTTGCTACAGTGGCCGTTTATATTAAAGGGTGGGAGAGAAAATAGAGATGGCCTCTATAATACTATTCATGCTCTTACAATTCCATTTGTGTCCTCTTTTTGGTCTTTCAATCTTTGTTAAAATGCCGATTGTGTCTTTTGACCTTTTGACACCCCTTAACCGTGGTTAAGATTCACTCATCCATCTTTCGGTTTTTTTAAATATTAATTATTTTTTAAAATTAAAAAATTGTTTTTAATATTAAAAAACTCTAAAAACAGTTTTTTAATTTTATAAAAAGAATTAATATTTAAAAAAAGCCAAGGATGGATGAGTAAATCTTAACCACGGTTAAGGGGTGTCAAAAGTGACACATGGTGACCTCAAAGGTATCCACCCCTTGAGTTATAGAGTAGGAATAGTGATTTAGAGTTTCTTCCCATTAGAGCAAATAACTTTAAAGTGGGCTCCATCTCTTCTCAATATAGGAGAGATGCCGAAATAGAGGATAATTTTAGAGTTTTGCGTTCGAGATGCTCTACAAGAAAATGTCTACCGTTTATGTACCTAATGTTTAATTTAAGAGGCCTGGAACCTGTCAAGCATCATTGACTAGGGGATGGGATTTGATCTAGCTCTCATCAGACCAAAACCATCCGGCCTTGGTGCAGCGTATGACACATGGAGATAAAAAGGGAGAGGTCATTTTCAATTTCTCCCCTGATTTTAACTTCTCTCCACTTTATGTTTTCTCCCCTTTTTATCGCCATGTGTTGGATGCTGCACCAAGGCCAGATGGTTATCTAATCCCATCCCCATAGACTAGTAATTCTCTTTCTCCCTTCTTTTGCCTTTCTCCGAAGAAATCTAAGATACCCTTAGGTAGACCCTAATGACAGTGGACAACAGTTAAAGAAATCTAAGATACCCTTAGGGTGGACCCTAATGACATTGCACCAACAGTCAAGGGGCGGGACCCACAATTCAGTAGACCCCATGTGAGAGAGATCGTAAGCCAAAACAAAACTTGAACAAATGATCATGACCATCCAATCCATCATATTGCTTTGTCTAGGAATCTTGTCTCTTGGATCCATGAAACAACAAAGGACCACACTTATCATTGCTTGGTTGCCAAGAACACAAGTGGAAAATAGAGAAAACCCAAAAATTAAAAAAAAATCTTTGAAAAAAATGCCATTTGGATGTCTTGTTCTTGTACATTTTCTATAATTGTTTAATATATGAGGTAAGTTCACCGTTCACATGTGAGCTAGAATCCAACCGTAGAACCCTTGGCTGAAGATGTTGTGGTCATAGCTCTGTCTGTATTTGAAATGGAGATGATATATGTAGGGAGGGGGTGATAGTGTTGGTCTCAGAGTTATTCACAGAGATTTTATTTTTTTCTTTTTGTCTACGACATCATTTATCTACCGTTACCCGTCACGATTAAGCAAGTAAGTGGATGTCTTGATTCCACGTCATCGGAGGGAAACCATACCATGTGAGGAACAAATGGTCGGTTATTCATAGAGATATTGAAATCCATTTTTAGGCGTACATGCATTAGTTAGCTATTAGTGAATGAATGCATTGATCACTTCACATGTACCTTTTGTTTTTTGTCACAAAAATGGTCACATTGGGCTTTATAATAAGTGAATATCCACTAAATTCCCAAGGAAATCTACTACTAATACTAATCTATTGAGATATCCTCTCTGGAACTCATCCCACGAGATTGGGACTATAACCACCATTCCAAGAGGGTGTTATGGAGATATTTAGATAAGCATAAGTAAATGGAGGAGCCAAAACTCGTTGCCTCTAAGCCTATATGACATTTGCGTAAGGTCTAGGGGTGTACAATGGGTGAGTTGGGTTGGACTGAAGTCAGTTGGACCCACGTTATTTACCCCATGCCAAACCCAATGCAAACCCAAACTCATTTCAATACATGAAGGTCCATATATGATATTATAAATTTGGGTTGTGTTCGGGTTAGCAAGTAAGTCTATCAATCTCTCTTTACTTATAGAAACAGAAGATGTTGGGAGAGTCTATCCAACTCTAGAAACCAAGTGAGAAGAGTAGATTCAATTGTAAAAATAAAAAAGGTAGCCAAAGAGGAAAAGTAGAAATGAAACCCTTGTCTTTCCTTACGTTTTTTTTTTGGATGCAAGGCTAAGGTTTTAGTACGTGAGATAGTGTGGGTATAAGAAAGAAGTTGTTAAATTTCAGGTTGGGCTGGGTTAACTAAGGCTTTATTAAGATTTAGCCAAACTCATCCCAAGTCCAAACCCATGAAACCTTAACCCAACCCACCCTAATTCGGGCTGGGTCTTGCAGACCACGGGCCAGCCTGCCCCAGTGTACTGCTCTAGTTTGGTCACAGCCCATCCCCTTATGCCAAAGATACAAGTAGGCTAGGAAGCACGGGTACGGCGATACGATTCGGGTACGACGATACAGCAGAAATTATGAAAAATAGCTAAGTTTTACCTTAGAGTGCCGTATCCGATACGTATCCGATATGAAGATACGGGTATGACGATACCGATACGTTTTCATTTTCAAAGTATCTGTGCTTCCTAGCAAGTAGGGTTGTCAACAGCCATGCTAGGGGCTGTCCTAAGTAGAAAATATCGTGCCCAAGCTCTGTGGGGTCTAAAGGAATCAAGCCCTAACACGGGCTGGGCCGAGCTTGTAAAACGGTCAGCATTTGTTTTCTCTTTCAAAAATATGTTATTTAAATTAAAAAATAACACATGTCATAAAGATTTTAAAAAATCAATAACATGAGCATTTTACAAATATTGGAGAAAGAGGGTATATATGTTAGCCTATATTGTAGATTTTCATATCCACTTTTTTTTTCCTGAAAATGATGATAATATCCTTATCTCTATGCTAATATGTGTTTGTGATTATTACTCTTATTGTTATTAGACAAGCAAAGTCAAACAACCATTATAACTTAGAATCATCATCAATTTGCTCAATTTTCCATCATTTTCTTAATTCACTAATTCTTAGTAAGAAATGATAATAATCATATCGGGAATCTGGATAGGAGAATAGCCTGCCCCAAAATGAGCCTTATACATGGCAAGAAGCCAAATGAAGGTAAGGAGTCACTTATTAGGGATGGCCTAGGTTTGGGATTGAGTTTTGAATAGGCCCAACCCAAAGGCCGAACTCGGCTGATCGCAATCCCTAGAAAAAGGGGTGCGCCATAAGTACAAATGGATCAGCCATGGTATGGCACCATGGGTTCTCTATGCACAAGCTTGGCCACAAGCCCTACAGAATCATCTAGATCTCATGGGATAAGAAATGGAGAGGAGGGGTATTGTCAGTTTTGCAGAGGCCACTAACATGCATAGTAATAAAGTGCTTTGATTTTTTTTAAATCCCAAATAATACCCAACTTTTTTTTATTGAGATTACTTTTTGAAGTCTTCACTTCTGAAAAACAATAGCCTTTTTTGTTCAAAAATTGCAAATTTCACAATTAAACATGTATTATTCACAACTTTTTTTGAAAAATCTAATATATCTATATATATATATATATATATAATTAATAATCTTATTTTATATTTCCATATCTTTGCAAAAATATCCTCAATTTGTTTTTGAATTTCATTGATTTTTGCCAAAATATTCCCTAGGTGAATAATTCCCAAACTCGGGCTTGATAACTATGCTGACATGTGAGAAATGAAGTAATGTCATTGCATTTGATCTAGGCTGAAAGTTTCTCCTCCATCTAATCTGAGTTAGAAATCCATCTCTTTTGTTGTGGATAATGCTTCAATTTTTCTCCTCTAAAAAAGGAAAGTGCAGATCTCCCTAAACCATAGAAAATCAAAGAAACACCTGAAAACAGTCAATTGTCATTTGTCTCTCTTTCTCACCATATAAACAACAATTGAAAAGGTCAGCAAATAACAGTATTCATAATTTCAGTCATGCTTGCCATCATCTAATCCCACTGTTTTTGGGACCGGTTGTGCTGCTTCAGGTTCAGGTTGTTCTGCCACCTGCGTAGATCAAGAAACACCTTGTTTAATTATCTGATTGAGAAGGCATGTACACCAAAGAAACCAAATAAAAAGCATTGATGCCCAATCCCAGCACTTTGATTTACCGGGAAAGAAGATTGTATTGCGGGTGTACTGAGAGAACAAGTAAGCAGACCGAGAATTATCAAGGGCAACAACTGGCACTATATGTGCATAAGGTTACTTTCATGGGAAAAGAAATAATGTTCGTAAATAATGTATCTATATACCTAAGTATTTAGATTTTAGACCCATCCATAATGGAAGAAATGATCCAGATTTGATACGGGAATACGGGATGACATACGGGATGTATTGAGTAACCATGATTTTATACAGTATCATTATCTAAGTTGGACACATAGGGCATTCAACTTTAGATTCAGCGATAACATATCATTCAGTGCATCCAGAAATAAAAACAAACCAACTGGAGGATTGTTGTTCTCTATGCATCATTTCTTATTCGCCAGTTTTTTTTCTTTTGTTTTTCAACTGTCCAGGATGCTAGACATTAATATTTTATTTTTTGGGCCAATATCTCTTAAGCAGTTCCAGTTCCATCAATATATGCATGCTGTCAACCTTGAACAACCCTTAGATTTCCTCATATGTCATTTGATCAGTTTCACTAAAATGATGAGTTCCAGCTAGGATATTAATATGCTCTAGCACATGTATTAAGGGACTCAAAAGGAGTCCCTGGACTGTATTTATGCCATCATAGTAAAAATGTTGCCTAGGTCACCTATCACGACCCTATATTTTCACAATAATTCTACACTGTTCGGCACTCTATTGACTCTCTCTCAAGGAAGAGTAGGCCTAACTCTATAAGAACTTCTCAAGGAACAAGGACACAAGAGAAACTCAAAAGAACTTGGAGAATGCTAGCACTTTTATAATTTTTTTTAACTCAAGAAGCTACACTTGCTTGAATACTCACAAATGAAGGGGTCCTCCCTTGTTATAGGTTTAAAGGGATGATTCTAGACTTCTAGAATCCTCCCAACTCTAGATTATTCTCAGACCTCCTCTCTAGGAGTTTTCTAGAGAGTTTCTAAAGAGTTTCTACTTCCTTCCTTGGGAGCTTCTAGAGAAGCTTCTACATGCCTCTATTTCTAGAAAATTCTATACAAGTGTATATAGAGTATTGGTCCTATTGGCGATTTGGCGTGGCTTACTAGAGACTCTAGTAAGCTACGCATTTATAACCACATGATTTATACATTCTTCAAATCTAATGATGGAGAGAAAAAACAGCCTTTTAGAGTTAAAAACCACCCACATCACTTCGTAACCACCCCCATTAATACAGATGTCCAATTTTCTTGTTCTTTCTCTCTCCTAATAACTTTCTTATTCTTTCTCTCTCCTAATCGCTTTAGTTCTCTCCCACCATATGGAGAACTCATTATTTTCATTTAGTCTTAATTATGATTTTAGGTTACTTAAATTCAGATTTTACTTTAATTTTAGGTTAGTTTTATTTAACTTTGATTAACATTTTAGGTTATTTGAATTCAGATTTTAGGTTAATTATATTTAAGTTTAAATCTGATTTTAGGGAGATTGGGAGAAAGAACGAGAGGAGAGGAGAGAGGGAGTCGGAGTGAGAGAAAGAGAATGAGTTCTCCATATGGTGGGAGAGAACTAAAATGATTAGGAGAGAAGAAGAAAAGAAAGTTATTAGAAGACATAAAAAAACAAGAAAATAGGACACCCGAATTAAGGGGGTGGTTACGAAGTGATGTGGGTGGTTTTCAACTCTAAAAGGCTGTTAATATGGGGTGGTTACGAAGTGATGTGGGTGGTTTTCAACTCTAAGAGGCTATTTTTCTCTCCATCGTTAGATTTGAAGAATGTATAAATCGTGTGGTTATAAATGTGTAGCTTACTAGTCTCTAGTAAGCCATGACAATAAGAACGCAACTCTATATACAAGCCTTCCATGGATTAAGGTAGGTGAGTTGTGACACTCTCCCCCCACCTAATTTGTGGACGTCCTCGCCATCGCTCTTTTTGGAACCTCTGGACTCGCTTCTCGAACTTCTAGAGTGATTATGCCTGCTACCAACTTGCTTCGCTCTCAGGTTGGCTCTTCCATTTTACCAGGTATTCAATGTATGGAGCATAGCTTTGTCATCTAATGGTTCGATCGACAATAATGCAGTCTACTTCTTTGTCATAGGAGGTAGTTATTGTTGTGGGTGCTCGTGTGGAGACTCCTCTAACTGGATCATCTGCATCTCCGTGATAAGGTTTTAAGTTGCTTATGTAAAAGATTGGATGTATCTTAAATCGAGTGGGTAGCTGTAGCCAATAGACAGCCTTCTCTATCCTCTTTGTGATAAGAAAAAGGCCCTTCTTACTTGCGTACCAACCCCTAGTGTACCGGTCTCAGCTTCTTCAATTGTTGGGGATAGGAGCTTCACTAGTACCATAGCACCTTCCTGATACTCAACCGCTCGCCTCTTCTTGTTCACCCATTTCTTCATACACTTGACAACCTCGTCGAGGTATGCTCAGGCTAGCTTTGTCTTTTCTTGGCAATGTTCGGTAAGCTTATGTGCAACTGAGCTTTTTCCCATCTTCCCAACCATAACTGTGTGTGGAGCAAATGGTTGTTGCACTGTAGCAAGCTCAAATGGGATATGGCGGGTTGACTCACTCTTCTGCAAGTTGTAGGAGAATTGGGCCATATCTAAAAACTTAGCTCAATCCTTTTGGTTTGCACTCACAAAGTGTCTAAGATAGAGCTCTAAGAGTGCATTAATATGTTCTATTTGCTGCTTGAAAATGGAAGCTGGAAGCTAGTTGAGAAGTGCAAGTTTGAACCTAGTACTTGAATAGTTCGGACCAAAGATGTCCTGTGAACATCGATCTCGATCGCTAATGATGGTCTTTGGCACTCCCCAGTACTTCATCACATTCTTCAAAAATAGCTCAGCAGCTTCTTCTGCAGTGCAGTCTTTTGGGGCTACAGTAAAAGTAGCATACTTGGAGAGTCTTTCCACTACCACCATGGTAGAACCAAACCCATCTGATATGGGTAAGGCAACAGTGAAGTCTAGAGCAAAACCTTCCTATGGTCTTTCTGGAATGGGTAGTGGCTCCAACAATCCTCTTGGATGTTGCTCATCCACCTTGTCTTGTTGGCATACAAGACAAGTATTCACATAGGCCTCAACATCTTCTCTCAACTGAGGCCAAAAGTATGTTGATTCTAGGAGGGATTGAGTGTGACGTTGTCTTGGAAGGCCAACCAATAGTGTAACATGACACTCTTTTAGTATTTCCCTTCTTAGGTTGCTCCATCTAGGCATATAAATCCTTTCTCCTTTAGCATATAGTAGCCCATCTTGTATCCAAAATCTCTAAGTTTTCCCTTGTTGGGTCATTTCCATTAGACTTTTTGCAGTGGGGTCTTGACCCAGTCCCTTCGTTATCTTGTCCAAGATGGGACCTTGGGATTGGCTTGTAGCAGCCAAATCTGCCTTGCGACTTAGTGCATCTGCAACTTGATTGGTCTTTCCTGGCTTGTATAAATACCAAGTCAAACTCTGCTAAGAAGTCCTGCCACCTTGCTTGTTTGGGATTCAGCTTCTTCTAGGTCTGAGAGTAGCTTGTGGCAACATTGTCCGTCTTCACCACTAAGTGTGATCCCAACAAGCAGTGCCTCCAAGTCCTCAAGCAATGGATAATAGCTGTCATCTCCTTCTTTTGGACAATGTATCGTCGCTCAGTGTCAATTAACTTCCTACTTTTATAGGTTATTGGGTGTCCTTGCATGAGTACTCCTCTAATAGCAAAGTCTGAAGCATCGGTATGCATCTCGTAGGGTGCTCGATGGTCTGGTAACCACAACACTGGTTCCTTCATCACTGCTTCTTTAAGTCATCAAAGCTATGTTGGCAATCACCTGTCCATTGTCATGCTATGTTCTTTTTCAGCAGGTTCGTCAAAGGTGTAGCCCGTGCAGAGTATCCTTTGATGAATCTTCTATAATAGTTTACTAATCCAAGGAAGGATTGAAGTTCACTTACCTTAATTGGTGGATCCCATTCTTAAATGGCCCTGACTTTCTCCCCATCCATCCTAAGTTGTCCTTGCCCAATCTAATGTCCCAAGAAGGCTACCTCTGGGTGAGCAAAGGAAAATTTTTCCTTCTTCATATAGAGTTCATTTTCCCTTAGCACCTAGAACACCATCCTCAAATGCCTTGCATGTTCTTCCAGAGTGTTCCTGTAAACCAATGTTTTAAAACGTTAAGGCGGGAGGCGAGGCGTTAGGACCTCAAGATGCGTGAGGCGTAAGCCTCGAGGAGTGAAGCGTAAGCCTCACAAGAAAGCTTCATGCTTTCTTATTTTAACAAATAAATATAATATAAGAAAAATGGCAAAAAGATTCAAGAAGTTGATGAAAAATTATAATATATATACATATATAGACATATATATATTTGTATTTGTATACATTGTGTGTGTTCATGTAGGCGCACACGTACACATAAGAAATACTATATAAATTAGTCGAAACAAATAACAAATTTTAGAAAAAAAAACGACATTTAAGTCTCAGTTCCTAATTTTAGTTAATGTATAAAACGTACACATAGACATAAAACAAGTTTCAAGACATGAGGCGTGTGCCTCATGTGAGCCTCATGAGGTTTTATGCCTTATGGTTAAGCCTCGCCCCGAGGCGAGCCTCGAGGCGTAAGCCTCACACGCTTTTTAAAACACTGCTGTAAACTACTATGTCATCCAAATAGATCACCATGAAGCGATCCAAGTAAGGTCGGAAGAGCTCATTCATTAGTGTTTAAAAGGTTGCAGCAGCATTTGTCTGGCCAAATGACATGATTAGGAACTCAAAGGATCCATACCTTGTCACACAGGTAGTCTTGGGCTCATCTCCTGGTGCCATCCTGACTTGGTAGTATCCTGATCTTAAGTCCAGCTTAGAAAAGAATTTGACACATCCGAGTTGATCAAATAGATCAGCAATCAAGGGGATAGGATACTTGTTCTTGATTGTTACCTTGTTGAGGACCCAATACTCGATGCATAGTCGAAGGGATCCATCATGCTTCCTTTGAAACAGAACTGGAGCTACATATTGTGCCTTAAATGGTTGGATGTACCCTACGGCCAACAACTCTTTCAACTGCTTCTTAAGTTCCTCAAGCTCAAGTGGTGCCATACGGTAGGGGACCATGGCTATAGTTTGGCCCCTTGTTCTAACTCTATCTTCTAATCTACTTCTCTCCTTGGAGGCAACTTCTTTGGTAGCTCCAATGGTATAACATACTGGAATTCTTTAAGCACTTCGTGAATCTTGCCAAGTATCTCCCCTTTAGTGCCTTGGTTGTCCTTTGGTATTTCCTTCAGGGTAGCAACAAAGGTGTCTTCTCCTTTCTTTAATCCCTTCGTGAACTGTAGTGCTGATAAAATTTTGTTGCAGACTTGTTGCTTTGCACTATAAGAACCATGCATGGAGATCCTTCTTCTATGATGCATACGGAATTAACAAAGGGTATAAAAATAGCTTTTACATGGCTAAAGAACTCCATACCCAAGACAACTTGGAAGTCATCCATTGGGACAATTGATTGAACCTTTCCCTTCCATGCTTTGATGTGTAGTTTGACTCCTCGAGCAATACCATGGATAGGTTTGGCTTTTGAGTTGATAGCTTTAAGCCATCCTCCTTCCTTGGCTACTTGTAAGCCTAATCTTTTTGCCTCATCTTCAGAGACAAAGTTATGTGTAGCACCAATCTCCACCACAACCCGCGTAGGCTTCCCATTGATGTGTGTCTCCACATACATCAATCCCTTGCTCAAGGGTTTAGGTGTTTCTACTTTACCCTTCATGGTGTTGAAGAGTTGGAGTGACCCCATCCTTGTCTCCTCTCCTTCCTCTTCCTCATCTAACCTTGAAGCAAGATCATTCAAGTCCTTTCTCTTTGGACATTCTAGGGCCATGTGATTTCCATCACAGATGAAGCACTTGAAATCTTTACTTTTGGCCTTCCCTTTGATATAGTCTCCCCTCTTTTCTTTTCCTTCCTTATTATCAACATGCCTAGGAGGGTCCTCCTTATGACTTGAAGCTTTTTCTCCACCATCTTTTCCTTGGTTTACCTTTGGAAAAGTCCTTGGTTTACCTTTGGAGTCGCCATTCTTGAATTCCACAAGTTGTTCGGCAACGGCCATTGCAGTTGCAAGATCTTGAACTCCACAACGCTGCAAGTCTTGCTCAGCCCAGTTTTGCAGACCATCCATAAAGTTGCAAAATAAGTCCTTCTCAGGCATATCAGGGATCTCCAGCATAAGAGTAGAAAACTCCATTACATAATTTTACAGAAACTGATTTATTGAATAGTGCTGTGAATAGTGATGTAGAACCCTGGAACAAAATCATAGTGTTATGAATAGTTCTGTGAATAGTGTTGTGTATAGTGCTTTGAAGCATTGAGGCCTTATGTGTTTTTCTTGATTATCATCATTGAAGAAAAGGTTTTTGGCATCTGAATTTAGTGTTTAATATGTTATAACATGTATGAGAGTCTTAGAGTATTCTCTTTTATGTTTATGAGTGTTAGAAACAAAGTAGGAAAGTGGTCTAAATGTTGAAAATGGGAAAAAAAGCAAAACAGGGGAAAATTCGTCGATGAGTGCAACTGGGTGTTTCTCACTCATCGATGACTGCAAAAAGGGTATTGAAACAGAATTTTCAGAAGTCTCACTCATCGACGACTGTGTTTGGGTTTTCCTCACTCATTGACGAGTCAGACACAGAAAATTGATATTTTGATCTGAAACTAGTAACCGACCTATGAGAGATATTTTGAAAATGGTCTTTGGGTTTTTGGAAAGCCTTGACCTATAAATAGAACGCAAATTCGTGAGTTTGATTTACTCAAACCATAAGAGAAGATTAATTGGGGATTTTGAGAAGAAAGCTATGAATTCTTCACTGTGTTCTTGAATTCGGAATTTCAACCACAAGAAGCGTTCCTCTTGATTTCCTTAGTATTCTAAAGTTTGGATTTCGAATCCAAAGGGAATTCTTAAGCTTGGATTGCTCCAAGGTGAATTCGGGGTTGATGATCTTGGCATAAGAGATTCGGTTTTTGGCTTCCCAAGCTAGGATCAGGCTTCCTCAAGCTTGGATCTCGACCTTCAATGTTTCTCAAGCGCTGGACCAAAGGGAATTGGTCTTAGAAAGGTAGATACACTCGATTGTCTAACTACGCTCTATTCTTTTGAGAAAAACCATGTTTTACAGTGTGTTCAATGGATGAATTGGATGATGAAAATTGGGTATTTGTAAACTATAATTACAATTGAAATTCTATGAATATGATTCCATGTTTCTAAGTATTCTATGTTTACTATGATGATCACAAGCACTCTATGCACTCTATGTACTCTATGTCTTGCATGATTCAAAGTTTTCTCATAAGTACGGTATTCGAAATCTCTAAGCATAATTCATAAGCTCAAAAGCTCATAAGTATTGATAAAGTTAAACTGAAGGTTGGTCAAGGGTAGGGTATATCTAAGGATATGTCATACCTGACTCAAAGTAAATCTCACAAGACGTTTGATAATGCCAACAAGAAGGTTGGTCAAGGATCATGGCAGC
Source organism: Tetracentron sinense (assembly GCA_015143295.1). Lineage (NCBI taxonomy): Eukaryota > Viridiplantae > Streptophyta > Magnoliopsida > Trochodendrales > Trochodendraceae > Tetracentron > Tetracentron sinense. The sequence goes on from CM026562.1 coordinate 31,502,436, forward strand.
CCACTTCTATGTATTCGATGAAAGGTATTTACATACCCGGCTCTAAGTCTTTTTATGGGTGCTAAGGTCTGACTCATAAGTTCATAAGCTCATAAGGTATCTCATAAGTCTCAAAGGAATCTCATAAGGTCTCATAAGAAACTCATAAATCTCATAAGAACTAGTGAATCTCATAAGCTCAAAGATCTCATAAGAACCTTGATTCTCAAAAGAACTCATAAGCTAAGTTTTGGTTTCTTGTAAGGACTTATAAGATTTGATTTCAAAGTACGCTCATAAGACTATGTTTATAAAACTACACATCTTATAAGTTAAGTTTTGAAGTAAGGTTTCTCGTTCTATGCTCTATGAATTGGATGAATTGATGAACTGTGTGCATGTTAATGTTTTATAACACTGTTAGCTAGTAGCTTGTATACGTTGAGTATTTCTTGCTCAGCCGAATTGTTGACTTCGGCAGGTTCATTCGACATTGCTCCCAAGCCTTTGGTTGAGGAGGAATACTACGAGTCGGAGCCTACCATGGATCATCACGAGGATGATGGAGCTCTAGATAGGTGGCCCTATCTAGACTATTGCTGAAAGTTGTGAAGTTGAGGGTTGTATATTTTGAGAGTGGGACTTGTCCGCTTCATCCTTTAGACTTTATACTTGTGATTAGTCTGTTGGTTCAGACTTGTACACATTATATAGGTTATGTTTATTAGAAAGTTTGCTTCCACTTTGAAATTGTTTCTACTATGTTATGCCTTGTGTATTTCACAGGATGGTATGGTTTGATAAGACACATCATAAGCCAAAGTACCCTTGACTCCTAGGAGGTATTTTGGGTCGCGACATCCAACATAAGAGTAGAAAACTCCTTTAAATAATTGTAGAGAAACTGGTTTATTGAATAGCTTCGATGGATTACAATAACCCATAGAGGGTTTAAATAAATAACCCAAAACTCTTAACTTAGAAAGAAAATATTAAAAATAATCATAATATGCTAAAGATACTAATCCAAGATTATCCATGAGATCTTGTGTATCTCATAGATATTACATAATTATTTCCCTAACATAATATTTCCCTAATACTCCCCCTCCAACACATGAGGATCGAGATCTTCATGGGTTTGCCATAAGTTGAGTACTCCTCACCCTTTCATGTGTTTGCCACAACTCAAGTACTCCTCACCCTTGATCAAGGGTGAGGAGTACTCGACTTGTGGCAAACCCATGAAGATCTCGATCCTTATGTGTTTAAGGGGGAGTATTAGGAAAATATTATGTTGAGGAAATAATGATGTAATATCTATGAGATACACAAGATCTCATAGACAATATTGAATTAGCATCAATCAAGGATTTGATTAGATTATGTTTCTCTCTTTGAGGTCAATATAATCTCTATATAAACCCTATTAGAGGTTATTGTAATCAACTCAAGAATTCTCAATAATATTCAGTTTTCTTTAATAATCTCAGTGTGTTCCCGTGTGCTTGAATCACTTTAAGCTTTTCCTAGCCAAGTATTCTACATTTTCAGGGTAGAATTGCTTCTTGATCTCCTTCTTGAAATCCTCCATGTATCAATTGTGCATGTTCCCCCTTTTATGTCAGCATGTCGTCTTCTCCACCACAAAGTAGTAGTATCAATAAGGTAAAGAGTTGCGGTGCATACCTTTGTTTTCTCATCTTCTAGGAAGATAGCTTCAAAGTATTGCTCCATTTTCCATAGGAAGATATCAAGTTCCCTGGCGTTCCTTATTCCATTGAATGTCTTACGCTCGAGGGTCTTCACCTTAGGTGCTTCCTTTGTGCCCAGTCCTCCACTGGTCATGGCATTTTTCCATACAACAAATTCTCCACGCATCTGCTTCATTTGGCCCTGCAATGAAGTCAGCATCCTCATTACCTTTGCCTCGTAAGTGTCCTTATCTTGTTGTTGTAGGTCAAGTGCCTCATTCATGATTCCTTGCAACTCGCCTTTGAGTTCATCGAGCCTTCCCTTGAAGCCCTCCATACAAGTCTCCATTACCTCGACCTTATCTTGATTGTCGGCAATGGCAAGTTCCAACCTTGCCAGCTTTGCCTCTATCGCAGTACGATAATCCTTGGACCATAGTTGTTAAAAGGCGTCGCCTCAGGCGCCTCAAGCAGTCGCCTAGGCAACCAGGCGCTCTGCTGATTTCAGGCGATTGGCCGCCTCAGGTGGTCATTATTAAAAATCTAATATATATAATATTATTATTATTTAAGGATATAAAAATTTATTTTATTTGAATATGATTGTTTGGTAACAAAAAAATATACTATTTTATATACTTCTCATGTCTTTTACAATATAATATGTTAGTATTTGTATATCTAACAAAAAAAGTTTGCAGATAGAAGAAGAAAAAAAAGACGAACGGTGTCAAGTATGTTTCTATTATGTTAACTTGTTCTCTCTCAATTGGTGGACCAAATGGTCTCTCTCCCTCTATTAAGGGTGGACCATATAGTCCTCTTTTTTTTTTTATTAAAATTTTAAATTATAGCTAGCTCAGGCGGCCCAATAAAAATTAAGAGCCTTTAAATGCTTCAAATTCCTTCTAGTCCCCTCCCCCCCAAAACTCTCTTAAACTCATATTTAAATGAATCTTTTATAATTTAAACAGTGCAGCCCTATAGTTATATATTTTACTTATCAATATTATCTTTATTATTTATCTTGAGCAAGGTTCAAAAAAACGGTTTCGGACACCGTAACGGACACAACCGAAACCGTTACGTATTGCTTAAAAAATCAAAAAAATCACAATAAATAGAAAAAAAATAAAAATATATGTAGGTGTAACATAACGGTAACGAGTAACGGTGTTCACCGAAACCGTTACGTAACGGGCGTTACATAACGGTTTTGGCGTTTTTTTTAAAACCATGATCTTGAGTATAATCGATAAAAAGAAATAAATGAGTAAACGGTACAACATCTCCCACTCCCTCCTCTCTTCTTTCTTCCCTGTTCAACGTTACATTTGACTGTCGGGTTTTCTGCTTTTTATTCAGTCTTATATACTCCCTTCTCTCCCCTCTCTCTTTCCTGTTGGGCTGTCTATTTTTTATCACTCACAATCTCTCTCTCCCCTCTTTCAGTAGTCATTGTAGACTTAATTTTTATTTCATTTTTTTCCAACACTTGAAATCCCCTTTTATTATTCTTAGAACTGTTTCTAGCGATGGTTTTATCAAAGTACGTCTTGACAATGATGTAATTATATGAATGTAGGGCCTCTTATAAAAGAAAATGCATCATACATAGATCTCATATTAGGAGAAATTTCTGCAACAAAAAGTTCATCAAGCGACGCCTCGGGCGCCTCCGGCTACCGACTCAGGCGTCCAGAGGGTTTGTCGCCTGGTCGCCTTGACAACTATGCCTTGGACCTTCCCCTTCTAGCAGCTCTGTAACAAAAAACTCCATTTTCTTTTCAAAAAATTGCGAATTATTCGTGTATTTTTGTTTTGCCAAATTATTCTCCAAATTATTCGCGAATTATTCGTGAATTTTTCGAATCATTCCCGAATTATTTTCTCAAACTTGGCAAAAAAAATACTTATTTTGCATATTTTTTAATCAAAATTTTCAGTATATTTTTATATCTATTAATTTATTTTTTATTTTGTTCCGAATTTTTGCCGAATTTTTCCGAATTTGACCTCTACCGAATATTCCCGAACCCCGACTTTTCACTATGGTAGGCACTATGGTGGTGAGAGCATCTTGTTGACCTAAATTGCCTCCCAACTCCCATGACCACAACTTGTTCTTCCACAATTTTTGAGCTAGTGCCCTTATCCATCTCATGAATCACATCCCCTCATAACCTGGCTCTTTGATATCAACTGTTACGGCCCTAGAGGTTCACACCGATTCTAGACTCTGCGACACTCTATCACTTGACTCTCTCTCAAGGAAGAGTAACTCTATAAGAACTTCTCAAGGAACCAGGACACAAGAGAAACTCAAGAGAACACTTGGAGAATGCTAGCACTTCCATTAACTCAAGCAGGCTACACTTGCTTGGATGCTCACAAATGAAGGGGTCCTCCCCTTCTATAGGTTTCAAGGGATGATTCTAGACTTCTAGAATCCTCCCAACTCTAGATTATTCTCCCACCTCCTCTTCAGGAGTTTTCTAGAGAGTTTCTAAGGAGTTTCTACTTCTTCCTTGGAAGCTTCTAAATGCCTCTATTTCTAGAAAATTCTATACAAGTGTATATATATTAGTGTTTTAAAAAGCATGCGAGGCTTATACCTCGAGGATAGCCTTGGGGCGAGACTTAAGGAAAACACCTTGAGGCTCAACCATGAGGCATAAACCCTATGAGGCACACGCCTCATGCCTTGAAGCTCGCTTTATGTTTATGACGTACGTCTCATACATTAATTAAAATTAGATTTTTAATCACAACCGACTTAAATGTCCTTTTTTATTTTTATAAATTTGTTATTTGTTTTAAGTAATTTATATAGTATTTCCTAAGTGTACGCGTGCGCCCACACGAACACACACAATGTACACGAATACAGATATATATATAATTATATATATATATATATATATATATATATATATCTCACTCTCTCTCTATATATATAGTTATATACTTTAATCTTTCATTAACTTTTTGAATATTTTTGCAATTTTTCTTATATTTTATTTATTTGTTAAAATGAGAGAGCATGAAGCTTTCTTGCAAGGCTTACACCTCATGCATCTTGAGGTCCTAACGCCTCACCACATGCCTTCACGTTTTAAAACATTGATATATATACAAGCCTTCCATGGATTAAGGTAGGTGAGTTGTGACACACCACCTAGGCTATAGGACTCCTAGCCTAATTAGGGCCTAGGCTGGCACTCATTAGGACAAGGTTGCCTAGTGGTGCCTATGCCACATCTACTAAGCAATAAAGCACTAGTAATAAAGGTGCCCGAGACCCACATAAAGCTAAATGTTATGTATAGAAAACGTAAAATAGTATAAATAAATAATTATATTTATTTAGATATAAATTTTTTACTTAATAGGTTTTCTCTAGCGTTTCTGCATCTACCTCTCTATCCTTCTTTCTACAAACCATGCTCTTTATTTTTTGTAGTAACATTTTGTTGATACATGAAAATGAGCTTTCCATGTGTCGTCATATCATTCATCCAAGTCATAAAGACTTGGGCACCATTGTTAATAGCTGGCCGGATAAGATCATGCTAAAGTCCTTGGTTGTCTCCCCAAGGCAACTTTGGTGAAGGCCCTTGGCTGTGTTTCTTAAGGCAGTGAAGGCGTCCTTATCCAACACCTATATTCACCCAATGGAAAGGCTTCCCCAAGGTGTATGCAATGTTTTAAAAGGCGTGAGAGGCTTACGCCTCAAGGCTCGCCTCGGGGTGAGGCTTAAAGAAAACGCCTTGAGGCTTAACCTAAAGGCTTAAATATCATGAAGCTAACACCCCAAACTGTAAAGCTCGCATTATGTCTGGGGAATGTGTCTCATACATTAATTAAAAAAATAGGGTTCTAAGGCGTATGCTTCATGATTTCTTTTATCAATAAAATTGATTCAAATTCTTTTTTAAAAAAAATTTTGTTATTAGACTAAATTAGTACTTAATTTATTATGTCTAATGTATTTAGGCTTTTTAATACATTTTTGAGTATATTTCACTTTAATTTTCATAGTAGACATTGCAAAGATATGAAGCCATTGTCTAACATATGTAGTTGGTGACTACTTTATAATTGTTTGGTTGAATTCAAAATCAACCACGTGATGATTGAACACTATCCATCTTTTAATATATATATATGAACAAAAAAAGTTAATATAAATTTTAGCCTTTTTTGCCTCTTAATTTTTTTTAGAGCCGAATAATGTATATAGTATCACATGTGTGTACACACTCACCTGTGTGTATAGATATATATATATTACTCTTTATTATTTTGTAATATATTTATCTATTTATTTGTTAAAATGAGGTAGCTTAAGGCTTTCTTGTGAGGCTTAAGCCTCACGCCTCAAGGCTTACGCCTCACGCATCTTGAGGTCCCAACGCCTCGCCTCACGCCTTCGCGTTTTAAAACATTGGGTGTATGACCTGCCTTGGTGGAATCCTATATATTATTATTATTATTATTTTGTGTGGAGATGGGGGGGAAGTATTTAGGTTCTTGTGGTTTTGAGGGTTTGAGAAGAACTCATTAGTAATGGGATCATCTTGGTGTCTTACTACTAACCTGAAGAATATTCTCACAAAGGCATGAGGTCATAATGACTTAGTTATGACTGACGTGGCAGATTTCTATTGGCTGAGAACTCTAATTAACTTTGTTGAGCTGGCAAATCCCATTAATGCTATAAATAGGGGTTGCCCTTCTTCATTTTGGATGGTGATCATTCTTGCTTCATATTCATTCTTTAGACATGTGGAAAGAATGGAGTAGTTGTGACTTGTGAAGATCAATAGACTAAACATAGAAACCCCACACCTAGGACACAGGAACTGTTTTACCTTGGACACATAGGTAACTTTTGAATACAACTGATATCAAGAACACTAAGACCTAACTATTGGTAGTGCTAGTGGTAATTTGAATCCACTTTGTGATAACCTATAGATGGTATTGGTGAAAATAAAAACAGTCAATGCCAGTTGGTGTTAAAGATTCAAGAAGTCAAAAGCTTGTTTGAAGGATTTAGGCTATTTGATGACCACATGTTGTGACCTCTAATTCATAAAGGAGACTAACTTGATGAGATTATATCAGTGTTGAAGAAGTTATGAATCACAAAGGTTCACCTTCACTGTTGGTAGAATCTTCCGTTCTTGCAAATCCGGGGGTGTTACTTTCTTACCCATGTTTACGTAAAATGTTGCCAACTCATCAGGAAGAGGAGGGGAATTTACGCCATCACTGGTGATTGGGGATTCTAATCCCTAATTTCTTTCTTCATCAAAAGAAAATAAATGAAAACACAACATCAGAATCGAGTGATTACATCTTTAAGGGCATATCTCAACTAGACAGCCTAGTCGATATTAGAACTAGTATACTTATTACACCCTCTTCTAACATTTTTCACCATAAACGATCCTTGTATCAACGGTGGTGGTCCAGAAACAAAGTAAAATAGAACTCAGAAGCCTAGGGGTTGTTTGGCATTGTTTCTTGGAACAATGTTTTCCTTATCCGAGAACAAAACTGGCATAAACACATTTGGCAACTCGTTTTAGGGAACAATTTTAAGAATTGTTCCATTTTTGGCACAATTTTAACAGAGCAAAAAAAAAATGCTTAGTAGAATTAAGTTTGAGAAACGTGCTTAAAACGAACGAGATAAGCGTGAAAACGGACAAGATAGACAGGACATAATAAAATTTTGGATATACTATTAAACTTATAAATATGTTGACGATTATAACCATATTTAATGCCTACAATAATCTTGTGTTTTTTCTTCTTCATCCAAAAGTAATTATGTTGTTTCTTTTCTTCATAATTGATTCTAATTGACAATTGCCAAACACATTCTTTGCACAAAATTGAATAAAAGAATCAAAACTTCTGAGAGTTAATTCTTTTCCAAAATGAGAGAATCAACAGAATTAATGCCAAACGCCCCCCTAGAACTACTCCAAAAGATTGGGTGAACTAAGCTCTAATGATTGTGGAAGCTCACCTAAAAAGTAAAATGTTGAGCCATTAGTGACTATGGCCGCAAACCAAAAGTAAACCTAAGATTTACTACACAAATCCAACTACAGGATTTTGACTTATACAAAAGCATTTTATCTACTTGAATGATGCAAAGGCCCACTTACTGTCTTGCTTCCAATCCGATTGATACACCAAAACAGGTGTACGGAAAATGGAAATTGAAAGGTTTCCATGTAGTCTAAGAGAGAAAGTACCAGAATTGACTATGACTGTCACACAGGTTGTGGGGAGTTGCTGAGCCCTAGTGGAGTCTTATGGAACAAAATGCTTGCTTAATGACTAACTGAAACCTAGCTATGTGCCAAGGATAGGGTTTCAGTGGTAAAATGGTATATAAGCGAGATTCAAAATCTCATACTAAAGAGTGTGGCGACTGTAAAAGAGTTACTGATGCACCAGAAAAGCCTAGGCAACTAGAATCAGTCACTGAAGCCCCTCAAAGGTGCAGCTGTTACAGTGACTTTAGGGATTCAAAATTAACCCAATACACTGCAAGTTCCATATATCCTTAATGCAAAAAACAAATGCAACAAGGTAGCCAATATGGTGATTGGCTGTAGAACACATTTTCATGGACTTCTCTATGATCCGCTTAGATAGCATTTCCTTCATTGGTGGAATTGGCACCCTTTGTTCCTTTTCTTTTTATCAATACCTTGTTTTTTAAAAAGGGGGGAAAAAGATTTTATTGCGGGAATCCTTGGAGCATCCTGGAGACCAACTAGAAGATTATCAAGAATGGCCTAAAACCCATCCCCATTTCTAACAATACAAATTGAAACCTCCCGTTTTCTATCAACAACTTGTTCCAGAATCCACTTCCTAAATACATGCAAATAAAAAAAGAAAAGAAAAGAAAAACCCAACCTTCGTCTCCTCCATCACATACCATCTCCATCTCCCATGCTGTCTATCATATTTTACTCATCATGACAATTACACCTGCCCAGATATATGGGAGTCATCCTCTACTATTTCCTTATCAAACAATTAGAGTAGTCGACAGCTTCCTATACCAGTTCTGTTGAACCTATAGATACTCCCACTAAACAGCAATCCAACAAATTACACGCAAGCTAAGATTTTTCCAAACAAATTGATATTTCCTATGGTAAACCAGTATAGACCAAATTAGTTCCCAACTGAGCAAAAATATCTGCATTTACAAATTATCATAACTCGAAAGGGGGTGTAAAATATATCTACGAAATCAAGATCATTTGGCATCACTTACTTTGCTATCCTTGCTGGCCACAGGCTTGTATGGGCAAGCAGGTGGAGCCCTCTCTGGCTTCCTGTATTCCCAGCCGAACAGCCCATACACTTTTCTCTATAAAAAAAAAAAAAAAAATAGTTATATAATCAAGAGAAACAGAAAGCCCTGAATCCAAACACAAAAAATTAAGGAAACCCCAGAATCGAAAAAAGAAAAAAGAAAAAAGGAGAACACCCAGATGGGAAATTTATCATAATCGAGCGAATAAATGAAGTAAGGAAGAAAACCCAGATGCAAAAATAGGATGGCCAGTGGAGAGGACTTCTCACAATGATAAAATCGAACAGCAATGGCAATATATTAACGATTGGGACGAGAAAAAGCGGCAACAGACACGCCAAGCAAACCTGCAAAGATAAATGAAAAATAAAATAAGAGATAAGAACAAATACCGAAATAGATTAGAACAGGACATGATAGAATCACCATCTTCACGTCGTCCTTTTGGGGTTCTCTGTTCTTTCTTTCTTTCTCTCTCTGTTTCGTAGCAGATGGAGATTTAACAGGGAGTAGTGTGAGAACTCTCTCTCTCTCTCTCTCTCTCGCTTGGGGATGGGGGGTTTTCCCTTTGCTTTTTTAGTTTTTTATGGACTCGAGAGCGACCTGCTAACGTGAACCGAATGGGAAAGAAAGATTTAACGAACACCCCCCGCAAAATTAACTGTAACTGAAAGGATAAAATGGTCATTTACCCCTTAGCAAGGCAGGTTTTGACTTTTGACTGCCTTTGAGTATTTGTTTTGCGTTTCTAATCCCAATCAAATTTGGGTATAAAAAAGACTTAAGAGTTAACCAAAAACAAAGACGTGAAAGTTGAGATTCTCTCACAAGATCGATCTCTCTCTCTCTCTCTCTCTCTTCCCTTTCCCTGACATGCATCACAAGTCCCACCAGCGATTTAATGATGATGTTGCAAAAAAATTCAGGAAGTTACGCAGCCAAAAAAATAAAGAAAAGAAAATTTAGGAGTTTTGTATTTGAAAGGTAAACTAGGGTTTGGTGGATCCAACCATATAATATATAAACAATCCAAATTTTACATCCTTAAGCACCTTTTTTCAAATTTATAAATAATAGTTTGGAGCTTAGAAGGAAAAGCTGAATGGGGAAAATTAACAAAAGATACGGAGGATCAAAGTTGCAAGATTATACCTTAGCAAGATACGGAAGATCAAAGCTGAAAGGTAAACTAGGATTTGTCCTATGTATATTGAATGGCGATCGATATTTGGGTAAGTCAATACTTAGAGGAAAGTCTTCTAGGTCAGGAATTCTCTAACTATATGGTATGAGACGTTATGGTAGAGTTTTCATGGTGGGAGATCGGAATCCAAGTGATGACCTACTCGAATATCAATTACGACACTCAAGCACTCATTCATTTTCATGGTAAGTTGATAAATTTCATGAGTCCACGTGTTTCACAAGTATGCATGCATGGCACAAGAAAGTATTAGCCCGTGCATGGATATGGTTGCACGAGAAAATATTGACCCACGTATGGGTATTGTTGCATGGAAAGTGTTGGCCCGCGCATGGGTATGGTTGCATGGAAAGTATTTGTCCGCGCATAGACATTATATCTCACAAGTACTATCTCACAAGCTCACACCCGCACATGGGCATGTATCTCACAAGCTCACACCCACGCATGTGCATGTATCTCACAAGAATATGCATCATGTAAGATCAAGTGTAAGAATCTCACACGTTCACAAGTCTACACGAGTCAAGATGATAATATGATATGTCTCACATGTTCTTATGCATTCTGATTATATGCTTACGAAATGATTATGATATTGATTATGTTTAAATGATATAGTTAGTTAGATTACATATCCACTGAGTTATATATTCAATACTTAGTCGACCTGTTATTGTCGTCAATTTTAGAGCAGGAGTGGATCGCCGCACCTTGGATAGAAGAGAGAAGAAGAAGAATCAGGTGATCCCTTCGACGAGAGAGTGATGGACCTAAACTGTTTCCCTTATTGCTAGTCTTGTTCTTGAAAGGGTTGTAATAGACACGTAAGATACTTAGTTTCTTTTAGTTTTGGTGTTGCTTAAATTATACTTTTCAGTGAGTAGCAGACTATGTTGTCTTTTGGTGGGTTATGTTGATACAAGATGGATTGTTTATATATCGAATGTTTTTATGGTCATTCTTGGAGATTTATGTTTAGTATTGCCTTTATGTCATGGAATTAAGTAAGTTTAAGAAATTGTCATGGTCCAAGGTCCCATTATGACCTAGATGGGATTTTGGGGTCGTTATACAGCCACTAGTCACCTGATCTTAAGTAAAACAAAAAAAAAGATGTTATTGAGAGGATGTTAGTGTACTTAGACCAAGTATATCTACTAATAATATGAGCTCAAGTAAAAGAATGAACAAGGATGTTATTGAGAGGGTGTTAGTATGCTTAGACCAGGTACAATCACTAATTACTTGATCTCAAGTAAAAAAGATTAATTCGGCTAAGTTAAGTAAAGAAAAGGAATATGATAATTAGAAAGTAAAAGACATGAAGAAAATTGTAAAAGTATTTGGTTTTTGAAGAAAGTAAAGTAAAACATATAGTTTTGAAACATATGCATATTGATATCGAAGTTATGATTTCTCTACATTCTGAATTGAAGTATGCATGTGTTTTGATAATTGAAATATATGAATTTTATATGAAATCTTGTTATTGTTATAACATCATTATTTAGTAGTTAGTATACGCTGAGCCTTTCAATGCTTAGCTGAACTGTTATTGTCGGAAGGTCCACCTTTTGATATTTGTGCTCCAGCTCCATAGATAGAGGAGTACATCGAAGGTCTTGAGGAAGAACATCCAAGGGAGGATAAGGGCCTCGACAAGTGGGCTTATCTTGATTATTGTTGAGAGGGTGAGGAAGTGAGTGTATACATTGTCTTTGACTTGTCTTTGTATGTGGATGTCCACTTATGATGGTTTCTCTTGTTAAACTCTTATCGTACTAGTTTATTTTGAACTTAGAATATGGTGAAGTATTGTTATAAATTTTTAACTTTCGCTTTTAGCATTGCTTTAATGCTCTTGCAAAATGATTTGAAGTATAAGTCACGAGCCAAAGTCCCATAACTTCTAAGTTGATTTTGGGTCGCAACAATTTACGACCATCTTTCCTAGTTTTTTTGGCTCATCTATCTCAACATCTTCATCTTGGCTACACTCATTATATGAATGTGTTGCTTCTTGGTCACCCAACATTCTACATAGATCATCATATGACGATCACATAATATTCCATGCACACTTCCACTTTAGCCACCCAACTCTAGTTTACGGGTGGTTCCTACTCGATCACTCCATCCTTACAAATAATCAAGACAAGATTCCGGAGTTGATCGCTTTAGGTTATCTCCATGACATTATTGTTAACTATCACCTCACCCAGATTTGTGTTCTTAATAATGTATTTTTCATATATTTTGTCTTAGTTTGACTTATTTTAGAATCTTTAGATTACAGGTATCCTTCTACAATTTTGCTTTTACCTCCTATTTAGCCTCATTAACTAACATCATGTCATTTGTAAATAAGATACACTAAGGAACCTCCCCTTAAATATGAGTCATAATTTGATCCATAACCAACACAAACAAATGTAGACTCATAGCTGACTCTTGATGTAAACCTCTTGTCACACGGAACTCATTTGTCTTACCACTAATTGTTCTTACGGTAGTCACCACTCTCTCATACATGCCCTTAATGAAATCAATGTATTTGCTCAAAACTCCTTCTTTCCCAATGTTGTACTACTCTATAAACTTTATCAAATGCTTATTCCGAGTCAATAATGACCATATAGAGATTTTTTATATCGTATATAAACATCTCAGTTAATCTAAGTAAGAAGATAGCCTCAATGGTAGACTGCCTTGGCATCAATTCCCATTAGTTTTCTGAAACCTAGTTATTAGCTGGCCTCAAGTCTCTTCATCATTGGTTATGAGCCAAGTAACCAGAGTGTAGAGTGGGAGTGAGAGCTTCAAATTACAATTCAAGAACCATCAATAAATATATACTTGATGGTTCTTGAAATTACATGTGAATACAATTATATCATTTTTCACTTTCTAAATTATAAGCAATGATTGATAAAATCATTGATTCATGCAAATTTATAGTCATAATAAACAAGATGACTATTGATATATTAAATGTATCCTTCCAATTCAATTACAATATCACCAATTATTAACATACCTTACAAGAATCTTGTACCGTAGAAAGGAAAATGACATTTGTAGCTAGTTGGGAGTGGGAGCGAGTAGCAGGTTTGAAAGTTTGGGTCATGTGAGACTATTAATTACAAAATAATTTTCAAAGCAAAGGAAAACCTCCCAACACAACCAAGGTTCAAGTCTCCCTTATACCCATATAAAAGGGATTTGTATATTTCTTTAAGATACTTAAATTAATGTTCTTTAAAGTGTGATTTAATTTATGAAATTGATTTTGATAGATCATGAAACCACATTAATCAATTGAAAATATATTTTTATTCCAAAACCGTCTGATTAATTAAATATATTATCTCTCATTCAACATTTAATTAATTGGTAAGCTTTTTAGATAAATAACTTTTAATTGATTGGAAAGCTTTTCTTTATTTTAGGAAATTCAATATATTCACTTCTCTTTAAAATTTTATTTTATTGATTTAGTTTTTCTTAGATAAATATATTTTAATTAATCAGGAAGATTTTTTTCCTTTGAAAACATATGAAGTAATTGAATATATTTTCTTTTCTTATAAACTCTGATTAATTTGGTAAGTTTCCTCAATAAATAACTTTTAATTAATTGGAAAGATTTTCTTTCCCCATTTGAATAAATAGACTATATTCTAATCACTTAAAACATCTATTAGCTGGTTCAATTTTGTAGATAGATATCTTTTTATTAATTGGGTAGATTTTCTTTCCTTTAATTACCTTTAAACTGATTGAATACTTTCTCTTTCCTTTAAAATTTGAATAATGTATAAGTTTCCTTTAATAAACATCTTTGACTAATTAGAAAGATTTTTCATTTCAAAATATTTTAAGTTAATAAAATATATTCTCTTTTCTCTAAGAATCTTGATTAACTAGGGTAAAGATTTCCATATAGATATCTTTCATTTAAAAAATATTTTAATTAATTGAATATATTCTATTTTAAAAATAAAAATTAATCGATTGGTAAAAAGATATTATATTATTAAATTCTCTCCAACACCAAATTAGTTGGACAACTTACTTTCAACTAATACAAATGGATCATGAAGATTTGTTTAGATTTCATATTATCTTGCATTTATTGAAATTAATCCTCCCCTCTTGGCCTATATAACTCCTGAATGTGGAATAGATATCAGCTTAGAGTGACTAATAGAACATGAATTCAATTCAAGGCATGTTTGGAGATAATGGAGACCTTGCCCTTTGGCAAGGAAAGTTAGAATTACAAGTCAATGGGCTTAGGTCACTTTTTACGACAGTTCACATGGTTTTTATACTAGGTAATCTCTCTCTCTCTCTCTCTCTCTCTATATATATATATATATATATGGTTGTCTATACTAGATCAACTCTTCTATACGATCTATCATTGATTTTATTATAAATCTTCATTTGTTTTGGTGGATGGGTTCTTATTTTTTGTTAAACCTTTCTGTTTTCTTTTTTCTTTTGCTGCATGTGAGAGCATCCTTTTATTAGAATTAAAAATATTTTAGAATTAAAAATATTGGTGTGTGAGAGAGAGGAGAGAGAGAGCAAAACTTATACCATCATTTTATTTATTTGAGAATAAATTACAGTTTTTCTGGTTTTATTAGATTATTTTTTATGTTACTAAATAAATATATTATCCTTGCTACATATACAGATGCTAAGCACATGTGGTGTATATTGCAGGCATAGGGCGTGATGTCGCTCGCTCGCTCGCCACCTTCGCCCTTCCCTTCCCTAAATACTGGATCGTCGAAAATGATTCCTTGTATTTGGATAGATAGTCGATAGATGCCCATCTGTATTTTTTTTTTTAATTATTATTTTTGAGATAATAGTTATGATCATTTATGAGTGAAACCCATGTTTTTGAGAGTACCATTGCAACAGAATAAAGCAAGGATGACTAGCTGAGGAGGATTGAATTCCAAACTCCATTATATTCTCAAAACGAAAGAGCAGATTGCATCAATTCTGCTACTAATCCATCCCAGAGTAGGTATCACTGCAATCTAACACCCCTTTTGATTTAAAGCATCTCTCTGTTTGTGGTGGGCTCATTCCCAGCTAACCCCATTGAGGAGGATATGGAAAAACAAGAGAGAAAAACCAATTTGCACAGAAGTACTTTAAACAACATTCGTCCAAATTTCACAAATCATTGGATTGTCAGAAATGCTCACTTTGAACAGTTTGGTGGCATCGAATCAGAATTCTATTTCGACCAACTACCCATAAAATCAACGAAGCAGAAATGCAAGAAATAACATATTCTATAAGCATTTAGATGTATGAAGTGGACATTTAGATGTTCCAGTGTGCATCCTGAAAGCAGATAATGTGTAGCTTAATGGCAACAACATGATAATATGCTTTATTCTCAACAAGAGGTTCAGTTAACCCAATTTCTTTGCCTTGTTGCCATTACAGGGGATATCGGCACAGCGACAAACAGGTCTTCCAGATGCTTCCCAGGCATTGAAGCCTCGCTCCAGAACCAAAATATTTTTTATCCCCACATCTTCCTTTTTATCTGTGAGATAAGAAGCAAACCTCTGGGCCACGCACCACGCACCTGCAATAGCACCCACCATCTGATTGTTAGGTTATAGCTAATAACATTTTGTAGATCCTCTGTTTAATAGAACCACTTTCAACAATTTACCAAATTTTTGTTTCTATTTTTTTTTAATGTGGAAATATTGGCAAGAGCTACAGCAAATAAATTGGAATGTACCATAAGAGCAGATGAACAGATCCAACACACAAACAAATTTCATGCTTTGAACAAACCTTACAAGAATCTTGTTTATAGTCATAATAAACAAGATGACTATTGACATATTAAATGTATCCTTCCAATTCAATTACAATATCACCAATAATTAACAAACCTTACAAGAATCTTGTACCGTAGAAAGGAAAATTACACTTGTAGCAAGTTGGGAGGTTTGGGAGTGGGAGCGAGGTTTGAGATCGGGAGCAAGTAGCAGGTTTGAAAGTTTGGGTTACTAATGTGAGACTATTAATTACAAAATAATTTTCAAAGCAAAGGAAAACCTCCCAACACAACCAAGGTTCAAGTCTCCCTTATACCCATATAGAAGGGGTTTGTATATTTCTTTAAGATACTTAAATTAATGTTCTTTATATTGTGATTTAATTTATGAAATTGATTTTGATAGATCATGAAACCACATTAATCAATTGAAAAGATATTTTCATTCCAAAACTGTCTGATTAATTAAATATATTCCGTCTCATTCAACATTTAATTAATTGGTAAGCTTTTTAGATAAATAACTTTTAATTGATTGGAAAGCTTTTCTTTATTTTAGGAAATCTATCTATACTAATACTATATGCTGGTTGGTGCCACGTGGCATACTTCAAATCTCTTAATTCTCTCTTTAGTTCGATGCCACGTGTATGCTGACATGGCAGTTTAAGAGCCTTTAATGGTTGCCTATTTATTTAAATAAATGTTACGATTGCCTATTTATTTACAAGTTACAACAGTTAGAAGAGAGTGTGTGGCCTAGATGTAACGTTTCACCCACCCACTCTCTATCTTTACAAATTACAATCTACATTTCCAAAAATTAACTATTCACTCTGATTGAACCGACCTTTGTAATTTCTCATTGCCTTTTTAAAACCATCACCTCTTAATTCTATTGCTAGGAAATCAGCAGTTGTTGGACGTAACGTTAAGTGCCTATTCGATATCTCAAACATCCCCTACCTCTTTAAAAACCCAACAAGATTTCGAGTCATTAATCTCATGATTAGAATTCTGTTCACCAGCATACCTCTAGGAGGGTTGTTCACTGTCCATTGCCATCAACACCACTGCAATTTCGTCGTCCTTATTCCGCAACAACTTATCCCAGCCGAGGAAAAGTGGTTTGTTCCTCTTCTCCTCCTCTTCCAGACCCTGAAATGACGGTGTCTACGTGTACAAATAGTGCTGGTGTCGTTGTGAACCCCAAAGGAGAAATGATGGGATGGAGTGTGTTGATCTGTGGCCAAGGATCACAAGCGTGGCCAATTCTATCATATAAAAGTTTAGGCCCCCAATCCTTCCAACTCTCAAGATTGATTTGTCTACAAATTTTGTTTGGCATGGTCCTTATCTTTTGTAAATCAAAGTAAATGCTTTCTTAAGAAGAGATTGCTATTTAGTATTAATCATTCAAGGTCTATGTGGTTGTGATGGCCTGCAAATCTGTTATAATTTTTATTTGGGAAGAAAAAGAAGCACGTAACAAAATCGTCTATGGAGGAGGGTTGTTGCAATGCCGTGAAAAGAATGAGAAGAAATACATGGTGTTGGCGCTATTTTACAAATTATTTTTTAACATTATACATTTTACAAAATTGGTGTTCTTTTTTTTTTTTCCCAATTCCCTGCTGTCAAAGTTTTTAGATTATAACGAAGAGCCTTCTGTTCAACTGCTCTTTGCATATTTTGATGATGCCGCCTTGGTCTCGCTATGCTTGAGAAATTAGTGATGGGTGGGTTTTAAAAGCCATTGCGATATATGATACATTAGGCAATGTAAAATGGCTCTAACCTTTTGCATTTGCAAGAGAATGATGTTATGAGAAGCCATCAGATCAATTCAATACTATATAATCCATCACCGTCCCACTTATAAAAGAAGTAAGTAAGTGGATTTCAGATAGTCTTGATCTCTCTGATTTTACCTAGAAATTAGATTGACTGAGAATAGGGCTAGCACTCCTCCTAGATTATATTCATTATAAAGTACCTACTATATGCATGGCTGATCCTTCATTCCTGAAATGTATGGGTGGTGCAGTATACAATATGAGCTACTTTAGAGGGACTCTCTTTTAGTAATAAAGATCTTTAGTTCCACACAAATATCAACATTTTTAATTGAGACCAAATCCTCTACGGTGATAACTGGATTTGGCAAATCCGGTTATCACCCACGAGGTCGCCACGTGTCCCTTTTGACACCCCTTAATTGTGGTTAAAATTCACCCACCCCTAAGGTACACCCCTACCCATCCATGGTTTTTAGAAAAAAGTAGTCATTATTTTTATATTAAAAAATGATTTTTAATATAAAATATTAAAAAAAAGAATTAATATTTTTAAAAAACCAAGGATGGGTGGATGAACTTTAGGGATGGGTGAATCTTAACCAAGGTTAAGGGATGTCAAAAGAGACACGTGGCGACCTCAGGCCAAATCCGGTTATCACCGTAGAGGATTTAGTTTCTTTTTAATTATGAATAATGCATTTCTTTCACATATTTTTAATGATATACTTTTGCAGGTTTAATCCGATTAGAAGATATATCTAAAGCCGGCTCAATTGTCAATTAAAACCCATAAGATAAATTTTCTTTTATATTCATGATGTTACAATTAGTGTCTTTTGAAATCTGGACGTCACGTTGTGATGTTGTTACCTTCAACAGAAAAACAAATCTGGACATCCAACAATAAGTAGATAAACTTTTTTTTTTTTCGGGTGCAAATAAGTAGATATACTTTGATTACATGCTTATTCTTATAGAAGACACAAGATTGAGGAGAGTACATTCTTCGTATTCAATGTTTCTTATTATTATTGGAAGTCTATTTGTATGTCTAATTTTTTTAAAGAACAATTGTTTTTAGATTCTTTTATGTTATTACTTTTTCTTATTTCTGATTCTAATATCTCCCGTGCATTGCACGGACTCCTTTCTAGTTCAATATATTCACTTCTCTTTAAAATTTTATTTTATTGATTTAGTTTCTTAGATAAATATATTTTAATTAATCAGGGAGATTTTTTTCCTTTGAAAACATATGAAGTAATTGAATATATTTTCTTTTCTTATAAACTCTGATTAATTTGGTAAGTTTCCTTAATAAATAACTTTTAATTAATTGGAAAGATTTTCTTTCCCCATTTGAATAAATGGACTATATTCTAATCACTTAAAACATCTACTAGTTGGTTCAATTTTGCAGATAGATATCTTTTTATTAATTGGGTAGATTTTCTTTCCTTTAATTACCTTTAAACTGATTGAATACTTTCTCTTTCCTTTTAAAATTTGAATAATGTGTAAGTTTCCTTTAATAAACAGCTTTGACTAATTAGAAAGATTTTTCATTTCAAAATATTTTAAGTTAATAAAATATATTCTCTTTTCTCTAAGAATCTTGATTAATTAGGGTAAAGACTTCCATATATTCATTTAAAAAATATTTT
Organism: Tetracentron sinense; assembly: GCA_015143295.1. NCBI lineage: Eukaryota > Viridiplantae > Streptophyta > Magnoliopsida > Trochodendrales > Trochodendraceae > Tetracentron > Tetracentron sinense. Next base: position 31,521,963 of record CM026562.1, read on the forward strand.
AATTAATTGAATATATTCTATTTTTAAAAATAAAAATTAATCGATTGGGAAAAAGATAGTATATTTTAAAATTCTCTCCAACACCAAATTAGTTGGACAACTTACTTTCAACTAATACAAATGAATCATGAAGATTTGTTTAGATTTCATATTATCTTGCATTTATTGAAATTAATCCTCACCTCTTGGCCTATATAACTCCTGAATGTGGAATAGATATCAGCTTAGAGTGATTAATAGAACATGAATTCAATTCCCGGCATGTTCAGAGATAATGGAGATGTTGCCCATTGGCAAGGAAAGTTAGAATTACAAGTCAATGGGCTTAGGTCACTGTTTACGACAGTTCACATGATTTTTTATACTAGGTAGTCTCTCTCTCTCTCTCTCTCTCTCTCTCTCTCTATATATATATATATATATATATATGGTTGTCTATACTAGATCAACTCTTCAATATGATCTATCATTGATTTTATTATAAATCTTTATTTGTTTTGGTGGATGGGTTCTTATTTTATGTTAAACCTTTCTGTTTTCTGTTTTCTTTTGCTGCATGTGAGGGCATCCTTTTATTAGAATTAGAAATATTGGTGTGTGAGAGAGAGGAGAGAAAGAAAGAGCAAAACTTATATCATCATTTTATTTATTTGAGAATAAATTACAGTTTTTCTGGTTTTATTAGATTATTTTTTATGTTACTAAATAAATATATTATCCTTGCTACATATACTGTTGAATATGTATCCGCCAAAATACTATGCACTTTCTCTAAAGTACAAAGCATAAATATCAAGCAACAAAGTTTCACAATAGAGAAGAGAGAAGAAGACAAAAAGGCTTTATTGATAAAGTGAATAAACAAAAACAGCCACACCACCACTCTCACGTTTTCACCTCTCTCTATATATAGAAATCAAAACACTTAAAGATAAGATAAGATAAGGTAAAGATAAAAACTCCTAAAAGATAACTATAAAAGACTCTTATCAAGATAAACACTATTTTAACCTTATCTAAAAGATAACTATAAAAGACTCTTATCAAGATAAACTATTTTAACCTTATCTAAAAGATAACAATAAAAGACTCCTACTAAGATAAACTATTTTAACCATATCCACTCAAGGCTCTACTTATCTTATGGATAAGTTAGAGTTTGGTGATGACTCTTAACACTCCCCCTCAACGCCAAATCTCTACTAATGACGCCAAGTGCATCTCTGAACTTTGTGAATTTTGATGAACAAAGCCCTTTCGTGAATATGTCCGCCAATTACTCATTTGTATTAACTGGCATAAGATCAATTTCTCCTCGAAGCACTTTTTCTCTAATAAAATGATGATAAACTTCAACATGCTTCGTTCTAGCGTGAAATACTGGATTTTCTGCCAGTCGAATTGCGCTTTCATTGTCGCAATATAATCTGATTTCATAATTTGTGGTTTGATGCAAATCAAACATTAACTGCATTAACCACGCACTTTCTTGTGCTGCCATAGCTGCAGCCCGATATTCTGCTTCCGTTGTTGACAAAGACACAGTTGGTTGTCTTTTGCTGCACCAAGAAATAGCACCCGAACCAAGACTAAACATATAGCCTGTAGTTGATCTTCGAGTCGAGAGATCACCTGCGTAGTCTGCATCACAGTATCCTACAATTTTGCATTCGACAGCTCTTCCATACCAAACACCATGATCCATTGTTCCTTTTACATATCTTAGAATTCTTCGAACAATCTCAAGATATGGCTTTCTTGGACTATGCATAAATCTGCTCACGACCCCTACTGCTTGAGAGATATCAGGACGAGTTAGAGTTAAGTAGATCAAACTTCCCACTAACTGCCTGTACATGCAAGAATCTTCAAGTTCTTCAACTTCATCTATACAAACTTTAGTGTTGACATCCATCGGTGTAGCCATCGGTTTGCAATCAAACATTCCAAACCGCTTCAACAGGTCACTGGAATATTTTTGTTGACATAAAAATATTTCATATTTATTTCGATCTATCTCAAGTCTGAGAAAGTGCTTCAGCTCTCCAAGTTCCTTCATGTGAAATCGAATTCCAAGATTCATGCAGATTCTTTTAATTTCTTCTAGATCATCTCCAGTAATAATCAAATCATCAACATAGACTAACACAACTGCAACTTTGTCTGCTACAAATTTTACAAACAAACTTGAATCAGTTGGGGCTAGAATATAACCACTGATTGTGAGAAACTCAGCAATCTTTCCATACCATGCTCTCGGAGCCTGCTTCAACCCATATAGAGCCTTTCTCAATTTGCAAACATATTGAGGATAATGAGGATTTTCAAATCCCTTGGGTTGCTCCATATAGATTTCTCGATCTATTTCACCATGAAGAAATGCATTCTTCACATCCATTTGCCACAACCTCCAATCCTTGCTAGCAGCGATAGCAATCAGAACCCGTACTGTTGTTATTTTAGCTACAGGACTGAAAGTCTCATCATAATCTATTCCATACTGTTGTGAAAAACCCCGGGCAACTAATCGAGCCTTGAATCGCTCCACTGAACCATCTGCTCGGGTCTTGATCTTATATACCCATTTGCAAGAAATAGGTTTTACATCATCTGGTTTTGGCATTAGATTCCAAGTCTCATTCTGCTTTAAGGCTTGAATCTCATCTGCCATAGCTTCCTCCCATTCAGGAACTCCTCGAGCTTCTTCAAATGACTTTGGTTCTTCAATCACCAAATCTTTGTCAATCATTACTTGCGCTAGATCTGCATTCACATTCTTCAGTTTCGCCTTTTCAGTTGCATACTTTGGATTTGGCTTTGGTACTCGTTGTGATCTCCTTAAGACATGCTCATCTTCTTGTTCAGGTTCTTCAAGCTGTGAGGGCCGATTTTCTTCTATAACAGTTTGTTGATAAGTTCCAGTTTTCCAAGGGCTTGCACTAGATGTCATCTGTGACACATCCTTATCAACCTGTACAATTGGTTCAAGTGTCTTCTGATTGGAAGTCTCCTCTTCTAGTTCCTCTTCAAACTTTTGATCAACTGGAAGATCGACATGATCGACTGACCACCATGATGATGACTCATCGAACACAACGTTTCTCGACACATGTACTCGATCTGAAGTTGGATCAATACACCTCCAACCTTTCCTTTCCGAATCGTATCCCACAAAGATACATCAGATCGCCTTCTTATCAAACTTGCTACGAAGATGGTTAGGCACAAATACATAACATACACAACCAAATACTCGAAAGTGACTTACTGTAGCCTTCATCTCGTACAGCTTCTGGAATGGTGAAAGGTACTCGAGCTTTGGTTGTGGTAGGCGATTAATAACATGATTTGCAGTCATCATGCATTCAGCCCAAAAACGAGCTGGCACATTTTTCGAATGTACCAGGCTCCTGCATGTCTCGGCTAGATGCCTGTTCTTCCTCTCCGAGACCCCATTCTGTTGTGGCGTATAGGGACAAGTCAGTTGTCTTCGGATACCATGCTCTTGTAGATACTTGTTGAACTCTTCTGAAGTATACTCTCCCCCGTTGTCTGATCTTAGACATGTTATCTTATGTCCAAGCTCTTTTTCCACCTTACTCTTAAGATCCTTGAATTTGTTGAGTACTTCCCCTTTCTCCTTTAGGAAGTAAATCCAACTATATCGAGAGTAATCGTCGATGAATGTGAGTATGTATTTCATACCTCCAAGTGAAACATCTTTCACTGGACCGAACACATCTGAATGCACCAATTCAAGAGGTTTCTTGGCTTGAAACTTCGACTCAGTATAGGGAAGCTGATGTGCCTTCCCATACTGACATCCTGCACATACTGAATCATCTCGGATCTCCAGATCAGGAAGCCCTTTCAACATGTTCTTCTTCATCATAGCCTTTAACTTGACAAATCCAACATGAGCAAGTCGAGCATGCCACAAATCAGCTGTTTCACTCTTTCGAGTCTTGTCTACATAAGCAGCCTCAGCTGACATAACATAGACAGATTCAATTCTTTTGCCTTGCATGATGGGAGTACCTTCGATCTGCATCTCTTTATAGATCTTCACATCATCGGGTCCGAACACTACAGTGTTTCCAGATGTCGCCAATTGAGAAACAGACACCAGGTTCTTCTTCATCATTGGGACATGGAATACACCTTGAAGCATTGTTGAATCATCACTTCCTTTTGGTACACATACAGCACTGCCTACATGAGTGATTGGCAGTCTCGCATTATTTGCTGTCACTACTACTCGTTGGCCATTATATTGTTTCTTTGAAAGAAACTTTTGATTATCTCCAGTCATGTGATTTGAGCAACCTGAATCAACTATTCAATCAGTAGAATAGTCTATTCGATTATTATTGCTCGTAGGCATGGTAATTGTAGTAGTCAATCCGAGTGCGTCGGATTGTTCTTCAGTGATAGACAAATAAGCACTCCACTCCTCTTCCTCACCATCAATTTTCTGTGGTAGGTCTTCTGAAGTTGCTGCATTCCCTTCATCTTTCTTCTTCTTGGGTGCTCGATAATTTCTGGCAAAGTGACCTGGCTTGCCACAATTATAGCACGTTCTGGTTCTAGGATCCTGAGAATCACGTTCCTTGAAACTATCCTCACTCTTCCTTGAATTCGAGTTCGATTGATACTTCGAATTCTTTTGTTTTCTCCTGTCATTAAAAGACCTTTTACTTTTACCAGTGTACAAGGCTTCTTCTTTCTCATTCGTAGAAAGACCAGCCATCTGCTTTGCTAGACTCTCCTGGTTTGCTAGAAGGCTTTTAAGCTCCAAGAGTGTTGGTTGAGTCGGCCATCCATGAATTGCTGTCATAAACCCATGGTACTCAGGCTTTAGACCTCGAATGATAATCCTTCTCATACGAGCATCTGTAATTTTCGACTCCTCATCAAGTTGCGATATCTCAAGACAGATTCCTTTTACTTTCATAAAGTATTGAGAAATCGACATGCTTCCTTGAGATACCGAACTGATCTCGTTCTCTAGCAATTGCAACCTTGCATCATTAGATCTGGTGAAAAGTGTGGATATCGCATCCCACGCTTCATTCGGAGACTTGGCCTCTCGAATATGTTCGAGCAATTCTTTCTGAATTGTAGCTTTCAACACGAACAAAGTTTTGCCTGCCCTTATCTTCCACTTCCTTAATTTCTCAGCATTCTCTTCAGTTTTGGGTGGTGCGATAATATCTTCGCCATTCATCACCTCCCAAAGATCTTGGCCCTGTAAATACGATTCCAAACAGGATCTCCAATACTCACAGTTAGTATTGTTCAACTTCTCTATACCGCTTACAGAATTTGCATGCTCCATTGATCTGAGTTGGCGAATACAAGGTATTTGATGAGATCTTCAGACTCACCGTTTTGAGGTCTTCACGCCCATTCCCTGAACCAAGCTCTGATACCACTTGTTGAATATGTATCCGCCAAAATACTATGCACTTTCTCTAAAGTACAAAGCATAAATATCAAGCAACAAAGTTTCACAATAGAGAAGAGAGAAGAAGACAAAAAGGCTTTATTGATAAAGTGAATAAACAAAAACAGCCACACCACCACTCTCACGTTTTCACCTCTCTCTATATATAGAAATCAAAATACTTAAAGATAAGATAAGATAAGGTAAAGATAAAGACTCCTAAAAGATAACTATAAAAGACTCTTATCAAGATAAACACTATTTTAACCTTATCTAAAAGATAACTATAAAAGACTCTTATCAAGATAAACTATTTTAACCTTATCTAAAAGATAACTATAAAAGACTCCTACTAAGATAAACTATTTTAACCATATCCACTCAAGGCTCTACTTATCTTATGGATAAGTTAGAGTTTGGTGATGACTCTTAACATATACAGATGCTAAGCTCATGAGGTGTATATTGCAGGCATAGGGCGTGATGTCGCTCGCTCGCCACCTTCGCCCTTTGGAATTTCATCACTCCAAATCTCTCCATGTGTTGCTTGCTTACTATATTTGATCACAAAGGAATTTTTGCGACTCAGTCCTCATGTAGAGGTTGTTTTGGCCAATCTAATAACGATCGGACCAAAGGAACTGCAGCTCACATGGAGCATAAATGTTAGTTGTGATACCAGCAATAACAATAACAAGCTAAAACAAATTTCATTTTGGCTGCTTTTTTTCCTTTTTAGAAATGCATGAAAGAATCTCTCGGGAATTTTCATAAAAGCCCGCGGATATTAAGATTCTGGGCTTTTTGAAGATTACTCCATCTCCATGGGAGGTCCGCTTTATCCTCGAGACAATCCACAACCCATTTCGCATCAGCGTATATTCATCCGCCAATAGATGCCCACGGATATATGATAGCTTTCAATTCGAGAACATCAATAGACTCCAACTCGCATCGGCAAAGGCAATACCTAGTACAGATGATTCCGAAGAATGTCCCCAATACCTGCAGCATTATCTCGGAGAGAGCCATTTGAGATAACGCCAACCAGCAAGGAGGGGGTGGGCACTAAGAGCACGGTCTACCAATAGAGAAACAAAACTCAGAACATATTCCCCAATTTGCCCTGAATTCTCCATTTCAGACATTGTCATCAATTTTTGGCTTATCAGGAGAAATCCGACTTGGAGAGTCATTCTTTATCATCTGAAATAGAGGAGGTATCCTTAAATTGGTTCTTAAATATCATATTATTCCTTTTCATCCACAGTGGTAGATATTAGCATCTACTTTCTTCACATATTGAACAGACTCCTTACCTCTTAACGACTCAATAATCTAAGATGATCCCTCTCCCCACTCAAGAATTCTTTGATTCTGAAAGCCACAACAAATTAGAATGTGGTTCTAGATAGATATCTTTCAAATAGTTACACTCGAAAAACAAGTGATCCAAGCTTTCATTAGCATTCCAACAGAGAATTCACCGCTATGCCATGACGAATCAGGACATCTTGTGTTTGGAGAGTCTTAGACAAAGCTAACCAATCATACAATGGTGAGGAATGTTTATATCGATCGATACTAAATCTCCACACAGAACACGTACCTTTACTGGCCTGATAGCCTGCCATGTAGATTTGAGAAAAAAACTCAATGGGATTAGGCTTCCATATAACTTGGTCTTCCTCAGATTGTATGAGCTACTGTTGGGGTGGAGATCATTCCATACTTTGGAGAGGTCACCCGATCTAGAAGGTCTAGCTGGAGGAGGAGACCATACCCTATGGGGCCTTATACATCATTTATCCAATGCTAATTGTTAGTGTTAGCCAGGTGAATAAGCACCGCCATGGGAAAAACCAATTTGAACAGAAGTACTATAAACAACATTCATCCAAATTTCCTGAATCATTGGATTGTCAGAAATGCTCACTTTGAACGGATCGGTGGCATCGAATGGCATTGAATCAGAATTCTATTCGACCAACTACCCATAAAATCAATGAAGTAGAAATGCAAGAAATAACATATTCTATAAGCATTCAGATGTATGAAGTGGACATTCTTGTTCCTGTATGCATCCTGAGAGCAGATAATGTGTATCTTAATGGCAACAAAATGATAATATGCTTTATTCTCAACAAGAGGTTCAGTTAACCCAATTTCTTTGCCTTGTTGCCTTTACAGGGGATATCGGCACAGCGACAAACAGGTCTTCCAGATGCTTCCCAGGCATTGAAGCCTCGCTCCAGAACCAAAATATTTTTTATCCCCACATCTTCCTTTTTATCTGTGAGATAAGAAGCAAACCTCTGGGCACAAGATGGGCCACGCACCTGCAATAGCACCCACCGTCTGATTGTTAGGTTATTGCTAATAACATTTTGTAGATCCTCTGTTTAATAGAACCCCTTTCAACAATTTACCAAATTTTTGTTTCTATTTTTTTTTTAATGTGGAAATATTGGCAAGACCTACAGCAAATAAATTGGAATGTACCATAAGAGCAGACGAACAGATCCAACACACATTGTAGATCCTCTGTTTAATAGAACCCCTTTCAACAATTTACCAAATTTTTGTTTCTATTTTTTTTTTAATGTGGAAATATTGGCAAGACCTACAGCAAATAAATTGGAATGTACCATAAGAGCAGACGAACAGATCCAACACACAAACAATATTTCAAGCTTTGAACTTGTTGCTACAGTGATAGAATATATTGAAACACAAGCTACTGAGCTCAGTTGATTTCGGAGAACCATTGAAGAAAAGGTAGGCTTGATTCTTTTCTATGGATGAAGAAACCTGAAATGTTGGGTCTGGGACTGATAGAAGTTTGAATGGGTGGAAGTCCGTTTGAACGCCCTCCACCATTTTTTCTTTGCAACACTGTTTTCTCTACAGCAAACAAAACAAAACCCTTTTCTCTTCGGCACCAACCAACAACACACTTATTTTCATAGAACCATCTTTTTAGAAATCCATGAAGAACTTACAAAGTGAGTCTATTTTGGTTCTACAATCCCATATCAAATCCAAAACTACTTGGAGAAAGGTTAAATACTCAGTTCGGGTTTGAGACTTGGGCAGTACCTAAAAACTTCAGTCCAACTTATCCGAGCCGATGACACATTACATGCAGTTTATTATGACTCAGTTCAGTCGCTCACAGAAGCTATTTGTAACTGTACCCCCACCAACACAACTCAGCCAAGCTGTATATCCCGAGGGACGGATTGATTTGTGGATTAGGAATTATCAGATCTACTAGCTTTTCTCTTTCCCCTCTTAAGTCCAATGAAAACCATTATTGACATTAAAGAAGCATTGCAACTAAAAATATGGTTCCAACTCAGCCGGAATTTTAAATCCTAATGTATGGATGTAAACAGGGGCGGAGCCAGGATTTTCTTGTAGGGGGGACTAATGGGTGTGGAGGTTTGTTTGTGGGTCATCTCACAAATTTTATTTTTTTTCAGGGCCATGTTTGTGGGTCATCTCGTCTGGTTGTAAAGATTTCTTTTTAAAAGTTAGGGTGCAGGTGTAGTTGCTCTCCTCGCCCATAGTTATGCCATCTTAATTTTTTTTTTGATCGATAGTTGTGCCATCTTAAATTAAATAATATATTATAAAACTTAGTTTTTTTTTTTTGAAGTTTAGGGGGCAATTGACCCCTACCCCATGCCTATGCTCTCTTAAATTAAATAATATATTATAAAACTTCGTTTTTTTTTTCGAAGTTTACCCTGCCCCATGCCTATGCCCTCTTAAATTAAATAATATAAGTATAAATTTAGTTTTTTTCTTCCTCAAAGAGTACGGGTAGGGGTGATATCGAGCCCGGTAGTGGGGTGTCCAAGCTCGGTTCGTAAAATTGCACTAATGCTCAAGCTTAGCTTGAACTCGAGCTTAATAGCTTGTGTTCAAGCTCGGCTCGCGGAAATACCATTAAGCTCGAACTCGGCTCGGCTCAACTAATCAAAATGAAACAAGCTCAAGCTCGAGTACCGAGCTAGACTATTTCTTATTGAAGCCAAAATGAAGCCTTTTTTTTTACATGTTTGTGGACCTGAGCAAGTGTGCCATTGTACCTTCCTTTTCAAATTTTGACTCATACTTTTTATAGCCAAACTCTGCCCCCATGTTTGTGACCTGAGCATTTGTGTTGATGTGTTCCCATTTACATGGGATTTTAGTCCCATATCGGAAACGCAAGGAAGATTGAGGGAAAGTTGGGTTATAAATACACCCAGTTAGCCTTTTAAGTCTTATTTAATGTCTTAGTTACCCTCTTATATAAACGAGCCGAGCTTTTAACGAGCCGAGTGGGGGTGTGTTCAAGCTTGACTCGTTTACTAAACAAGCTTGAAAATCAAGCTTGAGCTTGGCTCGTTTACTAAATAAACGAACGAGCTCAAGCCGAGCTCGAGCTACTCACGAGCACTTTTGTTTGATAACCATCTGTAAATATGGGGGCTAAAGCCTACCGTCCCCCATGTCCACCTGCTCCCAGGCTATGCCCCTATTAATACTAGATGGGTGTAAACAAAGTAGTAATCAATAGCACAACATTCACAAAGTAAGAAAAGATTAGCAAATCCATCTGAAAATAAGAGGGCCCTGAAGCACTTCCATTTACGTCATTGTGATCACCTCCATGGTGATATTGGGGCCAACAAATTGGTGATAAAATCTTAAATCACTTACTTGTAGTTTAATCATTTACGGGTACTCCCTATGCTCATTTGTCACCCACTAATTAGTGACTAAGGTAATGATTCCTCAAGCTAATAAATTTTATAGACTTTGGTACATCCCTAATCATGTAAAAATTGTAGCAAGATGCTTAATTTTGTGTTACTCTTAATGAGTTATGATCATTAAGGCATAGGAGTTTGATAGACAATTATCATAAAAAACGATGATACTCACCAAGTAGTGATCATCCTCATCCTCATCAATGCTTTATCCAAAATACTGGGGTCGACTGTAAAAATCATGTTTTTCATACTGTTCTATTAAAAGTTATAACTTCGGTTAATCATGCGTTATCAAATATTTTTTCACTATTACCAATCAAAAAACATTCTCTATTTCTATCAACATCTCATCGCCCTTTTAGAGCCTTCAACTTGTACTAATTCACTCATCACTGTAATTGTTAGTGGTCTTTGTCCAAGTCACAAAGCCGAAGTTTGAACTATCATGCTATGGAAAATATAGAAAATTACGGAAAATGTTTGAATTAATTCAAAAATATATAACAAAATACTCATTATGAAAATTAGTAACAACTATATTCATATATTTGATATTCATTTGTAACTTTATCAAAAATTCATGAATAATCCCCTTTTAATTCTGCGAAATTTGGGACTTTTTTGAAAGGTTGTGATTTGCAATATTTGTTACTTTTCAAAAGATCGTGATTTTTCAGAAGTCACAAATAATTTGTTATTTAATCATTTGACGAAAAAGTTGCGACTTATTCATGATTTTTGAAAAACAAAAGGCAGAATTCTGTTATTAGTCTTTGTTGAATGTGCCCAAACCATAGTTACCAAAATGAAGCAAAAGCAAGCAACAGGAAGCGAGACTCAAAAAATCCTTAGGAAACGGGAAGTGAGAAATGAAATATAGGCTCCTCATTCTCATTATGTTATTATGAGTAGCTATATCTTTGATTTTGTCTTACATGAGAGTTTTGTGAAAAAATAGGTGCCTTAGATACTAAACCGATGATACTTGTTTAGAGTTTACACTCTAGGCTATAGATTCTGGTCTACCTCATCACTTAACACATACAACTCTATTTGACTATTAAATGGGTCGTGATGGAAGCAAGCTTCCAATGAAGCGAGTCTCTCTGAGGAAGCGAGTCCAGGAAACAAGCTTCCTGGCCTCCTGAGAAGTGAGCTTCCCACCCTGTATATAGCTTCCCTACAACTATGGTCCAAACCATCTTAATCGACTCTCCATTCTTATAGCACATACTAGAGCCACTTCCTGAGTCCCTCAAATGCAGTTATTTCTAATCGTATATTTCCTTATCTTTCTATTCATCAATTTCAAAATTCTTGTTTGGACTATACTAATTCTATTCATATATTGCTTCTTAGAAGTCAAACATTTTGCTGCATAAAGCATAAAGGGTGTTATCATTTGTCCAATAAAATTTTCTTTTAGTTTGATCGGATTGCGTTGGTCACATAGCACTCAAAAAGTAGATCTTGTCTTTAGCATTGCTTCTTAGGAGGCAAAAATTTTACTCAATAAAGCATAGAAGGTGTTATCATTGTCCAATCCTTGAAATTTGATTGGATTGCATCCAAGGTTGTTACATCGCAATCAAATCGTAAATTGTATTGGACTAATTCGATTCAAATTGGGATTCAAATAGTAAATCGTAAGATTCGATATGAAAATATAAAAAAAATATATATATATATACATAATAAAGAAAAAATAGAATAATCCATTATCCAAAAGATTTCATCCATATCTATTGATAAAAGCAAGTAATAAACATTTCATTGCATACACTATATAAAACGCGAATGAACAAAACACAATCCCCAATATCAATAAAGATAAATCAACAAAAGTAAACTAATATAATTATGTTGTATGAGATCAAATATCAAAATCCTTATAAAATCAAAAAGACTAATAAAATAAACTATCAAATGCTTTAAGAGTCCAACTCTCTAAATCCATCATCTTTCTTCTTCCTCATTTCTTTTCTCTTCTTTCTCATTTTTTCTTGTTTCACAACAATAAAGAGAAAACCCTAATAAGGGTTTTGACATGTCCATAACAAGGGTTTTCTCGTTTCTTCTCTCTTTAAAAGACATAAAGTACCTTTAAAAAATTGAAAGAATAAAAAAAATTAAAAAAGTATTTTTTAAGTATCGGTCCATAACAGGGGTTTTATGCATGATCGCATGAATTGCACGATTTGAATCACAAATCGAATGAAATTTAACCCAATTACGATTTTCACCTACGATTAAAATTGTTTTACAAGGGATTCGATTCAAATCGTAGGATTTGAATCGCAAAGATTTAACAACCATGATTGCATCAGTCACGTAGCAATCCGAAAGTAAATCCCGTCTTTAGTAACCTAGCTCTAATTCTATGCTCAACATCCTCTTTAATCTCTATTATTATGAATAATTGAGCTAAGATACCAGAATTGGGCAACATATTCACTGAGTAATGATAAATGCAATAATTCCTTGATCCGAGAGACTTTATAGACTTCAATAAATTCAGGATCAATTGAAAATATGCAGCAAGACGTAATTACAAGTTACTATTCGCGAATAATGACCATTTTATAAATAGAAAATCAATAGATAAAGGGCTAATTCCATCAAGGAACTTCATCATAGTGGGATCAATTCAAAACGCAATTAGATTTTGGAGTTAGATCTTAAAAATGGAGTTGGGTGTAGGATACACTTTAATCTATTTTAAAGTCTAATTGCTTGAGTGAAGCTGACCAAATAAAAAGTTTCTGTAAATTCATTCTTGAAAATAATATATCCGGGTGCATGCAATACTCAATATTAACCCCCATCAAAGTCTTTTCCCTTTAGATTTGTACTTTTTTTTCTTTTTGGGTGTTACGAGTTCTGGGTAGTTCAGTTGTTTATACAAGAATTCACTACTCAACTTCCAAATATTCACTATAAATAAATAAATAAATAAATAAATAAGGACAAATTTTGAGGAACCGAATCCAAGAAATAAATCAAAAACAGAAAAAAAAAAAAAAAAAAAAAAACCAAGAAACCCAATTTAAGATAATCAAAGAGAAGGTATTAACTAAACTGCAACAGACCTGGCTAAGGGCACAAATGGTTGAATTGTTTATTTTATACAAGATATCACTACCCAACTTCGTAATAATTATATATATAAAAAAAATGAGAACTTTTTGAGAAACCCAATTCAACAATTCAAGGAATCAATCAAACAAAACAACCCAAGAGACCCAATTCAAATAATCAAAGAAAACATACCTGGCTTAGGGCACAATGGAAGACGAGGGTATCTTTCCCTTTCACGTCCTGTATGAGATTAGGGATTTTATCAGAGAAAGTGTCGCTCGCGTAGTGGAGAGAACCAGCTATATGTGCATCATAGCTTCTCTCATCGTCCCTAAAATCGATACAGTAACTCAGTTTCTTTGAATTGAAGACCCCAGAACATGAATTTGAGAACGAAATTCAAAAACAAAAATGGATAGAGAAGGAGAGAAATTTAACCTGACATCTACAATAGCTATATTCGGGCTGCTATTGAGGGAGAGAAGCTGAGATCCAGTGATGTAGGAGATGCTCTGTGCCATCTCCTTTTCTTCTTCTTTTGCCTCTATGAGATGAACCAATTAAATCTCCAAGACTTTCCAACAGGAACAGTGATTTAATAGCCCCGAGTACTGATTTGTGGACCGCGCGGTCTACTTGCTAGCTGAATGCCCAAGTTGATTGTGCCACGTATCCAATGAGAAATGGCCTACTTGTGCATCTGTCATGTGGCGATAGATAAAAAAGGGAGAATCTAGGAAGCACGGGTACTTAGATACGGCAGGAATTATAAAAAAAAAGGTTAAATTTTACCTTGCTGTATCTGACACCACGATACGGATACATTTCCATTTTCAAAGTATCCGTGCTTCCTAAGGGAGAAGTCATTTCATTTACTCTCCTATTTTTTGACTTCTCCCCGATTGATATCTTTTCCCTTTTTTTTATTGTAACATGCGGATGCAAGACTAAGACAAGACGGTTTTGGTCTTGCTAGGGCAAGACAAAATCCAATCCCCCTACTTGTGTAGCCGGTTGCCTCCAAAACACTTACCAGCTTTGACACATCAACATTAATCCCTATAAAGATTTTGTTAGCCCGTGAATCTTCTAAAGACACAATTAGGTGATTACAAATGTTAAACAAATTCTGATTTTTATTTTTTTAAAGCAGTTCAAATATGAGACATCTCTACATGTTTGCCCCAATGTTGTGTCTGATGCGACTGGGGCTAACACTTTTTTTTTTGGATAGGAAACTAATAATCTATTCAAATAAAGGAACGATGTACATGGGCCCGGAGGTTATAACCTCTACCATAAAAGATCGGATTTTCCTTGGTACATATTCCAGTTTGAAAAAACTTTGATGCTTCCACATTTGCTATTTTTACAAGATTATGAGCTTCTGAATTTTGAGATCTACGCATAGGGGTGTCAAAGGGCCGGGTTGGGGTAGGGCTGGGGTCAACCCTAGCCCTACCCTTCCTTATAAGAGTAGAGCCCTAGCCCGGCCCTAGCCCTTCAAGGGCCGAGGTTGATTGGGCCCTAGCCCGGCCCCTCAAGGGCCGGGGCCAAGCCGGGCCGGCCAAAGGGCCGGAAGAAAGAGCGGAATTTTTTTTTCTTCATCTAAGATAATAAATTTTTTTTTACTACACCGACTGTCAACCTTATATGGAAATGGATACCCTCCTCTTTTATTCGGGTTTGGAATCAACATTATAACAAAAAGAGCAATGACAGAGTTAAAAAAAAAATTTCCTTATCAATGACAGTCATGCATAATAAACCAAAACATAGTATAGGTAAACAAGTAGAATAATAAAACTATATAGAACAAAATTGAAAATATGTTTAAATATAAAACTGAAAGTAGAGAGTAAGATATGAGAGAGAGAGAGAGATGATCGATGAAGAGCCGAAGTGGTATGTGGCCTGTGCGATTGAAGTTGAAGAATGAAGAGGCAAAGTCTTAGAATGTGAATACAAGTTAGGGTTTGGTCTGTGTTAGGTTGGTTTTTATAAGGTCTTTAGTTGGCACAATTACAAACATAGCCCTATTTTCATAATGTTAATGAAAGGTTAAAGGGAGCATATTAGTAAAATTATTAAAAAATATTTATCTTAAGATAAAGTAGGGCCGGGCCGGGCCGGGAAGGGCCGGACAGGGGGAGCCCTAGCCCGGCCCTAGAGAACAAGGGCTTCCAATTTTTTGGCCCTGCCCGGCCCAAGGGCTGGGGTAGGGCCTGGCTTTGGAGGGCCGGGCCGGGTACCCTTCTATATGGGCTTTTTTGATAGCCTTATCTACGCACCCACGAAATAGAGGAATTTGGGAAATTTCTCCATAAAATTTTGATGTCTTCAAAGATTGGCTTTCCTTCTTAAGTTTTAGAAAAGGTTAGGGTTTTGGGCCTTTTACAACATGCCTTTTGCAACGGATCGTTTGAATAAAACTCACGATTCAAACCTTTCAGTCTTAGTGCTCATCTTAGAACACGGTAACTCGCGTCATAAAAAAAATCTAGGGTTTTGAATAAATTAAAGGAATCACATGAAATGTTTAAGTATCTTGTAAAATTAGAAGAATTCTTATAATTCGGAAGGAGTCCTCTAAAATGTTAAAACTCTAACATTTTAAAGAATTTCCTTAATTTTTTCTTATTTAGAGAAAAATTGAAATGTTTTCTAAGGCGATCTCGGTTAACCCAAGGACCCCATGGTCTTACTAGCAAAGTCCTTAGTTGAACGGTTTTCTCTTAGTCAATAATGCATGATATGGGGCACAGCCATAGATCGAGTCAACCGTGGGACGTAAAAGCTCAATCTCAATTAGGAATGGCAATGGGGCGGGCGGGGGCGGTTTTCTACCACCCCGGCCCCGCCCCGATTATAAGGCCACCCCGCCCCCGATCGGGGCATACATATGGTGAAACCGTCCCCACCCCGATTAGCAAATCCCCACCCAGGCCCTGCCCCGCCCCGCCTACCTTTTTATATATATATATAAAATGCAGGCGGGGCACCGGAGCGGGGTATACCAAAACCACCCCCACCCCGGGTCTTATTTTTTTATACCATCCCCGCCCTGCCCCACCCCCAATTTTTTTGAAAAAAAACTACCCCTATAGGGATGGGGCGGTCGGGGCCCCTACCGGGCGGGTCAAATTGTCATCCCTAATCTCAATATGACATGGTGCCATGATCCACCATTATAATGCTAGAATTCTATCGAGGAACAGTTATGAGGTGAATCAACTGTTAAGAAGTGATCAAATGGTGATATGGAGATTCTAATTTCTTCAGTTGATTTTCAAGAGGCATCTTTGTAACTGCTCAAACCAAACATTACATTATCAAATCCTCAACAGATGCTGAATTAAGGAAAAAGAGATGGGTAATGTTAGGAACCTAACAAATACTTCAAAAAGGCTCTAGGATGATTAAGGGGTGGAAAGCTAAACTCATAAACCATCGCAGATTGTCACATACCACCATGATCTGCAACCGACGTCCACAATGGCCCATTATGTGGTAGCTTTCACTCTAGCTGATTTTTAATAGCTTGTGGCATTTTTGTAGTATTTCCCTATGGTGGCTCTCACTTTGATTGTGGCGTACAAGTAGCCATTTCTCTAGGTTTCCTCCTCAAACTTTTGAACTCGAAACGTGGTGTCAGCTCTGATACTGAATGTAATGTTAGGAACCTAACCATCTCACCAAAAGATCCAAGGGTGATTAAAGAGTGGAAAGCTAAGCTCATAAACTATCAGGGAGATTGTAACAAGAAAGATCATAAGATCTGCTTAACCATTTCTATTTGTTTGGAAACATTCTAGGAACAACTCATCAAAACCCCATCCAATATCTCTCTTCACACCAAGAGGCCATGTTGATTCTGATAGGGACAAATGTTATTCTCCCATCCATTATCATATTATGAGCTGGTAGGCATGTATTAATTGTTTATTTATATGATTTTGACACTAAACAGTTCAAGAGTCCTTTTAACAATTTGCATAAGCTCTCTCTTTAACTTTTTAATTGTTTCTTTATATGATTTTGACACTAAACAGTTCAAGAATCCTTTTAGCAATTTGCATAAGCTCTCGTTTTAACTTTTTAATTGTTTCTTTATATGATTTTGACACTAAACAGTTCAAGAATCCTTTTAGCAATTTGCATAAGCTCTCTTTAATTTTTTAAGGTCTATGAACTTGAAATGACTGGAACTTTTGAAAAGGATGAAAATGAGTTCATGCAGAACAGTTTGTTAATCATTGCACGTAATTTTTTAGCACAATCATTCGCCCTTTAAGTCAAAAGTTGCATTAATTAGGGCTGCATTCAAGTCAAGCTACTTCGTTGGCTTGACTCAGCTCAGCTCAGCTCATTTGAGTCAAGCTAGCATTTTAGGCTCGAACGAGTCAATCTAAGCTTTTATTTGAGCTTGAAAGTTTTAACAAGCTAATTTCATGCTAGACCCTGTTTGTTTCGACTTAGCTTGAAACTCGGCTCATTAGAGCTCAGTTCAACTTGAGCTCGACTTGGCTCGAAATATTATATATATATAATTTTTTAATATAAAATGATATTTTTAATTTTCTTTATCATAGATTGTAAGAATCTTTAATTTATAATAATTAAATTTAAGAAATAATAATAACAAAAAAAGTTTAGAAGTTAAAAGCAGAAACTCCAATCTAACTCGATCTCTACCATTTGGACCGAAGGACTACCTATAAATCTTATTTTTGTATATGAATATATTAATTTTTTATATTATAATTCACTAATAAATATTTTATTAAAATCCTGTAAAATAAAATAAAATAATTTCATGAATCAAGCTTGAGCCAACTCGAGCTCGACTCGACTTGAATAGAGTTTGAGCTTGAGCTAGATCAACTCAAGCATAAACATTCGAGTTTGAATCAAGCTCAAGCCAAGTTCAAACTTGCCAAGCTTGGCTGGAATACACCCCTAGCATCAATTAGACCTTCTGATCATTGTATCAAATGGGGACTTGTGGACTAGAAGTCTAGAATGCAGTGGTAAAATAAAAGATTTCATCTCCAATTATTGTTGAGATCACCCTATTACTATGCAGATTTTATTATTATTTATTTTTTGGTTCATATAGTAAAATGCAATAATCCCTAAAGTTGGGATACTAAGCACCAAATGCTGATGAAATAGATGAAAGCTGCCTAAACCAAATATTTTATTATCATTATCATCAATGCCTTATTCAAACGGTTTGAGAATAATAATACGAATCATATTTCGCCATCACAAAATATTAAAAGCCAAAACTTTGGAATTGTTGAAGGAGGAAATCAAAACAAATCTAATTTCTCTCACATGGTTAATACACTAGAAATCTTTGTAAAATCAAATGAGAGAGAGATAGCAATGTCAAAGTTCTCTATCACTGCCTTACAAAATATTGAGGGTCAGCAACACCAATTTCACAAATTCCACTCCATTAAAAGTCATCATGACTTCGATAAATGCTAAATGATGTAACAAAAACAAATCCGATTTCTCTTATGGTACACAAATATGATCATAATCAAGCTTTTATAGAATTTATTTTCAGATTTCCACAACCTATTAACAGATGTTGCCTACCCACCCAAAAAAAAAAAAAAACACCCTACTGATTATTCTGAAGAATTGAATTGTTCTTCAAATGACATGATGTTAAGTATTGGTATACTCCTTAGTTCCGAACCGTCGGATGATCCTCGATCGAGATTCGCTATACAAATAAAGTAGATGGCCATTCCTCCCAACCCCCACTTATAACCGTCGAATAATGACCAACCATCATCATTATTATTTGTAAGAGTTTTACTTCTCGCTACTAACCACTAATAATTGCTAGCTATGAACAGATAAATGATATACAAACAAAGCCACGGGTACTGTGGCCACCATTAAACCCCATATATACAATATAAAATATGAGATATTTACTTTAATTAGAAATGGCAAGTGAATACACTCACTCAAACCCCATCTCCCTACCCTTTCTTATTCTCCTTCTCTCTCATAACAACAATACCACAACAAACAACAAACAAACAAGTAAACAATAATACAACTTTCAAATCATGGAGGCTTGGACGCTCTAGCATCTATTTTTGCAAGTAGGACCCATCTCAAGACACCCCAGAGTGTTCAAAACAGAAATAAAAACTGAGTGACTTTGTGTATAAGTGTAGTAACTAGTAAGTAGAGTTCAATTAACCCCAACACTCAGGTATGAGGGAATGGTCTCTCTTGGAGTCCTGGCAATAGTTATAAACCAAGTAGTGGCTTTGGACCCATTGCATTGCCGAGTACTGTTGTCTGCTCAGGGAGGCTGAGACTGGGTGACATGAGGCAGGCGCGTCGACGGAGCATCCACTAAGTTTAAAATTGGTGTACCTGCCAACGAACGGTTGGTATCGATAATCGACTCTGTATTTCCCATTTTCGGTGGCCCATGATGATGCATCCCATATTGATCCATAAACCCACATAGGCCTCAAGGGGAAGGTATCGACACTCTTTCTTGGGTAACTCCTTATGGGCACGTCGTCCACAAAGAATCTGAATCCACATCATACACCAATTACCCGTTAGACATCCTGCTTAATTATAATTAGAGAGGCAAACTGAGCTCGAAGCTAATTGTTGTATATCTGCATTCATATCCGATTACATATTCGACAATGGCAGATAGTGAAATAGAGTATTTGTTTTCGACTTCGATTAAAATATTTGAATTTAGATAATACAAATAAACTCGAATTACAAACATCCATTTAACTATATATATATATATAGAGAGAGAGAGAGAGAGAGAGAGAGAGAGAGGGAGGGAGGGGGGAGTGATCTCTTGAAAAATCTCAAAACACCTAATTTGAGTCACACAATTATTAGTACAAATCGAGTTCACTATTGAATAGAGAGAACTAATATTTGTCAACATATGCTAACCAATGCAGGGGAGTTTGTGTTTTGTGTGTGCAGGTTGGAAC
This sequence comes from Tetracentron sinense, assembly GCA_015143295.1. Lineage (NCBI taxonomy): Eukaryota > Viridiplantae > Streptophyta > Magnoliopsida > Trochodendrales > Trochodendraceae > Tetracentron > Tetracentron sinense. The sequence goes on from CM026562.1 coordinate 31,542,260, forward strand.
CTCTTGTGTGTCTCGATGAGAGTGTGCCGCATATTATGGATATATATCGGTAAAACACTCATTATGCAATATTGAGACGAATTCATTGATATATTTACATATGTGCCAGGTCAAAATATAACTCGTGAACGTTAATATTATATATATATATATTAATTTTATATTATTATAGGGTGTTGCTAACGTTCGCTTAATGGTGAACTTGTTAACCTCCACAAAGACATTTTTACCTATGTATTAATTATTAAACTCACAACAATTAAAGGTAGTTTAGTCTTTTCACAAGGGATCATTCATGAAATGCATGAGAAAATAAGTATATCCAATTTGACTCACGGTTACCAAGTTCGTTGCCTATTATAGCAAACCGCGAACCGGAGCATACTCGAACCAATTCATGATTCGCTTCAGCTTGGTTTGTAAAATTGAGTGACACACAATTCTTCTAGACTGTCTTGGTTCGTCAAATTTTTTATTCGAGTTTGCTAATATTTTTTTTTTTGAATTCGGCAAATTTATGCTTTGAGTTTGATAAAATTTTCTTCTAGGTTCGTGAAGCGCTCATAAAAATCTTTTATTTTTTTATGGGTTTTCAAAATAATTTTTTATAATATATTTATTTACATACTTAAATATTTATATATATATATATATATATACATGCTTAAGTCAGCGAACCAAGTTACAGAACCTAAAATGAACCGAGAAATGAATTATCTCATCCTACCCCTAGCGAACCAAGTTCACTCTAGCGAGACGAGCTGCGAACTGTGAACCCGGATTCAAACCGAACGAACAACCAAGTAACATTGGTTGAATCTTCTGGTACTTTATTTCTCTCTTATTTAAGGAATTGTCCAATATAAAAATACCAACATACCCTTATATTTAATAGAATAGTCTTCAATAAATAGGTGTAAAAAATATTTAGTGAAGATTAACAAGTTAACTAGTCTCGGTGAAAGATAACATTCCCCATTACCATACTAAATACTCATATCATCGGTAATAGATACTTTGTATGACTAAAATGAGAGAATGTAATACCAAGATTAAGATTAATGTGATGTAGAAATTCAGATTAGAGAGTATTCTTTTTGCTAATGGGTTTATTAGTATTACTTTAAGTGAAAGTCTATGGGTACTCCTGAAGTGCACTCTCAAATCTTAACCTTTTAATTTAATCATTAAATGATCAAGATTATAACTAATGTGATATTAGAAAAAACAAAATAAGTCAAATCAAATCTCCCGTAGTGGTTAGCCATAGAGCATTAGGAGTGGAGAGTACCCATAGACCAACTCTTATTTAAATTGGTGTAATTGTCATTATTGTTATTGTTAGGATTATTAATTGGGCACCTGCAAGGCACATGCAACCTATGTTTCCTAATTACATGTATAAAAGAATATAAAGAATTAAGTAAATAAAAACAATCACCAACAACTATTCAATTAAAAAATGAGTAAAACTATTTTTTAATTTCATATATAAAGAAAGAAAAAAAAAAACTCATCAATTGAAAAAATGTGACGGATAAGTTCGACAAGGAATGGGAGAAAAAAGTTGCTTAATTAGATATGTTATACATGAGTTGAGATCATATTCAATAGCGATTGAACTCAATATGTCAACACTAACCCTTTTAACTCATGAAAACTGCAGTTAAGATTCATTAAACCTTAGGATTAAACATTTTAACTTGGATTTGCACAAAAAATATTTAAGAATTAAAATCTCTTAACCATAGTTAAAATTTTGCAGTTAAAGGGGTTTTGTAAGTACAATTGAATTTAGGAGACTTCAATGGCAATTGTAAAGGATCTGGGATCCTTATATACAGCATGGCTATTTATAAGGGTACAGAATAAGGTCGGCCCATTTAGCTTTATCATTGTGTCGGTGGAGGTGCATTGTACTTGACACGAGCCTCAATATCTCGACAAGAGGCCAAGAGCAGCCGCCACTCTACTACGCATGAGCATGGCAGCAGCTAATAGTACCGGGAGAAACACCCGAGCATAAGTAATATCTCATGAACGGGCCTACTGAGATCGTACGGGTCAAATTTTTTGGTTTACTCGCTCCTTGTTCTGTGTAAGATTTTTTTGACAAGTAAAAAAATAACTAGGTGCGGTTAAAATACCCTTAATCATGTTATTTTAATTAAATTACTTAAAATAATATGATTTAGGTTTTGTAACTAAGTAACTTGAATCAGTTAAAATATACTATGAAGCTAAGTTAGAATTATCTCATAGTATTAATGTTCTTTATTTGGAGAACGATGGGATTACGTTGTTCCCAGGTGGGTGATGTAATGAATTATTCTTAGTAATGATATTTGTTATTTCTCCAAAAAAAAAAAAAAAACTCAAGTAACTTGATTCCAATTAAAATAACATGAATTAAATTATTTTAAACTGAATCAGGTAATTTGTATAGCTTACTCAAAATAACTTAATTCAAAGTTATTTTAATTGATTCAGTTAAATAACGTGAATCGGGTTTTTTTAAGGGATCAATAAGTGACGGTGAGTGTTAAGTAAAACGCCCTTTGCCAATAAGAGCGATATCGGTTAGGGCCGGGGTCGTACGGTCTCAGATCATTATCATATCTCACTTGGAACAAACCCCTCGATATCTTGAAATAAGATGATGATGATGATGATGATGAAGAAGAAGAAGAAGAAGAAGGAGAAGAAGATGATGTTACAGCTCTGCTGCTGGCTATCGAAACCAATAGAGAAAAAACTGTGGTAAACATGAGCATGAGTTAGCTCAAACCGGAGACGGTCGGGAATGGAACAGGAGATCTCAATATACGTTAGTTTAAGGCCTTTGATGTAGTTAGTGGTCTCGTTGCATTTGACAACGTACCAGTCCAGGTCTGGGTTCAAGAGGAATGGCGCTGGGTTTTTTTTTTTTTTTCATGTGAAGGGACAAACAGTCGGTTGGGGGCAGTGGAACAGTAGAAAGGAGTTGCAAAAGAATAACCATAAAAGAAGGGCTCAGGATCCTCTCGAGTTCAACTCGAGAGAATCTCTCGAGTTGGAACCCCTAGAGGTTGCCACGTGTCTCCTTTGACACCCCTTAAGCATGGGTAAGGTTCACCCACCCCTAGGGTCCACCCATCCATCCTTGTTTTTTTTTTTAAAAATATTAATTCTTTTTTTTTAATTAAAAACTTTTTTTAATATTAAAAAAACTCTAAAAATAGTTTTTTTTATTTAAAAAAATAATAATTAATATATAAAAAAAATCAAAGATGGGTGGGTGAACCCTAGGTGTGGGTGAACCTTACCCATGGTTAAAGGGTGTCAAAAGAGACACGTGGTGACCTCTAGGGGTTCCAACTCGAGAGATTCTCTCGAGTTGAACTCGAGAGAATACTGTGCCTAAAAGAAGGCACTTGGATGGGAACGGATGTTACGGAGGGGTATTTCCGGAAGGCTCAGGATCCTCTCGAGTTCAACTCGAGAGGTCACCACGTGTCTCCTTTGACACCCCTTAACCATGGGTAAGGTTCACCCACCCCTAGGGTTCACCCATCCATCCTTGGTTTTTTTTTAATATTAATTTTTTTTAAAATTAAAAACTTTTTTAATATTAAAAAACTCTAAAAACAATTTTTTAATTTAAAAAATAATAATTAATATATATAAAAAAAACCATAGATGGGGTGGGTGAAACTTACCCATGATTAAGAGGTGTCAAAGGAGAAACGTGGCAACCTCTAGGGGTTCCAACTCGAGAGAATCCTGTGCCTTTCCGGAATCAAAGTTCGACGAAAATTTTTGTCAGTGGAGTTTGCGACTTTTTATAAAGGTGTAGCCAAACCAAAAAAATAAAGGTGTAGATATAGATATAGATAACGACTTTTTGTAAGGTATAGAATAGATATAGATATAGATATTAAATCCAGTTTCACTATCAAATACTATACTGTAGTTAAAGATACTACTTACATAATCTCCTGAGGACTCCACAGTATAGCGTAGTTGTGAAAATCTTTCGTTGGATCGAACCACAGATTGAACTTCAACTCTCTTCCAACAAGTCTCCCATCCCCACTTCCTCTGATATAAACATTTGTCTGTAAGGTATAAGGCTTCCCGAATGTCGTTCCGAGGAATTCGATGTCAACTTCATCGTGGTAACCCGGCTGCGCTTCGTTATTTGAAAGCTGCCATTACCCAATTCATAGAACAGATCGAAACATATCTATGAGAGTAAGTTGCAAACAGAATGAAGAATAACAAATATAAGGTAGGTTTCTCCGGTCCAAATTTCTCACATAGAAACCTGTTATTTATTCTTCATTTCTTTTTTGGTGTAGGCATCATTTATCTACGTTAGTACGGTTAGTATGTCAGAAGTTAGCTTTGGCATTGAAGCTCTTGCAACTCATACCCTTGGGGGATTGGATCCCCTATCCTTCCTCCATCAAAGGCCACATCCCTACCACTCGCGCAAGAGGTGGGGGTGTACATAGAAACCTGCTATCACTTCATATATATATATAAGAGTAAGCTGCAAACAGAAAGAAGAATAACAAAAAAAAAAAAAAAAGGCATGTTTCTCTAGTCCAAATTTCTCACATAGAAAGCTGTTATGACTCCAGCAGTATAACCAGCTTGAAGCTTGATCGAAGCACCGAAATACCCGGATCGAAATGGATAAAGTGACTTGAACCCACTTCCTGTTATGGAAATTAATCAAGCAAGAAAATGAAGAAATCTCAGAAACCCACCATGAAATTCATGAGCTATAGTAAGAAGAACACATGTGAAATGAACTGAGACTTAAAAGACCTGAATTATTATCAAGCCATATTGTTAAGGCGTTTTGGTCTACTGTCTGATGCTGAGGACCCCAGAGAGTTCTAAAGCCTTGATAAAAGCCTACAGATCTAAATTGAGAACTAGGGTAGTAGCCAGGTGAAGGTGGCCACTGAGCATTGCTTGAAGAAACCATGAGAATCAAGAACAGTGGGAGAAGGAGAGCCATGAAGAGGAAAGAGAGAATGTGGAGTAAGTACTGTAGAGAAAGAAAGTAGAATTATTGTATGCTTAACTGCAGGGGTGAGAGAATTGAAGGCAAGTTGTACATGGAAGTGTGGTAGTACCGTTGAGATAAATAGGGAGAATAGAGGGTCCACCGTAAAAGTGAAATGATAAGTCGGTTGATAGGTGTTGTGAATGATGGGTATTTAGTATGACTGGTGATCTTCTCCAGTTGTAACCGGTTTTTGATAAAACCGGTTACTCCCATGTGGTCACCACATGTCCCTTTTTATACCTCTTAACTATGGTTAAGATTCACTTACTCCTAGGGTTCACCCACCTATATTTGGTTTTTAGAAAAAAAATTTAAAATAAATTAACCTTAGGAGTTGGTAAATTTTAACCACGGTTAACAAATTTTTTTAATATTTTTTCTAAAAACCAAGGATAGGTGGATGAACCTTAGGGGTGAGTGAATCTTAACCATAGTTAAGAGGTATCAAAAGGGACATGTGGCCACTTCAAGGGTGTAACCGGTTTTGGCAAAACCGGTTACAACTGGAGAGGAATAGGTGCCATTTAGTATTGGAACCAAATCCTCTACGTGGATTTGGGGAATCCGGTTATGACCCTGAGGTCGCCACGTGTCCCTTTTGACACCTCATAACTATGTTAAAGATTCACCTACTCTTAGGGTTCTTAGGGTTCACTGAACTATCCTTGGCTTTTAGAAAAAATATTAATTTTTAAAAAATATTTAAATATCATTTTTCTAAAAACTAAGGATAGGTGGGTGAATCTTAACTACAGAGGTGTCAAAAGGGACACATGACGACCTCATGGAATAGTAGGATTTCCCAAAATCTGGTTATAATCGTAGAGGATTTGGTTCCCTAAGGTTCTGTTCTTTTGGTGGAACTTTTAAAAGTCTGGAACATTATTATTTTGGAACAAGAAGCAATTGTTTGTGAGGAGAGGGAAGAGGGTTTCTAACTCTTTTAGACAATGATATCTCAGATTTATTGTGTTCAAATTAATTAGAAGTTCTACATGTCTGGAACTTAAAAAATCTAAAAATTTTGATGGAATATGAAAGTTTCATATTTGTAGAACTTTTGCACTCTATAGAATAGGAAATTTTTAGACATTAAAATTAGGCGTGAAACAATGAAAGTTCTAAACTTTAAAAGTTCCACCAAAAGAATGGAGCCTAAATAAATTATGCAAATAGTATATAGAAAGTACTATAGATCACAAAGACCAAATGGGGGTGCATTGTCCGACCCACGACCTGATTCACCTCATTACCCGGTCAGTAAAGGGTCACTAGAATAGTGAATTTTATAACATTTATAGATAATTTTTACATTTATATTAATTACCGGACATGCTAAAGTTAGAGCCTGACGAGCTCCAGAACAAGATATTGAGTTGTGTCACTTTCTCAGAAATACGAGTAATTCGCGGGAATAGCTAAGAAAGTCTTTTGTTTTGTGAAAGACTTTCTTTACCCCAATTAATGGTTTTTACTTTGTTTCAGTCTTTCCTTCACCTTCACCTTCTAGTGCTAATCTCTTTTTCTGAGGAAGACCCTTCATTTGACATGGGAGTCGTGATCTTGCCCGAGTGGTGATTTCTTTCGCGTGTGAAATATTTTTACATTTGTATTAATTATCAGACATTACTAAAGTTAGAGTGGTGGTACTTAATAGCCCTACTCTCACCTGTTAACCTACTCTCAGACATGCCCTACTCTCAGCCAAAAACCAATACATTTTCTTGCTTTAACATGTATTGGTTTTTGGGTGAGACTAGGAAATGCTTGAGTGTAGGGCTAGCATGCCTCCTAAAGTTGAGAGTTTACAGTTTGGTGTGGTAGATCTTCTCTATTTCATACTTATTTAATCAAAATAGATTGTGGCAAAAAAATTGTCAAAAATAGATCTATAGACAACAAAACTGTTTAGCAGTACACAACTATAAACAAATTTTTTAAAATACTGTGTTTTAGTAACATCATCTTATTGTAGTGACAGTTACGTTGATGTTATTTTAAAAAAAAAAAAGATTTTCATAAGCTGAAATAACATGTAAATCATTAAGGGACAAAAAATTTATAAGAGAAACGACGGAAATATCTATTCTGTCCCCTACTTGCAATAGACGGGTGATACATATAAACAAATAGACCCCAAGTTTAGAGATTCCAAACCAGTCTTATCTTTTTTTATAGGAGAGAAGCTATTTAATGCATGAAAAAAGAATTTCAATTGACTTTTATAGTATTTTTTGTCTCCTCCGGTCACCTCAGAAAATAGACTTGCATTTATAATATCAACCTACCTTTATATTTACAAGAATGATGCTCAGTACGGGGAAAAGGCTAGTGATTGTTACTAAGTTCACAAGTCTGTGAACAATAACATTCGAATGGAATAGGGTTTTATGGAATGTAAAAATTTATCTTCTTTTAGAATATAGAATATAGAATATAGTGGATTTTCTACAAGAAACAAAACCAATCCAGAGATAAAGAATGGAGATCGGAGAAGATAAGATATACTATTTGATATCATGCTTATAGAAAAGTAATAAGTACTGACTACTATTTCCTTTCCTTTAATATCACCAGTACTGTTGTTTCCTTTTACGAGAAAGCTTGTTGCCAAACCAAAACAAAGATGAGATGCTGAAGAGACTAGATGGGTGTCTCTTTATCGTGTTTCTAACTTTCTGTGTGTGTTTTGGTGAGACTTACTGTTGGGGGCATCTCTCAATAGATTGATCTCGGATTAGCAAGAGCTCCAATCAAGATTGAATAATAGCCAATTGCGATTGAATTAGGGTAGAGTTCAATCACACCTACAAGTCAACACGTGTCCATTTTAATTAAAGTTAATAATATAACCTTGGTTTTTAGAAATAAATATTTAAAACATTTAATCCCAAGGTTAAGAAACTTTAACCTTATGATTAATTGTTTGAAAAATAATAATTTCTAAAAACCAAGGTTATATTGTAGAACCCTAATGATAAGTTAATCTTAACCACTGTAAATAGGGGGTCAAAGGGCCAAGTGTTGACATGTGGGTGCGATTGAACTCACCTACGATTGGTTGTGATTCCATCTCACTCCAACTAACGTAGGGAAATGATATCCCCCACTCCACCCAAAAAAAAAAAAGTCATCCGCATTAAAAACAACATGCTTTTCCGTCTGAACATTTAAAAGCTACATTGCTGAACTATACATTGACATGCCGGGTTTGTCCCATTGGTAGTGTATCTCCCTTTGGGGAGGAGTGACTCGTGTTCGAGTCCTGGTGTGGCCGCCGAGCCACCTAACCTATAAATGATATAGCAGATTACCAAAAAATTTAAAAAAAATACAATACACGGGAAGCTTCTAAGCATTGTTGAAGACATCTAGAGCTTGCTTGAAGACATCCAATTCTTAGCCTCATCAGAAGAGGCAAATTTTGAAGCGCACTTCGAAGCTCAGAGAGTTCTAAATGTAAGCCTAAAAAGGTCTTTTGTGCCTTACTATTCATTGTAGCGGTTTTCCTCCAGCTCTGTGTCATGTGCAGGCTAGCTCTAGTTCGGGAAATATATGAAATTCGAGATCATTAACCCAAAAAAAAAAGTTACCCATATGAATCTTTTACCAATATTATTTTTCTATCTAGTGTGTCAAATTCTAGCCACGGCCATCGGGTCAGATTCTGATTGCCAGTGTCATCTATCAATTGTGACTAATGATGTAGATCGAATCACACCGATTGAACTCAGGGAGAGTTCAATCGCATCAACATGTCAACACTTTGTTACGCGAAAGCGTGCAAATAACAGTGTAATGATTTAGAAAACAGTGAACAATTAACTAAACGGAAGAGATAAAACAAATCAATAGAGAGACACAATTTACGTAGTTCGGCAATATGCCTACAGATAGTGGTGATCGATCACTATATTCAACAGAAGATTTTAACAATGCTCTCATACAGGAAAAAAACTCTCTTCCCAAATCTCCCAAAAAACGACTCTCCTCCCTATCGAAATAAACCCTAAAAAATACATTATATCATTAGGGTTAAAGCATAAAGACAATATAGGTAAAATACCAAAAACGGGTCGGGCTAATATTCGAGTAAGATACCCCCACACATTGCCCATTTATCGGGTCATCTGGGTCGCCAAATGGGTCATTATGAATCCGGTTTGAATTCATGACAACTTCCAACAAATCTCCACCTTGACTTGAATTCTACCAAACCATCCAAAAACACAAGAGAACAAACCACGCTGCATCCAAATGCACCCTTAGGCGCCATGCACCTGAAGGTGCTCAAAACTGAGAGATATTGATCAAGTCCAAATAATGCTTGAACTTGATCTCAGTCACCAACTTAGTAAGCATATCTGCAGGGTTATCTACAGTCCTAATCTTTTGAAGAAGAATATCACCTTCATCCACAACTTCTAGAATGAAATGAAAATGAACATCGATATGCTTTGTTCGAGAATGATGAACCTAGTTCTTTGCTAAACAAATTGCACTCTGACTGTCACAGTAGATCTCAATGTGCTCGTGAATAGTCTCCAAGTCTTCAATCAACCCATGTAGCCAGATGACCTCCTTAATAGCCTCTGTCACTGTCATGTATTCTGCCTCAGTAGTAGACAAAGCAACTGTTGACTGTAACGTCGATCTCCAACTCATCGGTCCTCTAACAAAAGTAAAGACATATCCTGTAGTTGACCGGTGTTTATCCAAATCACTAGCATAGTCCGAATCCACATATCCAACCATGTGCTAACTAAGCATATCATCCTTCTCAAATATTAACCTGACATCTACTGTACCCTGAATGTACCGTAAGATCTATTTTACTGCCAACCAATGTCATTTTTTTGGATCATGCATGTACCTGCTCACTATACTAATGACATGTGAAATATCCAGCCTAATACACATCATTGCATACATTAGAGCACCAATTGCGTTAGCATACGAAATTTGAGCAATTGAGTCTATGACAAACTTAAAATGAGGGGCCAAAGGCGTACTTACAGGTTTGTTTTGTCATCCATACCAAACCGCTGTAATACTTTTTTCAATTACTGTGTCTGTGACAAACAAACTGTCCACTTCACTCTCTCTCTTTTAATTTTCATACCCAATATTTTCTTAGCTTCTCCAAGGTCCTTTATTTCAAATTCATTCCTCAACTGAGTTTTTAACTTGTCTATCTCCACCTTATTCTTAGATGCAATGAGCATGTCATCTACATGTAAGAGTAAATATATGAAAGAACCATCACGAAGCTTACAAAAATACACACAATGATCAAACTGATTCCTTGTGTACTTTTGTTCTATCATAAACCGATCAAATCGCTTGTACCACTGTCTTGGAGACTGTTTTAAACCATGCAACGACTTTCTCAATTTGAAAGCTCAATTTTCTTTACTAGTCACCTTGTACCCATCTGGTTGAGACATGTATATTTCTTCCTCTAAATCACCATGCAAGAAGACAATTTTAACGTCGAGTTATGCTAAGTCGAGATCAAACTGAACAACCAAAGCTAGCAAAATTTGAATAGAGGAGTGCTTAACAATGGGAGAAAAAATTTCATTGTAATCTATCCCTTCCTTCTGTGCGTAGCCTTTAGCCACCAATCTAGCATTGAATCTCACATTGTCATTTTCTTGAAGAACTTTCCTTCTTTGTATATACCCACTTGCAACCGATTGCTTTCTTTCCCTTTATAAGCTATACTAACTCCCAAGTCTGATTTTTGTAAAGTGACTTCATCTCCTCATCCATTCCTTTCTTCCACTCTACATTTTCTAAATTTTTCAAGGCTTCTCTGTAAGTCAGTAGAACATCATCACCAACTACTGGAAGTGCATAAGCCACCAAGTCAGCAAATCTTGCAGGTTTTTGGGCTTCTCTTAATTCTAGGTCTACTGACTGCAATAGAATCTGGTTGTTGTGGGGTTACATGAACTGGAGCTTCTTCCTCAACTGAACCTGAGTCCTCACCACCTAAATTTCCTATGGAACTATCGAATGCCTGAAAAGTCTTCATTGGAACCACTGGAGCCAGAAACTCCACCTGCTTCGAAATCCAATTTTTTATATTCTCCTTCGAGAATCCTTTTGCTTAATTTGATTTACCATCTCAGGCTCCACAAAAGTCACATCTTTACTTAAAACAAATTTCTTTTCATCTTGACACCAAAGCCTGTATACCTTTATACTTGTGCTAAAGCTAAAAAATAAAGTTTTTTGGCTTTAAAATCCAACTTAGTTTCTTTGACATGAAAATAAACAGGACAACCAAATATATGCAAGAAATCATAATCTGTGGCAAGTTTTCCAGACCATACCTCAATAAGCGTTTTTTCATCATTTGTAGTTGCAGGCAACCTGTTGATGAGATGACATACATATGTCACTACTTCAGCCCAAAATGTTTTGCTCAATCCAGAATTGGACAACATACATCGCACCTTCTCTAGTAAAGTACAATTCATGTGTTCTATCACTCCATTCTATTGCAGTGTATCTCTAACTGTGAAGTCTCTAACTATCCATCGTCCTGACATACTTGTAAAAATGGATTTGACTTGTACTCACCACCATTATCTGACCTGAGTCTTTTTATCTTTCTGTCAGTCTGGGTCTCAATCATCTTCTTCCACTGAAGAAACACATCTAGAACTTCACTTTTATGCTGCATTGTGCACACTCAAACTTGTCTTGAGAAGTCATCAATAAATGTGACAAACCAATGTTTACCGTCCAAAGATGCAACTTTGGTAGGTCCTCATACATCTATGTGAACATAATCTAGAGTCCCCTGAGTACGATGAACTGATGTCCTAAACTTGACTCTAGTCTGCTTGCCCATAATGCAATGCTCACAAAATTTGAATATTTCAATCTGTGTGCCTTTTAACAAACCTTGCTTCACCAATCCTTACAAAGTCTTCTCTCCCGCATGCCCTAAGTGTATGTGTCATTGTCTGAAAGTATCAGACACAATCTCATATGAGCTGTCAGAAACTACTGATCTCCCTGTAATTGTATTCGCATCTAGAAAATACAAGTTTCCCTATCGAGTACCCTTCATAATAACAAGTATGTCAAATACAACTTTTAGTACTCCACCTTCTATAGTAATCTTGAAGCCCTTTGAGTCTAAAAACCCCAAAGAGATGAGATTCTTCTTCAAATCCGGTACTTACCGAATATCTGTTAGAATTCTAACTGCTCCATCATGCATTTTACCGAATTTTTCCTATCCGGTGTTTTACAGGCATTATTGTTTCCCATTAAAATAATTCTTTCATCCAATTCCTGAAAACTTGAAAACCAATCCCTATTGGGACACAGATGGTAGGAACAACCCGAGTCTAAAATCCACTCATCAGAATAACCAACTGATGGTAAAACTATCAAAGCAAATTCTAAATCATCATTTTCAAATTGTGCAACATTTGCAATCGAACCCTTCTTTTTTCTAGTTTTTCAACTTTGGACAATCCTTTTTCCAGTACCATTTATTACGACAAAAGGCACACTCATCATTTGTTGGAATTTTTCTTTCAGATAATGGTGCTCTTGAATTTGAATGAGATTTACCCCGCCAACCAGATTTTCTATCATGTGATCTATCCCTTACAGTCAAAACCTCTATTGTTGAGTCCCTATTGGCTTGTTGGTCATTTTTTCGATATTCATTATTCATCAAAGCATTTGATACATCTTCAAATTTAAGTTCATCTTTTCCATAAATTAAAGTAGTAGAAAGATGGTTATTTTTGGAGTCCGGTTACGCAATTGAGGTCATCATGTATCCCTTTAACACTCTTTAATTGTGGTTAAGATTCATCCACCCTTAGGGTTCACCCACTTATCCTTGGATCTTAGAAAATAAAATTGAAAAAATATTTTAACCCTAGGAATGAGTGAATTTTAACTAGGGTTGAAAAAAAATTAATATATATTTCTAACAACTAAGATAGGTGGGTGAACTATAGGGGTAGATGAATCTTAACAACAGTTAAGGGGTGTCAAAAAAGACACATTGCAACCTCAAGGGCGTAACCGGACTCCAACTGTGGTTAAGATTCACCCACCCCTAGGGTTCACTCACTTATTCTTGGTTTTTACAAAAAAAATATTAATTTTTTAAAAACCCTGGTTAAAATTCACTAACTCCTAGGGTCAGTGGCATAATCGGACTCCTCACTCTCTTGGCAAAATATTCCAAAAGAAGAAAATTTTGCCAAAGCGCCCCGCCCACCTCCTTTCTTTGCTAGGCCCAAAATGTCTCTAAAGCTTTTTGGTTTTTAAAATGTCCATACGTCATATTTCTATAAGTAATGTATCCTTTGCAATTTTTTTAAATCCAAAATGTCCCTCAAGTTTATATATTTAAAAAATTTCTTAATTTTTTTTCCAAATGTCCTCTCTAGGTTCCCTCTTTTCCCAGTCTCTCTCCCCTTCTTCTCTCACATGCAACGCACGTGCCACCCGTTAGTTTTAAACTTAGTAACTCGAACCTCTTAATCTGCTACTCGCTCTCAAACCTCGCTCTCGCATCGGGAGCTCGATTTCAATTTTTGTAAACCTCGCTCTCACCTAGAGAGTGTAGGTTGTGTAAAGTTTCATTTTTATCCTAACTCTTAATGTTAAGTGGAGTGTATTTTTTATTTTTCTTTATAAGGTATAAGATTCATGTAACATTTGTTAATTATTGGTGATCATGCCATTGAATTTAGATTGATACATTTAATATATCAATATTCATTTTGTTGGTTGTAAGTGCAAATTTTAATCATTAATGATCTATCAATCATTTAATATATCAATATTCACAGTAGTACCAGGAATATGGAAGCTTGCTACTGGAGAAAGTTGAGAGATAAACAAGATAAACAAGCCAAGTAAGGGAGATGAGAAAGTTGAGAGATAAACAAGATAAACAAGCCAAGTAAGAAACCTTAATACATAGAAGTAGTACTTACAGTGGACTGAGGCCGAAGCCTTGACAGACTAACAGAAGAAGAAGATGAACAGGAGCCTCACTGGGCTAGAAGCAAACACCAAAGAAGACTACCTAAGAGCACTCAAGAGAGCTAAGAGAGGTCGGGACACTACCCCGGTTATGCCTCAAATGAAAGAGCAAAGCCTTTATTTATAGACATTACAAACCAACACTGTAGACTCACGGGTCTACTGTTCACTTACTATTCACATCAACTGTAGATGTCACTGTTCACATCACTGTAGCAACGGTCACTGTAGCGTTACTGTAGCAGGCGTGACATGAGAGTTATCCATAACTTGGGGAGATATTTTGGATCATATGTGAGCCATCTACTGGACCGGCTACTGGTGACAATACAGGTGGAGACTGAGCAGGAGATCAAATGCCGAGAGAAGTCAGGGAGCAACAGCTGGCTCAACTATGTCTTCAATTGGAGGATCGGGAACGAAGAAGTCCAAATCAGGTTCATCAACAGGGTCTGTATCAATATATTTCCATTCCTTAACATGATCCTGATTAAAATATCCAAGAGGACTGAGAGCGGAGTTGCAAGCGGTATGTTGGTAAACATGGTTAAGAGCGCCACAAACTTCAGAAGAACCGAGAACGGTGCCATACATGATATCATAGTATAAGGGATGCCAACGAAGAGATAGTTGTCTATCTTTAGTGCAGACTATAATCCTTTTTGTTTGAGTAAGGACACGCCAATTGGTAGTTCTATGTAAGAAAGTTTGAATGCGTAGTAATCCATTGACCTTTCTTCGTTGAAGTTCTTCGACAGTATAAAAGGGTTTAGTTCGGATATGAGCAGGAGGATTGTCATCAGGATCAAAATGATGGATAAGAATGATATGTAAAGAAGGATGACAAATGTAAGACTCATGATCCCATTCAGGGCAGGAGCTTATCACTTCAAGATAAAGATATCGATTGAAAGAGTTAAAGCGAGTGATAGAGCAAGCTTCCTGTATGCATTCAGGAAAGCCAAAGAGATCATCTGGAGATTCAGATTCAATTCCAGTAGCAAAGCCATTTTCGAACAACCAGATTTTTTCGTCTTGATTGGCATCAGGGGGAATAACCATGAGGTTATTATAGTAGACTTGGTAAAGACGACCAAAAGAAATGGGTGGATCATTTCGTTCGAAGGCAGCATAAGTATCAATCCATTTCTGTTCATCAGCCAGAGTAAGGCGATGAATCTTAGCTTGGATGTCACAATGGAGATCATAAAGAGCACATCGAAGATTCAGTTGAACAGTACCAACAAGGGCTTTTTTCAGATCTAAGGGTCGAGAGGAAGTAGGAGAACAAAAACTCATGTAGATGGGACTAGGAGGATGATAGACATCAGAACCTTGTCCAGAGTAGATATCAGTATGATCATCAGAAGTAGAATGGATCTTAAACCGTTGATCATGTTCAGAAGATTTGGTAGATAAGAAATGAGAGTGAAGGGCTTTGATGGAGTCTTCGAGGTGGCCTTTGTATTTCCTGGAAAACCATAGGTTATCCAGAAGACAGATTTCATTTTTAGAAAGTCCTATCACAGGGAAAGGATAAGCATAATGCATGTTTTGAATGTGTTCGAGAAAGATATCTCCAAACTGTTCACCAGGTGTAGGCTTTTGTTTTTTATTTGGAGAACTAGTAAGAGAACTAGTATCGGGATTTTGAGAGCTAGAACATGCCATGATTATCTGCAAAATATATGTAAAAGTTAGTAACAATAAACAGATAATAGTGAAGTGGAAGGACCAAGCATGTTTAATTTTATCAATATCTTGATAGACATCATCTGATAAAAAGGGGAGCAGAGGCTCGTAGGAAGGGATGATGGTGACCAAGATAGATAAAGAAGTAACCATGGTGGGAGGTCTTCCAACTGGTTGAATTGTAGGGAACCAAGATAGTGGATATGATTTCTGGATTGCAAAGGCAAGATGTTCTGGATTCATACCACGATGACTAGCTTTAGTTGGATTAATATCTTCATTCTTTTTGAAGGGAAGATGAACGAAGAATGTCGAATTGGTCCATAAGGGTTTAGGGTGTTTCCTGAGGAATTCGGAATGAGAATTTGCACAACAGTCATTTATGAGTTTGGTTTTGATGGGATCAAAAGGTTCGGATAAATGAAGGTTAGGAATTTGGGACCAGGTAAGGAAGTTTTGTTTATGGGAAAGTCCTTTGTCTGACCAACGTAAATTTCTGAATTTATGAAGGATATCGAAACCAATCAAAAGATCTTTGCCAGGAAGGCTAGAACCAAGAAATTGGTGTTTAATGGTCAGGTTGGGAAAGAGTTTAACCAATATAGGTTTACTGATTTTATCAATAAGGAAACGTTCACCATTGACAGCACGAAAAGCTTGTTCATGAGGTTTCCAATATTCTTTTGGAATAATATCAGGATTAAGGATGGATTGGGAAGCACCAGTGTCAAAGAAGGCTATGGCTGGTATAGGTCTGGAGTAATGATCTGTAAGGATCTGAACTTGGGCCATAGGAATAGGTTGAGTAGAAGTGACTGGATATAGTGCTTGTACTGTATATACCTGAGGTATAGTAGTTGTGATTCCAATATTTGAAAACTGCTCACAAAGGAGCGTAGAACTGTGAACCGGAGGTTCATCATCATCATCACTACTGGAATATCCAATAGCGACAATAGTTGCTGGTGAAAACTCATCATCAAGAGAAAAGACTGATTCGATATCAGAGAAATCTGATTCGTCAGCTGCATATGTAGCAATTTGCTGTAAGAGTTTCACACTTTTATCCCGGTTGGGACAATTTTTTGCAAAGTGACCAAACTTGTTGCAAAGATAACATCGGGAAGATGTTTTGCCTTTAACTTTTTTCTTTCGCAAGTATCGCCATTTGCGTTTCTTCTTAAAGCGAGGAATCTGTGGATTATCGTCGGGAGGACGAGTATGATGTTGTTTAGAAGATTTTTTGTGATGCTTATGAAACTTGGACTTGGACTTGTTGTGCTTTGAGAGACAAGTAAGACAAGAGCAATCACGTTTATCGCATTTGATAGAAAGATAACTTTTATCACAAGTAGACTTAATCTTGTTGCCAATAGACTCGAAATTTCTAAAGAAAGTAGTCTGATTACACAGGGTTTCTAGAGCTTGAAGAGTAAACTGGAAAATTTCACCAAGAGAAGCTTGTTGCAGCGTAATACGTTTAGTATTCATAATAGTTGTGGTGTTATCACCAAGAGGTTCTGGTAGAGAAGCAAGAAAAGCCTGTTTGAGATTAACATCGTCCATACCGTTAAGTATGTAAAAACGTTTGGACATTCGATCATAATGCTTTTCTAAATCAGAACGTTGATAAGAACAGCATTTCATTTTAAGAAATTCATCACGACATTTTTCTGTATGAAAAATAGCGGATCCGATGAATTCTTGATGAATGGAGGATAAAACGGCATCAAGTGTAGGAAGTTGACGAAACTGAATTTGTCTGTATTCACCAAGACTGTTATACCATTCACGAAGACGACCATTAAGGCGAGTGACTAGTTTTTCGATTACCATACTCACAGTAGTACCAGGAATATGGAATTCAGTATTGCACCAAGCAAATATTTCAAATAAACGTTCACGCCATTTGGATGGAGGAATGTCATCTATAGTGAAGAATTTTTTAACATCGGGATGAGGAATCCGAAGATTAGGTGGTATATCTGGAGGATCAGGAGGTTCTTCGACATGAGGATCATCTAGATCGGGAGTGTCCATCATGAAGGTTAGAGGGACAACCTGAGATTGATCAGATGAATTAGTGTCATCATCTGTCGGAGATTCAGTTGTAGAATGACTTTCAGTATCAGTAAGAGAGACTGGAAATAATTCAGATTCGACTGGTTTGGTTAAGTTTTTTAGAAAGGATGCTATGGGATTAGGTTGATCGTTTTCTAAGAGAAGGGAAAGAGGTGGTTCAGAAGAAGAAGCACCTATAACAGGGTCGTTAGGAACATAAGGTGGAGTAGGTGTGTAACGTGTTTGGCGTAACGACTGGGAGACGATAGGAAGTAAAGACTGGTTTGCTACAGGCGTTACCATGGTTGCTAAGGGAGTTACAGTAGAGGGTAAAGGTAAAGTCCTCGTGGGAACTGGAGGTAAGGGTAATACAGTAGGTGCTGTAGAGGCTGTAGAAATCCAGGGGTCTGATCTAAAAGGATTATTGACTGTGTCGAAGACTAAAGGTTGCATATTCATATGACTTGGAGGTGTGTACCTAGGTGGTGGTTGATAGGTAAGACCTGGAGGTAAACTAGATGCAAATGTTGGTGGCGGAGGTGTACTAAGATGTGGATAGTAATCGCGTTCATGTTCAGCCTGTCGAGAGAGTTCTAGAGATCTGAGTTGAGATTCGAGATGAGTCAATTGAGAAATCTTGGGATTCATCAATTGCCATTGATAATTCAAATCTTTGATTGTAGAAGTGATTTGATATATTTCAGATCTTAAGAGAGAAATCTGACCGTGACAGTGTTGAATTAAAATATCAGTATTACTGAAATACTGAGAGATGGAGGAGGTTAAAGTCTTTTGGTTTTCAAGGAGGGAATGGAGTGTGATATTCTGATGGCGAGAGTTTTCTGCTTGCCAATTCAGAGAAGCTTCAGCAGCAGTAATCGTTTTTCCATGTGTAGGTTTGATTTTCCATGTATGTTGTTCATTGGATTGAGGATAGGAAAAATCAGCCAAAGGTGGAAAGTCTTGAGGATAGGGAGCTGAAGAGGGTTGAAACATATTAATTTCAGAAAGTTGAATATTACAATCCATACTAGTACTTGAAGTGGGTAACTTACATTGTAACATAAGGTCAGTGGAGGTTGAGCTAGGAAGTAGCTTAAGAACTTTTTGGTAGTAAGGTGACAGAGGAGGTGAAGCTGATTTGTAAGAAAAAGAAAGATCTGGTGGTTTACTTGGTAATTCTGGTGACGTACATGATAAATCCGGTGTTTTACTGGATCTAGAGTAAAGAACATAATAGTCAAATTTACCAGAGGGATGGCCAAGAAGACCAACGTCGGGATCTCCAGCTTCATAACGTTCTTGAAGAAGTTGTTGAGATGTTTTCTTCCTAATACCAGGTTTAATGGGAATGATATCATAATCATCGTCAGAATCATATGATAAACAATCGTCACACTTACAGATATCACATGGGATATGAAAATTGTTAGGTCGCTCGGGAGTAAGCAACATTTGTGTAGAAGTATTCGGGAGAGCAGTTGTGAAAACCGATGGGGTTTCATTTGCTATCGCGGATAAAGGAGTAGTGAAGACTGATGTAGTCTCACTTGTGGTTGTGGGTAGGAACTGTGTTTCCACAGTACCATCGGAGTGTCTGATGAAGATAGGTCTGTCTGATTGAACCGGTTTGTGTTCATTATGAATAGATTCATAATGTGTAATCCATTTAAGAGGGAATAGAGAGGTTAAATCAGACGGACTAAGTTGGCGAGGGACATAGGTACATTGCGGAACTTTGCCAGCGTCAACTTTGATCATAAGAGCATCATCAGTTTTAGCAAAGTCTGGAACCATCATATCAAAGGCATGATTTTGAAGTCTATAAGCCATTTGATAATGAAGAGTTGCTGCATAGGTTGTTGATATTAAAGGAGCACCATCTATTTGGATTTGAACCTTAAGAGCGTCGACAACATGGGGATCTTTTAGAGACATATTAAAATTGGGAAAGAGGGTAATGAATACCGTGCCAGCATTGAGTGTAGTTTGAACTGTTCCGATAGTGGCATGTTGGTATTCCTTAAACCTTGAGTCTAAAAGAGCTATCCTGGAGACAACAGGAAGACCTTTTCTTCCATGAAAGGTTAAGGCTAATTTAATAGCACCAAAGTGAAGATGAGTGTATCCTTCGTGAATCCATGGGATAATAAGTTCTCTGGGTAAAGAGAGAGTATAGAAGGATTCTTGATCCGATGCAGGGATTTGGAAGTGATCAAATTTAGAAGCTTGAACATATTCCTTAATAAACTTAGGAGTATTTAGACCAACTAATTTTTTTATGGATTTTGTGACTCTATTTTCTGACACACGACCATAAATACTATAAGGATTTACAACAGGGTAAGATGTAGGAGGGACTCGAACATCTTCGGGTTGATATTCTATTTCATATAAGTAATCTAATCGAGAAGCATTTGAAGTGCGGAAAGAAGGAGAATTAGATAAACTAGAAGTAGATGAAGTAGAAAGACGTGCAGATTCCATGATTTATAAAGAGTCTATCCCCTTAGCTATTAACCAATGAGTAGCAGTTTAACTAGTGAGCAAAGCTGGTGTTGGCAAGTATTTCAAAAGTAGTTAATTGAAAGATTTTGACAAACGTAGGCAGTGAAACCCATGATCATACACCGCATGCCCTTGACCACATAACGGCACTCTCCTGGCCTCGGAGGGTCTAGGCGTTCCCCAGTGCGTACTGATCATGTTTCCCACGGACATGTTTATACTTATCTCATAAGCTATGAGATGGTCCGTACTTAATGTTAAGTTAAGTTTCTAGTGTTCTGCCGGATAGTCAGCCTCCCGTTTTCTGATGTGAGAGATCCACGCGAAGTGGCAGTCACAGAGCATACTGGTCAGGGGGACTATGCTTCATACTAATCTGAGAAATTAAAGTAACGTACTCAGTAGAGAAATATAAGCCAACAAAGATCCATGCTCAGTAAGTTAAAAAAGCCATCAGAGGTAATAGATCCAGGGATAGGATCTGTATTTAAGCGATCATGTTCTGCGAACAAGGAGCCAAGTTAGGCTTTGATACCATTATGTGGAGGCTGCACGTGATATCTCATTTAATATATCAATATTCACAGATATCTCATTTACTTAGGTTTTAAATAATAGTATAAGACAAAGAGATGTAACATTGTGGTGTATTGTTTACTGTTGAGTCGGCCATAATAGCTTAAATGACGTCTACGTTAATGAATTCATGGACCCTTTGGCGACAAAGCAAGAGGCTCAAAGGACGTTTACGTATCTCAATTCTCAATATTCCAAAAGTTCTATCCGGGGGTGGGCCCAACCGGTGAGGTTAACCTCTCTATTTAATATTTATAGCTTGAAAAAAATCAATAACCATATTCAGGGTGGAGCCGGGACTTTCTTGTCCGGGGCAAGATGGATTGCCAAAGGTATTAATTGCTAAATAGTTAGGGGCACTTGAGAGAAAGGGGAGGCGAGAGAGAGTGTGAAAAGAGGGACCTTATGGATGGATAATTTCGTCATCATGACAATTCAAATTAATATTTTTATTGACACATTATTTTTTTAGTAGTAACAAATGTAGGAGATAAATATAAGGTAATTTTATCTTTATAAAAAAAATTCATCTAATGTTTTTAACTTGCACATTCTCTTTATAATAATAAATATATGAGATTAATTTTGAGCCGGAGCTTTACTTCACGGCGTTGAAGCGGAACTCCCTTTTTTACACTATAAGTGTGACATGTTTTATTGATGGAGGCTGAGGTAATTTTGCAACACACCATAATTACACATTTACTACCGGATAGTGTAAAATGGGAGCTCCGCACAATGTGGTGAAGTAGAGCTCGTCTTTATATTTAAACCGTAAAGATATATAATAGTGGGCTCCAAGTGCGATGCATGTTTAAGCAATTATGGAACACCGCATCGAAATAATATCCGTGTATGTATGGGCATGGATGTACAATATGTGTGTAAAGATGTATATAAATTTGAGGGACATTTTAAGAATGTGTTTTGAAAAACAATTTGTTTATAGAAACTTGAGGGGCATTTTGGGTAAACAAATTGCAAAGGGCTCGTTGGGTATAGAAATCTGATTTAGGGCATTTTAAGAATAAAATAAAGCTTTAGGGCCATTTAGCTATAGAAAAAAAAATTAAGGGCATTTTAAGTATATACTCTTGAGGGGCATTTTAGAAATAAAGAGAATGGAAACCGGTGATATGATAGGAAAAATTGATAGAATCAGTAAAAAATATTTTTTTAATAATGAAAGGACCCGATCCAACCGGACTGGTCGACTGGGAATCGTTCTCCTAACTGATCTGACGGCTTTTTAGGTTTTGAAAACATTATTTTATATATCAGTATATGATAGTTTTGGAATTAAGTTAAATTATAATTAACTTTTAAGTCCCCTATATTAATAAAGCTAAAATTAGTACAGAGAAGTTTTACAATTAAGCTAAAATTCAATCAATGTTTTAAATCAGTCATTCTCTTTTATATTATTAGTAAAGATAAATATATTAGTAAAAAAAAATTTTGAAATTAAGTTAGTATTCAATCAACCTTTTCAAGTATCACCGTCTTTATATATGAGTAAATGATAATTTAGAATTAAGTGAGAACCTGGGCATTTTCTTTATATTAGTAAAGAAGGGGTAGTTTAGAATTAAGCTAAGATTCAATTAACCGTTTTAACTTTTTAACTTTTTAAGTATCATTCTCTTTATATATTTAGTAAAGGGTAGTTTTAGATTTAACTAAAAACTCAATCCACGTATTGTACCGAGGTAGTTTTGGGATTAAGCTAAAATTTAATCAACATTTTTAAGTATTATTCTCTTATATATTTAGTAAACGACAACTTTGGATATTATTTCTTTTTCTTTAGAGGTATTTACCCGTTGCCCAATAATTATGCAGTGTTAAATAATTAAATAACATAGTATAAAAATATTTTTTTTCAAAAATCCAGGGAGGCAGTTGCCCCTTTGTCGATGGTTATGTGACTATACCTGCTAAATAATTAAACATCATAGTATATATATATATTCAAAAGTTCAGGGCAGCTGCCACTGTTAGAAAAAAATATTAATTTTTTATACACTAGTTAAAATTCAATAACTCCTATGGTTAATTTTTTTTCTAAAAACCATGGATAAGTGGGTTAACTCTAGGGGGGAGTGAATCTTAACCAGAGTTAAAGGAATGTTAAAAGGGACACATGGTTAGTGGCATAACCGAACTCCTCGTTCTCTTGACAAAACATTCTGAAAAAAGAACGTCTCACCAAGGCCCCATCCGCCTCCTTTCTTTGTTATACCCAAAATGCCACTAAAGCTTTTTGGTTCCCAAAATGTCCTTATGTCATATTTCCATAACCAACGTGTCCCTTACAATTTTTTTAAATCCAAAATGTCCCTCAAGTTTCTATACCCAAAATATTCCTTATTTTTTTTGGGTCCTTCTTCTCAGTCTCTCTTCCCTTCCCTTCTCTCTTACGTGCATTGCACGTGCTGTCCACTAGTAGCGAAGACAGAGAATATGAGAGTACCGGTAATTTTGTTAATAATGACAAAATTCAATCAATATTTTTAAGTGCCCTATTCTCATTTTAATAGTAGATATATATATAGGTGTCCCCTAATTTTTGATACTTTTATACTATATTGTTTAATTATTTTACGGGGTATAACCATGGGTTAAGAAGGCAACAACTACAGAAGGGTAGAGCTAAGAGCAACTGCCCCTTGATTTTTACAAAAATATATTAGTTATTTAATAGGGCATAGTAATGGGAAAGGAGGCAATTGCCCTAAACTTTTGAAAAAAAAATATCTTTTATACTGTAATATTTAATCATGAATGGCCATGGGGTAAACTGCAAAGGGCTATCTGAATATTTAATTAATTATTTATTTATATATCTTTTACCTGAAGACCCAGGACCCGACCAAAGGACCCTATCTGAATATTTAATTATTTATTTATATGTCTTTTATCGGAAGACCCAAGACCCGACCAAAAGACCCTATCTGAATATTTAAATACCTATGTGGAAATTGAATTAGGGTTTATGTAAGGTAAAAACTAATGTAATTAATTTTTAGTTTAGAATTCACTGGAATCTTCATAAACTAAACAAAATTTAGTTCAAAGATAATGAGCTAACAGAGCTGTTAAAGAGAGGGATAGACAGTTGGGAAAATGAAGAAGACAGGAACAAGAAAATATCTCCACAGAAAATATCTCTTTAGAAAATATCTCTAATGTCCCTTGGAAATGGATAAATTTGACTCACATTGAAACATTTATCCGCTAAAATTAGACAAATGATCCAAAAACACATTTTCCTTACAAATGATCCAAAAACACATTTTCCTTTGGTCATTAACTACTCGACCTAACAATAATAGTAATTAAATGCCAAATTCAATTTGGAAAAATCAAAGAGCAATGACAACCCAAGAGAAGAAAAACAGTAAGGTTCCCTTCTTTTTGCAGGAATTAGATGCAGTGTTTTCAAAATCGGACTGAAACTGGCCGATTGAACCAGTAAAACTGGTAACAGGACAGGTCGCTGGTTCTAAAAACTCTCCGAACTGGAATGTATTCAAAACCAGTAGAACTGGTAGAACCAGCCAAATCCGACCGGTTCAATTGAGAAATCGGGGTTTAAACCGGTAGAACATATAGGAAAAGAGGAAAAAATGGGAAACATGATTCTTTTTACAATAAAATGCATGGTTTAGCCAGACAGATCGAATCGGTGGAACTAGGAACCGGCCACTCTATGAGGCCTGGTCCAGTTCTGAAACAGATATTGGATGTGATAATTTATTATTCCTAAAAATTTCAATTTTTATGTTGTTATTTTTAGGGTTGTTATTGGGCTGGCCTAATTCTAAGTGGGCTTGTTATTTATTGGCCCAAGCCCCAAACATTTTTCCTTCAGGCCAGGCTTGGTTACTAATAGGGTTGGCTTAGGCCAACCCATCTATAATTAATAAATGTATTTTTATTATATAATATATAAGAATTGCATTTAAATAGCTTTTACTAACTCACTGTTAACATAATAGTGTGTTCTGTTAGTACTATCTTATAAATGTTTATATATTTATATTTTTGATAAGAACTATCTTATAAATGTTTATATTATATATTATATATGTCACACTCCAAAACCTACACACAATACATTTCATATTTGTGCAAATTCCAAGGCGTGAACCTGGAACAAATCCCGAGGTAATAAAATTTAATCTAAATAAATTACCATTAACATATGCATATCTCTAGCATTAAGTTTAAACTAACAAGAGTAAATAAACGTAAAACCGAATCTATTTAAAAACTCACTCACATGACACTCTACCTCAATTGAAAAGTACTAATTAAAGTTCTGCAATGAAATTCAACAGCTAATTAAGTTCTTGACCGTTTTCTCTAAATCCTTCAGATACTTCCTGAAAAATTAATAAATATAACAAGGGTGAGCTTTTGGCTCAACAAGAGAATACAACAACATGCAACAATTATAATAAATAAAACAATGAACAACATATATGAATATGCATCATTTAATTTATCAGTTTATACAATTTTTCTGTTAATAAGGTTTACACATAGTTCACCCTATTGACAACAGTATTAATCTTGTATGGTCTTATACAGGGACCCTTAGGTTTACACGTAGCTCACCTAAGGTAGTCACCCTGAAAAGCATACAACTTCTCAGTGGGATTACACAGAGCTATCCCTCAGACTTTAGACCTATAGAGTCTCTTCCTGTATATTTGTCATCCCTTAGTCTTATTTCCTTTAATTCGTTAACTCCACTCTTTATTATGGCGTCTCATACCATCATATATAATAAAGAGGACATAATATTATAAAGCTAAAACAATTACAATTTCACAAGATAATAATTGAAATAGATTTCTTTAAACATGTCATTCTAAATAAAGAGAATATATAATTTATCTAATATGCTCACAGTACCAACCATTCCAAACTAATTATTTTATAAAGAATAAAATATTTAAATCATTTTATTATCCTTCTTTTCTTTTGTTTTATTTCGCCATTCATTATTTAATTTATTTAATTCTTTTCTTATTTCATAACCTATTTTAATAATTTATTTAATTATTTTTCTTCATTTTTTTATTTAATTAGTTTAATTAAATACAGCCCCCAAAACAACCATCACAAAACATTTAAAACGGCCCCCGATCAATCGGTGTCAACGATTTGGCTAGGAAACGCCAGCCCAAACCCCAGATTTCAATTTTTCAACTTTTCGAACCATTTTTCTTGATTTTTCAACTCTCGAAATCCGTGTTAATTTACCCACCATTGTTCTTTCAATTTATAATTTCCATTCAAACATTGTTTATGCATTATACTTCAATGTGCATAGATCCCTATCCTCTATATCACACAAATATTAATAAATCGATATAAACTCAAGATAAAACTTATAATGGAAAGCCCTAACTTTAGGGGAGTATTCATTTGCCTCAAAGGTTCTAATCTTAGACTTTTAATACTCCAATCCTACCTGAACACGTTTGTCTCGAAGGATCAAACCACCACGGGGAAAAAAAATCAAATCTCCAAGCCTCGAATCTCAATCTAAGTGCTTGAAAGCTCTACCAAAGTGTAGCCTCTTTCTCCTTTCTTTCCCACGTTCTATTCTCTAGAATTTCAGTTTTGATAAAAATTATGAAGATTAGGTTTATCATATTCTATTTATATTAACCCTAATTCTTATTTACCAAAAAGTCATTAGTGGCCCTTGTTTGTTTATAGGTTCTAACTAACCCCAATAAACTTATTCTTATTCTTAATTTCATTCTCATTTCTAAATAGTTATTTACCTGTGGTTAACCGAAAATAAAATTACTATCTTACCCCTATTTAAGGAGATTACTGAATTACCCTCAGAAATAGGAAAAGAAATTTCAAGATCATTACAAGATATGTATTTTTAGATGGTATATACTATAGATCTTATTTAATTTGGCTTAGGTTGCGTTTGGTAACTCTAAATAATAAGAACTTATTTGGGTTTTAGAATGTTTGATAACTGACTTATTAGATCTCTAGAAACTTTAAAGTAGAGAAAAAACCTCTAAACAAGTAAGTAGCATGGGGCCGGATAACTTATTTTTGGGTCTAAAACTTTAGAGCTTATTCTTTAGAGTTTATTTTAAAAAGCTTATTATATGTGAGTAGAGTTTCCAAACACAAACTTAGTATACTCGTTGGATGTTGTAAGTCTTGACATTGCTAAAGTTTTGAATTGATTGAATAAGAAATGTGAAAGTGTTGTGTCGTAAGTGAGCACGGGTGATAACATGATAGATAAAAAGAAAATAATTCAAGATTTGCATGGTTCGCCACAGTAGTAGTGACCATATCCATGTGCAAAAACAATCTGAAGTGTTTCCAATATGCGAATATTATTAGAGTTTCCTTAAACAAACCCAGACCAAGAGTTACATATCTCAAGAGCCCACTCTAAAACTCAGAAACAGATCAACTCACGTGTAGTAAGTCATAACCCTATACTCAGCACTCAATCTCGCCAGGCATCGGCCTAGCTGCGGGCGTTCATTCATCGCGCGGCATTTGGCGCTAAAAAATGGGAGAAGTCATTTCATTTTCTCCCTTGTTTTTTGACTTCTCTCCAATTGATATCTCTCCCCCTTCTTATCACCTTTTTATCCCACATGGCACACGATGAATGGACGCGGAGGCTGGGCCTCGGGCATGCACTAGAGGTAATTCTTTGCCATATCGCCACACCTTATAGTACAAATACTATTGGCTGTTTTGTTTGCTTTACCAGTTTACCCTAAAATAAGAGCACAGTAATGTAAGAGCCCCACTCTAATCCACTTAGAAGATCTTGCCCACTCTAATCCACTAGAAGAGCCACCCTATAACATAAAGACTAAAGAGTAACTAAAAGCCTAGCAAATTCTCTTACATAGAGTTAACTTTTTTTTCCCTGGTGTTATTATTTATTTAGTGGGATTAGTGATGTGGGAGTAGACCACTTGCAATTTGTCACCCGTGAGGAAATAGATCTCACGACCTCTCTCATAAGAGATGCTGCACCCTACCATTCGAACAAGCAGAGGGGTAATGCTATATAGAATTACTAATACCCTGAAATCTAGATTTACCATATGCCTGTAAGAAAGTTCTGTTCATGCACGAAAAACCCAAAATACTATATGAGATTTGTTAATTTAGAAGACAAAATTAACCAAAAATTGGGTAGTTTTAAGTCGGCCACTCAACGAGGAATTCTAGACAAATTCTGGAGAAAGAAATCCCATTCAAGAGAAATAGATTGGTCCACAGTAAGCTACAGTCCTCATGGCATCCAATTTCATTCTCTAAACATATATGGCTACCCTACTAAACAATTATTGTGTTCTCAACAAAATGTAGGCCTACCCCAATTTTAGAATTTCAAGGCCATTTCCCACTTTGAATTTTGGACAACCTGCTTCAATTTTGACTACCTTATAGACATGCAATCAATGAGTAAATATGGAGAAGGTTTAGATATAGGTTATAATTTTAAATATTTATTAAGTAGCTCATGGCTTGCTTATTGGATCATATATGAATGAAGTCAAGGCCTATCTCCATTGTTAACTCCAAGTT
The DNA here is from genome assembly GCA_015143295.1 of Tetracentron sinense. Taxonomy (NCBI): domain Eukaryota; kingdom Viridiplantae; phylum Streptophyta; class Magnoliopsida; order Trochodendrales; family Trochodendraceae; genus Tetracentron; species Tetracentron sinense. Next base: position 31,570,803 of record CM026562.1, read on the forward strand.
TGGTGACCATGAGTACGGATGATCACATAAAATCTTTAACTTAGAAAAGGAGAATGATCTCTTATAATCGATTTTTTATTTTTTGGGTATATATATATATGCAGCACACAAACACACACACACCCTCATGCATCAAAGCACACAACACCCATACAACCCTCTTAAAGAGTATACGGATTACTAGTAACCCACCAATGTGGGACTAAAGTAAGGGGCAAAGCCCATTTTTTATTTATTTATTGGTATATATATATAGAGCACACAAACACACACACACCCTCATGCATCAAAGCACACAACACCCACACAACCCTAAAATTAAAAAAATGTTTCCATAATTGGACCAGCGGTCTAACCGGTTGGGTGGTTAGTTTCCGGTTTGACCATGTCCTTTTATTATTTTTTCCCCTTTTTTGGTCGATTCTTTTGGCTTTTAACAGTTTTAATCTCCAGTTCTCCAATTGAACTGACTAGTTCTCCCCGTTCTTAGACTATTTTTCAAAAGATGTCGATTTTTGCAGTTTTCAGGTTTATAGACCTGCCTGATTCTCGGTTCCACTGTTCAACTGGCCGTTTTTCAAAATAGTGCCTATAATGAGACAAAATGGTACGTTGTTTGATACGTAGTTAACTAGTGGCTTCAGTGGACCCCATTACTAATTAAGATTAATTAATATTTGTCAACATCTACTTATTAACAGACATTGAGTTAGAGGGTTATTTAATATGAGTTGTTTGAGTAGATCATTTGCCTTTAGAAAAATGTTCACCCAATGAGATTTTTTATAGTCCAAAGGAAAATTTTGATTTTGAATGTAATTTTAATAATTAAATGGTAGGAATTAAAACAATGGTTGCAATCACATGAGAGCTTGACTCTCATCTATTATTAGGGTAGTGCTAAGCTTAATCGCATCCACCCATAATTAGGAGTGTCAATGGCCCGGGCTTGGGCTCGGGCCAGGCCTATTCAAAATTAAGAAGTTTTGTGGCCCTAGATCGGCCCATTGTTTCCCTACCCTTCATCGCCCATAAAAAAAAGGAAAGGAAAAGACAAACTCTTTGGACATAGGCCTATAATATTAATGGTTGATGCGATTAAAGGTTACATTCCCTTAATCATTATACATTAAAAAATATTTTTCTTTTTTGAGGTTGGAACCATTAAAAAAGATGAAAATGGGTTTTTATGTCTTGACACAAATTTGTGAGCAAGGTCCAGGGATGGCTACGGGGTAGGTTTGGGCCAGGGCACCCCCAACCCTACCACCCCCTAATAGGAAGACTCCTACCCTGTTCCTGTCCCACACTCAGGTCGGGGCACGGCGGGTGACCCCATCGTCGTTTATCAAAACCCATCTTAGCCCCATCCTGTCCCGTTAAGCACTAGTTGGGACGGTTTGATTTTTCATATTATATGTAAGATATTAAGGTAATTTTAGGATTAATTTAAAGGTACAATAGACATTTAAATTATAAACCGAGTGGGGCGGGACAACTTAAATCCATCCCCGTTCTAAACCCAGGTCGGATTTATCATCATTTTCCATCCCTGCCCCTACCCCGTTACTGAACCTCCCAAACCCGTCCCTATAGGGGCAGGTCTCCCGTTTAACCCAGCCGTTGCCATCCCTAAGCAAGGACTTTGGTTTTATGATGGGGCTTCCGGCATGGGAATTGAAAAGGTTGGATGTATTGTCAGACAACAACCATGGTGGAATTATCTGAGTTGAGGCAATTAAGGTGTAAACTACTAAAATGTGGGGTCTCTTGATTGGATGGGCCTAGGCTGGGCTCAGATGGGCTTCAGATCACCCCTAATTTGATCTTTGTAGGTTAAATGTATTTTTATTTCAAAAATATAACAATCATTCTAGTCTCTAGATTAATAGAGATGGACTTTGGGGTGTGTTGGCAAAGGCTATGTCTTTGTAACGGATAAGATTAGGACTTGCAATTTATTGTTTGTGTTGCTGATAGTTTTTTTTTGGTTCGAGATATACGTTTAGGCCGCAACGCTGGTTAGGTATTAGTATCTGTTCAGTTAGTGGGTGGGTGGAGAGTATATATAAACGTTAAGATCTCGAATTCGTGATATTTTGCCGTTCTCATTGCTTTTATTAGTGAATTGTATGAATGGCACTGGTGAGATTTTTGGATCTGAATTGCGTAATTATTATAGTTAAACATTTAGTCAAATGTATTCATCTGTTCAGTGTAATAATGATAGTGCATCTAAGATATGGCTTACCAATTTATATGGATTGCTTCAGGACAACCCCATTATTCTTTATATGAATTTAACAAGTAAATGGAGGACTCCAGTGAAAAAAAAAAATGGAACTAAACTGGTTTTGATTCAGATAAAGAGTGCCAGAAGTTTACTACAGTGGAATTTACAATGCCAACTCATTAAGCACTAGGTGGATTGAATTGCTTAAACTGCTGAATCAGTGGATCACATGTACAAGTATGGGAATTACTGACTTACAGCATCATATAGATTTTTACTCATTAATATGCTCATATGGTAAGCATAAGATTGGGTGACAGGACCCAAATGCTGGGGATGAGGACCCACCATTAAATTGTCCACCTAAGAGATCTCTTGGCACACAACTTAATCCAACCAAAGGACTGCGACTGTACGATCCATGGAGTTTTCTGGAATGCTCAATGTATAATTTTTTTCTATCCTTTTAAGGAATGCAATTGGTCGCCGATACCCTCTTGGGATAGCGATTAAAGGCAGTATTCTGGAATGCTCAAAGTATAATTTTTTTTTCCATCCTTTTAAGGAATGCAATTGGTCGCTGAACCCTCTTGGGACAGCAATTAAAGGCGTCCTCACTCTACTGGAGCTCAGATTGCAGTCAATTTCAACCTAAGAGATCTCCCATGTAAGGTCCAAAAGTTTGTAGTTTTACTAGTTCCTACCATCACCAGATCACGTCTCTTACTAGCTTAATGATATCAGCTTCTATCATTTATTGATTACTAAATATGTACATTCAGGCACTCTTTACTCCTGACATTTTAAGGTTAATATGTGCACTCAAAAATCTTATTTACTGCTCGATTCATCCGGACTTTTACCAGTAATCCATTCAAGAACATGATCCCCTTCTGAATTGGTGAAACCGATTCCATCTTTAACAATAATTTCATGATTGAAGACCCTTCAAATAAACTTCTCACTTTTATGGGAGATGGCATGCTTTTTCTCTTCATAGTGTGGCAACAGTACTAGAACTGGGTCAGGTTCATATCCTGCTAGTTTTAGTCTATTGGGGATCTCTTCCAGTGTGAAGTATATATCTTGGGTGTCTGGATAAGAAGTGTCCACTGCCAAAAAAAACTGATTCATTTCACCTTGCAGTCTCAATCAAGCTAAAACCAGCAGTCTTCCGCACTCCATGAGCTTTCATCGCCTCTCTCACCCTCTCCACGTCATGCCATCTCTTCTCCATGGCATAAATGTTAGAGAGAAGAACATATCGTCCTGAATGATGTGGGTCCATTTCGGTGAGAATTTTTGCCACCTTTTCACCCATGTAAATCTCATCATGTATCTTACATGCACCTAGTAGGGCTCCCCAGACACCTGCATCAGGTTTTATAGGCATGTTTTGTATAAAAATCTCTGCTTCTTTTAATAGTCCCGCTCGACCCAATATGTCAACCATGGAACCATAATGCTCGGACCTTGGTTCAATACCATAAACCTGGTTTATTGCATTGAAGAACCATCGGCCTTCTTCAACTAGGCCACCATAACTACATGCACATAAAACACCGATGAATGTGATCTCATTTGGTTGTATTCCTGTAATCTGCATTTGAAAGAAGAAATTGAGAGCATCCTTAGCCAGACCATTCATGGCCAATCCAACAATCATAGCAGTCCAGGCCAACACAGACTTGTTAAACACTCCATGGAAGACACTAAGAGCTTTTTCAGGAGCCCCACATTTGCAGTACATATCCAGTAGGGCCACCTCAACTTCTTCTCCCTTCACATTATTTTTCTCCATATAAGAGTGAATCACCTCACCATGATCCATTGCGCCTGTAAATCCACAAACGGATAACATGCTTACAAGCGTTACTCGATCCGGGTTTACTCCCGAAACTCGCATTTCTCTAAAGAAGTCCAAGGATTTCACAAATTGTTTGTGCTGAGCATACCCAACAATGATACTATTCCATGAAACTAAATCCCTCTCTGGAATCATTTTGAAGTGCTGATGAGCGGAATTCATGTCCCCTGCCATTATAAATCCATTGAGCATCACATTCCAAGATGTCGTATCCTTATCAGGCATCTGATTGAACATTAAACGTGCATTTTCTACGTCCCCGGTTCGAACAAGACCATCTACCATGGAGGTCCATGAAAAAACTGTCTTCACAAGCATCCTATTGAACAATTTCTCAGCAGAATCCAAATCTCCAAATTTTGCATACATATCAAGTAACCCATTTCCAAGATTTATGCTAATATGCAAATCATTCTTTATTATATACAAATGAATCAACTTTCCAAAATTCAAATCTCCCATTTTGGAGCAAGCAGAGAGGAGGCCAAGAACAGTAACTGAATTGGGTTCAACCCCAGAATAACACATCTCACTAAATGCAATTAAGACCTCATCAAGGTGACCACATTGAGCAAAATTATCGATAACAACATTCCACGAGACTACATCTGGTTCAGGAATTTCTTCAAACAGTTTGATGATGACTTCCGAGAACCCGAAATTCGCATACATATGCAAGAGGGAATTTGAAACATGAACATCCGAACCATACCCGAACTTCATTACAGAACCATGGATGGTTCGTCCACTTGCGAGGTCTGTAATGCTCGACGAGGCTTTGATCACAAAAGGGAAGGTGTACTTGTTAGGAAATAACCCAGAATGGAGCATGTGAATGTAAAGAGAGGTGGCTTTTTCAGGAGTAGAGCTCCAAGCATAGCCTCTGATCATGGTGTTGAACATGAAAAGGTTAGGTGAATCTATCTGACTGAAAACTAATCGAGCATAAGCCAAGTCTCTAGCAGGGGAGATTGCTGAGAAGGAGAGAATGGTGCTAAGGAAAATGGTATCATTGGAAAGGCCGTTTGTGATGAATTGGCAATGGAATTGCTTCAGTTCTTTAATGTCTGAGCAATTCTCTATCAGGAACAGATGTGGACGGTTTAGTTTGAGCAGTTTTGTTATGATAGCTGATCTCATGGCCATTTTGGGCCATCAAACATGAAACAGCAAAGTGAGCCAAGAAAGAAAATAATGGTAATAACTGCTACCACCTCAGCTGTGTTAGTATCTGATCATTGGTATATCAACTGCTTGATAGGAAGTGTGGAGCCTGCCTGGGCTGAACATCCGACCTTTGTTCTTGCGATTTTTTCCGAGGGATAGGGGTACTCTAGTACTTTCGCACTTTGTTCCGTAGCCCTATTCCTATTAAGAATAAGGATGGGTGGCTACTGTTTAGATCGCAACTATGTAATTCTCTCTTATTCCAGTTCATAGTGAAATCTGGGTGACTCCGTTGACGTACCTCAACTTGAGGGAACTACATAAATCTAGTGTTCTTGTGCTTTCTTATTATATGTTTCTGTCTATTTTTTATATCTCACACATTCGGGTTCATTCCCTAATACTTCGGAATGAGATTTCGTCAAGCCCACAAGCTATCATGTGTCCCTTTTAACACTCATTAATTGTGGTTAAGATTCACTCACCCCTATGGTTCAAACATCTAACCTTGATTTTTATAAAAAAAATTAACCCTAACAGTTAAACTTTCTTAACTAGTGTTAGAAGGGCAATAAAAGGGGCTCTTTTGAGTAAGCCTAACGGTTTTGGTCTGGTGAGGGCCAGACCAAATCCAATCCCCTCAACTGCCACGCCATAGTTCATGGAGTCCAGATCTTGTCCAATTGCAGTTGAACTCATCAAACTCACAGAGCCCTTTAAGAAGTTTTAACTCTCAAGGTTAATACTTTTTTCTAAAATTCATTAACCATAGTCCTTAAGAATTGGTGAATCTTTAACCATAGCTAATGAGGGTAAAAGTGACATGTGTAAGGGTGGATAATTAGCTTAGAGCAGCAGGCAAATTGATTGCAAAAGAGGTTAAATGGATCACATTAAAATTACCTTATGGGGGGTCGTTTGATATCAAAAACTACTCGGCAACAATCAGACAAGTGGGTAATGTTGGGGTGAATTAGTAAAGTTTGAGTAGAGCCAGATTTAAGTGTTGGCTATGTAACTGTGGGGGCAAGTTCCATTTCGATTGAATATGATCCCAACTCTAATTCATGAGAATAGATCTAAGATCGCCCACACATGATACATAGTTACATACTATCACTAACACACTAGCATTAGCAGGTGTCCACTTTTGTAAATTTTGCTAGAATTGTATTATGTTATTTTTTTTTGGTTGGTTCGAATCTTTTATCTACCTAGGTTAGGGGTTAGGAGGTGAGTAGGATTAACACTCATGGTGCACATCAACAGTCACACCAAAGACTCGAACACAAGTTGCTCAGAAGACAAGAATTTTGTGATGGACATAGGACAGTCCCAAAAAGTGGGGAGTCGATGGCTACCGAAACCATTTAACCAAAAAAATAAAAAGAGCTACTGAAACTAACACTCGGGGGGAGTGCTAACCTCACTATCCCCTGTTGTAAACTTGCAATCTCCCCTTTAGGGCAAAAAGACACTGATTTATACATAGCGGTTTTGCATATCAGCTGTTGCATTAAACAAGCTTTGCAAATACACTGTTACGAGTTATAGTTTTGCAAATTAACTCATGATTTTGTAACAATTAGACAAATAACCTCAATCCCTAATCCTGTTAGGCTTCCGTTTGTTATTGTTATGAAAATGACTATTATGCTCTTATGATATTTCATAACCTCACAAAGCCTTTAACTACCCTTGAACTAAGGTTAATAAGTTTTAAACCTTGTGATTAAGATTTATACCCTTAAGGATAAAGCATCTAACCCTGGTTTTAAAAGGGAAAAAAAAATGTGTGCCCTTTTAACTATCTTTAACTTAGGTTAAACTACACTAACCCTTTAGAGTTAAGCATCTAATCTTGGTTTTAAAAGAAAAAAAAATTAATGTGACCCCTTTGAACTCCCTTTAACAATGATTAAGATTTATTAACCCTTAGGGTTAAAGCATCTAACCTTGATTTTTAGAAGAAAAAAAATTATAAACAATTAACGTGTCCCCTTTTAACTCCCTTTAACTGTGGTTAAGATTCACTCACCCTTAGGGTTAAAATATCTAACTTTGGTTTTTAGGAAAAAAAAAATTAAGGTGTCCCCATTTAACTCCCTTTAACTATGGTTAAGATTAGCTAACCCTTAGGGTTAAAGCATCTAACCTTGATTTTTAGAAAAAAAAATAAAACCTATCTTTTAACTACCTTTAATTATTGTTAGGGTTCACTAACCCTTATGGAAAGGGACACGTTAATTTTTTTTCAATATCAAAGATCAAGGTTAGATGCTTTAACCCTAAGGGTTAGTTGACCTTAATCATAGTTAAAGGGAGTCAAAAGGGGACAACTTAAATTTTTTATTTTTTAAACCAAAGTTAGATTCTTTAATCCTAAGAGTTAGTGAACCTTAACCACGGTCAAAATGAATTAAAAGACACGATTAAATTTTTTATTAGGCTAAGTGAATTTTAACCACAGTTAAAGGGAGTTACAAAGGGACACGTTAATTTTTTTCTAAAACTCAAGGTTAATGCTTTAACCCTAAGGGTTAATGAATCTTTATCATACTTAAAGGGAATTCAAAGGGGCCATATTAATTTATTTTCTTTTAAAACCAAATTTAAATGCTTTAATTCTAAGGGTTAGTGTATCTTAACTTAAGTTAAAGGGAGTTAAAAGGGAACACATTAATTTTTTAAAAAGAAATTAAGGTTAGATGTTTTGTCTCTATGGGTGTGAATCTTAATCAAAAGAGTTAAAACTTATTGAGCAAAGTTCAAAGATAATTGAAGGTTTGGTAAGGTTATGAAATATCACAGGCATAATAGTCATTTTGCTAACAAAAACAAACGAAAGCATAACAAAATTGGGGATTGAAAACCATGAGTTAATTTGCAAAACTATAACTCACAATAGTGAATTTGCAAGGCTGGTAGAATGCAGCAGCTGATATGCAAAAACTCCTTGTACAAATAGTTATGGTAAACTTACACGGTAACTCCCCTCTCGAAACCCCTTTTGATTTTAAAGGTCTAAAATTTATTCTTCTCTCTTCCCTTTGTTGGATTTTGCAAGAAAGAAGAATGGAGGGTGGAGTTAGTTTGAGCAACAATGAAGAGAAGGGAAAGCAAGGATTAGAGGGAACTGGCTTGAATCTGCCAGTCAATCACCATGGGAACCTGAAAAGTGCTTCAAGTGATCAAAATCTAAAAGAGATAATGCAAAACATCAAGTCTTCTAAGACTCCTGTAAGTAATGGTTACTTAATCAGCTCGTCTTTGAATCATTTTCAGCTTCTTGCTTTTCCTTGTTCATGGGTTGGAAGAAATCAACAAAAAGAAGAAATGGAGAAATGGGGGTCTTTTCTTTTTTGCTTAGTATTGTATTGGGTATCCAGCTGTTGGTTTAGTTTCCAAGCCCAATGGTTTCTCTTGTGGTAGTAAAAATTTGGGTTTACTTCATTTTTTTAATTGAATTTATTTATTTATTTATTTATTTTCATGAATTTCAACTCATCCATGTCTTCGGAAATCTGTTTGCAGGCAGTTATCAATTATGGTGCATCTTGGTATGTCATGGCTTCTCACACCCTCTTCTTCTTCTTTTTTTCCCATTCCGGAAAATTCGGTAAAATGTCAGTTTTGATGCTTATATATGAAGCTAAGGAAACCTAATCTTTGTAGGGATAGACATATTATATGCTCTAATAAGCTATTGTAAAATAGCCTGATTTATATTTTGCATTGGAGCTTCTAGCATTAGCAGTTGATTTTAGATTGATGGAGAAATGGCATGATGAATTGTATTAGTTATGTCCAAGCGATAGGGGCTAGCAATAATGGCTAACATTGTCATATTTAGTGATTCATCTTGTTCAGCAACAAGAGGAGATGACTTGAATTGAAACGACAAACAAAACCAATCTGGGTCAGCTTTAGATATGAACACAAGGTGTTTGATGTGGCAATTTTAAGAACATTGATATGGTCAGATGTTCATAGCAGTGTCAGATATACCATTTTTTTAATCGGTAAGAGGAGATATAGTATAAATCAAGGGGGACTACAGCAGTTTACAAAGATGTAAACTAGGTAAAACTAGCAATTAGACAATAAGAAAACAGAGAAACACGGGCTAGAGCACTTGTAGTGGTGGAATCCTCAAAATAGGAACAGATCCCTCATAATAGGAACAGATATACCATTTTATTAGTGGATTTGATATAATGCAGAAAAAAGACTCGTTTCCATTGATGTGAATTTTTTCAAAATATATAGATGATTGAAGATAATTTGAATGGAAAGGGAATAAAAGTAGATGTCTAATTGCTCAAGATTCCGAAGAACACTGCAACACTTGTATTTGAACTGTGAATCAAAGTGGGGAAATTGTTAAATGAAATATCACCAAAGGCCTGCGGCTTATTACCTAATGAAGGGCATATCGAAGAAGGGGGTTAACGGACCCCCCCCCCCTCACAAAGTCTTTTTAGTTCTGTACTTGCTTATGCATGGAATTAAGGAAATATCCCCCAATCCATATAAGTCATGACATTTAAATATATTTATCGCAATCTCAAACCCTTTTCCATACACCCATGTAATCTTCTTAATAATTATGATAAGGCATAATAAACTTAGGGCTTGGTGCAGTTGCCTAGCATCCCATGTTTGCTCCCTGTGGTTGTGAGTTTAGGGGTTGGTGTAGCTGGCTAGCATCTCAGGTTAACTCCCTGTGGTTGTGTGTTCAACTCCCACTCCTTGACTTACCCTGGTGTCCGGAGAGAAAAATTCCAAGTGGGTCGGTGTGGACACCCAAATGGGCTGGTCCTTGCCTCGAAGGGTTTGGGACACCCTCTATTACCAAAATAATAATAATAATAAACTTGTATACAATTTCATATGATGAATATATCTCAATTGAAAGAATTGTACAACCATTCATAAATTTTTCAGACCACTTTGTGTCAATAGGATACACAGTCGCAATACATGGGGCCTCAATCCTAATTTTGTCATCTCCATATTATACAATATATCACATACAAATGAGGTTAGAAATTGATCTTACATTAGCTGCCTATTGTATACAAGTTTGTAGTTTATTTCCATGATAGTTTGCAGTCTCAGATCCTCTTCTTGTAAAGGATCCATGGAGTCATAGGCAATTAATTGCACTACCATGTGGTGTTGTACATCCTTTGAATCTGCAAGGAGAGATTCAAAACCTTCAATAGGCTGTGGAAACCCAATTATTCAATTTTTTTTGTGGCCTTCTCTTCAACTAGTCCGCTCCCTTTTATTGCATCAGAGTGAAATTCCACTGGGTTTTGGCATAGGTTGTCAATTAACCATGGCAACCACTAATTTCAAAAAAAATTAATGTAAATGGTTCAGCTTGTCTCATGTGCAAGGCGTTGGGCATTTTGCATCAATTTGGTTGGAATCTTTGGGTCAAGGACTAGGCCTAGAAAACATAGCCGTAAAATAGGCAATCAACTTGCAGTTATTTTATTTTTCTATATTCACTAAAATTCTTGGAGTTTTTGGAAGCTTAGAATCTCTTACATATTTTCTGCTTACAAAATGGTGTTTTTCAGTCAAGGCAGGAAACAGTAGCTTGCAAGCAACCATGAATAAGTATTGGGAATCCCAACTGTATTGATACTGCAATACATGGTTTTTTAACCTTGCTAACTTGAGCAGTACAATTTTTGGTTGCTTTGAGTAACATGTTTTAAATGCCATGAACGAAACATGATATGGCAAGACCACTTTAGTGAAGTGGGTCGTGATTTATTTGATGCTTACCCTTTCAATGTGTATCAAAAAGCGAGGTCCCATATTCAAATTAATTGGTGCATTGTTTCAGGTGTCATGTATGCAGCCAGATCATTCCTGCATTCTGCAAGTTGAGTAATGATTTCCCAAAGCTTTCATTTGTATATGCAGATATTGATGAATGCCCCGAAACTACTCAGCACATACGTTATACGCCTACTTTCCATTTCTTTCAAGATGGTGAAAGGGTTGATGAAATGCTCGGTGCTGGAGAAGAGAGGCTGCATGACAGATTGTGGTTGCACTCTTAAAATTGGTTGTATCTTACTGTGACAAATAGCAGCCACAAATTAAAATTGGTTGTATCTTACTGTGACAAACCACACAGCACATACGTTTACTGTGTTTGCTGGGACATTTCAAGTGTTTGTTTAACTATTGTTAATGTATATCCGGCTTACAATGTCAATTTTAGTGAATTTTCATCCTCAAATGCATTTCTGTTTCACATTCTACTTGTTATTGAAAGTGTAGCTTATACGCCATTATGCGTAACTCAAATGAGGCAGTAAGGGTTCATTCATTGGATGGTGATGTTCATGACAGGACTCTTGAGCCCTAGCCTGATCATAAACCTAGATCGAAAGTCTGGCCCAGTTATACAATCATACTTCTCGGATCTGCGTTCGTTTTTGTAACTTCCTTGAATGCATTCAAATGAATGTGGTAGATGAGATCTCCTAATTAGAATCCATCAAATAGTTGTTAATATGTTCTCTCACAAGATTTCCACTTCCTGCATTGGCTTAGCTCTTTCAAGCATATCCATCAGCATCATGAATCTACTGATGGGCATTTTACAACAAAAAAATCAGAAAATCCACGAATAATTCCACCATAAACAGCTTCCCAGGTAGGTAACGGCAAACTGGAGCAGTTTATATATATATAAAAAAATTTGATTAAATTGAAGAAATGAACTGGCAAAAATCCCCTTACAACAATACAGATTGGTTGCAGAAACAAAGGGGAAACAATTAGAAGTAGAAACACAGAAAACACAGATGCAATGAATGCTCCTAAATCCTACTATTACCTTAGCACGCATTCCCTAACCCACCTTTCCTCTAGCTGAATACCAGAGTCCTATAAACAGACTTCAAGATTTAGATATTCGTGCTTCTTTTATATTCTCCTCAACAAAGAAGGATAGGTAAAGCTAAACAATTCTCAGAAGATACCCAGTATGTAAATTGTAAATTGAGCTAAGCTTTGTCATACTTGAGGAGCTTGACAGTCTCCCAGTTGAAATCTGGGTCCCACAGCCAAAATGCCCAAAGGCAGCAGTCTTCTGGAACCTAATGTTGCCTCCTCTTTTCAGGTCAAGGTTGATAAAGATCATTTCCGACCTGAAATCAAAATTCTCCTTGATCAGATCTAATATATCCTTATCGGGTATCTTTCCAGTCTTGTAAGTGTCCATGAACACAGATAGCGGTTCCGGAACACCAATTGCGTAAGAGACCTGCACAAGTCCTGATGCTACCACTCTTTGCAGCCTGCCTGACACTGTATCCACCACTATGGCGATCTGATTGTTTGTGACAGTCTCATCGTGTTGGATTGAGATGAGGGCAGTATGGACCCTGAGAGGAACCATGGCTCCATTTTCATTCCAGTACTCAACAGTAACTTGGGTCTTTCCATCAAGCCTTAGCCATTGACATGTCCCATTTTTTCGAACCTCGGTGAGCTTAGCACCAAGTTTGGTGGCAAGAACATGGGTGAGCCGTGAGGGAGATCAACTCAAGGGATTCATCCGTGGCATAGCTGAACATGTGGCCTTGGTCTCCAGCTCCGATTTCCTCTGGCTTCTTTGCCAGGTGGACGTGTACACCCTGGGCAATGTCGGGGCTCTGTTGTCAATGTTGACAAGGACCTTGCAATTGTCAGCATCAAGGCCAACATCAGCTGACACAAACCCTATGCCTCTGCAGGTGTCACGCACGATCTTCTCATAATTGACCTTGGCCTTTGTGGTGATCTCACTAAAGACCATGACCATGTTAGTCTTGGTGCAGGTCTCACATGCAACCTTGCTTTCAGGGTCTTTTTCTAGGCAGGTGTCAAGGATGGCATCAGAGACTTTGGTCGCATAGCTTGTCAGGGTGGCCCTCGTTGACGGATTCAGAGGTGAAAAGGAAGGTATCCATCTGTGAACTTAAGGCAGAGTATTTGCAGATAAAGTATTAGTTCTTCAGCACTAAACAAATTGGCAAAAATCATTGGAACTCCAACAAAAAAAATTATTCTTTAACAAAAAATAATTAGATAAATACATCCAAAAGAAAAACAGAAATTTATAAGTTTTTGTCATGACTTGATAGGTGGATAAAATAAGCAAATCTGTCCACTTTGCATCAGCTATAATTTTGAGTACAGATGCCCATCTGAAGAGGTCAAACTAAGGATACAATGGAGCTCACAGCAAATTGGGGTTAATTTTTAATACTAACCTGATTTCTCTCAAAAAATTTCTTCAATGATTCCTTTCTCATCTATAAAATTTGATCCAGATTTTATTTTTATACATCCTGCTTACTGATCAAAAAAAATTTGATCCAGATCCCTAGTAAGTCCAATCATCAAACCATGGCAACTCAAACTGTAGATACAGTCATAATGACAAAGTCGGGGTTCAGGAATAATTTGGCATGCGTCAAGTTCGCAAATATTCGGAAAAATCTGGAAACAATTCGGGAATAAAATAATAATTATAAAAAATATCCAATAATTTGATTTGATAATACACAAAATAACAGGAATAATTCATGAAATTTGGAAATAATTCTCAAAATTTACAAATAATTCGGAAAAACTAAATTTCGTGAATATTTCAGAGAATAATTCGGCACATCTAAAATTCATGAATAATTCGCAAATTTTTCAAAAATTCGGAGAATTTTGTAACTATGGATTCAATCATAGTATCAATACTATGGATACAGTCATAATAACAAAATTCTCTGAATTTTTGAAAAACTCGTGAATTTTAGGTGTGCTGAATTATTCTCTAAAATATTCATGAATTTTAGGTTTTCCAAATTATTCACAGATTTTGCGAATTATTCCCGATTTATTCACAAATTTTGCAATAATTCGTTTAGTTAGACTAAGTAAACTGCTTATTTTATATATTATCCAATCAAATTGTTGGATATTTTTTTTATAATTATTATTTAATTCCTGAATCGTTCTCGAATATTTCCCAGAATTTTCCGAATTTTTGCGAACTTGACCCTTGCTGAATTATTCCCGAACCTTGACTTTGTCACTATGGATACAGTTTACATGACCAGCCCTACTTGGCTCACTCGTTTAACTGGCATCCATGTCTTGGTAACTACTAATAGGCTCTTGTACGAGATATCAAACGTACATTCCTACATAATATTAACTATTCCAAATTATCACTATGGATACAGTTACATGCAGTAAATAAATGTTTCAGCTTAAGCTCCAATCCCAATCAAAGTCAAGTCCGAGATTTTGAACAGTGTCCAATCTGAGCCATGTTGCATGGATAAGGGCAGAAGAATGGCATTACTGTAATATGATGTACATGGTCTAGGCCCCTTCATAATTAGATCAACTTATGCTGAAAATCATACAAGTAACAATATTGGTCTTATGTAGGGACCTAGACCATGTACATCATATTACAGTAATGTCATTCTTCCGCCCTTACATGGCTCAGACTAGACACTGTTCCAAATCTCGGACTTGACTTTGATTTCTTGAATGGATAGGGCCAAACTAAATATTGCCACTTATTTAATGAAGATGAGATTGGGATTGGTGCTCTTTGTCTCTGTTTTTTTCTCAAAACGTCATGTAATTCATGATTTTTTATCAAATAATTAAATCACAAAGTATTCACAATTTTTCGAGAAAAAAATGTGCCTTTTTGGAAAAGTAAGGAGTTTCACGAATTATTCGCTTGCGACTTTTTGAAAAAGTCATGAATAATATATTTAATATATGAAATATATTTATTTATAAATTTCATAATTAATAATCTTCTATTCTTCAATATATTCTGAGAATTCCCCAATTTTTTTCTGAATTATCCGAATTTTGCCCCCTTTTTTTTTTTTTGGAATTTTACTATAAACGACTAATTCCCGAACTCCAACTTGGTGACTATGGATATACAAAGGCAAACTAGAGAACAATGTTTGAAGAAAGTCACCAATTAAAAATGGGGAATTGCATTCTTCTTGTTGTGGTTAAATTCTACTTCTGGGCATAGTAACAAAGTTCGGGTTTGGGAATTATTCGGCAGAGGTTAAGTTCGAAAAAATTTGGCAAAATTAGGAAAATCTGTAATAAGTTTGGGAAAATAAAAATTAATAATTAAAAAAAAATAAGAACATGATACTAACTAATCCATCTAACAATTTGGAATACTTCGAGATAAGTTTGAGAATTATTCGCAAACAATTTGGCAGTTCGCGAATAAAATATGAGTTGTTCGTGAATTTTTTGGGAATAATTTGTGAATTTTGTTACCACTTGTTACTTAAAGCGCTTACCACTACACCAAAAGCCGCAACTTGTGGTGAAGGTGCAACTTTAATCCCTTATAGCCCATTACGAGCCCCAGGCGGTTGGGCATGCTAAGCACCTATCAAGCTGGGACTGACACTGTTTGACATCATCTCCAAGTGGTAGACTGCTGGAACCCATAATTCCAACAATCCCCCCAGCAGTTACGCTAGGTGCACTCGAACCTGCGACCTTGCTTTGATACCACTTGTTACTTAAAACGCTTACCACTACACCAAAAGCCGTGACTTGTGGTGAAGGCGCGCAACTTTAATCCCAGCCCATTACGGGCCCCGAGCGGTTAGGCATGCTAAGCACCTATCAAGCTGGGGCTAACACTGTTTGACGTCATCTCCCAGTGGTAGATTGCTGGAACCCATAATTCCAACAATTTATTATCACTAACAGGATCCAAATAACTCACATAATCAGTGCAATTAAATAGAAGACTGGTGACAATGGCGAACAATAGGAAATCTTTGATGAACAAGTGGATCCAAATTACCCCTAGAATCAAACAGAAAAATATGGGAAAGTATTTTAATTGTCTAAGAAGCTTAAATACCATATTAATCACGATCCAAAATCAAACCACAATTTTCTATGAGAAATATATCGAAATGTCTAACAAGATCATATTATCACAGAAACTATTACGTGACTAAAGTTAGGATTGGTTAGAGTGTTACGTGATTAAACTTAGGGTTGGTTAGAGTTAGTGGTCGGTTAGAGTTGGTGGATGGTTAAAGTTAGGGGTTAGTTAGAGGTAATGGGTAGTTATAAGGATGAGTCCTCTGTATTTAAACTCCATGTACTTCTGTAAATGGAATCAATCAATTGAAATCAAAAAGAGATTTTATCTTAAAGAGGTTGGTTTCCCTCGAAGAAACTAGAAAGTTATGTTACATTGGTATCAAGAGCCAGGTCGATCCGTTTTCAAAGCATGAGCTATTATACTTGGAAGATCTGTAACAAAAAAATCCGTTTTGTTTCAAAATTCATGAATTATTCACGCATTTTTGGGTTGCCAAATTATTCGCGAATTGTTGGAATCCTGAATTATTTGCGAATTTTCCGAATTATTCCCAAATTATTTTCTCAAATTTAACAAAAAAACCCACTTAATCTGCATATTTTTTAATCAAATTGTTTGGTATATTTTTTAATTTATTTTTTAATTTTTTCTGATTTTTTCCTAAATTTTCCCCAAATTTTTTCGAGCTTGACCCCTGCCAAATTATTCCCAAACCCCAACTTTGTCACTATGCTTGGAAGGAGATTCGTGAAGATTTGAGGGCTATTAATGATGATCTGAGGGGTATGAAAGAAAAATTTTCAGCCATCGAAACTGCCTTTAAAATAATTTTTATACTTGTAGAAGATGCTATTGAAGATACAATCAAGAATGATGTGCAAAATGGAGTTGAAGATACAATAAAAGGAGTCAAGAATGTTGTGCAAGATGAAGTTGATGATGTAGCAAAAAAAAAAAGTCAAGAATGTTGTGCAAGATGAAGTTGAAGATGCAGTAGATGAAGGTCCAAGTGTTCAGATTTAACCACACTAATCAATCAAAATAAGACAAATCGGGTTTGAACGAATTCATCTAAGGATGTTGTTTGAAGGTGAAAATCATTGTCCAAGGAAGCCCAACAATGGCTGAATTTTACTTGAAAATTTTTGTATGTCTAAAAAAAAAATCTAAATCTTGAGGACAAGATTTCTGTAAGGGAAAGGATATGTTACGTGACTAGAGGCAGGAATGGTTAGAGTTAGGGTTAGTTATAGGTAGTGGGTAACTTGAGGATGAGTCCTCAGTATTTAAACTTCATGTAGTCCTGTAAATGGAATCAATCAATTGAAATCAAAAAGAGATTTTATCTCAAGGAGGTTGGTTTCCCTCGAAGAAACTAGAAAGTTACGCTACAGAAACTGTCAAGTAACTCATAGAAGTCACATTTAGAACAAAAATGCAGGATTCAACCATATATAATAACCAAACCAAGGTTTCAAAATGAAATAACAAAACCAGAACGGACATTTTGAATATAACAACATCAAAGAGCATAAATCTCAAAAAGAGAGCATAAATCTCATCACAAAGAGAAAGAGCGCCACAAACATTGGAAATATGATAAGTCCCTTGACTAATACTCCACAAAAGACCGGCCTGATAAGGGGCGGAAGATCAATTTACTAATTCAAGGCACGTAACATAACACCACACTTCCGCAGCCGACGTCCTCGGCGGATCTCACTCTAGGGTGGGGCAATTCTCCCAATTTTTCCATAGCCCTCCCTCGGTAGCCCTTTCTGCGGCGGTTTTCACTCTGAAGCAGGGCAATTCTCATGATTTTTTTCCATATCCCTCTGCAGGTAGCCATTTCCATGACTCAAACCCGAGACGTAGTGTTAGGCTCTGATACTAATGATAAGTGCCTTGACCAATACTCCTCAAAAGACCACCTTGATAAAGGGCGGAAGATGAATTTACTTATTCAAGGCACGTAACATAATGTAGTGTAACTTACTAATTTCTTCAAGGGAAACCAACCTCCTTGAGATAAAATCTCTTTTTGATTTCAATTGATTGATTCCATTTACAGAATTACATGGACTTTAGATACAAAGGACTCATCCTTATAACTACCCACTACCTCTTACTAACTCCTAACTCTAACTAACCACTAACTCTAACTAAAGAATAATGGCTCGTATTCAGAAATCCGGAGGCCACTGCTCGGGCGGAAGTGGGGCTCCGCTTGAGCGGTTTCGCGACAGTAATTGGAATTCACCCCTAGAGCAAACCGCTCGGGTGGTGCTAGGCTCCGCCCGAGCGGTGGAGCGCAGATTTAGTCCGGGATTTGATTTTGGAATCCTGTTTTGCTTTGGAAACTCCCAATTCCGAGTGGGGGTGTTTCTAATTGTCTAGCTCTCTTGTTTAGGCCTATAAATATGTAGTTATGGGTCTAGGGTTTTGTATGGGATGCTTATGCATTGAGAGAGGGAGATAATTGAAAGGGTTAAAGCATACTAGGACTTGGGAAAGGTTTAAGGGAGGATAGATAGGGATTCTTCTTTGGGTTTTCATAGAGAAGGTGAGTTGGGTGCTTTTGTACTGGTTCCTCAAGGTCTCTTTGAATAAAGAAGCAATCGGATCTTGACCCGTGGAAGTAGGCAGGTTATTGCTGAACCACGTATATCTCTTATGTTCTCTTGTGAGTGTGTTTTGTTTGTTCTTTTCCATCTTATTCTATTATCCAACAAATTCGTATCAGAGCTCCGGGTTGATTATTTTTCAATGGATTTGAAAATTTTTGGGCAATATTCTCTAGAGAGGCTTAACGGAAAATGAAGTTTCAATCTGTGGTGAAAGAAGGTAAAAGAACTCCTAGTTCAAAAGGGTCTCGCAATAATTTCAAGTTTACCAAAGGAGAAAAAAGAAAAAGAAGACCCCCATATCACTTTAGATAGATGACATGGGGCATTGAAGACCTCATATGCACACATAGAGCATTAGGAAGGCTCCACATTGGGAAGGTGTGCATATAGGATGATTTAGCAGGTTCTATTTAGTTAGGAGAGACCCAATGGGCTGGCTTAGTATTTAGGAGGACTACTTTATTAGTTATATTATTAGTTTGGGCTATTATAGTCTTTTTATTATGTTTTGGATATTTTGGTCCTTTTACAATTAGGGCTTCACCTATTTAAAGCCCTCTTTTGCTGTAAACTTTTAGTTAATGAATGAGAAACAAAGAAAAACCTACTTTTGGGTAGTCTTCGGTGATTGGAAATTGGTGTGATGTCATGGGAGTGATTCCCTAAAACTCTATGATTCTATTTCCATTGCAAGAAAGCTCACCAAACCTAACCCTACCCTTGCTGTCCAGCCACCTCTAGCTACATCCAGTCACTGCCAACAACCCATCCCTGTCATTCTTTGTTGTCCCAATTCCCCAACAATCCTACAAGCCTCCTACAACCCGTATTTTCATCCCACAACCCCCTACAGCCTGTCCAACCCAATACAGCCCTCCCCCTTCAACTGTTACAGCCCTAATACATTACCCTATTGCTGTTACAGATTTTCAGCAATTGCAAAAACCCTAAAACATCACAATCCCAAACCCGAATTCAGCTCCACCCTAGAAAAGGTTAGAAACCCTACATTGAATTAAGAGCTAATCCCCTAAGCTTGTGGAATCATAGAATTTCATTAACCCTCGCAGATATAACTGAGGGTCATTATTGCAGGTTTGTGACATGGCCTTGAATCTTCCTAAAATTGCTTTTCTTGAATATTCTGGATAATTATTTGTGATAAGATTGCTGATTTTATAATTTTCATTATAATTGTTAATTCAATCTTGATCTCAGATCATTAGATTTTAGGTCATTGCATAGTCCTGCATCAACTTTGGTATCAGAGCTTAAGGTTTGAGCTTAGGGAGTGAGTCTTGCATTCAAATTTAGGAGTCCATCATCATTGTTTGCATTACATTCATTGTTAGGACACCCTTGAGTTACCTCGTGTATGCCCACGCGTAGTGGTTGTGATTACCAGCCTGACATGGAGTCTTCCCAGTTGAACAAACTTCTAGAGGCCCTCAATGAGCGTCTAGCTAACATGGAAACCAAGATGGAGGAGCATAGTACCGCCCTCAATAATACCATCACCCGCTTAGGAGCAGTCCAGACCTTCCTTAATCATGACGATGCTAGGGTAGAAGATAGAGGTAGAGGTGATCGAGATGTCGGCGCGATGCGTGGTAGAGGGAGAGCTGGTCCGCAACATCATGAAGTCTACCAAGACCAATATGATCCCGATGACCGAGTGTTGAAGACAGTGAGAGTTGAGGCCCCAAGCTTTGATGGCCGACTCAACCCAAAGAACTTCTGGATTAGTTATCGGAAATGGACCACTACTTTGAGTGGTATGACATGTAAGAGGGTCGACGAGTTAGGTTTGCTAAAATGAAATTAGTGGGCCAGGCTAAATTGTATTGGACCATTGTGGAGCGCCAGATCGAGAGATCAGGTCAAGATCCCATTCTTCAATGGGATGAGATGAAAGAGAAGCTTAAAGAAAAATATCTCCCTTTCTCTTATCATCAAAGACTAATGGACCAATGGCAATCCCTTCGTCAAGGGAACATGTCAGTCACTGATTATATTGCAAAATTCGATGAGTACATGATGAGGTGCAATGTAAGAGAGGACCCCCTTGTGACCCTTTCTAGATTTAGAACGGGCCTCCGTCCAGAGCTCCAAAAGGTGTTGATTCCCTACATTGTGGACACCCTTGAGCATGCTTACCAGATGGTGCAAGAGTTAGAGCGGTATTTGAAACTGCAAGTCATTAGGCGTTTTGACCCCCGTGGATCCGAACCACGATCTACTTCTTTGGAGGTAAAACCCACTTTCGGGAACCAACCGCCTAGGGGTCAGCCGAATACTCCTTTTAATTCTAGATTCGACAAAGGAAAATGAGCAGTTAGTAAGAACTCCAAGGGGAGTAGTCAGACCAAGTGCTTTAGATGTCATGGCTCCGGGCACTATGCATATCAGTGTCCCACGAAAGATTCTACAAAGAACCTGCTTCTTGAAGGGACAGACGAAGAGGAGTAGGGAGAATGGGACGAAGAAATCCATGAACCTGATATCGGAGCCAGTGATGAGGATTGTGAGAGCGTTGAAAAGTGTCTCGCTAGTATTAGGACAATCCCTTACCATCCTAGAGAGAGTGACACCAGTCGAATAATGGTACTGAGGTGTGCCCTAACTCAACAAAAAGGGAATGATGACTGGCGTAGGAATTCCATCTTTTATACCTATGCCAAATGTGGTGATAAGAATTGCAAAATTATCATCGATAGCAGGAGTTGTACGAATGTAGTCTCATCCAACACTATTTCTTACTTAGGTCTATAGCCAGTTGCCCACCCCGTGCCATATCGGGTGGCATAAGTTGACAAGTCATCGATTCCAATTTCCCAAAGGTGTCAAGTCCCGATTCAATTTTCTTCTTATAAGGACACCCTGTGGTGTGATGTTGTGCCTATGGATGTAGGGCACATAATTTTGGGTAGGCCATGGTTATACGACATGGATGTGACACTATTCGGTAGATCGAATATATGTCCTTTACGCATGATGCAAAAGGATCAAGTTGAATCCTCTCCCACCCAAAATCTCCATAGATGAGAAGGGAGAAAAGAGTAAAAACGAGAACAGTAAGGGGCCCAAAACAAAAGTTTTTGACATCATCAGTCCTAAAGAGTTTGAGAAAGAGGCTAGAGAAGAGTCTATGATCTTTGCACTTGTTGCCAGAGAAACATCCTCTAAGCCTACTGACGAGTATCCACAAGAGGTGGAACCCGTTTTGAGAGAATATCACGATATATTCCCTGAAGATTTGTCGGATGAGCTTCCTCCGATGCGTGATATTCAACACGCGATCGACCTCGTCCCCGGGGCAACATTGCCAAATCTGCCCCACTATAGAATGAACCCCACAGAGCACACAGAGTTGAAGAAGCAAATTGAAGAGCTTCTTAGAAAGGGATTCATTCGAGAAAGCTTAAGCCCTTGTGCCGTGCCTGCACTCCTCACACCCAAAAAGGATGGATCATGGCGAATGTGTGTGGACAGCAGGGCAATAAACAAAATCACGGTCAAATATCGGTTCCCTATACCGAGACTTGACGATATGTTGGATATGATGGCGGGTGCTACAATATTCTCTAAGATTAACCTTAAGAGTGGTTACCATCAAATCCGCGTTTGTCCAAGGGATGAATAGAAAACTGCCTTCAAAACAAAGGATGGTCTATACGAGTGGTTAGTCATGCCTTTTGGGTTATCAAATGCCCCAAGTACTTTCATGAGGATCATAACACAGGTGTTAAGGCCGTTTATGGGCAAGTTCCTGATTGTCTATTTTGATGACATCTTGATTTATAGTACTTCCAAGGAACAACACCTCAATCACTTAAGTCAAGTCTGTGAAACTCTCAGAAAAGAGAAATTATTTGCAAATTTTAAGAAGTGTTCGTTTATGTCTAATAAAGTCATCTTCTTAGGGTTTGTTGTGTCATCTGACGGGATATCTGCGGATCCCGAAAAAGTTAAAGCCATCGTTGAGTGGTCTGAGCCAAAGAATATCCATGAGGTTCGCAGCTTTCACAGGTTAGCCACATTCTATCGGCGATTCATTCGTGGGTTCAGTGCCATCATGGCCCCTATCACTGACTGTATCAAAAAGGGAGAATTTCAATGGACTAATGTCGCTGCTAAGGCATTTAAAGAGATTAAGTCTAGGATGACTGAGGCTCCTGTCATGCGCCTTCCTGACTTTTCTAAAGTCTTCGAAGTTGCGTGTGACGCATCTGGTGTTGGTATAGGTGGAGTGTTGAGCCAAGAGGGTCATCCAATTGCATACTTTAGCGAGAAATTAAAAGATGCAAAACAAAAATACTCCACTTATGACCGAGAGTTCTATGCGGTAGTTCAGGCTTTAAGATATTGGCGAAATTACTTACTACTGCAGGAATTCGTGTTGTTCTCTGACCATGAGGCTCTGCGATATCTCAAATCCCAAAAGAAGTGGGTCGAATTCCTTCAAGAGTACACTTTTGTACTGACACACAAGCAGGGGTCAAGAACAAGTCAGCGGATGCACTTAGCCGCAAGGAGGCTTTGTTACACTCTATGAGTGTAAAGGTGACTAGGTTTGAGCAATTAAGAGATGAGTATCCTAGATGCCCAGATTTCGGAGAATTGTATACTTCACTCTTGAGCGACCAACTAGGAAGTGGCAACGGATTTGTCCTACAGGATGGATTCTTGTTTAAAGGCACCCGATTTTGTATTCCCCGCATTTCCCTAAGAGACTTTCTCGTTTGGGAGCTCCACTCCGGTGGGGTAGCTGACCACTTCGGCCAAGACAAAACCATTGCCATTGTGGAGGATAGATTCTATTGGCCAAGTCTCAAACGAGATGTCGCCAAGATCATAGGGCAATGCCACACTTGTCAACTGGCAAAACAAAGGAAGGAAATACGGGGTTGTATACCCCCTTACCAGTGCCACATGCTCCGTGGCAAGACATCAGTGTGGATTTCATGCTTGGGCTCCCTAAGACTGTAAGGAAGCACAATTCCATCTATGTGGTAGTGGACCGATTTTCGAAAATTGCCCATTTCATACTGTGCTCCAAAACATCCGTATCCATCATAATCGCTAGATTATTCTTTGAGGAAGTTTTTCGGTTACATGGTTTGCCAAAGACCATAGTGTCAGATCGGGATGTAAAATTCATGAGTTATTTTTGGAAGACGCAGAGTTATTTTTGGAAGACGCTTTGGCACATGATGGGTACTAAACTTCTGTTTTCATCTGCCTACCACCCACAGACAGATGGTCAAACTGAAGTTATTAATAGAAGTTTGGGAAACTAGTTGCGATGTCTAGTTGGTGATCACATTAGGGCGTGGGATCTAGTGTTGCCTATAGCTGAGTTTGCATATAATAATTCCATCAATAGGACCTTAGGCATGAGTCCTTTTGAGGTAGTGCATGGTTATAAACCTAGGACACCCATAGATCTCATGCCCATGTCAGCAACACATAGGCCATCTGAGTCTACAGACACATTTGCACATCATATTCATGAATTGCATGCTGAGATTAAGAAACGAATTACCATGAATAATGAGAAATATAAACTTGTTACTGATTCACATCGTAATTACAAGGAATACCAAGTGGGTGATTTTGTGATGATTCGGGTTAGGCCTGAGCGATTTCCCCAAGGGGTTGCAAAAAAATTACAAGCCCGCAGTGCCAGCCCCTTTAGGGTATTGAAGCGTGTTGGTTCTAATGCATATATTTTAGACCTTCCACCGGACATGGGTATTAGTTTAATTTTCAATGTAGAGGATCTTGTACCTTTTCGAGGTCCAGCAGTCCCACCCTTGAACCCATTCTCTAACCATGATACTATACCTGACCAGTCTCTACCATTACTACCACCTCCTCCACCACCAATGCCTCACAGAAAAGAAGAAATTGATCATATCTTAGATGAGCAAGTGATTTCCACCAAACATGGAGGGTACCAAAAGTATCTTGTCAAATGGAAAGGATGACCAGAAGCAGATTGCACATGGATTACTAGAGATGAGCTACAACAAATTGATCCTGACATCTTGGATCATTGGCACAGTTATGATTCATCGGGGATAAATCATTTTCAGACGGGGAGAGTTGATGCGGACATCCATGAGTCCAAGAAATTTCAAGTTTACCAAAGGAGAAAAAAGAAAAAGAAGACCCCCATGTCACTTTGGATAGATGACGTGGGGCATTGAAGACCTCATATGCACACATAGAGCATTAGGAAGGCCCCACATTGGGAAGGTGTGCATATATGATGATTTAAGAGGTTTTATTTAGTTAGGAGAGACCCAATGGGCTGGCTTAGTATTTAGAAGGACTACTTTATTAGTTATGTTATTAGTTTGGGATATTATAGTCTTTTTATTATGTTTCGGATATTTTGGTCTTTTTACAATTAAGGCTTCACCTATTTAAAGCCCCCTTTTGCTGTAAACTTTTAGTTAATGAATGAGAAACAAAGAAAAACCTACTTTTGGGTAATCTCCGGTAATTGGAAATTGGTGTGATGCCATGGGAGTGATGCCCTAAAACTCTAAGATCCTAATTCCATTGCAAGAAAGCTCACCAAACCTAACCCTACCCTTGCTGTCCAGCCACCTCCAGCTACATCCAGTCACTGCCAACAACCCATCCCTGTCATTCTTTGTTGTCCCAATTCCCCAACAATCCTACAAGCCTCCTACAACCTGTATTTTCATCCCACAACCCCCCTACAGCCTATCCAACCCAATACAGCCCTCCCCCTTCAACTATTACAGCTCTAATACATTACCCTATTGCTGTTACAGATTTTCAGCAATTGAAAAAACCCTAAAACATCACAATCCCAAACCCTAATTCAGCTCCAAACCCTAGAAAAGGTTAGAAACCCTACATTGAATTAAGAGCTAATCCCCTAAGCTTGTGGAATCATAGAATTCCATTAACCCTCACAGATATAACTGAGAGTCATTATTGCAGGTTTATGACATGGCCTTGAATCTTCCTAAAATCGCTTTTCTTGAATATTCTGGATAATTATTTGTGATAAGATTGCTGATTTTATAATTTTCATTATAATTGTTAATCCAATCTTGATCTCAGATCATTAGATTTTAGGTCATTGCATAGTCCTGCATCAGGGGAGTCCAGTAAACCGGAATAGATGCCCGATGCAGATTGAGAAGACATTGAGGCGAATGCGGTCTGTACAATACACATCTGTCTTGCAAATAACGTGATGCATGGCGTTATGGATGAGGAATCGACACCAGATCTCTGGAAGAAGTTGGAAAAGCTCTACATCGGAAAGAGCCTTACTAATAGATTATATCTGATAAAGGAATTCAATACCTTAAAGATGACGGATGGTGCAGATCTCATGGAGTACATTAATGTGTTCAGCCAGATCTTGAATCAACTGCAGAAAGTTGATGTCAAGGTGGATGAAGAAGATCAGGTCATGGGGCTTCTTACATCACTTCAAAATTTATCTATCACTTGGTGACAACCCTCATGTATGGTAAGGAGACATTGTTGATGGAGGAGGTCATGGCTGCACTACTCTTTTACGAGATTAGGTTAAAGGCAAATCATGATGGGAATCATAGTCATGCTATGGTTGCTCAGGGAGAAGGAAGGGATTTAGAGAGAGGATTTGGAAAAGGCATGGGCAGATCCAAATCCAAGGGAAAAGGCGGGGTCCAGTGCTATCATAGCAAGGAATTGGGGCACTTCAAAAGGGAGTGTCCAAGGCGTGCTGATGAGAAGAGGAATTCTTCCAGAGGAGATTCTTCGGCGGCAATAGCAACAGACAATGAGGAATACATTGGAGATATATTCACAATCTCCAAAGGTATGAACAATTCTTCTAGCGAATGGATTTTAGATTCGGGGGTTTCGTTTCATATGTGGTCAAATATGGAATTTTTTAATACAAGGGGATGGGAAAAGTGTTCCTAGGTGATGGATCTGAATGTGAAATCACGGGATTTGGAACTGTAAAGATAAAATGTTTAATGGAGCTATTCAGACTTTGGGAGGGGTATCTTGTGTCCCTTAGTTGCGAAGGAATTTAATTTCCCTCGACTAGTTAGACTCCAAGGGTTGTTGCTATACAGTTGTGGGAGGAGCTATTAAAATTAAGTGGGGATGCTTAGTTTTGATGAAGGGGAAGAAGTGTGGTGGTTTGTATCTCCTGGATAGAAATACAGTAGTAGGTGGAGCTACTACAAAGTCTGTAGGAAAACGAAAACCAGATGTTATGTAGAGGATAAAAAGCTTACCTAAGGTCACTTTCGCAGTTAGAGCAGAGACGGGTATTCCGATTGGTTTTCGAAAGGATGGAGATAGTGATGTTGACATGTTGTGCCTTTGACGGATAGGACAGGTCTTTGTCCTCATCCGAGGTTCTTCTAGATTGGAGAATGGGTTTTCAGGCTACACATGGGTTTTGACTATGTTTTATCAAACTGGTGGATATTTTTCTGGGGTGATTCGAGAGTGTGTGTAGCTGATGGGCCTCTTTCGCAGATGGTACAAAGGCGGTCAAGGTAAAAAATGGTTATTTGCGGAATTTGCAAACAGAGGTTCAGAATTTTGAGAGAGATTTTGATTTGAGGTGGAGGAGCTTCCCAGATGTAGGTGAGGCGGTAATCTATCTTATAAGGTTTGCTTGGTGATTACAAATCGGTTCTCTTGGTTTGGTGGTCTCGTGGAATTCTCGCGAAGGTGGAGATTTGAAGAATAGTGGCTTGTATTCAGAAATCCGGAGGCCACCGCTCAGGCAAAAGTGTGGCTCCGCCAGAGCGGTTTCATAACAGTAATTGGAATTCACCCCTGGAGCAAACCACTCGGGCGGTGCTAGGCTCCACCTGAGCGGTGGAGTGCAGATTTAGTCTGGGATTTGATTTTGGACTCCTATTTTGCTTTGGAAACCCCTAATTCCGAGTATGGGTGTTTCTAATTGTCTAGGTTTCTTGTTTAGGCCTATAAATATGTAGTTATGGGTCTAGGGTTTTGTATGGGATGCTTATGCATTGAGAGAGGGAGATAATAAAAAGGGTTAAAGCATTCTAGGGCTTGGGAAAGGTTTAAGGGAGGATATATAAGGATTCTTCTTTGGGTTTTCATAGAGAAGGTGAGTTGAGTACTTTTGTACTGGATCTTCAAAGTCTCTTTGAATAAAGAAGCAATCGGATCTTGACCTATGGACGTAGGCATGTTATTGCCGAACCACTTATATCTCTTGTGTTCTCTTGTGAGTGTTTTTTGTTGGTTCTTTTCCGTCTGGTTCTATTATTAACACTAACAGACCACTAACTCTAACCAACCCTAACTCTAGTCACGTAACACTCTAACCAATCCTAACTCTAGTCACGTAACATTAACTAATAAAGTAACAACATCAGATTAACAAAATAATCCCTGAAATTTCGATTGAAAAATGAGATCTAATCAAATGTGAAAGGGAAATATGAAACGCAAGCACCTAGGGAGACATCATTTCATGAGAAAACCAAAATAAACTACAGATCACGAGAAGGAAAAATCAACTGTAGCCTGATAACCTTGAGATTAACAATTTAAAACAGGCATCAAGGTAAAAACAAATCAAATCATTAAATACTGAAATTTTAAGATAAAATTCAAGATCCATTGAATGATGTTTAGATCTAGAGCTAACAGAAACCACAGCTAAAACACAAAATCTACACATTGTCGATGAAGCAAAAGTAGAGAAATCAAGATCAGATCGATAGAATTTGAATCAGGTCAAATTTAGAAATGAGGAGCAAGAAGAAGATTTGGCAATACAATACATACCTCCCCGGGATGAAGAAGAAACTCTGGAGAAAGAATGCGAGATCGGAAGAAATGAGAGAGAGAAAGGTATGAGTATTTATACACAATCTTTTCTGACTTGCTCTGCTCTCTACCCTCTGCAGCTCCGCTTTTTGGGCGGATTTCCCCTGGCAGATGCCCGAGTATTATACTCGGGCATAGCCAGTGTTTAATTAAGGGACTCGAAATTCTCTCAAGTTGTAACCGGACTCCTTGGAGTTCGGTTATGCCCTTGAGGTTGCCACGTGTCCCTGTTGACACCCGCAAACTGTGGTTAAGAATCACCCACCCTTAAGGTTCACACACCTATCATTGGTTTTTAGAAAAGAATATTGAAAAAAAAACAACCCTAGAAGTTAGTAAATTTTTATCAGGGTTAAAAAAATTTAATCCTAGGGGTGGGTGATTCATAACCACAGTTAAACAGTGTCAATAGGGACATGTAGTGACCTCAAGGGCATAACCCAACTCCAAGGAATCCGATTACAACTTGAGAGAATTTGAAGTCTAATTAATTAATAGTTTAATTTCTATGAAAATTATTAATTTAATTAAATTCTTAAACAACTTAGTATAAAAATATACGAGTCCAGTTCTTGTCCAATTGCAATTGAATTCAGATAGTTCAATTGCACTTACATTACCCCCCTTTAACTCTGGTTAACATTTTTTTACAATAGACTAATTGTTGAAGGGGAGGGGGAGTATGGAGGTTTATTATGTAGAAAAGAGGAGAAGACCGAAGGCATTAGCATTTTTGACTTCTCGTTAAACTATAAATCATAGTTCCGTTGGTGATACCCTTTTTTTGTTTTTTTAATTTTATTTTTTATGGTAGGCATTAGAAAAGGATTTAACTGTGCAGATGCTTCATCTTTTCTTTTGTTACTTCTCATTCTCATACCCATTGTCTCTAATTATAGGTGGCAATGCATTACTGACATTTTTGTGCTCATGCAACAGTAGAAGGTTAATACAGAGTAAGAACTTTGAACAATTGCTCTTGTTTTACTTCACAATTACATTTCTCTCCATAAACTTCTCAATCAACAAGGCACAACAGTTTGAAGCTAAGATGCACTTACTATGTAGGACCAATGGGACTGAAATTGCTACTAGCAGTCTAGCTTGTCAATGTGGCATAAAGCATATTGAGTTTTATGGTCCTTTCACTTAGCAGAAGCTTCAAAGTGGAACACTTCTGTTTCCATTACCCCTGTGAGGTAGAACAGCTTGAGACTCACCATGTGTTTAAATGCTGTACCTAATCCAATTTGCAACTCCATTGTCAATTATTGCAATGACGTTTGTATAGTTATATAGCGAAAGCCATCTTGTGGTGCCCAAGAACTCTATTGAAGAACCAAATTCATCTTGTGGTGCCCCCTCTTGTTCAATTGGCATTTGGTATGGTGTGCCCCTCATTTGAGGAGATTTAGATAATTTGAATTAGAAGTCTCTTGTAAAAGTTGAAGCGAGTATTTCTTTTTTGAGTTAAAAATATGAATAGAGCTCTAGATCTCCATCAATCCGATACATGTATGCACATGATAATGTATTAAGGATTTAATACATTTTCATCATTAGTATATTATCATGTGGGCGGATGAGATGTATGTATGGTGGTTGGGTGTACATACTCACACACGTGTATGTATGATGTATAAGATACATGTACTTAAATAAAATTGCATGAAATAATTCTTACTTGTTAACAGTCATGTTCTTGCTCTACTATACATTGTATAATGCATGACGGAATACCGTGGTCCATGTTAACTGTTTAAACTATTTAGGGGCGTTTAAATTTTATGTTTATGATGATTAAATTTCTGTATTGTTTATGATTAGATTTGAATGAGTATCTATTTTGAGATAATGTAACATCTGTATAAACCTTATTTGAGTCTCTATGTAATCATCCAATCTATTCAATAAATCATTTTTCTATCCCTACTCACAAGTACCTGTTAAGGCAGACTCACTCTATAGTGAGGGTGTCGATCATTCAATTCATTTAGGCTCCATTATTTTGATGGAACTTTTAAAATTTAGAACTTTCATTGTTTTATGCCAAATTTTACTTAATTTCTAAAATTATATTATTCCATAGAGTGCAAAAGTTCTACAACTATAGAACTTTCAAATTCCAACAAAAATTTTGGATTTTTTAAGTTCCATACATGTGGAACTTCTAGTTAGATTGAGCTAATAAATCTGAGATATCATTGTGTAAAAGAGTTAGAAACCCTCTCCCCTCTCCTCCCATACTCCTTGCCTCGTGTTTCAAAATATTAATGTTCCAGACTTGAAAAGTTCCAACAAAAGAACAGAGCCTTAAGGATGTTGTCTGTCCTTCATAGTTTACCCATTGATGCGACATCACTAATATCTGTAAGTTTCTATTGAAACTAGTGGGTGAGAGCAAGGGAAAGGAGTTAACCACAGTTAACAGGAGTTAAAAAGGACACGTGTTAACCCGTAGGTGCAATTGAACTCTCCCCGAGTTCAATCGCGATTGGCTTTGATTATGTTCTTTAAATAGATAGATGAAAAAGGGGTAGTTTGGGAATTAAAATAAAACATTAAATCAAAGTTTTGTTTTATATAAGGGTAATGTGGGAATTTTGAAAAAATCAGGCTACGCTACCTCTTGCATTATAATAGTAAAGATAAAGAAGAAAAGATACAGTGTCAAAGATGATTTGAAATACAGTGGGAAGATAATAATATATATCAATCTTCCATTAGTCAGGCCTTTTGAGAGAGTGTGTAGATTTACCCTTATGCACCTTAGGGTTACCATAAGCCTGATTCTGTGTGTTTCGATTTCACCGATCAATAAATTGGTCTGTTGTAATTTTCATCTATATGATTGGGGACTTTGCTACTGAGATTGTTTAGGGCCAAGACCTGACTGAAACGGTCCCGCTCAGTACGGGATTCTTGGCCAGCACGAGTCCCAAGCATAATTAGTAAATTCGCGTATTATATGCAAATTATACACGAATAAAAGTTATAACGAATCATACGTATAATTCATCCGTATTAATCAAATCTAAGTAAACATTTGCAAATTTTTTAATTAAGACGAATTATACGCGAATTATTCGCAAATCGTTCACGACTTATTCGCAAATAATATATATATATATATATATATACAAACCCGTAAGATAAATCACAAATCCTCTTTTTTCTTTTTTGCATACGCACGTAACTCTCTTTCTTTTTCTCAATCTCTAACCTTAGTCTCTATCTCATTGGCTACAACGTTACTAATAGTCGTCAGCCACCAGTCATGAAACATTCATTGGCCATTACTTAGTCCCCTCATTTTCTCTCGATCTATTTTTCTCTCTAAATCTCAAACCCTAACTATTTCACAATCCTCACTTGTCACAATGGCACAGCCAACCGCCAGCAGTTGAGGACCGAGTATCCAGCTTTATAGTATTGTTAACACCAGCAACTACCAGTCTCCCTTCCACGTTCGACTCTCTCTCTCTCTAATTCTCCAATTGCATTTTTGTTTTTCATTTTCTGTCATATGAACTAAAGACTTAATGCATTCTATTAGAAATTTTATATATGTAATTGTATATATTTAGACATATTTTTCAACAAATTATTGAGTATTGGCCCGAATTATACTCGAATTAATTTCGTACCGTACTTTGACGTTCTACGTTTTTTTCGTTGAATTTTTAATGGAACTATTGAATGCAAATTCCGAATTGTACTCGAATAAGTTCCGTACCGAATGTTTACCTAACGCCGAATTGCTAACTATGGTCCCAAGCTGTTTATTTTTCTTAACACATCTTTGAAACTGTGTTGGGCGAGACTTCTGAGACCACACAGTTTTAGTGTGGGGTCTCGGGTCCGCCTGAGACCATACGGTCTCGAAAGAAAAATTAAAATTTTAGGTTTTAGTGTGGGGTCTCAGGTACGTCTAAGACCATACGGTCTCGAAAGCTTTGCCCGTGTGGTATGCATAAAATCTGGTTAAAGCAAGGCATGATCAATCGTCAGTACCTAATCAACTTCTCTCTCATAAAATATTTTTCTCCTTGCAATGGCCTCCTTTCTTCTTAACACTTCTATTTAGTTTCACAAACTTCCCATTAATATCTTTTCGATGATAAAGCATTCCATATCTATGTACTTAGCCAGGATTCAGTACCCCTTGAAAGTATAAATTATCGTCCTTCCATACCATTGTCTCTAACCTCCCCATATGACATGACATGGCTATAGAACAATGATCACCTGCTTCTCCTCAAGTACAAACTCGACGGATCGCTACATTCCTAGTGAAACTAGCTAGTGAAGATTCAGGCTAATCAAGCATGTGTGTTTGTGCAAAGTTAATAACCACGGCTAGAACTAGCGGATACCCTTAATCCTGTACTGTCCCTATGTTTAAAGAGCAATAATTTGCTCCTTGTGAGCATAATTATCAAGTACCGGTATGGGTATAATACAACAATGATCCGTTCGGTAAGTACGGATATTATATGGTAAAAACATGATAAAAGTACGGAAAAATTAACTAATAAATAAAAATTATGATATTAACTAATAACAAACATTTAATGTGGAATATGCGTTTAACACGGGTAAAAGAATGATAAAAATACGTGTATTATACGTGTTTAATACGTAATTCGTGTATTAAATGGGTATTAAATGGCAATATAGGTATAACACGTAACACGGCAAATATACGGAGTTTTAAACGGCGACCCCCCTAAAAGTGTTATACAAGTATTATACGGGGATTCGGTAACTATGCTTGTGGGGTATGTTTTGCCCCTTTTTTCTCGCCAATTGTCTCATTTAACTATGGTTAGCTCTCCTTAACTGTGTCAAGACTTTTAATCATAGTATTTCTATAAAAATATGGTTAAAAATATGAACCCAAGGGTTAATTAATCTTAACCACAATTAAAATGAGTTAAAAAAGGACACGTGATGAGAAAAAAGGGGGCAAGACGCCCTCCCCACGAGGAGGGGATTATTTTGCTTGTTTAAATACTAATAAAAGTCCTTCACTGCCATGAGCTTTGAACAGACCCCACTAATCTTTCTTGAGACCTTGTTATAATTATGCTTTATCAAAGAATAAAGCATGTAATAACTGCTCTTTAGTGTTGGATAATTTTTTTGTATTTTTACCATTTGCTGAGTCATACCCATGGGCCATGGCTCTCCTTGTTCTGTTCTTCTTAGATTTTCATGTGGGAGATTCTGTAATGAGTAGTCTGAGTGAGACATGTTCCCTCAACTAGGCCAAGCTAAGTTTTGAATAATTTAATCATCAACTTTGTCCGGTCCAAAAGCAGATTTTACTAAAAACAGCAGCGAGAACAGTCTTTCTTTCTACAGATGTGACACTGCAAATCTACCATGGATTTACTTAGAATTTTATTGTTATTATAACATGGCCAATGCAACCTGTTTTAGAGTACACAAACAAGAAAAAATTGTCCTTTGCAACTTGCAAGAGATTTTAGGATGAATATAAAATGAGCAGCTTAGTTTATATGAAAAGATTGATTTAGGATAGTTGCTGGCTCTCACTAACGAAATCTTCTATTCATCTATGTGTCATTAAACTTATTTTTAAATATATATATATCCCATTAGCAGCAGTCAGTAGAAGTTCTAGTAATCACCCATCTAGAATCTCACTAAGTGGCATGTTTTTGAGTATTCAACAATTGGATGTAAAGGTGTGTCCCATGAGAGACACATGACCAAAATCAGGCAGATAGGGTCCATCCTATTAAACCCTAGGTTTTTTTTTTGGTTTAATAGTAGACCCTAGTTAATTTGTCAGTATTAACCTCCTAGGGTTCACTAAACCTCCAGCCCTCAAATGGACAGTTTAGACATCTCCAATTGGGCTCTATATATATATATATATTTATCGTGTTTCCTATTGGTCCCCACCTTGACAACTAAAGGTTGAATTTGGAAATAACCAACCATGTGTCGAGTTTTTAGGGGTACTTACTAGAAATTCTAGTGACAAATGCAATTTCTTGCAATATCAGCAACCTAACTTAAATGATAGTCATTCAAACAATACACCCTTAACCGGTAACCTGCTTTAGGGTGTTTTTAATTAGAAAACACCTCCAACAGATAGACATCAGATTAAAAGGCATATATATCCTACCTGAATAAATAGCTATTTAGAAATCAATGACTTAATGATTACGATTAGATTAAGAAAAAATGTAATTACTCGTAGATGAAGCCCATGGACTAACTAAATGCATCAAATTCTTTATTAAACCTAAAATATTTCAAGGAAGCCATGGTCATGGATAGTGATAGAAGTACACAGATTCCTATATAAATTTGACATGGTTGAATTATCACTATCATGAATTATGAAGCAAAATACTGTCTTCTCATTTCATATTTCCAAATCTTCTTTCTAGAGATATGTCCTAGTTACCACAGAAACAAAGGCCACTGCAACTATTGCCTAATTGAGGATCTTCTGTGATATTTTTTTTGTGTTATTATTGAAGTTGTGAAAGATAGATGCTTTGAATGCATGAGAGAGAAAGTACTTCTCAAAGTACCAATTTGCAACATGTCTGTGAGGGTTGGTCCACCTTACATGAGTGATGGGAGATAAGTGTTAAAGCCAACTCAATGATGGAAGTGACAATAGGACATGATCTCACCATGATTTGCATTCAAGCTCCCAGAGGAGTTTTGAGTTTCAAAAACCCACTCCTGAGGTTGGTCCACCCACATGAGGGATAGGTAATGTTAATTGTTAAAGCAACCAACCATGGCACCGACAATGTGGCAAGTTCCCATCATAAATTTGCATTCAAGTTCCTAGAGGAGTTTCAAGTTTCAAATCCACTGACAAAACACTTGGAAGAATACCCTTACCCTTAAAAATTATTGGAAGACAAACAAAAATCAACTTAACTAAGCTATAGAGTTTATATCAAGAAACACAACAATATGGGTATGCAAATATATCACTAAATCCTCAAAGATTACAACAACTGAGCACAATTTCCTGCATTGAAATAAAAATCGCCGATATACGATATATATGTTGCATACGAAACGGGTAATACATGTCGTTTATTAGTTATTGATGTTTTAATTCATTGTGTAATTGCAATTGTGTTTTCTACTTTGTTTTTGAATCGCTTTTCATGATTTTTATATTTGATTCCTATAACTCATTTGATTTATTAAAAAATTAATTTGGTTTTTTTATTTTTTATTAAAAAAAAGTTTTATGTATCGTCCGAAATCGATACGTATCGGTTTTAGTTGGGACAAATACATCTCCCGAACCCATATTTTTAATTCTTGATTTCCTATTAAGATTCTTCCTAATGTGGTCTTACAATAATCTTTGTGGGATTTATTTTACAAATTATTTATTAGCAAATTTTTGTAAGGTATGAAACTAGTATGTGGTTAATTAGTAACTCTCTTTATCAATGAATGCTTATGACTATTGGGATCCTTTTCTTTTGCTGAGACTTATAAAATACAATACTTTGCAAGTTTTATCTTTTGACAATTTGTATTTTCTTTTGAGAATGCATCGCGTTTTTCATCTCATGGGCTGCAATTCCCGTAAGATTTCAAATGCAGCAAAATAAATGATTTCAAATCTCATAAAAAAAATAGGACTTTTTTTTTTTGGTTGGCCTAATTTCTTAACTAATTATGTCAAGGGTTAACCAGTCAGCAAGGTTAGTATTCAGTCATTGGTGGGCGTCAACAGCCACACCAAGGACTCGAACACGAGTCTCCACTCCCCAAAGGGAGATACACTACCACTGGGGCAAAGCCATTGTGTGTTAAAAAAAAAAATAGGACTTGAAATCTCATGATGATAAGAATTAATTTTGTTAATAATTATTATGACAAAGTGTAAAGTTTTATAAGTCTTAGTAAAAGAACAAACCTTAAAAGTATAAAATGGATAATAACGATCCTGGGATTCTATCACTATAAACTAAAAAACCCTAATCACATCAAGGTAGAGTAAGAGAGAGGCTACATACCTATCTCAAACCAAATGAGGGCGACGATTTTCATGGAGCTCGGTAAATTTTTGCTATTGCTTGATGGTAGTCTCTAATAATCATCATGGATTGATCTATGTGCATTTGTAGTATTGAATTAGATTATTATTCATGCAATTATGTTGCAGGAATAAGGGATTAACATTTCCCTCACCTGTCTTCTCTCTTTTTTTTTTACTAGGTGTTCATCTCTAGACTTGAGAATTCTCATCTCAATCTCCATTTTCATCTTCATCTTCACCTCTATCTTCATCTTCACCTTCACCTTCACCTTCACCATACCAAACTCTAATCAATCGGTACGGGCGTCTTTCTTCGGTGAGAGTTTCTTTGGTTCTCTGCACATCAACATCAAAACCCCAAAAATATTGATTAGCTTAGGAGAACAATCAAAGAACAAGAGAACAAAATTAGGGATCTCACAAAATACCCACCAAAAAAAAGATGGAGATCAAAGAAATTCACCTTTTTCAAATCCAAAGTGGCAGAACAAGTTCCTTGTGTAGTCGTTTATTGTCGATGCAGCATCATCAAGATTCTCATAGAGATGAATACATCACAACCATGCATTTTATGTGAATCTTGATGATGCTACATCCACAAACAACGACTGTCAACCAAAACCATGCATAGTAAAGAGAAAAATTATAATTTAGAAACACCCATCTAGGAATTTATATCAAGAAAAAAAATTCAATGAAAAATAGGAAGGGGGACTTGAAAATTCAGATTCATGTACATCTTCACATTCACGACCAAAATTTACTGAAGTGGCATGCTATTATTGGTTCAAACGTAAAACGATGATGTGAAATATCCCCAGAAAGAAAGAATCTACAATGCTAAACACAATCCCCAACAAGGAAAAACGAGACCCCTTCTTCTCAATCGTCAGTACCTAATCAACTTCTCTCGTAAATATATGAGCAATGCTATGTCTACTTTTCCATCCTAAGTCTACTCTCCCTTACTTTTACACAAGAAAACAAAATAGTATTACACTTTTTTTGGGGTTCCCACCACTTTTGTTTTGTATTTTTATTTAGAATTAGTAAAGACAATGAGATAGTGGATGACCGGAAAGCAGACGTAGCATTGCTCTAAATATATTTTTCTCCTTGCATTGGCTTTCTTCCTTTAACACTTCTATTTAGTTTCACAAACTTCTCATTGATATCTTTTAGATAATAAAGCATTCCATATCTATGTACCTAGCTAGGAGTCTTTTTTTTTGGTAAACTCAGTAACACCACAAGGTGAACACCCTATCTAAGAGTCAGTACCGCTTGAAAGTAGAAAGTATCGTCCTTCCCTTCTTTTATCTCTAACCTCCCCACATGACATGGCTAGAACAATGATCACTTGGTTCTCCTAAAGTACAAACTCGACGGATCGCTGCATTCCCAGTGACACTAGTGAAGATTCAAGCTAATCAAGCATGTGTGTTTGTGCCTAGCTAGAACTACCGGATACCCTTAATACTGTACTGTCCCAATATTTAAAGAGCAATAATCTGCTCCTCACGGGGTACGTCTTGCCCCTTTTTTCTTTCCAATTGTCTTATTTAACTGTAGTTAACTCTCCTTAAATGTGGTTAATATTTTTAATCATAGTATTTTCTAGAAACATGGTTAAAAATATGAACCTAAGGGTAAGTTAATCTTAACCACAGTTAAAAGGAGTTATTAAACCTAAAATATTTTAAGGAAGCCATGGTCATGGACAGCGATAGAAGTACACAGCTTACTATATAAACTTGCCATGGTTGAATTATCACTATCGTGAATGATGAAAGTAAAATACTGTCTTCCCATTTCATTATCCGGAGTCAAATCCTCTATGGTGATAACCGGATTTGGCAAATCCAATTATCACCCCTAGAGGTTGCCACTGTCTCCTTTGACACCCCTTAACCATGGGTAAGATTCACCCACCCCTAGGGTTCACTCTCCCATCCTTAGTTTTTTTTTAAAAAATATTAATTCTTTTTTTAAAATTAAAAAACTGTTTTAGATTTTTCTTTTAATATCAAACACCGTTTTTATATTTTAAAAAAGAATTAATATTTTTTTAAAAAACCAAGGATGGGTGGGTGAACCCTAGGGGTGAGTGAACCTTACCCACGGTTAAGGGGTGTCAAAGGAGACACGTGGCAACCACTAGGGGTGATAACCAAATTTTGCCAAATCCGGTTATTACCGGAGATGATTTGGCTCCATCATATTTCCAAATCTGCTTTCCAGATAAATATGTCCTAGTTACCGCAGAAACAAAGGCAACTGCAACTATTGCCTAGTTGAGGATCTTCTGTGATATCTTTTAGTACTATTATTGAAGTTGTGAAAGATAGATGATTTGAATGCATGAGAGAGAAATTCTCCAAGTACCAATTTGCAATATGTGGGTTGGTCCACCTTACATGAGTGATGGGAGATAAGTGTTATAGCCAACTCAACGATGGAAGTGACAATGTGACATGATCTCACCATCATTTGCATTTAAGCTCTCAGAGGAGTTCTGAGTTTCAAAAATCCACTCCTGGGTTGGTCCACCAACCCTGGCACCGACAATCTGACAAGTTCCCACCATAAATTTGCACTCAAGCTCCTAGAGGAGTTTCGGGTTTAAATCCAATCCACTGACAAATTAAAAATATAGACTTAACTAAGCTGCAGAATTTATATCAAGAAATATAAACAATATGGGTATACAAATATATCACCAAACCCTCAAAGATTACAACATAAGAGCTCAGTTTCCTATTAATAGTCTTCCTCTTGGCCGATTGAAATTCCCGTACGACTTCATGAAATGCAGCACAATGAATGATTTCAAATCTCGTAAAAACAATATATAAGACTTGAATTCTCATGAAATTAAGAATTAATTTTGTTAGAAACCTGGACAAAGTCTAAGTGTCAAGCTTTATAAGTCGCAGTAAAAGATCGAACCTTACAAGTATAAAATGGATAATAATGGTCCTAGGCTTTTGTTACAGTCTTAAATAGATATAAGACTTGACTTTCGTGTTCCATCAGTCCTAGGGCTTTTGGTGTATTGGTTAGGTCTATATCATTTGGTTATCTCAACTAGGTTTTACGTCTCGAGTTCAAGTCACGGAAAGGGCTACCTGGAGCAGAGTGAGAGCCAACTCTAAAAATATAGAAAATAGTTGTCTGCTGCCAAAGTGAGAGCCGTCACGAAAAGCGCTACCTGAAGCAGAATGTGAGCCGTTCCAAGAAGGGAAAAGGGTTGCCTGCTGCCAGAGTGAAAAACTACCTAGAGTGAGAGTCGCCGTGGACGTCAGCTGCGAAAGAGTGGTGATATATTATATATGGTTTTAAATGGATGTAAGAATTGACTTTACGCGTTCCATCAGCCCTTGGGCTTTTGGCATATTGGTTTGCTTTTATCCGTAAAAGAAAAAACCCTAATTAATTTCATCGAGGTATAGTGAGAGAGAGACTACATACCCATCTCAATCCAAATGAGGGCGACAATTTCCATGGAGCTTGGTAAATTTTAGCTATAGCTTGGTGGTAGTCTCTAATAATTCATGATCATGGATTGATCAATGTGCATTTATGGTATTAAATTAGATTATTATTCATGAAATTATCTTGCAGGAATAAGGGATTAACATTTCCCTCACCTGGCCTCTCTCTTTTTTGACTAGATGTTCATCTCTAGACTTGAGAATTCTCATCTCAATCTCCATTTTCATCTTTACCTTCACCATACCAAACTCCAATCAATCAGTATGCGTGTCTTTTTTCAGTGACAGCTTATCTGATTCTCTGCACATCAACATCAAAACCCAAAAATATTGATCTTGGGAGAACAATCAAAGAACAACATAATAAAATTAGGGATCCCACAAAATACCCACCAAAAAAAGATGGAGATCAAAGAAATTCACCTTATTCAAATGCAAAGTGGTAGAACAAGTTCCTTGTATAGTTGTTTATTGCCGATGCAGCATCATCACGATTCGCATAGAGATTAATACATAACCATCATGCATTTTATGTGAATCTTGATGATGCTACATCCACAAACAACGACTGTCAACTAAAACCATGCATGGTAAAGAGAAAAATTAGAATTTAGAAACACCCATCTAGGAATTTATATCAAGAAACAAAAATTCAATGAAAAATAGGAAAGGGGACTTGAAAATTCAGATTAATGTACATTTTCACATTCACGACCACATGCATTTACTGACGTGGCATGCTACTATTGGTTGAAACGTAAAGCGATGATGTGAAAAAACCCTAGAAAGATTCTACAATGCTAAATAGTAAACACAATTCCCAACAAAGAAAAACAAGATTTCTTTTCTTCTAATTTTCATAGCAACTCATGAACAAAACACATTTGTAATTCACAGTTTTGGCTTTGTAGGTCAGACTCCTCCGATCAGATTCCGACCAAGGCCACCATTTAAAAGCGAATCCATATGTTATACCATCTACCCATGTCAGATTTCGACCAAAGACTCCTTATACATATATCTTATGGTTTATATAATTCAAAATGAAAGACAAAGAACTAATAAAATAAAGCTTACTAGTACTGATTATTTGAGATAAAAGCAAAGGAAAAATAAAATAAGAAGGAATCGGATTCCGGTAGAAACCTACCAAAAATATAACTTTTTCGGCAAGATCGGACACGTTTCAACCAAATCACCATACATAGACATAAAACGAGATACCTCATAAACACAGAAAGGAAGGATTAGAAAGAGCTTTTGTTAGAGATATATATATTCATAGAGGACGTGAATTTTAGTAGGTCTTGTTTATTATTTTATAATGAAATGTGATTTCTATTTTTTTTTCTTTTTTACTTTTATTGGTTGGTGCTTAGCTGTGTAGTATGTACTGTACCAAAAAAATGGTCGTAGTTACACATTAACATCTCCTCAAAACCCTAATCCTTTCACTAACTTTTAGACGCCTGTTCTTTTGTGGCTTCAGATGGACAAGATTCGTTGCAAAAACCTGCTATAAAAGAAGGCTAATAAAATGGCCTAAATCTTAACCCTAACTTTTTGGGTGCAAAGTCAGCATTTTCTAAAGCATAAGGAGGGAAGCATGAACCTTAAGGGTTAATGATAGTGCGACCGAGCAGAAAGAGACCCTAAAACACTCTTTCCACTATGACACATCACCATTAACCCATATGGCTCATGTACACCTCTTTAGGTGTTAAAAAAATGATGATGTGGCACCTAAAAAGCAACCTGCAATTATGGTTGAGCCATTTTGTAGTCTTCTTTTATAGCCAGCCTCTTACAGTAAATCCTTATTGTAAGCACTCAATTTTTACACCCTACCTTAACCATGGTTAAATACTTTTAGCTATGGTTATCCCCAGCTGAGTCTTAGTCAAGCCTTAAACCCTAGGTAAACCCTGGACAAACCTTGGTCAAACCCTAGGCCTAACCCTAGAACATATCCTAATCCCAGGTAGAACCCTAGACTAACCCTAGGTAAACCCTGGTCAAACCCTAGTCAAACCCTAGGCCTAACCCTATGTAAACCCTAGTCTAACCCTAGGTGAACCCTGGTTCAGCCCCAGGGTCCAAAAACCCTAAGATCATGCTCGGAACTTTCTATGGGCCCAAACATGAGCCCAGAAGCCATTTGGAGCCATTGTAGTGGGGCCCACCTGTTTTTTTTTTAAATTTCAAATAATGGCGGTAATAACTTTACCGCCATTACCAAAAATTGCAAAAGTTACAGTGGATCTTTGCGATTTTGCAGCTGGCACCCCACTGCAGCTTTCCTACTCCGCCTCCCTTGTGTTGTGTCTAGCACACCTGTAGGAGTTTCCAAACTGCCCTAGGGTCTCCCTTACCCTATAAATACCCCACAATTTCATGCCTTGAGAGGGATTCCAAAAATTCATACCAAATTGTTGTAGGAGTTCGGTTAGCCCATACCCACCTTCCCTTAGCCATCTCCCTTCATCAAGGCAGACTCTCAGGATACCCAGGAGCTACCCCAGGCTATCCCTAGGTCCCTCAGCTATGCACCACCGCCTGTTGCCATCGTGAGCTTCCAAGCCAAAGGGTAGGGCCTCCCCTATCCTTTTTATTTTTTTGTCAAGGCATTGTAAGACCCCTGGTCCTACTCCAGGAGTCATTATTTTCCCTTTTGTTGCCTGTTATCTTGCTGTAAACCAAGGATAGGGTTCCCCTTTGTCTTCCCGTGGGCATAAGGGACCCCTTGAGGTTTTAAAACTCGAGTACAATGCCCCCTCCTTGAAAGTATGCCTCTTTTCAATTTTAGAAAAATAGTTCTTGGGGGGCATACATCGAATCCCAATATCTGACTAAGATTCTAATTGATTTTATTCAATGAGAGTAAAAATCATAATTACCTTTGCGACTTTGAAATTGATAAGTCAAATCCACGAGAGAATGGTAGATAGAAAAATCCAAGATAGAATAAGAAAACCGGAAAAACTTCATAAGCGTCAAGCTTCCTTCGCAATCCACACGGACCTTCTTTTTCTTTAAAGCTTTCTCTAAGGGAAACTAATGGCCCTTCCAAATATCCAGCTCTAGGATCTTGAAATAAAGATCCAATCTTTATTAATCAAGAACCTTTCTTGATCCTCTTCTTGATCTTCAAAACTAAGAACACAAGAGAAAAGAAGAAAAGGGGAGGAGGTGTGACCGTACAACTCTAGACAAAGAGAGGAGGGGGCGTGAGATTTGAGGAGAGGAGGGGAGATCCAAAAACGTGGAGAGAATTGTGTTCTCTATTGTGGGCGTCTACTCTTATATAGAGTCCTTTTGGATTTCATCCTTATCCTAATCCAATTAGGATTGCCTCAATTAGTTTCCTTATTGATTTCTCCATAATTAATTAGGATTAATCAAAATAGAAACTAATCTTATCCATTAGTAACCAACTAACCATATCCTTATCCTAATCGAATTAGGATTCCTTGATTAGCAAGAAACTAATAGAATCATTGTCTAACAAAGAATCTTTAATTAGTAACTAACTAACAAACCTTATCCAATAAGGAGTTTAATTAATTAGAAACTAATTAATAATAATAACAATTATTATTATCTCTTTGAAGTTGGCGTCCCACCCTAGGTGGGCCCCACTCCACACGCCCCTTAAGGTATTTAAACCCTTTTGGTCAATTCCTTTGATCTTTCATCATATTCCCCAATGGGTCCTACCCATTTGGTTTTTCACATCTAATGTGATTCCACCTATTAGAGCTTCACTATACCCTATAGTGATTACTTAGAGAAATTAATTAATTTAATTATAAATTAAATTAAATACTTTAAGAAAGTCCTTGTGTATGGGATCTAAAGGGATCTCTTATTCTCAGTTGTGGGACCAAGTACACAACCTTTGGGTTAAAGCATTGTTACTAGGAAACACCTTTCCTACACTCCATTAGGATTATAGAATTGTATCTATATCCCTGAACTTCCACCAATCACAATTAATGTCCATTAACACAATGTGATTAACCTCCAGAAAATAGAGAAATACTTGCAAGTATTTATATCTCAAGATTTGTTTACAGATGCGTCCCTCCACTTCCAATATTGTTATAAGCTTACAGGACAATATCTAATACTGTCTTTAATCTCTAGCTTATATTGAGAACCCATTCTCTTTGATACTTTTAGTCAAACTTGGACTT
Source organism: Tetracentron sinense (assembly GCA_015143295.1). NCBI lineage: Eukaryota > Viridiplantae > Streptophyta > Magnoliopsida > Trochodendrales > Trochodendraceae > Tetracentron > Tetracentron sinense. The sequence continues at coordinate 31,615,234 of CM026562.1, forward strand.
TCAAACATTTTAGAAATTCTTTAAAAGAAATAATAATTACATTTCTTTTATACAGAAGATAAATTCTTCGATAAAACCATTTCATCGATAAATACCAGCGCTGGGTTTTTCAAGTCCGGTTTTGACAAGTATCAACTCAATATTATTTACTCTGTAAGAGTAGTGGAATCCTTATTGAGCATACACACACTTCTTCTAATATAGCATATATAACCCAACGAGCCCGTATTTAGTCCGGTGTGTTGGACATAGACGATTGGCTACATCAAAGCTACATAGGTAACTATTAGAGAAGATGTCGACCCCTCAGGTTAAGGACAATTTGTCAAATGGACTACTCTAAATATAAAGACAGTATATTTCTAAGGATATCCATTGAGTGATCCAGTTGCAATATAAGTACTTCTTACTTATATCCACATCTTAGTCAAGAGACCCTTCTCTCAGTGATTGAGATTCATCACTCCATCATATGAAACTAACAATGTGTAATTTATTAGGAATACATTGTCTAGATATATCCTGATTAACTTAGAACAATTTTAGGTCTACAAAGAACCAGAAAAACCATATCTCCTTAGCAATCAGTTATCAACTAATTGGATGGTTTTCCTACAATGTTACCTAAGGGATAAAGTAGTTTCATCCAATGAGATACTTTTGATATATTACCTAATGTAGAAGACAATGTGTGAATGTAAAATATGCATTTATTGATTAGATAGATAAATATAATTCCGGAATGGCTTTCGTGGGCATATATGTCTAACAATCTCCCACTTGCACTCAAAGTCAATCTCCTATGTATCTAACACCCATCGACTCTAGATGTTTCTCAAACACCTTCTGAGGTAGTGCTTTAGTAAATGGGTCCACCACGTTATCCACTGATGCAATCTTGGATAACACTATGTCTCCACTCTTGACAATGTCTCGAATAAAATGGAATCCCTTTCAATGTGCTTTGTCCTCTGATGTGCTCTAGGCTCTATGGCTTAAGCTACGGCACCACTATTATCACAATAAAGTGTGATTGGAGATTCAATCGAGGAGACAACACCAAGTTCAAGAATGAACTTCTTTATTCACACCGCTTCCTTTGCAGCATCACATGCAGCAACATATTCAGCTTCAGTTGTTGAGTCATCAGTTGTTAATTGCTTACAACTCCTCCAACTAAATGCTCCTTTCCCAAGAGTAAAGACAAATCCCGAGATAGACTTTCTATCATCAACATCTGCCTAAAAATTTGAATCTGTGTACCATACAACAGTCAGATCTTCTCCACTGTAAACCAAACAGTGGTGCATTGTTCTCCTTAAATACTTGAAAATATGCTTAACTGATGTCCAATGCTCAGGACCCGGATTTGATTGATATCGACTCACGATACTCACTACGTGACAAATATCGAGTCTTGTGCACAACATAGCATACATGAGATTTCCCACTGCAGATGCATATGGGATATGACTCATCTGCTCTCTTTCATCATCAGTCTTTGGAGATTTTGAATTGGAGAGACTAATTCCATGCCCATAGGGTAAAAACCCTTCCTTGAAATTTTCCATGTTATATTGTACAAGATCTTGTCAATGTAAATAACTTGGGACAATCCCAGCATCCTTTTCTTTCTATCTCTAAACAATTTAAGACCAGGAATATAGGATGCCTCACCGAGGTCTTTCATTGCAAAGTTACATGACAACCAGATTTTAACCGTTGATAACATTCTTACATCATTCCCAATGAGTAGAATATCATCTACATAAAGAACTAGGAAAGTTATTGCACTCCCACTGACCTTCTTGCACACACATGCCTCATCCATGTTTTGTTGAAAACCAAATGATTTGATTGATTCATCAAAACAGATATTCCAACTCCGAGAAGCTTGCTTAAGGCCATAAATGGATTTTATCAATTTGCAGACTTTATTATTTTGGCCATGGAGTTCAAAACCTTCGGGCTGGTCCATATAAATATCCTCTTGAATGTTTTCATTCAAGAAAGCGGTTTTGACATCCATCTGTCATATCTCATAATCATAGAAAGCTGCAATTGATAACAGAATTCTGATGGACTTTAGCATTGCTACTGGTGAAAAGGTTTCCTCATAGTTGACACCAGCTCTTTGACTATACCCTTTCGCCAGAAGCCTTGTTTTAAAGGTCTCTACCTTTCCATCGGATCCACGTTTCCTCTTTTAGATCCATTTGCACCCAATAGGTCTAATTCCCTCAGGTTTTTCAACCAGGGATTTCAGATTTCATGGCCTTATGCCAATTATTAGAATCAATATCACATATTGCTTCTTGATAAGTGTAAGGATCATCATCTAAGGAATCCGATTAGATAGAATATACCACATGCTGATAAGACAATCTATCTAGAGGTCTACTGATCCGTTCACTTCTCCTAGGCTGTTGTGTATTTAAAGGTTCAGTTAAGATGAGATTAACCATGGTCACTTTATCCTAACTTTGCTCCTCAAGATCAATTCTAAGTCCATCTTTTCTATTGATGATCTAGAAAAATGGCATTCCTGCTTACAAACATCTTTTGTTCGCTAGGATTATAGAAATAATATCCATGAGTCTCTTTTGGGTTTTATACTTTCCAACTTGTCAAAGTTCTGGTTTCGTACATGAACAAGACAACCCCATACTCTGACATGCTTTAGACTAGGCTTTCGCCCCATCCATAGCTTAATTGGAGTTTTGGAAACAAAATTAGAAGGTACCTTATTCAATAGATAGATTGCAGTCTCTAATGCATATCCCCAAAAAGATATTGGCAAATCAATATTATTCATCATTGAACGAACCATATCCAATAGGGTTTGATTTCTTCTTTCTGAAACACCATTAAGATGGGGTGTTCCTGGGAGAGTCCATTGGGATAAAATTCCATTATCTCTAAGATAATCCATGAACTCATTCCAGAGGTACTCTCCTCCTCGATCGGATCTGAGAGTTTTAATACATTTACCTGATTGCTTTTCTACTTCATTCTGGAATTCTTTGAGTTTTTCAAAAGAATCCGACTTGTGTTTCATTAGAAATATATAACCATATCTTGAAAAATCATCTGTGAATGTAATGAATTAGACAAAGTCACCTCTGGCTGAATGATTCATGGGTCCACATACATCAGTGTGAATTAATTCCAATATACTTGTGGCTCTCATAGGTTTGCCTATAAATGGCTTTTTGGTCATTTTACCTTGCAAACAAGGTTCACAAGTTGGATAAGGTTCAACATGTAAATGGTTTAAAGGATCATCCTTTACCAATCTGTTGAGCCTATCCAAATTGATATGGCCTAATCTGAGATGTCATAAGTATGTTGGATTCACAGACTCTTTACCTCTTTTCTGAGGTGTCACACTGGTGGACTCTTTATCCTCAATGTTATTTACAGAATTGCTTACAGGATCAAGATAATAAAAATCATTAAACAATGTGCCGGAAACAATAAAACTATTATTGTATTTGATAACTGCATTAGTATCAAAATGCACTGAATAACCATTAACGATTAAACTAGAAACAAAAATCAAATTTCTACGCATGTCTGTCACATATAAGCAATCTTTTAAAACTAAGATCCTATTAAAAGCAAATTCCAAAATATAAGTCCCGATGGCAATCGTAGCAACACTTGCTTCTGTTCCCGTCCTTATCTTGACTTCCCCATCATTGAGCTTTCTGCTCTCCTGAAACCCTTGTAACATATTACAAATATGTGAGGTAGATTCACTATCTACACACCAAGAGTTTGAGGAACCAATAATGAAATTGGATTCAGTGATGAAAGATTCTAACATACCTTCCAAAGGCTTGTCCTTGAGGGATGCTAAGTAAATTTTGCAATTCCTCTTCCAGTGACCTGGTTTCTTGCAATAGAAGCAAACATTCTGATTCTTTTCCTTGTTCTTTTTCTCAGAAGCTTTCTTGTTCTTGTTCTTACCCTTCTTGCCTTTGAGGAACCTGGAGAAATTGGACTTCTTCTTTTTCTGGCTTTTGCCCTTAGGCCTTGGCCTTAAAGGTCCAACTCCCTCGGCCACATTTGCATAGAGCTTAGTACGCTTCATAAGGTCCTCAGCTCCTTGCAACATGTTTAGAAGCTCTGGCAAAGATGTCTCCAATTTGTTCATGCTGAAATTCAACACAAGCAGAAAAGGATTTCGGGAGAGAGTTTAGGATCGCATCCGTTTGACTCTGTTGATCAAGATCAGCTCCAAGGGTCAAGATTTCATTAATGAACCCCATCATCTTGACAACATGCTCCCGGACTGGGCTACCATCAGACATCTTGGTCTTCATCAGTCCTTTCATTGCCAACTGCCTAGCAGTTCTATTTTGTTCCCCGAACATCTCCCTGAGATTAGTCAATATGTCCTTAGCTGTAGCAAAACCCTAGTGCTGTTGTTGTAGGACATTTAACATGGATACAAGCATGTAGCATTTGGCCAAACTATTTGACTCATGCCACTTTGAGGCTTTCTCAACTGCCTCAGGGGTCTGAACTGCCTCATCAAATTTCGGATAGTCGGATGTGAGGACATAAGCTATCTTTTGAGAGATAAACACAATGTCAAGGTTTCTTTTCCAGTCTACAAAATTTGGACTAGTCAACCGATTCTCTTCTAGAATCTTGGAAAGGAGATTCATGGTGATGTACGATATTTATATTGATACAAAACGGACAATACATATTGTTTATTAGTTATTGATGTTTTAATTTATTGTGTAATTGTAATTGTGTTTGCTACTTTGTTTTTGAGTCGCTTCCCATGACTTTATATATGGTACTTATAACTCACTTGATTTATTTAAAATTTCATCTATTTTTTTTATTAAATAAGAATAAAAATGATATGTATCGTCCTATACCAATATGCATAGATTTCGGAAGGGACAAACATATATATATATCCTGAAACCGTATTTTTAATTCTTGGTTTCCTATTAAGATTCTTTCTAATGTGGTCTTAAAATAATCTCTGTGGGATTTATTTTATAAATTATTTATTAGCAAATTTCTGTAAGGTATGAAACTAGTATGTGCTTAATTAGTAACTCTCTTGATCAAGAAATGCATAAAGTGACACAACCAAGGAGAGTGGAATCACAGGTCACTCTATATTACCCGTATTCCTAAGATTTCTATAATGAATATGACTATTAGGATTCTTTTCTTTTGTTGGGACTTATAAAATCCAGTAGTTTGCAAGTTTTGTCATTTGCATTTTCTTTTGAGAACTAGATGTATCGTGCTTTTCATTTCTTGGGTTGCAATTCTCGTAAGATTTCAAATGTAATAAAATGAATGATTTCAAATCTCATTAAAAAAAAAAGACTTGAAATCTCATGATGGGAAGAATTAGTTTTGATAGAAACCTTAACAAAGTGACTCAAATTTCCTAATAAGACCTTAAAAGTATAAAATGGATAATAATGGTCCTAGGATTCTATCATTGTAAAAGAAAAGAGAGGCTACATACCCATCTCAAGCCAAATGAGGATGACGATTTTCATGGAGCTCGGTAAATTTTGGCTATAGCTTGGTGGTAGTCTCTAATAATTCATCATGGATTGATCTATGTGCATTTGTGATATTGAATTAGATTATTATTCTTCCAATTATGTTGCAGGAATAAGAGGTTAACATTTCCCTTACCTGTCTTCTCTCTTTTTTGACTAGATGTTCATCTCTAGACTTGAGAATCTCCATTTGAATATTCACCTTCACCATACCAACCTCCAATCAATCAGTACGTTTTTTTTCAGCGATAGTTTCCCTGATTCTCTACACATCAATATCAAAAACCCAAAAATAATGGTCAGCTTGGGAGAACAATCAAAGAACAACAGAATAAAATTAGGGATCCCACACAAATCCGCTAAAAAAAAAAGATGGAGATCAAAGAAATTCACTTTGTTCAAATGCAAAGTGGCAGAACAAGTTCCTTGTATAGTCGTTTATAGTCGCTGCAACATCATCAAGATTCTCATAGAGATTAATACATCACCACCATGCATTTTATGTGAATCTACATCCACAAACAATGACTGTCAACCATAACCATGCACGGTAAAGAGAAAAATTAGAATGTAGAAACACCCATCTAAGAATTTATATCAAGAAAAAAAATTTAATAAAAAATTGGAAGGGGGACTTGAAAATTTAGATTCACGTACATCTCTTCACATTCACGACAACATGCATTTACTAACGTGGCATTCTATTATTGGTTAAATCATACAACGATGATATGAAGAACCCTAAAAAGAATCTACCTAAACACAGTCCCCAACAAGAAAAACATGAGCCTTTTTTTCTTCTAATTTTCATAACAAATCATGAACAGAACCCATTTGTCATTCACAGTTTTGGCTTTGTGGGTTAGACTCCTCCGATTAGATTCCATCCAAAGACACCACTAAAAGACAATCCAAATGTTATATCATCTACCCATGTCAGATTTCGGCTAAAGACTCCTCATATCGTATTGTTTAGATAATCCAAAGTGAAAAACAAAGAACTAAGAAAATATACTAGTACTGTTATTTGAAATAAAGCAAATGAAAAATAAAATAAGAAGGAATCAGGTTCCGGCAGGTTTAACTTTTTCGGCAAGATCGGACATGTTTCAACCAAATCGCCATAGCATACATAACAAGAGAGACCTCATAATAGAGAGAGACCTTGTTAGAGATATATATTCATAGCGGACGTGACTTTTTGTGCATCTTGTTTATTATTTTATAATAAATTGTGATTTCTATTTTATTTTTTTTTTACTTTAAATTGGTTGGTGCTTAGTTGTGTAAAATGTACTGTACCAAAAAAATGCAACAACCTACTATAAAAGAAGGCTAACAAAGGGCCTAAATCTTAACCCTAGCTTTCTTTTTAGCTGAAACGTTAGCATTTTCTAACGTATAAGAAGGGAAGCATGAACCCTAAGTTATGTTTGGTAGGCAAGAAAATAGGTGAAAACATGGAAAAGAAAAGAAAATTTTAGATTTTTAATTGTGTCTTGTCCAATTTTCTTTTCTTTTCCATGTTTTTACTTATTTTCTTGGCAACCAAACATAGCGTTAAGGGTTAATGATAACATGACGGAGCAGAAAGAGTGTTTTAGAGTTAGGGTTAGAGATATTGTTCAAACCCTAAAATTGAAAACCATAATTGACCCTAAAACACTCTTTCCATTAAAGCACATCACAATTAACCCATTATGGCTCATGTACGGCTCTTTAGGTTTTAGAAAATGTTGATGTGGCACCTAAAAAGCAAGAAACAATTAAGGTTGAGCCATTTTGTAGTTTTCTTTTATAGTCAGCCTCTTGCAGTAAATCCTTAAAACTCTAGATTTTCTCTACTCATATGCCATCGAACTCAAGGTTGGTGTCTTCACAATTCACTACTCGTAAATGAAACTTGGCAACAATAGACTTTGCATCCCCTGATTGCAAACACCTATTGGGGTTCTACCACATCATAGAGCTATCACTGTTCATCTTCCAAAACATTTGTAGTTAAATTATATTATTGCAAACTAACTAAAAGATATCTAATGTGGCAGCATCCCATTGGGTGTTTGCTATCATCCTAAAGGTTACAACCATGTGTACCCCTAATAATTTTGATGACAACATAATAATGAAATGATCTTTTGATACTAATATTTCTAAAAAGTTTATGTAAAATTCAGATTATAAGAACATTTAGCCCAACACTCAATGCATGAAGCATGGAAAAGACTCCACATGTTCAATATGAATAATCAAGGTGAAGCATCCATATTCAAAGTTGAAGTTAAGATCAATCTCAAAGTTCAAATCGGATCATCAACAACAATAAAGATCATGAAGATCTATTCAAGTTAGAAGATCCAACATCAAAGTTAAAGACTACCTTTCAAGAAGATTCAAAGTATTTTTTTATATATTTGAAAGAGTCTTGGACTTATGTAAAAATTCCTCAATTGTTTGGAAAGTTGAAATGCTCAAAGTCTAGATTGACTTTAGGAAGTCATGACTTAATTGCAAATCATTTCAAGGCCCTAGGACATCTTAAAATATTGTTAAAATCATGATAAAAGGTTTTTAAAAGACCTAGGAATTCATTCCCATCACATTGGTCTTAATAAGATGAGTTTTCTGTGAAAATAGAGGACTCGTCAACGAGTGAGACAATGGTCTCAGCACTCATCGACAAGTGGAAGAAATAGTAGCTGAATTTCATTTCAGCAGCTTCACTCATCGACGACTGGAGAGTGCTCTAGTGCACTCGTCGACTACTACTTGCTGGAACCACATAACGACTAGTTTTTTAATGGTCAAATCCGCATTAAATGAGTTCTCAATGGCTATATTGAATCAGAAACTATAAATTGAGTTTAGTTATGAACATCAAATAACTCTTGAACAACCTTTGATCATATCTTTAAGTTGCATTCAATTCTCATCAAGTGTTCGTTGAAAACCTAGAAATCCAAACCCTAAGTATGAACTTTTTAAAATGGAAAAAGATGAATCTATTTGTGATATGTTTACTAGATTTGTCAATATCTTAAATGGTCTAAAGGCACTTGAGAAAGTGTATACCAATGTAGAAAATGTAAGGAAGGTGTTTCGATCTCTATTGAAGCATTGGGCTCTAAAGGTGACTGCAATCCAAGAAGCAAAGGACCTCACAAAGTTGACTATGGACAAGCTTCTTGGCTCTCTCATGACCCATGAGGTCATCATGAAGGATCAACAAGAAGAAGATCCTAAAGCAAAGAAGGGTCTAGACTTGAAAGCCTCTCAAGTAGATGAGAGTGATGAGGAAGAAAGTGAGGATGATGAAGATGTCTCCCTCATGGCTGGAAGATTTAAGAAGTTCATGAGGCATAAGAAGAACTTTAATGATCGAGTGGAGATTGTCAATTTCATCATTTGAGAAGAGAAATTGTGTGATCTGAGAACCTGTATAATAGAAGGGGGTGGATGAATATCAGGTCACTCAAAGAAACTATGAAATATCTGGAGCAATCCCAGCTTCGTTGCTAAGAAAAGCTCTTATCATTAAAAAAAAATAGTAGGCCCAAATCGCCATATTGGCTGACTGGATTTTCTTCTAAAATAGTGAAAACCAGTCCAATCTAAATCCTCCACTGGATTTAGCGAAAGCCCATTAGATTTCAACCATTGGGGGAACTCTTTTTGGAGGAAGATAGAAAAATAAGTCCCATCAATAATTCTGAGATGATTTGAGAATTCGGACCCATGGATTCTTGACACTTGAAGAAAGTCGGGTAGCTAATGGGCACTACAAAATTGAAGCTTGACGAAGCGGATGGTGGGGTTGAGAGGTAGAGATGAGTAGGGAATGATGGTGAACTTGTGATCACGGCCTTCAACTGCCAACTGTAGCCAATCCGTAGGTACTTGGATAAGTAAGAAAATAAATGTTGATGACAAGGACATAATCGTCTAATATGGTGTAAGATTTCTAAATTTTACTTTTGAGGTGTAGTCATCAATTTTTAGGGTGCACCTAACACCACTCTTAAAATTATCCTTCTAATTATAATTTTTGTTAGTGGGACCCACCAGTGGGCCCCAAGTATGGGCTTCTTTTGATATTGGAAGTTGGTGCAGAAAAGTTACAGATAGAAGGGGACTTCAAACTGGTTTATTTAATTGCTATGAAGGTTTCAAATTTCTTGGAGAATTTGAATGTTGATCAATGAAACAAGCTTGGGCTGGGCCTCAATCATCATTCTAGCCATCCCTAAATAGGCTCTACTCCTTTGTCCATGGGTTGGATCAGGGTGCACATTGGGCCAGGATGATCCGTTGAATATGAGTTTCGGTCTAACCCAATCTATCCGCACCAGCTAAGCCAGAACTCGAAATTATTTTAAAACACACTTAAGTTAGGGCCCAATCGGGTTTTGCTGAACTTTGAAAAAAATGGAGTCAATGGTCCAACTGTGGGATCTTGTCTAGGTTCGGGCCTGTGTTGATATATCGGATTGGGTTCAAATTGGCATCAGTCCAGCCCAAGGTGTCGCGGCCCAAAATCCTCTTTAGAAGTTTAAGAGACTTTGGCTCGTGATTTGACTTGCCATATCAATCATCCTACACAATAACAAAGCATATTACAACGAAAGCTAACAAATTTTTTCTTTTTATATAACACGATTGTATTCCAAAAGTTTATATCACTCGCTCTCATCACTCAATAATATGCCTCGTAATGCCAGTTGTCCAAATAATTTCCCTTCTCGGGAAGGCCACATACTGGCTCAACATACTCCTCTTAGACCCATGGCTCTAGTGCGCAAATGTCAAATGGAGTACCTACTGACATCAAAATGTACGACTGAGTATTGAAACACTCAGCATGTACAAGCTACTAGCTAACAGTGGTATAATTAATATACATCATGGCATGCTTGCAATTTAAACAATACACTATCATGCATGTATGAATCCATGTACAAAAACCATTCTTAAAATCATGTGTGCATGCTTACTAATCATACTTTAAATCTTATTTTTAGTGTTTTCAAACATGTTTTTCGTTTGTAAAACATAGTTCTTGTCGTTTGAGAATCATGTTTGTCTTGTCTTGCATGAATCATGCTTGAAGCTAGATGTTAGTGCCCTTGAAAATGACTTGAAGCCGGGTATGTAAATACCCCTCATTGAAATCACTTGAAACAACTTGAAGCCTGGTAAGTAGACACCCTTCATTAACATGCTTGAAATTGGCACACTAACATCCTTGACCAATCCAAAGTTTGGCATTATCATTCTTGTTTGTCTTTTCTTGAAGCCAGATATGACATATCCTTGGATATGCCCTATTTTCGGCCAACCCTTACGTTTGGCTTTATCATAGTGTTCGTGAATCATAATTTGTCTCAAATATTCTTGTTGTAAACTTGGAAAATCATAGCTTAACTCATTTGAAAATCTTAGAACTTACAACTTAAAGAAAACTCCGGTCATGCAATGCCTACATGTGCATCGTGCTTGTGAACATCATGATATACTTAAAAAGTTCTTAAACACTCCAACATGTTCATATAAACTCAATTTACACCTTAGTACTTGCATACATAAGCTACACAATTCATTTACATTAAGGCATACTCATATCTTACTTTTCAAAATGAGAATATAACAAACATGGCAACCATAATCACTCTTGCATTAATAACATCCAACATTCAAAAATTCATGCTTTCAATGTTACTCTTTAACTACACCCCTGCCTCTTACATGAGTGGTAGGGGTGTGGCCTTCCATGGAGGAGGTCTAGGGATCTAATCCCACCCAGGTATGAGTTGCAAGAGTTCCACTGCCCAAGCTAACTTTTGACCGACTGACTCTACTAATGTAGGTAAATGATATCTCTCATTAAAAAAAATGTTATTCTTTAACTCAAAAACCCTAACCAAGCCAACTAATAGGAAGTACCTACCTTACAAAAACCAAATCCCTTTGGTTGAGAGCTTTGGAGACTCCTTGAAAGCAAGAAAATCTTTGAGGAAGCTTGTGGAAGCAAGATTGGACTCCTTCCTTGGTCTTGGAATAAACCCTAGCCAAAAGCCCTAACTCTCCTCTTCTTTCTCTCTCAAAATCCCCCAAAATATGTCTTAGAGGGTTTGTGAAACCCTAACATAGGGGTGTACAATGGGCGGGTTGGGCTAGGCTGAAGCCAATTTGGGCTCAGCCTGTCTTATTTATCCTCTTACCTAACCCTACCCAAACCCAAACTCATTCCAACACAGGAAGCCCAAACCCGACCCATGTAAGATATTATAAGTTCGGGTTGGGTTTGGGCCAGCTCATTCTCAATTATATATTCGAAAGCAATGAGGCATTAATCAAAACAATATCTATCAGCTGATTTTCTTGTTTCTAGAAAGTAAAAATCATCTTTATGTTTCTATTGAATGCACAAAATCAATCTAAGCATTGATTTACACCACAACCATAAAAAAAAAGTTCAATATCCCTGCAATCACCAAGTTCAATTCAATATCCTATCCCTGCAATCACCAAGTTCAGTTTAAAACTATCCCTGCAATCAATATCCTATCCCTGCAATCACCAAGTTCAATTCAATATGCTATCCCTGCAATCAATATCCTGTCCCTGCAGTCACCAATTTCAATTCAATATGCTATACTTGCAATCACCAAGTTCAAAGACCCTGCTGCAATGTGAAATTCATAACACACATTAGATAAAGTAAAATTCATTGTATATGGATCTTATTAAACAAGCATAATATGGATTGATTAGATTAGTAAAAGGTAATTTTCGACCAGTGAAATTGAGTTATCTTCTCTAATAAAAAAATGTTTGTTACCTTAAGTGTGCATATGTAAGGATGAGAGCCACCGTAATTTATGATTTCGCTTTCATTGTTAGGTCTACAAATTTAAGGCAATCAAATTCAATTTCAATTTCCAAGCCAAAGAATTGAAAGCTTATTTGCATCATAAGCACCTAAATTTTTTTTTAAAAAAATAAGAATTAATAAGGTAATTCAAGTATATTACCAACGCTTTCATCTTCATCAAGTGAAGTTGATACACCCCACAACCAATCTTGTGTACAAATCAAAGCTTCAACAGTAGGTGGATTCAGTGAGCTACAATATTGATCAAGAACCCTTCCCCAGTGCTAAATGCAGATTCTGAAGCAACAGTAGATACTGGAATTGCTAAGATGTCACATGCCATTCTTGAAAGGATGCGATATTTAGAGGCATTAACCTTCCACCAGTTTAAAATATCAAAGGTTTCATCCAAATCATCGTCATCCTTCTCATCACCAGTAGTATAAAGCTGCTCTTCTAGATACACATCCAGCTCTGACCTACTCTCTGAGCATTCTTCTTTTCTCACTCTACGGAATTCTTTTTTGAATATAGCTTGTTTCTTAGCTCCACAAGCAGTAGTCATCTTTGGCTCCAAAACCTTAGTCGAGTTAGAAGACTCTGCCATGCTACTTGATGTTGGATATGAGGATATGTACTCGTTGAAGAGGTCATGAATGTTACTAGTTATACGTTCCATGTATGAATCAACCTCAAATTGAGAACAAATTTTAGAATAACAAATTTTCAAATAATCAAGTTTGTATCTTGGATCTAAAACCATAGCAATAGACAAGACCAAATTGCAATCCTTATCTTCCCAGTATTTATTGAACTTCTTTTGCATCTTCATAGCCATATTACTAATGGTAACATCCACATTTCTTGACATGTCAAGTAATGCCATCTGAATTCCATAAGTCTCATGAAAAAAACAAGTTTGAAGTGCAATACCGAGATCCTGAGAATATACTTGTTGCATGATAGAAAAGCTCTAGAAATTGACAAATGAGTTCAGCTTTATTCCAATCATCAACACTAGGAGCATCTTTGAAACCCGATTCACGTGCTTTTAGGCGATTGAATGCTTTCTTATAATGTAGGGTAGTTGCTAACATTAGATATATTGAATTACATCTTGTGGAAACATCTAAACACAATCCCTTAGCATTTGAAATCCGCTCTTGCTTAAAAAATTCTTGTTGTCTCCGTTGAGAACCTTTCACATACTTCACACTATTACGAACCTTGACAATAGAATCTTGTATCACATGTAAACCATCTTGTACAACAAGATTAAGAATGTGTGCCCAACAACGTACATGAAACATTTGACCACCAAGTAATAACGTACCTTTCAAGCCATAGTGGCTTATGAGAGTCCTCACTGCAACATCATTAGTAGAACAATTATCCATCGTAATAGTGGATAACTTTTCTATATTCCACTCTATCAAGAGATTGACAATAACATCAGCAAGATTTTCCCCCATGTGTTTCGATTCAACCATGCTAAAGTTCAAAATCTTCTTGTGTAACTTCCAATCATTATCAATGTAATGGGCTGTAAGAGACAAATAACCCAATGTTTGGATTGAAGTCCGCATGTCAGTAGTAAGAGAAATCCGCTGACATGAAATTCTCAACATCTCCTTCAATGAACATTTCTCTGTTTCATAATTTTTCATGCAGTCCCTTTTAATTGTCACTCGTGACATGAACTTGAATTAGTTTGGAGATTACTCACAAATGTTTTAAAAGCTTCATGCTCAACAAACCTAAATGGTAATTCACTTGAAATTATCATGTCTGAAAAATCCCTCCTGCTACAATCTTGGTCAAATTTCACATTAGGATCGCCCTTATTAAAACTCAAAGTTCGTTGTGACTTACTTGCTTTCTTATAATCCAAACAAGCATCTAGGTGACGTCCAAGGTGACTAGTTCCACTTGAGGATTTACATGAAAATATTTGACCACAATGACTACATTGGCACTCTTCACGTTCTCATTCTTTATGTTCAAGTTTCACAAACTCTTTCCAAACTTTAGAGGGCCGTTTTTGAGCCATTTTACGTTTTTCAATGGAAGATGCACATGCAGTATTATTAACAAGTGTATCTTCATTGTTTGCATCTGACATCTATTTAAAAAAATGATATAGTGTATAAATAAATAATCTAAAACCTGTGATAACAATTCTCTAAATGTCCATATAAATAAACAATAAAGAAATTAGACATACCATAGACCCCATTGTTTTTGTTAAACAAAAGGCGCCAAAAGAATCTACACAAGAAAGAATCACCAATTGAGTATTTAATTCACAAAAGATCAAAATCTATAGATAAATAATTACATATTTTATAGTTTCCCCTTGGGTGTAGCTGTTCTAGATATTAGGATTTACCCCAAATCCCTAATACGAACAAAGGGTGTAGCTATTCTAGGTGTTCCCTAATATTCTCTAGTTTCCCCTTAGGTGTGGCTGTTCTAGCTCTGACCTACCTACCCATTTCATTGAATACAAAAAATTTAGATACCCAACTTCACTTTAAACTAATGCTAATCAGTGTAGCACCTTGACATCACAAAATCATCACAACACACTCCATCTATGGTTCTCTAACCTATTAACCCATCTGTAGCTCGTTTTTCTCCTTTTTCTTTTAAGGAACTGTATGACCTATATCTCTATCATGAAGCATTCTAATCAAACATAGACACTATCAAAACTCAAAAGCATTCTAATCAAACTAATGCTAATCAGGCAAATTACATTGGAATAGTAATTTAATTATGCGAGTTTAGATTCCATATTAGATGCCCGGCAAAAAGGAAAGCCACCGTTCACCCCGATGCATATTGGCATGTTCATGATGGAAAATACTTACAGGGAAAGGCGTTTGTAGAGAACCGTTGCCTATTGTTGCTCTCAAAGTAGAAACGTGAAGATGGGCTGCAGAATATTGAAGAGGCAAAGAAGAAAGAGGGAAAGTACTAGAAAGTAAAAACCCTAAAAGGTTATATAAGGTGTGGTAGTTTTGGTATAAGAAAAGGGTTATTAACTTCGGGCCGGGCCGGGCCGGGTTAGTCGGGCTTTATTAAGGTTTACTCAAACCCAGCCCAAACCCAAACACTTAATGAAATAGAACCCAAACCCATGGGACCTTAGCCCAGCCCGCCCATACTTCGGGCTGGGTCGTGCGGGCCAGCCCGGCCCAATGTACAGCCCTAGTTATATGGGCCAAGGGGTGGTTAAAGACCCAAATACCCTTAATGAAATGGTTTAAAAGGACCAAACATGATAAAAATGCGAGGATCGGTCGACTAACCAAAAATCACATCTCTGGAAAAATTCCCCATACAAATTTTTGTGACATTTGGTCGACCGAATATTACACTCGGTCGACCGCTAGTGGTTCGGTAGACCGGTTTTGCCTGTTTTTCCCTATTTTGCTGTTTTTCTCATTTTTCTCACTTAGAACTCTTTCCCACTTTGTTTTCTTTATGTTTTTGAACATCCAAAAGGTCCTTAGAACCCATACACATATCACAACACCTATAACCCTTACTAAACCAAATCCAAGTACGACTCTCTAACTGTTATACTGTTTCTTAATATGAAATAAATACTCGGGGGAGGGCAAGAGGCTCTCGTTATAGTTTCCTACTCGACAATGAGTCCCACCATCTTATACATATCTATGAAGAGCCATTGATGAGAAGCTTGGACGGGTGGTGACCCATGTGTACTTCCTCGGGTTGTCATACATTCACAATATAATTATGCGATGACTCACAAGTTCTTTATCATGTGTTGACAATTGTTTTTTACTTTTGCTAGAGCAATGTGCATTGATATAGATTTTTATTTTGATTCTTTATGCATTTTTGTTTCCAACCCTTGTTGATGAGTCTTTCATTGACACTTTGAAAAACATTTTCTGAAAATTTTACTGGTTTACAGTTAGAAGACAGGGGAGAGCGTGGCACATCGAGTATTGTTTGTGACTTTGTTTTCTTCTCATTCTTTTATTAGATAGTCCTTACTTCTTTTAAGTGTTCTATCTTATGTAACTCTCATTGTTTGTTTATCTAATCATTAATTTATGTAACTCTCATTGTTTGTTTATCTAATCATTAATAGTATTTAATATAAATAAGGTTATAGGATTTTGTGTATTAGATTTTTTGCACTTTCCTTTCTGAAATACTGTGACTTCTCTCACATTTTTCTTTATTTTATATTAAATTTGTATATTTATATTAATAGAAAATTAATACGTGCAAAGCACGTGCACATTTACTAGTATCAATCTATACTAATACTATATGTCAGTTGGTGCCACGTGACATATCTCAATGCTCTCCGTTCTCTCTTCAAGTGGATGCCACATGTCTGTTGACATGGCGGACTTCCCTTAGTTGATCAATAAAATATTGCCATGTATCTACCAATTAAATCACTAATCATTTTTCATTTCTAATTAATGAGCCACATAATGAGCTCACTAACTATTTTTCCTCCCCTAATTAATATGATGTCATGTGTCTACTAATTAGAGCAGTAACCATTTTTTCCTAATTAATGAGTCATGACACATCAGCACACAAATATATAAGTGTAACCCACCCTTCTTGACACCTTCTTAAAATTTACACACGTTGTGAATGTGTGTAACTGCTTTTCTGTAACCTCCTCGCAAACATTAACTCCCCTCCCCACCCCCACTAAAGTAAATAACTAATTATATTAAATTAAATAATTAAGAAAATTTTGAGACTTTAAAGTTAAACGTTACCTTTTATCTACTCATTTGGTCTCCCTTTAGCCCTTTATACCCTTCTATCCATTATATCTATTTATACCATCTCTCATTTCTCCATTCTCTATTTCTACTCATTAGAAGGCACCATCTCTCATCCTCTCCATTCTCTATTTCTACTCTATTTCTACTTATTAGAAGGCACCATCCTCATCCTCTCCATTCTCTATTTCTACTCATTAGACTTCAAGAGTGTCGTCTCCTACTAGACCTTTTCAATGATATGCTTAGACTCCTTTAATATTCTCTATATATACTCATTAGACGTCAAGAGTATCGTCTCCTTCTAGACCGTTTCGATGATATGCTTAGATTCCTTTAACATCAACTATTCTGGTTGCTTATCCATCACTTTTATTGTTTGCAGGGATTTTTCATATTGTAATTATCAAGAACAATGGTGTTGTTGTAGAGAAAGTAGACTGTGTTGCTATTCTTCCCAAAAAAGAGTTCCCCTTGAATTGTAGACTGTCATCCTGCTATTTTTCCAGTGAAGCCCACTTCTCTAGCATTCTCTTGCATCCACAACTCAGACGTGATACATACATGTGCGGTGAGACAAAGAAGCGAATCTATCGGAGCCTTAGTTTAACTGTCATGCACTAGGGCTTGATATGGGGCCGGGATGGGCTGGGCTGAGTGGGTTTGAACCGGACCCAGACTTGAAAGATGCCATGTAGGGGTATTGAAACATGGGCATCCTCCATATATATTATTATTATTATTATTATTATTATTATCGAATAATTCATGTGCTCTAAGGGGCTGTTCTTTTGTTGAGAGTCTTGAGACTTATAAAGTTTGGCACTTGCAGTTTGGCATTTGGCAAGTTTTGAGATTTGACAATATGCATTTTCTTTTGATGAACCAGATGTATTGTGCTTCTCATCTTTTGGATTGTAATTCCCATAAAACTTCAAATGTAGCAAAATGTATGATTTCAAAAAAAAAAAAATTAAAATGATAAGACTTGAAATCTCATGATAGTAAGAATTAGTGTTGTTAAAAACCTTGACAAATACACTCAAATTTCTAAACAAATACCTTGACAAAGTGTAAAGTGCCAAGCCTTATAAGTCTCACAAAAGAACAGACTCTTAGTGGAAATACATAGAGGGTGATTCCAATCTCTAATGTTTGTTGTTTACAAGGTGTAAGGCTAGATAAGTTGTGCACAATGGATGGGCATGGGATGTTATCAGAAGTAAGACTAACGATTTTGAGAGAATAGGCTAAATGTAATAAGATTAGAGACCTCCATGACAAGGGAGACGAGAATTTGGGTTGTTAGTCATCCTGAGTTATACTTACACATGCATGTCAATACTGGGTATTATCCATAGTGGGGAAAAAAAATAGAGATATATCTCTATCTTCATTAGTCATGCGACCCTTCCAAAATTATTAAAAATACATATCTTTTGGACACAATTTTTATGCTATTGAGAGAAGAACCACTTACGTGACTCCTCCAAATTTGTAAAAAAAAAAATGAGAGACGGAGTGAGTGGTTACATAGACTAAGGGAATAATAAGTTACCATTCTCGTTTACATGACTCTTCCAAAATTATAGGTTTTTCTTTTTGGAATGAAATTCTCTATGGTTATAACTGGACTCGAGGAGTTCAATTGAGGTCGTCACGTGTCCCTTTTGACACTCCTTAATTGTGCTTAAGATTCACCCACCCCTAGGGTTCACCCACCTATTCTTGGTTATTAGAAAAATATATTATATTTTTTAAGCTGTGGTTAGGAAAATTTTAAAAAAAATTAATATCTTTTTTCCAAAAAAAAAGATAGGTCGTTGAACCATAGGAGTGGGTGAATCTTAACCATAGTTAAAGGGTGTCAAAAGGGATACTGTAGAACCCCAGAAACCAAGTTCACAATGCTGTGAATAGTGCTATGAATAGTGTTTGTACAAGGGCATGTGAAGGTCAAGAGTCCCATATCTTGTGCATACTCACATGGAAGTGTGTTAGGGTACGTGTTTAGGGTTCTAGGGACCCTCTTGTGTGATCAAAGGATGATCGAAGTTGTAAAGAAAAAAAGGGATGTCTTAACATGCCCTCAACTTTAGGGGCTATTTAGACCATTAATAAGGTAGAATTAGGACATGTACATTAGACATAAAATTGTTCCCATTTGAATTTCGAGTCCAATGCAAGTTGAATTGCCTAAATCTAATAAGTCAGTCAAAAGCTATGGTCGAAACATCAAGTGAGGGAAAAACAGGACAAAACTAAGAATAATCAATCAAATTTTTGACTGGCCAAAATCTAGTCGACCAGATTTGCCCAGAAACGGTCAAACCAACCCAGAACAGTGTAACCGACCTACGAGGATATTTTTAAAGGCCTTTTAAGGGTTTTGGCAACCCTTAGCCTATAAATAAGACCCAATTTCGTGGGTATGGGTTTACCAAACCCTAAGAACACATTTTTGGGGGATTTTGAAGGAGAAAGCTAGGGTGTTCGCCAAGATCGAAAGTGAAGCTTGTTCTTGCTTCCAAGAGCTTGGATCTTGCTTCCTCAAGTCTTTTTCAACTTTTATCAAGCACTAGATCTAAGGGAATCGGTCTTGAAAGGTTGAACACTCTACTAGTTTTCCATGTTGTGATTCATTCACAACTAATAATATGTGAAACCTTAGTTTTGATGAAAAGTGACAATTCATTTCCACTAGATATGCTTGTATAATGCCTTGATTAGAAATACCAATTCAAAAGCATGCTTGTTTGATAAACTGAAGTTTGTATACTACCTTAGGTGATTTTTTTATGAAATTAACGTTTAAATTAATATTGAAAGTATAATTATTAATGATTTGAATGGCCTATGGTCTTGTTCTTGTAAACCGTGGTATGGATTATGTGTTTAATATTTCCTTACTTTCCTTGTTGTTCACAATTGAGATACATGATCACTCATGTATATATGATTGAGTTTTATATTGAATACAATATTTGAAAGAAGGGTTTGTTAGAAAATACGATTTCCATTGAAGTATGAATTCCGCTCAAAAGATGGTTTTGTTTCAAAGAAAGGTTTTGTTCAAGGTAAAGGTTTTTGCTCAAAGTATTGTTTTTGGCTCAAAGAAGGAATTGTTCAAAGTATGGGTTTTGGTTCAAAGTATGTTTTGCTCAAATGAAATGAAATGCTCAAAGTATAATGAAATGCTCAAAAGATTAATGAAATGCTCATAAGTCTCAAAGTGAAAGAAGCTAATGTGTTCAGTTTCATCATAGTCCGAGCATTAGTTAAGCATGTGAAAGAAGATAATGTGTTCCGTTCCACCATAGTCCGGGCATTAGTTAAGCAAGTGAAAGAGTCTAGTGTGTTCCGTTCCACTATAGTCCGGGCACTAGTTATGTAAAGATAAGATGCTAATGTGTTCTATTCTACCATTGTCCGGGCACTCGTTAAGTAATGAGAATAATGTAGTGTGTTCCGTTCCGCCATAGTCCGGGCAATAGTTAAGTAAAAAGTAAAGTATGTGTAAAGATGCTAGTGTGCTCCATTCCATCATAGTCCGGGCACTAGTTAAGTGAAGTAAAAGAAATGAAAGAAAGTTCAAAGTTTGTGTAATGTGTATGTGTGAATGGTGCTAGTATGTTCCGTTCAATCATATTCGGGTACTAGCAATGCATGTGATGAATATGACAATTGTAAAAAGAAATGCATGTGAATGATTGTAAAGAGCGATGCATGTGATGAATATGACAAATGTAAAGAGAAATGCATGGGTGGAATAATGTACTTGTAAAGAGATGATGCATGCGTGAAATAGGGTACTTGCAACGGAATAACGCATGTGTGATATGTTATGTGAAAAGAGAAAAGACAAGATGTAAATGATGAAAGTATGATTTTAAGGTGAAGTTCGAAAAGCATGTGATTTGAGTATATGCACATGATATTGAAATAAAAAGTATTGATGTAAGTATGATTTCAAAAAGTAGGCACATGATAGTTTTTGAAAAGAATTATAGCTTCTGCACTCTAATTACAGTATCATTGGTACTGCTTGGTTTTACTTTGGAACTGCCTTATTCTATGTATGTTCTAGCATGTATTATTGATGTTCATATAACATGGTTAGCTACTAGTTTGTATACACTGAGTATTTCATGCTCAGCCAAACTGTTACTTTGGCAGGTACATAGGTAGACACACACACTCCGAAAGCATGGGTTGAGGAGGTATATGTCACGGAGTCAATTGACAGTTATCTTGAGGATGTTATGGACTTTGACAGGTGTCCCTACTGATGAGTTGATGAGAGGGAGAGAGATGTATTTTGGGTTTTCATTTTGGGATTTTGTATCGGTTGAGTTGGAACTCAAGCAAGGGATCTTATGTATATGATTTAGTTTATATTTCTGTATTGTAACTATGTGTACTTGGAAGACTGTATAGAAGAAATAAATTTTCAGGTTCATTGTTTAGCATGCTTTATATGTTTACATGATGATTTGAAGTATAGGTCACGATGCCAAAGTCTAAAAACTTCTAAGGGGGATTTTAGGTCACGACAGATACGTGACGACCTCAGGGGTGTAACTGGACTCCCTTGAGTTACAGATAAAAAAAAACACATTACCACCCACCCACCACACACTTCTAATTCTAAAGAGCCACCATTAGCCTTTAACTTCTTATAAATAATTAAATATCAATTATTAATTCTTATTACGATTTTAAAGGTCATAGGTAATGCCCAATGATATATGAATGGCCTCCTTTTTTTTATTCATGTTAACGACATATATCTATTGACATGGCACTCTATTTGGTTGATCCAATAACAAGACGTCACATTGTCCTCATTAAATTTTGTAATTTAAATGATAGGATAATCAGTATTCATCTTCCTTGCACCTATTTTCATCTTCCCTACTATTTATTGATATACTTTATACACTTTGAATCCACTTTCTCTTCATGGGTCTCTCCTGACTCTTAACCTCTCTTCTCTTCCCCTCTAAACGTTGGACCCTCCATCTTCCTTATTAATTGATCATCCACTTTATAAGAACCCTTAATTAAAAATAATAATATGACCTTCACTTAGTTAAATATTAAATGTGTTAAATGATATTTTTTTCATCATAACTCTCTAAAGGTATGTTATACTCTCCATCTCTCTTATTAATTGATCATCCACTTAATAAATTTTTTTATTAAAATATTATTTTCCTAAATTAAATAATAAGACATTCATATAATTAATTATTTTTTCATATATTTATTCTCTCTATACTTTTTCATGTTTGAATTATATCATGATAAATAATAATTATAATATTTTATAATATCTTTTTAAAATTTTCAGGTATTTTTTCATCCCGTGCATTGCACGGGGTATTTGCCAGTATCTATTTATACTAATACTATATGTCAGTTGGTTCCACGTGGCATATCTCATTGGCCTCTATTCTCTATTCTGGTTCATGCCACATATCTTCTAATTGATCCAATAAGGAGACGCCACGTTACCCTTTTAATTATTTTTCTCCGTTCCTAATTAAGTGATGGGTTAAATGCCCACCTTCAACCACTCACATTCTATTTTTTAATTACAAGAAATTAAATTGTACCATTAAATATTTATTTTTTATTCTAATTCTATACTTTAATTACAACTAATTAAGTTGTAACATTTAAATTATTAAAAATATGAAGCCTAAGGGTCTCTTTTTTCTTCCCTCCACTCATTCTTTAATTGCAATGTATTAAAATTGTAACATCTACCATCCTCAAATTTTTTAACTCTTAGTCTACTTTCTCCTTAATCTCCTATAAATAGTAGACAAATCCACAAGACATTTTCATTCTCAAACATGTAAGGAGTTGGCATGTTGTGCATTTTAATTAGTATGGTTCACCAGTGAGGTTTTTCCTAAACATTGGAGCATCTAGAGTGGAAATCTTAAGAGGTTTGTTTTCACGACAATTATTGAAAAGTTCTTGAATTTGGATGCATTATGGCATTAATGCATTTTCAAGTACTATATTTTGGGAAATTCGATACTATTAGAGGATGTTAGGTTATTGTTCTGACATTACTTACATTTATACTTATGAGTCTCTACATGGAGCTTTGGTTGGGCATTAGTGCATTTTAGGCACTATTTTGGGTCTTCTATTTTGCTCTTACAGTAACGATTTGAAATAGCATAGATTATTCTCACCGAAATTAATGAGATTCACGCTATTATTGATATTAAGAGTAATAAAATGAAATTCAAATTATTCTTGATATTCGTTGGTGTTAAAATATCAAATGGTTTCCTCTAAAGTCTTTCATCTCTCAATCAATTGTAAAAAAAAAAAAAAACAATAATAAACAAAGGAAATAGATCTTTCTTAAAATATAAATAAATTATATTGATTTACTTAGGTTATAATTAATTATATTAACTCTCTAATTGTTAAATACTCTATAAGAAATTGAGTTTCTTGACATGGTATCTCTATTTGATTTTTATTTTATATTTTGTTATATTATACAAACTAGTGGTAGTATTAAAGTGGGTCCCGCTAGAAAAAAAAATTAATTTGATGTTGTTTTGGGTTGATGAATAGGAAGATATTAACATTTTCTCTTATATGTAAACTTTGCTTTCTAATAACTAATTATTTAAATAGAATTATTTAAAGAACTTATTTATTTACAAGATATATCATTATCTCTAAAACTTTTAAATAATTTTGACATATTAAATCTTTAGATGAGATGAGATAATTTTTTTTATAATGATGCAAACTTACTTTTTTGAAATTATATAATAATGAGATAAAAATTTATATATAACATTAAAATAATGAATTTTTAAATTATTACATTGGTTATTTTTAATAAGATACATAAAAAAATCTCACAAGAGATGACTAAACTATCATTTTTATTTTATTTTATTTTTAATCTTTTCTTTCTATCTATTTTTAATTTTCTCATCATATTTTTCGTTCGTTCATTTTCTTTCAACATCTCGTGCATTTCCACAGAGTTTTTGCTAGTATATATATATAATAGTTGGTTGTGCACGTTTAAGGCATGTGCAAGCTTATTGATTAATTGGGTATTTTTATATCAAATAATTATGACGGGCATGTTGAGATAAAAAAAAATTATGAGGGCATTGTGGTATCAAACAAAATCACGAGGGGTATTTTAGGGTATCACATTCTTGTTACGGGAATAAAAAAAGTCATGAAGAGTATTCTGGTATCAAATTTTTGTTATGGAACGTGTTGGGAATAAAAACAAATTATGAGGGGTATTTTCGATATCAAATTCGAAATAATAAAATAAAGAGGGTTATTTTGAGTATCAAATTTTTGGGAATTAAAAGTCATAAGGGTGTTTTTGGGTATTAAATTCTTGTTACAAGACATGTTGAGAATATAAAAAAAAAATTATGCGGGATATTTTCGGTATCAAATTTGTGTTAAGGACGTGTTGGGAATTTAAAAAATCATGAGAAATATTTTTTGTATCAAAATCTTGTTATGGACATTTTTGGTATCAAAACCTTGTAAAGGGATATGTTTGGAATAAAAATACTCATGAGGGGTATTTTCGGTATTCAACTATTTGTGATTAAGATGAAAAAACTGGATTTAATGAGGGTATTTTAGAAATATGAAGTATTGGTTGACACCAGCTTCTGTTTCTTTTATCATAAGGTAATAGATATAAACAGACGAGATGACCCACAAACTTAGCCCACAAAAAAATTGGGACTTAGTTTTCACAAATTCATCACTAATAATTACTAGCATGATCAATCAATCATTACTTATCCCCTACAAGAAAATCCTAGCTCCGCCGTGGACATGCATATTCCAACAGTCCCATGTCCTAAATATCTAACAATTCAACCAATTGTGAGATTTCAACTTTTAGAATTCTCAAACCTTAATTGCCTTCAACTTAGAACGGCAAATGTCAACTCTAACAATCCCAGTTTCTAGATAACTAACCATTCACCGAATTACTGAAATTTCAACTTAAAAGACGATAGTCGAATGGTAGGTACATTGTCGTTTTACAGTGGGTAAGAGACAAGGGTGGTGGTGGTCATCTGACTAGTTTTTCCATTTTGTGGATCACTAATCAAACTTGCTCAATTTTTCATTTTCAACAATTATGTATTGAACAACAAATCAATGATAAAGCTTCTACCACCCATGGTCGGTCATATGGCTGAGACCTCACCACAGAACAATTTTAACTTATGACACAAAATCATCTAGGGTTTTGACATTGTAAGGCATAAGGTAACCTCATCTTAGAACAATTTACAAGGCCTTGTAATTATGATTCATAAGCTCGGCTGGGACTTACCTCTTCAACTTACTTTAGGGTATGAAGCCCCCAGATCTAGGCGAGGTGATGGCGGGGGTTTTGGTTTTATACCAAGCCCAGACAATCACACGAGGAATCTGAATTGCGATTTACTGGGTGGAGTTGCTTGGTTGTGGTCAATCTTTTTGTCTCTTTTCAATCTAAGCTAAGCTCCACAACCGAACCAAGCCCTTGCCCGTCGTCTCAACTCCCAGCCCTGCGGAATAGGAAGCTCTTTAGAGACAGGAGCGAGAGGCTAGTTGAGAAGAAAGTGAGTAGGGAAGCGGCCAGTTGGATGTACTGTGGAAGGGATAGGTATAGGCCTGACCCAACCCGGCACACTAAGCAGGAGGGAATCAGTACCCCTCGCAGGTGTGAGAGTCCCTTTTTTGTCTTGCGAGCGTTTCATGTGCGATTTCTCTTATGAAATTATAAGGCCCTTACAATTTTAACTGATTCATTACTATTTTAAAAAGAATTAGTCTAGGGATAATCTCAAAGTGTACTCCCAATTATATTCCCAATTCCTAAAAGTTTACCTCAATTATTAAACTATTAAGATTCGAGCTGATGTGGCATTAGAAAATACAAAATAAGTCAACTCAAATCTTAGCCCTTAGTGGTTGTTTATAAACTGTTTGGATTAGAGGGTATATTTGGGAGTACCCATAGACAGACTCTTTCTTTTAAAAAAAACATCGAAAATTGTTCTAAGGTGTGGTCTCAACTCTCGGACCACGTTAACAAAGCTCTAAATCAATATAGATTAGCTATTTTTCTCTTGGAACCAAATCCCCTACAGTTATAACCAGATTGGGGGAGTTCGGTTACGCTGTTGAGGTCATCACTTGTCCCTTTTGACACCCCTTAACTATAATTAAGATTCACACACCCCTAGGGTTCACCCACCTATCCTTGGCTTCCAGGAAAATATATTTAATTATTTTTTGAACCATAGTTAATTTTTTATATTTTTTTCAAAAAATAAGGATAGATTGGTGAACCTTAGGGGTAGGTGAATCTTAACCACGGTTAAAGGGTGTCAAGAGGGACAAGTGGTGACCTCAGCGGCTTGACTTCCCCAGTCCAGTTATAACCGTAGAGGATTGGGTTCCTTTTCTCTTCTTCTTAGACCTTGTGGCTCTCCTAGCGAGAGACCCCAAGAGATTTAGTTGACCTACGCTAGTACAAAACCATCTGCCCCCATCTCATAGGTCAACATGTGTTCATTTTTAACACTGCTTAACTGAGGTTAAGATTCACTAACCCTTAAGATTCAACCATCTAACCTTGATTTTTAGAAAGAAAAAAATATTAACTCTAAGAGTTAAAACTTGTTAACAAGAGTTAAAGAGGCTTTGTGAATGGGCCAGACGGTTTTTGGTCTGGCGAGGGCCAGACCAAATCCGTTCTCAATAAGTCCCCTCAAGCCTGCATAGTCAATAAAAGTAGGGTGCGACTAGCAACCCCTTTCACAAAGAGTTATAATTGATTTTGAAAGAAAATGGTTTTCAGGAAGACTTCTCTGCTAGATTTAGTAAAAGATTTGGAGATTCTCTTGTGGGATTCTCTCGGCGGATTATTCTAAGCAAGGGAGAAGTTTTGGTGGGTTCTTCAAGAGGTATTTGAAATCCATCTTTGTCATCTTTTTGGTTTCTTTCTTGTGTTTTTTCTTAGGTTTTTTTCAAGTTCCCGTTATTGGGGTTTCTGAATTTCTTTTCACTCTTGAAAAACCATGTTGGGTTGATTTTGTTTCAGTGTAATCCTAAGGGATTTTCACAGTTGTATATGTTTTGAGGGTTTTGCTTGAATTTTACTTTCATGGGTAGGGTTAGATTGTTGGATGCGTCTCTGTAACTTAGAATCTTTTGATGGGTTGAATACTTGAATTTTACTTCATCTGGGTTTACATGATTTTTGCAGATAAGCTTTGGGTGTGCAAATAAATAAATAAATTGGAAGAGGAGAGTGGCATTTAGAAGCTGTGATTGGTAATTAAAAGAGTAGAGCCTGAGCTAATCAGGTTTGTTTTCTCTTCAAAAAGTTATCTTCAGCATGTATTCTGGTTTGCATCTGTTCCTTTATTCTGATGTTTCTACATGCAATTTAAATTTTCTTTTGGGTACACACAATTGCTTTGGATGTTTGATCCCTTTTGGGGTTTGGATTTGTTTTTTAGGTTATACAAAATTTAATTCTACCAATAACTTGAATTGCTCAATGGGATGCATGTCAAAATCAAGCCTTCTGTCTTCTTTGTACTCCATTAATCTCTTTTTGTTTGTTACTTATTTCTTGTCCTGAAAATTTCTATATAGTCAACTGGTTCATATCTAATACAACTTTATTATAGCATGTCAATAGGATTGAGATAAAACTACTTGAAGTTTGGGTCTTCGGTAGTGGTTATGCTACATGCATTGCAAAATTGAGTTCATCAGCCGTGAGAGAGAGAGAGAGAGAGAGAAAGAGAGATCATTGGCAAGCCCAAGGCTTAAATCGCAGAAATTAAAATGGCTGGAGGACTTAGGTGGCAGAAAAGCAGGTCTCCAGTACTTGCGCCAATGCTATTTTTTGGTGTCTTTTGCAGGTGTGTAATTTATAAGGTGAAAATGGGTGTTCTTCACTTGCACAAAATGTCAGAGTGCAGTTTGCACCCTTTTCAAAAATAAAGAGTTATGTTTGGGGTACATCCAAATCGGCCCTTACCGTATGCATTCGGCAATATGGCTTGTTGGGAAAGTAAATGTAATCCACATTTTACTCAATGACTCTTTACCCGCTAGAGCATGGACAGATTAGAGTCTCTACTTGGAGAACAAGTATATGGAATTCTTCAATCATGTATTAGTAAAACAGAAGGAAATGCGATTAGAGCTAAGTGGGAGCCTATAAGAATCAGGAGTTGGGAGTGGTTGATTGACCAAGAAGGGGAGAAAAGTGCTAGTTGACAAAAGATGTTTTTTTTCTTGTTGGAAAGGTACAATTTGCAATAATGCTGTACCAATTGACGCCTGTCACATTTTCTTTAGGATGACTAAGTCCATGATGGAGAATGGAACACTCATTCTGGAAGGAAAATGTAAAATGTGCTACTAGCTCTTAAGGAAGTGCAACAAGTAATACAATATAGTCAAAAAAATGCAGGCTGAAAAAAAAGTTTACAAATTGAAGTTTTGAAACCAAGTTTTTAAAAGCATGGGCAAAACTGACTCATTGACTCCCTCAATAATTGGCAAGATGCTGAAAAAGTTCATTAAGATCTTTCCTGAAGAGTTCATTGGGAATGCCTTCATAATTTCTGAATCAAGTTGCTGAATAAAGAAGTTTATTGGGGCTTAATGAGTTAAGCTGACTTATTAACGAGCTAATGGATGGAACATGTCAATGAATGTGTTAGATATCAGTGTGCCTGTTCATGACCTTAAATAAAGAGGACATGTAACGGGTGTGCATCAATAGTTGAGCCATCAACAAGGTCACTCCCAAGTCCCAAATATTAGTCCTCACTTTCACAGCGGGATGACGTGTTAGACATGCTTTTCGTAGTGAAAATGGGGATTTTTTTTTTCAAATTTGAAATTTCCTGTTTTCTCACCCAAAATTTGTCTGATTAACTCATCCCTTGTGTAAATGGACCATAGATCCGTATATCTGATGCATCATACTATATGAAGCTAAATAAAACCTAAATCTACAAAAGGAAAAATAAATTTTAAATAATTTGAACTTTCAGAATATTTGCTTCCGTAAATTGGATGCATCACCCTATATAATGTTTCAAACAATACGTAACACTATTGTGCATGTTGAAAGAACAACAGAATAACGATTTTTCAGAAAATTACTAACTGGAGCATATTCAGTTGATAACAGAAGGTGCGGGTTAGGGAAACGGAAGATGCCCTCCGACTCGTACTCGCTATTGTACATGTTGGACATTATTAAGGAAACGGACCTCCATGATCGATTTTCGACAGAAGGAGGATAAGAAATTGAAATATCTAAGGGTTTTGCGATTAAAAGAGATTAGTTGGAAACAGAAGGTGCCAGTTAGATGGTTGCAAGAGGGAGATCGGAATACAAAATTTTTTCATAGAATGGCCAATTCCCACAAAAAGCGGAACTTTATCTCTAAGCTACAGGTAAATGGAAATTGGAAGGAGGATCCTAGAGAGATTGAGGAGAGTTTCCTATCCTATTATAAGGATTTGTATCGAGAAAAGGAAAAGTGGCGCCCCAAAGTGGATGATCTCCCTTTCGTGACCCTATCACTGGAGCAACGAGAAGCTTTAGAGGAGCCTTTTGAAATGGAGGTGTCTCGAGTGATGTGAGGTATGTCTGGAGATAAGGCTCCTGGGCCTGATGGATTCACCATTGAGTTTTATAGAACCTGTTGGGACATAGTGGGCAGAGATTTTCTAGAAGTCATGAAGGAACTATATACTCTAGGCAAATTTGACAGAGTGATCAATAGTATATTTGTGGTCTTAATCCTGAAAAAAGGTGAAGCCTCAGAAATAAGAGTTCAGGCTCTTGGAAGTGTATATAAAATTCTCACAAAAGTTTTGGCAGTCCAACTAAAAAGGGTGATGGGGTCTATTATATCTCCGGAACAAGGAGCCTTTGTGGGGGATAGGCAGGATGGTTTCCTGATAGCCAACAAGTGTCGGGCCTTTTGTGTAAAGTTGATCTAGAAAATGCTTATGATCATGTGAATTGGGAGTTTCTAGATTATGTACTAAGCAGGATGGGGTTTAGGTCAAAGTGGAGACAATGGATGAGGATGTGCATCTCCTCTATGTCATTTTTCGTTCTTATAAATGGCAACCCTATGGGATACTTCCAAAGTTCAAGGGGTTTGAGGCAAGGAGATCCCTTCTCTCCATTTCTTTTTGTCATCGTCTCGAAGACCTTAAGCAGGTTGCTATCCCGAGCAAATGGTCCTATATATGATGGTTTTCTGATAGGAAAGGACCACCTGCGCATTTCCCATCTCCAGTTTGCGGATAACACCCAAATATTTTGGGGTGCCTTGTATCACAATTTGATTTATCTCAGGTGTTTACTCCGTTGTTTCGAAGTCGTCTCTGGATTACGGGTGAACCTGGCGAAGTTGAAAATTTTGAGAGTATGGGAGGTGTCGGATGCTGAAGGTCTATTGAATTTCCTAGGATATCGGGTAGGTTCTCTCTCATCGGTGTATCTTGGAATGCCCCTTGGAGCCGACTTTAAATCTACATCGGTTTAGCCAGTCCATGAAAGTTTTGCCAATCGATTGTCAGGGTCAACTCTTTCTTATTGAAAGGAGGAAAGTTGACCATGACAAAGCATACCCTTAGCAGTCTCCCATCATATTTTATGTCCTTGTACACCATCCTGAGGTCAGTTGCTGTTTCTCTCGAGAAGCTTCAGAGGGAGTTTTTGTGGCATGGTCGGGGTGATAGCTATAGATACCACTTAGTGCCCTGGGGTAACATATGTCGTCTTAATAGAGTGGGAGGTCTCAGTTTGAGGACTTTGGGTATAATGAACAAGGCTCTTTTAGGCAAGTGGGTTTGGCAATTTGGGGAGGAGAGAGAGAGAGTCTATGGCGATCGGTTATTATCGCAAAGTATGGAGAGATGTCCTACTGGGTCCCGTGGGGTGTTAGAAAGTCTTATAAGGTACGATTGTGGAAGGGTATCATGGCGGTGGATCACTTAGGTGTGCCTAAGTTTAGATTCAAGGTAGGTAGAGGGTCAGAGGTGAGATTCTGGAAAGATATTTGGTGGGGTCATTAGCCATTAAAGGATGTGTTTTGCATTATCTTTGCCCTCTCTCTAGATCAGGATGCATTAGTGGGGAATAGTTTTAAGATGTGTGATGGGAGAGCTGTGTGGTGTCTAGACTTGAGAAGAGATCTGAATGATTGGGAAAACGAGGAACTGGGCCTCTTATTGTCAAACCGTAGTTTTGCTCATGTGAGCCCTAATGATCAGGATGTTCGAATCTGGTCTAGAAGCAACAATGGTCGATTTTCCATAAAATCACTATTACTATCATTTGAGTCAGCATTTGGTGCACCCTTTCCTCAACGACAAGTGTGGAATCTAGGTATTCCATCCAAGGTCTCCTTCTTCGTCTAAAATGATCTTTGTTTAAAATCCTTATATGTGATCACTTAAAGCATAGAGGGTGAAGTTTGGCTAATCGCTGCTTCTTATATTTCCTAGCGGAAAAACAGTAGACTACCTGTTGTTGCACTAACCTATTGTGGGTGTCATCTAGGGGTACTTTCTCTCCCGATTAGGGGTGGACTTTGTCTTCCCTTCTTCCTTTCGGAACTTCTTATCGTGCTGGTTTTTGGCTAGTGCGGATGGTGCCAAGAGGGCAATTTGGTTGTACGACTTGGTGTCATTTTCTGGTCGATTTGGAAAGAGAGAAATAGGAGAGTTTTCGAAAAATCTTCATCCCTCTTCTCTCTCATATCCGAGCGCGCATCCGCCTACTGATATTGGAATGTGTCTCGATCCGGGGTGAAGGGGTGGATCTAGGATCTATGCTGGAATGACATTTATCACAGTTTAGGAGTCCTTCACTATCTTATTGTTTTCAATTTACGACTTTGTAAACTACTTTCTGCACTATATTTTTGCATTTTGTTTACTTTTTTTCACCTATTAATATATTTCTCTGATTATCGATCAAAAATATATATATAGATACAATACGGTTCAGGGCTCAATACTTTAACCATGTTTATGGCTGTGTTCATGATTATCTCTACTCTTGAACAAAAGTAACAAAAATATTATGAGAGAAGTATCACTAAAGAATGTCATGTTCCCATAATATACAAGATAAACCCATGTTGTATCCTACAATATGTCTCAATCCTCAAGAATGTGCATACATGATTGGTAATTGACAACCTAATATGTTAAATCGGTCTTGTAGATTCCCGTTGTGCCTCCTTTAAACCATGCAGCAGGGTTTAAACTCTGTGAATCTGGCTTGAGATATTTAGGGTGTGTTTGGCTTTGATTATTTTGCCCATAAACATTTAAATGATAATCGTTAGAAATACAGGCATTGAGAAAATAAATGCTACATAAATAAAATTGTTTGGTTAACATGCTCAAAAAATTGATTTTATAAAGAAGAAAATATAAATATGTTTGGATAGTTCAATAACAAAAATAGTTTAATTGATGCATCAGTCATACAAAGTATGTTCTTACTTTTTCTTGGAATGGACTAAGGGTGGTCCCACAAATAAAAATTGTAGACAGCGAAATTGTCACACCTGAATGGGTAGGGTACACTATCCCCAGTGCTCCTGCTTCACACTCTAATCAATGGAGTGTATTACTCTTTTTGGTGTACCCAAGCTAAATGGATAGGGTCACACCAACCTTGATATGCCGTTATGTACTCAATCTAAGTATTTGGGTACATCAGTTCTTTGGTGTGCTCGTTGTGCACCCAGACTAATTAGTTGTAGAGTTATACTAGTGTGAATAAACCCACCCTACACCCAAACACATTAGTGGGGTGCATTGAAATAGTTACACCCCATTCCACACCTAATGTGACCTCTCCAAGCCATTCTCCATCTCCCTCTCTTCTCTCTCTCTCTCTCTCTCTCTTTGCTCACTAACCACTTTTCCTCTCTTTTTGCTCACTAACCACTTACCTCACCATCTCTCATACCTCTCTCTCTCCCCACTCTTTTCACTTCTCTTACCATCTCTATGTCAAGGGGTGTATCAAGCATGACAATTGATACAGCCACCCATACGTATCCATTCCCTCTCACTCTTATTTCACAGTCTCTCTCTCTCCATATTCTATTTGCAGCAAGGGATATTCATTTCTCTCTCTTATCTCACCTTAGTCTCTCTCCAAATTCTGTTTGCAGCAAGGGAGATGTGTTTGCTGCCAACACCTCTCGTTCCTTTCTCATCTCTATCCCCTTTTCTCTCACCCACTCTAATCTCTCATCCCTCTACTCTCTCACATTCTTTTCTTCCCTCATTTAAAATTTAAAACAAACAGAAAATGGGGCTTTCCTCTCAGAGAGAACAAATACAATAGCAGGAGGACCAAAATAGGAGAAGAGGGAAATAGTGATGTCCCTCAGTGAAGATCTCCTTTGTCTCAACAACACACACACACACTCTCTCTCTCTCTCTCAATCTCTCTCTGGAGTTATTCATAGAATGGGGGACTAAACATCAGAACAGAAAAGAGGGAGAACCAAAAAAAGAAAAGCAAGAGGGGCTCTCTGAAGTTCTTCCTCTTCTTCTTCAATGATCCATTTCGATTTCCTCCTCAACCACCACCTCCAAGTTCAGATCCATACCCACCATCTCATAGTCATATTTACCCATACAAAACCACAGACATGCAAAACAGTGAGTGTTAGACAAGCTATTTCCCTCTCACATTGAGCTAGGATTTGTCGAATTTCTTTTTGGAGCTCTTGAAAGAAGAGGAGTGGAGAAGGAAGAGGGAATAATAGGGTCGTACCTCTGATCGTTGCCGCTCAGACTCGTGGATGGACAAAAAGAGAAAAGGGCTAGAGAGTCGAAATAGTTTTTTTCTTCTTCCTTTTCGGTCGAAGAGCTGAGAGACTGTTTTTATTGATAGCTAATGATTTTAATCAAATCATAAACAGCTCTCAGCTATTTAAGATTGTACCAGTTAATTAAAATATGGATGATTTTGTGAAATTAATTAAATTACTTAATAGCCAAAGACATTTATTCAGCAAGTAAATATTTTAATCACATTTTGACGATTTAATCACTAAAATATTCAAAGCCAAACGTCACCTAAACTTTTGGTTGCTTATATCAGTATGCTTTACTATTTGAATTGAGGATTCCACTGTTTGGTTCTGCATGAGCTATATATCTCATCCCATGAGTAACATCAATCTAATTTGAGTTGTTTATTATCTAAGTTGGGTTAGTAAGGTTTGGTATTATCTTCATTGTATTTGTAATAGATGTATGTGAAACCTCACCAGTGAAAATGAAGTTCTGTCTAATTTATGCTATGATTAAATGAACAGTTCCATCAAGTAGTTCAAAGGAGTGTTATCGAGCTGAGCTGAGCCGAGCCGAGCCAAGCCGAGCCAAGTAGTGGTGTGTTCAAGCTTGTGCTTGGCTTGTTTATTAAATAAACAAGCTCGGGCTTTAGTAAAAGAACTCAAGCCTAACTCGAGTGGTTTGCGAGCAGCTTGGTTCATTGGATATAGCTATTTATATTTGATGAAAATTTTACTTTGTTATCCTAGGTAAAGAAATTATGGTGTTAACTAAAATTTTAGTTTAAGTTTATAATTGTATAAAGGGTATTCCTATCATGTAATGATGTGAAATAGATTATATACTATTAATCTTTACTAGTATATAATAAATATACTTAATTTTAGTATTTAAATGAAGTAAGTATATGTTCAATATTTTAGGACAGTGAGTATATATATATAATCGAGCCGAGCTTTTAACAAGCTGACTACCTGTGTGCTCAAGCTTGGCTCATTAATTCAACGAGCTTGAAAATCTAGTTCAGGCTTGGCTTGTTTATTAAATAAACAAGCTCGAGCAAGCTTTTAACGAGTCGAGCTCAAGCAATTCATGAGCAACGTTGGTTTGTTAACCACCTTATGGAAGAAAAAGCGTTGTCTTTTGGATTATCAATATCTTAGAGCATCCTCTAGTCATGATTTGGCACTCATAGCCAGTTATTATCCTTATCTACTTTTTTGTTGTTTTCAAATTCTTACAGAATAAATACCATTGTCTTTTCAGGATTTTCAACATCTGAGAACATCCTGTATTGATGATATTTGTGCTGTTAGCCAATTCTGCTCCTTATCAACATGGATAATATGCATGGTAACCATCAAGTAAACCACGAAACCTTGGTGAGTTAATTTTGTTAATTATTTATACTTCCTAAAGCGTATGGTCCTCAACAGAAATCCCCATGCAGGAAGAAGTAAGCGTGGTGGGATTCGAAGTGCCACGATCACCCGATTCAAGTTACAATGACCCTTTCCCTGGGATCGAAGATGAAGCAAGGGACCCACCTATTCTCCCTTCACACTTGCAGCATACCTTGCTGAGCTCCCCAGCAAGCAGAGACGACTCTGGCACTCTTCCGTTACCACAGAATGTGATCCTCAACCATCTCTACATTGAGAACAGGGAGAGCCCTCGATCGGTAGTGGCGCTTGGGATCACGCATCGCTTTCGTTCAAAATTCATTACAGTTGTCCTTTACAAACCAATTCAAAGAAGAGGAAGTACAAGTACATGAGGTGAGCATAGTATTATCTTCAATAACGGTGCCTCTTTAGTCATTACTATGGTGGGACGATTAGTGATGGAACCTGCCAGGAATAGCAGCAAATATAGCCTATTGTTTCACAGCTGCTTATGAAACTTAGGTTCATTTTGTCGGGTTTTGAAACTCTCCTTGCTGCAACTTATATTTGCTTCTTCCCAAGAATATAACAAGGGTAGATTCTTGATACACAGAGAAATGTCTCGTCTATATTGGCTTTAACAAATATTGGGATGATATGTGGTCATGTATGAGGGGATGCATGCAATTATATACATGCATGCATGATGCATACACGAATCATTATATTCTTAAAAGGTTTTACTCGTGCATGTCATTTTGATGTCTGGTTGATGATGACCAAGTAAAAAATAATTTTTTATGGCAAAGTAGGAGGACTTTCAAGCATATCTACAGACAGAATCCTCCAATAGAAATTTCAGACATTATGCTATTGGTAATTCTTTATGGGAAGTGATTTAAAACTCTTGATGGTACCTATTATCGAGAGCTAGACCGTTGGATTTTCAATCTAATGGTGTCAAGCATTAAGTGGGCCCATCATTTAAAGCATGTGCAGATATGGTCCATTGGATTTCAATCCAATGGTCCAGCTCTCGATAGTACCTAGAGCTTTTAATCACTTCCCATTCTCTATAGTTTTTCAAGCACATTAGAAAGGTGTGTTAGATGACCTGAGAAGTGAGAAATAGTTGGAGAGGGCAACATATAATTGAATGAAACATAAATCTATAATAGAGAGCTGAGATCTTGTAGAGTTTCAGGTCCATCAATAGATACCTTCTGACAATAGCAGACATTGTTAGAGAAAGGAATATGATCCAGTCAATGACCTTGGAACCTTCTCCCAGTTCTAAAGAAATATGAATAAACCTTAAACTTGAAGTTAGCAATAATTATTAACTGGGCATCATCCACCCCCAAAAGCCTTGGGCTCAATAATCCCATGGAAGCTTTAACCCTTTAGAAAGGGAAGCATCAAATAAAGTAGAGAAACAGAAATAAATGTCAATGTGAAGAACATAACACATTACAGAAAGCCTTAACTATACAGGTCATCTTCTTCAGCCCCACCAGCAAAAGCTGCAAAAGGGTCAGATCCAGTGGCACCTATCCCCACTGTCGGAAATCGGAATTCTGTCCCAAACCCCCTTGACTGCTGCAATGTCTGAGCAAAAGCCTGGTACTTGCGGATGTCGGCGTCACTCACACTCCTCCGGGCATACTTCATCGACTCCTCGAAATGGACTGCCTTTATCTCTGCCACTTCGTCCTCAACATCCTCTTCCATAGCCGCAGGATTCTCCTTTCTCCTTCTCTTCCTTTCAATATCCTGCAATTGAAAAACCTATACTTAATTCTCTCTGTCATCTTATATACACTAAAATATAAGGCAAGAGAAGAGCATAGATATACATAAGCATGTATTTGTAGCCCTCGCTCCCTTAAAGGAAAAAGTCAAACACTGTCATGATGTAAAATGGTAGAAGTCATGCATTGCAACAAGTGCAAAAGCTTACTTTCTCAATGGTCTCTCTAATGGCATACTTGCACGCTCGCTGACATATTTCTGTAATATCAGCCCCGCTGAAACCTTGAGTATACTTGGCAAGGATTCTCAGATCTACCGCTTTAGAAACTGGTGATTTTCGCAGGCAGGCCTTGAAAATCTGATAGCGGGAGCTCTCATCCGGCAGAGGGATATAAATCAGCTGATCAAGACGGCCTGGCCGTAAAAGTGCAGGATCGATTATATCAGGCCTGTTGGTGGCCCCAATTATGAACACAGTCTTCTTTGCGGACATTCCATCCATTTCAGTCAGGAGTTGGTTTAGAACCCTATCAGCAGCACCACCAGCATCTCCAACATTTCTTCCTCTCTGCAAGAAATAACAAAACATTATACATGTAAGCTGAGACCACACCATGTAAGCTGAGACCACACCAGTCTGCTTGTGCCAGTAGCAGTATGTATATTCCTCATGTGGGTAGTTTGGGATCCATTCCCATAAATTGCAATGTAGCAGTTGATATTCCTACCGTTTGGCCCCAAAACCTACTAACCAGTAGCGGAGCTAGGATTTTCTTGAAAGGGAGGGGGAGCAGGTGATGTTCTTTTAAAATGTTAATAATGGCTAATGAATTTGTAGGAAATGATTTAAGTGAGTACAAAATATTTTGGGCCTAGGGGGATGTGCCTACCGTTTCGCTCCAGAACCCACTAACCAGTGACAGAGTTGGGATTTTCTTGAAAGGGAGGGGGCAAGTGATGCTTGTCTTAAAATATTAATAATTGTTAATGAATTATGGGAAATGATTAGGTGAGTACAAAATATTTTTGGCCTAGAAGGATGAGGGGTTAAGGGACGCAGCCCTGAATTTATTATTATTATTATTATTTTGATGACCAAGTTCGTGGGTCATTTTGTCTACACATTTGGTGTGAGGGAAAAAGGACCATGTCGGTTTTTGAGGCATTTGGTGTGAGGGAAAGAAGGACCATGTCAGTTTTTGAGGGACGACGTCAGAGAGAAAGAGAGAGAGAGAGACTTCAAACTTGAGTGTTGGCAAATAGAGGTGTTTGGTTCTCCAGCCTTAAACCCCCTTCTCACGGTCTCACCTCTTCCTTTTTTTCCAGTCCAGAATTATTATTTTTTTTCTAAAAGTTCGGGGGAGCAATTGATCCCAGGCACTAAGGGTGGCAATCGGGCCAAATTTGAGCTTCAAAGCCTATATAAATGTGTTAGGCTTCGGATCGGTCTATTCAAAAAATCACTAAACTTCATGCCCATACCCAGCCCATTGCCACTC
Source organism: Tetracentron sinense (assembly GCA_015143295.1). Classification (NCBI taxonomy): domain Eukaryota; kingdom Viridiplantae; phylum Streptophyta; class Magnoliopsida; order Trochodendrales; family Trochodendraceae; genus Tetracentron; species Tetracentron sinense. The sequence continues at coordinate 31,653,988 of CM026562.1, forward strand.
CTACCAGGCACCGCACCTGTAGTGTCAGGGTCTCACCCCTACAATTGTAAGACTTTTTATTTATTTTTTCTCAAAAATTTTGCGGGCAGTAGCCACCTGCAACTAACCAATGAACAGATACTAACACAGCTAACCGAGGTTGTGGCCTAACCGTATTTGCGATGGAGTCTAGCTCGTCAAAGAAGAGGACACAAGGAGCGGATTGGCGAGCCTTGTCAAAAAGTTCTCGTACATTGGCCTCACTCTCTCCAAACCACATCGTTAGCAACTCAGGACCCTTGATGCTGATGAAGCTCGCTTGACATTCGTTCGCAATTGCCTTAGCCAGCAGAGTTTTCCCACATCCAGGAGGCCCATAGAAAAGAACTCCTTTGGAAGGCGACATACCGAACTTCTCAAACTTCTCAGGATGCTCCACTGGATATTGAACAGTCTACATAACCAAAAGTTACAAGAGGGAGGAAAATAGCAACAAGAAATCAGTTAAAAACCAATCCAGCAACTAGTATTAGAGCTGTAAACAGAGCAAATTCAAAGTAGATAGCTGTATATCCGATTTTGCATCCTATTACATATCAAATTATTTGTATTCGATTACCAGACAGTGAAATAGAATATTCGTATTCAAGGGTGGAGCCAGGATTCATGTGTAGGTGGCTAACAACAAGATTCGAGGGCGTAGCCCCCGAAAAAAAAAATTTGAGGAACAAGTTCATTGGTCATCGCATTTGTTTGTGTCCATTTTTAAATAATATATTTTTTCTCAAAAGTTTTGTGGGGCTAGAGCCCATGCCCCGAATCCGCTCCTAGCCCAGGCTACGCCCTATCAGTACTAAAGGTAAAAAAACCAAAATTTCAGGGGGGCTTCAGCCCTCCCTTGCCCCATGTGGCTCCACCCCTCTTCGTATTTGACTCCAATTAAAATATTAGAATTTAATTATTATTCAAATTATATGATTACTTTAATAAAAATGGCCGCTTCACCTAAAAGGGCATGCCTTTCATTTTTATTACCTAAGAAGGCATGCTTGGTAAAAAATTTCAAACCATGCCCTTTCAAGTGATATTTTGTATTTAGGGTGACTAAACGATACTTATCCCATGAAAAATTAAAGACAAATAAATTAAAAAATGTAAAATATATATTAATTTTATTGAAAAAAAAAACATGCTATTTTATTCTTTGTTGATATTAAAAATATCAATTTAACATCTTAAAATTATGTAAAAATATATAAATTAATAAGAGCATTTTAGTCTTATAAACATAAACATACATTAATATAGTCGGTCAGATATTTATCGAATCAGATATATTCATATTTGATTATATAGGGATAGTAAAAATAGATATCTATTTGGATTCGAATAATTATCAGAGTCAATGAATTCCCATACAAATACCCGTATAAGTTGACACCCCTTAACCAGCATTACCTCTTGAAGCTCCCTTTTAACATTCTCAAGGCCGCCGATGTCGTTCCAGCTGACATTGGGCACTTCGACAACCTGCAAATCAAAACTCTTAACTAATTATGATGCGACGAACAAAAGAAAATGTGTATCTCATCAAAGAAGCTCTACTTACTGTTTCACGTAGAGCAGAGGGGTTGCTTGTACCAAGAGCAGTCTTGAAGTGTTCATCTGTAACAGCCATGGAGTTGAGTATCTCAACATCTACGGATTCATCTTCCAAGTCGATAACATCCATCTTTTCTCTTATGCATTGAAGTGCAGCTTCAGTGCACAGAGAAGCAAGATCGGCTCCAACGTAACCAGGAGTATCTTTTGCAATTCTTTCTAAATCAACCTGCACAGTGGAAATCATGAGACTTAATTAGCTTCAGTAGTTGAAGAAAACCAACAAGAGGAAATGGATGATTATAAATGAGAAAGGGTTGTTAGATATTTGTGGTCACACGATGATCATGCCGGTAAGAGCCCGATCATGCCGAGGTGATTATTAAGATACACCGGACTCAGCACAATATTGTAGACACTCACTAGCATGTCATAATTTGATGGTATAATCACTATTAATTGTGCAGACCAGAATCCTTAAACGATAGGATTTTGAAAAATAATTAGGCAAGCCTAAAATATTTTGTGTCTAGGGGGATGAGGGAATGCGGGATTGTAGTCCTCGATTTTATTTTATTTTTCATATTTATCCTATAGGTATTGTTTCTCCTTGTTTACTGGGGCAAATACCTCTTGCCCCATGGTTATGCCCTTTTAATTAACTACTTAATCAAGACTTGAAATTCTCTGCAGTTATAACCGGACCCCTTGCAGCCCCCACCCCTAGGGTTCACCCATCTAAAAATTAACTAAGGATAGGTGGGCGAACCCTAAGGGTAGGTGAATCTTAACCATAGTTAAGAGGTGTCAAAAAGGGCACATGGCGATATCAGTGGCATAATCGGACTCCAAGGAGTCCAGTTATAACCGGAGAGAATTTCAAGTCAATAATCAACATAGAATGAATGATACTTTTTTCAAAAGCTCTCTCATGTCCCATGGCTATGCCTTAATAAACTAAGATTTTTTTTTTAAAAGTTGAAGGGGACAAATGACGCAACTCTAGCTATGTCCCTGCCTTGCTCTATGTTGTTTTCTATGCAAATGCCAGATGAGTATCGACCTACAGGCTACAAAGGTAAGTATTTTATTTACATCTTCAGAGAGCTTCATGTTTTTGGTATGGATGCGAAGAATCTCAAGACGTCCAACTTCATCAGGAACACCAATATCTATCTCCCTATCAAATCTTCCAAACCTTCTTAGAGCTGGGTCGATGCTATTTGGCCGATTCGTTGCCCCAATAACGATAACATGAGCACGCGATTTAAGTCCATCCATAAGCGTCAAGAGCTGCGAAACTATCCGCCTCTCGACCTCTCCATGAGTCTTTTCCCGCTTAGGAGCGATCGAATCGAGCTCATCGATGAAAATGATCGATGGTGCGTTCTTCTCAGCTCCTTCAAACGCTCTCCTAAGATTACTTTCACTTTCTCCGGACAATTTGGACATAATCTCAGGCCCATTGATGCAGAAAAAGAAAGCTCCAGTTTCATTAGCAACAGCTCTAGCTATTAGTGTTTTCCCAGAACCTGGTGGTCCATAGAGGAGAATTCCTTTGGGGGGTTTTACACCAATTGCTTTGAATAGTTGTGGATGTCTTAGTGGTAACTCGACTAATTCTCGAATCTGAGCCATTTGTTTTCGAACACCGCCAACGTCGTCGTAACCAATCTCATCTAGTCTGTCTTCGTCTTCTCTTTTAATCGGGTCTCCGTCGCAGAAGATCACGGTGTCCGGTGCAACAATGCAGTACTCACTGGGATCAGTTTCCATCACCTTGAATTCTACACTTCTCATTCCCCCTCTTACGAGGAATAAATCACCTTTCCTTAGTGGGCGAAATGCCTCCAGGAAATAAGCTGCAAACATTACATTTTGTTGAATGATCAATAAAAAAAAACTTATACTCTCATTTCAAAGAAAAAGCAACAAGCAATTAATCTAAAAGTGTATGACCATGGCAACAAACATCTGTACGATCAAATACAATTTCTCGACAATATCAAATGCAGAAATGCTACCCCTATGCAAACTTTCAAACTCTCACTGTGGTATTATATATGTGTGACCTTTTGAACGGCCGGGTGAAACCATAACTAGCTCCACTTTTTTTTTAAATTGTTTTCTTAAGGGGTAATAATGACAGGTGTTACACCGATAATGGGAGTTTGGAAAAAAATATGTGCCTAGGACTAGCATCCTCATGGTATGATTCACCTCATAAACAACTCTGGAAGAAATATTAATTGGAATTGAAAATTAGTGTTTTCCTATCACCTGCTAGAATTAGCTTGAAAATTTTAATATTACAACTTGTAATATCAAAACTGTAGGGATGGCAATGGGACAGGTTTGGGCTGAGGGCGCCCCCATCCCAAACCCGGGGCAGGGCGGGTCGCTTCAGATTTTTCAAAATAGTTCTTAAACCCATCCCCGCCCCGTCCTGTTAAGCACTAGATGGGGCTGGGCTGGGTGGGTCACCCGATTAGCCCGACCGTTGCCATCCCTAATCAACAGCAATATTGCAAGTCAAAATAAAATTGATTACTCAAAATAGAGAAATAAAATGACGGTAGGAATTTGAATACTATGAGAAGAGATGATGGGGTTAAATGTCATGAGGCTAATGATCGCTGGAATCTTCAAGGTTTTCTCAAAAACCATTATCTCTTATTTCACAAGTACATTACTACGCCGGGAATAGCTAGTGGTAGGTTAATCCCCTCCTTAATGTTATAAGCTGGGCTTTGTGATTTCCCACACTTTGTTGAGCAGATACTAACCCCTAACCCCTAGATCGTACAAAAAAAAATATTAAAGACAATTCAGATTTGCCCTATTCATAGACAAATATATCATGGTTGGATGTACCTTTTCAATTCCGGAGAAGCTCCTCTCCGTCATAGATTGCAACCATTATCAGGAGTATAGGGCCAGAGCCATGAATTTATTGTAGGGAGAGCACATTTGGTTTAAAGGACAAGTCTGCCCCCAAAAAAAAAAATTACAATAAAGTTTGTGAGTCATTTTATCCATGCATTTTGTACATATATTACATGTATTATTTCTCTTTGTTGCAAGAGCAGTTGTACCCTTAGTCTATGGATATATCATATTAAATAATATAATATATTTTTTTTCTAAAAGTTCAGGGAGCAGTTGCCCCCTTATCCAAAGATCGTGCCCTATTAAATTATTAAACAAAATAATTAAAAGATATTTTGTTATAAGAAATCAATGGGACAGTTGTCCCATGACTAATCCTTTAATGTTATAAGCAAACTCTTTGGACTCTGTTTATAACACAAAAGCTTTTTAACTCTAGTTAACAACTTTAAACTTTAGAGTTTTTTTTTCTAATAGAAACCAAGGTTAGGTGGTTAAACCCTAAGGGTTAGTGAATCTTAATCACAATCAAGAGGTATTAAAAAGGACATGTGTTGACTTGTGGGTTGTAACGGACTCCAACTCCAAGGAGTCTGGTTAGAATAATAGAGGATTCTAAATCCTTAGTAAAAAATTTTATAAAAAATTCAAAAGCTAAGGGGCACCCACCTGAGATCGACTCAGCCAATCATGATTGAACTCGAGGACAGTTCAATCACACCCACGGGCTAACACGTGTCCCTTTTTACCCTTATTAACTATGGTTAAGATTTTGACTAAACCTTGGGGTTCAACAATATAACCTTAGTTTTTAGAAAAGATATTTAAAAAATATTAAACTCTAATTAAGGATTTTTAACCCTTAGAGTTAATATTTTTTTAATATACCTTTTAAAAAAAACCAAAGTCGTATTGTTGAAGCCCAAAGGTTAGTTAATCTTAACCACAGTTAATAGGGGTTAAAAGGGACACATGTTGGCCAGTGGATGCGATTGAACTCTCCCCAAGTTCAATTGCAATTGGCTGTGATTGGATCTCCATCCACCTCCATGTCCCATGATATATACATTTAAAAAAAGGCTTTTTTTTCAAATGTTTAGGGGGCACGTGCCCCCAGGCCCCCACCTTGGCTCCGCCCCTGATCAAGAGACACAATGGTTAGATTGATATGAACATGTATAAAAAAAATTATACCTGTTTGAAACGATTGGGTTCTATAATCACCACAAGTTCCTACATCTCCCACTTGGCCATTAAGGCCACATACACTAACGACAATTAGAACACTCCTCTCATCAGGTCCACAGCCATATCATTAATCATATGCAACAGATAAGTATCAAAAGACAGGAGAAAAGGTCCAAAAATGGAACTATAACTACTACTTATAAAAGGGAAGTAATGGGTGCCCCATTGGTAGTGTGTGCATGGCACCATTCGTGAGATTTAGGATTGAGTCCCATGAGGGTGTGAAGGTTGAAATCTCCACCCGTTCTTAACCTTCAACAAATACCAACCTTGCTCTATGGGGTTGCGGCCTAACCATGTGAAAAAACTATAAAAGAGTGGCTTTAGTGCATCATTTAAGATGATGTAAATACCAGAAAATCGATAGGGTGAAGAATGTCTCATTGCCCGCCTAAATCAGATATTCCAACCGTACAGGAAATATTAGGCAGAGAGAAGATTCTTGAAAGGGAAGGAAGAGTAAATGATAATTAAAAGAGGAGAGAAGGATCAAGAATGTCATCTAATAGAATAGAGAAGAACTATGAAATACCATATATGTGTTTACAAAGAGAATCACGAAAAATGTTAAGAGTTTGTATCCTTAATTCATTTACTTCTCATAGTGATCATATCATTTATGGGTTAGTCCTCTATTTATAGGATCCCCAAAGAGGATCTCTCCATTCGATTAGGATCGTATCCGATCATATATATTTCTTGTTTAAAATTTGATTTGATAGAGATCTGACAACTCATCGAATCATATTTCAGAAATTCTGTTATAACAACATGTCTTAAGACCCCATAACCAAAACCGCTTTAAGCATCACATACATATACAAATTTATTTCATAAGTTAAATCAAAGGCTTTATAACATTTTAAACTATTTAGAAGGGTAACAAATACCCGCCTTAGTGACAAACATTTGACATATTTTTTTATGTCCTCCAATCACAAGTTTCAGAACATCCCTAAAGAAAGAGTTAAGTATCTATAAGGCGAGTCATACAACTTTAAGATATACTTATTCAACAAGAAAGAATTATAGGTGCAATGAGATGGCCATGTCCAATATCCATCATACAAAGAAAAAAAAATTAGGGTTGTTGGAAAACAGGCTAGAGACTCACGTTTCAAATATGCATCGAAGATATTCCCAGTAACGCCTTCAATGGTGTCATCCACAGGCAGAATGTGCACACGCTTCCCGTATTTAACATCTGGGCACAGGTGCACGGAAACAACATCCCCAAGCCTGACCCTCAGGTTTGATCTTACGACCTTATTCATCCTGATCTTTGGCTCATCACATGTTTCATCAGCAAGCACAATGCATATTGTATCCTTCCTTTTCTTGCCCTTAGCACCCCCATTGACAAAAACAAAATAAATTAAACTAGGACAACCCTATGATTGTAATTAATTACAAAAATCTCAATCACATTGACAAAAAAAAAAATCAGGTTTTTGGAACCCTAGTAGGAATCCTTGAAACCCATCTCCCTTAGCAATATCATGCACATAACCAAAAAATAATGTTGAAGTCGAATCAGGTCATAAAATCATGAGTTACATGATCTGAACAATTGTCGTACAAAATCATTATAGTGTTGAAAGCACAAGTAATTTGTTTGAATTTTTAAAAAATTATATTATTTTTAATAATTTTTTATTAGACCATATTACCTTTATATTATAAAAGTTATTATCATTGCCAGGTATAGGTTATTTTGTATGCAAATAAACATCTAATTTAGGAAAATATTTTCATCTCTACTTAAGTAGCTTCTGTTGGAAAAATCCATGTAATGGTGAATGAGAAATTGACCCGACATAGAAACCTGATGTCAACCCAATTGACTCGACGAGGCCATGGGGGTCCGAGGGCGAAGCCCCGGTCAAAATTTTTTGACCCGAACTAGGTATGGGTATGGGTCTGGGTTTGGGCTTGGGCGATCGATCGCAGGAGACCTACGATCGATCGCACTTGGACCAGTAATGTGGGAAAGTTTCTGTTCTATTTACCATCGATCGTAGGGGATCTACGATCGATTGCATACAGATAAAAATCTGAAAAAACTTCTCTGTTTGGTTTGCAACCGATCGTGATCGATTGCAATGGACGGTTAAGATCGATCACACCGTTCGGACGATCAATCGCAGGTCACGTCTGTTGGTGTTTTAAACTTCCGTATAACTAATTTCTTTCTGTTTTTCTGTGTCTCTTCCGAACAGTCACCAGACACAAGAAAGTCTATAAGTAGACCTCAATTCCTACATTATAAGAATGTTTTTAAGTTTTTTAATCATTTTTTAAAATCTCTCTCTTCTGCATTGTTGTTGATTCGAGTGCATACATTGGTCGATTCGTTAGGTTCTGCAGATTGAAGTACTGCATCTCCAAAACCGAAATCCATTCTATCTTGGGAGACGATTACTCATCAACCTTGAGCCCTGATAGGGAGTAAATTCATCTTAAGAAAGCCATATTTCACAGGACTTAGATTTGTTGTTTAATTGTTGTTTCAGTTTGCTGTTTATTCACAAATACAGTGAGTTTTTTATCTCTTGTTTCAGTTTCCTTCTTACCTTTATTGATACATCTATATTCATTGATTATCTTCTGTATAATTAGAGCTACAACTTCTTAGGCAAGCGGATAGAGTATAGACTAGGTTATCATCAACTCTAGTTACTCTTATGACATAAACAAGTTCCCATGTATAAAAACCATCTCAACTCAAAGTTCTAGGTTCTTAAGTAAACAAAACGACTACACACCAGGGCTTTGTCCCAGTGATAGTGTATCCTGCTTTGGGGGGAGGTACCGGGTTCCATTCCCGAGAGGGTGGGAGTTTATATATACTCTCCACCCGCCCACTAACTGAACAGATACTAACACCTAACCGGCGTTGCAGCCTAAGAGTATATCTCGAGCCAAAAAAAAAAAAGTAAACAAAACAACTTCTCAAATATTCCATTATATATATAATCAAGGATGTTGATACTATAATCAATCTTGTCCCACTCATCATTTCGGTTGTCCTAATATTTTACATTTTTTTTTAAATCTTTCCTTACAGATAAACTCTTACTCTTATTCTGTATTATCTCCATATTATTCATGAATTAGTCTAGGAATACTCCCAAAGTGTACTCCCAAATATACTCCCAAATCTTATCCGTTTATCTCAATTATAAACGGTTAGGATTAGAGCTAATGTGGCATTAGAAAAGATAAAGTAAGTCAACTCAAATCCTAGTCCTTAGTGGTTGGTTATAAACGGTTAGGATTAGGGAGTAGATTCGGGAGTATATTTGGGAGTACCTATAGACTGACTCATTATTCATTAAATTTTATTGAATGATTCCTGAAAAGTCCAAACGTTTAGGGGTCGTTTGGATATACTTCCGTTTTTCTGTTTCTATTTTCTATTTTTTAAAACTGGAAACGACTTTCTATTTTCAAATTTTTTAAACAGAAAACATGTTTGGCATTTCTAGCTTTTACTTGTTTAAAAAAAGGAAAAACAGAAAAAACACATTTGGTTATGATGAACGAGTAAACAATTCTAATCCATAGTGGTGGTGGTGGTGGTGGTGGGGGTGGTGGTGTATTGGTGGTGTGGTGATGGGTGGTGAGTGGTGGTGATCGTGAGTGGTAGAGGTGGTTCAGTGGTGGTGGTGAGTGGTGAGTGGTGAGTGGTGGTGGAGTAGTGGAGTGGTGGTGGTGTGGTGGTGGGTGGTGGGTGGTGAGTGGTGGAGGTGGAGGTGGTTTGGTGGTGGTAGTGAGTGGTGGTGGTGGTGGAGGGGAGTGGTGGGTGGTGGTGAGTGGTGGTGGTGGTGGTGGTGGTGGTGGTGAGTGGTGAGTGGTGGTGTGGTGGTGGTGGTTGTGGTGGGTGGTGAGTGGTGGAGGTGGTTCGGTGGTGGTGGAGTGGTGGGTGGTGGAAGGGAGTGGTGGGTGGTGGAAGGGAGTGGTGGTGGTAGTGGGTGGTGGTCGTAGTGATGTGGTGGTGAGTGGTGGGCGGTGGAGGGGAGTGGTGGTAGTGGTGAGTGGTGGTGGTGGTGGAGGTAGTGTGGTGGTGATGGTGGTGAGTGGTGGGTGGCGGTGGTGGTTTTGGTGATAGTGGTGTGACATCCAATGCTTTTTGTTTTTGTTTTTTATTTCCAAAAACAGAGGTAGTAGAAAATTTCTGTTACCTTAATTTTAAAAAAATTTGTTGCTAATTTTTAAAAACACAAAAACAGAAACATGTTTACCAAATATGTTTTGTGTAAATATTTTTTAAAAAAATAGAAAATAGAAGGGATGTTAATAGGGACATGTGGCAACCTAAAGGGCATAGCCAGATTCTATTGGAGGGCCTACTATATATATGACAAAAAAATTTGGGGGGGGGGACTATATATATAAAACAAAAAAATTTGGGGGCACCAAGTAGGGCTATATTCAGGTCGGGCCTGGTCAAGCTCGGCTCGGCTTGAAAAGGTTTGTTCTAAGCCCGAAGCCCGGCTCAGCTCGAAATCAAGCTTCAAAGCTCGGCCAGAAGCTCAACCCGAATTCAAAAGCCTGGCTCGAAGCTCGGTTTGGCCCGAATTGATTCAAGCTTGAGCTGGGCTAGGCTTGGCTCGAGCTCAGCTTGAATACATTTTGTTTTAATAATAATATTTTATATTATATATATATATATAATAATGATATATTAATTTATTTTTTTTTAATAATATTCGAACTGAACAGAGCCTCAATCGAGTCGAGCCGAATCAAACAGGAGTTGGCCCCGAGCTCGGCCTAAAATTTTGTTTTTAAAAACAGAAAACAAAAAATGGAAGGGATGTCAATAGGGACATGTGGTGACCTAAAGGGCATAGCCGGACTCCATTGGAAGGCCCACTATATATATGACAAAAAAATTGGGGGGGGGCGGCACTATATATATAAAACAAAAAAAATTGGGGGCACCAAGTAGGGCTATATTCAGGTCGGGCTTGGTCAAGCCCGGCTTGGCTCGGCTCGGCTTGAAAGGTTTGTTCTACGCCCGAAGCCCGGCTCGGCCCGAAATCAAGCTTCAAAGCTCGGCCAGAATTCAAAAGCCTAGCTCAAAGCTTGGCTCGGCCCGAAATGATTCAAGCTCAAGCCGGGCTTGGCTTGGCTCGAGCTCGGCTTGAATACATTTTTTTCTAAAATAATAATATTTTATATTATTTATATATATATATAATAATAATATATTAATATTTTTTTATTTTTTAAATAATATTCGAGCCTCAATCAAGTCGAGCTTAATCAAACAAGGGTTGGCGCTAGCTCAGCTTGATTGAATTTTCAAGTTTTTTTTTAGGCTCGACTTGGCCCGATCGAGCCTAAAATTCAAGCCAATCTCGAGCCAAACTAGGCCGAGCCGAGCCACATAATGGGCGGATCAGGCTTTGTGCAGCCCTAGCGCCAAGTATATTAAAAAAAATTAAAAAATGTTGAGCCCACTATTTATACCAAAACATGAAAGGATTGCTCACAACAAATTCAAACAACATGGAGGGAACTTTATTGATATACCTTGATCAAGATAGTATCGCCACCGAAAAACTGCAATATTTCCATAGTTTCGGGATGCATTGACACCACCGAGTTGTCATCCTTAGAAGCCTCATCAACAACAAGCCGATTCGGTGCCTTCTTACGTTCCAGAATTGCAGTACTAAAATCCCTCTTCGTTCCCTTCCTGCAATTCAAATAAGTCAAAAAAACTGAAAGTGTACTATAAGTTTTGGAAAAAAAACGGAGGGAATGTGAATGGATCATGAAAACAATAGAGAGGAGTCTTACGAATCTGATGATTCAGCTTGTTTACCCATCTTCAAATCGACCAACAGAAAGAAACTAAGATTGGGAGAGAGCAATAGAGATTGAGAGAAATCGATAGAGAATAAAGTAAGGTGAGGGACATAGAGATTATTAGATCGGGTATTTATAGTCTCTTTTGTTTTCCGACCTTGTTTCTTGTTTTTGAATTCTTCTTTTTTTTCCTTTTTTTTTTCATAGAATATTTATTAATGGCAAAAAATATTGAGATTGGGAGATAGTTTTGGTTTTACTTGATTTTTTTTAATTTTTTTTTTCTAGTTTTTTGAGAATCGTTTTACTTGTAGAAGGGTTCTTCTTCTCGTGTGTGGAACGCGCACGCAAATGGTCGTAACATGCAAGGTATAAAAATGAGAACTTTTTTAAATTCAATTTCTAAATTTAAGGGAAATGTTAGCCCAAATGTAGACTTCCAAGCTCTCATGGGACAATTGCTTCGTGTCAATGTATATTCAATTTCTAAAAATTTTGTTATCTTAAATGAAGGGCGCGAAGTGTTGTACCAGCAGGAGCTTGGGAAAAATAAAATAAAATTATGGTTATTAGTAGGCAACACGTGTGATGCACGTGAGAGAGAGGAAGGGAAGAGGAGACCCTAGTGAGGGCATTTCAATTAAGAAAAATAAGGAATATTTTGGATATAAAAACTTGAGGGACATTTTAAATAAACAAATTGTAAGAGGCCTATTACTTATTGAAATATGATATTGGGACATTTTAATAATCAAAAAGCGTTAGAGATCTATTGGGTATAGCAAAAAAAAAGTGAGTGGACGGGGCCTTGGCGAGACGTTCTTCTTTCAGAGCATTTTACCAAAAGAGTGAGGAATCTAATTATGTCATTGAAGTCACCAAGTGTCCCTTTTAACACTATTTAACTATGATTAAGATTCACCCACCATGTGGTTCACTCACTTATCCTTGGCTTTTAGAAAAAAAAAAATTTAACCCTTGGATTTGGTGAATTTTAATCAAGGTTTAAAAGAAATTAATATTTTTTTCTAAAAACCCAAAATAACCGGTTGAACCCTAGGGGCGATGAATCTTAACCACAGTTGGAGTCTCGTTATACCCTTGAGGTTGCCATGTGTCTCTTTTGACACCCCTTAACTGTGTTTAAGATTCATCTACCCCTAGAGTTCACCTACTTATCCTTGGTTTTAGAAAAAATATTAATTTTTTTAAGCCCTAGTTAAAATACACTAATTCCTAAGGTGTAATTTGTTTCCTAAAATCCAATGATAAGGGGGTGAACTGTAAGAGTAAGTGAATCTTAACCACAGTTAAAGAGTGTTAAAAGGAACACATGATGACCTCAGTGATGTAGCCAGACTAGCTCCAAGAAGTCCAGTTATAACTGTATAGAATTTCAAGCCTATTAGATGGGTGAGGGGTAATATGGGAATCAAGCAAAATATTTAATTAAGTGTTTGGCTTATATAGTGATTATGATCAGATAAGGGTAGTTTGGAAATTTTGCAAATTTTCATTTACGTTTTCAATGGCTCATTATGTATAGGGTAGATTTGAAATTTTGCAAATTTTTATCACGTTTTCAAGGGCTCATTATGCTTACAAAATTTGAAACTCAATTCCTTTAGAGCAAAAAGAATTACAAAAATAAGTGATCATTGCCATTGCAATAAGGAAATATTGGAACTTAAAGGCTTTTTTTTTCCTATTGAGAAGTGGGGGAGGGAAACTCACCCCTTAGGGTCCATTCTTTTGGTGAGACTTATAAAGTTTGGCACTTTACATTTGATAATGATAGTTGGTAAGAAATTTGAGTCACTTTATCAAGGTTTTTAACAAAATTATTTTGTACCATCATAATATTTCAAATCTTACCATTTTTTTTGCAAGTTTTGAAATCATTCATTTTGCTCACTTAAAGTCTCACAAGACTTACAACTCAATAGATGGAAGACATCGATACATCTAGTTCTCAAAAGAAAATGCGTATTGTCATTAACAAAATTGTAAAGTGACACTTATAATTTATAAGTCTCAACAAAAGAATGGCCTTATGAAAAAAAATAATAATAATGTAAAGGACATGTGTGATGTGTGGTTGGTTCATTCTCTTTTCCCAATAAAATGGGGTGAGATGTTTATTATTATCATTATTATTATTATTTACAATCTTAACAAGTTAATGGACCTTCATCTTGCCACAGAGAAGAAAAACAAACATCCTAACTTGACTTCAAGGCCATACTTATCAGCGGAGCACACTTTATAATATGAGCTAAAGGCATGCCTTTCTCAATAGGAGTCCTTTCGGGTACCACAGACAAGAAATATTAATGAATTGGTATAAATAGCTTTTCGGTGACGCAATAAGAGGACTCATCACCCTACTAATAATATCTTTTAACTGTAGATAAAAAAATATCAAGCTCTATATAGTAAACCACGCACGCAAAAAAAGTCTTCCTTTTTGTTTAAGATAAATAGTTTACCATTTTTTTTTTTTTATTGGTTAAATGGTACCATCTTGTTCAACATACAAGTACTTTCAACTTCAGTTGAATAGAGGTTTATTGCAAGTTGAAATAACCAATAGAAGATATTTGATAGAAGATATTTAATAGAACACACTTTAAAATAGAATAATTCACATCTACTAATAAACGAGTCGATTTATTGGCACTCCCAAGTATATTTTCAAATATACTCTTAAATCCTAACACTATAATTTAAATAAAAAGAGTGTTTAGCCCAAGTGCAATAACTTCAAATTTTTCCACAGACCTAAGAATAGGTGCAACACGAGAAGATTTTGATATTTTAACAAATTAAAAAAATAAAAAATTAGGAGACGTTTGACATTTGTAACCACTATGTTGCATCTATGAAAGATTGAGACTGTGGTTGACATTTCTATTATTAGAACTTATGTGACTTTAGAAAATGACATTATAAGCCAAGTCAAATAAGTCAAACCAAATTTAAATCTTGACAGTTAATTATTTGAATTAAATGATTAGAATTTGAGAATATATTTGGAAGTACACTAGACTGATTATTAATAGTTTAAAATAATGGTTATTGTACTGCGTTGCAATTGAGTTTGAGTCCAACTTATCCCGAAAGCAAACTACTTATTGGGTGGTTAGGATAAAAAGTATGTGGCTGTAGATATTCTACAAGTAAGAGTGAATTCATAGATTTACCCACTTTTGCTTTTGCTTGGTCACCTTACCTTGGTAGATATTCTTCCTTATCCTCTTCGACTCGAATCTCACATCATCAAGGAATGTTATATTCTCTACTTTTACTTAAGGGCATACTAGAAATTTAACATATATTGAACTAATATATATAGAGAAATAATATGAGATGGGTAATTTTTACTCGATGCTTATGAATTTTGCACGTGTCATGTATTCCATCTGTCGACTGTAAGATAGCCTGTGTGTCGTGTACATGTACCCCCTACCCCCACATGTGCTTTCCTATACATCAAGCACACATTTATTCTATACATCAAGCACACATTTATTCTATAGCCCAATCGCAATAAGTTCATAGGATAATAATTAAGTAGGAAAGTGATTTAAAACTCTCGATAGTAGGTTTCAATATAACCTATGGTATCAAACATTAAGTGGATCCATCATTTCAAGCATGCGTGGACATGGAGCCATTGGATTTTGGTCCGGCTCTCAATAATATAGGTACTATCGAGAGTATTTATCACTTTCCTAATAAGTACAGTTTGATTTTTCTTACATTTATTGTCTCCTCCTTTTTATAATTTGCCCCTATGAAAATATTAAACTATCTCATATTCAATAGAATTATATTCAATACATTAGGGTATGAAAAAGCTGTATGTCACTAAGTTCACTAGTATTGAGTGGATTGGCATTTTTCATACCTATGTGTGTGCAATAAGTAACTAAGAATCTTGCCACCACATTGATAGATTTTCAATGAAACCATAACATCATCAATAGAAAAAGATGTTAGTGTGTAGTCGGTAACATGTTCAATGAACATAAATAACTTGCTAGTGAAAATGGAGTGAGCTGGTGTAGGTTGAATGTTATAAGAGTACTGCAAGGGTAAGGTTGGAAACGAAAGGGGGTGAGGATAGTAGAAAAATAAATTACAATGTACACTATAGAACTCCGGTTTAGAAGATATGGAGCAACCCAAAATATGCCTTTGGCAAGATAGTTTGGAAATTACAAATACAAAGAAGTGTATTTCTTTCACCAAAAAACTTTTTCTTTAATTCCCAAAATAATCTTATCAAGACATATTTTGGGTTGCTCTGATTATTTCTTCAATATAACTCTTTTTCACAATTAATCTCTTAAAATATAGGAATAAGATTCAAGTTGCTAACCACAAACAGTTGGTGTGAGCATGGGATCTTCCTACCCACTTTCACAATTATATGTTTTGACTTGAGTCGCCACCTATTCATTCTTAGGGATAGGTCCCGGGTATTTGTTTGTTTGGATAAGGCAAATGGTCTAATCAGAGTTAGGGTAAGTGGTTCGATTAAGCCCTGAGGAAGGTGTTAGGCACTCCAAGACCCTCGTTTTATAACAGTTACCTACTCCCTAAACTTAAGCCAATTATAATCTCAAAGTTTAATTAGAATGTCCAAAGTTTTTAAGTGAGTGCTAATCCAAGAAAAATAGAAAGCTAGATGGCTAGGGTCGAACCCGAGTTGGGTTGCCTACGTACTCACATGGTGAGATCAGACCGAGCGTAGTTCTGGCACATGAGCCCGTGCCGAGGCTAGGGGGGAGTGTGTGTGTGCATAGGATGGTCAAAGGGTCTAGCCTAGAAGGCTATGGTTTAGTTGACCGGGGAGGTCAAGTGCACAAGTGTTAAGTCTAACCGCGGTTAGAGGGTATTTATCCATGGTTAGATGAGCTAACCAAAGCTAAGGAGGTCCTACAAGTCTCTTTTTGGTCTTTTTGTATTTTTTATATTTTTTGAGATTTTTGGGGATATTTGAATGTTTTTTATATTTTGGTTATATTTGAATGTTTTTTTGGTGTTTTGAGATTTTATCATGTTTTTGGTATTTTGAGATTTTAACATGTTTTTGAATTTTCATATAGGTAAGGTTTTGACAAACTTAACTAAAGTCAAATTTAGTCCAAGAGTTTGACTAAAAGATTATAGTTTAAGACATAAAGAGGGATGTGCCTTATGAATAGTAAATGGTCTATTACCAACACCTATTTTGTTGGATTGATGTTGATAATAGATCAAATACCATTGTCTTTAGTATGAAACATTTTTAAGAATGTCCTCTTTAAGTCCTTACACCATCATTTATCTTAAGTCCTTAAACCATCACCTACCCATTCAACATAGAACATGAAGAAAAAAATAAAGAAATGAAAGAAAATGAAAACTCATCATCTCCCTTTTAAGGTGGTTCATTTACACCATTATTAATGATGTAATGTTGCTCTAAAGAATGTTAGGGAGGGGATGAACTTTCACAAAAAATTCTAGAAAGAGGACTAGAATCTCAAAAGAAAACAAAATGAAAAAGAGAGGTATAGCTTTAGCTTCCACTCTCTATGGGCCTACCCATATCCACACTTGTGGGTACATAAAAAAAAAAGAAAATATGTACATGGAAAGGAAAAGAAAAAAGGAGCATCTCCTTGCCTTTGATATGGGGTCCCTCTACACCATTAGATTGGTGTAGAGAGGCCTAACTATGCTTGAGAAATGAGAAATCAAGAAGAGAGAACCAAATAAAAAAAAAGATAAAAAAGAAGAGAAAATGAAAGAAGGAGTGCCTACTCCTCCAAGAATTCTCCTTCAATGCTTCAAGGGGTAGAGTTTTAGAATCCACAAAGGAAGAGAGTTAGTGAAGAACTCTAAGCTTTTAGTCTTAGAATTCTTTCCAAACTCTAAATCTTAGTTTCTTCTCCCTTCTTCAAACTCAAGAGAAACACAAGTGGGTGGGAACCTTCTAGGGGTCTTGAGGGATGGATCTAAGGAGCTAAGGGATTGGTATTTATAGGAAAACTAAGAGGTTGGGTTGTGTCTTTTACATGGGGGATAAAATGAGCTAGTGGGTAAAGACTTGAGTGTTGTAAGGTGAGTTGATAGATTGAGTGTTGTAAGGAGTGTAAGAGAGTTGATGGTTGAGTATTGTAAGGGGTGTAAGAGAGGTGTAAGAGAGTTGGTGGGTTGAGTGAACTATGAGTTATATGGGTATGGGGTCTAGGATATAGGGTGTAAGAGAGGTGCAAGAGAGTTGGTGGGTTGAGTGAATTATGAGTTATATGGGTATGGGTTGGTGTAAGAGAGTTGGTGGGTTGAGTGAACTATGGGTTACATGGGTATGAGTTGTAGGATATAGGGTAGGTGGATATGGATATATGGATTAGGTCTTATGAATCATGGGTTATTAGTAGATGGGTCATGGGTTATGATTATTGGATTTTGACTATGACATTTGGGCTTGGGCTATGGAAATAGGCTTTGGCTTAGGCAATTGGGTGATTGGATATTTGGGCTTGACTACTTGGGTTGGGTAATGAAATTAGGTAATTGGGTTTAATTGAGTTGTTTAGGTATAAGTTTGGTCAAATGGGCTTGGGCCTTGGGTATACCTAGGGCTTATTAGGGTTAGGCTAGGGCTACCTAGGGTTTGGGTTTAGGACTACCTAGGGTTAAGCTTAGGGTTAACTAGAGTCTTAACTAGGGTTTAGTCCTATGGTTAAGGGTTTACCTAGGGTTTGGAACTAGGGTTGATCTAGGGTTTGGACCATAGCTAAATTAATTAACCACAGTTAAGGGGGTGTAAAAATAGGGTGTTGACAGTTGGGATAAGTCAAATAAGAAGAATAAGATAAATTGGGTAGTTTTAGTGGACTGCATGGAGCTTGGCCAAGCACGGCCTGAGACCTAAGCAACTAGGCTAAGCTCGAGCCAACCATAAGCCACCACAAATTAGACTCGAGCCGCCCAACATGATACGAGGGAGACGATCCAATCCATCAAGTTGAGCCAACCTCTTGAATTGATTTATGTAAACTAAAACATTAATGATTTCTAATTAATGGAATTAACTAAATTAATTTTTGGGATAATTAAGAGAGAAGATCTAAGGGATTTGAATTCACCACTAATCTCATAATTAAACCTTAATACATTTATTCGAGTCTTTCAAGTGTAAACAATAGGAACGAGTGTGACTACAAGTCTCAACTCACTAAATCAAGAATGATACAAGTAATCAAACTCTAGGTATGCCCCATCTATGATTAGTACGAGTGATTCACACTAAACTAGGGTTGTGAGATCACTCATCTTTCTTAAGCATAGAACATCTCATAGTTTAATCTCTTGAATAATAAATTATTGCATAAAATTCACATTAATAATCACAGAAAGATAACATGAATGATTTCAATCTCAACATAATAAAATCTAAGACAATGATAGAATTGTGTTGAAATCAAATATTGAATCTATTAAAATTCCTCTTCCCAAAAAAAATCTATTAAAATTGATTGTTGAACAACATTCTCATTATGCAATCATTATTTACAGAACAATAAAAACCTAAATAAAATACATAGATACAATTACTTGGCTAATGTTTCATCTAAACTCTAGAAAATAGATTAGTTCATCAAGAGGAAAGAGAACACCATTGTCGATGAAGAACACGTCATCAAACCTTCATAGATCTCCAGGGAGGCTCCTTTTTTCAATTTCACCAAAATTTAGAACAACTCAGAATCCTAGGCAAGGCCTTGTGGTTTCTTATTTATAGAGCATCTTAGGGTTTTAGGGACTTCTAATTCGAGTCCAATTCCCAATTCCATGCACTCATACCGAGGTTGAAAACACCGATCTGTGATTGATTGCTGAGTAGCTCTGCTCGATCGCAGCTGCATTGATTTCTGTGAATGGAAACTGTTTTTTTATTATCGATCGCACTGAAATTTACTTTACGGATTCTTTTTCTAGCTTTCTGGGTTCTATTTTGACCTCTAATCGATCGATCTGAGACATGTGATTGATCACAGCTTGAATTCTTGTTTGGTTTGATCTTTCTTTTATTTTTCTCATGGTTGAGATTCTTCTAAGTCTTTGAAGCTCATAAAGCTCAAGCTTTATCTTCTTTTTTTCACATGAACCTGAAATGGACAAAAACAACCAAGTACCATAAAACAGTTTGAAAACGTACTCTAAGAAATTAACAAGTGTAGTTTGAGGTGCATAAATATGTAACAATTAGCACTGATCAATAGTATTTATCTAGGTTAGTAATGTAGGTTAAGAGTTATATTAATACAAATGCGGGCCTCTCAACCGCCACACCGACAGACTTGAACTTGAATCCACCCCAAAGAGTAAATACTTCTTACCACTAAAGTGTTGGATTTACTTCATAAATCACTGCACAAGTTAGACAAATAAACAATTGAATAGCAAATATATAAATATATATATATATATATATATATATAACCGAATCCCGCAAGTTGAGAGGCTTTCGAAAGAGAGTCTTTCTTGAAGATAGTCGAAGCCTCTCGTGTGCAAGGAAAAAGCAACCCAATCTTCGGGGTGTCGGATTCAACTGATCAATCCCTACGAGTTTGCACTACTTGGCAGATTGTAGTGCACCAAACCTCTTTTAGAGTATGCCCTAATAATTAATTTAAAATCTATTAAATTAATAAAATCTCACAATGAATTAATTGAGTCTATAAAAAATCCTTCAATAAAATAATTATTCTATAACATTGAAACATGATTTTTAGTCCAACAAATCATTTTAGGTCCAATTAATTAAACACTTTGTTTAATTAAAACAATCATTTAATTGAAAATCAATTACATCATAAGTTAAATATATTTATTTAACTTAACAAAACCGATTAAATCATTAATCTGTTTTAATCCAGAGTCTAGGCCAACCATATAATTTTCTGCTATAATTTTGGCAGCATAACGATATATGGACCGAAATTGTCCAATTGGTTGAGTCCTTTTGGACCATCTCAATTTGATCAATCAGGTCCGTAGACCAACTGATTAGACTATCTGTTAGAGGGGTTCATTAGGACAACACTAGGTGGTTTGATTTAGTCATCTCATGTCGATCTGTTAAATTGGTTCAATCTGAAGACTAACCAGTTAGAGTGATCTGTTCGAGTGGGTCAATCTTATATACTACCAAAAGCTAACCCTTTCAGGCTTGCCACCATGATTGGGCTACAAGTAGTACTAATTTATGATTAATCATTTCTAGAATCACACATTGTTTTATCCAATTAGATCTAGTCCAATCTGGACAATGAACATGCCTATGGTTCGACCTTCTTTGGTTGAACTGGGTATGGAGGTCTTCTTCCTCCTTGGACGGTCTGTCTTCTTCCTTTGGACAGACTAGTTCTCTAGTTCTGAGCTCTATCTGCAATTCGACAAAGTATTCGGGCTCTCTAATTCGTCAGGCGGGTTTGAGTCTTCTCAACCCCTCCTTATATAGAGTCCCAAGTGGTAAGGGACCTTTTCGTTGGACTTAATAACCACCCTAACTACCCATGATCCAGATTCAATGAATCTATCTACAACCGATGGATTGCATGGAGAACTCAGGTCCGTCAACCCACATAGGCCGGCCGAACCCAACTAGATCTGTGTGGGTCACACCAACACGGCCCGCCACGTGTCTCCTTTGGAGCACACGATCTTGGTCCATCTAACTGATAGCCCCGATTAGATCAAACAAAAGAAGAAGCGATCAATCACACGTGCGAAGTATAAAGTGTGCCTCATAGGGCCCAAAGCCCATTACTTTTGCACGCACACCCCGCTCGCAAGCTCGTTGCGCAAGCACAGCTCGCACATCGAATATATGGTCTAAAGACTATGAAAATGGATGTCTTCTACTCTTTAAAGAGTCTCCTACACCACAAGATTTCACTCTAGTAGTGTTTTAAAACATTTATAAAGAATGAACTTTCTTCTATTTTACTGATGTGGGACTATGTTTTCAAAGAGAAAAACACACAAGGGAAATAAGCTTGTGCATAAATGAAGGTGTCTTTCGACTTGAACTCTCACTTAGTGCAAACAAGTTAAAACTAATATAAGATCACAGTGGACATAACCTTGAAATGCGCACTCAATTACTAATCAAACTTGTCGCACACACATTCTTCCAGAGGTTATTATGCATACAGCTCAATACTTTTACGTCTGTACTGATCCCGACTTACTAAGAGATCTAGAGTTTAGCCCAAACTCATAAAAAGGGATGAACTTTTGACTCTCAGAAAGGTAAGTCTATCTAGAGTGATCCTGTAACACTCTTAGTCATTTAAGGCTTTATAGTTACTCATTAAAGAATTCTCAAAATCCGTGACTTACTTCAACAAGATAATCTTTCAGTTAACAACCTACAGACAAAAACACTATCCACATCATTCTAGGCAATGATCCATCTCAAAAGAGATATAAGCAACTAAATTATTTATTGATAATGCTTAAGCAGTTAATTACATAGGCTTGTTATCCCATTGAACCTGAGAATCTCATCAGGTTGGGTTTCTACCTAGTAAAACATATTACAAGGCTTTCAATCTCATTCCTCTTGATGTCTTTATCACAAGGTCCGTGTCAAGTCCCTTGGATAAAGGATCTGCTAAGTTCTCCTTCGACTTAACATACCAAATGACAATCTTACCGTCAGTTATCAAGTCTCCCACATGATTGTGTTTTAGATGTATTTGTCTAGACTTTTCATTTTAGTTCTCAATATATACCTTCAGCATGGCCCCCTGATTATCACAAAATGTGCTCTATATCAGTACGTCTACCAATACGCTCTTAAGTCATTCAGCCTCCTCTCCTGCTGATGATGAGAGAGCAATAAACTCTTATTTCATAGTAGAATGAGTTATACGTGTCTGCTTCTTTGATTTTCAAGAGATGACTTCTCCTCCTATCGGGAAAATTCAAGCTGACATTGAAGTGCACTTGTCGGGACATGAGTTCCACGTCGCATCTCTATATCCTTTAAGTACAGCTGGAATCTTTCCATTATGTAATCCATATGATGTAGTTCCCTTAAGGTATCTCATGACCCGCGTCAGTGTCTTCCAGTGCATATTACTTGGATTACTGGTGTATCTACTCAACATTCTCACTAGCTGGCTAATGTCTAGCCTTGTGCAGTGCATTGTATACATGAGACTGCCTATTGCTTGGGAATATTGCAACTGAGAAACACTTCTGCCTTGGTTCTTAACCATTTTAAGGCTAGAGTCTACTGAAGTAGGCGCAGGAAAGCTATCGAAGTAATTGAATCTTTTCAGAACTTTCTCAATGTAGTTCGATTGTGAAAGTGTCTTTCCTTGACTGATTCGAGTAATCTTGATTCCCAAGATAACATCAGCTTCGCCTAAATCTTTCATATCAAAATTGGATGATAGGAACATCTTAATGTTGACAACACAATCAATATCCATTCCAAAAATGAGCATATCATTCACATAAATATGATAACTTCAGAGTCTCCAAACTTTCCTACTATTCTTTGTAAGAATGAAACCTTCTGGCTGATCCATATAGATCTTTTCCTCAAGTTCTCTATTCAGAAAAACATTCTTGACATCCATATGATGGATAATAAGGTCCTTGATTGCAGCCAAAGTAATTAGGAGACTAATGGTAGTGTGCCTAGCTATAGGGGCAAAAGTATCGAAGTAATCGAAACCTATTCTCTGTCTGAACCCCTTAGCTACTAGTCTCGCTTTGAATTTATCAACAGTATCATCTGGTTTAAGCTTCTTCTTAAAGATCCATTTACAACTTATTGGTTTGCTGCCTAGGGGTAGATCTGCAAGAGTCCAAGTGTTGCTAGAGAGGATAGAGTACATTTTGTCGTTAACCGCTTCCTTCCAAAACACGGCGTCATTAGATGACATCGCTTCAGCATAGTTGACTGGATCTTTTTCGATCAAGTAGACAAATTCTGGACTGAAGTCCTTGGGAATTCTACTTCTTGAACTCCTTCTTGGCTCAATATCTTTAGGAATTTCTAGTTCCTTCCGCTTTTTGCTTGATTCAAGCTGAGCCCCCACTAAATCTAAACTTCTCCTCATCTGGAAGACATTCTCAAAGAAATCTGCATTAATTGAATACGGTGATGATGTCTTCAGATTGAGGAACCTATAAGCTTTACTTGACAATGAATATCCAATAAGGACACAATTAGTACCTCGAGGTCCGACCTTTGGATTATTCAAATTTGGGAGTCTTACTTGTGCTAAGCAATCACAAACTCTGAGATACTTCAGATTAAGCTTCCTCCCTTTTCATATCTCATATGAAATATCCTGAGACTTTCTTTGAGGAACTCTGTTCAAAATATGGCATGCCGAGAGCAATGCTTCTCCCTATTAAGTTGGTTGGGAGACCCGAACTGGTTAACATTGTGTTGATCATTTCTGTTAGAGTTTTATTCTTTCGTTTTGCGATCCGGCCCATTCTGCGATCCGGCTCATACAGTTCAGTCCAAAGAATATTTAAGTGTTTGCATGTCCTACCTTATTGCATGGTTGCATAATCACCCATAAATAAATAATAAAAAGAAAGAATATTATTTTTCCAATCCTAAACTTAAAGATTACATTGTCTTCAATATAAACATAAAATTAAGCATAAAGAGGGATTATAATAATAATACATGTCTGGTGATAAGCAATCCATGAATGAAAGATGATGAGGGGGGGGGGGTTTAGAAAATTTATCAAGCTAATATCATCATAAACTTCATCCAAACCATACCTCGCAGGGTTAGTACAAAAACAAATTATACTCGTATAAAATATAGATGTTAAATTAGTCAATATAAAAATGAAGTACAAAAAGCATCATACAGGAACATCAGTGGATATCATAAAGCTATCTTATTTAAATGAAAAAAATTTCCTAAACTAAATCTAAGAGATTGGATCGCCTCCCAAAAAGCGTTAAGTTTATTGTCTTCAGCCGGACGATTTCAATAATCAATAGTCTACATAGATGGGCTCCACCCTCTCGATATCAGCTCTCCAGTCTGAATTCCCTCAGCATAGGGCTTGAGATGTTGGACCCTAGCCTTGAGCACACGCCATACTCTATGTCTGATTGACACCAATTTGCAATAAATATCTACTCAAGAAAGTAAATACTTACAAAACTCTTCTACTTTCCAGAGCAAGCTTTTGTAGATTTGTAGTTTGAGCAATTTGATACCTGAAAACAAAAGTATTCAAAATTAAATAGATAAATAAAAACAAAGAAAAATATTTTTGGATTTTTTAAATTTGATTAATTTAAACTTAATCTATCAAACTAAACAACTAAACCGTTCCATCAATCCCTGGCAATGGTGCCAAAAATTGGTCGTTTCATAATTTAATATACCTTGTAGTACCAATTCCGTGGAATAGTTACTAGTAAGGGTATCGAACATCTGAGGATTGCGCTGGTTTCGTTGTCTTTTTATCAAGATTAATTCTAAATTAGGGCAGAAGTTGATTTATATCGAATTAAACTAAAATAAGAATTAAACTAATGACTTCTAATAAATTAATCAACTAATGGGTTTTTGTGATCTTTTAGAAAGAAGATCTAGCTAGGGCGTTTGAATCCACCACTATCATCATAGTTGATCTCGCATTGTGTTTACTCAGATTTCTCGACTTGCAAACATTACAGTGAGAGTGACGACAAGTCCCCTCTCAACATATCATAAAAGATACAAGGGATCAAATCCTAGACATATCTTATCTTCGATTAGCAAGAATGATACACATTAAACTAGGGTAGTGAAATCACTCATCTTCCCTTAGCATAAAATATCTTAGTATTTAATCTCTTAAACAATTAAAATCATTGTATAAAACTTCTATTAATAATCATAGAAAATTAACACGAGTAAATTCAATCTTAATTTCATAACACCTAAGACAATGATAAAACTCCATTGAAATCGAATATAAACTTTAAAACCAGTTGATAAAACAACCCTCTCATTATGCAATCAATGTTTACAAACTTGAAATCTAAATAAAAATAAAATAAAGACACAGTTACTTGGCTAAGGTTTCATCTAAATCCTAGAACGGAGAATTAGTTCATCGCGAGTGAGAAGAACATCATCTTCATAGACAAACACGAAGAACTAATCCTCAAAGCTTCACAAATCTTTAGAACTTCTTTTCTTTTTAATTTTCCAAAATTCTCCACCGTTTCTTGTGGCCAATGGCTCTCCTGTTTATAGAGAGAGAGATAGAGTCTTGCTAATAAAGGATTTAAGAATCTCAATTGAATCCAAACTCTCCTCTTCTTTTCTCTCTGTGAAATAGGGCTTTAACAGAGTTGGAAAGTGTTTAGAACTCTTAAAAACACTATTCATGAGGTTACTATTCATCATATTTATAATTTTGCCACAAAACTTTGAATAATTCTAAAGAGCTCAATTCTTATCGGATTGACCTGGAATTTGAAAAATAACTACTTTAGATCATCTAGAATCTACCCTAAAAGTTTCATAAATTTTGGATGAAGTAAAATGACCTAAATACCCTTTTATTGATAAAAAGACGGTTTTGGCCAATCGATCTATCAAAGGCAGATTTTTGCGATTTTGCTCTCTTTCTCCTCATTTCTTTTCCTTGACTTTTCATTTGCTTGGTTGAAGTTCAAATGAGCCTTTAAAGTTTGTAAATCCTCAAATTAATTTTCTTTCCCTCGCATAAACCTGAAATCAATAAAAACACCCAAGTAAAGTAACATAATAGAAAAATGGACTTAACATAATTAATAAGTGTAGTTTAAGGTGCATAAATGTGTAACAATTAGCACCGATCAACTACCAAAGGCTAACCCTTTCGGGCTTGCCACCATGATTAGGCTACAAATAGTAGCAATTTGTGATTAACCATTTCTGGAATCACACATTATTTTGTTCAATTGGATCTAGTCCAATCTGAATAACGAACGAGCCTATGGTTTGATCTTCTCTGGTTGGACTGGGTATGAAGGTCTTTCTCCTTGGACGGCTTGTCTTCTTCCTTTGGACGGACTGGTTCTCTGGTTATGAGCTCTGTCTGTATTTCGGTAGAGTTTCTAGGCTCTCTAATTCATCTGGTAGGTTTGAGCCTTCTCAACCCCTCCTTATATAGAGTCTCAAGTGGTAAAGCACATTTTCGTTGATCCTAATAACCACCCTAACTACCCACGATTCAGATTCAATGAATCTAATTGTTCTAACTATAATTGATGGGTTGCATTGAGAACCCAGGTCCGACAATCCACATGGGCCGGCCGAACCCAACTAGATCTGTGTGGGTCACACCCATATGGCCCGCCACATGTCTCCTTGGGAGCACACGATCATGGTCCATCTAATCAACGGCCTCAATTAGATCAAACAAAAGAGAAAGCGACCAATCGCAACTAGTGATGATGTGCTTGTGCAAAGTGTGCCTCATAGCACCTAAAGCCACTTGCAATCCACTCGTTGCGCAGCTCACACGTCGAAGGTATGGTCTAAAGACTATGAAATGGGAGTCTCCTACACTTTAAGGAGTCTCCTACACCACAAGATTACACTCTAGTAAAGTTTTAAAACATTTATAAATAACGAAACTTTCTTCTATTTTTCCGATGTGGGTCTATGATTTCAAAGAGAAAACATACAAGTGAAATAAGCTTGTCTCACAAGGAGACCAAGCTTCAAGTCACCCCAAAAACAAAAATACATTATTCTTGAATTTAAATAGGGATCTTTATAAAATAAACCAAAATAGGTTTTAGGGACTAAAACCTAATATTTAAAACAAAAGAACTAATTTTAAATAATTATAAAATTAGATGCAACATAGAGCAAATGCTAAAATACTTTATTTACGTCAGTGATTAGAGTGGTTTTAGGGTGTGTAGGGCCACTGCCATACAACTCGATGAGAACTGCTACAAATCTATTGGAAGCCCTTCACTTTGGGACTTGATTATAGGACCTCCCTCATTTAAGGCCGCACCTTCACCATCTAATTTAGGGTTGTCTTTATTCTATCAAAGTTGTGGCTATGCTACTTCACAAGTTAAAAAGGACCCTTTGGGAGTTGATCTCACTTGTTGGATTCATGTTTAATTATTCAATTAGTGTTTTATTACCAATTTAGATAAGTAGAAAATTGGTCTCATCCATTGGATTAACCAGACTCATCAACGTGAACTATGTGGATGGGTGGCTTGGTGAGGAAGTAGTAACACTACACTGCACTACAATTCTATAAGCAACATCATCTTCAATCTCTCAAATTTGCTTTTGAATTGTTAAAACCCATATGAAAAGTGCTTTCACTTAGTTCATAGAAACTACATTAAAAAACAGAAATATACAATATAATTGACTATAACACTGTTAGTATAGTGAATGTCACCTATCTAAGATTCCAACATATTTTCTTAATTTCTCAATAGTTCATCCATGTGTAACACTAAAGGCATGAATTCCACACACATGTGCACTTGCAGCTTAAAAAATGGGGTTCCAAAATAAATATGATTGAAAATTTTTCAGTTACATGACAAGAGAGCCCACTAATTAAATAACTAACATTAATAAGTTATACACTTGTGAGTTACAAAAACTGTATTTACATGGCCTATACTAGCACGCCCTACTTAGGGACAGCCCAAAGGCCCTAAACTTGCTTAAGGTAGTGTTCATTTTCGCAAACATTATATCTAAGAAAATAAATTTTCCAAGACATTAAAGTTTGGTGTTAGTTTCTAGTAGAAATTTTGAATAAACTAAAGATTCCAACTTCTTTGCGCTCAGACAACCATAGGAAAAAAAAGTTTATTGCATGTATAATTTGTAACATTACCAAATTATTGATAATTCTGTTTGATTTCTTTCATAAACTATATGTTGTACGTCTATAAGCAAGCAAAACCAATTACCATTTGATCCACCCACTAAAAAATATTCATCTACCCTATCACCGATGAATTGATGAGAATTAAGAAAATTACATCTTTTATATTTAAAAAAATACAAGAAAAATAATTGAATGACTTTATATCAACAAAACAATGAAAACAAGAGTTTAATATGAAAACAAGGGTTTTGTAATTATTTAGAAAGTCAAATCATTTTCATAATATGTCCAACTTAGCAAACAAGGGAATTTACATGAAAACCCCACCAAATGCTCGAAGAGAAATGCTACCTCTAATCGCAACTTTTCAAACTCTCATTATGGTTGCGACATTGTAGAACCCCAGAACTTCCATGCTTATTTATGCGTGCATGGTAAAAGTAATTAGGGTTTAACTAGGTGCCATGTGTGTATTAGGGTTTAAGTTAAAGCAAGGGGAGAGGTATCGTGGTGTTGGAAAAACATTTCAGTGTTTTAGTGTAAACAACAGGAAAAGTGGGCAAAAACAAAGCCAACCGGTCGACCGCTCATATGACCAGTCAACCCCTGCACTAGCGGTCGACCGCTCCCAAGACCTGTTGACCATTGGTTGCACTTATTTTGTATGAGGGATTTTTCCAATGGGGGTGTCAAGTACCGGTCGACCACTCACAAGACCGGTCGATCCCTAGGCCACCGGTCGACTGCTCTCAAGCATCGGTTGACCGCTCCCCGTGTATTTTGTCTTAGGCTACATTCCCAAGATATTTTTGGGGTTTCGCCAATCCCCAAACTCTATAAATAGACCCAAACTCATAGGCACAAGTTCTTGGGAGATTTTTAGAGAAAAGAGAGAGATAAGATAGGGTTTGAAGGGTTCTTTATTAGGGTTTTTGCTAAGATCAAAGTTGGAGCCAGATCTTGCCTCCACAAGCTTTCTAAAGCGCTAGACCACAGGGATTCAGTCTTGAAAAAGTAGATACACTCTACTAATTAGCTTTGTTATGATTCATTAATAGATAGTTGGGTAAGGCGTATGGTTTTTGGATAAAATTAGGAAGTCTTGTACCTATATGAGATTGAAATGAAAGAAATGAAATCGGGATTTCTATGATGCTTGAAGATTTCCTTTCTTACCATATTGCTCTTTAAGGGTATATGAGCACATACACTTCCATGAATGTGTTTTTGGATAATTATGTGAATTGAAAAGAATAGTTTTATCGCAAAACATGATTTTGCTCAAAGTATGTTTTTCGACTCAAAAGTAAGAAGAAAAGCATGTGTTCTTGATGAAAAGTAATAGAATTTTGGTAAACCTTGAGGTGTATACCTATGTGAATATGTGCTATTGAATGATGAGATGTATGTGAGTATAAAGGGTTTATTACAATTATGTCACTCACAAAGGTTATATAAACAATTGTATTGCATGATCTAAGTTTCTCATAAGTACGGGTATCCAAAAGTTCACATGTAAAGATTTATAAGAAAAAGCTCATAAGTGAAGTTCATAAGTAAAGCTCATAAGTAAAGAAGTTAGTATGCCCGTCCAGTCAGCAATGTTGCCTAAGCGATCCAAGGCAAGCCAGCTGCTTTAGTTTTATTTCAATTTATTAGTATAAATAGCCATGAAAAAAAAGGAGCATGGTCAATTGCAAACAATACCCTATTTCATAAGTCACATACATTCTATTTAATCAATTTTGGGGACTAATGCTATTAGGGGAGAGAGAGCACTATACATTTTCTATTTAGATTAGAAATAATAGGTTCAATTAGCAACAAGAGCTACGGGAGCACTAGCGGCAACGACGCCATTAGTGGTTGGAGTAGGTGAACAATATTGGCAATAGGACGGGAGAAGGAAGTGGGTTCTTAGAGACAACATGACGAGAAAAATATTAAAGTCAAGAGCATTCTTGTTTATTTTAGAATGTAAATGTGCAAGTTTTAACAAATGGGTGTAGGCATCAAATATTGGGATGAGCCTAGCTCCAACGAAAAAAAATTGCAACGGTTGAAAGCAACATGTGTTGCTTCACCGATAAGAGTACGAAATTTGTGAGTGGGGCTAGCATTCTGAGGAATGCTAATTACCGGGATCCAATCATGTAAATTTTATGTTAGTGCAACGTTCGTGCACCATATTTGTTCTATCCTACATCCAATTGTATAAAGACCTACAAAACTGGCAGAATAGCACATCCATCGAAAGACAAATATATAGGGATGGTTAAATCTTTGATTCCGATGGTGACTTTTCTTCCTCAATGATAAGGACTTGCAAAACTCACAACTAGATGAGCACGCGTAAGATTACTCCATGGCAAGGCTGCCATAGGATTTAGCAATGACTGGATGAAGGTTTGTCGTCACCTGCCACATAGGCCGTTGGTAAAGGAAAAAGTTGAGTAACTTGCATTTAGGAGGGGCCACTCATGACTAAGCCTTCAAACTTAAGTACCCGTCCCAACTGTATCTCAATAGCAAATAATCCATTTTTTAAAGGTTAAATGACTACATAATACCCTCATTCATCATTTCCATGCTTAGAAAATGTAGGATTGTAAATGGATTGGATTTGGACTGACCCTAACTATATCTGAACCCAATCCAATTAAAAAAATTGACATATCCGAATTCGACTCGAGATCTGTTGGATTCTAAATTATCCAATAATTCGATTAATATTAATATATTTAAAAAGTAATATTTTAATTTAAAAAATTAAATTTTTTTATGGGTAGTAAAGTATTGTAATATGTTTACAAAGTTATATATATAGGAAATGATATTAATGAGCAGTCCCTCTAAAAAGATGACACGTGACAATCTTTTTAAAAATCCGGTCATTGGATTTTGAAGGTGAGTCCATTGGGAGGCACATATCAAAAAATCAATTTGATCTGACGTTTTTAAACCGTCCGATTATACCCTAGTTTATCAACATTAAGGTCTTAGGGTTCACTAAGACCCTACCTAGGTTATAGAAATGATTGATCTTCTTATATTCGATTGGACGATCTATAAATGTTCGATCAAGCTGATTTTTTGCCACATGCCTATTAAGGGACATGTCTTGACATCCAATTGTGAATTTTGAAACAATTTGCCACGTGTCATGTTATTAGGGGCCGCTCATTAAAGGCTTTATGAGCATGACTCATTAAATTGCTACTATATATATATATATATATTTAAATTAAATCATATTTTAATCAAACCAAACTGCTATAAAATTTGATTATAGTCTGAATCAAGATCTAAGATTATAATAGGATTACGATCACGGTGCTACTACCCAACTTAGTCCCACATCGTTAATGATGTGCTCCCTTGGTGCTACATAAGGCTCCACCCTCTCCCCTTGTCAAGCCCTTTTGGGGAGTTGGGTTCGGTTTAGTCTCATGTTGGCCCTTGTGTATGGTTGGCTTGGTGTGTGTGGGTGTGTTATACTGTTTATCAAAAGAAAATTAAGTGGGTTATACTCTCAATGCCTTGGATAGTTGGTGCTACTACCCAACTTAGTCCCACATTGGTTAATGATGTGCGCCTATGGTGTCAGGGGCGGAGTTAAAAATTTTCCTTGGGGGGCCGAACTACATATATCAAGAAAATTAATGAGATTGGGGTATGAGGCCTTGGGGGTTTAGTCTTCGATATATATATATTTTTGAGTAATGAGTCAATTGTGGTCAAAAAATTCATTAATGTTGTAATAAAAAAGGGGTTCAGTAACAAGAACAAGTGAAAACATTGGCCAGTCTTCATTTAACCTTGGTTTTGAGAATGCAAATAATAATAATTTAAATTGGTTAAACTTAATCACAGTTAAAGAGGATGAAAGGGGAAGACATTTGATTATGTAGTCAAATGCGGGGGTGCGCTAATCACTACTCTAAAATTACTATATTTTTATATTATAGAGATTGTTTTTTCACATGCATGTTCCGTGTTTAGTGGAATGTGCGCGCCTCCCCTGCATGACACATATCCATTTTAATATCCATTAATTGTGGTTAAGATTCACTCACCCCTAGGGTTTATTCATCTACCCTTAAGTTTTATTAAAAAAATTAACTCCTAAGATAATAAATCTTAACTAGGGTTAAAAAGGACACATAAAAAAATCAATCATTTTATATTATACATATAAAAAAATGCACAATATTTTTTGAGGGTCGCTAAATACAAAATATATATATTATGAATTTTTTAATTTATAAGTACAATATATTAAAATTTCAATTTTTTTTTTAAATTTATAAGTACAATATATTAAAATTTCAAAAAAATTTGGGGGCCATTGCTCTGGTTCGCCATTTATGATATGAAATTACCATTATACCCTGTTTAATTTTAAAATAGGGGTTTTTGCATATCAGCTATTGTGTTCTACCAACTTTGCAAATACATTGTTATAAGTAACAGTTTTGCAAATTAACTCATGGTTTTGCAACTGTTAGACAAACAGCCTCAATCCCTTCCTTGGCTACCGTTTGTTATTGTTAGAATAATGACTATTATGCCCTTATGATATTTCACAATTTCACAAATCCTTTAACTATCCTAAAACTATGATTAATAAGTTTTAACCCTGCTTATTAAGATTCACACCCTTAGGGATAAATGATCTAACCCTGGTTAAAAAAAATAGTGTCTCTTTTTAGCTCCCTTTAATTGTGGTTAGGGTTCACTAATCATTATGGAAGGGGACACGTTATTTTTAAAAAAATACAAAGTACCAATGTTAGATGCTTTAACCCTAAGGGTTGGTTGATCTTAACCACTGTTAAAGGGAGTTAAAGGGGACAACTTAATTTTTTATTTTTTTAAAACCAAAGTTAGATGCTTTAACCCTTAGTGTTAGTGAAACTTAAACATGATTAAAAGGAGTTAAAAGACACGTTAATTTTATTATTATTTTTTTCTAAAAATCACAAATAGATGTTTTAACCCTAAGGATGAGTGAATCTAACCACAATTAAAGGAAGTTACAAAGGGACACATTGATTCTTTCTAATTTTTTTTTTCTAAAAATCATGTTTAGATGCTTTAACTGTAAGAGTTAATGAATCTTAACCATAGTTAAAGGGAGTTCAAAGTAGATACGTTAATTTTTTTTTGTGTAGTGATAGGCGGACCCATGAATTCCAATTGATGAGCTAAGGCACCACCTCATTGGTGGATGCCCCTCCTCTTAAATGTTCACCAACTGTGGTGAGCATTTAAGAGGGGGGGCATCCACCAATGAGGTGGTGCCTTAGCCCATCAATTGGAATTCATGGATATGTTAACTATTTCCCTTTTTTTTAATTTTAAAACTAAGGTTAGATGTTTTAACTCTAAGGGTTAGTGTATCTTAACCTAAGGTAAAGGGAGTTAAAAGGGAACACGTTAATTTTATTTAAAACCAGGGTTAGATGCTTTATCCCTAAGGGTGTGAATCTTAATCAAAATGGTTAAAACTTATTAACCATAATTCAAGGATTGTTAAAGACTTTGTGAGGTTATAAAATATCAAAGGGCATAATAGTCATTTTCAATAATAACAAAGGAAAGTCTCATTGAGGTTGTTAGTCTACCTGTTGCAAAACCGTGAGTTAATTTGCAAAACTTTAACTAATAACAGTGTATTTGCAAGGTTGGTATAATACAACAGCTGATATGCAAAAACCCCTTTAAAATAACATGAACCTATAAACGGTGGATTCTAGGGTTTGGGACTGTATCGACTCTCCCTCCTCGCCGTCCCTCACCTTTCCCACAAACATCCTCTCTCTTCTTGAAATCCTTTGAATACATCAACATTCAACACCACAGTCTCCACATAAACCTCAACATCATGTTCATGGTGTCTGGATAGGGCCTTCTTCGTCGTCAATAGCCCTCTCTTCTCTCTCGGTAAGTTAGCTTCTCTCTGTGAAAAGATTCAAGCATTTCCCCTAGTTCTCAAGGTTTCTTCAAGACCCAGAACTGCGCTTCTTTTCCCTCGCAGGCTGCACTGAAGAAAACCTAGTTTGATCTTATCAGAGTTTACACGATCTCCAATCATGCACGCACCGGTACTTGTTTTGAGTAAGTACTAATCTGTTTATCCCTCACTACATTTTCTCCGATTTCGATTTCTCATCATAAATTTCTTTTATTTGTAGATTATTGTGCCTGTATGAATCGTAATGTTTAAAACTCCATTTTTTCTATGTTTTCTTATCGATTATCAGTGTTTAAAGTAAACAAAACTTTTGATAAACCAGTGAGAGGAAAAAAAAAGATTCCTTGAACTTGTTTGTGGGAGGTAATTTTAGGGATCATGATTTGATCAATTTATTGAACATACACTAGTATGATAAATGTATTATTTGGATCGTTAAGGCTTTGTGGGTGTTTGGGTCCTGTGCGATCTTGTACTGTCATTTAGTGTGGGAGTACGATTGTGGGTGTTGAAGTGGAGACCGGTGAGTCATTTGATGCCCACTTGCCAGTGCAAAGCAGAATGAGTTTTAGGAAGGGATTTTGACAGACACCCTATTTGAGATTTCTCTTAGTGACGAAGGGATTTGGTAGTGGAGAGTGTTGGAACAAGTTGTTGTAGGAATACCAAATGTGTTTCTTTTGGCTGGTGTATCACATTCATTGATGGGTTCTTGTATTTTCTTACTATTTGCTTAATGTTTCAATTTCAAATGTCATGGTTGGTGACAAACAACATATGAAAAAATAAGGACCATGTCGGTAAATATAAAAAATATTAATTACAGAATATTATAAATAAATATAATTCATATATCGAATATTTGTTCTTCACTTTTTGACTTAGTTGTAATTTATTCAAGAATTTGAATACTTTCATGAATTTACCATTTTAATGGGAAAGTTGCGAATTACCTGGGACATTTGGAAAAGATTGGGGAACTTTGTTACTATGGTTTGTGCTCATACCGCTCTATTAAAAGCAAGCTTAAACCAAGCGCAGGCCCTAACTGCTCCCAGACCATTAGGCCTGAACCCAGTCCATTGTTTTTGCAAATTCACCCGAACTCAGCAAGCCTAAACTCAGTTCGGGCTCAACTCAAACTGAGGATTACATACTATGGTCTGGTCATTTTACAAACATTTAGGGAGAGAACCAGCAACATAAAATCATGTACAAATGATAAAATTGAACTCATAACGTAGTAGGCTTGTTTGAACCACAAATCTATCACAAAACGAGAGAGAGAGAGAGAGAGAGAGATCGCTGCAAAAAATTAGGATTTTTAATTTTTGTTATTTTAGATGTTGCTTTAGGGTTTGAAATGTAAATGCATTATGCGTGCATATAGAAGTAGATAAGTTATTGATACAAGTTTAGGTTGGTATGGGCCCTTGGGCTAGGCTAGGATCGGCCCGAACTCAACTACGGGCCAAGAGTAACCCCAAACCCCCTATAACTATGGCCCACCCAACACATACCTTGGACTGAGCGGGGCGGACCTTGGGCCAGCCGTGCTCTACGTGCAGCCCTATGTATAAACCTACACTTTTCCCTTGGTTTGTGTGTTAGCCTGGTAGGAGATATTTTTTCTTTAGACACCCGTCCACGGCACAAATTTTGATTGATATATGTGCCAACAACATGCTCAACTTGTGGATTCGGTGGCTAGTTTTTATTGATTGACTGTGTTTCTATTATAATTTGCTCTCAACTCACTTTTATATATATATACTAGCGAACACCCCTAGCTCTCAAATTATCATTCATATTTAGTATATAATTTTTTTTAACAATTTACCACAAATCCGCAATATTGAAAAGAAAGTTAGAAGTTTTTTTTTTTTCATACCATTAGTCTAAGTGATCTAAATTATTTTAAATACCAAATCTCATATTGATGAGAACACATTCACTATCTCATTTGCATAATCCAATAAAAGGTTCCTAAGCCTGATCTCTTAAATATATTATCAATAACCTCTATTTTTTCCTTGATGTCGGTACAATATCAATAATTATGAAAACCTCTATTTTTTAAAGTTATATTATACATTTTTCAGACAAAAATTATGTATACACTAAATTGGTGGAATGCAAATCTTCAATTTTAAAGAGAGGACTATGCAACTCAAATCAATCTCCCTCTTTATCTCTCTACTATTGATTTGGTGTTTGTCCTTGATGGTGGATTTCATTTTAGTGATTCTTTGCTGCAATGCACTCTCACTGATGCCTTTGCTTTACTTACTATGCTTCCAACATTTACACCACAGTGACAATTTAGTATAAGTTGGTCTCATATTAGGCTTGCTTAAGTCTTGCTCCATCAATAATTTTTGAGAAATTTGGTTGGAAAATAGCCTTGGTTAGTCTCTTTTGAAAAAAATAGAAACAGAGGGATAAAATCACAAAGAAAATGAAAAGAAAAAAGAGGCAATGAAAAAATTGTATCTTTAAAATTACATAAAAGGTATCTTTAAATGGTGGAGATAGATCCTTTTTTCATTACATCCTAGAATTGACCCATATGATAATGGTGGTGTTAGTAGTGCTGGTGTTAATTATTTGACTACATAGAAGAAAGCATTTCTTTCATCTGATTTCATTAAATATATATATTTATATAAATAACATATTAGGTATACTATTATCTATATGGGAATTGGCGACAACTCAGGAGCAATAGAGAGCTGCCTATTTTTTTTTAGGGTATTAGAGGTCAATAGGCATACTTGATGGGTTGAGAGTCTTTCTGAATTGCAATGATGGGAATTATTTAACATTAATTAAGATATATATCTATCTGATGAGTTACAATGATGGGAATTATTTAAGAAACAAATTTGTCTAATGAATTACAATGATGGGTATTATTTAGCATTAAGGAACATATTGATGGTCCGAGAGTCCATCATCCAAATGGGCTCCAACCTCCCCAGGATATTCATGGCCCACTAATTTGATCTTCATCCAATGCTTAGCCCAGTTAGCATGGCTAATCTCAGGGTACTCACTGATTGAACATTCTTGATTGATGAGTTGTCGATTCCTTCAGGGTAATTGTCTACAACACCTTGTAATGATATAGGGATTCCATTCTACCATCTAGAAAAGATGAATTGCTTCCATGGTTAGGATCGTTTGATGGTTACCATATTTTGGCTATCAAAGTTTCAATAAGTAGCTCGTTGATGGCCATCCGAGATCAATGAGGCAACCCACTAATTTCACATGACAGTAATATTGATTTCATTGAATGTAGATATACAGAACAATTAAAACATTTTTACATTAATTTGCATAAAACAATTAAAACATTTTTACATTACATTGCCATCCACAAAACCAAATGCTTAATCTCTAACACACATTTTACTATGCAATACATAGGAAGTTCTAACAGAAATTCACTTGCCCGGGATGAAGTTGGTCAAGTAGGCCCAAGCTTTGTTGTTGACGAGATCAGTGAGGTGTTGGCCACGTTCTCCAAGGGTCTTATGCCAGTCACAATGGCTTATATAAAAAAAACCTGAACAAGGAGAACATAGCCAACCTCCCGTTCTTGATCTCTATCCCATTAAGCTTTGTGAAGGCATGGCTGCTATCTTTCGCATGGTGACCCTTTCGTCGATAATAATGTCTAAGGCCAATGGAGTGAGCTTCACGACCTACCTATCCAATGAAAGTGAGGAGATGGCCATTGTAGAAGCAGCCATGGAGGAGCAAGGAGAGGCTATATATGTTGATTGAAATTGTTGGGTTGAGAATGAGAATGTTTGAGGCGTATATATTGAAAGAATCGGGGGAGCTAGAGAGCCTTGGGTGGGGGTACTTTAAGGGTCATGCACAAACATAAAATCCACATGAAAAAGACCAAAAGATAGGAAGAGAAAGAGTCTTGTGAAAGGTGTGGAGAGAGAGAGTGAGAGAGAGAGCATTGGAAATAGGGGAGGCAAAAGGGCACCTGAATCGGGGAGAGGGGGCTCTCGTTGGGGAGACAACTGGAGTGAAGTGGGGCACTTTCATTGGGGAGACGAAGAGGGAGAGAATAAATGGGGGAGAGAGAAAAGGCATAATTAAGTGAGTGGGGGTCCATAGTAACAAAATTAATGCTAATTAACATTCTCCAAATGCACACGTGGAGTGAAGCTATTGGTTGTAGGTTGTGCCACGTGGCACCAATTTGAATAGAATGGAAAGCAATGGAGTGTGCCACATGGATACCATCTGGTATATAGGAGTAGTAAGATATATATATATGGTTTTGTAGTTTTTTCTCAGTGGGAGTTAAGTCATTTGATTTCAGCTATCTACAACAGATGCCTAAAGAGCTTATGTTGTGGGAGAAATAAATGCTACAGTTTGTGCCATCGAGCAGAAATGGTCTTGAGTCATTTGGATATCTAAATACAAATGCAATTTTATTTTTTCTCCTTCTGTTTATTTGTGGGGAAGCCTTTTTGATTGTACATTTTGTATTCTTTGATGAAATATTAAAGGTTTTTTTTTTAAAAGGAAAACATTAAATTGTCTCATGGATTCCCACATCTTGGATCTTACCAACTACAACCCACATTGTCTGTACTCTAAATCTTGTTGACAGGACAGCGAAGGAAGTGTATTGATCACTTCCCACTGCTAAACATTGTGTACTGCATTTTGCTGGATCTACAGTGATGGAACATAAGTACTTCAGACAAATTTTTGTTCGGGGATCATTAATCATGAGTATATAGTAATATGAAATAAGGCCAAAGCATATACAAAATGAATTCACAAGCGAGTAGACTCAAGCAGAAAACAACTAAACAAAAAGATACCTTACTCATCGAAAAGAGAAGAAAAGAGCACAAAACATGACCCCAAACCAACCCTGCCTATTTAAAGCAGGCCAACCAATCCTCAGCCTCCCAATGGATAGAACACCAATCTAGGAGAAGGTGTCGAATCCTCAAAAACCGACATTTAATATGTTCCCCTATGAATGGCCAAATTGGTCCCTTTCATGGTATTTGTTATTTATGTCTTCATATGAAGATGGAGTTAACTAGATATGGAAAATTCCTGGGATCATGTGCTATTATGGTTATATAATTACGAGGATTATTACTTCAATTATTTATTCATTTGTTATGTGTGATAGTTGATAGTACGAGTCTACGTCTACCATAGTACCATATCTTTTGGTGTCTGTTGAGAATGGATTTTTTTTCTTTTGTTTCTTGTTCCAAGTTCAAATTTCTTGAATGTCTTTTGTGGAGAGCTCAATGTTTTTAGAAGAATTTTATCTGAGTTGAATTAATTGATGTGTGAACTGAAATGATCAGAGGATTCTTTGACACGTGAATCGGGAAGGAAGGTGCAACATGCCAATATCCAAGCATCAAAGGTGAGATTCGAAATGGTTTATTTATCAGTTGTTCAAACTTCAAGGATACCCCTTTTTCATCATGGTAATTCCTTTTTTTTCCCGGCTTTGAGATCATATAATTGTAATCTGTATCTGATGAAAACATGTAGCAGCAAACTTGTGTGTGCTATCTGGTAATTTTTATTCAGCTAGCATGGTTCAAATACTCGAAAACTCAATTCGACTAGAAAGTTAGCCGGGTCGAGTAACTCGGAAAAATCGAAAAAAACTCGACTCAGTCTAACTCGGAATATATATATATACCAATTAGGCAATTATCAATTTCTTAGCATTTTATTCAAGATTAAACTACAAATAACTTGTAAAACCTGGGTTAAAAGAACCCAAAGTAAGTTAGTTTTGCAGCTCAAACTTAAAAATCAAGTTTAACAGAACCCATGGTAGGTTTGGTTTTGCAGCCCCAAAAAAATATGATGTAAAAACAATGTGACGTGTGTGTTTAGGTTTTAAAAAAATAAAAATATCCTTCTGTGACTCGACCTAGTCGCGCGAGTCGAAAACTTGACTTACTTGACCGAGTAACTCGCTGAATAGTTTTTCCTCTGAGTTTTAAGGTGACTCAACTCGAAATTCTATCAAGTCGAGTAACTCGGTCGAGTTACTCGGGTGACTCGCCGAGTTTTTGAACTATAGCTGTTAGTTATTTATAGTGAGGAGAGATTTTTTTTTTTTAAAATTTTCAATTCAGAGGCCAACTGAAGTTTTGTTACTTTTCTACTATTACCATTGTGCCTAGGCTTTGGTGGTTATCCTGCATAGTGCTTCATCTTTGGTCATTGCCTTGCATAGGGTTAAATAGTCAATGGAACCTAATGGAAAAGAGGACAGTTTCTTCAACTGAGATGTTTGTAGCAAATGTACTTCTGGATTTTTTTATGGTCTAAAATAAAGTGCTTGTGATATAGTTTATTATTTGGAGTTTTCTCTATGCTTTTGTACTAAAAAATTGTAATTTTAAGTTATGATTTTAGCCACACTTGTTTGTTAAATTTCGGTGATAATATTTTGACTGGTGGACATGAGGTTCGACTCCATTAATAAGACATAATAAACGCTAGATATTATGGATGAATCGCCAATAGTCTAGAAAATATGTTTTGTAAATTCCGTCTTCTTTCAGAACGACACATGCTACTTTCTTTGGGGTTTTCATACTCGTTAGCAATTGCACTGCAGCATAGCTTTGATTCTATCAACTACCAGCTCTACTGAATCATACTGTCCCAAAAAAGCTTCTTTGTTCCTCTCTTTCCAAGTGCTCTGATTTTCCAAGGAATCCGTTCCTAGGCAGCAAAAGCATTTGCCAGCCAACTAATATGGAAAGAGAAGAACAAGTTCTATTCGGCGCATTGACTTGGATCTGGATGAGCTGCTCATGTGAAAAGACTAAAGAGTGGCATACATTGAACATGTGCCACACCGTGTGCGACTGTTCAGGGTTTTGCTGTAACAAACAGTTTATTTATTTATGATTATTTCTCTGTTATGTTTGGAGTTTACTATTCAATAACCTCCATTTTTTCATGTTAGCTTTGGATCACCGTTTCACACAAAGTGCGTTCCAGTTGGTTGTGGCCCAGTTGCAAGATTTTTTTTCATTATATATTTTCTTTCCCAACCAAACTTTTATTGGCACAAAATCATGATTTCTTACTCTCCATTCAACCTCAAACAGCCCAGTGCTCGGTGTCAAGATGACTAAGCATTGATACTGGGTTGGATCCTCCTTAGCTGCGTTCTATCAAGAGCATGTCCGATAGGAAAACCAGTATGATAGACATTTTGGATTTGCTTTAGCTCCTTGTCTACTGTTGCTTCATATTTAAAATTTGATATCAGCTGCCTTGTAATGTCAGAGCAGTCAGTTACAGTATGTAGAAGCATCAAATTTGGAAATTGAAGTGACAAATGTCCCTGAAATGCCCATGAATGGCTGTGATTGTTAAGATTCTTACACGGAATTTCCATCTTGTACTAGATGATTTAAATTTATTTGTAATTGTAACCTAGAATTTATTTATTTATTTATG
The DNA here is from genome assembly GCA_015143295.1 of Tetracentron sinense. Taxonomy (NCBI): domain Eukaryota; kingdom Viridiplantae; phylum Streptophyta; class Magnoliopsida; order Trochodendrales; family Trochodendraceae; genus Tetracentron; species Tetracentron sinense. The sequence goes on from CM026562.1 coordinate 31,695,925, forward strand.
ATTGTTAACGATAAAAAAAATTATTTATTTATTTTTGATCGGTAATAAAATGAATTAATTGGTTGAGAAGGATGAAGAAATTAATTGGTGATGTATTGTTTCATTTTACTTATCATGTATTTGGCATTACTAGTGTCGTGGGGCTTTGTCTGAATTCTGAGGCAATTGCCTGCTTAGGTGGTACCGTGGTAAGGTGATTTGGTTTCGTTTAATTTAGTCTCCTGCTTTGATTACTCAGTCCGACTCTCGCTTCCTGTCTTTATGATAATTCTGGCATTAATTGTTTTGTTATCCTTACCACCTTTAGGTTTGTGGTTTTGGGCCTTGTAGCTTTGTTTTCTTTATATATCTTTTCAGCCCCTTGTCTTGGGGTTCTCTTTTGTTTCCTTTGTTTGCTAGCTTTAATGGTTTTTAGTAAAGTTTCAGCTACCGATCAAAGATAAATTTTTTTTTAAAAAGCTGCCATTAATTTTATTTTTGCAATAAGAGTTAATAGTATTGATTATAGCTGGGCTTTGCATGCGGCTGTTGGGAGTACCGTAGTGCGTAGAACGAGAAGCATGCGTAGTTCTATCATTTGAATTTTTTTAGGAATCTTGAATAAGCTGAAAAATGTTAGCAAATTTACATAGTGTTTGTCCAACAACCATTACTGAGTTGTATTCTTTTTGGGAAATTTTGTTGGGTATCGGTGGGGTTTTGTGATAGCATTTCGTTCGTGGGTGTTTATGTGGTCACCGTTCATAGGGAGGAGAGCTAGATGGTGCATTGTCTTAAATGTATTTTTGATCTTCATTTTGGTTTAAAGGCTTTATCCAATCTTCTATAACTGCTATGGTTTAATTTGCATGGTCACCACTCACCAGTGTTATCCAACACATCGTTGTGCTTCTCATCATGTGATTCAGGACTTTGGAATGTTAAGCTATATGGTAATAATATGTGGAAATCTTAAACTAAATTATCTCTGCAGGCTGAGCTTGTGATTGTTTGGTTGGTTTTTCTGCTTTTCATCTACAATGCTCATTGTGAATCCCTGTATTAGCTTCTCCAATTTTAATTTGATGATTTTCATTCGCCTATAAAAAAAATGTTCAATTCATTGATTTTGTATATTTGCCGAGTAATCCTGGCAGGTTGTGGCTGACATAATTCGTACTACCTTGGGGCCACGATCCATGTTGAAGATGCTCCTTGATACTGGAGGAGGTATTATTCTTTTATCTTATTAGTTTAGATGTTTTCACCTCCTTTTGGTTAGGATATGCTTACTGATAAAGAGAAAAAGTAAATCAACCAAGGCCAATCTATCAAATAGTCCATGTATTTAACTCATTTCATCACACACACATATATATTGTATTAGGATTCTTTATGAAAATATTATTCAACTGCACATGTATGAACTTTTAGCTTCTTCATATTTAACAGATGCATCATCTTGTTGCCAAATGGTCTATTGAGATAAACACTTGATTTTTGCTTTAAACCCATCACTTTTCTTCTTCTGTCATATTGGCTTCTTTCTTCTGCGCTGAGCAGTTACTCTTGTCAGATTACTGACGTAGTGACTTGTTCTCTTTTGGTTAACAGGAATTGTGGTTACTAATGATGGAAATGCTATTCTGCGTGAGTTAGATCTTGCACACCCAGCAGCTAAGGCATGGCTTATCTATCCTTTGCTATACCAATGATATGACCACACAGCCCTTTATACTTGTTACTCTATAACATATATTGTTTCATATTGTAATTATTTTTGGGTTTGTGCTGCTTTCTTGAATTGAATATAATAATTTTACATTTAGGTATGTCATTGTCATATGTGTAAACATCTATTCCAGTCCGTGTTTTATTCACTTTTCCTCAAAGTAGTCAAAATGTTACCTTAGCAATGCCTAGACCATCACCTTGACCACTAGCGCCTGCCTAATCAAGGCCTGGGCAGAAACTCGTTAAGATGAGGTCGCTCATGATGCCTTGGCCTCATCCCAGGGGCACTAAATCACTAGTAAAGTTTTTTTTTGATAGGTAATCACGCAATGATATAAATAGAAAACACAAAAGTATGACAATCTAGATCAAATCAATGGTTCATTCAGAATATGGACCAAAGACCTAGCAAAGAAAAAAGACCTACAAGGCAGATTATAATAAAAACGCTATATACTCTAACGTCCCTCATATGTAAACTCAGAGTGACAGAAGACACACAAGAAGATCTACTTCCCAATCATTAATGCTTCGTCTAAACCGAGGGGACCAAGCCTGCAAGCTTGCCGCTCCCCTGAATACATGAAGCCACATCTATATTTTTGTTCAAAGATAAGAAGAAGAGATTCCTGAAATCCCTTTTAAGGGAATTCTGCCCATACCAGATATCTTCCCAAAACTTGACCTCAGAACCGTTCCCCACCCTAAACCGAATGTTCTTTGAGAAAGTCGTTAGCACATTGAGAATGGATTTCCACATACCACATATGGACCTTTCACTACTTTAGGCTCCCAAATTGCTGCCCCATATCTGGCCACAATCACATTTCTCCAGAGGTTTTCCCGTTCCTCTCCAATCATCCATAACCATTTGCCCAACAAGGCCTTATTGACCTCCACCAAAGGTTGACCGAAGCCACACTAGTAAAGTTTAATGTTATTTACACGCACACACAAATAAGGTTTCTACATTTGACTCTCTCCTCCTTTAGATTATGTTTTTTTTTTTTCAATTTTGTTATAACATTTTGGTCTTAATGTATGCTTTATTTCTAATGTTTCATCTTTATTTTGAACAATAATGAATAATGTACTATATTATACGTTTAATAAACAAAGTAAGTTTTGGTCGCCTGGCGAACTCCTTTCGCGTAGGCGTTGCCTGGATCCTTTGACTACACTGCTTTTCCTTGTCTGATACTTTCTTTCCTTAAATACATTTTCCCCTTCTTCTAAAATGTCTGTTATGTGGGAGGTGACAGTCCATGATTGAACTAAGCCGCACTCAAGATGAAGAAGTAGGAGACGGAACGACATCTGTGATCGTTCTCGGTAAGCTCTGGCCTTACAATTTGTAAACCACCTGTTTATATGACAAATGTGCATCTAGATTGCTTTGTATTTTGACTCGGGATTGGGAATTTTCTTTCATAAGCTTGTACTATTATGGTAGGGAAGGAATTAATTAACTGATTCCTTTAAATTTATCTCCACAGCTCTGTTTATGAAATAAAGAAGACATGATGTTACATTTGTATGCTAGGGAGTACGACTGTCATTAAGGGCATATATTGTGGGTATAATAACAAAGATCAAGTGCCACAAATTATTAATGTTTTTGAGTGTACTAGTGTTTAAGGGAATGGTTTCCCTCATCCGAGTGAGGGGAGCTTAAACATACTTAACCTTGCATTGATCTCCTTCCCCTTGGTCTAAGCATGTGGACTAAATACAATGTCGGATATTGTAGTTGAGGAATCACCCTCCAATGTTTAAGGTTGAATATTATATCACTTCATTGAGGGAATGACTCTCCTTGTTTTATTGCCAGAGCAAAATGCATTTATTATCTAATCTATCTAGTAGTACAATGTATATTTGTCAATATCCTTCTGTTCTTTACATGGTTTTGGAATGAAAATTTGTTTAGCTGGTGAGATGCTTCATGTCGCGGAAGCTTTCCTTGATAAGAGCTATCATCCGACAGTCATTTGCCGAGGTAACATCAAATGCACTGATGGGTACACATTTTTCTCATATTGTGTATGGGAATTTTGCTAATTGCATACTTAATGTGATTTGCAGCCTATAATAAAGCTCTTGAGGATGCTCTTGCTGCGCTTGACAAGATTGCAATTTCTATAGATGTCAATGATCGTAAGCTTTTGAAAGCTAGTCAATTTATTGTTTGTGTTGTGTGTGCATGCCTAAGTTGGTGCAGGTGTTATGTATTCTTGCCAGTCATGGCTTTCTATTATATTTTTTCCACTTCCTCCAGCGTTCTGAATAATCTTCTTATTGGGAATCTTAGAGATGAATAATTTGTAAAATAATAGTCAATCAGGCCTACTGTTATCTCATAATATTTTCCCATATTAATATTTAAAAACTTAAAAATAATTTTTTTTCACTATATATTATTGAGTTTTTATTTTATGGAAATTTAACTAAATATTGGGAATTCTCCGAAAATATCAAAAGCCTTTCCAATATTTCCCCAGAAGAAAACTTCCATTTTATTTGTAAAAGTCTTGTACAGTTATTTCTGAAGATGTTTTGCATGTTTCTATACGTTGGAATTTACATTTGGTTTTATATTGCAGGTGCCAACATGCTGGGGCTGGTTAATAGTTGTATAGGCACAAAGTTTACTGGTCAATTTGGTGACCTAATTGCTGTGAGTATTGTCTTTCTATCAAGGTCTCTATATGAGTAGGGAGGGAACCCAACTCAAGCTGAAGAGTAATTGAAATATTTATTTCTGTTCAGATAGACAGGAAGAGGGGGGGAGGGGGGGGAGAGAGAGATTTATACATTTTATGGAAATGACATCAGGAAATGGAACAATCGGGAATCTCGAGTAACAGGCCAAGCTGCTAAAGTAGCTAGAGTAGTGATGAATCCCGTCAGTAAAATGGGTCCTATGGAAAGTCCATTGATTCCTATTCTCGAGTGAGAATCAAAAATATTTATCCATTTATAATCCTCCTCCAGGGAGGGAGGGAGATTTTTTTTTCTTGATTTCCATTTCAAATTGTTCTCTGGACTTTTTATCAGTATGAGGTGGTTGTAACACAGTATATAAGGCTCGTGATTCAGGAAATCCAATAGGGATGGAGGAAGAGAGAGAGAGAGAGAGAGAGTTAAGATGCTGTATTGTGTTTGGAATTTGGATGATTTATGATTTGGTCAGACATCAGATTAATATGTAGCTTACTGTCTCTTATGCCTTATTTCACTTTCATGCTATTATTGACTAAGCCTTATGTTATAATATATATATTTTTCGGGCTCTTATTCTGGTCAATTTCAGGATCTAGCGCTTGATGCTACCACAACAGTTGGTGTGGACCTTGGCCAAGGGTTACGGGAAGTGGACATTAAGAAGTACATAAAGGTTGAGAAGGTCCCTGGTGGCCAGTTGGAAGATTCCAGGGTTCTTAAAGGAGTCATGTTTAACAAAGATGTTGTTGCCCCTGGCAAAATGAGAAGAAAGATAGTCAACCCACGTATCATTCTTCTTGATTCCCCCCTTGAATATAAGAAAGGGGAGAACCAAACAAATGCAGAGTTGGTTAAGGAAGAAGACTGGGGTGTCATGCTGAAGATGGAGGAAGAGTACATTGAGGGCCTTTGCATGCAAATACTGAAGTTCAAACCAGACTTGGTAATCACAGAAAAAGGGCTTAGTGATCTGGCATGCCATTATCTGAGCAAGGCTGGAGTTAGTGCGATCAGGAGGTTGAGGAAGACAGACAACAACAGGATCGCCAAGGCATGTGGGGCTGTTGTTGTGAACAGACCAGATGAACTGCAAGAGTCTGATATCGGAACTGGGGCTGGACTTTTTGAGGTCAAGAAGATCGGGGATGAGTTCTTTGCATTCATTGTTGATTGCAAAGACCCAAAAGCTTGTACAGTTCTCTTAAGAGGTGCCAGTAAGGATCTCTTGAATGAAGTGGAAAGAAATTTACAGGTAACTTGTTGATTTACTCAAAGAGCTTGTACAAATAGAGAATTTTGCCATCTGAAGCATCTTATGTAACAGGATGCCATGTCCGTAGCAAGAAACATAATTAAGAATCCAAAACTTGTTCCTGGTGGTGGCGCTACAGAGTTGACTGTGTCGGCTACGTTGAAGCAGAAGAGTTCATCTATCGAAGGCATTGAAAAGGTAACCTTTGTTTCCTCTTGTGCATAAGTTGGTCATCCTTTGGCAAGTTCTGAGACTAAATATTCCTTGAGTATGGCCATTGGGATGTGGTTTCTTGTGATTTTGCTGATTGTTAAATTTTTGTTTGATTGTAATACAGTGGCCTTATGAAGCTGCTGCAGTAGCATTTGAGGCTATACCACGAACTTTGGCACAGAATTGTGGTGTGAATGTGATTCGGACTATGACTGCGCTGCAAGGAAAGGTAAGAGCCTTTGAAACAGAAAGATTTTGAATCATTTAAATCCTAATTCATCTTTTTTTAAAAAATTGGTAGGAAAATGAAATTAACCCAACCTCTTTTATTTGTTTGTCTATGAACCTCTTTGCTATAGCATGCAAATGGTGAAAATGCATGGATTGGCATAGACGGGAACACTGGTGCAATCACTGATATGAAAGAGCGGAAGGTACGTTTTTTATGTTCTTTTCCTTTCATTACTTTCTGGTGGAACTATTTTGTTGAAGTTACATGACACAGTAATACAAGTTGCGATTGTTCACATATATTGTCAGATCTGGGATGCTTACAATGTGAAGGCACAGACCTTTAAGACAGCCATTGAAGCTGCTTGCATGCTTCTTAGGATTGATGATATTGTAAGCGGGATCAAGAAGAAGCAGGCTCCTGGAGCTAGCCAAGGTCCATCAAAGCCTAAAATTGAGGAAGAAGGAGATGCAGACAATGAGCAGATAATCCCTGAGTGAAGATATTAGGATGGCTAAGCTACATCACTTATTGGACTTGCATCAAAGGAGTTTACACAAGTTTTGTTTGGTTCGCCCGTTATTAGGGTTATTGAGCTTTGGTTCAAGGGTGATTCTTCCAAGTTTTGCTTATTGGAGTTTCTTGTTTATTTTCTGTCTATCGTGTTTGGGTCTTTCTAGATGCTGTTGTGAGATCAGTTATACACTACTATCAGTCTAGTAGTTGTTTTAATAGGTTTGCTCACAGTAACAGTACTTGACTATAATGTCTGGTTCTTTTGTGTGTGTATTTTCTTAAAATTATAGAGCTCTAAGTGCCTTGACTAGGGATTTACTGGAATTTTGGAAGAATGGACGTAAGAACAAAAAAATTTCATTCTCATGTATGCCAGCATTGTCTCTGCCATCACTGTGAGCCACGAATGCCATTGGTCACCCCCAGCTACACCATTGTCACTACTGCCACTAACGTAACCATCTCGATCACCACCATTACATATAACATTAAGTTCTTAATGAGCAAGTCATCTGATTTGTTGATTAAAATCTTTCATCTAAAGATGTTTTTGCCTTACTAAAAGAATATTTTTCTGACCATATAAAAAAGGCAATAAACAGGGCCAAAGGTGATGCAGATCTCCTAGATCAGATGTGTTTCTTGGTGTCCTTGTAACCCACACCTTGCACCAGAATCAAACTTGGAAGAGGTTGAATAACAACTTCAAATGCTTGTAGCCTTGTATGCATGACTCATGAGATCCAAATCTGTGAAAAAGGGAGTCAACTATGAAACAAATTATAAGTAGATTTACACTGAAAAGTACATTATTCAACCTCCAATCTGTAAAATGGTAATACCGGGCCATCAAATTATTTCCATAAACATAATCTAGATTACAAATACTTTTACCCAAATGCCAAAGTCCCTACTGTCCCCATCAAACAACCACCCAGCTCAAAATTCCAATTAAAAACAGTAAAAGCATGAAGATTTCAACACCTGCCTCGTTCCTGACTGAGACATGTGGCGAAGATACCATATTGGAGGGCAATTGGCAACACTACTATAAGCTTAATAAATACTTTTTGTAATTCAGTACTTATAATAAGTAGGAGGTATGAAGTTACTTATTTATAACTATTTTTTTTTGGCTCCTAACCAAAATTTACTTATTGCTTAATTATTTTTACCAAACAAATTTATTTATAAATAAGTAATTATTTTGATGAATAGTAAATAAGTACTGAATAGTAGTGTTGCCAAACACCCCTTAAGATTATCTCAACTAACTGGAAATTTGTTTTTATTTATAAAAGGCTTCTTGAGAAGAAGGAAGAACATGGTTAGATATATGAACCAAGTTTGGTTGCTTCTTCCAGGTCCATTGGGCTGGTAACGCAAAATCTACTTTGTTTGATCTGCCTAATAAAGCAAACAAACAACCTTGAATTTGAGGGCTAATTCAAACATTTTTACATTAACGCTATGATTGAGAGTGTCCCAATCACCATTCCACACTACTCATTGCCTCGAGCTTTGTCTTGGCGTCAATCACTTCTATGGAACTGGTTATCCGATGCTAATGTGCATATCTTCATCACACTCTGTACTAGTTTTTATATTTTTTTTATTTTTCGGGTATTGTCATCATTTACCTACGTTAGTAGGGTCAGTCAGTAATTAGCTGGACATTGGAGCTCTTGCAACTCATGCCAGATTAGATCCCTAGACCTCCCTCCACACCCCTACCACTCACGCAAGAAGCGGGGGTGTGACTCTGTACTAGTTTATGGGGGAGAAATTACAGCACACTTTAATCCCCCCCTCCCCCCCTAAAAGCTTTTGAAGACAAAGAGATTGGTTTGAACTCGCCGATTTTGGATGAGTCGTGTGAGGCTTCATTCAATATTTATTGAATATCATGTGTACATCTTTTAGGATTTAGTTTCCTTAACAATTATAGAAACAAATCCAAAGAATAATAGAATTGGGAAGGATGGATACAAATGGAACTGAACAACTGGAACAGAGTAAATGGTAACATAATCTTTCTAAAACACATCATTCCTTAATTCATGTGATCTGGGATCCCATTGATTGCTTTGATTTCTTAATTGATTCTTTGCATGAGGATTAGACACATAGACTTGATGAAACTCGAGTGATGAGAGAACCCAAGGCAACTTTTTCTCGTACAAAATGATAATCAAGCTCAATGTGTTTCGTTCTAGCATGAAACACGAGATTGATCATCATATGAAGAGCGAAGAGATTATCGCAAAATAGGGTTGGTGGTTGAGCAAGATAAAGTCCAATGTCACGTAGAATGAATGAGATCCATGTGAGTTCTACCGTGGTAGACGCAATAACATGATATTCTGCTTCGGCGCTAGATCGTGCTACAGTTGGTTGCTTCTTGGAGCTCCATGAGATGCAATTGCCACCTAGATATGTGCAGTAGCCGGTTGTAGAACGCCGTGTAATTGGGCAACCAGCCCAATCAGCATCAGAAAACCCGTATAAAACGAAGGGATTGTGTGAAAGAAGACGAATCCTATTGTTGATTGTACCACGGAGATAACATAAAATCCGCTTTATGAGATGTCAAGTCTGGTGAAAGTTAAATATTGTAATGCACCAACAAGGTTTTGATAGAGCTGAGGATCATGAAAAATTTCTTCATTGGAGGGAGGGAGGTTGGAGTTTAGTTACCATAGGAGTGGAAATTGGCTTGCAGTCTACCATTTGAGCCCGTTTCAGTAAGTCATGAATATATTTGGATTGATTCAAGAACAATCCTCCTTGAAATTTATGAACTTCCACTCCTGAGAAATAGTGCAGATAACTCAGATCCTTCATTGCAAACTCTTTACTTAGCTGATTGATGAATGAGTGTAAGAAGCACGGACTGTCCTCGGTAAGGATGATATCATCCACATATAAGAGCATATAAGAGCAAAAGAATGATGCCACGCTTGCAAGAGCAAATAAATAAGGAAGAGTCTGCAATACTACAGTAAAATCCCATAGAGAGTAAGAAGGTGCTGAACCTATCAAACCAGGCCAGTGGTGTCTATCGTAACCCATGCAATGCCTTTTTCAAGTGACACACATGGTCGGGTCGATTTGTATCCTCAAACCCAAGTGGCTACTTCATGTAGACCAATTCAGTAAGTTGACCATGCAGGAAAGCATTTTTGATATCAAGCTATCTGATGTCCCAATTATGTGCCAGAGCAATTGTGAGGACTATCATTATAGTAGTGGACTTAATGACCGGGGAGAAGGTCTCTGAAAAATCTATACCGGGGATTTGAGAGAACCCTTTGGCGACTAGGCGGGCCTTGAGTCTTTCTAAAGATCCATCTGATTGGAGCTTGGTCTTAAAAACCTACTTACACCCAACCACATTCATTGTAGGTCTACATGGAACTAGATTCCATGTCTCATTTTGTTCTAGGGTCATGAATTCTTCTTTCATTGCAGATAGCCAGTTGGGATGCTTTAACGTAGATTTCACTGATTTGGGCTCTGTTGATATGTCAATTGCAGCTAGAAAATATTTCAGATTGGGCTTAACGATGCCTTGCTTGGATCGAGTCATCATAGAGTGCCTTGGTGCTTCATTATGGAGAGTGCCCAACTCTGTTGGTGATGCAATTTGAGATGAATTGTCAGGCTGAGTTGATAAGTCAGTAGGTGCAACATCTTCAATAGATGTCGGTGAAGCTTGGGTGGCGACATGTACATTGTTGTCGATGTCATGATTTGTTGTTTGTTCATCATCCACAATGGGTTGATTGATCACATTGTGATCAAGGTCAACTGTAGGAGCAACTCTTACATTACTACATGGTGATGCCATAGATGTATCCCAACATCTTGAGCCACATTCTCATGGTATATGGCTAAATCATTGGTTGCATAAGTTGATGTTGGTGGAGATATATTTTCTTCCATACCTGAAAACCACTCAAGAAAGGTGGTCATCTTAGTATTGGTACTAACAATAGTGAATAACTTTCCAAGATCATGGAAGGAGAATGTAGCTTCATCAAAAACAACATGTCTAGAGACATAGATCCGACCTGTTGGTGGGTACAAGCATCTATACCCTTTGTGTTGTTGACTATAGCCAAGGAAGATGCATGGCAAAGATCTGGGATCAAATTTTGTTTTGGCATAGTCACGAAGGTACGAAAAACATCTACACCCAAACACCCGTAATGAATTATAATCTGGTATCTTTCCAAATAAGCTTTCAAATGGAAACTTCATATGCAAAACTCGTGTAGGTAGTCTATTAATCAGCCATACTATGGTACTAAATGCTTCAACCCAAAAACGTTTGGGCACATTGCTATGAAAAAGCATAGTGAGGGCAAACTCAGTCACATTTCTATGCTTTCTTTCTGCAAGCCCATTTTGCTTAGGAGTGTTTGGGCAAGACATCTGATGTCTAATTCCATTAGTAGCCAAATATGATAGAAATTCTTTGGCACTAAACTCCCCTCCCCCGGTAGATTGGAAAATTTTTATTCTCTTGTCAAATTGAGTTTGTACAGATTTATGAAACTCAATAAAACAGCTTATAAAATCAGACTTATACTTCAAAGGGAAAAACCAAGTAGAGCGAGTGTATTCATCTATGAAAATTACATAGTATCTGAACCATTGAAAATAGACTACAGGGGCTGGTCCCCATAAATCAGAATGTATTTTAGTAAATGGTTCATTACTAAAATCATTAGAATTCAAAAATAGTAGACGACATGCCTTGGCCATTTGACAACTACTACACATATTCTCAACTTTATTAAGAGAACTAGAAATCAATTTCTTCTTCCGTAAGTAGTCAACAATCTGCATCTGGGAATGTCCTAACCTTTGGTGCCAAATAGTGTTGTTTACGACTCTAAACTATGTTGAGAATAATGCCTCCATTTCCTTTGTTTGCAAAGCATAGAGATCGCCACATCTAGTTCCCGTTGCTATCACTGACCTGGTTTCCCTATCCTTTATCACAAATCTACTTGATGAGAACTCAAAAAGGTAGGGTTGTTCTGATGTTATTTTACTAACAGAGATCAAATTTTTTCTTATCCCAAGAGCAACCAAAACATTGTATAAGGTGAGTTTATTAGTTCCTACATTAAGAGATGTTGTCCCAACATGTGTAATATCAAGAGAATCTCAATTTCCAACCATAATTTTTTCATGACCATGATAAGGAATAAGAGATTGAAGCTTACCAACATCAGATGTCATATGTGCAGAGGCACCAATATCAGGAAACCAAGTGTTGTCTTGATTATCTGAGATGGTCAGTGCGGCAAGGGCTTGGGAAGCGTCCTCTGGCTGGTAGGTTTGGTTGAACCTGTGCCAACAATGCATTGCCGTATGGTTGGGCTTACCACAAATCTAACATGTTTCTCCTTTCTCTCGTGGTTGTTGCTGATTTTGTTGTTCGAGTTTATTGGACACCGTAGCTTGCTGATTTCCTTGAGAAGTACCACGAGTAGCTTGGTGGCTGACTTGAGTAAAGCCACGCCCTTTACAAGAAAATTTTCCTTGTGGTTGTCTTCCCCTTCTATTGAAGTTCTTGTTCCATTATTTCCTTTGGTTAACAAAAGCAACATTATGATCGGTCATCCCATATTCTTCAGAGGTATGCTTACTTTTTATGGTTTCATGACTATGAAGGAGAGGGACAAACTCTTTGTATGATGGTGTTGCTGGCTTTAACATGGTAGTGACAAAGATTCATACCCAGGTCCAAGGCCATGGAGAAGTGTAAACACCTTTTTTTGTCATCTACAGGCTTCCCAATGGCAGCTAGATCATCACATATAGCCTTAAATTTATGAGCATATTCAGCGACAGTGTCTGTCCCCTTACGATGAAGTTGATTTCTCTTAAGTAAATAGAATTCCCGTTCATGGGATTCTTGAGCAAAAGAGTCTTCTAAAGCTGTCCATACCTCAGCGCTGGTGTCAAGTCCGACGACCAGCCCAAGTACTTCCTCCAATAGCGTCCCGGTGATCCAACCACGAAGAAGTCGATCCAATCGTCTCCACATTTGGTATTTTGGATTCACAGTTGGGAATTTATCACCAACATCTTCAGTGTTGATAAGGAATTGTTGTGGCATGGGCCATTCACCAATAATGAAATCCAACATATCTTGGCTTTTGATGAGGCTGGTTATTTGCATTTTCCAAAGGAGGAAATTAGATTGTGTCAATTTTATTGATACAAAGTTGCCCAACTCACCAATTTTAGATGAGTCGTGTGAGGCTTCATTCAATATTTATTGAATATCATGTGTACATCTTCTAGGATTTGGTTTCCTTAACAATTATGAAAACAAATCCAAAGAATAATAGAATTGGGAAGGATGGATACAAATGGAAACTGAACAACTGGAACAGAGTAAATGGTAACATAATCTTTTTAAAACACATCCTTCCTTAATTAATGTGATCTGGGATCCCATTGATTGCTGAGTCAGACAAGTGTACTTATGAGACCTAATAGACCCCATAAATTGCTTATTGATAGTCTCAAGAAGCACCTTAGCAATATCAACAGCAGGAATACCATCCCTGATGTCTTTTTGAATAGAAGCCCTAATGATCATCATGGTTATTTGATTGGCCTTCTCCCACTTCGAATGCAAGGACCTATCTGAGTCTGAAGACTTAGCAGTGGGAGCAACCGGCTTTTCCACTAAGAGGATAAAGTCATAATCAAGGGAACTCAAAACTATATTTAGCTGCATCTTCCAAGAACCATAATTTGAACCATTCAAAGGTTCAATTCTAGTCAAAAGTTTATGAACAACAGACCCGTCCATAGCTGAAAATGTCATTGTTTTCTATATTATGGTATATCTCATAAATTATTGCACAAATTATAATAATTTACTTTATACTTATCCTTGTATGACTTTACTTAAACTTTATCATTCTAATACAATCTAGGGGTTAAGTAGGATAGCTAAAGTGGTTTAATTTAAGGTTGCTTACTCTCACTTTACAGGACAGGTGAGCGCATCATTTAATCACACCTTTGGCAAGCGATTTTGATATGCAATTTACCCCCCGAATTGGCAACAATAGTCGCGCACCAAACTAACTTATCACTTTTTGGATTGATCGGGACACTTCCACACATTTGGGCAAGAGGATTATCCTTCTCTTACTGTCACACATAAGTTATTCTGCACCACTTAGTCTACAAGAAGTCCCTAGATACCTTTGGGAAAGACTAGTTATTTAATGCAGTTAAGTGCAAACTTGTAGTCTAAATGAGATCAAAATCTCCAATTCGAAGGACCATAACCTCCTATAGGACTATCACATTTGGACAAGACAATCTAACCTACTTCAGTTATGCCCATCGAATCACTGCCTCACAGATTAAACCTAAATCTCATAGGATGATCTAAACCTTAGTTCCTGATATTAATTTTGCATAAAGTAATAAGTTCTTCCTTTATTTCATGTCAAAATCATAAGAAAATGATGTTCATGCACTAAAACAACTCTTTATAGTGCTCAGAAGTCCAAATGGACCCTCAAAACAGAATCAGAACACCAAAAAACCTTAGGAATGGTCGGTCACTCCCCTAAAAGTGTCATGGGGATGTATCACGCGCAAGGGACATGCCCTGCGAGTGTCACACGCGCCTCACGTGCAGAAAATGTGTATCACGCGCGAGGGCAGCTTCTCACGTGTGGTTTGCACGTCACATGCATGTGGGTTGATGTTGTTCACCCAGTCCGGTCTGGACCCCGGTTCGGTTGGTCTAGCCTGGTTGGACCAGTAGTCCAGCTCGGTCCGATTAGACCAGCCTGGTCTGTTTGAACCGACCCATCAATAATTCGGATCGGGTCGGGTTTGCATCTGGATCCAGGTAATCGGTCACAGACCCCAGTTGGGATCCTGACAAGCGGGTCGGATCAACCACTCAGGTTGACCCTCTTGGTTCATCTTCCCAACCCAAAAACAAATTTTTTAAAATATATATTTTGGAACCCTAAAACTGCATACTAGTTTTCCTTCCATAAAGGGACCTACCAACAACCAATCTGGCCAAGGCCGGTACCAAAATGATGGCCAACCTCTGATGAGCAAAACCCCACCGGAGTTAGCCTCTATCGGTGACGGACGACGGCAGAATCGTCGTCCAACTGAAAACGGTAAAAACCCTTTTTTTTTTCTTTGATGTTCTTAAATCTGAGTCACTTAGATCAATTGATTATTTAAATCCAAAAATTAATCAATTCTGTTTATCTGATTTACCTTAATTACCAATCACTTAGATCAATAAAAATTGATCATCAAATCCGAAAATTAATCCATATTATGAAACTAGAAAAAGTAATCACATGGTACGAGCCTGTACTCTGATACCAATTGTTGGGATTCAAATAATAATAACTTGTTAAACCTAAACAATATTATTTAATCCAAGATCTAGCCCATGCAATTTGATTTCTAGAATTCATAATCAAATAAATATGGAGACTGAAAGAGATAATCACATACCAACTCTAGTGGGGTAAGGATATGGTTTTTGGATGAAATTAGGATGAATAGCCTTGTACCTATATGAAATTGAAATGAATGAAATGAAATTGGGATTTCTATGATGCTTGAAGATTTCCTTGCTTACCATATTGCTCTTTAAGGGTATATGAGCACATATACTTGCATGAATGAGGTTTTGTATAAGTATGTGTATTGAAAAGAATAGTTTTATCGCAAAGCATGATTTTGCTCAAAGTATGATTTTCTACTTAAAAGTAAGAAGAAAAACATGTGTTCTTGATGAAAAGTAATTGAATTTTGGTAAACCTTGAGGTGTATACCTATGTGAATATGTGCTATTGAATGATAAGATGGATGTGAGTATAAAAGGCTTATTACAATTATGTCACTCACAAAGGTTATATGAACATTTGTATTGCATGATCTAAGTTTCTCATAAGTACGGGCATCCAAAAGTTCACATGTAAAGATTCATAAGAAAAGCTCATAAGTGAAGTTCATAAATAAAGCTTATAAGTGAAGTTCATAAGTAAAGCTCATAAGTAAAGAAGCTAATATGCTCGTCCAGTTCATAGTTCGGATATTGGTTAAAGAAAATAAATATGCTAGTATGCCCGTCTAGTTCGGATACTAGTTAAAGAAAGTAAAGATACTAGTATTCCCGTCCAATTCATAGTTCGGATACTAGTTATTAAAGAAAGTAAAGATGCTAGTATTCATGTCCATTTATAGTTCAGATACTAGTTAAAGAAAGTAAAGATGCTAGTACACCCGTCCAGTTCATAGTTCAGATACTAGTTAAAGAGAGTAAGGATGCTAGTATGTTCCGTCCATTTCATAGTTCGGATACTAGTGATGCATGTGTGATAGTTCGGGTACTAGAAATGCATGTGCGATATAAGTATTTGCAAAGAAAAAAGGGGCATGAAATAAACGGTAAGAAGTTTGGTTTTAAAGTAAAACTTGAGAATTATATGATTTTGAAAAGTATGAATTTGAAGTATGATTTTTGAAAATGATTCACATGTTAGTTTTGAAAAGAAGTATGACTTTCGCACTCTAATTAAAGTATTGCTTTTTCCGCTTTGTTCCACCTTGAATTGCTTTGATTTGCTTTTACTTGCAAGTATGCTATCGTTAAAGTATGCTATTGTTAATGGTTATAACATTGTTAGTTAGTGGTTTGTATACGCTGAGTATTCAATGCTCAACCGAAATGTTATCTTCGGCAGGTCCATTCAATAATTGTGCTCTAGAACCATGGGTCGAGGAAGTTTGATATGATGAGTCACGAGCCAAAGTCTCCAAAACTTCTAAGAGGGATTTTGGGTCGCGACAAACATGTTGCGTTACCTTTTAGAACCGGTTGAGGACATTACTCCATCTTCGAAAAACAAATGTTTTCCAACCTATCGAAGGGGTAGTAGCAATGACAAATGTCTCACCAAAGTGAGAGTTTGGAAAATATTCAAAATCTCGACTGGTGCTAGCGCTCCTCAATGCATGAAAATAGGTTTCCACGAGACACCTCGATTAATACACAATACATCCAAACGAGATCGGATAACAGTCAATTGCAATTGAACTCAAGGCAAGTCCAATCGCACCCACAGGTTAACACATGTCCCTTTTAACATGTATTAACCGTAGTTAAGATTCATTAACTCTTGGGGTTCAATAATATAATCTTGATTTTTAGGATAAAAACTTTACAAAATATTAATCCTAAGGGTTATTTTTTCTAATCATAGTTAAATATTTTTTGATTTTTTTAAAACCAAGGTTATATTGTTGAATCCCAATGATTAGGAATTTTAACCATAATTAATAGGGGTTAAAAGGGACACGTGTTAACATGTGGGTGAAATTGAATTTGGGGCCGAGTTCAATCGCAATTGACTATGATCCTATCTCCATATGAAATCTAAGGGAGGCCTCTAGTGGTAGTTTGATTCGTGGAGATAATGGCAGATGGTTGGTTGGTTTTGGACAAAATATTAGATTCCGCTCTATCACCGTGGCGCTATATCACGGATTATAACTTTGTCGGTCAGAAGGATACAAGAGAGTTATTGTTGAGGTTGACTCTAGTGCGGTGGTGAATCTTTTAAAAAAACGACCCGCATGAATCTCTCATTAGCAATTGTAGAGCACGCCTAGGAAAATCTTGGGAGTGCAAGCTTGAGGGATGTAATGGATAAAATTCGTAAAATCAACTTAGCGTTGGAGAACGAGCTCGTTTTTGTTGTTTTGTTCACGAAAGTGACACGTGGACACGAGTTGGGGTCACGTGCTTAAAATAGAGGGATCACACGTTGTCTGATGCACAACGTTCCCGTTGTGCGCATTACGACGTCTTTGTTCT
Source organism: Tetracentron sinense (assembly GCA_015143295.1). NCBI lineage: Eukaryota > Viridiplantae > Streptophyta > Magnoliopsida > Trochodendrales > Trochodendraceae > Tetracentron > Tetracentron sinense. The sequence continues at coordinate 31,713,481 of CM026562.1, forward strand.
CTTGTAGAACAACGTTTCCGTTGTGGCTTGACAACGTGCTCGTTGTCTGAAGCACAACGTAACCGTTGTACTCTTGATAACGTTTTTGTCGTTACATGAACAACGAGTCCGTTGTCTCACCGACAACGATGTCCTGGCTGTGTTTTAAGACATCTACACCGTAACCGAGCTCGAGTCAACAACGAGACCGACTCGTAGGAGGAAGTGATCAGGAGGCGATCCATAATTCTGACAGGCGTGCCGAAAACACTGTTGTGTGCCGAAAGCGCCATTTTGTGCCGAAAGCACTGTCTTGGCATTTAATGCTGGTCACTTCTGCGTACTGTCCGATCCCGTCCGATTGGACTCATAGGAGGCTCTCACGTGTGATGCAACCGGCGGCAGATATGTCTGACATATTTGGCAATGAGTGCAAAACACGTGGTATGGACACCTATGGCCATCCATGGTCATCGATGGCCATACCAACCTTACCCTATAAATACCCCGTGATTTTTAGTGCTTAAGAGTTAGTTGTTCATCATCCGTATTCGAGAGTATACGTGTTCAGTGCTTCCCAGAGCCTTGCATAACTTTCAGTGCCTATTTCAGTGTTTACTGTTCATCATCTTCTACATCTACTGACTTTATCATCGGAGTACAGGTCAGGGTGTCACACCCTCCACTCCAACCTTCTACCGGTAAACCAGAGCGTGTGTGGAGCAGCAGCTGACGCGTGTCCTTTCCGGAGTTTTTCCCCCACAAAAATTGGCGCCGTCTGTGGGAAATAATAAACGAACCCCCCTTTGCTCTTTGTGATCATGGCTGATCAGTCATCGGTGTTCGGGCGTGAGGATCAAACCCCTCAGGTCACTCCTTTTGTACCTTCTGTCGTGCACATCCCTGGGGTCAGTCCTTCGTCTGGGCAACCAGAGAGGACCATGCCTCCTCCTGTTGAGCTCTCTGTTTCTGATCGCATTTTGGCGATGTTGCAAATGCAGCAGTCTGCTCTGGATCAGATCACCAGGCAGCAGCAGTTGATGCAGGCGAGGCTGGAGGCGTTCGAGCATAGCAGGCTCGAGGTGGATGAGGTGTCACAGCAGAGGTTTTCTGTGAGACGTCAGTTTGACTTCTCTTCTTCTCCTTCTGCACCGGAGAACCGTGAAACCAGGTTTGTGCTTCATCCTACTGAAGGGGATGTAAGGCAGCCTCAGGTTCGGGCAGAGTAGAGTATTCCTTCAGATCGTGTGGATTTACGGGAAGGGGCAGGGCGAGAAGACTTGAGAGGGAATACCGGAGGTGCAGACGCCTAGAGGACTTGGGTGACTGCCAAGGAGGTGGAAGCTTTGATCGGTGCTCATGTTAAGAGCATGAAGGGAGAGATTCCTGACCACTTTGCTCAGTCAGCAAAGGACAACATTGAGAACTCTCCTTTCACGGACGCCATCAATCAGTCATATACTTCTTCTAAGTTTATAACTCCGATCTTCCCCATGTACACTGGAAGGACGGATCCAGAGGAGCATTTGTTTGATTTCAAACATGCGATGGCTGTTCGCAATCCAGATGATGACCTGTATTGCAAAGCTTTCCCCAACAGCCTGTCTGGGGCAGCGTCGAAGTGGTTTCGAAACTTGCCTCCTGGTTCCATCAGTAATTTCTCAGAGCTCAGGTCAGCTTTTATTGATCATTTCATTATCAATAAGAAGAAGAAAGCAGGTGCAGATACTCTCTTCTCTTTGAGGATGAAGCCGGCTGAATCCTTGACAGACTTTATTTCGCGTTTCACTGATGAAGTCCACAACATCGATAAAGTCGACGAAGCGAGCTGTATCGCTACTTTCAAGAATACTATCCCTAAGCATTCCGAGCTCTATAAGTCTTTGGCTCTTGACTATCTTGTCAAGATGGACGAGTTGATGGTTCGTGTCACCAAGTACGGAAGGTATGAGGAGGACGTATCCGTTGTGCGGGTGCCGAAGCCCAGGACGAGGGTGGTGGATGTCGTGGAGAGGACACACCGATCTTCGAAGAGGAAGGAGAAGAAGCAGAGGTACGAGTCTTCATCATCTGAGGACTCACCACCCAGGAAGCAGAAGGAGAGAGTAGTCTATGTGACTCAACGGGATCAGCCGGTTCGGCGTCCGTTTGAAGGAAATTTTAATCAACAACAGAGTAGGACGGAGAGACGTCCTAATGACCAACAGCAGGCGAGGCAGCAGTATCAGCCACGCCAGGTGCAGCCTCAAGTACAGCACGAGAGAGGCGTGCAACCTAGTGAGCGGCGATCTTTTGCAGATCGAACACCGCGCATCAATTTCACAGTTAGCCTTGCGACCATCATGAGGTCGATGGAGGATCAGGCGTACTTCGAGTGGCTGGCTAGGGCTGTGCAGGATGTTACATCGGGACCACGGGTGCATGAGTATTGTCATTATCACAAGTGTCGTGGTCATCTCACCAACCGATGTCGTATTCTGAGGGAGTACTTGGAGAGGCTGGTTCAGGAAGGGTACTTGGGAGAGTATCTTGCTTCTAGCGACGGTGGCATGGAGCATGCCAGGGAGCCGGTATCCCAGGCTCGTGGAGGAGAACCTGCCAGTAATCCAAGTACCAGTGGGGGAGCTTCCTTGGGCACGATCAATGTCATTTACCGCGTGCAAGCGCCGGAAGTAGATGTGGATAGGAACTTCAGGGCGAAGGCCAGGAAGCTATCTCACGATGCTGCAGTGTGTCAGGTGCAAGTGCCTAGCAGAAGCGTTGAGCAGGCACTTACTTTCACTGATCGTGATCTGGCAGCAGTGATCCGACCTCACTATGATGCTCTTGTTCTCACCATGAGAATAGGAGATTTCAACATCAAGAGAGTGCTCGTGGATTCCGGGAGTGGAGCAGACATCTTGTATCTTCATGCTTTCACCCAGATGAAGCTGGATCCTTCCGTTCTCATCCCTGCTCAGACTCCACTATTCGGATTTGATGGCAGCTCGATGAAGCCTGTAGGCGACGTTGTCTTACCCGTTGTGGCTGGACCCGTTGTCCTTCAGACCAGGTTCTCCGTTCTGGATGCGCCATCGCCGTACAATGCCATCTTGGGTCGTTGGTGGACCCATGAGATGAAGGCTGTCCCGTCCTCGTACTATCAGGTGTTGAAGTATCCAACGTAGGACGGGCCTCAAGAGATCAAGGGTGATCAGTTGGCGTCGCAGAAGTGCGATATTCCTGCTTCTGTTGTGCCTTTATAGCAGTTACAGGTCGTTCCCGTTGTGGAAGAGAGCTCGGAAACATCGTTGTGCAGACCTTCCGTTGAGCCCACGAAAGTTGTCAATTTGGGAACGGAAGAAGAGCCAAAGGTGTTGCAGGTCGGGACGAGCTTGACAGCGGAGGAAGAGCTCGAGTTGCTGAGTTTCCTTATACAGAACCTTGATGTCTTTGCATGGTCTCACAAAGACATGACTGACATCGATCTGAGTGTTATCTATCATCACCTCAATGTTGATCCTGCTATCCCTCCAGTGAAGCAGAAACCTCGGAGGCTTGCTCCAGCTTATCATGATGCAGTGAACGAGGAGATTGACAAGCTGATTCAGTTCGGGTTCATTCAGGAGGTGCAGTACCCTGATTGGATAGCCAATATTGTAGCTGTGCCTAAGAAGAACGGGAAGGTGAGAGTTTGTATTGACTTCACTGGTGTCAATAAGGCCTGCCCCAAGGACTTTTTTCTCATGCCAAGGATAGACAGGCTCATCAACGCCACTGCTGGCCACGAGATGTTATCCTTCATGGATGGTTATTCAGGCTATAACCAGATCCTCCTGGCGGAAGCAGATCGAGAGAAGACCACCTTCATAACGGAGCGGGGCTTGTTCTGTTATCGAGTGATGCCTTTTGGCTTGAAGAATGCAGGTGCCACCTATCAACGTCTTATGAATCTCATGTTTGGGTCGCTTCTTGGCAAGACGGTTGAGGTTTACATCGATGATATCGTTGTGAAGAGTCGAGTACGAGGTACTCTGGTGACGGACCTTGCTGAGCCTTTCTCTGTTCTGCGATCTTTCAATCTTAAGATCAACCCAGAGAAGTGCACCTTCGGGGTTACCTCAGGAAAATTTTTGGGTTATCTTGTGAGTCAGCGGGGGATTGAGGCTAATCCAGCTCAGATCCGTGCTTTGCTGGACATGCCAGAGCCTAAGTCGAAGAAGGAGATCCAGAAGCTGACAGGCCGGATTGCTGCACTCAATCGGTTCATCTTCAAGTCATCAGATCGTTGCAAACCTCTTTTCGAGTTGCTGAGAAAGGACTCCATCTTTGCGTGGACTCCAGAGTGTTCTCAAGCTTTCCTTGCCTTGAAGGAATATTTAGGCTCAGCTCCTATCCTTTCGGTACCCGAGCCAGGTAAAATCTTATATCTTTATCTATCTGTTTCAGAGCAAGCCCTTGGTTCCGTCCTGGTTAGGAGTTGTGATGGCGTGGAGAAACCTGTCTATTTCATCAGCAAAACCTTTCTCAAGGCGGAGTGCAATTATAGCAAGCTCGAGAAGGTATGTCTAGCTCTTGTCTTTTCTGCGGAAAAACTTCGTCTTTACTTTCATGCTCATTCTATCGTTGTCATCACAACGTATCCCTTGAAAGTCGTGCTGGGACGACCCGAGCTGGCGGGGAGGATGTCGAAGTGGGTTGTGGCTCTGAGTGAGTTCGATATTCAGTATCGGGCTAGGAGTTCAGAAAAGGGGCAAGCAATGGCAGGTTTTCTTTCTGATTTTCCTGTGGAGGAAGAAGCAGAGGAGGTGGTTGTTGATCTTCGGAAACTTCCTATTGAAGTTGACAACGGAGATGCCGTTGTGGATGGAGCCGAGTCATCAGAGTGGAATGGTTGGCTATTGTACGTGGACGGATCTTCTAATTCTAGTGGTTCAGGACTGGGCGTTGTGCTTATAAGTCCGGAGAACATCAAAGTGCAGAAGATGTCGCGTCTTGGGTTCACTGCCTCCAACAACGAAGCTGAGTACGAAGCCTTACTGCTTGGGCTGGAGAGTGCTCGAGAGCTGCAGATCTCCATGTTGAGAGTGTTTTGTGATTCACAGCTCGTGGTGAATCAGGTGAATGGTGTTTATGACTGCAAGGACGATAGGATGAAGCAGTATGCTACTCTCGTTCGTTCGCAGTGTGAAGCATTCACCGTTGTGGAGATCAGGCACACCCGGAGAGATAAGAACAGGCATGCTGACGCTTTGGCGTATCTAGCTTCCATGGTGCAGGCTGACGAGCCTAAGGCTATTCTGATGGAGTTCCAAGAGTATCCTTCAATAACTCTTCAGGCACAGCGAGAAGTATTTTTTGTCAATCCAGTTCCGAGCTGGATGACAGGGCTGGTGGCTTATCTGAAGGATGAAATTCTTCCTATCAGTGTGAAGGAGTCGAGGCGCATTCTGTTCAAGGCATCTCGTTATGCCTTGGTGCAAGGAGAGTTGTTCAGAAAATCTTTTGGTGGGCCTTTGTTGAAGTGTGTTCATCCTGCAGATGTGGAGAGAATACTTGCTGAGTTACATGAAGGTATATGTGGTATTCATTCAGGCGGGAGAACCATTGCCGATCGAGCTCTGGGGCAAGGTTACTTCTGGCCTTACAAGCAGGCTGACGCTCAGAAGTATGTGAAGAAGTGCAGCCAGTGCCAGCGGTTTGCTCGTTTGATTCATGCTCCGGCTCAAGAGCTCAACACTGTATTTCAGCCTTGGCCGTTTGCACGTTGGGGACTTGATATTGTAGGACCTTTCCCTAGGGCTCCAGGGAATCTGATCTTTCTTCTAGTGGCAACTGATTACTTCTCTCGTTGGATTGAAGCTGTTCCCCTTGCACGTATCAGAGAACAAGAGGTGAAGAAGTTCTTGTGGGAACATATCATCTGCAGATTTGGCATACCGCAGTCCATCATTACTGACAACGGAAAGCAGTTTTCAGGACGTTTGATTGCCGACTTTTGCAGCGAGCTGAAGATCAAGCATGTTTTCTCTTCCCCATATTATCCTCAGGGGAATGGATTGGTCGAGGCAGCCAATAAGAATATTCTCAATGCCTTGAAGAGAAGACTGGAAGATTCGAAGGGGAAGTGGACCGCCGAGTTGCACAACGTTTTGTGGGGGTACAGAACAACTCCGAGGAGTCCTACCAATGAAACTCCTTTCTCTCTAGCGTATGGTATGGAAGCTGTCATTCCTACTGAGATCAGTTTGCCTACAGTGCGTTCTTGGCACAACAAGAAGAAGGATGGAGAGAGAGATCAGAACACAGAGCTTATGGCTATTCATCTCGATCTGCTAGAAGAGAAACGAGAAGATGCCAGCATTCAGATGAGGAGGTATCAACAACGATTGAGGAAGGCCTACAACAAGAAAGTACAACGGAGAGTGCTGCAGGTCGGTGATCTCGTTCTCCGAAGAGTGTTCCAGAACACGAGAGAGCTTAACAGTGGCAAGTTGGGACCTAACTGGGAAGGGCCTTATATCGTAGAGCGATTGGGAAGTCCTGGAGTCTGCTACTTGAAAGACTTACAAGGTAACCTCATCTCAAAATCCTGGAACATTATGAATCTGAGGTAATTCTTTCAATAGAATCTATGATATGCTACTACATGCGTCATTGTGCTTACAAGTTTTCAGTGATTTTACATGATCATAGTGCTCATATTTCAACATGTGACTTGCAATATTATGCGCCTGCTCATAGTCTACACTATGCTCTGTCTGGTTCATCAGTGTAATATTGTGAATGTTTTGCAAGTAATTCAAATAAAATTTTGACTGAACAACCTACTCATAACGAACACGAGTGGATTATATAAGGATGTCATCTGAGCAAATCCTGTGGCTTATCCTAATGACATCCTCTGAGCATGTGCTTCGAAACTGAGTTACATTGTGTTCATCATATGAATTTTATTTGTCAGATTGCATTCACAGTGAACTACGCGAATGATGTATCTGGATTAGTGCTTTGCTCGTAGTGCTTTGTTCGTAGTGCTTTGCTCGTAGTGCTTTGTTCGTAGTGCTTGCTCGTAGTGCTTTGTTCGTAGTGCTTGATCGTAGCGCTCTATTCGTAGTGCTTTGCTCGTAGTGCTTGCTCGTTGTGCTTTGCTCGTAGTGTTTGCTCGTAGTGCTTTGCTAGTAGTGCTTGCTCATAGTGCTTTGCTCATAGTGCTTGCTCGTAGTGCTTTGCTCGTAGTGCTCTGCTCGTAGTGCTCTGTTCGTAGTGCTTGCTTGTAGTGCTTTATTCGTAGTGATCTATTCGTAGTGCTTATTCGTAGTGCTTTGATCGTAGTGCTCTACTCGCAGTGTTCTGTTCGTAGTGCTTTGATCGAAATAATTTGTTTAGTGTGTGTAACATTTATGATTTCCACATAGCGAAGTACCTCATTAACATCAGTACAGTGAACTGAGAAAATTTATTCAACTACTCATGTTGTATTTTTTCTATGTGCATACGATGTGCTACGCTACGAGGTGAAGAGAAATGCAAACATAAGAAGGAGTGATCCATTCATACCGAAGGCCCATTTCTGGGTAGTTACAGCAGCAAACTCCCATAAGAGGGAAAGAAAAGAGTTTACATCATTCAAAAAGAGAAACAGAAATATGAAGTGGAGCAGCAGATCAGGCGAGCTCAAGGTCAGCGTCTGTCGTCGTTGCAGCATGAGCAGAAGTAGAGGCTTCAGCAGTTGGGGTTTCCACTGGAGTAGCTTCATCGGCAGCAGCAGGAGCTTCTGGAACAGCTGGCTCAAAGTACGGCTCAGCTGGGAGAGGTGCAGGACCTTCGAGAGAGTGAGGTTGCTCGACGCCTTGGACCTCGGTCTCGATGTCTAGCTCGATCACATCTTTGCTCTGAAGCTCGGAGACCGTGATAGCGTCCTCTTCGTTGTCTTCTTTCAGACGGCCTTGTTGGCGGAGCGATTCGAGTGTCTCTTTCTCGGTCTCTGCCCGATCCTCATCCAAGAGCGTGTCCAGCTGAGACTCATAGTGCTGTTGCAGCCTCAGGGTCACGGTCCTCTCGATGGTCTCTTGAGCTTTCTTGGCCTCCTCGAGCTCCTCCGCCAGCGCTGTCCTGGCTGCCTCAGTTTCCTCCAACTGTCTGCCCAAAGCTTGGGAGACGTACTCCAGTTCGCTGATGCGTAGAACAGCGTTCTCTACCTCCTGTTTGGCCTTCTTCTCGGCCTCCTTTGCTGATCGTGTCTCAGCCTCAGCTTTTTCTTGTGCCTTGGTGGCAGCTTTCAACTTCCCCTCAACGCGAATAGCGTCAGCTTTGGCTTGAGACAGATCAAAGTCTGCCTTGAGTCTCTCTTCGACGAGAGTCTTCTCCAGCGTCTCAGTCCTGCCTTTCCAGTAGTTGATCCCGTCTCGGAGGTGATTGTAGCTATATTGGCTACGATCACAGAGTTCGTGCACGAGGACGTTCATCTGCAAGGAAGTGTCCGGGCGTTAGCACAACGGGGAGTAAAATTTCAGCAGTAGAGTAAGAAAAAGAGGAAGTGAGAAACTTACTGACGCCACAGACTGGCAGGCGGCGTAGGACAGGTCGGTCAGACCGAGTTTGCCGACGTCAGCAATGTCTCGGGGCAACCTCATTGCATGAGTCAGAGCTCGGGCGGTCTTGTCCAAACTTTGCATCGAGTCGTTCACGGTCGGTCTCCCGTACCGAGAGAAGTCGGGTGACCAGTCTAGAGTGCTCGTCGGCAGCATACGAGCTGGAAGACTAGTTGTGCCAGCTTCCGTTGCGGCCAGGGCAACCACAGCGGAACTCGAACTGGCTGGAGCAGTTGCAGCTCGAGAGGGGGCAGACGCCGAGCTGGCTTCGGGCACCGCTGTTGTCACCTCTGCTCCTGGACTTGTTGCAGGAACGGCAGAGGTGGAGGGGGGAGCAGCAATGGCTGCGTTCTCTTTCTCCAGGCGTTTGTCCGCCTTCGCTTTCTTTCTGGCCTCGTACTCGGCCTGGGTCGGCAGTTTTCTCTTCGGGTCAGCAGTCGCTGTACCCTTGGAAGGAGGGTTCCTCTTCTTCAACGGTGGTGGCAGTGGTGGCAGCTGAACTGCAGGGCGAGCAGACCTTGGCTTCCTGCTCAGCGGAGGTGGATCCATGCCAGCCATGTCTTCTTCTTCTTCTACGGCTAACTTGATTGCTGGTGAAGGTGCAGAAGTAGAAGCACCTGGATGCTGTTGTCGTCGTTGTGGTTGTTGTTGTCGTCGTTGAGCAGTTGCAGTAGGAGTGCTGAAGGCGACCCACGTGTCAGGCTCCAGTGGTTTCCACCGGATGTATTCCCCACCTCAAACACGTTTGATGTTGGTAAGGAGACCTTCTTCTTCTTGTGCCAACTTCTTGTATGGGATCTTCTTTGCGTCAACTGCACACCGAAAAGCAGAATGAGTACAACGAGAGTCAGCAGGACGAAAGCATACAACGTACAACGAAAACAGAATCAGAACAGTGGTGCACAACGGACAACGGACGACCGTAGTAGTATACCTGCTTCCGCTCGGAAGACATTGGGGACCGTGGAATTCTCTGCCTTCCAACCGCCAGAGACGACGAAAGGAGTGGCTTTCCACCCTCTTTCTCTATCGAGAATGCCTGAGACGAGCTCTGGATGTCGAGGTTTCTTGTTCCACGAGTAGTAGGAGAACAAACCATCGTCAGAGCCTCGGCATCTGACAGCATGGCAGAAGTGGAATAGATGCCTAGCTTCTATTGGGTAACCGTCCTTGATGAATTTGATCATCATGGACATGTATTTGTGGAAGCTCGGATGCATTTGTCCCGGTGCAAGTTGCAAGGCGGACAGAACGTCGTCCAGGACGGGATGGAGAGGGAAGCGGAGGCCAGCCTCGAGCTGGAAGAGATAGACGACGGTACAAGCAGAACGCTTATCAATGATAGCGTCATCCCGTTTGAAGTGGAGATTGACGTTGGAGGGGAAGGCGAAACGTTCCCTGTAATGGTTCAGATGTGCCAACTGATGCTGGCGCAGGACTGAGGATTGTTCGATGTAGGCACCATGAGGTGCGCTACCTGTGCAACTGGCCTCATCTTCAGTAGGGCCTCTAACTTCCTCTAACCTAGCGGGTTCTACGGGAATTATGGCAGTCATAGTAGTTGGAAGAAACATGGAAAAGGAACAAGAACAGTGAACATAGCACGGAGAGTACACAGAGCAGAATCACTCAAGAACCAGACAAGAAGAGAGAGAGGGAGAAACAGAAAGAAATATTAAGGAAAAGGGTGAAGAGCGTACTGAACAGAAGGCGACTGAGAGAGATTGTTGAGAGCTTGAGGAAGATGAACTTTCGGTTGAGAAAAAATTCGGCAGAGTAACAGTGCTTGAAGGAACAGGGTGAAAGAGAAGGCGCGTTCGATGGGGATCTTATAAGCATCTCAGATTTGTGAAACTACACAACTACCCTTCATCAGAGCCGTACACCTGTGTCAGAGGGGAAAAGAGCAGTGGCAAGATCGTCTTTTCACCAAAAGAGAGTAACCGTCAGAGTTATCAAAGCGTTTGAAATTCAAATCGGTGATGATGACAGCATGTCCGCATTAAAGAGACATGACGGTTCGCATGCGCAACCAGCTGCGTGAACGGTCGATCTTCCCAGCGAGCGTTTAAAGCACGCAACGTTACATCTTCTGGAGCAGTGCCAGGTATGATCTTTTTGTTCGTTTATGACGCTTCGAACTACGTTCCAAGCATTATAAATGAGCAAATTGTAACGGATAAAATTCGTAAAATCAACTTAGCGTTGGAGAACGAGCTCGTTTTTGTTGTTTTGTTCACAAAAGTGACATGTGGACACGAGTTGGGGTCACGTGCTTAAAATAGAGGGATCACACGTTGTCTGATGCACAACGTTCCCGTTGTGCGCATTACGACGTCTTTGTTCTCTTATAGAACAACGTTTCCGTTGTGGCTTGACAACGTGCTCGTTGTTTGAAGCACAACGTAACCGTTGTACTCTTGAGAACGTTTTTGTCGTTACATGAACAACGAGTCCGTTGTCTCACCGACAACGATGTCCTGGCTGTGTTTTAAGACATCTACACCGTAACCGAGCTCGAGTCAACAACGAGATCGACTCGTAGGAGGAAGTGATCAGGAGGCGATCCATAATTCTGACAGGCGTGCCGAAAACATTGTTGTGTGCCGAAAGCGCCGTTTTGTGCCGAAAGCACTGTCTTGACATTTAATGCTGGTCACTTCTACGTACTGTCCGATCCCGTTCGATTGGACTCATAGGAGGCTCTCACGTGTGATGCAACCGGCGGTAGATATGTCTGACATATTTGGCAATGAGTGCAAAACACGTGGTATGGACACCTATGGCCATCCATGGTCATCGATGGCCATACCAACCTTACCCTATAAATATCCCGTGATTTTTAGTGCTTAAGAGTTAGTTGTTCATCATCCGTATTCGAGAGTATACGTATTCAGTGCTTCCCAGAGCCTTGCGTAACTTTCAGTGCCTATTTCAGTATTTACTGTTCATCATCTTCTACATCTACTGACTTTATCATCAGAGTACAGGTCAGGGTGTCACACCCTCCACTCTAACCTTCTACCGGTAAACCAGAGCGTGTGTGGAGCAGCAGCTGACGCGTGTCCTTTCCGGTATTTTTCCCCCACAAGGGATACTACCCTCGGCTTTGTAGTTAGTTTGTGGGTCTTCCCAACCATTGAACCAAAAAGAAAAGACAAAAAGACCATGATCCTATCTGCATCCAAACACCTGCAAAATAAAATTTAGATGGAATAATGTTTCTCACAAATTGAAGATGTAGAGGGCATTTCGGTCCTCGAATAGAAGCATCATTGTTTCTGAAGTCTCAGTCATTTATTTGTCGACTGGAAAGAAAAGAAAATGAGAAACAAAGACGCAAAGTATATAGAAAGAAAGAATAAAGCTCAAAATATCCAAAACAAAACACTCATTCTTTCCTCTCTCTCTCTCTCTCTGCTAAAATCACTCTCACAGCTGCTTACAGGTCTATTTTCTCTCTCCTCTCTCATGTATATCTTTGTTCCTTTAGAGAAGAAAACCTGTTTCAATTGAGTATCTAAGGATTCACATTTTGGAGTTAGATCTGAATGAAAATGCCTGCTTGATATTTCCTTTTATTTTGGGAAGTTTAGGGTTTTGGGATCTATGTTTAGGTGAGAAGTGGATTTTTTTTTGCCTTTTTCGTTTTCGGATTATGTATTATTGGGAATGGTTTTGAATCTCTGGAGTGCTGATGAACTAATTGCATTGATGTGGGGTTTATAATTGTTCCAGACTTTTATTGGTGCTGGAATTAACCTCTCCATAGTCCAAACCAGTGTTTTTTTATTTCATATTCTTTTTTTACTACTCTTTATTGTTTATCTTATTTATTTATTTTTTGAATGATTGAATTGTTTCCCGAGTGAATGAGATGATTGAGGATGAGATTTTTTCATCTGAGATTAATTTAATTGGAGCTTTAAGGGGCTGTTTGTATCACTCCTGGGGAGTATTTTCGATACATGGGGAATTTTAAAAAAAATATATGGATGCGGTGTGGAGCGAAATGATTCAGACTAAAGTTGTTTTTGAAAAAAGTCAAATCTGAAAATCAATCCTTTTATGATTCCCACCACCTCCACCTCCACCACCACCACCACCTCCAACCCCCAAACCCAACCACCGCCACCACCACTCTCATCTTCACCACCCTCATTGCCACCACCAACCCACCACCACCACCACCTCCATCACGACCACTAACCACCACCAACACCACACACCCCACCTCCACCTCTACCCTTGCTGTTGTCTCCACTGGCCACTGCCCCCCATCACAACCTCCACTCACTGCCACTTCTCACCAACTCTCCTGCCACCCACACCCACCACCCACTCCCTCATACACCTTACCCCCATTACTCACTAGTATACAATGATCCATTATTTTCCATCCAAACAATTTATGTTCTTGAAAATGGATGATGCTTGAATGTTTCCAACAGGATCTGAATACAAAATTCATTATGATAATAAGTGATTTTTTTTTCAGAATTAGAGAATCACTAGAATTGATGCCAAACGGGCCCTAAGTTATCTCCTCTCTTTCTTTGGTGCAGGTTTGATTATTTCCTCTGTAGATTGGGGTGTACTATGATGGTTTGTAATTTGGCTTATTGCAAAGGTAAATAGAAGAAGTAATGAATAAACTTCTTGGATTAGTCTGATAATAGAGTTTGTTCAACTGGGTATTGGCCTATTGGGGGAATGGTCTATTTAATGCCGCATTGCATTGAATGCTGTTTTTGATGGCCTGAGATTTGTGAGTTTGGGAGAAGAATGGAAGAGATTCAGTCTCAATCAGATAACTATAGATCGTCCTCTTCATCAGCAAGTAGTCCTACAAATAGGGTGTCCTCGAGTAACTTCTTCTACTTGCGTAAACCTGGTTCTATAAGACAACCCATCTCGTTTGAGGATTCACCTGAGTGGGAGGATGCGGAAACTGACATGCCGGTAGAGGAAGGTGGTGACTCTATCAATATCGCAATTACAACTGCCTCCCCATCTCTCTCAAAACTCAACAGCGGGTCATTGCCGTCTCCGCCATTTCTGGAGGGTGCGGTTTTTGCAAGAAAAGTTGCGGGGGCTTCAGTTGTTTGGAAAGACTTGACAGTTACCATTAAGGGGAAGAGGAAGTACTCTGATAAGGTTGTGAAGAGTTTGAATGGTTATGCTTTACCAGGGACGATGACAGTGATCATGGGTCCTGCTAAATCGGGAAAATCTACACTTCTGAGGGCTATTGCAGGTTTGTGTTTGTGCAAACTACTGCAGCTGTCTATACCATCTTAGTTTTCAATAAGTGGTTTTCATATACCCTTGAAGGAGTAAAACTCAAATGTTGTTTTCTCATGCGTATTTTAGGAAGATTGCACGCTTCAGCTAAAATGTATGGTGAAGTGTTTGTGAATGGGGCAAAGTCACGCTTGCCATATGGGTCCTACGTAAGTCTCAGTCATGTTACCCGCCAGTAATTTTTTTCCTTAATATTTTCTAATGGTTTTATTTTAGTCAAAGCATATTGATTTTCCCTCTTCTCGTTTACCCATTTCTACTTGGTATTTGGACCAATTCCTATGTGGCTTTAAGGCCTCTGCCTCTGCCTACGCCTTAGAGCATCTGCCTATTTGTATTGCAGTTACTATTCATTTATAAAGACCACTTAGCGTTAAAGCCTCTGCCTATTTGTATTGCGGTACTATTCATTTATAAAGACCATTATGTCTATGGCATAATGGTAGTTGTGGCTTATCTGTGTGAATTAGGTTTAGGCAATTGGACATATTACCAACAGAAAAAGGCCTATATACAAGGGTAATGCTAGCTTCACTTTCTTGTAAGAGTCACTTTCTTCAAGGGAAAGACATTTGTCGGTTCAAAACACGTGACTTTCTCTCAATGGAAGACAATGTCTTTCCCTTGAAGAAAGTGACTTTAAAGTGGAGCTAGCATTACCCTATATACAATTTAATATGTATAATGTAGGGGCCTTGATGACTGGGAAATAGATGAGTTTGGTAGGCTTTTAGAGCACCTGGGGCATCCTCCCTTGGTATCTCAGGTCAGGGATTGTAGGCTTTGGTCATGAGGCAACAAGGAGCGCTTTTTAGTGAGATCTCTAGTTCAGTTGCTTCGGGTTTGGTCCATCTGTCCAGTTTCCTCACAAGTTTGTGTGGAATTTAGTTATTCTATCCAAAGTATCTTTCATCCTACGGAATGTGGCTCTGAATAAAATTCTCACGTGTGATCACTTGAAAAACCGAGGGTGGAGGATGGCTAATAGATGTTATATGTGCCTCCAAGCGGAAGTGACGGTGGGTCACCTTCTCTTACACTGTCCCAGCGTGTGGAGTTTTTTCCTCTCCCGAATGGGGATAGCTTGGGTCTTTCCCTCTTCCCTTCACAACTTCTAATCCTGTTAGGGGTTATACTATGGTCCATTTGGAATGAGAGGAATAAGAGGGTGTTTGAGAACCATACATCCTCTTTACATAGCATCCGCTCGGGATCCGGTCGTTCATTATAGGTTGGTGCTCATCTCGGCAGTTAGGGGTGAATTTTGATTTCTTGTTAGATTGAGGCTGGATGAGTGACCTTGAGTCTGTTTTTTGGGGCCTCTCTGGTTTGTCTTTCTTCCTTTATTATTGTATCCCTGGCATGGTTCATGACCTCGTGAGCCATGCCATGTTTGTTTTCTTCTGGAGGTATCTTTGTACCGCTTCTTCTCATTTTATATAGTTGCTTCGTTTATCGATCAAAAAAAAAATGTAAAATGTAACATGTGCAAAGGGAAACGAGTCCTATTATTTCATTAAATTGTAACTTCTCGTTATTTCTACTATTGCAAGTGGGGTTTACTTTAATCCATTTACTTGTTTGTGAATATGATCTCTTGTCGATTCTGGTCTATTGAGTTTACATCGGTCATTTAATTTCTTTTATTAAAGCTATACTTTATTATACTTCCTTGTGAGACAGGATACTCACTCTATGATGAAATTGAATATTTAACAAATTATCTAGAAAAATGGTAACTAGTAACTACCATAATTTTTTCAAGCCTTTCTTTTGTTTCCTTTTTTTCTTTTATGGTGTCAAGTTTCTCTTGTCTTCTCCACCTCACCCAATAGGGTGCCTCAATTAATTTAGTCGAAAGTTGATCAAGTCCAAGCTAAGATTGGATCTCTACAAAAAAAGCCATTTGGCAGATTTTTTAATCAGTAATATGCAAATTGAATATGACATCAATATGCTTGGCCCTCTCATGGTGCACTTGATTCTTTTCCTAAGATACTGTCATATCCTATTGTATGCTCAAGTAACCAATGAGACGTCTTAAACATGGAGCATGCTTAACTGTCTCATTTGTGGCTCTACCTTTGCAACTGTTGATTGTAGAATCAATTTCCGACTCAAGGCACAACCTGAATAGTGAAGATATAGCTTCCAGTGGACCTTCTCTTGTCCAAATCCCCTGCTTAATCAGAACCTAAATACCCAACAAAACTGTCTTATGTGTCACTGTACCTGACCAATTCCAGACCATTAAACGGTGTGCCTTTCAAGTAACAAATGATCCAATTCACTGCGTGCTAATGTTCTTTCTCTCCAATACACCTGCTAACCAAACTGACTGCATGTGAAATGCCTGGCAGAGTGCAAACCATGGCATGCATGATGCTCCCAAGTTGTCCCTACTACACTCGTATATGGAAAACAAGACAAGTACTCTATATCCTTACCCTTCCTTATTGATAGGGCCACGTAAAGCCCAAAGTGAGTAGCAGTAGGAGTACCCACATGTTTAGAATTCTCCATGTTGGGGCTTGGGACGCTTGAAACCTTTCTGATGAACTTATTTTTTTCAGTCAAACATACCCTGCTCATCTTCCTAACAACCCGTATTTCGATACCTGGACTTTCTTTGCAGAATCTGATTACCCGACTCTTCCATATCAAATTCCCGCTAAGCTGAGCCTTCCTCTTATTAATTTCAGATGTATTTTTCACAGCAATAAGTATGTCATCAACGTACAAAAGCAACTAAACAAATCACCCATTAGAGAGTTTTGAAGTACACAATTATCATAGGCACTCCCTGTAGCCTTGCTCTAGTATTAGCGCATAAATTATCATATCCTCTAATATATACATCATATTTGCAATTGTGCATATATGATTATAACTTATAAGTGGCTTAAGAGTTCTCTCGTATTTGTAAAAACGCTCAGGCCGTTGGTACAGCTACTGCACCCCATCAATTGTCTCCTTAATAGAGATGCCTTGTTCATCCTCGAAACTCAGAAGTCAGAAGATTTAGTTGTCTCCCTTTCACCGATCCATGAGTCAGACTCCATCAGCAGATCACCATACTTCGATTTCCTATTTCACACCTTGTTTGCTCGTGTGCATGGATCAAAATATCAGCCTTATCAATATTTATCCGTTGATTGGTGGTTTTTTTAGGATACCGAACCAAAACCCTCATGTATAAATAAAAATCCAGAGGCGTTCAACCAATTTGTGAAGGATCTCGTCATATAGAGGTTTCTAAGCTTCACGCTAGAGCTTTGACACAGAGTCCTCGTGGATGACATTGTATGACACCTTATCTGCAAGATCCAAGCGGATCATGCTCACAAGTCACAACCCTCAAGTTGTAGTCTTTTCCCTTCATCCTCTGACATGTTTGTGGGCTTCTTTATTTTCCTCTTCAATGCTTTCTTCAGATCCTGCTGAATCAATAAGTCTTGAACCTTGACTTTCCTCGACCCAAAATTGTTCTTTTTGTCGAACTTCACCCCTTCAAGCCTCATCCTCGAAAATTTCACAGCCACCGCATACCTAGAACTCCCTCTTATATCAGTTTGTTGTGTGGAAACGCAATCTAGGTTCGATGGTAATGTGAAGACAAATATCAAGGAATAATAGAGTGAGGAAACACCCTTAGAAGACAAGATTTACGTGGCTCCTTATAAGAGTGACTACGTCAACGAGTGAAAACAATCCAAGACCTTCCACAAAGTTATAGAGTCTCAAAACCATCCTAACTAAGTAGGAATTCTCAGAACCATCCTAATTAACTAGAAATTCCCTAAATTGTATTCTCACAAGAAAAAAATCCTACTTTTTTTTAAAAATCCAAATAAGAATTTGAGACACTTTACAACAGTTTTGTGCTTTGAGATCTCCTTGGTTGGACCCATTGAATGGTTGGCGTGCCACCTGTGTGGAACATTGTAGGGATGATCACTCGCCCTGACGCAGTTATTCCTAATCAAGATTTTAATTATTTACCTTCATGATTATTTGTTATTAACTTATTATTATTCCATTCACAACATCCTGTTTCAGGGTTGGAGGTTTTAACATGGAGCCTGAGATTTTAACATGGAATCCGTCTTCAATTTGTAGGGATTTGTGGAGAGAGAAACCACACTGATTGGATCCCTCACCGTCCGGGAATTCTTATACTACTCAGCCCTGCTTCAACTTCCTGGGTTCTTCTCTCAAAAGAAGATTATAATAGAGGATGCGATCCTTGCTATGTCTTTGGGTGATTGTGCAAACAAACTGATTGGTGGCCACTGTTATATGAAGAGTCTCCCTAGCGGTGAGAGAAGGCGTATCAGCATTGCCAGGGAGCTTGTGATGAGGCCACATATTTTATTTGTAGACGAGCCTCTTTATCATCTGGACAGGTTTCTTTGATTTCCGTCCCCACATAATGATTTGCTTTAACAGGACTTTCTCTGAACTTTGAATCCAAGGAGATGTAAGGCGCACATCTGGTTAATTATAAGGTGGTCACCAACTGCATAGGGGACATGTAGTGCACATGCAGGGGTAGGAACTACCATTCAATGTGACTTGAGGAGATCTCCTAGGGAAATGGCTTGTCTGTACGATCCTATAGATCCAATCTACAAACTATTTTCTGGACTGTTTCCCATGTCCTTTCTGACAAGTCCAACAGAGTGAAAGATCTGATTGTCATGATCATTTGTTTGGTTTGGCTCTACAAAATCTCCTTAGTGGACTTGTATATTGGTGAGTCCAGGCTCCCTGCCCCTGCATTTGCACCATGACTAATGCCATTATGTTGATAGACATCCTTATGGTTTACTTCTTCATTGCTGAATTTAGTTTAACGGTTTTGTTTTCCATCTGTTCAGTGTGTCTGCACTTCTGATGATGGTCACTTTGAAGAAACTTGCAAACACGGGTTGCACTATAATTTTTACCATGAACCAGAGCAGCACAGAAGTATTTGGCCTCTTTGACCGAATTTGTCTGCTTTCAAATGGAAATACACTGTTTTTTGGAGAAACCTTGGCTTGTTTGCAGGTGGATATTTATGTGATCTGATAAGCTCTCTTCTTTTATTTTTGGGTTTGCATGAAGAACTTGAGGGCCTGAGGCTGTGGAATAGTGAACCCATTTCCTCCTGGTAGGTTCAATGTGGCGATTAGAGAAGCAGCTTTGTTCCTTGACTCCTTTGCTCAGTTAAGCTTCCTTGTTCCTTAGTATAGTCTCAGACCTCGGTTCATAGTTTCAAACTTTGTTTCTTAGCCTAGTCTATATACACAGCTGACATGACTCGGACCCACACCTTCCCTTTGTAGACGGCTAAGTGACTATAACCTTGGGCGTCATTTTTGTATCTGCTGTCCTTGACAAGGTTCGTCATTTGTTTCTTTATATATACTTTTGCAGGAAACTAACACACCTTTTCACTTGACGTAGCACTTCTCAAATGCTGGATTTCCTTGCCCAATCATGCAAAGTCCCTCTGATCACTTTCTACGTGCGATAAATACAGATTTTGACAGGATAATTGCCATGAGCAAAAATTGGCAGGTACAAGTTTGTGGACCTCTATGGTTCTTGAGTATTGCAACTGTAATGACATTCTTGAGATAGCTGGGAAAAAATGTCGTTAATGGTGAGATGTGCAACTGTAAGATCATTTGATTGGGTTATTCTTTGACTTAACTCTTATGGGAACCATTGAATGCTTTTCCTTACTCTTGTACATGTCCACCACAATACCTCCTTTCTATTTGTACTATCATTACGGGTCTATTACATCGTGCCAACAATATTAGTTGAGCATTTCTCTCTCTACTTTACGGACCTAGTTTCAAGTCATATTGTTCACTTAGACAGTTGTTACAGGTTTACTTTTGTATTGCAAAAAAATTTCATGTTTACATTATGAGGAAACAATGTTTTTGACAGGATGACCATGGGGATTTTTCTTCTGTAAATATGGACACTACTGTTGCAATATGTACCCTTGAAGCGACTTATAAATCATCAGATGACTCTGCTGCAGTTGAGTCTATGATACTGAAACTCACTGACAAGGTGCAACAGTTACTACTTAAGTTCTTTCTCTGTAATGCTCGAACAATTTCGATTTGAGTATGTATGAATGCCTGCAAAGTCACTGTAAACTGTATAGTACCAAGTATCCTGATTTATTTTAAACTTTTCTTCCCTCGAAAAATGGAACTGTCTAAGTTTTTTCACCATTATTAGGATCAGTATCCTTGTCATGCAACTCTTTCTTTTTCTCATTCTCTCATAATTTTTCATATATATATATATATAGAGAGAGAGAGAGAGAGAGACCAGGTAGCATATGCATGAAGGCAACCTTGGCTATGAGCCACATGGCATTCCTTTGGGCCCATAAAAAAAACCATGATGTGAGACCCCATTTCCTAACATGTGGCAAAAAAAAAATCCTCATCTGATATGTATAGGCCGTTCGATTGGGTGGCAGAATCTATAACATAGGCTTGGTCACATTATTAACCCTAGGGATTAATGTTGTTCAATTAGGGTTAATGTGGACGTATCCAACTTCCGATTGGATGACCTAGATATCTCTAATAGTTCGATTTGACTATTTTTTACCACGTGTTAGGGAAAGGGGGCTCAAATCAATTTTTTTGTGTGGCCCAAAGGAGTGCCATGTTGTGCATAGGCAAGGCTGCCTTTATGCATATGTTACCCGACCTTTCTCTCTCTTTAGAGGTATCATGTGTTGCTCAAACGCATGATGCATACACTTATGCTACCTATTCACACACAAATATATATATCAGTGTTGTTAGAACTGGACCGGACCGGCCGGTCGAATTGGAAAAACTAGGAAGCCGGTTCCCAAAACCGGTCCCCTCGCCGGTTCCTAAAACTGGAACTCTTTAAGAACCGGTCAGAACCAGGGAAATTGGGGGGGAAATGGGGAAAAGTTATATTTTTTTTTACAAAAAGTACACGGTCGAACCGGGAACCGGCCACTCTACCAGTTTGATGCCCGGTCCGGTTATGAAAATAGTGATATCTATATATATATATATATATATATATATATATTTTAGAGGATGGATAGTATGTGCTTGATGCATAAGCACTGTTGCCTATGCATCACGAGAAGGGTTCTTACTTGCAGGCCCCCTTGAATGTCATTTGGCAAACAATTGGCCCAATCAATGATAGTGGGCTGTCCAAGGCCATGTCACTAGGCCCAATGCTCCATGGGGTGCTATGCCTGGTGACGTAGTTCATAACCAAAAATATGAGATCAGACGGCCCAAATTTATTCGATTGAGCTGATATTTTTTTCAGATGGCATGTAAGGGAGACCGACCAGTAAGAATTTTTTTGGGTCCAAACACTCTATGTGGCACTCAATCCTGTGACGCATAGGCAACGCACATTATCTCAATCCTGTGACGCATAGGGAACACCGCCTATGCGTCAAGCACATTATCCATCCTCACACACACAAATGGAAGTGTGTGTAAGAGAGAGAGAGAGAGAGAGAGAGAGAGTGAGGGAGGGGGGGGGGGGGGGGGGAGGAGAGAGAGTAGTATGTAACTGAGCTTATGCCCGAATCTCATGAGGCAGACAACACTTGATCTCCTAGTCGTGGAAGTTGGAATATATTTGCTTCATCAAGTTGGGGCACAAAACTTTGTACCCTAGTCATGAGACCATATGCTCCCATTGCTATACATATTTGTAACACTAAATCTGTGTCATCTGTACTTATTCCAATATATCTTCTCAATATGAGAATATTATTCCTTACCTGTTGCCCATATTAGAATCTATTCACAGTGCTTGTGATCCTTCTAGTTACCCGGTCTAGGTTTTCTGTTTTTCTTTTTTCCTTTTTTCCCTTTGCATGTTATCCACTCTTGCTCTCTTAGTTCAAATGAAAAATGATTTGATATTTGAAAATTTAATCTATAATATGTATTAAATCAGCTCCTCAAATTGGCCTTGATGTGCTTTTTGGAAAGAAGAAAAGAAACAATTATTGCATTAGTAGGCCAGGTTATGTACTTGTTAGGCTTGACTGACTGATACATTATCTGCAATTATTGCTGCAGGAAGGTCCACTCCTGAAAAGAAAGGGCAGGGCTAGTATTGTTACACAGATTGCAATTTTGACTTGGAGATCATTATTGATTATGTCAAGAGAGTGGAAATACTTCTGGCTTCGGCTGATTCTTTATATTCTACTCGCGCTTTGTGTCGGTACAATATTTGCCAACCTAGGGCATTCTTTGTTGTCTGTAGTGGTGGGTTTCCTAAAATCGAACATTTTCTATGGCATTCCATTTGGGATTGATAATTACAAGAATATTACATGTCATTTCCTTTGCACACTTAACAATTGCCTAATCTGCATGAGGATATCATCTCTCTGTGCGCTACCATATGTTGTGTATCGTATTTGAGTATACTTTGTAGAAATTAAAGGATTATCGCTTACCTGATTGATAGATCCAACTCAAGTTTAGAGATGTGATTGCTTATACTATGATCCACTGTATAATACCCCAGAATATATGTTTACTATAATTCTTTCTGTTTTTTACTGGCTTTAGGAATTTTATCTGATAGGAGTTTCATAAGCTCCACGTGGTTGTCTCGTGTTTTTAATTTCGTAGTGCACTTTCTGTTTTTCAAAAGTGCTGATTCTCTTGCCCATGCTGTCCGTCCATACTTCAAAATTGCCTACTTAAGTGTGTTATGTTTTTGTTGCCATTCTAGCCTAGATCGCCACCATCAATTAGGCAATTATCACTTCAGTGCACACACTTAAACTAAAATCCTCAGGATATCTACCAGTATAAGAAGAAACTATGTTTGCATACTGCTAGAGAAATTCTGAAGTTGATCCTCCTCCCTGGTGACGAGTTTTTTGGGTTGTCAAAAAGCTTCTTGTCAGGCTCCTTTTTTGTAAAGGGGTTTGCTTCTTCCTTTGAATAAATTACTCTTATAAAAACATGAATCAAAACTTAATATAGATAGTTATGACTTATGAGGCATGTTAAACATTGTGTTTTAAAATGTGTGTGAAGATCATGCCTCGAGGCTCGCCTTGATGAAAGGCTTATGGAAGATACTCTAAACATTAGCGGCTCACTTCTCGTGAGGCTCATGCCTAAGTGTGAGTCATACATGACGTATGCGCTGAGGCTCGCCTTACATCTGATGGTGCTCTCAGAACTGGCAGTTAAAAGTTATTTTTCTTTTTATTTTTTTTAAACTAACACTTTATTGATTATCTAACGAACTTGGTTTTTTTTTTTATAATTCTTTTGAGTCTTTGTTTTACATCAAGTATTTTATAGAAGGGGGATTTGTAGTCAATGGCCTATGCTGTAGTCTTCCTTTTTAATTGTAAAAGAGATCTATGTATGAAAAAAGAATGTACACAGGATCACAAGCTAGTGAACCAAAAACAAAGAAAACAAAAGTAAAACTGAAAGGGATCACAAGCCTATGATGTAGTCTTTCAATGACTTATTTTGCGATTGTTTGTTATCTTCGAACATCTGCACATGAATTGATGATCAAACATCATTTGCTTCTCGATATATATATATATATATATATATACATATATGTGTGTGTGTATATCTCACTTATTGATAACTTACACACACACGCACCACATCATGTACACAGTTTGCTTGGCTCCCTCCATTTTTTTTCCATATTACAATTGAGTCATATGCATAGTGTTCCCTTTATTATCTACGCACACACAATCATTACTTTTCTGAAGCTTTCTGCATATTTCCTCATTTCTAATTACGTTTTTTTTTAAATGAGGGATCACATTATCACAAGGCTTAAGTTTCACGCCTCTAGTCTTACTCCTCAAACATCTAGGGGTCCTAACTCTTCGCCTCAGACCTATGCCTTTTATAAAATTGGTTACACAGGATCAATTATGCTCATTACTGATTAGAAAAAGATCAATTATGCCCCTTGACGTGCAAATTGTATGCATTGTAGTCAAAGCGTCCACGCAATGCCTAGCTGATAGGGGTCCCTGAATTGAGGCATTGCTTAGGTGATGCCTAGGTGACCAAAAAATATTTTATTTAATGAAATTTACTAAAAACCATGTATTAGTGATAAATTTAAAAAAGATTAAGAGCATATTTTACTACTGAGAGAAGTACTGGATGTCAAAAGAAAAAAAGATTAAGAGCATATTTTACTACTGAGAGAAGTACTGGATGTCAAAGAACATGAAAAGTCAGAATTGTTAGGTGGTTACACAAAACAAAACCCAGAATAAGTACTGAGAGGGAGAGGGAGAGGGAGAGGGAGAGAGAGAGAGAGAGAGAGGGAGAGAGGGAGGGAGGGAGGGAGGGAGAGAGAGAGAGAGAGAGAGAGAGAGCATTTTTCCTTGCCAAAGAGAGCCTGATGTTAAAACCTTTTTAAAAAAAAAGTTTAATTTTTAATATATATTTGCAATTAACACCCAGCTCTATGTGGGTCTTGACTCTTGAGTGGTCGCTTTGATCATTAGCACTTTAGTGCCTGGGCAGCGGTGACATGTAGGCACCACTAGGCTACTACTATGATTCTTAATGACCACCTGCCTAGACCCAATGCTGATGCTAGGGTTCCCGACTAAGTGAGGCTTTGACTACACTGACTGAAGGTATCTACAACATTTCACTTGTTTTCTGAATATGATTATCATTCTTGAAGAAACAGAATTTAGAATTTGCAGCTTTACAATGAGGAAGAATGGCAGCTGATTGAGGACCTGCCTCTTATATAATGAAGTTCTTCAGTGCTTATTATGCTCATAGACAGAACGGCTGATTGGCCCGGAGAAAGAACATGCTTGGAGTCATTTATTCTCTTCTTTTAGAGAATTTTTTTTGAGGATTTCTTGGAATGAATATGTCTTGACTGCTGCTTTATAACCAACTAGCAACACCCCCGTGCGATGCACAGGCCAAAGAAGGTAAATATTTTTATTACAAATAATTTATAAAAATAAAAAAATATTTTTATTTTATTTTATTCATAATGAAAGAAATAAATCAACTAATTATACTATTGGTTTAATTTAGAAAAATATCTAGAATAAATGACTTTTCTCACTGTTGTCAAAAAAATTAACTTTTAATCTATTTCGATTTTTGCTGAAGTGACCAACATCATGCTCTGTGTAGTCCCTTGGGCTAAATCAGGGGTTGTTGCTAATCCACACTTCCAATTTACCATTCTTTAGTTTTCTTGTCAGACTCCCGAGCCCCACTCCCAAGCCCAAATCAAAGTATCGTGATGTCAAAGTTTGGTCCTAAAAAAAAGCTATTAGAAGATAGCAGGTCATCTTTTCCTGTGATTACACCAAAGAACAACAACTTTTGCAATTGTAGAAGATGTGCCAAAAAGGACCTGGGGCTGAGTGGAAAATTCTGAAAACTCAGCAAAAACAGCCATAAGTTTTTTTTTTTTTTTGATCGGTAAGCAATTCAATATATATAAAAACGAAAAAAGGAATACAAAATCTGAACACGGCAAGAGTTTACAAGCATATAAACTCAACACCAAGAGGAATGAACTAGATCCTAATTCCCTAGAATACCCTGAATTTCCTCCCCATTACAATTAATCCCTGCCCACTCCAAAATACCCAACCAAATGCACTCGCAAAGTCGAGGAACGACTGAAGAGACATTCTCAAAAACCCTGAGGTTCTTCTCTTTCCAAACCCACCAAGAAATAGCCCCAGGGAGCATTGGCCAAATCCGCTCCCATGCACCCACCCCCTTAAACCAAAGCGAACAAGATAAAGATTCATGAAGTGTAGCTGGGAAGACTCATGCAACCCTCAATCGAGAGAGGAAAAAACCCCACACCTCTTGAACTACAGGGCACTATAAAAAAAGATGAGTCATCGTCTCTTCCTCATGAAGACACATGTAACATTGGTTAGCCATACTCCATCCTCTATGTTGCAAATGATCACTCGTTAAAATTTTGTCCAAAGTTGCCGACCATAAGAAGAAACATACCTTTGAGGGAATTCTAGGGTTCCACACCACCTTATGAGGAAAAGACTCACCCGGGATAGGGAATAAAGATTGTAGTAAAAGTCGTACTAAGAACCGCCATAAGTTTGAATCAATAAAACTTCTAAAAAGAGCCATACCCAACAGATTGTATGGCTACACCGATTAAAAAAAAACAGATTTAATGGCCACCACGTGTCCCATTCGGTTTCCTTTAATACAGTTAAGTCGTTTCCTTTATTCACACACAGAGGAGGTGAGAAGGTACCTCCGACTAGCTCAATAATGGCAACCCGTCTCCCAATTCCAACACTCAATCCCTTTTCTCTCAACAATTTCTGTAGTAGAGGGTCCTCCTTCATTGGATGGAGTTCCCATCGAAGTGGAATCCGCCACTGAAGTTGCAGACAAGCTTTGTCTGAGGTAGATCTCAACTGGTTTCCTTTGATCCATCTCTCTCATCATCTTTTGATCCATCTCTCTACTCATCTTTCTCTATTCTACCCTGTACCCACCCCTTCTGTGAACCTAGAAACACCCCAATTTGTTCAAATTTATGAGGGGAAAAAAGAAGAGAAAAATGGGGAGAAGTCTGGGATAGAGTAGTATATTAATACCAACAATCATATACAGTAGGATAAAGAAAATGTTTCTAAGTTTGATAAGTAGAAACTAGAAGCAAAATAAAAAAGAAAAAAATGAAAGAAGAACACAGTACCGATCTCATGGTAGTAGACTTGCCTTCTCCAAGAGGGTCTGGAGTAATCCCTTCAACTACAACACAGTACCCATTTCCAGACCATTCAAGTTCATTAGTCACAAATAAAAGAACTTAAATAAATAAAAAAACACTTTTGCAATCTCTAAAATGTGATCTTGTAAAAAAAACACTAAACTGGGATCTCGTAAATCTCCTTGGCTTATTTTTCCATGCAAATCCTAGTGGTTAGAGCTCAGATTGAGATCTTTTGCAATCTCTAAAATGTGAAGAGGTTCACCATGAGAAGCCGATCACCATGAGAACCTGCCTTCTCTGCAATAGGAAAAATAAAGAAAAGTCATAACCGAGAGATATTGGGAGCTTTTGGAGTAAAATGAAGGGTGTGGAGAGATTTGAAAAAAGAGGGGCGAGAGCTTTTACCGAAGAATGATAAGAGTGATGACTCTTCAGTGGTGCCGTTAAGGAGGAGGTATGAAGAAGAAGAAAGAAACGGAAATTAAAGTGAAGATGGAGTTCTACAAACCTTGGGAGTTGCAAAACGGACGTGTCTTTCTATTAGAGGATGAGAGGGAGGTGGGAGATGAAAAGACTCTTAGAAAGGAGTTAAATGAGGGTGATGTATTTATTAGGGAGAGTATTGTGGGTGTCAGGAAGATAAATTGGGAGACCAAGAGGATGGGACATTTCACGAAGGAAGAGTGTTACACGGAACATTTAAAGAAAGAGGAGTTGCAAAATGGACGTGTCTTTCTATTAAAGGATGAGAGGGAGGTGGGAGATGAAAAGACTCTTAGAAAGGAGTTAAATGAGAAAGAAATGAGAGATGTTATTTATTAGGGAGAGTATTGTGGGTGTCAGGAAGAGTAAATGGGAGACCAAGAGGATGGGACGTTTCACGAAGAGTGTTACATGGGATGAACAACAATTACACAGGGCATTTAAAGAAAGAGATTACTTATACTAACACGTGGCAAAACATGGAGGGCCACATGGCATCAATTGAAAAACAAAATAGAGAAGCTTAAGGGTGTCCACATGGACACACTCCTCTTTATAGTAGTAGTAAGATACTATCTTTGTCACATAGATTTATACATTTAGCTTAATAGTTCCATTTGGATGCATTGGTCATGGTACCTTTGTTCTTTTGAAGGTTTTTTGTTCTCATTTGTGCACATTATGTTCACTTGTAGACATCCATGTTATATTTACATAAAACTTTGTGTGTGAGTGTGTCTACACACACACACATATATTTATACTGTTATACGAATGCTTGAGTTTTTCTTTGTTCTGTCTCTTTTAAATTGCAGGCGAGAGTTACAGCAATATTCACATTTGTATCATTTACTTCACTGCTAAGCATTGCTGGACTCCCTGCTCATATAACAGAAATCAAGGTAACCATGGGTGCCATATTTTTGCTTAGTGCTAGCTGATGGGAATATGCAACTATGTATGGTAGAGTTCTCAATTTTTACTGCACCACTCAAATATTATTTTGATAGTTGCCGTCACTGTTCTTATGTAGTTTTAGTTATCAACTGTTTAGTGTTATCTTTTATCTTGTTTTCATCATATGTTCCAGCAGTCGTTGTTCTTAATAGTATTTAGACTATTATATTTACTTTACAAAGATTGTTTAGATCCCTCTTATAATGCATGAGAAATTTCTCATTTCTATAGCACTATTACTAGTTAGGACATAGAACCAACCATAAGGCATAGATAGGTAAGGATCAAAGAATATATGAGAACAAATTAAGGGTAATAAGGGAAACAGTAAATGAACTATCTCTTTATTACTTATGACCAAATCACTATAGCATTAACAATATGTACGCAATATTGGATTTGTACAACGTTTGGTTCAAGTTTCTTTATCAGAATACATTTATCAGACTCGAAGACCATCTCAAAGCCGTGCTTGGACAAGAGAGATCTGGAAACCAGGTTCATGTGGATGTATGGCATGTGCTGAACATTCTTCAGTGTAATCACCTTGGGGGCCGACCATCTGTCTTTGACCGACTCATTCTGCTATTGAGGGATAGAACACATTTAAAACCTGCCTCTGAAAAAAAAAAAGATTCGTATTGAAAGACATGTGCAACTGACAGAAAAGATATTTTAAGGGCCTTACTACTCGTTCTGTCCGTTCCATGAGAAAAGAGGAAGGGTGGGGTGGGGGGCAATAGGCATAGTTAACCACTTAACCTACCTCTGGCTGCAGGCTTGGTGATGTAGTACTATGCAATGACCTAAAATCTAATGAGCTGAGATCAAGATTGAATTAACAATAATAATGAAAATAAAAAATTAGCAATCTTATCACAAATAATTATCCAGAAAATTCAAGAAAGCAATTTTAGGTAGATTCAAGGCCATGTCACAAACCTACAATAATGGTCAATTAGATCTGCGAGGGTTAATGGAATTCTATAATTCCACAAGCTTAAGGAATAACTCTCAAATCAATGTAGGTTTTCTAACCCTTTTTCAGGGTTTCAAAGGGGTTGTGTACGGTTAGGGTGTATGGAATTTTGTTGTTTAGGGTTTGGAATCGAATTAGGTTTTGTGACTTTGATAGTTTTAGGGTTTTGCAAATTGTGGGAATGCTGTTTCTGCAATGGAGAAAGGATTAAAAGGAGGTAACAGGCATGGGAACAGGTTTACAGAATTGGAAAAGGCTGGACAGGTTTATATTTGCAATAGGGGATTCAATATGAGCTGTTACAGCAATATGAAGAATTGTACGAGTCTGCCACAGCAATAAAAAGAATTGCAGGGGCTTGTGACAGCAAGAAAGTGGCCTGCAGTAACAAGGTTAGGGTACAGAAACTTGCGGCAGCAAGGTTAAGGTTGCAGAAACCTGTGGCAGCAAATATGGGAACCTGCAGAGGCTTGCGGCAGTGAGGAATTACTGCAGATGGGGTGCAGCTGTATATGGGGAGGGAAAACAAGGGCTGCGGCAGTGTAGAGATGGTTAGGGAGGGCTAGGGTTTTGGTCTCTTGCAAAGGAAATCAATAAAATCAGTGAAGAACAAGGTAGGGAAGAAATCTAGGGTTTGGATTTGATGGTTTCATCAAGAAAACAGAAAATTAAAGAGAAACAATGGAAGAAAGATAGGTTAGAAGAACATACCTTAGATATCTTCGGAATCACTCCCATGCATTACACCAATTTCCAATCAGGGAGGATACTCAAAAGCCTTTAATCTTTGATTATCATTCATTAACTAAAAATTTACAGCAAAAAAGAGTCTTTAAATAGTTGAAACCGTAATTATAAAAATATTTAAATAACCAAAACACATAAAAAGACTATAATAACTTAATACTAATAAATTATTTCCTCTAACTAAAAGTGCAGCTCATTGGGTTTTCAAACTATGCTAACTAATACTAAACCTGCCCATATGCACACCTCAATGTGGGGTCTTCCTAATGAAATATGTGTGCATATTAGGTCTTCGATACCCATAATCATTTACCCAAAGTGACACATGAGCCTTCTTCTTCTTCTTCCGCTTATGATAAACTTGAAACTCCTTTTGATGTTGGATGCCCACATCACTTGACTTTTCAAACAAGTACCTCAAAGGATCCATTTTAGCAATATGGGCTTTTAACAACATTGATTCCACTATCGACAAAATAAATTGGAAAAGAACTAGTGCTCAAGATCCTAAATTTTTAAAGGTTTTATTTTTTTATCAATAAAGTAGGAGCCAAGAACATGAATCCACAGGCTATAATAAAATAAAAGAAATAGAAAAAACCTCATCAAAACAGGATGGAGCTAGAAGACACAACTAAATCATATATACACAGATAAATCCAAATCCTCTTGGGTTCACTCCCTTGTGACCAATTCGTTCTAGATTTTATCTCTTTAAATATATTTTGCAGATTTATTGATAAAAAATAAATCCAAAGCCTCAAAATCTCTCCTCACGAAACACCAATCCAAAAATAACCGACAAATGCTCAGACAAATCCATTGAAAGGAAGAGGCTACATCATAAAAACTCTCTAGTTCCTCTCCTCCCAAATTAACTAAGCTAATGCCCCTGGTAAAAGTCCACAAGACAACGGATGGGACCTTCAACCTCACCTAGAGCCAACTTGTTTTGAAATGAACTCAGAAAAACCCATACCACACCCAAGCGCAAAAGGAAATGACTCCAAGCACTAGTCGCAAAAAGGCAATGTAACAACAAGTGATCCACTGTTTCCTCCGACTCAAAGCACATAAAACTGCGATAAGCCATTCTCCACCTTCTATTTTTTAAACTATGGCATGTGCTTATCTTGTCTAGGGATGCCAACCAAAGAAAAACTGAGACCTTAGATGGAACACCAGGGTTCCAAACAGACTTGTAAGAAAGAGGAGAGAATGAACACCGCACAAAGCTAGAACGAAGGATCTCACTAAGAACTGATTTTCATTGTCTAAGACAAACTCGCTTATCCCTAAAAAGGAGACAAAGGGATACCTCCTCAAGCCTACCCAAGAGACGAGAGATCCTCCAACTCCTAATCATTAAGACATTCTAAGCCTAAGATTGCATGCAACCACATCAGCGCCACCCACCCACTCACAACTGGACGCTACCGATGCACATTTCTCCAAAGCTTAGAGAATACAACACACCAAATTCCTCCCTAAGAGACGATTCACCATACCAGAAATCATCCCAAAATTTAACGTCCTTACCGCAACCCACTCGATATCTAATGAATTTTTTTTTAATTGCTTCTAAATCCTATAATGGCCTTCCAACAACCCACCCATGTATTGAAGTACTTTTTTCCTGTTTTTTTAACCAGCTAGCTTACATTTAAGAATCCCAAAACTTCACATATATTGAGGAGAGTTTGTGAGGGTATTGTAAATACAAGCTTCACAATTGTTGGTACCACCACCTTGTGCTAAAGTTGTTAGGAGCCAAAATTGAGCACCTTAGCTAACAATACGAAACAAGTAAGATTAGGTGCTTAGGTCCCATGCTTTTAAATTTCACCGAAATATCGAAATTTGGCTCAAAATTTTGGTGTGTTCGAGGTGGGGAAAATAGCTCACCTAATATTATTATTCATTATTTATTTTTATTTTTTGTGATATATCACAAACATCACATTTCCTTGGGAGAAATTGGCTCAACTCTATGTGTAGACACTTGCAAAAAATTAGTACTTTGTCCCATGTTGCTTAACTCTAAGCCTAAGTTCTCCTATTTTTCCAAAAATTCTCGAATAATACATGACTTTTTCGCTGAACAATTAATTCCCGAATTATTCTCGACTTTTAAAAAAAAAATTGTGACTTTTTCAAAAAGCTGCAAATTGTACGAATTATTCACGACTTTTTGAAAGCTCGAAATATCTCAAGTATAAAAAGCTCGACTTGGTTGAATGTTTGCTTAATTCCCATACCACCCCTCACTCATCTATCTATTAGACTTGAAATTCTCTATGGTTATAACCGTACTCCTTGGAGTCCGGTTATGCCATTGAGGTCGCCATGTGTCCCTTTTAACAAAAAAAAATTTAACCCTAGAAGTTAGTATATTTTAACCAGGGATTAAAAATATTAATATTTTTTTCTAAAAATATTAAGGGGTGTCAAAAAAGACACATGGCAACCTCAAGGGAGTAATTAGACTCCAATTGTGGTTAAGATTCACCAACTCCTAGGGTTCACCCACTTATCTTGTTTTTTTTTCTTCTAAATTAAGATAAGTGGGTGAACCATAGGGGTAGGTGAATCTTAACTTCAATTAAGGAGTGTTAAAAGGGACACATGGTGACCTCAGTGGTGTAACCGGACTCCTCGCTCTCTCGGAAAATGCTTCGAAAGAAGAACGTCTCACCAAGATCTGAAGAATTTCCGGCCTATTAGTTTGGTGGGTAGTGTTTACAAAATACTTTCCAAAGTTTTGGCTGTTCAATTAAAAGTTGTGATGGGCTCTCTCATTTCTCCGGAACAAGGGGCATTTGTGGGGAAGAGGCAAATTTTGGATGACCTTTTAATTGCCAATGAATGTATAGATGAGCGCCTCAAATCGAAAGTGTTTGACCTGCTATGTAAGGTGGACTTGGAAAAAGCCTATGACCACGTGAATTGGGAGTTTTTGGATTATGTATTGGGTTGAATGGGCTTCAGTTCTAAGTGGTGACAATGGATGAGAATATGCATTTCCTCAGTGTCATTTTCCTTTCTCATTAATGGATGCCCAACAGGATTTTTTAGAAGCTCTAGGGGATTTCGGCAAGGGGAGATTGCGGCAAGGGGACCCCCTCTCCCCTTTTCTTTTTGTAAGTCTTAGAGGCCTTAAGCCAAAGGTTGTCCAGGGCGGATGGATCCATGTTTGAGGGTTTCTCGATAGGTCAAGCTAATTTGCGTATCTCCCATCTCCAGTTTGCAGATGATATTTTAGTTTTCTATGGAGCTTCTTATCAAAGTTTACTTTCTCTCAGGTGTTTATTTAGGCTACATTTGGTTCAGATTCTTTTAGTCACAATCAATTGTGGTAAGAATTGATTGTACAAGAATCAATTGCCATGAAAATTGATTGTACATAAATCTTGTTTGGTTCACATGTTGAAAGAATCGATTTTTTGAAGAGAATTGATTCTATGTAAAACAATCTTGTTTGGTTCGCACATAATCTGTGTTATATTATTCTTTCATTCACATAAGATAGATAAGTGTAATACCCACCCACAAAGAGCCAAATACAAACCACCACTCTTAACCATGTTAACTTATTTTTAAAACTATAGATAGATAACAATGAAATAGGTATACCGCAAAAAGAACTAAAATCATAGCAACTAAACATAGAATGCAAGCTCAAAGTTTTAAATTAAAAGACAGCCAAATTTAAGCATCTTGGTGGATTCGAACCACTATCTTCTTGAGAATTGGAGTAACTCTCAATTTTTCATGCGCTCTCCCAATTTGAGCTAAGGACCTAGATTTATGGATATTGAACTAAAGGTACGTTCTTGGCCTTGATGAAATTCTTGTGATCTTCTCATTCAACTAAAATATAATATAATCTTGAGACCTTGTCGAGCCGAGCCAACTCAAAAATTTGGCCAAAACTCAAAATATATAATATTTATATTTATTTTAAATATAAATAATAGAAATTAAGAAAATATACATAAAAATCGAGACGGATCACAATCAATTGTGATTGAATTCTCCCTAAGTTTTTTTTTTGATAGATAACGATATCAATATATTAATGAAGCACGAATATACAAACGATGCAAGAAACATCGAACAGAAAAACAAAAAGTCAAGCTAAGATATTTGACCAGTTATACAGAAAATCGGACCAATGCATTTTCCTAAATTCAGCTAGGACAGAAGACCAAGAAAATAACAACCACCCTATCTTCAGAATGACTTTGGGCATCGACTCTTCCTTATCTTCAAAAATTCTGCTATTTCGTTCCCTCCATATACCCCAACTAATCGCCGCCGGTAGCATCGTCCACACCACATTCCCTTTCCTGTTGAACACACCTTTCGGCCATCCCAACACCACCTCCCCCAGCTCCCCTTGTGAAACCCACCTCATTTCAAACAGGCCCAAATAATGATTCCAAATAACCTGCGCTTGCGGACAATGAAGGAAAAGATGATGTACATTCTCCTCCGCTTGCCTACACATTACACATCTATTCGGAATGGCCATTCCCCTATGCATCAAGTGATCAACTGTAAGAACTTTGTTTAGAGAGGCAGCCCAAATGAAAGCCTGTACCTTCGAAGGAATTTTAAGTTTCCAAATCTTCTGAAAATCATTGTTGCTCCTCCCCCCCTCCTTCTTCCAAAGCATCGAGTAACAATGAGATGTTGAAAACTCTTCCTCGGCACCCCCTTCCCATCTTCGTCTATCTTCCATATCGAGATGAATCACACACGCCGTGAGAAGACTTTGCAGCTCCACCCAATCTCCCAATTCTCTTTCCTCAAAGTTGTCCCTCCTAAACCGTGGATCCCACCGAACCTCTCCATCATGAACCTCATAACATTCCTGCACCTTCACCTCTCTCCTCTCCACCAATCGATATAGATTTGGAAATCTCGTACACAATTTCCCCTCCCCCAACCAGTCGTCTTCCCAGAAACGCACCCTGCTGCCATTCCCTACCCTGAATTTCAAGAACTCCTGAACCGAAGCCATAGATGTCATGACCCCTTTCCAAACTCCTACTCCATAAGACTTCCGCACCGGCTTCGGGTCCCAGTCACCCTTAGACATCCCGAACTTGTCCCTAATTACCCTTCTCCACAACGCCGTCTTTTCCGTGTTGAAGCGCCAGATCCATTTTCCCAATAAAGCTTTGTTCATACACTTGATTCTTCTAAAACCCAAGCCGCCAAATTCCTGTGGTCTCGTAACCCACTCCCACTTCACTAAATGCAATTTCCTGGAGTCTCCCCTTCCCCCCCACAAGAAATCCCTCTGAAGTTTCTCTAACCTCGTTATCACCGCCCAAGGAGGCTTAAATAAGGACATTTGAAAAATGGGGAGACTCGCCATCACACTTTTTATCAAAGTTATCCGCCCTCCTAAGGATAAAAATCTTTTCTTCCACCCCGCTAATCTCAATTCAACTCTCTCCACCACTGAATCCCAAATAGCCGATGATCGCGGGTTCGCACCTAAAGGCAATCCCAGATACCTGATAGGCAAGGTCTCCAAACTACAGCCCAAACTACGAGCACTGCTTTCTAAAAAAAACCCCTCCACCACCCCCACCCCTATTAACTTACTTTTGGCAATATTAATTCTCAATCCGGATAAAGCCTCGAAACATCTTAGAACACCTCTCATATTGGCCACCTGGACTTCATCCGCCTCCAGAAAGAGAATAGTATCATCTGCATACTGAAGATGTGAGATAATAGGCCCCTACGTTCCCGCCTGAAAACCCTTAATCATCTCCAAATCTTCTGCCTTAGACAAGATTTTACTGAAAGCTTCTGCCACCAAGATAAAAAGAAAAGGGGATAAAGGGCAGCCTTGTCGCAAACCTCTCGAACTAGGAAAAAATCCATGCGGGCACCCATTCACTAGAATAGAAAAATGAGGCGACGATACACATCCCTTCATCCACCTAATCCATCTTTCCCCGAACCCCATAAAAAAGAGCATCTCTTCCAAAAACCCCCAATCCACATGGTCATATGCCTTTTCCATGTCTACCTGGCAGACAAGACCGCCTGTTCCTTCTCTAATCCGAGTATCAATACACTCACTCGCAATCAAGACACCATCTACCAACTGCCTCCCTTTTATAAAAGCACCTTGATAAGCCCCCACCACCTTTCCCACCACCCTCTTTAGTCTATCCGCCAGAACCTTGGCCACAATTTTATACAAACTAGTCACCAAACTAATCGGTCTGAAATCTTTTATCTCCTCCACTCCATTAGTCTTTGGAATTAGAGAGATGAACGTCGCTCCTGCCTCCTTATTCCATCTTCCCCTTTCATGAAATTCATGAAACACCCTCATCAAATCTATTTTATCACTTCCCAACAATCACTGTAAAAACCCATAGTGAAACCATCTGGCCCTGGCGCTTTGTCCTTTCCCATTTTTTTAATCGCCCTGCACACCTCCTCTTCCTCAAACTGGCTCTCCAACTCACCCATCTCCTCCCTTGAAAGTTGCTCAACTCTTAGACCCTGAATCTGAGGCCGCTCCCTTCTAACCTCCGAAAACCGATTCTGAAAATATCTTGTCATCTCCCTGCCAATCTCCTCCTCGCCCTCTATAACCTCATTCCCCACCTTTAAACTAGTAATGGTATTTACTTGTTTTCTAGCCTTGGCACACGCATGAAAAAATTTTGTATTTTTATCTCCATCCATTAGCCACTGAACTCTGGCCTTTTGCTTCCAAGAAATCTCTTCTAGTCTTCTCAGGGAAAGAAGATGCCCTGATAACTCCATCCGTACCACCTCTTCCTCCCGACACAGGCCCTCACTTTCCTCCTTCTTATCCAATGCATTAAGACGCAATTCGATTTCCTTCAACCTGTTATCCACCCTCCCAAAGCAATTGGAATTCCACTCTTTGATTTTGCCTTTGAGCCTCTGAAGTTTCCTCATGAACACATAAGTTCAATCGCAGCCTTAGGTCAACACGTGCCCCTTTTAACCACTATTAACTGTGGTTGAAATTCAATAACCCTTGGGGTTCAACAATATAACTTTGGTTTTAAAAAAAATAAATTACTCTGGTTTAGAATTTTTAACCCTTAGGGTTATTATTTTTTTCTAATAACCAAGATGATATTGTTGAACCCTAAGAGTTAGTGAATCTTGACCATAATTAATAGGGATTAAATGGACACATGTTGACCTATGGGTGCGATTGAACTCGGAGAGAGTTCAATCGCAATTGACTGTTATCCAATCTTCATTTATTAGTACACCTCTTTTAAGAGAGCCAGAGTGGTCCTGATTTATCCATATAGACGGTACACCCTTGTTCACGTCCCATCTCCCCAATTTTTTTTAATCTTCTTCCTTCTTTCCCAAAGCCTCTCCTCCTCTAAACCACCCATTTTAAGTTCTAAAAATAGTGAGTTAAATCCCAAAACCCCTTAACACGATCTTTCCTCCCCAAAATTGCCAACATGAGATTATACTGATTTTGAACTCAATTTATTGTTTCCAGTCTCCAAAACCCAATTAAAAAACCTACAAGCAATTTTTGAGCTCCTCCCCAAATTCAACAACATCGTCAAAACAAACGCAATCATCATAATTGCTTAACTTGGAGAAAATCTCTTTCAAAACAACGTGATTGAAGTCTTGTGTTCCAAAGCCGCTTCAAATGAAAAACTACAATGTCTAGGGTTTCTCATTTTCGGATTAAACGACAACAAAAACCCATTTTGATTAGTTTTTAGCCAGAGAAATGAAGATAAATAACGAGATTTTTTGGGTTCAAGCTTCCTTACCTGGTAATGCACATATTCAAGCCTTAAACTGTGGATTGAAGATCTAGAGCTCGAACACATTTGCCGTAGTAGCAGCTACGATGAACGACCACTCAATTGGAGAAGAAGATAGTAGTGAAAGAGAGGAGTGAGGAAAATGTGAGAAATCTCATTTTTCTCTCGCTAAGTATCGTTTGTAAATTCCCCTGTAAAATTGATTTCTCCCTAACAGAATCACCCCTTCTTACGATTTAGTATCTACCGGTTTTTTTGAAATCGATTTCAAAAAAATTGATTGTTTCAAAGTGAACCAAACGAGATTTTCACATCCATAATCTTTTAGAATCGATTTAAAGTGATTAAATCCAGGGAAAAAATCTAATCCAAACACCTCCATAGATGTTTTGAGGCTTTTTCAGGATTGCGTGTTAATTTGGTTAAGTCGGAAAATGTGAGTATTGGAGAGGTGGCAGATGTAGTGAGTTAGTCTACTTTCTAGGGTGTCAGGTAGGATCATTGCTTTCTTTGTACCTTGGTATGCCCCTCGGAGCAAGCTTTAAATCCAAGTTGGTGTGGGATTTGATTCGGGAGAGATTTGCCAACCGCCTATCTGGTTTTAAATCATCATTCTTATCAAAAAGAGGTAAACTGACCTTAATCAAGAATACCCTTAGCAGCCTTCCCACTTATTGTATGTCTATCCTTACCATTTTGTGGTTGGTTGCAACCTATCTTGAGAGGGTGCAGAGGGATTTTCTTTGGCATGGTCGCGGTGATAGCTTTTGAACCTGTGCTAATATCTGTTGTTCTAAGAAGAGTGGTGGCTTCAATTTCAGGTCATTAGTCAATGTGAACAAGACATTATTAGGCAAATGAGTTTGGAGATTCAGGGAGGAGAGTTTTTCGAGGTACGTTATTGTGGCTAAGTATGGCAAGGTCTCGTGTTGGGTCCCTCTGGAGGTGAAGGTGTCTTATGGGGTAGGGTTGTGGAAGGGTATCATGGCGGCAACACCACTAATTGTGCCCAAATTTAGTTTCAAGTGGGTTGTGGTTCCGAGGTTTGGTTTTGGAAATATCCGTGGTGGGGTTCTGAGAAACTGAAGGTCGTCTATGGTAATATTTTTCTCCTAGCCAAGAATAGGGACGTCCTAGTGGCGGGCTACTTTGAATTGTGAGATGAGAGAGTCGTGTGGTGTCCTAAGCTAAGACGGGGATTGAATGATTTGGAAATTGAGGACCTTAGTTAACTCTTGTTGTCCCTTGGGCCTGTTTCCATGAGCCCTCATGATTGCGACTACCGAATTTGGCATGGGCTCAGCAATGGACGCTTCTTAGTGAGGTCACTATTATTTTCATTTGGTTTAAAGTCTTATGCACCATTTCCTCATCGACTTGTGTGGAATTTAGGTATTTCCTCCAAGGTATCTTTTTTCCTATGAAATGCATTATTGAATAAAATTCTTACTTGTGATCACCTAAAGTCTAGATGGTAGAGGATGGCTAATTGTTGCAAACTGTGCCTCCAAGAGGAAGAGACAGTTGATCACTTGCTCCTGCACTGCCCTATTGTGGATGTGATTTGTGTGTATTTTCGCTCCGGAGTGGGCATGGTTTGGGTATTCCCTTCTTCCTTGTAGAATTTCTTATCCTGCTGGTCATGGTTTTGTGCAGATAGTGCTAAGAGGGAAATTTGGCCAGTTCTACCCGGGGCCATCTCATTGTCAATTTGGAAGGAAAGGAATATGAGAGTTTTTGATAATTCCAACTCTCCTATTTCTCTTATTCAAGCTCGAATTCATTTACTGATAATTGATTGGGTCTATATTCGGAATGGTGGGGTTGACCTGGGATCTGTGTTGGGATGATGTCCTCCTTTCCTTAGTAGTGGGGGTTCTACCTCGGCTTTGCTATATGCTTTTCAGTTTACACTATTGTGAAGTTTTACTTGCTCACTTGTACATAATATTCTTTATTAATACATACTCCTCTTTACTGATAAAAAAGAAATAGGCCCTACCCGCCCCCCTTCTTTGCTATACTCAAAATGCCCCTAAAGCTTTTTGGTTTTCAAAATGTCCCTACATCATATTTCTATAACCAACGACCCTAGGGTTCATCCACTTATCCTTGGTTTTTAGAAAAAAATATGAAAAAAATCTAACCCTACGAGTTAGTGAATGTTAACCAAGATTTTTAAAAAATAACTTTTTTTTTCTAAAATCCAAGGATAGGTTGGGTGAACTCTTGGGGTAGGTGAATCTTAACCACAGTTAAGGGGTGTCAAAAGAGACACATTGCAACCTTAAGGACGTAACCAGACTCCAACTGTGGTTAAGATTCACCCACTTATCCTTGGTTTTTAGAAAAAATATTAACTTTTTTTAAACCCTAGTTAAAATTCACCAACTCCTAGGGTTAAATATTTTTTCATATATATTTTTAAAAAAACTAAGGATAAGTGGGTGAGCCTTAGGGGTGGGTGAATCTTAACCAATGTTAAGGAGTGTTAAAAGGTACACATGGCGACTTCAGTGGCATAACAGGACTCCTCGTTCTCTTGGCAAAACGTTCTAAAAGAAGGCCCCACCCTCTTTCTTTGCTATACCCAAAATGCCCCTAAAGCCTTTTGGTTTTCAAAATATCCCTATGTCATTTTTCTATAACTGTGTCCCTCACAATTTTTTTCATCTACAATGTCCCTCAAGTTTCTATACCTGAAATATTTCTTAATTTTTTTTCCAAATGCCCTCACTACGGTTCCTCTTCCTAGCCTCGGTGCTCACACATCGTCAACATCTACCCCAGGATCCAATAGTCAACTGCCAGAGTAGCTACCACTCACACACTGCATATCTAATCGAACTCATAGTACTATGTACCTCATTAATTCACCAAGAAATAGCATGAAAAAAACAAAGAAACAGTAAAATGAAGATGTATTCTGATTTTCAAAATAATGTAGTATTGTGTATTGCTTTTGTATCTTGCAAACAAGGAAAACCCTTATTTATAGACCATTAAAAACCCAAACGCGCAGTCCAATCCCAATCCCCATGGGATTAAATGGTAAAAAAGAGGAAATAAACAAGCTACTAACAGTTATAAACGTGGTTGGATTGTTAATCCACTCCTAATGGCTAAACCAAAGCAATGGACAATCAAGTGAAATACAATAAATCAGAAAATAGTAAGATGTATATAGCATCATGTGGAGTAAAGTGTACGCACGCACACACCACCACCACCATGCCACTTCACACCGCGCTTGTCCGTCTGACTGTCTCAACTTGGCATGCGTACGTGCAAGCATGCATGTGTGTGAGACGCTTAGAAGAATCAACAGTTTTTTATATTCCCATGGAAAGTTTCATAGCTTTCCAATGTGGGACTAAAAGGAGGCACTAACAGACATAAAGAGAGGAGAATGGACGAATTACACTTTACCTCAAAAAGTTTTTGTTCCAAGGACTTAAAAGAATCTAACCTTAAGGAAGTGGTGAATCCTATCAGCTAACATTTAAGATTCCAGATGTGCTATTTACTCTATACAACCATAGTCAACAAGAATACCTTCCTGAAGCCATAAAAGAAATGTCTTCCCTTAGAGCAGATTTACTGGCTATTTTGTCTTGTATCTTGGTAAATAGCATGGGTTTCTTTTTCTTATTTAATGCATATATTGAAAAACCAATTTTTCCCTTTGCCTGAAATTCAAAGGTCCTACTTATGTTTTAAACAGCCTAGTATGTCCTGGTTTAGGTCTCGAAAATACTGTTTTTACAGTAATAGGAATTTTGTTAGTTCTATCTGTTGGATGCTTAAGCCCTCTACGATTATCGGTGATACTACAAAACCAAGAAAAAAAGTTAAACTGCATTGATTTCCTTAAAATAAATTATTGAACTATCTGACAAACTATATATTAGACAATCTTAAAAGCATTAACGACAGGCGTCTCAGATAAGATGCTAATATATAAGAACATGCTACAAATTATACTAGAAGTATCAAAATTGATAGAA
Organism: Tetracentron sinense; assembly: GCA_015143295.1. NCBI lineage: Eukaryota > Viridiplantae > Streptophyta > Magnoliopsida > Trochodendrales > Trochodendraceae > Tetracentron > Tetracentron sinense. The sequence goes on from CM026562.1 coordinate 31,755,119, forward strand.
ACATGCAATCATCTCATCTCTATAATATAAGCAGAACTATTCACCAAACTAAGTTTATAAAGGACTGGAAATCGCTACAGACGAGCTAAAACAAATTATTTTAGGGGCAAATTCTTTTTTATATGAAGAGTTGCACCATTTCTTCTCTAGGTGCCTTTAGCTTCTTATAAATGAAATAATTTGTATTTTCTTTCATCGTTTGCAGATATACACCCATGAAGAATCAAACCAGCATTCGGGAGCATTAGCTTTTCTTCTTGGGCACCTTCTCTCCAGCATCCCATTCCTGTTCCTCATCTCCATTTTGCCAAGTCTTATCTTCTATTTCCTTGTCGGGCTGCGGGATGAGTTCAGCTTGTTGATGTACTTCGTGCTGAATTTCTTCATGTGCTTATTAGTAAATGAAGGGCTCATGCTGGTTGTTGCTTCAATCTGGCAAGAGATTTTCTGGAGCATTTTGACTCTAGTGTTTATAAATGTGAGTTCTACTCACTCTATTCAACAACTTTCCTTTAACTTACCAATTTTGATTGGAGTTTTATTTAAGAAGCAACTCAGGCATGTCATCTTGTTTTTATTAATTTCTTTTCTGGTGGTGATGGTGCCGATATACTACAATTGTCACACTAGCAACTTGCTTGAGTTTGCTTACCCCACAGTTGTCTTCGTTTGATGTCTGTCTTAGTGAAGGTGTTATTGGCAGTTGGATTTTCTACGTTGTTATATGACATGAAAGATGTATATCTAGACACTGACCCCGATATAAACTATGGTGAACTAAGTAATCAATTCTGAAGCTTGCCAACTATACCAAATGAGCGCCTTTTATTTGCGGTGGAATTCAAATCATTCGAATTACAGGAGGCTCATTATAAGGCCAGCTTGGCAATTCAGATCATTGAAAGGGGAAGGAGGGGAATGTACAATGTGATTTGGGTCGAACAAGATGCACTCTCTTGGTTGGAGAAATCCATAGCAGAGGTGATGGATTCCAAAATTAGACTATTTGGCAAAGACATTCAGAGGATGCTCTGGTTCTTTGATAGGTGAAAAATGTACTAATTCCAGGGGCAGATATTTCTCACTCACTATGTTTCAAGACTCTGGGAGGGGTTGCAAGATCATTATCCCTCAAGGTATCGGCCAGGTGGTTTGGAAGGCATTTCAGAGCGCCATGGCCTATCTAGCTCCCAAACGGGCCCTGCAATCTCAAAAACTCAGTAGTGTGACTAATGAGCACCCAGAGGCTTTGGTTCAGAACAATCTAGGAGCCAAGCAACCGATTGATAGGCGAGGGTCAATCAGCAAGTCCAGCAAAATCTTAGATGGCATATCCAACCATGTGGAGATGCAAGGGGCTTATCCAAAGCTAGTCATAGATTCAGATGTTGGAGCTTTTGGGGATTGGGCAGAGGCAGTGGTCTGCTCTGTAGGGGGGCCGGGAGAGAAATTACAATGGTCGGAGGTCATGCGTTTGCTTCAGTCTTTGCTACCATCGGAGTTAAAAATCATGCTATTTCCATTCGAATCTCAGAGGGTTATTTTCTACCCATCTATTAAAGGCAATCTTGAATCCCTCTGCGGACGCAAATGCTTCCCCTTGAAGGGGGAGTATTTTGTGGGCTTTCATAGATGGTGGCCGGCCTCCAATGCCTTATCGTATACCAGTCTTCTTAAGCGTCGATGGCTCGCCATTAAGGGACTTCCATTTTGCTTTTGGACCCTAGATATACTATCTCAGATAGATCATATTTGTGAGGGCTATTGGAAATACACCATTCAACAACAAATAAGTCGGATTTAACCAGGCAAAAATATGGGTTTGTGGGGATATGAGGATGATACCTTGGTTAATTGTGTTGGAATTTCACTATACCTCGTACCCATTAGAGATTTTGAGTTGGCCAGATGAGATATGCGTTCATTGTAAAGCTGGGTCGGAATTTCTGGAGATTGAGAAGCTAGCCTGTCGAGAGGTTGAAGATGATGTTAGGGGATCGACACGTGGCGAGGGGGTCGTACCTGGTACCACCGAAAATTTTGAAAATCATGGACCTCACACGACTAGGATTGCAGCATCAATAACAGATCTCCACGCCGCTCATTCGGTGAGATCAATGGTAGGTGGTCAGGGCAGTGGGTTGTGTGACCAAGGTGGTCAAAACCTTCTCACCATACCTAAGAAGACCCTAGAGGCAGCACATCCGAACATCAGAAACATCCAAGGGTTACCTGAAGACGAAGCCGGTAAAATCATCTCTCAAGTGGCAAAAATCGGGCCAGTAGGAGGATGTTTTTCAAGAAAAAAAAAATAGAAGAGGTATTTTAGAAGGAAGCGTGTGCGTTGGATTAAGAAGAAAATCAGAGAAAATCAGTCTTTATCCCAACTCGAGTCGGTACCTCAAACAGAGGGAGCTGTTTTGGAGGAGGTGGTTTCAGCCGAATGGTATTTCAAAAGCATCTGGAGTTTTCCAATAGGGCTGTGGGTTTGGTCGCTGAGTGTGGGACTAGTTTGGGTCCAAAGAAGCAGGGCCCAAATGTTTATACAGAAGCCTGGGATTTTGATGGACTGGCATATCCACCAGGGCCTAGTGGGCAGAATAAGGAAGGAGTTCATGGGTCCTTGGGCAAGGTGATAAGTTTATGTGGGCTGATACCAAGTCACATCAGTGAGGAAGAATCAGGGAGCTCCAGTCCTGGACCCAAAGGAGGGCCCGTTCCCCCAAATGGGTCAGACGCTCCCAGCCAAGCAGATTCTGACCCGTTTTGCATTTACCCAACCAGAAGCTCAGATCATCCCATCAAAAGTCGTCGATTTCGCAAATGAAAATTCCAGATAGCCTCGGTGTAGCGTAGCAGCAAGGAGAAGACCAAGATCTCCAGGATATCCGTGGTTCCTCTCCTCCTTGTTTGGAACATTTGAATCCAGTTATTAGGGGTGGGTGGCAACCCATCTTATTACCTTGATAGGGGCGGGAAGAGAAGCACATCGATCAAGAAGGAACTTAGGGAGATTCATTGAATCCGAGGGTGGGAAAAACATGGTTCAAAATATCGATATGTATCGGCCGATACGTCCCGGTTTTTCGAGTACCCGATACCCAGATACGGTGGAAATAATAAAATACAGCGTATCGAGACCGTATCGTGCGTATCGGACCGATACAGCCCGATACGGGCTGATACGCAACAGTTGGAAAAAAAAAAATTTCTTGTTTGCAATAATCAGTCAGGAAAAAAACAAAAAACTGGAAAATGTAGAATATTTGCACGAAGAAACGATCAATCATAAAAAAAAAAAAAAAAAAAGGAGATTCGCACTATATTGAGGGATCTAAAACTCCCACAAGCATTCTATAGTCTACAGAATAGAGATTGAGAAGTGAAGAAGAAAAAGAAAAAAAAATAAAAATTTAGGGCACATACCTGTGCGACTACCCACGGTAGAGGTAAGGTTAAAACTGAGGAGGAGTGTCGTAGTCATCCATCACAAAACCGAGGAGGAGGAGTGCCGTTGGGAGCTTGCCGCCATCTTTCTCGTTGTTTCCCTCTTTCTGCCAAGGTAAGGTTAAAACCCTTATTGTAGGTTTTTTTTTTTTCTTGTTGAAGTCTTATAAGTTATAAGATCGAAGACTTAGTTTATACTAATGAGGGATTTGCTACCCTTACTCTGTTTCTGCCACATGAGGATTGCTAGCCTCACTCTATCTCTACTCTCATCCATATATGAGGATTGCTAGCCTCACTCTGTTTTACCTACCACATATGATATGATCTATTTGGTATTTTGGAGTAATGCAAGCCTCACTCAGCCACTAATATAAATTAAGATTCACTAATCCTTAAGGGGCATTTGGCAAAACTAATATAAGTTGATTTAAGGCATCTAAAACAATTTAAGAAGAACAAAGGTTAGACATGTGTCTATTAAACACATCCTAAGGTTAAGAATTTTTAACTCTAGTTAATTTTTATTATATTTATTTCTAAAAATCAATTTTAGACATGTGTCCCTTTTAGTGACTATTAAACACACCCTAAGGTTAAAATTTTTTAACTCTAGTTAATTCTTTTTATATTTATTTCTAAAAACCAAGATTAGACATGTGTTCCTTTTAGTGACTATTAAACACACCCTATGGTTAAGAATTTTTAACAATAATTAATTTTTTTATATTTATTTCTAGAAGCCAATATTAGACATGTGTACCTTTCAGTACTATTAAACACACCCTAAGGTTAAAATTTTTTAACTCTAGTTAATTTTTTTTATATTTATTTCTAAAAACCAAGATTAGACATGTGTCCTTTTTAGTGACTATTAAACACACCCTAAGGTTAAATTTTTTTAACTCTAGTTAATTTTTTTTGATATTTATTTCTAAAAACCAATTTTAGACATGTGTCCCTTTTAGTGACTATTAAACACACCATATGGTTAAGAATTTTTAACAATAATTAATTTTCATACATATTTATCAGCGCGCACGTCTTTTTTACCTTATAAATGTTTTAACTTTCATATGTATGACTATAAATGTAGTTGGAGGCCTTTATTTAGTTTTTTTTTAACTTATATTTGCATTAAAAGAGGTTTTATACAAGGTATCCAAGTTTTTCCTTGCGTATCTAAGCTTTTTTTAGCGTATCTTGAATTTTTACACCGTATCCAACCGATATGGTACCGATACGCCGATACGTATCCTATTTTGGACTTACCGATACGGCGACCGATACCGATATTTTGAACCATGGGGAAAAAGTAGAACTCAATCAGCTAGGAGTGCGGTTCCTTAGAGCCATCTCAATCCCTTAGATCAGTGGCCTGCGGACATTGTGGCGTGTCATTCTCAGAAGGAATCTTTGGGAAGGATGGGCTCTAGGCCAGAGCAGGTGGAATTTGATTCGGGGAGCCATGCTACAAATCTCGAGTCAGCAGGTGTGGTGGTAGTGGAGCCGGGAGGGAGTGTTAAGGATCATTCTATCCACAATTTTTGTCAGGAAAATTCACTATCTCACTTGCAAAGTCAGTCCACCCCGGGGTCAAGTAGGAGGGAGGAGGAGCAAAGTGCTTTGGTGAGAAGGGCAGAGGTTAATTCGAGGGGTGTGCTGGAAGAAACGAGTCCAGTGCTTAGGCAGTCTAATGGGTTTGTAGTAGGGGACGAGGTGGTGGGGAGTTTGGGTCCAAGGAGCTGACGCTGCGTTCTATATCTTTCTTTGAGGAGGGTATGGAGGGTAGTTTGTCCAATCTCCAAAGTTAGAACTCGAACAGTAGGGAGAAGACAATGCAGTGCTCGAAATCCATTAATTCAATAGATACCCATTCTGCGGATCCGGTTTCAACTTGTTTTGCGGAAGTGTCGACCGGACGAGGATCAAAGCATCGGTCTCCTCTTATGGCGGTGGAGGAGAGTACTCCCACATCAGCTCTATCCCCTATGCGGGGATCTTCAGTCCAAGAACAAATCACTCCCCTTTCTCTTCCTTTGTCAGATACGCCCTAGGAAGCACGGATACTTCAAATTGGGCTTTGTACCCGTATCCGATACGGATACGCCTCCGATACGGTGGGATACATACGGGATACGGTTGAGACGTATCCTGTTAATTAAAAATATGTTTTTTAATTCGGATACGGCTCCGATACGGCATGGATACGCCAGGATATGTCCGGGATATGGTCGGGATATGGCCATGAATATTATTATTTTTTTAAAAAAAAATTTGGAGACCCAGGGGTGCGACCCTATCTCTTTTGTTTTTGTATGGACATGGTCTTCTTTATATTTTGCTTGGTGGATGATAGGATGACTATCTTTTTTGCTTAGTGGATGATGAGATGACCCTATTTCTTTTGCTTTTGCATGGACATGGTATTTTTTTATACATAATCAGAGCTGAACCAATGGTTATTTTGTAATTATAATACAAAATATAGTATTATTATTATTTTTAAAAAAATTACAGACGTATCCTAACCATACCCGTATCCTTTTTTTTAGGTTTTGCCGTATCGCCGTATCCGTATTGTATCGTAGCCGTATCCGTGCTTCCTAGGATACGCCTAAACCCTCTCATCCCTCTACCCATCATAGCTGGCCATTGTGCAAGGATATATGATGAGTAGAGAGATTGTAATGAATTCACCTGCTGCGGGAAATTATTCTTTGTTGCAATCTGCAGGATTAAGGACATTTGTTCCCAATGAGGAATCGGGCCACATAGTGTAACCTAGTGCTTTGATGGGTACGAGTAATCTTACTGAGATTGTTAGGAGATCAGAGTCAGTGATGCCAGACCAGAGTCCGTGCATATCCATGGAATTCGGGAGTGAGAGCCCTATCAAGGAATCACAATTGGGTCAAGAGCAGGTATCGGATTGGGTGGTCAGTCATATGGAGGGTTTGGGAAAGTACTTGGGTATATCTAGTGAGGGGCACGAGGAGGAGGCGAGAGAGTTGTTTCAAAAGACAGAGAAGAGTGGGGTTCAAGGGGTGGTGAACTCTGCTACTAAGAGTTTTGTAGGGGGAAAGGGTTCGCTGCTATGGAAATGTGGAGGTTGGACAGTGGTGTTAACTACGATAGACCAGCATCTTGGGAGGTGTCATGCAGTCCCAAGCCAAATAGGGGTCGAAGAGTTGTCTGATGATAGATCTTTCAATCATCTTGTGGAATATAAGAGGGTTGGGGCAAGTGGAGAAACGAATGGCAGTCAAATAGTTTGTGTGATCAAAGCGTCCTTCAATTTTATGTCTTCAGGAGACAAAGCTTGAAGCAGTGTAGGAGTTCCATATATGCGATACATGGGGAGAGGTAGCCCTGGGTTGGACTGAAACTACATCATTCGGTGCATCAGGTGGTATTTTGCTGATGTGGGATAGAGCCAAGGTAGAGGTTTTGGAGTCCGAACAGGAGGCCTACACGAGTTCCATTCTATGTAGACTGATTGGGGATGACTTTACCTGGGTGTTCACAGGGGTATATGGTCCTTTGGGAGGGGCGGATGATAGGCTTTTGTGGAATGAACTAGAAGATGTTAGTGTGAGATGGGGTGGCCCATGGTGTTTGGGGGGTGAATTTAACTGTATTCGGTTAGTTTTAAAGAAGAAAAGGGTGAGTATCATTACAGCAAAGATGAAGAGGTTTGGGGAGTTTATTCGTAGTCATGAGCTTATTGACTATCCATCTCGGGGGGTCCAGTTTACATGGGCTCATTCGGCTTCAAGCGGGAGAGCAAATTTGTTAGACAGATTTCTAGTAAGTCCGGAGTGGGAGAGTCATTTCCCAAATGTTTTTCATCTCTTCCCAGACCCATCTCAGACCATGTGCCTATTGTGTTGGAATCCGGTTGCTTCCGAGGTGGCCCTTCTTCGTTTCACTTTGAGAATATGTGGCTTAAGGATGAGGGCTTTCAAGATATAGTGGCTGAAGTTTGGAGAAAGGAGGGGGGGATGGGGATCAGCTAGTAAGCGTTTTAGTCTGAAATTGAAAGCTCTGAAAGTAAGACTAAAGGTGTGGAACAAGGAGGTTTTTGGTAATATTCGGGGAATACTAGATGGAATTCTCAAGGAGATTGCAGTGTTGGAAGATTCGGCCGACTCCATGGAATTATCAAACCAAGAAGCGTGAGATTATGAGGCAAAGAAGTTGGAATATCTGGTGGTACTCAACCTAGAGGAGATCAGTTGGAAATAAAAGGCTCATACGAGGTGGCTTAAAGAAGGAGATCATAATACGAAATTATTCCACCGTACAACTAATTTTAACAGGAAGCAAAACTTCATATCCAACTTGAAGGTAAATAGGGTGTGGAAGGAGGAGAGCGTTGAAATTGAAAATAGTGTCATCTCGTACTATAAAGATTTGTACCGAGAGAGGGAACGTTGGAGACCAAGGTTGGATGGCTTATCATTTGCGAACTTATCTCATGATCAAAGTACAGCTTTGGAGGGGCCTTTTGAGGAGGAAGAGGTATTTGGCATCATCCGAGGGATGCCTGGAGATAGTGGGAAGAAATTTCATGGATTCACTATTGAGTTCTACAGGGCTTGCTGGTAGATAGTGGGGAGAAATTTCATGGAGGTGATGCGGGAGCTTTCTTCATCAGGCAACTTTGATAGAGTGATCAATAGTACTTTCATGGTGTTGATTCCGAAAAAGGTGGGTGCGGTGGAACTCTCGGACTTTCAACCAATCAGTCTTGTGAGTAGTGTGTACAAGATCCTATCTAAAGTCTTGGCTGCCCGCCTCCAGAGAGTAATGGCATCCCTCATCTCCCCTCAACAAGGAACATTTGTTAGGGGGGGGGGGGGAAGACATTCTAGATGGGATTCTGATAGCCAACGAATGTATTGATGCTTGCATTAGGTCCAGAGTCCTGGGTATTCTTTGCAAAGTAGATATGGAGAATGCATATGATCATGTTAATTGGGGATTCTTAGATGATGTTTTTGGCAGAATGGGCTTTGGGATGAAATAGAGAAAATGGATGATGATGTGGATCTCCTCTGTCTCCTCCATTATTCTGAATGGGAGTTCGGTAGGTTTTGTGTTGGTCTCGGAAGTCTGGAGTAGAATGTTATTTAGAGCATAGGGGGTGATATTCAAGGGTTTCTCGGTTGGTTCCGCTCAATTGTGTATGTCTCATCTCCAATTTGCGGACGATATCCTGATTTTCTGTAACGTGTCGCAAAGCAACCTACCGTACCTCTGATGTCTCCGTTGTTTTGAAGTTGTGTCCGGGCTGTGAGTAAACCTCCCTAAGTCAGAGATAGTGAGCATCTGAGAGGTACTCATCATGGACTAGTTGGCAGTTTGCTTTGGGTGTAAACTGTAAAGTGGGAGTTATTCCATCCAGGTACCTGGGTATACCATTAGGGGGAGGTTTTAAAACTAAAGCGGTATGGGCCCCAGTTATAGAAAGGTGTACGAAGTAGTTGGCAGGTTGGAAGACTCACTATTTATCAAAATGAGGCAAATTAACACTTATTCAAAGCACCCTTAGTAGCCTCCCAACATTCTATATGTCCGCCCTAACAATGCCTAAGTCTGATGTTGTTACGTTGGAGAGAATGCAAAGGGAGTTCCTATGGAATACGAAGGATGGTTCATTCAAGTATCATTTGGTGGCTTGGAACCATATTTGTCGCCCTAAAAAAGAAGGGGGGTTAAATTTTAAGTCTCTGATTTTAGTTAATAAGGCGCTGCTCAGGAAATGGATTTGAAGCGGAAAGGTCTAGTTTGTGGTGGTCCGTGATAGTTGCCAACTATGGGGAGACTTCGTGTTGGATCCTGAATCAGGTCAAGATCTCCCACGGTTTGGGTTTATGGAAGGGGATCATGGCGATAGCCAGTTTGGTGATGCCTAAGTTCAGTTTTAAAGTGGGTCAGGGGTCCGAGGCACGATTCTGGAAAGACGTCTGGTGTGGCGATTCTCGGCTTCAGGATGATTTTGGACATATTTTTGCTGGATGTCAACAGAGAGGCGGCGGTAGAGGATTACTTGGAGAGAAGGAGCGAGGGGGTGGTTTGGTGTCTGACATTGTGACGAGATTTAAATGATTGGAAAGTAGAAGAAGCGTCGCATTTATTGGCTCGCATTAGCTCCTACTCCCAAAGTGGCGATATTAGGGATTGCAGGGTCTGGTCTGGCAGCAACAATGGTTAATTCTCAGTAAGATTACTCGTACAGTCTTAAGGCAGAGCTTCCTTGGGTGCTTTCCCTCATCGGGTAGTGTGAAATCCAGGTATTCCCTCTAAGGTCTCTTTTTTCCTTTGGAATGCAACTTTGAATAAAATCCTCACTTGTGACCATTTACAACATAAAGGGTGGAAGTTGGCCAATAGGTGTTTCATGTGCCTCAAAGCAGAAGAGTTAGTTGACCATTTGCTCTTGCACTGTCATACAGTGTGGGGTATTAGGGGGTACTTCCTTTCCCGCCTAGGTGTGGACGTGGTCTTTCCCTCGTTATTTCTTAACTTCCTATCGTGTTGGCCTTAGGTTAGTGAGGATGGTGCTAGGGAGGCATTGTGGTCGGTGTTGCCAGGTGCCATATCATGGACGATATGGAAAGAGATAAATTGCAGAGTTTTTTAGAATACTTCGGCACCCCAATCGCGTATTTGTGCTAGTATTCGGCTGGCTGCTTTGGATTGGGCGGGTCTTCATTACCATGGGGAGGAGCTTCGGGGGGTGCTAGGTTGAGGTCCTCCTCGAGAGGAGTGGGTAGGATAGGAGTCAAGGCTGTTTTCTCATGTTTGCTTTTGAGTTTACTTGCTTGCAATCATTGGCTTTCTCATGTGTTTGTTGCTCCTGTATACCTACCATTATATATATATATTTTCTTGTTTACCGATAAAAAAAAAGTGATTGTGTCGGAGATAGTACCAAATACTGTAGAGTATTTCTGAACTTGGTGAAATGATCTAGAGCCTCGCAGAGTCAACTCCGGTGTTTTTTTTACAAGCATTTTGGAAAATTATGTGTGTGCACTTGTGCGCGCCTTACCAATAATCTTCACCTGAGCCAATATTTTTTGCGAACTCATTAAGTCAACAGTTGACTCAGTTTCCAAATTTATTGGGTGAGTTATTGTGAAGAGGTTTTGTGGATAATTTCATTGACTCTTTTGACTTGGCTGAGTATTTGTACAGATTACAGTCACCCTGAGTCAACTACTCTGGGTTCCCTAATCTGACAGTAATGCCTATTTTATCAGGTGATAATGATGCTTGCTGCAGGCTATTTGAGACTCCGAAATGCTTTACCTGGACCAGTATGGAAGTATCCATTGTCCTACATTGCTTTCCACACCTTTTCCATCCAGGCAAGCCAAACTTTGAGTCTATCATGTCAAACTGCATGATCTTGTTTTGAATAACAATGTGCACTGATCAGTTCTGTTTTTTATCTGCTCTTGCAACTCAGGGGAGTTGACTGATCTTTCCATTACTTGTGCTAATGTTTCAGGGGCTTTTGGAGAACGAATATTTAGGAACTTCTTTTGCAGTTGGACAGGTAAGGACCATATCCGGGATTCAGGCTATACGTAGTGCTTACGACATTTCTCCTAATAGTAAATCCAAGTGGGAGAATTTACTGGTTTTGTTTCTTATGGCTGTTGGGTACCGTGTTCTCTTGTTTGTCTTGCTTCACTTTCGTGCAAGGAAAAACCTATCCCCTTTTAGTTTTTACCGGTGTAATAGGAATACAAACAATTCAAGATGAATCAAGTACTGCCAGTCTTTTTTGGCTCTTTAGATTGTATATCTACTTCAGTTTTTACCGGTGTAATTGGAATACAAACAATTCAAGATGAATGAAGTACTGCCAGTCTTTTTTGGCTCTTTAGATTGTATATCTACTTCAGTTCTATTTCTGGTGAAATTTGGAAGCAGAATCTGCAATGGAAGTCTGTATAGTATTCAGAATTTCAGCTCCAACTCTGCACTTCCACTTTTTTTTTTAATTGATTATTTTATATTCGATGCTCATGAGATGTCGGGCAAAAATGCAGAATTCATCATTCAGGTACCCCTTCACCTAATCGGCGGAGGGAAGAACTACTGAAGGTTCAATGATCAAATGGTCAAGGGATCGACCCGAATTCTGCCTTTCTTGAGAATGTACAGGGGCCAGACCATTCTGATAGGAGTTCAAGCCTGGCATGCACCTAAATGGCAGAAACGGGTCAGGTGTAGGGTGGATTGGGTTCGAGCCTGATCTGTGAATCATAGCCATGCTGGCCTGGTATTGTTGGGAAATGGGTCGGGTTTGGTACAAGTTGATTTAGCTCCGAACTTGACCTGAGTCTTAACAGTAAGTAATTGGTGATTAACTCGGGATCTAATGCATAAAGCCAAAAGCTGGTGCCAAAGGGTCACCCAAATGCATAAGCAATGAGTATCCTGATCCAATGGTTAGCCAATTGGATGGTTCGCCACCAATTGGCTTGTCCAGGTTATCGTGTCGGGTCCATCAAGGGTGATGACCCGAATTAAACGACACCACCTGGTCTTGGATGCATAATCCAATTGCCAGTCAATAGCATCCGTGGACGTAATTTGCTCTGCTAGAAACAAACAATAACCCAACTGGGACATAATACAAAATAATTAATGTCATGCCTAATTCTGATTACCAGTAACTAGACAATGCAGCAGTCAGGTTTCACCAGCGGGCATTTGGCGAATTGTGACCATCAGATCCTCGATGAATTGATCAAGATTTTTCTTTGATGATCCGTCGGCCGTCAAGGCATTTTTCAGTGCCTTTCTCAGTTCACTGATCTCGTTCCTGAACTCATCCCCTGATTTTCCGCTCATCAGACGGTTAATTTTCTCTGGAACTTCATCAGCAGTGACTGTCTTCCCGTCGCTGAGATTGATCCCGATCCTCCAATCATTGACCACTAATTTCCGATTCGTGAATTGATCAGTCAAGAGTGGAAAACACAGCATTGGAACTTTGCACCAAATGCTCTCCAATATCGAGTTCCAGCCGCAATGAGTCATGAAACCTCCGACCGCCGGATGTGAGAGCACTTCAATCTGGCAACACCACGGCACGATCATCGCTGTTTCCCCAATCTCATCCTTAAACCCCTTCGGCAATGGATCGCCGTCGTCGGAGCTTACTATATCCGGACGGAGTGCCCAGATGAAATTTACTTTGCTAAGCAAGAGCCCTTTAGCTATCTCCACAATATCTTTTTTACTAGCGTGAGCATAGCTACCAAATGAGATGTACAAAACCGACCCATGAGGCTTGGTGTTTAGCCACTGGGTGCAATCCGATTCGGACCACAGGCTAGTGGCTACACTGCTCTTGATGAAGCCGGCCGGGAAGATGGGTCCTATTGCATAAAATGGCTTCTTGACCTGTAGAGCTGAGATGGTCTCTGGTTCGAGCTCTTGCACTGTGTTACATAGAATAATATCTGCTCCCTTGGCTTCCTCAAAGGCTTTGAAGATAATCCGGTGCACCACAGTTGATATATCGGTGTCTTGAAGGTAGGACATCAGATCCGTCGGTTCAATCGCCCGGACGCCAGGTATGTAACTGATGATGTCCTTGCGGTTACCTGAGTAGTAATGCAATTAGAGAGAGACAGAATTACAGACAGATTATCAAAGAGAAATGAGATTTTATTGGGGAGTTAGGCCGCAACGCTAGCTAGCGGTGGTTAGCAGTTGTTAGTGGGTTATAGAGCCTTAGTATCCAATTTAGAAGTAGGCTAAACTTGGTGGTAGTTAATGAGTTAAAGAGCCAAGTGCCCGACTTAGAAGCAGTGACTAATTATGATGGGCTATCAACTGCCACAATGCCACTACTCTAAGGCTGTGTTCGTTTGGGGTGATTGTGGAGGAAAGTGGGTGAAAGTGAGAGAAAACTCAACTTTCACCCTGTTTGGTTTGAGGGATTGTAAAGCACAACAGTGTTACACTTTCTCTCACTTTCACCCAAAACTTATTCCACCAAATTGAAGGAATTGTGAAAGAAAGGGAAGTAAAAATCTCACTGTTCCAATTTTACCCTTTTGCATGATTATATTCCTAAAGAGAGCAATGAGTAATTTTAGAAAAAATTATACTTTACCCTAATACTTTTCTCTCAAACCAAACACACGAGAAATTATACAATTCTTTTACTTTACTTTGCTTCACTTTCTTTTCTCCTACCCATTTACCCCTCAACCGAACACACCCTAACCCTATGTTTGGTTGTCGAGAAAATAAGTGAAAACATAGAAAAGAAAAGAAAATTGGACAAAACACAACTAAAAATTTTATTAGAAATCCAAAATTTTCTTTTCTTTTCCATGTTTTCACCTATTCTCTCAACAACCAAACATAGCATAAGGGAATAAAACCTGAACAACCACCAACGTGGGAGATATACACATAGCCATTGACACATGCCAACCAATGTGAGAAATGAGGTTAGAGTCATGTTAACCCTAATCTCAAGCAAAACCTAGTCTCGGTGATTTCTTATTAGTCTCGGTGATTTCACATAAACACGTCCTTGCTTTTAATCAAAAATCAACGCCTACCCTTGCTTTGCCAGGTGTTAGTATTTGGCTTGAGATTGCATGAGAGCCACATGGAGCCCGGGGTGTTGAAGCCTCCCTGAAATTTTGAAAAGAAATTCCAATAGTAGTGATAGAGGCGTCGTTGCCTGGGAGGGGTGTAGCTCGGCTTAGGGGCTCTAGCCCCCTAAACTTTTGAATAAAAATATTTTCTTTACTAACTGATACAACAGATACCATGACCCATATGAACTTAGCCATCAAAAAAAAAAAATCAAAATCAGGGGTACAAGAGAATCCTAGCTCCGCCCCTGCTAGCAAAGCCTCATGAGGTTCATTTGAAGCTATGTTTGTAGAATCACATACCCTTAGAAGCAAAATGGCCATTACTTCGTAGAAGTTCCATGTGGTAGTAGAGAGTAAACACCAAGGCAGGTTCAGTCCAGAAGGAAACGTTAATGAGGCCGAACTTCTTCCCGATGGTAGTCGGCCACACGTAAAATGTGTCGGCGATCAAGCAAGTGACCGGAGGGACCGCTGACTCGACAATCTTCGCGACGAGTTCCTCGACATTGGCCGAGAAGACATGTAAGAGTGATTCCATGAATTCATCATGGTTGAGTGATCGATCGAACTCGAGGGGTAGCCCATCACTTACTGTATTGTAATTGATGTCGAGACCCGAGTTCCGGGCACCCACGAAGATATCATCTGTACTATGATCAGTTTGAGCTTCGGATATTTGGTGGTGAACTGATTGAGTGTTGATGAAGGTGATGGTGAGGCCACTTGATGCAAGTTTCATGGCTAGATTCACGAATGGGATTACATGGCCTTGGTAAGGGTAGGGGATAAGGATAGCATGAGGCTTTTGGTTTTGGTGAGTGTTCGCCATTATTGTTGTTGTTGTTGTTGTTATGAGAGAGAGAATTAGAGTTGTAAGGTTCATAAGAAGCCAAACTGGAACAATACTGTGAGTTGGCGGCCACTTGCATTATTTTGAAACAGTAAAGGGGACGAATCCACAACCACTCTTCGTCCATCTCGAGACCTCTGGGATGTTGTGCCCCTTTGTTGGTTGGTCTCGGTAGCCCTCTTGTTCCCTGTAATGTAGTTGATTAAAAAAAAAAAAAAAAAAGAGTAGATTATACTGACCTCCTACCTAACCTTCTTGAGGTTCGGTGAATTTGCAATTGTTTTTGAAATTACATTGACCTCCCATTGCAAAAGTTTCCCCATTTGTTGATCCCTTCTGTTAGTATGTCGTTACTGAAATAAATGGTTTGATTAGGCCGTGATTATAGGATCCCATGGTCGGCTATCTAAGTGGGTTGTCATGTTCATGTGTCTCTTTTAACTCTTTTAATTATGATTAAGCTTTACTAAATTGGGGTTGATTTTTTTTTTAATTTCTAAAAAACAAGGATTGATGGATGGACCTAAGGTTGAGTAAATCTTAACCATAGTTAATTGGTGTTAAAAGGGGGGCTGTGGACAAAGGAGGACTGACATTTCGCTATATAGTGAAATGTGTGATCTGTTAAAGCATTTTTCATTTAAATTATGCCATGCACTTCTTGAAGTCAGTCAATGAGAATATATGACATCGTTTTCTCGAGTACATTAATAGGGATAAAATTGTAAAAGAGCATCATCCGTTAACGACATCAACTAGATGAGTTTAGTAAAGGGAGGGCAGTGTAATTTCAAAAACAAAAGAGGAAGTTTTTGCAATTTTGTCAAATCCCAGGGGAGGGCAATATAATTTTAAAAATCAGAGGGGAGGTTTCTATAATTTCGCCAAATCTCAGGGAAAGGCAGTGTAATTTAAAAAATTAGAGGGGAGGTTTCTGCAATTTCACCAAACCTCAAGAGAGGTCAATGTAATTTACCAAAAACAATATGCTTTGCATTTCCTTTTGCATACTAGTGGGCCACACGTGTGATGCACGTGAGAGAGAGGGAGAGGGAGAGAGAGGGAGAGATTGCAAAGAGGGACCCTAGGGAGGGGCAATTTTGGAAAAAAAAATTAAAGATTTTTTGGGTATAGATACTTAAGTACATTTTGGGTAAAAAATTGTGAGGGACACGTTGGGTATAGAAACATAACGTAGAGACATTTTGAGAACCAAAATACTTTAGGGGTATTTTGGGTATAGAAATATTTAGGGTTTTTTTGCTTGAGGAACATTTTAGAATAAGAAAATAAAAAATGGGCAAATTTGAGGAGCCTTTTAGGTTAAAAAATTTGTGAGATGCATTTTGGCTATAAAAATTTGATTTAGAGGTATTTTGGGAACTAACAAAATATCTGTACATTCTGATAGGAAAAAATTTGAGGGCATTTTGGGTATAGAAATCTGACTTAAGGACATTTTGAAAATAAAAAACTTTAGATAGTTAGATGAGTAAGGAGTAGCAAAACATTCAAGTGTTTGTCTTATATAACTGTGAGCACAGGTTTCGGGGAAACCCTGATTTGCTTCTCACGGGATGAGTTTAGAGTCGCCACCTATTCATTCAGAAGGGATAAGTCCCCAGGATTTGAATAAGGTCTTGGTCTGCGGTCCGGGGTCAGGGTAAGAGGTTCGGTTAAGTCCGGGGAAGGGGTTAGGCACCCCGGCACTTCCACTTTTCAGTGGTTCCCTACCTGCTAGGGTTAAGCCAAATTAATCTCAATGTTAATCAAATGCCTCAAGTATTTAAGAAAATGCTAATCTAAGAAGGAGAAAACCCTAGACTAGGGTCGAACCCTTGTTGGCTTTGCCAAACAAAGGTGGGCACCTAAAACTAAAAAAGGATCCTTTTTTTTTTGGTGATCTTTTATTTGGTTTAAGGTGAATCCCACCTCCTAAAAAAAATCATGGGCTTGTTTTTTTTTTTTTAGTTATTATTATTTTTTTTAGTTATTATTATTATTAAGTTATTATTATTTTTATTATTTTTATTTTGAATTTTAAACTTTTGTTTTGTTTACTTTTTTGGGCCTAACCACCACACATGTGGGGAAGGCAAAAATGGTTTTGCCATTTTGAGAATTGGCTCCAAAATTTGAATTTTAAAAGGAGCAAAGTGGGTCCCACTTGGATTGGGCTTAATGGGCCCATGCTTGGGCCCAAAAACAGGGTTTTATCCATTTTTAGAGTTTTGGACTTGAAAAGGGCCTTGAGCCCATGGGACTTTGCCTAGGGCTTGGGCTAGGGCTAGGGCTAGGTTAGGGTTAGACCTAGGTTTAAGTCTAGGGTTTAGTTGAGCAGGGTGTAAAAATTGGGTGCTTACAATAACGATTATGCTTAGGGTAGTTTGGGAATTATGAACAAATTCATCTACGTTAAGCAAAATGAGTAAGTGGTAGTATGTGAATTAAGCAAAATATTCAATCAAGCTTTTGTCTTATATATGATTATGATAAGGGCAGTTTGAGAATTTGAAAAAAAATCAGCAAGAGAGAAAGACTGGGAAGAGGGACCCTAGTGAGGGTATTTTGGAAAAAATAAGGAATATTTTGGGTATAAATACTTGAGGGATATTTTGGATAATTGTGAGGGACAGAGTGGTTATAGAAATATGATGTAGAGACATTTTGAGAACCTAAAACCTTTAGATGCACTTTGGGCATAGCAAAAAAAGGGGCGGGCGGGACCTTGGTGAGAGGTTCTTCTTTTAGAGCATTTTGCCAAGAGAGAGAGGAGTCCGATTACGCCACTGAGGTCGCCACATGTCTCTTTTAACACTCCTTAACTGTGGGTGTGATTCACCCACCCCTAAAGTTCACCATATATCCTTGGTTTTTAGAAAAAAAATGAAATTTTTTTTACCCTAGGACATATTGAGTTTTAATCAGGGTTTAAAAAAATAATATTTTTATAAACCAAGGAAATGTGGATGAATCCTAGGGGTGGGTGAATCTTAACTACGGTTGGAGTCCCGTTACACCCTTGAATTTGCCATGTGTCTCTTTGACACCCCTTAAATGTGATTAAGATTCACCTACCCTTAGAGTTCATCCACTTATCTTTGGTTCTTAGAAGAAAAAAATATTAAAAAATTTAACCCTAGGAGTTATTGAATTTTAATTGGGGTTTAATAAAATTAATATTTTTTTTCTAAAAACCAAGGATAAGTGGATGAACCCTGGGATGGGTGAATCTTAACCACAATTGGAGTCCACTTATGCACTTGAGGTTGTAAGGTGTCTCTTTTGACATCCCTTGACCGTGGTTAAGATTCACCCTCCTATCCTTGGTTTTTAGAAAAATATTAATTTTTTCAGATCCTAGTCAAGTGGGTAAACCCTAGGGATGGGTGAATCTTAACCACAATTAAAGAGTGTTAAAAAAAGACACATGGTGACCTCAATGGCATAACCGGACTCCAAGTAGTCCAAGGCTTTCAAGTTTATTGATAGATCATGAGTAAGGGGTTATAAGGGAATTAAGCAATACATTTTGTCTTATGTATTATGGTGGGCGGCACGTACGACGACGCATGTGAGAGAGAGGAAGGGGAGAGAGATTGTGAAGAGAGTCCCTAGTGAGGGCATTTCGAAAAAAAAAATTGGGTATAGAAATTTGAGGGACATTTTGGATTAAAAAAAATTGTGAGAGACACGTTACTTATTGAAATATGATGTTAGGACATTTTAAGAACCAAAAAACTTTAGAGACATTTTGGATATAGCAAAGAAAGAGAGGGAGTGGGGTCTTGGCGAGACGCTTTCGGAGCATTTTGCCAAAAGAGCGAGGTGTCCAATTACGCCACCGAGGTTGGCATGTGTCCCTTTTAACACTACTTAACTATGATTAAGATCCACCCACCCCTAAGGTTCACCTACTCATCCTTGGTTTTTAGAAAAAAATTTAACCTTAGAGTTAATAAATTTTAACCAAGGTTTAAAAGAAATTAATATTCTTTAAAAAAAACCCAAGAATAAGTGGGTGAACCCTAGGGGTCCGTGAATCTTAACCATAGTTGGAGTCTCGTTACATCCTTGAGGTTTCCATGTGTTTATTTTGACACCCCTTAATTGTACTGAAGATTCATTTACTCCTAGAGTTCACCCACTTAATTGTACTGAAGATTCATTTTGACATCCTTGGTTTTTAGAAAAAATATTAATTTTTTAAACCCTAATTGTAATTCACTTATTTCCTAGGTTAATTTTTTTTCATATATACATATTTTCAAATCCAATGATAAGTGGATGAACCTTAGGGGTGGATGAATCTTAGCCATAGTTAAAAAGTGTTAAAAGGTACACACACATGGCGAGCTCAGTGGCATAACCGGACTCCAAGGAGTCCGGTTATAACAGTGGAGAATTTCATGTCTAATAGATAGATGAGTGAAGGGTAGTATCAGAACTAAGCAAACATTCAATTAAGTGTTTGTCTTATATAATGCTTATGATAAGGATAGTTTAAGATGAACCTTAGTGAGGACAATTTGAGAAAAAAAAAAAAGGAATATTTTAGGTATAGAAACTTGAGTGACATTTTGGATAAAAAAAAATTTGTGAGAGACACATTGCTTATTAAAATATGATATTGGGACATTTTAAGAACCAAAAATTTTTAGAGACATTTTGGGTATAACAATGCAAGGGGGTGGGCTGGGCTTTGGCGAGACATTCTTCTTGCGGAGCATTTTGCCAAGAGAGCGAGGAATCCGGTTACGTCACTTAACACTACTTAACTGTGATTAAGATTCACCCACCCCTAGGGTTCACCTACTTATCCTTGGTTTTTAAGAAAAAAAATATGAAAAGAAAATTTAACCATAGGAATTAGTGAATTTCAACCAAGGTTGAAAAGAAATTAATATTTAAAATTTTAAAAAAAAAACAAGAATAAGTGAGTGAACCCTATGAGTTAGTGCATCTTAACCATAGTTGGAGTCCTGTTACTCCCTTGAGGTTGCCATATGTCTCTTTTGACACCCCTTAATTGTGGTTAAGATTCATCTACCCCTAGAGGTCACCCACTAGTCCTTGGTTTTTAGAAGAAAAAAATATTAATATTTTTTAAATCCTAGTTAAATTCACTAATTCTTAGGATTAAAAATAAATTCATTTTTTTTTTCTAAAATCCAATGATAAGTGGGGTGAGCCTTAGGGGTGGGTGAACTTCAATCACATTTAAAGATTGTTAAAAGGGACACATGTAAACCTCAGTGGCGTAACCGGACTCCAAGAAGTCCGGTTACCGTAGAGAATTTCAAGCCTAATAGATAGATGAGTGAGGCATAGTATGAGAACTAAGCAAACATTTAATTAAGTGTTTGTCTTATATAATAATTATGATAAGGGTAGTTTAGAAATTTAGCTCATTATATATAAGATAAGAAAGAGAAAGTGAGATAAGAGCAAATGGTAGTTTTTGAATTACAAAATATTCAATCAACGTTTTAACCATGGGGCATCCTCTTTATATTAGTAAAGATGATTATGATAGGGTAGTTTGGGAATCATAAAAAATTTCAGCCTACGTTTTTTTGGGAGAATTCTCATTATATAAATTAGAGGTGAGTTTGCTTTGAACATATTTGAGCTCAGCTTGAGTTTGATTCAATCGTTTTTTGGGAGAATTCTCATTATATAAATTCGAGGTGAGTTTGCTTTGAACATATTTGAGTTCATGAGCTCGAGTTTTATTCGATCTAAAATGTTCAAGCTTGAGCTTGGCTTGAGCAAGCTTAATCGTGCTTGAGCTCACCTTATACTTGAATCAAGCCGGGTCGAGCTCAAGTTTGATTTGAATTTATTTTGATTAATTTTATATGATTTCAGTAATATTATTTATTATTAAATTAGAATACAAGAAATTTTACAAAATAAATCTAATCATGCACAAAAATCAGATTGAGGATAACCTTGAGTCTAAAGAGTTAGGGTTTTTGCTTTTATCTTCTCAAATTTATTTTTTTATTATCCCCTAAACTTAATTATTATAAATTACAAAAGTATTATTATATTAACTACCCAAAATAATATATATATATAATGTCAAACACTTGGCTCGAAACTGAACTTGTTTAAACATTTGAGATCAAATCTTGACTTAGTTGTTTCAGTCTAAGATATTAGCTTAAACTTAGTTTGAATAAGCTGAGCTAACAGGACAACTTGACTTTTTTTTTTGAAATACATCAAATACACACACACAACACAAACGGACACACAACCCTATAATCTCAACTCAAGCCTTTAACCACTCACACCCCTCAAAACAAGAGGGGTGAGGTGGGCTATGGGAATGTTAACCTTAACAATGAAGAACAATGAATCTAGTATTCTCATTAGTTTTTTCTTTTTTTTGTTGTAGTTTTTCTCATTTGAATGTTTGATGAAATCGATTATTGTATACGAAATTACCTAGGAAGCACGGATACGCCAAATAAGGCTTCGTACCCATATCCGATACATATCGGATATGGATATGCCTCTGATACGGAAGGATACATACGGGATACGGCTGAAATGTATCCTGTTAATTAAAAACAAATTTTTTATTTCGGATATGGCTTCGATACGGCATGGATACTCCGGGATACGGCTTGGATACAGGAATTTTTTTTTTTTTTTTTTTTGAGACCCAGGGGTGTGACCCTATCTCTTTTGTTTTTGCATGGTCTTCTTTATATTTTGCTTAGTGGATAATAAGATGACTTTCCTTTTTGCTTAATGGATGATGAGATGATCCTATTTCTTTTGTTTTTGCATGGACATGATCTTTTTTATACATAAACAGAACTGGACCAATGGTTATTTTATAATTATAATACAAAATATAGTATTTTTTTTTTTTTTTAAATTACATACGTATCCTGGTCGTACCCATATCCTAGTTTTTTAGGTTTTGCTGTATCGCCATATCCATATCGTATCGTACCCGTATCCGTATCCGTGCTTCCTAGGAAATTACTTTTCTTTTTATTTGTACTTATTATTATCATCTCTTTGTTTCAAGTTACCTAAATACCCTTATTCACAGGGTGTGTGTGCTCATGAGTCATGACACGTGTATATTTGCTTCAATCCATCACTGCCTGACCAAATCCCCATACCCTTGAAGATACGGAGCGGGTAGTCGGGTTTAAAATATCACACAAAAATACCAGATTTAAAAGGACAGAAAAATGATATACGGCTTTCTTATGTTATGTCATCTACCAAAAACAGGCCCTACCCTGCCCATAATATCGTTTCAACATGTCGAGATAGAAAACAAACTAGGTCAGTGGGTTCTCTCACGGACTCTCTCATAAAACAACTTAAATGAGTGGTTCAAATTAATGTTGCCTGGTTTGTTAGTTCGAACGTTTCGAATTCAGGTTTGCAATTCAAAGTTCGAACTCTAGGGTAGGGGTGATATGGAACCGAACCGAGTAGTAGGGTGTTCAAGTTTGTTCGTTTAAGAAACGAACTCGAAAATCATGTTCAAGCTTGACTCATTTATTAAATAAACGAACTCGAGCTTTACTAGCCGAACTTGAGTAGTTCATGAGCAACTTGTTTTATTGGTTATAACTATTTATATTAGGTAAAAAATTCACTTTATTATCCTAGGCAAAGAAATCACGACGTTAACTAAATTTTTAGTATAAGATTATAATTATATAAATGGTATTATTATCATATAAAATACATTATATACTATTAATCTTTACTAGTATACAATAGATATACTTAATTTTAATATTTAAATGAAATAAGTATATTTTAGTAGGTTAATATGTATATATAATCAAACTGAGCTTTTACTAAACGAGTTCAAAAATGGCGTTCTAGCTTGGCTCGTTTACTAAACGAGTTCAAAAATGGTGTTCCAGCTCGACTCGTTTACTAAATAAACGAACGATACTCGAGCTTTTAACGAGACGAGACCGAGTAGTTCACGAAAATTTTGTTCAATAACCACCCCTACTTTAGAGTGAACCGGTTCGCTAGGGGTAGGTTGAGATAATTCGTTTCTCGGTTCGCTTAAGTTCTTTAAATTGATTCGTTAGCTTGGTTTGGTTACTAAGCATGTAAAGCAAATATGTATTTTATAATATATTTTAAAATATATATATTTTAGTATGTGAATAATTATTTTGAAAACCCATGAAAAATATCTTTTTATGAGCCATTTGCAAACCCAAAAGAAAACTTCATTCAACTCAAAGTATAAATTCGCAGAACCCAAAGAAAAATATTAGTAAACTCGAGTAAAAATTTGGAGAACCAATACCATTCGGAATAATTGTTCGCTCAATTTCAGGAACCAAATCGAACCGAACCTCGAATTGTTTCGGGTTTGCTCCGGTTCGCAGTTCGCTATAGCAGAGAGCGAACTTAGTAACCCTGATTCAAATGAAGGAAGGTGTGTTGTGTTTTTACTATTTACCAAAAGAAATGAAGGAAGGTCTACCTTCTTATATACATGGACAATTTGTTCTTAAGCGTGTTTAGGCCCCAAACACCCAGGTTAACACACTTTTCTTAGCTATGTCTAGAGCTGTCAATGGGCCGGGCCTGACCTAGGCCATATGTCTGTTTAAGCCCAGCCCTCATTTCTAAGATTGAGGCCCTTGCCCGGCTCAAGTCTTCGGAGGGCCTGAACTAGCTAGGCTAAGCCCTATCCTGAAGGTAATAATAATAATAATAAAATTGTCATAAGATTAAGTGGAATTTTTTTATAAACAACTACCAGCTTCCAATTTGACAACACATATACCTCTTGTCGCATCGCCCGCGTCCAAGCATGTGAAATAACCCAAAACTGTATTTTTTACATTTACTTGTTTCTAGTAACTTTTTTTCAAATAAAAACAACTTTTGGAGAAATTCCAATGCACAATTGTTAGCTCCCTGGCATCTCAAGTGATGAGGTGGGATTGGATTCAAACTTGCAGTCTTCAAGTCATGGGCCTAATGAGTCGGCCTGTAACGACCCAGATTTTGGGAATAAAATTCTGAAGCTAGAATTACCTTTAATTAAGTATAATTAATTTAAAATTAATATTTATAAATATTAGTGTGTTACTTTTCCCTAATCAGAATTCGTCGAATCTTGGAAAAGTGTTTGGGTTTAACCGCGAGTTCTGATTATCAGATTCGGTGTCCGATAAACTACCGGTATTCTTGTACTACATGCCGATCCACTACCTGGACGATTACCCATCGTGTCGGCTCCGTCACGCATCGATTCGCAAAGCCGCGAGGCCTCGTACATATGAAAACCAGGAAATCCGCAGATTTTTGAAATTCAGTCAGGACTCGATATTTACGGATTGCTCCAATAGAAATCTGCGAAGATTGCACACCGCGTGTAAGTCTATTGTTTTGGACGACTGTCTGTCGTCTCGATTATTTATCATCTCAAACAGTGAAACCGCAACGTGTTTTGTGTCCAAAATTAGAAAATTTATGAGTTTTGTAATTTTCTTCCGGACTTATTTTTTATCGTCAAAACTCAGCATTTTTTCTCGAAATTCGCACAGTAGGTGTCAGACTGCCCCTAGTCCGGTCAATTATCGTTTCAGCTTCATCGCATGTCGTCTAGCAGTGTTATAGGGGCTGTATATACGAAAAATGAGAATATCTGGTCATACCAGTCAACGTGGTCAAACTGACATGTGTGTGGCCCATGTGTTTGGCACATGGCCTTGCCACCTAGGCGAGGCCCTTGCCTATATAAAGAGGGTTAACCCCCCCCCCCCCCCCCTCTTTCTCATGAAAATCTGAGAGAGCCGAAGCTCTGGCCATTTTTTTAGAGAGAGAAAGTGTAGAGAGAGGAGAGAGAAAGTAGAAGGAGAAAGAAGAAGGTCTACCTTGGAGTTGATTGTCATTCTGAGCGCATTGGCAGTGTCCATTTTCTTCTCTGAAGCCTCGATCTACGTGTAGAGAGGTAAAAATCATTTTCCCTCTTTTCTATTTTCTCTATTATGAATAGTTAACTTTAAACGGCTGTAAGTTTGCACTCAAAACTCAGAATCAAATGATTCTTAAGCCATTAAAAAGATATGGAAACCCTCTTTGATGTTCATATTGAACATTTTTCCTTATTTTGAGTCTAAGTGAGGTTAAATTGCTGAAACCCGAAGACTGGTCTGCTGTAATTCGTCCTAGGAACAACTAACTTTAGAGAAGTCTAGTTTTGTAATCGCTGATCGGAATCGAATGATTCTTGAGCCGTTGGAACTCTAGAAAAACCCTATTCGATAATCATGTTGAATATTTTTTCAAATTTTGAGTCTAACTAAGGTCAAATGGCCGAAAACCAAAGATTGGTCTGCTGTAATTCATCCAGCAACAGCCAAATTTAGGGAAGCCTAATTTTGTAACTGCTTATCGAAATTGAAAAATTCTTGAGCCGTTAGAAAGATATAGAAACCCTCTTCAATGTTCATGTTGAACATTTTTTCAGATTTTGAGTCTAAGTAAGGTTAAATGGCTGAAAACCGAATACTGGTCTGCTGTAATTTGTCCCATGAATAACCAACTTTAGGGAACCCTAGTTTTGTAACTACTGATCGGAATAGAATGATTCTTGAGCCGTTGGAAAGATACGGAAACTCTCTTCGATGTTCATGTTGTACATTTTTCCAGATTTTGAGCCTAAGTTAGGTTAAAATATTGAAATATAGAATTGGTCAAACTGTTTTGAGATTTCAGGAACAATTAACTTTCGGAGACTCTTTTCATCTGTGATTATTGTTTTGGAATGATTTGAATGGTTTATTTATGCTATGGCATGGATAAAAAAGAGTCAAAGACCCGACATATGATGTATGGAATGGATGAGATTATGTGTGGATGGAGCAGAAGGGTGTAGCCCTTGATTTCGGGCTATTACATCTCAAAATTTAGGCTCGGATTGGACAAGCGATAGATCACCCTGTCTGGTCGATCGATCGTCAGCATGTAGAACATTGGACGATCGATCACCCAACACTGACAATCGATTACCAGAGCGTAGGTGTGGGGATTTGGGTCCCTGATGTGTTCGGATCCTCCGGGAAGCCCGATTTTGGATTTCTTGTGTGATGTGATGATGTTTGAATGTTTGTAGGGCGATGAACAAATTCATCGGCCTGGATATGTTCCCTATCGGAACAACCTTGTATGATGTGATGATATTGGGGAACTTGTAAGGAGATGAAAGGATTCATCGGTCGGGTAATATTCCACACCGGAACAGTATATCCTTGGACTTAGTCTACAGGCGTAATGCCCAACTAATTCAATTATTCAAGCAAGACTTGGATTAATTGAGAATTTTCTACGGTTAGAAAACCTAACCTTTGTTGGATGTTAGTCAGGATTCCTCCGTGACTGATAGTCGGGAGTGGATAGAATAATATTCATAGATCATTTTTGGCAAGGTACATGACTGATCGACGGGAGTGGGTAGAATAATATCCATAAATCCTCTTTGGCGAGGTACATGACTGATTGTCGGGAATGAGTGGAGTGTTATCCATAGATTCTCTTTGATTAGGTCTGAAGTGGTGGTGTTATGTAAGTCTATGATTGATACTCGAGAGTAGGTGAAATAATAGCAATGGATCCTCTTTGGCGAGATATGTGACTGATCGTCAGGAGTGAGTGGAATAATATTTATAGATCCCCTTTGGCGAGGTACGGGACTGATCGTCGGGAGTGGGTAGAGTATTATTCATATATTCTCTTTGACTAAGTCAGGAGAACTGAATGTTGGCTTGAGGGGTGGTGACCTCTGTACTTCAGCATGTTCCAACAATACTTTGAGGGATGAACGTCCTAAGACAGAAATGTGAATCGTTGTACCTAGGTATGTCCCAATAGAGTTGGTTTGAATAACTGAATGTTGGCTTGAGGGGTGATGACCTCTGTATTTCAGTGTGTTCCAACAAGACTTTGAGGGAAGTGTTCCCAAGATAGGTTAAGGAATGAGAATCGTTGTACTTAGATATGTCGCAATAGAGCTGGTTGAGGGTAATGAATATCCTAATAGGGTGGTGACTTTTGTACTCAAGTATGCCCTGGTAAAGATTGAATATGATGTTGTACCATGAAGGATGATAATTTATTTATTTTGGTGTGTTCCAACAAGACTTTGAAAGACAGGTTAAGAAATGTGAATCGCTGTACTTAAATATGTCCCAAACTGGTTGAGAATTCGGAATCATTGTACTTAAGTATGCCCTAAGATGGTATAAGTTGTTGAGCGTGTGCTGAGTCTAGGAACTCAAGATTGTACGAAATCTAAGGATTCAAGATGGTACAGAGTCTAAGGACTCAAGGTTTGATTTCATTGGGTGTAAGCCTGGTTAATCTCGGTAGTTATCATAGTGGTATGGGACGTCATGGTAATAGAGTTTTTCGATGGTAACGGATTCTAAAATGGATAATGAGTCTACGGACTCAAGAATAGAACGTGAGCTGTTATCTGGAATGGTAACCTGGTGTCGTGGACGATGATTGAGTGAACTTGATAATTAGAGGCCGGGAACTTCAGAATATGGAGAATAACTCTGAGTAACCTCGGGTTATGAATTAAGATATTATATATTATTATAATATAAGAATTGAATTATAATACTATGTCGTTATTGATGATTGTTACTATGTGAAAAATAGTCTAAATGAACTGTGAATTTTGCTGGGTCTATGACTCATCCCTTATTTTATGTCTTCAGATTCTGAAGCGGTTGTCAATTGGTAAAGAGCTAAACGTGATAGATTCTGGAAAATGTATTGGCGCATTAGTAGCGCAAAAAGTAAAGAGTGTTGTAGCAAGTGAGGTAACACATTTGTTTATGATAGGTTATTATGATGACCAGTTGTTATTGCTTATATAAGCTCTTAAATAAAAGTTTAAAAATTTTCCGTATTTTCGCAGACAAAGTCTTCCGCTGTGTGGTAATGACAACTGGGCGCACGTCTCGGAATATGTTTTCCTAAGGCGCGAGTTCAAGGAGTCACATGACCAATTCTTCACCCTCATATTTTTCTTCGTCATGTTTGAGGAATTGAGAACGGAGAAAGAAGAAACATAACAGAAAATGGAAATGAACTAGCAATTCGTATTGTTGTTGGTAACACTAGGCCAAAAATATTTGCTACACAATACTTACATTTGTATCCTATGCATCAACAACCTTACTCAAATGTAGGTGGCACAACATGTCTCTACTATTAAAATTAATATTATTGTTGAAACCAATCTCATTTTTGTGAATAAAGATCCTTCTGCTATGAATATGAAAAGTACAATAATTTGTGAGTTTTTTTAAAATTAAAGATTAATATTTTTTCTTTAAAACATTATTCTATTTTGTTATTAGACTTAGAATGAATCTATTAGAAAGATTTTTATTTATATAGTTTTACTTAATTTAAGTGATTATGTTTTTTTTTTTTAATGTTTCTTTTCTCTCTCCTCAGATAGAAAATATTTCTATTTTACCTAATGATAGAAGTTGTGGATAACTCAAGTTGAAATTATTAAACAGAATAGTCACGTGTGTCCCAATGACTCTTCATCTTAAAATCAAATCTTTGATCTTGTCGGGATTAAATTGGGGTGGGAGAGTCGGGTTTGGTACAGGTTGGTTTAGCCCCAAACTTCTCCTGACTCTAACCGTAAGCACTTCGTGATTTACTCCGGATCAACTGCATGGAGCCAAAAGCTGGTGCTAAAACTGTTCATTTGCGCCACCCAAATGCATGAACACGGAGTATTATGATCCAATGGTTGGCCCAGCAATTGGCTTGTCTTGGTTATCGTATCGGGCCAATTGACGATGACAATTAGGGCTGCACAAAGCTCGATCGGCCCATTGGTGCGGCTAGGCTCAGCCTGGTTTGTCTCGAGATCGGCCTGAATTTTAGGCTCGAAAGGGCCAAGCCAGGCCAAAAAAAGTCTGAAAACTCAATCAAGCCGAGCTTGGGCCAACCCTTGTGCGGCTCGGCCGGGCTCGAAGCCCGGCTCGATTGAGGTTCAGTTCAGCCCGAACTCGGTTCGGCTTGAATATTATTTAAAAATAATAATAAATATTATTTATATATATCATTATTATATATATAAATAATATAAAATATTATTATTTTTAAAAAAGGATTCAAGCCGAGCTCGAACCAAACCAAGCCAAGCCCAGCTCGAGCTTGAATCAATTCGGGCCAAACCGAGCTTCAAGCCATGATTTTGAATTCGGGCCTAGCTTTGGGCTGCACTTTCAAGCTCCATTTCAGGCCGACCCGGGTTTCAGGCCTCGATCAAATCCATTCAAGCCAAGCCGGGCTTGCCCTAACATTGACAATATTCAAAGCCCGAAATACGGCAACAAATTTCCTCTGGCACAGATGCCCGAGTATTATACTCGGGCATAGCATATTTGCGGGCCAATGAGGTTATAGCATGCATCTATAGCACGTTCCGTATGGGTGGTACATGCACACCACCAGATTTTCACGTCATCTTTATACTTATTAACTATGGTTAAGACTCACTCACACCCACTATGTTTCACTCATTCACGTGGCTAGTTTTTTAAAAAAATATTTTTTTTTATAAAAACGAAGATTTAAATTATTTAAATTCGCTGCGTGTGTGGTCTGCATGTGTGTGAGCATGTTTCTGCTTGTGTGGTGTGCGTGTGTGTTTCCTTTTTTGCCTTCAGTAATCACCTTCAGTGTTATTGAGTTTACCAAAAATAAACCAAAAAGCTTTCGGGTGATGTTTAGTCCCATATCGGAAGTATTTCCGAACATGTTGTCCTTTATAAAGTTTCATAGCGTCCCATGCATAGTTAGCAATTCGGCGTACGGTAAAAATTCGGTAAGGAAATTATTCGAGTATAATTCGGAATTTGTATTCAATAGCTTGATTAAAAATTCGGCGAAAAAAATGTAGAATGTCAAAAGTACGGTACGGAATTAATTCAAGTATAATTCGGGCCAATACTCAATAATTTGTTGAAAAATTCGTCTAAATATATACAATTACATGTATAAAATTTTTAAAAGAATGCATTAAATCTTTAGTACATATTACAAAAAATAAATAAAAGAAGTGCAATTAAAGAATTAGAGAGAGAGAGTCGAACATGAAAGGGAGAATGGAGATTAAGAGAGAGAGAAAGAGTCGCTCTTAGAAGGGAGAATGGTAGTTGCTGGTGTTGACAATATTATAAAGTTAGATACTCGGTCCTCAACTACTAGCAGTTGGTTATGCCATTGTGACAAGTGACGATTGTGAAATAGTTAGAATTTGAGATTTAAAGAAAGAAAGAAATCGAGAAAAAATAAGGAGGCTAAGTAATGGCAAATGAGTGCTTCATGACTGGTGGCTGGTGGCTGACGACTATTTGTTATGGCAAATGAGATAGAGACTAAGGTTAGAGATTGGGAAAAAGAAAGAAATCAAAAGAAAGAGAGTTACATGCGCATACAAGAAAGAAGAAAGAGGATTTGAGATTTATCTTATGAGTTTGTATATATATATATATGCTATTCGTGAATAAGTTGTGAACAATTCGCGTATAATTCGTCTTACTTTAAAAAATTTGTAAATACTTAGATTTGATTAATACGGATGAATTATACGTATGATTCATTATAAGTATTAATCGTGTATAATTCGCATATAATACATGAATTAACTAACTATGGTCTCAATCGGTTGGTACTCGTTTTGGAAAGCTCTTGGGTGAAGTTTATATCGGCTGCTTGTGTGATCCGTATGTGTGTGAGTGTGTGTCTCCATGTGTGGTGTGGTGTGCGTGGGTTTCCTTTCTTGCTTTTAGTAATCACCTTGTGGTGTTATTGAATTAAAAAAAAAAAAAAATGTTATTTAAAAGTATGGGTGAATTTTAACAATGAGTGTCACAGAGGAGGACATGTGATGAGTTGGAAAGGTGTGTGCACGGCCCAAATGATGCTCTAGATGCTTGATATCACCTCCTTAGTAGTGCAAGCGGGGCCACCACACCATCTGGTCTTGGAGACTTGGATGCATCCAAAAGGGTCATCATCCTCCAATTAATTGCCGGTCAGGAGCATCCGTGGACGCAACTTGCTCTACTAGATCCAAACAATAACCCATTGTCACAAAATACAAACTGATTGATCTCGATCTATTTGAAATTGGAATTACTAGCAACCTGACAAAATCCGCAGTCAGGTTTCACTTTCGCCGGGGTCCACCAAGGGGTCATTTACGAATTGTGACCATCAGATCCTCCACAAATTGATCGAGATTTTTCTCCGATGATCCATCGGCCATCAAAGCGTTTTCCAGTACCTTCCTCACTTCATTAATCTCTTTCCTGAACTCCTCCCCAGATTTTCCACCCATCAGACGGTCAATTTTCTCCGAAACTTCATCAGCATTGACCGTCTTACCGTCCTTCAGATTGATCCCGACCCTCCAATCATCGACGACTAATCTCCGATTCGTGAATTGATCGGTCAACAAAGGAAAGCATAGCATTGGAACCCTACACCAAATGCTCTCCAATATCGAGTTCCAGCCACAATGGGTCACGAAACCTCCGATCGCCGGATGCGAGAGCACTTCGATCTGGCAACACCACGGCACGATCATCGCCGTTTCCCCAATCTCCTCCTCAAACCCCTCCGGCAATGGATCTCCGTCGTCGGAGCTTACTATATCCGGTCGGAGCACCCAAATGAAATTAACTTTGCTAAGTAAAAGCCCTTTCGCTATCTCCACAATATCGTTTTTACTAGCATGAGCGTAGCTACCAAATGAGATGTACAAAACGGACCCATGAGGCTTGGTGTTTAGCCACTGGGTGCAGTCCGACTCAGACCACAGGTTAGTGGCTACACTGCTCTTTGTGAAGCCGGTTGGGAAGATGGGTCCGATTGCATAAAATGGCTTCTTGACCTGTAGAGCTGAGATGGTCTCTGGTTCGAGCTCTTGCACTGTGTTGCATAGAATAATATCTGCTGCCTTGGCTTCCTCAAATGCTTTGAAGATAATCCGGTGCACCACAGTTGCTATATCGGTGGCTTGTAGGTACGACATCAGATCCGTCGGTTCGATCGCCCAGACACCCGGTATGTAACTGATGGTGTCCTTGCGATTGTCTGAGTAATACAAATACAGAGGGAGAGAATTTCCAACAGATTATCAAATAGAAATGGGGTTATGTGTGTAGTATGTTGGAATTTGCCTAGAATTCTATTTTAATGACTGGGTCCGTCCGGGACGGTGAGCTCGGGATTCAAAAGATTATTTTGAACTCACAATCCTGACCTCGACCCTAGACGGCCTCAAAAGCAAAATACTTTATAAAACATCATTCTTTTCATATTTATTTGTTATTATATTAACAGCAAAGCCCAAGAAACGTTTTTTCCGCACATACCATTAGAAGCAAAATGGCCATTATTTCTTAGAAGTTCCATGTGATAGTAGAGAGTAAACACCAAGGCAGGTTCAGTCCAGAATGAAACGTTAATGAGGCCGAACTTCTTCCCGATGGTGGTCGGCCAGACGTAGAATGTGTCGGCGATCAAGCAAGTGACCGGAGGGACCGCTGACTCGACAATCTTTGCGATGAGTTCTTCAACATAGTCCGAGAAGACATGTAGGATGGATTCCATGAATTCGTCATGGTTGAGCGAGCGATCGAACTCGAGGGGTAGGCCATCACTTACTGTACTGTAACGGATGTCGAGAGCCGAGTTCCGGGCACCGGCGAAGATATCATCTGCACTGTCAGTTTGAGCTTTGGATATTTGATGATGAACTGATTGAGTGTTGATGAAGGTGATGGTGAAGCCCTTTGATGCAAGTTTTATGGCTAGATTGACGAATGGGATTACATGGCCTTGAAGAGGGTAGGGGATAAGGATAGCGTGAGGTTTTTGATGAGTGTTCGCCATTGGTCTGTATGTGTGTGTGTGTTTATGATTGATCTGTATGTGTGTGTGAGAGAGAGAGAGTTGTATTTAAGTACGTGGCCTCTGTACCTCAAACTATAGGAGCCAAATTATCTACGGTGATAACCGGATTTGTCAAATCCGGTTATCACCCTAGAGGTCGCCACGTGTCTCCTTTGACACACCTTAACCGTGGGTAAGCTTCACCCACTCCTAGGGTTCATCCACCCATGATTGTTTTTTTTTTTTTTTTTTAATATTAATTCTTTTTTAAAATTAAAAAACTGTTTTTAATATTTAAAAAAACTATAAAAACAGTTTTTTAATTTTAAAAAAAGAATTAATATTACAAAAAAAAAAAAAAAACAAGGATGGGTGGGTGAACCCTAGGAGTGGGTGAATCTTACCCATGGTTAAGGGGTGTCAAAGGAAACACGTGGCGACCTTAGGGTGATAACCGGATTTGCCAAATCAGGTTATCACCGTAGAGGATTTGAATCCCAAACGATATTGACATAAATGTCCTTTTCTCTTGAATTAGATGTAAGAGATACTTGGAGCCAGCTGTCCCTCAACTTCTGAAAACCACAAAAAAAATAAAAAAATTAATATTTTAGCGGCATGAGCCATGAGGGAAGGGGAGCAGCAACACTAAACTTTTATTTGAAAAAAATATCTATTTATTTACTATTACTAATATAACTAACTAACACCCTTGCACGGATAATAATTTAATCATATCTGAAATAAAATAACTTAAAGTTTATATATATATATATATATATATATATATATATATATATATATATATATTACTAATATTTTTTGAATTTCATTTATAATTTTAATAAATAAATTAAAGTATTTTAAAAGACATTAATTTTTCTATTAATTAATTGATAATTTGTTAACGTTTATAATAATATCAAGGAGAATGATACTTTCCGCATGAACATTCCGCTAGCTTGAAACTAGGACCTGGCTTGACATCATGTGTATGTTTTAACACCTAAGTGTGGTTTAGATTAACTCACCTCTATATTCATCCAACTACCCTTAGTTTAAGGAAAAAATTAAAAAAAAGTATTAATCTTGAGTTAACTAACTTAAACCACAATTCCCGTGTGCGCCTATAGGTTGTCATGAGGCAATATGGGACAATGCCCCGCTTAAATAAGGAGCTAGAAATAATACTGTATTTTTAAAGATATTATAACAACTTTAAAGCCTTGAGTCTTCAATTCCAAAAATACATCAAGTTCTCCATTCCATAATGCTATG
Organism: Tetracentron sinense; assembly: GCA_015143295.1. NCBI lineage: Eukaryota > Viridiplantae > Streptophyta > Magnoliopsida > Trochodendrales > Trochodendraceae > Tetracentron > Tetracentron sinense. Next base: position 31,789,307 of record CM026562.1, read on the forward strand.
TTTGGTTTCTGAGAAAATAGGTGAAAATATGGAAAAGAAAAGAAAATTTTATATTTCTAATACAATTCTTAGCTGTGTTTTGTTTAATTTTCTTTTCTTTTCCAAGTTTTCACTAATTTTCTTAGCAACCAAACATAGGGTTAATGCAAACCAACAAAACCAATGGAAGACAAAATTTTTGTCTTCTTTTCTGAAAAAGGAATCTGAACCAAGCCGAACTCAGATATTTTTCTTTCTTTGGTTAAACAAGTGGAGCTCATGTTTTCCACCAGCCAAGTTTGAATAACGAAATTAAGTTAAACTCGGGTGGATCAATCACTAATTGCTATTTAGCGAGCCAACACCAAACTACTCAAGTCAGCTCAGCTCAGCTCAATGTCACGTGTATGTGAACATTTAAAATGACTAATGAGTTTGATATTCTTATTATTTTTTTATCTTTTAAATATTTAATCAGGTTACATTAAAATAATAGACATTAAGTATACCAACATGAATACTTATTATGCTAAAATACTTTTTTATTTGTAATTATTTTCATCTCCTTATAAATCATTTCACCTCATGACACAACATGTGCAGGGCAGAGCCAAGATCTTCTGGGGAGAGAAAATGCTTGATTGATAATGTTAATAATTATTATTGATGGCTTTATGAAAAATGATTAGGCGGACACAAAATATTCTTGGTCCAAGGAGTACTGTGGGAGTTTGGAGCGTAGGCCCTTATTTTTTTATTTTTTTTTGAAGGCCAAGTTCGTGGGCCATCTTGCCCTGTTTGTAATTTTTTTTTTTTTTTTTAAGTTAGTCAGAGTTGCCCTTTTGCCCATGGCTACACCCTGTTAAATTAAATAATATAATATAAATTTTTATTCTTTTTTAAAAAGTTTAGGAGTAGTTACCCCCTTGCCCATGCCTATGCCCTCTTAACATAAATAATATAATATAGACTTAGTTTTTTTTTTCCCAAAAGTTCTACCCCCCGCGTCATGTGTGCATTTGCCATGTGAGTGTTTTGAATTTTTGTGTGATTACCAGTAGCATCTCTCTCTCTCTATATATAATTGAAGAGTACTAGCCCAGATGTAATAATAATTTTTAAAAATAATCCCAGGCACAGAGTGGGTACCTTACATCTGGAGAAGACTGCGACAGGAGCTAGCATTTCTGTGTACATAATTTTGCCTGAGTGCCTTTGTCGCACTAAATGCATAAGAGTAAAAATAGAATGGCGAAGGTTACATAACTCATTCATGGAAGAAACAGAAAAACTAAATATTGAAATAGCCTCTTGACACCAGGGCTTTGGCCCACTGGTTGTGTATCCCCTGCTTTAGGGGGAGGTCCTGGGTTCAACTCCCGCGAGGGTGAGAGTCGTTTATACTCTCCATCCGCCCACTAATTCGAACAGATACTAACACCTAACCCGGCGTTGCGGCCTAAACGTATATCTCCATACCCAAAAAAAAAAAAAATAGCCTCTTGAGGTTTTTCCTATTCTAGTTGGCTATCGATGGGAATAAAAAATGCCTAAGTAGCTGGCTTTCTTCAGATTGCTCGCTGGCTGATTATGAAACCCTTCCGATAATTCCAATAAGCAGGTTAAAATGAGGGAATCTAACCCTTGAACTTGAAGATACCAAGTGGGTCGTTGGGTTGGAAATATCACATATAACTTCCAGATTTTAAAGGACGGAAAATTGATATACGCATTTTCTTTTGTCATTTACTAAAAAGAGGGCCCTACACTGACTACATTACCAAAATACCGATTCAACATGTGGGAGATAGAAAAACAAAGAGCAATGATAGGCGTACTAGGATCTCCATTTGCAGACCTAAGACTGATCCTCATTTATCTACGTCTCCACTCTTAAATACTCATCAATTATGTGAGAATTTTAAAATGGGACCAATGAGAACCAACCTTAAATTTACAAATGGAGATCCCAAGTACGTTAACTATTTTCCTAAAGGATAAAGCTTCTGAGACCCTCAAAGGGCCGAGACCGTCTCGGTGGTCTCGGCCTAAGAGGGTCTCAATAGCAAAGTCCTTTCCAAAAACAAACTATGTCCCACCAAAAAAATAAACTACGTCACTGGTTCTCTCAAGGACTATCTCATAAAATCAATTAAGTGATTCAAATGAAGGAAGGTCAACTTTCTACATACATCAGATTTCCTTTGGGAAGGTAGAAAAGCCACTTATTTCTCTGAAACAAGAGATCAAAGTGCTTCTTTTTTTTGACTGTTACGTTAATAGAGTCACTCACCCCTAGGGTTCACCTACCAATCTTTGGTTTTTAGAAAAAAATATATAAAAAATTTTAACCCTAGGAGGTATTGAATTTTAACCACGGTTAATAAATTATTTGATTATTTTTTCTAAAAACCGATGATAGGTGAGTGAACCCTTGGGGTGAGTGAATCTTAACCACAGTTAAAATGTGTCATTATTTAAATTAGTTACATGTTACTTTGCCAAAAATTTGAAAACAACTCATGTCATACTCTTAAAGAACCAAGATTTATTGTGAGATAATCCATGTTACCTCTCAAGTGACCATATACACTGTTAAAAGGAAGTAAACATGCATTCAAAATCATATTATTAACACAAGAAATATGTGATAACAGCAATAAAAATGATATATTTTAAAATGTGTACCATCAGGAACAATCTAGTTCATCTGCCTTGATGATAGATGAAATGGGAGGAGAAGCAACGAAGCAACAGTGGTGGAGTTGGAGGGCCGGGCCGGGCCGGGCTCTACCAGGTGTTGCCCAGGACTGGCCCTCGTATCTGCTAGCCTACATTTTCTAGGCCCAACTCGTCCTTTGAGCCTTGGGGGCAAAACAAAAGCCCTCATTTTGAGGGCCTCAGAGGGCCGGTTTGACATGCCTAATTGTGATAATTTTCTACGCAACTAGTCAACCGGCAGCCCGAACCCACCTCGTATCATGGGTTAAGGCTGAAGCATTTGACCACCGGGTGAGTTTGGGTTGTGTTCTCTCAACCTGTTTGTATTTGAGTAGGGCTACCTGACCGTCAAGTCAATATACCTAGTTAGTTTGTGAATAAGGGTGTCAACAGGCCGGCCTGAGTAGGCCTAGTTAACAAATTCGCCGGGCTCGGACCACCTCGCCTAAGAAAGTATAAAAATAGGCCTTTTTTAGACTTTTCATGAACCTTATTGGACCTAACCAGCTGGGCTAAACCCGTTTAAAAGCATGGTCTAATGCCATGTGGCTTAAGAGTCTAAGCCCAAGCCCGTCTAACTATTTAATTAGGCCAGGGCAGGCCTAAGTATTAAAAGTTTTTTAGTAATCCCGGGAAAGTTCGGTTATAATCATAGTCAAAGGGACCTCGAGCTTAGCTCACTTTCTTTTCTTTTTCTCTTAACTTTCTCTTCTTTTCTTTTCTTTTCTTTTCGGTCTAACCAGTAGACATCCATTCATAAATTGGTTGGGCCCTCAACCCCTTCAATCTTTTGACCGGGCCATACTGTGTCTACGGTAGGGGTGTATTCAAGTCGAGCTTAGCTAAGTTTGAACTTAGCATGAACATGCTTGAGCTTGGCTTGAGCTTGATCGAGCTCGAGCTCGAGCTCGAATTTTATTCAAGCCGAGCCGAACTTGAGTTAGCTCAGGCTTGATTCACGAAATTATTTCTTTTTACTTTACATGATGTTAATCATAGAATTTATTAATAAATTATAATTCAAGAATTTACTGAAAACTAATACATTCATTAATGGAAGATGAGTAGAAAGTTTGATTATAGTTTATGCTTTTAACTTCTTAATCGTTATTGTTATTATTATATTTTAAACTTGTTTATTATAAATTAAAAACAATTAAGACATATAAAAAAGAAAGTTAAATTTTTTTATTAAATATAGATAACAACACCAAAAAATATTATGAATATATATATTTCGAGCCAAGTCGAGCTCAAACTGAACAAGTCCTAAACAATCTAAACTTCGAGCCAAGCGAATCAAACACGATTTGACTTGAGCTTGACTTTTTTAACATTCCAGTTCAAAATAAAAGCCTAGCTTGATTCGTTGGAGCCTAAAGTGTTAGCTTAAGCTTGGCTACAAGTCGAACTGAGTCTAGCAATGAGTTAGCTTGGCTTGAGTGGACTGGCATTACCGTGACGCCACTAGCTCCTCTGGGATTTGAAACACATCTCGAGATCACAGTGGTCTCCAGGTCACAATAATCTCCCTTCTTGAAATGTGCACAACTTATTATTAAAGAGCACATTAGAGTCCTGATCATGTAGAGCCAAATATTGGCCTATGGTCACCACCTAATCTGCTACAATATTATCTTCCTAATCTCAATGCATAAGATATTGAAATTCACTAGGAAAAGAATATAGATCTGTCGGACATGTCATTTTGGAGTGATTGCTTGGACAGTTGGACTTACCCCTATGGCACCTTATCGGCTACCTTATGTCTGGCTGTGTATGAGTTTAAATTGTGTGTTAGTTACATGATAACATTTCACCAAAAAATAAAAGGTCTAATGGTCATAACCTTTCACAAGGTTAATTTTAGGGGTTTTTACCTGATTGTCCCTATAGTTTACCTTTGTTCTCAAAATACTCACGGTTTAAAAACTCTTCTCATAATGCCCTTATGACTATTTCCTTGAATTTCTTATTTATGAAAAGTTTGAAACACCCCTCCACTACCACCAACACTTTAAAGAATGGTTTTGAAAGAAAAATATGAAAAGAAGGCTTTACATATGTGCGTATGAGATTGGAAAAGCTTCCCACTATCCTCATCTTTACATCTCATGAAGTTCCTCATTCCTTTCTCTTTTAATAGATGTTTAATACAAAATTTCTTGAAAAGTATGAAAAATTTGCAAACTATTTATGTTTTAACGAAGTTTTTTGCACGCAGGGTCGATATCAGTTGATAATCCCTGTATCGATAATATCAAGACTCATAGTAACCTATATTCATACTCATATTGACTTGTACCGATAATATCGATATTCATATTGACCTATACTGATAATATCGATTCATATTGATCCATATCGATACAAAATATTAACATGTACTGATAATATCGATACTCATATTGACTTGTATCGATGCAGATCGTCTTCAATCTTGGAACACAACCAGTATTGATACAAAGTATCGACCCGATTTGTTAAGGATTGACCGCACAATGTAAATCATAAAAAAACCTCTTAACCTTTTTCTTTAGGTTAAACTAATCTATTTAAAAAAATACAAGAAACACAAAAAATAGGTTTCTTTATTCGTTAATGACGTTCTTTCATAGTCGTCGTTTGTAGTTTAGCAGAACAAAACTCTTGTGGAAATCTTAGTCGAAAACGATAGGTAATGAAATGTTTAAGGACTCTTCTTGATCAACAAAGAAACTCCATTACTGATAAGGAACGAAGAGAGTTCTTCACGATTGATGAGAATGGGGGGACACAAATGTCTTTCCTTCAAATGATAAAATGGAAAAAGTTCACAGGTGTATGAGCATTTAGAGAAGAATTTTTAAAAGGTGGGTACTTTGAGAACAAACCCAAACTAAAAGGGCAATAGGGAAAAACCCCTTAACCTTAATTCCAGATTCGACTATAGTAAACGGGTTTAAAAGGACACTTAACCCGACCCAATAGGGAACCCCTCAAGGCTCAAGGCTACGGCTGTAAACGGATGCGGATATTATCCGTATCCGAATCGTATCCGTTTAGTCAAATAATTATCCGAATAAGTATCCGACGGAGCGGATTCGGATAGTAAAATACTATCCGTTTATAATTGTAAATAATATATTTTAAATTTATAAAATTAATATAACTTTTAAAATATATATCTTCAATAAAAAATTTTATATTTTTTAAATATTAATTCATTTAAAAAAAAAATATGATTCATGCAAAGGCCAAGTCTGCGACTGGCACGAGAATTTGATATTTCATCGTCTCCTTTTATTATCCCTCTGTCTGGTTTTTCTTTTCTTCTGTCAGCCATGGCCATGGCTGCATCGCTCTTCAATGGAGAGAGAGTCGTTGTTTTCCTTTTCATACTTCGTGTTCTCTTCTCCGTTCCTCTCTCGCTCTTCTACGAAGGGTTCGCTCTCTCTCTCTCCTCGGTTTTGCCGGCCTCTTTGTTGAGATCTCCGCTGAGAATTCGATTTTGAATTCGATTTCATTGAGCCGTTTCAAGACCAGGTAAGGTTTCTTCTTATTTGATCTCTCTATACTATTAGAATTTTTTGAAATTTTGTAAAATTTAATGGATTTTATTATTATTTTGTAATTGCTAGTTTGTTTTTGTTTCTGTTTCTGTTTCTAGGTATTGAATTTTCAGTTAGGGTTCTTATATTTGTCGTTCCTGATGTTTTGGGAGGTGAAATTGAGTTATCTATGTAGGCAGATAGTGATTGTTATTTGTTAGGTTGTTCTTATGGTTAGGGTTTATCTTCTGCCTTGTTATTGAATTTTGCATGTATTCTTTGGAATTTTCATGTAACAGAGATGGAATTAAGGATTGATTATTTCTTTAATTATTATTTTTTTATTATTATTATTTTTTTATATAATAATGCCAATAAGTGAGAGTGGGGGGTTTGGCAGACCCCTACCTGTTTATTAAGAAAAAGCAATGGGGGGACATAGAACTTACCCCTACAAAAAACACAAGAACATAAGGCTTTACTAAGAATAGTTCTTAGATTACCAAAGAATAGAGCTACTTTTTAAATCGAGTTAGTTTCCTAACCTCCCTCTTTGGTCTCTCTTGAGAAAGAATCAATTGTTGGTGCTTTCTTCTTCTTCCTCTTGTTTCTTCTTGATGTCACTAATTGAAAATCGTCTTCTTCTTCAAATTCTTCGACAAGAATATCATCACGAACTTGCTCTTGACTATATTATTTCTTTAATTATCATTCAGCAATACGATGTTATAACAAATCGATATATTTGATTTTGTTTGAAATCAACCGGTATTCACTCTGTTTTTAGTTCCTATGGGATTTATTATACTTGTAAAGAACGCAAAGTAATTTCTTTGTACGCTATTTTAGTTCTTCATATCTTCTTTGTCTTCAGGCCAGGTGTTTCATCAGGGATATTTTTGGGAGCAGTTACACTGCCGACCATCGTGCTATCGTGATTGGTAGAGCTGTCAAGAGCACTTTCATCCCATGATGTTTCGCCTGAAGGTAGATATTTTTCAAATCAGTTTGGCAATTGCTGGACAGTGTAATTATTGTCAATTATGTGAGTCTTTATAAGTGCATGCTTGTCTTTGCATTGATACCTGCCTTGTCGTTTTAACGGCAGAGTTGGTATCACTCCCATAGTGGAGACCCGGGATCAAATCTCATTGAGTGTGGTTGATATGCCTACCCCCTAACCAGGATAGATACTAACTGGGTTGCGACTGATACCAAGAAAAAAGTAATTGCATTATGGATTTAGATTTCAGATGATGGTAATTCAGTTCAGGCAGTTTGGCATTCACATTAACAACGGTGTTTGGACTTTGTACATAACCTTTCTCACTGTTCTTACACTATGGGGATGTTTGGTCGCAATGATAAGTCTGTTTGAAAAGAGTACTTTTATTGTATTAGTGAACCATCTTTTTTGGTGAAAACGCCATGGACCCAAAATTGCATTGTTGCATGTATTTGTACATTTTTTTAGGTGTATAGGTGTTCTCTGAAACACTTACACTGTTACACCCCATAACCATATTGAATAGAGTTATCTTTCCACAACATAACCCCCTAATTCTTCCAGGTTTTATATGTGCACGTAAATATGTGTGTATATTATTTATACATGTACACACCATATGATTTCACAGTACGTGTGTGTATGTAGTGCACATGCAAAGTGATAATCATATGGGTTGGTTGCTTATTTGAAACAAAAAGGTTAAAAAGAAAAATATATTAAGTATTGTTGTTTTGGATTCTGAACCTTTTGTCGTGTCTCTACCAAATATTCCATATTAGTGCTTATAGGGTGTGTCAAGAAGCAACAATTGTCGATTTTCAGTGAGATCCATTTTACAGTCATTTGGTCAATTACCTGAGCACTTCTTTCCTCATAAGGTTGTTTGGTCCTCAGGCATTCTATCAAAGGTTTCTTTCTTCCTCTGGTCTGCAACTTTGATAAAACTCTAATTACTGATCACTTAAAGAGTAGAGGGTGGGGTATGACAAACTGATGTTATTTTTTCCTGACTAAGAGACAGTTGATCATTTGACCTTGCATTGTCCGGTTGTCTTTGGGATTTGGGCCTTCTTCCTGTCTCGTTTAGGTGTGGAGTGGGTATTCCCCTCCTCCCTCCTGAGCTTCTTATCGGGTTAACAATTGTCGCCACTGGTGGGAATTAAGGAAGCAATTTGGACTATGCTACCCGGTGTTATCTTTTGGGGTGTGTGGAAGGAACATAATTGTCGTGTGATTGATAATTCCTCATCGCCTACGATTCGTACCTTAGCCCGCATTCTACGCATGCTTGTGGATTGGTCTTCCACTACTATTTTGGGAGGGGAAGTATGGGATATCTTGTCGTGAGGAGATCTACTCCAACGAGCCTCATCTCACTTTGTTTACTTTATGTATTTTCTGTTTTCCCCTTCAGTTTATCTTCCTGTAAAAGTTGTTTTTTTATATCATCTATATGAATATACTTGATTTTTACCAATCAAAAAACATTTATTTTTTGTATCCCTTTTCCATATCTAATTGTTGAACAAAAAAGTTGTGTTAAGAAAAGTCACTGTCATTATTTGAATGCAGAACTTTTTTTCGTGTCTCTTCCAATTTTGTTATTATTTTATGTAATTTATTTTCTGCATTCCCTTTCCACGCCTGACAATGCTGTTTACATGCTTGGACAGAGCTTGGATATCTGAAGGTGCAATATTGGGCCATATCTGCAAGTTGCTTCAGCGTGTTTGTTTTCCTTTGCTTAGTTCTTTTGCATTCAGCCAACAACACAAGTTCTTTACGTGTCAACAGTGTTCAAGATACAAAATTTAGCTTATTTTTCATAGTCTTCTATGCCACAGTGTGCTCAATGTCCCTCACTACAAATGCTCCTAGTGGTTAGTCCACAACTCTGCATCTACTGTAAACTCTTCTTTCTTATTGGCTGAGACCAAGTGAGGAACAGATTTTAACCTGGGCAATAGGGGAACAATCTTATGAACGAGATTGTCACACGTGAACAACAAACCATACTGATAAGTTGATAAAACTCTGTTGTATGGTGTGTGGTCACTGGAACGATCTGCAGTCGTAACACGACCACAAGAGTATCCTCTGATTACAGCATATAGAGGTGTACCAATTAGGCCAATTTTCCTATAGACTTCCGAAATTTTCAAGCTAATTTAACCTGTCTGTTAGTTCTGAAACTCACAAAAAGTTTTATGATCCAGTATTGTTTGATCATTTTTAGAGGATTAAGTGTAGCAATGAAGTTGTTGTGGGTACTAAGTCATGGATTCGCAGCAGTGAGATTAATTCAGCATATTCTTGATACTTTTCCATCATGTGTTTCTATAGGTATGTATCTTGCAACTCATTCTACTTCATATTTTGGGGGATGATGAAAATTTTAACACATCTGAACATCACTATGATGTATATGTGATTAGTAGTAATCCCTTAAACTGGTGTAGTAAAATTGGCTTTTCAGCTTGAATATTTTCTGTTTTGAATAGAGCAAAAGATTTGTTAAGCAATAGGCCTACTACCTTGAAATGAAGAGAGAAGACAATTTTTTGTCGTTTAAAAAACTAAACTTTTTTACTGATTAGAAAAAAGACAATTTTTTAGAGAGTTGAGAATTATTGACCCCCTCCTAATTCTGATCTTATTAGTCTTAGATAAACACATTCGTGATGAAGGTGTTGAGAAGGATGAGTGACAAGGCTTAGAAAGATAAAACCAGAAAAGAATGCATCTAAGGAAATGTAGTAGTACTAATAGGTGATAAAATAAAGTAGTGTCGGTTGAGATGGGTCGGCTATGTGCAGTCATAGTAACAAATTTCTTTTAATATTTCCAAAATATTCCAAATAATTTGCAGATTTTTTTGTCAATCAATTAATTCATGAAGTATTCGTGGACTAAAAAAAATAGTTTGAAAACTCAGCGAGTCAACTCGAAACTCGACCGAGTTACTCGACTCAATTGAGTTTCGAGTCGAGTCACCACAAAACTCGAAGGAGACACTATTCAAAGAGTTACTCGGGTGACTCGATCAATTTGAGTTGAATGTTTGGACTCGCCAGATTCGGATGAATCACAAAAGGGTATTTTTGTCATTTTATTTTTAAAAAAACCTAAACTCCAACGTAACTGTTTTGCATCAGATTTTTTTGGGTTCTTACGCATTACTCACCCATCCGCCACTAGAAACATCACTTCCCGTTGCAAAACCAGCCTACTATGGGTTATGTTAAACCTGGTTCTTAGGTTGTTTGATGCTGTAAAAGTAAAACCAACCTACTTTAGGTTCTTTTAACCCAAGTTTTTCAAGTTATTTGTGGTTCGATCTTGGATAAAATGTCAAGAAATTGGTAATTGTCTAATTGGTGTGTGTATGTGTGTATATATATATATATATATATATATTATGAGTTGGACCGAGTTGAGTTTTTCGAGTTACTCGACCTGACTAACTTTCAGGTAGAGTTGAGTTTTCGGGTTTTTGAACCATGCTAAAAAAATCTCAACATTTTCAAAAAGTCGCGACTTCCATGTAATAAACACGAATTTTTGAAAAAAATCTTATTTTTTTTTATCGATAAACAAACAGAATATATTAAAATAGAAGCAAGAACACAATTCGCAAGAGAAGCAAGAGTTTACAAGTAAATAAACTCAAAGGCAAACTACAGAGATTGCATTCATGACCGCTTAGTCTGCCACGTGACAATCAACCTAGAACCTCTGGAAGCTCCTCCCCATCATGTCTAAGCCCCACCCATTCCAATGCCACCAACCGAATACGTGCACAAAGGCGAGAAGAGGACAATGGAGAGTCCTCAAAGACTCGCAAGTTTCTCTCTTTCTATATCGTCCAAGATATGGCTCCAGGGAGAATTAACCAAATCGCTTCCCGAGCACCTTCCACACTGACCAAAGACCAACAAGATAAGAAGTTGCGAAAGTAAGAGGGAAAGACCCAATCCACACCCATGTGGGAGATAAAATAACCCCATATACCAAACATAATAGGACAGTTTAAGAGCAAATGGTTCACAGACTCCTCCTCTTGGAGGCACATATAACAACAGTTAATCTTTCTCCACCCTCTATGTTGTAAGTGATCACATGTGAGAATCTAACATTTGGATTATATTTGTCTATATTCTTCCTAATTGGTCTTCTTTTTCGAATATTACCGATTTGTCCTTTGGCTGAATAATTCCAGTACTCCGACTTGGTGACTATGTATACACTGATGACCAGTGATGATATTGGTGAGAACTGAGAAGGAGTACTTAGGTGGAACTGGAAGGCTCTAAAAGGACAAGAAGAATGTTGAAAATGAAATGGATTGAAGTCGTGAAAAAAGAAATGAGGATACACAATATAACAAATATCTGGTCCTAAATAGAGGAAATGACATAACAGAATTCACTAGCCAACCTCAAACAATTGAGATAATGATGCAATGTGCTTACGAATGCAATACATTATACATCAGTTGCAAGGGTTTTAACCAGGCTTACCAAGTTCGCTACATGCTATAGCGAACCCGAACTGGTTTGTGGTTCGGTTCGGCTTGGTTCGTGAAACTGAGCGAACCACATAGTGGTTTCAAAACAATCTTAGTATGTCAAATTTTTTATTCAAATTCACTGATATTTTTCTTTACGTTCAGCAAATTTATACTTTGAGTTCACAGAGTGTTCATAAAAATGCATTTCTTTTATTATTTTTCACATAAGCATTTGTGATATATTGTGTACAGGCTTAAAAGATATATATATATATTGTTTTACATGCTTAAATAGCAAACCAAACTAAAGAACCTAGCGAACCGAAAAGCAAATTATCTCATCCTACCCCTAGCGAACCGGGTTCACTCTAGAGTGGCGAATTGTGAACCACGAACCCGAATTCGAACCGACAAACCAAGTAACATTGGTTTTAACCCTAGGAGAGAGGAAGGTGAAAATATAAAGGAGAAAGATAAAGAAAAGATAGGATGAGAGAGAAGAGGAAGACATAAGGAAGATGAAATTAGAGGTAGTGAGAAAGAAAACTTGAGGAAGTAGATCCGAGAGAGAGAGAGAGCTACGGTGTATAGTGAAAAAATAAGAGGGTTCTACTATACAGTATACACATGGGCGCACACACACATAAAGAAGCATTTGGGGAATATGCAACTTTCAGATCTTCTTAAAATCAGGGTTAACTAACTCCCCAGCCTCTTTTAACATATAAAGAAGCCTAGAAATCGGAAGTAGTGAACAACCCTCTAGTATCTCCTTTCCAAATACACTTGTCATCCATGTCCTGGTTAACTTGAACTTTATAAAGCAATTCAAGAAGATGAACGCATTCCTCAACCTCTCTATCCCTAAACATAAGACCTGACCATTCCTATCAAATAGATTCTTCATTATGACGTCTCTTGGAGGAGCAAGCCTGTAGATCGTGGGAATCTTGGGACAAATATCAAATAGTCTTCCCAAAAGCACGACCTACTACCCCTCCCGACCACAAAGGCAGTTAGTTCCACAAATACATCCTGCACTTCCATAATTCCTTTCCAAACCCCAACTTCATATGAGGACTTAACTTTTTTTGAGTTCCAGTTTTCTATAGATGTCCTGAACCTTGCCTCGTTGCCAAATCATTGGACACATTGTTTTAACATTTTCAAGTTGTATACCATTTGTAACCTGTTAAAGAGTAAAGTTGTATACCATTTGTATCTTTTTTTTCCAGTGAGACCACACACTTTTTGGCACAATGATCTAACTTGAAAATCCACAAGGATTAATATTGTGAACAGAAGAGTTATAGTCAAAGCTGTAAGGAGGAAAAACACTGCAGTTTTTGGATGTGTAGTCAAAAAGGAGATTTGCCAAGTGTTGTGGAAGAAGGTATATGGTCAATGACTCGTATGCAGTTTTAGCAACATAAAGCAGGATTGTTTCCATATACAGGATGTATGAGTTCTCAAAAGTGAAAACTTGCTTCTATGTTGTGAGAGGGGTGTACGCCCCAAGCTTGATTGCAACAATATGAGCACTCTCATTTTTATCAATTTGATCCCCATCTCCAAGGAATAAGAACAAATCTTGAAATGAACATTTTATATTGTCATAAAAACAAAACAAAATGTTAGTGGGAAGTCTAACCTTTACGAGATTGGAAAATTTTCTACTTAGCTAGTTCATTTTCCGAGTTGTATGAGCTATATAATGTCTGAATCACTTTATATCGGTCCTTCATCGCTTTATTGCATCAAATAAATATATCAAGGTGTATCTAGAGTAATTTTCAAAGACGATCATAAAGCAATGAAATGCATGAACATGAGTGCCAAAATTTTCTTTCAATAATCTTCTCTCATCTTCTCTTGGGGTTTCAACGCTTCCCTTCAATTCCAAAATATGTGTTGGTTGTTACTAGCTCTTTTCAGCTGTCGTTTGTTCAGGCCGTGATTACCTAAAAGATTGAATCTGAAAGTTTTGTGGTATCATCAGTTGCCACTCAGACATACTCCTGCAATCTGCTTAGTTGAATCTTGTTTTTACCTGTCTAACTTAAAATTCTCTTTTGCTTAGGTGAAGCACTTCTGGTGACTGCTGGTATTGTTCTCTATTTTGGTGACATGTTAGCATATACTCTTGCAAAGGTCAGTGCTTTTCCATGCAAGATAGTTTTTGTGATACCCTCGATGAATAGTCAGCAATTTGGTTAATGTTATATGGGCAATGTCTTTGTTTTGACAGACTAAAGGCATATTTAATGTCATCCGAGTTTGATTCCATACAATATGGAATGAAAAGAACCGAAATAAGTACCATTATTCAGGTATAATTCTCTAAGAGATGAAAATGATTCTGAATGGTGTAGTTGGATTGGTAAGATTGTCCTTTTCCATGCAGGGATTGCTACTTGGCCTTCTCCTCTTCCCTATGCTTTTCAAATTTATTCTTCAAATTTGGGCCCACTTTGCAAGTTTAATCAACTCTGAAGCTCATGCAGCTGAAGAAAGGACAGTCAAAGGGATTGATAAATCTCTTGTTTTCTATGCTTCTCTGGCAGTTACCTTGATTCTAATGGCCCCGGCATGGATGCAATTTGTTCTGGATTTTGATGTGCATCCATTCTTATGGTATCTGCCTTTGAAATTTACATCATGTTATTACTTTTAAAGCTCATTAAATTCTTTTCAGCTATCATGTACTACAAAATGATACTATATATATATGTCTAGGGGTACTCCCTATTCTTACTCTTCATTCTTACTCCCTATTTAAGCTTTTCTTTAAAAAGCATCAATGGCTCTAAAAGATAGTGAGGTGGCATCATTTACAAAATTTTATAATTCCAAAATCACCCCTCGTAACAAAACTCGTTTCATTCTGTTTCTCTCTCCACTCACCCCCTCTCCTTCCCTGTCTCTCATTCCCTTCATTGATACATATGTTACATCTTTGTGCAGCATTGGCTCTCCCTGTTCATAGCTGTCACACTGAGTGGTTTGTTGGAGGCCTACACAGCACAGCTTGATAACGCCTTCATTCCTCTTGTATTCTACAGCCTCCTCTGCTTGTGAGCATAGGCCCACTGACCTTGGTGCTTCCCTTGAGTACCTTTGTTATACGTTTTATTAACCTGCCATTATTCAGCCTGTAATACAAGTTTATTCAGAGAAGACAACAACATATGTTTCCTCTCTTTTCTCCATTCAGTCTCACTGAGAGCAAGTGGCATTCACTTTGCACTCAAAACTCTTTTTTTTTGTATCCCGTAATAAGAACCTCATGTCAAGTCTTGCAGCATCCACACACAAACGTTGCCGGTCAGGGAGGAGGGTTGTTTTGATGGTGCAGTTGATCTTTGGATGTTGCTTTGCCTCGAGTCCTGCAAGGCATAATTTCCTCACAGTGGCCTTCTGGGAGGTAGTCCACTCCGAATTTTTTTCTTTTTCTCGAGTTACATGAATTTTCTTGACAATATATGTAGTGCACTATAACTAGAATCAATTGTTCTATGATTATTGAGTGGCTTTTGTTCTTTTTTCTAGTTAAGGGACAAAGGCTTGAATAACTGCTGTAGACACCCTATTTTGCATGAGCCTGGAAAAATTAAGGATACCAAGTATTGACAAAGAGAGAAGACGAGATCCGGACTCTGGAAGGTCGAAGATCAAAGCCGAGAACGAAGCCCAAGCCCAAACCAACCCGAGCCCAAAGGGGCAGTTTTTTTTCAGCTCACAATTAACCCGCGCCCTTTATAAGGGCGCGCCCCTATTTTTTGGCCAACTTCAGTCCCGTGGTCTTTAGAAAGGCGCGGCGTACAAAAACCCTAATTATAACCTCGTTTGGCATGCCAACGGGTTTTGGGTTATTTTTTTTTTATCCCACATCGGAAAAAAAGCGTGAAAACCTTGCTGTTTCACCTTATAAAAGGGACCTCATATCAACCCATTGGATCATCGAGAAACCTTGAGGAAAAGACCTTGAAAACTTTGGAAAACCCATTCCACACCTTGAAAACCTTGAAAGATCCGGAAAGCCTTTGAAACCTAGAGAATTGGGGGAAAATCCTTGAGAGCTTTGAAGTTCTAAAGCTTGGGGAGAACTCCGAATAGGCTTAACTTAGTCCTCGAATTCCAGAAATCTCAGCCATCAAGCCATCAACCTAGGAGGGATCTTCACCAACTTTGGGGAAAATCTTGGGAGTTCGGATCTCGTCGAAGCATTCTCTTCAAATACTTGGAGCATTTAAAAAGGAAAAGGTATGCCACATCCCTATCCTCTGTTTCTACCCGTCCAAGTCTCTTCTTCCCTCACTTTCCCTGAGTAGCTCGGAGATTTCCCTCTTCACGGTTGTGCGGATGAGGAAATCCGGGTGAAGGAAAGGGCCGGAAGACCAGATCTTCGACTTCTTTTTAAGCTTTTCTTCAGTATTGTTAGTAGTTTCGTCCATTTTCCACCCAAAGGTAGGCGAGGCCCCTCTTAACTCGGTTGAGGAGAGATGTGTGGCCGTTCGTCGATTTAGGGAAAAGGGATTTTGTCGCGCAAGTAGGGAGAAACTCACCCTAACTCGGTCGAGGAGGGGTGGCTTTCTAATATCGAAATAAAAGAAAACAAGTAGAGACGAAATCGCCTTAACTCGTTTGAGGAGGGGTGGTTTTTCTCGAAATAATAAAAAGAAGAGAAAATAATTTTAAATTAATTTAATGGAGAAAGTTAAGAGGTAACTGTCGCTCGACGGATGAGGTGGGGTGCCTAACACCTTCCCCAACTCATAAAAGAATCCCCGGACCCAATCTCGGTTTCTTATTTAATCGAGGGTTCTTAATTATGGGTGACCAATCACACCCAAAATCTTGATTGGTGGCGACTCTAACAGATCTCGGCTCCTCATCGGTTGAAAAACACGGATGTGGGGAGGAGATCGACCCGGGCCGGCTATCGCACAGCTGGCGACTCTGCTGAGGACCTAGAGGATTCAAGCCTCAATTTAACTTTCTCCACTAAATTAATTTTTGGTTATTTTCAAATTTTTTATTTTGTCGTTTTCTTCTGCTTTATCTTTTGCACCACTGTTCACGGCATCCACCTCCCCTCATGTTGTCCGAAACCGGACTTACCCCCCATATTTGGAACTAAGTAGTTGAACGACCGTGGATAGCATCCCGGAAACGGCGACGAAACATTCCAACCCCAATCGTTTTGAATAAAGGAAGTGCACGGGTTGTGCACAGATATTCTATGATTGTGGGACCCTTTTTAGGTGGATATTAGAACCCTACAAACCTCATATAGAAATATTTGTTGAGGACACGTTAACTTGCATGTTTCTGATGATAGTATTGAATGATGTTAATATTTAAGATAGTCATCTGCACAATGTTCAACTGAGTAGTGCTGTAAGTCTTTGGTATCCGCACTGGATATTACAGAGCAACTACCCAAAAAGCTCAGGCATTAGAACATTCTCTATTCACTATATTGATTAACTTGCATGTTTTCTGATGATAGTATTGAATGATGTTAATGTTTAAGATAGTCATCTGCACAATGTTCAACTGAGTGGTGCCGTAAGTCTTTGGTATCCGCACTGGATATTACAGAGCAACTACCCAAAAAGCTCAAGCATTAGAACATTCCTCGTTCACTATATGGGTTATCTTCATGCTTTATTATAGATTGATGATTCGAGATTTTTAAGTCTCTGTTGATGGACACTTAGTTGTGAGGAACTTTTCTTTAGTTGAACCTTCAGACAAAAAAAAAAAAAAAGAGGGAGAAAAAAAAAAAAAAAAATGAGTCATTGTTTTTCCCCTAAGTCCTACGGGCAACCTTGTTAGAGGCTAAAACCTCTATCCCGCCTTTGTGTTTTTCCCCTAAGTCCTACGGGCAACCTTGTCAGAGGCTAAAACCTCTATCCCGCCTTTGTGTTTTTCCCCTAAGTCCTACGGGCAACCTTGTTAGAGGTCTCACCTCTATCCCGTCTTTTGATCTTGACTCATTCTTGGAAAAATAATAAAAACAAAAAAAAAATAGCAAAAATAAGTTCGAATTGTTTGTTTTAGCTAAAGGAAAGTTCCTCATCAAAAGAAGTGTTCATCAACAGAGATTCTTCCCATATTTGATCCTCTTCTTTCTTTCTTACTCTCAGGTCATTTATTATAGCTCCGAGGAGGAAAGCTTTGTCCTCGTTGACACAACCCGTTCGGAGTCCTTATTTCTTAAGATCCAGGCATAACTCTCCCGAAATGGCAGAAGAACACGAACCTGTACGAAGTGAGTTCGAACTAAGAACCACAGATGAGTTGTCCGAATTGAGAAGCAACATGCAGAACATGAGTTTAATGATGGAGCAGATTCTGGTTCGATTAGACAAAAACCCGGATAACTCGGAAGGGTCGAATGATCAACCTAGATTCCCAAGGCAAGCGCGGACAGGGGCACCGCCACCACCCCCACCAAATGATCCGGGCCACACAGAGGAGCAACCTGTGTATTTTGATCACCCAAAGATGACCCATTACGAAGAAGAAGAATGGCGCCATGAGAATTCAAAAAGTTCGTTGGCCACCCAAGTGGAAAAGCTCACAAACGACCTACGGTTGGTAAAAGGGGCCGATCCGTTCACCAAAATAGATGTTGATGATCTATGCTTATATTCTGTAACCAACCTCCCGCCTAATTTCAAGATCCCGGAGTTTAAGCAATATAATGGCCAAGGCTGTCCCATAGCCCACTTGAAACTTTATGGCGGTACATTAGGGATATATGGGAAAAATGAACAGTTAATGCTACAGCTTTTTCAAATGAGCTTGTCCGGAGGGGCGCTGCAGTGGTTCTCTGAACTTGATCATTCTAGGATTAAGCGCTGGAGGGATTTGGCGGAAAGCTTCGTGGCACAATACCGATACAACACAGAGGTAGTCCCTACCAGAATGGATCTCCTTAAAATGGAGAGAAAAACTTCTGAATCATTCAGGGAACATGCCTATAGATGGTGAGACATAGCTGCAAAGGTCAGACCTCCTATGATGGAGGAAGAGATGGTTAGTACTTTCGTATCAACGTTGAAGGCCCCATATTATGATCGTCTGGTGACACAGACGAAGCAAGGTTTTGCAACCAGCATTCAATACGGGGAAGGCATCGACGAGAGAGTAAGAACAGGAAAGATCATGGATCATGCTACGTTCCGTACAGTCATGGACACGTAAGCAAATGGAGGACATACTGCAAAGAAGGCCTACACAGGTAATAAGAGAAAAGAAAGCGAGGCATCTGGGACAGCGGCTACCACATATGGGCAAGTTGCTTATGCTCAACCTGCATCCTTCCGATATCCAGCTCCAGTGATAAACTCAGGATTTGTCCAGCCTTTCCAGGCATCAGCTCCGCAGCAACATCAACAGCGACAGTACCAGAACCAGTACCAGAACCAAGGTCAGGGTCAGAACCAAGGATACCAAAGAAGGTATCGTCACTTGGATCCCCTCCCCTCACGTCCATCCGAAATGCTGCGCACTTTGCTGAAAGAAGGTATTGTGAGTCCAGTAGAGCCAGGAGTACAGGACACAACATCCAGATTCTATAACGCCAATCAGAATTGCGAGTACCATATGAATGCCCCGGGGCATTCCACGGATAGGTGCTGGATACTAAAGCACAAGATCCAAGATCTGATTGATAGCAAGAGAATTGTTATTCCACCGGCTCCCTCTTGTATCCATCAGAAACCCCTTCCCACTTACAACCACAACGGGGCATCTACCTCAAGGACCATCAATACCCTTGAGTGGGACGACCTTGACTTTGATCCATCTCAATTAATCCAGAAACCCGGAGCAAAATTCAGGGTTTACTTCAAGAACAAAAGAGCTTCACTTCCGGTTAATACTGTAAATGATCAGAGGCCACCAATTGTGTTCAATTGACCTTCTCCTACTGTCGCACCCCCCAAGCCGATCGTATTTGACTGGCCTACTCCTCCACAGGCCCAAGAATCAAAAACGATCGTGTTTGATTGGCCTGTCCCTCCAGTTAGTCAAGTTCCAACCCCTAAACCGATCATATTCGACTGGCCCACTCCACAACCCCCTGTGGATTTAAAAAGAATGCCGTTTAACTATAACAGCATCCGTCAACCAAGGAGGGGAGAGGCTAAAGGAGCAGTTGCTGATGTGGACAACCTCAATCGATATGGGCAGGTCTACAGATCCGACCTGACAAAGGTCAAGGGAAAAGGAAAAATGAACGAGATGACAATAGAGAAAGAAGTCAGGGAAAGCAGAGAAAGGGAGGCCCTAGAGGCAAGAGGGGAAGAAAAAAGAGAGAGAAAAAAAGAAGAAGAGAACCGGAAGAAGGAAGAGGAGAGGAAGAATCAGGAAAGGACCAGGAGATACAAGGTCAGCGACGAGTCAGTCCTGGAGGCCCTCAAGCAGTCTAAAAAGGCGGAGTATTCAGTTCTTGAGCAAATGAACAAGATGCCTGCCCAAATCTCAATCCTCGGTCTGCTCTTATCTTCTCAATTACACCGTAAGACTTTGTTAAAAGTACTAGACGAGGCTCAGGTTCCATCAACTATATCTCCAGAGGACCTGGAAAAAATGGTCAGTAATATCACGGCCCTCACCACAATAAACTTCGATGAAGAAGAATTAGGTCCTGAATGGACTAACCATGCAAAGGCACTACACATCACAGTGCTATGCAACGAAATGATTGTGGCAAGGGTCCTGATTGACAACGGGTCAGCCTTAAATGTCTGCCCACGAGCCACTATCCAGAGCCTGGGGATTAGTGAAGAAAACATCAAACCCAACGGGATGACTATCCGGGCTTTTGATAGCTCCAAGAGGCAGGTTGTAGGAGAAATTGACCTAGAAGTGACTATAGGCCCACATAACTTTGATATCACCTTTCAGGTGGTAGATATCCCTGCAGCCTTTAACCTTTTGCTTGGTCGTCCCTGGCTTCATTCAGCCGGGGCAGTGCCATCGTCTCTCCATCAGAGGCTAAAATACATTAAGGACGATGAGGTTATCACGATCCTCGCAGAGAAAACATGCCCTCAATAAGACATCAATCTGATATTCCATTCATCGACTTGGAATATCCCAAAGAGGTTCCTGGGTTTCACTCCTTCGAGTTCACTTCGGTGAACAGCATACCCAGGATGCGAGGACTAGTGGAGCCAGAAGGCATTGATGTTAGTGCGATGATAACCAGGATCATGACAAACTAGGGATATATGAAAGGAAAAGGCCTAGGCCGAAACCTCCAAGAGATTACCACTCCTTTGATACCAAAGACCTCACCCCTCAGGTTTGGATTAGGGTACCAACCAACCACCACAGAACAAATTGGAAAATCTAAAGAGCTGAGAATGGCTAAGCTTGATGAGCCTCAGAAAGGCTTGGGAAGGATTCCCCATATCAGGGAAACCTTCCCTTACCCATCTTATGTCATTCGGCCGGAGCCGGATAGTCAACCCGAAGGTAGAATTGAATCTGAAGTTGATGAGATATTTGATTTGTCACTTCTCTTCGAAGAAGTGACATTAAATGGTTCTAACCCCTCTACAATGTTTAGTACTTCAAGACTACAGGGAACTCCACAGGAAGAAGAGCAGGAAAGATGTGACGTAATGATGATTGGTGATCATCGAAATGATGAACAAGGAAAGTCAATTCGCTCACTGAAAGCGAATGAATCACTCAAGAATTGGGAAACGATTTCCCGACGGTGCCCAGCCAACCGCGGTAGGAAGACCGGAATGGCCCCAAAACCAAGTCTGAAATGGTGCCCTGCCAACCACGGCGAGAATGCCGAAATGTCCCTTAAAAAAAAAGTTCATTGAATGAAGGATCGCTACCGAGGGATGGGCCTTCGTCCTCGGCTAGCGTTAATTGAGAAGGTCATTTTATAAAAAAATCAAAAAATATTTTTTGTTTTCCTAGTCAGCTACCCAGGTGTGGACCTTCGACCTCGAGTAGCATTAATTTAGGAGGTCACCTTTTTAAAAATCCAAAAAATATTTTCAGTTTTCCTAACCGTAGTTATTTTCAAGAAAACCCTAAAAAAATACTCTTTAAAGAATTCGGAAAAGAAGATGAACTCATGGAGCTCGAAAACGAAGATGACGAAGAAGATTTGGAACCTCCAAAAGAGATTCTAGATCTTCTGGAACGTCACGAGAAAGGTGTTTAGCTTAATATAGAAGAGACCGAGTCAATAAACCTGGGTACTGAGGAAAAACCCCAATTGGTAAAAATCGGAACTCAACTCACCACCCAGCAGCGGACTGACCTGATCGTGCTTTTAAAGGAATACAAGGACATCTTCGCCTGGTCATATGAGGACATGCCGGGACTTGATACAGATTTAGTTGTGCATCGGCTCCCGCTCATCCCTGAAGCCAAGCCGGTCAAGCAGAAGTTAAGAAGACTCCGACCTGAATGGACATTGAAAATTAAAGATGAAGTCATGAAACAGTTTCAAGCAGGCTTTCTGGTAGTCTCTTCATATCCCGAATGGTTAGCCAATGTAGTTCCAGTGCCAAAGAATGATGGAAAGGTCCGTATGTGTGTCGACTATCGTAATCTAAACAATGCTAGTCCCAAGGATGATTTCCCCCTCCCTCATATCGACATCCTCGTCGACAACACCGCAGGCCACGAAACACTTTCTTTTATGGATGAGTTTTCAGGCTACAACCAGATAAAAATGGCTGAAGAGGATAGGGAGAAGACCGCATTCATAACTCCTTGAGGCACTTTTTGTTACAAGGTGATGCCATTTGGACTCAAGAACGCCGGAGCTACATACCAACGTGCAATGACCACCTTGTTTCATGACATGATTCACAAAGAGGCTGAAGTGTACGTTGATGATATGATCATCAAGTCGCCGAAAGGAGAGGATCACCTTATTAATTTAAGGAAACTATTTGGGCGACTGAGGAAGTTTCAATTACGGCTAAATCCTTCAAAATGTGTGTTCGGGGTGTTTTCGGGTAAGTTGCTTGGTTTCATTGTCAGCCAAAGAGGAATAGAGGTAGATCCAGCAAAAGCGAAGGCGATAATTGATATGCTACCTCCAAAGTCAGAAAAGGAAGTGCGCGGCTTTCTGGGAAGACTCCAATACATCAGTAGGTTCATATCCCAACTGTCGCCAATTTGTGAACCCATCTTCAAGCTTCTCAGAAAGAACCAACCTAAAGAATGGAATGAAGAATGTCAGCAAGCTTTTGATAAGATCAAGAATTATTTGCTTAATCCACCAGTGTTGGTACCTCCTACACCCGGCCAACCTCTATTGATGTACCTGTCAATTTCCGAGAACTCCATGGGTTGTGTACTGGGGCAGCATGATGAAACCGGAAGGAAGGAAAGAGCTATCTACTATCTTAGCAAAAAGTTTACTGATTACGAGACAAGGTACTCGACACTTGAAAAGACTTGATGTGCATTGGTCTGGGCCTCGCAACGCCTAAGACATTACATGTTGAGCCACTCAACTATGTTGATAGCTCGAATGGATCCTTTCAAATATCTTTTTGAGAAGCCGGCTCTTACAGGACGGACTGCACGATGGCAAATGCTTCTCTCCGAGTTTGACATCACTTATATGACCCAGAAGGCGATCAAGGGACAGGCCATTGTAGATCATTTGGCAGACCATCCACTACCAGACTATGAACCAATGAAAACCAATTTTCCCGATGAAGCTATACTGTTCATGGCTGGCGAAGTAGAAGAAGAGTCAAAGACCAACTGGAAAATGTACTTCGACGGAGCGGCAAACAAGTACGGATATGGAGCGGGCGCAGTCTTAGTGTCTCCTGAGGGTAAGCAAATTCCCATTGCGGTGAAGATGAGGTTCGAGTGCACAAACAACGTCGCTGAATACGAAGCCTGCATTATCGGTCTACAAGCAGCTGTGGACCTGAACATTAAAGCAGTGGAGGTCTTTGGAGACTCTACTCTCATTATTTTTCAGGCTACAGGAGATTGGCAAACAAGGGATTCCAAGCTAATTCCCTATCATGAGTATTTGGACAACATCAACGACAATTTCGAGCACATCACGTTCACACACCTGCCAAGAACGGAGAACAGATTTGCAGATGCCCTAGCCACCTTGGCCTCGATTATTGACATTCTTGAAGGGGTCGACATTCGGCCAATTGAGATCGAGGTTAGGGATGAACCAGCCCATTGCATGCCGATTGAAGAAGTTGGAGAAGATGAGCCCAACGGAAGGCCCTGGTACCACGACATAAAGCAGTTCTTAGGAGATAGAACATTCCCGCCCGAAGCCAATGCCAATGATCGACGAACTCTTCAAAAATTGGCCGGACAGTTCTTTCTGAGTACAGAGAATCTCTACAAGAAAACGTTCAATCACATACTCCTTCGATGTGTGGAAGCGAAAGAAGCGAAAAAGATTGTTGAAGATGTCCATGAAGGGATATGCGGTCCACACATGAATGGTCATATGCTAACCAAGAAGATCTTGAGACTGGGATACTATAAAAATAACTATGGAGCGTGACTGTAATGAACATGTGAAAAAATGTCACCTTTGCCAAATCTATGCCAACAAGATACAGGCTCCGGCCTCAGAGCTCCATAATATGACAACCCCTTGACCGTTCTCCATGTGGGGCCTAGATGTTATTGGTCTAATTAGTCCGAAGGCATCAAATGGGAACAGATTCATACGAGTTGCAATTGATTATTTCATAAAGTGGGTAGAAGCAGCTTCTTATGCGAGCGTAACAAAAGGCCAAGTAGTCAAGTTCATGAAGAGGGACATTATCTGCAGATACGGAGTTCCAAACCAGATCATCACTGACAATGCCAAAAATTTCAAGAACAGGCAAATGACGGCGCTATGCGAACAATTCAAGATAACTCACCATAACTCCACTCCGTACCGTCCTCAGATGAATGGTGCAGTCGAAGCAGCCAACAAGAACCTGAAGCGGATTATTGAGAAGATGGCAATCACTTATAAAGATTGGCACGAAATGCTACCATTTGCACTTCATGCATATAGAACTTCAATCCGGACCTCGGTAGGGGCAACCCCTTTTTCACTGGTTTATGGTATGGAGGCTGTCTTACCGATTGAAGTTGAAATTCCGTCACTCAGAGTACTCATGGAAACTGAGCTCGAAGAAACAGAATGGGTACAGGCCCGGTTCAACCAACTCAATTTGATCGAAGAAAAGAGACTGAATGCTATATGTCATGGCCAATGCTATCAAAGGAGAATGGCTAGAGCCTACTCCAAGAGAGTCCGACCACGGGAATTCAAAGAAGGTGATCTAGTACTCAAAAAAATGTTGCCACATCAGACTGATGCACGAGGAAAATTCAAGCCTAATTATAATGGTCCGTACGTGGTCAGAAAAGCATTATCTGAAGGAGCCCTCATATTGGCGGAGATGGATGGAGATGATCTCCCTGAGCCGATTAATTCAGATTCAATTAAAAGGTATTATGCATAACTTAACTCTAAAGTTAAAATGAAGAGAGGCCTTCTTTGCTATAATCCCGACAACCCTTCCAGTTATCCTTTTTGCTTAGCCCTTTGAGCTTGAAATTTTTATTCACCAGACAATGACATTGTTTGCACCCCATACTGGGGCATTTTTTGGGAAAAAGAGGAATCAAATCAATCAAGGCAAAATATTTATACTAGGGAAATTTTTATTTGATTCGAAAGATTCACGCCACTCCGAGTACTCTTATACTGGGGCAGTTTTTGTTACCCTCAAAAAAAAAAAAAAAAAATAGCCCAAGATGAAAAGGAGAAAGCGCAAAGACTAACAAGGATCCCCAGAGCAAGCAATGTCATACCCGACCCTTACATGTGCAAAAATTCTTTGAGCCTTATCCCTTCCCTCAACCATGGCTTATGTTTTGCCCTACTACTAAGTCCTCTCCGATTAATGATGGTCGTAAGTACTAAGGTTTGAATTATGCATGACCCCTTCCTACCAGCAAGGATGGACGAGATTACTTGAGAAAAGATCATAAAGGAAAGCATGATATGAAAGGGCGCAATGAAAACCCGAAAGGGCGTTGTGAGTAAAAATATCATATCATGGCAAGAATCAATTGCCACGGGCTTGGTGAAAACCCCTCGGGGCGCCAATGCGCAAAAATTACGTGGGCCAGACTTGGTGAAAACCGTGACAGGCACTAAGGGTAAAAGAGGCATAAAAAAAAAAAAATTTAAAAAAAAAAATGGTGTCTCGCTTGTTCTAATCAAGCCCGGCATGACCATGGTCTGAAATAGGGTGAATCTTACTGGCAGAACTTGGGATAATTCGAGGTATGCATGGTGAACTTGCACAAGGAAATTTTGTATTAGTTTGAACACCATGTGTCAATGTATGCATCTTCTAATCCAAATTCTTTAAGGATTAAAAAAAAAAAAAAAGATATTCTGTGTGCTTGCATGGTGCTCGAACGACGCCGGTCTGATTCCCATTTTTAAGGGATACGTAAGCAACCTTCGTAGGTGCGACCCCATTAAGGAAAAGATTTTGGTGTGTTTCTTTTTTCTTTATTGCATGAAAAAGTAGTATTTTTGGCCAATGACGAGAATTCTGGAAAAAGACAAGAAAACAATTCTTTTATTGAATAAAACAGAGTTCTGAGACCCATAAATATGAAAACAATATTCTCTATAGAAAGTATTTTCAAGCTTTAAGACAGGTACTGAAGACTCAATCCGAATTTGAAGAAGCGCCACCTTGACCCTTCAACTTATGCCGAAGGCGAGCCAGCTCAGCATTCAATTTCAAGATCACCTCTTGGCTAGTAGACTTCTTTCCACCAATGGGACTCTGGAAATACTGAAACTCCTCATTCACTGTTTCTAGAACATCAACCTGAGCTTTTAAATCCTGTATACAATCCTGATATGCAGCAACCTCAATCCCCATTTTGGCGACCTCAGCCTTCAAACTGGCATTTTCTGCAAGAAGGGAAGTTATCCTTTCTTCTAATTCCCTATAATTTGGTTGATCTTCAATTAGCACGGTATTCATTGGTTCCTTTATTTTATCACCGACACAGGGATGCGGAGGAGAAACATAGGGGAGACAACAATCAGTGAGCCATCTGACATATTCTCCGGTGACAAAAGATTCTTGGTCATCACCGAAAGTAGACTTCACTCTTGATTTCCAACCAACCAGAAGACGGGAGAGGAGTTTTTCAGATGAAGGCCCAAAATCAACTACATCTTTTATGGCCTCGATGACAGGAACGCTTTGAGTACGTCCGAATTGTCGCACTACCCGGTTTGGAAAGTAATGACTGGAACCTCGAAGACCGATTAGAATGAGATGATGTCCTCCAGATGTACCTGATATGATCTCTACAACATGGAGCCAGGAACACTTCCATACCAGCATATCCGGAGCCAACGTGATAAGCTGATCATACCACATCTCTGGGCTATCCAGAAAAGAAGGAATGTTACTAAATGAGCAATGAGATTTGATCAAATCCTGTCTCATAAAAGCCGGAGTAGCAAGGGGATTGCAGAATTTGAGATGCTCTAACATCCATATCTGCAACAATGAAATACATCCTCTGAAGAAGCCGCCTCTCTGTTGAACACACCTATCCAGAGCCCTGAAAGTCTCAGCCAGCAACATGGGGATGAAGGAATGACCTGTCATTATCTGCTCGACCACTTCCAATACCTGCATATCGATGTAGTTGAAACTCAAAGGAAATAATATATGCCCAACAACTGCAAGAGCCAGAGCACGGAAGCGGTACTGGGGCCAAGAACCAGGAGGACCCACAAATGAAGGAGTGCTAATCCAATCGGGATTCCTCGGAGAGAAGTAGTCTATCAGAAACTTCAAAGAGCAACGGAAATAATTTTCCTCACCATCTAACTTCTCAAGAAATCCACGCTTTACCCCTAGAAAGGAGGATGTTTTAGTTTTCTAACTAGCCCGATGAGTTGGAAGAACAATCTTGTCTTGATCGAAGGGTACCGATAATAATCTTCTATATTCCTCCAAAGTCGGGCTGAGTTCAAAAACCCCGAGCCTAAAAACATGGGATTCCGGGCTCCAACATCCCAAAAGAGCCTCAACAAGATGGCCGTTAATTTTCACATTAAAAAGGGAGGCCACATTACCCAATTTCAATTTATGGAAGGCTTCTCGCTCCAGCGAATCCAAGGAATCCATCCACCGCTTTAGTTTTCTATCATAGTGTTGATGATTCTCCAGGTTGGGCAAGGTATGAAAGACGGAGGCCGAATCATCATTGTCGTGAACAGAATATTCCATCGTGGCCGGATGAGTCGGAAAAGTCTTGGATCGAAGTACCAAAGCTCTCGGGCGAATACTTTCGAAGCAGAGAATTTTCGGACATGAGAAAGTGTAGTGCAAAGCTGCAGTCTGTTCGCAGGTTTTTAAAGGAAAAAACCTTCAAAATCGCGCCTTTTGAAAGGGCGCGGTATACAAAGTAAGAACAAAATCAAGACCGCACCCTTTAAAAAGGCGCGGGTAACAGGGCTGTCCGAAACAGCACCTTCTATTTTCTTTCAACGCGCAATTGCGCGAGTTGCACTGCGACCTGTTGTACCTGTTTCAGGGAAGTATTTTCATACAATTCACATATGTATTCATCCAAGGCCTCTAGCCATTCCCATTCTCCAAAGATTTCAAAAAAGGAAAGCTTCTAATTATTGAAAATTACGTTTACATTACAGGAAACTTTACAAAGGAGATCAAAATAAAAGAAGAAAATTCCTAATCTACTGTGAAGGCCTCGAGTTCCAAAATAACGGGTCCACTAGTCCTCGTCATCATCCTGCCCAAAAGAAACAGGAAGTAAATCATGCTAGTAATGTGCTTTATCAATAACAATTAATGAGCATATTTATTAATTGAATACTTTACCTGTGCAAGGTCTGCATCAAAATCAAAGCTCACATCAGGACGGGGCCGACACTGCAAAACCCAAACAAGGAAAATCAAGCAATGTTGGTACAAGAAAACTAAATCAAAGTGAAAGAAGCTCTACCTGATAAGGGGGGATCACTGCAAAAGTGACTGAAGGATCCTCAAAGGTCGCGCATCGGCCTCTCAGATGTGCCTGAAGAAGGAGGAAAATTAGATCAAATAAATTGCTTACATCATCACAAAGGAAGAATGAAAGCTTACATTCTCTTCAATCAGCGCTCGGTTATCCTCCTCCAGGATAGCAAGCAGGGGTCTCTGTAAAGAAAGAACGAAAGATAGAGATGTAAGGTTCGAAACATGAGGCAAAGAGAAGCGTAAATGAAAGAAAGCTTACCATCTGGAAATACTTCTCGACCAACTTGCCCCAACCTCAGTGGCCCATGGGCGAGTGGAGAAGGGGCGCATGATAGGGCCAATGGACACGCCCCGGAACCAAGAAAGATAAAAGGAATGTGTCACGACCTCACCAACCAGGTGATGGATTGGGACACCGGCCGTGCGCATCCCCTCCATGAACGTATCACAGGCTAATGCGAGTGTCATCTCTAGAGGAGGGGCAAGCGGGATCCGAAACTCCCCATCGCTCTGGTGAAGAACTCGCTCTCCCAGAAAATACTCGCAAACCCCAAAATATAAGAATGCCACACGACGGCCCATGAATCGTCTCACCCCTCTGCAATGGAGCTGGATCATGTCATCAAAATCGGAAAATGGCTGAAGAGTCACCTGCATTCGAAGTAATGAGTAAGAAAAGCTGAGGGGATAAAGGACAACAATTGTCAAAGCTAAATATCAGCTTACCCTCCTCAAAGTCAAGCGATCCAACTCCTCCCTGGCCTTATCTAAGAGATGACTATCAACCTTAGAAGAAGGCGCGCTCCACCGCGATGATCGCGGGAATGAGGTGACATCCGGAACCTTCAGGCTCAGGCAAAAGGGATCCAAGTACTCGTGAGCCCGCATCTGAGACGAACAAAGAGTTAAGGGGAGGAAGAGTAACAATGCCAAAGGAAAATGGGAAAAAGGAAAAGAGGGATACCTCGAGGAAGTGATAAAAGAAGCGGACCGATCGACCTCCCCCACGGGAAACTCGGTGAAGTCCTGCCAATATGCTAGCATAAATAGCTCCTCCCAGTCGAAAGTGTCAAAACGGTCAATGGGATCCATCAGGGGAAGGAAGCTAGTCTCCACGCAGGATCGATCGGTCATGAAGAAGCAGGAGCCCAAGATGAATAATAGGAAGACCCGGAGCACACTCGTGAATGCCAGAGAGTTGAGGTTGATAACAGAAATAGTTGTCGCCTCCAGGATACTGGCCAACCAGGAAAGCTTCACCTTGCCTGCCTCCCATCCACTATCTGCTGTCATGGTCTCCAGCGAGACCCCCATCAAGGCCGCAGCCCGATCCATAGGAATGACAGAAAGAGGCGGAATCACCTCACCGGCAATCGGAATACCAGTCAACATCACAAAGTCGAGAGGGGTGATCGCCAACTCGCAGCAAGGAAAGTGGAACGTGTTAGTCTCCCCAAACCACCTCTCGCACAGAGCAGCAACTAGTCTCCGGTCACTCTGGATCCGAGGAATAGTCAAGAAAGGACCAAGTGGAGTCCTCCCTAGCGCATCTCTCAAAGCAGGAGACGCCCTCTGATAGAATGTTAGGACGGGCTTCCACGAGCACCTCCAGCCTATGATAGGTGATCTCTGCAAAATTAAAGAGAAAGGTAAAAGATTAGTTGTGTGCAACAAGCAAAGGTAAGTGACTAATTCGGTCAAATTCTACCTCCTGTGTTCGGCAAATTGCCGAGATATGACCCCCTAAGCCTCTCAATAGAGGTATAATTCTCTAAGAGATGAAAATGATTCTGAATGGTGTAGTTGGATTGGTAAGATTGTCCTTTTCCATGCAGGGATTGCTACTTGGCCTTCTCCTCTTCCCTATGCTTTTCAAATTTATTCTTCAAATTTGGGCCCACTTTGCAAGTTTAATCAACTCTGAAGCTCATGCAGCTGAAGAAAGGACAGTCAAGGGATTGCTAAATCTCTTGTTTTCTATGCTTCTCTGGCAGTTACCTTGATTCTAATGGCCCCGCATGGATGCAATTTGTTCTGGATTTTGATGTGCATCCATTCTTATGGTATCTGCCTTTGAAATTTACATCATGTTATTACTTTTAAGCTCATTAAATTCTTTTCAGCTATCATGTACTACAAAATGATACTATATATATATGTCTAGGGGTACTCCCTATTCTTACTCTCATTCTTACTCCCTATTAAGCTTTCTTTAAAAAGCATCAATGGCTCTAAAAGATAGTGAGGTGGCATCATTTACAAAATTTTATAATTCCAAAATCACCCCTCATAACAAAACTCGTTTCATTCTGTTTCTCTCTCCACTCACCCCCTCTCCTTCCCTGTCTCTCATTCCCTTCATTGATACATATGTTACATCTTTGTGCAGCATTGGCTCTCCCTGTTCATAGCCGTCACACTGAGTGGTTTGTTGGAGGCCTACACAGCACAGCTTGATAACGCCTTCATTCCTCTTGTATTCTACAGCCTCCTCTGCTTGTGAGCATAGGCCCACTGACCTTGGTGCTTCCCTTGAGTACCTTTGTTATACGTTTTATTAACCTGCCATTATTCAGCCTGTAATACAAGTTTATTCAGAGAAGACAACAACATATGTTTCCTCTCTTTTCTCCATTCAGTCTCACTGAGAGCAAGTGGCATTCACTTTGCACTCAAAACTCTTTTTTTTTGTATCCCGTAATAAGAACCTCATGTCAAGTCTTGCAGCATCCACACACAAACGTTGCCGGTCAGGGAGGAGGGAGGAGGGTTGTTTTGATGGTGCAGTTGATCTTTGGATGTTGCTTTGCCTCGAGTCCTGCAAGGCATAATTTCCTCACAGTGGCCTTCTGGGAGGTAGTCCACTCCAAATTTTTTTCTTTTTCTCGAGTTACATGAATTTTCTTGACAATATATGTAGTGCACTATAACTAGAATCAATTGTTCTATGATTATTGAGTGGCTTTTGTTCTTTTTTCTAGTTAAGGGACAAAGGCTTGAATAACTGCTGTAGACACCCTATTTTGCATGAGCCTGGAAAAATTAAGGATACCAAGTATTGACAAAGAGAGAAGACGAGATCCGGACTCTGGAAAGTCGAAGATCAAAGCCGAGAACGAAGCCCAAGCCCAAACCAACCCGAGCCCAAAGGGGCAGTTTTTTTTCAGCTCACAATTAACCCGCGCCCTTTATAGGGCGCGCCCCTATTTTTTGGCCAACTTCAATCCCGCGGTCTTTAGAAAGGCGCGGCGTACGAAAACCCTAATTATAACCTCGTTTCGCGTGCCAACGGGTTTTGGGTTATTTTTTTTTTATCCCACATCGGAAAAAAAGCGTGAAAACCTTGCTGTTTCACCTTATAAAAGGGACCTCATATCAACCCATTGGATCATCGAGAAACCTTGAGGAAAAGACCTTGAAAACTTTGGAAAACCCATTCCACACCTTGAAAACCTTGAAAGATCCAGAAAGCCTTTGAAACCTAGAGAATTTGGGGAAAATCCTTGAGAGCTTTGAAGTTCTAAAGCTTGGGGAGAACTCCGAATAGGCTTAACTTAGTCCTCGAATTCCAGAAATCCCAGCCATCAACCTAGGAGGGATCTTCACCAACTTTGGGGAAAATCTTGGGAGTTCGGATCTCGTCGAAGCATTCTCTTCAAACACTTGGAGCATTTAAAAAGGAAAAGGTATGCCACATCCCCATCCTCTGTTTCTACCCGTCCAAGTCTCTTCTTCCCTCACTTTCCCTGAGTAGCTCGGAGATTTCCCTCTTCACGGTTGTGCGGATGAGGAAATCCGGGTGAAGGAAAGGGCCGGAAGACCAGATCTTCGACTTATTTTTAAGCTTTTCTTCATTATTGTTAGTAGTTTCGTCCTTTTTCCACCCAAAGGTAGGCGAGACCCCTCTTAACTCGGTTGAGGAGAGATGTGTGGCCGTTCGTCGATTTAGGGAAAATGGATTTTGCCGCGCAAGTAGGGAGAAACTCATCCTAACTCGGTCGAGATGGAGTGGCTTTCTAATCTCGAAATAAAAGAAAACAAGTAGAGACGAAATCGTCTTAACTCGGTTGAGGAGGGGTGGTTTTTCTCGAAATAATAAAAAGAAGAGAAAATAATTTTAAATTAATTTAATGGAGAAAGTTAAGAGGTAACCGTCGCTCGACGGATGAGGTGGGGTGCCTAACACCTTCCCCAACTCATAAAAGAATCCCCAGACCCAATCTCGGTTTCTTATTTAATCGAGTGTTCTTAATTATGGGTGACCAATCACACCCAAAATCTTGATTGGTGGCGACTCTAACAGATCTCGGCTCTTCATCGGTTGAAAAACACGGATGTGGGGAGGAGATCGACCCGGGCCGGCTATCGCACAGCTGGCGACTCTGCTGGGGACCTAGAGGATTCAAGCCTTAATTTAACTTTCTCCACTAAATTAATTTTTGGTTATTTTCAAATTTTTTATTTTGTCGTTTTCTTCTGCTTTATCTTTTGCACCACTGTTCACGGCATCCACCTCCCCTCATGTTGTCCGAAACCGAACTTACCCCCCATATTTGGAACTAAGTAGTTGAACGACCGTGGATAGCATCCCGAAAACGGCGACGAAACATTCCAACCCCAATCGTTTTGAATAAAGGAAGTGCACGGATATTCTATGATTGTGGGACCCTTTTTAGGTGGATATTAGAAGCCTACAAACCTCATATAGAAATATTTGTTGAGGACACGTTAACTTGTATGTTTCTGATGATAGTATTGAATGATGTTAATGTTTAAGATAGTCATCTGCACAATGTTCAACTGAGTGGTGCCGTAAGTCTTTGGTATCCGCACTGGATATTACAGAGCAACTACCCAAAAAGCTCAGGCATTAGAACATTCTCTATTCACTATATTGATTAACTTGCATGTTTTCTGATGATAGTATTGAATGATGTTAATGTTTAAGATAGTCATCTGCACAATGTTCAACTGAGTGGTGCCGTAAGTCTTTGGTATCCGCATTGGATATTACAGAGCAACTACCCAAAAAGCTCAGGCATTAGAACATTCTTCGTTCACTATATGGGTTATCTTCATGCTTTATTATAGATTGATGATTCGAGATTTTTAAGTCTCTGTTGACGGACACTTAGTTGTGAGGAACTTTTCTTTAGTTGAACAAAAAAAAAGAGGGAGAAAAAAAAAAAAAAAATGAGTCATTGTTTTTCCCCTAAGTCCTACTAGCAACCTTGTTAGAGGCTAAAACCTCTATCCCGCCTTTGTGTTTTTCCCCTAAGTCCTACGGGCAACATTGTTAGAGGCTAAAACCTCTATCCCGCCTTTGTATTTTTCCCCTAAGTCCTACGGGCAACCTTGTTAGAGGTCTCACCTTTATCCCGCCTTTTGATCTTGACTCATTCTTGAAAAAATAATAAAAACAAAAAAAAAATAGCAAAAATAAGTTCGAATTGTTTGTTTTAGCTAAAGGAAAGTTCCTCATCAAAAGAAGTGTTCATCAACAGAGATTCTTCCTATATTTGATCATCTTCTTTCTTTCTTACTCTCAGGTCATTCATTATAGCTCAGATGAGGAAAGCTTTGTCCTCGTTGACACAACCCGTTCGGAGTCCTTATTTCTTAAGATCCAGACATAACTCTCTCGAAATGGCAGAAGAACACGAACCTGTACGAAGTGAGTTCGAACTAAGAACCACAGATGAGTTGTCCGAATTGAGAAGCAACATGCAGAACATGAGTTTAATGATGGAGCAGATTCTGGTTCGATTAGACAAAAACCCGGATACCCTTCAGGTTGTGCGGATTGAGAAAATCCGGGTGAAGGGAAAGGGACGGAAGACAGATCTTTGACTTTTTTATTTTTAAGCTTTTATTCCTTATTGTCAGTAGTTCGTCCTTTTCCACCAAGGTAGGCGGAGCCCCTCTTAACTCGGTTGAGGAGAGATGTGTGGCCGTTCGTCGATTTAGGGAAAATGGATTTTGCCGCGCAAGTAGGGAGAAACTCACCCTAACTCGGTCGAGGAGGGGTGGCTTTCTAATCTCGAAATAAAAGAAAACAAGTAGAGACGAAATCGCCTTAACTCGGTTGAGGAGGGGTGGTTTTTCTCAAAATAATAAAAAGAAGAGAAAATAATTTTAAATTAATTTAATAGAGAAAGTTAAGAGGTAACCGTCGCTCGACGGATGAGGTGAGGTGCCTAACACCTTCCCCAACTCATAAAAGAATCCCCAGACCCAATCTCGGTTTCTTATTTAATCGAGGGTTTTTAATTATGGGTGACCAATCACACCCAAAATCTTGATTGGTGGCGACTCTAACAGATCTCGGCTCCTCATCGGTTGAAAAACACGGATGTGGGGAGGAGATCGACCCGGGCCGGCTATCGCACAACTGCCAAAAATGAAAAATATATGAAAAAATTAACAAATTCTTGGTCCAAGTTTCAATATTGTTGCAGGGATGTCAGAATTCACCATTTCTCAAGGGGTTCAACTTCCATCCAAGTCTCTTGGACCAAACATTGACCCAGTCTGATTATCCCTACCAGGGCCACCTTGTTTGGTCTAAGCAGTTGGTTTATGTTACGGTTCTCAAAATGTAAATCTGGCCTTTCCATTACATCTTTCTGTAAACATCGCTGCATCTACACTAACTTATGCAATAAGATCTTTAGACAGAAGTGATAGTCCAGGATCCATAATGACCTTAAACAGTGTAAATGTTCATTCATGAATCCATATCTGGATTTTGAAATTGATAGCTCTTGCAGGGGAACTGCTCTAGATTCCAATGTTCATCAATCCAATCTTGATTTTAACATGATAGCTCTTGTAGCAAGAGTGCTCTAGATTCCATCAATTCAACAATTGGTCATGACCCTATTAGTTATTTACATACCATCATAGAAACACTGAATGATTGCCTGCAATTCCTGGACGCCATTTATCACACACGCAGAAGAGGAAGATACCATTTACTACTGCGTAAACGAATCTGTAATAGGTGTAATCATAGCTCACACCCTTTAGATTTAATAGTTATTACCATCTCTCAGCTATTTAAAGTCCATTAATCTTCCTGGCCTAGTATTTATGCTGTGCTGTATGTTCAAACTCTTGGCCAAACCAAACCATAACTCAGTTGCTTCAAACAGCTTTTTATAAACAAGAACAAGATTTATTGGAAAATGAAGGTTACCTGAAACACCCACACCAAACACCCTCTTAACCATGATTCTGATACTCAAGAGATCATGACCATTGGTAAAGATGGCATGCATCATCTAAGGGATGATTATGACAGAGAATCTCACCAACGAAATGGAAGAAATGGTCCAACTCTGCTATCGAACCTCAATTCACATGCAATTCACAACGTATATTTCTAAACTTGGAAATTCTAAGCCACAAAGGAAATTACAAGAATTTGTCTCCAAGGAGGGAGGGCAGTCTTGAATTTTTAAAGTAGCATTCTTATGACCCATCACACCTTATAGATAATCACTTTCTGAGAATCCTATAATCACATATTACTAATATCGCGATTATTGATCATTACTAGAATGCAATTAAATAGAAAACTAGTATGCAAACAAATGGATCTGAAATTTTAAATTTTCAAAACCTGTAAAACTTTCAAAGGTTCTGACTAAATCGCTAGCTTGACCTCAGATGAATGGTTGATAATGGCAATGAAATAGAAACCAGCAAGAATTTTCAGGCAGCCGTCCGGCCAGAGAAAGGATAGGATACAACGAATTTTGCTTCAGAGGCCTTATTAGTAAATCCCAGTTCCAGAGGATAAAATGAGTTTTCTACTTGTGTCACAATATTTCTTGTTCTGTCCCAGCCTAGGATAGACTCCCAGGGAAGATAATATCCCTCCCTTATCGGTAAGCAGGAGAGCACACACCATTACTAACCTAACTACTAACCATAGATAAATGATGCCCTGTACTGAAGCAGGAAAAAAATAAGAAGCCCCAACTAGATCTATTGCGATTTTTGGGTGAAAATGGTGGAACTGTTCTATTGATGCATTTTGTTAGCATTTAGCAAACACCCCTAATTGATGTAAAGATCCTTAGAATATAAACATCATTTCCCTTTATGTTGATGGACAGATAACTAAACTTAAGACAAATCAATACATAGTGATAGGTTGTTCGGCCCAGCGTCGGTTGAGATTTAGTGATGAAAATGTGGAGCAACCATGAATCAAACATGACCAGCAGATGCAACTAAGAAGTCATACTGGACCAAGTGAGTCAACTCGGTTTCAAGATTGGGTGAGCGACCTCTGACAAAATGCTCCATTATTGGAATAATTGCACTTTTTGAGGCTCTTAACACATGTTCAATTCAATAGAAATACAAAGATTGTGAGCATGGGATCTCTTATTTTTCCGAGTTTCCCAGATCAGTGGTAATACTACAAAATTGGATACTAACCTGCCTTTTTATGTTACAAGAAGTGGCTTGGAGAAACATTTACCCCCATAATGGGTGGGCCTTTGCTGTATCAAAATTGAATGGCTCTCCAGATTGATCTTGAAAAGTAGAGACCATCCTCCAGTTACTCCCATTGGTTGACACTAGATACAATGGCCAAATCCCATACTTACAAGTTACATCAGCTATTCCAATTACTTCTTTCGGCATTGATCAACTTTTGAGATCATTAATCTGTACATCGGAGCCCCACGATTGATGACATGTTGTTCCCAATCTGACCGAATGCCAAAAGGGTTTTCATTAAGCCATCTTCCTCGACCAATTTTGCAATCTTCATCATCTACAACAGCGAGTTTGCCCTTGCCATACATCGTAAATTGTTCTTTCATTCTCACTGCAACTGCTTCTATGTCAGATTGCAAAAATACCTACAATTTTCATGATGATTAGTTGATAACCCAAAAGAATCCATGTCTTTGGCTAACGTACAAACTGAAACGTGGTATTAAATTGTGTAGCCTATTACAGAAACTCCCATTTCCCTCAGATTCACTGTCTGGATCAAGGAGATGGCCCACCTCTTGGACTAGCTATAGCCTAAACCGCCTCTAAATTGTTTACCCTATCCACTTGATTGTTGCCTCTATTTGAAAGTAATTGAAAGCCTACCAAAACTACCAAGTAAATAATTTGTGGTGCTGCTACTATGATCCCTAAAGTTGACACTGTCACATGTCGTTCACTAGATACAGTGATTTAGACTCGTGCGTGAAAGATTTGGACCCAAATGGAAGTCCTAAACAGTGGTAGCAACAAAAGAAACTTACCTTTCCATCAGATGTAAGCAGATCCGCTATTGCTTCGACTAGTGATCTTTGCAGCATTCTCCATCTATGCTCTGGTTCATCAAAATCTGGGTTTGGGCACTAAATGGAGAAGAATCTTGTCTCAGTTAATGATACATGAGTCTTACCACTAGCTGCACAACAAATAATGAATACATTTTTCCTTTCTACAAGAGAAGGCAATCTCATAAACTGATAGAAGTATCTAATAAGACAGGTCCTATATGTGAGCATCAAAGGACTTTGATGACTCTGACACATCCAAAATATAGGGTGATAATACCAACAACAAAAAATCATATCACTATCATCATCAATGCCGTATCCCAAATACTTGGGGTCGGAAACACGAATCCTGTTCCGCCATTCTGTGCCAGGAGGTTTGCCTAGAAGCAGCCAACCTTGCATGCTGTGGAGGTGGGGGCTGCCGCCTCCCTTGGTTTTTTCTGTTGGGAAGGATCCCCATTCACTGGAGTTATGCCTTACCCTATTTGACAAGAAGACATCCCAGAGCCATGTCCATTCCGTGTAAGCTGAAAAGGTAGTTTCTATTAAAAGCCATTTTACAAGAAAATAACCGGTTATAAATTTTTGAAAAATGAATTTTATTAATTACAGAAGAAACTACTAAAAGTAAGATTATTTGACTCAAGTTTGGTCCAATCCCTGTTTTGGGGTTCAGATACCAGATAGAGATTTGAAACATTACAAAGGACAGGCTAAATGTGTAAAGAGTTGTCTTTCTTTTTTGTTAGATTGGGGCTCAAGGCTCGCTACACAAGGACACCCCTGGGCCTAGCAGCCCCTGAAACATCAGAAAAAAGCAAGGAGCCAAACCAACAGGAGGTTAAATCATACAGCCTCAAACCTGGTCCATGAAACCCACTAAAATTGGCAAAGCCAATCAGCACTAAATTTAGCTTCTCTGTAAACATGACCAACACAGCAATCCCATTCCTGATTAATCAAATGCTGACATGCAGCAACCAACCCGAGATTAGGGTGGAATTCAGACACACTCTCATTTACCATTAACACTGAGCACTCAGAGTCTGACTCCACCAACACCCTCCGAAAACCTTGATCCCATAATTCAGATTAATCAATATGACACACTCATAAGTTTGCTGAAAAGCTGTTAAATTTCACTCTTCACTTGGAGAGCAGTGTAAATAAATAAAGAGCAATGCTAGGTCCACTTTCAGGTTGTCCACTCTCCGTAGTTTTTACTACTTTCATACAAGTAGACAAAATAAATATGGTGGGACCCACCAAAAAGTATCATACCATTTTGTCTTCTTGTATGAAAATAGGGGAGAGTGGACAAACGGAAAGTGGACCTAGCATTGCTCATAAATAAAACATAGCATTTATCTTAAGTCTTAACAACACATAGCATTTGTCTTAAGTCACTCTCCAAAAAAGGTAACTAATAAATATGAAATACTTG
Organism: Tetracentron sinense; assembly: GCA_015143295.1. NCBI lineage: Eukaryota > Viridiplantae > Streptophyta > Magnoliopsida > Trochodendrales > Trochodendraceae > Tetracentron > Tetracentron sinense. The sequence continues at coordinate 31,828,889 of CM026562.1, forward strand.
GAAAAATCTAAACTTTGTTGCCCTTGATATGAGTATTCAAAAAGTTAGACTTTGTTGCCCTTGATATGAATATTCAAAAAAGAATATCCTGCTTTTCAGTCTCTTGGAGAATAATAATACATAGGACATTTTTCTGCTTCATATATCAAGAGATGATTTCAAGTTTATGAATATGTGTTTACTGACCTGTGTCAAATAGAATAAGAACACCTACGGTTGTAAGCTCAAAATGGGGGAAAACAAGGCATATAGGTTTCTTGGTGTTCTATTTCTTATGGAGAATGTAACAGGGGAAAGATGGTATGAATAGAACGAAAAAAGTGGTTTTTTCCTTTTAGTGTTACATGTATGCTCTGGGGCAGATGTTAAGAGTTTTTATAGAAAAATGATTGCGGAGGAAATATTTACATCAAATGAATCATATAAGCATATCAACAAAATTGTTGAACAATAATTGCAAGAAATGTATACCATGAGTGATAATATGAAAGATACTTGTATACCTGTATCGAAACAAGAACCAACTCTCCCGGGTAACTGGAAACTATGGATCGAAAAGTGGAAGTTGCATTTGTTGCAATAAAATATCTAACACAGATAAAACCAAATCAAACACAGGTATGATGATTAATGTGAACAAAACAACAAGGTCATAAATTGGACGATTAAAATCATATTATCAGTATCCAATTTGGGGAAACATTAACAATTAACACGAAGTATACGATGGACTTAAGATAATATTACAAATAAATGAAATTGAGAATTGCGAATAAGTAGAGTGAGTTTAAGAAAGTTCAAAGGCATATAAATAACTACATCTAAAGAATGAACTCCAACGGTAACAGCCCAATCTTCAAATATAAACCAGAAATGTAAAATCATCCAAGGACATGATACAGTTAGTGACAATTAAACCATATAAGCAACATTGGAAGCATTTCCTGGTGCTGTTTTTGGAGCCTATAGGCTAAAGACCAAGGTTTATATGCTACATTTTATTTTTCTTACATGTAATTGTTGCTACAAGCTGACTCCTTGGGGTTTGTGTAAATTTTGGAATGGAAAGTTGTACTAATTGGTGGATGGGCAGTTGAGAGAATTACATCAGAAAGTAATGTATATGCTTGTTTGGCAGAACTTATTTTCTGTACACTGCATTTATGTTCATTTATCATTCAAACAAACAGGAATGCCTGAAAACCAATCATCGAACTTGAAAAAGAATAGAACAATGATCAAACCCAGAGACTCACAAATCTGGATACTAAAATCCATAGAGAAAAATGATCCAACTACAAGAGAGTGTATGTGTAGATACTAGATACGTATGTGCATAGTCACAATGTTATTATTATTGTTTTTTTTTTTGTTTTTTTTTTGGGGGGGGGGGGTTCAAAAAGTCACGAATAATTACGGAAGTATTTGCCAAACAATTAATTCACCCCGAATACAAATCTAGATGGTCAACGGTTATTTCATGTGCCTAACAGCTATTTCATGTGCCTATGCTGAGGAGACGGTAGATCACCACTTGCTACGTTATACTTTTGCGCGTAAGATTTGGAGATATTTCCTCTCCCGTTTGGGAATCAGGGTCTTCCCCCAATTCTTCCGGGACTTCTTATCTCGTAAGTTCTTGGTGCTACTGGGGGAAGAGGGCTTTGAAGGGGGTCTATTATTACTCGCATCAGTAGCCTGGTCTCTTTGGAAAGAGCAGAATTCAAGGGTCTTCGAGGACTCCTGCTCACCTTTTACTAGAACCTACCTAAGGGCCGGTCACCTCTTTAAGCATTGGTGCTCCATCCGGAAGAACTTTAATTTATCTTGGTTATACTTTCTATCGTAAAATCTTTATATTTTTGTTTCGCATATGTTGTTTTCTTTTTAATTAGCTTTTTGGACTTGGGTTCACTCCCTTGTGACCCCTACCCACCCACCCACTGCCCTTCCTTTCTTCAATATATATATATATATATATATATAGAGAGAGAGAGAGAGGGAAGGATACTAATGAGCCATGCTCATTAAAGCTTGTAATGAGCGGTCCCTCTAGAAAGATGACATGTGGCAATCTTTTTTTAAATTCGACGGTTGGATGTTGAGGTTAGTCCATTGAGAGATATATGTCAAAAAATCAGTCTGATCGGACATGTTTAGACCGTTCGATTAGACCTTAGTTTATCAGCATTAACCCCCTAGGGTTCACTAGACCCTATCTAGGTTATAGAAATAGCTAATCTTCTCATCTCTAATCGAATGATTTATAAATGTCTGATCGAGCTGATTTTTTGCCACAAGTCTCTTGGTAGACTCGTCTTGACATCCAATGGTTGGATTTTATAGCAACCCGCCACGTGTCACGTTATTAGGGACCGCTCATTAAAGGCTTTAATCAGCATGGCTCATTAGAATGCTACTCTATATTTATTACCAATAAAAAATATAATATATGAACTATTTTTGTTATGATTTTTCATTTTTAATAATCTCATTTAAATTTCTTATTTCTTATTTTTTATTTTTTCGATCTTTCCCTGACTTTTCTTAATCTTGCCCCCCTTTTTCCAAACTTTTCCCTAGCCAAACAATTCCCAACCTCCGACTTACTAACTGCATAAAGGGACTAGTCCTTGGCTCGGAGGCTTTGGGACACCCTGCATTACCTAAAAGAAAAAAACAAGTATATCTGAAACTTAATATACAGAAGATCAGAATGAATTTACCCTGATATAGCTTTATGCAGTTACTTAGTCGGAGTTCTGCAGAGCAGCATGAGTTTTACTGTTCTACCGAACAATTCCCGAATGAAAACTAGGGACATTAGATAAATATTTTTTCATGAGATTTAATTTTAAATTTTATTATTTATGTTATCTTATTCTAACTCAAGGACAGAAGATTCAAATCAGATGTTTCTAATATGTGTGGAGAACAAGACGCCTCAGATTATAATATGCCTGAGTTCTTCTTAACCATGTGAGAGAAGGACCAGTTTCTTGTACACAGAATAATCCACTAGATGTTATTAATGTGTAACATAGTAATAGTCATGAAATTATGTATATCCTAAATTCCCACGACAGCAAGACACCCATATCTAGTGTTTAACAGAACTTCAACACATTTAAACTACTCTTGATTTTCTAAAATATACATTTCCACAAATTACAGAAACAGAATTTTCCAAAGACAAAAAGAAGTAATACACTTTGGCTTATAAGAAGATATCTCAAAATCATAAATTTTTTTTGATCGGTAATCAAACAAATATATTGAAGTGGCTAAGAGTACAGGAGTACAGACATATGCTAGAACAAAAAAGAGTTCACAAGCAACTAAACTCAAAGCAAATTGTATCACAACATCCCTTACTCCTACCCTAAACCCCGCCCCTTGAGAAACTCAACTCAATACCCCCCGCACCTCCTCCCCGTCATAATGTAGGCTCGCCCATTCTAGAGCAACCAACCGAATATGAGCACAAATACGAGATTTGGATGCCGAAATATTCACAAAAACTCTAAGGTTTCTCTTTTTCCATATCATCCATGACATGGCACCCGGAAGATCCGACCAAAGTGCCTCCTTAGCACCATCCTCATTGACCCTAGGCCAACAAGATAAGAAGTCAAGAAAGGAAGAGGGAAAGACCCAGTCCACACCCATCAAGTAAGGAAGTAGCCCCAAATACCAAACAACGTAGGACAGTGCAAAAGTAAGTGGTCCACTGACTCTTCCGCTTTGAGGTACATGAAACACCTATCGGCAAGAATCCACTCTCTATGTTGTAGATGGACACAAGTTAGGATTTTATTCAATGTTGCATTCCAGAGGAAAAAAGAAACCTTAAGAGGGAATACTTGAATTCCACATTACCCGATGAGGAAACAAATCTCTGGAGACCAGACCCAAGACTGTAAGATCGATCTTACTGAGAAACGACCAAGGTAGCTGCCAGACCCTGCAATCCCTAGTATCGACACATGGGGAGTAGGAACTTAATCGAGCCAACAAACGCACCGCTTGAGCCATTTCCCAGTCAATTAAATCGCGTCTCAACACCGGACACCAAACCACTCCTTCTCCCCTTCTCTCAAAGTAGTCGCCTACCACCGCCTCCCTGTTGGTAGCTAGCAAGAAAATATGACCAAAGTCATCCTGAAGCCTAGTATCTCCACACCACATATCTTTCCAAAATCTCACTTCGGGCCCCTGTCCCACTACAAACCTGAACTTAGGCACCACCAAGCTGGTCGTCGCCATGATCCCCTTCTAGAGCCCCAATCCATGAGAGCTCGTAACCTGATTTAGAATCCAACATGAAGACGCCTCATACTTGGCTATTATCACTGCATGCCACAAACTAGTCCTTTCCGCTCCAAAATGCCAAATCCATTTCCCAAGCAAAGCCTTATTGACTAGAAACAGAGACTAAAGATTTAACCCTCCTTCCTTAGGACTACAAATTTGGTTTCATGCCACCAGGTGATACTTAAATGAGTCAACCTTCTTATTCCACAGGAACGCCCTCTACATGCGTTCAAACGAAACGAAAACAGAATTAGGCATGGTTAGAGCGGACATAGAGTATATCGGGAGACTACTCAGAATGCTTTGGATAAGGGTTAATTTGCCGCCTTTTGATAGATAGTGTGCCTTCAAACCTGCTAACCGATTCACACACCTTTCTAGAACTAGACCCAAACCACTTTAGCTTTGAAACCGCCCCCTAATGGCATACCCAGGTATAATGTCAGAAAAACACCCACTTTACACCCAAAACAAACTGCCAACTGGTCCATGATTGAAACCTCTCCTACGCTCACTATCTCAGACTTGGCTAGGTTTACTTGCAACCCGGACATGGCTTCGAAGCACCTCAAGAGGCACTTAAGGTACAAAAGATTACGCGGCGCCTTACAGAAAATCAGAGTATCATCCGCAAATTGGAGGTGAGATATGCGAAACTGGACTGAACTAATCCCGAAACCCTCGAATACCACCCCTTTTGCTTTAGCTAGCATTCTACTCCAAGCTTCTGATATAAGCACAAACAGAAACAGAGACAGCAGATCGTATTGCCGTAACCCCCTAGAGCTGGAGAAGAAACCTACCGAACTCCCATTCAGAATAATGGAGAAATAGACAGAAGAGATGCACATCCTCATCCTCAACCTCCACTTAAAACCAAAACTCATTCTATCCAAGACATAGTCTAAGAATCTCCAATTAACGTGGTCGTAGGCTTTCTCCATATCTACTTTGCAAAGAAGACCAGGGGATCTAGACCTAATGCGCTCATCAATACATTCGTTGACTATCAAAATCCCATCTAGAATCTGCCTTCCCCAACAATGCTCCTTGTTGAGGGGATATGAAGGAAGCCATCACTCTCTGTAGACGGGCCGCCAGCACTTTGGAAAGAATCTTGTACACACTACTCACAAGACTGATCGGCCGAAAATTCGATAGTTCCACCCATAGTTACCAGAGTGAGAAACAAAAACGAGAAGCCAAGCGAAAGCGAGAAGCAAAGCGAGACTCAAAAAAACCATATGAAACGGGAAGCAAGAAATGAGATATAAGCTCCTCATTCCCATTATGTTATTTATGGGTAGCTATACCTTATATGAGATTTTTGGGGAAAAGTAGGTGCCTTAGGTTTCAAACTGACGATACTTGCTTAAAGTTTACACCCTCGGCTATAGACTGTGGTCTACCACATCACTTCACACATATAGCTCCCTTTGATTACTAGATGAGATGTGATGGAAGCGAGCTTTCTAGGAAGCGAGTCTGTCTGAGGAAGCGAGTTTCCTAAGAAGTGAGTCTGTTTGAGGAAGCGAGTTTCCTATGGAGCGAATCTATTCAAGGAAGCGAGTTTGGGAAACGAGCTTCCCACACTGTACATAGCTTCCCTGCAACTATGGTTCCACCGCACCCTCCTTTTTCGGAATCAACACCATAAAAGTACTATTAATCACCTTATCAAAGTGACCTAATGTATAAAGTTCCTGCATCACCTCCAAAAAATCTCTCCCCACTATCTCCCAACAAGCCTATAGAATTCAATGGTAAAACCATCTGGTCCGAGAGCTTTATCTCCGGCCATACCTCAAATGACACCTAACTCCTCTTCCTCCTCAAATTGCCCCTCCAAAGAGGAGCTTTGTTATTGGGACAAGCTCGCGAAGAAGAGACCATCCAACCTCAGCCACCAACTTTCCCTTTCTTGATACAATCCTTTATAATAAGAGACGACACTATCTTCAATCTCACTGCTCTCCTCTATCCAAACCCCGTTCACCCTTAGCTTGGATATAAAGTTTTGTTTCCTGTTAAAATTGGTTGTACGATGGAAGAACTTAGTATTCTGGTCGCCCTTTTTAAGCCACCTCATTTTAGCCTTCTGCTTCCAACTGATCTCCTCCACAAAAGCACTGCCAAGTATTCCAACTTTTTTGCCTCATATTCCCGGGCATTTAAGGCTGTTAACTCCCGAGATTCGGCCGAACTCTCAAACATAGCTATCTCCCTGAGAAGCCCTTCTAGTCTCACCTGAATGTCACCAAACACCTCCTTATTCCACGCCTTAAATCATGCTTTCAGGGCTTTTAACTTCATACTAAATCTCGTACTGGCTGATCCCCACCCCCCTCGCCTCTGCAAACTTCTGCCACTATATCTTTAAATCTCGTCTTTGAGCCACATGTTCTCAAAACGGAACAGAGAGGGTCCTCCTCTGAAACAACCGGATTCTAACACTCTAGGCATATGATTCGAGACGAGCCTGGGAGAGATGATTGAGAAACATTCGGAAAATGATTCTCCCACTCCAAGCTTACCAGAAATATGTCTAACCAACTTGCTCTCCCGCTTGTAACCGAATGAGACCACGTAAACTGAGCCCCCCGAGTCAAATAATCTATAAGCTCATGACGATGTATGAATTCCCCGAACCTCTTCATTTTTGTCGTTAGAGCACAGCTTCTCTGAATCTACCCGAATACAGTTGAAGTCTCCCTCCAAGCACTATGATCGAACCCATCTCACGATAACGTCCTCTAGTTCAGTCCACAATAGCACGTCCTCCGACCATCCAGAAGGCCCGTAGACCCCAGTGAACACCCAGGTAAAGTCCTCCCCGATCAATCTACAAAGGATGGAACTTGAATAAGCCCCCTGTTCAGATTCCAACACCTCTACCGTAGCTTTATCCCACATAAGCAAGATTCCCCCGGATGCACCAAATGATGGATTTTCGGTCCAACCTGGGGTACTTCTCCCCAAGAATCGCGAATATGGAAGTCCTGTACTACTTCTAGCTTCGACTCCTGGATTAGAAAATTGACGGCCTCTTTAATCGCACAAACTGTTTGACTACCAATCTTTTCTCTGCTCGCCCCAACTCCCTAACATTCCAAGAGATGATTGAGAGCTCTAACATCGATCCACTCTTCAACTCCTCCCTGGCCTGGGACTACAAGACACCCCAAACAACTGGTCTATCATAGTTAACACCACTCACCAACCTCCTCAGCTCCATATTGGAGTGCCCTTTCCTCCCGACAGAAAGCTTTGTTACGGTATTAGCCAACCCTTGGACCCCTCTTTTCTAATTTCTGAAACAACACCTTTGCCGCCTCCTCATGGCCCTCAAAGGAAATGCCCAAGTACTTGCTCACCCTCCATATGACTGACCACCCATTCTGAAACCTCCTCCTAGCCCATATGCAATTCCCTGACAGGGCTCCCACTCCCGACCCCCCTGGATAGACAGGGAATCTGGTCTGGCATCACTGACTTTGGTCTTCTGGTACTCTCAGGAAGATGACCCATAGAGCACTAGACTGGCCTAAGGAATCCAACTCCTCATTGGGAAGAGATGTCCTTATTCCTGACAAAGAAAGAGATAGAGGATCGGTATGCTCTCGAATGGCTGATCCCCTTGAAGGGGAGGGTGTTGATAAGGAATTATCATCCTCTACCATCCGAGGTAAAGACTGGTGCTTAGATCTTCATCTAGTCACCACTTCCGCATAACATGTTGGGTTCGGAACCACGGAATGGATACCTTCGAGAGCATTGGAGCTAGGACAATGCGAAACCTCGGCTACCAACTCGACAGTGCTGGAAGGTTGACGTGAAGAACAACTCGTACTATCTCCTGATATCAACGATGAATGATCCTTAGCCAAAGAACCCTACGAACCTTCCGCGAAACACTTTGGAAATCAATCTGAGTACGGGAGCCCAATGGCGTCTGCTGCTACATCTCGGCTCAACCCTTGCCCCTCCACATCTACTGACACAGGCGAAAAAATCATCAAATCCACAGCCCCCTTCCTAGAGGAGGGAGGTTCTAAACCCTCAAACTCCCATCTAGACCCAGTTCGGTGGCACAATGACCTTGGTCAACTAATCCCGCAGATGCTTCCTCAGCCCAATCTGGAAGCATAGAGCATGTCGATGAAGAAACTAATGATTTAAGAATCACCTCTCCCCCCCTCTGCTTGGATATCAGATTCCAACTGATCCTCAAATGAGGAAACCTGCCCCTTCAAAATGGATGAAAACTCATAAGAGTCAAGAAGAAGCCGTAGCTCCGAGGAGATGGAGACTGAGAGGAGATGAGGGCATTGCACCACCAGCGACTTCGGCGAAGGAGATGCCAGAATCCTGCACTGCGATGACTCCTCTAAAGAAACACAATCTGATGAATGTTCAGAACCTGAACTAACCTGAGACCACTCTAGAGCCGAGCAAGGTTCTAAATGTCGATATCGCTCGACATGTTGAGCCGTGGAAAAAAGATATATAGAAGATATATCGGAAGATATATCGTTTATCGGTGATTTTTGGAAAAATTGTAAAAAAAATGGGACAAAACATGAAATTTTGCAGTGAAACTTCAGGAAATGTTAAAATAGATGTGAATACACTTTTTAGAATAAAAACATTTTAAAAAATAAGAATGTACATAAGAGATGCAATGAGAATAGAACAAACATATGCATTGACGAGTGCCGATAATGTATGATTGATTCATGTTTCATTCATTATTGAATAACATATGTTAGTGAATCTTAACCATAGTTAAAGGGAATTAAAAGGGTTAATTTTTTATTTATTTTTTTCTAAAAACCAAGGTTAAATGCTTTAACCCTAAGGATTTAGTGAATCTTAGTCACAATTAAAGGGAGTTAAAAGAGACTTTTAATTTTCTATTTTTTTTTCTAATATATGCTTTAACCATAAGGGTTAGTGAATCTTAACCATGGTTAAAGGGAGTTGAAAGAGATGTTACTTTTTTTTTAAATCAAGGGTAGATGCTTTAACCTTAAGGGTTAGTGAATCTTGACCACAATTAAAAGAGTTAAAAGGAGATAAATTAACCACAGGGGCTAAAACTTGTTAACCATAGTTCAAGGACAGTTAAAGGGGCTTTATGAGTTTATGAAATATCTTAAGGGCATAATAGTCATTTCACTAAAAATTACAAACAAAAGTCTAACACAACCAAGGGTTTATTGTTGGAAAACCATGAGCTAATTTGCAAAATGTTTACACATAAAAGTGTATTTGCAAATTAGGAAGAATCTAGCAGTTAATATGTAAAAACTCACTTAAAATTAAATAAGACCTGATAACTCATACGAAGAAGGCAGACTCAGACTCAAAGGAGAATGGAGACCTAGGGCATGCCGGTTAGGGCGATTGGCGACGGCGACGGTGAGTGACGGCGACGGCGACGGTGAGCGACGGCGACCTCCATTGCTCCGGGTATGTTCTTCTTCCTTCATCCCCTCTTCTTCTTCCTCCTTTTTCCTCTTCTTCCTTCTTTCTCCCCTCTTCTCTTTTTCCTCTCTTCTTCCTTCTTTCTCCTCTCATCTTATTTTTTTCATTTTCTGTTTCAAACAAAGTAAACCCTAACAGGGTTTCACAAAAAAATATTCCACAAAAAACAGAAAAAATGGGCTTTTCGAACCCTGGTTTGGTCGATATTGGAAGATATCGGCGATATATCTCCGATATCTTCCGATATGCTGTATTTTTTTTTAAACATCATATAGATGTGTCGGTGATGGGCGATATCGAAATATATCGGCGATATATCGCCGATATTATCGATATTTCGAACCCTGGAGCCGAGGTAATAGGAACCACTGATATCACTCTGAAACCATTTGAAATCTTCCAATCGATGGGGAGTAGAAGACTCTACACTGTCTGAGTCGGATGAAGCTCCAAGCACCAAACCACTAACCTTGGACATCGGCACCGAAGAACCTTGGACGGCCATCTCGAGGGCAGGAAGGTAAAGGATGACAAGAGCCAAGCTTGGCTATTAACGGGTCCAACCCAAGAGGGTCATCCACCAAAACCGGCAAAGTTCATAAAGTTGATCAGGCCTAAATTCACAATCAATGGATCCAAGTTAAAAGGATCCTCAGGGTCTAATAATGGGCTTGGGATTAACTGAGATGCCTGAGGGCTGAGATACGGGCTTATTTCAACTAAACCCTTCTGAGGCCCACCACAAAGCCCTAAAGCATTAACATAGCTAGGATTACAGCTGGCTTCCACCCTCGAGATCACCTTACTCCCTAGGTTTGCTGCGAGATCCACAGAGTTGCACCCTTTTTCCTCGACAGCGGGGCTAAGGCGTACCCACTTCCTACGCCTAGCCTTACATTTCGCTCTCTGACGCTGCTGCTTCAGCCTGACACGCTGCCACTTGGTTGGTGGTAGGCCAGAATCGTCAACGATCTCGATCGAGGGTTCCTTTTTCTCACCGCCCTCTACCAAGGGCAGACCTACACCCCATGGACACTAATAGGTCTGATCAGGGCAGGTGACCTCAGAGTCTGGCTGGGGAAGGTAACCTTACTAGGGCAAAGAGACACTGTCTCCAAGCAAAGTTTCGTACGAGATTTAAAATTTGAATCAACCTTTTGCAGGGCCTTGGTCGGTGGGGAGAAAACTCTGGTAGATTTGCCATAAAAAGCATGAAGCGCTTTTACTATGATGTCAACGAATGACCCTCTACCCGGAATCCAAATTACACGAGGAACGGCATTAATGCTATTTTCTTTAATTCGGATGCGAACCCAACAAAGATCAGCCTGGGATAAGGTACTAGGATCAACTTCTAGAAGACCCCCACAGACCTTCCCAATATTATTGAAGGTCTCAAACTTCCAGAGATGAAGGGGAATACCATATAGTTCTAACCAAAAACTTGCTCTGATTTGAGAATCAAACACCCTATTGGATGATCCCCACCATTTGTTAATTAGGATAGACCCCTCATTCGGCAGAGGCCAAGGGTCACTTAGACACAGATCTCTCACAGTGGATAACCGTTTAACAACTATAAGTCCCTTAGACAAGTCTATAGGGATGAGCTGGGATTTTTCTTCGGATGGCAAAAAGTCATTGATGATTCGTTCTAACTAAAGCCAGCTTTCCAGCGGCTTAACAAAAAAACAAATCAGAGCCAAATCCCACCACCCTCTGAGAGGAGGCTGATTTGACAAAAGTTCTCGACTAATGCCTCAGGGGCCCCCAACCCTTCGAAGCCCCACCTCTTAGGAAGGATTATTCTCCTTAGTGGGAGAAGATTCAAAATCTCCACCACTCCTAACCAACCCTCTCGCTTAACCCCTTGAGGGAATATAACCCATCTGCTCTGATCCCCACTAACTAGTCGAAACCAAAGGGATATGAACGCACCTCGAGCATTCTACTTTCTTTCAATAATCAGGGTGCTGAACTTAGCCGCAAAACGAGCCCCTCGATACGAGTCCTCACTATCTTGGATACATTCGGAAAAAAAATCTTGCACCCATCTTCTCACCTGGGCTTCGATAGAAATTTCTACTGAGTACCCTCTCCCCCTTTCCACCGCTTTCAAATCCGACCTGCTTTCAGCCTCCTCACTGAACTCAAGGGTCTTACTTTCAATTTGGAAAAACCTTATGTTCATCATTCTCTTGAATTGCGCCCTTCACATCAGTCTAGGCTTTTGGGAGTAGTGGTTGCGTTGGGTACACATAAATTGGTATCAGAGCCAGACACCATGTCACAAGTTCGAGTCACGGAAAGGACTACCTGGGGAGGGCTATGGAAAAAAGGCCGGAGAAGTGCCCCACCCCAGAGTGAAAGCCACCATGGACGGTGGCGGTGGCGGAAGCGTGGTGGCCTGTTATATGCTAAATGATAAATAAATAAATTGAGCCCTTCCCATCAGTCCGGGCTTTTGGGGGTAGTGGTTGCGTTGGGTACGCATCAATGAACTAAACTACAACATTTGATTGAATAGGCATTTTGTTTTAGAATTGGAAGCATTTATCCTGATTATTTCAAAAATGCGAATAACATCCTTCAATCAATGCAAGAAAAAGAATACATTTAGCAAGCAATGATCAATCCCAAACCTTGCAGGAGCCTTATACATATTTGCATCTTATAAGATCTTCTGCAATTCAGTGTCGTTGCCTTCGATCCTCATTGTTGGAGCCATTACTCTTCTGTTCTTCCTCTTCTTAATCGGAATACAAACCTTAGCCCTAAAACAGAAAGAGATTGGTAATGATGATGTAATATGTTTGAAGAATGGAATTGAAGTTGTTTTGCCATTGCTCAATGATTCCACCTTTCACATGGGTTAGGGATGTCAGAGGCATTCCATGATCTGACAAATCAAATGGAGACCCTTCTAGGAGCATCCATAATCGAATTTTTACCAATTTTCAAAAACTTGTCTATTGGAGGACTAGAGCTGGACTTCCAAAATTTTGAGAACTATATCAATGACTTCTATAGCATAATTAAGATGCCAATGTGCAAACCCAACTGAACCTAGCGTAAATTAGAGGGTCATAGATGTTGAAGCAGAAATTATGATGCAGACATCAGGCTGTTAGATTTTGTTTATGATAGAGATCGACCGTTGGATCACAACTTGGAAAGCGATCGACCGTCGGATCGAGAGATGGCGATTGGAGGGTCGAGATCAGGCCATAGATGGGCATGGGCAGCCATAGTGGCCGACCCACCCCTTTAGTTATTTAGTTTATTTATCTAGTTTGTTTTTACTTTATTTTGTCCATTGTAGTTAGTTTATTATGAGAGCATAATAAGGGTAGTTTGACACTTTTCTTTTATGTAGAGTTTTATTCTTTTGTTTATAAATACTCTCTTTGGAGATTAGAGATACAGAGAATTTCTATGAATGAAACATGAGAGTTTTGTGCTTGTGAATCATGTGATGGGAATGGTGTGATGTCATGGTGTGATGTCAATCTTGGAGTGATTTCAAGGTAATCTTTTCTATTTTCTTCTTATCTATCTATATCATTTTCTCTCAAATCACTATTCACGATTTACTATTCATGGGTTACTATTCACGAGTTACTATTCACAGCAACTTCTCCATTGTTTTTTCTCTTTATTTTCTGTTGTTTCTTGCAAAATCCCACCAAAGCAAGCCCTAGAGAGCAAACACCCTTGCTGTCCAGCCTTTCCCCAACCCTTCTACAGCCATCCCTAGTCCCTACACCTGTCCCCTTGTTGCCCTTCACTCAACAGCCTTCCAACCTTTCCTAATACTATTATAAGTTGTCCCAACACATACCCTTTGCTGTCCAAACCCATACAGTCCTTCCTTTGACTGTTGCAGCCCTAGAATTACCCCATTGCAACTATAATTCAATTCGAAAACCCTAAAAACAGCCTTTCCATAAACCTTAAACAGTAAAATCCTAATTCAAAACCCTAAAACATCCACCCCAAAACCTTTACACTAATTTACAATTGCTAATAACTTGCTGCTGGTTTTCTTTGATACTCCATTACATATTGTTGAACATACATGCATGATCCAAATAATAAACTATTATTGAGCCTAAATTGAATTTCTTGAAATCCTCGATTAACAAGAAATTCTCATTGACTATTTGTTTAAATCTCTAAGCTAGTGAAAGTTCTCACTTCCATTACGATCACTCAAATCAGATTCAAATATTCATTATTACGGGATTGTGATTGACCTAGTTTGTTTACTAATTCCCTTTTGGGCTTTCTTTATTGTAATTGTGGAATCCTAAGTAATTTTATGATTTTTCTTATTACCACAATTCAATTTTGATCTTTCAATCATATCACCCTAGGTTTATTGCATCAGAACTGCCTAAGATTACTAGTACAAAAATCATTATTGTGATCCCAAAGTATGAGAAAATGCTGAAGCCTGGGAAAAAAAATTTGAATCCTTATCAAACAGTGAATTTCAATGAAATAATGATGTATTCAGTCAGACTAAACTTAACAAGAACTTCCAAGTAATCAGATTAAATTATTTCTTGTTTTCAGTGCATAATCTTCTTGCAAGATTAAAAGTAGTGATCATATTTGTATAGGCAACAGCATATACCCGTTCTTTAGGCCAAATCGATTAATAGAGTCTAGACAACGCCTTACAAGCTGCACAAAGTTGAAAACTGATAAATAAAATAAATTGTCCAAAGTCCAAACCAAGCAAAGAACAAAAAAGGAAAAAGGAAAACCTTTTCATTAATCTCCAATCCAAGGAAATTCAGATCGTTCTGTCTTCTAGCCATTCCCAAGAGAAATAAACCATTTCCTGTGTTAGTTATAATTAAGACCATTAAAAATGGACCAGCATCTGCGGATCATTTTTCTTTTTCTGGATGATAGAGTTTACAGATGATAGGTTAGATTTGAAGTGGAAAATGGAAAATATGCACAAAGAACACAAACGTTTCCAATTCCAACTTAAGCATACAATGATTCCTTTCTTTTGACTAATAGCATATGTAAAACAAAATCTGGAAGTTCTGTGATCAAACCAAATCAAACTAATTCAACTTGGTCTCAGCTGTGAGTTTTTAATAATGTCGACCATCCGAATCATACTTATGAATACCTTGTTTAGGTAAAGGTTTTGGAGAGAGAGAGAGAGATTGACCACAGGTGGGACAAGAAATGAGGTAACCTCCCACTTTTTACTAAAGACGGGAGTACCACTACCACCAAACTAAAAAGATAAATGGTAGATCGAGTCATTAGTTATTTATTTCCTTGCAGTAAAGAATAAAAGTGAAAATGCATGAAAGTATTTTAAATTATTGTGGGGTTGTAGTCAACTCCAAGGTGAATATTAGTCAGCACTTCAAGGTGTTGCATGGAGTCGAAAGTATATTTCATTGCATTTCAAGCTTTTTTTTAGCCTGATTGGCAGTTCATGCAAAATGAAGAAAGTATGTTCCTACAGTGTAACACAGCAGATCATGTGTCTGTCTAGAAAGTATTACCAGAAAATAAGATATAGCTTTTTTTTTATCAATAAGCAGCAGGATTATTAATCAATAAAGGATTACAGGAAAATATAAAGTATAGTGCAAAGAGAAGTTTAAAGCAGCCTAAACTAAACTACTCATGACATGGTTACATGGTATTATCTAAAAGCTTCTATTTGAACATCAGAATATCCTAGCTAATGTTAATATTGTGATACAAATAGTGGAGGATATAATTAAAACAAACTACTGATAAAATAATAAAGGGAAAAAGAAGCATTTCTTCATCTCATTTAATCAAAATTACTCCAAGAGCAAACTAGGGTTACTTTTTTGCTTTTAGAGAAAATGACCTAAAGCAAACTACAGACAAATAATAAAAATAAGAAACATTTCTTCATCTCGTTTAATCAAAACAAGTCAAGGGCAAACTAGGGCTAATCTTTACTTTTAGAGAAAATGAACTATGACAACTGCCTCTTCCTGCTGCAGGGGCATTGCACAAAACCAAACCGCTCCCCGCCCAATCAAGTATCAGTTGCTTCACTAGTAGGCCCACTTAGGTTTGGGATCATTGTCCTTTTTTCTCTAATGAATATCAATTCTCTTTTAATTTTTTTAATGGAAACGAATGTGTTCAATATGAAACAGAGAAAAACAGGTGTTGAAATTTGAAACCACTCCATAGGAATCAAGAAGTAATGAAAAACTTGGAAGCTCCACGTTTCTACAAGCCCATAGATCAGAAACTGATTTTGCTACCCCAAATCATGATAAGAGTCGGACTAAACAACTGTGTATTAACTCAACACACATGCACACGCGGCACGCACACACCCCTCCAACCATACTAGCACCTACCAAACATGGAAGACACTCATCGCCCAAAACAGCATGCCACTGATTGTCTATATTATTCTTGTCAACCTTAGCTTGCTGTGATGTAAGCATTAGGACAACCAGGTACCTGAGTTCAGCAGAGGGGCTACAGTGTGAGTAAATCCTTCAGCAATAGCTTTTATCATCAACAATCCAATTTTTAGTGAAAGGTTAGAGAGAGAGAGAGCTAATGACAGCTTCTATTATACATCTATTGCCTGGTATACCTTCCTAAACAACGAGTCTACAACAACAATGAGAGAGGAAATAAATGTGAGGCTTCTAAGAAACTTTACAAGGTTTTAAGAGACCTAGGTGGACTACCCGATGTTGCACTAATTTTCTAGGTTCCTAATTAATAAGTGTAATATTAGATTCCAGGCAGCCATGGATTATCTATTTATCAAAAAATTATGAGTTGAATATGGGTTCTCAGTTCTCACACAGAACCTTCACTTTTATTTTTCTTGTATAATTTATCTAGCTTACTTTTTTGTGTAAATATAGCACAATACAAACTAAAATTTGGGTAGAATTATGTGTCTCAATTTACCAAATAACTGCACAACCTTGGGTGCGAAGTTTTTGGTCCCCCTGTTCTGTAACCAGGTATAAGTAAAATGCTACCTTTCTAGCTCTGCATTTAAGAAACTTTTTTTGTAATTATGTTTTTTTTCATATACACTAAAACAATTTAAATTAAAGAAACTATAAGAATGCAGTAGGGAAAACAATACCACTTCCAATATCAACTACTAAAGGTTGGGCTGGATCAGAAAAGATAGCATCCCAATCAATTGCAAAAGGGTAAGCCTGCACAAAGCAACTGCTACAAGGTTATGAAATGCCAACAGAATTGAAAGTGATCATTATCACTAAATAATATTATGAATAATTTGAACTTTGTCACCTTCAGCTTATTCAGATGAGATTTTAGAAACATTAAAACAGATATATATATATATTGATCTTCAGTAGATCCAGTGACCTAGATAGCTTCTTACAGTAGGTATATTTGTAATAATAATGTTGCTTTCCTAAGGGAATCCAAGTAATTCAATATTCATTAGTTGAGAGTCCTAATGAAATGTAAAAACTTCATGGCCTAGCCTTAGGTACTAATCCCTTCGTCTATGGACATACAGCCAGAGTCATATAAATGAAAACAAAGGTTCTGTTTAGCACATAATATCACTCTATCTCCTGGAATTTATATTTCGCATTCTCGGTATCATAAATTATGATACAGGGAACAGTGATACATCAGTCAATAAGGATTTGATTTGAAGTTGAGAACAAATTGTGCAGTGATGATTCAAGTGAGGGTATAACTATCAACAAACCTTGACATTCTTATTATTACGTCAGAAGATGATATGCAGGATCAGCAAATGCAAAAGCTGGTCAACTGGGAAGGCTAGATACCACATCTCCTATATTTGGTGATCAACCACAAGTGGGGGGAAAACATCTCCAGATAGTATGTCCTAAATGTAGAAAAATCGTAGGGCATTTTTGTTGGTCTTCCTATAAACAATGACTAAACACATTCAGATTTATCAAATAAAGTACCTGAACATAACCTCTCAGATCATGGGCACTTTTGTGCAATATTGTGGTATGGCTACAGATTTCCTTGCATTTGAAACTTGCAAGTATTAGAAAAACCGAGTAAATCCACAGCTTGATGGATGGCTACAGATCATGGTATGCAGCTGCTATTTTATTCACAGCTTGAAAAAAAAAATCTTATTCCTTACTATGATAAATCCATAGTATTAAAACTCGGCGAGTCGACTCGAAACTCGGCCGAGTCGAGTTTGAGGTAAAACTCGGTCTTGACACTAAAAACCGAGTAACTTGCCCAGACTCTCCCGAGTTTTGTACTTTTTTATTATAGCAAAAAATAGTAAACCTACCTACCCGAGTGACCAAATTATGTTTTTTTAACACTCCCCACCCACCCTTAGTATAAATATGAAACAAAAGGGGGGTGTGTTTAGTATTATATTAATTATATATCTCATTTTAGGCATGTTTTATCATTAATTTTGAATTTAAACCACATAATATAGTATTAGAAAAATATTATATATGTTCAAGTTTTAGGTGTCATTACTCGGACGAGTTTTGCTCGACTTTCCGAGTTGACTCTACTCGGCAAGATTTTGAGGCTAGTCGAGTTTTCAGGTTTTAAAACACTGGATAAATCTATACAATAATCAGGAATATTTACATGCTATCTAATTAGTAATTATCTACACATGAAGATGATAAGAGCATTGCGAAAAATTAGATTGTTCCTTATTTAACAAGAGACCATTTAAGTGACAAGAATGCTCACATAAGGGCAAAAGGAGGTAAGAAGCCATACTCCCTGCCTCACTTGTGTGCCAAACATCCATGGTCATCAGCATCCACCGCATGGTGAACAACGGATCCCAACAAGAAACTCTTCTGGACATAAACTGACTTGACCTTATGATCTTAACCATCTGATCTAGAATTTCTTTGCTGTTTGCCAATTTTCTTTAAACGCATAGAAGATAGATCCGATAGCAATGATCATTTGATCAAATTAACTTCTCCAATTAGATCTCAGTGGTGGGATCCATCAAATGGTGGGTCCCAACCCCGATCTGTTGCATAATCCACTTCCTATAACTCTGTCACTACTGTAGAAGCTTATTAGAGATACAGTTTACAAACTTACTCTATCTAAGGCCGTAAGCCCTGGAAGCTTTCTTCCTTTAAGAAATTCCCACACAACTGAAGCATTCTCAACCATATTATAAAAAGAAACAGAACTTGCTGCCCCTATGATTGCTTTGCAGGCTGCATTCCCTACAACAGTTATATCACAACCATTTTGACTTGGTTTTTCAAGCATTATTGCCAACTTAGATGCTCCCTTGGTATTCTGGCTTGACAACCTGAATTTCACTGGACCAATCCATATAATTTTCTGCAGAACATTGAGAAAATACTTTATGTCAGGTTTAAGCATGACATTGACGAAAACAAAAGCATAAAATAAATGGATGTTGCAAAAGAAGTCCTAAGAATGAAATTTGTTGTAAATAAGATAAAGATGGTCACAATAATGAAAACACAAGTATAACTCTTGGTCAGAGCTAATGGAGTTCACATCATGCAGAAATATTCAAACTCAATTTAGTTTGCAAAGTTCTGAGCAAAAATATGAATTTAGATGCAACACCAATTACAGTAACCATGTGAAAAAACAACATTAAAAATATAGGACATTAATTGGGTGGACAGGTATTCATCCTAATTGATTAAGCTAACAGAAACCAAACTTTAAATGGAGATCAAGGACTGCCACTAGCTGATAGATTTCAAGTAAAAGGTATTACCCCACCTTACTCTTAATCTACAAGAGCATATTTAGATTGAATGTCCATAATAATTCTGCAGGGGCGGAGCCAGGGGGGCAAGGGAGGCCATGGCCCCCCAAATATTTTGAAATTTTCAAAAATTATATGTATAATTTTTTATAATAATAAAGGGATTGATTCTTTATGTGTCACTTTTAACCCTAGTTAAGATTTATTATCTTAGGAGTTAATTTGTTTTAATAAAAACCAAGGATAGATGCATAAATCCTAGGGGTGAGTGAATCTTAACCACGGTTTATGGGTATTAAAATGGACATGTGTTAAGCAGGGGAGGTGCCCACGTTCCACTGAACATGGAACGCAATTGTGAAAAAACAATCTCCATAATATAAAAATAATGTATATAAAATTTTAGAGCAGTGATTAGCCCACCCCGCATTTGACTACATAATCAAATGTCTTCCCATTTCATCCCCTTTAACCGTGGTTAAGCTTAACCAACTTAAAGTTATTATTTTTTTTCTCAAAACCAAGGTTAAATGGATGAACCCTAGGGTGAATAAATCTTAACCACAGTTGGTGGGTATTTTTATGACCACGATGGACCCATTACTCAAAAAAAAATTCTCGAGGGCTACACCCCCGAACCCCCAAGGCCACATACCTCAATCCCATTAATTTTCTCGTTATATGTAGTTTGCCCTCCCCAGGAAAAATTTCTGGCTCCGCCCTGCGATTCTGATTATTATTATTAAGTCCAACCACAGTATACAAAAAGGAATATTTTTTACGAATCACCAGATATGATGGTAGTTACAGGATATCTATGTTTCATAGCCAACTAGGGCAATTTGATAATACTCCATCATGGCAGACACTAATAAGTACCAGTTATTTCCTCGGTTAAGTCTATGCATAATCCTCATACTTTTCCATCTAGATCCATTAGAGATGTCTGGCTGGTACCACTTCTTTCAGAATGTAGAGCAAAACAATTACATTTTTCTTTTTCTTCTGTAACAATTATTTTGTAGATATGGAAGCTAAAATTTCTGCTATTTCATTTCTGCTTCTTGTGTTTTTCCACTTAATTATAATTATAATATTTCCTACCTAAATATAAGAGTACTTTCTTCTGAATATGTCATCTATCAAATATGATGCCTACACGTCATGTGTTAAGGTTTCTACTTTATTTTCCCTTTTTTCTTGGGTGAAAATTATTCACAGCCACTTGCCACTGCTTTTCAATTTTCAAAATTTTGAACCATCACTAACATTGTTTTTTTTTTTAATTTATGAAAGGTAACCATCACCTACGTTGTGACAAAAGGTGAAGATTATATTGGAAGATAAGAAGAGTTTGCCGTTAGAACTGTTTCTACAGAAAGGAGAATCTGTGAAGATTAATAGATTGTAGGTTGAATGAGAAATCGTAAGGAAGCATCAGGAATATAAGCTGAAAAAATCACAGTGTCCAGAGTTAAGTTCAGAATGACCAGCTTGAGATGGATGGTGGTAATTTGCTCACTCTAATTTGTAGGTTTTTTGGAGGATACAATAAATCAATAGAGAGCTATTTATAAAAAAAAACTACATCAATTTCTGTAACAGTGATGCTCATTTTAGATCCTCATCAACAATCTGTTGTATCTTCCCCCTGTATAGTACTTATTTTTTCACTTTATCAAATTAAAGATGTACATATGTTACATGCAGAATACGTTTATGAAATAAAGTATAGCACAAGTATGGATACAAAAGCTGGGGAATCTAGAAGACCATCAGGGACCAATGGTCTCAAACTCAGCTCCCACCTACACATGATGATTCTCTGACTGACTGAACTACAATTCCAGGAAATTTGGGTATAAAGCTACAACTTCGTCTTGTTTGTCATTTGAGTTCACATGAAACATTTATAACCATATGCTGTAACAGATACTCTATATTCATCTAAATAAACCTTGAAGCCTCAAGGCCCTCAACGCTGAAAATAGTGAATATCCTGCCTATGTCCATAAATATTCAATAGTACTCTTTCAAATATTGACAATGTAGCACAGCAAAATCAATGAAAGGTGAGACTTAGTTTGGCTAATCATAATTATCAATTAATAATATCTTCTATGTGACTGCTTATAGGACCACCATACCTTACCTTGCACTTTGAAAGCAAAGAGGAAATTTCATCCAATGAATTTGGCCCAAGATCAACAGGTGACCAACCTAGAAGAGCAAAAAGTTTGGAAAAATAAGCAAAAATCAGAAGAAAAAAAATTGCTACTATGGCGACCAAGTTACAGACAAGAAATCAGAAACAAATATATATCAAAAAGAAGGAATAACAATGTCAAGGTCCATGGTGTGTGCACTGATATTGCACTTGCAGCCTGCAAGAGGAGGATAAAGGATGGTTGTCACACATGTTTTTCCAAAAACCTTAAGCCAGAGCAAACCTCAACTAAGATTATTCATCCCTAATAAAATGGCAAACTAGGATTCAATAGTTATGTGACCAATGAAAAGCTCTCTCAACGTATTACTCATTCAGGAAAAAGAAAAGCAAAAGTCATAAGATACTAGATGGTTGCAATCCACCAACACTCTTCTTCTACATCAGTGCCTTATCTCAACTATTTGGGATTCGGAATGAACCCTGTTCTGCCATTCTAGTCTATCTGGGATCCACTGTAATAATGACAGGAAATAACATAAGTTTAAGGAACCAAATCCTCTATGGTGATAACCAGATTTGGCAAATCCGGTTATGCCCCCTGAGGTTGCCATGTGTCCCTTTTGACAGCCCTTGTGGTTAAGATTCACCCGCCCCTAGGGTTCAGTTCACCCACCTAAGGATGGGTGGGTGAACCCTAGGGGTGGGTGAATCTAAACCACAGTTAAGGGGTGTCAAAAGGAACATGTGGCAACCTCAGGGGGCATAACTGGATTTTCCAAATCCGGTTATCACCATTGAGGATTTGGTTCCTAAGTTTAAACAAGGTGAACCTTAGTTACATGATTGTTTTTTCAAAGTTGCACATCTATCTAATCACGATATAATATGTGAAATTTGTAGAATTGATCCGATATAATGTGATAAACTTCCCTGTGGGAAATGGCTAATTTTCCAAAAGAACAAGTCATTGATTGAATTATTTAATCACCAAAAAAGGAAAAGTGATGTACAATTAGAAGAACTTCACAAAGTCACGTCCAAGCTTCACAGAAACGAGCTCACCATCCAATATTCCATGTGCAGGAAATATAACCAACTGCTCTGGAAGACAATGATTCATGCACCAAAAATCTTTTGGAAATATAACCGGTATGTTTTTATAACGTGCAAGCTGAATTATATTTAAAGAATCTTCCATTGCTCCACGTTCCACCAAACTCAAAGGAACAGGCTGTCCTAAGGCGTGCATTATTTGAAATGCCATCATTCCAACAAACACAAGGCCATCACATTTTGAAGCTAAAAAATGCAAGGCAGCAGCTTTGTCAGACAGATGACCCCCACCAATCTGCATCAAATTGCAGAGTATTATTAAGGAGTGAATAGCAACACTTGAATATTTCAACTAAGATGCAGAAATAAATATTTTCAGTAAATGTCAATAAAAAAAAAACATGACAAGTTTGTTCCCTGAACTAGGGATTGAACCTTTTGAATCAAGAACTAGAAAACTTTAGGATTGAACCAAACACCAGTTTGTAACTACTAATTTATGTAAACATGAGCCTTCTTAACAAATTTCTGTTGTCCATCTAGTTCTAATGAAAACTTGTAATCTATGTAGAGATTAGACGGGAAGGGGGGAGATTTATACATTCTATTTGCTATTGCCTCACCAACTAGCTAATCAGATGCGAGCCCCTCCTTGGGCGGATTCCTCCTTTTGCTCTTCAACCTACAGGGATTTCTAACTTCTAATCCCAATACAGTATTTCATTTAAGTACTGAATCGCATGAAATTTTACCCAACTCCATAATGAGACATTTTGTTCTCAGTGGTTTTACAAAAGCTGATCTACCAAAACAAACTGAAGAGAAAAATATGTCATTCCCCCTTTATGACCAAATTAGAACATACAATGTCCCTGGACTAGAATTTGAACCTTTTGGGTCAAGAACTAATTGGATGACCCTAATAATCTTGTCACTGAACTTCTTTTGAACCACTACCAGGCATCCAGAAAATCAAGAGGCTGATCAGAGTATCGGACAGTATCATCTGATCTAGCCCGTCAATTTCTGGGTTAAACAGATGATCATGATTGAATTCATCCGGTAAGAAATGACAGCATGGTACACCACACCACCAATGTCTATCGTGCCCAAGTAGATTTTCCAGGATTTCTAGGTTCAAATAGATGACAGGATCATCTGGTCTATCCTATCAATTTCTGGGTCCAAACAGATGGTCATGATAGATATGACAGCATGGTGCACCGCACCACCATGTCTATTGTGCCCAAGTAGACTTTCTGTGATTTCTACTCCTTCCCAATTAATAAACGGCAACTCCTGATACATGACTTCTTCGAGTTTCTCAAGCGAGGCAGCCTCAGCCAACTCGGCTGAATCTGGCATCACAGATCATTGCCACATATGGAAACATTTAGTGACCCCTCTTCCTCCCTCTTAAGCATACGGCTCAAACCCTCTATTAGGGGGCTGCATTCAAGCCAAGCTGGCTCATCAAGTAGGCTCGTTCGAGCCAAGCTCAAGTTGGCATTTCATGGTCGAATGAAACAACCAAACTTTTATTTGGGCTCGAATGTTTAAAAAAGCTGAGCTCGAGCCAAACCCTGTTTGATTCAGCTTAGCTCGGCTCGTTTAGGGCTAGATTCGGCTTGAGCTCGGCTCAGCTCGAAATATTATATATACAATAGTTTTTGGTAATGTTGTTTATATTAATGTATAATAATACTTTTATATTTATTAGCGCAACATATAATACTTCTAACTTAAAATAAATAAGTTTTAAGAGATAATAATAACAAAAGAAGGCTGAGAAGTTAAAAGCAAGAACCCTACCCCCAACTCTCTACTCTCTATCCTCAAATCTATTTTTGTGTATGAATGTATTAACTTTGTGTAGTTTTTTATATTGTAATTTAATAATGAATGCTTTTACTATAATCATGTAAATTTACCAAATTAAACCAGCCAATAAAGCTTGAGCCAACCCTAATTCGGCTCAGCTTGAATCAAGTCCGAGCTTGAGTGAAGCTCGAGCTCGATCAAGCTTGTTCAAGCCGAGCTCGAGCTTGAATCAAGCCCAACCCGGACTCAAGCATGTTCAAGCCAACTCGGAACGAATACAAGTCTAGTCCTTGTGACCAAATAAAAGCGAGAGGAAGACAGAAGGTCAGATTGTTTCAAACCACGAGATTTTAATGAAGCCTATCAAAAAACCATTCGCTAAGATCAAAAAAGAGGTTGATTCGTAGCAAACTTTATACAACCCTCCATTTGACCCCCAAATCTCATTCTTCTTAGCAAAATCCTAGAAACTCCCAGTTTACATGATCATAGGCCTTCTCAAGATACAACTAGTTGGTTTGGTTTGTGAGGTTATTAGGATTAAAAGTTAGGGTTTGGGAGAGAGATGAAGGAGAAGAAGAAGAAGGAGAAGGAGATTAGGTTTAGGAAAAAATAGTGTGAGAGATTAATGATCTCTCTTACACACTTTATTATATATATTCCACTAATGGTCTACTATTAGTATATAAGAGCTACTAATAACAGACACACAATACAATATATAAGAGATAGCATAAAGACAAGGCCCATAGGAATAAAGCTTGTAAAGCCTTATTCAACACTCCCCCTTAAGTTGGTGCATAGATATCACTCATGCCCAACTTGCCAACAATATTTCAGAACTGAGTGTCACCAAGACCCTTAGTCAACACATCAGCTAGTTGATCTTCTGACTTCACAAACGGGATGCAAATATACCCCGTCTTCAACTTCTCCTTGATAAAATGACGATCTACCTCAATATGCTTGGTTCTGTCATGCTGCACCGGATTATAAGCAATACTAATAGCGGCTTTATTATCACAATATAAGCTCATGCGGCCTTCAGTAGGAAGCCCAATCTCACTCAGGAGTAATCGGAGCCAAAGCAGTTTACACACACCATGTGTCATGGCTCTAAACTCTGCCTCTACACTAGATCTAGCAACTACATTCTGCTTTTTACTTCTCCATGTGACAAGGTTACCTCCAACCATGGTGCATACCCGGAAGTAGAGCATCTATCAAAAACCGAGTCAGTCCAATTTGCATCAGTGTAGGCTTTAATCCTTAAGTTCCCATTACAAGTATACAACAAACCCTTCCCAGTAGATGAGTTTACGTAGTGGAGAATTCGGTTCATTGCCTCCAGGTGCCCAATAGCTAGTGAATGCGTGAATTGGTTGACTACGCTGACAACATAAGCAATGTCTGGCCTGGTAAGGGACAGATAAATAAGTTTGTCAACAAGTCTTTGGTACCTTCCAGCATCCGGCAGATGTTCCCTACTAGATTCACTGAGTTTATGATTAGGGTTATAGGTGTATCGCATGGCTTACAACTCATCATGCATGTCTCCTCCAGTAGATCAAGTACATACTTGATCTGAGAGACAAATATGCCCTTCTTAGAACTTAGAAGTTAGCAGTTAGATCTAGCAACTTCAATTCCAATGAAATACTTTAGAAGACTCAGATCTTTGATCTCAAATTCCTTTGCTAACTTGCCCTTCAGAGATTCTATCCCATCCAAATCATCACCTGTTACAACAATGTCATCCACATAAACAATCAAGACAGTCATTTTCTGGCATGACCGCTTGAGAAACAATGTATGGTCTGCTTGACTTTGTCTGTAACTATTCTTCACCATAGCATTGTAAAAACGCTCAAACCATGCTCTGGGGGACTACTTCAGTCCATATAGAGTCTTCTTTAGCTAACACATCTTCCCTTCATCTGAGGACCATTTGAACCCAAGAAGAGGTATCATATACACCTCTTCCTCTAAATCACCGTGAAAAAATGCATTCTTCACATCAAGCTGAACAAGGGTCAATCCGTATGACTGCAAGAGAAATGAGGACTCTCACTGAATTCATTTTTGCAACTGGAGCAAATGTCTCTTGATAGTCTATGTTATACATCTGAGTATACCCCTTTGCAACTTCTCAACTGAGCCATCTGAACGGTGTTTTACTGTAAACACCGACCTACATCCAACCGGCTTCTTCCCTCTTAGTAGGTTGACCATATCTCAGGTACTATTTTTTTCAAGTGCACACATCTCTTCTTGCATAGCCTGTTTCCATTCTGGTTGAGAGAGTGCATATGTAAAACTGCGAGGGACAGACACAGAAGACAAAGTCAAGGCAAATGAGCGATACGAAAAAGACAAGACATAGTAAGATACAACATTAGAGATAGGATGCTGAGTACATGTTCTACTGTCTTTCCTAAGGGTAATAAGAATTTCAAACTCAATAATGTCAGGACTAGAATGAACAATAATGTTACCTGGATCAGAAGAGGTCTCCTGGTGGAACTCATGAGGTTCTTTCTTGTATACCTGCAATTTTTTGACCACAGGTTCAAACTCCCCCTATCTATAATCACTGTCACAGGAGAAAATAAGAATAGAAAGAGAAGAAGATATCTCTTCACTAATGCTCTCCCCCTGAAGAGATGTCTCATTGGTAGAAAAATATGGAGTAGACTCAAAAAATGTGAGATCAATAGATACGAAGAACCGATGAGAAGGAGGATGATAGTATTTATACCCCTTCTGATGGTGAACATACCTAAGATATATCAAAGAGCCTTAAGATCAAGCTTTATGCAAGCAGAACGAGCAATATGTACAAAGCAAATACATCCAAAAATCCGTGGGGCCACTGAAAACAAAGGAGTGGAAGGGGAAAACAAGGAAATAGGAGATTGGAACTCCAAAATTCGGGAAGGCATCTGATTGATTAAGAAGGCAACAGTCAAAACGGCATCAGACTTGAAAATTTTAGGCACATTCATAGCAAGCATAAGCGATCGAGTGACTTCCAACAAATGTCTGTTTTTTCGCTCAGGCACACCATTTTGTTGAGGTGTGTCAGCACAAGAAGTCTGATGAATGATACCATAAGGATCAAAAAATGTAGCCAAATTAGCAAACATATATCCCCCCCCCCATTATGTGAACAAAGGACTTTAATTGAGGCGTTAAACTAAGTGGCAATCATTGCATGAAAATAATGAAAAGCAGTGTCAACTTCACCTTTCGATTTCAACATATACACTCATGTAGTACAAGAAAATCATCCACAAAAGTAACAAAATACTTAAAACCACAGGATGAAGTAATAGGGGATGGTACCCACACATCAGAATGCACGAGAGAAAAAGGTGAATTGCATTTAGTACCACTACAGCGATATGAAGTTCAACAATGTTTTACAAATTTGCAAGTTTCACACTAAAAAGAAGAAAGCACACTAGAAATAGATAAATGCGGAAACAAACGCCTAATAAGGGAAATGGAGGGGTGGCCGAGACGTCTGTGCCACCGGTATAACTCCTTCAGACTACTAATACTCCTAACACCATGGGTTATCTGCTGGACTGATAAAACAATGTGAGGCAAAGGGTCGAGCAGATACAGTCCTCTCTCTTCATGGCTCGTACCAATCGTCCTTTTCATTTCAAAGTCATGAAACACACAATGAGAATGAAAGAAAGTAACGCTACAGTTCAATGATTTGGTAATATGGCTAATGGATAAAAGATTCAAGGTGAATTTAGGAACATGAAGAACAGAGGAAAGGGACATAGAGGGTGTAACATTAACACTTCCCTTACCCGCAATGGATGATAAAGTACCATCCACAACTTTAACTTTGTGTCTACCAGAATCAATGAAGTAAGATGAAAAAAATGAAGACATAATTGTCATATGATCAGATGCTCCTGAATCAATGATCTAGGAGCGACTATGATTGGAAACAGATGCACTGAGAATCGAGGCTGAGGTACCTGAGTAAAGGACTGAGGCGGCACTAGCGATACCCAGTGTCTCCAACTGAGACATAAAACGGCGGAAGGCATCGATCTCATCTTGAGACAGGTAAGGGCTATCAAATGGAGTTGCAAAAGATCCAAAATGACCACCTCTGCCATCACCACCTCTGCCACGACCACCACTCCAGCCTCCCCACTAGAATGAGGAGGCTAGTTCAAATCTATCAATAATGGGAGGAGGGAGTATAACACTCCGACGATGCTCCTCACGGTGTAAGTATGCATAGACCTCATTTGGGGTTGAGACCGGGCCTTTGCCAAGTATTTGAACCCTGACTTGTTCATAGTTCATATTCAGTCCTGCAAGTAGCTTAAACACCCGATTCTGTTCAACCAATTTTGTATAAGCAGTCGCATCCTCAGGGCACTTAGCCTAAAAGGCCTGATAGTGATCTAGCTCTTCCTAAAGATGGCGAAAAGTAGAGTAGTAGGTGGGAATAGACATATCCCCTTTCTTGAGTTGTGAGATACTCTAATGCAACTCATAAACACGGGTTGTACACCCTATCTCAGAATTGGTCTGTGTCACGGCATCCTATATAGCTTTTGCGGAAGGAAGGAACAGGTAGGCACTACTGATGTCTGATTGCATAGAGTGGAGAAGCCATAACATTACAACTGCATTCTCAGCCTCCCACTTTTTTTTTTTTGATAAATCAAAATAATTCATTATATTCGATAATCCACGAAATTGATTGAAAAGACGAAACACGGATACAGGACACAAAACATCAGAAAACTAGAGTTTACAAGACAAAAACTCAAAGCCTAACTGAGAAAAGAAATCCTGACACCGACGCTAAACACCAACCGAGATAACTCAATCCAAGACTCTTCGAAGCTCCTCCCTATCATCCTTTAATCCCGCCCACTCTAACACAGCGATCCGAGTCCGAGCACAAATCTGCGCCTTAAAAGCGGACATACCCTCAAAAACTCTACTATTCCTCTCTCTCCATATTATCCAAGCGACGGCCCCTGGAAGCACCGACCAGATAGCTTCCTTAGCTCCATCCACACTGACCCTATCCCAACCTAATAGGAATTCCACGAAAGAAAGTGGAAAAACCCAGTCCACACCTAAACGGGTGAAAAAGTAACCCCACACACCAAATACCACTGGACAGTGCATTAGCAAATGGTCCACAATTTCCTCCGCTTGGAGACACAAGAAACATCTATTAGCCATGCTCCATCCACGATGTTGCAAATGGTCACAAGTTAGAATTTTGTTTAACGACGCCGTCCACAGGAAAAAGGAAACCTTAGAAGGTATCCTTGGTTTCCACACCTCCCGATAAGGAAACGACCCCGAAAATACCGGGCCCAAAGCCTGACAAAGAGATCTAACTGAGAAGCACCCATGCCTGCTTCTCCCCCAAATCCTGCAATCCCTTATCCCCGCACCCGAAGAAAACGACCCTAACCTCTCCAACAACCGAGCCACCTCATCCATTTCCCAATCATTTAAATCCCGCCGCAACACCGGACACCATAACCCTACCTCACCCCTGCTGGCAAAACATTCTGCCACCGACGCATCCCTGTTAGAGGCTAGCTGATATAAATGGCCAAACTCATCCTTAAGCCTCGACTCCCCACACCACACGTCTTTCCAAAATCTCACCTCGGTCCCCTAACCCACTTTAAATTTAAAATACGGCACCACCAAACACGTCATCGACATGATCCCCTTCCAAAGACTCAGCCCATGAGAGCGCTTAACCTGCCTTGAGACCCAACATGACTCCTCCCCATACTTGGCTACAATCACTTCCCGCCACAAGCTCGATCTTTCAGCCCCAAAACGCCAAATCCACTTTCCCAACAACGCCTTGTTAATCTGCTTTAAGGACTTTAGGTTAAGCCCCCCTACCTCCTTAGGCCTACATACTTGGTCCCAAGCTACTAGATGATATTTGAAAATGTCTACTTTCTCATTCCACAAGAACTCCCTCTGCATTCGCTCCAAAGAGACTGCTACAGACTTAGGCAAGGTCAAGATAGACATATAATAAGTCGGAATGCTACTCAAAGTACTCTGAATAAGAGTTAATTTACCACATTTTGACAAAAAATGATTCTTCCAGCTTCCTAACCTCTTAGCACACCTATCCAAGACCGGGGCCCAAACTGCTTTGGATTTGAATCCTCCCCCTAGAGGCATACCCAAATATACTGACGATAGAGCTCCCACCCGGCATCCAAAACAGTCTGCCAAATGGATCATATAAGGAACCTCTCCAACACCGACTATCTCGGATTTGGATAAGTTGACTCTTAGCCCCTGACACCGCTTCAACACCTAAGAATGCACCTCAAGTACAACAAATCCTGCTGTGTTGCCCTACAGAAAATCAAAGTATCATCTGCAAACTGAAGGTGAGATATCCGCAACTGCGCTGACCCTACCACGAAGCCTTCAAACGCTTCCCCCTTTGCCCTCAATAGCATACTGCTCAAGGCTTCCGAGACGAGCACAAAAAGAAATGGGGAAAGAGGGTCTCCCTGCCTTAACCCCCTAGAGCTGGGAAAAAGCCAATCGAACTCCCATTCAAAATAACGGAAAAGAAAACTGAGGAGACGCATGATTTCACCCACGTCCTCCACTTAGAACCAAAACCCATTCTTCCCATCACGTAATCTAAAAAGTCCCAACTAACATGGTCATAAGCTTTCTCCATATCCACTTTACAAATGAGCCCAGGGTTTTTAGATCTAATCCGGGCATCGATGCACTCATTGGCTATCAAAATCCCATCTAAAATCTGTCTTCCGCCCACAAAAGCTCCTTGTTGAAGGGAAACAAGGGATGCCAACACTTTTTGAAGACGGGTAGCCAATACTTTGGACAAGATCTTGTAAATGCGACTCACAAGACTGATAGGACGAAAATCGGCAAGCTCCACCGCCCCCTCTTTCTTAGGAATTAACACCACCAAAGTGCAATTAATCACCCTATCAAATCGTCCCAAGTCAAATAGTTCCCGCATCACTTCCATAAAATCGGGCCCCACTATCTCCCAGCACTCCTTGTAGAACTCAATAGTGAAGCCATCCGGACCTGGAGCCTTATCCCCAGCCATGCTACGAATAACTCCAAGAACCTCCTCCTCCTCGAACGGCCCCTCCAACGACGAACTCTGGTCGTCAGACAATCTAGCCAACGGTAACCCCACCGGCCTCGGCCTCCACCTCTCCCTCTCTCGATACAACCCTTCATAATACGAGAGAACACTGTCTTCTATCTCACTTCGCTCCTCCTTCCAAACCCCATGCACCTTTAACCTGGAGATGAAATTCCGCTTTCTATTGAAATTGGCTACACGCTGGAAATATTTAGTGTTTCTATCTCATTCTTTAAGCCACCTTGTTCTTGCCTTCTGTTTCCAACTGATCTCCTCTAATTTGAGCACTTCCAAATATTCCAATTGCTTAGACTCATATAACCTCGCTTCTATCTCGGAAAGCTCCCGCGATTCAGCCATCACATCCCACCCTTCTAGTTCCCTCTGAAGCCCCATCAACCTTTCCTGCACCCTACCAAACACCTCTTTGTTCCACACTTTCAATCTCGCTTTCAATGCTCTCAGCTTCAGGCTGAACCGCGTACTAGCCAGCCCCCGCCCCCCTGAACTACTCCAAACTTCGGAAACGACGCCCTTAAATCTCTCATCTTTCAACCACATGTTCTCAAAACGAAACAGGGATGGACCACCTCGAAAATTCCCGGATGCTAACACTATAGGCACATGATCCGAGATGGTCCTGGCCAGAGCAGATTGGATAGTGTTCGGGAAATGGCTTTCCCACTCCGGGCTGACTAGAAATCTGTCTAACCGACTAGCACGACCACTAGCTACTGAATGAGACCAAGAAAACTGGGCCCCCCGAGTCGGATAATCAATCAGCTCATGTCTACTAATAAACTCCCCAAACCGTTTCATCTTAGGTGAAAAAAAGCAGCCTCCTTTCTTCTCAGAAGTAAACCGAACACTGTTAAAGTCTCCCCCCAAACACTAAGGTCCTCCCCATCGCACACTAACATCCTCAAGCTCCGCCCACAATAACTTGTCCTCCAACCCTCTCGAAGGCCCATACACCCCAGTAAATACCCATGTAAACTCCTCCCCAATCAATCGACAAAGGATAGAACTCGAGAAAGCCCCATTTTCAACCTCCAACACATCCCCTCTCGCTTTATCCCACAACATCAAGATACCCCCTGAAGCGCCATAAGATGGGATTGCACACCAACCCGGATCACCCTCTCCCCAACACTCGCGGAGATGAATCTCCTTCACTGCGCTTAATTTCGTCTCCTGAATACAAAAGATCGCCGGCCGTCTAGACTTCACCAATTGCTTGACTGCTATTCTCTTCTCTGCTTGCCCCAAACCCCTAACATTCCAAGATATGATAGAAAACTCTAACATTGTCTACCTTTGCGTCCCTTACCTAACCGAGAACCACTCTTCCCGCCACTCCCCTCTGGTTTGTCATAGTTAATACCAATCATCAACCTCCTCAACTCCTTAGCAAGATCCCCTTTCCGCCCAGCCGAGGCCTTCTTTGCAGCAACCTCCACCTCATGAGATCCACCCTTCTCGAGCTTCTGAAATAACTGCCTAGCTTCCTCCTCAAACCCCTTGGTGGATATGCCCAAGAACTGACTCATTCCTTCCAGGTGATTTACGACCCAATCTGAAACCTCCTCCTTACTCATCCTAGGCTCCAAATCTGGACTCCCTAACGCAGGACCCCCTGATGTACCCGAGCTACATCCAGGCACTACTTTCGCCTGACCAGAACCACTCGCCGCTCTCTTGCCCTTCTCATCCGGACCTCCAGTCTGTCTTGGCCTAGGATAGGATACAGGAGAGAATTGCACTGCTACTGCTACTCCCTCTAAAAGAGCACCCGACCCCCTCCTAGAAGCCTCCTCCATCCTCCTGGGTGAGGACTGACCGTTGCAGACCCACTCCACTATTTCGTCCTCAAGATGAGAGAGGAACTCCAGCTCCTCCTGAGCGCTAGGATTGCTAACTGGGCGAGATGGCAACCCCTCCACTGCTTCCCATTCTCGGGCTCCCAAATTCACCCTGAGCGTGCCACTATCTCCTGCCACCGAGGATACCTCCACTCCTCCCATCCCTCCTACCCCCACCTGCCCTACCGCATCGCCAACCTGCCGCGACGCAGAAGACCTGCACTCTGAGATTTCGTGGACAAGAACAGAACTGGTCGCCCCCTCCACTCCCTCCACCGTTCTTTGCGACACCACAACCTTGTCCTCAGACTTATGCCTCTTCGGATAAACCTTCACCTCCCCCACATCCTTACAAGAATCGTCAACCACTAGGCCTTCCTGCCTTCCTTCAGGGCTCACACTCACTGATGTGAATTCCTTAAGCTGCTCAGAGAACCCTGAAACCCCTCCTGACTCACCTTCACCCACCCCAGAAATAGAAGGGTGACAAGGCCTCACCTGAACTGCCGCCACAACGGGATCTGCCTCCACAAATTTCTCCCTCTGCAGCTCCGCCGGATCCTGCTGCCCCCCTCTCGGTTCCAGGATTGCCGACCCATACCAGGCATCGACCCCATCAACGGATTGATGCAGCAGCCCTAATCCCTGCCTTGAAGTCAAAGAAACCCTGCCTGCTACCATGGTCTCCGACAGAAAATCCACCCCGACACCATAGCTGAGCTGCACCCTCTCCGAAGAAGGCGATGAAATCTCGAGCCATTCTCCCTTGACCCACTTTGAATCCTCGAGGCGATGGGGGGATGAAGACTCTGCACTCCCCTCCGCAGAAGCAGCCAGAGTTTTTGGACTCCACCCCTCAGAAGCCAACCCTAGACGCCCTTCCACTCGCCTCTAATCCGATTTCTTCTCCCTCGACCTTTTAACCACGAGCAGGGCTATTAACGGGTCTAGCCCGAAAGGATCCTCCGCCCAAGATCTACCCGACACATCCAGCCCATTACCCACAGAATGGAATGGGCCCATGGCCTCAATTAGAGGGTCCAATAAGAATGGGTCTTCCAAAGCTTGCTTTGGGCCTGGGCTTGGGCTTACCACAGCAGCAGACCGATGCTTAGCCACTTAAGGGTTCGGCTGACCCCCGCTGGGTCCCACCACTCCGACCCGCTAGTATAGATTGTAAACCTCTGTCTGCCTTCCCCAAACACGACATCCCACCTAGGGCTTCCTCAACGCCAGCAGAGAAACCTCCACCTAGCTTACCAGCCACACTAGGTCGCGAGCCTCTTCTGGCTCTAGATCGCCATCTAGCCCTCTGACGCAGACGATTCCTCCTAACCCGAAGCAGCTTTGCAAGCGAGAAGACCTTCTCCCGGGCACCCTCTCCCGAGGAGATCTCCTGTACAACCACCTCTTTTGCTGACAGACCTGCTACCCCAAACTTCTCAGGTACCTGAACAAGACTGTCGTCCTCAGACCCCAACGGATGTAAGTTCTCCCCTCTAGGACAAAAAGACTCCTGCGCCCACTCCCCCGCCGTACGGTTTCTGAAATTCAAATTTCCCGCCTGCCTGGACGTGACTGGAGTCGAGAGATCACCGGAGAATCCACCGGAATCCTCAAACACCACTTCAATAACTAAGTCCACCCAAGATCCTCTATCCGGGATCCTGATCACCCGAGGGATCGCACTAAGACATGTTTCATTAACTCTGATCCGGGCCCATCGCAGATCCTCCCTTGCTAGAGTTCTGGGGTCTACCTCCGTCAACCCTCCACATGCTTTGCCAATGAAACTGAATGACTCGAACTTCCACAGATGCAACGGGAGGCCAAGAATCTGAAGCCAAAACCTCGAACTAAACTGAGAGTCACTAACCCTGTTACAAGAAGCCCACCATTTGTTGATAAGGATATACCCCCCATTTGGCAAAGGCCATGGATCGCACCAGCATAACTCACTCACCGTGGACTGCCTCTTCACAACAATAATAGCCTTGTTTGAGTCCAAAGGAATAAGAGGGGACTTCTCATCACAAGGCAAAAAATCATTCACCAGACGACTCAACTGACTCCACTGATCCAGGGGCTTGACAAACACGCATACAAGGGCTAAATCCCACCATCCTGGCTCTGGATTTGGCATCGCCGGAACAGTTCCCCTCCCTACTTCTGAGGACACAGTCCCCGCTGCTCGAAGGTGATTCCCCTTCTCTTCGACCTCCCATCTCTGTTCTGAAACTACCTTCCTGGACTCGAACTGCTCCAAGATTGCTGCAACTCCTTTCCAGCCTATTCTCCTAGGCCCAGCAGGAAAAATCACCCATCTATGCCGACCACCTACGACAGGTCGATACCACAAAGAAATGAATGCTCCTTTCACATTCTTCTTCCTTTCAATCACCAGCGTGCTAGCCCCTCCTACCCATCTCGCCACCCGATACGACTCCTCTGCGCCCACAGCACACTTAGAAACAGACGATGCCACCCAACTTCGCGCCTTCTCCTCGATCCAAATCTCCACAACATAGCCTCTACCCCTCTCTACTATCTTCAACGATGTCTCATGACCAGACTCCTTACTGAAATCAAACGTTTTACTTTCCACTTGCAAAATCCTTCTCCTCAAACTCAACATCATGTCATGGGTTATTATAAAATACATGGCTCAATTACCGAAATAGCAGCCCAACGTGCGTGACTGTCAGCCTCCCACTTGGCATAAGCTGGATCTATAGACTTGGGAGTGGAGATAATACATTTTAAGTATCTCATCTTTCTCTTGCCTTTAACAAAGTAACAAACAACATCATAGATTGAGACCAAGTACGAAAATTTGTCTCATCTAACTTCATTGTAGTAATTCGGAGGTTTGGTGCATCACTAGTCCTAACCCCAATACTCCCTCCACCCTGTATAAGGACACTAGAGGACTGGTTAACCTCGGATTCATCCATCATGAATATCACAAAGCTGTTTTACACAAATCAACAAGCTAGGGTTCCATAAAAACACCCAAAAGTACCTCCACAATAGGTAGAATAGTCAAAAACACACAAAAAAACAGCAACCCGACAACAACCTAACAATGTTCGGGATAATAGAAATCCATGGAATAGCTCCTACCAACCATATACCAATTTTCAAGTGACAAAAAAGGCCCCAACAGTAATAAAAAATGGCAATTGTGGGGGTGAAAAACCTTCACCTAGCATTCAATACTTTTCCGATCTTCACGAAACTTGTTTCAATCAGTCAATATTTATCATATGGATCAAACACAATAGGTTTGAGTCCCCAAAATTCTCCTAAATCAACGCACAATCCAAAAAACCATATCTGAATTTTTTTTCATTTTTGACGAAAACTCAAAAAAAGTATATCTCCGGATCTTAGAAAATTCTCAAAAAATAACCACAATTCTCAGAAAATCACTATCTATCACATGGAATCAAAAAAAAATTCTGACAGGTCAATCTGTACGGCTGACGTTTGGCACTCCTCTGAGTTCTTCCTGCTGAGTTGTACTCCCCGGATCTTCTCTTTGGCTCTGATACCAAGTTGGTTTAGTTTGTGAGATTATTAGGATTAAAAGTTAGGGTTTGAGAGAGAGAGAGGAAGAAGAAGAAGGAGAAGGAGATTAGGTTTAGGGAAAAATAGTGAGAGAGATTAATGATCTCTCCCACACACTTTATTATTTATATTCCACTAATAGTCTACTATTAGTATATAAGAGCTACTAATAGTAGACCCACAATACAGTATATAAGAGATAACATAAAGACAAGGCTCATAGGAATAAAGCCGATAAAGTCTTATTCAACACAACTTGCACAAAATCCCTACCCTTCCACCGATCAACTCAACACCTAAATAAGAAGAAAAGTCTAGATATGAAGCAGAGGTTTAGCTTAATATGTCATCTAAGATTTGTCTCCCTTTAACAAAAGAACTTTGTGGGGGGATATAATCGAGTTCATTACCTCTTTCAAACAGCATTGTGGCCAAAAACTTGTAGAGACCATATACTAAGATAATAGGCCAAAAGTCTATATGGATTTGGGCCCCTTCAACTTTAGGTATCAAGGCGATTAAGGTGCAATTAAGAAACCTTTGTTAAAGGAAGCCATCATGTAAAATTCCTCCACCACCCTCATAAAATATGTTGCAAGAATGGGGCAGCACCTTTTATAGAATGGAATAATAAAATCGTCCAACATAGGATCTTTGTCACCAATCACATCTTTTATAACTCCAAGAATATCCTCCTAAAATAGCTTCTCAAGCCACTCCTATATGAGTCTACAATTTGATCAAAAAGTTATATCATCCAATTTCAGTCTATAGTGATGATTTTCCACATAAAGGTTGTCATAAAATTATAAAAACAAATAACCTCCTGCCTAATATATTTTCCCTATCTAGCCATTCATCGCTCGTTATTAATCTAGATATGTGGTTGACTTAATGCGATGGCAATCTTATGGAAAATTTGGTATTTCTATCCCTTTCTTTGATCCCCCTCACCCTATACTTTTGTCTCTAACAAATTTCATCATTAACCACAAGATTTTAATACTAAATTTTTAGATTTGATCATTGATTTAGTATTGGTATTTCCTTTGAATTGAAGCAGCACATTTTATTAAAGGTATTTTTCTATCCCATAAATATGCCTTAGATATTCTTAAGGGCACTGGTACAATCAGTGGAAGGCATGTTGATTTTCCTATGGAAACAAAATTGAAGTTGACTACCGATAATGGAGAGATACCTGATGATCCTGGACAATATTGTCGGTAAGTGGAAAGATTGATCTATCTCATAATCACCCAACCAAATATAACCTTTGTAGTTGGGCAACATCTTGATACCGTACATTGACTACTTTGATACTTGAAAAGTTCACCCGGAAATATTCTCAGAGGATCTTAAGATGCAGACTGAGTGGGATGTAAAGAAATTAAGCAGTCCACTACTGATTATTGCATGTTTTTAGGAAATATTCTCATATTGTGGAAAAGCAATAAACAAATGACAGTTTCACGTTCATCTGCAGAAAGAGAATATCAAACTATGGCAAGTACCGCATGTGAACTGACATGGCTCATATATTTATTGGACTTAGGTATCGATCATCAAGAACATATCCTTACATTGAGACAATAAAGCAGATATCCATATAGGTGCAAATCCGGTCTTCCACGAAAGAACAACACATAGTGAGATTAAATGTGATCTCATTCATGAAAAGATTGCCTTTGGACAGATTGTGGCTCCCTACAATCAAATTTCTATTACCAATATTCTCACTAAGCCTTTGGGAAGGGAACATTTTTAGTCATTAATTGACAAGTTGGACATGTTCAATATCCATGAGCCAACTTGGGGGAGAGTGTTGGGAGATGAAATTTGAAATAGGTGTACAAAAAAATCATATATATGGAGTATCTATCATGTATAGGTAAAGGAAACCATGTATACAATCAAATCTAATCATGCATCAATCAAGGCATGAATGTATCATTCAATCCATAATAAATACTTGGGATAGATCTCAAAGAATTAGAAAGAAGATAATTCTCCCTTATCTCTTCCTCTAAATTTTTTCTCTGCTTTATTTTCTTTAGCTTGCAACCCGTGCTTGCAACGTATGATAAACATCTCAATAGATGCAAACGATTATTCTTCTCTATAATCTCTTTCTCTATTTTTTTTCTCAAACGATTTCATAGAATCCCTTGATTCTATACAATGCAAATTGATGCTCATATAAGAACAAAAGATGACTTCTTGGATTCACTGGCATGCAAAAATTTATAGTTTGAAGGAAGAGCGAAATAGCAATAAGGGCATACAATTGCAACATATGGTTGTTTGTTGGTCTCCATGACCTCCTTTACTTGAGACAGGTCCTCCTCAAATTGGAAACCAGCAACACAGGCATAGCAAAATCGAGTAACACCAACAGTTGATGCCAGAATCTTGTGAGATTGGGAGAAAGCATCATTAACAAAGATATCAACTCCTGATGCTAACTTTTCAGCAAACACTGAAGAGTTGGCACGCTCCTCTACATACTTGGAAAGATTATCAAGAAGAAGAATATCTGCTTTCTCAAGTTTTTCCATCTTAGACTGCGTGTGACCAGAAATGCAATTTTCTGGTACCACTTTGAGTTGGAGAACTGATGTCAGATAATCTGAAATAAATAGTGTATCAATTAATGAGCAGAAAACCCTCAAATCCACAAAATGTGTTCAAATTCTAAAAGTGGTAGAGAAATCCTAGTACTTTGATGTTTTTATTGTTGTATTTTGTTTATTCCTGTTTATACCATAAATTTAGCAGAGTAGACGCATAAAACAGTAGAAACCTACTTGTGGACATAAATCACAGTTCTGTTAAAGGTTAAATATCCCATCTAAGAATGTATGCATTAGCAGATAACTCTTTTCACGATCCACCAATAGCACAATATTTATATGTTTTAAAAGGGCCATGATATGATGCAGCAGCATGAAAGGTTTAATACTACATACCTGCAACAGACTCTGCTGAGAGAAGCTTTGAATTATTAAACTTACTCCAGTTACTGACTAGAATCACTTTGGCACCGGCATGATATAAATACTTGATGGTGAAAAGGGAATTGTTGAATAACTGAGTTGTTGGGTCCAGTTCTTCCTGAAGTAGAAGGATAGAATCAAATCGGACCATGACAACTTTTCCAAGAAGCTCTTCCTTGGGAAATTTTCTAAGAGTCTGTATAGTTGGAATCACGTCCAGTTTTCTTCCATCACAAACTATGGCCTAAGGGCAACCAACGTCAGAGTCAAGATTAAAATGGCATCACAGTCATAAAATACAACCAAAATGGCACTTTAGAATGTTCAGATGATTAAAGTTTGGTTACAACATTCCTTGCAGAAAATCCATGAAGAGTCTAATAACTGGTTGTACACCACAGAATAAAGAGTCGAAAAAATTGTGCCTATCAAGGGTGGGGGGGGGAAGACGGGCTCAAAAAAATTATGGAAAACATAAGATCCGAACAAAACATAAGATTCACATATTTAAGTACCTCAGATTGAAGTGAGCCTTTCTCCGCAAAATCTATCATCTCCCAACTCCCTGTGGACAGTAAATTCGACATTTAAGGAACGAAATAACTGAAATTAAAACAAATAACATAACAGAAGATCGCTATCTCAATGGTCAAGATTCAAGAATGATAACCTTTCAAAGAAGATTGAAGACCTCGACATCCCTTAAATTCAGTATAGTTTCCATAATATGGGCATGATCGAAGTTGAAACAACATCAACGAGCCACTGGGGGGATCATAGAATCTTGAATTATGCAGGAAGTGAGTTCCTTGAAGTAGATTCAGAAGTTGACTCATCTCCTTGTCTCCTTCTTCGATAAAACAATAAGCATCATCTACAATCAACCAAAAAACACTGAAAGCAAAAAGGGGAGAACGGATGTGAATAGGTAATCCAACAACCAACCGTGTTGGCGATTATCAACACTGATGACTCAAACAATAATTCATTACAATAAAGCCTTTGGTCTGAGTCGTCTGACCAAAATATAAAACCCAAGGACAGCCCACGATAACGTCACTCAACTGGGTGGGATGTTATTAATGATTTAAATTAACTCCATTTTCCAACAGAACTAATAATTTGACAACCAAACAAAGAGATCTTATACAACCCAAAGTCGAACCGATCACGCCATTTTAACCATACTATCTATCATATAAGAGAAAAGGGATGATACAGTCACTCGAATGGATTTGTTTTGGGAATTGGAGATCACAGAGGTATGACCCATCAAATAGTTGAACGCACCCACCTGTTCCCAATGGGAAAAACTGGAAAAAAAAAATCTCTAACTACTAGTTTCTACTTATATGAAACAGCAGTGACCCCTTTAATCAGAA
Organism: Tetracentron sinense; assembly: GCA_015143295.1. NCBI lineage: Eukaryota > Viridiplantae > Streptophyta > Magnoliopsida > Trochodendrales > Trochodendraceae > Tetracentron > Tetracentron sinense. The sequence goes on from CM026562.1 coordinate 31,870,490, forward strand.
ACATAAAAGTGAAATCTCCACATTACCGAATTAAATCATAAACTTGAGAGAAACCCCACATGCTAAATCTTCAATGGGAGCACTTAATCGACATGTATCCCACTTTTGTACACGATTCTATGATCAGTAATTCACGGAAAATCCACACCCAATCACCGATACACAAAATATCAAACAGACATGGAACTAGCAGAATCTATAGCCTATATTATTAAAATTTCAGCTAAGGAATTCTTCTCTTGTAGGTGATTCTAAGAAACTGGGGGTTATTTTCTTTTACAGTGCGTTTGAAATTTATAGTTTCAGCAGCATGAATAGAGGGCAAGAATAAGAAGGCACCTTGAAATCGCAGAGGGATTGCAGCGAAGAAGATAAGATGTGTTTGAACTTCGAAGCCTTTCTGTCTTCTTCGACTGCTAGTGAAAATGGAGGCAAACTACTTCCATAACCCCTACATGATATCCCTCGGGCCCTTCTTACGAGCAAAAATCACCTGCAAGAGGCCTCGGGCTGCAAAAGCCCACCACAGCCACAAGTAGGGTTGTCGATCCGGCCCTTTGATGAGGGCTGGCCTGGGCCTTCAAAGCCCACAAAATATAAGACTTTTTTTCTAATTTTGAAAGACCCTCTTTCTTGCGGACAATGGTTGGTAACCTCTCGGCTCGGTCTTCTTATAATAACTTACTAGCGGGTGGCTCGTGCGATGCACGTGAGAGTGAGGGGAAGGAGTTAACCACAGTTAATAGGAGTTAAAAGGGACACGTGTTAACCCGTGGGTGCAATTGAACTCTCCCCGAGTCCAATCGCGATTGACTGTGATTCTATTCTTTAAATTAATAGATGAGGGTAGTTTGGAAATTAAAGTAAGACATTAAATTAAAATTCTGTTTTATATATGGGTAGTTTAGGAATTTCGGAAATTTCAAACTACGCCTGCCTCTCTCATTATAATAGTAAATAAAAGAAGAGGCTAAGCCTTAGTTTGTGTGTAACATACTAATCTTTAGTGTAGTATCTTTATAGAATCTTTTTAATATAGTAACTTGTAACTTTTTTTGAAAAACAAAAAAATTTAATTGTGGTTATGTGTATGTGTAGTCTCTTATCAAAATCTTTTAATGTTACTACTTGTAAGTTATAATGTTTTCCCTGTTTTTTTAATAAATATAATTGTACTAGAGCAATAGTCACCTCCTCGGGCCGAGGAGGTGACTATTCCTCCTCACTCTCACAAACACTTGAAACTATGGTTAAAAATTAACCACCTCTTGTAGTTAATTTTTTTTAAATAATTTTTTATAAAAACCAAGGGTAGATGCATGAACCCTAGGGTTGACTAAATCTTAACCACAGTTAATGGGAGAAAAAGGGGACATGTGGCCCCAAAAATGAGGGACGAAACGGTAAGTCACCTCCTCGGCCCGAGGAAGTGACTATTTTCGATTGTACTAATACTAACAATCTAACAGTAATAATTTGAGGGTGTACTAATACTAACAAGAGCAATGCTACGTCCACTTTCTGATTGTTTTTCCTAATTTATAAAAAAAAAAGTGATGGAACCCACAAAAAAGTTTCATACTATTTTATCTTCTTGTATAAAAATATGGGAGAGTAGACAACCGGGAAGTGGACGTAGCATTGCTCTAACGGTATTAAACTTGTTTATTTGCTCTTTGAGTTGCATTGTCAGTCTCAAGCCTGAATAAAAGGGTTGTATGTCGATTGACAATCAATGTAAGAAAAAAATCACTAAACACATGATATATTTTTTTTTTGTTCTTTCAGTCCTAACTCGACCTTGGCTTCTAAGAATAGAGCTTAGGCCTAGCCAGTTCAAGTCCTCTGAAGGCTAGGGCCTCATCTCGATGAATGAGGGCCAGAGCAAATAAGATCTAGGTCATGCCCTGGCCCGGCCCTTTGACAGTCCCACTCACATGGGCGCCTATGAATTTTTTAAACACAATCTTATCTCCCTTTAAATGTGGTTAAGAGTCACTAATTCTAGTAGTTAAAGAATCAAACATTGGTTTTTTCAAAAACATTGAAAATTTTAAAAATATTTCTAATATTAAAAATTTTAAATATTTTTTTCTAAAACTAAAGTTAGATTCATTAGCCTTAAAGGTTAGTGAATCTCAACCATAATTAAAAAAAAGTTAAAAGGGGGTTTGAAAAATTCTAAGGTGGCGGGCGCTATGAGGGACCTTTTGTAGTCAGCAACTTATTGTTATTCTCTTCTTACCATGAGATGAGGTCATACTATGGTTATCTGAATTCGCTAACTACTATGTCGAACTAATACCCGATTCACGATACAGTTCATAGAGATTAGAGAACCCCATAATTGTACCTTATTGTTTTGGTTGGCAAAATTTTCCTTTGGGTTTGACGGATTTTTCTTTTGGGATCACGAATGCTCATAAAATATATTTTTTTATGTATTTTTAAAATAATATATTTATTTACATGCTTAATATGGATCCTCAATCACCAATCTTTGCATGAATACGGGTTGTGCCCGTGAGGCTATGAATTGATTGGACCTGCCAATCGAATGAATCATAATACTCATAATGATCGACTTTATGAAGATTCCATTTGATTCCAGAAGCTCGTAGCATTGGTCCGGCGCCATTCGCAAACTGAAGAAGCTGGGCGTACCCACCGGCCCTTATTGCAATAATGAATATGGCTAGAAAGACCTAGGCTTTGAATGGCCGTGCTTCGCAAAAATTTGTCTCAAACTTCATAAGCGAGCTTTCAAATATATGCCCTACATTCATTCGTAAAGGTACTCCTAATGGGTTGAAGACCAAAATATATATATATATATATATTACATGTTTTTAAGTGGATCTCAAGTATGATGATGGTAAATGGTTACTTGTTTATATTTTTATTTAAATGCATTATGATGGTAAATGGTTATATATTTAAGCGGATTAAACTAAAAAATTAAGCGAATCGAGAAATGAATTGTCTCATCTTGCTCCTAGTGAACCGAGTTCACTCTAGAATGACGAACTGTGAATTGTGAACCAGAATTCTGACCGAGTGAACCTATGAACCAGGTAACATTGGGTCGTACTGCACTTTCTACTCGTTGTGAGTGTCAGCCACCGTTTAGTTCGATGGGTCCCACATGAGCAATGCAAGTCTCCTAGAGGAACATGCATACAAATTTAGAGGCATGTTAACCCTACTCTCAAACGTTCCCTACTCAGCCAAAAACCAACTCCTGTTAAAACAAGCAAGGACATGTGAAAATTTTTGGTTGAAAGCAAGGACATGTACTATATTTTAGCTGGAAATAAGGAATGCCTAAGAGTAAGGCTAGCACAGCTCAAAATTTTATGTGCCTACAAGATCCAATCACATGGCTACAAATGTCCATTTTTTATGCATACTAGCGGGTCGCACGTGCGATGCACGTGAGAGAGGGGGAGAGGGAAAGAGATTGGGAAAAGGGTCTCTAGTGAGGGGCATTTTGGAAAAAAAAATTAAAGAATGTTTTGGGTATAGAAACTTGAGGGACATTTTGGGCAAAAAAATTGTGAAGGACACGTTATGAATATTTTGAGAACTAAAAGACTTTAGGGTCATTTTGGGGTTTTAAAATTTGAGGGCATTTTAGGTATATAAGCTTGAGGGACACTTTAAAAATGAAGAAAAATAATATGGGCAAATTTGAGGAGCATTTTGGGTTAAAAAAAAACGTGAGCATCATTTTGGGTATATTTGACTTTGGGACATATTGAGAACTAAAAAATATTCGAGAGATTTTGACAACACAAAAATTTTGAGGGGCATTTTGGGTATAGAAACCTGACTTAAGGGTATTTTGAGAATAAAATAACTTTAGAGACATTTTGGCCAATATATTAAAAACTATATTTTTAATAATAAAATGATATTATCCAATTGGACCAGTTGAATCAGGAACTGACCACCCGATTGGTTCGACGGTTGGTCTGGTTATGAAAACGTTGTTTTATTTATCAATAAAGGACATTTTTATAATTAAATTAAATTTCGGTCAATTTTTTTAGTGAAGTCTCCTAAAATTAATAAAGATTAGTTTTGAAATTAAGCTAAATTCAATTAATTTTTGAAAATATCATTCTCTTTATATATTAGAAAAAGGTTAGTTTTAAAATTAAGTTAAATTTCAGTCCACTTCCAAACCATTGTCTTTGTATATATATATGAGTAAATGATATTTTTGGAATGAAGTAAAATTTAGTCAACATTTTGAACCCGATACGTGTAAGAGAAGTTTTTGAATTAACTAAATTTCAACTCATATGTGTTCATGTTGTTTTAACATTGAACCAAGGAAATGACAAGTTTGGAATTAATAAAATTTCTATCAACCTTTGAACTAAGGAAATGGTAATTTTAGAATTAATAAAACTTCAATCAATGTTTTAAATACGCCCATCCTCATTATAATAGTAAAAATATATGAGTAATGGGTGGTTTTGAAATTAGTAACATTGACAAACGTTTTGAAACTATATGTGAAAAGGGCAAATTTGGAATTAACCAAAATTCATTTAACATTTTAATTCGTATGAACATATGAGTAAAGGTGGTTTTAGAATTAAATAAAACTTCAATCAATGTTTTGAACATGCCCATCCTTTTTATATTAATAAGCGTGATTGTTTATAGTCATCTAATAACCTCAAAAAATCCAATGACCTCAAAAACATGACATGTGATGCAATATTTTCAATTTTTTTTACCGTCTTTTTTATGACTTGGGTGTTCTATAGGAAAACGGCGATTTTTTTTAGAAAGATAAGAGACGGATCAGGAATGCTCTTCTTCTTCTTATTCTTCTTCTCTTGTAGCAGTTACACCCATGACATTTGTAGGTGTGTTTGAAGTAAGAACTAGTGTTTCAATAACCAAACTGGTTGGCTGGCCGATGCTCGGTTTGCTGGATCGACCAATTGGTTTGGTTTGATTCAAGCTGGTTCGCTAATTGTTTTGGTTTGATTTGATTCTATTGTAATTTATATCACAAAACACTAATTTGTTATAAAATAGGGGTAAACTTAGGATTTGGAGTGAACATAAACTTGGTGGTAATGAGAAAGAAACTCTAAAAGTATATATGGATTGCTTGCGCTAGTATTCCTAAGAGGATAATGCTAGGTCAACTTTATTTCTCATCCACTTTTCTATTTTTATGAACAAAGACAAAAAAAAAATAGTGGTTAGTCCTGCAAAAAATTATTATATTTTTTTCGCTTTATTGTTGAAAAAAAAGTAGGTGAGAAGCAAAGTGAATACAATACTCCCCCAACTAAGAAGTCGTTTCCTTTTTCCAAAATAGAGGAATGCTGGCGTCAAGCACATCCACGCATGACATGTTAGAATATCATTCTAATTTTAAGAAGGAAAGTGATTGTATACGGCCTTGGTCTGTAGACCGTCCGATCGAGAATCCGATGGAGTCGAGTATAGCTACCGTTTAATGCATATGATGCCATCAATTTTGGCGCCGTTGGATTCTCAAATGGCCCATAGGTTGAGAGCATGTGATCTCCCCCTATACAATCACTTTCCTTTGCACAATAAAGTATTTTCAAGGTGTCGTAAAAGCTACGACTAGCTTGGTGATTATTTAAGGCTCCTCCCTCTAAGAGTCTGGTCCTTTTGATGAGATGTGCTGGGTTCCACCTTTTGTAGGCTAGTGTGTGTGTTTGGCTTGATGCGTGTGTGATCATTAAAATAATCAGTAGGTTATACATCTCATTGGTGTGTGGACAGTTAGAGTTACCCAACTTAGTCCCGCATCTGCTTAGCTACGACTAGCTTATGACTACTTAAGGCTCCTCCCTTTTCACAAAGAGTCAACTCCTTTCGGTGAGATGCGTTAGTTTCCACCTTTTGTAGATTAAGGTGTGTGTAGTTGGCCTGGTGCGTGTGAGAATTGATTATGTGTCATAATAAAAAGGTCAGGGGATGTTCCCAGCTTCTTAGTCCATATGGGATTACTCCATATGGGAAAATAATCCCCTTCCTAGGGTGAGGAGGAGTTTTACTGCCGTCCATTTTTGTCATATGCTTCCTTTTTACTCTATTTAATTATGATTAAGATTCATTAATTCTTAGGATTAAAGCATTTTAACCTAGATTTTAAGAAAAAAAAATTTAACCACAAGAGTTAAAATTTATAAAAAATAAATAAAAGTTAAAATTTATTAACCATAATTCAAACCATAAGAGTATTCCCTTGTCTTTGCCTTTAGTCATTGCCTTAAGGTATGATTGAGTTTACCAAAAAAACCAGAACACCTTTAGGGTGAGTGTTTAGTCCCACATCGGGTTCCTACCCGAGCATATTGTCCCATATAAGTTTCTTGGCGCCTCAAACGGTTGGTACCCGTTTTGAGGAGCTCTAGGGTGAAGCTTACATGGGTTGCATGTGTGTGGTGTGTGTCTTTGCTTGGGTGGTGTGAGTATTCCCTTGTCTTTGCCTTCGGTCTATTGCCTTCGGTCTATTGCCTTGTGGTGTGTTTGAGTTTACCCAAAAAAATAAAAAAAAAAAATAAAAAAAAAAATATATATATATATATATATATATATATATAGAGTAAGGTTCCTATTAGCACAGCTGATAGGAACTTCTTGTAAGCGAAGGGCCTTTGACCGCCAGATCGTTTAACCACTTTAATCCTACGGCTATGGAAGGAAACCCCAAAACAAGGAGTGGTTTTGGATTTGGGAGAAATTTTACTTCCTTAAAATCGAGAATCACTCTTTTCCTGTAGAAAATATCTCTCCCTCCGAAAAATTGTTCGTTCTCTCCCACCTCTCGTTCATACCTCCATAGTTTTTTTTTTCTAAAACCCCATGGGCAGTGCAGCAATGGTTGCGAGTCTATGCAACACGGGTTTCTCCCAACATCACCACGAAGACCACATGATCATTTGGAAGTTAATTCCAATGTCAATAAAAAGAAGGGGTAGAAAGAGCAGCTTTAATTCCGGAGATCCAAATATTTGTTACTGACTGGTACATACACATGCCCATATAACTACTCTCCTCAACCCAGAAACAGAGTGAAATGCTTCAAATTAAACTCTAGTATGATTATTTTGAAGGAAACTTCTGGTTTTTCAAGCCATGGTCAGCCTTTGATTTTTCATGATTCAGCGACAGTATAAGTCTACCCCACATGTTGTGGAGCTGTGAGATTACAAGAAGATGAGAGAGAGAGCCGAATGAGTAGGAGGGAGAGAGGAAGAGCCGTGAGAGAATATACCCGGTTTTTCCATTTAATGAGAGTGGTTTCACTCAAAACTACTGGTTTTTAGTTTGAGGGTTGGATTTAAAAGACCTCAACATCTGATGGTTACGAATTCACTGCTAGCTATTAGGAACCTACTATATATATATATATGCTCTGGATATGGTAGTTGGCACGCCCTGTCGCTCCATGGCACGTGTCAAATTCTAATAGCTGACTTTTGCCCCAAAAATCAAAATGGGACCAGCACTCAACTTCATCAAAATGCCAACTTCTCTCTTTTGCAGGGTTTAAGTCACCCTCTCTCTTCACCCTAGAAATCTCTTCACCCTCGATCGAACCCTAGATATTTCGTACGGCATCAAATCGTCATGGGCTGTTCCTCCTCACTTCCAGGTACCAGTTGTTCAAATCCTTATGGTGTTCTATTCTAATAAAACTTCTAGGGTTTTACCATTTCGGATCTGTAATCGTTAATATACATTGTTTTCGAGGGGAAAGATTTCGATTCACTTGGAAATAATCTTCTGATCTAAGCTATTACCTCAATTTTATGTAATTTATGAGTTGATCGATCAAATTAATGGCGATTTGTTAAGCCTCCATTGCTAAATTGAGCAACTACTTATTTGGAATCAGTGGGATTTGATGGTTTTAGCTTTCTTTGTCTTTGTGTAGTTTTAATTATGGGATTTTTTTTTTGAATCGTTGCTAACTATGATTGTGGATGGGCGTTGTTTATAGATAGGACGCCTGGACGGTTGGGTGGACTGAATTATGAGAACGCTGGAGTGCCTGACGCAAAAAACTTACGGGTGAAGGTATGCCTGTAATTTTGGTGAACCCTTTTATTGGAGCATAATTTTTGCGAGAGCTGTAATATGTGTTAGGTTTGGATAATTGTAATACGTGACTTGCGAGTGTTTGATAGGACTTTTGACATTTAACTAGTTGAGAGAGGTAAAAGGGGAATTGGGAAAGAAGGGAAAAAAGTGAAGGAGAGATCAATGTGAGATAATTCTTTTTGGTTCGATAAAAGGAAATTAAATAAAAAAACTGAAATTTTCTTGTAAGCTTATGAATATTTTTCGACAAAAATTAACTTTTATCACATAACACTCTTCTTCAAGCTGTTGTATTGATATCTCTGCGTGTTGAGTACCATACAAAGCATGGTTCTTAGAAAGTTCAAATTGATGAGAATGTCCAAAAGTGACTTTTGCCCATTCACCGAGGATATGACAGTCAACCTTGACATGCTTTGCCATCTCAGGATAAGTAGGATTGAGAGGAGCTTAGATTTTTTGCCATTTATATTGATGCAATTTGTAGATTAATTTGGGCTTTATTTAGAAGGGTTAGATGGGATGGAAATGATAAAATGGTCAAATAATAGAGGGGTCATACCTGTATTAGAGGAAATTAACTGGTTATACTATTATGCGAAAGAATGCTAAATGCACTGAGCCTATCAGCAACTATGGCTGTTTCAGAAATAAACATAATTCAAGTGAACCAATTCATCATGAATACGGATAATATCAATAGGATTAGCTCCTCTACTCTCTTTTCCACACCTATGGGCTGTGGCCCCTCCACCCTGCCTATAGGGTGGAAGGATAATGGAGTGGTCCCCCTTTCATAAAGTAGATGGAGGTATTCTAAAAAGTCTTGGTCATGAATGCTTACCCTTCTTAATACACAATCTATAAAAGAGGCAGTTGCTTCTTAATCATAAAATACCTGCACAAATAGCTAAATCAAATTGGAGTTGTTTTTACATGATTTCCAATGAGATCATCAAATAAGGAGATTAGAAGGAATATACTGGAATGAATGAAACATAATTGAATTTATCACACATACTTTGAGACTTAAAATATCCAACAAATTATATTTATCAGACTTAGTAACAAGTTTATCTCAAAAAGGACGTCCTGGGCAAGGCGTGCAAAATCATGATCTCGTAGGATAATAAAGAGACAAATAAACTTTTGAGATTTAGATAGGAGACCTACCCTCAATGTCACAGGGAGGCATATGATTGGTAAAAAAGGTCAGACCTACCCTCAGTGTCCCAAAAAGAATACCACATCGGCGCGCCATTAGAACAATGCCAGACTTTTGATCTTTGTAAACTTCTATTTAACGAGAAAGTCTCTACATTTCTACAAGGTGATGGTCTTCATTCTAATAACCCGTGTTTGTTATGGAGTGAGTACAAGTGGTTTTAGGGTTAATACAATTTTGAAGCATATGGAAAAATTATTTACCATTCCATTTTTAAGCATATGGGAAATTTATTTAGCACTAAACCTAGATCTTAAACTTTCAACGTGAAAACCTGATTGAGTTTTAACTGTGTTATGACATAGACGATCAATTTACTATTTTATAATATGTATTCACATAGATCCAACAATTTTTGTTTTTTTTTTGGATCAATATATGCAATTTCATTAATGAAAATAAAATAGTAGCAAATAGATTCACAAATGGTGAACCAAAAAAGCAGAAAAAATGCAAGCGAAGAAACTAACAAGGCCCACAAAGGATCTATCTGAGTACCCAACGAGAGTGAATGCCAACAAGATAAGAAACCCTGGAAGAAAGAGGGAAAGACCTAGGCGACGCCAATTTTGGAAAGGAAATAACACCAAAGGCACATCGTAAAAGTGCAGTGCATATGATCAACAAATTCCTCCTTTACCAGGAACAAATAACAAGGATTCGGTAAACTCCAATATCTTTTTTTGAGATGATCCAGAGTCAGGATCTTATCTAGAAATATTGTCAACAGAAAAAGATACAGTTGAAGGCACACCAGGGTGCCACACAACCCGACATGGAAAAACAGGATAGAAACATGGACTCAATGCCTGCAGAAATGACCTCACTGTAAACCGACATTTGTTGTTCCTAGACCAAACTCGGCTATCCGCCTATGCCTAGCAGAAGAGACATGACAAAGATAGTCTAGACTCTAACCTAAACAAGAAACCAATAAAATCACTCTTCCCAATTCTTCAGAGGATGCTTGAACCTAGGAACCCAGACTATTGATCCATCCCTCCTTTCAAACAAAGATGCGACTGAGGCTTGTTGGTCTAATGATATTAAGTAAAAGGTTTTAAAATCTTGTTTCAAAGTTTTGGGGCCACACCAAAGATCGGACCAAAAGTTAACCTCTTCCCCATCATCTATAACGAACCTAGTATGATTAACCAAATTGGTCCAACCCCTCATAATTTTTTTCCATAGACCTACCACATGTGAGACCTTAGGCACTGTAGGTTCCCAATTGTCACATTGACCGTGGCGGGCCATTATGACCTTTCCCCACAAACTATTACTCTCAACCCCAACCCATAGTCCTTTCCTCAACAATGCCTTATTAACGTCTCTAATTGCCTAATTGGCCATAGTCTTTTCCTTAACAATGCCTTGTCAACATCTCTAATTGGCCACACATTGAGACCACCTCTCTCTTTTGGCTGACAAACCTAATTCCACTTCACAAGATGATATTTTTTGGTGTCTACCTTCTCGTTTTATAAAAAGTTTTGTTGGATCCTTTCCCACTTAGAGGCAATCGATATTGGTATACGGAAAATGGAGAGGTGATGGGTCAAAAGATTACAAAGAGTGCTTTTCAGAAGAGCGAGTCTCCCTCCTTTTGATAGATAGGAGGATTTCCAATCCTCTAATCTCCTAATGAACCTTTCTAGCATTGGCTCCCACACAGAATATGTGCCTAGCCGAGGACCCACAAAATAGCAATATGTCATCAGCAAATTGCAAATGAGATATATAGAAGGGTGAGATACTGATAGAGAATCCTTCACCGAGGGCTCAGTGACCACCATGATCCAACTGCTTCTTGAACAGTGACATTGAAAAAAGAAACAAAAGTTTGTATAACTCAAAATAGAAGTAATCGGGGATGGACTCCAAACATCAGGATGGTTCAATTTTTTTGATCGATACATCTGGACGGTTCGATGATTCATACTAGTGGAAAGAATGGGAGAATGCTTACAAATGTGATAGCTGTTACGTTGTGAGCCTGTTACATTTCTTCATTGAAGCACATTAGCAAATATCAAACATATATAGGAAAAGACATGTGACTAAGATGGGAATGCTAATGTGCCACATCTTTATCATCAGCGGATGCATGCAGTGAGAGGCGGGGGTGGGGTGGCAGGCTCAGAAGATACATGGTTCAATACATCATTTGTCATCTTCCTAGTCTTGAAAAATATAAAATGGACCATTTTTTCATCTAAATGTAACTGATCTCTCACATCTGTGTGCAGCTGGTTCTATTGGGGGATTCTGGTGTTGGCAAAAGCTGTATTGTTCTTCGCTTTGTTCGTGGTCAATTTGACCCAACATCCAAGGTAAGGAATTGGGTTGATCTTTGCAACGTACTTAGAGATGACCACGTTTTACTTGATTGATGAGTAAACCTTTATTGGTCAACAGTATGCTATTTTCAACAGATCTGAGAATCTATTCTTTCCCGTCAATGATCCAGAAGTTATTTCTTTTTTTCAGTCACTTACATTTCTCAATATATAATGGGTTTCAGGTAACCGTTGGAGCTTCATTCATGTCACAAACAATAGCCTTGCCAGATTCTTCAACAGTTAAGTTTGAAATATGGGATACTGCTGGCCAGGAGAGGTATTGTAGAGACATTCGTTGTTTTCATCATATTTGGTGGTTTGAAATAGAGGTCATTTAATAGCTCTTTGGTCCGTCGGCTTACTGTTTTTTCAGAGTCAGTGAAGTCTCTTGCAAATATCCATTCCAGAGTGCATAAAATGTTATTTTCCATGAACATCCGTATTGCAATTCAATCAACTCTTAATATATTTTATATGCTTATCATTTTTCATCAGATATGCTGCACTGGCACCACTTTACTACCGAGGAGCTGCCGTTGCAGTTGTGGTGTACGATATAACAAGCTCAGTGACATTCAGCAAAGCACAGTACTGGGTTAAGGTATCTTTTCTAGGAACATTAATATTTATTGTTCTTCGTTATTTGTCCCTTTAATTTTGTCTGGGTGGATATACATTCCATTCTTATAATCTACATCGGCTCATTTTGATGTGCAATGAGTATGAGGTAATCAAAATAGCTGATAATATCAGCGAGCTCTGAATGTAAACTCGATGATTTGGACACTGGTAAAGACCGATTCGTACCATTATGAGGAAAATGAGTTGGCATTAGTAATGAGGTGAGTTTTCTCATAGTATTTCATGCATTCTTTCTTCCCCATCTTCATCCATGTGGCACATATGCATCCAGTGGTTGAGGCCATGCAGTCATCTGGTGAAGAGATCTAGTTCAAAAGATCAGCTCGGTCAAACGATCCTAATGAATGAAGCATGAAATTCAATGCTCAATTGCTTACTCTTGACAGAAATTAATAGATAAAAAGTTATCAGAGGTATGTCTTGCGATGCACCAGTTGTTTAGAGATGTAGGAAGGCTTAACAAACAATGAACTTGTTATTTGAGGACACCATTGGGTCTCAGTAAACATCAAAGTTGTGAGTATTGAAGATCTAAACTTTGGTAACGCTTTAAACTTTAGCACTCTCGGAAGTCAGAAGTGGAAATATGTCAGTCATAGAATTATTGCAGAAGTTTTGGAAACATTTTGGAAACAATAGGACACATGATATATGCTTACGCACACATCTATGACTGAGAGTCAGACTTATGGAATAATGGTCAATAGCATATTTCGCAGATGCATGCAATTGTTGCTCAATGAGGTTTCCTATTCCTCCCCCTGCCCCTCTTTTTTGGTTAAATTGAAGATACTTTTAATTCTGAAATTACAATAATGAACATAATTAATTAATTAGACTAATTAAGTAATTATAGATACATATTTAATGAGGTGCACATATAATTCTGTTTTACTACTATTTTTTTTTGATCGGTAAATTAAGTATTCATATATGAAAAGCAGGAACAGTAGTTTACAGAGTTATAAACTGAAGGGAAAACATATACACTAATAGCAAGCAAGGGGAAATAGAGATCGATAGACTCATAACAAAATTTCCCTCACGTCCCCACCCCGCTGAGAGATAGAGGACCAATCCACAATTATTCGACGGATATGAGCTAAGATGCGGGAAGGGGAGTAGACGGAGTTGTCAAAGACACGACACAATATAGCTCCAGGTAACAAAGCCCAAATTTCTTCCTTAGCCCTCACCATGAGAGTCAATTGCCAACCCGATAAGAAGCTCGGAAAGGAGATAGGGAAGATCCACTCCACACCTAACCAAGATAGGAAGAATCCCCAAATCCCAAAGACAATTGGACAATACAAGGTCAGGGGATCTACTGTCTTTTCCTCATCCATGCATAAGTAACAACGACTGCGGACCAGAGGAAGAAAGATACCTTGGATGACACTCCGGGGAGCCAGACAACTTTTTGTGGAAAAGAATGCGCAGAGACTCCAGCCAAGGATTGTAAGAATGATCTCACTGAAAACCGACCATTGTTGCTTTTCGACCACAACCGAACATCTTCAATCAGGTAATAAGGGGAGGAACTCAATATATGTAAAGAGGTGTCACATGTCTTCAACTTCCCAGTCGTTTAGGTTCCGTCTTAGTCAGAGGCACCAAACTAGCTCACTCCCTATCCTCTCGACACAATTAGTGACAGAGGCATCCTTTGGTTGAGCAAGGAGAAAGATGTTTCGAAAGTCATCTTTGAGCCTCAACTCGCCACACTAGGCATCATCCCAGAAATGGATAGCAGTTCCCGGTCCCAGCTTGAACCTTATGTGAGGATCAAGAAGTGGAGCTATAGCCATAATTCCTTTCCATAGACTAACTCCATGTGATCCACGCACCCCTTTTGACTTCCAACTAGACAGTTTCCCATATTTAGAGGTGATCACCTTCCACCATAGGCTATCACCCAGGAGGGTTTTGTTGACCTGACTAGTTGGAACAATGTTTAGACCACCTACACTTAAATGTGGACAGATTTGCTTCCAGTCAACTAGGTGGTATTTACTTTTATCACCTAGCTCAGCCCAAAGGAAATTCCGCTGGAGAAAATCTAGGATCAAGGCTATGGATTTAGGGATTACGAGAGTAGACATGAAGTACTTCGGAAGGCTTTCAAGGGTGCTTTTGATGAGGGTCAACTTACCACATTTAGATAGGTAGGTAGATTTTCAGCTAGTTAATCGGGACACAAATCTTTCGTTAACTGGTCCCAAACTGCTTTGATTTAAAGGAAGCTCCTAGGGGGAGACCAAGATAGCTCATCGGGAGAGACTCCTTCTTACAACCTAAGAAACTAGCTAGCAGATCAAGGTTGGACCTCCCCAACCCTCACAAGTTCACTCTTACCCATATTCACCTGGAGTCCTGAGACAGCTTCAAAACACCGCAACGCACACCTAAGATAGAGCAATTGATGTTGGGAAGCTCCACAGAATACTAATGTATCTTTAGCAAATTGGAGGTGTGAGATACTGAGGCGATCCTGGCCTATGGAAAAAACTTCAAAGCCTACCCCATTCGCTTGCTAGAGCATTCGACTTAAGGCTTCCGAAACGATGATAAAGAGGGATGGGGAGAGGGGATCCCCTTGTCTTAATCCCTTCGAACTCTTGAAAAATCCTTTGGATCTGTCATTTATGAGCAAGGAGAAGGAGGCCGACGATACACATGCGGACATCCACTTTCACCACTTGGATCCAAAGCCCATCCTATGCATCACATATAGGAGGAAATCCCAGTTCACATTGTCGTAGGCCTTTTCCATATCAATTTTACAGAGAAGCCCTGGAAGTGAAGACCTAAGGCGTTCGTCCACACATTCATTGCCGATGAGAATGCCATCTAAGATTTGCCTATCAGAGTTCTCCACATGGTTACTTTCAGAGTTCTCGAGGGCTCCGACAAGGAGATCCTCTATCCCCACTTTTGTTTATCATGGTTTCAGAGGGTTCGAGTAGAATGATCCAAAAAACTCACCATCGGTTTAGGAATGCTTCAGGGTTGGGCATGGGGATCTTCGGATTTCCAACCTTCAATTTGCGGATGATACCCTTCTTTTCTGTGAGGCCTCTAGCACAAAGCTAGCTCTGGTTAGATGTCTTTTTCGTTGTTTCAAAGCAGTTTCGGGCTTGAAATTCAACTTTAGTAAGAGCGTTTTATTCGGGGTGGGGGAGGTCCCCAATCTTGGTGAGCTAGCAGCTTGTCTAGGTCATCGTACGGGTAGCTTTCCAACTTCCTATCTAGGCTTACCTTTGGGTGCTACATTTAAAGCAAACTTGGTTTGGATCCCCGTCATTGATAGAATCTCCAATCGTCTTCAAGGCTAGAAATCTCATTTTCTCTCTAAAGGGGTAAGCTCACGCTTATCAAAAGCACCTTGTGCAGTCTACCTACTTACTTCCTGTCTCTTTTCAGGAATCTTGCATCGATTGCTTCCTCTCTAGAAACTAGAAAGATTGCAGAGGGAATTTTTGTGGAATGATAGGGAAGAGTCCAGAAAGTATCATCTGATAGATTGGAACACCATCTTACAGCCTAAGAGTGGGGGAGGGCTTAACATTCATCCATTGATAAGGGTGAATAACGCCCTTCTAGGTAAGTGGCTCTAGCGTTTCGGTGAGGAGAAGAGCAGTTTGTGGAGAGCTGTGGTAGTGGCTAGGCATGTGGCTATCAACAGGTGGTGTCCTAAGTTAGGGCGGGGTCCTATTGGGGTTGGGGTGTGGAAGGTTGTTATGAAAGGCTGGAATGGCTTCTCTAAATTCACCCGTCTAAAGTTGGGTAACGGGGAGCAGATCAGCTTATGGAATGACCTTTGGTGCGGTCAATCCACTCTTAGGCAGGCCTTCAGAAACCTATACGTCCTTGCATCCAACAAGGAGGCCTCGGTAGCTGAGTATTTAGATTGGCGGGACTGGTTGTCGGTTTCGACTCTCAATCTTAGGTGAAACCTATTCGACTGGAAGGTTCAGGATCTTCTTGGGTTATTACCTCTCCTTCAGTAGGTTTCCCCCTTCCCTCTCATCAGGGATAGTCGGGTCTGGTCCACAGACAACAAGAGGTGGTTCTTAGTGAGATCCTTTTTGCAAGCTTTGCATTTTGGGCCCATTCTACCTTTTCCTCATCAGGCTGTGTGGTACCCATCGGTGCCTTCTAAGGTTTCTTTTTTCATGTGATCAGCGGTTTTAGATAAAATCCTAACTAGCAATCACCTCATACATAGAGGTTGGTGCTTGGCTAACAGGTGTTTCATATGCCTATAAGCAGAGGAGACTGTTGATCACCTACTATTGCATTGTCCGATAGCGAGATAGATTTGGTCCTATTTCCTTTCTCTTCTTCGCATCCCTTGGACCTTTCCTAGATCCTTACAAAGCTTCTTATCTGGTTGGCTTGCAGTATCTGTTCCGGATCCAGTGGGAGTTGTTTGGCCTTTCCTTCCAGGTGTAGTAGCATGGGTCTTGTGGAAGGAGAGGAATAGGAGGGTGTTTGAGGACGTATCTTTGACTGTTCCCCGTATTCAGGATCAGGTTCGATATCTTATTACAACTTGGGGGTCTGTTCGGCTAGAGGGTGGAGACCCTCGGGGGACCTTTTTTTTTTGTCTCATAGCCCCTTTTTGTTTTCCTCGTGGTCTGATCTCATGGTTCACCATTGGTGACCCTCGTGGTGTATGGCTCCCTCTCCTTTTATTTATATATATATAGATATTCATCCTACTTACTGATAAAAAAAAAAAATTTGCCTATCACTTACAAACGTACCTTGTTGAGGGGAGATGATAGATCCTAGGACAATCCTTAGGCGAGAGGAAAGGACTTTGGCCAAAATTTTGTATGTGCTACTCATCAGATTGATAGGCCTAAAATCCTTGATATTTTGGGCTCCATCTATGTTCGGAATCAGCACCACAAAAGTATTATTAATGGAGCGGTTGAAATGATCTGATTCGTAGAGCTCCTGTAAGACTGCGACGAGGTCCCCTCCCACAATGTCCCAACAGGTCCGGTAGAACTCTATGGAGAAACCATCGGGGCCAGGATATTTGTCTCCAGCCATTGCTTGGATAGCACTAACCAATTCCCCCTCCCTAAAAGGTTGTTCTAAGCCATCTCTTTGGTCGGGGAGATAGGGTGTTGAAAGGAAGGCCATCGAATTGGGTCTCCACGAGATTTGTTCGGTGTGCAAATTTTTGTAAAACACCTCCACGCTTTCCTCTATGGCCTTTTGATACTCTGTCCAGTCCAATGATGAAGTTGTTTTTCTTTGGAAGTTGGCCATACGATGAAAGAATTTGGTGTTTTTATCACCCTCCTTGAGCCACCTAATGCTGGCCTTTTGTTTCCAACTAATTTCCTCCAAACGAAAAAGGTTCAAGTAGTCGAGCTTTTTGGTCTCCTTAATGCGACTTTTCGTTGACGATAAAGGCTGCGAGCTATTAAGAAAGTCCAATACCTCGATGTCCTGGAGGATCTTAGACTTTTGCTCGGAGACATTGCCAAAGACTTCCTTGTTCCAGATCTTGAGGTGAGCTTTTAAGGCTTTCAACTTGAGGCCAAAGCGTGTACTAGGGGATCCCCTGCCTACATGAGATTGCCACACCTCAGATACAACGTCCTTAAACCCTTTGGACTGCAACCACATGTTTATCAAATCGAAACGGGGAGGGCCCCCTCGAAAGCAGTCCGATACCAGTATGATTGGGACATGGTTTGATGTGGGTCTGGGTAATGAAGACTAAGCTAGGTTAGGAAACAATTTCTCCCACTCAGTAGAGAAAGGAATCTATCCAACCTGCTTGCTCGCAGACCTGAGGGGGTGAATAAATAGGTAATTAATCAAGCCATGGGTGGAGATAAATTGCTCAAATCTCCTCATCTTGGCCGAGTACGTTTGACCTCCTCGCCTCTCGTGGGGAAAACGAATGCAATTAAAGTCGCCACCCAAACACCATGGGGCATTCCACCTCACACTCACATCTTTAAGTTCTTGCCAAAAATCACTATCAGTAGAGCCCCCCTACGGACCATAAATCCCTAAAAATATCCATTGGCGGCTCTCTCCCACCATTCGATATTATTGTTCCTAAATTATGTATAATTTTTATTTTTTCAATGAAAAAACTTGAAAACATTCACAAAGATTTTTTTTTTGGACCAATTTGTATTTTGTGCATATGAATGCTAACTTTAGCAAAGCTCAACACTGAGATTTAGGTGAAAAACGAAAAAAGAATTTGGGCTTTCCCCCTCCCTTACCCTCCCCCCCCAAAAAAAGTTTCACCCAAAAATCCGAGATCTAATGCATAAATATCAAGTAAAACATGCATCATCTACTAATAAAATTACAAGGAGTATACCAAACTTTATGTGAACATAATTACCCTTTACCTTACTTTATATATTAGATTATAATTTGAAGTATAAAGTTTTAATTACACATAAATTAATTCTAAACTCTTTCTTATTAGAAAGAAGTGGAATTCTTCTTAAATTAGAATTCTAAACTTTCCTATCCTATAGTGGTATGCATCATCCTACAACACCTCACCAGCCCTCTCTCTCTCTCTCTCTCTCTCTCAGTTAGCCATTGACAGCCCCAACTCTCATCTCTCTACACTTGCGTTCTCTCTCTCTCTATATCCATATAAGATGGGGTATATATAAGAGTTGCAAGGTGGTCTCAGGTCTGCCGTAGGAGATCCTCAATTCTCTACTCTCTACAAAGAAATTCAAGCCTCGCACACCCCATCCCATTCTATCTTACCTTATAAATTAGATTTACTGGAAACCTGACTTTCTTCAGATGAAAGAACAGCCAGATTAGTTGCAGCAGATGCAGCAACATCACGAAGGATATATTGGTTTGTGTATGACTGAGGTTTGAAGAAAGCTCCCATGTATAAGCAATTATCAACATATTCATTTTACTAGATCACAATGTATATGGTGATCCAAGGTGAACCGGGGGCTGTCATTCAAGGGAAGAAGGTGACTATTTCACATCCCATCCTGATCTACTGACTCCTGTTTTAGTGCGCACACAGCCACACACTTTCATTAGCCTGAGTTTTATGTTTAGGTTCCAGAAAGTACATTTGTCCTCCAACGCTGCACCTGTTGTTAATGATCATAAATCTGAAATTTCCATATGTTGGGATGTCTCATACCCCTAACTTTGTCAATTGGGATTAAGATTAGATTTGAGAGGCACATATGTTAGTATAGGTTCTATGCTTGTGCTTACTATTATAAATATTGTATTATTATATTTGAGAGCTATATGTATGTTGGTGTAGGTTCTATACTTTTGTTTCTATTGTAGAAATAGTATTATCCAATGATTTATCATAATGTGAATATATTTTGAAATTTGCAATTTAGGTGTGAACTATCATTTTATTTACTTCTTCCTTAATTCATTTTTTCTCTTTTGCCTTTTCCTATGGTGGATTATATTTTTCTTTTCAATCTCTTGCTTATATATTCGTTCTTTTGCAAATTTAAAGCAAATTAATATATATTTTTTATGTGCAACACGTGCATTTTTACTAGTATATATATATATATATAGAGAGAGAGAGAGAGAGAGTTCCAATGGGTGGCGCGCGCTAGAGGATCTAGTGAGTGCGCACCCAATAGAAACTTGATACGTGGCATGGTTTTTTAGAAACTGACCGTTAGATGTTAAAGTGCATCCCTTTGGAGATACGTGACATAAAATCAGCCTGATTGGACATTTTTAGATTATTTAATTAGATCCTAATTGGTCAGCATCAACCCCCCTAGAGTTCACTAGACCCTAAAATGCTGTATAAATGTCTGGTTTTTCGACCTTCATTCAGATGATTTAGGAACATTTGGGCATTGCTTTCTGTGCATGCATGCAAAAAAGTCGGTCGATCACTTGCTCTTGCATTCCTTATTGCATTCGAAATTTCGAGATATTTCCTATTTCGGGTAGGTGTGGATTGGGTCTTTCATTTGTCATTTCACAACTTCTTATCTTGCTGGTTGATTAATTTGGAGAGTACTCAAGAGTCTTTTTGGTCAGTACTCCCTGTGCCCTTGCGTGGTCGATTTGGAAGGAGAGGAACAAGGAAGTTTTTGAGGACTTCTAATCTGCCCTCTTCTTATTTATTCACATATTAAGGTACTCATTCCTGAGTGATGTTCCATACAAACAGGTCAATGAGGTCAATGAGGAATCGGGAAGCTTGGTGGGGTGACAATATTTTTGTTAAAGGCGACTTGGGATGCTTTCAACTCAGCCCGATTGAGATATCAGTATTTCTGCATGTTTCTTTCCTTTTTGTCCTTTTCTCCTGAGTTTATGTGCTTGTTAAGTCTTGCTTTTTCATTCATGTAGTGCTACTATTGTATCTTTATTATATTTATGACATGGCATGAGATTTACAAAAAAAAAAACCAGATTGGGCTAATTTTTTGCAATTTGTCTCCCAAGAGACCCACTTTGACATCCAACGGTCGGAATCGAAAACAACTTTCCATGTGTTGAGTTTTTAGGAGGGCACTCTGGAGGTTCTAGTGAGCCCCGCCTACTAGAGTGGATTATGTATTCTGAAAGGACAAATTTGAGAAAATATCATCCTTTGCTGTTCTCTGTCAAAAAATCTGAACAGATAATAACTTGATTTTGATTGCTGTTTTAGAGATCATATTGTGCATATTCAATTTTCAGCCTCTGGGCAAGTTTTGGGATGTTGATTCAGACAATGACGAGATGGATCAGTACACTCCCTTGGTTTTTTCTGAGCTCGGGCAGGTTAGGGAGTCTCAGCGTCTGGGTGTCAGGGGTTTGGTAGAGGTTGTCCCCTCAAGCTCATCACCACTTTCTCGTATAAATCCAGCGACTGATATGCTCTCTCCTCTCTCTGGTGCATCTGTGGAAGGTGTCAACGCGTCAGCTCTGCAGGATTCTGGAACAACGGCTAATTCTTTCAGCATGCCTGTTTTACCTGAATCTCTTCCTGCGAACCTCACCTCAGCTTGTTTTGCGGGAGTAATGCCGGGAAGAGGTCCAAAGGAACAGGGTGTGTCGCATCCGGGAGTGAGAGCATCTATCAAATCAGTGTGCGATGGGGTTTCGCTCGATTTAGGGGATACACCAGCTATTCCCTTGGGAGGTAAGCCTAAACCCTCAGTTCTCGAGATCCCTTCTCTCCCACTTTCAAAGGGGAAGAGGGTGGATCCCGAGCTTTCCCTCAACGAGGAAGGGGGTGGAGGGACTTTGTTCGAAGGCAAGTTATAGGGATCTTGCTGAAATTCCACCAAGACCCAAGTCAGGGTCTCCTGTCCAATGTTCTCAGAGCAGTCTAGGGAGTCTCAGGGGCAGTCCCTAAGCCACTCATAGTCGTCAGCCAGAAAATTGGACTCCAGGGAGCCCAAGCCAGCTTGAGAACCTTGGGAAATTTCTTGGCCTTTCTTTTGTGGGTCGGGAGAAGGAAGCTAGGATGTTATTCATGCATCTATCCAGAGTGGGAGGTGAGAAGTCTGAGAATTCCTGTCAGAAACCTAAGACAAAGCGGGGGGTTAGTTCAGCGTCGGAGAAGAGGAGATTGGAGTGCGGGATCAACTATGAAAGCAAAGGATCGCTTAGTGTTCTGTGCAGTCCGAGGCAGGGAAAGGGTTGGCCTAGTTCTCAATGACAGATTTCTCCATTTTATCGTGGAATGTCTGGGGGTTGGGTATGCCGGAGAAGCGTGTGGCTATTCAGCATTTGGTGAGATCAAGGAGGCTTGTGATTTTGTGTATCCAGGAGACTAAGCTTGAAGTGATCCATGAGTTCATTATTCGAGAGATTTGGGACATCTCTATCCCAAATTGGCTCGTTGTTCCCTCCTTGGGAGCCTCGGGAGGGATTCTTTTGCTGTGGGATAAGGAGAAGTTGGAGGTGGTAGAGTCAGAACTAGGGGCGTATTCGATATCCATATATTGCAGATGGGTGAGGGACGAGTTTTAGTGGGTCTTTTCTGGAGTCTATGGCCCCTCTGGCAGGGTGGACGACGTGGTGTTCTGGGAGAAACTAGACGATGTCAGTTCTAGATGGGGTGCGCCCTGGGTTTTGGGTGGCGATTTTAATAGTATTCATTCCTCTGAGGAGCGAAAAGGAGGATGTGTGGTGAATGCCAAGATGAGAAGGTTTGGGGCTTTTATTGAGAGGCAAGAGCTGATCGATTTTCCATTGAAAGGTCTTTTGTTCACTTGGGCTCACTCAGGCACTAGCAGGTTAGCGAGCAGATTGGACAGATTCCTTTGTTCCTAGGAGTGAGAGAGTCAGTTTCCTAATTGCATCCAATCCTCGTTGCCTAGGCCCATCTCAGACCATGTTCCTCTTCTATTGGAGTCCAGGCAGTTTCGTGGGGGTCCATGCCGTTCAGGTTCGAGAATATGTGGCTTCAAGATGACAAACTCAAAGGGGTTGTGGCAGAAGTTTGGAATGATAGAGCAGGTCGGGGGTCGGCAAGTACAAGATTTGGGCTCAAGCTTAAGGCTCTCAAAGTCCACCTCAAAGCTTGGAAAAGAGAAGTTTTTGGTGATATCAAGGTGAGGTTGGCAAGCCTCCTGAAGGTCATGGGGGAGTTGGATTTAGTAGAAGATTCAAGACCGCTCTCTACGGGGGAAGCACACCCAGGGAGGCAATGAAAGCCGAGTACTTACATGCGGCAAGATTAAAGGAAATCAGTTGGAAGCAGAAGGCTAGGGTTCGATGGCTCAAGGAAGGAGATAGAAACACCAAATTTTTTCATAGGATGGCTAACTTTCATAGGAAAAGTAACTTCATTTCTCGAATCAAGGTGGAAGGGGAGTGGCGGGAGGGGGTGGTCGAGATTTCGGATAGCGTGGTGTCTTTTTACCAGGATCTACACACGGAGAAAGACGTTTGGCGGCCCAAATTGGACGGCTTACCATTTAAAAGCCTTGCAGTTGATCAGAGAGAATCTTTGGAGGGAGTTTTTGAAGAGGAGGTCTTGGAAGTTATCCGTGATATGGCAGGGGATAAGGCCCCTGGATCGGATGGATTCCCCATTGAATTTTACCGTTTCTGTTGGGATATCATTGGTAAGGATTTCCTAGAGGTGATGAGAGAGTTGTATGAATTGGGGCGTTTTGATAAAGTCATCAACAATACTTTTGTTGTGTTGATCCCGAAATTCAAAGGTGTTGTGGATATCAAAGATTTCAGGCCGATTAGCCTTGTTGTAGTGTGTACAAGATCATCTCTAAGATTTTAGCTCGTCGTCTTAAGAGAGTGATGGGTCACATTATTTCTCTTCATCAAGGAGCCTATGTGGGGGGCTGCCAGATTCTTGATGGTATTCTAATAGCCAATGAATGTATAGATGCCAGGATTAGATCTAAGGATCTAGGCACATTGTGCAGAGTGGACATGGAGAAAGCCTATGATCATGTCAGTTGAGATTTCTTGGGTTATGTGTTGATGAGAATGGGCTTTGGTCCTAAGTGGTGTCGTTGGATGAAATGGTGCATCTCATCGGTGTCCTTTTCCATCCTTATCAATGGGAGTCCGGCCGGTTACTTTCAAAGTTCTAGGGGTTTGAGGCAAGGGGATCCCCTTTCCCCGTTTCTTTTCATCATGGTCTCAGAAGCTTTGAGTAGGATGCTGTCTTGTGCTGACGGAGTGCTCTTTGAAGGTTTTACTCTCGAGAGAGAAAGGTTGAGGATCTCTCACCTCCAGTTTGCCGACGATACGTTAATTTTCTGTAGAGCTTCCCATCAGGACCTTGGTTCTCTGATTGGTTTACTGCAGTGCTTTGAAGCCGTTTCCGGGTTGCGGGTAACCTGCCCAAAATAGATATAATAGGGTTTGGGGAGGTCCCTAATCTTAATATCCTGGTGGAGAGCATTGGTTGCAATGAGGAGACCCTCCCTTCGGTCTATTTAGGGATGCCCCTCGGAGCTCAGTACCAATCTAAGGCTGCATGGGTCCAAGTGTTGGAGAAGGTTGCCAGGAGATTGTCAGGTTGGCAGGCTTCTTTTTTATCAAAAGGGGGGAAGTTAACGTTGATTCAAAGCACCCTGCGTAGTTTGCCAACTTATTTCATTTCTACTCTAGTCATTCCTCACTCGGTGGCGTTGTTTATCGAGCGTATGCAGAGAGAGTTCTTGTGGCATGGGAAAGAAGGTGAGTTCAAGTATCACTTAGTTGAATGGAGTCGCATCTGTCGCCCAAAGAGGGAAGGAGGTCTCAATTTGAAGTCGTTATCTTTGGTCAACAAGGCTCTCATTGGGAAATGGATTTAGAGATTTGGGGAGGAAAGAGAGTCTCTGGCTATTTGTCATTGCCGTCAAATACGGGGAGGTTTCGTGTTGGGTTCCCAAGGATGTGTCAAGGAACCACGGGGTGGGTTTGTGGAAGGGGATTATGTCTTCGGCTCGCCTAGTTACCCCTTTCTTCGAGTTCAAAGTAGGCAAAGGGACTGAGATCAGTTTCTGGAAGGATGTGTGGAGTGGGTCCACGAGGTTGCAAGACGATTTTGCCTCTATTTTTCGCTTAGCCACGGACAGAAACGCATCAGTTGGGGATTACATTGACAGAGGTAGTGGGGGGCAGTTTGGTGTCCCAATCTGAGACGAGGGTTAAATGAATGGGAAATTGTTGAGTTTGATAGGTTGCTAGAGCTGTTGGGGTCTCTCCCCCCGGTTTCTCAAGGTTGGGATTGTAGAATTTGGTCTCGAGACAACAAAGGTCGTTTTTCCGTAAGATCCCTATTGAAGTCGCTTGAAGCCGGTCCTTCCGTTCCTTTTTCTCATAGAGCTGTGTGAAATCCAGGTATTCCATCTAAAGTATCATTTTTTCTATGGACTGCAGTTTTGAATAAAATCCTCACTTGTGACCACTTGAAAAACAGAGGGTGGAGGATGGCTAACCGTTGCTTTATGTGCCTCCAAGCGGAAGAGACGGTGGATCACCTTCTCTTACATTGCCCTTTGGCTCACGAGATTTGGAGTTTCTTTCTTTTTCGCATGGGTGTATCTTGAGTCTTTCCCTTGTCCTTTCAAAACTTCTTATCCTGTTAGGATTCGGTACATGAGGAAGGATCGTGGTTGTCGTTGTCGTTGTGGAAGACCTTACCGGGTGTCATAGCTTGGGCTCTCTGGAGAGAAAGGAATAGGAGAGTTTTCGAGGACTCTTCTCTCACTTCCTCTCGTTTATGTGACAGAACGAGGTCTATGGCGTTGGAGTGGGCCTCAGTAGGGCAGGATAGGGAGAGACTAGACTTGATATTTGCTTAATTTGATGTGTTGGGTTAGTTTGGCGGTTTTTGTTTGATATGTTGTTTTTCGCTTCGGTTCACGTTCTCGTGAATTAAGCCCTATTTGCATTCCTGTACTCTCTTCCTCTTTTTGGATTGAAAGTGCCTTTCAGACCATTGGAAGTCGATTCTTGTGGATTGCTTAGTAATATTTCTTCTCAGGTTAAGAAGTTTCTGATTTGAATTGAAAATTAAACTGATGTCATCTTGGTGTAGTTTTAGGGTTTTGATCTTGTGGGTGGATATCCTCCATTCTTGTTCAGCTATGAGTATGTAAACATAAGTTTTAGTAGGTTATGAAATTTTAAATGAGAGATTTAGCCATGGATCTATTTCGCAATCAACAATTATCTTAGGCAACAATGCCTTTATTTATTTGTTTTATTTTTTCAAATTACCACCGGATGGAGTTACGATATCATTTTGCTCAAGAATTACTGCCCAGAGCATAATAGCCAAAATGGTAAAACGGTGTGTCTGCCTTCTATTTCTTCCAGAAATTGGTACATTGATGTTATTTACTAAAAATGAGCAAACAAAAGAGTGAAAACCACTTTGATTGGTCAAATGATTTTTTCTCTCTTAACCCCATTCTGCATACCCCTTTTTAATAGACTATATTTACTTAGGAACCAACATCACAATGTGAGAAAATTTCTAAAATAGAGTTCTTTAATTACTCATACTGCATTTTCCTAGTTAAGAATCAAAGCAAGTAATTTTTATTAGAATAATTAGGAACTGACTTTTCAGTTTTTAAACAAAAATTATTTCAAAGCTGAAGAGTACAAATTTCACACCTCCAACTTACAGTTGTACTGTCTTTCGCCACTATAATCCCAATAGTCTTGCCATGCTTACTTGTGGGTCTTAAATTATAAATCAACTGCAATAGTTAGGAAGGAGTGCTAAACTTGCAACTTAGAGGTCTATGATTACATGTGGTAACAATTAGGATTTGTTCCAGCAGTGTTTATAATTTGGTCTGTGACAGCTGTGGCTATCCCAAGTCACAATACTGTAAAAGTCACTGATGTAGGGACTGGCCCCATTCTTAGTAAAGTTATGATAGTGCATTCAGGATTAGGACTGAATCTTTAACATGTATCAGTTTCAGTGTTGTCTGGGTCACGCACAAATACCAAGATTAATTCCTGGTCCTGGATGGCTTGTTGGGTTTCTATGGAGTATGTTGCTCGAATCAAGGTTAAGAGGCTGTTGCTCGGCATTCTATTTCTCTCTGGACCTCTTTATTGAGAACTGCTTATTTTGATGTATAAATTTCTCTCATGGGTCAGAGAAACTTGATTTGCTTCTGGTAGACTGTCAAGAAGCTGGAAGAGTTGTAAAGATATAGACCATACACTAGTGAGAGAGAATTCTTGTTTACTTCTGTATGCATTTACCATTGGTTTAAATACTTCATGGTATAAGGGGTACAGTAAGATGGAGTTCTTCAACAAAAAGTTGAACTGTTCTACACTCACAAATGGTGATTGTGTTCGTATTACATGCATGCTTGTATAGTTGCTCATCATTTAGCATTGGTTGAACAAGTAATCATCTTAGTGTTTGTCTCCTTGGAAATTTGCTTTTCCAAACAACTTACGAATTTTGACATCTAACAGGAACTACAAAAGCATGGGAGCCCCGATATTATCATGGCTTTGGTAGGTAACAAAGCCGATCTTCAGGAGAACCGAGAAGTATCCATTCAAGTATGTGTGATGTTCCCTTGACTAAATGCATCAGCTTGCTTTTAATCCCCACTCCATAGAACCACATTCTTACTGAAAAAAGAAATATTGGTGTGCCATGAGTTAACTATGATTTAGAGCAGTGATTAATATGGTGTATGTTTTGTTCTTGAAGGATGGCATGGACCATGCGGAGAAGAATGGAATGTTCTTTATTGAGACATCTGCAAAGACGGCCGATAATATTAATCAACTGTTTGAGGTATATATCTGATAGTCCTATGGTGGTAGCTACTATTAACATCTGAAAATGGGTTGTTAACAACTCAATATGAGTGCTCACTTGATGGGGAAATCTTAACTACCAACGATGTAACACATAATTCAATGAGTGTACACATAGTTGATCACTTAATCATATGCTTCTATAGGGTCAACATCTACAATGTTCCATCAAATGTTGGATAAATGACGCCAAGTTTGTGGAATTATTAGTGTGTTGTCAAATGCTTGATGCTATATGCAGACCGTGCTCCATAAATGATGCTAAGTTTGTGGAATTATTACTGTGTTCCTGCTGTAAAACTTTTTCCTTTAGGCTACGTCAAGGT
The DNA here is from genome assembly GCA_015143295.1 of Tetracentron sinense. NCBI lineage: Eukaryota > Viridiplantae > Streptophyta > Magnoliopsida > Trochodendrales > Trochodendraceae > Tetracentron > Tetracentron sinense. Next base: position 31,898,422 of record CM026562.1, read on the forward strand.
TTGAAAATTCAATGAAATATCAGTTTCCGACACCCATCGAAATCGTAATTACAAATGTATTGTATGGCACAGTCTGCATATAGCATCTTTTTGACTGAAATAATTCACATTTTTTTTCCAATTTTGATTGAATTATAAAATTTATCTGAATAATTACCGAATTTCAATCAAAATCCCACGACTTTATTTTTTGAAAATTCAGAGTTTTATTGTTAAAATATTAATTCAGGGTTTTATACAAATTATACGTATTTTAATATAGTTTATATAATATAATAATATAAATTGCTATAGTGATAATAGTTTATATCATTATGTTATACTTAATAATATAAACTATAAAGTATATAATAATTAGACTTAATTTAATAAGTATATAATATTATAGTATAATACTACGAGTCTATACTAATAAGCATATAAAAGTATAATATAGTAATATTATTATAATAACTATGTAATATTTTATATTTTAAAATTTCGTGAAATTTTGAAGAAATATTTTGGGCGTAATAAAATATTCAAAATTAAAATTTTTTTTCCCGAAATTCAGTTTCGGATTTATGATCCGAAATGATGGAAGAGTTTTGGTAATTTCAAACATTGGATTACTTTTCTCTCCATGCTGGGATCTGATAGTTTCCTGTGTAATTGGGATACTGACATTTTCTCTCTTATTTGGCAGGAAATTGCTAAACGACTGCCCCGGGCGTCCGCTTCATGATTGCAGAACCGTGATACTGGATTAACTGAACAGCCTCATACTACAGAATTCGAGCGCTCCTCCCCCTCTTCTTTCCATCCATGTAATATTGAGTTTGTTTAAAGTGTGATTTATCCCTTCTGGATTAAATTTGATATGGTCATTTTAGATAAAAAGCTGTAATATTCTGAATCAGACTCACCAAAGGGGGCTGGGAATGGGTTGTAACTTGTACAAGCAAGGTAGGGATGTACTCAAAATAGTAATGAATAAAAATTATATCAGTACCATATTATCCACTATTAGCTTATGGCAGACAGTTGAGATAAATGTTTGGTCCCAGTGCTCTTGACGTAAGGATAGTTTTAGGGAGAGGCATTCCTGTGTTCTTTGTTCCTTGCTTATGGATGTGGCATGAGCCTGGAGAGATGTAAGCCCAATGGGGGTTTGTCACTCTCTTTCATATATTTCTGGGGCAAACTAGGGTTTCAAACTCCGATTTAAACATGTGTATGCCATGCTAATGAGCCTTGGATTATCCATATCTTCACGTTCGACCGGCATTCATCAGCATATCGAGCTATGATATCTGCCCCCCATAATGAAAGTGGAGAAAATTAAAATGCAGGACTTTTTTTTTTGTTTTCAGTACATGCCCTCATTTATCTAGTGTTAATAGTTGGATTATCGGGTTAGTAAACGAGGAAAGTACGGAAATGGGCTCCGGATTATGAAAAAATAGGAAAATGGGCTCCATTTTAAAATTTTTATTTCTGTAGGCTCCTGTAATGGTTTTAGTAAGTACGTGCTTTCTTCTCTTTTTTTTCTCTCCAAAATACCCCCGTCTCTGTTAGAGATCTCTTCAACACTGTGTGACTGAGCTTAAACTTAAGCTTTCCCTTTTGTTGAAGCTTTCATCCGAAACCCAAGCTTTCCCTTTCGTTGCAACTGAGCTAAATCTTTCTGCTTCATCTGAAACCCTTTAACACAAATTAAGCTGAACCCTTCTGCTTCATCTGAAACCTTTTTGAAGAAGAATAAGAAGAAGAAGAAAAATCTTTTATACGTTTTTGATCCATTTTCGATGATTACAGTGGTCATTTTCGATTTTTTCTAGGGTTTTGTGCTCATTTTTGGGATTCCTGTTATTACAGTTTATTTTATGTTATTACAGTGCATTTTCGATGGTTTTGTGCTTATTTTCGATGAATTTCTACTCATTTTCGGTGGTTTTCTATTATTACAGTGCACATTTTCGGTGATTTTCTGTTATTAGAGTGCATTTTCGATATTACAGTGCTTTTTCGATGGTTTTGTGCTCATTTTCGGTGGTTTTCCATCTCATTTTCGGTGGTTTTCTGTTCCTCCGGATTCGGACAGATTTTATCCCGCTTTAGTATTTTGACCATAACTTTTGGCTCGTTCATCCGATTTTGACAATTCAACTTGCGTTGTACTCGTCTTTCGAAGGGGAACAACTTTCGTGTTTTACAAAAATCATAATTTTGAGTTTTAAATTAGCCTAAATGGGTTTACAAGTGGACTGGTCTACAATTTCATCAGATAAAACATCGGAAAACCCACTTTTTACTTAGTTTAAACTCAGGATATGGAAAAACATTAAACATAAACCTTGAAGAGGATTCCAATACGGTTCTAATGGTTTAAGAATCACTCGATTCCGATAAGCGATGAGAAAACTAGAGCTTCCTAAAGTTTGAGTGATGTTAACAGAATACCACTGAAAATGAGCACAAAACCATCGAAAAAGCACTGTAATATCGAAAATACACTATAATAACATAAAACCCCCAAAAATAGGGAAATCCACCGAAAAAACACTGTTATTATAGTGCATTTTCGATATTACAGTGCTTTTTCGATGGTTTTGTACTCATTTTCGGTGGTTTTATGTTATTACGATGCATTTTCAATGGGTTTGTGCTTATTTTCGATGGATTTGTGCTCATTTTCGATGGTTTTATGTTATTACAGTGCCTATTTTTTGGGGTTTTATGTTATTATAGTGTATTTTCGATATTACAGTATTTTTTCGATAGTTTTGTGCTCATTTTCGATGGTTTTCTGTTAACATCTCTCAAACTTTAGGAAGCTCTAGTTTTCTCATCGCTTATCGGAATCGAGTGATTTTTGAACCATTAGAACCGTATTGGAACCCTCTTCAAGGTTTGTGTTTAATGTTTTTCCATATCTTGAGTCTAAGCTAAGTCAAAAGTAGGTTTTCCGATGTTTTATCAGATGAAATTGCAGACCAGTCCACTTGTGAACCAATTTAGAGCATTTAAACTCAAAATTAGGATTTTTGTAAAACATAAAAGTTGTTTCCCTTCGAAAGATGAGTGCAACGCAAGTTGAATCGTCAAAATTGGATGAACGAGTCAAAAGTTATGGTCAAAATATTAAAATGGAGTAAAATCTGTCCGAAAACAGAAAACCACCGAAAATGAGATAGAAAACCACCGAAAATGAGCACAAAATCACCAAAAAAACACTGTAATATCAAAAATGCACTATAATAACAGAAAACCACTGAAAATGGGCACTATAATAAAATAAAACCACCGAAAATGAGCACAAATCCATCGAAAATAAGCACAAAACCATCGAAAATGTACCGTAATAACATAAAACCACCGAAAATGAGCACAAACCATCAAAAAAGCACTGTAATATCGAAAATGTACTATAATAACAGTGCTTTTTCGGTGGATTTTCCTATTTTCAGTGGTTTTCTGTTATTAGAGTACATTTTTGATATTACAGTGATTTTTCGATGGTTTTGTGCTCATTTTTGGTGGTTTTCTGTTAACATTCCTCAAACTTTAGGAAGCTCTAGTTTTCTCATCGCTTATTGGAATCGAGTGATTCTTAAACCATTAGAACCGTATTGAAACCCTCTTCAAGGTTAATGTTTAATGTTTTTCCATATCTTAAGTCTAAGCTAAGTCAAAAGTGGGTTTTCCGATGTTTTATCTGATGAAATTGCAGACCAATCCACCTGTGGACCCATTTAGACCATTTAAAGCTCAAAATTAGGATTTCTGTAAAACATAAAAGTTGTTCCCCTTCGAAAGAAGAGTGCAACGCAAGTTGAATCGTCAAAATCCGATGAACGAGTCAAAAGTTATGGTCCAAATACTAAAACAGGATAAATCTGTCAGAATTCAAAGGAATAGAAAACCACCGAAAATGAGACAGAAAACCACCGAAAATGAGCACAAAACCATCGAAAAAGCACTGTAATATCGAAAATGCACTCTAATAATAGAAAACCATCGAAAATAGGAAAATCCACCGAGAAAACATTGTTATTATAGTACATTTTCGATATTACAGTGTTTTTTCGATGGTTTGTGCTTATTTTCGGTGATTTTATGTTATTACGGTGCATTTTCGATGGTTTTGTACATATTTTCGATGGATTTGTGCTCATTTTCGGTGGTTTTCTTTTATTACAGTGCCCATTTTCGGTGGTTTTCTGTTATTAGATTACATTTTCGATATTACAGTGTCTTTTCGGTGGTTTTGTGCTCATTTTCGGTGGTTTTCCATATCATTTTTGGTGGTTTTCTGTTCCTCTGGATTCGGACAGATTTTACCCCAGTTTAGTATTTTGATCATAACTTTTGACTCGTTTATCCAATTTTGACGATTCAACTTGCGTTGTACTTATCTTTCGAAGGGGAACAACTTTCATGTTTTACAAAGATCCTAATTTTGAGTTTTAAATGGTCTAAATGGGTTCACAAGTGGACTGGTCTGCAATTTCATCAGATAAAACATCGGAAAACCCACTTTTGACTTAGCTTAGACTCAAGATATTGAAAAATATTAAACATGAACCTTGAAGAGGGTTCCAATACGGTTCTAATGGTTCAAAATTAGGATTTTCCATTCGGTTCATGTTTAATGTTTTTCCATATCTTGAGTCTAAGCTAAGTCAAAAGTGGGTTTTCGATGTTTTATCTGATGAAATTGTAGACCAGTCCACTTGTGAACCCATTTAGACCATTTAAAACTTAAAATTAGGATTTTTGTAAAACATGAAAGCTGTTCCCCTTCAAAAGACGTGTCGCGCCCCAAAACCCACCCTAGGAGTTAGAGTGAACTTTGGACGACTAATCATGACTTGCTTGACAACTAACCTGCAAAACCCACAGAGCATATACAATAGAGGATATAAACAGCGGAAACATACTCTAACATAGCACAGCGGAAGACTACCAAACCTCTATGTATATACATACGCAAATCCAAGTTTATACAAAAAGTCTCCAAAAGAAAGTGCAAACATGCCCGCCAAAATACATGAATCGAACTCTCATCTCACCCACAGCTAAACCACTCAGAATCTAATCACCACCTACTGATAACCCTCTACGGGAGGTTCTTCCAAAGGCTCCTCGGCGTACTCCTCTTCCACCCATGGACCAGGAGCACAAACATCAAATGGGGCAGCAGCTCCCTCAGAACCTGCCGACATAAGAAGTACGGCTGAGCATGAAATACTCAGCGGGTACTAAATACTAACCAACAATCATAGCGTAGAAATAGCAATACATAATCAGGAGCAATTTATATATGTCAAACGGAAACAATTCACATCATCCAAGGAAGTAAAACAGTTTATAATCATGCTTGTAATTCGTAGAAAACCGATAAATCCTCTTGAAATATCGTGCACTTGACTTGACTTGAAATATCTTTTTGTACTTGAAAGCTTGTCATGTCTATCTTGCTTGATTCTTGTATGTCGTGTCATGTCATGCATGTCATGCGTGCTTGCTTGTGATCATGTAACTTGTGAGATATTCTTGTGAGATGTCCTTGTGAGATGCCTTGAGAGGGAAGGGAGACCCTTCTTTATGCAATGCACTTGCGAGGGAAGGGAGACCCTTCTTTATGATATGTATGCACTTGCGAGGGAAGGGAGACCCTTCTTCATGATATGCACTTGTGAGTGAGGGGAGACCCCTCGTGGAATGTTGGTTCTTGTCTTCTTGTGAAAAGCGAGGTAAAACATATCGTAGGATATGTCCCACCTCTAACCATGCTCTTGAAAACCTCGATAAATCATGCCATGCATGCCGTGCTCGTGGGAACCGTGTACATACTTGCATTCAAATTTAAAGATGACATTTGGGTAATTTCACAACACATATAGCACAAAGATTGAGTAATGTAATATTCATAGCATTATGGGAAAGCAGGAAACACACTATCATAGTCCCTAGCAATATTCATAATTTATTAGGCATGCATTTCCAGATTTTCAGCTCACTGTGTTCACCTTGGCATTTCATCAAACATGGTATGTTCATTATGGATTTATCCTACAACATGCTTTTCTAGATGGGTTTTACTCAAATCATACATGTACGTTCATTATTGGAACAATGCCCTTCCCCATTTGTTCATCACACACAACCATTGGCATCCAATCGCCCATCCCATCTCCATTCACCATTCACCATTCACCATTCACCATTTACCATTTACTATTTACCATTCATCCATCTCATAGCACATGTGTAAATGAAAGAAAATGAAGAGGAAAGAAGGGGAAAGAGGAACTATAACTAGGAGGGTAGTAAAAAGTACCGACCTTGAAGAAATGAGGAAGAAACCCCTTTCCAAAACGACTGTGTAGCTGCTGCCCTAGTTTGAGGAGATGCTCCTCACGAGTTTGTGCCTTGATCTTGAAGAAAAACGGGCTGGGGGTTGATCTAGGGTTTTAAACCCTTTGATTTCTCTCCCAAATGGAAACCCTAGGTTGGAATCGCCTTCTCCTCTTTCTTCTATTCTCTCAAACTCTCTAAGTGTCGAATGATGCCCTAAAGGCTCAGATTAAACTCTTAAGGTAAGAGTGAACTGACCAAAAGACCGAAATACCCTTATTGGGATTTCTGTGAATAGTGCTGTGAATAGTGCCAACTCGTGGTGCTGTGAATAGTGTTAACTCGTGGTCGGTGAATAGTGCCACTCGTGGTGCTTGTGAATAGTGCCACTCGTGGTGCTTGTGAATAGTGCAAACTCGTGGTGCTTGTGAATAGTGCCACTCGTGGTGCTTGTGCCACTCGTGATGCTTGTGAATAGTGCCACTCGTGGTGCTTGTGAATAGTGCCACTCGTGATGCTTGTGAATAGTGCCACTCGTGGTCCGTGAATAGTGCCACTCGTGGTGCTTGTGAATAGTGCCACTCGTGGTCCGTGAATAGTGCAACTCGTGGTGGCGTGAATAGTGCAAACTCGTGGTGGCGTGAATAGTGCCAACTCGTGGTGGCGTGAATAGTGCCAACTCGTGGTGCCATGAATAGTGCAAACTCGTGGTGGCGTGAATAGTGCCAACTCGTGGTGGCGTGAATAGTGCCAACTTGTGGTGGCGTGAATAGTGCAACTCGTGGTGGCGTGAATAGTGCAACTCGTGGTGCCATGAATAGTGCAAACTCGTGGTGCTTGTGAGTAGTGCCACTCGTGGTGCTTGTGAATAGTGCCACTCGTGATGCTTGTGAATAGTGCCACTCGTGGTCCGTGAATAGTGCCACTCGTGGTGCTTGTGAATAGTGCCACTCGTGGTGCCATGAATAGTGCCAACTCGTGGTGGCGTGAATAGTGCCAACTCGTGGTGGCGTTGTCAAGGGTGACGAACCCGTTGTCACGTCGTCTCATTTACAGCGTGCCCGTGGTGAGTTGTACAACGTGCCCGTGGTGAGTTGTACAACGTACCCGTGGTGAGCTGTACAACGGATGCACACAGTATACGTTTTCCTACAGGTACAGACTGTTTTGGCCATATCTTTTGACTCGTTCGTCCGATTTTGACGATTCAACTTGCGTTGTGTTCGTACTTCGAAGAGGAACAATTCTGGCATTTCGAAATTTCCAAATTCTTCCTCATTTATTAATCATACCTCTTAAAAAGGCAAGATGACAACGAAAGTGTCATGTATTAAGCATGAAAAAGTCTGGGGGTCTACATCCTCCCCCCCTTACAAAAATTTCGTCCTCGAAATTCAGACACTACTTGCATTACAATTCAAAAAGAACATTACATGTCATATACAGACTTCACACAGAAACTCATTCAAGTAATTCTGGGTACTTTGCTTTGACTTCGGCTTCACGCTCCCATGTAGCTTCTTCCCGAGCATGGTGTTGCCATTGCACAAGAACCAAAGGGATTGTCTTGTTGCGAAGCACTTGATTCCTTCGATCTAAAATCTGGACTGGCTTTTCAATCAAGGTGAGGTCCTCTCGAATCTCCAACTGTTCCAAGTCTATGACATGCGAAGGATCCGCAAGATACTTCCGAAGCATGGACACATGGAAGACGTTATGAACTGCAGCCATGTGAGGTGGAAGAGCTACTCGATAAGCAACTTCACCAACCCGTGTGATAATCTCAAAAGGCCCAACATACCGAGGACTGAGCTTGCCTCGCTTCCCAAATCTCATGATCCCTTTGCTAGGAGATACTTTCACAAAAACTTGATCCCCTACTTGAAATTCCAAGTCCCTACGGCGTGTGTCCGCATAACTTTTCTGGCGATCTTGAGCGGCTTTCAATCGATCCCGGATGATCTTAACTGTGTTTGCAGTTTGCTCAATCAACTCTGGACCAAGCACTTTCCTTTCTCCTACCTCATCCCAATAGAGAGGAGACCTACAACTTCGCCCATACAAGGCCTCAAATGGTGCCATTTGAATACTTGCCTGATAGCTGTTATTATAAGCGAATTCAACCAAAGGCAAGTGCTCTTCCCAACTGCCTCTGAAATCTAACGTACAAGCTCGAAGCATGTCTTCAATGACTTGGTTCACTCTCTCGGTTTGTCCATCCGTTTGTGGATGAAAGGCGGTGCTGAAATCAAGTTGGGAACCCATAGCCTCTTGGAAACTTTTCCAAAATCTTGACGTGAATCTTGGATCCCGATCTGACACAATACTGACTGGCACCCCATGTAGTCTAACTACTTCCTTGATGTATAGTGCAGCCAACTGACTAGAGTTGAAGGTAGTACGGTAGGGTAAGAAATGAGCGGACTTTGTCAAACGATCCACTACTACCCATATCGCATCTGAGCTCCTTGCCGTCTTTGGCAAGCCAACTATGAAATCCATGGATATGTTCTCCCATTTCCACTCGGGAATAGGAAGGGAATACAATAAACCGGCGGGTCGCATGTGTTCTGCTTTCACTTGTTGACACACCAAGCACCGTGCTACATATTCCGCAACATCCCTCTTCATATTCCGCCACCAAAAGTGACTCTTGAGGTTCCGGTACATCTTTGTACCCCCTGGATGCACTGTGTACTTCGAACGATGTGCCTCATCCATGATCTCTCGTCGAAGATCTGCGTTGGCCGGAACACACAACCTTCCTTTGAATGTGATAGCACCCCGACTAGTGAGAGAGAAGTCCTCACTACCCTTAGCAACTTCCTTGTCCCGATAAGCCGACAATTCAGCATCCATGTCTTGATATTCTTGGATCAAATCTATAATGTACGGCCGAACCGTAACATTTGCCAAGGTAGGACCACGGACAGAGTCATTCACACTTATGTCCAGATTTGCCAAATCTTGTAGTAGCTTCCATTCTTGAACCAACATATGTGCTAACAACCCTTGAGGTCTTCTACTCAAAGCATCTGCCACTACATTTGCTTTACCCGGGTGGTATTGAATGGTACAATCATAGTCTTTCAAAAATTCCATCCAACGCCGTTGCCTTAGATTCAGCTCTTTTTGGGAAAAGAGATACTTGAGACTCTTGTGATCAGTGAACACATAGAACTCCATCCCATAAAGGTAATGACGCCAAATCTTAAGTGCAAACACGACCGCCGCAAGCTCCAAGTCGTGCGTGGGATAATTCTTCTCATGCTCCTTCAATTGCCTTGATGCATAGGCAATGACTTTCTTGTGTTGCATAAGCACACATCCAAGTCCAACGTGTGAGGCATCACTGTACACCTCATACCCAAGAGGTCCGGATGGCACTGTAAGGACAGGAGCTGTAGTAAGCCTCTTCTTCAGTTCCGTGAAACTGATCTCGCACTTATCACTCCATACAAACTTGGCATTCTTCCTTGTCAGGTAAGTGAGCGGTGCTGCAAGGCTAGAGAAACCCTCTACGAATCTCCTGTAGTAGCCTGCCAACCCAAGAAAGCTGCGTATCTCGGTAACACTCTTGGGCCTCGCCCAACTCATAACTGCTTCGATCTTCTTCGGATCCACTGAGATACCTTCTGCAGAAACCATGTGGCCTAGGAATGCCACCTCTTCCAACCAAAACTCACACTTGCTAAGTTTGGCGTATAGCTTGTGTTCTCTTAGCATTTCCAAAGCAAGGCATAGGTCGCGTGTGTGATCTTCCCGTGTCTGGGAATAGACCAAGATGTCATCAACAAATACAATCACGCACCTATCAAGATATGGCCGGAACACCCGGTTCATCAAATCCATAAAGGCTGCCGGCGCGTTCGTGAGTCCAAAAGGCATCACCAAGAACTCGTAGTGCCCATACCGAGTCCTGAAAGCAGTTTTGGGAACATCTTCCACCTTAATCTTCAACTGGTGATAACCCGATCGAAGATCTATCTTCGAGAAAAATCTCGCTCCCTTCAACTGATCGAACAAGTCATCAATCCTAGGCAAAGGATACCTATTCTTTATGGTGACTTTGTTCAATTGTCGGTAATCGACACACATTCGCATCGAGCCATCTTTCTTCTTAACAAACAACACCGGGGCTCCCCACGGAGAGACACTTGGTCGAATGAAACCAAGACCTTGTAATTCTTCCAACTGGGTCTTCAACTCCTTGAGTTCAATAGGGGCCATTCGATATGGAGCTCTGAAAACAGGAGCTGTGCCTGGTGCAAGCTCGATCACAAACTCAATCTCCCTGTCTGGAGGCAATCCTGGCAACTCCTCTGGAAATACATCCAGGAATTCACTCACAACCGGAATAGTCGATGAGTCCTTTGCTTCAGGGTTAGCTAAGCTCAACGCCGCAAAGCGGGCAATGTCTCTACTTCTCAACCCTCGAAAGTGAAATGGTTTTCCTTCTACCGGCTTGAAGAGTACCATTTTCTCAAAGCAAGCTACATGCCCATGATGTGCTGCTAACCAATCCATTCCCAATATAACATCAAAGTCTTGGAATCCAAGGACGATGAGATCAACCGCCAACTCGTGGCTCCCAACTTGGACCACACTATCTCCATACACTTTATCTGCCAATACTGTTTTGCCGAGAGGAGTCGAAATGGCTAACTCCAGTTCTAGCTGACTTGGCTCTACAGAAAAGCCTTCTGAAAAACTCGGCGAGACAAATGAATGAGTAGACCCGGTATCAATCAACACTCGAGCCAAACACTCATTGACTAGTAGGGCTCCTGAAATTTTAGCTAGTTACGTCAATTCAAGCATCAACAGTGTATACACATAGGTATATACATATATAGCATACCAAGTACGTACACATGGGATAAAACATAACATAACCATCACGAATAAGGAAAATAACTCCAAACGCGTACCTTGCACCACATCGTCAGATGCAAGTGCATCACCCTCTGTCAAGGCAAAAACTCGCCCCTGGTTCGCCTGGCGAGACTGTGGTGTAGACCGGGTAGTCTGAGATGACGCCTGATATGATCCTGCTGGGCGTGCTGGTGGACTAATCCCCTGAGACTGGCCTGATAAATGCCGACTGGGGCAATCCCTGATCATGTGGCCCTGGCGACCGCAATGATAACATCCACCAGATGCTCTTCGACAATCTCCTGCCGGATGCCTTTTGCCGCATGAAGTGCAGACCTCGTGTGTATAAGTCGGAGGGGCTGGAAGCGGAGCATACCTCATCGTCTGAGGTGCAACAGGCCGTGGGGCTGGAAGAGCCTGAGGTCTCGGTGCCTGAGGCACATACTGCCGTGGAGCTGGAGGCGCATAAGAAGGTCTCATCGATGGTGCTGGCCACGCATACTGATAACGAGTCCGCCTCTCTGGAGGTGCTGAACTGCTAGCTTGGCCTCTCGCCCACTCCCTCTTCTTGGACACTGTCTCCGAATTGGCCTCGACCAATAAGGCCTTGTCTACTACCTCAGGGTAGGTAATATGCCTGAAAACGGACACCTTCTCCATAATCACATCCTTGAGCCCTTGCTCAAATCTCCTCGCCTTCATTGCCTCAGTAGCAACCATATGAGGCGCAAATCTCGACAACTCCGAGAACTTGGCCTCGTATTGTGCCACTGACATCAAACCTTGCTCAAGGTTGATGAATTCTCTCTCTTTCTTTTCCCGTGCTCCAATCGGAAAATACTTTTTGTAAAAAGTATCCTTGAACTCCTCCCAAGTCCAAGGTAGACCCTGCATGGTCAAATCTCTCGTCCTCAGTGCGGACAACCACCAATGGTGGGCTTCGCCTTCTAGCATGAAAGCTGCCCATGCTACCCTCTCCTCCTCTGTAGGTGAGAGGACCGTAAGGATCTTCTCCATCTGGAGGATCCATGCCTCCGTAGCAAGAGGGTCCACACTCCCATGGAATGGTGGAGGCCTCAATCTCCTGAATGCCTCAACTCCAGCGGTACGATGTACTGGAGCTGCGGGCGGTGGAGTAGGTGCCGCCGATGATGGTATAGCCTGTCGAGCCGCCAGTATGGCGAGTGTCTCAGCAATAGAGCCTAAGACTCGAGAGAGGTCCGGCTGCTCATCCTCATCCCGTGAAGAAGAGGAAGCTCTGGTATGTGGTCCACGACCCCGTGTGTTCCGTCTCATGACTCAAGTCCTGAGAATAATAACACCACATGAGTCTAACTTTAAACCACAGTTTACTTCAATGCCATTTCACAATAATCCAATTTGTATTAATTGTATAATACTAATATACATCGCATTAAGTCATCAGAGTATTTATAATATTATACTTTGGTGTTCTAGCGTTTCTAAGGCTCGTACTTGGTTGAAACAACCATTTTGACTAAGACTAAAGTTTAGTCTTACACCTGGATCAAGACTCTCTTCCGACTTACTTTCTTCCTAACTTGTTTCCTGACATATGCTCTTGTCAAGCCGTGGTATAAGATTCTAAGTGACCCTAGAGACCTAAAGCCTAAGCTCTGATACCACTTCTGTCGCGCCCCAAAACCCACCCTAGGAGTTAGAGTGAACTTTGGATGACTAATCATGACTTGCTTGACAACTAACCTGCAAAACCCACAGAGCATATACAATAGAGGATATAAACAGCGGAAACATACTCTAACATAGCACAGCGGAAGACTACCAAACCTCTATGTATATACATACGCAAATCCAAGTTTATACAAAAAGTCTCCAAAAGAAAGTGCAAACATGCCCGCCAAAATACATGAATCGAACTCTCATCTCACCCACAGCTAAACCACTCAGAATCTAATCACCACCTACTGATAACCCTCTACGGGAGGTTCTTCCAAAGGCTCCTCGGCGTACTCCTCTTCCACCCATGGACCAGGAGCACAAACATCAAATGGGGCAGCAGCTCCCTCAGAACCTGCCGACATAAGAAGTACGGCTGAGCATGAAATACTCAGCGGGTACTAAATACTAACCAACAATCATAGCGTAGAAATAGCAATACATAATCAGGAGCAATTTATATATGTCAAACGGAAACAATTCACATCATCCAAGGAAGTAAAACAGTTTATAATCATGCTTGTAATTCGTAGAAAACCGATAAATCCTCTTGAAATATCGTGCACTTGACTTGACTTGAAATATCTTTTTGTACTTGAAAGCTTGTCATGTCTATCTTGCTTGATTCTTGTATGTCGTGTCATGTCATGCATGTCATGCGTGCTTGCTTGTGATCATGTAACTTGTGAGATATTCTTGTGAGATGTCCTTGTGAGATGCCTTGAGAGGGAAGGGAGACCCTTCTTTATGCAACGCACTTGCGAGGGAAGGGAGACCCTTCTTTATGATATGTATGCACTTGCGAGGGAAGGGAGACCCTTCTTCATGATATGCACTTGTGAGTGAGGGGAGACCCCTCGTGGAATGTTGGTTCTTGTCTTCTTGTGAAAAGCGAGGTAAAACATATCGTAGGATATGTCCCACCTCTAACCATGCTCTTGAAAACCTCGATAAATCATGCCATGCATGCCGTGCTCGTGGGAACCGTGTACATACTTGCATTCAAATTTAAAGATGACATTTGGGTAATTTCACAACACATATAGCACAAAGATTGAGTAATGTAATATTCATAGCATTATGGGAAAGCAGGAAACACACTATCATAGTCCCTAGCAATATTCATAATTTATTAGGCATGCATTTCCAGATTTTCAGCTCACTGTGTTCACCTTGGCATTTCATCAAACATGGTATGTTCATTATGGATTTATCCTACAACATGCTTTTCTAGATGGGTTTTACTCAAATCATACATGTACGTTCATTATTGGAACAATGCCCTTCCCCATTTGTTCATCACACACAACCATTGGCATCCAATCGCCCATCCCATCTCCATTCACCATTCACCATTCACCATTCACCATTTACCATTTACTATTTACCATTCATCCATCTCATAGCACATGTGTAAATGAAAGAAAATGAAGAGGAAAGAAGGGGAAAGAGGAACTATAACTAGGAGGGTAGTAAAAAGTACCGACCTTGAAGAAATGAGGAAGAAACCCCTTTCCAAAACGACTGTGTAGCTGCTGCCCTAGTTTGAGGAGATGCTCCTCACGAGTTTGTGCCTTGATCTTGAAGAAAAACGGGCTGGGGGTTGATCTAGGGTTTCAAACCCTTTGATTTCTCTCCCAAATGGAAACCCTAGGTTGGAATCGCCTTCTCCTCTTTCTTCTATTCTCTCAAACTCTCTAAGTGTCGAATGATGCCCTAAAGGCTCAGATTAAACTCTTAAGGTAAGAGTGAACTGACCAAAAGACCGAAATACCCTTATTGGGATTTCTGTGAATAGTGCTGTGAATAGTGCCAACTCGTGGTGCTGTGAATAGTGTCAACTCGTGGTCGGTGAATAGTGCCACTCGTGGTGCTTGTGAATAGTGCAAACTCGTGGTGCTTGTGAATAGTGCCACTCGTGGTGCTTGTGCCACTCGTGATGCTTGTGAATAGTGCCACTCGTGGTGCTTGTGAATAGTGCCACTCGTGATGCTTGTGAATAGTGCCACTCGTGGTCCGTGAATAGTGCCACTCGTGGTGCTTGTGAATAGTGCCACTCGTGGTCCGTGAATAGTGCAACTCGTGGTGGCGTGAATAGTGCAAACTCTGTGGTGGCGTGAATAGTGCAACTCGTGGTGGCGTGAATAGTGCAACTCGTGGTGGCGTGAATAGTGCCACTCGTGGTGCTTGTGAATAGTGCCACTCGTGATGCTTGTGAATAGTGCCACTCGTGGTCCGTGAATAGTGCCACTCGTGGTGCTTGTGAATAGTGCCACTCGTGGTGCCATGAATAGTGCCAACTCGTGGTGGCGTGAATAGTGCCAACTCGTGGTGGCGTTGTCAAGGGTGACGAACCCGTTGTCACGTCGTCTCATTTACAGCGTGCCCGTGGTGAGTTGTACAACGTGCCCGTGGTGAGTTGTACAACGTACCCGTGGTGAGCTGTACAACGGATGCACACAGTATACGTTTTCCTACAGGTACAGACTGTTTTGGCCATATCTTTTGACTCGTTCGTCCGATTTTGACGATTCAACTTGCGTTGTGTTCGTACTTCGAAGAGGAACAATTCTGGCATTTCGAAATTTCCAAATTCTTCCTCATTTATTAATCATACCTCTTAAAAAGGCAAGATGACAACGAAAGTGTCATGTATTAAGCATGAAAAAGTCTGGGGGTCTACAAGACGAGTACAACGTAAGTTGAATCGTCAAAATCGGATGAACGAGTCAAAAGTTATGGTCAAAATACTAAAGCGGAATAAAATCTGTTCGAATTCAGAGGAACTAGAAAAACCACCAAAAATGAGATGGAAAACCACCGAAAATGAGCACAAAATCATCGAAAAGCACTGTAATATCGAAAATGCACTCTAATAACAGAAAACCACCGAAAATGGGCATTATAATAACAGAAAACCACCGAAAATGAGCACAAATCTATCGAAAATAAGCACAAAGCCATCGAAAATGCACTGTAATAACATAAAATAAACTGTAATAACAGGAAATCCTAAAAATGAGCCCAAAACCCTAGAAAAAATCGAAAATGACCACTATAACCATCGAAAATAGATCAAAAACGTATAAAACACTTTTCTTCTTCTTCTTATTCTTCTTCAAAAGGGTTTCAGATGAAGCAGAAGGGTTTAACTTAGTTTGTGTTGAAGAGTTTCAGATGAATAGCTCAGTTGCAACGAAAGGGAAAGCTTGGGTTTCGGATGAAAGCTTCAACGAAAGAGAAAGCTTATGTTTAAGCTCAGTCGCACAGTGTTGAAGAGATCTGTAACAGAGATGGAGGTATTTCAGAGAGAAAAAAAAGAGAGGAAAGCACGTGCTCACTAAAACCACTGTAGGAGCCTAAAGAAATAAAAATTTTAAAATGGAGCCTATTTTCAGGTTTTTTCATAATCCGGAGCCTATTTCCGTACTTCCTCTTAGTAAACACCACCTGTCGTGTGAGCTTTGCTCTCTGCAATTTGATCTCAGGACCATAGGAGACACCTTGCCGTGAGCCATTAGGGTATGTGAAAAAAAATGAAAAATGTTGTTGAGACCCTACAATTATATGGCAACCAGAGATCATAGGAGACAATATTAGGTTGTCGAGATATTAGGGTGTCAAAAATTATGGGATGCCCAAAATGTTTACTAAGTGTTTGTCAAAGTAAAAGTTTTTTCAAGTTATTTAACATGAATTAAGTTAGTATGGTTTGTTCATCATTTATTTAGGTTAGTAAATTCGTTAAGAGTTAAGTTTAGGTTAGTACACACGGAGAGCTCCAAACATATATATATATTTTGGTAACTGTAATGTATAAATTTCGTAAAAACCTAAGTATGGTAGTAACGAGCTCGTCCTCGGTGTGGTGTTATCGTTTGAGCTCATTTCCGTCGTCTCTTCGACGACGGGCCCATGGTCTCATAGACGACGATCACGTCCTCGTTTCGACGACGGGCCCATGGTCTCATAGACGACGATCACGTCCTCGACGACGTACCTGTGGTCTCATAGACGACGATCACATTTTCATTCAGACAACATACCCGTCATCTTATTGTCAACGACCCCGTATCCCAACACGTAATGAAGTCCGGCGCTACTGCCCAGTCGCCTGGGATTGATCCTACCTCTACGATACGATGGTAGGTGAGAAACTTTGTCTTGGCATTAAATGCAGCATGAAATGCCATTTAATGCTAGTCACCTCGGACGAGTTCCTACTCTATGCCTGCTCTCTTTTATATGCAGATACGCGTGCAGTACGAATGACCGGGAGATCTATCTAAAATGATTACTGAAGTACACATCAGAGATTTGAGGTGTGCATGAACATCCATGGGTGCCCATGGCCATGGCAGGAGTGGCCTATAAAAACCTGTGAAAAACAGTGTGAAAAGGACGGAAAATTTGAGAAGCTAAGACCTTCAAACTCTCTGTATTTTCTTACTGTTCATCATCTTCTACACCTACTGACTTTATCATCGGAGTACAGGTCAGGGTATCACACCCTCCACTCCAACCTTCTACCGGTAAACCAGAGCTTGGGAGGAGCTGCTGCTGACGCGTGTCCTTTCGGTAAACTCCCCTCACAGTAACGGAGGGTGTCCCAAAGCCTTCAAGCCAAGGACTAGTTCCTTGGGGTATCCCCACTGACTCGTTTGAAATTTTCCTTATAGATACTAGGGTAAGTCGAGGAGTGGGAGTTGAACACACGACCTCACATGGAGCAAACCGGAGACACTAGCTAACTGCACCAACCCCTCTGGTGGGTAAAACAGAGTCATTTATCCCCAAAGGAGATAGATCCTACCATTGGAGGTATTAATAATTCAATGCTCGAGGAAGGAAAAGTTTTGAAGCCGATGAACAAGTAAAAAACAGTGGCATCCATTGGTTTTTTTTCCTAAGGTGGGCGTGGTGATTTTCACACACTTTGAATTGAGCTGATACTAAACCCTAACCCTAGACTCTGCATTTGTAATTAATTTTTTTTAAAAAGAAAGATATAATACAACACACACGCACACACTACAACACACACTTGATTGAAGGAATCAACCCACGCCACGTTTGGAGGTGTATGAACCTTAAGGACAAGCACACACAACACTAGCAGCCCGATGTGAGACTTTCGTTTTTTTTGAGGAAGGATAGAATACAACATACGCACGCACACCACAACACACAACTCACAGACAATTTTTTTTTAGGAGGGGCAAAAGGCAAAACAAACAAATTGGATTATTGCTACGGGACAATTTTGTCAAATAATCAAAGACACGAGGACAAATTGGGACTTTAACCAAAGTCCTTAACGCGCGGTAGTATCGGATGGCAAAAGTTATTAACGAAGAAGCGGTGAAGGTTAAGCAATCTGTGCACCACAGTTCTCTCTAGAACCGGGCCCTGCGTCTGACGGACACTGAAAGATTGATCAGAAAAGCTTGAGTTGGAAATGGGGTTTGGCTTGGCGATCGGCGTCTTTGGAGTAGTGATACTCGCTCATGCCGCGTATTCTACTATTCAATGTAACCTCTCTTCCATGTCTGAATTAGAAGCTATTTTTTTTTAAAAATTTTCTTTTGTTCATTTCTCCTGATTGTTTTTGTTATTCAATACTCAATATTCGATTTCGTTGCAGATAGAGGCTTGCTGAAGATCCTGGAGGAAGAGTTCTCAGGACCTCCTGTTAATGTTAATCACACTGCAATTTTTTTTAAATTGAATTTGGTTTTTTTTTTTGGGTGGATTTGGTGTATTTATGCATCTAGGGTTTCCGCTATGCAGGTGGTTGTTGAACTTCTTCTCGGGCTAGGTTTCTGTATGTGTGCGGCGCTAAGCGTGCCTGGGAAATTCCTCTCTATACATCCTGATTCCGAAGAGAACAGGTTTAGTTTCCTCCTACGATCGATTTTCAAGTTTCTTTGATTTTTCAGTTAAATTGGTAGGAAAAAGAAGTTGTGTCGTACTTAGAAATTTGATGGTCAAATTGATGAGAATTTTTTTGTAATAAGATCAATCGGTCTAAACTTGGTTTTCTTTAAGCGAGGAATGGTGACAAATGAAAGAAGATTGGGAAAGATGACTCTCCATAAACTCTGTAAATTGAGGGGTAAAAAGTCTACTGGTCTTCATTCATACCAAACAATATATACAAAGAAGTAAACAACGGTTACAACCAACTAACCAATAAGTAAAGATTACTTAGACTCTACACTCCCTACAAATACTCACAGCAGATAATATTTACATGCATGGAAGACATACACCCCCAATGTACGTCTAACTTGTGCCTATGCAAGCATACGTGCATGCACAGATCACAAATTGACTAGTTTTTCTTGCAGATTGAGTGCAGTAGAAATTGAAATCAACACTCTAGTGGTTGAATACCAGAGGTCAAAGTTTGATCACGATAAACTCACATATTACATATACCCTTCCCTCAAAGCCGAGTTTGCATCCCATAGATTGGTAGTGAAGCCAAGAAATTTTGCGGTTGCTATAGAACAAAGCGTCTATCTCATTATATTCAACTAGTGGGCTGCACGTGAGAGAGGGAAGAGGGAGATAGAGTCGAAAGAGGGACCCTAGTGAGACCTACGTGGTGCACGTGTGTTAGAGGGGAGATGTGGGAGAGAGAAAATGTGTTTGAAACAGTGAATTGTGTGATGGTTGAAAACACAAAGAGTGGGAGAAAAAAAATAGTAGATAGTTGAGGGAATCAACCCTGTCTAAGGGGATTGACATTAATATATTTGAAATGACTTCAATACCCTTATATATCTATTTACTAAATAGTAATATGGTAATATAATAAAGTCATAAATCCCACCTACCCCTCCTCTTATTTTAAAAGTAGAGATAATTAGATAGCATCTATATAAACAATGAAAGGAATGATTTCTAAAATTGATTGTCTTAAAAAAACCAAAATATCCTCAATTATTTGGAAACCAACAATCTATTGCGAGTAGTTGAGTTTCTCAAACTGAAAGGAAGATCTTGCTTAATTCCATATATCCTATGTTGTGTGGATCCTTTAAGACAATGTGTCCCATGTCTAAACGTACAGACACAAACATGTCTCAGATATGATTGTTTTGACTCATAAGTTATATAAGACGTATCTCTACATTTTGGACACAAATGGACACAGACACGCCTAATACCTGTAAACTTTCAGTGTTTATTGGACAAAAAAACATACAACTGCATAAAATTAGCATAACGATCCAAGAGATAAGTACTTAGATTGCGCCTTTTCCACCAGTCCGGGCTTTTGGGATCAATGGTTGCGTCTGGGTACGTATCAATTGGTATCAGAGCCTAACACCATGTCTCGGGTTCGAGTCACAGAAAGGGCTACTTGGGGAGGGTTATGGAGAAATATCTTGAGAATTGCCCCACCCCAAAGGGAGAGCCGCGGCGGAAAGGGCTACCTAGGGAGGGCTGCGGAAAAATCCTGAAAATTGCCTCGTCCTAGAGTGAAAGCCGTCGAGGACGTCGGCTGCGGAAGCGTGGTGGTATGTTACGATCCAAGAGATAAGTACTTAGATTGCTCAGCAAATTCTTTTTAATGCTCCTCATAATAGAAGAGAAGACGGTAGGGTAAGAGGGGAGAAATCACGATCTATTTGTTGTCAATAAAAAAATAGAGAACAAAAAGGAGGGACTACTGATCTTTGTAACAGAGAGAGAGAGAGAGAGAGAGAGAGAGAGAGAGAGAGAGAGAAAGAGAGAGAGAGAGAGAGAATTCGGGACACAAAAACCCCTTTTGTATAGTAATCTTTGAGATTAGCATTCAAATTTGGAATAATATACTCATTATTTAATTAGTTTATCTGCTCTAATTCACATCGTGTTTATATTATTTGATGAACTACTGTTTGTACTTTGTAATACATTACTTAGCGTTGTTTGCAATAATTTTTCTTTTATATTTAATTAATTCATTTTATAATCTTATACCATATTATTCACATAACATTTAGAGTGTAATATTTTAAAAATAAAAATTTAAAATATCCTCTTATGTTCCCAATTGTTTTTTTGTTCGCTGTGTCGAACATGTCAGATTTCCGAGTCCAGCACCCATGTCCGTGTGTGTGCAACATAAAGCTCTATATTATCCTTTGGACCCACCAAAAATGAGGTATTAATTAGGAATGCATGTTACAGTGGCATAATAATGACAGTCGACGAAACCAGGAGGATAATGAATATGATAAAAATGATGCACTTAGCTTTTGGGCTCACAAGATGATTAGGACAGAGAGAAGGAAACATGCTCAGGTGTTTTCAAATGATATTGTGGGACTGGGACAAGCTTTGTTGTGGACTTTTTGGTAATCATGGTCTTAGGGGTGAGGTTGATGCGATGAGATTTGATTTTTGGGTTCCTTGGAAAGCAAATAAAACGATCCCAAGGTTCCAACCTTCTTTAGTTAACTTCAAAATTCTCAAACTTTTCTTCTCTTTTAAAATTTTACGAGGTAATTGTTTCAACACCTTTATATTTGCAAATGAGGATTTGTTGCTGCAAAATTAGTTCACTTCATTTAGTAGTTAGATGTCAGTCATATTTTATTCCATCATATGTTTCAAGAGCAAGATTTATGAAACAGGGGCCGTGAACCTAACACAAGCTTCCTTCATCTGAGCTTAGGATCATCATGCAACATAGAGCACGGCATTGGTGAAGTCCGGAGAATTAGTGTAATTGAGATTAGGATGTTGAGATGAATGTGTTGAAAGACTACGAAAGATGAGATTGGAAATGAATGGAATTCCAGAGAGTCTAGGTGTAGATTGAATAGGTGATAAAATAAGAGAGAGTTGACTGAAATATTCAGATACATTTTATGAAGACCAATAACGACATCAAAGAGTGATGAGTTGATGTAGATTGAAGGCTTTGAAAGGGCAAGGTGAAGGATGAAAAGGACTTGTATAGAGTTAGTGAGTGAAGATTCGATAATACACTTTTTCTTTGAAGATCTAGCTCTAAATAGACTAGAATGTCAGAACATGATTTGATTTGCTGTCCCCAAATAGTTGGGATAAGGAGCCGAAGAAGAAGAAAAGAAGAATGTTTCAAGCTCAAAGTTAGCAGATTATTGGAAGCGAAGATCATGCTCTTTTTTTTTAAAAAATAATCCATAAAGATATCTATCCCATTCCTTTGTTCCCATTGTTGCTTAAATTTTAATTTTGTCGCACGAAAGTTCTTATTTAATGAAATCAAATGAAAGAATCCTTGATCCAGGTCATGTCATAGTTCTCTTACGATATTGTGTGAGGTTCAAAATTGAAATTGAAGTGTGAAACCATCCATATGTCTTGACTTGGTGGACTGTCTTCTTGCAAAGCTGAAGTAGATGAGTCTATATCCTTCTACCCACTTGAAATCTCTATAGGTTATTAACCCCCCAAAAAAAATTAAACACCCACCAAATACAGTAGAAGGTTCACAAAATGACAACTGATACTCCACCACATGGGAGTAGCCAAGAATTCTTGAGAAAAATACTAAATCAATTTACTTTTGTGCATTGAACTTATTAATTGGAAATGAGGAAGTCTTGGTGCATCTTGAAGCAAAACAGTTGGTATTGTAGATCAATTTTTTAATGAATGACTAGTGTTGTATATATATATATATATATATTGATCGGATATGATGAGAGTTGTATTAAGAAGGGAAAGAATTTACAAGCTGGGGGAGTGAAAATTTGCCATCTAAAAGCATCGCAAAAAGAATCACGAGTTATTAAAACTTTATGATCCCATCTAAAAGAAAAAAAAGTCTGAATTGAGAACTCCCCTAGAACTCTTGAATTGACGTAGTCCAACTGGACAAACTCTGTTCAATGGAATAAATTAATTAGGGTAAAGAAGTCTAAGATCCCTAGAATAAATGGTTATGCCTCTCTCCAGATGGTCCAACGATATGTTTCCCTTCCATTCTTCAAAAGTTACCTTTGGACCAGCTAAGAAAGATCCCCCTGCCTCCTCTTGACTCCCTTAGGATGGCCCTATGTGAACAGTGAGGTTCTTGTCCAAAATTGCCATCCATATTAAGGCCTGCACCTTTAGAGGGATAGGACTTAAGAGCCTTCCAAATCCTTCTGAATTGTGGCCTTCTGGTCATCTCATCTTCTTTGTGAAGAAGGTAGTTGTAGAAATATAAGTATTTGGATGTGAAGACTCCCTTTGAGTTACCCTTCTAGATCCTTTGATCGACTGTTTATGGATTATTTTTGTCATGTTCAACCTGACTCAGAGGAGGTATTCCTAATCTCTCTATCTCTAAGGTTCCTCCTATAAAATTGGGCTCCAAACACTCCCCTTATGCCCATCGAAGAGACCAGAAACCAAAGTGTCTGCGGAGGCGACAAGTCTATAATTGTGGACACATCACGAAAGCTTATCGACCCTACACCATTCATCTTCTTAAGAACCTCATCTTGCTTTAGTTGCCACCTATAAAAGAAGTTTGTTCCAAAAACATCTCCTGGACCTTCTCGAACCTCTTCTAGACCCCCAAACTTGTATGAAGAGGTGACTTGTTTGGGATCTTAGTTTTGATGAGCGGCACCAAACTTACTCCCTATAACTCTCCTTGACATGACACTATCTTCCATCTGGAAGGAGAGAAATAGCCGTATTTTCGAAGATGCATTGCTCTCACAATCTATTGTCACTTAGGGCATGGAAAATGCTCTGTGATTGGATTTCAACCAGAGACGATTGTGAGGAGTTGGAGGCCTTGTAGCCCTTTTCTTAATATTTGTCTATGTTGACAGTGATGTGGAGTATTGGTCATGGTGTTTATTTGTTTCCGTTGTTTCGTAGTATTTCATTTCTCTTTAGGTTCGCTTTTTTGTGAATCTTTGTGCCTTTTGTTCCATCTTTCTTATTTTAATAAAATTCTGATTACCAAAATAAATAAAAAAGAAAGTCTTCCAACCTTAATCGCCAAAACTACTTCCACAACAAAGTTTGGTTGGCCTGTCTAGCCCTGCCTAAAAATCATTAACACACCGTCGCACCCGCAAGGCCGCAATCTTCTGTACCTGTTATCATCAAGGTGTTAGCCACTACAATGAACATGAGAGGCGACAAAGGGCACCTTTGACATAGGCCTCTGGAGCTGGAGAATTAACCTTCTGGAGAACCTTTAAAATATAGAATGACGTCATGGATATGCAAGCATGAATTTGCCCTCTCCATCTTGACGAAACCTATATGCTTCCCAATCGTTTCTTTGATGCTTCATTGGTCGTGTCTTAATTGTTTCTCGCTTCTCATTACCCAAGGATTTTAGGAGCCCCGCTTCTCACTTCTCATTTTCGCTTCGCTTCTTGATTTTACTTCTCGCTTTGGTAACTATGGGTTGGTGCCTTTTCTAGGTCAATTTGACACAAAATGTCTCTCTTGCTTGCTCTACCCCTATAATCAATGCACTTGCTGGCATTCATCATCCCGTCATTGATGAACGCTTCTAAGATGATGCCCACCACTTTCCCGATCACTATCTTGTACCTGAATGAAAGCAATGTTACAAAGCTCATTCTCGGGTTTTTATCGACCAAATTTTTTCGGGAGATTTTCAAATTTGGAGTTTTTTCCCGGGTATTTCTCGCCTAAATCTCGGCAATGATTAAAAAATAATAATTAAAGTTACAGAAAATAGTAATAAATATCATTAATTTATAAATTCATCAAACTAGCAATATTGGGTATTTCTCGCGATATTTTTAAAATACTAGCTAATTCTCACGATATTTACGTGTTAAGAAGAGAAAATTGCATTTCTCGCAAGATTTTTTTAAATGTCATGATAAGAACGGAGTTTTAAACTTATAATTTTTTCTCGGAATTTCTCGCGAGAAATTAGTTATTTCTTGTGAGAAATTAGGTATTTCTCGGGAGATTTGTAATAGTGGACGAAAGCACTTCAGCCACTATCTTGTAAAAACTGCTTTCCAGATTAATTAACCTGAATTGTTTGAGCTCTTCGGCGCCCTCTCTATTGGGAAATTAGAATAATAGTGACGAAGGTCGAATTAACTGCCTTCCATCTTCTCCTTTGACCTTTGGTGAAACTCATCCGGAATCTTCAGCTAGTTCTTTTTCACGATGTCGAAAAAGGCTTTATAGAAAGCCAAAGAGAAGCTGTCAGGACCTGGTGCCTTGTCCCCATCCAGACTGGATACGGCCTGAAAAACCTCCTCTTCAAATATCCTCTCTAGCCAGCTCTCCTCAGAATTCTCAAGGCTTGAGAACTCTAGAACTGTAGGACTACAATCTCCATCTGAAAATATTGTTTCTCATTTAAAAAACACACAATTTCCCTTCTGAGGGCGACTTCTTTCTCAATATAATTAGTCGCCCCCTTTAATTCTACTGATGTATTCTTCCTCCAAGCATTTGCACAAAAATGAAAAAATTTGGACTTCTTATACCCCGCTTTCAACCATTGGATCTGCAACTTCTGCTTCAAGCTGATTTCTTCTTTAGCGGTGATAGAGGTCAGGTTCTTTTTGAGTTTTTATGACTCTGCGAAATGTTGTCTCCTTCCTCCTCCCTGCTCAACTACTCAATTCTGAAACAAAATCCTTTTTCCCCATCCAGGACAGCTTCGTTGTCAGAACTTGTGATTATGAATCATGGTTTCAGTTTTTCATCACCATGGACTTATGACAGGAATTCGGGAATGTGAGTGCTCATTAATGAAGTGAGAGATGGATGGTTGGGCCATTAGATTTGTGATGAGGTAGAATCACCAACAATTGGGTTGTGGTTACTAAGAGAGTTATGATAGCCCTGGTATCGTTATTTGATGATGCCCGTTTAGTATCCTGTCTAGCTTAAGCTTGATTTATGTGCTTACTGTCTGAGTGCATCCAACTGTTGCGTCAACTCTTGGAAAATTGCTCTGATTGGTCATCTTAACTATCAAACCATTTAACTATATATGAATGAAACTAAAGTCTTGGATAGGGTCCAAGAAAGTGTCTATTGGAAGGTTAAGATCATGTGTCTGATAAGATTTATGGACCTCATACAGTGCAACAGGCACCCATCGAGTGGACTGCCCGGATATGAGTATCTATACCATACATACAATAGGAGAGCTTGGCCTGAGGATAACATCTCCTGTCGGTTACATAAATCGCCCTAATATGAGAGAATACCTCAAATGTATAGTGCTGTAGCAGAAAGAGCCTCGAAGGTCATGGCAATTCTCTAACAATGAATTAAATGTGCAATTCTCTTTTTTTGCTGCCCATGGCATTGCTCTTAGTTATTCCTGTTATACGCATTAACTTTTTTTTTCTTGGTGAGAAATGATTTGTACTAAAAACAAAAGGAATGCTAAGGCTAGCTGCCTATGTACAAAGTGTGTTGAGATATACTTTGGCCAACGAGTTGACATCATTTATACTTCTAAGCATTTGACTAAAAAAGAGAGCTCCTTTTCTTCTTGTCTCTATCCAATATGATTCACTGCAAAAAAAAAAAGTGAACTGTTTTCAATCCATTTCTTGTCGTCTCTATCCTTTGTTGTAATGTCACAGATGCTTTGTGTTTAGAATCCAAAAGTGATTCTAGCATGATTGGATTTGCTTTGCTGTTTGTTTGAAAATATTATGGATCTCTGATGTCAGTATTTGTGTATTCTGGAATGCAGGATAGTTTCTTTACCGGCTAATCTAGATTTCATGATCTTTAACCATCGGGGCAAAGTGTTTCCTTCAGAAACAGGTCTGAAGCTGAAATGTTAAGTGTTTGAGTGAAAAACAAGGATCTCGCCTGGTGGGTTTATTCAAGGGAAGCACAACCGCATTGAAGTTCGAAATGACCCTTAAATTTTAATTTCTTTTGCTGGGGGGCCTCTTGCAGATCTGTCATGGTGTTCTTACTGTGTTTTTAGTTGTTTTGAACTATGTCAGTTGTTCATCTTATTTTTGCTTGTGCTGTGTATTCAATCTAACAGCACTCTTGGTTAAGGAACTTTTAAACATACTTATTCTAGAGTTGATAACTTGTGTAGAGTATTTTGTGCCTGTTTACTCTAGTTTAGTAGTTTCTACTCAATATTTGAGTCTGTCCGATTGCTCGCGCTGAAATCACTACCCTGCATTCTTGGGAAACTGTCACGGAGATCAGAGGAGCACATAGGAAGGTATGTTCCTATTTTCAGCTGTTTTAGTTTGTCGGGTATTGAATGCAGAAAAACACATCTTCCAATTTCCATGGACTTTTAATTCTTGGTAATCCCTCTGTACCATTGTACTCCAGCACAACCTAGGAGATTTGTCTTTCCAGGAAAACAACCTTGTAATATGAATCCAAGCAAAATAAAGATCCCCATTTTTCTGGATGGACATCCAATCTCACTTTTTCAGCTCATACCTGATTTGATTGTCATTCCATGCTTCCAACTGTCGGGGCAGCCCTTGGGTTGACTGCAAAATTGTCTAGTTGTGAATCTTGATGATATATACATTTCACATTTTTTTATGTTACCCATACTATGGATATCTGTCCAACCAGTGATGAATCCACACAGACATAGACATAGGGAGAAGAGAAACGGTTCTTATATACACTAACCAGAAAAAAAGATTTTTTTTAAAAGTAATTTTTTGCCTTTCGATAATGTGGTAAAGAGGGGTTGATAGGGATTACCAACTTACACTGTCAGAAGTAGAGGTGTTATCTAGCCGAGCTGAGTAGTGAGATGTTCAAGCTTGTTGATTGAGTAAACAAGCTCGAAAATCAAGCTTGAGCTTCGCATGTTTATTAATTAAATGAGAAAACCAAGCTTGAGCTTGGCTTGTCTATTAAGTAAATGAGCTCGAATTTTAACATGAGCTCGAGCAGAGATGAGTAAGCTTGAGCTTGGCTTGTTTATTAAATAAATGAACTTGAACTTTAACACACGAGTTCGAGCAGTTTGTGAGCAACTTGATTCATTAGGGGTGTTATTTAGCCGAGCTGAGTAGTGAGATGTTCATGCTTGTTTATTGAATTTAGCTTGTTTATTGAGTAAACGAGCTTGAAAATCAAGCTTGAGCTTGGCATGTAAATAAACTTACGAGCTCAAGTTTTTAACGAGCCGAGTTCGAGCTGTTTGTGAGCACCTTTGTTTGATAACCATCCCTAGTCAGAAGCCTTCCCAAACTTAAAAGCGGTACTGAAGATATGTGTCCCAGGCTTCATGGTTTCGTATGAATGCTTTCAACTTATCTTAGAAGTGAAAGTTTGCAGCCAAAAAAGAAAATAAAGAATAATGAGAAACTAATGAGTAAAGGAAAGAACAATGTATTTGAGTCTTGAGAACTGTTAGAGCAATGATTAGTGGTTAGCATCGGAGAATGGAGCTCTTGGGACTCATCCCCTGAGGAGGATTGGATCCCAGACCTCCCTCAACAACAGAGAGGCTACACCCCACCACTGGCGCAAGAGACGGGGTATGTAACTATGTTAGACCATTAGAATTTGGTGCCTTCGTTTCACCTCCAATACTATGCTCCTAACCATATATCTTGTCCACTAGGACATGGCAGGGTACGTTGTGGATTGAGAAATGGAAAATGGACCCCAGGGTCAGCTTAGAACCTGACCCCAGTGACCTCATTGGTCCATGCCCCTTTTATACTATACACCAACTGTGGTTAACTCCCTAGGGTTAAGCCACTTAACCATGGTTTTAGAAAAAAAACAAAAATGATTATCCACAAGTTTTAGAAAAAAAACAAAAATGATTATCCACAAATATGAGAAGTACGATTACAACTATACGGGGAAATATCTACGACGCAAATGCATGCATTATGATCATAACCTTTATACATTCATGCACTTCCAACTATTACATTCAAGATGGTTAGACTTCACAAAAAATTTCATCCACAACCCAACATTGAGACCCTCATGAGCAGTCCCTTTCCCTACCGCAGGACACAAAACCACCTATGGTTTGGATGCATCCGCTAATAAACACCAGACAAATGAATGGCGTCCTCGCAACGATTGAGACATGTGGCTGCATATAGGTGGATTTGGTTTGTCAAGCTAATAGGTTCAATACAGCTTATCCAAAAAGAAAAGAAGAATAAGGGCCCGTTTGGTTTGGATTATTGTAGTCATAAATAATTACCCTGATTCTCATGATCATGAATAGGTGCTGTTCCTGTTTGGTTGGCACTATGATGTTAAGTGATTATCTGGTCATTTTGAAAAAAAAATTGTACTTTAATCATTTTGAAAAAAAAAAGAAGATTCTTTTGAAGAATCTCACTCTAGCTCAATAGATCTTTTTTTGGTAAAGAGATCTTGTTGACCTTGCTAGGCGCAAATTTGGGTGTTTACAATAAATTTCAAATAGTCCTAAATGTGTATAAGCAATTATGCTCTAATATAATCACCCTTCGAAATTATGAAATCACCGTTTATTTCAATTATAATGATTTGAATCAATACACTAGGACATAATATGGACTAAGCGATTAAACCTTAAATATGCACTTATGATAATCTGAACCAAACAAGCCCCACAAAAGAATAGAGGAAACTTTCGAAATATCAGCAAGTTTCCTCCAAATACCACAAGACCCCTTGATTTGCAAAGTCCGTATCTCCTCCTCATGTTTCTTTACAAGGTGGCCAAATTGGGGGCAACCCAACAAGGACGTATCAAAGGTGACAACACATAAGAGAAGGTGGACACCACATGCACCACCTTGCTCAGTGATAAATGCTCAAGCACCCTTCCTCTCTCCATCTATTTAAATCCTAGCAACTTGGTGCTTCCAAAAACTAGATTGACCTCCATTGAAGAACAAAACAAAGATCTACAAACACGGGTCACCTTAGAATGAAATGCAGAATGACTAACACCATTGTTAGGGTTAAGCATGCAGTGCAGAAGTTGCAGAAGGCAGCTCTCTTCTGCCTATCCAGATGGGAGTCCGAATACTGCCAATTTGAAGACAAGATTGGTGACATGGGCGTGACGCTGAGACGAGTGAAGGGAGGGTACTTTTCGGTGTTTGCGATGGGCGGCGGTGAGCCAAAGAAGTTCTTTGTAGCATTGAGTTATCTTGCTCATCCTCCATTTCTCAAGCTACTAGAAGAAGCGGAACGAGAATTTGGGTTTGATCAGCAAGGTGTTCTAGTCATACCTTGTCAAGCACGTGAGCTTCAGAGAATTCTATCCTAGGAGGAGCATGATGGTGATGATTGAGACACCGTGCACATTCACCATGGAGAATATAGAGAGAGATGGAAATTCACATTAATCGAAAATTAGATTGAAAATTCATTCATCAAACAATAGATGTAAATTCATCCGAGTCTTGTGCTAAATTGCTAATGCAAGGACAACTCTAGCTCACTTTGTTTCTCCTACATGAATGTACCAATCTACTTCTACTTCGTCAAAGGCTACTCGCCTTGCTTGCTAGATGGTTGGGCTAGGCCTGTTGGTTTTGATACTTCAAAATAGATGCACACAATGACCACAATAAATTCAGGTAAGAATTAAAGAGGCGCCACAAGTGTTTCTTGAAAATAGTTAAAGCCTCCCATTTGTGCAAAGGAATACAACAACTCTATCCTTGAGATTCAATATAACATGGAATCGATCCACTCCACTACAGATTTGCATTATTTGATAGGAACTGTATTTTAACCTCTTTTTTAAGATGTTCATAAATTATATCTTGTTATTTCAATTAAGTTCTGAGTTATCCCATTCTCTTGGATAACAACTGATTGTACAAATTGTATAAACCAAATTAGGCTATCACTAAAAGTGATTGTCAAACAGAATTATTCTCTAGAGCGATTCTAATAAAGTTCTAGAATTGGATCTATATGGATTCTAGAAACCAGATCCTAGGATTCTAGAATCAGGTTCTGGTGAGACACTCTGTTTGAAAACAGTTCTGTACAAACTCTCTTTGATAACAGTGCCCACGGGTTGATGTATTGCTATACTAATCGAGTTCTCATTTATGTCTTTGTTCTTGGTTAATTTGGACAGTGCTCTGTTTGGTTACAGAGCTGTAGAGACTTGAATTTTAATTTTCGATTTTCGTGTCATACATGTGATGCCTTGATCCTTTGCTGATTTTAAGTTGATTTAAATAATATAAGCACATTAAGGAAGTAAGAACAATAATAACCATGGTTTTGGATGTTTGATATATTTTCGATAGCTAATCTCATAATCATAGTTTTTCAAGAAAGAGAGTAAGGTTTGCAAGCAAGAATAAGAATTTAAGATGATGTTTGATATATTATCCTTTGCTAAGAATTCCATGATCATTTTTTTTAAAAATACAAACATGATTTTTAAGATCTAGATTGTGTAAGCAAGAATG
Organism: Tetracentron sinense; assembly: GCA_015143295.1. Lineage (NCBI taxonomy): Eukaryota > Viridiplantae > Streptophyta > Magnoliopsida > Trochodendrales > Trochodendraceae > Tetracentron > Tetracentron sinense. The sequence continues at coordinate 31,929,741 of CM026562.1, forward strand.
CTAAGGGAATAAGATTTCAAGTAACAACAAGAATATGCATGGTTTTGAATGTTGATAGATCTTCCTATGTTTAGCTTTAGTATAATCATTAATTTAAGAATAAGTATGGTTAAGATTAAGAATCTTAAGTACATGTATGAATTTTCAATAGTTATTAGATTAAAAATACGGATTTATGCAAGTAGAGATGTTCTTAAGGGTTAGTGGATTTATTTAAATACAAATAAGAATTTATGAGCATGTATAATGATTTGTAAGAGATTTAGTAAGTATGTAAGGATTTTATAAATTAAAAAAGAGAATTTGTAAGCCGATATAGATTTAATTAAATAAGAATAAAGTGCTTTAAGTATGTAAAAAATTATAAGATCTATGTTTCTTGCGTTGTTGGGAAGTAATTAATTATTTATGATGAATTGGTAAGTAAAATGGGTAAATTAAATAACATATATATTATGAGTAATGAATTTACATGCTTTACAAATTATGAATGAGTTATCTATTCGTTCCATGAATGATTAATAAATTATAAGCACATTGTTATATGCTTTATGAATTTATGAACATATTATTGTATCATATGGGTAATGTGATGAACATGAATTGTGAAACATGATCTATAATGTGGTTGAATTTTGGATAGGCCATTACCTTAGAAGGATGATCTTTTTATCTAGATTTGCTACCATAGTGGTATGAGACGCTATGGTGGAGTTTCGATGATGTGAGATCGAAATCTAAAGGATAACTTAAATGAAAGTTGATCACAATACTTTAATTCACAAGTATAATAAATTCATATGTAGGATAAGTTATCAGTATGATCAACTGAAGCGCGCGCTGATAAGTCTAAGTGCATTCTGCTAAGTCTAAGGGAGCTGGTAAGTCAAAGTGCATTATGGTAAGTAAGCGTACTGGTAAGTCTTAGTGCATTCTTGTAAGTCTAAGTTCACACAGATGTATTGTATGATTATTTCTCACAAGACCAAACCTTACAAGCATGATGAATTAAGTAAGGTGCATATGCTCACATGTTTTTTGCACTCTAATTATGCATGTTGCATGTATGTTATGCCATGTTAAGTATGCATGTTATTTCAAAATAAGCATTTTAAGTAAGTATGATAAAGTTAAGCAAGATGGACATGCTCACATGTTTCTGCAATCTGATTATGTATATTGTGTAAGTATGTTATGTCATATTAAGTCAATGATATTAAGTATGTATATTATGATGTTTATGATGTTGTTAGTTAGGATTTTATATCTATTGAGCGTTTCGTTGCTCAGCCGATATGGTTATGTCGATAGGTTTAGACTATGAGGCCGAGCAAGGAGAAGAGTACAACGAGGAATCAAAATGTGATTTTCAGGAAGAGAATAACCACTTGGATAGATATCCATATTTCTGAATTTTGATTATCAGACTTTGGTTTAAATTGGAAGAGTTGTAACAAGATAATTTAAGATATTGGTTATGAATGAATGTTAGGTTTAAGTTTGTTGATTTTGGGATTATGTTGGATGATTCCAGTTTATAAAGGTACAGTTGTTTTGGATATTATGAAATTGATGATGATCGATTAAATAATTTTTAGGTTCATGTTTTAGAATGCTTTGTATGCTCTTGTTAAAATAAAATGTCTTAGGATGATATGCTAGACCAATGTAGTGTTTCAAATCAAAGTTCCATTTTTATCAAGTTGAGATTTCGGGCCGTGACAGAGCGGTCCTCAACCGATCAGACTATTCCGTCAGATTATTTCTTTATTTGGTAACAGATGATCGACTGATCCGAATGGATTGGTCGAATTCTATTCCTTAACAAAAGGAAGCCCCTGTGTTGTATAGGAGCACTGAATATCCAATCCGAGGATTGACTATCTATGATCTGGATCTTTGGATTGAGTCGTTTTCAATGTTGAGACGAGCTTCAGATCTCCAATTTGGGCTCTCCTTCTAGGCTCAATCTGGCAGAGGTCTGATATGAGTTCTTACTTGTGCAGAGCTCCTCTCCTCATCCTCACTCTATATAGGAAAGGGTTAGGCTTGGGAGCCACTTGGGCTTCCAAACTGACCCATTTAATGAGTCTCTTTGGTTTTCCCAACTGACTCATTCAATAGCCCATCAGGTTCATCGAGCTTGGACCCCAACTCATGATCCGTAACGAATCACTACATCTCAATCTGACTTTTATTCTTAAAAAGATTAGGCGATTCAAGCAACTCATGAAGTGTAAAATGGACCTCATAGTGCCCACATGCCTACGTGCGATGCACCTCGCTAGTGCACACACTTGGTGTTTGTGCGCACACGAGAACAAACTCTAAGAAGTAATTTATTACGAGGTTTCAAAACCCTTAAACTTCCAATGTGTTATTAATAAAATCCAACACAGTTTTCTTTTGAAAACATGGACCCAAAAGCCCCAAGATTTAAATACTATTAAATCTCTCCAAAATGATTTTATTACAAAATCATAAAAACCCTTTTCTTAATTTATTAAATCCAATTAAAAAATCTGTTTTAATAAATCGTAAATCAACAGGCCCCATCCATGACACTGAACCCACACTCCCTTCCTTGGTCTTGTCCAAGTTCTTGTTACGTATGTGTCTAATGGCAACAGATTTCCTCTAGCTTCCGGAGTGTTACACTAGGAGGGAAGGTATTTAACTAAGGAGGTGCTAACATGCATTGTAAGTGGTACAAGCACACCTCCCAAGCTCGCTCCTCTTTGACACATATTAACTGTGGTTAAGATTCACTCATATGTAGGGTTAAATAATCAATATTGGTTTTAGATTTAAAAAAAAAAATAAAAAATAGGAAAGTGATTAAAACTCTTGATAGTAGGTACTATCCAGAGCTGGATTGTTGGATTGAAAGTCTAATGGTATCAAACATTGAGTGGGGCCCACCATTTAAAGCATGTGCGCCTTGGTGTCATTGGATTTTCAAGCCGAGAGTCTAGCTCTCGATAGTAGGTAGGTACTATCGTGAATTTTAAATCACTTCCCAAAATCTTAACCTTGTTTATGATTTACTCACTCATGTGGTTAAATTTTTTTAATATATATATATATATATATTTCTAAAAATCAATGGAATAAGGTAGAGCCAGGATTTTCTAGTAGGGGCACTCTCCTGATTTTTTTTGATGGCCAAGCTCATGGGTCATCACCTTTGTTTGTGTCCGTCTCTAAGGAATATATTTTTTCTCAGAATTTTTTTTTGGGGGGGGTACACCCCCGGGCGCATGTGGCTCTGCCCCTATGGAGAAGTGAATCTTAACCATAGTTAATGAGGATCAAAGAGGACACATGTCAAGCTTATGAGGTTTGCATGTACCGCCCAATGATACATGCGCATGCCGTGTCTAATGCATAGCGAGAGACCGTAGTTTAATACTTTTTTCGGTGGCCTAATACAGGGACATCATATCATTATCTATTGTCAATTATTATGGTTAGCGGGTTGAGTGAATTCTCTTGCCAATTTCTCTAGGACCTCCAAGTGAGGGGGCACAATTCACCATCCTAGCTAGAGAAGCACACCATCACCTGCTATCTTTTGAGTGACCTCGACGTCTTGGGCCTTAAATGGGCTTGGACCAAATGCCCACATGACAAAACATCCACATACCTCCCTAGTGGCCGGGGCAAGCTCGTAAAAACCTCTACCAATTGGGCTCAAGCTTGAGCTTTCTAGGCTCTTACAGGACTAGGTCCAAAACCAATGGGCTTAGGCCCTAATCTTCATACCACGGTGACATGACGCCAGCGGCCATGCAACACTCATCTTTTCAACCTTCTAGCGATACTCTCAATCAATTCCTACTCTCAACCAAAAACAACATGTAAAAACAAAAACATTGTTGAATTGTTAATTGGAAGCATAGACACGGTTTTTGTATGAGAGTAGGAGTTGACTGAGGGTAGGGATAGCATGGCTCTTCAATTTTTTATTTTATTTTACCTAATGGGAGTCCTAGCCTCTCTCCATCAAAATCCTAGTCCGTCCTAGACTTCCAAAGTCTCCTCCCTTCTCTCCTTCTCTCTCTCTCTTCACCATTAAAGTCCTAGCCCTACCCCTAGCCTTAGAATTCCAAAGTCTTATTATAGTGGTAGAGAACAAGAGTGGCTACGGCTTCCTGTAGAATCAGTGGAATTCATTATTTTTTTCTATTAAATTTATTTATTTATTTTAACTTATTGAAAGGGTAAGTGAGCACTCATCAACAATCTTTAGCTAGAGAGTCCAAAGAGTGAAAATGGAGCTAGCAAAATCCTTCTCGTCACAATTGCACGCAACCTAAGAGACCTTTGGCACAAAAAAAAAAAAAAAAAAGGTTCAACGGTCTTCTAAAATGTGACGGACGCGTTACGGGTCATAATTTTTTCTGAGGGTGCCCACCACCTTAGAAGGATTATGCTGTCCGGCAACGCATTTACTCTGGCTGAGGCCCGAGTAAGTTACTCGGGCCTAGCTTTGCTTGGCCCTTGGGTGCCATGGCGTACACGTTACGGACGCTTATTGGCATTGGCATCCACGTCATCAAGATAGCGACCCCGTTTGAATCTTCAATTTGCCGGCAGATAGTCCTGCCAAACAGACCGTTTAACACGCTTATGTAAGCACTAACGTTGGTTAGCACCTTTGTTTTTTTGATAACAAACTAAACACACACACCAAACTCATACTCACATACACACTGCCCTACAATCTCAATTCCAAGCCTTTAACCACACATATCCTTCAAAAACTTAAGGAGTGAGGTGGGTCCGCGAGGTAGGGGTGGGATCGATTATTGAAAAGCTCTCTAATTTGAGGACCAAGCTAGGGCATTATATCATAATAGAGCAATGGGCTCTACTGGCAAGGAGCGAATTATTGCTCCTCACTCTCACAATGCCAACTCAACTCCCATGAAACAGATAATTCTTTTAAACTCTCGCGGCTAATTTTTTTTCATCTAAAAACTAAGGGTAGTTGGGTGAACTTTAGGGATGAGTGAATCTTAACCACAGTTAAATAGAGTTAAAAGGGGATCCGAGATGCACCTCCTTGCGTCACCGATCAAGGAGGTGATTATTTTCCATCATATATATATATAATTTTATATTGAGAGAAGCGAGGTTAAAAGTTAGCTGATTTTTTTTCTAATATTCTTAACGAGTCCCAATTTTATGCTATCTTATTGTGACCGTAGTTAGTAAGATGAATATTTTATATTTTTCTTAATTTGTCCATAACTTCATATAAAAAAGTAAAGATCTTATTTTACATACGAAAGGGTATTAAAGTAATATCAACTACAACTAACAATAATCTCTTTGTATCTCTGCGATTCCCTCAAATCTTTATCCTTATCTTCTCTCATGCTCGCTTCTTGGTCTCTCTTAATGAAAGGACACACCCTCTCTATGTGGTAACTATTTTTCAAGAGAAAAAATGGGTATTTTCGTTTTCAACATGTCTATTTTTATACTAACGTGTCAATCACAATTTTTTTAATTATTTAAAAAATTCCTCAAGTTTTTATATCCAAAATATTAAAAAAAAATAAAAAAAAATTCAAAATGCCCTCATTAGGATCCCTCTTCCTAGTCTCTCTCCCTCTCTTACGTGCATCGCACATGCCGTCCACTAGTGTATATATATATATACCATTCTTCACTCATATTAGTGAATTTGTTAATTTTTACTAATCTTTTTTACTCCTATGTATTGGATATCATTCTATTAAGTATAAAAATATTTTAGTAATTTATAGGGGGTAATTCATTAAATAAGAGATAAATAGTATAAAAAAAATTAAACTGTATTTTTTCTCTCTTATATTTAATGGTTGGTTGTACTCAAAAGATTAAACTATCTTTAACTTTAATGCATTTTGATAATTAATGCAATGATAAAAATGTTATGGTGGAGGTTAACAAAGTCCCTGACGAGTGCTAGTTCAATATGTAAAATTCAAAAATTTTCAAGCTCTCACTAAATGTGCAACACTTGACTTTGCTACTCCGTCAACAAATTTTTTTTTTTTTTTGTGGCCACTCCTTCAATAGGTTAAGAAAATAATTTTTTCAAAGAAAAAATTTATGATTTAAATCGATTTTCAAGGTAATAGAAATAAGTAGCAACACTTGTCATTACCACTATGAGAACTTGAAAGTCTAGGGTAGCATTTCATCATTTAAATATATGCTACTAGCCTAATTCTCTGCTTAGTATTGTATCAAAACTAGATACATACTTAGTAATAGTTCAAAATGTCTTATATTATCAATATGTTAAAATTAATATGCTGACATGTTGTAAAATTTTAATTTAATAAAATCTATGCTATGCACATAAGATCTATATATGCCTTATAATAATAATACTGTATCAAAATTAAATATATTGAAAGAAAAAGCACATAACTAAAACACATAATATATATATAATTTTATTATAAAAAATAGTAAACACATTATACTATTCTATTTTAACTTAGGGTGTGTTTGGTTGAGGGGTTAGAGAAAAGAAAGTGAATTAAAATAAATTAAAAAAATTGTGTAATTTCTCTTGTGTGTTTGGTTTAAGGAAAGAGTATTAGGGGAAAGTGTAATTTTTTCTAAAACTACCCCTTACTCTCACCCTATCGGTCAACCTGTTTTCTTACCCTCCACCTACCACTTGTCTATTCTGCAGTGATTAAAACACTTTTTCACAAAAAAATAGACAAGTGATTGATAGAGGGTGAGACTGAGAACAAGTTAGCATTCCTCATATAACCATACAAAAGAGTAGATTTGGAATAATCAAGCTTTTACTACTTCTCTTTCACAATTCCTTCATTTTGAAGGCATATGTATAGACAAGTAAGGTTCCACTTTCCCTCAAATCTGTAGTGGGAAAAAAACAACCAATAGAAATTAACCAGACAGAAAAGAATAAAACAAAACATACACCACAAGGGAACACAAGAGATATACGTGGTTCGACAACAATCTGCCTACATCTACGGGTCAAGATCCGATCACTTCTTTATTCACAGAGACCTTGAGGAACCAGTACAAAAGCACTCAACTCACCTTCTCTATGAAAACCCAAAGAAGAATCCCTATCTATCCTCCCTTAAACCTTTCCCAAGCCCTAGTATGCTTTTAACCATTTCTATTACCTCACACTCTTAATGTAAAAACATTATCTTGATCCCTAGATACCAAGATACAAACCCTAAACCCATAATCCTCTATTTATATGCAAAAATAAGAGCCCTAGGCTAATAGAAAGTCTCCCAATCAGAATAGGAGTTTCCAAAAAACATAAAAGACTTAATTTGCAATTTCCTGGAAAAAATCCCGCTATGGCCGATCGATCGACACACTCCGGCTGATCTATCGGCGACCCGAGCACACTTCCCGTCACGCCACCGATCAATTGGCCATAAGGGGCCGATTGATCGGCCATTCTTTGCCTTTGCAGAAATGAGCCAAATTCAACAAATCTCCACCTTGGCGAGAATTCCGCAACACCACTTGCAATCAAGAGAACCGATTTGCTAATCACCAAGCAAATTTCCGAGATAGAACACTGCATCGCCCACATCTGGGAAGCACCTCCACTTCGAACCAAAATCTTTCTCAAAATTTTGAAACACGTTTGCAAATACCGCAAACACCCACTTTGACCTTCACTGCCTCTGCACCATCTGCGATAGAGACCCATCAGCTACATACACCCTCGAATCCAACCCTGGAAAGCACTCAACCGGATTCGATAAATCATGGTCAAAACCCATGTGTAGCCTGAAAATCCATTCTCCAATCTAAAAGAATCTTGGACGAGGACATAGACCCGTCCTCTCTGTCAAAGGCACATCATCACCATCTCCACCCTTACGAAAACCTACCGGAATACCCATCTCTGCACTGACTGCGAAAGAGACTTTAGGTGAGCTTTCTACTATCTGCACAACATCAGGTTTTCGTTTTCCTGTAGACTTTGTAGTCACTCCACCTACCACCGAATTCCCCTCCAGGAGATATAAACCACCACACTTCTTCCCCTTCATCAAAACTAAGCAACCCTGTTTTCCCCGCTTTATTTTGATAACTCAACCTGTAACTGTGTAGCAACAGCCCTTAGAGTCTAATTGCCCGAAGGATATTAAATTTTTTCGCAACTTAGGGACACAAGCTACCCCTCCCAAAGTCCGAATAACTCCATCAAACATTTTTATCTTTACATTATCAAATTCTGTGATTTCACATTCAGATCCATCACCCAGGAACACTTTTCCTGTCCCTTTTTGAAATGTATCAAAAAATTCCATATTTGAGCAAATATGACATGAAGCCCCTGAATCTAAAATCCACTCACTAGAAGAATTGTCCATACCTTTGAAGACTGTGAAACATCTCTAATGTATTCCTCATTGTCCGTTTCTATTGCCGCCGAAGAATCTCTTCCGGAAGAATTCCTCTTCCCATCAGTACGCCTCAGACACTCCCTTTTGAAGTGCTCTAATTCTTTGCAATGATAGCACTGGACCCCGCCTTTTCCCTTGGATCTGCCTCTACCTTTTCCAGATCCTCTCTCCAAGTCCCTTCCTTCTTCCCGAGCAACTATGGCATGATTATTTCCATCATGCGATGACTTCCGCCTAATCTTATAAGAGAGTAGCGCCGCCGTGACCTCCTCCATCAGTAGTTTCTCCTTTCCATACATGAGAGTTGTTACCAAGTGATCATATGAGTTTGGAAGTGATGTAAGAAGCCCTACGACCTGGTCTTATTCATCTACCTTGACACCAACTTGTAATAGTTGATTCAAGATCTGGTTGAACACATTAATGTGCTCCATGAGATCTGCACCCTCCGCCATCTTTAAGGTATTGAACTCCTTTTTCAAGTATAACCTGTTAGTAAGGCTCTTTCCGATGTAGAGCATTTCCAACTTCTTCCAAAGATTCGGTGCCGATTCTTCATCCATAACGCTATGCATCACGTTATCTGTAAGACAGAGGCGTATTGTGCTGACTGCCCTCGCCTCAATGTCTTCCCAATCTTCATCAGATATCTTTTCCGGTTTACCGGAATCCCCCTTCAACGCCCTTGCGAGACCCTGTTGAACTAGGATATCCTTTACCCTCCTTTGCCACAGATTGAAATTCCCCTTTCCGTCAAACTTCTCCAGGAAAAATTGCTCAGAATTTTTCAAAGCTATTGAAAAATAATTTATCTCAACCCGAAGCTCTGATACCAATTTATAGTGGGAAAAAAAAAACCAATAGAAATTAACCAGATGGAAAAAAATAAAACAAAACACACACCACAAGGGAACACAAGAGATATACGTGGTTCGGCAACAACCTGCCTACATCCACGGGTCAAGATCCGATCACTTCTTTATTCACAGAAACCTTGAAAAACCAGTACAAAAGCATTCAACTCACATTCTCTATGAAAACCCAAAGAAGAATCCTTATCTATCCTCCCTTAAACCTTTCCCAAGCCCTAGTATGCTTTTAACCCTTTCTATTACCTTTCACTCTCAATGCAAAAGCATTCCCTTGATCCCTAGATACCAAGATACAAACCCTAGCCCCATAATCCCCTATTTATATGAAAAAACAAGAGCCCTAGGCTAATAGAAAGTCTCTCAATCAGAATAGGAGTTTCTAAAAAACATAAAAGACTTAATTTGTAATTTCCCGGAAAAAATCCCGCTATGGCCGATCGATCGGCGCATCCCGACCGATCGATCGGCGACCCGAGCACACTTCCCGTTGCGCCACCAATCGATCGGCCATAAGCGGTCGATCGATCGGCCATTCCTTGCCTTTGCGGAAATGAGCCAAATTCAACAAAATCTTTCAAAACAAAGTGAAAGTGGAGTTTTCTCCCACTTTCACCTACTTTCCCTCACAATCCCTTCAAACAAATACACTCTCAAGAAAAATATTTTACTCTGCCATTGAGTAGAAAAATAATAACACTATATGACTATTCTTTGCATTGCAGCACCTGCCCCAAGACTGAATAAAGGAGAAGAGTTAATTTCAGGTTAGTATCTAATGGCCGTGTCCAAGATTTTATGTATTTTTGTTCTTTTAGGTCCTAATCTATCCTGACGTAGTAGCCCTAGCTAGTTCAGACCTTCTGAGTGTTAGGGCCTGAACCTTGTAAGTGAGGGCCAGCTCCATAAGACTTAGGTCCTGCCCTTTGACAGTCCTAGATGGGTCTAGTTGCATGAAACCCAAGCCTAGCCATCCTTGCAATAGGACAAGGTGGTCACTGTAAGACCATGGTTGATTGTTGAACACCCTTTTCAGATCCATTTCCTTGGAGAATTGAAATAGAAAGAAATTCTCCGGAAGATCAATGTCGACGATGCTGTTTCTAACATTTCACACATTGTGAGAGACAATTAATTGGATTGTCCCTAAGAAAAGTACCAATTCTAACATTTCACACATTATGAGACAATTAATTGGATTGTCCGTAAGAAAAGTACCAATGTAACTTGAGCAGATACTAACCCTCTAATTGGGGTTGCGGCCTAACCGTATTACCAAAAAAAAAAAAAAAAAAAAAAAAAAAAAAAAAAAAAAAAAGAAAAAGAAAAAGTTTACTGAATTTGCACTCATTGTAAACAAATCCGCTTACGATTAGGTGTTACTGTCAACTTATCATGGATAATGATATGCTTATCAATGGTAACATAATAATATTTTTTAAAAAGAGTCTTGAATAAGACATGATTTTTTCGTCAATTAATTTACTAAGTATTTGATATTTTGGCTTTTTTTTTTGTTGAGAATTTCATAAATTATTTATGACAGATAAGTATCTAATAGAGACTGATACTTTACGCTCGCGCAGTCCACTCTCTAAGTGGAACAATACGCTCCCCAAAGTTGACATGTGTCCGTTTGAACTCTCTTAACTATGATTAAAAAGTTTTAACTCTTGTGGTTAATATACATATATATTTTAAAAATCATGATTAGATAATTTAATCGTAAGGGTTAGAGACTCTTAAAGACAAGTAAGGGTGTTAAAAGCAACACATGTCCAATTTGGGGAGCACGCATATTTCAAGTAGTGAAAAGTGATCTTTTTCTCATATCTCTGTTTTTTGCTTGTCTTTTTCTCATATCTAATATAGGAATTGGGGAGCATGCATATTTCAAATAGTGAAACATGCATGCATAAAGTATCTTTTTCTCGTATCTTTGTTTTTTTCTTGTCTTTTTCTCATATCTAATATAGGAATGTCTTCATAAATATGAATATTTTTATAATTTTCATAATTAGTAATCATATTTTATATCTTATCCGATATTTTTCTATTTTATTTTCAAATTTTATCTTTTTTTACTTCTAAAATTTTCGCTAGACATAATCCCCCAAACTCCAACTTAGCTATGGGTTCATCAATGGGAAAAGATCACCTTCCGAAAAATCTCACAGAGAAGAAACCTTTTGGGGGAAAGGGATGATCAGCAACCAATGTTTAAAATCACAGTGGGATTTCGCGGAATCCCGTTTTCATTCCCACCCCCCAAAATCGATATGTTAAATTTTGGAATGGTTGGTTTCAGACGAAATTTCGGGTGAAATTTCGGAAATACAGTGAAATTTTAAATTTTTATTTTAAAATATTTTTTAATTAAAATTCCAAAAATATTTCAACATATTTTAATATTTTTACTGAAATTTCATGAATTTTTTTTAATCACAAATTAACTCTCACATACTATATACACACACCACATACATACTCACACACACTTAGGACCCAAGGCCCACCCCCACCCCCTCTCAAAAAGAAAGGGGTGCGGAGCTTTATAAGGGCACAAACACACTTAGATCCCACCGATGTGGGACTAATGTTTGAGTATTTTTTTAATCACAAATTAACTGACATGCACTATATACACGCATCACATGCACACACTCATACACACCTAGGGCAAGGCTAATTTCGTGAAATTTCAAAATTTTATATATACATTTCTAAAATATAATAATAATATTTGTATAAATATATAAGATATGAATAAAATATTATTTTCCAAAATTTCGGACCAAAATATCCTTAACTTTTGGACAATTTTGTGAAATTACGTTAAATATCAACAATATATATACATTTAAGAAAATATTTTAAAAATATAAATTCCAAAATTTTGTTGAGATAACCGAAAATTTCAAAATTTCGGTCCAAAATTGCCTGAGAAATTTCAAACTTTGTCAGCAAGAGCAGGTTCGACGGACTTGTTTGCATAAAAAAGACTGAGAAATACACATTCCGTAGGAAACAAATGAAAAAAGGGTATGGTTGTTTGCATATAAAAGACTGAGAAATACACATTCCGTAGGAAACAAATGAAAAGAGGGTCTGGTTGTCTGCAAACCCTTTGAGGTTAGAAGCTAGATTTTGGCATGCAGAGACAAGCAGCAAGAAGAAGTCGATGAACAACAATGGGGATTAGAATTTCTTCTTTACTAATATAAAGAGGATGCTCCATATTCAAAACATTGATTGAATCTTTTGTAATTCCAAAATTATTCTTTGCTCTTATCTCATCTTCTTTTCCTTCTTATCTTCACTAATATAAAGATGATCTTTTGTAATTTCAAAACTATCATTTGCTTTTATCTCATCTTCTCTTCTTTTCATTCTTATCTTTACTAATATAAAGATGATGCCAATGTTTAAAATGTTGACTGAATTTTTTGTAATTCCAAAACTAATCTTTGTCTTATCTCATCTTTTTTCCCTTCTTATCTTATGTTTACTAATATGAAGAGGATGTCTCATGTTCAAACGTTGATGAAATCTTTTGTAATTCCAAAACTCTCTTGTCAAATCTTCTTCTCCTATATATAATGAGCCTGTAGATGAAATTTTGCAAAATTCTTAAACTATCCTTATCATAATCATTATATAAGACAAACATTTAATTGAGTATTTACTTAATTCTCATACTACCCCTCACTCATCTATCTATCTATTTATCTATTTGGCTTGAAATTCTCTACGGCTATAACTGGACTCCTTGGAGTCTAGTTACACCACTGGGGTCACCATGCGTCCTTTTTAACACTCTTTAATTGTGGTTAAGAGTCACCCACCCCTAAAGTTCACCTACTTACATTGAATTTCAACTAGGGTTTAAAAATAACCCCATGAATTAGTGAATTTTAACTAGGGTTTAAAAATTTAATGTTTTTTTCTTATAAAAACCAAGTATAAGTGAGTGAACTCTAAGGGTTGATGAATTTTAACCACAGTTAAGTGGTGCCAAAAGAGACACATGGCAACCTCAAGGGCGTAGCGGGACTCCAACTGTGGTTAAGATTCACCGACTCCTAAAGTTATTATTGGTTTTTAGGAAAAAAATTATTAATTTCTTTTAAATATTGGTTAAAATTCACTAACCCTTAGTTAAATTTTTTTTCTTCTAAAACCCAAGGATAAGTGGATGAACCCTAGGGGTTCATGAATCTTAATCGTAGTTAAGTAGTGCTAAAAGGGACACATAGCAACCTCAGTGGCGTAACCGGACTCTTCGCTCTCTTGACAAAATGCTCCGAAAGAAGAACGTCTTACCAAGGCCCGCTCACCTCCTTTCTTTGCCATACTCAAAATGTCTCAAACTTTTTTATTCTTAAAATGTCTCAACATCATGTTTCAAAAAGTAACGTGTCTCTCACAATTTTTTTTAGTCTTGAGAAGAGGACCGTATTGTCCCCATGTCCCTTTTAACACATTTTAACCATGATTAAGATCAATTAAATTAAAATAATTAATTTTGGTCTTTGTTTTTCTAACAACCATAGCTAGATTGGTTAACCCTAGGGTGTTAACCATAGTTGATGTATGGTGAAAAAGGGTTGTGGACGAATGAAATCAGCGGGTCAGCTTGGGTCCATTTTCCATTTTCCTTTTTTTTAAAAAATCCAAAATGTATCTCAAGTTTCTATTCCCAAAATATTCATTAATATTTTTTTGAAATGCTCTACTAAGATTCCTTGTCCCCCTCTCTCTCTCTCTCACGTGCATCGCACGATGCCGCCCACTAGTAGAATAATAAAAGGAATCAGATGAACTCCCTTTAACTGAGGTTAAGATTCACTAACCCTTAGGATTTATGAATCTAACCTTAGTTTAAAAAAAAAATTAACCACAAGAGTTAAAGTTTCTTAACCAGAGTTAAGGGCCGTTTAAAGGCCGACGACTCTGCCCCCAGACAGAGGAAATCCGGGCTCAGTAAGAAAACGTTTAGTTTACCCGATTTTGCGTCATTTCACCTACCAAAGTGTACCGAGTCCTTTCATTAAAAAAAAAAAAAAGTATACCGAGTCATCCTGATTTGAAGCAGCCGAGAGCCGCACCAACAAGTTCGGATTTCGGACATTACTGAACGAGTAAGGTGGGAATAGAGTTCGTCTGTTCAACAAGCACGTGTCCCTCTTGACACCCCTTAACTGTGGTTAAATTTAATAAATTTTTAGGGTTCAACCATGTAACCTTGGTTTTTTAAAAATTAACTGCATGAGTTAAAAATTTCATAACCTGGGTTAAAAAGGTAGTTGAAGAGCTTTGTGAGTGAGCCAGACTATTTTGGTCCGGTAAGGGCCAGACCAAATCCGATCGCAGTAAGTGGCACATTAAACACGATTGTTCAGTATAAAGGCACTCAAAATCCCCCCCAACACCTTCCTTTTTGGAAAAGTCTCAAATACCCTCACACTTTTTTCTTAAAAGTCAAGACAATACAAGGTCAATTTGGTCAAATGACAAAGGTAATTTAATCAAATAAAAGTACACAAAAACTTGTCTGAAAGGTCGTCTCGATCTCTCTCATTCCTAAGAGAGACCCAGTATTTATTTATTTTTTAAAATAGTTTATTAATAGCTTAATTCATAATTATTTTGTGATAAATTCAGATTCTTTCTGTTCAATTCAATGTTCCTTATTTTCTTTTTCCAAGAACTTCGTCCGTGCTTTCATGGCGGTTCTTATATTTCAATTCTTTTTAGAGTTTTCCAGACAAGACTCTCTTGATTGAAGATTTTCTCATCTGGGTTTCTTCTGTTACTTCCTATTTATAAAGTTCACGGTTTTTAAAATTAATTTTTAGCTTCCAGGTTTTTTTTTTTTCCAACTGGGGTTCAAATGGTGTCACAGATGGAACCAGTGGAGGAATCGAATAGTGTGGTGGATCAGCTCATAGAGATTATGAAGGAAATTTGTGGATTTCCTGAGTGTCGAAACACATCCAAGAACATGTACTGGAATCTTGTGAGGAGGTTGAAGCTGTTGAGCCCTTTTTTTGATGATTTGAAAGATATCGAGGAGGGGCTAGGAGATGAAGAGGTACAAGCACTGGTGTTCTTGAAGACTGCTTTGGAGATGGCTATGGAGCTTCTTCGATCAGTCAATGAAGGGAGCAAGATCTATCAGGTACTATTGCAATTGGTCTGTTCAGTTCTGATGAATTTAAATTTGTTTATGAATAAAAAGATAAATTCCAAGATCTTATGTGGATTTGTGCATGAAAGTCTGTTTGTGCTTGATGTAGCAACCATTAGATTCAATCCCAATTCACCTATACCCATCAAAATTCTTGAGTAACTCATCTATCAAAACTGTAAATTCTTTTTGATAAACTCCATTGGAGATTCTCCAACAATCGTCCTATCCCTTATTAGACCACATAGCTGAAAGGAGCTCAAATTTCTAAGAATTGATCTTTGAAAGTAATGCAGATTGGTAGAATAATCCCGGAGAACAGAGCCAGAAGTTAGTATGATAATATGGTTTTGAAAGATTCAGTCTAGGGTCAAAACTTAAGTTGCAGGTTTTACGCTGCGGGGGAACAATTTTGTGGTCATGGATTCAATCCTACCAGTAGCAGGGAAAGGGTATTCATCTTAGATAATTCACGTGGACCTGAAGGTCTCTTCTTGATTTTGTCTTCATGCTTTATGTTCATTATTCTCTTCAGTGTTTTTTTTATCGGTAATTATTCTTTTCAATGTTGCATAAGAAATGGCTACATTTAAGGTTTTTAAGGATTTACAACTTGTGATTTGGGTCTAAGTTTTGGAGTTCTGTGTTTGATGTTAATGTAGATTCTTGGGTTTGGAGGTTCTGGGATCCGGGCAAATGGATCTTCATAGGAAGAAGTGATGGTTGGAAATCTAACAGGATCTTAAATTGTGTAGGATTAGTGTCTTCAATGTAACCAAAAAATCTACACATGAATGATACTCTTCTTTTATCAGGCTTATGGAAAGTCTACATTTGCATGAAATTTAAATCTGGATAAAGAGTAGAAACTAAAAGTGCTAAAGTGCATAACTTCATATCTCTATTTCTAAACCCTTGTTCTCCTCTTTTCTAACTCAAAACCATGTAAGCAATTGATTGCTTTGTTACATGAACCTGGGAAATTTTACTTTCATTTACTATTTACTGTATGTGATTGTGATCAAGTGGATTACCAATTCTTGCGAAGAAACTACGCTGATTTAGTTGTTGGGTTGTAGTTAATTACTGTTTATATGTTGCAGGCCTTGCAGATGGAGGAAATTGCTGATAAATTCCACGAGGTAACAGAACAAATTGAGAAAGCATTGAGCGAGATCTCATATGATAAACTCTATCTCTCAGAAGAAGTTCAAGAACAGGTACTTTTTATGATCAATTGGTTCATGAAGTATATTAACTGAAAACAATCAAGCAGTAATTTTTGCGCTCCTTTTCGAGTTTTGGTGTTCTACAACTCCTATTGCACATTGATATGCTACTAGTTCTGCATTTAGTCCAATTCGTTTTAATCAGTAATATACCATAGTATAAAAAACAGCTTAACATTAAAGTGTAGGTTAACGAAACTCCAAAGTGCTGAGAACTGATACTACTACATGTTTTATTGCTTCCAGATTGAACTCGTGCATGCTCAATTCAGAAGGGCAAAAGGAAGAACGGACTCACCTGATTTAGAACTTTACACGGATTTGATGATAGCACGGAAGGAAAAAATCCCCAACCTGGCCATCCTAACAGGACTTGCAGAAAAGCTGCAACTCAAGACCATCAATGATCTAAAGAAAGAGTCTATAGCTCTTCATGAAATGGTTATCTCCAGTAGTGGATGTCCATGGGACCGTCTTGAGGAAATGTCAGCCTTGCTTAAGAAACTAAAGGACTTGGTAGTCACGGGAAACCCAGAATCAGACACCTCTGAAAGTGAAAAGAGTTTGGTTAACCACAGATCTCTGACCATCCCTAATGATTTCCAGTGCCCAATATCTCTTGACCTGATGGAAGACCCTGTAATCGTCTCTACCGGACAGGTTTGAACTGCCCATTGCCTCATTAGTTGAAACTTGAAAGTTATATACTTAAGTGTTAGCAGCCATTTTTCAATTACTGTTTTTTTTTTTCTTCCTTTCGCAGACTTATGAACGATCCTCCATCCAGAAATGGCTAGATGCTGGCCACAAGACTTGTCCCAAGACACAGCAAATTCTATCCCACACGGTCCTAACACCCAACTTTGTCTTGAAGGGTCTAATTGCCCAGTGGTGCGAGAACAACCACATTGAGCTACCAACAAAACAAGGGAGTTGTAGAAACAGGAACTCAAGCAGTGGTCTTTCAGACTGTGATCTAATAGCTATTGAAATCTTACTACAGAAATTATCAAATGGGAACCTGGAAGAGCAGAGGGCAGCTGCTGGTGAGCTTCGGTTACTGGCAAAGAGGGATGCCGATAACAGAATATGTATTGCAGATGCAGGAGCCATTCCGCTGCTAGTAGAACTCCTATCCTCCTCAGATCCTAAGACGCAGGAGCACGCAGTCACAGCGCTTCTCAATCTTTCGATAAATGAGACTAACAAGGGAAGTATCGTTATTGCAGGAGGAATACCTGACATAGTTGATGTGCTAAAAAATGGCAGCATGGAAGCAAGGGAAAATGCAGCCGCCACCCTTTTCAGTCTGTCTGTTATAGATGAGAACAAGGTAGCAATAGGTGCAGCAGGGGCTCTCCCAGCTCTTATCGATTTGCTCTGCCAGGGGAGTCCAAGAGGTAAGAAGGATGCTGCTACCGCGATTTTTAACCTTTCAATCTACCAGGGCAACAAGGTGAGGGCCGTGAGGGCTGGGATTGTCGTGCCACTGATGAGGATGCTGATGGATGCTGGTAGTGGAATGGTGGACGAGGCACTCGCAATAATGGCCATCCTTGCAAGCCATCAGGAAGGGAAGGTAGCTATCGGTCAGGCCAATCCAATCCCAATTTATGTGGATATGATAAAAACTGGATCCCCACGCAACAGGGAAAATGCTGCAGCTGTGTTGTGGTCACTGAGCACAGGCAATGTGCAGCATCTGAAAACTGCAGGGGAGCTTGGGGCGGAAGCGGCGTTGAAGGAATTATCAGAAAATGGCACTGATAGAGCTAAGAGAAAAGCCAGAAATCTTCTAGAGCTCTTTCATCGGACAGCTGATATGGTTGTTAAGCCATCAAATTAAGTCTCATGTTTCTACCAGCCAAGGGAGGGGTGTTCTCTACAGCTATTAGGATGAGATATGTCAACTCATAGTTAAACATTGCAGTGTTCTGTAGTAAGTTTGTTGTATATGAGAAATATCTGGTTCATAGATGGACATTAAGGTCTTTGTGTAAAAAAGGAATAAAAGATTAAAGTGTGTATTTATTAAGTCTGTAACTTATTGGGAGAATACAGTGGAGTATTGTCTCTGGGCAGGTGAGAACTCTTGAAGAGAAAGATTCTGGTGATGAGGTGATCTATTCTATATTTGAAGTGGGTGGATATTCAGATTTAGAGAGGGAGAGAGAGAGAGAGAGAGATAATGTTTGAAAGAAAAAGTCTTTGGCTAAAATTGGCTGCACTAAATAATCATTTTCAGCACAAAGGTGCACCAATTACACATGGTGAGATGAGTTTGAAGAAGTCTCTGTGCACCTATCTGGCATGATTGACATTATTTGTAATTTTGTATCCGATTCTTGTGGATAAGGGTGTTACGCATAACGATTATATGTGGATCAAGGAGTTTTGGCCCATCGATCTTTGTTAGTTGTATGTGGTGTATTTACTATATTTTTCTATTTGCTTTTTTTGGGCCCCTGCTTTGTTGACGCGACTTTTTGTTTTGCTCTTTCGTATCTTTTTTATTGTCTTGATAATTTTTTCATTACCAATTGAAAAAAAAAAAAAGTGATGTATGGAATACATGTAACGATTTAGTATTGGGTGGCAGACCCCATCTCGTTAAATAGTAGAAAGATTTTTATGGATTTCTGTGCTTGAAAAATATGATTTCTTCCATTAATATTAGTCGAAATGATGTATAAACTAATTACTTTTATAAGATATACTCTTATCAGAATCACTTGAATGTATCTTGATGCACATGATCCTCATGTTAGGCACTGAACATTTTCCTATAAACCAAGTTTGAGTATAATGTTGGATTACTTAAATTAATAAGTTATAAGTCAATCTCTTTGTCATATATGAATTATTCAATTTCTGTAGGGAACTACATTTAGTTTTCCTAATGTTTGACTCAGCACAGAAGAAAATTTCTGAAAAATAAGAACACAGAAAAAAAATCTTAATAATACTGCGGAACGAAGTAGTGGTGGTTTTCATCTTTACTGATCCGAGGGAAATATCATTCAAGAAGAGAAAGCAAAGCAGGCTAGAATTCAACCACAGGAAAATGGAAGGCAGGGGGGCAAATAATGATAAAGGCAACTGCAATAGGTATATTCCTTTACACAAGACCCCTGCAATAAGGATTTTCCTTATTCCTAGTGGCTGTTTTCCTCATTTTAAGAAATTAAGTGGCTTTTATGGATGGAAAGCTCAGTACAAGATGAGATTCTTGGCCCGTTGGCCGAGAAACCACTGTTCAGCTTCCCCTTCTGGAAGGACGCCTTGTCCAACGGCTGATAATTGCGCTGTGATGAGGGTTCCTTCAACAGGTAAATCATGGGAAGAACAAAGGTTCTTTTGTTGGAAAACAGAGAGTCCAAGACACTCTTCTACAAGATGACCCAAAATTTATGGAAGTCAGTGGAGTATATTGACACACATATGGAAGTCACTATAGTAGATTGACACTCTTAGCACATCCTCCTCTATTCACAATCATAGTAGTACAGTTTAGTAGATTGGTGCAAATTGTCTTCACCATCTCCTGATTTGCTATTTGTTACATTGAAGCAACAGAAGAAATACACCCTTATTCAAACATATATTTTGGTGGTTTGCAAGAACAATCTCATCCCCTTCCTTAGCTTTCAAATTCTCTTCTTAGTCCCTGAGAATCAACCTTCTATAACAACAGGAGATTCAAACTGCACTACCTTTTAATAGAACTAACCCAATAATCTTTATAATACCAAGCATAAAAATCTACATAAGAACATCAGATATAAGAAACAAACACCATCTAGAGAGGGATTTAGAGGAGGATGATATACTTGTTTCTCTGAGTCATTTAATCAATCAGGTGGTGGGCTTGAGTTGGAATTCTTGGCCTGGATCATCATTGGAAGGGAAAACTTGGAAACCGGTGACAACAGCATCTGGGGGTCCTCGCCTGCACCTCTGTTCCATTTCATGGACGGAATCAGGATCCCCAGAGAAAAGGGCCTCGACAGAACCGTCCCTCCTGTTGCGGACCCAACCCTTTAGACCCAATTGTCTCGCATTCTCTATCGTCCAGTTCCGATAGAAAACCCCCTGAACCCTCCCCTTTATCAAAGCCCTAACCTGCATAATCCCCTCCACCCATTTGTTAAAATGAGAGTGAGAGAGAGAGAGAGAGAGAGAAGAGAATTTAATTACCGTTTTGGTGGGAGAAGGTTGGGGTGATGAACCGTGGGCACCAGAGGAATTAGTGGTGTTGCATACAGAAGACATTGAAGAAGGATGCCTGACTAAAGGAGAATAAAGAGGAGAGCTAAAGCTGCTCCAAAGAGGATGAAAGAAGGAATGGCGAAAGGAAGAGAGGGTAGTAGTAGTAGTAGTCACAGTTCTCATCCATCTCTTTCGATCATTCCTCTGTATCAACCCTCCACGAACTCCACCAAAAAAATGGCTTATTGTTGCCATTCATTCGCTTTGTTTTTTCTCTTTTTCTTGGAAGTGATTTAAAACTGGGGCTGCACAAAGCCCGATCGGCAGTTGGTGCGGCTCGGCCTGATATTGGCATGAATTTAGGCTCGAACAG
Source organism: Tetracentron sinense (assembly GCA_015143295.1). NCBI lineage: Eukaryota > Viridiplantae > Streptophyta > Magnoliopsida > Trochodendrales > Trochodendraceae > Tetracentron > Tetracentron sinense. Next base: position 31,951,034 of record CM026562.1, read on the forward strand.
GCCAAGCCAAGCCTAAAAAAAAGCCCAAAAACTCAATCAAGCCGAGCTTGGGTCAATCCTTGTGCCGCTCGGCCCGACTCGAAATCCGGCTCGATTGAGGCTTGGTTCAGCCCGAATTCGGCTCGGCTTGGCTCGAATATTATTAAAAAAATAAAAAAAATAAAAAAAATTATTTATATATATAAATAATATAAAAATTATTATATTTTTTAAAAAGAAAAAAAAAGTATTCAAGCCGAGCTCGAGCTTGAATCAATTCGGGCCGAGCTGAGCTTCAAGCCAGACTTTTGAATTCGGGCCGAGCTACGGGCCGCGCTTTCAAGCTTTATTTGGGGGCCGAGCCGGGCTTCGGGCCTAAATCAAACCCTTTCAAGCCGAGCCGGGCTTGGCCAAACCCAAAGAAGCCCGATCCGAATAGAGCCCTATTTAAAACTCACACTAGTGGGCCGCGAGAGTTGAGGGGGAGAGAGACGGGAAAGAGGACCTAGTGAGTGGATTTTAGGGGAAAAAAATTAAAGAATATTTTGTGAATAAAAACTTGAGAAACATTTTAGGTGAATTTTTTTTGAAGGTCATGTTAGATATAAAAACTTGACATAGAGATATTTTGAGAACCCAAAAGCTTTAGGGGCATTTTGGGTAGAAAAAATTGAGGGCATTTTGGGTATAGAAAAAATTGAGAGACATTGTAAAAATAAAGAAAACGAAATATGAGAAAACTTGATGAGCATCTTGGGTTAAAAAATTTGTGAGAAGACATTTTGGGTATAAAAATTTGACTTAGGGATATTCTGGGAACTATAGAATATTCTGAACATTCGGACTATAAGAAAATTTTGAAGACATTTTAAGTATAGAAATCTGACTTAAAACTTTGATAGTAAGTACTATCCAGGGGTTGGGCTAGTGGCCAAGACGTGGATGTCTTGAGTTCGAGTCCCTTCCCTTTGTTGCCCACTCTTCGGGATTTATCCCGACTTTTTTAGTTGTGTGTAGTATAAGGGGATCTGCATATCTCGAGCGACTTAGTCGGGTCTCTAAGAGGTCCAGTTACCCTCTCATTCTAAAAAAGAAAAAAGAAAAAAGAAAAAAGAAAAAAGAAAAAAGGAAAAAAGGAAAAAAAAGGTACTTTCAAGAAATAGGCCGCTCGATTGATTGAAAATCTAAATGACGCCAAACAACAAGTGGGGCCTACCATTTGAAGCATTTCCGCCTTGGCAATGTCAGATTTTCAATTGGGCAGCCCAACTCTCGATAGTACCAATTAGTAAGAGTACTAAATCACTTTCCTTCTTCTTTTACCTAGAGTATGTGATTTAATACGACTCCAGATTTCTCTTGCACTTTTAATACCGTAGTATCATGTGTCCTTGTCTGGTTAAACTGTTTGCTAATTTTTGTTAGGCTTTTCTAAAATATTAACTTCGGGATTAAAGTTGACTAATTAAAGGAATAACTGACACTCTAATGTTAATGCGGCCATTACTTAGGGATTAAACCTGGCTAGCTAAAGGTACATGGAATCTGGATTTAGTCTGGTTGGGGAAGCGTAAAATACTCTGCCTCAAACACCCTAAGTCAGTGAATCTTAACCACAGATAAAGGGATTTAAAAGGGACATGTGACGAGGTGGAGAGGTGGGGCAGAGTAAATCCTAAATCAAGGACACGTGAAGTTAATGCTAATGAGCTAGGAAGCATGGGTATGGCGATACTTAGATAGGGCGATATGATACGGGTACGGTGATACGACATAAATGATGAAAAACAGCTAAGTACTTTTACCTTAGAGTGTCATATCCAATACGGCGATACGGGTACGTTTCCATTTTCAAAATATCGGTGCTTCCTAGCTGATGAGTAAGGTGCCTGAAAAAATCCAACTGATTTAAGGTTGTATTTGGCTTCAAAATGAATGAACCAAATTTGATATACATATGTGCAAGGTTTAGAATTCTTCTAATTGGCTTGGGGATATAGAAATTTGACACACAAATGTGCAAGATGTTTTTTCCTGCTAATGGAGCGTGTCCCAAGCCCTTCGAGACAAGGACTAGTCCATTTGGATGTCTACACTGACCAACTCGAAATTTTTCCTACGAACACCAAGGTAGGTCGAGGAGTGGGAGTTGAACATACAACCACAAGGAGCAAACCTGAGATGCAAGGTTTAAAATTTGATATGAATCTTTAATTTGATATACATATGTTTTCTTCTCATGACTTAAGAATTAAACATTACATGCCCTAGTCAAGATTGCCCTCCTCGGCTTAGATCTCTTACTTTTCTTGACAAAACAGGTTTGAGTAATATTAGATTGTTTAGTAGAGATTAATTTCTTTTATTGCTTTGTTAGTTAGGTATGTCCTAGTTGGGGTAAGGTTTTATGTCCCCCTCATTTTTGTGTCCTTGTAGAGGTAAGATTTTATGTCCCCTATGTCAGCACCCCATTTTTACACCCCCCTTTTACCATGGTTAACCAAATTAATCATGATTAGTTCAGTCCTAACCCTAGGTCAACCTCACCTAAACCCTAGGACAACTCTAGTCTAAATCCTAGGTCTAAACCATAGTTAAGCCTAAACCCTAAGTAGCCCTAAGTCAAACCCTAGGTAGCCTTAGCTAACCTTAGTTCAAGCCTTAGTTGGACCCAAGCCCTTAGGGCCTGAAACCAGTAACAAACCAAGCCTGAGCCCAAGAACCCAAGCCAAGCCTTGTAGGTGGGCCTGACCCTTAAAATTTAAAATCTTATAGTGTCAGTAGTCTCTCTATCGACATTAGCTTTTGGCCTAGGTTTTGAGGGGCGGTAGATGATCTACCGCCACGCCTGCTATTGCGTGTTTTCAGACCTGCAGCGCCACCCCCTGCACCACCAACCACTCCAGGCCATCCCCACGCCTCTGAATACCCTCAGAGACTCCCCCATGCGTCTAAGGACCTCACCCAACCGTGTCCTATTCCCCACCATGTCTCCATTAGCATCCCCTATAAAATCCAACACCCCTTACTGTAAATAGAGGCTTAAACCCCTGTAGGAAACCCCTAGATGTATCCGAACTCCCGAGCATCCTCAGACCACCGAAACCCTTCAAGAATCTGAAGGCCAAGCCCCATTTACAGCACCACCATCGGCAGCCATCACCACAGCCACTGTAGCAGGCAGTTCAGCAAGGTAGGGACCCTCCCTACCTCCATTTCTGTTAGGCCCCATGTAAACCCCTGGGCATTTCCAGGAGGTATTGGCTAGTAGATAGCTCAGTAGGAAGGGTTCCCTGCCTCCTCCATAGGCAGTTGAACCCCCATCAATCCCATACAATTCCCCACACCTACACACATCCACAGACCTCCACTAGTGTTCTGGGGGGTTTTCAGTTCATGAGAAACCCCCTAGATGCATCGTGGTACAACCCCATACTTGATTTTTGCAGTTCTATAGAAATTCAGTAATGGCGGTAGAATAACTATCACCATTCTGAATGTTGTCTTTGATGTAGGGTCTATAGCTCATGTATGTTGAGGCCTTGGTCCATTCCAGGGCCTGAGTTGGTTTCCTTGGACCCTCTTCTACCCTCCTTGAGCTTTCCAAGCTCTTGGGTGCAGCTTAACTAGGGTTAAATTGGCTCAAAACCAAATTTGTATAGAATGTCAGTAGTTCCATTACTGACATTCTGTGATCTCTTAATCAGTGATTTCAGGGCCACTGTGGACCAAACCCAGGGCCCAAACTCCGGCCCAGGACACGTGGCAACATACACATATTCTTGCTTGGGCCCACCAACCCACGTGGCACCTCCTCTGACCTCCCCTTTGGGCAGCCAAGCTACTGTTCCTGTAAAATAGGAGTGACGATAATTGATCCACCGCCATTTCCAATATGAACTGTATTGAGAATGACAGTAAACAAATTACCACCATTCCCTGTTTACTTGAACAGCAACCTGGCCCAAGGCCCAGATCTAATTTGAGGCCTACTGAGCCCTTGATCTCCCTACTAGGCCCATTTTGAACCTTGCTTTTAATCGGGGTTAGTTCGACCCTGGTTAACTTTTAACCCTAGTTAAGCTTCCCCACTTGGAAATGCACATAAAGTCATAAAATTCAAAACAAAAAAAATGGAAAAACTCAAAAAGACAAAAAAAAATGACTTATTAGCTTTGTCTTAACTATAGTTAGTCCTTAACCATGGTTAACTAAACCCTATTTAGTTTAACCATGGTTAAGTTTTCCTATTTTGATAAACATCACATAAAATACCAAAAAAATATGAAAAATACAAAAAACCCAAAAAAAGGCCTCGTAGACTTTCCTAACTATGGTTAGACCCTAACCATGGTTAAATCCTTTTAACCGCGGTTAGACCTCACCCTTGAGCACTTGACCTCCTCGGGCAACTAAACCCTAGTCTATGGGTTAGACCCTTGACCACCCTATGCACACACATACATACCCCTAGCCTTAGCACGGGCTCATGTGCCAGAACTACACTCGGTCTGATCTCACCACTATGTGAGTATGTAGGCAACCCTACTCGGGTTCGACCCTAGCCCCCTCTAGCTTTTTATCTTTCTTGGATTAGTACTAGATTAAATACTTTAACATTTTAATTAAACTTTGAGATTAAAATTGGCTTAGATTTAGGGAGTAGGTAACCATTTATAAAATGGGGGTCCTGGGTGCCTAACACCTTCCCCAAGACTTAATCGAACCACTTATCCTAACCCTGATAGACCATTTGCCTTATCCAAATCAGTTCCGAGACCTATCCCTTAGAATGAATAGGTGGCGACTCTCAGTCAAATCATAAATTGTGAAAGTAGGTAGGAAAATTCTCATGCTCACACCCTCATTTTTCTAATTTATTAATAAACTGGTAGGGGTCTATCAAACCCCCCACTCCCTCTGAGTGGCATTAAAAAAAAAAAAGAAGCTACATTCTACAATGGTATGATAAACATACAAATATTTTCTTTTGGTTGGTTAGTAGCATGGTACCATGGGTGTGTCCCAGTGGTTGTGTATCTCCCTTGAGAGGTGTGACTCGAGTTTGAGTCTTGGTGTAGTTGTTGTGCGCCCATGAGTGCTAGCCCCTAACCTAGCTAGATAAATGATTTAGGAACTACCCAAAAAAACCATGCAGTAGCGTAATCCAGCCTCACAATTGTGCACAATTTTTTTTTGCACAGTCTAGGTTAGGGGTTCATCTGCTCAACTCAAAGTGTGGGGAAATCACAATGCCCGCCTTGCAGGACTTGATCATGGATTCACCCTCTCCTTGCACTACCATCGGACTATTCCTATGATGTGTAATTGTGCAAGGTTTCAACTTTTGAATCCATAGCGGAAGCAAATCCATTATTCGGAGTCAAAAGAAATTGCTTCTTCTCCAACTATTATCGAAGCTACTGTTTCATTTGAACCCGAAAAAGAATACGCTTCAACGCTGGATTTGGCTCCACAACCATTTAGCTCTACTTGGGCCTCCGAATGGTTCCGCTGCTGGTCGGGATGCTGGCTTCCCTACCGCTGGGACTGCTAACCTTTGTTTATTTCTTCTCCACCAAGCACGGAAGTTTATGGATAACTGTAGGTTGTGGCAGACATCATGTCATGTCAGCTCATGTGGAAAGAGAAATATGTGAAAATTTATGGAAACAAGTTAATCTCTTGCAAAATTGTGGAAATTCTACAAGACCATTGCTGCCATGAGCTAGAGGGGTTGGTGTGAAAATTCATCCGCCTTATCACTCAAACGGCCCTTAGACTAAGATTCGAGTCCCTTAAAATGAATATAGCAGTTAATATGCCTACACTATAACTGGGCTTGTCGCCTAATCACGTGACATGTACCAAAAGAAAAAAGAAAAAAAAACAAACTTAGGTTTGGTTGCACCTCCGTTTTTGTTTTATGTTTTTAAAAACAAATTTTCAAAAAATTTTACACAAAACATATTTGGCAGCCGTGTTATTATTTTTTGTTTTTAAAAATTAACGACAAATTTTTTAAAAATCAAGATAACAGAAATATCCTACTACTTCTGTTTTTGGAAATTAAAAAAAAAAAAAAAAGCATTGGATGTCACACCACCATCACCACCACCCACCACTCACCACTCAGCACCACCACGACACCACCATCCCCACCACCACCCACCACTACTCCACCACCACCACCCTCACCAACATTGCACCACCACCACCGAGCCACCTCAACCACTCACCACCCACCACCACCACCACCACCACCACCACACCACCACACAACCAATACACCACCATCACTTCGCCACCCACCACCCACCACCACCTACCACCACACCACCTTCACTCCACCACCACCACCACCAAACCACCACCCACCACCATCACTTCACGACCCAACACCCAACACCCACCACCACCACCACCACACCACCACTAACCTCCACCACCACCCATCACTGCCACCACCATGGATTTGAATTGTTTACTCATTATTATGTTCATCATAACCAAACTAGGGTTGTCAAAGGGCAGGGCCGGGGTCAACCCTAGCCCTACCCTTCCCTATAAGAGTAGGGCCTAGCCCAGCCCTAGCCCTTCAAGGGCCGGGATTGATTGGGCCCTAGCCCTACCCTCAAGGGCCAGTGTAATTTCTGAAATTACACTGCCCTCCCCTATCTGGCTCGTTAGATTAAGGTCGTTAACGGAGGCTATTCTCTTACAATTTTACCCTTGTTATTCTTTGATTGAAAACGCAACCAAATAAAACCCAAACATTCAACGTAACAGAAGGGAGCGTGGTTGATCGAAGACGATCGTCGTCAAGAGCTTCCCCAAGGCTGATATGATCCTTCAAAGGTTAGTTCACCAAAAAGCTTAACTCTAGTTTTTTCTTCATTCTTAGGGCCGAGACCACCGAGACCGTGCTTTAAGAGCACGGGATTTCAGGTGGGACCTACCATGTGAAATGGGCCCCACCTGAATCCATGCTCTTAGAGCACGGTCTTGGTGGTCACGGTCCTAAAGGGGTCTCAGTAGCAAAGTCCCTTCATTTATTTCTAGACATGGATTTTTCCTAACTTGCACAACAAATGTAGAATCCATCGATTATTCATGAAGTATCCTACTTAAGCCCTAATTTTTTTTCCTAACCCTACTAATTAAGAAGTATGGGACTCTATCCAACAATGCAAAAATTTAGGAACAAGATAAATGGACGAAATTGAGGACACGAAGATGAGAACCTAGAGGCTTTCAAACAAAGATGAAGGGGTTTCTACTTTGCATGAGTGGGAGACTTTTGCAACTTTGAGGTTTTGAAAAAGCATACAATATATATATATATATTAGGATGATATAGCATTCTAATCGATGCGGTATGAATACAATGTGGGTTCATAGGCTATGGCTCCCCATTTCGAGTTTCCTGTTGTTGATCAATCGGATGACATGAACTCAAAATGACAAAACAGAACTGGGGCTCTATAATCGGGTTGTTGATTCCATTCTCTATCTTTCTATTTTACTCCTTTCTCTTTACTTGCGAGTGTCCCAGTTTCAGAAAAGTCTACATTTTCCCAATTGTTTTGGTTAACACAAAGACAATAACACACACTATAGTCAACACACACACCTACACCCACACCCACACACACGCTCAGGCCACAAGGCCATTGCACCCAAGGTCCTCTTCTAAGCTAACCGCAATGTCCCTTGTCCCTTTTAACACCTCTTTAACCATGGTTAAACTTAATTAAATTAAAATTAATAATTGTGTGTGTGTGTGTTTTTTTCTTCTAAAAATCATGATTAGATTGCTTAAACTAATGTTGTCAGAACCGGATCAGACTGGCCGGTTGAACCGGAAAAACCGGGAATCGGTTCCCAAACCCCCCAAAATCAGACCGTTTTAATAACCGGCCATTTTCGTGAAAACCGGAAGAATCGGCCGGTTGAACCGGAAACCGATGGTCAGAACCGGTCATAAATGGGTAAAAATAAATAAATAAAAAAAAGACACGGTTGAACCGGATTGGTCGAACCGGGAACCAGCCACTCAACCAGTTCAATGACTGGTCCGATTCGGATAACATTGGCTTAAACTTAGGAGGTGAATGAATCCTAACCACAATAGATGATTGGTAAAAAGGGAGCGTCGACCAATGAGATCACGGGGTCAGCTTCTAAGCTGAACCAAAGCTCACCCTGGTCCGTTTTCCATTTCCTAATTCATTATAACCTTTATTTCATTTTCTTAGTTGTGACAGTCTTTTACTTCCTCTAATATGTTCTTTTACTTCCTCCAATATGTGAAAGTAGAGGGAACTATTTCAACTTTCATTCTAGTTGATGGGGAATTAAATTTGGGTGATAGAGATTTTATGGATTTTGTGGTTCTAGCCATATACTTTTCGATGTCTTTTGGGAATGCCTTTTTTTTTCCTTTTTGACATATGTATATTTTTGACATATTAATTTACTTAGCTAATGAGATCAAATGTGAATGGTTGTCTATGTGAATGAAAATGTGAAAGCAGCTAAGTGTTTGAGGGTTTATGTGAATGGTGTGTGCGCGCTAACATAACGGGAATGGTGTATGGATAGCACCCTGCTGTTGCTAGAAACTACAAGATCAGCTGCAATGTACGTATAACCATGACATGTTTAGGTTTCTTGGGCCCAATATTGATTTTCTAGGCACAACAAAGTCAATGAAGATGGAAGTACCCACCCAAAAAGGAGGGTACTGATGCATAAATTCATCTACATCCAAGTGATAATGCCCTAACCCCTACCTATGTGTATTCTCATGTCAACTGTTTGATGCTAACAATCAAACAACATGTTCAACTTCAATTACTAACAATAAGGGTCACCTGTTGACGTGTGGATGCAATTGAGCTCTCACTATTGTCTATGATCCCAACTCACAGGTATTAAAAGCGCATGCACCTCTATACAGCACATGCCAAGACAATGTATAGAAAGACAAGACAATCAAATCGAAACCATCAAAACTCAAAAGCTAGGGATCCCAAGAATCTAGAGATCCACAATTGTGAGCACCCAAATCAGCACATGTCCCTTATAATCTCTATTAAAGTGGTTAAGATTCACCAACTATATAACTTTGGTTTTAAAAAAAATATTTACTCTAATTAAGAACTTTGAACCCTTAGGATTAACATTTTTTTAATATTTTTTCCAAAAACTAAGGTTATATTGTTAAACAGTAAGGGTTCTTAAACTTTAATCCAAGTTAATAGAAATTGAAAGGACACGTGTTGACTCGTGAATGTGATTGAACTTGGGGAGAGTTCAATCACAATCGGTTGTGATTCAATCTCAAAAATCCATGCGAAAGACCTTCGGGATGGAATGCAGAGTTATATTGTTAGGGATAGTCCTCTAACGGTCATGCCCAATCTCGAGCACCAACAAAAATGGGTTACACGACTCTTAAGCTGATTTCCAAGCATAACAAACCAATCTTTGGTTAACTTTGACTTTAGAATGTAAATTTAAATATTTTAAAATATTTCAATCATGACATCATCAAAATTCATCCATATAAAATAACGGAAGCTAGGGGTTACGGTGGACACCCCGTAGAATAGGGAGTTTTGTTCTGCTTGGAATTTGCAACCATCATTTCATGTTAGGGTCCCCACATGGATCAAATGGCAACCTCCGGATGAGGGAGTTGTGTGCCTTAATTCTGATGGGTCAGTGGATCAGTTCAGAGCTGGTTGGGGATGTTTGTTTCGAGACAGTAGTGGGGTTCCTCTATTCGCTCAGGCAGGAGGTTGCGCCATTCAACCTATTTTGCTAATGGAATTGGAAGCCATCAAGCGCGGGCTCTTGCTAGCTCGGGAGAAAGGTATTCCTTGCTTAGTTGTTTATTCTGATTCTCTTCTGGCTGTTAGGTGTTTATCGGGGCATCATCAATGGCCATGGAGAGCTCTTTCAATCTCGTGCGAGATTTTATCACTATTCGGTTTTTTTTCTTCTTTGTCCTTTTATTCTTTCCCCGAGAAGCTAATAGGGGGGCTGATTTTTTGGCTAAATCTTGTATTATCGGTCAGGAGGTTCTTTGGGACCCGGAGTCTCTCCCTTCTGCTCTTTCTTCGATTGTTGAGGAAGATGCAAGGGGTATGTTAGTCCCTCGGATGTAACTTGTTCGGTTTGTTATTGGATCTGGCAGGGGTCTGCCTAACCCCATCTTTCCTTCCAAAAAAAAAAAAAAAAAATAACGGAAGAGGTTACGTAAAATATGATTAAAGTTGAGAGGAGGGGAGTGTAATTTTAGAAACAAAAGAGAGGTCATTGAAATTTCATCAAACCTCAGGGAGGTTAGTGTAATTTACCCTAAAAAAAAAACTAGTCCAAACGGTCACGGTTGGTCTCGATCTCTCCCTCGTTCTTAGGAAGAGACTTCATAATTTATTTGGAGCCAAATCATCTCCGGTGGTAATCGGATTTGGCAAATCCGGTTATCACCCCTAGAGGTCACCACGTGTCTCCTTTGACACCCCTTAACGGTGGGTAAGGTTCACCCATCCCTAGGGTTCACCCACCCATTTTTGGTTTTTTTTTTTAAATATTAATTCTTTTTTTAATATTAAAAAACGGTTTTTAATATTAAAAAAACTCTAAAATCGGATTTTTAATTTAAAAAAAGAATTAATATTTTTTTAACAAAACAAAAATTGGTGGGTGAACCTTAGGGGTGAGTGAACCTTACCCAAGGTTAAGGGGTGTCAAAGGAGACACGTGGCGACCTCTAGGGGTGATAACCGGATTTGCCAAATCCGGTTATCACCGTAGAGGATTTGACTCCTATTTATTTATTTTTAATTAGTTTATTAATAGCTTAATTCAAAATTATTTTTGCGGTAAATTCGATTTTTTCTGTTCAAATCAACGTTCCTTATTTTCTTCTTCCTAGAACTTCGTCTGTGCTTTAATGGCGGTTCTTATATCTCAATTCTTTTTAGAGTTTTCCAGACAAGAATCTCTTGATTGAATCGATTTTCTCAACGTTTCTTCCGTTATTTGCAATTTATAAAGTTCACGATTTTTTTTTTTATAGCTTCTAGTTTTTTTTTTTTTTCGATTCGTGGCTCAATTGGTGCCACAGATGGCCTCAGTAGAGGAATCGGATAGTTTGGCGGATGAGCTCAAAGAGATTTTGAAGGAAATTAATGGATTTCCCGAGTGTCTGAACACATCCAAGGACTTGTACATGAATCTTGTGAGGAAGTTGAAGATGTTGAGACCTCTTTTTGATGAATTGAAAGATATCGAGAAGGTGCTGGGAGATAAAGAGATTCAAGAGCTGGTGTTCTTGAAGGCTGCTTTGGAGATGGCTAAGGACCTTCTCCGATCAGTGAATGAAGGGAGCAAGATCTATCATGTACGTTCCTACTGCAATTGGTCTCTTTATTTCTGATGAATTTAAATTTATTTTTGAATAAAAAGATCAATTCCAAGATCTCTGTGGATTTGTACATCAATATTCTTGAGCAACTCATCTATCGAAACTGGAAATTCTTTTTGATAAACTCCATTGGAGATTCTCCAAGAAGTGTCCTATCCCTTATTAGACCACATAGCGGACAGGAGCTCAAATTTCTAAGAATTGGTCTTTGAAAGTAATGCAGATTGGTAGATTAATCGCGGGGAACAGATCCTGCAGAAGTTAGTATGATAATATTGTTTTTGCTGGAATCAGTCTAGGGTGGAAACTTAAGTTGCATGGATTCAATCCTAGCAGTAGTTGGGAAAGGGTATTGATCTTAGATAATTCGCGTGTACCTCAAGGTCTCTTCTTGATTTTGTCTGCCTCTCTTCAGTGTTTGTTTTTTATGGGTACTTAATTCTTTTCAATGTTGCATACGAGATGGCTACATTTCAAGTATTTCACAATTTGCGATTTGGATCTAAGTTTTGAAGTTCATTTTGATGCTAATGTAGATTCTTGGAGTTTGAGGTTCCGGGATCAGTGCAAATGGATCTGCATAGGAAGAAGTGATGGTTGAAAATCTAACAGGATTTTAAATTGTGTGTAGGATTATTGTCTTCAATGTCACCAAGAAATCTGCACATGAATGATACCCTTCTTTTATCAGGCTTATTGAAAGTCTACATTTGCATTAAATTTAAATCTGGATTAAGATAAGAAACTTAAAGTGCTAAAGTTCATAACTTCATATCTCTATTTCTAAACCCATTTTCTTCCTTTTCTAACTCAAAACCATGTGAGCAATTGATTGCTTTGTTACATGAACTTGGGAAATTTTACTTTCACTTACTATTACTGTATGTGATTGTGATCAAGTGGATTCCCAATTCTGCAAAAAAACTACACTGATTTAGTTGTTGGGTTTTAGTTAATTACTGTTTATATGTTGCAGGCTTTGCAGAGGGAGGAAATTGCTGATAAATTTCACAAGGTGATAGACCAAATTGAGAAAGCATTGACTGAGATTTCATATGATAAACTCCATCTCTCAGAAGAAGTTCAAGAACAGGTACTTTGACCAATTGGTTCATGAAGTATATTAACTGAAAACAATCAAGCAGTAATTTTTACTCTCCTTTTTGAGTTTTGGTGTTCTCCAACTCCTATTGCACATAGCCATGCTACTAGTTCTGCATTTAGTCCAATTAGTTTTAATCTGTAACGTACATTAGTTTAAAAAACAGCTAACATTAAAGTGCAGATTAACGAAACTCCAAAGTGCTGAGAACCGGTTTTACATGTTATATCACCTTCCAGATTGAACTCGCGCATGCTCAATTCAGAAGGGCAAAAGGTAGAATGGATTCACCTGATTTAGAACTTTACACGGATTTGATGATAGCGCGGGATGAAAAAATCCCCAACCCGGTACTCCTAACAGGACTTGCAGCAAAGCTGCAACTCAGGACCATCAATGATCTAAAGAAAGAGTCACTAGCTCTGCACAAAATGGTTATCTCCAGTAGTGGATGTCCATGGGACCGTCTTGAGGAAATGTCAGCCTTGCTTAAGAAACTAAAGGACTTGGTACTCACGAGAAACCCAGAAGCAGACACATATGAAAGTGAAAAGAGTTTGGTTAACCACAGATCTCCGACCATCCCTAATGATTTCCGGTGCCCAATATCTCATCACCTGATGGAAGACCCTGTCATCATCTATACAGGACAGGTTTGCAATGCCCATAGCCTCAGTAGTTGAAAGTTCTATACTAAAGTGTTAAAAGCCATTCTTCAATTATCATTTTTATTTTCTTCCTTTCACAGACTTATGAACGATCCGCCATACAGAAATGGCTAGATGCTGGCCACGAGACCTGTCCCAAGACACAGCATTTTCTGTTGCACACGGCTCTAGCACCCAACTTTGTCTTGAAGATTCTAATTAACCATTGGTGCGAGAACAACCACATTGAGCTACCAACAAAACAAGGGAGTTCAGGAAACTGGAACTCGGGCAATGGTCTTTCAGACTGGGATCTAACAGCTATTGAGATCTTACTACAGAAATTATCAATTGGGAACCCGGAAGAGCAGAGGGCAGCTGCTGCTGAGCTTCGGTTACTGGCAAAGAGGGATGACAATAACAGAATATGTATTGCAAATGCAGGAGCCATTCCGCTGCTAGTAGAACAACTAACGTCCTCGGATCCTAAGACGCAGGAGCACGCAGTTACAGCGCTTCTCAATCTTTCGATAAATGAGACGAACAGGGGAAGTAATGTTATTGCAGAAGCAATACCTGACATAATTGATGTGCTAAAAACTGGCAGCATGGAAGCAAGGGAAAATGCAGCCGCCACCCTTTTCAGCCTGTCTCTTATAGACAATAACAAGGTGACAATAGGAGCATTAGGGGCTATTCCAGGTCTTATTGATTTGCTCTGCCAGGGGAGTCCAAGAGGTAAGAAGGATGCTGCCACTGAGATTTTTAACCTTTCAATCTACCATGGCAACAAAGTGAGGGCCGTGAGGGCTGGGATTGTCGTGCCACTGATGAGGCTAATGATGGATGCTGGTAGTGGAATGGTGGATGAGGCACTCACAATAATGGCCAGCCTTGCAAGCCATAAGAAAGCGAAGGTAGCTATCGGTAAGGCCAATCCAATCCCAATTTTTGTGGATATGATAAAAACTGGGTCCCCACGCAACCAGGAGAATGCTGCAGCTGTGTTGTGGTCACTGAGCAGAGGTGATGTGCAGCATCTGAAAACTGCAGTGGAGCATGGGGCGGAAGAGGCACTGAAGGACTTATCAGAAAATGGCACTGATAGAGCTAAGAGAAAAGCCAGATATCTTCTAGAGCTCTTTCATCTGACAGCTGATATGGTTGTTCAGCCATCAAATTAAGTCTCGTGTTTCTACCACCCAAGGAGAGGGGTGTTTTCTACAGCTATTAGGATGAGAGATATGTGAACTCATAGATAGACATTTCAGTGTTCTGTAGGAAGTTGCTTGTTTATAGATGCACATTAAGGTCTGTGTAAAAAAGGGATAGAAGATTAAGGTCCTTATATGTGATTTATGGAATACAGGTAACAATTTAGTATTGGGTGGCAGACCCCATATCATCGAATAGTAGAAAGATTTTTACAGATTTCCGTGCTTGAAAATTATGATTTCTTCCATTAATATTAGTCGAAATGATGTATATATAGAACAACTGATTTATTGATAATTGGATGATTTACATTGACCCTAAATAGGGTTTATATAGATTTAACAAGATGGATTTCTATGGAAAGTAAATCAACCTAATCTAATCATATTCTAATCAAATCTCAATCTAAATCCTTAATTGATGTCAATCTAAGATTGTGATGAGATACACTTAATGATATATCGCATCTCATTCACGTTATTACAATACTCTAAACATAGTCCCTAATAGTATAAACTAATTACTTTTATAAGTTATAATCTTAAATTAATAAGTTATAAGTCAATCCCTAGGAATGAGTGAATCTTAATCCCAGTTAATAAGTGTCGAAAAAGATACATGGCAAGCTGGGGTGATGTTTGTATGCCACCCAATGGAACTTGCACATGCATGCTATTACACGTCTTTAGTTAAACACGGTCCCACGACAAAGAGGCTATGCTCGAGTATTATACCTACAAGGGGAAAATTCGGAGTGGGTCGGTACTGATTCCCGAAGGACTAGTCCGTGGCTCGAAAGGCTTTAGGACACCCACTGATCAAGTAAGGCCGACACACGAAATATACCTTCAATTGTTGAAAGGCTCAAGTACCCTCACACTTTTCTCTTAAAAGTCAAGACAATATAAGGGCAATTTGCTCAATTGAAAAAAAATAAAAATAAATATTTGTCCGAACAAATTTATTTATTTTTAATTAGTTTATTAATAGCTTAATTCAAAATTATTTTCGCGGTAAATTAGATTTTTTCTGTTCAATTCAATGTTCCTTATTTTCTTTTTCCAAGAACTTCGTCTGTGCTTTAATGGCGGTTCTTATATTCCAATTCTTTTTAGAGTTTTCCAGACAAGAATCCCTTGATCGAATCGACTTTCTCATCTCAGTTTCTTCCGTTATTTGCAATTCATAAAGTTCAGGAATTTCTTATTTCGATTTGTGGCTCAATTGGTGTCATAGATGGCCTCGGTGGAGGAATCGGATAGTGTGGTGGGTGAACTCAAAGAGATTATGAAGGAAATTAATGGATTTCCCGAGTGTCTGAACACATCCAAGGACCTGCACAGGAATCTTGTGAGGAAGTTGAAGATGTTGAGCCCACTTTTTGATAAATTGAGAGATATCGAGGAAGTGCTGGGAGATAAAGAGATTCAAGAACTGGTGTTCTTGAAGGCTGCTTTGGAGATGGCTAAGGACCTTCTCCGATCAGTCAATGAAGGGAGCAAGATCTATCAGGTACGTTCCTACTGCAAATTGGTCTCTTTATTTCTGATGAATTTAAATTTATTTTTGAATAAAAAGATAAATTCCAAGATCTCTGTGGATTTACAGCCAATAGATTGTGGATGCAATCCTAACTAACCTATACCCATCAATGTTCTTGAGCAACTCATCTATCGAAACTGGAAATTATTTTTGATAAACTCCATTGGAGATTCTCCAAGAAGTGTCCTATCCCTTACTAGACCACATAGCTGACAAGAGCTCAAATTTCTAAGAATTGGTCTTTGAAAGTAATGCAGATTGGTAGATTAATCGCGGAGAACAGATCCTGCAGAAGTTAGTATGATAATATTGTTTTGTTGGAATCAGTCTAGGGTGGAAACTTAAGTTGCAGGTTTTATGCTGTGGGGGGACAGTTTTGTGCTCATGGATTCAATTCTAGCAGTAGCAGGGAAAGGGTATTGATCTTAGATAATTCGCGTGTACCTCAAGGTCTCTTCTTGATTTTGTCTGCCTCTCTTCAGTGTTTTTTTTATTGGTACTTGTTCTTTTTAATGTTGCTTACAAAATGGCTACATTTCAGGTATTTCACAATTTGTGATTTTGGTCTTAAGTTTTGAAGTTCTGTTTGATTACATTTCAGGTATTTCACAATTTGTGAGTTGGGTCTTAAGTTTTGAAGTTCTGTTTGATGTTAATGTAGATTCTTGGGGTTTGACGTTCCGGGATCAGTGCAAATGGATCTGCATAGGAAGAAGTGATGGTTGAAAATCTAACTAAATTGTGTGTAGGATTAGTGTCTTCAAAGTCACCAAGAAATCTGCACATGAATGATACTCTTCTTTTATCAGGCTTATTGAAAGTCTGCATTTGCATGAAATTTAAATCTGGATAAAGATAAGATACTTAAAGTGCTAAAGTTCATAACTTCATATCTCTATTTCTAAACCCTTGTTCTTCTCTTTTCTAACTCAAAACCATGTGAGCAATTGATTGCTTTGTTACATGAACTTGGGAAATTTTACTTTCACTTACTATTACTGTATGTGATTGTGATCAAGTGGATTCCCAATTCTGCAAAAAAACTACACTGATTTAGTTGTTGGGTTTTAGTTAATTACTGTTTATATGTTGCAGGCTTTGCAGAGGGAGGAAATTGCTGATAAATTCCAAGAGGTGACAGAACAAATTGAGAAAGCATTGAGCGAGATTTCATATGATAAATTCTCTCTCTCAGAAGAAGTTCAAGAACAGGTACTTTTTATGATCAATTGGCTCATGAAGTATATTAACCGAAAACAATCAAGCAGTAAATTTTACACTCCTTTTCGAGTTTTGGTGTTCTACAACTCCTATTGCACATTGCTAGGCTACTAGTTCTGCATTTAGTCCAATTCGTTTTAATCAGTAATATACCGTAGCAAAAAAAAAAGCTTAATATTAAAGTGTAGATTAACGAAACTACATAGTGCTGAGAACTGATACTACATATTTTATCACCTTCCAGATTGAACTCGTGCATGCTCAATTCAGAAGGGCAAAAGGTAGAACGGACTCACCTGATTTAGAACTCTACACAGATTTGGCGATAGCGCGGGAAGAAAAAATCCCCAACCCAGCCATCCTAAAGGGACTTGCAGAAAAGCTGCAACTCAGGACCATCAATGATCTAAAGAAAGAGTCACTAGCTCTGCACAAAATGGTTATCTCCATTACTGGATGTCCATGGGACCGTATTGAGGAAATGTCAGCCCTGCTTAAGAAACTAAAGGACTTGGTACTCATGAGAAACCCAAAAGCAGACACCTCTGAAAGTGAAAAGAGTTTGGTTAACCACAGATCTCCGACCATCCCTAATGATTTCCGGTGCCCAATATCTCTTCACCTGATGGAAGACCCTGTCATCGTCTATACCGGACAGGTTTGAAATGCTCATAACCTCAGTAGTTGAAAGTTCTATACTAAAGTGTTAGAAGCCATTCTTCAATTACCCTTTCTATTTTCTTCCTTTCGCAGACTTTTGAACGATCCTCCATCCAGAAATGGCTAGATACTGGCCACAAGACCTGTCCCAAGACACAGCATTTTCTGTTGCACACAGCCCTAACACCCAACTTTGTCTTGAAGAGTCTAATTGACCAGTGGTGCAAGAACAACCACATTGAGCTACGAAGAAAACAAGGGAGTTTAGGAAACAGGAACTCGGGCAGCGGTCTTTCAGACTGGGATCTAATAGATATGGAGATCTTACTACAGAAATTATCAATTGGGCACCTGAAAGAGCAGAGGGCAGCTGCTGGCGAGCTTCGGTTACTGGCAAAGAGGGATGCCGATAAAAGAATATGTATTGCAGATGCAGGAGCCATTCCGCTGCTAGAAGGACTATTATCCTCGTCAGATCTTAAGACCCAGGAGCACGCAGTTACAGCGCTTCTCAATCTTTCGTTAAATGAGACTAACAAAGGAAGTTTTGATCTTGAAGAAGCAATACCTGACATAGTTGATGTGCTAAGAAATGGCAGCATGGAAGCAAGGGAAAATGCAGCTTTCAGCCTGTCTCTTATAGACACTACTAACAAGGTGGCAATAGGAGCAGCAGGGGCTTTTCCAGCTCTTATTGATTTGCTCTGCCAGGGGAGTCAAAGAGGTAAGATGGATGCTGCCACTGCGATTTTTAACCTTTCAAGCTACCAGGCCAACAAGGTGAGGGCCGTAAGGCCTGGGATTGTCGTGCCACTGATGAGGCTGATGATGGATGCTGGTAGTGGATGTTAGGGTTTTTCTTATTAAATAAAAACCCATGTGGTCTGGTGCAATCCTTAGTTTTCAAAACTCGGATTGTATTGCTGTTAATAGAGAATGTTAAGGATAATGGGTCACACTAAAGAGATGTGATCAAACAGGGACTCTTTAAGTGTTATTAAAGCTAACAACATGGTCAGGGTTGGCGACCGTTAGATCTTTGGTGTGATCCCTCTTAACCTTTGGATCTTATGATGGGTAGGGTTCCAAGGGTATATAAAGCAAAGAGGGGGTCCCTCTTTTCTCTTACGTCAATTGGAAGCCCCATTGAATCAGACCTAAGGAGAAAAGAGAAGACTCTCTCATCCCTCTCAAGCGCCGAGAAACACAGCATCACACCGTGAAGGGAATAGGGAAATTCCAGCGAAAGGTATGAGATCATCTCTTTTAATCTGTGTCCTCTTTTGATTATGAATTCTAGAAAAGTTGATTGCATGGTCTAGATCCAGGATTTGAATAATCTTGTTTTGTTTTAACATTATTATTCTTGAATCCCAACAATTGGTATCAGAGCGCAGGGTTGACCTTGTGATTAATTTTTCTTAATAATCAAATCTAAGTGGAGTTTTATTTTCGGATTTAAATAATCAATTTTCTTGTGATTCGGATTTAAGGAAATTGAGAAATAGAAATTTAAAGGTAAATAAGATAAAGATATTGATTTTGGATTTGATAATTAATTTTAATTGGTTTAAAAAAAAAAAGAAGGGTTTTTTGGCCGTTTTCGGTTGGACGGCGATTCCGCCGCCGGAGAGGATCACCGGCGGTGAGGTTTTGCTCGCCGGAGGGTGGTCGTCGGTTTGGCACCGGCGGCAGCCGCAGAGGTGACCGGTATGGCCCCCACCAAAGGGTTAACAGTATACGGGTTTAGGGTTTAAAAAAAAAAAAACAAAAAAACAAAAAAAAAAAGTCTCCGGGTTAGGAAGACAATCTCACGAGGGTCAAACTGACCCGGTAACCCGACCCTAAACCCGATCCGTA
Source organism: Tetracentron sinense (assembly GCA_015143295.1). Lineage (NCBI taxonomy): Eukaryota > Viridiplantae > Streptophyta > Magnoliopsida > Trochodendrales > Trochodendraceae > Tetracentron > Tetracentron sinense. Next base: position 31,970,700 of record CM026562.1, read on the forward strand.
GGTTTTGACCCAAACCGAGCCCGAATATTTTTGACCCGACCCGACCCATATGGATATGACCCGAACCGAATGAGATCCGATCCGGTTTAGATGGACCGAACCGGTTCGACCGAACTGGGAGCTAAGCCGAACCGGATTGCTAACTGAACCGAACCGAGCGGAACCTGGACCGGACCGCGTAAGACCGTCAACCTGCGTGCGCGTGATGCGCAGACCAGCGCGTAAATAACAGAAACCGCGCGTGAGTGGCAGTACACGCGCGTGCAGCGCACATCCAGCGCGTGGCGCGCACTGCCTGCGCGTGAGGCGCGCGTGACACTTGCAGGGAGTGTCCCCTGCGCGTGACACATCCCCAGGACACGTCCAGGACGAGTGTCCGACCTTCCCTGAGGTTTTTGGGTGTTCTGATTCTGTTTTTGGGGTCCATTTTGACTTCTGAGCACTGTAAAGAGTTGTTTTAGTGCATGAATATTATTTTCCTATGGTTTTGACATTAAATAAAGGAAAAACTTGATGCTTTTACCCAAAATTAATATCAGGAATTAAAGTTAGATCATCCTATGGGGTTTAGGTTTGATCTGTAAGGCAGTGATTCGAATGGGCATAACTGAAGTAGGTTAGATTATCTTGCCCAAAGGTGACCGTCCTATAGGAGGTTATGGTCCTTCGAATTTGAGATTTTGATCTCATTTAGACTGCAAGTTTGCACTCACCGATATTGAATAGCTAGTCTTGCCCAAAGGTGTCTAGGGACTTCTTGTAGACTGAGTGGGGCAGAATGATTTGTGCGTGGCGGTGAGAGAAGGATAACCCTCTTGCCCAAAGGTGTGGAAGTGTCCTAATCAATCCAATACGTGATAGATCAGTTCTGTGCGCGACTGTTGTCGCCAATTGGGGGGTGAATTGCATGTCGAAATCTCTTGCCCAAAGGTGTGATTAGATGATGCGCCCACCTGTCCCGTAAAGTGGAAGTAAGCAATCTTAAAGTAAACCACTTTAGCTATCCGGCTTAACCCCAAGACCGGATTAGAATCATAAAGCTTAAATAAAGTCATGCAATGATAAGTATAAAGTAAATTACTATAATTTGTGTAATAATTTGTTAGACATACCATAACATAGTAAAACATTGACATTTTCAGATATGGATGGGTCTGTTGTTCAGAAACATTTGACTGGGATTGAGCCTCTGAATGGTTCAAACTATAGTTCTTGGAAGATGCAGCTAGATATAGTTCTGGGTTGCCTTGATTACGACTTTGTCCTACTGGAGGAAAAGCCAGTTACTCCCACTGCCGAGTCTTCAGATTCAGATAAGTCTTTGTATTCGAAATAGGAGAAGGCCAATAGGATGGCCATGATGATCATTAGGGCTTCTGTTCAAGAAGCCATCAGAGGTGGTATTCCTGCTGCTGATACAGCTAAGGTTCTTCTTGAGACTATCAAGAAACAATTTATGGGATCTGTTAGGTCTCGTCAGTACAGTTGTTTGACTCAGCTGATTTCATTGAAGTATGATGGTGCTGGAAATGTTCGGGAGCACATCTTAAAGATATCTAAGTTAATTATCTCTCTTAGAGAGCTTGGGTTGACAATTGAGGATGACCTCATGGTGCATTTGGCTGTAGCCTCACTTCCTGAATCATTTGATGCTTTTAAGGTTAATTATAGTGCACAGGATAGGAAGTGGGATCTGCATGAACTGATAGCTGTGTGTGTTAGTGAGGAAGAGTGCATGAAATATGGGAAAGCTGAGTATGCGAACTTGGCTGTGAATTCTGGTAGTAAGAAGAATTTTAAGAATAAAGGGTTCAATAAATTTAATTCACAAAATTTCAGGCAAGGACAAAATTCAGGACAGAGTTCAGGTCATAATTTAGGACAGAGTTCGGGACATCAATTTCAGGGAAATGATAATACTGAGGAACTAGAGGAGATTGAGTGTTTCTTCTGCAAGGGGAAAGGTCACATGAAAAGAAATTGTTTCAAATATAAGGATTGGTGCAGGAAGAACAAAGGAGTTCATTCATCGGCGAAGTGCCAAGGCTGATGAGCTGCTGATTTTTGAAGAACTCTACACCAACAGTATTAGAGGCTGTTGGAACTTGCTGATTAGTATTAGACTTTGTTTCTGGTTTTTACTATTAGATGTTATTTTCATTGTGCCGTTGTTTAGGCGAGATATTATAGGATTGGATACAGTTTAATTTTATCATTGAGGGGAGTACACTCTCCATCAGACATATTTTTCAGACAGTTGGTAGTAATATATTAGTAGATGATCTTTATTAGCTAAACTTGGACTCGTATTTTATATCATTCTTGTTGTATGTTTGTTAACATCAGACATATGTTAAGGTCAGTGGGAGCAGGTTTGTAAGTTATATTTTGGATATCAAGATTACCAGAGATCATATTTCTAGACGTTTGGAGTTATCTCATAGGATTTCAGTTTGGTTTACAAGAGATATATCGAACTAGAAATTTAAAAATTATTCAGACTCTGATTTTGCTTGATTTCAAGATAGTTTGAAATCCTCATCAGATTCTGTGTTGTTGCATGTTTGGATTGTGAACCCATTAAGTAAAGAACTCTCCATCAGAAATTTTAAAGGACCTGTCATTATTATTGAACCTTTTAAAATCGTTTGATTCTTTTATTTAGTGGGAGTATTGTTCATTGTTTATATTTCAGACATTTATATGATATACATGTCATTGTTTTACACTCTCAGATATTGATATGTTATGGTTATGCAAATTAAATAATTGATGCATCATTTGATTATAGTCATGTAATTGAACTGCACGTGCAAAAGGTAAAGACATCAAGTGATGGACTTCACATGACGGATGTCATTGATGTCAGGTTTGCCCGAGAGCCTCGCACAAAGCTCTCAAGTTGCTTGGGCTGAACATGGTTGGGCACCATGTTTGAGGCCTTCATTCTGGATACAAGGTGATGGACTTCACATGGCGGTTGCCGTAAAGTATCGGAATGACATGCATATGCTTAAATGCATGTAGCGTGGACAATTTTTGGACGTATACATTTTGATCACATAAGGTTGTGTATAGTCCATATCACACCATACCTTGCCACCATAAAGAACCGCTCTGAAACATTAGTATTACTAGCTGTTTGACCATGGAGTGGCTTGTATCATAGTAAATGAACACTAGTAGATGCTAAATGCTTCCATGATCACCGTTAGTGGTGCTTTTGAATCAAAGTGACAGTTAAAGAACACTTAATTCTCGACATCAATGTTTTTCAAAATTAAAAGAGTGGCCACTCATGTTTTTTAAGGTTGTTCAATCCGAAAAGTCATTTTATTTTATTTAAGGATTGCTTGGACCAAGTGGGAGATTGTTAGGGTTTTTCTTATTAAATAAAAACCCATGTGGTCTGGCGCAATCCTTAGTTTTCAAAACTCGGATTGTATTGCTGTTAATAGAGAATGTTAAGGATAATGGGTCCCACTAAAGAGATGTGATCAAACAGGGACTCTTTAAGTGTTATTAAAGCTAACAACATGGTCAGGGTTGGCGACCGTTAGATCTTTGGTGTGATCCCTCTTAACCTTTGGATCTTATGATGGGTAGGGTTCCAAGGGTATATAAAGCAAAGAGGGGGTCCCTCTTTTCTCTTACGTCAATTGGAAGCCCCATTGAATCAGACCTAAGGAGAAAAGAGAAGACTCTCTCATCCCTCTCAAGCGCCGAGAAACACAGCATCACACCGTGAAGGGAATAGGGAAATTCCAGCGAAAGGTATGAGATCATCTCTTTTAATCTGTGTCCTCTTTTGATTATGAATTCTAGAAAAGTTGATTGCATGGTCTAGATCCAGGATTTGAATAATCTTGTTTTGTTTTAACATTATTATTCTTGAATCCCAACAGTGGAATGGTGGACGAGGCACTAACAATAATGGCCATCCTTGCAAGCCATAAGAAAGCGAAGATAGCTATCGGTAAGGCCAATCCAATCCCAATTTTTGTGGATATGATAAAAACTGGGTCCCCACGCAACCAGGAGAATGCTGCAGCTGTGTTGTGGTCACTGAGCACAGGCGATATGCAGCATCTGAAAACTGCAGCGGAGCATGGGGCGGAAGAGGCACTGAAGGAATTATCAGAAAATGGCACTGATAGAGCTAAGAGAAAAGCCAGATATCTTCTAGAGCTCTTTCATCGGACAGCTGATATGGTTGTTAAGCCATCAAATTAAGTCTCGTGTTGCTACCACCCAAGGAGGGGTGTTTTCTACAGCTATTAGGATGAGATATGTGAACTCATAGATAGACATTTCAGTGTTCTGTAGGAAGTTGCTTGTATATGAGAAATTTCTGGTTCATAGATGGACATTAAGGTCTTTGTGTAAAAAAAGGGATAAAAGATTAAGGACCTTATATGTGATTTATGGAATACAGGTAACAATTTAGTATTGGGTGGCAGACCCCATATCATCAAATAGTAGAAAGATTTTTACGGATTTCCGTGCTTGAAAATTATGATTTCTTCCATTAATGTTAGTCGAAATGTTGTATAAACTAATTTATAAGTTATAATCTTAATCACTTATATGTATCTTGATGGACATGATCCTCATGTTAGGCACTGAACATTTTCCTATAAACCAAATTTGTGTACAATGTTGGATTACTTAAATTAATAAGTTATAAGTCAATCTCTATGTCAGATATGAATTATTCAATTCCTGTAGGAAACTACATTTTGTTTTACTAATGTCTGACTCAGCACAGAAGAAAATTTCTGAAATATACAGAACTAAGTAGTAGCTGTTTTCATGTTTACTGATCCGAGGGAAGTATTGTTCAAGACGAGAAAGCAACGCGGACTGAAACTCAACCACAGGAAAATGGAGGGGGAGGAGGGGTGGGGGTGTCAAATAATGGTAAAGGCACCTGCAATAGTGTATTCATTTTCACAACACCCCTGCAATAGTGTATTCGTTTTCACAACACCTCTGCAATAAGGATTTTCCTTATTCATAGAGGCTGTTTTCCTCATTTCAAGAAATTAAGTGGCTTTTCAGGATGGAAAGCTCAGTACAAGATGAGTTTCTTGGCGGAGAAACTACTGTTCGGCTTCCCCTTCTGGAAGGACTCCTTGTCCTGCAGCTGATAATTGTGCTGTGATGAGGGTTCCCTCAACAGGTAAATCATGGACATAACAAAGTTTTTCGTTGGAGGAATACCGAGAATCTTATAATATTTTGGAAAACCAAGACACTCTTCTACAAGATAACGCAAAATTTATGGAAGTCACTATAGTAGATTGACACTCTTAGCCCATCCGCCGCTGTTCACAATCATTGTAGTACAGAGTTTAGTAGATTGGTGCAAATTGTCTTCACCATCTTCTTTACTGGGTTACATTTTCTCCTGATTTGCTATTTGGTATATTGAAGCAACATAAGATATATGACCCTCAAAAGAAATATGGTGGGGAAATTCATAAAAGCAAGACCAAAATAGCTGTCCTAAGGCACATATGTTGGTACTGTTCCATAAGAGGAAGCTGTAATTTGCTGTGTTTTGAGGAATTACCCATATTCAACCATATATGTTGGTGGTTTACAAGAACAATCTCATCCCCTCTCTTAGCTTTCAAATTCTCTTCTAGTCCCTTAGAATCAACCTTCTATAACAACAGGAGATTCAAACTGCTACTACGTTTTAATAGAACTAACCCAATCATCTTTATAATAATAAGCATAAAATCTAGACAAGAATATCAGATACATAAAAGTAGCTATACCTAGAGAGGGAAGTAGAGGAGGACTATAGTTGTTTGTGTCACTATCTCTGAGTCCTTTTATCAATCAGGTTGTGGGCTTGCGTTGAATATCAAGGGTTTGTTCGTTTGGCGAGAAAGTGGGTGAAAGAAAGAAAATAAAGTAAAAGAAAAGAAAGAAAAAAAGAAAAGAAACTTAAATTGTTTTGCAAAATAACCATCAAAAAATGGATAAAGTTTTTGAGAAAAAGTTTGTCACTACTAAGAAAATGTAAGAAAATAAAAGTGTATTTCTTGCGAACCAACCAAACACAAGAAAAATGCAAGAAAACACATTTTTCTTTTCATTTTCCTCACTTTCTCACCAAACGAACACACCCCAAGAGTTTTAAATCACTTTTCTTCTTCTTTTACCTAAGTATGAGATTTAATATGACTCAGAGATTTCTTCTTGCACACTTTTAATATTGGAATGCCATGTGTCCGTTGTTTGATTAAGCTGTTGCTAATTTTTTTGGGAAATACTTAACTTGTAGACTACCTATTCTAATGTATAGTCCTCATTGGTCAATGCCCCTTTTTTACCGCACATCAATTGTAATTAAAGATTCACTCACTCCTATGGTTAAGCAATCTAAACTTGATTTTTTTAAAGTAAAAAAATCAAAATGTTTACTTTAATTTTGTTAAGCTTAACCATAGTTAAAGGAATGTTAAAAGGGACACGTGGCCATGACATTAGATTACCTATTCTAGTGCAGGGTGTGCTAATCACTACCCAAATTTTTTTTATGCTTTTCTAAAACCTTAACTTCAGGATTACAGTTGACTAATTAAAGGAACATATGACACTCTGATGGTTTTTTTTTTGGAAGGTAGACACTCTGATGTTAATATGGCCTTTACGACAAGGAATCCGGATTTATTATAGCCAGGGTAGGGTAAAATATTCTGACTCAAACACCCTTTAACTATCCTCTAATTGTTGTTAACAGGTTTTATCTCTTGGTGATTATTATTATTTTTCTTCTAAAAACCAATGTTAGATTCTTTAACCTTAGTTAGTGAATCTTAACCACTCTTGTGATTATTATTATTTTCCTTCTAAAAACCAATGTTAGATTCTTTAACCTTAGTTAGTGAATCTTAACCACAGATAAAGGGAGTTAAAAGGGACATGTGACGAGTTGGAGAGACGGGGCAGAGTAAATCCTAATTCAGGGACATGTAACACTCTGATGTCAAATCGATGAATAAAGTGCCTGAAAAAATCCCCGAGTGGTTGTATTTGGCTTCAAAATGAATGAAAGAACGAAGGCATTGGTGCCATATTTGATGTACATATGTGCAAGGTTTAGAATTCTAACCCAAGGGGTGGACCCGTGGTTCTTTGGATTTACGCCTCAAGAAACAAAAGGTCTTAAGTTCGACTTCTCACTCACCCTTTGGGGCCAACTCCCCCACGAGATTTTCCTGATGAGGCGGGTTGCAAGCTCTTGTCACACCCTCGAGGATTAGTCCCAACCTGAAGAGTTGGGGACACCCCCATTTCCAAAAACAAAAGGTTTAGAATTCTTCTAAATGGCTTAGGGATATATAAATTTGATATGCATATATGGAAGGCATTTTTTTTATTTTTTATTTGTGACGAAGGGTATCCCAAACCCTTCAAGGCAAGGACTAGTCCTTTGTGGGTGTCCTCTCCGACTCACTCAGAATTTTTCCTATGGACACCAGGATAAGTCGAGGAGTAGGAGTTGAATACAAAACCACAGGGACCAAACCGGGATGCAAGGTTTAAATTTGATCTACAGATTTGGTTTGGCTCAAATTTATTTGGGTATTTGCTTGAAATCTTTAATTTGATATACATATGTTTTCTTCTTATGGCTTTGTAACAAGCAAATATTTTTCTTTTGGTGCAGTAATGTAATCCAGGCTCACGATTGTGCACATTCTTATGTGCAAACTGCAAAGTTTAGAATTCTGCTGCAGGCGTCATATCAGCTCATGCGGACAGAGAAATATGTGGAAATTTATGGAAACAAGTTGATCTCTTGCAAAATTGTAGAAACTCTTCAAGACCAACCATTGTTGCCAAGTTTTACTCTGAGCTAGAGGGGTTTGGTGTGAAAATCCATCTGCCTTGTCACTCAGACGGCAATATTGTATCTCTCAGACCAAGAGTCGAGTCCCTTGAAACGAATATAGCAGTTGATATGCCTATACTAACCCAGCTTTCGGCCTAACCGCGTGACATGTACCCCAAAAAATAAAAAAATAAAAGACCTATTTGCCATTTTATAAAAGATCAATGCAGTTAGTTTAGTTGGTAAAGTCTATTGGCATCGTACAAGAGACTTGGAATCAATTCCCACCTATATCGGGGCTGGGGGGTTTATGGTAGGAGGAGGGCTACCCTCGTTGTGTAGCCCATAGGTCCATCTCACTTCCGATTAACCAAAAAAAAAATATGAAGATAAGAAGCAAATGTAGAACAATAATAGTTGCAAGGGACTTTTTATAGCCGGTGACACCTATGAAAATATTAAAAATCAAAGTCTAACTCCTTTTAATTGTGGTTAGATTCTTTAACCCTAAGAGTTAGTGAATCTTCAGCACAGTTAAATAGAGTAAAAAAAGGATAATCTAAGGTTCCAAAAAAAAATTAACCTTGGTTATGATTCACTCCTTCATGTAGTTATTTTTAAAAAACCAAGGTTACATTATTCAACCCTAGGAATGAATAAATCTTAACTACAGTTAATAGGTGTCGAAAAAGATATATGACAAGCTACAACCAACGGAACTTGGCATGCATTCTATATCTTCCCACACAAAGAGGCTATGCTCGAGTATTATACCTGCCATAGGAAAATTTCGAGTGGGTCGGTGCAGATACTCTAGTCCTTGACTTGAAGGCTTTAGGAAACCCTCCGTTACCATTTAAATAATAATAATAATATTAAATCCATTGCCCAAAGTATTCAGTGTCATCTTGAAACCACCAACTAAGGATTTACCCCCCCCTCTTGCGTGAGTGGTAGGGGTGTGGCCTTCGAGGGAGGGAGGGAGAGGGATCCAATTCCCCCAAGGTGGAGGGTATGAGTTGCAAGAGCTCCAATGCCCAATGTCACCCCCCAAAAATTTGTAGTAGACTTGTGTATATATGCTTGTAGAGATACTAGAAGTAGAGAGGTGTAGAAGCTCTCTAGAAGGTTCTAGAAAGGAGGTGGTAGAAGAGTTTAGGAGTAAGAAACTCTAGAATAGTCTTCTAGAGGAGGTGGTAGAAGTTCTAGAGAAATCCTCCAAAGGAGGTGGGAATGTTCTAGAGTTTAGAACCTTCCCATGAGATGTATATAAAGAAGATGACTCATCATTTGTAATCATCCAATCCAAGTATCCAACAATCCATCCAAGTGTAAACCTTCTTGAGTAATAAGAGTGTGAGTATTCTTTCATAAAGTGTTCCTATTTCTCTCCTACTAGCTTGAGGGTAAGGCTGACTCGTCTAGGATAGACTCTAGTACGAGTGCCGCACGGTCAAGGTTGGGGAAGTAATTAAGGTCGTGACAAAGTGGTATCAGAGCGGGTTACGAGAGGATCGTAACGGGTGGGATTGAGAAGGCCACAAGTTCAGGGATTGTGGTGGAGCTACTTGAGGAAATGAAAGGCAGCACTATGGTTTTCAACCTGGGAGCGGACAAGCCAAGGTGGAGCGAGTCCAGGGATGCTCAAGGAGCCATGAGGACACGACTTGCCGGAGGAGCGCTTGTCGTGACGAGCAAGGGAGATCGCGTGAGGGAGCTGGGTTCATGCATGACGGGACTCGAGCAACCCAAAGGAGAGATGCCGAACACCAGGAGTGCGATGCTCGTTACTCAAAGGCGACCGAGAGAAACCATCAAGGAGTGGATGAAAAAACGACATGCCGAGAAAGAGCTTGCTGCGGAAAGGAGGATACAGAGGATCAACTCTTGGTGCTTCATCTGTGATGAGATTCACAATGTTAGGGATTGCGAAGTTCGCAAGGTCCGTCTAACAAAGTTGTTGAATGACGAATGGTCAGATGAAGACTCGGATGAAGAAGATGATGAAGGTGATGAGGAGCCGAGCACGGGGTCAGTACAACTTCTCAACCCAACGGAGGAGGTGGATACATCCAAGCCCGAGGGTGAAGGGCTTAGGGTCGTGGAGGAACACCTCGGCGGGGATGCCTTACATGCATAGGGGGACATGGAGGCTAAAAACAACTTTGTCTCATGGTAAGAGACAAAGGAAGCGGAGGTGAAGACGGCTAAGGGATCGGGGTTGATCCAGACTATCGAAATAGAAGCCAAACCTAATCATGGTGTAGTCCAGGGAGCGAGGCTGCACAACGGAGCATGGAGGGGGGAGGCAAGCTTGTCGGTAGTCGGGCTGGATGGCTACCAACTCAACTTGGAGATGAAGTTTGGGGATATGGTGGAAGGGACACCTATGCCCCGTGTTAACTTCTGAAGGAAGGAGACATCAGGCATGGCCGGTCCCGTTGGTGCTAAGGACCAAAATAGATACAAAATGGTTCGCGGTTTTGCACTTTGCGAAATGGAATGAATGGAAGACCCTGAAATGGAGAAAGCGAATGAAACAGATGAGGATGCGGCGTAAAAATAAGTCGCGACGAGGGCGTCGCGAAATTAGGTGGGGGAGAGTGTCACACCCCAAAAATTTGTAGTAGACTTGTGTATATATACTTATAGAGATACTAGAAGTAGAGAGGTGTAGAAGCTCTCTAGAAGGTTCTAGAGAGGAGGTGGTAGAAGAGTTTAAGAGTAAGAAACTCTAGAATAGTCTTCTAGAGGAGGTGGTAGAAGTTCTAGAGAAATCCTCCAAAGGAGGTGAGAATGTTCTAGGGTCTAGAACCTTTCCATGAGATGTATATAAAGAGGATGACCACTCATTTGTAATCATCCAATCCAAGTATCCAACAATCCATCCAAATGTAAACCTTCTTGAGTAATAATAGTGTGAGTATTCTTCCATAAAGTGTTCCTACTTCTCTCCTACTAGCTTGAGGGTAAGGCTAACTCGTCTAGGACGGATTCTAGCACGAGTGCCGCACGATCAAGGTTGGGGAAGTAATTAAGGCCGTGACACCAAGTTAACATCTAATGTACTAACCGCACTAACGTAGATAAATGATGCCTACACCAAAAAAAAAAAAAACTTGGGATTTCGGACATTACTGATCGTGTAAGGCCAACACACGAAATATACAATTTTTTTTTTTGTTAATGTGGGTAACCTGCCAAGACAGATTGGTCCCACTGCATAGAGAATACCCTCACCCCATACAATTGATATTGAGGAGAGCCCAGGAATTGATCTCGAGACCTCCAGGTTTAGGTTCGTCCTATGGTGATAGGGCTACACCCCCAGCTTTTTTTACATTCTATTATCGGAAAGTCTCAAATACCCTCACACTTTTCTCTTACAAGTCAAGACAATATATAAGGGTAATTTAGTCAAATAATAAAAGATAATTTAATCAAATTAAAAAAACAATTAAAAAAAAGGTGTTCGAATGGTTGCGGGTCGTCTAGATCTCTCCCCCATTCCTAGGAGGGCCTTAGTTACCTCTGGTGGACGCCCAAGCTCGATGCTCGGGCATCCACACATCAAAGGGCACCTCAGATTGCCTCTCCATGATTTTGACTTCTCCCCACTTGATATCTCTCCCTCTTTTATCGCCACTTGTCTTTTGATGTGTAGATGCCTGAGCGCCCAGCTCGAGGGTACGAAGCCTCTTAGGAGAGACTTTAGTATTTATTTATTTTTAATTAGTTTATGAAGCCAAATCCTTCTGGTTATCACCCCTCGAGGTAGCCACGTGTCCCTTTTGACACTCCTTAATTGTGGTTAAGATTCACCCACCCCTAGGGTTCATCTACTCATCCTTGGTTTTTTCTTTAATATATTAATTCTTTTTTAAAAATAAAAAAAATGTTTTTAAGGTTTTTTTAATATTAAACTATATTTTTTTTAAATTAATATTTTAAAATAAAACTAAGGATGGGTGGGTGAACCCTAGGGGTGGGTGAATCTTAACCATAGTTAAGAGGTGTCAAAAGGGACACGTGGCTACCTCAAGGGGTGATAACCGGATTTGCCAAATCCGGTTATCACCGTAGAGGATTTGGCTTCTTAGTTTATTAAGAGCTTAATTCAAAATATTATTGCGGCAAATTCGATTTATTCTGTTCAATTCCATGTTCCTTATTTTCTTCTTCCAAGAATTTCGTCTGTGCTTTAATGGCGGTTCTTATATTTCAATTCTTTTTAGAGTTTTCCAGACAAGAATCTCTTGATCGAATCGAATTTCTCATCTGAATTTCTTCCGTCATTTGCAATTTATAAAGCTCACGATTTTTTTTTTATAACTTTCAGTTTTTTTTTTCGACTTGTGGCTCAATTGGTGTCACAGATGGCCTCGGTGGTGGAATCGGATAGTTTGGCGGATGAACTCAAAGAGATTATGAAGGAAATTAATGGATTTCCCGAGTGTCTGAACACATTCAAGGACTTGTACTGGAATCTTGTGAGGAAGTTGAATCTCTTGAGCCCTCTTTTTGATGAATTGAAAGATATCGAGAAGGTGCTGGGAGATAAAGAGATTCAAGAACTGGTGTTCTTGAAGGCTGCTTTGGGGATGGCTAAGGACCTTCTACGATCAATCAATGAAGGAAGCAAGATCTATCTGGTACTACTGCAATTGGTCTCTTCATTTCTGATGAATTTCTTTTCGTTTCATTTATGATGAATTTACATTTATCGATGAATAAAAATATAAATTCCAAGATCTCTGTGGATTTATGCATAATAAAAGTCTGTTTGTGCTTGATGTTGCAACAAGTAGATTGTGGAAATTCTACAATATTCTTGAACAACTTATCTATCAGAACTGGAAATTCTTTTTGATAAACTCCATTGGAGATTCTCCAGGAAGTGCTCTATCCCTTATTAAACCACATAGTGTTGGGTATTTGGGGTTAAATCCTTGCACACGTGACTACTTAGAAACATAGTCAGATAATTAAACAAGTAACTATTTAATTATATATGTTTGAGAATTGTTTCGTTGAGAGGCGTTACAATTGAATCTTTCTTGAAGATAGTTAAGCTTCCCATGTGCAATAGTGCAAAGGATATGACAGCACTTTCTTTGGGAAACAATTGAGCTCGGATCCTCTCCGGTCTTCCCAACGAGTTTTCACTACTAGACGGAAACAAATTTTCATTTATTGCTCCGTTTGTTTTCATGTAAAATAGCGGAAAACAAATGAAATTCATGGAAAATGTCAATTCTCCTATAAAAAATACACACGAAAAATGACATTTTCCGTGGAATTCTTTTGTTTTCCTCTATTTTACATTAAAACAAATGTAGCATATGATGCCTTTAAAATAAAATATAAATATGACTAATCACTTTATTTAGGATTCATCAATTATTCTAATGTTATAAAGTCTTCACTTGCTTCATGAAAAGAATCTATTTTAATTATTTGGTCAACTTTCTAACATTACAATTTTGCCCTCGTGGGCTTTGGATCTGTTTGGTTACTAGGTTAGCCAATCTACTTTAGTCTAATTATGATTCCAAACTATTCTAAAATTGGACTATTCCAGATAATTTGCATGTACCTGGAGGTCTCTTCTTGATTTTTCTTCCTGCTTTATCTTCATTCTCCTTTTTTTTTGGTTGAAGAGTTACTATATCATAACTGGAAAGAGATTTGTACATTAGAAGACCCAGACTCCATTATCGAAAGGGGAGTAGCTGAGTAAAGGTCATAAGAAGAAATGCTCTCGGTAAGGCCACGCTGCGCTAAATCGTGAGCCATAGAGTTAGCCTCACGATTAACGAATTGGAAAATAATCTCGCCGCAAGCTTGCCTGATGATGCGAATATCTTCCACCACAGTCCAGATGTCAGCATGGGCATGGGCAGTAATTCCGCATAAAACATCCATAATTTCCTTGGAGTCAGACTCTACCACACAAGAAGGCCACTGACGATCATTGGCCAAACACACCCCCAGTCGGATAGCCGTAGCTTCGGCCACTCTAGCAGACCCACCTCTCAGAGCTTTGCTGACTGAGCATAGAACCATCCCCTCGTGGTTTCGAGCAACTACACCAACCCCAGCCCCAATGCCACTGCTCAAGGCCGCTCCATCAACATTGATTTTGATCCATCCCGGGCTAGGCGGCATCCATCTAGCAGAACCAAAGCTGGGAAGAGAAGCCAGACCAATACGAATGCAGCTAGCAAATTCCTGCGAAAGAACCTTGGCTCTGTGGAGAACTGCCCTAGGATCAGGGGAGACACCCTGGAATACGACAGCATTGCGGTGTAGCCAAATACTCCAAAGCACTGTGCTAAGATGAATAGCCACAACGGAGTCCTTTGCGCCAAACAAAGGATGAGAGGTCCACTGGTGCCACCAGGCTTTGAAGGATAGGCCAGGGTCGATGAGTTGACGAAGATTGAGCAGTGACCCAAACCAAATCGCCCGAGAACACGGACACTCAAGAAAGAGATGACAAACCGTTTCTGGGGAGCTTTATTGGTAATTATTCTTTTCAATGTTGCATAAGAAATGGCTACATTTCAGGTATTTAAGGATTTACAATTTGTGATTTGGATCTAAGTTTCGAAGTTCTGTTTGATGTTAATGTAGATTCTCGGGGTTTGAGGTTCCGGAATCCGTGCAAATGGATCTGCATAGGAAGAAGTGATGGTTGGAAATCAAACATGATCTTAAAATTGTGCTGGATAGTGTCTTCAATATCACCAAGAAATCTGCACATGAATAATACTCTTCTTTCATCAGGCTTATTGAAAGTCTACATTTGCATGATTTTTTAAATCTGGATTAATATTTGAAACTAAAAGTACAAAAGTTCAGATCTCTATATCTAAATCCTTGTTCTTCTCTTTTCTATCTCAAAACCATGTAAGCAATTGATTGCTTTGTTACATGATCTGGGAAATTTTACTTTCATTACTATTTACTGTATGTGATTGTGATCAAGTGGATTCCCAATTTTTATGAATAACTAAGCTGATTTAGTTGTTGGGTTGTAGTTAATTACTGTTTCTATGTTGCAGGCTTTGCAGAGGGAGGTAATTGCTGACAAATTCCATGAGGTGACATACCAAATTGAGAAAGCATTGAGCGAGATTTCATATGATAAACTCTACCTCTCAGAAGAAGTTCAAGAACAGGTACTTTTTACGACCAATTGGTTCATGAAGTATATTAACTGAAAACAATCAAACAGTAATTTTTACTCTCCTTCCTGATTTTTGGTGTTCTACAAATCCTTTTGCACATAGCCATGCTACTAGTTCTGCATTTAGTCCAAATAATTTTAATCAAATATACCTTAGTATGAAAAACAGCTTAACATTAAAGTGTAGATAAATGGAACTCCAAAGTGCTGAGAACTGGTACTACATGTTTTATTGCCTTCCAGATTGAACTAGTGCATGGTCAATTCAGAAGGACAAAAGGAAGAATGGATTCAACTGATTTAGAACTTTACACAGATTTGGCAATAGCGCGGGAAGAAAAAATCCCCAACCCAGCCATCCTAACGGAACTTGCAGAAAAGCTGCAACTCAGGACCATCAATGATCTAAAGAAAGAGTCACTTGCTCTGCATGAAATGGGTTTCTCCAGTAGTGGATGTCCATGGGACCTCCTCGAGGAAATGTCGGACTTGCTTAAGAAACTAAAGGACTTGGTACTTTCGGAAAACCCAGAAGCAGACACCTCTGAAATTGAAAACAGTTTGGTTAACCACAGATCTCCGATCATTCCTAATGATTTCCAGTGCCCAGTATCTCTTGACCTGATGAAAGACCCTGTCACCGTCTCTACCGGACAGGTTTAAACTACCCATAGCCTCAGTAGATGAAATTTCTATACTCAAGTGTTAGCAGCCATTCTTCAATTACTGTTTTTTCTTCCTTTCACAGACTTATGAACGATCCTCCATTCAGAAATGGCTAGATGTTGGCAACGAGACATGTCCCAAGACACTGCAGACTCTGTTGCACAGGACCTTAGCACCCAACTTCGGCTTGAAGAGTTTAATAGCCCAGTGGTGCGAGAATAACCACATTGAAATACCAACAAAAAAAATGAGTTCAGACTCTAATCTAACAATTATTGATGCCTTACGACAGAAATTATCAAATGGGAACCCGGAAGAACACAGAACAGTTGCTCGTGCGTTTCAGTTACTGGCAAAGACTGATGCCAATAACAGAATACGTATTGCAGAGGCAGGAGTCATTCCGATGCTAGTAGAACTACTATCCTCCTCGGATCCTAAGACGCAGGAGCACGCAGTAACAGCACTTCTCAATCTTTCAAAAAATGAGACTAACAAGGGAAGTATTGTTAATGCAGGAGCAATACCTGACATAGTTGATGTGCTAAGAAATGGCAGCATGGAAGCAAGGGAAAATGCAGCCGCCACCCTTTTCAGCCTGTCTCTTGTAGACGATAACAAGGTGGCAATAGGAGCAGCAGGGGCTATCCCAGCTCTTATTGGTTTACTCTGCCAGGGGAGTCGAAGAGGTAAGAAAGATGCTGCCACCGCGATTTTTAACCTTTCAATCTACCAGGGGAACAAGGTGAGGGCCGTGAGGGCTGGGATTGTTGTGCCACTGATGAGGCTGATGATGGATGTTGGTAGTGGAATGGTGGACGAGGCACTCACAATAATGGTCAGCCTTGCAAGGCATCAGGAAGGGGAGGTAGCTATCGGTCAGGCCAATCCAATCCCAATTTTGGTGGATATAATTAGAACTGGGTCCCCACACAACCGGGAGAATGCTGCAGCTTTGTTGTGGTCATTGTGCCCAGCCAATGTTCAGCATCTGAGAACTGCAGGGGAGCTTGGAGCCAGAGAAGCACTGAAGGAATTATCAGAAAATGGTACTGATAGAGCTAAGAGAAAAGCCAGATATCTTCTAGAGATCCTTCATTAGATAGCTGATAAGGTAGTTAACCCATCAAATTAAGTCTCATGTTTCTGCCACCCAAGGAAGGGTGTTTTCTACAGCTATTAGGATGAGATATGTGAACTCATAGACAGACATTCATTAGTGTTCTGTGGGAAGTTTCTTGTATATGAGAAATATCTGCTTCATAGATGGACATTAAGGACTTTGTGTACAAAAGGGATGAGAGATTAAAGTGCAAATTTATTAAATCTGTAACGTGTTGGGAGTTTACAATGCAGTATTGTCTCTGGGCATGTGAGAACTCTTGAAGAGAAAGATTCTACTGATCTATTCTATATTTGAAGTGGGTGGATATTCAGAATTAGAGAAAGAGAGAGAGAGAGAATATGCTTGAAATACTAAGTCTTTGGCTACAATTGGCTGCGCTAAATAATCATTTTCAGCACAAAGGTGCACCTATTACACATGGTGAGAGGAGTTTGAAGAAGTCTCTGTGCGCCTCTCGGGCATGATTGACATCATTTGTAATTTTGTATCTGATTCTTGTGGATAAGGTGTAACCATGTAATGAATATCAATTATATGTGGAACAAAGAGTTTTGGCTCATCGATCTTTGTTAGTTGTAACTTGTACGTGGTGTATTTACTATATATATATATTTTTTATCAATTATAAGTAGTTTTATGGAATACATGTAACAATTAGTATTGGAGGCAGACCCCATATAGTTAAATAGTAAAAAAAAAATTATGGATTTTTGTGCTTGAAAATTATGAGTTCCTTCATTAATATTAGTCGAAATGATATATAAACTAATTACTTTTATATGTTACTAGTGGGTGGCACATGCGATGCATGTGAGAGCGAGGGGAAGGAGTTAACCACAATTAATAGGAGTTAAAAGGGACATGTGTTAACCCGCGGGTGTGATTGAACTCGCTAGTGGCCCATGCGATGCACGTAAGAGTGAGGGGAAGGAGTTAACCACAATTAATAGGAGTTAAAAGGGTCATGTGTTAACCCGCGGGTGCGATTGAACTCTCCCTGAGTTCAATCGCGATTGGCTGTGATTCAAAATAGATAGATGAGCAAGGGTTAAATCAAAGGCAAGGGGTAGTTTGAGAATTAAAGTAAACATTAAATCAAAGTTATGCTTTTATATAAGAGTAGTATGGGAATTTTGGAAAAATCATCTACGGCTGCCTCTCGCATTATAATAGTAAAGAAGATATATAATCTTATCAGAATCACTTGAATGTATCTTGATGCACATGATCTTTGTGTTAGGCACTGAACATTTTCCTATAAACCAAGTTTGTGTATAATGTATATATTTTTTTTAATATCAGTTTACAGATATGTACAATTGAAGACAGAAACGAGCAATAATATAATAATAAAAGAAAGAGGGGCGGCCAAGGTGCTTATGATGGGGTGGCCCTCATTGGAATAACAGTGTCCTGACTTTCGATTCCAACTGATTTGTAGAGCTCCATTCCACAATCAGGCTAAGAACTCGGCCTAACAGTCGAGAGAGGGGAGTGGGGGAGTTGTCAAAGACCCGATTGTTCATCTCTTTCCAAATAGCCTAAGAGATAGCACCAGGAAGTGAGATCGAAATTACTTATGCAGTCCCCACCAACGGCACCAATTGCCAACCCGATAATAAGCTCAGAAAGGTGAGAAAGAAGACCCACTCCACTCCTAATCGAGATAGGAATGAATGTCAAAGCCCACATGCAACCGGGCAATGCAAGAGTAGGTGATTCACAGACTCTTCCTCATTCAGGTTGGATTACTTAAATTAATAAATTATAAGTCAAATCTGATGTAGGACAATGCAATGGCATAAAATCTAATATGTTAAGATCAAGATTGGATTAACAATAATAATGAAAATCATCTAATAAAAAAAACAATCTGATCACAAATAATTATTCTAGAAATTCCAGAAAACAATTTTATGATGATTCGAGGTCACGTCACAAACCTACAAATACGGCCCTCGGTTATATCGCGAGGGTTGTATGAAATTCTATGTTTCCACAAGCGTAGAAATTAGCTCTATATTAAATCAATGCAGATTTTCTAACCTTTTTTGGGGTTTCAAAGGGTTAGGTTTTTGGGATTTTAATGATTAGGGTTTTGGAAATTCAATTAGGGCTTAGGTATGTTGTTTCAGGGTTTTGCAATTGCAGAAAATCTGCAATAGCAATTGAGAATTAATATGGATGCAATATGACTGGGTATGAAGGTTGCAACAGCAAAAGGGTTAGGGAAAAATGGCTTTAATAGTCAAGGGACAGGGTTTTGAGAAGGAGAATAGGGCGGGGATAGGTTTGGGAAGGATTGTAACAGCCATGAATAGGGGTTAGGGGGCTGCAGTTTGCAAAGATAGGGCTGCAGGGGCTGTAGGGAGATGTGGCAGCAATGGGAAGGCATGTAGGAAGGCTAGACAGTAAGGGTAATGGTGTGGCAATCAAGAATAGGGGTTAGGAAGGCTAGATTTTGGTTTGGGGTGAGGGAAATCAAGAAATCAATGAAGAACAAAGGCAAAATAGAAATCTAGGGTTTGGGTTTGAAGGTTTCATCAAGAAAATAGAAAATTAAAGAAAAAGAAAGGAAAAAGAGATCTAGGGTTTTTATAAATTAGGGTTTCAACGAGGAACAAAAAAATAAAGAACAACGGAGAAAAGAGAGAAGAACATACCTTAGACATTTGAGAATCACTGTGATTGCATCACACCAAATTCAATCACTAGAGTCTAGAGAATGCTCAAAAATAACTTTTTCATTCATAAAAGTCATTAACTAAGAATTTACAGTACAAAAATAAGTTTAAATAGATGTAATCCCTACTTGTATAAAGACTAAAATACCCAAGAGGACTACACAAAGCAAATATCAGTCCAAGGGTCTACCCTCCCCCCCAACCGAGCACCAATCAAAGACAAATAACCGAACCCGAGACTAGATCTTGTGGATAAGAAAGGAAGAGTCCTCAAACACTCTCTAGTTCCTTTGCTTCCAAAGGACCCAAGCTATCACTTATGGGAGAAAAGGCCACACCATACCCTCTTGAGATGGGAACGAAACTGAAAGCCAACAATACAAGAAACTCCGGAGGGAAGATCCAAGGGATGCAAAGATGAGAGAGGAAATAAGATCACACCTCTCGCACTACCGGACAATGCAACAAAAGATGATCCACAAACTCCTCTACTAAAAGGCATATAAAATATCTACTAGCCATGCACCAACCTCTATGCATTAAGTGATCACTAGTCAAAATTTTATCAAAAACTGATGTTTACAGGGAAAAAGAAACCTTAGATGGGATCGAAGAAAACCACACTGCCTAATAAAGGAAAGATGTATCCGACCTAGAGTGCAAAGCTTGTAGAAAGGATCTAATGGAGAACTGTCCCTTGTTGTTCGGGCACCAAACCTGACTATCCCGAATTAGGGGATTAGGGGAATCCTGATGAATAAGAGAAAGCAAACAAACCAAGTCTTGGATCTCCTAATCTAAAAAATTGCAACAAAGGGTGCTTTTGAGAAGAGTGAGCTTCCCTCCTTTTAACATGAATGAGATTTCCAACCTTGGAACCGCTTGGAAAATCTTTCAATGACCTGACTCCAACCGATTTAGCTTTAAATGGAGCACCTAAAGGCTAAAGTAAACCTAAATACGATGATGGAAATTGACCCATCCTACACCCTAGCAAGTAGCCAACTCACCCAAAGTTAGGAACCTCACCCACTCCAAACATGACACTCTTCCTAAAGTTAATTCTTAACCCCAAAACTGCTTCGAAACATCGAAAAAGGCATTTGACTCGAGCCAGCTTCCTAGAAAACGCTTCACAAAATAAGAGAATGTCATTTGCGAACTGAACATGTAAAATGTGAAGTTCGCTCTGAATAATATAAAAACCTTCCCAGATTGATGGCGAGGCCCTTTGGATCAATCTAGTCAAGGCCTCTGATACGATAATGAACAAGAGCGGGGGGAGCGGATCTCCTTGCCGGAGGCCTCAAGAGCTCTGAAAATGCCTTTGAAAATACACTTCAGTAGATTTGTAAGGTCCATATTTGGTATTCGCTTATTCCATTGTCAAAACTTAGTCAAGTCGTGTGTCTTGTGTTCTAGTAGTCAAGCGAGTCATATTTGTGAAGATGAAGACTGAGGAAGATCAACTAAATACATTCTGATTGTTGCCTTCGACTCACACTTAGGATGGTAAGTGACCTAGATACCTAGTTATTCCATAGGTGAATTTGACTTAGAATAATCTTTCTTACCTTAGGAGATTAGCAATTTGTTCATTAGATTGACAATTGGGTAAAAAATACACTAAGTGTAGTGTTGCGAATAGTGCCGATGAATAGTAGGCCGAGGAATAGTAAGAAGAGATCCCGTCGACCAACATGGAAATTTGGTCAATCGGTTTGGTAGAATTACCAAAGAGAATAATAATGCAAGGAATAAACTAATAGCGGTCGACCATATTCCATTTTGGGTTGACCGGATTGCGTGAAATAAGTGTTTTAACACTTTCTAAACATTTCTAAAACTCTTCTTAATTAGGTTTCTGATTACCTATCTATATGGTTGTTCCAATGAACAGACCTAAGATTTTTTTAAGAGAGTTAAGATAATTCTTGAGTGCTCTAGGGTTTCCCATAGTTCTTGATTGAGATCCATTATTTTCTCCTCTCCCCTTTTTCTCTAGAGCTTGCAAGCCATTGCTAGATCTTAATTTATTGTCTTGAATTCTTGCTTGCTTGTTATTCCAATTATGTGGAATCTCTCTAGGATTTATTTGTGATAAACCATCAACTTGTTGTTGTAAAAGAACTTGGTCGGGGTAATCCGAATTGACGGAGATCGATTTGAGGAGGATCATGGATTTGCGGTTGGCAAGAATCAAAGCCGTCATTGACGGAGAGCGGTTGTGAGACCGTTGTGCTGAGATCTAAGAGAAGTAAAGACTGGTGAGGAGCCGGAGCTGCTGGGTTGGAGATCAAATTGCGGGTTCGTGGTTGTGCAAGCGTTGGAGAACTAGCCGTGGATCGATGAGTCGAGTCCTGTTTGGGTGAGGTTTGAGCTTGTACTCTTGCTTTTATTTCTTAGTGATATCTCCTTGCTAGACTAGGTCCTCTTTCTTGAAGGGTTTTCACGTAAAAATCTCTTTGTGTCTACTTTGTGGTTTGTGATTTATCTTCTCTTAGTTAATAATTTAATTGTTTAAATTAAAATTGGTAGATAGACCATAGGAAGACGTAGTTAGCCCACTCTTGGACTTGTGAGTTCTCAACTCAAAAAGAATTTTTGAGGTTCACTGGAATTTCAGGAGTCACCATTATCTTTACTGGGTTACATTTTCTCCTGATTTTCTATTTATTAAATTTTAACAACAGAAGATATACCACCAGGGGTGTCAATGGGTCAGGCCAGCTTGGTGGCACAGCCCAAAAAAAGCCTGCCCATTCTCCATATTTTAGGCCCTAGGGCTATGGCAGGGCTCAAATTTTTAGGTCCATTTTAATATGGGTTGGACTAGGGCTTAGCTACTTAAAGCCCGACCCGATATATTTATCTATATATATATTTTTTTGCTTATTATCTAAATACTTACCATTACTAAGTTATATATGTGTATGTATATATATAATATATATATTATAATACATAATATATAGTGCAAAGCATCTAATACTTATATATCAATATTATTCTTAATAGTATCATAACTCATTTGTCATATTATTATAATATTTTTTTTATTGTATAGTAATAATAAAATATCAAATAAAAAATAGGGAAACAAATATATTACACACTGTTATGCAAAGCATAACAGTGAGTCACTATTATGCATTGCATAACAAATTAGTCTAGGGATACTCCCAAAGTGTGCTCCCATATATACCCCCAAATCCTAACAGTTTATCTAAATTATTAAACGGTTAAGATTCAAGCTGATGTGGTAATAGAAAAGGCAAAATAAGCCAACTAAAATCCAGGCCTTTAGTGGTTGGTTATAAACGGTTAGGATTAGGGAGGATATTTGGGAGTACCCATAGACCGACTTGCATAACAGTGTTATGCAAGCTTGATTTTTTTTTCCTAATTTTTTTTTCTCATTCTATTATTAGTATATTATATGAGACTTATATTTTATGCATATATATATATATATAGACACATTTATATATCTATTTAAATGAGCAATGTTACGTCCACTTTCTGGTTGTCCACTCTCTCTTATTTTATACAAGAAGATAAAATAGTACGACACTTTTTTTGCGGTCCCATCACTTTTATTTTTTATTTTTGTTTAAAATTAAAAAAGACAATCAGAGAGTGGACCAGAAAGTGGAAGTAGCATTGCTCTTATTGGATAGAGATGGGTCGGCCCGAGCCCGGCCCGTCCAGCCCTATTAATTATAAAGCCCGACCCGACTAAAATATGGGTGGCTTATAAATATCTCAAGCCCATTAAAAATAGGCCCGAGCCCGAGCTCGAGCCTGGTCCAAGCCCGGTCTAGCCCGGCCCATTGACAGCCCTACATACCACCCACAAAAAAATATGGTGGGAAAATCCATAGAAGCAAGATTGAAATTGCTGGCGTAAGGCACAGATGATAGTACTGTCCTATAGGAGGATGCTAAAATTGGCTGTATCGAGGAATTCACACCCATATTCATACATATGTTTTGGTGGTATACATGGGATTGGTTTAGAAGAACAATCTCATTCCCTCTCTTTAACTTTCAAATTCTCTTCTTAGTCCCCGAGAATCAACCTTCTATAATAACAACAGGAGATTCAAACTGCTATACCTGGAGAGGGAAGTAGAGGAGGACTATGTGTCGCTGTCTCTGAGTCATTTTATCAATCAGGTGGTGGGCTTGCGTTGGGAATTGTTGGCCTGGATCATCATTAGAAAGAGAAAACTTAAAAACCAGTGACAACAGCATCTGGGGGGGTCCTCCTCTGCACCTCTGCTCCACCATTTCATGGACTGAATCAGGATCCCCAGAGAAGAGGGCCTCGACACCGTTGGATTTTCAATTGAGCAGCTCCCAATAGTACATACTATCAAGAGTTTTAAAATAAAAAGGTTTAATGGTGCTACCCTTGTTGCCATTTTTTTTTTAGTAAACTCAGTAACACCACAAGGTGAGTACTGAAGCCAAAGAAGGGAAACACACACACCCCCCCCCACCCCCACATACAAACACACACACGCTCTTCTTTTTCTTTTCATTCATTTCTTTTTTTTACTTAGACATTTATCCTATGTTTGGTTGTCGAGAAAATAAATGAAAATATGGAAAAGAAAAGAAAATTGGACAAAACTCAGTTAAAAATTGTATTAGAAATCCAAAATTTTCTTTTCTTTCCCATGTTTTCACTTATTTTCTCGACAACCAAACATAGCAGAGATTAATTTTCATGGGGAGCTCCGCATAATGGGGAGCTCCGCATCATGCAGAGCTCCGCTTGATATTTAAACTGTGAGATTTAAGATGACTCGAGATTTCCTCCTCTTGCACCTGTTAACACTGGAGTGCTAGGGGTAGTGCTAGGGGTCTGGCATTCCGGCCGAGCTTCAAAGCTTTTGTAAACATGTAAAATTACCAAAATTCAAGCCCAAACCCGACCCATTGCCACCCCAAAGTGTCTCTCGTCCCATTAAGCCTCACTTATTTTTATTAGGAAAATAGTTAACGTACCTGAGAAATCCATTTAGAAACCCAAGGTTGGACTCACTGTTGTCAGAATCGGACCAGACAAACCAATTGAACCAGAAAAATCGGGAACCGATCCCCTCACCGGTTCCTAAACCCCTTAAAATTGGATTACTTTAAAAACCGGTCATTTTCGTGAAGACCGAAAGAACCGGTCGGTTGAATTGGGAACCAGTGGTTAGAATCAGTCAAAACCGGTCATAAATGGATTTTAAAAAAAAGACACGATTGAATCAGACCGGTCGAACCAGGATCTGTTAAGTATTTAAGGGAGGGGGCGCATGGACTAATATGGTCCATGCCTTAAGTTTCCAAATGGATTTGGTAGGTACGCCTATCAATGCTCTAGTTGGATAGCCTTAACTTAGGGATTAGAGCTGACTAGTTAAAAGGATATGGGTTCCGGATTTAGTCTAGTTGGGAAGAGTAAAATGCTGTGAGTCAAACACCTTTAATAATAATAATAATTACTAATGTTGGATTCTCCCGCTGAATCTTAGTCACAAATAAAAAAAGTTAAAAAAGGGACACATGACAGAGTTGGAGAGGTGGGACAGAGTAAATCCTAAATCAAGGACATGTAATTCTGACAGCATTTTTTTCAAGGTGCCTGAAAAAATCCCAAGTGCATTAAGGTTGTATGCAGCTTCAAAATGAATGAATGAGTAAAGGCAATGGTCACACCCCGCCCTCTTGCGCTAGTGGTTGGGGTGTGGCCTCCAGATGTGTGGGAGGTCAGGGTCGAATCCCCTCGGGTATGAGTTGCATAAATTCCCCTGCCGAATGCTAACCCCTAACAGGCTAATCGATTGAAGATTATTAACGTAAGTACATGATAACTCCAGCAAAAAAAGAAGAAGAGTAAATGCAATGGTCCAAATATGATATACATATGTGCAAGGTTTAGAATTCTTCTTATATTGGCTTGGGTGTTAACAAATTTGATAAACATATGTGCAAGGTTTAAATTTGATATACAAATTTAGTTTGGCTCAAATTTAATTAGGTACTATTTACTTGGAATATTTAATTGCTTTCTTTTCATTGGCATTGTCCACCGTTACATGCTACAATGGTATGATATACAAATATTTTTCTTTTGGTTTGCGAAAAAACAAGTAGTAAGTATAGTAAATGCAATTATTATATAAAAAAAATTAGTATATTATCAAAAACAAAAAAATGAAATTATTTAATCTAGCCTCGCAATTGTGCACATTCCTATGTGCAAGGTTTAGAATTCTAGAGCAGGCGTTGTGTCGGAAAGAGAAACATATAGAAATGGAAACTTCTTGCAAAACTGTGGAAACTCTTCAAGATCATTACTGCCAAATTTCACTCATGAGCTAGAGGGGTTTGTTTGAAAATCCATCTCCCCTGTCCCTCAAACAGTAGTTTCGCATCTCTCACAGTGAGGAGATCAAGAACTGAGTCCCTTCAAATGGGTGTGACAGTTAACATGGCCATACTAACCGGTTTGCAGTCTAACCGCTTGACATGTACCCAAAAAAGTTTCATAAAAGATTAATGAAGATAAGAAGTATCACTGTATGGGTACTCTCAAATATATTCCTGAATCTTAACTCGTTAATTCAAGTAAAAGTCAAGATTAAATTTGGCTAGACTTATTTTGTCATTTTCTAAAGTAACACCAGATTACTCTAATTTTGATCTGAATTAAAGGATTAAGGATTTGAAAGTATATTTAGGGAGTATAATTGGAACTTGGAAGTACAAATAGAGTGACTCAAATTATATATCATATATTATACGAGGAAAAAAAAAAAAAAACTACGGTTATGCTGTCATGTGTATCTCAGCATCTCTACCTTGAAATGTTCTCACCTCACCCAAAAAAAAAAAAAAAAAAAAAAAGCCTATGTTCCCTTCACTTGGCCTCTCTCTCTCCCTCCTCTCTAGCAAGCAGAAGAACTAGAGCCCGGCGCCATTCCCATGGTTTGCCCGTGAGGGAACCGCTGCAATTGCATCATGCGCGCATAACACCCATCAGGGTAATGCTTCAATAGATGCGAGTGAGAGCCTTGCTCCGCCACCCTCCCGTCATCGATCACAGCAATGACATGAGCATTCCTTATAGTCGACAACCGATGTGCAACAACAATTGTGGTCCGTCCTGAACCACAACGATCGAGCGCCTCTTTCACACATCTCTCCGACTCCGCATCAAGTGCACTTGTTGCCTCATCTAGCAGCATCAACTCTGCCTTTCTTATTAAAGCTCTAGCTATAGCAATTCTCTGCTTCTGTCCACCCGACAATTGAACTCCCCTCTCACCAACCCACGTCCGATACCCGTCGGGCATTGCCGATATGAACTTATGGGCATTTGCCAGTGTCGCAGCTTCCATGACTTCAGCTTCAGTTGCAGATTCACGCCCATATGCAATATTATCAGTAATAGTTGCAGCAAAGAGACATGGTTCTTGTGGGACTATTGCAATGTGATTTCGCAAGGATTTGAGATTATATTTCCTAATGTCCTTCCCATCGATCAGAACCCGTCCGGATATTGGCTCGTAGAATCTCTGTACAAGTGCAATGATCGAGCTCTTCCCACACCCGCTTGGCCCGACTAGAGCAAGCATTTTGCCTGCCCGAGCACGAAGAGTGAGGTCTTGGAAAATTGGCACGTCAAGGCGAGATGGGTAGGAAAATTCCACATGCTTGAATTCTACATCCCCGCGAAGGCGGTCTGGAACTGGGGTTGCATCTGGATCATCTGGTTCGATTTCAGTTTTTCGGTCGAGGAGGTGGAATACAGATTTCATAGCGCGACCCCCTTTGATGAAGTCGGGAGCAAGAGTTAGTGTCTCAGCAGCACCATTGGCTGATACCATGAGGACCATGAAGACTCGAATTGTCTTTGAGAAATCAGAAATGCCATGTTTGACTAGCCAGGAGGCGTACCATAGACCGAGGGCGTAGGAGGCATAGAGTAAGAATTGTGCTATGCCGAATCCACAACCGGCGATTTGCCCCTTCCAGAAGCAGCGCCGTAGGGGCATTTCAAGATTGGAGGAGAAGAGGCCAACGATTTTCGCCTCTGAATTAAAGGCTGCAACAGTTCTGATGTTGGCCACAGCCTCTCCTGCTAGCTGTGTTGCCTTGGCGTGAGCAGCTTCTAAGTCTCCTGAGAAGCCTTTCATGAACATTTTCTGCAGAAAAATCATGGAGAACAGTTGTGTTAGAGTAATTGGATCTTAAGCTAATATACATGTTAGAAGCATAGTTACCTAGCGGGAATTATTGGGTTATGGATAATTTGGCAAAATTTGGAAATAAATTGGAAATTCGTGTTTAATTCACCACATTTTTTATAGAGTTAATTTTTTTTAAAATTCGGATATTATTTTAAGACTTTTAGAAAAAAATTGAAGAACTTTGTTACTATAGGTAGAAGGATCGTTTGGAAACACAAACCTGCAAAACAGTGGCAGCAACGACAACAGGGAAGACAGCAATGAGGACAAGGGAAAGACGCCATTGCAGGACAAACCCTGCAGTGCAGGCAACAAGCATGAGCGCAGAGTTCTGCATGATCACCGAAATTCGGTCTCCAATGGCTGAACGGACATTATTGGCATCAAGCGCTAGCCTAGCAGCAATCCTACCACTCTCATTCTCCTCGCGGTCAAACCATTCCATTTCATTCTTCAATACTGCTGCTAACATCTTCTCCCTCACTCGCTTAGTAAGATTCTCCCCCACAACATCCCAGAAGAAATGCTGAAGTGTGTTGAAGAGAAGAGCTGCCGATGAGACCCCAATCAAAAGATAGCAGTACTTCCCAATCTCTCTTCTCATGTAGCTGTGATCTTGACTGTAATAGACGCTAAGGACAGCACTGAGAACATAGGCAAAGAGAGCACTAATGGAACCACAAATCACAGAACCAACAGACCCCACCAAGGCATAAGTCCACTCTGGAGAGTTCATCTTGGCGAGACGCCAGAAGGAGCTAGCTTGCTCTTTGAAGGGGAGCTTCTCAAGCCTGTAATTGGAGTGTGAGAAATCTACGGAGTGGCTAAATTCGGAGGTGGAGAAGTCGGATAGTCGGCGTGAGTATGGTGACCGGCTATAGGAGGAATTCCGGCCAATGATCGGTGAGCTTACAGAGTTCCTAGCACTAGAAGGCCTGCAAAAGAACTATGTTTTACTGAAGAGCTTCGAAAAATTTAGGAATTGTAGATTTTTCTTAGTACAGAACATTTCGAATTTTGAATAGAGATTGTGGGGTAAAAGAAAACAGGTTTATGAATGTAGAATCTACCTTGCACTGCTCCTTCTGGCATTGTTGAGAGCAGTTTCATGTGCTAGTTCTTGCATTCGGATGAGCTTGGCATAGACACCATTGTCGCCTTTGGCTAAGAGCTCGTCATGGGCCCCAATCTCGGAGACGCTCCCTTGCTGGAGGATGGCGACGAGGTCAGCTTTGCGGATGGTGGAGAGGCGGTGGGCAATGACAAGAGTTGTCCTCCCAATCATGAACCGATCAAGTGCCTCCTGTACTAGTTTTTCCGACTCCGAGTCTAGTGCGCTTGTTGCCTCGTCCAAAAGAAGGATTGCAGGATTCTTCAGCATTGCTCTTGCTATAGCTATTCTCTGCTTCTGCCCTCCTGAGAGCTGTAACCCTCTCTCCCCTACCTGCCATTTTCCAATTATAATTTTTATTTTTTTTTGTTCTTTAATTGTCAATATTGCATTGCATTATTTCTTTTCTCTGTGATTTCCTAATAAAGCCCAGAAATTAATTCTTTTTTTTTTGTGAGACTATTCTTATTATAATAACACTTGATCGAAAGTTACAGGGTCTTTATCTCCTACATCTCTGTAATCTTGGGAATCTATCTCTTTTCTTTTTTCTTAAATTTATGTTGTTTCTGCATTAATAAACAAAATCCTGTTTGCTTATTATGCATGGAAAAGTATGTCTTCATTAAGTATCATAGTAGTTAAAATGACAAAAATAAATGACCTTACCTGAGTGTCGTAGCCTTCGGGAAGCTTAACGATAAATGGGTGGGCATTAGCTACTCTGGCAGCCTCTTCAATCTGAACTTGGGTCGCATCGGGTCTACCCAGGAGTATGTTCTCTTTAATGGTGGTAGCGAATAGAGCAGGCTCTTGGCTCACAAGCCCAATTTGCTGTCTCAGCCACCGAAGCTTTAGCGTCTTTATGTCATGCCCATCCAGCAGAACTCCTCCTGCACAGGTTATTCAGTAACAGAGATTTTCATTTTAACATAATTCTCCATGAACATACCCACATGGATAACATGAATTGATAAGCTGGTAAGCAGAAATAAATCTTTCATAGGGATTTTAATTACTCGAAAGGTTGGAAATAGATCTCTGAACTCATTTTCAGTCGTCATTGACATTGATAGATGAATTCATGATCTGATGAGCGGAAATAAATCTTTAATGGGGGTTTTTAATGACTCAAAAGGTTGCAAATAGATCTCTGAACTCATTTTTAGTTGTCATTGACGTTGATTTTTGTCTTTAATGGGGTTTCTGAACTCATATCAAGTAGTTTTGGAGCTTTAAAAAACAGAAATAAATTCCATGGCAGAAACACATAAAATTTTCCTATAAGAAAGAACAACATTAAACTTACAAAGATGTTCAGATCGATGTTTCCTAATGTAGAGATGTGATTTTTGATTGATTACCTGAAGTGGGATCATAGAATCTCTCTATAAGGGAGACAACAGTGCTCTTACCAGAGCCACTGCTTCCAACCAAGGCTATGGTCTTTCCGGCTGGGACATTCAGGGAAAAGTCACAGAGGATCCGAACATCCGGCCTAGATGGATACGAGAAATCTACATTTTTCAGTTCTACATTGCCTGTAACTGAATCCAACTCCAACCCTGACTCGCTGTTCCTGTCAATTCCTGCTTTATGATCAATAATGCGGAAGATCTTTGCGGCTGCAACTCTTGCCTTAGCGAAGGCAGTCATACTCGGAGCAGATTGTCCCAAAGCACTGTAACCCAAAGAGAATTATGAGAAATGGAGAATTTGTTTATTTAATATAAAAGAGAAATAGGAAGTATGAATGGATACTTACAGCCCACCTATCATAACAGAGAACATGGTGGCTATGGCTAGTCCTCCATTGGTGTAGTGGTGTCTAACCAGATAACCCCCATACCAGAGTAGAAGAGCATAGCAGCAGAAAACAGTGAAGTAAGTCGCACCTAATCCGAGTCCCTTCGCAAATCCGCTCTTGTAACCAATCCTCTGAGAGACTTTCAATGCCGAGGAGTAAGCTTGCAGTGCTCTTGATTCCCCTACGAAGGATAAAACCGTCCGGATTTGAACTATTGTCTGCAATCCAGTTTGCAATGAGCCATACCCAAATGCAGAAACAATGGGGCAAATACATAAAACACTCCTCTTGTTATCTTAAAGTACTCTGTTTTTCTACCATAGTCAAATGTAGAAAGATGTAGTAAATTCTTGTTTTCTCTACCTGTTCTGCAATGTTTCCAGCTTGTGAAAGAGCTTCCTGGTTCTTCACAGAGAGCTTCGCTAATGTGGTGGTGTGGATAGCTCCGATCAACACTATGAGAGGAATGACCGCGAGTGTCACAAGGGCTAATTGCCACACAGCAGTAAAACCCACCACAAATCCAGATACAAAGGTAGCCATGTAATGAATAAAATTGCCCAACTGCCAAAAAAATGAGTGTTACCAACTACAATTAGAAAACTTCTGTTATCAATATGGCTATGAAAATATTGTCAATAAAAGAAAGACCAAATTAATAAAAATGTTTCAAGAAAACATAGATCTTATCCTTCTAAATCCAATAAAAAAAATCTATATACAAAAATTTTTAGACAATCAGCCAAAAACAAACTAAAGCCTGAGAAGCCTAAAAATCCTCCTCCCGCTTTAAATGCAAAAAGAAGGGACATTACCCTACCAGATGTTATTCGAAGAAAAATAAGTTAAAGCAAAATTCAATCTGAATTTGAATCAGAAAATGAATCTTTTGCATAATTTAGCTCAACATCAGACAATGAGAGTCTAAAACAAGATTATGGAGGAAAGCTGATTCTTCTTAAGCATGTTCTGCAATCTATTCTGGTTCATATTTTAGCATCCGAAAAAAAGAAATGTGGAATCAAATGGGGTTGGGATTCCTTTACCTTCTCGCTAATGGCGTCTTGGACCATCACAGCATCTGTGTTAATGGCAAAAACAACATCAGATGCCCGAACCTCTGTATCGAAGTACTGCACATCCTGATTCAGAGCAGCTTCCAGGTACTTGATCCTCATCCTGGTAGATTGCCTTTCTCCTGTCCACATCCAACATGATATCTCTGCAAGTAATTCAAGGTCTCCAAATTAGAACATAAATTAAAGCTCAAGTAACTGAAACAGAGACTAAGCAACAAGAAAATGGATCATCTTAGAGAAACCCCACCTGCCCATGAAGACCCCAAAATCGCAGCTCCTACCACAAGAAAGTAAAGTGCGTACTGAAAATTCAAAACAAAGCAAATGGGGTTTCATTTTTCTCTTCAAAAACCCATAAAAAATGCTTTAAAACTTCTGAATATACTTCTCATTTCATTACCTTCAAAACTTCCTGCATCATCTTATCCATATTGTTAGCGTTCGAGCCGAAAGAATTCACAAGATCAGCAAAGAACCGAAGAAACAACGGTAACGAACATCCATGAACAATAGCTCCAACAGTCCCAATTGTCATTAAAACATAATCCAACTTATCTGCAAATCTAAAAAGCTCGCTCAAGCTTACTGAAGGAGGCTTCGAGATGGGATTCTCGTCACCATTTTTCTTTTCTTCAGAAACCTCCATATCTGTTCTCTCAACTCTATCCTCAGTAGCTTTGACTACTCCTCTCTCTACCTCTTCTGGTACTTTTGATTCTACGAGTGTTTCCATTACTTCAGAAACCTCCTGTTTCTGGTTCGGACCATCTTCGCTGCTCTATCGTGTTTATCTCCTGAGAATCAAAATTCTTGCTTTAAAAACAAACCCCGCTTTATCTTTTTGAGCTCTGTTTTTTTTTTTTTTCCAACTTTTTCTTTTTACCCCCTTCGCTTCTTTTTCAAACTTTCTCTTCTTCCACCTCCACGTCTCCAAGATAGGGAAAAACTGTTGGGTTTTTACAGTTGGGTGTTCTTCCATTCCTTCACTGAGAGCTTTTGCAGTTTTGCCCCGACAAGGACACTGTGTGAACTTGAGAATGGTAATTCACCCCTATATTTTTAAATTTGTTGTTATTATTGGCATCCTAAAAGCACGGGTACGGGAATACTTAAATATGGTCATATGACAGAAATTATGAAAAACAGTTAAGTTTTACCTTAAAGTATCATATCGATATCGATACGGTGATACAAGTATGATAATACAGGTATGTTTTCATTTTCAAAGTATCAGTGCTTCCTAGATGGCATCACTTTTTTTTCTTTTTTATATTGTGGTTAAGATTTACTAACTTTAAATGTTAACCATCTAACCCTGTTTTTTTTTTAAAATCTAACCTTTGTTAGTTAAAACATCTAACAAAGTTTTAAAATTAAAACTATAATTCCAAAGAGCTTTGGGAGGGCGAGATGGAATAGTCCACTCGGCCCAAGGAGAGGACTATTGCTCCATTTTAAATTGAGCATTGCTTAGCGGACCCATGGGTTTCGTTTCATAACTTACCCTATGTCCCTTTTAACACCTCTTTAATCTTGGTTAAGCTTAACTAAATTAAAACTAGGATTATGGTTTTTTTTTTTAAACCATGGTTAGATTGCTTAATCCTACGGGTGAGTGAATCTTAACCACAGTAGGTGAATATTTAAAATTAGGGCGTGGACAAATGAGAACTAGCCATTCTGTTATAAAATGGGAACCCGGGTACATTAACTATTTTCCTTTTAAATTGATTGATATATTAATGGCCTCACTCAGATGACAGTGTCCATTGATACCAATGGCGGATGATATGAGAGTAATTCCCACAAATTAGTGTCATGATTTAAGCGAAAATGTTAGGCATCTAACTTTTAACTACACTGTAGGGCTAGCACAGTGGTAGTGTATCCCGTCATTAGGAGAGGAATTTTGAGATCAATCTTGAGGGGTGCGTTGCCTCCCTTAACCAAGCTTCAAATGTTAGACATTAACTCACTAACACTTAGAGCAAATACTAACCCTGTTAACCCCAAAGTTGAGATGTACCACAAAAAAAACTTTTAACCACTTAAATACTTATGCTTTTAACGAGTTGAAGCTTACCTGTATTAAATTTTTTTTTAAAAAAAACTCATCCAAGGATTCAAAACTGACTCCACCCTTATCCCATGTTCAGGGTTCAGGGAGGTGAGACCAAAATAATTTCAAGGACCTAAAAAAAAAGTTATTAAATGACCAATAGTCTCCTTGTAGGGGACAAGTTTTTTTTAAATCGTTGTAGTTAATTTTTCTTCTTCTAAAACCAAAGTTAGATGCTTTAAATCTAATGGTTAATGAATCTTAACCACAATTAAAGGGAGTAAAAAGGGACCCATGTGGCAAAAGGGGTGAGACGGTTAATCACCTCTCGGACCAAGGAGGTGATTATTTTCCTAAGGGTGTGTTCGTTTGCAAGAAAGAAAAAAAAATAAAAAATAAAAGAAATTAAAAAAAAATTTCAAAACAACCACCAAAATATGGAATAAGTTTTGAGTTGATCTATAGGTACTCCCGAATATAATCCTTAATCCTAACCGTTTATAACCAACCACTAAGGGCCAGGATTCCAACCACTAAGGATCACGATTTGAGTTAACTTATTTTATCTTTTCTAATGTCACATTAGTTCTAATCCTAACCGTTTAATAATTGAGATAAACGATTAGGATTTGAGAGTACATTTTGGAGTACACTATGGGAGTATCCCTAGACTAATTCATAAGTTTTTAGGAAAAAAAATTTGTCAATAGGAAAAGTGCAATAAAACTAACTTTTTTGTTTTTTTCTTCTTTTTACTTTCCATCATTTTCTTGCTAAAGCTCCATCTTTGGCTTTGGCTTCATCTCCAAGTAAAAACAGTAAAGCCAAGAACATTCAAGTTCAACCACGACTTGGTGTCTGTCTGTCTCCTTTAAATCCGGCGTTTTCTGCTGTGTGAAAATGCTGGATAATCAAACAAGGTTAAAAATTGCACCTTTTTCAGCATTTTCCCTCTTTTTGTGTCCCAACTCTCAACCTTTGCCTTTTCAAAATACAAACTTGGAGATTTAGCGGGAAATAGTATAAGAGATATTAAAATTTCTTGGAATTTTGGTTACTCTTGTTAATGTTACAAGTTCTAGCTTGAAATTGGATAGAGAAACGATTAAATGTTTTTTTTTTTATTTTCGTAAAAACAAAAAATGTCCAAAACTTGAATAAAATTCTGAGCAATGCTATGTCAACTTTCGTTCTCATTTGGGTTTTTTTTTTTTTTTTTTGTAAGAAGAGAAAAAAAATTTAGCAATTTTTTGTAGGATCCACTATTTTTCTTGTCTTCTTATTTGAAAAAAAAGAAAAAAAAATTTATTAAAAGAAAAATAGACCTAGCATTATCCTTATGCTAGATTAAGTCGATATGCTAGTTTTAGTTTGTTTCGTTGAGTATCGGTGTTTTCACTAATTAGATTTTATTTGAGGAATACTAAGCATATTTTAAGAATCTCTATTTTCACATTTTTAGGTAATTAATGAAAAATAAATGACTTTGTGTCAATCCACTTGTAGTTTCCACATAAAATTATTTATTTTATAAATACTCAAAGAAATTAACTCTTGTTTATAGTTAAAGTAGGGATGAGAGTATGCTTTGCTTTCTTAATTTTCTCTTTACACCCGACCATAATTAGTGGGACGGGTTTCATATCTCTATTTGCATGTAAAAGACAAAAAGGTGGAAAATGAAGGTTTTGGTGGAGAAAATCTGTTTGGTCACTCATTTACAGTAGCGGGACGTTCTATCAATCGGGGAAGGTTTTTGGTGACAACACTTGGAGATATCAAAAGTTTATCGGATCGTAAAAATTGGATAGGTTCGATCTATGGTCATTGGGGCCTCCTAAAAGGATCTACTAAATTCATCGAGGTTGAACAAACGCATGGGCCCAACTTGAGTTGGGATCTATCTTGAAAGGTCAATAGAATAGCTGTGAGGGAAAAAATACCGGACGGACACGCGTCAGCAGCAGCTTCTTCCACGTTTTGGTTTACTGGCAGAAGGTAGGAGCGGAGGGTGTGGCACCCTGACCTGTACTCCGATGGTAAAGTCAGTAAGGGTAGAAGATGATGAATAGTAAACGCAAGAACAATCACTGAAAAATACGCAAGACACTAAAAGCCCTGAACGCGTCTTCTCGGATCTGGGTTTCTCAACAACTGTCCTGTGCACTAAAAATCACGGGGTTTATATAGGGCAAGGTTGGTATGGCCATCGATGACCATGGATGGCCATAGGTGTCCATACCACGTGTTTTTGCACTCATTGCCAAATATCTTGCATATATCTGCCGCCGGTTGCATTACACGTGAGAGCCTCCTATAAGTCCAATCGGACGGGATCGGACGGTACGCAGAAGTGACCAGCATTAAATGCCAAGACAGTGCTTTCGGCACGAAACGACACGTTCGGCACGCTTGTCGGAATTATGGATCGCCTCCTGATCACTTCCTCCTACGAGCCGGTCTCGTTGTCGACTTAAGCTCGGTTACGACGTAGATGCCTTAAAACACAGCACGACATCGTTGTCAGTGAGACAACGGACTCGTTGTTCGCGTAACGACAATTGACGTTGTCAAGAGCACAACGCTCACGTTGTGCTTCAGACAACGAGCTCGTTGTCGAGACCACAACGGAAACGTTGTTCTTCGTGAGAACAAAGATGTCGCAATGCGCACAACGGGATCGTTGTACGTCAGACAACGTGTGACCCTTATATTTTAAGCACGTGGCCCCAACTCGTGAACACGTGTCACTTTCGTGAACAAAACGACAAAAACGAGCTCGTCCCACAACGCTGAGCTGGTACACGAATTTTATCCGTTACAATTTGCCCCTTTATGATGCTTGGAACGTAGTTCGAAGCGTCATAAACGAACAAAAAGATCATACCTGGCACCACTCCGGAAGGCGAAACGTTGCGTGCTTTAAACGCTTATTGAGAAGGTCGACCGTTCACGCCAGCTGGCCACGCGTGCGAACCGTCGCGTCTCTTCAATGCGGACAGGCTGTCATCATCACCGATTTAAATTTCGAGAATGCTTTAATGACCCTGACGGTTATCATACTCGGTGAAAAGACGATCTTGCCACTGCTCTTAATTCTGTAGATACAGGTGTACGCCTCAGATGAAGGGTAATGGTGTACTTTCGCAAACCAGAGACGTCTATAAAATCCCATCGAATCCTCTCTCTCTCCCACCCTGTTTCATCAAGCACTGTTACTCTGTCGAATCTTCTTCTTGCCCGAAAGTTCATCCTCCTCAAGCTCTTCAACGATCTTTCTGAGTTTTTCAGTTCGGTACGCCCTTCACCCCTATCTCTTATTCTCTCTTACTGTTTTTCCATTTCTCTCTTCTCTGGTTCCCAGTGTGGTTTTTCTCTGCGCATACTCTTCTGTTCTTGTCCCTCTTTCCGATTTCTCCTTACCACCATGGCTGCCAATGTCCCCGTAGAACCTGCTAGGATAGAGGGAGTTAGAGGCCCTTCTGATGACGAGGCCAGTTGCACAGGTAGCGCACCTCATGGTGCCTACATTGAAAAATCTTCAGTTCTGCGCCAATTCCAGTTGGCGCATCTGAATCGTTACAGGGAACGTTTCGACTTCCCTGCCGATGTCAATCTCCATTTCATGCGAGATGATGCCATCATAGACAGGCGCTCTGCCTGTACCGTTGTCTACCTCTCTCAGCTTGAGGCTGGCCTTCGCTTCCCTCTTCATCCTGTCTTGGATGAAGTTCTGTCCACCTTGCAACTTGCACCGGGGCAAATGCACCCGGGCTTCCACAAATACATGTCCATGATGATCAAATTCATCAAGGACGGGTACCCCATAGAGGCTAGGCATCTATTCCACTTCTGTCATGCCGTCAGATGCCGAGGTAATGACGACGGTCTGTATTCCTATTTCTCGTGGAACAAGAAACCCTACTGTCCAGAGCTCGTCTCGGGCATCCTTGACAGAGAAAGGAAATGGAAAGCCACTCCATTCGTCGTCTCTGGCGGCTGGAAGGCAGAGAATTCCTCGGTCCCCAACGTCTTCCGAGTGGAAGCAGGTATACTACTAGCCATCCGTTGTCCGTTGTGCGCCATTGTCCTGACTACGTTCTCGTTGTACACTGTATCTTCTCGTCCTGCTAACTTCCTCGTTGTACTCACTTTGTTTTCTCTTGTGTGCAGTGGACCCAAAGAAATTTCCATACAAGAAGTTGACCTCAGAGGAACAAGAACTTCTTACTGGTATCCGCCGTGCTCGAGGCGGGGAATACATTAGGTGGAAACCACTCGAGCTCGTCAGGCGGGGCTCCTCCAGTAACCCAGCAACTACTCAACAACAACCACAACAACAGCAACAGGGCGCCTCCCCCTCTGTACCTTCACCGTTCCCTCACCTACCCGAAGAAGAGGAA
Source organism: Tetracentron sinense (assembly GCA_015143295.1). Classification (NCBI taxonomy): domain Eukaryota; kingdom Viridiplantae; phylum Streptophyta; class Magnoliopsida; order Trochodendrales; family Trochodendraceae; genus Tetracentron; species Tetracentron sinense. The sequence goes on from CM026562.1 coordinate 32,008,931, forward strand.
GAAGCAATGGCCGAATCAAACCTACCGCCGCTGAGCAGGAAGCCGAGGTCCGCTCGCCCTGCAGTCCAGCCGCCTCCACCTCCATCATTGCCGAAGAAGAAGAAGAATCATTCTTCCAAGGGTACAGCGCCTGCTGACCCGAAGAGAAAGATGGCCGCCCCGGCCGAGCACGAGGCCAGGAAGAAGGCCAAGGCGGACAAACGCCCGGAAAAAGAGGTCGTGGTCATTGCTGCTCCTCCTCCAACAAACCCAGGAGCCGAGGCGACATCGGCAGTGCCCGAGGATAGCTCAGCGCCTGCCCCTTCTCGAGCTGCTGCCCCAGCCGGTACGAGCTCCGCTGTCGTTGCCTTGGCGGCAACGGAAACTGGCACGACAAGTCTCCCGGCCAGTATGCTGCCGACCTCCGCTCCGGACTGGTCACCCGACTTCACTCGGTTCGGAGTGCCGACCGTGATTGAATCGGCGAAGAGCTCGAGGACGGCTGCCCGAGCTCTAACTTATGCGATGAGGCTCCCCAGGGACATCGCTGAAGTTGGCCAACTCCACTTAGCCGACCTGTCCTATGCCGCCTGTCAGTCCGTGGCAACAGTAAGCTTCTCCCTCCCTCGTCTTCTACCTCAATTGTTTTGAAGTACTACTTCTTGTTGTGCTAACGCCCAGACAACTCTTTGCAGATGAACGCGCTCGTGCAAGAGCTCTGCGATCGCAGCCAAGACAAATACACTCAGCTACGAGACGGGATCAACTACTGGAAAGACAGGACGGAGACGCTGGAGAAGACTCTTGTCGAGGAGAGACTCAAGGCAGACTTCGATCTGTCTCAAGCCAAGGCCGAAACGACTCGTGCTGAAGTAAGGCTAGGCACTGCCACCAAGGTTAGGGAAAAGGCCGAAGCTGAGGCACGAGCAGCAAAGGAGGCCGAAAGGAAGGCCAAGCAAGAGACTGAGAATGCTATTGTGCGCATCAGTGAGCTTGAGCATGTCTCCCAAGCTTTGGGTAGACAACTGGAGGAAATTGAGGTAGCCAGGTCGGCACTGGCGGAGGAGCTCGAGGAGGCCAAGAAAATTCAGGAGGACACCGAGAGGTCCGTGACCCTGAGACTGCAGCAGCATTACCAGTCTCAGCTGGACACGCTCTTGGATGAAGATCGTGCTGAGACCGAGAAAGAGGTTCTTGACTCGCTTCGCCAGCAAGGCCGCCTGAAGGAAGACAACGAAGAGGACGCCAGCACGTTCTCCGAGCTCCCGAGCAAGGAACTGATCGAGCTCGACAACGAGCCCGAGGTACAAGGCGTCGAGCTGCCTCACTTTCTTGAAGGTCCTACACTCCTCCCTACCGAGCCATACTCCGAGCTTGCTGCCCCAGAGCTTCCTCCTGCTGCCGATGAAATTACTCCGGTGGAAGCCCCTATTGCCGAAGCCGTTGCCGAAGCCTCTACTCCTGCGCCTGCTACAACGGTAACAGAGCCTGACCTTGAGCTCGTCTGACCTGCTGCCCCTTCGATCTCCTGCTCCTCTGATCCCTTGCCCCTGTCTATGCTTCTGCTTCTCTTTCTTGTTGATGTAAATTCTCTTTTCTCCTATGGGAGGTTATCGCTGAAATAGGTTTTTGATATGAATGGATCACTCTTCTTTGCCAAATTTGCACTTCTTTTCACCTCGTAACATAGTATAACGCATACACACAGAATAAGAAAGAACACATCATGAGTAATTGAAACACTATGAGCAGAACACTATGAGTAAAGCGCTACGATTAAAGCACAACGAACAAGCACTGCTAGTAGGGCACTTCGATTAAGTACTTCGATCAGAGCACCACGAGTTACCACTACGGATAAAGCACTGCGATCGTTCACTACGAGCAAAGCACTACGATCGTTCACCATGACCAAAGCACTACGATCGTTCACTGTGAGCAAAGCACTATGATCGTTCACTACGAGCAAAGCACTATGATCGTTCACTACGAGCAAAGCACTATGATCGTTCACCATGAGCAAAGCACTACGATCGTTCACCATGAGCAAAGCACTACGATCGTTCACTACGAGCAAAGCACTATGATCATTCACCATGAGCAAAGCACTACGAGCAAAGCACTATGAAAAACTACTTATGAACAAGCATTGCGAGCAAGCACTGATCCAGGCACATCATTCGCGCGATTCACCGTGAATGCAATCTGACAAATAAAATTCATGAGACGAACGCAACGTGACTCAGTTCCGAAACACATGCTCAGAGGATGTCATTAGGTTAAGCCACTAGGTTTGCTCAGATGACATCCTTATATAAGCCACTCGTGTTCGTTGTGAGTACGTTGTTCAGTCAGAACTTTATTTGAGTTACTTGCAAAACATTCACACTATTGCACTGATGAACTAGATAGTGAACAATGTAAACAATGATCGAGCACACACATAGTATGGCGAATCACATGTTGGAATATGAGCATTATGATTATGTAAGATCACTGAAAATACTTGTAAGCACAACGATGCATGTAAACAGCACATCTCAGATTCTATTGAAAGAATTGCCTCAGATTCATGATGTTCCAAGATTTTGAGATGAGGTTACCTTGCAAGTCTTTCAAGTAGCAGACTCCAGGACTCCCCAATCGTTCTACGATATAGGGCCCTTCCCAGTTCGGTCCCAACTTGCCACTGTTAAGCTCTCTCGTATTCTGGAACACTCTTCGGAGGACGAGATCACCGACCTGTAGCACTCTCCGTTGTACTTTCTTGTTGTAGGCTTTCCTCAATCGCTGCTGGTACCTCCTCATCTGAATGTTGGCATCTTCTCGTTTCTCTTCTAGCAGGTCAAGATGAATAGCCATGAGTACTGTGTTCTGATCTTTCTCTTCATCCCTCTTCTTGCTGTGCCAAGAACGCACTGTAGGCAAACTGATCTCTGTAGGGATGACAGCCTCCATGCCATACGCTAAAGAGAAAGGAGTTTCATTGGTAGGACTCCTTGGAGTCGTTCTGTACCCCCACAAAACGTTGTGCAGTTCGGTGGTCCACTTCCCCTTCGAATCTTCCAATCTTCTCTTCAAGGCATTGAGAATGCTCTTGTTGGCTGCTTCGGCCAATCCATTCCCTTGAGGATAATAAGGGGAAGAGAAGACGTGCTTGATCTTCAGCTCGCTGCAAAAGTCGGCAATCAGCCGACCTGAGAACTGCTTCCCGTTGTCAGTAACGATAGACTGCGGTATGCCAAATCTACAGACGATGTGTTCCCACAAGAATTTCTTCACCTCTTGTTCTCTGATACGTGCAAGGGGAACGGCTTCAATCCACCGCGAGAAGTAGTCAGTTGCCACCAAAAGGAAGATCAGATTCCCTGGAGCCCTCGGGAAAGGTCCCACGATGTCAAGTCCCCACCGCGCAAATGGCCAAGGTTGGGATATAGTGCTGAGTTCTTGAGCTGGAGCATGAATCAAGCGAGCAAACCGCTGGCACTGGCTGCACCTCTTCACGTACTTCTGAGCGTCGGCCTGCATGTAAGGCCAAAAGTAGCCTTGCCCCAGGGCTCGATGGGCAATGGTTCTCCCGCCCGAATGAATGCCACATACACCTTCATGTAGCTCAGCAAGTATCTTCTCCACGTCTGCAGGATGAACACACTTCAGCAAGGGACCACCAAAAGATTTCCTGAACAGTTCTCCTTGCACCAAGGTATAACGAGATGCCTTAAACTGAATGCGTCTTGACTCCCTCACACTGATAGGGAGAACTCCGTCCTTCAGGTAAGCCACCAACCCTGTCATCCAGCTCGGGACTGGATTGACAAAGAACACTTCTCGCTGTGCCTGAAGAGCTATTGAAGGATATTCTTGAAACTCCATCAGAATAGCCCTGGGCTCGCCAGCCTGCACCATGGAAGCTAGATATGCCAAAGCATCAGCATGCCTGTTCTCATCCCTCCGGGTGTGCCTAATCTCCACAACGGCGAATGCTTCACACAACGAACGAACGAGAGTAGCATACTGCTTCATCCGATCGTCCTTGCATTCATAAACACCATTCACCTGATTCACCACGAGCTGTGAATCACAAAACACTCTCAACGTGGAGATCTGCAGCTCCCGTGCGCTCTCCAACCCAAGGAGTAAGGCTTCGTACTCGGCTTCGTTGTTGGAGGCAGTGAACCCAAGACGCGACATTTTCTGCACCTTGATGTTATCCGGGCTTACAAGCACAACGCCCAATCCTGAGCCACTGAAATTGGAAGATCCATCTACGTATAACAGCCAACCGCTCCACTCCGACGACTCGGCTCCTTCCACAACGGCATCTTCGTTGTCAACTTCAATTGGGAGCTCCCGTAGATCAACAACCGTGTCCTCTGCCTCCTCTTCCACAGGGAAATCAGAAAGAAAACCCGCCATCGCTTGCCCCTTCTCTGAACTCCTGGCTCGATACTGGATATCGAACTCACTCAGAGCTACCGCCCACTTTGACATCCTTCCTGCCAGCTCGGGTCGTCCCAGCACGACTTTCAAAGGATACGTTGTGATGACAACGACAGTATGAGCATGGAAGTACGGACGAAGCTTCTCTGCAGAAAAGACAAGAGCCAGACACACCTTCTCGAGCTTGCTATAGTTGCTCTCTGCTTTGAGAAAGGTCTTGCTGATGAAGTAGACAGGCTTCTCCACGCCATCACAGCTCCTCACCAGGACGGAACCAAGGGCTTGCTCTGAAACAGACAAATAAAGATATAAGATTTCACCTGGCTCTGGCACTGAGAGGATAGGGGCTGACCCTAAATACTCTTTCAAGGCAAGGAAAGCTCGGGAACACTCTGGGGTCCACGCAAAAATGGAGTCCTTCCTCAACAGCTCGAACAGAGGCTTGCAACGATCGGATGACTTGGAGATAAATCGGTTGAGCGCAGCAATCCGGCCTGTCAGCTTCTGGATCTCCTTCTTCGACTTAGGCTCTGGCATGTCCAGTAAAGCACGGATTTGAGCTGGATTAGCCTCAATCCCCCGCTGACTCACAAGATAACCCAAAAATTTCCCCGAGGTGACTCCAAAGGTGCATTTCTCTGGGTTGATCTTCAGATTGAAAGATCGCAGCACAGAGAAAGGTTCAGCAAGGTCTGCCACGAGAGCACCTCGTACTCGACTCTTCACAACGATATCGTCGATGTACACTTCAACCGTCTTGCCAAGGAGTGACCCGAACATGAGATTCATCAGACGTTGATAGGTGGCACCTGCATTCTTCAAGCCAAAAGGCATCACCCGATAACAGAACAAACCTCGCTCTGTTATGAAGGTGGTCTTCTCTCGATCTGCTTCCGCCAGTAGGATCTGGTTATAGCCCGAATAACCATCCATGAAGGATAACATCTCGTGGCCGGCAGTGGCATTGATGAGCCTGTCTATCCTTGGCATGGGAAAAAAGTCCTTGGGGCACGCCTTGTTGACCCCAGTAAAGTCAATGCAGACTCTCACCTTCCCATTCTTCTTAGGTACCGCCACAACATTGGCTATCCAATCAGGATACTGCACCTCCTGAATGAACCCGAACTGGATCAGCTTGTCAATCTCCTCATTCACTGCATCATGATAAGCTGGAGCAAGCCTCCGAGGTTTCTGCTTCACTGGAGGGATGGCAGGATCAGCATTGAGGTGGTGGCAGATAACTCCCGGATCGATGCCAGTCATGTCTTTGTGAGACCAAGCAAAGACATCAAGATTCTGCCTAAGAAAACACAGCAACTCGAGCTCCTCCTCCGTTGTCAAGCTCGTCCCGACCTGCAACACCTTTGGCTCTTCTTCCGTTCCCAAATTGACGGCTTTCGTGGGCTCAACGGAAGGGTTGCACAACGATGCCTCCGAGCTCTCTTCCACAACGGGAACGACCTGTAACTGCTACGAAGGCACAACGGAAGCTGGAAAATCGCACTTCTGCGAAGCCAACTGATCACCTCGGATCTCCCGAGGCCCGTCCTGCGTTGGATACTTCAACACCTGGTAGTACGAGGACGGGACAGCCTTCATCTCATGGGTCCACCAGCGACCCAAGATGGCATTGTATGGTGATGGCGCATCCAGAACAGAAAACCTGGTCAGGAGGACAACGGGTCCAGCCACAACGGGCAAGACAACGTCGCCTACAGGCTTCATCGAGCTGCCATCAAATCCATACAAGGGAGTCTGAGCAGGGATGAGGACGGAAGGATCCAGCTTCATCTGAGTGAAAGCATGAAGGTACAAAATGTCCGCTCCACTCCCCGAATCCACGAGCACTCTCTTGATGTCAAAGTCTCCTATTCTCATGGTGAGAACAAGAGCATCATAGTGAGGTTGGATCACTCCTGCCAGATCACGATCAGCGAAGGTGAGTGCCTGCTCAATGCTCCTGCTAGGCACTTGCACCTGGCACACTGCGGCCTCGTGAGACAGCTTTCTGGCCTTTGCCCTGAAGTTCCTCTCCACATCAGCTTCAGGCGTTTGCACGCGGCAAATGACATTGATCGTGCCCAAAGAAGCTCCTCCACTGGTACTGGGATTGTTGGCGGGTTCTCTTCCACGAGATTGGGACATCGGCTCCCTGGTACGCTCCGCCCCGCCGTTGTTAGGAGCGAGATACTCTCCCAAGTACCCCTCCTGAACAAGCCTCTCTAAATATTCCCTCAGAATACGGCACCGGTTGGTGAGGTGACCACGGCACTTGTGATAATGACAGTACTCATGCACCCGTGGTCCCGATGTGATATCCGGCACCGCCCTCGCCGGCCACTCAAAGTATGGCTGATCCTCCATTGACTTCATGATGGTCGCCGGACTGACTGTGAAATTGATGCGTGGGGCTCGATCTGTAAAAGATCGCCTCTCACTAGGCTGCACGCCTCTCTCGTGCTGTACTTGAGGCTGCACCTGGCGTGGCTGATACTGTTGCCTCGCCTGCTGGTCATTAGGACGTCTCTCCGTCCTGTTCTGATACTGGTTAAAATTTCTCTCCAGCGGGCGCCGATCCGGCTGATCCTGCTGGGTCACATACACAACTTTCTCTTTCCGCTTCCTTGGTGGCGAGTCCTCAGATGATGAAGACTCGTGCTGCTGCTTCTTCTCCTTCCTCTTCGATGATCGGTGTGCCCTCTCCACGACATCCACCGCTCTCACCCTGGGCTTTGGTGCTGACACAACGGATACGTCCTCCTCGTACCTCCCGTACTTGGTGGCACGTACCAACAACTCGTCCATCTTGACAGGATAGTCAAGAGCTAAGGACTTGTAGAGCTCAGAATGCTTGGGGATAGCATTCTTGAAAGCGGCGATGCAGCTTGCTTCGTCAACCTTGTCAATATCGTGGACTTCATCGGTGAAACGCGAAATGAAGTCCTTCAAGGATTCGGCCGGCTTCATCCTCAAAGAGAAGAGAGTATCTGCACCTGCCTTCTTCTTCTTATTGATGATGAAGCGATCAATAAAGGCCGACCTGAGCTCTGAGAAGTTGCTGATGGAGCCAGGAGGTAGGTTCCGAAACCACTTCGATGCTGCTCCCGACAGGCTGCTAGGGAAAGCCTTACAATAAAGATCATCATCTGGGTTGCGAACAGCCATCGCATGCTTGAAGTCAAACAAATGCTCCTCCGGATCTGTCTTTCCAGTATACATGGAGAAGGTCGGAGTTATGAACTTGGAAGAAGTATAAGACTGGTTGATAGCATCCGTAAAAGGAGAGTTCTCAACGTTCTCCTTTGCTGACTGAGCAAAGTGGTCAGGGACCCCTCCCTTCATGCTCTTAACGCGAGCACCGATTAAAGCCTCCACCTCCTTGGCTGTTACCCAAGTCTTCTGGGTGTCCGCACCTCCGGTACCCACTCTCAGGTCCTCTCTACCTGCTCCTTCTCTGAAATCCACACGATCCGAAGGGATGCTCTGCTCTGCCCGAACCGGGGGCTGCCTTACATCCCCCTCAGTAGGAAGAAGCACAAACCTGGTCTCACGGTTCTCCGGGGCAGAAGGAGAAGAAGAGAAGTCAAACTGACGTCTCAAGGAAGGCCTCTGCAGTGGCACCTCCTCCACCTCGAGCCTGCTATGCTCGAACGCCTCCAGCCTCGCTTGCATCAACTGTTGCTGCCTGGTGATTTGATCCAGAACAGACTGCTGCAGTTGCAGCATCGCCAAGACGCGATCTGAAACAGAGAGTTCAGCAGGGGAAGGTACGGTCCCTTCTGGTTGTCCAGACGGAGGACTGGCTCCAGGAATGTGCACGACAGAAGGTATGAAAGAAGTGGAATGAGGGGCTTGATCCTCATGCCCGAATACTTCTGACTGATCAGTCATGATCGCAGAGAGCGAAAAAAAAAGGGGGGTCCGTTTATTATTTCCCACAGACGGCGCCAATTTTGTGAGGGAAAAAATACCGGACGGACACGCGTCAGCAGCAGCTTCTTCCACGTTTTGGTTTACTGGCAGAAGGTAGGAGCGGAGGGTGTGGCACCCTGACCTGTACTCCGATGGTAAAGTCAGTAAGGGTAGAAGATGATGAATAGTAAACGCAAGAACAATCACTGAAAAATACGCAAGACACTAAAAGCCCTGAACGCGTCTTCTCGGATCTGGGTTTCTGAACAACTGTCCTGTGCACTAAAAATCACGGGGTTTATATAGGGCAAGGTTGGTATGGCCATCGATGACCATGGATGGCCATAGGTGTCCATACCACGTGTTTTTGCACTCATTGCCAAATATCTTGCATATATCTGCCGCCGGTTGCATTACACGTGAGAGCCTCCTATAAGTCCAATCGGACGGGATCGGACGGTACGCAGAAGTGACCAGCATTAAATGCCAAGACAGTGCTTTCGGCACGAAACGACACGTTCGGCACGCTTGTCGGAATTATGGATCGCCTCCTGATCACTTCCTCCTACGAGCCGGTCTCGTTGTCGACTTAAGCTCGGTTACGACGTAGATGCCTTAAAACACAGCACGACATCGTTGTCAGTGAGACAACGGACTCGTTGTTCGCGTAACGACAATTGACGTTGTCAAGAGCACAACGCTCACGTTGTGCTTCAGACAACGAGCTCGTTGTCGAGACCACAACGGAAACGTTGTTCTTCGTGAGAACAAAGATGTCGCAATGCGCACAACGGGATCGTTGTACGTCAGACAACGTGTGACCCTTATATTTTAAGCACGTGGCCCCAACTCGTGAACACGTGTCACTTTCGTGAACAAAACGACAAAAACGAGCTCGTCCCACAACGCTGAGCTGGTACACGAATTTTATCCGTTACAATAGCTTTGAGCATCTTCTTTACCGGTTTCACTTGTGAGTGAAAGGGTCCACCCCGAAACCAAGGTGGTACTAACTAAGAGTTGTCCTCTCTAAACCGCGGGAGATAGTTGCCCATCATTCAGCTCACCAATTTCAATTGCCTTTATGAGAGGCTTACTCCGGGCAGGTTCAGATCACTTACAATACATCTAGCTTAGCAATAGCGCTTATTACGAATTGTCCAATTCAATAAATTCCAGAGTCAAGGGGAGAGTCACGAAGGCCCAAGTCGGTGTATTAGAAAGATCGAGTCTCGAATAATGCTCGCTTGGAGGGGAATAAGAATATTAAAGAATCATTTGCCATGAAATGCAACATTTTATGTGAAAAACAACTTAATAAACCAAAGTTAGTTGCTGGATACTCTTACCGGTTTCGTCTCATTGAGACCGGTTGTAACCTAGAGATGACAATTATCCGCCTTTTTTAGTGTTGACGTCCAGTGTAGTGTTATATATGTTAGAATTTTGTTAGTGTTGCCATTAGCAACTACAAGAAGGTGGACAAATGTCATCTCCAGATTACAACCGATCTCGGAGAGAATACGGAGTTGAAGTTAGTATGTCCTTTTCTTATAAAATTATTAGTATTTTTTCTTCAACAAATATTCCTCTTCCAAACATAGCTACCACACCCTGCCGTGCCAGTGGTGGGGTGTGGCCTCTCTGTTGAGGGAGGTATGGGGATCCAATCCCCCCCGGTGTAAGTTGCAAGAGCTCCAATTCGCAACTAATTACTAATGTAGGTAAATGATATACACAGGAAAAAAAAAAAAAATTGCTACCACCTTAACAAAAAAAAAATGCCTCCACCTGGCCACCGTCATTACCACTGCCATAACTACTACCACTTTCATCATCACCTTCTTGACAATAATAAAGTAAATTTTTACTTGTTTTTAGAAAATGAAGTAAACATCGGAAAATCAATAATTCTTTTAAAATTTTATTAGAAAAGCTTTTATACCTAAATAATTTTACATTGTAAAACCATTTACTTGTAAATAAACATAGAGCAATACTTGTTTAAAAAAAAACAAAAAACATAGAGCAATACTACATGAGAGGTAGAGAATTTTTGTATACTTTGATTGTGATTAGTGAAGTAAAATACCTTATCTTTGATCTTAATAACCGGGAATTACATAATTCTTGCTTACGTTCTTGAGTGATACATATTGAAAAAAATACTAGCCTCGGTCGCAGATTTCCAAGTTGTCATGGTGGTAGGGACAAGTGTAACTATTTTTACTTGTTACCTTGAGAACTGGTTTATACTATCATTTCTTTCTTTGAAAATTTTGCTTTCATAAACTTATTGAAGGGGTAGCAACACCACATGTTACACCACCGTGAAATTTGAATTTTGAGACTGGGGCTAGCACTCCTCTTATAGTTTTTATCGATATATATTTTTTTTAATTAAGTCTATAATACTCCCAAATCCTAACCAGTTAATTCAAATAATTAAGGGCCATTATTAAATTTGGCTTTGTTAGTTTTTAAAGTCACGCCAACTCTAATCTAATCTTGACCCTTAATTATTTGAAATAAAGAGTTAGAATTTGAGAGTACATAGATGGACTCAATTTTTTTAAAAACAAGATTATCATCTTTTTGGTGAAGAAACATTGCCAGATGTATCAAGATCTCCATTAACTTCCATATTTCTTGATATTTTTTGGTCACATATGTCAGCCTATTTTCCAAGTTGAGTGGTTTCACTGTCAACTCTATCTAAATTTAGAATTCTGAAGTGAACAGTGGGAGGCTACTTTTAATCACGCTTTGGTTTTTAAAGAACTTCACTTCAGATCCACCTCCTTTAAAAAAACAGAGAATTGGAAGGAAACAGAGATCTGCAACAGCCAAATTATTCGAAGCTAACAAAAAATAAAGATCCCTTTTGTCTACCCTCAGTTCCAAATTAAACTTTTTAATATATAATTAAATCTCTTCCTCTCTCTCTCTCTCTACAAGCTTTCCAACATTCATTTGCAAATATTTACATACATGCCACTATAGTTAGTTAAATGACCAAACTACTCTCTATCTCAAGCTTTAATTTGAACTCGAATGTGTAAACAAGCTAAGCTCAAGCCAAACCCTATTGGATTTGAGCTCGGCTATATATATAATATTTTGTAAATAATTTTATAGATGTTAATATATGTAATATTTTTTAATTTATAATAACTTGTTATAGCTCGAACTTTATTCAAATCTCGACTCGGCTTGAATTAAGTTCAAGTTCAAGCCTACACATTCAAGCTTGACTCAAACTCAAGCCAAGCTCAGCCCGACCTATTGACAATCCTAGTAAAAAAAAAATGTAACTCTTTGTAATAAAAGCATGGGCATTAAAGTCGCAATATAACATTTTGACTATGTAAGCCCGTGGGATTAGTCTGAGTTTTCAAGGCTTAGGATATCCACGGTTATCCAAAAAAAACATCATGTAAGGTCATTGGAAATGAAGTTTCAAACACCCCAAAAAAAAGTCGTTGGAAATTAGGTGTAAAGGAAGAGAGGCTCGGTTGTGGTACTTCCATAACTAAATTGTACTCTATGTTTGATTATTATGAGATTTATATACTTAATTTAATGGCAGGTAATCTGACAAATTTGGGAGAGAAATCAACTTAGAAAAGTCAAAAAGGAAAACTCTCTCTCTCTCTCTAATTAGTTATTATTATGAGGAAATGGATACCCACTATTCCATTCTGGTTGTAGTGGGATTAAATCAAATAGTAAACACTCAATGCCCACTCAAAGACTTCTCAAAAGTAATGCATGTGAGCCTCATTGTGCCACATTCCATTGTCTTTCTCTTGTTTAAGTGTGCATTATTATATATGTTTATAACTACAATAATTAGTTTTTATGTTATCTTAAATAAAAGTTTGTGATTCTGTGTGGCCCATGATATAATCGCGATCGGATATGGTAATATGATGGGGTCCAATGACCGAAACAAGTGTCCAAAAAATGCACAGGATATTGTATTTGTATCTCGAATTGTTTTCTAAGCTTCCTATGATTTCAATCAAGTTTTATGGTGGGACTTGGGACTTATTTTCTAAGTAGAATTAGGTTTATATTTTCACATGGTGGTAGACCATCATAGCTTATAGGTATAGCTACCAGCATGACGAATCACGTAAATCTTGTATTTATTTTTATTTTATATTTTTTTAAATATTTCATATAGCCATCTAAAAAAAAAAAATGATTGTTTTACAATTTAATGAATTCGTTTTCGAAAAGACATTGATGATGATGATGTAGCATTTGTTAGGATACCCCATCCATTGTGTCAAGACTAACAACCAAATAAAGGATTTCCATAAACAAAATGAGATTAATATTAATCTCTTGAGCAATGATAATTACTTGAAATGGTTGGTTTGAGATTAAAACTTAGGTGGTAGACAATTTCTAGTAGATGATAAGAAAAGGTGAATAAAGATATTTTTACTTTAAATCATTATGTGAGGTCTGGCGTGGAAAATAACAAGCTTGCTTACTATGCTAATTTGAAGCTAAAAAGAACTTGTATATGTGTAGGTGTCTTCTAGTAACATGCTATTTTGTCACCTCTTTTTATCTTTATTTGTGTTGCATGTTTGGTTTGGTAAGTTAATCCATACAAGCCCTAGAAAGTGGCAATAAGAAATACAGTCTACAGACTACAATCAGCACTTAAAAAAAAAAACAATCAGCACTTAGAAGTGGCAAATCTTGCTTGAAGATTTTGGATTTTGAGGCACTAGACATTGAATGAGACATGAAAAACTTAGAGCACTAGGTAGGTATCAGATTGTTGAAAATAAGGTGAAAAAATGGAACATTTTTCTTGTCTCAATCCATAGACAGATAGGGTATGTTTGGTTGCCTAGAAAATAAGAGATTTTCTCTATTTTCACTTATTTTATTAGCAACCAAACATGGAATAAAGAAACCAAACACTTTATGTGCCTCTAGTGTCCACTTCAACACACTTCCTTGTTGCTCCGGTGGTAGGAAGTGTATTCTCATAGGAGGTGGACTCAGTTTCCAGTCTTTGAGATTGAAAGTCCCACCATCCTTCTAACTTAGCTTCTCATCTCCTAATCTTAGATAAAAGATTACATGTACCTCTCCCAAAAAAATGTAAATTTTTTGGAGGTTAGTAAGCAAAGATAACATTCGATCATTCAAACCCAGATCTATATTATCAACACAGGCGAACTTTACCAATTAAGCTAATTGGCATATTTTTGGAGGTTAGTAGGCAAAGATAACATTAGATCATTCAAACCCAGATCTATATTATCAACAAATGCGAACTTTGCCAATTAAACTAATTGACATACTTAAGTTCCGATTATTTGTGACAACAAATTGAATTTTTTTTTTGAAGAATTGTAGTTATGACGTTCGACCACAATGATCCAGAGATGCTAATAGTAGCCGAAGTTATCATAATAAGTGTCAGACTAGCTCAACTAACAATGTATTATATATATATATATATATATATATATATAATACATAGCTGATCTTTTTTTTTTTTTTTGGTGAAATGTTATCAGGTAACTATAACACACAGTCTCTAAAATCACACACACAGCCAGATCTAAGGTAGCGGCTAATTTTTATGGAAAATGACCACATTCTTCTAATTATGGTTTGTTTCTAAGTAGTGGTTATATTCTATGGACAATGTTATAATCAATTCCCTTAAGTGTAGTGGGGATCCTATTGGGAAGTAACCCAAAAAGTCATTTGGTATCCTTAACGGTAGCAAACCTACAATTAAGAGATTTCATTCTTTTATGTGAAACTTTAAATCTCCCCCTCTTGGTGATTTCCACAGCCTCTTCCTTGTGCTTTACTTAGCTGGAACTTTAGAACACTAATATATGTGCAAATCACATGCTTTAGGCATCTTCTTAAGCACTATAAGGTTTTTTTTTATTGCTTTATTTGGATTAGGGTTGTATTCGGGCCGGGTTTTTCCTGTTTTGGCCAAGCCCGGCTCGGCTTGAAAGGATTTGATTTAGGATTGAAGCCTGGCTCGGCCCGAAATGAAGCTTGAAAGTGCGACCCGAAGCTCGGCCCGAATTCAAAAGTCTGGCTCGAAGCTCGGTTTGGCCCGAATTGATTCAAGCTCGAGCCGGGCTTGGCTTGGCTCGAGCTTGGCTTGAATACTTTTTTTTTAAAATAATATTTTATATTATTTATATATATAATAATGATATATATAAATAATATATATTTTTTAATAATATTCAAGCCTAGCCGAGTTTGGGCCGAACCGACCATCAATCGAGCCGGGCTTCGAATCGAGCTGAGCCGCACAGAGGTTGGCCCGAACTGGGCTTGATTAAGTTTTCAGGCTTTTTCTAGGCTTGGCTTGGCCCGTTCGAGCCTAAAATTCAAGCCGATCTCAGGCCGAACCGGGTCGAGCCGAGCCGAGCCACACCAACAGGCCGATCGGGCTTTGTGCAGCCTTAATTTGGCTGACATTTTAGTTTTAATTTTTTTTCCAAACTTTTTATCATACATGTTATAGGCGCGCATGTCTTTGTGATGTTAGCCTCATAGGAAAAATGGCGTGGCTAGATACCTCCTACGGGTGCAGATAATTCATAATTAGTTCATGTGAAAATTAGGAAAAACGTCGCTTTCTATGTGACTGGCTATGACCTTTTTGACTCAAATTAGCCTAAGATTTGGACAAGTAACAAGTCGAAGAGACCAAAAAATTTTATCTAAATCAGGATTATTAGTAGTCAAATTATATACATGGAACTTGGGTTCAAAAAAGCAATGGATTTTTTTTATAAAATTCACTATTGTTTTTAGAACACTTTATGCTTCTTTCTTTTTTTTTGCGTAGAATCTGCCATTAAACATAGAAGACAAGAAGTACAATTTTCGAAAAAAAAAGAAAGGAGCACAATTCCACTTTTTATGTTGTTTAACTCAGTGTTGCCTGAATAGGACGGAACGGCTGGTCGAACCAGAAAAATCGAAACTAGTCCCTCACCGATCCCAAACACCCCAAAACTGACCTAATTGAAACCAGTCATTTTTGTCAAAATTAGAAGAACCGGCCGATTGAATCAGAAACCAATGATAAAATAGGTTGAGAACCGGTCAGAACCAGTCAAAACTATTTGTCTATTTGTCTCTTTAACTCTTTCATTTTACTATTTGTCTTCAATGAAAATATTCAAATTATCCTTATATTTAATAGAATAGTAATATAAATAGGAGTAAAAAATAAAATACTGAACATCTTATATTATATTAACTATTACTTTTAAGTTTTAAGGGCTATTTTATTATAAACATTAGCGGATGGCACGTGCGATGCACGTGAGAGCGAGGGGAAGGAGTTAACCATAGTTAATAGGAGTTAAAAAGGACATGTGTTAACCTGCGGGAACGATTGAATTGAACTCTCCCCGAGTTCAATCGTGATTGGCTCTGATTCTATTCTTTAAATAGATAGATGAGCAAAGGGTAATTTAGAAATTAAAATAAAACATTAAATCAAAGTTTTATGTTATATGAGGGTAGTTTAGGAATTTTGAAATAATCAGGCTGCACCTCCCTCTCGCATTATCTATTCTATTAACTAAATATAAGCCGGAATAAATTATCCCCATCTAACACTGCCACATAGGATTTCCATCTTCCCAATTATGACACGTGTCATCTAAAAAATTCAGATTTTTTATCTCAAAGTCTCAATTGGTGCTTCCAATTCAAAAGTCACTGTTTCGACTAATGGCCCACTTCCCAAACGAACAGATGTGCCCGTTCCTAATAGTTTCCACTACTTCTCCGAAAGTTCCTCACTTGAGTTGGCACATCAGCATGCTGTATGGTCTCTCCAAAGGATTTCCAATTGGCACAACTTTTAAGCACTCTCTCCCCTTTCAAAAGACACAAACCCTTATACGTTTCTCTCTCCTCAAATGGTGCAACTCTCTCTTCTTATTATTATAAATTTAGATCGGTAAATGAAAGTTGCAGGTCTTCTAAACGGTAAATGGAATTTCCAGGTCTTTGGCAAAAGTTGCAGCAGCTCTTTAAATTTGTTAAAGAACTTTCAACATCTTTCAGCGAAATACACCATAGATAGTAAAGATAAAGATAATTTACGTATTTATTTAAACGTAACCTTATTAGATTGGATTCGGATTTACTTTTTCAACCCATTTATAAATGAGACGTACTAGCCCTATTTTCGGTCAAACTCTACTCTCAGGATCCACCAACCACCTATCCATTATCATGTCAGTTATGGTGGTTAAAGCACTATCTCTCATTAAGAATGGACAAGTAGTTGGTGAAGACTGAGAGTAGGACTAGCATTCCTCTTTATAAATAAATAGATCAGCTTATGCTTAATGGTTTGCTCACTGTGCTAGTGCTCGACCCAACCAACCTGTTGCGACCTCTAATTATGATAAAGCCCTAATGAATACAATTAAGCAGAGTTAGGGGTAAGAGAGAAAGTAACAATAACAGGACTAGGGGTAATATTTTGGTGTTTGAGAGCATCTAAGTGTAGTAGAGAAAGACATGGGTAATATTGGGGGGTGATGGCACTGGACCTGAGTGGCTATTGCTAATGACAAAAAGGGTGTGTGTAGTGCTACAATGATGAATGAATGATTATTGTTCCATAGTGGAGTTGGTTTCCAGGTGTGCTGGTGTTTTCACATGTGTGACCACTTTGTTCTGAGATCGGATCACAGCCAATTACTATTAATGAAAGCCGGGGGCGGAGAGGACTACGTGGCGATCCGAGAGTGATTTTAGGAGGTTTGGATAGAAGGGTTGAGAGAGAGGAAGAATGTGGAGAGGCGTGTGGGCCTTTCAAAGGGTTGCATCCCTTTCCCTTTGATAACTTTTCAAACGGTGGGTGTAGAGGGATTTGTGGCTATTTATGCCACATGTCCTTCAATGATTTGTTGTGACATACTTTTTTTTGGTAGTTGTTATTATGGGAACATACACAACCCTTCAATTTTTTTGGCACCCGTTGAAAACAACACTACCCAAGCGATATACTTCTTCCATCATCCAACCATCATGTCTTCTTTTACCTTATATAATAATAATAGATTTGAAACAGAGATAGGGTACGAGGATGTATTGGTATGTTGCAACAAGTGTACATACGCATTTATCAATCGAAACACGAAAACGTTGCACCTGCTTAATAACCTGCTTAATACATAGTAACTTTTCCAAGAGTCTCAATCCTTCATCTTGGGGAATTGAACCCCTACATTTTCACATTCATCCCTCTTGATTCCGTTTCAACTCTTCAATTGATGGGAACGCAACTCTTCAATTGATGGGAACGCAACTCTTCACATGCCTTTACACTGTTTCTATTGATACAAACTATTGGGGTTACCACTTCCCCATAAAAGTGTACACTGAATAAAGAGGAGAGTGGGGTTAGCACTTCCCAAATTTTTTTATTTTCATTATTTTCAAACTTTACACCTTTCACTAATTTTAATTTAATTAAATTTAAAACTATTATATACATATACACAATAGAGAATAAACTATACACCTGCAATTTATATGAAATGGCATAGTAGTTAGGTGCTAAAATAATACTTTAAAAAATATTAACAAATTCATTATAGTCACTGAATATTAGTGACGGGGTGTTACCGTCGTTACAAGAATGCTTTAGTGACGTTATATTTTCTGCCACTAAAATTCCGTCCCTAATCAGCAGATTTCTCATAGTGCTGGTGATTGCTTCAAAAAATAAAATAAAAATAGGAACCCCCTCTTTTATTACCCAGCAACAAACAAATAAGGAGCGTAAGAAATGTGGGTGACGTACAAACTTAGCATCTCAGAGCTTGGATCGAACTTTATCAATAAGCTCCCTTCGAAGGATCTTTCCTGAAACCGACTTTGGGACAGCATTTATAAATGTTACTCTCCGCAATCTTTTGAAAGGCGCGACCTGTAACAGATTGAAAATTTTGATTAAAGCCATATAAACAGCAATGCTTGCATCCAAAGTTTATTCATCACATGTACAAATATACATATACATGGCCTTCTTTAAATTAAACCTGCTTCTGATTGCAAGCACACTCGCCAAAGAACCAAAAAAGAAAAATAAAATTAGATCCAGACAGTCTCCTCTTTCTATCCAATTCTGAATTCCAGTGAAAAGAAAGTTGAGTCCATCACTTCATGCTTAGCAATGCAGTTTAGCATGTATGATGGTGATTGTGATGAAAGGTTAAACCACCAATTTGAGTGTTTGGATCAAAAGCCATTTATTGTTCTCTGGACAAAACCATTTCCTTCTTTCTTTCTACAGAGCCATTTTTAGGGGATAAAGAATATTTTCTTTGCCTAGCATGAGTATTAATACCCTCCTGTCCAAAAAAAAAAAAAAGGAAACATATGGATCTTCATTATTTTTTTCAGAGATGATGGTTTGCAGAACCTCTACCTGCTTTGCAATAAATGTCTGAATATCTTCTTCATTCAGCGAGCTGTTGGGAGAGCGAACAACATATGCAATTGGGACCTCACCAGCTTCAGCATCGGGAAATCTACAAGTGGAAAATGATGCTCAATTTTCAATGAATTGATTGTAAGGTAGGCATTATTTGTACATTTTCCTACTAGTTAAGAAAAAAGCGGATAAGTAATAAATTGCACAGTTGTCGGTGTGGGGCCGTCTTACGGGATGACGACAGCATCTAATATTTCAGGGTGAGAAACAAGCAGCCCTTCAAGCTCTGCTGGTGCCACCTACAAAGGAGTCGAGGAAATAAATAAACATGATTCTATAGCATAATGATTAGTTCAATACAAGGATATATATATATATATATATATCCAAGAACAAAAACTAATGAAAAGTTTGTGATGATTCTCATGTAAAAAGTACAGCATACATATCCTCAATGTTACCTAAGCACTTCCGTTTTCCTAAATTTTGTCGTGCCGACACCTGGACATGACACTCCATGGCACAGCACAACACGACACTCCTTGATACATGCCTATATCGTGTCATGGTAACATCATCATTATGATTAGGCATGTGTTGCTTCGTGTATGTCACGCCATTTTTAAAATACAATATATTGGGTTGCTATAAAATTTTTTTTCAAGTTGTTTAGCTTTTTTCAAAAATATAGAGGAAAAACTTACTAGGATAGTAACGACACCAACGACGATCAATAGAGACATCTCTCTCTCGTATTGCTCTTTTCTATTCTCCATACAAGTGCATATACTTATAAAAAATTGGGATATGTGGTCCCTCCTCTTTATCCTTGTTATTATTTTTAAAAAAATTGAGATATATATTATATATATATAAATATATAATAATTTTTAAAAATCTATATGTCTGTGCCGTCGTGCCAAACACCTCTAGACATTTGGACACTTGGCACCCGTACCACCTGCCTAGGTAAACACTGCATATCCTTAAAACTTCCAAACTCATGTAAGCACAATAGAACATTGTTATAGGCACTAGATCTGTGTCCAATTTGGCTTATCCATGCCCAAATGTTTCACACTAAAATTATCTAGAATTTGAAAAGGTATTTCAAACTTTGAAAATAAAATAAAAATTTATAACAGCATTAGAAAACTATTAATATATTGATAATATAACTGTGTCCAGTACCCTGGGATTTTAAGCGTCTAGCAAGACCGAAACCAAGACCCACACATCTAATACCCGAGAATCCTAAAGTCAAGGATTAGTAATCCTTATTAGAAATCCAATGGATACAGTCATATACTATGCGAGCAAGGTATCAACAAAAGAAATAAGATGAGTTCTTCTTGCTTTTATCAAGTAGGAGCCGTGTGAGATGAAAGCCTCATGCATGGTTTTGAATGAGAGAAAGATCAAAGAAGTAACGAATCCTGTTTTGACTTTGACTCTCCCACCCCAGTTGTTGCTTTTCTTTCTGTTACTTCGAGAGTAGCTGAAGGTAATATAACCAAAGTATGGGAACAATGTTATGTCTAATAACTTCAAAAGAGATACGAGTTTTAAATTCAATCGATGATAATTGGCATGGTGCCAAATTATCAAGTTGCAGCGCACATATAAGATTATTTTTCACAGGAGCAGAAAAGAATAGATAACACACAATCAAGTAAAACATCCGATTAAAGGTGACGATGCTTCAACTGAGACAGCCTTGATTAAAAATATTATGGAAGAAAGATGGCATATGATTGAGAGGCCCATGACTAAGTAAGAGGGCGTTTGGTAACTCTAAACTAAATTAGGTATAGCTTATTTGAAAATTGAGCTTCTTTGGACTATAATTGTTAAGTTAAAGTTTAATTGGATGTCTAAATCTTTTTAAAGTAGATGTTTTACCTCTAAAGTAATAAGTAGACATGAGCTGCTTTTTCTTTAGAGGTAAACCTCTACTTCAGAAAGATCTAGACATCCGATTAAATTTTAACTTAACATTCTAAAGTCTAAATAAGCTCAATTTTCAAATAAGCTCTACCTATTTAGTTTAGAGTTACCAAACTCCCCTAAGTTTCCTATACACCAAAAATGTATTATTTATATATCCTCCTAAGCTTTCAACAATATGGGCATACACATAACCGTAGGTTTAGAACAAGTCTTCTATGTCCATATTGTATTATCTTTGGAAGTCAATATACATCACATTCTCAGAAAGAAAAATAAATAACTATAGAAGCCATAACAGAGCAATGGTGCAGTATGATTTTATGTATAGTAACACCGAATGAATAACCACCACATAATAAGTTACCTGAAATCCTTTGTATTTGATGAGCTCTTTTATTCGGTCAACAACAAATAATTGACCTTCTTCATTAAAATATCCAAGATCTCCTGTATGTACCCAACCTTGTTTATCTATAGTCAGCTTGGTGGCCTGTGGATTGTTGAAATAACCTGAAAAGAATTTTGAAATAGTAATTTTAAGTATAAACTACCTGAAAAAAAGAAACAGCGTGCCTCAAGCATACTTGAAAATATAAATCTTATATGAAGTGAGATAAAAATAAATGACTAATCATTTTACAGTAGTGTCAATCTGAATGGAATTATCACATCCTAAGCATCTCCTAGAAAGATACAACTAACAGAGCAATACACTAGGATGAATTAAAGTCAAAATCATATTATAGTAGTATCAATCTGAATGGAATTATCCCATCCTAAGCATCTTATAGAAAGGTACAAGTAACAGAGCAATACTATAGGATGAATTAGGGTTTTGTCCTAAATACCTTTTGTTAGCATGCATATCTGACATAGTTGTCTTTAAAAAATGGAGTGATGGAAGTTTGGGGGATGAAAATTAAAATAGTTGCATGAGTTTCTCCATGTATCATATATGAAACAAAATAATTCACAACTCCTACTTTATTTCTCCGTAGGAACTGCATTAACAAGTAACTCTGACCAAAGTTTGTGAATCACACAAAACAAAGCCCCTAACTGAACCATGGTTCTAGGTTCCATGATCAGTAATGCTTAACTCCAATTCATATTAAGAACAGTTATGCAACAACTAAGGCAAATACCACTGGCAATCTCACACTAAAGAAAGTCCCTAAACTGAACCATGGTTCTAGGTTCAAAGATCATTAAAAAATTTTAACTCCAACACATTTGAAGAACAATTATGCAGCAACTCAAGTGAATGCCCTGGTCAATCTCATTGGGCACATTTTATTCAGTTAAACAAGGATCAATATGAGGTGTGAATCCTGAGAGTTTATCTTATAGTGGTGTTATTTGTGAGACACCTTCATTTGGAGTATAACGGCCTAGAAAGATGAAGGGTTAGCAGGTGTCACAAATTCAGATAAGCAAGGACCAATACAAGAACTAAATCATGGATCTAGATAGGTTAACTTATGGTGATGTTATATGTGAGAAACCTTATTTGGTATATCAAAAGCCAGCAAGATGAAGAAATAGCAAGTTTCACGCTGTGGATCTCAAAAGCGAGTCTTCGTATGGAAATTGTCACTGCTTAAGGACTCGAACGTGCGTGATCGATCCACAACCCGGATGAAACTTGGGTGAAACTAAGTGAAGGTCTGCACCGACTGATGATGGCTTAAAGAACAAGTGTTTAAAGTTGTCTGACCTTAAAATAGCATCTTTTTATTGCTCAAAACATAATTCAAACTTCAAACATAATTCATTGCCTGATCAATGGTGTTGGATCTCTATGACACCACCTAGTTTGATAGGTCATGTGCTACCTGATATTTCCCCTATTTACAAGAGGATAAAAGATACAGAAGTGTATTGTGTAGAAAAGAAATCAATTTTCATAGTCAACTTATTATTATTACTATTTTTGGCAGGTAAGCAGTATGCAAGTGTTTTTTTTTCCCCAAACCTGGTTGGCAAGGGTTTTGAACCCAGGTTGTTGGTATTCCACAATCAGATCTAACCAATTGCACAAGCACTAGTTGGATTAAATGTAATCAATTTTGGAAAATAAAAAAAATATTCACATTCAAATAACGCATATGTGAATTGTGAAGACATAACATAAACATTTAACCAAAACTCTTACCTTGCATCATATTTGGCCCTCGAACCCATATTTCCCCCAACTGATTAGGAGGAAGAGACTTCAATGTATCTACACTAACTATTTGGGATTCAACTCCTGGAACAAGTGTTCCAGTTGAACCAGAATGGCGAGTTCCTTCCATCGAATTCTCCAATGAAATGATTCCACAAGTTTCTGTCATACCATAACCCTGCCAGAAGACCACATAGTGCATTTTAAATCAAGATGCAACTTTCTACCCAAAGCTATTTTTCAGAAACCACTGAGTGTGTGCTTGGGAATACCCTTGCAAATCATTAAGGA
Organism: Tetracentron sinense; assembly: GCA_015143295.1. NCBI lineage: Eukaryota > Viridiplantae > Streptophyta > Magnoliopsida > Trochodendrales > Trochodendraceae > Tetracentron > Tetracentron sinense. Next base: position 32,032,153 of record CM026562.1, read on the forward strand.
TCCAAAAACGGAATAGTCAAAACCTCTTCACACCCAGGAGACTATTATAAATATTTTTATTACCACGGATCATATATACCTTAAGAAGAAATGTAATAGGTTTTTTATCCTTACTGCTTCTCCATACTAAATAAGCTCCCATATAATGATAGAAGTTATACTACAAAAGTCAAACAAAAGGCTAATTGCAAAAATTACTGTCATATGAAGGGGAAAATAGCAACACCTAACTTCAGATAGAACTGAAAAATTGAAGATTACTGCACTTCTCTTCAAATAGAAAAGTAGCAATCGATCTTTTTCAGTATTTCGCTTCCTCAACAGGATAAAAGACAAGGTCCTGAGATAGGTTTAGATTCATGACATACTTCAAACACAGATTGACTTGATCATAGTGTTAGTAATTGTTGATGTATTTGTGGAGAATGATTAAGCGAGTATGAGGGGGAGTATGAGGGGGGTTCAGGACGTAGGCCCAGACTTTATTTTTGAGGACCAAGCAGCAGCCAAGGCTCCAAGACCCGAAAAAGCGGAGACAAGACCCATTGTTGACAAATCTAGTCTCCTCAAAAGCCCAAGTTTCTGGGTCATCTCGTTCGTACGTTTCGTACATATCCTTCTGGGTATTGTTCCTCCTTCATTAGGGGGGGGCAGCTGCCCCTTGCCTCATGGCTATGTCATGGTTTCAGTTGGTGAGCCACCGCCTCTGGTGGTTCCCTCTCCTGTCAGCTCCTCTGGTTCCTACCCCTCTCGTATCTCCTCCTGCTTCTCAGTCCTAGTGCTAAGTCTAATGGGTTAACTCTGTCCCCATTCCTCCAGACTTAGTTGATGGGAAAAAGGTGGTCTGATGTCCTATTGAAGATCTTGGGGACAAAATTGTTCGATGGTCTAATGCCTTAGTTGGATTTGTGCTAGGTTCGAAGCCCTATTTCAATAATCTCAAGCGTTTCATTACCAGAATCTGGGCGACTAAAGGGCATTTGGAGATTTCGGCCTTGGATAATGGCTTATTCATATTCAACTTCAATTGCGAGGAGGACAAGATCGAAATCCTTGAAGCTGGACCGTGGTTCTATGACAAGAAGCAGCTAGTTCTTAGGACTTGGTCTCCATCTCTGAAGCTGGAAAAATCTCGTGTCTTCTATTCCTCTTTGAGTTAAGCTCCCAGGTCTACAGCTCCGTTTGTGGGGTGAGAGCATGCTCAGTTGGTTGGCTAGCATCATCGGTACTCCCTTGTACAGTTGTACTCTGATAAAATCATTATTATCCTTTGAGTGGATTTGTGTCGAGATTTCAATTAGAAACGATTATCCAACTAAGAAATGTTCTAAGTGTTGGTCATTTGGTCATTCCGAAGTCCATTGTGTTACAAAGCAATTCTATGTGCCGAATGTTTTGACCTCGTCAAAGTTGGGTGGTCCAAAACCTCTCGAGCCTTTGCTTAGGGTTCATGCGAATGATATCGAGGGTTTTGTCTATGATGGAGAATTGTAGGGGAATTGTCCTCTGAAGGAATATCTGGAAGGTTTGACCATTGTAGGGAAAAGAGAAGCAACTTAGAGCTCCTGTTTTGGACTTTGTGGTGCAAGAGGAAAGTGATGTTGAAGAAGAGCACCCTCCCAATAGATCTGCATTGGCTGTGTATATCCCTTCTCCGAATCGGGGTTTCACCTCTATGATTACCTCTGTCACTAATTCTACTCTCCTACCGAGGATCCTTCTAAGGGTGTTCCATCTGGGAATTTGAAACCTGGTGCTCCTTGTGGTTCTCATGTTCGACTTAATGCCAAGCCCAATTGAGACGGTAAATGGCCTCTCGACGCAGGTGAATCTGAGTTTCGTTCTAACCCTTTTACTTCAGCATTGCATGCTCATGATTTAGACAACTCCGTAGAGAATGCAAGGAGTGAATTATGGAGTGAGGAACCTCTCTTGGATGAGGCTGACGCAATAGCATCTTTTCATTCTTGTTCTGGTCTAGGGAAATTCTCTGCAGTGATTAAACATGGCTCAAGGGAATTTAAGGACCTCAAGTCAGGATACTCTAGTCTTAATAGAAGAAAGCAAGTACAACCAAAGACACGAAGAGGAAGACTAAAATGAGTACTCTCAGGACGCAATAACTGATGTGGAGACTTGAAATCCAAAACCTGGGAGGGCATCCAGTTAATCCAATACGCTACTGTAAGCACTGCCTCAGACCAAAACTTTTTTTCAACTTTCATCTGTTATAACAAACTTCAAACAACCTCAACCAAATGGCGGATATTTCATTCCGCAACTCCATTCTATTGTGGCGTGTAGACACAACTGTTTTGATGAATAATTTCATGTTCAGCAAAGTAAGCTCTGAGTGATCCTTCAAGGTATTCGCGACCATGATCAGAGCGAAATATTTTAACATTCTTTTAAAATTGATTTCTAATCATGTTATGAAATATGTGAATAGTATTGGACACCTCATCTTGAGTTTTCAATAGGTACAACCAAGTGTAGAGGGAATAGTCATCAATATAATAAATAAAATATCGAAATGCAAACAAGGATAGAGTGGGAGAGGGTCCCCATACATCTGAATTGACAATTTCAAACAAAAATGAACTTCTTTTAGTTCTAAGGGAAAATGAAACACGACAATGTTTTGCCATTTTACAAGTTTCACACTGTAAACTTTGTAAATTGACAAACTCAAACAAACAAGAAAACAAAATTTTTAAGGACTAAAACAATAAGTGATCCAATCGATGATGTCAGAGAAAAATCTGGTCTTTATTAGTAGAACTACGGGACTGAAAAACACTAAAGATAAAAGCGGAAGCCTGATCTAATATGTAAAGCTCATCCACTTAACGTCCATTCTCAATCTGTCGTTGTGTCACCAGATCCTGAAATATACAATGAGATGGAAACAATATTACACTATAACGTAGATGCTTAGTTAAACTACTAATAGAAAGAAGGTTAATAGAAAACCTAGTAACATGTAATACAGATGACAATGAGAGAGTAGGGGTGACATGAATGCTTCATTTCCCAATCACAGATGCAAAAGAACCATCAGCTATTTTCACTCTCAAAGGACTAGAGCAAGAGTTGTAAGACAAGAAAAGTATGGACGTACCAAACATATGATCTGAGGCTCCTGAATCAATAATCTAAAGAATTTCATGTGAGGTTAATGAAGATACTTGATGGGCAGATGCCTGAGTACCTATCTAAGCAACGAAAGTGGAGAATCTAGAAGATAACTCCATCTATGAAAATAACTGACTCAAGAGCTCAAGTTCCTCTTTGGATACTGGAAGAGTGTCCTTAGAGGACTGTTGAAAATGAGATAGCATAATAGAGGATTCCCCAAAAGAGATAATATCAACGAAGGAGGCACTATGCGTATTGATCTACATGCTTGGATGTTCCTCCATACCACCAATCCCAGATATACGTCTTAGTAAGGAATTAAAAAAGTAAATAAGTCAGATCTCTCAAACACCAACGCCTCAATTTTGATGTCTAAATCAATTCTGATTTATACAAATCAGCAACTCACACACTTCACAATCTTCTACTAAGGTTTTCAACTTCATACAATCAAACACCAACGTCTCAAAAAACCACCCAAAAAATTCCAACACTTCAAAAGGAAACACCTCTTTTACAAAACAAGACCAATTAAGTCAATAACAACTTTTTCAAGGCAAAAACAACAACAATAAATACTGCCAACACACCTCTTACGGAAGTTAAATATGATTGTTTTTCCATAAAAACAACTTACAGAAAAACTTTAGGATTCCTGGAATCACAAACTTTCACCAAACAAACTCCAAACAACTATTACTTTGTGAAAACCAATGAATCCACACATTTATAACTCTAGATCTAATAATTCATAGTAGATCTAGATGTTCATCAACAACCGTGAAAACTTTTTAAACTCGAATTATGTAAATCTGATTTTTTTTTTATAAATTCATTCGAGAGCATGAAACATCAACTTAGATAGTCAAAATAAAATCAAACCGAACTTCAAAAATATTAAATCATACCACATTCACGTGACACTATTCACACATCACTATTCATGCGGCACTATTCATGCATCACTATTTACGTGTCACTATTCATGCCATTAAAAAAAAAGAAAAAAAATGGAAGCCTTGATTTTTTGCTCTAATATCAAGTAGAAAATTAGGAATAGTAAACTAGATTTATGTAAGAGAGAAAGAGGAAAAGAGGAAAAAGAAAGTTAAATAGGATATAGAAAATTAATTTCTCAATCTCTTTAGTTCTTCTTTTATATTACTAACAACATGAAAGGACATAAATGTCTTTAATTACATAAAAGACAATAGACACTAAAACATAATTAAGAAACTAGATAAAGCTGAGATGAGCTTATTTAGATGGCCCATTACAACACTCTTGAATTGCTTGCTATTAAAAGGGGTTGAAGATGGTGATGGAGCATCATCTTTTGCATTGTGATTGCATCAGTTCCCATGGCTGCTGTTTCCTTGGTTCTTCTTAATCAAGAGGAGCCTCCTTGGAAACTTTGAAGGATGATTTTAGCGATTAAGAGACTAATGCAGGAGTTTGGGTCTTGTCCTACTCATTCAGTAATGCTATGTTTGGTTGTCGAGAAAATAGGTGAAAATATGGAAAAGAAAAGAAAATTTTGAATTTCTTATACAATTTTTAGTTGAGATTTGTCTCATTTTCTTTTCTTTTCCATGTTTTTACTTATTTTCTTGGCAACCAAACATAGTGTAAGGGAAACCAATAGAGGTGCCGATTTTCTCGCTAAACATTGTAATCATGTAGGAGAAATGTTAATTTATCCTTCTGATTTTCCAGCCATTCTCAAAGTCGGGTGTAAATACCTCATGATGTAATTTCTTTTTGTAATTTTTTTATATATAGCTGGTAGGGGATCTGCCTTAACCCTTGCTTTCCTTTCACAAAAAAAAACATATTAAATTTGGCTCACCCGTCTCCCTGTATTAGCTGCATAGCAGCATCCTGGAACACCGCCTCATTCATTCAACTAGGTCATTAGAAGATTGAACAGATCCAAAGAATAACAATTACTCCGTAAGATTTAACTAAAAAATATTAAATTTCCACAATTTCTACTCAAACCAAAATCAATTTTCAAAAAGAATTACCTGAATTACCGCAGCCTGAGGTAAGTTCTTCGCACACTCCTCCATTATATCTTTCCCCAGGGGCGCTGCACCAGAGCCTAGTTGCTTCAAAGATGACAGATCGTACTTCTTCGCCACACTCTGCTTCGCCAGAGCAATCATAACGGGTGGCACAACAAACATATGGGTAACCCTATATTTCTCAATCGATCTCAAAACCTTCTCAATATCGAACTTTCCCAATGAGATAACAGTATTTCCCCTCTGCAATTGGGCATACGTAATGATCGAAAGACCGAATATATGAAACATGGGAAGAAAACAGAGAAAGATATTGTGCCTCTGGCCTTGGAAATCCTGGTCAGCATCTGCCATGATCGAAGCTGTAATGAAATTCCCATGCGTTAGAATCACTCCTTTGCTTGTACCCGTCGTACCAGAGGAGTAGAGAAGTGCTGCAATATCACTCTGTTTAACCGGGGCTGCCGGAAAATCAAAAATCGATTCCGACGTCCTAATCAGGTCGGAAAAATATGTAATTTTAGCATTTGAGACAATCGAAGAAGAGCTCGAGGATCCTAGAATTACAGATTGTATGCCAAATCCCTTCACTTTGTCCCAGAGCTCAGGAACAGTGATCACAAGCTTCGGATCAGAGTCCTTAATCTGCTTCGAAAGCTCTGGAACTGTATAGAGAGGATTCACAGTCGTTGCGACAGCTCCGAGAGCGACGACTCCAAGGAAACAGAGAGGAAATTGGATCGAATTCGGGGCAAAAATGAGAACGGCGTCGCCTTTCTTGATACCTAACTGAATCAAACCATGAGAAACCCTAGAAACCATGGATTTGAACTGGGAGAAGGTTAGGGTTTCACCAGAATCAGCATCCAAAAGAGCGAGGTGATCGGAATAAGAAGAGGAGTTTCTAAAGAGAAAAGAGACCATGGAGAGGTTGGGGTCAGTAGGAAAAACAACAGGAGGTCGAAGCGATCTGTAAATTCCGTCCTTTCCATATCCAGATTTCTCCATTAAAGTTGCAGGTAACGAGAAACCCTAGAAATTGAATGAATTCGTCTGCAAAGGTTTGGAGAATGTTTTCTTTGAAGGAGACGCGAGATGAAGGAGAGGATGAAGTGGCGCAGTACGCACATGAATCAAAGATTCAGATTGCCAATGAGATATTTTGGCATGGATTGAACAGCTGAAGAAGATACTCTGCTCTTTTGTTTTATTGAGCTCTGCTTCATGGCGGATAACTGGATAAGGGAATTCCGTTTTTGACTTTTTCCATCCAATAACTGCGGACCCATGGGTCATGTTTCATATCTTATCCCGTGTCCTCGTGTCCCTTTTAACTACGGTTTTAACCCTGATTAAGTTTAACTAAATCTTTTCTTTTTTTTTGGTAAAAAAGTTTAACTAAATCAAAATTAAGATTTTGGTTTTTTTTTTTTTAATCTAAAAATCATGGTTGGATTGCTTAATCCTAGGGATGAGAGAATCTTAATCATAGTTGGTGAGTATTTAAAATGGCCTTGGATTGTCTCTGGTGATTGTCACGGGTTCCATAAAATAGGTGACAAGTGATGGAGAAGTCAAAATCATGGGCCCATGATTTTGACTTCTCCACGACATGTGGCTGATTTTGACTTCTCCATCCATGGTAAGACATGTGGCAATAAGTGTGTGAGAATAAGGGGGTGATATATCAAATGGGGAGAAGTCAAAAATCATGGGGAGAAAAATGAATGACTTCTCTCCATTTTTATGCCGGCTGTTGCACAATGTATGGAACCCCGAGAGCCCTTTCTGGCTTCGCCTGAGACAATCTAATGCCATTTAAAATTACGGCATAGACCATTGAGGACTTGTCATTCCGTTAAAATGGGAATTACCTATTTTCCTTTCCAAAACATTGACACTTTTGTAATTGTGAGATAAAGTGTTTTGAAAATTTATCCCGTATCTCTCCACAATTACAAAGTTGTCATTTCATCTTCTTTACTATTATAATGCGAGAGGTAGGCGTAGCCTGATTTTTTTGAAATTCCTAAATTACCCTCATATAAAACAAAATTTTGATTTAATGTTTTACTTTAATTCCCAAACTATCCCTTGTACATTTATTTAAATAATAGAATCACAGCCAATCGTGATTGAACTCGGGAAGAGTTCAATTCAATCGCACCCGCAGGTTAACACGTGTCCCTTTTAACTCCTATTAACTGTGGTTAACTCCTTCCCCTCGCTCTCACGTGCATCGCACGAGCCACCTGCTAATTTACATATTAAAAAAAAGGTGTGATACGTTTTTCCTAGGGCTATTTCTCAATCCAAGCTAACTCGTTTGCTCAGCTCAACCCACCTCATTTGAGCCAAACCCAAGTTAGTATTTCAAACTTGAACGAATCAAGCCAAAGCTTTTATTTGAACTAGAATTTTTAAACAAGTCAAGTTCAAGCCAGACCCTGATTTATTTAACTCAGCTCAAAGCGTAGCTCGTTTAGGTGCTAAGTTCGGCTTGAGTTTGGTTTGACTTGAAATGTTATATATATATATATATATATGAGGTCTTGCTAACAACCACTCAGTAGGTGAACTTGATAACGACCACCAAGACATTTTTACCCTTGCATTAATTAACAAAATCCTCTAAAGAAAGGGTACTATAGTCTTTTCATAGGAGACCAGTCATTAAATATATGAGAGAATAAATACAGTTTGACTTTTCTCTTTCCTATTTAATGAATTATACCTATGAAAAAATATCTTAGTGGTCGTTCACAATTTCACATATTGAGTGGTCGTTAGCATTTCCCATATATATATATATATAATTTTTTTTTTTTGATAACACACATCAATATTAATATGAAATAATATTTCTAATTTTCTTTATCATAGATTATAATCATTTTTAATTTATAATAAATAATTTTTTGGAGATAATAATAACAAAAATCAGTTAAGAAGGTAAAATCACAGCTAATGTATATCTTGACTCTTTGGACTGATGATTTACCTGAAGTCTTTTTTCTATATAAATGTAATAATTTTATGTAATTTCTTGTATTATAAGTTATTAATAAATATTTTTATTAAAATTGTGTAAAATTAAAATAGCTCATCATCGATTTGAGAGAAACTTGTGATGATTCACCTCATTTAATTTGTTTTGCCCAATTTTTTTAAAGAATTCCTGTTGCAGTTGAGTCCAGGAATGAATGGTGTTGGCCTCTAAACTATTAAGCCAATGTGTGGCTTTGTCTTTCAAAGAGAATGAGAAAAGGCGCAACCGAAGAACATCATCTGAAAAATTCTACAACCTAAAGGTGGTACAAATTTCAATGAATTCATCTTAGATGCTTGTATGGGTCCTCATTGTTAAGCCCATGATATGATGACAACATTTGGATTGTACTCGTCTTGATCTCATAGTGAACTGTCGTAGTGTCCTGCAGTCGGATGCAAGATGGTGAGAAATAAGTGGAGGGGATAAAGTATTCCCTCAGGGATTTGCTTGGATCTTGTTTTTCTGCCATTGCAGAAAAAGAAGTAGTCTCTAGGTTGGAGTAGAATCGAGCCGAAGCCTTGAGAAACCTAGCGGGTACGCTCTAACCCTGAATTGATAGGGATTAACTTTGGTTTACAAGATCGTATACCATGCATATATACACCCTATAGGCAAACTCTATGTTCGACAGACACCAATTTTCAAAATAATTCACTTTAAATGAGAGAATACTTACAATGCTTTCGGTGGTTAGAAATTCTGACAGCTTTTGTTTCAATAGAGCATTGGTTTTAAATTCAAGCAATTTGGTACCTGCAACACAAAACAAGGATCAGTAGAGATATTTTTATGGGTGTTTGAATAAAAGTAACTCAGTCTTAATTTCTTAAATTAAACAATTAAACCGTTTCAGCAGTCCCCGACAACGTTGCCAAAAATTGATCGTCAATATATTAAACCCCGTAGTAGTTACAATTCCGTAGAATAGCGACTAGTATAGGGTGTCGAATCACAGAAGACTGCGCTGATTTCGTTGTCTTTTTCTCAAGATTGATTGAATTTAACCTAAGAATAGAAATTAAACTAACAAATTTTATTAATCCTAATTAAACTAAAAGCTTTTAGTTATATATCAGTAAGAAAATTTCTAGGGTTTTTTAATCCACCACTAGCCTCATAATCACATCCACAAGAATTCACTTATGTCCCTTAAGCATAAACAATAAGGATGAGATTGACTTCAAGTTTCAACTCATCAAAAACTAGAATGATTTCATAGATCAAACTCTAGGTATATCCTATCTGTAGTCAACACGAGTGATACACACTAAGCTAGGGTTGTGACATCACTCGTCTTCTTTAGGAATAGAATATCCTATAGCTCAATTCATTGACAATAAATACCATTGCATAAAATTCATAGCTTCAATTAGGGCTGTCAACTATCCGAGTCCACTCCGAATCCGTATCTGTTTAAGCGGATATTTATCCGAATAGGTATCCATCGGATCGGATTCGGATAGTTATTAAAGGTATCCGGTTATAAACGGAGCGGATATGGATAGTGATCGATCCGCTCCGCTAAATATCTGTTCCGATTAAGGAGATACATATATAGTTTCAATTACCAAATTTGCCCCCTTAAGTTGTTGGGCATTTAAGTTTTAGGTGTAAATCTCCAAATATATGAGGGTATTTGTGTAATTGTATCACTAATATATATACCCTAAAAGCATAACATACTCAGACTCTCACCTCTCGACTCTCTCTGTCTTGCCTCTCAGCTCTCTCCTCTCTCAGCTCTCTCCTCTCGCAGCCTCGCCTCTCAACCGTTGCTCTGTGATTTCAAGATGAGATCGTGGATCAACACACATCAAGAACAAATCCAGAACTCTCAGCCACTCGAAGACAACTCGACTCAGTAGGTTTTGATGTTCTGCTTCCATCTCCTTCTCATGAAGCTACTTATGTTTACTAAGAAGCACAACTGATCTTGTGCTGTTGATTAGAATTTTATCTTTGAGGGTTGGGAAGAAAGAAAATCAGTACATGTGTTTCTTTGGGGGTTAGGGTTTTGACTTAGTTGTTTAGTGCAAGATGTATGTGACTAGAGTTTTGGTATGGGGTTGATAAACTCGTTTTTTTTTTTAAATTTCTGTTTGTGGTTGAGTAAAATAGGAACAAGGTAAAGATCTGTTTCAAGCTTCTTGTTAATTTTTGTTTGTGGTCAAGTAAAAGAGGAACAAGAAAGATCTGTTTCAAGCTTGCTGAACAAGTAAATATATGGGGTTTCTAAAACCTACAACCTTGCGGAACATTGTATTTGCAAGTTTGTGATCATCTCTCTTTTTTAATCTCATTATAAGCATGGTTTTCTTTATTTTCATTTGGGATATTATTGGTCGGACAATAATTGGATGAATATTCAAATTCGGTTTTTCGGATAATTTATCGAATTCGGAAACTGGTCGAATTCGGATAATATCCAGATATTATCCGAGCTAAATCGAATACGAATTCAGAATTTTAAATTTGTTATCCATTGGATATCAGAGCGGATACGGATAGTAGGTACAACTAAGCGGATCGGATATAGATATAGCACTTTCCGTTCCGTATCCGCTCCGTTGACAGCCCTAGCTTCAATCACAGAAAGTGATATGAACGAATTCAATTTCAACATAATAGAACTTAAGATAAAGATAAAACTATATTGAAGCTGATTATAAACTTTAATAACTGGTTGAATAATAAACCCACTCATTATGCAATCATCATTTACACACGAATGAACATAAATAAAATATAAGAGACAGGATTACCTTGCTAGGGTTTCATCTAAACCGTAGAAACAAAAGAATTAGTTCATAGTAAGAGACAGAAACACCACTTTTGATGAAGAACATGACAAACTCGAATGCTCCATCTTCCAACCTCTCCTTATCTCCAGAGCCTTCTCTGCTTCAAACTCGAAAATTTAGAACTCTTTTAGAGTTAATTAGTAGCTTTCCCTTTTATAGAAAACCCTCTTTTAGGGTTGAATTCATATTTTCAGAAACTCTCAAAGGGCAACTCTCCAGCTTTGCGCACGGATTTCAAGGCTGAAAAACGTCGATGATGATCGATCGTCAGTCTGGGACGATCGATCGTCCCTTTCAGAAAATTTATCTTTGGCTACGAGTTTGTGAACGATCAATCGTCAAGACTTGGCGATCGATCGTCACTGTTCTGTCATGCGATCGATCGTCCTTCATCCTACGATCGATTGTGTCGGACTTCATTTGTTCTCTTCTTTCTTTCTTTTGCTCTTCTCCTGACTAAGGTTCTTCTTGAAGCTTTTTATTTGTTATTTCTTTAATTTTATCTTGTATTCCTTGCATAGTCCTGTCACAATAAATACAACCAAATACCGTATCATGCTTCAAAAGAGAACTCTAAGGGGCTAACATATTTAATTTGAGGTGCATAAATGTGTCACAATTAGCGCCGATCACAGAGAAGGGGACCTCACCTTCCTTCTAGTTGACCGCAATGTCCTTTTAACCCCTTTTAAACCATGGTTAAGCTTAACTAAATAATAATAATAATTTTTTTAAAAAAAAAACAAGATTGGATGGATGAACTGTAGGGGTAAATGAATTTTAACCATAGTTAGTGCCTTAGTGGGTATTCGAAAAGAGGACATGAACCAATGAGATCTCGCGATCAACTACCAGGTGTAATAAAAGATAGTCATGGTTTGGTTTTTCGCGGATCTACCTTCTTGCACTTAGAGGTGTGAGAAGGTGCTGACAAAAAACCCTAGGTTCTAAGATAAGATTTATTCCTATAAGGGTAATCTACCACCAATGGTGGGTTAAAAATTAAGGTTGGATGGATGAATCGTAGGGGTAAGTGACTTTTAACCATAGTTAGTGGGTATTTAAAAAGAGGGCAAGGACCAATGAGATCGTGCAGTCCGCTTGGACGCTGACAGGACGAAATGTTCATTGAAATATGACGTAGACTACTAGGAGTATTGTTTGGAACAACAATTAGCTGCAAGGGCCGTTTTGAAAATTTATTAGACATATATTCATTATTGTAATAGGATAGCTACTAAGTTAGGATACTTAACACCCTCAAATACTTCTAGTAATTAACATACAACTACAAAAGTTAGGATACTTAAAGACCCTTAAACACTTTCACTTATTTAAACAATTAACCTACTAACCTTTCTTATTAGTTTAATAACTACATTAGTGATCTTCATTTAAAAATGTGAAATATATAAAAATATTTTAAAAATTAAGAAAAAGTTGATTAATTTCAGCCGAAATTTTGTGAAAATTTTGAATATTTCATGAGAATATTTTAAAAAATTAAAATCTCTGAAATCTCTAAAATTTCGATTTCAGTTGGGGTCTAAAATTGGCAAAAATTTCACGATTTCAAACATTGGTCCAACTATAAATCTGCTTGTTCTATGTGTGCAAGTTTAGAGTGTGTGTGTTAGTTACATGATAACATTTTCACAAAAAAAAAAGATTTAAGCTAATTCAGAAAGGAAAAATGTTCTATAGATCAATTTCTATATTTTGTCTCAGGTGATGTATTTTTGATATTCAGGTTCTAGCTGCAGAGAAGGCGAGCAATGGAGCTTTTCTTGAAAATTGTGGAGAAGGTTTACTGGTAGTGGGACATATTTTAGAACAATCACAAACCCCATTTGTGCATTCTGTAAATAAAATTGTTGAAATATTGTGTACAAAATCAAAAAAATGTATCAAATTTCAATGCATTACTGGCAGAGTTGCTGTGATCCTCCCATTTGATGTTTAAAATATTTCATGAATAATTCACTACAACGGTATTGATAACATGGTTTGACCGAAGATATAGTTCTCGATTAGAAAATTTGGAGAACACAATTATTGTTTGCGACACCAGCAGTTGGGAATTGTTGAGAAAGAAGAATACACTATCCACTTTTTTAGTGGAGTGTTTGGATACATTTAAACCAAGTTATCGACCTTCCGATTGTGCTGGGAGTTGCGATAGCATCGCGTAGTCCATATTAGAAAGTTTTCCAATTAGAGAGAGGTTACACATGTTAGGGTAAAATTCGGCAAGTGTGCACAATGGCAGCTGGTAGTACCAACTTCGAGATTGCAACTGGCAATACCAATTTTGAGATTGAGCTAGAATGTCTCTTGTTTCCGACCTAATAACCGGCTCCAAACTGAGTTTCTCATTTTCAATCTAAGGGTCAGCTCAAAGAAGTCCCCAGAGTCTCGACCAGATATTCTGCTCGAGAGATTTGAGGCAAAGCCTTCTTAATCTCTGAACTGTCACACGGTAGACCAGATCATGACAAATCTCGAAGATCTCGTATAAGATCACGATACTTTCCTATTTAATAAGAAACTTTTCCTATAATTTAATCTCAGCCACTAGGCAAACATGCATGGTAAAACTCTCTATGAGTTCAAATGACAATACAATTGATCAACCCTAATGGTTGATCTATAAATAGGACTAGTTGGAACAGGAAAGGAGATCCAAATCCTGCCCAATCCCTATCTGATAAATTTCTTTGAATTTTCGACCAGTGACTCTATCTCCCAGCCATCACTGACTTTATCAGTTGAAGCATCGTTGCAGGTCAAATGACCACCACATATTAAAAAGGGGGGGAACTAGCAACCAATCAACAATATGCACGAACCCAATATATCAGTTCAGGTAAATTTCCCCCACAACGAGCATATGCAGTACTTCAAACCCGTAGTGAACTTAATCGACTTGGACTTCCGTTGCATCTTAACATGCCCCAACACACTAACACATTGATGCTCCATTTCTCCATACAAAATTCCAAAGCTGTATATGTTGATGCTCTCATTGTATATTGAAATCTAGATCGAATCACAGGCAATTGCAATTGAACTTGGGAAGAGTTCAATTGCACCCACACACCTACACGTGTTCCTTTTAAGCCTTATTAACTATGGTTAAGATTCACTATCTCTTGGGTTCAGCAATATAACCTTAGTTTTTAGAAAATAAATTTTAAGAAATATTTAACTCTAGTTAAAAAAATTTAACCCTTACAGTTAATATTTGTTTTTAAAACTAAAATTATATTGTTGGAGCCCAAAGGTTGATGAATCTTAACCACACTTAATAGGGATTAAAAGGATCACATGTTGACTTGTGGATGCAATTGAACTTTCCCTGAGTTCAATCGCAATAGGCTGTGATTCGATCTCATTGAAATCATATCTTACTCGGAGGAGATACTACCCAAAGAGAATAGCTTAATATATTTCATTGTTGTCAGTAGGTGCAACACCTTTTGACCTTTACACTCCACTAGAAAAGACATTCCTAGAAAAACTTTCCTCATGGCTTTAAGACATTTAATTTAAATTATTCCATTAAAAAACTGATATAGCTGGCAAACCCAATTAATCTAATCTAACTCATATGAGATGCAAACAAAAAAGGGTGAGAGGTCAATGGATAACATTTTCCAATATTAATTAATTAATTGATTTATTTTTCTAACAAAATAACAAAACCCATCTACCAATGATCTCCCAAAGGCTTCAAATCCCTTTATCATGCATATTTGGAGCTCTTGAACTGCTTCCCAATAAGGATTCTCAGTTACTTTCAATTGATAGCTTTTTCCTTTTTTTTTCCTATTATCTTTCATTTGATTGCTTCAACACCCTCTTTTAAATATTTGTTCCCCAAGTGGGATTAGTTTACCATTAATTCATTTTTAAAGCAAAGTTTTAGCCCCCCAAACCCCAAGTCCTAATTAAGGACTACCTGTGATCAATGTGTATCATCATATTGATCGTTCTTGGTCTAAAATCAAATATTGACACGATGAAATACCTATACTAAACAAAATCTGTTCCTAAATCAGTTTATCAGGAACCCATGTTAGGAAATAAACCCTAAACATAATCTATAAGATATGAAAATAGACAAAATAAAAATCAAGAACAAATACACAGAAAATCAAATTTATGTAGTTCCCTCAAGTTGAGATACATTCACTGAGTCGTCAAGATATTCACTATGAAGTAGAGCAAAAGACTTACATAGGTGCGATCTAATAGTAGTTGCCCCCTACAATGCTTAATAGAAAATAGGGTTACATATCAAAGTGTAATAGTAGTTGCCCCTACAATGCTTAATAGAAAATAGGGTTACATATCAAAGTGTGAATGTACCTGAGTATCCCTTTCCTTGAAAAAAATTCGAGGTAAGGGTAAGATGTTCATTCCTGACAAGCTCCACACTTCACCCCAAGTCTTCATCAATGACACTCAATTCCTTAGATGGGTGTTTATTAGACAAACTATATCAATTAAGCATCAAACTAGATTATTGTTGCCTTAGCAAAAGAAAAAAAAGACAAAATATTAGATTCTATATCGATTCCTGCACAACATTATACTAGAGTATTCAATTTAAAATTAAGAGAGGAAGACTGGGATAATGATTAACATTAAGCGATTTTTTAAGCTCTAAAATCAATGAGAATCCAAAGTTCCCACCATGGGCTTGATTTTTTTTTTTTTGGGCTTGATAAGTTTCAAATAAAATAAAACAAAAACAGTGCATGCTTGGTTTTGATTCTTGTATGATGATGGCTTCTCTAGTTTCCATGACATTTATGTCTGAATGGTGCAGAGAAACCGTACGGACACACATCATTTTCCAAAAAGAAATGCACAAGAGAAACTTTACCATGTACTGTCAAAAGTGCTTCATCAAACACACAACCCCCCAAAAACACTGAATCTTATCTGAATCTCCTAACCCCTTACCCTTCAAATCTTCTGATTTTACTTAATAGTCAGAATCAGTAGTACATGACCCTCTCTTGTGTCTTGTTTTCATCAGGGAAGAAATTATTACAGCCATTAGTTGTAACAAGCTGCTTAATCTCCTCAAGACCATACTCTAATGGAGTTTCTTTCCACAACACATTTGGCTTCTCAGTCAATCCATGATCACCAAGCATGAATTTCTTGTTTTCTTCAACCCCATTATAGAAATAACTCTCAAAACCCATTTGTTCACCAATAGCACCAGCCCTAGCAACACCATATTCATATTCAGCCTCTTTGCCATAGCTCATCTGGT
Source organism: Tetracentron sinense (assembly GCA_015143295.1). NCBI lineage: Eukaryota > Viridiplantae > Streptophyta > Magnoliopsida > Trochodendrales > Trochodendraceae > Tetracentron > Tetracentron sinense. The sequence goes on from CM026562.1 coordinate 32,048,461, forward strand.
TGCAACTCCCATCTGAAGAACTGCAACTTGCTTCAGCTCCAAACATGAGGAGATTTTCTTTCACTTGATAAGGGTGCATGGGACCCATATAGCTTTCTTGGGCTTGAGGAGAAATAGTAGTAAAACTGGTGGTGTTCAAAAGATTTGATGGAATTGAAAAGGGTTCATGAAGGGCTGTGAGAGATTGAGTTGGGGTGTAATAAGTGTTACTGCCTTGGTATGATGATGATGATAGTGATGGTGATGATGCAATTTGAAGAGGAGATGGGAAGGGTGCATGGAGTACTGGTTTTCTCTGAAATGAAGGAACCATGGCCATGAGTTTCTTCTTGAGCTTGGTGTTCCAGTAGTTCTTGATATCATTATCAGTCCTTCCTGGCAAATTTGCAGCTATTATTGACCACCTGCAATTTGGTGGCATAAGTTCCATAAGAAGAAATAAGTCAGCTTATTTTTAAAAAAATTACTGTAGGTGGATCTTGATGAGACTTAACATGGCATGAATGAAGAATCATCTAAAAATAGCAGACTTTTGGAAGAATTTTTTTTTATTTATAAAACTCAAGTCGAATGGTTTTTCACATTCATTTTGATTTATTTTCATGAACCTTCACAGCAGATAAAAAGGAAATATACAAGGATACCCAGATCAATTTGAGTAATCTAAGTTGGAAAAATTGATCAGTAACAACCATAAAATATGTAGAAACAACATTAGAAAAAATTGGTAATACCTGCTTCCAATGGTAGCAAAGAGGCTGCAGATTATCCTATCTTCATCATCAGAAAATTCTCCATGTTTAATGTTGGGCCTGAGATAGTTAAGCCATCTCAATCTGCAACTCTTTCCGCATCTCCTCAGACCTGACAAAACCAACCCATTCAATCTACAAGCAAAATAAGAAAACTAATAGATGAAGAAGAAAAGAAAAGGAAACCCACAAATCAAAATCATTTTCAAGAAAAGGGTTCATTTCTCAAGGAAATCTTACCAGCTTTGTGTGGCAGAGCAATCCAATTCCCACCAGTCCCATATTTCTCTATGAACTCCTTGAGCCTTGAGTCTTCTTCAGGTGACCATGGCCCTCTCTTCACGTTTGCCTTGTCACAGCAAGGAGCCCTCCCCATCTCTCTCTCTCTCTCTCTCTCTTGTGGAACCAAGTTCTGTCAAAAAAGGCTTTTGTGGTGGTGGTGGGGATTGTCTGGACTCTGGAAGACTCGGGCTAGGGACAGCAAGGACATATTTATTGAGAGAAACAAAGGTCAAAGGATAATCCTGTGCAATTGCAATCAGTTTCGATAACCTCCTTTTTCTGTTTATCTAAAAGAACTGTACATTATAATTCAACTTATCTCTATGCAATGGAGACCCAATAGATATTATCTTACTTGGTCTCTTCCTTCTTTCTAAGGAATCCAAAGCCTTGTAGGTAGTGCATTACAACCACCATTTGAAAAAGATGGCTATGGCTAATTTGTCAAAGGCCAAAACACAAAATTAATACGCATACATACATACATACATACATACAGGGTAACATTCCAGTGGTCGCCACTCACTAGAACTTGTAGTGAGCTCCCTAGAAAAAAAAAGGACACGTGGCAAGTTGTTATTGAATCTGACACATTGAATGTCAAAGTAGAGCCCTTGAAAAGAACTGCGAATCATTGATGGTTTGCAATATTTGATGTTTATAAAGAAATGGAAGTAATTAATCCTCATATGAACCCGCTTTAATACAATTTTGTGTAAAAACAATGTAATAAAAAGAAAATCAAAGCATTGTTTGGCAAGATGCCTACGTCAACTGCCGATGAGAGATCATTTTACTATTTCCTTTGAAAGAGGGGGTTACAATCTCTCTTCACTTTTCTGTTTTCACTCAATAAAACTAACTAAAAACAATTATATATTAAGTACAAAAAAAATAAAAATAAAAACACCATGGACTTGTCCCGTTGATAGCGTATCTCCCCACAGGACTTGGAGTTCTCTCATGTAAACCAAACTGAAAGGAGACCGGTCATAACCTGGTGATCACTATTTTCCTTCATTCATGTTAACTTCAACATTAACGAAATACTAACGAAATGGACAAGTGTAATGATCACCACGTTATAACCGGTCTCCTTTCAGTCTGGTTATAACTTAAGATAATTCCAAGTTGCCCAAAGTGGAAGGTTACGGGAGCGAGTCCCGAGTGGTGGTGCCATGGTACCCTTTTAGCCAAGCTTCAAATGCTAGACTCATTAACCCACTTAGGACAGATACTAATTACTTCAATGATAGGCACATTAACCCACTTAGAACAAATACTTATTAACACTACTATCTAAGGTTGCAGCCTAACCATGTGACATGAATTAAAAAAAAACTAAAATTAGGACTTTGTCATCCGGGTAAGTTAACGAGTCTGGTGTACCATCCAAATTGAGGATAAACAAGAATGCAGTAAACATAAATAACAGTACAATTCTTATGACACTCAGAGATCTCATACGAATTATACTGTATAAGTGGATAATTATACAGTAGTAAACATGGATGAGAGTAGGGAGATAACTTTCATAGTCTTACCCTAAGGTTCCCAGTCTTCAGAAAAAAAAAAAAAAATGAAATCTTACGATCTAGCCAATATGCTTTTCTCTCATGCCTTTCTTCGTTCATGGTTCGATATTCTGGTGTCCTAGGCGTAGAGGAACCACACCAATCCATCCCGAACTTGGTCTATGACATGAGGACAGAAGGGACTCCCTCTCTCAGACATCCATCCCTTCGCGCTTCGCCCGCCCTATCTATCCGCTATGTCTTCCAGCTGCCAAGAAACTCAAGGGAATAGGACCCACAGCTGACAGAAGCCCTACCGCATTCCTTTGAGGCAAGATCAGAACAAGGAACTTTCGCTTCACTCCAGAGGATCCCTTCACGTAACAGGCTGGATTGAAATAAAGGAATTGGTGGATCTCTCCCCTTCAACTTGGGCTTTGACAAGACTTGGCTACGTGGAGTAGACCTCACTCGCTCTTTGGCTCGCTCCAATAGAAGGAAGGGAATGGGCAGTCCTAAAGGTCTTCCTCACCTCTGTAGTTATGGTAGGATTGGTCTACCACTCAGCTCATACAAGATAATCGAGTCGAGAACAGCTGAAGCAGCTAAAGCATCCGCAGAAGAGGAAACCTTTGTTGATCCGTCTATCCCCCCGATCCGGACCCCTTAAGTGCAAAGAAAAAAAGATTTGGGGCAAGGCCTCAGTAAAGATGCTTCACCAGGCTCTGAAATAAGGTCCCTCGAAGATATCGAAGAATACGAACAGCAGCTGCCCAATGCACAGATCGAGTTATCTTCCTTCTTGCCTAAGTCTAAGCCTAATGCGAAAGATTTGTATGGAATGTCCTACTCCTGCCTGAGCGATCAACCAATCCCCTATTTCAGGGACATCTTAGGAGTTGCTTATATGTCAATCTTAGCTTAGTAACAAGTAGAAAAGTATCCGTATCATATGGCGGCGGGGTTCAAGACGCAAACTAAGAGAAAGTGGGCAAGACGCCAAGCAACTCCGGGGAAGGTGGAAAAGAGAACCCTTTCAGTTCCACCGAAGGCAACTTAGAAGGTGACTCGGGGAGTCAGCCCTTTGTTTGCTTACTTCGCTATCCAAGCGGGATGAGACCTGGCTTGCATCCGTTTGATTGCTTGACTCACACCTCAAATCATGCTACGGAGTTCAGGTCGTGACGATACCTTTCTTAGTGGAAGATGAGCATGTTCAGCTTCAAAAAATCCTTTGACTACTGAACCATGCCTGTCTGTTGGAGCGAATTGGATGATCGGGCCGAGGGCTGCGGGAGGAACCGAGCAAGAAAAGCGTGTTCCGTGAACAAACACAACAAAGACTTCGCCTAATTCTTTTGAATCCCGGCCCGGTTTTTCCCCACTAAAAAATGACGTTACGACCACATAGGGTTCCTGTTGGTCCTGTTGGCAGAGAAGCAAGCTACCTTGGCTCCCGCTTACTCGACACTCCGGGTCGATAAGTTGGGAGGCAACAGTTGGATATTGAGCTGATCCGACCAATGAGGCCGAAAGGTTATCAACCGAACACGCTTATAATAAGCTCGAGCGTGACGAGCTTGGTAGGTTGCTAGCCTTCTGCCTGGGTACGGCATTCGTCAAGTGCTTTCAAAAAGAAGAGATTAGATCCTAAGGAGGACTAGAGAGCTTATATGAGGACTTCGAGATCAAATAGAATATGTTTCTTTCCATTCCTCGTGAGCCACTTAGTTTTTATTTCTGTACCTTTGCCATCCCAATAGCGTATATTTGGAGCTCAATATGAAATCCTATTTTCTTGCGAATAGGATTCTAAATACTCGAGAAAGTAGTTTGACGAGAAGTTCTTTTTGTTCGTTCGGAAGCTCAAAAGGTTGTTTAACGGAAGAAAGAAGGGTCTCCTCTGCCTGTTTCAGCAGCTCTTCAAAGTCCTCTGTCAGTTGCATCAAAGAGCACGTGCATTTACTAACTAAATGGATCCCCTTATTTTGAATAGTATGATCAACAGGCAGCCAATCCAATACGCCAACTTTCATCAGATTAGCACGCTGGCATGGAATTGATCCCGGCGAAGAGAGTCATTATTTGTGTCACATCCTAGAATTCGAGAGAAGGCTTTCACCATCGGGCATTGAAGCGATCGAAGGGCCCAGCCCAATAGGGACAGCACACCGTGGCCTTCCCTGGTCTTGGACTTAACCAGAATATCTGTTTCAGCCATCTCTTCCTAATACGAATTCGGATCCGGGAGCACCGGAAACATATCGATACAGAAACCCGAGCAAACCAGTAAAATAATCTAGCTTGAACGGACCTTCGGACTCCCTTGGCCACTTAAGGCGAATGGAATGAAATATGCTCTTCCCGCTTAGGTTAGCTGTACTCTCGTGTAGCAGTTAACGCTTGGTGGATAGGGCTACAGGTAGTGGTGCTAATAACTCTCCGCCGGTGCCAAGACAGGGAAAGGGAGGCAGAGTACGAAATACTCCCAAAGCTGGATGAGGGGTGGTGCCTCCCCCTCATGAACAGCCAGCCCGCCCCTCTAGACACATGAAGAGGGATTGGGCTTTGGGGTAGCTTTGCTTTAGCGTCTGAGTTATCTCTCTACTCTTTTCCATAAGTGCAGTCCATTCTTCCAAGTGTTCTGAGCGAGAAACCAGCTAACTTCCTTCAACAGAATCAGAGACTGTGGATGAATGTCCCTCGCTTGAGAGCTGGGTAGCGGTGGACGGAATTGAATTAGGATCGGATGGAGGGATGAACACTGATGGAAACCAATCCCATAGGTGCCTTTCTTCTCTTCCCTTCTCTTACCGACCAGTGTTTTCTTTGCAGAGGAAAAGACATGAAAGAGCTCAGTCAAAAAAAAAGAGATTCTTTTTTTTTTTTCCATTCTATATTAATATTTACAGAGGAAGACGTCTGTCTCCTCCCTCTCCTTAAGTTAAGAAAAAGAAGATTTTTCGGCCTGTTCAGAAGGGGGGTTTTGTTCCTGAGGAGCAGATGGATTGTCCAGTTCCAGCTTCGGCTTCCGCAGCTGCCGCTTTTCTTCTCTTCATCGAATGAATTAGCTCATGGGTTATTATGTATGAAGCCGTCCTCACAGGCGCCACTGGGTTGGATGGAATCCAATTTGTAGGTTAGACCTTCGGTGTCACCTTGGGGGAAGCCCACCAAAGCTGGATTTCGGGCAGGGGTTGCGCCTCTGATAAGTATAGCTGCTCAGGAACTGCTCGCCTAGGCACGATCGCAGACAGAAATGACCTAGACCCAGCAGTAGACTTTGAAAGCACCCGGCCTCATTCGTTGTGAGCCATAAGTGATATTCAGTCCATCCTTCTTGAGTGAATTCGAAAGTCCCCCATTTCAAGTACTACCTTTTTCAATAAGAGCCTCTTCCATATATGAGTGGATCGATGGCCTTAGATCGGAATCAGAAGAAGAGTACGGGGACTCATCCCTAACCCGGGCCTGGTTCAATTCCCGTTCTCAACCCATGACCAATATGAGCCCGAAGCTTCCTTCGTAACTCCCGGAACTTCTTCGTAGTGGCTCCAATTGCATTATGTTTTATTTTACTTTCTTAAATCGAATGGCTTTAGCATCATTTGAAACCAAGAAGCTCTTCCGCCATCTTAGCACTATCAAACTAGCCTGAAGGGGAAAGCTCTTCCACACATCTGAGTACAGGGAACCCAACCCAAGTTTCAGAGGCGAGCAGCGAGTGCCCTCCCTTAACTGATTCTGAAATCCCCGGTAAGGCAGAGTTAGGTTTTTTGTGGAAAAGTGTAAAGATAAGTTACCTTTACCGTTTCTTTCTTCTCCTCGTCTCGCCCGGATCCCGGATCATAGTGATCCGGGAGTCCCGTGTGGAAGGGCTCTCGCTCAACGGCAACACGATCAATCATTCGTCAGCGGGCAGCCATTCATTGCCAGAAGGTATACCAATGGGAGTGGAGCTTTGGGGAGTACCAGAGAGGAACGGTCTCTAATGTAGACGATATAAAGGTTCTTTGAAGATCGAGGAAAAAATCGGACAATTATGCCATTCCAGTGTTGTAATCTATCAGGCTGGTGACACTCACTCCCTTCCTCTGTTGAGCCAGTAACTAGAAGAAGTCAGGCCTTTCATTCGATCATCAATTGCTGGCTGGGAAGAGGAGTTTAGAGCCTTCCAATGAGGGAACATAGGATCGATCATCAAGAGGTTTGAATGTTCGACCTGCTATTTCCGCTCTGGGTCGGGAATCTTTGCTCTTCCTCGGTTCCAATGGGAAATAAGAATGGAGACAGCCGCCTTTAGAGAGACAGATACGGGGCCTACTTTCTCTTTTTTTTTTTGAATAAAGTCCCATCTAAGGGAACAAGAATCAAGAAGACTATCTTGCTTTGGAAAATGGTATGTTCTGTTCTCGGCCTGCCAGGCCGTATGCCCATGGGTGCAGGATTCTTCGAAAAAGCTCGGGCTGACTCGGAGACCTGGGACCTTGGTCTCCAGGTTATCCCATCCGGGAATAGGATATATAAAGCGGTGAATCCTTATATGTTTTACGTTCGGTCTCCCCAAGTGAGTGGATGTCTCGCTTCGCGGACTATTTGTTTTGTTTGTGATCTCTTCTTCTAGCACCACAGTATTTGAGTAAATGGCAATAGATGGAACAATAGTTAGTTGCAATGAACCTTTTGTAGAACGCCACATAGAAAACAAGGTTACACTTAGCTTTTATTAGTTTTTTAAAAGACGGTGATGTCTTTTACATGTACGTTTTTTGACAATAATAAATGTTAAACCTAACCCATTACCCTTATGTGACAAATGTGAGATACCCTTTGCAGATGCGGTTGCAAAAGGGCCCTTGCAACTGATTATTGTTCCATAGATGGGGTTGTTCTTCTCCTCCTGCTCAGATCACCAACTGATATTAGTGTAAATCCTTGCATCAGTTCAAGACTTATAAATGTCAAGCCTAACCTATTACCTGTTAAGAGTCATCACCAAACTCTAACTTATCCATAAGATAAGTAGAGCCTTGAGTGGATATGGTTAAAATAGTTTATCTTAGTAGGAGTCTTTTATAATTATCTTTTAGATAAGGTTAAAATAGTGTTTATCTTGATAAGAGTCTTTTATAGTTATCTTTTAGGAGTCTTTATCTTTACCTTATCTTATCTTATCTTTAAGTGTTTTGATTTCTATATATAGAGAGAGGTGAAAACGTGAGAGTGGTGGTGTGGCTGTTTTTGTTTATTCACTTTATCAATAAAGCCTTTTTGTCTTTTTCTCTCTTCTCTATTGTGAAACTTTGTTGCTTGATATTTATGCTTTGTACTTTAGAGAAAGTGCATAGTATTTTGGCGGATACATATTCAACAAGTGGTATCAGAGCTTGGTTCAGGGAACGGGCGTGAAGACCTCAAAACGGTGAATCTGAAGATCTCATCAAATACCTTGTATTCGCCAACTCAGATCAATGGAGCATGCAAATTCTGTAAGCGGTATAGAGAAGTTGAACAATACTAACTATGAGTATTGGAGATCCTGTTTGGAATCGTATTTACAGGGCCAAGATCTTTGGGAGGTGATGAATGGCGAAGATATTATCGCACCACCCAAAACTGAAGAGAATGCTGAGAAATTAAGGAAGTGGAAGATAAAAGCAGGCAAAGCTTTGTTCGTGTTGAAAGCTACAATTCAGAAAGAATTGCTCGAACATATTCGAGAGGCCAAGTCTCCGAATGAAGCGTGGGATGCGATATCCACACTTTTCACCAGATCTAATGATGCAAGGTTGCAATTGCTAGAGAACGAGATCAGTTCGGTATCTCAAGGAAGCATGTCGATTTCTCAATACTTTATGAAAGTAAAAGGAATCTGTCTTGAGATATCGCAACTTGATGAGGAGTCGAAAATTACAGATGCTCGTATGAGAAGGATTATCATTCGAGGTCTAAAGCCTGAGTACCATGGGTTTATGACAGCAATTCATGGATGGCCGACTCAATCAACACTCTTGGAGCTTGAAAGCCTTCTAGCAAACCAGGAGAGTCTAGCAAAGCAGATGACTGGTCTTTCTACGAATGAGAAAGAAGAAGCCTTGTACACTGGTAAAAGTAAAAGGTCTTTTAATGACAGGAGAAAACAAAAGAATTCGAAGTATCAATCGAACTCGAATTCAAGGAAGAGCGAGGATAGTTTCAAGGAACGTGATTCTCAGGATCCTAGAACCAGAACGTGCTATAATTGCGGCAAGCCAGGTCACTTTGCCAGAAATTGTCGAGCACCCAAGAAGAAGAAAGATGAAGGGAATGCAGCAACTTCAGAAGACCTACCACAGAAAATTGATGGTGAGGAAGAGGAGTGGAGTGCTTATTTGTCTATCACTGAAGAACAATCCGACGCACTCGGATTGACTACTACAGTTACCATGCCTACGAGCAATAATAATCGAATAGACTATTCTACTGATTGGATAGTTGATTCAGGTTGCTCAAATCACATGACTGGAGATGATCAAAAGTTTCTTTCAAAGAAACAATATAATGGCCAACGAGTAGTAGTGACAGCAAATAATGCGAGACTGCCAATCACTCATGTAGGCAGTGCTGTATGTGTACCAAAAGGAAGTGATGATTCAACAATGCTTCAAGGTGTATTCCATGTCCCAATGATGAAGAAGAACCTGGTGTCTGTTTCTCAATTGGCGACATCTGGAAACACTGTAGTGTTTGGACCTGATGATGTGAAGATCTACAAAGAGATGCAGATCGAAGGTACTCCCATCATGCAAGGCAAAAGAATTGAATCTGTCTATGTTATGTCAGCTGAGGCTGCTTATGTAGACAAGACTCGAAAGAGTGAAATAGCTGATTTGTGGCATGCTCGGCTTGCTCATGTTGGATTTGTCAAGTTAAAGGCTATGATGAAGAAGAACATGTTGAAAGGGCTTCCTGATTTGGAGATCCGAGATGATTCAGTATGTGCAGGATGTCAGTATGGCAAGGCACATCAGCTTCCCTATACTGAGTCGAAATTTCAAGCCAAGAAACCTCTTGAATTGGTGCATTCAGATGTGTTCGGTCCAGTGAAAGATGTTTCACTTAGAGGTATGAAATACATGCTCACATTCATCGACGATTACTCTCGATATACTTGGATTTACTTCCTAAAGGAGAAAGGGGAAGTACTCAACAAATTCAAGGATCTTAAGAGTAAGGTGGAAAAAGAGCTTGGACATAAGATAACATGTCTAAGATCGGACAACGGGGGAGAGTATACTTCAGAAGAGTTCAACAAGTATCTACAAGAGCATGGTATCCGAAGACAACTAACTTGTCCCTATACGCCACAACAGAATGGGGTCTCGGAGAGGAAGAACAGGCATCTAGCCGAGACATGCAGGAGCCTGTTACATTCGAAAAATGTGCCAGCTCGTTTTTGGGCTGAATGCATGATGACTGCAAATCATGTTATTAATCGCCTACCACAACCAAAGCTCGAGTACCTTTCACCATTCCAGAAGTTATACGAGATGAAGGCTACAGTAAGTCACTTTCGAGTATTTGGTTGTGTATGTTATGTATTTGTGCCTAACCATCTTCGTAGCAAGTTTGATAAGAAGGCGATCCGATGTATCTTTGTGGGATACGATTCGGAAAGGAAAGGTTGGAGGTGTATTGATCCAACTTCAGATCGAGTACATATGTCGAGAAACATTGTGTTCGATGAGTCATCATCATGGTGGTCAGTCGATCATGTCGATCTTCCAGTTGATCAAAAGTTTGAAGAGGAACTAGAAGAGGAGACTTCCAATCAGAAGACACTTGAACCAATTGTACAGGTTGATAAGGATGTGTCACAGATGACATCTAGTGCAAGCCCTTGGAAAACTGGAACTTATCAACAAACTGTTATAGAAGAAAATCGGCCCTCACAGCTTGAAGAGCCTGAACAAGAAGATGAGCATGTCTTAAGGAGGTCACAACGAGTACCAAAGCCAAATCCAAAGTATGCAACTGAAAAGGCGAAACTGAAGAATGTGAATGCAGATCTAGCGCAAGTAATGATTGGCAAAGATTTGGTGATTGAAGAACCAAAGTCATTTGAAGAAGCTCGAGGAGTTCCTGAATGGGAGGAAGCTATGGCAGATGAGATTCAAGCCTTAAAGCAGAATGAGACTTGGAATCTAATGCCAAAACCAGATGATGTAAAACCTATTTCTTGCAAATGGGTATATAAGATCAAGACCCGAGTAGATGGCTCAGTGGAGCGATTCAAGGCTCGATTAGTTGCCCGGGGTTTTTCACAACAGTATGGAATAGATTATGATGAGACTTTCAGTCTTGTGACTAAGATAACAACAGTACGGGTTCTGATTGCTATCGCTGCTAGTAAGGATTGGAGGTTGTGGCAAATGGATGTGAAGAATGCATTTCTTCATGGTGAAATAGATCGAGAAATCTATATGGAGCAACCCAAGGGATTTGAAAATCCTCATTATCCTCAATATGTTTGCAAATTGAGAAAGGCTCTATATGGGTTGAAGCAGGCTCCGAGAGCATGGTATGGAAAGATTGCTGAGTTTCTCACAATCAGTGGTTATATTCTAGCCCCAACTGATTCAAGTTTGTTTGTAAAATTTGTAGCAGACAAAGTTGCAGTTGTGTTAGTCTATGTTGATGATTTGATTATTACTGGAGATGATCTAGAAGAAATTAAAAGAATCCGCATGAATCTTGGAATTCGATTTCACATGAAGGAACTTGGAGAGCTGAAACACTTTCTCGGACTTGAGATAGATCGAAATAAATATGGAATATTTTTATGTCAGCAAAAATATTCCAGTGACCTGTTGAAGCGGTTTGGAATGTTTGATTGCAAATCGATGGCTACACCGATGGATGTCAACACTAAAGTTCGTATAGATGAAGTTGAAGAACTTGAAGATTCTTGCATGTACAGGCAGTTAGTGGGAAGTTTGATCTACTTAACTCTAACTCGTCCTGATATCTCTCAAGCAGTAGGGGTCATGATCAGATTTATGCATAGTCCAAGAAAGCCACATCTTGAGATTGTTCGAAGAATTCTAAGATATGTAAAAGGAACAATGGATCATGGTGTTTGGTATGGAAGAGCTGTCGAATGCAAAATTGTAGGATACTGTGATGCAGACTACGCAGGTGATCTCTCGACTCGAAGATCAACTACAGGCTATATATTTAGTCTTGGTTCGGGTGCTATTTCTTGGTGCAGCAAAAGACAACCAACTGTGTCTTTGTCAACAACGAAAGCAGAATATCGGGCTGCAGCTATGGCAGCACAAGAAAGTGCGTGGTTAATGCAGTTAATGTTTGATTTGCATCAAACCACAAATTATGAGATCAGATTATATTGCGACAATGAAAGTGCAATTCGACTGGCAGAAAATCCAGTATTTTACGCTAGAACGAAGCATGTTGAAGTTCATCATCATTTTATTAGAGAAAAAGTGCTTCAATGAGAAATTGATCTTATGCCAGTTAATACAAATGAGCAATTGGCGGACATATTCACGAAAGGGCTTTGTTCATCAAAATTCACAAAGTTCAGAGATGCACTTGGCGTCATTAGTAGAGATTTGGCGTTGAGGGGGAGTGTTAAGAGTCATCACCAAACTCTAACTTATCCATAAGATAAGTAGAGCCTTGAGTGGATATGGTTAAAATAGTTTATCTTAGTAGGAGTCTTTTATAATTATCTTTTAGATAAGGTTAAAATAGTGTTTATCTTGATAAGAGTCTTTTATAGTTATCTTTTAGGAGTCTTTATCTTTACCTTATCTTATCTTATCTTTAAGTGTTTTGATTTCTATATATAGAGAGAGGTGAAAACGTGAGAGTGGTAGTGTGGCTGTTTTTGTTTATTCACTTTATCAATAAAGCCTTTTTGTCTTCTTCTCTCTTCTCTATTGTGAAACTTTGTTGCTTGATATTTATGCTTTGTACTTTAGAGAAAGTGCATAGTATTTTGACGGATACATATTCAACATTACCCTTATGTGGTAATGTGAGACCTTTTGCAGCTGCAGCTACAAAATGGCCCAAGGGCCCTTACAGCTGATTATTGTTTGATAGATGGGGTTGTTCTTCTTCTCCTACTCAGATCACCAAACTGATGCTAGTGTAAATCCTTGCATTAGTTCAAGACTTCAAGTACCACCGGTGCATTTCACTCCTGCTCAGCTGGTGGGCTACCGGTTGAATGGGTAACAACTCGAGATTCATGCAAATCAGAACTTTTATTTCTTAAAAGCTAGCCATAGCTGTATCACACAATCGAAGTGACGGATAAATGGGCCACATGTATCTTGTATTCTTTAATGTGTATTTGCGTTAGGATTTTGATTTTGACGCTTAGAACCATGTGATTCACTACAATTAGGCACTGAACTGATGTGCATTTGGACACTAGACATTATTGTCGTATCGAATGACTTGGCCTGGAAGGAGAAAGGAAAACACGAAATCAATATGTTTTGTGGCTGTGATCCCACCACATTTTTTTCTTAGAGAAAAACTGTGTTGGTGCCTTGCTGTGCTACCTAAGGACCATTCGACACGGCATCCTCAAACCCTGCAGGGAGGAGACTTTGACGACAAGATGATCTGGGTTTTCTTTCTTTGATAAATGCTAGCTAGCCCTAGATGTAGACTTCTATGTGGTAGTCACGAGTGTCACTACTTTTTTCTATGTTACCTTGAGAAATGGTATAAACTTACATAAATTATTCATTTGAAAATCTTATTTTCTTAACTTGTTGAATGGGTCAACAAAATGAGAGTTCGGAAAATTTTGAATTCTACCTTTAGAGCTAGCACTATTCTTCTTTTTAAAATTTAATATTCCCTACTTTCGCTTGTTTTTTTTTCTTTTCTTTTCGGGAACGAGGATCTCTAGGCCTCTTAGAGCACCCGACTAAATCCCTCGAGCTGTGTAGATCCCCTTATACTACACAACCAGGAAAGCCAGGATAAATCCCAAAGGATGGCCAACAAGGATAAGGGACTCGAACTCAAGACCTCCGCTTCTTGAGGCGTGGTCTTGGCTACTAGCCCAACCCCTACTTCGCTTGTTGTCTTTACTTTTCAATGTGTCTCACCTTAGTCACTAGCTCTTCAGTTTCTAATAATAAAGATTAGTTCCTTATTTATGATCGAGGGGTGTGAGGGTAAAGATCTGATTAACCATGCAAATTTACACAAAGGTTTTGCTTGTTTCGATGTAAAATAGAGAGAAACAAATTAAAATCCGTGGAAAAAACTATTATTCATGTGTTTGTTTACAAGTAAAATCTTTCAAAAGTAAAACTTTTTACAGAAATAGATAGTCTTGCAAAAAAAAAATTGGCTCTCTAAATATATTTTAACAAATAACTTTAATCCACAGGAGGTAAAATTCAAGTTCTTGCTCAAGTTAATGAAATTATTTCATTGTAATTAGACTTGAATCTTCAGGCATATTTATCAAAGTCGCAAATATTATTTGCATATATTTTCTAAGATGCCAAAATATCCCTATTTACATATATTTATTAGAATGACATAGATATCTCCTCATATGTACTTTCCCAAATAACAAATATATAACCCTCCTTTATGTATTTTGCGAATGACAAAAAAAATAACTCCACATATATTTTCCAAAATGACAGAAAATGTTAATTTGCATTTTTTAAAAAATACCCTCCATGTATTCTAAACAATAATAATTATTCAACTTGGATTTATAAAAAAAATACACTATTTACATATTTTTCTTCGAATGACAAACACCCTTCTTTCTATGTGATTTTTCAATTTTCCTTTAATCCCAAACACAAATAAGTAAAAATAAAAAAATTTTCACCTTATTTTCAAAGATGAACTTAATTAATAAAAAAAGTGAAAAATTTACCCTTTACAGTAACATCTTTTACACTGTAAATGATTTACTTCATTTACGTGCAAATTGACATGGTAAAATGGAATTTGTATATTTTTACTCTTTACTAAAGAAATTTTCGCAATAAATTGATATGCTAAATTATCAAATTGGATTGCATTCCAAATAGTATATCTTAATTACATAGCAAAAGCAAGTTTAAAAAAGGATGTTATAACACCCTAATGGTTTGGGAGTCGTTATTGTTAATATGACAGTAACGGCTAGCATAATGCCCATCGATGACACTAATCAATGATAAATAAGTACTTTTTATAACATGATCAAGGGCGTTTGGCAACACTACTATAAGCTTAATTAATAAGTACTTTTATAAATAAGTACTTTTATAAATAAGTACTTTTTATAAATAAGTAATTATAAAAAGTAGGGAAGGAACTACTTATTTATAAGTATTTTTTTGGACTCCTAACCACTTTTATTTATTTTTACTAAATAAACTTATTTATAAATAAGTATTTATTTTCATGAATAAATAAATAAGTACTTAATATTAGTGTTGCCAGTATTATAAAATCGTAACGACTTTTTTTTTTTTCATGGTAACACAATACAATTAGGCCGCAACCCATTAATTAATTGGGTTAAAGCACTCCACCACACCTTAGGGGAATGGACTCCTGATAAATTTCATGAGAGATAACACACTTATCATTGGGAAAAGTGTGTTGTTGAATAATTATACTCTACATTTTCAAGGCATTTTCGATAGAGTGGTGATTAGGGTCCTCTAGCTAGCTGACTCCCCAATCAAATTTCAACAACTTTAAAAAACAATTAACTCTAAGGGTTAATCTTTCTTAAACACTGTTAAATGAGCATGTGTTGCCCTCTAATTGAAAGATCCTCTAGCAAACTGATCGTGGGTTATTCATTTGCCTTTTCTTTCCATATAATTAGCCACTGTTTTCTTAATCAAAAGTAAAAACGAGTAATAAAATGGATTTTCATTCCCCGTGGCAAAGTCCCTACTAAGAACTTGCCAAGTAGAAAAGGTGGAAGGACAGGTCGACCCCTTACAAACCAATGTTGGCTAAGGGTTTGACGGCTCTTTCCATTTCTTACAAGCCATCCAAAAATCGGTGCAAACTACAAACTTAAGATAAATTTAGAAAACTTAAACAAGGAACAGTACTTGAAAAGAGAATATCTTGGGTGCTTTTTTTTGGGGTGTCGTGAAAATAAGGTTAGACCGCAAGCCGTTAGTATTGTTAATATGTGTTCATTGAGTAGATGTCCGCACAATTCCGTGAGAGTAGATCCCAAACCACCCAAGCGGGCGATTAACCCTGCCACTATTACAATGGGCAAGTCTATCTTGGGTGGCTTGAGTTCTCTTTATCTCTATGTAAGAAAGATAATGTTGCGATGATCTGACCCCAAAAGTGGTCTCGGCCAAGTAGCCTGATGGCAATTGTCGCTTCCGACTGAGCCGTCACCCATTGCTATTTAGCTTAGTCAAACCCTCCAGAGGTAGAATCTAAGCTTGATTCGTAACAACAATAAAAGAAGGCCTAAAATCTCCATGATCTAAATTCAAAGCCAAACTTTTAGATTATGTTAATAGCTGAAGCTGCTGATAATGATACGCAGCATAAATAACATGTTCCGGAGATGGTCACTTGTTTGAGAAAATGTACATATTCCAATTTAACCAAATTTGCCACAACACTAGCCCAACCTTTTGTAATACAACCTTTTGTAATAATGCCTTCACTTTCCTCTTATTCCATCATTGCTCTATCCACTGCAGCCATCAGTCCATGAACTAAACTGTATGCTTTCATTTTCATCACGGAATAGATACATAGAGGAAAGTCAGGATGTTTGGTTGCAAGGACAATTCATCCAACCTTGATTTTTACCATAAAAAAAAGAAAAAAAAAAGACCCGTGTCTTGTTAGTATTCTGATTCCAAAGAGATGTTTGTTACCTACTAACACTGTAACACATGCATTCTCTCATTAACTTTTCTATGACTTTCAGTATCCAATGATTGTTCCCTTTATACATTGACTTGTCTATCTTTATAATACAATCATTATTTCAACTAAACCCTTTTCATCTATAAAGTAACTCAAACGACCTAATCCTTTTGCCATCCAAGTCAAACCTCTACTCCATACCTACATCAATATGTATGGAGGTGAGAGAAGAACTACGATACAACTCAGTTACATCATAGATGCGATGCATCCGATCACTCCCCATCGGCTATCGTCGTACATGCAATGCGACCCGCTAACAAAATCATAGAACACCTTTGAAAATCACAGCAATTCCCCAATCCTGGGTTCAAGCGCTTAGCTCAATTGGTTGATCATTGTGCACCAAACCCATCATTCTGGCTTATCAACCCCGGAAAAGTCCCTAAAACCTGGGTGAAGTGCAGAAATTACAGATTTTTAGGAGTCTAATCGGATGGCCTATAAACATTTAATCGGGTTAATCTCACATTGACATACATGTCCAACAGCCAAATTCGAAAAACACATGCCACAAGTCCCTCAACTGGCGTGAATTTAGTAAACCATAAGGAGTTAATGTTGGCGAAATAAGACGGTTTAAAACAAGATAATAAAAGTACAGATCTTGTTTTCTTCATTTAATGAATTATCTCATATAAAATATTAAAATATTTTTATATTTAATAGAATAACATTCAATATATAAGGGTAAAACTAAAAAAGACTAATAAACATTGGCGAGTTCACTTAATTTTTCACTAATAAAAAATATAATAAGATTAAATTAAAAATTAATATTATTTTTATTAATAATGTTATGACCTCAATCAAATGGCATTACAAAAATAATATAATTTGTAAATTAGTGATCGTTTCTTTAATAAATATATAATACATAGTTTACTTATGATAAACATTTAATAGAATTTTTTTTTTTGGTTAGAACATTTAATAGAATAAAAGCACAAAAAAACTAGATTTTTTTTAGACATTGCTCTAATCTTTGAAGACTTTTACATACCTCTCATTACACAACCTCTTAATCTTTGTATTGCCAAAAGTTCTTCTGTACACATTGTTTCGTCGCTAAAAGTTCTTTTTCTAATTGTAGTGCCAGTTTAGGTGGTGTTGTAGTCTCACCTTTCATTACACAATCTCATAACCTTGTGACTCGAAAACATAAACTACTTAAACTCGTAAGGCTTCTTGTTTTTATCATATTCTTGATATATGAGTCTCAACAAATACAATCAAAACAAAAATGTTTGTTGTGTGAAATAGCAAGTCAATCCTATCATATGCTAGGTAATCAACATAATTTTCTGCAGGCTAATTCTTCTGTCAAACCACTCTTAGAACCATTTTAAAGGAATCCATAGAAAGTAACCCGTTGCAAGACAAAAGATACCAGCCATCCAAATTATTTTTAATATTTACATCTTCAAAATAATTATTATCTACAACACAGAAATAAAAATTGAAAAGTAAGGTTTAACAATCGCCTTGAATAGAATCCATCAAGGGGTAGTATACCCATGGCAGCATGCAAAATCTAGGAGTAAATTCTCTATGGTTTCCTTTCACAAGATGTCACTACAAGAAATCAGGGCATTAGCCACAAAAAAATAGCCACGGTAATAAATTCTGTTCGTAAAACGACCTTTTCCCGCGGTTTTTATTTCCGTTACTATATATCAGTTCATTTCCACAAGACAAAAAAATCACACAAGCAGTTTGCAATATACATAAATCAGCCTTTATGCGGGATGCAATAGGGGACATGACGGCAGTTATTATTGCAACAAAGACTTTCTTTCATTGAACCCTAATAAGTGGATGTAGAAAAGAACCAAATTCATGGTTGTTTAGTTGTATGGTATGTGCAATTTAACATGAAATTAAACGTGCATATTGAAATTCTCATAAATTTATGGTGTAGAGGTCCCTCAAAATTCTCATAAACTTATATCATTCGTGTTTGGATTGGATTTTTTTGGCCAAAAATCAATTTTGGTAAAATTGATTGTGTAGAATTTAATGGTCAAATAATCAATTTTTCAAATAATAATGTTTGGAGAATTCGTAGGTGAGTCCCTCAACTTCGTATTCTCCAAACACTATTATTTGAAAAATGATTATTTGACCATTAATTTCTACTCAGTCATTTTTACCAGAATTGATTTTTGGCCAAAAAAATCCAATCCAAACGCCACCTTATACTATTAAAAGCATAAGCATAAGAAAATTTTAAATATATATGTACTTAAAATTTAATAACAATGACTCCTTCCACCTCTTGCATATCCATTGAGCGAATCTATTGTAGGTCCTACTAATACGACCCACTTTCTCCTCATGATACATATGAGGTGGTGATACCCATTATTATTAAATTTCTAGTAATCTATTAAGAGTCCTTACTAACATAGAATATTACTATTATTAATCACTTACCCTAAGTAAAGACTTTCTAATAGAGTCCTTCCAAATCTACTTAATAGAGAGTTCATACTAATAATAGTAGCAAAATAGAGTAACAATACCTATGAAAATATTATCATAAAATATTTCTTTTAAAAAAAATATTAATCACTTATTATAAGTAAAGCAATAATCTGTTCCTCGTGGACTGCTGCGAGGAGTGCCGTCTTGCAATCCCGGCCCCTTTTGGTCTCTTATAGTTGTGGTTAACTTAATTTAACTATAGTCGATATTTTTAACAATGATTTTTTTTTCTAACAATCATGATTAAAAATATGAACCCTAAAGGTTAATAAATCTTAATCATAGTTAAATAGAACCAAAAAAGAAACACTTGACGAGAAAAAAAGGTGCATGACACTCTCCTTGAGGCACCCCGTGAGGATGAGAATATTTTCTTTATAATAAGAACTTTCTAATAGAATCTTTACTTGTAATAATAGGGAAATAGAGAGAAATATATATTATCGTCTATTTTCTGTGAATCCTACTTAGTAAAATTACTAAAATTGTAATTAGCAAAATAGATCCTTATTAAATATACTAATATTTAATATAATTATATAATATGAGGGTAATAATGTCTAAGAAAAAATTATTAAAATATAATATTTATTATATTTTCTAAAAAAATTCTTATATTTTAATGCCAAGTCGTCGGCCCATTGCGCGGGAGAATCATTATTTGAAATCGAGCCCTGGCAAAAGGAGTGTCGTGTCGGTACGGTACTATATAGTATATCAGACTCCAAATAGATCTTGTCATTGATTTGTGGGACCCCACACGAGTGGCCTCTGCTGCCTCCACGTTTGGTTGTCTGATCATCTCAAATCAATCAATCACCTCACGTACGGCTCCCTCCTCTCTTTCAACGGAGGACTCTCAACGGCCCATCTGTTAAAAAGGCCATGCCCAGCTATTAGACGAATCGTGCCAGGCTGGGTCAAGATTTGTGTGGACGAGTAAAACATTTCAATGCCATGTCGTCGGGTCAAACCGGGATGGGATTTGGTCTTGCTCTAGCTCTAGCAAGACCAAAACCATCTTGCCTATGTACAACAACATTCGACATGTGGTGATATAAAGGGGAGAAGTCATTTCATTTTCTCCCTAGTTTTTTTACTTCTCTCCCTTTGATATCTTCTCTCCTTTTTATCACCACATGTCAGAGATTCACCAAGAGCAAGAGGGTTTTGGTCTTGCTAGAGCAAGACCAAGTCCCATCCCGGTCAGAAAGAAGTTAATAAGCCTGATTAATTAAAAGTATAGAATAAGAGCATAATGGGCCTAAGGTCTAAATTCAGTCCAGCCCAACTGTTTTCATTGGGCTATACCGTGGTTCAGCCAGCCCATGGACATAGACCCAATTATGCTTCAATCCATACTATTTATTTACGGCCTCGATTGTCTCTGGCCAGAAAGGGCTCTCGGGCAACCATAGAATAAGGGACATGTGGCGTTAAAAAGGGGAGAAGTCATTTCATTTCCTCCCAATGATTTTGACTTCTCCCCACTTGATATCTCTTCCCCTTTATCTCAACACCTTATCACCATGTGTCATATAGTGTGTGGAGAAGTCAAAATCATGGGGCCCATGATTTTGACTTCTCTACCACTTATCCCCTATTCTATGGTTGCCCGAGACAAGCCATTTCTGGCCAGAGACAATCCGAGGCCTTTATTTACATGGCATAACGTATTTGATAGAAAAATTATAAATTGGAAAGGATCTGTACATGGAATGATCAGGATAATCAGCAACGCCTACAAGGGTTGAGATGGGTGTTGATGTACTATTTGAATTAGTATAGAAGCATAATGATCTTTTTATGTTTTTGGGT
This sequence comes from Tetracentron sinense, assembly GCA_015143295.1. Lineage (NCBI taxonomy): Eukaryota > Viridiplantae > Streptophyta > Magnoliopsida > Trochodendrales > Trochodendraceae > Tetracentron > Tetracentron sinense. Next base: position 32,069,276 of record CM026562.1, read on the forward strand.
TTGGCCATCATTTTTCTAAGTTAGTAGGCTGATTAGAAGTTAAGTTAGGATAATACATATTGTGGGCTTTTCAACCGCCATACCGAGACTTGAAACCAAGTCCTCCGCCCTTAAAGAACATACATACTATCACTCGATTAAATTAACCATGGAGGTGTGGATAATCATCTCCTCAAACAACTAAAAAACGGCCATATTAGAATGAGACTACCTATTGGTCCATATGGCTCATGAGTTGGCAAAAATAAATATTAATTAACATTGGCTTACAAGGAGTGCTAGTCACAACGTAGGAAACAATTTTTTTTTTAGAAAGAAGAAGTTGTGGTTTCAACTGGGTCTAAAGGTAGGTAATAGGAAAAAAATAATGACACATGTTACTACCACAGTAACTTCAAAAGTTTTCGGCTTGGGCTAGTATTTCTTTTCCCGTGTTAAGGAACATTGACGCATACAAGGTCAATTATTTTGTGTTTCATTAAGTCATTTGAAGATATCATTTTCCAGAAGGGAGAGATGGAAAGTCTTGTGCATGTCTGAGTGCATATATACAAAGTATCGATCATTTAGCACCACTGAATCTTTCTTATGGTCACACACACACACATATATATATATATATATATATATATATTGATTTTTTTTTATATTTTTGACAATTTGATCTTTTTAATGTATGTGAACCAAACATGATTTATTTGCATAGAATCACTGTTCTATCACAAATCGATTCTACAGAGTGTAATCCAAATAATATTGTGATCATTTGACAATTGATTGTTGCACTATCAATTCTTATCACAATTGATTTTGAGAATCCAATCCAAACGGGCCTTGAATGATTGAGATCTTCAGATCATACTATTTTTGGCCATGTAATTTTTTTAGGTAGGGCCCATAAAATGTAGGCCAGGTCCGAATCCTTTCCATGTCAAACACGTGCTTACATATAATGCTTAAGGACTGCTATCATATGAATATTTTCAATTTCCTTGTCACTTGTTAGTGTTCTATCCCACCCATTTGGGGTCGACAACATGAATTTTTTTTCGGTCACTAGTCTAAATTTTCTGCTTATAGATAACGTGACTGCTAATGATAGCTACATGGACCATGATGATTCGTCGCGGTTAAATATAGTTCTGTAATAATTTGGCCTAGGTAGCGGAACCAATCACTGATTAAAATAATTTTTATTTTGAAGATATTCTTACATTATTTTTCTTGGTTCTCCTTATCTTGTTGCTATGGTCAAAAACATGTTTATCAGTTAATTTGAATTCATGCATTGTTGATAGATGACTGTATACATGTTTATTAATGTGGCAGAACACTGCACGTAAAATCTTACTTTCTATATTAGGGTCAGAAAGTTTCCAGTTATAGAATAGGGAAATGCTATTGAGACCGTGTTAGGGCCGAGACCTCCGAGACCTCACGCCCCAACACGGGATCTCAGGTGGAGCCCACCATGTGAAGATGGGCTCCACCTGAGATCCCGTGTTGGGGCGCGAGGTCTCGGAGGTCTCGGCCCTAACACGGTCTCAGTAGCAAAGTCCTATAGAATATTGTTATTTTAGCGGCAGCTCTGCACCCTATAAATAGAAGGGACGTATTCTTCTCCAGTTGTAACCGGTTTTGGCAAAACCGGTTACACCCCTGAGGTGGCCACATGTCCCTTTTGACATATCTTAACCATGGTTAAGATTCAGTCACCCCTAGGTTTCACCTACCTATCCTTGGTTTTTTTTAAATAAAACAAAATTTTGTTAATTGTGGTTAAAATTGGTTAATTTTTTTTTCTAAAAACCAAAGATAGGTGGGTGAACCCTAGGGGTAGGTGAATTTTAACCACAGTTAAGGAGTGTAAAAAGGGACACTTGGTGACCACAAGGGCGTAACCGGTTTTGCCAAAAACCGGTTACAACTTGAGAAGATTACAAGTGTAAATAGAAATACTTTAAAAAATTATCATTAATTTTTTCAGTATTTTCATGATTCGTATAGCTTACGTGTCTGCGAACGCCAATATAAACATAGCTCCGAATCATTTTTTAACACTGCAGTAGAACTTTGAAAGTAGTAACGTCGTAGACCTATGTTAAAATTGATTATATTTATGGTACCTAAAAAAAGGCTTAAGCAAGCTCCCGGCTATAACATTGGAAATAGATTCATATTCAGTGATATGCTATACTCATCTTATAAGTTTATCGGTAAAATATTTTATTAACAATCAAGAGAAAAAATATATATTTGCCATGTAATCCGGGCTGGCCCAGCCCGGATTGAGACCTAGCCCACCCCAAGTTTAGCAGGAACGAGTCCCAACTAGTTTTCGGGTTGCCATGATCAAGCAAAATTAGGCGCCTGAGGAAAAAAAACACAGGGTTGGGTTTGGGCCCAATGGCAACGGTGGAGTTTTGGCTCGATATGGGCCCAAACTAACTTCAGCTTGACCTTTCTTTTGGATTGAGACCTAGCCCACCCCAAGTTTAGTAGGAGAGCGTGTTGAGAACACGTGGAAGGATTTTAATGCCTATTGGCGTGTCTCCTTCAGCACCTTTCTCACTTCCTCTTTGCTTTATCTCTCTCTCTCTCTCCAATTTCACTGCTAAGAGAAAAACAAAGTAAGAAAGAGAAAATCACACTAGACTAGACTCCCATCTTTTGGATCCAAATGGCAGTTTCACACCTTTCTCCTCTTCTCCCTTTCTCTTCATTCCCTAATTCCCCAACCTCTTTCTCAAAATTCCCCACTGTGTCCTTACTCTGTTCTCTGACTTCAAGAAGACGAAGATCTCTCCTTACAAGTCCCTCCGCTGCGCTGAAGAAAGAGCCCTCCGAGACCCTTTTGTACTCCTTCTCTCCTTTGCCTTTGCTATTTGTCGCCGCTCTTCCCGGAGGTAATCGGTCTTTTCTGCTTTCTCCAGGGTTTTTTCATCGTACGAAAATGTTTATCTTTTTGACTATTATAGAGAATTAGTGCTTGTTTGCTCCGGATTATGTCATGATAATAGCATTAGCATTTAGTTCTACTCATCATAATCGATTATGTAATAGCCAAAACAAATTTAAGTGATTTAAGACTCATGGTAGGTACTATCGAGAGCTGGGCAGCCCGTTCGCATGCAATAAATGGTGGGGCCCACATGATGTTTGAGATTGTTAGATTTTCAATCAGGCGGCCCAGCTTTCAATATATCGAAAGTTTTAAATCACCTCATAATTGATTATAAAAAAAACTGATTATTTCATATTTTTTTTTTTTGGAACTCTTTCGGTCATGACTATTGTAGAGTATAACCGCTTAATACACCTTTAACCTTTAAGACAATGTGGAAAGCGCACAAATTTGCACCCAGCCTACAAAATCCTTTTTTGTTTTTTAGTTACACGGGGTGTCCGCAACCCTTCGGGTCAGGACTAATCCCAAGGATGTGTCGTGAGCCCGCAACCCGCCACACCAGTTAGTCCGGGAAAATCGCGTGCGGGACTGCCCCTAAGAGGGAGTAAGAAGTCGAACTTCGGACCCCACCCTACAAAATCCATTAAACTTAAAAGAGAGATTTATTGAAATATTTTTTTCCTTCTAAAAAATTGACCGTAATACCCTCAATTGACCATTCTCTGTCGTAATCTCTCGAATATGCAATTGCTTGAGCTGGGTATTTGGGTCATTGGCATTAGTCCTTGTTTGGTGAACGTGTGATTGTAACAGCTGCAACTGTGAGATCTTTGGCCGGGCCTTTTGTTGAGCTCGTGAAGTCGTGGGATCTTCCCAATTGGCTTGTGCATTGGGGCCATCCAGGAAATATGGTAAATTCCAATTCCTTCCCCTTTTTTATTATGTACATTACATGTTGGAATTACAGTAAATCTTGTTGATTGGAGATAGCTTAAACTAGAGCTGCATTATTTAAGTTCATGGAGTTTTTGCATTGTTATACACATGACCATTACTTTCAGTCTTCAATTGGGTAATAGTAGTGGTGACGGTGGTTGCAATGGTAGTGTAGGTGGTGGGGGCTGGGTATGGTTGTAATGTTGGCGCTGTTGGGATGGTGAGGTGTTGTGCAGAAAAGCGGAAAAGCATAGTCTTGTGGTTCAATAGCAATATGAGAAATACTAACAAAAGTAGAGGTATAAAGAACATAAAAGCTATGCAAGATATATGTGGTTCACCTATCATAGGACTACATCTATGGGTCATGAGGACAATCAAGAACTTTACTCTACAATGATTACATGCTACAAGGATTTTCACTCTAAAACACATAGAATCTGCTCTTTATGAGAGTGGTTGGGATTAACCGTGAGCCCGCTTGATACAAGTTCTCCCAAGAGCCACCACTCTTCTTCCCAAGAGTCACCCACTATTCTTGAGAATTATTCGGGCTCTCCCCGAGAGTATCACGCCCTCCCTAGAGCCCTATTCACTCACATATCTTCAACCATTACAATAAACTTATACCATAGGCCTACTTAGAGGATTTTACAAATGATAACTCCACAATAGTGGCGTTTTAGGTCAAATAGAATTCTAGACAAATCCCAAGAGGATGATGATGGTGATGGCAGCTGCAATGAGAAAGATGTGTAGGAGGACAAAGAAGAGGGTTTGAACTAGAAAAAAAAGGGGCTTGGGGCTTCAATTGCCTCTGGCTAGCGTCTTAATCAGGTCCAACATTGGCAAAAATGGTCTTCTACACTAAATGGGTGATTCCTGAAAAGCACTTGCAAACCCATGATCGTTTGTGAGAAGCATAGTTACCAAGTCAAGGTTCGGTAACTATTAGGCTAGGGAAAAATTCAAAATAAATGGGAAAAATTAGGTAATAAATAGGGAAAATGTCGGTTAAGAGATGCATAAATAATGAATAAGATTTTTAGTTGTGAAAACTTATAGATTTATTCAAAACAAATTTAAAAGTCGTTAACAATTCACATTTGATTCACAATTTTTTTTTTAAAAGTCGTGATACTTCATGAATTAATAATCGAACAAAAAAATCGCTACTTATTCGAAACTTTTTAAAAATATCAGTGAACTTTGTTACTATGGTGAGAAGTATTTTTCTGAATATTTTATTCTATTTAGGTTGAAGAGTAGTAATTAACAACAGTATGGTCAAAATCTAAATTTTCCTAATAAATAATGTGTAATTATGAACTAATATTTTCCTTAGAAGCTTTGTTGAAATCTAATTGTCTGTTCTTCCTCTTCTATTTGGTAGGCTGTTGTGCTCTTTGCTATGGGTGGCTATGGAACATATCTGGGTTTCCGATTACGATTCTCGGATGATGCGGTAAGCTATTGGAGACTATAGTGGCTTAGCAATTACTGAGCCATGCCTTCTTTAATTAGAAGTACTTGACTTAGAATTTGAGAACATGTTTGCTTTCACCATTTTAGGAGGAGAAGGCCATGGCCAAAGACTTACACCCAAAACTCCTGGGTGGGATGTTTTTCTTCTTTGCTCTTGGGGCAACTGGTGGAATTACTGCTTTACTCACTTCTGATAAACCTATATTTGAGAGGTAATCTTAATTTTTCCATCACCAAGTGTTTTAAATTTTCTCGCTTTTGCTTCTTCATATGAATGATTGAGAACAGAAAAACTAAGAAATAAACGAGTTTTTTATTTTTGTGCATCTGCTGAATTTAACTGATACGTTTGCTGCCAGTCCCCATGCTGTTACAGGATTAATCGGTCTTTCTCTTTTGACCATACAGACCATTTTACCTGCACTATTTGAGGTAAGCAATTAAATTAATATTTTTTTATCGGTAAAGCAATTAAATTAGTGTTGGAGCTTCACCTTGGTAAACTTTAGATGATCTTGTTTTATAAGAATCAATAAAAGCCTTTTTTTGCCTTCTCTTGTGGTGGATAATCATGGGGTTTAGCAAACCTCTACCTGACTTTACAAAAATAGAAATTACTTACATTCATAAATATTTTCACTGCATAATCCACAAATCTATGTAAGTAACTTGGCAAATCAAAGGGGTATAACAAAATATCTCTCGCGGCAGAAAATAGCTAAAATTCAACAGGTTCCAGATCCTCTGATCCAGGTATAAACTAAGCTGATTTTGATCTGACAACCCTCCATCCATTATATAACCTTAATTTTATTTTATTTTTGTAATAAAATTTATAAAGTAACAAAATATTTGTAATTAGCTGGTTTTATCTATTGTAGGTGTAATAAAATGAAATGATTTCTTTTACTTTTATCTTCTTTCTCTCACTCTGTCTATTGTATTGTTTATCTTATGTAGGGGAATCCGGGGCTACGGAATGTTCATGGGATCTTGGGTAGTGGGATCATGAGCCTGTTTCTTATCCATGCGGCACTCGGACTTCAATTAGGCCTCAGTTACTGATCTTTTTTCACCACATTCAACTGATTTTCGGAAATTTGTTTCAGGTTATTATGTAACATTTATTTCCCACACCCAACTTAGGAAAAAACGAATACAAAACACAGCAATATTGATATAAAAATATTTTGCAGCCAAACTCAAAGGGACATGTTCAATATTATTGTTGTAATTGCACAATGCTTAATGTGAATATCAATTACTCTTCTCTTTTTTGGGTGACTCGGGGTGTACCCAGCCCTTTGGGACGGGACTAATCCCCAAGGGTACGGCTCCGACCCACCCATCGCCAACACCAAGAAAGTCCAGGGAGGCAGGCATGATGTGTCAGTGACTCTTGAACCAGCCCGCCACACCCCATGTGGGTCAATTACTCATATTGTTGAAAACTCCTATGGACTAGGTAACATAGTCCTTCTGAGTCACAATGGATATCTGAAAGAGGAAGATGGAAAAAGTCCATATGCTGTTGTAATCTCTTCCTCTACCTTTTGAAACATATGACACCTACTGTGGAGATAGAATCCCTTACTTTTTAAGGCCATCACTGGTCAGAATTTTATCCAAAAAGACACGGGGGGGAGAGAGAATTTGAGACGTCCAAATCTTTCAAAACTTTGGCTTTCTCACAAAATTCGAATCCTCTATTAGAAGTTAAAAACTGTTAAAGTGAAAGTCTTCTTCCATAGCAGTACTCTCTGTTTGAGAAACTGTGGCCCTTGCTTAGCTTCTTCTCGAGTAGCCTCAAGCATTCTTCAGTCTTAATGTTTTTAAGATTTCTACGAAAGATGGGCTAATATGAACCTAATCAATACTCCAAAAGCCTTAGGGTGATTAAGGACTGGAAAGCTAGGTCAATTTATATTTAGGGTCGTAGCATACCATCACGCTTCCTCAACCGACTTCCACTGCGGCTTTCTCTCTAAGGTGGGGTACATCTCAAGATTTTTCTTTTCTATAACCAAGGCACTTAAGATTTTTCCATATCCAGGGTACTTCTCATACTTCTCAGAATGATTTTTTCTCATAGCCCTCCCAATAGCCTTTTCTGTGACTTGAACCCGAGAGGTGGTGTTAGGTTTTGATACCAAATGATAGGAACCTAACCAATGCTCCAAAAGTCAAGGTCGTAAGATACCACCAAGCTTCCAAAGTTGACATTTACGGAGGCTTTCACTCTGATGCATGACACTTTTTAGGATTTTTCCGTAGTCAATGCACTTCTTAAGATTTTTTTCCATAGCCCTCCTAGATAGTCCTTTCCGTGACTCGAACCCGTGATGTGATGTTAGACTCTGATACCAAATGATAGGAACCTAACCAATACTCCAAAAGCATTAAGGAGTCGAAAGCTAGGTACATATAAATTTAGGGTCATAACATGGGCCAAAGCATATCATGTGCATCATATATAATCCAAAAGAGGCTAGTCCACATCTTATGGAATTTGATTTGATAAAAAAAAAACCTCCTTTCCCATCTCTGATCTGGAATCGATGTATATGCTAGCGATCGGGAGTCCGGGACACCAACCGTCTGCCAAGGCGGGGAGGGGCCATCCCCCCAACAGAAACACAATTGTAATTTTTTTTTAATATAGGTATAATTTTGTTTTTAAATAATTTTTATATATAGTGCCTCCCCTCAAATTGGGATGTAATTGTTGATTATGTGAGAAGTTTGACCCTCAAAATTTTATACCTTTTTTATATATATAATTTTAAAATTTAAAAATATAGTTAACTTTATTTATATAGAATGGCTCTCCAAAAAACAATTATCAAGGACTAGTATACCGAACCCCAAGCCTCATAATATTTTGTACACACTTCATCATTTTCCACAAAACCCATTAATTTTCTTAAATACATGCATTTGGCCTCCAAAGAAAAATTCTTGGCTCTAACCCTGGATGAACTCTTACCACTTTTCCATCTACTTCTTTTAGCCTTTGACAAAAGCACCCTAGTCACTATCTTATGAATATCACAAGATTATTTGGCATACCCAACATTTCCCTTTTAGGAATTAGCAATATATAAATATTAGTTAGTGGCTTGATTCCATCTTCCCCTCCAAGTCACATCCTCATTTGCAATGTCCTAACATATCTTCTAAAAGGCTATAGAGAAGCCGCAAAGATAGTAACAAAGTCGGGATCGGGAAATAATTTGGTAGATATCAAGTTTGGAAAAATTCAATATTAAAAAAGAAGTAATTATTATATATATATATATATATATATCTAATAAGTCAATTAAATTATGTACAAAATAAGTAGTTTATTTGTCGAGCTTAATGAATTATTCAGGTTTTTTTTTTTTTTCACAATTTATTATTTTTCAAAAATTCAACCCAAATTTTTACTTATCCAGTGCCTTGTCTCGAATACCTCATCCTCTTCAAATTCCTGTTACTCTGGTTTAAAATTTTGACAAATTTTTACTCATCCAGGTTATAATATCCAAAATTTGATTTATTTCCCAAATGCAAATTTTTACTTATATAATAATTCTGGGAAAAGAAAAAATAAACAAAATTAGTGGTTTTGAAACAAAATCATAGAGTAGAAGGAAATGCTACGTAAGAAAGAGAGGGGTTTGGAGATAGAAAAAGCTCAAGCCAATGTGAGGTGAGGTGAGTTGAGGTTAGCATTAAAAACATGTTTTTTCTATTGATTTGAAGGGTTTGTGTATTTTTCTTTTATAATAGTTCGTAATTTCGAATAATATTCTCATATTTCAATAGTTTATAATAGGTTTTTCTATTAATTTCAAGAGGTGTTTCATGTAGTGAAAGTGTAAAACTCAACTGTGATAGTCAGCATATTCATTTAGGATTTCCTAGAAATCAACCTCCTTGCTCCAACCCAAAAGAAAATTGATCCCGAAACCTCTTCTTTATGAGGGCATACCCACACCATCATGTTCGTTAAGGTGGCACACACCACTTGAATCAAATCTGTTAATAGAGGAAAATTGGAAAGAATATTAGTATAAAATACTTTTATGGCATTACTTAGCAGTATCATTGGGTTAACTCGGATTGACCCGACGGTCCAATCAGTTTGGCCCCCTTGACCAAGTTAGTTTCCAGTCCGGGTTTTTAAACATTGGTTTCGACACACCATTTGTACTAACCTAACTTCTAATATATATAAATAGGATGATAGTGTATTCTTTTGCTAAACCCTTACTTGCCGTTCTTTGCCCGAGCTTGCTAGTGAAGAATGAGATGGTTCTGAAAAAAAAAAAGCTCAGATGCGCTTTCATTTCCGTCGAAGTGAGACAGTCGTTATTAGACCCAACTAATCAACATTGGCGCAAATTTCCTCCTTGCTCATTCACTCAGCAGCCTTCGAACCCGGGTCACAATAGTGCAAGAGTAGTAATTCTACCATTGGACCGCAAGTGCTTCTAATATTCTAAACGATTATAACATAAATAAGATCTATTAAAGGTTTTTTTTTAGAGCACCAAAATTTATGGGAATGGTATTTCTAATTGTGAATCTGCTTCATAAATTATTATTATTATGTTTTTTGGAACTCGGGGTGTCTCCAACCCTTTGGGTCAGGACTAATCCCCGAGGGTGCAACGTGAGCCTGCAACCCGTCACACCAAGTAAGTTCGGGTAAACTCATGCAGTTAGACTGCGATTAATTTCATTAATATCTTGTCAAAAGACTCAGAACACAAATCCATCAACCCGACTATGCATTTTCACAAGTTAGAATTTTTCTTTCATAAATGTTTTATTTATTTATTGAAAAGCTAATCTAAACAAGCAGAAATCAGACCTAAGGTAACCGCTAGGGTGCCATAAGAGTAAACCCAGACTGTCACACACCCACTCCAAAAGGGTCTAACTTTACAATAATCATTTTTTTTAGATTACTATTCGAATTCGGATGAAATTTTGGATGTTATTATCCAAATCATTTTTTTCTCAATTAGAGCAATAACTAGCCGACCCTGCATTCGGTTAGCTAGCCGAATGCCTTCCCATTTTGTCTTCCTTGAGTGTGGTGAAATGGTGCTTCCTGTGTCACATTCACATGCTCTGCTTTTTTTAATTTATAGTTAAGGTTCATTTGACTCTTATCATATATCAACTTACTTGAACAATATATCAGAATAGTTCTTCTGCACTACAAAATGCATTAAGTGTGGTTTTGTAATTCCTCTAATTGCACCGATGGAGAAGAGATTTAAATATTGTTGCAAGTTTTAATGCGGCAACTAATTAACATTTGTTTGTTTTGCAGGTTTTGACAAGTAAAAACAATACGAGAAACCGAACCAAACAATCAAAAAAAAGTTCTTCAAGATTTAAGAAACATGCAGAAAGCAACTTTTACCTACCAGAGAGGGAGAACCTTTTTTTTCCACAAGTTTTGAGAACAAAAAAAATTGAGAAACCGAAACAAAAAAATCTAAATGTTTTTTTCTTCTTCAAGGTTCAAGTAAAGAATTGAGACAACATGAGAGCCACTTACTTGTTGGTACGGCAAAGCCTTGATGAACCAAAACAAAGAGCTATGGGAACTAGAGAGCAGTGGATAATGCTTGGTTTTGCAGGTTATGGGAATGCTAAAAAATTGAGGATCCGAACCAGGATTTGACGACAATACTTTCTTTTGTAGATTTTCCAAGTGCACCAACTGGGAGAAAGAAATTTACCAAAGTAACTTATGCATTTTGTTTATTTATACAATTTAAAGTGACGAAAGTAAGTTGAATCCATGGAAAGAGACTCTGCATGGGTTGTAGCAATACTCACTTGGTGGTAAATAATGGTTATTGTTCAATGTCAATGAGGGAGAGAGGTGCTTCTGGTCTGCTTGGAGGGGTCCTAGATGAGTAGAGGTTGATGAAATGGAGTGTTGGAGTATCAGCTATATCTATATCAAACAAAGATGAACTACATGGTGTGGACAGCTGACAAAGTAGTTTTTTCACCATCTCTTATCATTGCAGGAAGGAAAAACAGAAGTAGTTTTAACAAAAAAGATAATTTATAACCCAAGAACACCTTTTTACAACTATATAAAGACATCACACAACTTCCCAAGAATCCAAGGTCAAGCTCTCTCTCTCTCTCTCTCTCTCTCTCTATCTCAATCTATTTCTCTACCTCTCTATATCTGCAGCAATCATTGAATGAAGGAATCATTGTTAGAAAGGTTTGTGGACAGTGGAGTAAGACGATTTTCTCATGGAGTACATAACGGTTCATAGAGAGGGGCATTGGATTAAATGATAGGGAGCAAGGGAAGTGGTTAGTTTAATGGATAGGGAGTTGAAAGGAATAGAGGAGTGGTGGGTGACTGGGTGAGATGAATTGCTTAGCTGGGTAGGTAGTCGTAGGGACTTGATTTAATGAATAGCAATTGTTTGGGACTCTGAACAACTTGGAGAGAGGAGTAGTGGGTAGTAGAAGATTTGACAGTAATTAAATGTGTAGAGAGCCCAATGAGAGGGACATGGTATTAGAGACCAATGAAAGATAGTAAACATTTATTAAGGAAACTAACTGATGATGTGACATCGTAAAAGGTAAAATGGAGATCAAATAGGGGTACCACGTTGGCACCCTAATTTCTTTAATATATAGTATAGATTATGTGCAATGAATGCATTTGACAACTGTCAATTAGAATCAATTCGGAAGAAAAGAAGGATAGAATTGTGTTTGGATGGAAGGAAAAAAAAAAACAAGTAACAAAATTACTGTAAACATTAAATATTCATTAACACATTCATAAGGGTCATAAAACATTAAAATGTTTATTATGTCCCCTCTATTTCATTCATTTTCATACTTATTTCATTTGTTTTAGACGTGTTTCTTAGAATTAATTCTGAGAAGCAACTTTTTCTATTCCTTTAAAATTGTGTCTAAAAAATGATTAAACGTGTTTACACCAAAACTGTTCTCGAGATAAAGAAAATTCTTCCCTCAAAAACGGTGTCAAATTACCAATATTAAGTAACCAAAGAACAAAGTAAGAACGAAGGTGAGAACGGGAGCATGAAAGCGTCAATTTTAAATATAACATAGGATTTGAAGGAGCAAGCAACCACATCGATGTTTGAGCAGGAAAGGGTGCTGCAATTTTGTTTTTGTGTCCACAATATGGAAATGTAACGGGGTTTTTACATGATTGCTTCCTAGGTTTGCCTTTGTTACCTATCTACCATTACTTTAAAAATTGTAACCAATTTACCACTCCACTCACACATTGTGTGAACCCAAAAGCTTTGGATCAAATTGCCATTTTAATAACAAAAAGAGGATTGTAGATCGATGGACTCACCTCTATAGTTCGACAACTGAAGTTCTCCTTCAATTTCCCCCATTTCAAACTCGACTCTCATGTGTCTTTTTGGCCAACATTTTTGGCAGCTATTCCCGTTTTCTCCTACCTCTCTGGCTTGTCAACTCTCAGTCTTCTCTAGGGGTGTCAAAACAGCCCTTGACGGAGGGTACCCGGTCCAACCTGGCCCACCCAAGCTTGCCAAAGCCCTGTCCTTTCCCAGACCTTGGGCCGGGTAGGACCCAAAATCCACAAACCGTTCCTCTGTAGGGCCGAGCTAGGGCGTCTTCCTCTGTAAGGCTGGGCTAGGGCACCCCCCGCCCGGCCCTTTAAAGTCCGGCCCTTCACTTAAGTTGCTACACCGTAGCTAATATTTATAATCCTACACATATAACTATATAAGTATATATATAATTATATTATATTTATGAAATTATTCATATAACCCTCTCAAACGGTTTAATAGTAGGGTTATATGGGTAATTTCACAAACTAAACTCTATAAAAGCCTCGTATGCTCTTGCAAACCGTAACCCTAATTTCACAAACATCTCAAATGACAAAAAAAATTCAGCTCTTTCTTCCGGTCATTTGGCCCGGCCCCGGCCCCCTCAAGAGTCAGGGCCCAATCAATCCCGGCCCTTGAAGGGCTAGGGTCCTACTCTTATAGGAAAGGGTAGAGCTAGGACTGACCCCGGCCCAACCCCTATCCGGTCCTTTGACAGCACTAGTCTTCTTCATCTTTGGCAAGGGTCTCCAGCTTCACTTGTGTCACCAGAATCTCTTTCTCCATCTTTGGCAAGAGTCTCACTTCTCCAGCTTCATTTGCGTTACCGGAATCTCTCTTGCTTCTCCCAACTCTTTCCACATTTGTAAATATATAAGTATCATTTTTCAATCTATCTATTTCTCAATTGTTTATGTAAGAAAAATGAGGTTTACAAACAATTTTAGCGGAAACCAAATTAGAAAATTATTTTTTAGAACCCGAACTTTGTTTTCGAAACAAAAATGAAAATATCACCACCATTGACTTCATTTAGCCTTTGCAAAAAGCACCTTAGCCACTATCTTATAGATGCTGCTCACAAGACCATTGGGCATGAAATCTTTTAACTCCCCCACATCCCCCTTTTAGGAATTAGCAATATAAATATTAGTTAGTCGCCTGATTCCATCTTCCCCTCCAAAAGAAGGATTTTCATCACATCTTCCTTTACAATGTCCTAACATGTCTTTTAAGAGGCTATAGAAAAAGAGAAGCCACATGGATAGTAACAAAGTCAGGGTTAGTAAATAATTCTGCAGAGATCAAGTTTGGAGAAATCCAAAAAAAAGTAATAATTATAAAAATATATATAATAAGTTGATAATATAATGCACAAAATAAATAGTTTACTTGTCGAACTAAATGAATTAGTCGCGTTATTATTTTTATTTTTTTTACAATTATCTTCTAGGTTTGAGAGTAGGATTGGGTATATTTATCTTCTCCATTTGAGAGTAGCCTCAAAACAAAACTAAGTACAGGACAGGGGTAGCCCCAAAAGAGGCGATGGGTGGATATCAAAACTCAAATAAATACCTTTGCTTTTTCAAATAACTACAGGTAGGGCTGTCACCAAACACGGCAAGACAGGGGTCAACCTTAACCTTGCCCTTACTTATAAAGGCAAGTCCCTAACCCTGCTCAAGCCCCTCAAGGTCTAGATTGACTAGCCCTAACCCTGCTCAAGCCCATCAAGGGTCTAGATTGACTAGCCCTAACCCTGCCCTTAATGGTAGGACCAAAAAGGGTACCCCTATTAAAGGGTTTTTTTGACGGGCCTAGCTTCAAGTTGTGCTGTCATTAATTGCATATGCTTGTCAATTCAGAGTTTGAACCCTCAGGATGTTATATTCTAATCAAAAGCCTTATGAAAACAGTCTCTAGGCCTAAACACATTGACCATCATTTTGATTTTTCTTGTACTTTTTTCTCACTAATTTCATGAATTATCTCCTATAAAAATATCAAAATACATGAGTAATACTAAGTATGAGTAATACTAAGTGAATTTAGTAATCTTTACTAGTCTTTTATACCCCTATGTATTGAATATTATTTTATTAAATATAAAGTTATTTTGATATTTTCATAAGAGACAATTCATTAAATACGGGAGACAAAAAGTACAAACTGTGCTTATTCTCATTTGCATCACGACTGGTCCACAATTAAAAAAAAAAAACACTACCTTTAACTTTAGTGAATATGTCATGGTGAAAATTAACAAGTTCGCACACAGTGAACGCTATGTGTGCACGTGGGAGTGTGTATATATAATGGATTTGTTAACATTTCCGCAAGCCAAAATTCAAAAGTGTTGGTGTCATTCTTGTAATTACGGAGTGATATAGTGGCAGTCTTATAAAATAATTTTCTTTATTTTTCTCTTCATAATTACAAGAATGTCATCGATTTTAGCTTGCATTCACATGAACCAAATCCCATATATAATTCTTCATCTATAAAACAGTGTCACTTTTGCAATTCAAGATCATAGGGCAAACGTTAACAAATCCCATATATATAATTCCTGATCTATAAAACAGTGTCACTTTTGCAATTCAAGATCGTAGGGCAAACGCCTCTGCAACCATTTCAAGGGTATGACAGTAAGGTTGGCAATGCAAGTAAACACAGTATCTGCCTGTCCAAGAAAATACTATTGAGTTCTGAAGGATCTTAAAATCAGTTCTACTCCACTTATATAAGCACAATACTACTGCTGCTAAATTTCTTCCCAACAGCATATGACTGTAAAAATACACATGCACAACCAAGAGAAAACACATGCACCAACAAGAGTATACGATTGTCCAACTTTCAGGATAAGAGAAAAGATAGAGAAGTACAGAGCATTTAAGTAAACAAGCTAGAAGTAAAGTTCTACACTCGTATATATTAGTATATATAAGTGTAGGACTTTACTGCATAAAGATTGCAGAGAATTCTTGCGTCACAGAAATGACATGAATAAGGTGAGGCTGAAATGTCGCCGTAGGCCCATAGCAGCAGCAGTAACAATGTGAAATGTGCACCTTTATCACTTCTATCATGTATCATGTAACAGAACATTGGGATGGTCTCTGCCCCAGAAAATCCACCCTCAGAGAAAATTGCTAGTAGCATGTCAACAGAGTCCGTGCTTCATTTGTATTCATCCACTCCCTCTAATGTGCTTTATTCCCCGAAGATCCGCCACTTTTTTTAGTTCTTAATCTCAAAAGTGGGTATATCTGGATTAAAACCAAGGCATAAAAACAAGCATTACTATTATTGGACTAAGAGATTCTGCAACTTCTATCTCCTGTAAAAGATAATGTGACATTAACATAGACTCAATAGTTGAAACTTGGGCTGGGTTGAGGCAAACCCAATCCTAACCTTAAGGACTGAGCATTAAACCTGTAAACCAAACGCAAGTCTAAATCACCAACCTCAAGAATTTGCTTTTAATACACACACACACACATGGGGTACTATTTAAGCTAATAATATCCATCGGACCAAATTGCCCTTTTAAAATCCTTCATACAAAAGAAGAGATTTGTCATTAAAATCTGCATCGTCCTATTGAAGCACACGTTGAGAATTGAGATAGATTCAAGGCTTCAAGCTGAATAGGAGGAAGGGCAAGGGGATCTTGATGTAGTGCTGGGCAAAGCATAAGTGGATCTGAGAGAGGTCTTCAGGGCATTGAGCTTGCCGTATATGGGCACAAGAAAAAGACGATAACCAATGTTGCTTGGAAAAAGTTCGGAGAGAATTACAAGAAAGTGTCATGCTCCCTCATTTTAACAAATAAAGAATAAGAATTCTTTTTAAAATATTTTAAAAAAAATAATGAAAGATAACAATATATAAAATATTAAATATAATAGAACTACAAACATTAAAAAAAAATTAAGAGAGAAGCAAGTAAAAGCTGAAATCTATATTTATATTTTTGTTCATATACAAATTGAAAGACCGATAATGTTCAATCATTAATTCATGTGGTAGATTTTGGATTCCAACAAACAATTGCAAAGAAGTCACGAACTTACATTGTAGGCCGGAGACTCTAAATCTTTGCAATGTCTACAAGAGAAATGTGTGTAATATAATAAGGGTTTTAAAAGGCCTAAGTTGGGGGAGTAAATAAAGAAGGGGGAGTGCTTGGGTGGTATGGGGCCCTAAGTTCAGACTAGGCTTAAACAATTGGGAAATCGATGATTTTGGTAGGCTCTTAGAGTGCTTGGGGTCGTCCCTCCTATTATCTTAAGTTAGATATTGTAGAATTTGGTCTAGAGGCAACAAGGGTCAATTATCAGTGAGATCTCAAATACGGTCGCTTAGGTTAGTCCCTCTTAAATCCTTTCCTCATCAGTTTGTGTAGAATCCGGGCATTCCCTCTAAGACATCTTTTTTTCTATGGACTACATTTTTTAATTAGATTCTCACCTGCGATCACTTAAAAAATAGAGGGTGGAGGATGGCCAATCATTGTTTTTTGTACCTTCAAACGAAAGAGTCGATAGATCACTTGCTCTAGCATTGTTCTTTTGCATGTGAGATTTGAGATTTTTTTCTCTCCTAAGTAGGTGTGAATTGGGTCTTTCCCTCTTCCCTACACAACTTCTTATCTTGTTGGTCTCTGGTAAGTAAGAATAGTTCTTTGATGGCTATCTTATTAGTTTTGCCTCATGCAATTTTGCGGTCAATTTTGAGGGCTCTCAATCTATTCCTTCACACATTTGTTCAAGGATCCGTTCGCTTGTTCTAAAGTGGTGTTCCCCTCATCATGGAGGAGTGGATCTGGGAGCAGTGTTAGCCTAACGTTTGTACGTTTGTGCGCTTGTGCGGAGTTTGGCGATATGTTTTTGGTTTCTTTCTCTTTCTTATGGGTTCACGAGCTTGTGAACTCTAATTGTCGTTCTGTTTTTGTAAAATTTTCAATATTATATAAATGCTTGATTATTGATATTTTTTTTTTAAAAAATGCCTAAATAATAAATACATTAAACATAATAAATTAAGTGTTAGTTAATCGTATAACTAATGGATAAACAAAAAAAAAGATTTAAGACTCACTTATATAGCTACAACCCTATTTTTGATTAATGTATGAAGAGCTTCGTGTATCTCATGTGAGCCTTACACTTTTAGTCAATATCTCTTCCTTAAGCCTTGCCTTGAGGCGTAAACCTCACATGCCATTTAAAAATACTGCTTTGACAAAACTCAGGATGAAGTTGCTGCTGGGCAAGACTGGGAGTGCATCACAATGAAGGATGGTTTGGGAGGTTTACTTCGAAGAGGAAGAAATTGAAGAAAAGTAGAAGATGATGAAGAAGACCAATATGAGAAATTTGTGAATGTATTTTTATGTGTTTTTTTTTTCCTCTTTATTTAAGTGTTTTGTTGTGTGTGTGTGTGTGCGTGTGTGTGTGTGTGTGTGTGAGAGAGAGAGAGAGAGAGACAGCTATGAACATATATTTCATTTTAGTTTTTTCTCTCTTTTTTCCTCTCTCCCCTTTTTCTATCCCTTTCTTGGAGGATTTCAAGGGAATCGGTTCAGTTCTTGTTTGGGTTTGTTTGGACTATATTTCTTTTAATTTCTCTTATGCATAATAACAAGTTTTGGTTTTTGAAAGGGACATAATGAGAAGGGTAACACAAATTTGAGAAGATAATGAGCCAATGAGGTCACAAGGGCAGTGCAATCCAGTGACTACATTCAAACTTATGAGGAAGTGGCAGTAGCTCTCCCCCATGTATTATATAAGATCCTGATACCATTCATGTAATGAGTGCAAGTTGTTAAGACTCACCTGACTCTTTGTCACGTAACAAAGGAAGATAAGGACGATTCTCCCCATTTTCAAATCCTTTGTGAAATGGATAAAGCATCCCTATGATTGACATACCATTCCACACTGTTTAGAGATTGACTTCTCTACTGATACATGGGTAGAAAAGTCAGGTGAATGTTAAAGGCATTATTCACCTGCTGCGTGCATGTCAGTGTTGTGGGGATTGCCATCCCTTTTTTTTTTCTAACAAGTTGGCAATTGCCAACAATCTTAATATTCAGGGCCAAATACTTGCATAGTAACTGGCAACATGCATAACAAACCGGCAATGAAAAGTTTCTGACAACTTCCCAACAAGTGAGGTCAAATACCCATGCACAGACATGTAAAGGTGTAAATTCCAAAAACTGGTACAGGAATTTGTGAACCACCAGAGTCACATTTCCTCTCTCTCTCGCCCAAGCAACTGTTTAAAAATGCAATCTAACCCGACTTAATAGTTAGGTTGGAACACTTGGCATGCACGTAGCCAAGTCACACCTTTATTCAAAAGCAGTCTCGTTCTTTTCTTCCTCCTCTTTTGTCAATATAACATACACAATGCACAGAGAGGATATGAAAACGATATGGATGTTTACCTCCTTCAGGATAAATTGAGTTGTAGTGCACCTCAGCCCAAAAGCTCAAGAAAATAACTGCACAAGACACTTTCTCCGTAAATTTTATCCCATTGTCTTTATCGAATATAATGCAGTCTATCAAGGCCCAAGGAAGGAAAAAAATTAAACATAATTCATTTTAATGCAATCAAATATTTGGTAAAGAAAGGTCCTGATTTTTATTTTTATTTTTTAATTGCTGCTAAGGTTAATTGTTACATAGAAACTTGACCAAACAAAATATTCAAGTTCAAAACAAGTGGTCTGTAAAAAAATTAACCAGCTTGCCGTGTTAATATACATTAAGCTTTCCAATTCTAGACTTCCCATCATCTATAGAAAAGTCAGATGCCTTATAAGAGACCCATGTGTTTTAGAAAATCATAGGAATATTAATTTAGGCTAGAGTGTAAGTATAGGCTAAGTAAGAATAAAGCATTTAGATCAGATTTTGATTTATTTATCAGCATTTCTTATCACCTTATAAGCCACTAGAAAAATTATCCTACTTATAGGACCAATAGGCATTACTTGCAAAATTTAAGGTATCAGTAAATGTGTCATGATCGGAAACTAGAGATGGTATCAGAAAGACCTCAAAAGGAGGCATAAGATGAGTCATAAAACATAAAGGGAATTGGATGATCACTTGCAACAGAAACTAGAGGGAAAATCTAAGCAAATCACCACCAGATATGGCTGTTGACTTCTGTTTGAAGGAAAATCATTAGTACTTCTTTTTCTCTTAATTTTTGCTATAAAACATTAATGTCTAATAAAACAGTAACATCAAGCCAATGCTAACAAAGTACTCAAATTGTTTCGTAAATTCTCCTAGGGAACAGCAAGTTCACAACAGGAAATGAGTAGTCTTGAAACCTTACTTCGTTTTGACTTTTGAATATTTGGAAGAATCTCCATGTAACAGGTATCCTTAAAAGACGTTATGACAAATATTTTAACGCCATACTGCAACAAAATATTAACATGTATTAGTCATAATGAAATACACATGCTATATAAAACAATTAATTATGCTCACAAAGTATTCAAGGAGCTCACTTGAGGAAAAAAACTAAATATGCATGCAGCTTCAAGAATAAGCTGTGAGGCTCGGTAGGAGGTTTAATAATGAGTTTGGGAAAAAGAGAGAAAATGTCAGCTCATTTACTAATAATAAGTTCTTTAAATTCGTATCTTAAATGACTAATAGATTCATGTTTTATTCATTTTACTTAATAAAAGACATTTTTTTATTATAAATGAGTGCCCTTAGTTTTCTTGATTAGTAAGACGCATCGCAGATTATTCTCCGAATTACTATGGGATGGATATACACAACCTAGAAAGAGTAGGTCAGTAGGATACATGCAGAGCAAGAATACAGAAAAGAAGCTTTCTTGAGGACCCAGTGTCTTCTTCAAGAAGTCCAAACCATTTGGTTGCCCATACCTATACTTAATCTCCAATTCTCAGCTCTTCAAGTTACATAAAAACTAACCTGGTAAACAAGCTATTGCAAAATTTTGAGAGACCGTGAGATATGAATCAAACTTGAAAGTCATACTGCCAACCATATTTTTAGCTATTACCTAACATCATAAATTTGTTTTGTTCTCACTCTGGGGGTGAATCAGAAATTTTCATACCTTCCTTCATAATTCGAAAACTCGGCGAGTCACCCGAGTAACTTGGCCAAATTGCTCAGCTTGATTGAATTTGAGTCCAGTCGCCTCAAAACTCGAAGGAGAGACTATTTGCTGAGTTACTCGGGTGACTCGGTCGAGTCGAGCCGATTTTTTTGATTCGTCAGACTAGGTCGAGTCACAGAATGATATATATATATTTTTTTAAACCTAAACTCGAACGTCACACTATTTTTTTTTTTAGGGACCTACCATCGTATTTAGTTTCTTCTGTGATTAGTAAGAGTTGATTTCCTTGTTAGTAGAAGTTGCTTTGTTTAATAAGTGTTACTTTTTTAGAGAATCTTAAATTGATTCTCCAGCCAGTTTCCTAGTTTTGTTTTGTTTCTATTTATGCAAGAAGGGTGAATGTAAGCCTATATATTATTCTTTTTGCAATAAATAAACCAGTAGACATTTTTGCTTAAACTAAATTGTGCTCTTGCACGACAAGATCACCCTTTCTCTTGTTCGAGTGGGTCGAGATCCGCTTTTTCTCTCGTCAAAGAAGGCACGTTAAGAGTAGGTTCCTAACAATTGGTACAGAGCGGTCCTTCTTGGGCATGCAAGCAAGGAAGAAAAAGGACAACATATCATCAAAATTAGAAGCTATGGAGGAACGTGTGGGTATTCTTGAAGGATCCTTGTTGAACATGCAGCCTATTCTTGTAGCCATGCAACAGACCTTAGAGAATCAGGGAGGGCAGCAAGAGAGGGGTCTGGAACAAGACACCACAACTTATACAGCATCTTTCGCCCCAAATACAATCCGCACACCGTTCACCTGATCACGCGGCTAGATCTATTCATGGGGAATCAAGTGTAGGTAATCGCGATGTGGTGATTGAAGATCGAGCTCTGACTCGAGCGCAAGATCGGATTGAGGGTCGAGTTCAAACAAGGTACGCGAGAATCGACTTTCCAAAATTTGATGGAAGCGAACCTCTAACTTCATATACAAAGCAGGATAATTTTTTGCTTACCATCATACCGCTGAACATGAACAAGCACTGTTAGCTTCATTCCACATGGAGGGAGCGACTTTGACATGGTATCAATGGTATAATCGCACTCCATTCTACATGGAAGGACATGACATCAGCTATGTTAAACCGTTTTGGTCATGTAGATTTTGAAAATTTAGACAATTTGCTAGCGAAGATGAAGCAAGGAGCATCAACTGTCTCGGGCTATTAGGAGGAATCTGAAAATTGGCCAATTGTTGAAGGATGGTCTGATTGCGCGCTGATGGGAACCTTTATTCAAGGTCTACGTGATGAAATTGGCCAAGAAGTGCTAGTGTTTAGGTCGCCTACACTCCAAGAAGCTATGGCCCTTGTGAGGCGACAAGAAGAAAAGTTGCAAAAGTTGCGCCAACAAAGCCAATTTTCTGCCACAAATTCCATCTCAGCGGTTGGATCAGCCACAACTACTACGGCTACACCACTAACACGAGCTAACTCTAGCAATGTACTTGCTCTGATTCGAAGGACTTCAGCTAAGGAGATGCGGAATCGACGTGAAAAAGGACTTTGCTTCAATTGTGATGAAAAATTTGCACCAGGACACAAGTGTAAACAAATGCAAATATTTATCTTGGATGATGATGATCAAACCAAGATGCTGGTAGAACAGGAAGAGGATGAGGTGTACAACATGAAGCGACGTTTTCATGAGTTTGCACCATGAAGACATGGCGATCTTTAGGGGTGGGCATTGTTAGGGACCTGCCATCGTATTTAGTATGTTATTTGATTAGTAAGGCCGTAACGGTTACTTTCCTTGTTAGTAGAAGTTGTTTTCTTTGTTTAGTAAGGGTTGCTTCTTTAAAGAATCTTATACTGATTCTACCGTCAGTTTCCTATTTTGTTTAGTTGTTATTTATGCAAGAAGGGTGAATGTAAGCCTATATATTATTCTTTTCAATGAATAAACCAGTAGACGTTTTTGCTTAAACTAAATTGTGCTCTTGCACGACAAGATCACCCTTTCTCTTGTTCGAGTGGGTCGAGATCCGCCTTTTCTCTCATCAAAGAAGGCACGTAAGGAGTAGGTTTCTACCATTTTTGCACCATATTTTTTTGGGTCTACAAAGACAACCTACTATGGGTTCTCTTAAACCTAGTTTTTAAGTTTGAGACTGTAAAACCAGCATACTTTGAGTTCTTTTAAACCAGGTTTTTCAAGTTATTACATATATATTCTGAGTTGAACCGAGTCAAGTTTTTGAACCATGCGACTTCCCTAAACTTAAACTTGAGTACCATATACCGCATTCTAGCTAAGTTGCACACACATTGACACGACAAAGATGCGAGGTGTTAGATTCGACAAACCCCAAAAATAGGATTCTAGGACATGAGGTACATTTTATTTTTATTTGTTAAAAATAAATTATTATATTTTAAAGTTTACATTAAAAAAATTATGGGAGATTACAAATGGAACAAATTAAATATGAAAGCATAATTTTTCCAAACATTAAATACTAAATAGATCAATCATTGGTGTGAAGCAGGTTATCTTCTTCTTTCTTCTTCACTTTTCTGTATCTTTTTCTTCTCTGTTTGTTACAAAACCCTAGCAACCAAACCCAAGATCAGATTCCATTGCAGCTACCAGCATCCCCTTTGCTCTCCCTTTCAGCCTCCCGCTCCTCTCGCTTCCCTCTAGCTGTCGGTTACCTCTGCAGGCCCCCTCTCGCCTCCAGCCTCCTCTCACTTCCCTCTTGCTGTCGGTTACCTCTGCAGGCCCCCTCTCGCCTCCAGCCTCCTCTCACTTCCCTCTTGCTGTCGGTTACCTCTGCAGGCCCCCAGCTGCTGCTGGCCACCTCTGCAGGCCCCAAGTTGCTGTTACAGCCACCTGAAGACCCCCTACAGCCTCTTTACTTACTGCCGACCACCCCTACATCATCTCCTCTCAGCAGCAGACCACCCCAGCCCCATCCTTTCACTGCCGCAGCCCCTGCAGCTCACCTTATTTCTGCCGCACCAGTCCAGCCCCCCTTTTCTTGCTGTCCCTTTATCCTACAGTCCTCCCCCGGCCTATCCCTTAATCCTCCAACCCTCCTACAGTCTGTACCAACCTTCCTACAGCCCTTGAACCTGCATCTCAGTCTCCTACTCCATCATCCCCATTGCACACACAAACCTCCTATATTCTCAAAAACCCTAAAACAGCAATACCCAAACCCTATTTCAATCCTAAACCTTGAAAACAGCCACGTCCCAAAACCCTAACCCTAATTTTGGTAATTCTTGATTATTGCTGCTGATTTTGTGTGCTACCATTCGACCCTAATTGAAACCCTACCTAACATGTATATTATAGTTTATAACCCTTATTGAGCCTACACTTGTTCTTGAAATCCTCAATTGAATAAGGACATCAAATTGGTTATAGGTTGAAATCCCTAAGCTAGTGGAAGTTCCCACTTCCATTATGATCACCCACATCAGATTTGAAAATTCATTACTGCGGGATTGTTAATTGACCTAGGGCATTACTAATTCCTATTTGGATTTTTCAATTATAATTGCGGAATCTAGGTAATTTATGGTTTTCCTTATTGCTGTAATTAACTTTTTGATCTCTAAATTGCATCATTCTAGGTTAGTTGCATGATCCTACATCAGATGTCCTGTACTACGTCCTGTACTGGTTTACAATTTCTTTATCCCAGAAAGAAGTTTTCTCATGAGTATTTCAATTGAAACAGTTATGTACAAGATTCACATAGGAGTTTTAGCAAGCATCGTTGGGTTTGAGAATGTGAGTAAGGACTATGTTGCATTAGCAAGTAATTTGGGTGCATGCTTCTTCAAGGTTTTATAACTGAATATGTAAAATAGCAAAGTAGAGCGTTTTTAATAAATAACAATAATAGGTGTGTTTGTGGTGAGTTCATGTCAGAATCCTTGTCCACATTTTAGGATACGGCATACACGACTCACTGACAGACTCGAAGTGTCCTTGACACATAGCTTTGTAGAATAAACAAGGGATCAGTGTACGATCCCTGTACAAGGACAAAGTAAAAAAAAATTGTTCAACATAGGATCAGCATAGTTATAAGATTTGAAGCAATAAGGAGCAAATAACCAACAATCAAACTCTCAACCATGGTTTTAATATCTGAATAATTTCCCACTTCACTAGGGAGCAAAAATATCTGATAATAAAAAACTAACAAATTTTCCCCGGGAAATTTTTCAAAAATATCATCAAAATGTTGGCTGTTGTTGTACATTGTTTTCAAGATTTTGAGGTTTCAAACAGAACATTCAGTGAAAATTTTATAAATTCTTGCAAACTCCATATATTTAAATTAGGAGATTATCATTCTAGTAAAATAAAAATTACGAAAATCATATTTATTTAGGAGACCAATTGAGGAAAAATCTGAATTTGTACTTGATTTAAAGTCATCTTAGAGATTATGTTATTTTATTAACATCACATAATTAAATTAAGTCATCAATTGTGGAAAAAATTAATAATTATGAAATAGCTAAAAAATAAAAAATTAACCTAGTAAACCTCATTTAATTACAGATATATGCATGCATGATTTCTTGGACTCTTATTATCAATTATATAAAATCTTTAGAATTATAAAAATTCAGGAGAATTTATCAAACAAAAATATGAAAACAAATTTGTCTTTATGTGGACATGAACCTCCATGTAGTATTTCACCATTTGTAGTTGTGGTATAACTATTGGATATTCCAATCACTTTTTTTTTTAATCAGTAAATAGTCATTCATAAAAGGGAGCAAAGCTTAGTAAAAAGAAAAACAAAGAAAATAAAACATAAAACTACAGAGAATTCACAAGGTTGTGAACACAACAAAAAGATACGAGGAAAATGAGAAAAAAAAAAGGGGGGTGATAAGAGAGACATCCAGATGATGAATCTACATCTTGGAGAGTAGTGAAGCCAACTTCTCAAAATCTAAGCAAATAGAAAGCCAACCTAGAGAAGCTGAAAAATCCTCCCTCTAAACCTCTCCCTTGATAGAGAGATCCCCTCGAAAACCCTGTGGTTCCTCTCCTTTCAGAGAGACCAGGCTATGGCCGCAAATAAGAGCTGCCAAAAATCTATAAGCACATCCTACGAAGTTGCTGAAAACCAGCAAGAGATGAAATCCCGAAAGGAGAAGGGGAAGACCCATCTGACTCCCAGCCAGAGAAGGAAATAGCTCCAAATATCAACAGTCAGGAAGAAATGCGACAACAAATGATCCAATGCCTCCTCCTCCTTAAGGCACATGAAACAACAGTTATATATACTCTACCCTCTATGCATCAAATGATCACATGTGAGAATTTTGTCTCTCGATGCCGTCTAGAGAAAAAAGCATACCTTACCGGGGACACCAATGTTCCACATAGCTCAATATGAAACAGGCAATTTGACCTTGTCACGGAGAATTTGGTAGAAGGATCTTACTAAAAAGCGACCTCTGTTGTCACTGGACGGACCAGAGACAAACCTCCCTAAATTTGGGTTAGGAGACACAGACTATAAACGATCTAGCAATCGGCAAATGTCGCCTAATTCCTATTCCAATAAATGTGTCGGTGTAATTTTGTTTTGTCAAATTAATCATTTATGCCCATTGGAGTTTCCCCTAAATTTGTCTTATTCATATCACTTAATTAATTATATCATGAGTTTTGAGTGTGTAATCATTCCTCTTTTAACATTTTCATGAAGATACAGTGAATATTTCTATATTTTCCCACACTTTTTTCTCAAAAACGTGAAGTATTGCACGTAACAACAAATCGTGACTTCCCTATGAAATTTCCTAGCAATAATTCCCGTGCCCTATGATGTGAAATCTCCCACGAAACCAACATTTAGCCTCTTGCTCTCAACTATGCTATCCCAATTTAAAAAACAAACAAAAACAAAAAAACTGAAATAAGTAGAAACAAAAAATGGGAAGGCAAGATAGTCACTAATCCATACCGAGTCTGCAGCCGCCTGCAATGTGACATGATCACCCCATTCACCAGTCCTATTTTCATCCACATAGAGGGTATAAACATGGACAAGTCTTTGCCAAAAGCATAAATGATTGGAATAACAAGGAACTGAATAGGAGTAGAATCATACTTGGACATCTTCTTCAAATAGTCACGATAGGCCATAGAAACATATCCCTCATAAATTTCTGGGTGACACTTAAGCTGATGATATCAAAACATTTCAACATAGAAACATCGCAATATGCACAATAATGACCTCACAAGATTCAAATTTATTGAGGCAAATGAATAAGCTAATTATAAGTAGAGCAAATGACGGCCAACCTGATTTACAACTTGTTGTCTAACAAATTTGTGGTGTTCAGGAGAACGATAGAACTGATCTGATAGAGCACCGAACTGGAAAAATATGGAACTAATGAGACATCATTTAATTTAATAACATGAGAGACCATAATAAAACTATAAGGGAGGTTTTGTGATAACACTGGGAAGTTAAGCAATTTCCAAAAAAGCAAAGAACCAGACTATCAACACCTATCTGTAAGTTATAGGTTGGTGAGTACAGGTTTTAGAATTTCAGGTAATTCAATTACATATTCAGGTGCAGTAATCAGCATAGCTGGTGGAATACAAACAGTTTCGGTTTTGTTACCATAGCCAAGCTATACTTAGGATTTCCTCTGCTCAAATTCAAACTAAATCAATTCCAAAAAATCTGTTACCTACGGACATACCCGAGACTTCATTATGCAAAAACATCATATAAGTGAAATCAGAAATTTGACAAATGCATTAAAGACAGCTTCAAAAATTCAAAACCCCTTTCAGTTTGAAGCAAAATGAAGACATGAACAAATCATTGGGACAGTATAACCTGAATTAAGCAATTCCATATAGGAAATTAAACCAGAATATATAGGAAATTAAGGGATAAATGGGTGCATGACTCACTATACTTGCTAATCTCAACTTGGGTGGCATCAAGTGGAAACACTGCTCCATACCAAAGCATTAAGTGGGGTACAATCATTACACAGTTGAGGTGTTTGGTTCTTGTTGATTTCTTGACCCAATGAGAACAAAACAAGTTTGAGAAGAAAGCTAGAAACTGGTCAACTGCTCAATCGGAAGTAAAGGTTGGACACATAATTATAGAACTTTCTCCAACCATTTCCTAAGCAACCATATAGGCAATTTTGCAGACTGAGAACTATTTATATTTATGAGAATAACAAGCAAAAAAATAAATAATGTTATCAAGAGATGGAATAAACAATTAAGTTTCAATACTTTCATGAACTTAAAGGTATATCTGTTAAGCACAGCCACAGCATTGTCATTTTTCAAAATGCATAAAGCAGTTGAATACAGTTAAACTATACGCTTTTACTATGTATGCTGACAAGTGACTGAATTTTACTTAGATTTCACATGAAGAATTTGGAAAACCTACAGTCCTACCAATCACCAGTTCGCTTATATACCTATGGCCAATACAAAATAATCACGGAGCACAGTTCAACAGTGTACCTCTTGAAAATTAAGGCACATTATGCTTTACCTCCAACATAAAATCATATCTAAAGATAACTGCTTCCAGAAATTCAGTTTACCGAGATGTTGACTCGGTTCCATATAAACATATAGTCCATAAAGTGAAGTTTGGTTCTTGGTGTAGCTAAACACATCATAGACTGTGAGTGAGGCATCAGTAACATCCATCCTAATAAATGTTGAAGAGATAAATGTAATTTTCCTTTTCTTTCTTTTACCCTTATTATGGTCTATGCAATTTACATTACATATCTATTCACCACTATCAGACTTAGCAGTGGTTTTGCCTTGCCGAGTTGCTGGAGAAATATGCTTCAGCTTCTTTTAAAAAATGTTCATAAGAAAGTTGGCCACACAAATACCATCCGCCTCCACTTCGGTTGAGATAAACTTACTTTTCAAGGGATGGTCTAAAAGATCAATGAGCAAGGTGGTTATAATTATGAGAAGGAGGGTGTTAGGCACTCCCTCTCACCCATTCAAAGAGTACATTTATGCTCTTTGAATTCCCCAATAATCCTCCCAGTGAAGGAATTACCAAAAGATACATGGACCGGAGTGAAACTTTAGTAAGGCCATACCATTGCCATCCTTTAGCTTGGGCACTTCTGTGCCCCCACTTCATGATTGGCTAGTGTTTCAATTAGTTGCTGGATCCACTTTTTCAGGCTTCCTAAGTCATTAATTATTAATAAGGAGTTAAGAAATAGTATGATAGATTCTAAACCCCTGAAGTACAGTTGCAGACCTGCGTGGGAATATGTTGCACACATTATTCTAAACAGGTAAAGTACCCAGGTCGACACTCATTGGATTCAGACACCTACATGGATTATTGTGCAATTCCTCTACCTCAATTCAGTTTTTTGTTTCCCCTAATAGGTTACATGCTTTAACTATTCCAAAATTAAAAGGTCTCGTGTAGGAAGTATGACAACATTTAATTATTGTCTGTCACTATTTTAAAACTCATTAGTACAAATAATTATATAATATATTAATTTTTTCTAATCAATTAAAACTAATTTCCAAATCCATGAATCCCCGGTTTCAAGGTTCGCAGAGTCCAACACTTGGTACCCTGTTTAAATCTCTATTTGATGGGGCTTCTTCCTATACCTATGAATTCCATTGGACCCAGAAATGATACATTGGAAGAATCTTTTGGGCCTTCCAATATCAATAGGTTGATTGTTTCGCTCCTGTATCTTCCAAAAGGGAAAAAGATCTCTGAGAGTTGTTTCCTGGATTCCAACACTCATACCCATATGGCCATATCTGTACAAGACTAGTCCCAAGATGCTGAACAAAAAAGTTTAAATTTAGAAAAACACCATCACTATGGAAATGCACACAATAAAAAAAATTATGCTAAACCATTGAGATATGGTATGCTACATGAGAATATTTGTGAGAGGAAATGACTAATATTAGGATGACTGACCTTCTAAATCAGTCCATATAATGTCTTTTCGGGAACTAGAGGAAATGCATCACAAGTACACCAATTAGTAGCTTTAAGACAAACTATATGAAGACAGATTTCATTTTACACAGATAATTACTGAAGGAGTGGATTAAGGAACATAAACTTTTAGATCTGAGAATATGTGGCTGGAGGATCAGCCAATCAGGACTGTAAAAGGGTGGCAGAAGAGGTTTGGAATAATCAAGAATTTTGAGGATCAACTAGTACAGTCTTTGGTCTGAAGTTAGAAGCCCTGAAATCGAAACTCAAGATGTGGAACAAAGAATTTTTTGGTAATATTAATGCAACAAAGTCCAAGCCTCTGGGAGAAATTGAGATTGATTTTAGAGAAGATAGGAGGTTTGCTTCGGATGAAGAGTTAAAGATGAGAGGTGAAATATTGAAATATAAGAAATTGCTGGGTTTAAAGGAAATTACCTGGAAACAGAAAGTGAAGGTAAAGATAGCTAAAGGAGGGAGATCACAATACTCAGTTCTTCCATAGAGTTACAAATTTTCAAAGAAAGAAGAATTTAAAAGCAAACTCAGAGTGGGTGGAATGAAAGGAATGCAATCAAAGTTCTTTCATGAACTGTTTAAGAAAAGACTTTAGTAGAGGCCGAATCTAGATGGCAAAATTTGATGGGTTGTCTGACAAGCAAAGAGAGCTTAGAAAGACCATTTGATCTGACGAGCAAAGAGAGCTTAGAAAGACCATTTGATAAGGATCAGGTGTGGAACATTATTAAAGGTATGGAAGGGGATAAGGCTCCTAGGCCTGATGGATTTTCCATTGAATTTTACAAATCTTGTTGGGGCATTGTGGGGAAGGATTCATGGCCATTCACCATAAATTCTATGTGAAAAGAAGGTTTGATAGGGTCCTAACGGTCGTCGCGTTAATCCCAAAGAAAACTAGCGCACAAGATTTGAAGGAATTTCGACTGATACGTTTAATAGGTAGTGTCTAAGATCTTTGCAGTTAGACTTAAGGGTGTTATGGGATCCCTGATATCTCATTTTCAGATTGTGTTTGTGGGAGGAAGACAAATTCCAGATGGTATTTTGATAGCTAATGAGTGTATCGATACCCACATTAGGGCAAAGATCTAGGCATTTTGTGACATGGAGAAATCCTATGATCATGTAAGTTGGGTTTTCTTAGTTTACTTATTGGGCAGCATGGGTTTGGGAATAATATGGAGGGATGGATGAAAGCGTGCTATGCAACAGTCTCAAAATTTATTTTGATCAACAAAGCCAGGGGAGTTATTTCAGGAGCTCTTGGGACCTTAGGCAAGGCAAACCCTATCCCCATTCTTTTATATTATGGGCACGGAGTCATTAAATTGGATGACTGCTAGAGCGGTAGGAGGGATGCTTGAAGGTTTTAGAGTTCGCCATGATGGATTAAATGTCTCTCATCTCCAATTGGTGGATGATATACACTAATCATGTGTAGTGCATCATAGAGTTAGTTGGTTTATTTGAAATGTGTGCTTAGACGTTTTAAAGTGGTGTCAGGATTGAAAATGAACCTAGCCAAGAAGAGATTATAGGTGTGGGGGGTACCAAATTTAGAAGAATTAGCATCCTAGTTAGAGTGTAGATCGAGATCCTTCCCATCATTTTATTTGGGGATGCCCCTAGGACAAGATTTAAATCCAAGTAGGCTTGGAATATGATATTAGAGATGTTTTCTAATAGGTTAGTAGGTTGCAGAGAGATTTCCTTTGAAATGAGGTGGACAGAAAGAAATATCATTTAGTGTCTTGGGGGAAGTTGTGCCTTCCAGTGAAGGTGGGTGGTCTAAACCTTAAACCTTTACTGGAAGTGAACAAAGACTTGTTGGGAAAGTGGCTTTGGAGATTCAGGGAGGAGAGAGATAGTCTATAGAGGAAAGTTATTTTCACCAAATATGGAGCAAAGACGTTGAGACCCGAGAGAGGTGAAGGGACCCTTTGGGTTAGGACTGTGGAAGGGTATCATGAGGTCGTCCTCTCTGTTTTTGAAAAATTTTAGGTTTACGATTGGTAATGGAAAAGAAATTAGGTTATGGGAGGATTTGTGGTGTGATTCTTCTTGGCTTAAGGACGAATTTGAGAAATATTTTTTGATTGTCGATAATTGTTCAGCCTTGGTTGATGCGTAGACAGTCTAGCTGGAGGGAGAGTGTGGTTCCCTAAGTTTGGACATGGGTAGAATGATTAGGTATTAAATCACATGCTTAGGTTATTAAGTGGCTTAGTGATCTTCCCCCTTGCAACCAAGTTCGGGATGCCATGATTCGGCTGGGGATAACAGTGGTCGATTCACAATGAGATCATATGTACTTTATTTTCACCCGGATTGCCCTTCTTCTCCCCTTCTTCTCTTTCCCATCGAACTGTTTGCAATCCCAGAATACCTTCCAAAGTAGCCTTTTTCCTCGAGACAACATCTTTAGATAAGATTATTAAAATTGACCATTCGAAAAATAGAGAGTGGAGAATGGCTAACCATTGTTATTTGTGCTATCAAATGGAGGAATCGTTAGATCACTTGTTCTTGCATTGCCCCTTTGCATCTGGGGATTCTATCCTAGCTGGGGATATGTTGGGTCTTTCCCTCTTCTCTTCTGAGCTTCCTATCCAGTCCGTGTTCGGCGAGATTGGAATATCCTCGTACACTTATTTGGTCCTTTCTTGCGGTGGCTATAGCATGGAGCGTTTAGGGAGAGAGGAATGCGAGAGCATTTGAGGATATCTCATCTCTTTGCGATCTTTTGTGTAGTCAGATTAGACGGCTTCTTCTATTTTGGTTCTCCGCTAATAGGCTAATCAAGGATCTAGGGGATTTTCCTTTGTGAGCCAGTGATTGGGTAGTTGAATAGACAGGGATATGCTGGTTTGGGGTTTGTGTTGTTTGTTTTTGTATCCTTGCCTTTAAGTCCACACTCTTGTGAACTCTTTGCATGTGCTTCTATTCTCTTTTGAATTTTTAATAAATCTTTGATTAATTATATAAAATGGGAACATAAACAGATCCCAAAAATGCACAGAGAAGTCCGGCAATAATGTCAAGCCATCCAAATGCAATAAGTAGGTTAAATGTGTGGAGAAAACCAAAAATGAAACACAGCATTAGATTAACCTAGTCCTTAAGCATACAGTCACCTGAAAACTCAACAGAAAGACTCCAGAATGATTCAATGAATAATATTCAAGTTAAATAAATGCTTTCACCTCAGACAACAAGACCGAAAATCCATAGGTCTTCGTGCAAGCAATGTTTGTATGTTTGAGTGTAAGAAATTGATTGATTCACCATAAAAGAATAAGATAAAGAAATTGTCCAAAATAACTAACCTGACAGTTACCGTCTCCTTGAACCTTAAGCTCAACCAAGCCATATAACTGCAATCTATAGAGAAAAAAACATTTCAAGCATCAAACTTGATACATGTAGAATCACATAATGTATGAAAACCACAAAGAAAAAGCAATGAAAAGAACCCATATCAGAACCGTTAACAAAATGTTGCAAAACTTCTGGGGAAGTAACACGAAAATAATACCATATCCTCATCACAAAAGAACATAAATCTGATTTGAGAACTTTATATTGCATGCATATTTAAGAATCAAGGAGGCAATACCGATTTAAAATTAAATAAAATCAAGGACACAATCTTTTACATTCCTGACTCTATCAGAAGCCTAACTGGCACAACTTAAAGAAGGCAACAATGTGAATTGATTAAGACTGGCATATTAGTCATCGATCTATCAGAAACCCAAAAAGAAGAGCTACTTCCTGATAAGCCACTCACTCTTAATACACATAAAGCATCTCTTAAATAGTATGCATGAGGGAAACAATACCTGTCTAGTAGTCTTTGATGATCTGAAATTGCTTCATCAACAGAGGGTATTTCTCCATTAATTCTAGGAACATGCTGAACAAAACCAAAAATAAATTTAAGAGTGTTAATTCCTGTCCAGTTTGGAGACTTAGAGCCGCAGTCAAGAATACAAAGCATAGAAGCACATCTGGTTATGAAAATAGATTTGGTAAGTATTCGTCACTCTGGAGCAAGGGTGCATTTTGAACATGTTATGGCATCATATTATGAATTTTAGCATTCTAGAACTGTGAAAAATGCAAGTTCAAGGGTTTAATATGGTATAATGAAGTGACTCTCTCTCTCTCTCCCTCCCTCCCTCCCTCCATCCCTCTCTCTCTCTCTCTGGGTAGAGCTACTACAAACGGATAAAGGAGAAGGAATTGAGGACAACCAAATGGGATGGGGCCCACAGACCCGAAGAATACCAAAAGATCCAACCCAACATTAGACCAAATCAAGAAGATTCGCGCCCTCGAAATATTTACTCACTTAACTGTGATTAGGGGATTTTGCACCATTTCAAATAGGGAAAACACTGATAAGGAATAATGAAAACCCAATACATATAAAGTCGCCACCTATTCTAATAAGGAGAGAATAAGAACCCTAGTCACATAATGGATAAGGCAATCTATATCAAAGATTATGGGTAAGAGATTTGGTTGAGCTAAGGGAAAGACTCCCACTAGAGGTGGTTACCTACTCCTTCTATCCAGTTTAATCTTTAAACCAATTGGAACCCAAAATAAAATTCCTATTTTAACTATTAGGGATCATGTGAAATATGTAAACATACTAAATAGTTAAATCAAACTTGGAACAAGCATTATACAATTTGGAATTGGAATCATCCCTAATCCAAGCATGCAAAAGGAAAGAAGGGTTTTTGGTTGTTGTGGTCGCATACATAAGGATTACCTATGTATCCCAATATGAGAATCAGACCATTGTAGTTCCATATATCATGCAACCATGCACGCATACAAGCATACAAAATAAACTAGACATAGGTAGACATAACTTATCATATAAGCATCCATAAGCATTCATGCCAAGCACACAACATAACATAAATACTCATAGAATATCACACAACATAACAAAGATAGTCATAGAATATCATAGAAATACTCATGCATGCAAGAAAGGTGAAGTTTTTGAAATTTTGGTATTTTTTTTTTTTTTTTTCATTCTTTTTATATATTAATTTTTTTTGGATTTTTAATGGCCTATGCAGTTTAACCTCTTGCAGGGATGCGGCTTGATGCTAAGGCAAGTTTCTCTTGAATCCCAAGTGATAGCTAATCAAAATTAGATTAGACAAAAATTAAACAAACAGGGCTAACACTTTTTTTTACTGGATACCCTATTCTGACTTTAGATGTGAAGAAGAGGAGGAGGAGGAGGAGGAGAAGAAGCTGGTGTCGCTTGGGTCCTCCCCTACTCCTTTCCAGGTTTCTTATCCTATCGGGGCTCGGTCTCCCTAGAAGCCCCTCCGACCTACTGTGGGACCGCCTCCCTGGGATTATTTCCTGGTCCCTTTGAAAGGAGCGCAACAGTCATACTTTTGAAGAAAAGAGCCTCACACTAGCAAAATCCGATTAAAGATTCACCTTCATTTGGTAGAATGGTGTTCTGTTAGGGGTGATGACTTAAAGCAGGGGTGGCACAGTTGCTCCCAGGGCATGAATTAGCCTCTGGTGCAACTGGGGCGCCAAGTTTTGCAAGTTGGTAGTTATTTGCAATACTTATATTTTCTTACATCTACGCTTTTTCTGTCCTTGTATTTGTTGGGTTCATCCTTTAAGAACATCTTGGCTATATGCTGCTGAAATTTCTTCCTTCTAATATATTTATCTTTACCTATCAAAAAATAATAAGTGAGCTTGCTCCTTTAGAAAGGAACCCCGAAATTCCAACCAACCAGTCTCTTACCCATCCTCTCAATTGCAGGATCCCAAGAAGAAGTGGCTTTCTGATATGCTCCAAAATAAAGTCACAAATAAGAATATGGAAGAGAACCAATCTTGTAGTCCAAGCATCAGACCAGCTTATCTAGGTTGACCACATCACTAACCCCTAAATCTTGTTTCTTTAAGCTTGATTCTTAGTCATGAAACTACTTGAAAACATTTGAGAATGCACCTCAAGTAACGCAACTAAGATAGAGATGCATTACATAGGAAAAGTGTATCATCGCAAACTGAAGAGGGGACATTAAAAGACTTTAAACCCTTACTTTTAAATTCTTAATAACCACACATTCATTCCTTCTAATGAGACTACTCAATACTCAGTGCCTGATGCAATTAAAAAGTCTCAAAAAGGTGCGGGGAAAGACGCCGTATATTTTTGAATTTCATAGGGATATGACCATCAGCTTCAGGCAATTATAACTTTCTACTCAGATATTTAATCGAGAAGCTTCCATAAGTATAATAGCTATCTCA
This sequence comes from Tetracentron sinense, assembly GCA_015143295.1. NCBI lineage: Eukaryota > Viridiplantae > Streptophyta > Magnoliopsida > Trochodendrales > Trochodendraceae > Tetracentron > Tetracentron sinense. Next base: position 32,105,532 of record CM026562.1, read on the forward strand.
CATGTTTTGTCAATGTTAAAATATATTGGGCATCATAATGGTTAAAATGTATGGCTTTACAATTAGTGGTGAGAATTAGGGTTATTTTAGGCATTTTTAAAAATTATACTTGAGTTATTTTAAATGGATGGTTGAGATTAGTTTCTTACCTTTCGAATTTTCATTTTCCTATAGGTTAAGATGTTGAAAGCATTGTTATTAGACTTTTGACTTACTAATGAAGATTTGTCTTTAGGCTTTTGAGTTCCTTTGAGAACTTCTCGATTGCCTAAACCTCTCACATTCCTTAAGATTATGTTGAACTTCATTAATTAACTTTAAAAAGAACCATAGTCTTTCATTGGCTTCATATTCTCTCCATTATTTATCACAGTTACAGTCGATTTTAGGTTCAATAGCCACTTCATAAATCTTCTTTTTTCTATGCTTAAGCCCCCATCTACAACCTCATTACTGTAATTTGAACTTCCCTTTTAAGTAGCCGAAAACAAAAGTCTCACTTATTTTTCATTGGCATCCCCAAGTACTTATCAAATTCCTCAGACCTTTGATAGCACCAATTTTGAACCTCTTTCATCTCCCATTTGAACCTCTTTCATCTCCAAGCCCTTGACTAGAGTGAACTTTTGTCTCAAGCATGCCTTACAGGCGACAGCTCCCCCAAATCTTCTAAAACATACCGTTTGAATACTGAGGACTCAAGGCCTTAGATACAACCACACACAGGACCCTTACTCCTTTCTATCATCTTCCCTAGAACTCCCAATCTCAACTGAAATCAAGGTGTATTTTCGCAATAAGAAGATTAGGCAAAATGCAAGTGGGGTCCACATGGACCCACCTTAATCTAACCAGCCCAACCGCAAGCTAGGAGATCACTTCCCAAGTGGTATGGAACCCCTATGGCTCCAGTTAGGTTAATAGTTAAGGAGATATGTCAAATCTCCTTCTTAAGGGCATTTTAGTAAATTCTGGTTTTTCAGGATTTTCAGCAATTAGTAATTGATTTACTTTCCTATTAGAGTTCGGGAGTTAATAGAAACAAGGCATGTTGGCTTAGTCTATTACCATTAGAGTTAGATTGCTATTAGGATTAGTAGTTTTCTTATTCTAGTTATTTCTAATTAGGGTTTTAGGATTATTTTTTTTTCGCATATAAAGTTATGTATTATGTAACTCCTTGAAGAGTTAGTTTTTTTATCATTGAATAAATTTCTGCAGAGAATGTTCCTCCAAGCTTTCTAATGCTGAATTAGAAGAGAAGTTTACTTCTTATTACCCTTAGGAAGAGATCCTTAATTTCTCCTAGAACAATATTCATTGTTTTTCACTCCATCCATCAATTGAGATAATTTTACTTCACCTTTTCCCATATCTGTCATTTTAATTTGGTTAATCATATCCTACGAGTTGATCTTATTGTATTGTTAGTTTGTTCTATTGCTGATTTTTCGAGAAGGTCAATTTCCCTCATACCCGAAATCTAAAATCATTAAATTAACTCAAATTTTGAAACCCGAATGCCTAGGGTTGATTTCGGACAGCATACCAAATAAGGTATCTGATTTGTTTTGATTAACTTGTTTGATATTCCAAGTGATTAGGGTTTTCCCCAAAAATGGAGTAAACCCTATAGTACCGAATTGGGATAATTGGGAATTGATTGATGTATTTGAAATTGAATTCGGAATTGAGATTGAATATTGAATTTGATACTTTTAAGGGTTTATTCCACATTTTCAAACCCTAGATTATTGAGAGTTAACTTAAAGTTAGTTATTTGGGAATCAATTAACCCTCAACCATAGTAAGCTCCATCAGTACCTGGGATTGACAAGCAAATGAGAGGCATGTGGTTTTCAAGGGCTTCATGACTAGAGTCACTCGAAGATGACATTAGAACTTCCCTTTTGAAGAAGAGCTGGCCAGTGTTACTATAGCATCCCTATACTCTGAAGATAGAGAAGCATGGGAAAGGGAAGGGAAGGACAAACAAAATGTTCTTTCTCTAGATTCACCTCAAATTTCAACACCAAGGATCTCCCCAACGTAAAGGGATATTCTTCTGAAGGCAGGATAAATACAATCTCCTTCCAATTAAAGATGAGGCTGATTTTTGCAGAAAAGTTCAATAACAGACTTTGTTTCTTGGACACCGTAAAGACTTGACATTTGAAGGAGGTCGTCTGAGTTCCCTTTGTTGAAGAAAACTCTTGCTAGAGAAGGTGTTGAGCAATCACCTGTAAATTAGGGCCGCCAGAAACCCTCATTTTCATCTGAGAAGAGGAATTACTAGGTGGATTACAGAGTGTACCAACTTTTTTCCTTTTTGTGGGGTATACATATGAAATATGAAACAAATGCACATCAAGTAAATTTCCAACAGCTACACATTAGCAACCAAAATATTATAGTATAAATATAGTAGTAGAAGGATGTTTGCCTGAGTTTGAAAAAAATCAATTATAACCATGATGAAAACAATAACCAGAATGTCATGACTTTCAAAATTAAAAATGGAAGGATAGGAACTTCCCCAGAAATTAATCAAGTCAATGCTTAAAACCATAATTGGTCAAAGAAAAACGTAATGTTAAATGCTGGTTCACAAATAAACTTTAGAAAATATCTTCCAAACAAATCTCTTATCGAATCTTGTAGAAGGCATAAATAGCACTTCAAAGAAGCAAAACTTACAGGAACAGGAACCATCTGATTCAACCTTTTTCCTACTTCCCAATCGAGATCGGACTCATCTGTCAACTCCAGTGGATATGACCAGTCCTCCCCACTGTATGACTTTTCTCTGGGGCTGGAACATGAACTAGAGAGTCCCATATCATCTGCCTCTACCTGGCTAGTCTCATGCCCTACAAATTATAGAGGATATGATCACAATAGAAAGAACTAAGGGAAGAAACCGACCAAACTAAACAAGAAATCAAACTGCCAGTTACTATTTTCTCAATACCAGAACTAAAATTTCTCATTGATGGAGCAACCCAATCCTGTGCAATCGTGGATGCTTGCAAATGTTCTTCCCCTGCATGTGAAGATCCAGATGCTTCTGCAACTGCAAGTTGTGATAGTTCTTCTTGAAGAGCATGTGCAATAATCTCATCATTCTCTACATCGCTACACTCTGTACCATAATGACCTTCTCTGGCGTACTGTCCATGATAGAAGTCAGCATCATGTTGAGTTACAGTACCACAATACTCAGAATTTGAAAGTGGATCACCATCAAGAAGATGAAGAACCCACCGAACACTCTCTGGATATTGCTTGTAGTTAATCATCTGTTTTATATTAATTTTCAACTAGAATGCTTTTCTGCTCCAAATAACACCTTGCTGCAATACTTTGACAATTACGATAATTCCAGTTCAAAAATTGTTTCAATTATGAAGAAGAAACGTAACTGATAAGTTATAAGGACTAGACCACTTCACTTCCCTCCTCTAAAACAACATAATACTGCACTTTGTACTTCAACACATCAGGGACTGTGCTTCAAAATTCATCAGAGTCCAGTGGACACCTGAAAATATATGATGTGACCTTTGATCTGCAAGAAGTACATAAATCTAAATGATTTCTTCCTGACTTCAGAAACTACTTAAATATAATATATATGTGTGTGTGTGTGTGTGTGTGTGTACAAATACAAATTGAAAGTCATTTCGAGAAACTTATGCAGATAAAATATATATAATCAAGGAATATAATAGCAAAATTCAGCTTATTTTTTACTCAGTGGGTAAGCTGCAATTATACATGCATGCTTGCGAAACAGTACGCTTGCCATGCTTTTTGTTTAGGTGATGTAGACTTTATTTTTGTGAGTTTACTTCTTAGTGAACTTTTATCTGTATTGCCTATTTTGCTCTCTTCTTAGATATATTTATCTGTCTTGTTTACTGATTTAAAAAAAAAAACAGTATGCCACCTAATTGAGCTAAGATCCTAATTTACAATGGTTGCGTTATTTTCATGCCTCACGAAATGATGTAAAAAAAAATGCAGCTAGTTGCTGGTCTATTATAACTGGCGAGACTACCCTGATTATTGCCCATGAACCTTGTAATAATATTTTTTCTCCTCAATAAAATTTAAGAAATGAAATTGTGTTTGGCACTAAATTAAAGAAAATGCAGACTTTCTCCAGTTTTTTATTTAGCTCTATTACCTTCGATTATTGCTCAAGAACTTTGTAACCCTTTCTCTTTAACATAATTCAGCTTCAATTAACAAATAAATGTAAAATTACTCTAATCTACACATTTCTTGCATCCTTGCACCAGGAGAGAATTTATCTGACCAGGAGCCCATGGTCTTTTAATTAACTAATTCTTGAATTGAAGTTGAACCAAAGTTAGCCACATGGGCGGGAAGTTTGTTACATGGGGGGTTGTAGTAATGGGCATAAGTCATTACTTGGTACTAGAGCTTATTGATCGTAGGGGTATATAAAAACAAAAGATAACAAAAAGGGGGAAGCACACTTTCTGACATCAAATGACTTTAGCATCCGTACAGACTAAAGTCATTTGACTTACGGACGGTCGTCGGCTTTCAATTGTAAAGGTATATTTTAAGAGGTTTTGATTTTAGAGAATTTCTTAAACAAGTTACATGTGATTTTGGGTTGTTTTGAGAAAGTTATGACCACTTTTTTGTGAAAAATCGAAGAAAATTCATAAAAATATAGGTCTCGTGTTGTCTAGTATAGAGTTTTTTTCCTGAGTTTGATCTCAAGTAGATTCATCGTTTTTCTGCTTGATCTAATGGAGGTGGTTGTGGTCTTGTGGATAGTAGACTTGATTAGTTTAGTTTAGGGTTTGAAAGAAGGAGAAGGAGAAGGAGAAGGAGGAGGAGGAGGAGACATTCATTAGATTATATACTTAACTTCTAGAAATGAATATTATAAGCATGTCATTACTACATAATTCTATGATAGTAAAGTCTACTATACCATAGAGATACAATCATGGTTTTAAAAAACGCCGAAACCGTTACCCGATACCGTTACGCTACGTCTAGGTACCGTAACATTTTCCGACATATTTTTTCACTAAAAAATATCGTTTTTTTCAATAAAAATATCGTTTTCGCCCCCCCTGCTACCCCCCGGGCAATCTATTGAAGGTAAAACGATATTTTTTAGTGAAAAAAACTCTTTAGAATCTTATTACTTCTTCCTTACATCTTTTTTATTTTTTTTCTATTTATAGTGATTTTTTTAAGCAAAAAAAAAAAGCCGTAAAGGCCGAAACCGTATCGTAACGGTTTCGACCGTGTCTGTTACGGTGTCCGAAACCCTTTTTTTGAACTATGGGTACAATAGACCAAACAGTATTCAACACTGCCCCTCAAGTTGGTGCATAGATATCTCTCATGTCAACTTGCTAATAATACTGATGAATTGAGCTCTCCCCAATCCTTTGGTCAAAACATCCGCTAGTTGATCCTCGGTCTTCACGAAATGAGTGCAAATGTCGCTCAATCTCAACTTCTCCTTGATAAAGTGATGATCAACTTCAATATGTTTCGTGTGATCATGTTGCACAGGATTATGAGCTATACTGATTGTCGCCTTGTTGTCACAGTATAGACTCATGGGTCCTTGAGCAAGAACTCCAATCTCTAAAAGTAGCAATCAAAGTCATAGGAGTTCACATACGCCATTCTGCATTAAACCTAGCTATCATTGGTTGCTTCTTGCTCCTCCATGTCACAAGGTTGTCACCCACAAAGGAACAATACCCAGACGTAGAGCTTATATCTGTGATAGAACCTGCCTAGTCTACATCTGTGTAGGCTTCTACCCGTAAGTCATCATGACTAGCATACATCAATCATTTCCCATGGGTGAACTTGAGAAACCTGAGTATCATGTACACTGCCTCCAGATGTCCTGACGTCAGTGCGTGCATAAACTGACTTACAACACCGACGGCATATGGAATATCCGGCCTGGTCAAAGAGAGGTAAATTAGGCGCCCTATAAGTTTCTAGTACCTCCCTGAATCTGAAAGACGTTCCCCACTATCTTCACTAAGCTTGTGGTTCACATCAATAGAGGTGTCAATGGGTTTATACTCCATCATCCCGGTCTCCTCAAGTAAGTCAAGCACATACTTTCTCTAAGAGACAAAGATGTCTTCCTTTGATCTAGCAATTTCCATCCCTAGGAAGTACTTCAGATGGCCCAAATCCTTGATCTCAAATTCTGCTGTCAAGTTACTCTTTAGCTTTCTCATTTCATCATAGTGAATCCCGGTCACCACAATGTCATTCACATACACAATATAATAGTAACTTTTTGGTGGGAATGCTTGATAAATAGTGTGTAGTCTACTTGGTTCTGCTTGTAGCCATTCTTCAACATAAACCAAGCTCTATGAGACTGCTTCAAGCCATACAATGCCCTCCTTAGCTTGCACACTCTCCCCTTGGTTGAGGAACTTATAAATCCAGGAGGAGGTGCCATGTACACCTCTTCTTCCAAGTCACCATGTAGGAAGGCATTCTTCACATCTGTAACGACCCGAAATTTTAATATAATAAAATTTTGGGGTTATTGAGTGTTAACTGGAGTGAATTTTACTAAAAAATTAATTACCACTAGATCAGTGTTTGATAAATTTATGGAAATTGGGTATGGTTCGGCACTGGGTTGTATCGATTAAACTTCAGTGTTTTTCCTCAAAAATCGCACACAGCGTGTCGGTCGGCTATCGTGACGATCACTAGTCGTACCGGTTCTGCCACGTATCGATTTACAAGACCGCAGGGGACTCGTACATAAGAAAACCAGAAAATTCACAAATTTTCGAAATTCAGTCGATACTCATTTATTTGCCGATTGCTCCAATATAAATTTGCGAAACTTGCACACCGAGTGTTTGTTGACTGTCTGTGGTCTCGGCTATTCATTATCTCAAATGGCGAAACCGCAATGTGTTTTGTGTCCAAAACCAGGAAATTTGTGGTTTTGCAATTTTCTTCTGGACTTACTTTTTACTGTCAAAACTCAATATTTTTCCTCGAAATTCGCACAACGGGTGTCGAACTATCCCTAGTTCGGTCACCTATTGTTTCGGCTTCATCACACGTTGTTTAGTGGAGTTATGGAGGCCGTATGTGTGACAAAACCGGTCAACCGGTCAACTATTTGATGACATCACGCATGATGTCATCGATGATGTCATGGGGGGACACCTCACATGGTGACTCACCCCTTCCTCCTATATAAAAGGGGAGCCAAACCCCTCATTTTCTCATGGTTTCTTCAAGAGCAGAAGCTCTGCCCATTTTTTTTAGAGAGAAAGTGTAGAGAGAGAAAGAGGAGAGAGAAAATAGAGAAAGAAAAAGGGGGCATACCTTGGGGTTTTGCGACGTTCTGAGCGCGTTGGTGATGTCCGTTTTCCTCTTCGGAGCCTTGATCTATGTGTAGGGAGGTAAAACCCCTTTCCCCCTCTTCTATCTTCCCCTATTTAAACTATTTTTTTATGTGGCATGGTGTGATAATTTATGACGTGAATGGAAAAGGGTCGAAGACCTCGTGGTTGGTGTATGGAATGTATGGGAAGGGATTAAAATCGAGAAGAGGGATATAGCCTCGGTTTTGGGCTATTACAGCCCGGAATTTCAGCTCAAATTGGACGGGCGATCGATCGCCCAGCATTAGCGATCGATCGCCAGTGCATAGATTTTGGGGTTTTGATTCCCCACGGTGCTTGGACCTCCGAGAAGTTTGATTTGGCTCCCCCATGTGTTGTGATGTCACCCTTGGGTGTCATAAATATTATTTGAAATTACTAAGAGGCGATGAACAGATCCATTGGCCTGAAAACGTTCCCCAACGGAACGGGGTATGATCGGACTTGGTCCACAGGCGCTAAGCCCAACTATTACAGGTATTTTAAGCAAAGCTTGAGGTAACCAGGGTTGTCCTGTGGTTAGAAAACCTAACCTGAGTTAAGTAGGGTCGTGTTTCCTCTTTGTCTAGGTCCGGAGAGGCGGCGTGTAATGACCTTCAAATTATTATTCTGATTCTAAGGGTATTTAGGTAATTATCCTATTGAGGGTAGGTTAGTAATTATATCATTAAAGTTAACCATGATAATTTACCTAACTAAAGCTTAAATAGAATAATGAGAATAAAGAAACAAAGAAGAATAATATACAAACTTGAATTAAATTAATGAGTAACCAAACACCCCTTTGTAAGGACCTTTTAGTAAAATACTAAATTAGGGTGTTAATATAAATAGATAAAACTACACCTAGTAAACCATTATCTTTGGCAAAACCTAAATTGGAGAAAATGAGGCATCGTAGAAAAAAAGGGATCTGAGGAGAAAACTTGCGGGAAAAGCGTTAGAACTTATGAGGTTTGATCTAGAGATTCGAAGCCACGGAGATCGCATCACGGATCTCAAGGAGTCTTCTCTGTTGCTCGTGGGGATTAAAATAGAGGCAAGTGAATACTCCCCTTAGATCTAGGTCTTTGTATGTAAATTCTTTAATTTAAAAGTAGATAAATTCTTCTTGAACCATGATTAGCTTCATTCAAAGTTTTTTTATGAAGTATGTGAAGTTTGATAATCATATTTTAGGTTTAGACATTTTAAATTGAATTAATATGAAGTTGTTAGGTTTCTGAAATTTTAGGACCAGTCATGGGACAATATTCATAATATATTCTCTCGTATTCCACAAATTACGAAATTTTGTAGGTAGTTCGCACATTGGTAAATACACTTCTCTGAAAAATTTCAAACAAAAAGGAATTCATTTTATATTGATTTCATAATTATGTTTAAGACGTGTTAAACCTGTCAGCAATTTCAGAATAAAAAAAACTCAACTTGTTTTATAATATTTTTAAATATTTTATACATGAGAGTGTTGTTTTAAAAATTTTAAACCAACTATAATCTAATAGAATTTAAACCCAATTGGTCTCATATTATTTTCTTTTATATTGTATATTTGGCGAATTTATTGGTGAAAGATCTCAAAACTGTCAGAAAATTTCTCACTGTAGATAGGTTGTGTTTCATTCAATATTTTATATTTAAAATATTATAATTTGATTTTTATGATATTTTTATTATTGTGTTCTGGAAGTCTATTTTCCAGAAAAGTAGGCCTTATAATTTTTAGGTGAGAGATGAATCTCTGAGAAATTATGAAACCCATAAAGGTCTTTGTTTTCTATTACTTCGTGAGGCAGTGCAACTGTATTGAGTTTAATTATTTATGGAAGAATAAGTACATAAATGAAGAAAAGGAAAACAAAAGGAAAAATAGAATAAATAAATAAATCGTTTTATTTATTTTAAAGAAGATCATTGAAAATAATATATTGTTTGTTACAATTATGTAAAACTCCATAACTTGATATGTAGACTTGAAAAGCATGAGTTATTTAATTAATGCACTATTATCATTGTTTCACTTCCTATATATACTGTTTGAATGCATGCTTATTCGTGTTCCTCTTTATCATGATGGTATAGGACACCATAATAAAGAGAGTACATTTTGTTAATAGTAAAGACCACTACCCAAGGTATGACTGTGAAGAGTATGATACTCTCGAAGAAGTCTAAGTTCATGAGTGATCTCCAAGAGATTCCACTGGGGAGTCCGGGACTTCTTAGTGAGACGACCTTAGGTGTATTTGTGAACTCAGGAGTCCGGGACTTCACAGTGTGACAATATGACTTAAGGGTCCCTTAACGATGGATTAGATGACCTTAGACCACTGACAATGGGGTACTCTGGGAGAACCCTATGGGCAGAGGACCAGACCAATTGGAATTAACTGCAGTAATTAATGCATATTTAATTTGGATATTAAATGTCAATTGCTTTTGTGAACTATTACATGCTTGTTGTATTCACTTGTGGAGCTGTGAGCTCACTCTTGCCATTATTGAAATTTTCAGGAGGCGCCTGAAAGGTTAGGAAGTCGAGAGGACAGAGTTAGTTGTCGAGACTTTGTTGAGTTTTAGTTGAACATCCATCTGAGATAGAGTGAATTGTAGTGAGGTTTAATTAATTTGCTTTCTCTTTCTCTTTGTGATTTGTTTAAACTTCAGTTGCTTGATAATATATCTAAATGGTATTTATTAGGAATAAATTCCATTGTTATTGGGTTTGTCCCCGGATTGTGCCTCGGGATCTACACAAATACAAGATATATTATGTGTAAAATTGTGGGGCGTGACCGGGCATCTGTATAGAGTCGGGGTTCCCCTGTGACTGATAGACGGGAGATGTCGGTCTGTGTGTAGGTCGTCTATGGTTCCTCTTTAACTAAGCCAGGAGAGACAGTGTCCAGTAAAGCACAGGGTTCCTCTCTGGTTGGGTAAGAAGATGGCCGCACCGTGTCTATCGGGGTTCCTTCGTGGCAGAAAGTCAGGAGATGATGGTGTCCAAATGGGGCTCGGGGTTCCTCCATCGACTTGCCAGAAGATGTCGGTAGATAGGTTGGTCAGGGTTCCTTCATGACTGATATCAGGGAGATGGCGGCAGATACACAATAGATGTTGGCAGTCAGTTGATTTTGAAGAGAATGTCCTTGGCAGGTGAATGCCCGGGTTGTGTATGGAATCTTCAGATTCGATGTTGTCTGCGTCGTTGTACTCAGGGTTTGTGTAGTTTTCTGGGTCCGTGTACTCAGGGTTTGGTGAATAATCTTCAGATTCCAGGTTGTTTGGGTCGGAGTCCCCAAGGTTCGGTTGGGATCGGGTGAAGACCCGGAATTGTGTGAGTGAGTCTAAACGACTCAAGGTATGATTGGAAATCGGGTGAATGCCAGATTTGTACTGAGACTTAGGTCTTTGAAACTAAATATGTATGGGCTAAGGTCAGCTAATAGAGTCCAGGGACTCGAAGAGAAACATGGTTCATTGTTTGAATTAATAACCTGATAATGTGAACACGGTTGAATAATGAACTCTATAATTGGAAAAAAAAAAAAAAAGAGGTTAGGAACCTCGGATAGGGTGAATTAGCGTTGATTGATCGTTGGTCACAAGTCATTATATACTGTAACATGGAAATAAAAGGTTTACTATCTCATTATTGATGTGTGTTATTATGTGGAAAATAGCCAGAGGGACTGTGGATTTTATTGGGCTTCATAGCTCACTGACGTTTCATGTCAGCAGATCTCGGCGTTACTGATCAGTAAGTGATGGTTCACAAGACAGTTTGAAGACTGTATAAATTGTACTCAGCACATTAGTGGCGCCAGCTTTTGTAAAAGACTTGATGTGATTAATACAGGTATATAGTTTGTAATGATGGATATTGTGATGACCCGTGTATATTGCTTTATCGAAAGCTTCTAATAAAAGTTGAAAATTTTTCACATTTTTGCTGGTAAAGTCTTCCGTTTGCATGGCAATGACGAACGGGCGCGCGTCTTGGAACATGATTCCTTAGGCGCAGGTTCGGAGCGTCACAACATCAAACTGGAATAGGGGTCAATCTTGGTTGGCAACAAGGGACAACAACACTCTTATAGAGTTCATCTTGGCTACAGGGGTGAAGGTCTCCTAGTAGTCTATAATCTATACCATGGGTCTGGGTGTATCCCTTGGCAACAAGACTTGCTTTGTACAAATCAACTTAGTCATCTGAAAGATGCTTTAAAGTAAAGATTCACCCGCCGTCCACTGTTATTTTCCCTCTAGGAAACTCAACAACATCCCAGGTACCACTCTTTTCAAGAGCCTACATCTCATCTTCCATTGTTTCTCGCCACTATGGCTGAGATAAAGCATCTGTCACACTACAAGGAATAGACACGGAAGACAATGACAAGGCAAATGAGCAATACGAAGGAGATAAAACATAATATGAAACAAAGTTAGAGATAGGATAAACACAAGAACGAACGCCCTTCCTTAGAGCAATAGGAAATGAAGAATCATCAATTAACTCAGGATTAGAATGAGGGACATTACCTTTGACTGATGGATTAGAGACTTCTTGGGGGGAAGCATAGGGGTCTTCTTTACTATTTTTCTTCTTTCTTTCATATACCTTCAAAGCATGAAAAATTTCCCCTTGTTTATCACTACCAGGAGGCAATGAAGCTGGAAGCCTGGAACTGACAGAGGAAACTCAAAAGGCATTTCTTCACTGACACTCACCCCCTGAAGAGAGGTCTTCCTGTCAGAATAAAAGGAAATAAACTTAAAGAATATCACATCCATAGAGACAAATACCCAACAAGGAGAAGGATGATAACATCGATAGCCCTTCTGACTCAAAGCAAGCCCAAGGAATACACACTTGAGAGCCTTGGGATCAAGCTCAGTAGAGTCATAACAAGCGATATGAACGAAGCAAACACACCCAAACACTTTGGGAGGAATGGGAAACAAACACGCATAGGGGGATAGCACCCGGAAAAGGATCTGGAAATCCAAAAATACGAAATGACATGCGACTGATGAGAGACAAAACACTTAAAAGAGCATGAGATCTTAAGACCTTCGGAACAATCATAACAAACAACAAAGACCTGGTCACTTCCAACAAGTGACGATTCTTTCACTCAGCCACACCATTTTGCTGAGTACTAGCACAGGTGGTCTGATGAATATTGTCATGACTATCAAAACAAGAGGTAAGAGCCCCAGACATATATTTCCTCCAATATCAGATATAAGAATTTTAAGTTTTGCATCAAACTAAGTAATAATCATGGCATGAAAAGAAAGACTGGGCAGACCTCACTTTTAGATTTAAGAAGGTAAACCCAGGTAGTACATGAGAAATCATCCACAAAGCTAACAAAATAGTGAAAACCAGACAATGAGAGGACTGGGGAAGGACCCTATACATCATAATGAACCATAGCAAAAAAAGAGTCGCTTTTGTTCCCACGAGAAGGGTAAGAAGTTCTATAATGTTTAGCCAACTCACATGATTCACGCTGAAAAGAACTAACAGAACTAGAAATAGACAACTGAGCAAATAAACGCCTAAGTAACAAAAAAGACAGATGATTAGGACAATGATGCCACTGTAGTAGCTGCTCCTAAGTAGTAATATGTCGAGCACCCGATGTGATCTACTGGACAGGTCAACACGTGGTAGTGGATCCAACATATACAGTCCTCCCTTTTCATATCCCGTACCAATTGTCCTCCTCATCCCCAAGTCTTGGAAAATACAATGAGGGAAAAAAGATAACACTACAATTTAACGATTGTGTAATGTTACCAACAGAAATAAGATTTAAAATGAAATTTGGGACATGAAGAACAGATGATAGAGGCATAGAAGGAGTAACAGGTATACTGCCCTTTCTGGCAATTTATGAGGAAGTGTCATCGATAATATGAACCTTCTCTTTACCTAAACAGATAAGATACAACGCAAAAATGGAATACATATCAGTCATATGGTTGGATGCACCTGAATCAATGATCTAGGGGTGATTGTGTGGTGAGGCCGAGGCACTGAGGACCGAAGTAGAAGTACCTGTGTAGGCAAAAGAGGTTATAGAAGGTGCAAATGAGGGTTTTAACTGAGCCATAAAGCGCCGGATATACTCCATCTTATCACGAGAGAATGCACTACATTCTGAAGAGTTTATTACGGATGGTGGAGAGGCAACAGGAGCATGTGCAGTAGAATAACGGAATGAGCACTGGAGTGACTTTTACTACCAAATCGACCTCTCATACTATCACCAAATATGTCCCCTCGAGCTCTATTCCCCACCTCCGAGTAGGTCTGGGTAATAGCATCTCATATCTTATTAGCCTTAGAAAGGAACAGGTAGCCACTAATAGTAAACTGACAAGCCCTATCTAAGTAAAGCTAATCCGACTTTGACCCTAAAGATCTGACTCGCACAACTACTCGCATTGTACTGAACCTCCTAATGTCAGGCTGCATTTAAGGAGCCAAGACATGATAGTTGCATTCTCTGTCTCCTACTTGTCAAAGGCCTTATCATTCTCCTCAGCCATAAGAATGGTACCACTCAAGCATAGTTGCAGGGAAGCTATGTACAGGGTGGGAAGCTCGTTTCCCAAACTCGCTTCCTTGGACAAACTCACTTCCTAGGAAGCTCGCTTCCTCGGATAGACTCACTTCCTAGGAAGCTCGCTTCCATCACGTCCCATCTAGTAGTCAAAGAGAGTTGTATGTGTGAAGTGCTGTGGTAGACCACAGCCTATAGCCGAGGGTGTAGACTCTAAGCAAGTATCGTCGGTTTGAAACCTAAGGCACCTATTTTTCCACAAAAATCTCATGTAAGATAAAATCAAAGGAATAGCTACTCATAAATAACATAATGGGGATGAGGAGCTTATATCTCATATCTCGCTTCTCATTTCCTAAGGTTTTTTTGAGTCTCGCTTCCTGCTTCTTGCTTTCGCTTTGCTTCTTGTTTTCGTTTCTCGCTCGGGTAACTATGCCCTCAAGTACCCCATCTTTCATTTTCCCTTCACAAATAACATAACCATTCAACTTAATGGTAGTGATTTTCACATTTGGGGCATCCCCATGTCCAAAGTGCACTTGCCCACCACTAGTAACAGGGTTAGAGGGGTCTTGGCTCACTTCTGAGTTACCCATTGCACTTCAAGGGGACTAATTTGCACAAATCAAGTCCTTAAACTACACCCACAAATGGATACACAACCCAAATCAACACTTTCAATTTCACACAAAGGTTTTACACAACCCAAAACAACATTTCCAACTTCACACAACTTTCTTCAAACACTTGGAGGGCACCCAACTTCCACATCACCTTCATAGAACACTTTTTATTTTCACACATTTTTTTCAAACACTTAGGGGGCCAAAACAACATTTCCAACTTCACACAACTTTCTTCAAACACTTAGGGCACCTTAGATCTTGAGATGCTTTGATACCAAGTTGACTTGATTAGTTTAGATTAGGGTTTGAAAGAAGGAAGAAGAAGAAGTATGTCATTACTTAGCTCTTCTCTTTCATTCATTATATTATATATTTAATATTTAGGAATGAATATTACAAGTATGTCGTTACTACATACACGCTATCATAGTAACACCCAAAGGTCTACTATACCATAGAGGTACAATAGACCAAACAGTATTCAACAGTTTGGACCTATATTGAAGCTCAAGCAATCATTTTTTTCAGACCATATTTGTTATTTTTTACCGTGTTTGAAGGGTTTTGTTCCTTTTTCGTGCTGAGAAATACTGTAAAATACTTGATAAAAGTGATTTGAAGCTTGTGAATGTTGAATGTTGCTTGGTAGAAATTATTGGAAAGAGTGGGACAACCAAGTGTTTATTAAAGTTAGTATAGTTAAAGGGGTTGATTTTTGGAACCCTAATTATAGGTTGGTTTTGTGTAAAAACAGCCCTATTACACCTCAGTAGAGGAGTTGGAGGGGATTTCCATTTCTGTTTTTTGCTGGAAATTATTTGTTATTGACCTCGTTGGTCTGGTTTGTGATAGGAGTGTTCTTTTTTCTTTTGAAGTGTTGGGTATCAAGAAGCCTTGAGTTCATTTTTAGGCCCCAGATATAGTAAAAATGTCTTTAAAAAGTGGTATGGGAGGGATTCATCAAATACTAGAGGGCATACCCACCAGGGGTTGGTGCAATTGGCTAGCATCCCAGGTTTGTTCCTTGTGGTTGTGTGCTCAACTCACACTCCTTGACTTACCCTGGTGTCCGTAGGGAAAATTCTGAGTGGGCCAGTGTGGACAACAAAAGGTGTCCTTGCCTCGAAGGGTTTGGGACACCCTCTGTTACCAAAAAAAATAGCAGAGGGCATAGCAATCCGGTATATGGGAATGCTAACCCAAAGATCCTAATTTGCAAATTTTGATTGTTAAGTTGGATGGGCAAAATTATTTCTAATAGTCACAATCGACACGGATGTTTGTTCATAGCCGGGGTAAATAGGTATATCAATGGAAGGCTAGTAGAACCCAAGCTCTTTGATGATTCATATGGCAAATGAGAATTAGAAAATCTCACTGTCATGTCATGGTTGTTGCATTCAATCCAACCACAAATTTCGAAAGGATTCTGGTTTCTCAAGACTACTAAGGACATTTTGGATGCCCAAACATATTTCTAGTCTCATAACATTGCCAGGGTTTATCAGCTACAACAGGAGATCTCTCAACTTAGACAGAATGATAAACCCTTATCAAATTACTTTGCTCATCTTCGAGGTATGTGGGAAGAGCTAGACCATTATCAGATGTTTCAGCCATTAGTTCTCGCTGATGCAAAACAATATCATAAGCTCGTGGAGCATAACTGGATTTTCAGTTCAGTAAAAATATGAAAACCTAGTTTTCTATGTGAGATAGAAGAGAGAAAAGAGAGACTATGTTTAGGAAGAGGATGAATAGAGATTAGAGTTTTCAATCTCTCATTTTTATATTATTAGTAAATGACATAAATATTCATACTAATGTGTAGACAAAAGTATTACAATAACCAACATAAAACTATGGGCTTAATGACTTAGGCCCTTTACTAAGCTCCCCCTCAAGTGTGGCATAAATGTCTATCATGCCTAGCTTGCCAAAAAGATAATGATGCCGATTAGACACAATCGACTTTGTGAGAATGTTATCCAACTGATCATTTGTTTTTACAAATGGAAGACCAAGGTTGCACTCAAGCCAAGCTAGCTCGACGGCTCGACTCAGCTCGGCGTTTGAGCCAAGCTCAAGCTAGCATTTTAGGCTCGAACGAATCAAGACAAGCTTCTATTTGAGCTCGAATGTTTAAACAAGCCAAGCTCAAGCCAGACCATGTGATTCGGCTTGGCTCAGCCGCCTCAGCTAGGGCTCGGTTCGGCTTGAGCTCGACTCAGCTCGAAATATTATATATATATATATATACAAAATATTTTTGGGTCATGTTATTTAAATTAATTTTTAGTTTATAATAAATAAATTTACAAGATGATAATAACAAAAAAAATTAAGTTCAAAATAGAAACTCTAATCTAAGTCTCTAGTCTTTGGACCGAAGACTACTCCCAAATCTTATTTTCGTATATGAATGTATTGTGTTTTTGTAGTTTCTTGTATTATAATTTCTTAATAAATGCTTTTATTAAATTCATGTAAAATTCAACAAAATAATTCTTGAATCAAACTTGAGCCAACCCGAGCTCGGCTCGGCTTGAATAAAGTCAAGCTCGATCAAGCTTGCTCAGGCCTAAACATTTGACCTCGAATCAAGCTCAAGCTGATCTCGAGCATGTTTATGTTCATGTTCGAGCCAAGCTCAAACTTGGCCAAGCTTAGCTCAACTCAAATACACCCCTATGGAAGAATTATTATTCCTGAAGTCACTTTTTCTCGAATGAAACATCTATCCACCTCGATATGCTTCGTTATATTATGCTAGAATGGATTGTGGGCAATGCTAATAAGTAATAGCTGCCTTATTGACATAAAATAATCTCATCTCATACTGCACTGGAAATCCAAGCTCTTTCATAAGAGCTTTGATCCATAGCAACTCACAAGCTCATGTGTCATTGCCCTGTATTTTGCCTCTGCACTGAACTGTGCAACAACTGCATGTTTCCAGAAGAGGATTTTAGATACCTCAGTACTTTTTCAGTTGACTCAAGATGTATCGTTCTCGGTTTGTGCATGAACTAACCAAAAAAGATATGTCAAGATGAGTTAATGACAAGTACATCAATTTCCCAACTAGTCTCTGGAACATACCGACATCCTCTAGTGGCTCTCCCCAATCCCCCCTCATTATCAAGTTTGAGATTGGCCTCCATAGGTGTATCAACCGGCTTAACACTTAACTTCACTATTCTTGTAACAAGTCTAACACGTATTTTCTTTAAGATATTAAGATTTCTCAATTAGATTTGGCAACCTCAATTCCAAGAAAGTACCTCAAAGCCCCTAAAATACACTATGGTTGTGCAACTTCATCTCTAGCTTTTTTTTTTAATCGGTAATGCAGTTCAATATATTAAATAAGAAAAAGGAATATAAGAAAAGAAACACGGCAAGAGTTTACAAGCATATGAACTCAACACCGCGGAGCAAACAAGATCCTAACTCCCTAGAATACCCTGAATTTCCTCCTTAGTACAATGGATCCCTACCCACTCCAAAATACTCAACCGGATGCACTCACAAAGACGGGAACGGCAGAAGAGACATTCTCAAATACCCTGAGGTTTCTCTCTTTCCAAAACCACTAAGAAATAGCCCCAGAGAGTATTGACCAAATCCGCTCCCAAGCATCCATCCCCTTAAACCAAGGCTAACAAGATAAAGATTCATGGAGGGAAGAGGGAAGAACCATACAACCCCCATGCGGGAGAGGAAAAAACCCCACACCTCTTGCACTATAAGGCAGTGTAAAAAGAGATGAGCCACCATCTCTTCCTCTTGAAGATACATGTAACATCGGTTTGCCAAATTTCATCATTTATGTTGCAAATGGTCACTTGTTAAAATTTTGTCCAATGTTGCAAACCATAAGAAGAAAGATACCTTTGAGGGATTTCAAAATTCCACACCACCCTATGAGGAAAAGACTCACCCGGAATAGGGAACAAAGATTGCAGCAAAAGTCATACTGAGAACCGCCCATGATTACTTCTAGCCCATTTATTGCAATCCCTGACCTCAGGACAAACGCCAAACGAGGTAATGCGCTCCAATAACCGAACCATATCATCGATTTGACATTCATTTAGGTCCCGTCGCATCCTGGGACACCATACCACCCCCGCTGTGCTCCTCTCATATGAATCCTCCACTAGAGCGTCCTTGTTGAAAGCTAGGATAAACATATTACCAAAATCATCCATAAGCCGAGTAGATCCAGATTCCAGACCACACATCCTTCCAGAACCTGACCTCTGATCTTCTCCCTGTCCGAAAGCTAAAGTGAGGCACAACCAAGTTGGTCGTTGCCACAATCCTCTTCGAAAACCCCAATCCATGAGTACCTCTGACTTCAGGAGGAATCCAACACGACGTTTCCCCATACTTGCCTACTATCACAGCTAGCCACAAACTGTCCATCTCTTCTCCAAATCTCCACACCCATTTATCTAACAGAGCTTTATTCACTTGGATGAGCGGCTTAAGATTCAGACCTCCTTCTTCCAAAGGTCGACACAATTGAGACCAGACAACTAAGTGATATTTGGCTTTATCTCCTCTCTCGTTCCATAGAAATGTCCTCTGGAGTTTTTCTATAGAAGTGGCCACATTGCGTGGAATGGTAAGAGTAAACATGAAAGTGGGGAGACTTCGCAATGTGCTTCTGATAAGAGTTAATTTCTCCCCTTTCGATAAGTAGGACGATTTCCACCCTAATAATTTTTTTGTTATTCGGTCCAGCACCGGATTCCACACTGATTTCGCTTTATTGCTTGCTCCAATGGCAAGCCAAGATACACCGAAGTGAGCGAACCCACTTGGCAACCTAGACAAATGGCTAGGTGATCTAAGATAGGCACCTCACCTACCTGTAGGAGCTTAAACTTAGCTAGATTGACTTGTAATCCTGACACCGCTTCAAAACATCTAAGAATAGTGGTTTCTATTTCCAGGTATTTGAGAATATTTTGTGATAAGCAAGCCACAATTTTCCTTTCTAAGAATAACAAGAGTTATGAAGGTTCAAAGCATAATGATACTAAACATCTTATTGTAAGAGAAAATGTGCAACGTCATCAAGTATCAGTAGAGCATATTAGCAAGAAGCAGATGATTGTTGATCCCATGACCAAGTGTTTGAACCTCAAAATCTTTCAAAAGTATGCTACTCAGATGGGCCTTGTATATAATTATGATTATTTAGCTGAGCGGCTGTGTGATTGTGACACTTGTTTTGATGATTATATTGCATGTTGCTCTATTTTTGTGTCTAAAATACATAGTGTCCACACGGGTATCTAGACTACTAGGTGAGTATAAGAACTAAAATGTGATTACGGGTAGATCTAATTGGTTAATGGATCCTATGAAAGGCTTGGGCTAGAATTGACTGGTATCACAATCAGTGAACCCTCGTTTAAATGTGGATGGCGAATGGCCTCAATTGCATGATGGTAATAGTTGTAAAAACATTTAAACAACACACATTTGAAGTAACGACCAATTATGGATAAGCATCAATTAATCATCATAAGGTTTCATGCTAGTTCTATACTATAAATATTATGTTTATGGGGTGACTTTGAGAGAGGATAGTGTAAGCACTGTGACCATAAAAAGTCTTATGTGGATGTGATAATGTAATGAGTGTCATGATCTGATGTTGGCATTATTTTTCTAAACCAGGTTGTAGGGTATTAAGCAATCTTAATTGGGAAGATATGTTTTTTTCTCAAAGAATGGCCACTCGTTGTGTCTTATTAAAATGTTTTCCTCTGGGAAAGTGTCCTTTTAAAGTAAAATATTTTCACGAAAAAATAGTTACCACAATCATTGTTGACCAAGTGGGAAAATGTTTAGATTTTATAGTCTCACAATGATCACGGGGTTTGATTTGCTAAAAACCCAGATTAGTCTTCACGTTTGATCGAAGCATGCCATTAAAAGTTCGACCATGTGGTGGAGATCGCTAAAGTGCACGGGTTCGGTACACACTAGACACACACTAATGAATAGGAATTTAATGGTGTAATCACCATTGATTGTGCGGACCCAAAATCCTTAATGGGTAAGATTCTAGGACCCTGAGTGGTACCAACTCTATGTTATCTGCCAAATGATAAATACTTAAAATTGCGCCCTTCCCATCAGTCCGGGCTTTTGGGATCAGTGGTTGCGTTGGGTACGCATCAATTGGTATCAAAGTCAGACACTACGTCACTAGTTCGAGTCACGGAAAGGGCTACCTGGGGAGGGCTATGGAAAAAAGGTCGGAAAGTACACCGCCCCAGAGTGAAACCCACCGTGGATGGCGGCTGCGGAGGCGTGGTGGTGGTCTGTTATGTGCCAAATGAAAAATACTTAAAATTGTGCCCTTCCCATCAGTCCGGGCTTTTGGGATCAGTGATTGCGTCGGTACGCATCACTCTCACTCCTTGAAGAAAAATAATTCAATTTTCTCCCTCCCCATCTAGCAAGCAGAAAAATGTTAAAGACCCTCCAATGAGAGTCTACATACCTGCAAGCATATCAGGTATGTCGATTAATTTAATTATATTATTATAAGCTATTTTTTATGCAAAACCCCAAAGATCCGGGCTTAAGGCGGTCATTGTACCCTCCAAGAAAACGAATCAATAAAAAAATCATTCCAAAACTTACTCATTAAGAAATCTCATTTCCTCCAATAGCAAAGAAAAAAAAAACGAACAAAAACGGATCCCTGACCCTAATTTCACGCTTTTCGGATCATTCAACTTGATCAAACTAAAACAAAAAAACAAAATTAAAATATCAAAGAGCGAAGAACTCACCTTCGATTCAAACCGAATAAACTCCAAATTATCTACTCTTCTTGAAAATTCCTTGAGCTTCGAAAAGAATCGCAGACTTCCAATCCAAGAACAGAAAGGAGAAACAAAAAGAAATTAAATATATATATATATATATATATATTAGCTCTTCCGAAAGCGCGTTCGAGACGCCACGTAGGAAGATATTAGTTTGCGAAAACGAGGAACTCAAAACAACGAACGCCACGCCGTTATATATACAATAACCAATCAGTTCACTCCGTTTGGCTAACTTGGCTTTTGGTGTGAACGAGAAAGTTGCGTCTCAGGCTTTTCCTTGCTTTTTCCGTTATGGATAACAGAAATTCGCAAAAGGCGCCGTTAGTGAGCGGCGAGATATGATCGTGGCGGTCTAAGAGATCCGACGGCTGTCTTTGCGTGGTTTTGGACATTTTGGTAATTATCGAATGTGTTGGTACGAGGTTAGAGTTAGACCCCGATTGAAAGACGCCTCTCCCGCGGTAAATGACCATTATACCCCTTTCATTTTGAGATTATTTTATTTATATTTTAATTTAATGTTGTTGTTCTTCTTATTACCTTACATTTTTTGGTTTATTTAAATCAAGCAGCTGCCCATAAACTCAATCTAAGTATTCAAGCGAAGCCCCTCTGGATTGACCATATTTTCAATTCATATTTTGAAATTATTTTACACGTGTGAAAGGATAATTATTTTAAAAGATGCCGCCTCGTTGCGTCTAATCATTCTAGACAGGTCAACTCAAAAGAGGGTCACATGTTTAGTGCAGTTGAGAAGAGACAAGATGGCCGTGAGAATTGGCGATTATTTCAACAATTAAAACATACAATATATATAATATTAAATATTATATAAAGTCCAATTTCCTATGGCACTTGGCGATCACACAAAGCAACATATGCTTTGAAGTGAGAAAAAAAAGGCAGCAAAGTCATCGTTATGCTACAAGGACAACCCAATTGAGAATTGAAGTGAAGATGTTACATCATCACTAATAATGTTTGCATCCACTTTCACATGTTGGACATTAGCTTTTTTGTGGCATGCATCATTTTGACAATATTTGGGCGGCAGAACATCTGTGCTTTGTTGTCCATTATTTCTTATAAGGAAAATAATCACGTCCTCGGTCGGTAACGCAAAAAGGTATGTTTTGGGTCTGCTTTCAATGCCACATGTCCCTCTATTAGCTCTATTTAACTGTGGTTAAGATTCTCTCATCCCTAGGGTTCACCCATCTATCCTTAGTTTGTAGAGAAATAAAAATTTTTTTTTTAATCATAGAAGTTAAAAAAAATTTAACTAGAGTTCATCGGAGTTGAGTTGGGTTTGTGAGAGCTGAGGAGCAATAGTTTGCTCCTAGCAATAGATTGCTCTTCTTATAATTTCTTATGCTTGTCATATCGCTGAGAGAAAACTTATATTTCCTTAGATGTGTCATCTTAGATAGTGCTGCCAATATATTAAATCATGATCCGAATTTGATTCGATTAAAAGTGGATATTATTGGTTGTAGTTCCATCAAATTGAATACAAATCTTGATTTTTCGAATTCGATTGTACTCAAATTTGGATCTATGATGATTTGATCTGATTCTATTTCAATAATGTATAATACGTCACATATAAATATTTCTTGGACCTTTCCCCAAGTGGGAGGTCTTGGGGTTCCATTTCTCATTCCCCTTGGGGCCAGCCGCATACGGGTTTATCTGGACTTACCTGGTGTGGCGGGTTGCTGGCTCACATTGCACCCTCAGGGAGTAGTCC
Source organism: Tetracentron sinense (assembly GCA_015143295.1). Lineage (NCBI taxonomy): Eukaryota > Viridiplantae > Streptophyta > Magnoliopsida > Trochodendrales > Trochodendraceae > Tetracentron > Tetracentron sinense. The sequence goes on from CM026562.1 coordinate 32,128,800, forward strand.
AGACCCAAAGGGTTGGGGACACCCCGAGTTCCAAATATATATATATATATATATATATATATATATATATATATATATATATATATATATATATATATATATATATATATATATTATTGAGTTTATGTGTGAATGCATTTAATATTATGCTTGCTTTTTATTTTTACCAGTTCACGAGATTTTTCATGAATTTTGTATATGCCTAAAAATGGTTTTTTTAATTTTATATTAATCTCATCGACTTTGAGTATAATATGATCTGATTCGTTTACAACCCTAATCTTGAGACCACTGAGAGGGGCACTCATCGCCATTTGAATTAGAGGGTAGGTAAATCCAAGTGTATTATTTTACATGTATTTTAAAAGGAATAGAGAAAATGAGAAAAGTTAGCCTAAAACGTAAACTTCCAAACTCTTATCATAATTATATCCTTATTTTAAAAAAACGTTAACTTGTCGAAGAGGTTGCAATGGCAAGCATTGAGAGTTTGGAGAAAAAAAATTGACTTATGTGTCTAGGTCTAGCACTCCTCTAAGGAAAAAAATTAACCATCAAACACGTAAATAATGGTCATGTAATTATTATAAATATTTAAAATATATTTACTGGTTTTTTAAAAAAAGATCAGACACATAATATAAACAGAATTCTTATCCTCCAATTTTCATTTTTTAAATTGTAAAAATGTTTGTTCCAAAATGTTAATGTTCCTGATTTTTAAAAATTTTAATAAAAAAAAACAAGGAGTGTCTTTTCAAAGTGGATGTGTCGTGTGGTATCTAACAACTTTAATATTTTATAATCAACAAGAATCCTTATAAAAGTAGGAATATCTCAATAAATCAAGAATCGAAGACTTTGGGGCAGGCAAATAGCATAATTCCTCTCTTATCAACTATAATAAATACCCATTTCTTCAACACTTTCGGCTTGATAATGTTCTTCCTATGTACCTATTTTCAAAATAGGTTCATTTCTTCAAATTGAAGGAAAAGCATCTACTTACCGTATACGTGTTTACAAACCATTTGTCCAAGTAACTGGGTCCCACCCACCTGGATGATAACCAAACCAAGCGATCTTATCCCTATGATCTATGATTATTGTTCAAGACAATTAATGCGAGTCTTGAGGTAACCTTTAAAGAGTTCTAATAACTTAATAGTTAGGTGTCTGTCAAGCTGAATTTTCTACTTGGGATGATCTTTGGGTTTGAATGTGTAGTGCTTTTTAGAATTACTTGATTCATTACGTCACGTTAGCCAGTTGCAAAAGCAGCCGTGTGGAGATATTATAAATTACAAGAGGTTACCCGATATGACTGCAATTTCAAACTTAATACTCCCACCTTTTTTTTGGGTTAAAATAAAACTTCCACTTCACTCCTCTGTTTTTAAGGGTGTGTGGTTAAAGGGTTGAGTTGAGATTGATGGACTGTGTGTGTATTTTGCGTGATTTGTGTGTGTGGTTTAGCATATTTGTAAAGACCTGAATTTATTTTCCGCATTTTCTCATGTTTATTGTAACGACGTCCCAGAATTTTAATATAATAAAATTTTGGGTTTATGGGTCCTTAATCGAGGTTAATTAGTGAAATGTTTGATAAATTTGTGAAAAATGAGTTTTGTTTAGGATTGGATTGTATCGATGAAACTTCAGTATTTTTCTTCAAAAATCGCACATAGCGTGTTGGTCGGTTATCAAGACGATCACCTCTCGTACCCATTCCATCGCGTATCGATTCGCGAGGGCCTTGTACGTAAGAAAACCAATAAATTCACAGATTTTCGAAGTTCAGTTGGGATTCAGTAATTGTCGGGTATTCTAATAGAAATTTGTGAAACTAATACCACCGTGTGTCGATCGACCATGGGAACGACTGTCTGTCGTTTCGACAGTTCATCATCTCAAATTAAGAAACCACAGTGTGTTTTGTGTCCAAAATCAAGAAATTTGTGGGTTATACAATTTTCTTTCGAACTTACTTTTATAGTCAAAACTCAATATTTTTCCTGAAATTTCTACACCGGTGTCGGACTGTCCCAAATTCGGTCACTTGAAAGTTTGTCATCATCGCATGTCATATAGTAGGGTTTCGGAGGCCGTATGTGCGAAAAAAACGGAATTTGGTCAAACCGGTCAACTGTGGTCAAAGCGCCACGTGTGTGGCCCATGCACTCGTCACATGGCTTCGCCACCTAGGGTGCCACATTGGCACTTTGTGCCTATAGGAGGGGATCACTCCCCTCATTTACTCATTCCCACAGAGTGCGCAAGCTCTGCCCGTTTGAGTTTTAGAGAGAGAAAGTGTAGAGAGAAAGTAGAGAGAGAAGAGAAAAGAATGTCCATCTTGGGGTTGATTGCCCTTTTGAACGTGTTGACGGCATCGGTTTTCTTCCTCGGAGATTGTGTAGGGAGGTAAAACTCTTTTCCTTCTACTCTATTTTCCCTGTTATTTATTGTCCACTTTAAATGATGGTATTTTTGTCACTTTTTATCGGAATCGAACGATTTTTGAGTCATTAGAAAGATATGGAAACCCTCTTTGATGTTCATGTTGAATATTTTTTCTGATTTTGAGTCTAAGTGAAGTCAAATGGCTGAAAACCGTAGGTTCATCCCAAGAACAACCAACTTTAGGGAACCATAGTTTTGTCACCATTTATCATAATTGAATGATTCTTGAGCCGTTGGAAAGGTATCAAAATCATCTTCGAGGTTCATGTTGAACATTTTTCCTGATTTTGAGCTTAACGTAGGTTAGAATAGAAAAATATAGAAGTGGTCAAAATATTTTGGGATCCTCATGTGATTATTATTTTGGAATTGTGTGAATGTGTGATGTATGGATGAAATGGTCGGAGTCCCGGTGGATTGTGTATGGAAGGGATGGTATTGCGTGTGTATGGATCAGAGGGGCGTAATCTCGATTTTGGGCTTCAACAGCTCCGAATTTAGGCTTGGCAGAGGCGGGGCGATCGATCGCCAGTACCCAGAATTGAGTTTTTGTGTTGTGATGGTGTTTGGACCTTCAGGTGAACCTCCGGGAAGCCCAGATCGGGTCCCTTGTATGTTGTGATGTCACCATTGGGTGTCAAAATATTATTTTTTTATTTGTTAGGGGCGATGAACAGATTCATCAGCTCGATTGTGTTCCCTATCATAATGATATATTCTCAGACTCAGTACAAGGGCGCGAGGCCCAATTGTTTAAGTTATTCAAGCAATGCTTGAAATAACCAAGGTTGTTTTATGGTTAGAAAGTCTAAGCGGGGTTAAGTATCGTCTGTGGTTCCTCTTTGACTAGGTCAGGAGAGATGGTGTCCAGTAAAGCCCGGGATTCCTCCGTGACTAATGGTTGACAGAGGTCGGAGTCCTAGAGAGTCTAAAGTGACCAAACATTATACGGTGTATAGACCGGGGTTCCTCTTTGTTTAGGTAAGAAAAGATGGTGAACTGTCTATCGGGGTTCCTTCGTAGTGGATAGTTAGGAGAGACGATGCCCAGTAAGGTTTGGGGTTCTTCCATCAACTTGCCAAAAGAAGCGGTAGGCAGGATTGTCGGGATTCATTCGTGACTGATAGCCAGGAGATGCCGGCGGATACACAGTAGGTGTTGGCAATCAATTGAGTTGAGGAGAATATCCTTAATGGGTGAAGGCATATGTGCTGAGACTTAGGTCTTCAAAACTGAACTTGTATAGGCTAAGGCCAGTTAACAGAGTCCAACGACTCAACATGAAACATGGTTGATTATTGAAATGATAACCTGATAACACGAACATCGTTTCATAAATGGAATCTATAATTGGAAAATAATGAGAGGTTCAGAACCTCGAATATGGTGAAATAGCCTTAAGTGACCATGGGTCACAGATTATTATACTGATTTATTATATTGTAACATTGAAACGAAACTGTTTACTATATCAGTATTGATGCATGTTATTATGTGGAAAATATTCTAGATGGACTATGGTTTTACTGGGCTTCATAGCTCACTAACATGTTATGTCAGCAGATCTCGGAGCTGCTGATCATTAGGTGATGGACCTCTACAAATTTTAAAGAATGTATAGACTATACACGACGCGGTAGTGGTGCCTGCTTTTGTAAACAAACTCAATGTAATTAATACAGGTATATGGTTTGTGATGATGGCTATTGTGATGACAGATGATATTTACTTTTTGAATCATCTGATAAATGTTAAAAATTCATGTATTTTTGTGGGTAAAGTCTTCCGCTTGCGTGGTAATGACGAACGGGCGCGCGTCTCGGAACATGATTCCTTAGGCGCGGGTTCGGGACGTCACATTTATATTATGTATACCCCTCATGTAAAAATTTCATGATTTTTAAGAATGTTCTCATTATGATTTCCATTATATCAAACAAGGGAAAATATAATATTTTATGGTGTATGTATGATAGAGAATGGAGGAAGGGATGAATGTGGGATTTGATGGAATACTTATGATCGTGATGCAAAAATTGTGATTTATTGTGAAATTAGGGTTTTATTCAAATTGAATTTATGAAATTTTATACGTGGAAGTTATGTATGATTATTGATTTGATTTCTTAATTTTATTGTGAAAACCCTACCCAAGCATGCTTAAAATTTATCAACCATGAGATTTATTATATGCTTTATTTTGAGGAATAATTTACAAGTTGCATGGATGATATATGTTTAGTTAAAACAAACCTTGAATTATTATTGTTTCGCTTAGGAGTATTATCATGGCGGCATTAGTCGTTATAATGAATCTTCGAGAGCCCTTTACCGATAATTTAGAGTGCGATTTAATCAAGAGTTATCATCATTCACTCACATTCATTCACAACAATGGATATGCATAAGCATGATGAAAAGTTAGATTATAAGTATGTACACAAGTATATAAGTACACATACATGAGTGTATTATTGAGTTTTACACTGCCCGAGTACCAATAAGTCTAAAATCAAGGCAAGAAAAGCCAAACAAGTTAATCACAAGCAAGCCGTGCGCACTAGATAATGAGCTAAGTTGTATGTACCGAAAAATGTGTTAAATATTTGGTACCTCGGTAAGTAGAGTATATGTTAGTCTCTACCCAAATATGGGATAAAGTTATTGCACAGTGCATGTCATTGAATACACTCACGGACAAGAAAGACAAATAAGACATGTAAGAAAAACAGGTACAAGTGAACACATGTAAAAATTGAAAAGAAAAGATGTCCCACACTCTGATTTTATATATGTACACATGAATTGTCAACCTATGATTTATGCTTTATATTAATATTTATAATATTGTTAGTTAGGAGTTCATATATGCTGAGTGTTTTCAATACTCAGCCGAACTGTTATTTTCGATAGGTTCGAGATTCGATATTTGCGCACCTGGACCATGGGAAGAGGAAGAATATGTAGAGAAAGATCCAACATGTTATTATCCCGAGGGGGAATGGAATCTTGATCGTTGGCCGTACAATAGATTTTGATTGATTAGTATTTAATTGAATTCAAGGAATTGTAATTGAATTTAGTTATGAATTTAAGGTTAAGTTAAATTGAAGTTGGAGAATCACGAAGAATGATTCAAATTTTCATATTTAGTTTAGTTATGGATTTTTATGAATGCTCTTTTGAAATATCAATTATTAGTATTTGAAGAAAAATTTTCAGGTTCGTATTTTAGATTGCCTTAAATGCTTCTAATAGGATGATATGATGGTTAAGTCACGTGCCAAGGTCTCACTTTAACCTAGGTAGGATTTTGGGGCGTGACAATATTATTTATAAAAAAAAACAGCATTATTTTATTTTTGATTTTTTGCATTATACAACAATTTTTACATGGCAAAGCTTCTCTCACCTTGAGGCAGTGGCTATTGTTTTTGTAAACTTGGGGTCATGGCGTCTAGATAGAGCTTCACATCGAGTCGAATTCGGATTTAAAAGCCTTTGTAAACAAGTTGGGCTTCAGGCCGAGCCTATTCAAAAATCACCAAAAGTCAAGCCCAAACCCAGCCCATTTGCTGCCCTAGTAAGGGACATGTCATAAAAGTTTGAGAGCTAAAATTAAAAAACAGAATGTGAATAACCCTTGCAAGGGCACCACGTGTACAAGCCATATTTACATTGATAATCCAACCTTCGATGCACACAACGGGAGTAAAATTCCAATATTCAAGTGTACTAAGAGGGTCCAGTTGGGGGTAGAGTGTTTAGGCTCCGTTCGTTACATTATTTATGCGTTTAAATTTGGATCGGGCTCTAGTCATGCTTCAAAACTTTTGTTCGGCTCATCAAAAATCTCATTGGTTTGAGCTTGGCTTGGTTTGGCCTTACTCAAGGAGATCCGGTTCAATAGAGATTTCTCTTATGTGGAAAAAGTATGACTTTTTTTTGAAAGGCAACTATTGAAAAGTAGAGATGACGTTAAAAAGACAACCATTGAAAATGACAAAAAAAAATGGACTTGTCATGTTACATATATTAGATATAGATGGAGATGAGAATGTTTCTCTCATGTAGGAATCCATATCAATGATTTCAATTGATGTAAAAATAAAAGAATATTTTGACCTGTGGTGGTTCCGAAATTGATCTTCTCCTCCTACTACACGTGTCCTCTTTTCACTGACTAGGTAGCATTCTTCCTCTTCCTTACAATGTGGGGGTCCTCTGACCTGCAAAGACACTCTGATGTATAAGTCAGTCTCAGTAAAGTAGAATAAGAAGAAGAAGATGGTCATCTGCCATAGGCGATTCCCAGAGGAGGAAGGGGATCCCCCCTCCCTCCACCATTTTCCTCCCGTTCCAAACTCTTTTAAGGCTCAATTTAGGCTTAATTAGCTCTACGTCACATCAGTAGTAGTCTGCGTCTCACCTACCACGTCAACCTCAATGTCAGTAGTTTGTGGGTTTTCTGTCACGTTGACAATATGCATAATGTCTTGTCAGGTTTGTAGTACGATCTGGTGCGATGGGATGCTTGGCAGCTAGGTAGCAAGTCAGTTAGGGAGCTCAACAACAAGGGAGCTAGGGACGTAGCCCACTGCTGCATGGCCAGGAAGCATACTTGTTCCCCTTTTCCCCATACGACCCCATTTTGTGGTGGGTCTGAAATTGATCTTCTCATTGTGCTACACGTGTCCTCCTCTCACTAACTGAGTAGTATCTTCCTCCTTACAATGCGAGGTTCCTCCAACCTGCAAAGACATTCTGATGCTTAAGTTAGTCATTGTAAAGTAGAAGAATAATAAGATAGTCATTTACCATGGGTGATTCCCAGAAGAGGAAGAGGATCCCCCCCTTTTCCTCCTGTTCAAAACTTTTTTAAGGCTCATTTCAGGCTTAGCTCTATGTCACATTAATAATCTATGTCTTACCTACCATGTCAACCTCAATGTTAGTAGTATGTGAGCATTTTGACAGGTTGACAGTCTGCATAATGGCTTTTTAGGTTCATACTGTGGTCTGGCTCGATGGGATTATTGGCAGCTAGGTAGCGAATCAGCTAGGGAGCTCGATAGCTCGACAGTTAAGGAGCTAGCGACATAGCCCACTGTTGTACGACCAGGAAGCATACTTGTTCCCTTTACATGACCTAAATACAACTTTAAAAAATAATTATATATATATATATATATATATATATATATATATATATATATATATATTAAAAAAAGACAAGCATTGAAAAAACTTACATTTTCATGTGTATTTGTGCTCTTATCACCATAACTATTAATCATGATCAGCTAATGGCAACTAGTCAAGTATTTATCGGCCAAGTCCACGTGTGCTCGAGTTCGGCTTATTTATTAAATGAACAAACTTGTGCGAGCTTTTAACGAGTCAGTCTTGAGTTGTAAGTGAGCACATTTATTCGTTAACCAGTCCTACATGTGTTGGCATCTATTATGGTAATTCTTTAATTTTGGAAAGTGGTTTAATTCTTTAAATTCTCATAATCTATTTTGTGGGGAGAACCTATTTGAAAACATTCAATCATAATCTATTATGAATAACAAAAACAACATAATAATGTTCAATGAAAAAACTATAATTATTGTAGACCAGTGAGGATGTAGGGTGGGGATGAGAATGGAGGTGGTGGTTGTTGCAATGAAGGTGGAGGAGTGAGGATGGAGGTGGTGGTTGTTGTAGTGAGGGTGGAGGTGGCGGCAATGACAATGGGGTGGTGTCGATTTGGCTAGTGGGGATGGAGATGGGGAGGGAGGTAGTGGTGGCCGTTGTAGTAAAGGTGGTGGCGATGGGGGATGGTGGCGCTAATGAGAGTGGTGATGGAGGTGGGAGGTTGTTGTGTTAGAGACGACAATGTTTAGAATTATAAATTTTAATTTTTGAGAATTGATTTTTAGAAGTGAAATTTTTTCCTCCCAAAATTATATTTTGAAACCACAATTTTGTCAGAATTATTCCGTTTCACAACACATCCATTTCATCATTAATGATGTCAAACAAACCCTAAGATGCCAAAAAAAATTATGTTCTCAAAATTCTATCCACTAAGAATTTTATTCCCAAAACAATATTGTATCCCATAAACCCATTCCCAAAATTATATTCCCAAAGAATAGAACATTACTCCCGAGAGTGATGTCAAATGGTCCTTAAGATGCCAAAAAAAGAGAATGTATAATAACATTGGAAGACTTCAAAAAATAATTATTAATTCTAGGGCAGTGATTAGCACACCACGCATTTGACTATGTAGTCAAATGTCATGGTCACGTGTTCCTTTTAACACTCATCAACTATGGTTAAACTTAAGAAAATTAAGGTTAATATGTTTTTTTTTATATAAAAAACTAAGGTTAGATTGCTTAACCTTAAGAGTGAGTGAATCTTAACCATAGCTAATGTATGTTAAAAAAAGGGGGGCATGGATCAATGAAGACTGCACATTTGACTACATAGTCAATGTGGCAGTAGCATTTCACTTATTTCTATCATATCGTCACTGTGCAAGGGAAAGAAATTTAAGAAATAAAAGGATTTGGAAGAGAGTTATGAGTGATACTAAGCCAAGTCGAGTAAAGAAGTGTTCTGGCTTGACTAATTAAATTACATGAGTACCGTTAAAACTTGGCTCAAGCCTAACTCAAGCTTAACATACTATGTCCAAACTTTGCTTGTAAAAAAGCTTTTAAGGTCGAGCTCAGCTCGGCTATTGATTGGTATCACTTCTCTCGATGTGAAGGCTTGCAAGTGAGAAATATATCTTTAATCAATAATTGATGTCAAGTACTATTACTATTTTGGGACAATGGATTATTCTCCTTATATGTTGTTGCTAGGGGTATCAATTCAGCCCTTTGATGAAGGAGCGACCCTTCAAAGTCCGCAAATTATAGGTTTTTTTTCTTCTTAATAAGGGTTGAGTCGGGCCTAATTTTGAAAGACTATCTTACTTGAGGGTTGGGTTTGGTAAGTGTCGCGCCCCAAAATCCCATGAATATACTTAGTGGAACTTTGGCTCATGACACTACATTAACATATTATCTCTCATCGATACATCTTATCTTAAAAGCATATATGTATACTAAAACGAGAATCTATCACCAACTCCAATATCCATAACTAATTGAATCACAATTATCCAAATCCATCATAATTTTCAGACCATCAATGTAAACCTAAACATCATCATAATAAAATCTTATTACAATCCTTTCAAAATAAAGTGTAATAAACCAGAAAATCAATAGTATGGATAATGGTCTAGAATATTCTCATCTTCCCCGTATCACCTCCTTATTCATCGATATATTCCTCATCTTCCCAAGGTTCAGCTACAATCTTGAACTTTAAACCTGCCGACACAAAACATATCAGCTAAGCACATGCGGCTCAGGGGACATAAAATCCTAGTTAATAATATCGTAAAGATTAACAAAATCTTACTTATCATGGTTTGCTTTACATGACATGCATATATAAATCAGAGTGCGGAAACATATTAGCATCTTATCCTACTTGTGATCATCTTATCTTACTTGTCACCATTCTTATCTTACTTGTGATCATTCTTATCTTACTTTCCTCATGAAAATCATCAACTAATGTATATTTGTGCAATAACTTAAAATAATTTTTCACATAAGAGGCTACGATATATTATTCTTACCGAGTAACCAATTATAACACTCGTCGATGCGCACATATTTCTTAGGATTCACTTACTTAGGTACGCATACCCTTATGATCTTAGGCTGATGATACTCATAGCTTGTAAAAACTCAAATATACATTCATAAATACATAATTACTGGAGGCTTACTTGTTATCGTGAAATCATACTTGTGTGCTTATCATACTCGTGAGTGAAAGATGATAGATCATCGGTTAAACTACACATTAGATTACTGATCGAGTGTCACCGGAAATCCATCATAGTGTCTCATACTACTATGATAAATGACCTAAGAAATAAGACCGTAATTTCAGGCTCGTTTACCCGAAACCAATGTTATCAGAACCGGACCGGTCATCGAACTGGTTGAGTGGCCGGTTCCCGGTTTGACCGGTTCGACCGGTCTGGTTCAACCTTGTCCTTTTTTTATTTTATTTTATTTTTTAAAATCCATTTTTACCCATTTATGATCGGTTCTCAACCAGTTCTGACCACCGGTTCCCGGTTCAACTGATCGATTCTTCCGGTTTAATTTTCACGAAAATTGCCGGTTTTTAAAACGGTCCGATTTTGGGGGGTTTGGGAATCAGTGAGGGGAACGGTTCCCGGTTTTTCTGGTTCGACCGGCCGGTCCGGTCCGGTTCTGACAACAGTGCTCGAAAATAAATCACAACATGCATAAATCATATATCATGACATATCATTCTCATAATTCATAGGGTGAACATAACGAATCATAGTTCTTACAAATAAATCATAATATCATAGATCGTTAATCATTCATCAATTTCACATATACACACATAGAGATAATTAACCTAGATCTCTATTTGCACAGAAATTCCATAAACTCGCATCAAAATTGCAAATCATTTAATCAAAATCTACATCTCTTCCTCCATATTCAATCTTACTTGTATTTAAAAATCACAATCTTAAACTTATTTACATTAATGATCATGACATAGTTAACATAAGAGAATATAGTTACCTTTCTTGATTGTTTTCCTACGATCACAAGCTTGTGAATGACCTTAATCTTGATTTTCAAACCTTTCTTTTTCTCCAAGTAAAAGCATGTGCAAAATCTTAAGTTTTTCTCTCATTGGATCTCTAAAACTCTTAGAATTGTTAGGAAATCCTAAACTCATGAGTTAATTACTATATATATAGTTTAGAGTCCTAAACCCTTTTAAATTTCTGAAAAAATAGTTTTAGAAGGTTTTCCCGCAAAATCAATTGATCGGTTTGGAAAACCATTTGACTAGTTTTCCGTATGTAGCTATTGTTTAATATTTTTGCGAAATTTTGCAACAGTGGTCAACCGATTTGGTTATTCCTCCTACACTTCACAACACATAACATACAACACCACATTAACTTTTCATATAATTTATTTTAAGTTTTTAATTAAAATAAGAAAATATCCCCTCATTTGGATCCAATAAAAATATTTAAAAAATCAAATTTCTTGTAAATCAAAATCACATTTTTCTAGTTTTAGGCTAAAAATGAAAATCTTGTCCATCAAAAAAATTTTGATAGTCGAATAAACCACTTTAAACATATATAATAATAAAATTTCATAAAATCACATATGTTTATTTAACACTTAAATATCAATTTCCGAGAAAAATCATCTCAAAATTTAAGAATTTATGTTTTTGCCAAAACCACACCCTTTCTATAATTTTTTCGATTCCTATACTTAGTCATTTTTAAATCAACGTGACTCATCAAGTATCAAAGCATCATATGTATGACAGGATATCGAGAAATAAAATGCAAGTGTCTACAATAAGCACCTAAGAGGCTAAGCTTACCATCGTTTGTGTAACATACTAACGTTATAGTGTTAGTGTAAGTTATATGTTTATAGAATCTTTCTAATATAATATCTTGTGACGTTTTTCATTTTTTTTTAAAATCTAATAGAAGTTGGGACTTATTGTGCTATATGTAAGCACCCTATTTTTGCACCCCTATCTCTCTTCCTGCTTCTTCAAATGCTTCAAGGTTCACCCAAGGCCCAAGCCCATTTGGCCAAACTTGTACCCAAACAACTCAATCAAGCCAAATTATTTGATTCCATTACCCAAGCCCAAGTAACCAAGCCTAATTACCCAATTGGCTTAGCCAAAGCTCAATTGCTTTAGTGAAAGCCTAATTACCATAGCCCAAGCCCAATTGCCATAGCTAAAGTCCAATAACCATAACCCACGACCTATCTACTAACAACCCATGATCCATAAGATCTAGTCCACATACCCACATCCATTCAACCCATATCCAAAACCCACAAACCTAAGCCCACTTTCCACTTTCCTACAAAAGACCTTTTATTTTTTCTTCAAACCCTAAATAGCCTCATTTTTGTGTTTACACACCTTTTTGACCACTCAATCATCTCTCACCAAGTACACACCTTTTTGACTAACCAATCACCTTCCTTACTCTCTTACACCTCTTACAACTCATTCTTACACCTCTTACAAAACAATTAATTCTCTTACACTCCTTTTGACCACTCAATCACCTTTCATCAAGTACATACCTTTTTGACTACCCGATCACCAACCACATCCATTTTGACAAACCAATCACCTCCCTTCTTCTCACCCAACCCCTATTAATTACCAAACTGCTACAACCCCTTAAAAACTCTATAAATACAAGACTTTCACAAGCCATTTCTTTCACCTCCAAAATCCCAAGTAGAAACCCTAGCTCTTCCTCCTCTCACCCCTTATATTTCTTTTTAGCCTTGAAGAAAGTTAGAAAAGTTAAGGTTTAGAGTGTGTAGAGAATTCTAGAACTAAAAGCCTAGAGTTCTTCACTAATTCTCTTCCTTCGTGGACTCTAAAAATCCCTCACTTCTTGGAGCATTGGAAAAGAAGTCTTGGATGAGTAGACACTTCTCCCTTTATTCTTCATCTTCTTCTATACTTCATATTTATTTGTAGTCTTCTTTTGAAATCATTTGGGAAGACCTCTCTTTTCTCAAGTTTAGTTGAGTCTCTCTACACCAATCTAATAGTGTAGAGGGACCCCACCTCAAAAGAAATGAGAGGTCTTTTTTTTTTTTTTCCTTTCATGTAAATATATATTTTTTTTCTATGTACTCACTAATGTGGATATGGGTAGGCCCATAGAGAGTGGAAGCTAAAGCTATACCTTTCTTTTCATTTTGATTCTAGTCATTTTTCTAGAATTCTTTAGGAAACTCATCATCACTTCAATTTTCATATTTAGAGCTCCATTACATCATTCATAATGGCGTAAATGGACTAAATTAGAAAGAAGATGATGAGTTTTCATTTTCTCCACTTGTCACTTTTTTTTCATTTCTTTCTTTTTCTTTCATGTTCTATTTTGATTGGGTAAATGATGGTTTAAGGACTTAAAGAGTACATTATCCAAAAATGTCTCATACCAAAGACAATGGTATTTGATCTATTATCAACACCAATCCAACAAAATAGGTGTTGGTAATAGACCATTTACTATTCATAATGCATACCCCTCTTGATGTTCTAAATATAATCTTTTAACCTAACTTTTCTTTAATCTTTCTCTTGGATTAAATTTAACTTTAGTTAAGTTTGCCAAAATTCTACCTGTATGAAAATCCAAAAAAACATGATAAAATCTCAAAACATCAAAAACATTCGAATATGATCAAAATACCAAAAACATTCAAATATGATCAAAAGACCAAAAATATTGACTTTGACCCCTTTAACTATGGTTAGCAATCATAATCATGGTTAGCTCATCCCTTAACCCTAATTAACCCTCCTAACCGCGGTTAGACTTGACCTTGCACTTGACCAACTTGGTCAACTAAACCCTAGCCTCCAAGCTAGACTCTTGACCACCCTATGCACACACACACACACCCCTAGCCTTGGCACGGGCTCATGTGCCAGAACTACGCTCGGTCTGATCTCACCTCAATGTGAGTACGTAGGCAATCCAACCCAGGTTCGACCCTAGCCCATTTAACTTTCTATCTTTCTTGGATTAGCATTCGATTAAACACTTAGATATTTTAACAAATTTTGAGATTAAAATTGGCTTAAATTTAAGGAGTATGTAACCATTGTAAAATGGGGGTCCTATGGTGTCTAACACCTTCATCGGAACTTAATCGAACTGCTTACCCTAACTCTGATAGATCATTTGCCTTATCCAAACAATCTCGGGACCTAACCCTTAGAATGAATAGGTGGTGACTCTCAGTCAAACCTCAAACCTCAAATGTGAAAGCGGGGGTAAAATGCCCATGCTCACACTATATGCAACTGACTATATGCAAGTGTTACTTCAATGACCAACCTTGCATCAGGAGGATGCAACACTGGCATAGCCATTATGCTCAAAGAGAACCACAATTAGCCAACATGCCCAAAGAAATTAACAACAATTACGGAAACGTGCCATGACTACAACCATCTTTAGTTGAAACTTTTTGTGGAAGATATGAGAGCTTGAAGAGATGAAGGCTTTGATGGAATCCTCAAGGGATGGTCCAACCCCAAGTTTGTAGATGCATGGACAGTTAATCCCTCGTGTATAATAAATCTTTGTTTGGACAGTCAAGATTGTCCAATTAAGCTAATATTTGTTCTATTAAAAAGAAATCAAACAAAATTAAGATTTAAAAGACTAAAACTTATTCTTTAGTAATTCTAAATTTAATTTAGAGGTGTGATATCCCTACTCTTCGTCAACCCTTACTCTCTGCCTCCATCAACCATTGAAAGGTTAAGGCACAATCTCTTATCAAGAATGAACAAGTGGTTGTTGAAGGCTAAGAGTAAGAGTTGACTGAGAGTAGGGCTTTAGTACCTTGCTTGGGACGACAACATTTATTAAGATTATTATTTATTGTTTTATTAGAATGACCAATAACTTGCCTGTTGTAGCCTAATGGGCTACAATAAGGCTGCTGCTCATTTTCTCTCTACCTAAACTATGTTCTGAAAAAACTATTGTGGATTGAAACTTGACAACAATAGTCTTTGTAATCAGAACTAGAAATAACCAATAGCGTGTTAACATGTCAAAAAAGTGTCATATGTTTATACTTTTAAAGAAAATCAACCTCGGTATTTGACTTTTTATATGTGTCAACGTGTTATTGGTACTTTATAGTCCGGGGATACAAGGAGCATTGTTGACAAAGACTCTCAGCTACAATGTTTCCTTGCCGACGAATAAAGCTAACTTGTGCATGGAAAAAATAAACTCTGCAAATATCATATATATGTTGGATAAATCTTTGATAGAGTAGTATAAATCAAATAGAGATTATACAGAAAAATACTCGAATGCATTAAGTAAATTAAAGTGAAAAAATAAGGGTAAAACACTTATAAATATGGAGACCGAGGCACGTGTTGAACACGCTGTCCTTAAGGTGATTAACGCCCCGTTCCGGTGCTTACAGGTCTCTGACGGACACCCCCAAGATTCAACAGTCTCAATCTGTCGGTAGAGAGCACTCACTAACCGGTGGTTACAGCGAACTTGACAGTATTCTTAACCAAACTTCATACAAAATAGTAGAAGAGAGCATCCCAAAAAATCTGTATATTTCTTTTCTACACCTTAAAGAAAATAAGGTTTTTCTCTCTTCTCTACAATAGAAAAGGAACAGCCCTCTTATATAAAGGAAGAGTCTAATAGTCTTTAAGACTCTCAAATAACTCTCCATAATACCAAAAAAATGTTTTGAATATAAAGAGATTGAATTAAATCATAAAAGACTATAATACGAAATAAATTATAGGCTTAAGTATCTCATAACTGATTTGAGATTTAATAATTAAAATAAACACAAAATTTTATTTTAAGAAATATGCAACAATATATCCTCATGGTATTATCTCCCAATGAAAGTGTCCTTGTAGAGTCTGCTAGAACCTGAACGATTTAGAATCTCCTTCAAATTTCAAATTAAGTTAAATTGGGTCCACCCTTGTCTTCGCATTCGTTGGTACCTTTACTGGTATCAACCCAATTCCAACTGATTACTTGCTGCAAGCGTTACCTAAAAACTAGTATTAGACCAGATATTAATTCGCAACTTGATCGAACCTGCCATTTTTTTTATACAAAAATAATTCGCTCCTCAGGAGAGTATTATTGTGTCTCGGCCCCTTAAAACTCACCATGTGTCTCCTTTGAACTCCCTTTAATTGTCTGAGGAGCAGATTATTGCGTCTCCCCCCTTGAAACTCGCCATGGGTCCCCTTTGAACTCTCTTTAATTAGGAGTAATGAGGAGCGGATTATTGCGTCTGCCCCCTAAAAACTCACCATGCGTCCACTTTGAACTCCCTTTAACTGTGGTTAAGATTCACTAACCCTTAGGGGTTGAAGAACCTAATCTTCGTTTTTGGGGAATTTTTTTTTAAAAAAAAGGTTAAAACTTCTTAACCAGAGTTCAAGAGCAGGGCTTTGTGAGGGGCAAGTTGCCTCAATCCAAGGAGTGGATTATTCCTCTTTTTTTTTTTTGTTTAGGCTTGTAGAATTTGGGTGCGGGTGCCTTGAACCTCACCTTAACGTGAGACTATAGGTTTGACATTGCTAGTGAGTGACTTGATACCAAGTTGGACAGTGTTCCTGGGCCTGGGGCTAACTAACACTACAACAAATCTACCAACTAGTAACGGAATAGTAGAGACGGAAATTGTTCCGTCTCTAATATCTCATTTAGTAGTTTTGGTGGCCGAGAGGAATAAACCTGAGTGGCTTGGTGTTCAAACAAAAATGTGGTAATCTTGGTCAGAATGCTAAAGAGGTCTGAATGAGAACTCTCCATTGATCAGGCAATAGTTTTACATTCTAACTTGCCTTGAATTAAAGACATAGACATCATTCTCCCATATAGCTCTCGTTAATTCTAGGCCACTCCATGAATTAGACGAGCGAGCTTAACTAATTAATACATGATCCGAGTGATCATAAGCCTCAACTCCCGCACTTGCCATAGAACCATCTTGTAGGGTGGCGCCGTTGTAGCTAATCTGATGAAAATCTATGGATTGTGGAAATTCTAAGTAGCTTGACATTATCACAATGATCTCCCAAACGACTCAAAAGAGGTGATTTGAGAGTTATGTAATTATTGGTTCACGTAGAACTGTTGGCACCAGTCCTACATTTTGTCTCTGTGAGTCGAGAAGAAAGGGGGCTCAGCGGGAAGAGGATTGTACCATGAGAGAAGTAAGGAGGTCAACCTGTTTTAAATATACAACATGGATTCTGGCAATGCAATGTAGTTGGACCCTCATGTTGATCCAAATAAATCAGCCTTTCCACGGAGGTAAATCTTTGTCCGCTAGGCAAGAGGATAGCAAGTTACAAATTCTGATTCGGTAGGACATATATTACTATGAAATTCATAAATGAAGTAGTTAATGATAGGGTTACCATTATCCTTTTTATAGTGACGAATTGTTCCTAAGGAAATGAATTTGTCCATTTTTCGAGGTCTCAAAGCGGCATGGAAACACATAAGAACTCTTGAATGGAAAATATTAGATATAGTTTATTGAATGCAGAGTGGTGTCATAAAGTGAGATGAGATATATACATTGTATCTGATCTCATATCTAGGCAGATTTGAATTTAAAATAGATTAGTATCAAATATTAGATTTTAGGATTAGATTTTATTAAGATTAGATTTGATTATGATACGATACTCCTTCTATCTTGAGACTCATGTAATCTCTATATAATCCTTAAGGAGCTATTGTAATCATCCAAGAATTCTCAATATAATCAGTTTCTCTACATGGTATCAGAGCCCAAAAGGCCCAACGGTCAAATTATGCTCACACTCACGATGACAGACCCAAACAGAAAAGCTGCATGATTGACGACCTAAAAAAAGGCGCACGTGATAGACCTAAAATTAGGGCTGCACGTGAGGAGTGTAAGAGAATTAATCCCACATCGACTAAATAGAGAAATAGTTGTGGCGTTATATACATATAAGGCCTCTCTACTCATTGCCAATTGGTTTTGAGTTGAACGCTTTCACATGGTATCAGAGCAGGTCGATCCGACCATTTCTTGATTTTCTTTTCTTTCATTCTTGTTTTTCCAGCAGGCAGCAATGTCGCTCGTCCGGCCTAAACCTCTATTTTTGTTTTTGTTTTCTTTTTAGTTTTCATAGATATAGTAATCACCAAATTCTTGCCAAAATTTCTCTATAATTGATACATCCAACAAAAAAATTCATCTCGAACAACTGGCTTCTCTTTATGTGCTATTGGGGGAGATCATGACGGTTTGCTCTACTGAACCACCGGCTCCGACAGACTCTAAGATGAGCGGGATGTGACAGTGATGGACTTCACAGACTAACGGTGGCCACCAATAATCACAATTGGATGCTCCGGTGACTTTTCAACAAAGATCAAATGATCTCGGAATGCTTTATTTTTGTAACATTACATGATCTTTTTTCAAAGGATCATGCAATTATGGAAGGATATTAGATATAGTTTACGGAATGCAGAGTGATGTAATAAAGTGAGATGAGATACACTGTATCTCATCTCATATCTAGGTAGATTTAAATTTAAAATAGATCAGTATCAAATATTAGATTTGATTAGGATTAGATTTTATTAAGATTAGATTTGATTATGATATGATACTCCTTCTATCTTGAGACTCATGTAATCTCTATATAATCTTTAAGGAACTATTGTAATCTTCTATGAATTCTCAATAGAATCAGTTTCTCTACAATTTGAGAGTTATGTAATTATTGGTTCACATAGAACCTCTACGCAAGGTTTGAAATTTCGTTGAAATTTCGCAAAATTTCGGTTTCGGACAACCCCAACAACATCGAAACTGGGTTTGTTTCAAAAATTAGATTTCGGCCGAAATTTCGAATTTCGAAAATTTCGAAATTTCGGCGGAAATCTATTTTTTTTAATAGTTTTTTTAATTGTTTTTATATGAAAATTCCGAAATATTTCGTGAAATTTCGAAAATTTATATATTAATTTTAAAAATAAAGTAATAATACTTATATAAATATATAAAATTTTAATAAAATATTATTTTTTAATATATATATATAATTAATAAAATATTAATATTTCGGATTTCAAAATTTCGTCGAAATCCCGCAATTTTTTGGGATTTCGGTTCGGGTTGGCTGGCCGAAATCATCAAAAATTTTGAAATTAAAAACCTTGGCCCTTCGAATGAATTAAACAAAAGCAATATAATCAACATTAGCTCATTAATGGATGGCTCCACTTTTCAACAAAATAATAATAATACTACTGGATTGTGCCCAATACACGTCCGAGTGTGGAAACTCCATCGAGTGCCACAAGGGGGTCATTTTCCTATGAAGTTTTGTTTGTTTTGGAGGGAAAATGTTGTGAAAAATAAATTTTTTCTTTTAAAAAAAAATCCCTCATTTTCTAGCAAAACTTAGGGCTCTCAATGGGACAGGCCGGGGTTTGTCCAAGCCCAGCCCTCATTCATAAGGGTTTGGCCTAAGCCCTACCCTTAGTACGAGTAAAGACAAATATGAGAGAGTAACAGAAAGAATTAAAGTGAGATAGATTAGATAGGAGTCGATTTATGGGTGTAAGCACCCAATTTTTACACCTTGCTTAACCATGGTTAACCTCCTTTAACCATGCTTATCCCAGCCAAACCCTAATAGCCCTAGGTAGACCCTAATCCAAGCCCTAGTAGCCCTAGGTAGACCCTAAACCAAACCCTAGTTTAACCCTAGGTAGTGCCCTAAGCCCTAGACCAAACCCTAGGCTAACCTTAGCTAAACCCTAGACCTAACCCTGGCCCTAGCCCTAGCCCATACCTTAATGCAAACCCTAAGCTAAAACCCCTACGGGCTCAAGGCCCATTTCAATTAACCAAACTTAAACCCTAGTCTAACCCTAGGCTAACCCTAGCTAAACCCTAGGACTAACCCTAGGTAAACCCTAGACCTAACCTTAGGTCCAACTCTAGCCTAGCCCTAGTCCAAACCATAGGGTAAGACCCCACGGGCTCAAGGCCCATTTCAAGCCCTAAACACTCAAAACCATACCCCAAAAGCATCTTTGGGCCCAAACATGGGCCCACAAAGCCCAACCCGAGTGGAGCCCACTTGATTTTCAAATTTTGAGCTAAACCCCCAATAGGGCAAAACCCTTCTTTGCCTTCTCACATGTGTGGTGCTTAGGCCCAAAACGGTAAACCAAAAAAAAAAAAAAATCAAAGAAGATGAACACTGAGATAACCTATGTACAACACCTGTGTCACACCCTACTACCCCCCTACTCCTCTCCAGACCATGCTCCCCTGTGTGTCCCCCACGCCCCCTTAAATACCGAAAATACCCCTCCTTTCTCTACTATAAAACCTCCACCACATCCACTGTTCAAAAAAGAGGAAATGAGCAAAAAAAAAAAAAACACTGCTGCCCAACTGAGTCCAACACCTCTCCCTAGAGGTCTGGGGGGTCCTCAATCCATGAGGAACCCCCTGGATTCTCCCTGGTTAAGCACCTAGTCCAAAAAAAAATTTCAAATATTTTTTTTTCAATAAACGGGTAGTTTCGGGTAACCACCTGTAACCCTCTTTTAACCATGGTTAGGATAGGCCCTGGTCAAGACTAGGGCCATGATTAGACTCAACTCACTTGGGGCTATCCTCCTGAGTCATCCTAATCCCTAACTCACCCTCTAACCGTGGTTAAATCAACTCCAAAGTGGGGTTGATAGTTTGCAAAAATGGTGAATAAGGCACATTTAGGCCCCTGTGGGGGCCCACACCTGACCTCCCCCTGGGCCCACCAAAGGCCCCGGGTGTTCCTTGGAGTGTAGGCTATCCAACCATGGTCTCAGATCCCCCTGGGTCAACTCCTAACCACGGTTAAATCGAGGGCAATACTGGTTAGAAGTCATGCCGATTTTTTGAAAAATGTCATTTTATGCCAAACAGCCAACCAAGGCCCCTTTGGGCTTCTGTGGGGCCCACACCCGACCTCCCCCTGGTCCCACAAAAGGCCCAGGGTGTTCTCTGGAGTATAGGCTATCCAACCATGGTCTCGGATCCCTATGGTTCAGCCCCTAACCATGATTAAATCAGCCCCAACAGTGGTTAAAAAACCAGTTTTGTTTTTTTTGGAAACTTGTCATTTTATGTGGTGTTGAACAAGGTGACTTTGGGCCTTTGTGGGGCCCACACCCGACCTCTTCCTGGGCCCACAAAAGGCCCAGGGTGTTCCCTGGACTTCAGGCTACCCCCTGGTGGTCTCGGTTTCCCTTGGTTCCCCTCCTAATCGTAGTTAAACTCATGTTAACCATGGTTAAAAACTTGATCAAATTTTAGGTTTTTTTAATAATTTATGGCATTTTTACAGGGCTCAGACCGGGTAGGAGGCCAGTCTAGGCTGTTCCATGGTCCCTGGGCCCACTTTTGACCAAACCGGACCCTTAACTATGGTTAAACCCACCTTAGTTAACATTTAACCATGGTTAAGCAGCTCATGACCCAACAGAATTCTGAAAAAATCATCAAAAAATCAGAAATTTTCTCTGGAGTCCAGAAATGTCTTCTTTGACCCTTTTTGTTTTGGTTAGAGTCCTTAACCATGGTTAAACACCATATTTGGTTAACTTTTAACCATGATTAAGCAACCCTTAATTAGAAAATATCTGGAAAAATACTAAGAAATTTCAAAATAATTTGCGAAACCCAAAAATGGCCTCTTTCGGCCATTTAACCATGTTTAACAACCCTAACCATGGTGACCATCCCCCTTAACCATGGTTAAGCAGTCCTTAACTATTGAAAAAAATCAGGAAAAAACTCAAAAAAATCAAAAAATACAAAAAGATCAAAAATACTGTTATTGGACTTTTTAACCATGGTTATCACCCCTAACCATGGTTAACTACCTTCTTAACCCCGGTTAGTAATCCTAACCCCTAGTTAAGACACCTTGGGCCCACCGGGCTTCATCCCTTGGCCTACCGGACCTAACTCGGGCCTACTGGTCTAGACCATATCAATATTAACTGTGGTTAGTAATCCTAACCATAGTTAGTTTGACTTAACCCCGGTTAGCAATCCTAATTATGGTCAAACTTTGCCTTAGCCTACCGGGCCTAACCCTAGTGTAACAGACTTACATTAGGCCTATCGGGCCCAAACCATGCAATTTGACTAACCCGATCAACCAAACCCTAGTCTACCGGACTAAGCTCATTAGCCACAATTGATGCACACACACACCCCCTAGCCTTGACACGGGCTCATGTACCAGAACTAGCTCGGTCTAATCTCACCCCAATGTGAGTACACAGGCAACCCAATCCGGGTTCGACCCTAGTTAAGCCATATTAAGCTCATTAGCCACAATTGATGCACACACACACCCCCTAGCCTTGACACGGGCTCATGTACCAGAACTAGCTCGGTCTAATCTCACCCCAATGTGAGTACACAGGCAACCCAATCCAGGTTCGACCCTAGTTAGCTTTTATTTATTAAATTAACATTACATTAAACACTTAGGCATTTGATTAAAATTGAGCTTAATATGGCTTAACCCTAGCAAGTAGGGAACCACTGAAAAATGGAAGTGCTGGGATACCTAACCCCTTCCCCGGACTTAACCGAACATCTTACCCTAATCTCTAATCAGAGATCAAAACCTTATCCAAATACTGAGGACTTATTTCTTCTGAATGAATAGGTGGCGACTCTAAACCCTCCCGTGAGACTAATCAAGGTTTCCGAAACTCGTGCTCACAATGGGTACTCCCATAAAGGTTTCGTTTGACTTTTTTTTCTTTCAAAAATATATCACGTTAGCGTTAATCTTGACCCTTAGCGGTTAGCCATAGAGGTTTAGGATTCAGGAGTGCCCATAGAGGGACTCATTACGTAATTGGAATTAGAAGTTTCTCCATGGTGGGTTGTATTTAAGCAAGAAGAAATGTTAGTGAAAATACTATCATACTCCAATATTTCATTAAATAATGTTTTAAAAAAACATAAAATATTATATATATATATATATAATGAGGGCATGGGCTGGTTGGGCTCTAGGGGTGTTATATATCCAAGCCCAACCCTTATATCTGTGAGCCTAATTCTTTTAATCCCACCTACGCATGCGGGCTTCAAAAATAGAAAAACTCCCAAATTTACAAGATTTTGAGGGTTAGGGTCCTTAACATGAAGGGCGAATTAACAACCCTAATAAAACTAGAGAAACATTTGCATATTTTGTAGCATCAGAAGTAGGGTGTATCCAAGCCAAGCAAACTCGAAGCCTCGACTCACCTTGCTCAAGCTGAGTTCAAGCTCAGAAGTTTGGCTCGATCGAACTGAGTTGTTCTTCCGACCTTGAAATGTGTTCAAGTCAAGCTCAAGCGAAGGCCTGTTTGATTCGGCTAGGCTCAAAGCTCAGCACGAATATTATTTATAAAATAATAATATATATATTGTATTTATAATATTAATATTTTTATTTAAAATTAAATTTTTAATAAGTCGAGTTGAGTTCGGCTCGAACTTGAATCAATTCAAACTCGAGCCAAGCTATTGTATTTGAGCCGAGTTTGAGTTGAGCTGAGCTCGAGCCAATCAATTCAAGCTGAGCTTAACTTGGCCCAGCTCAACTTGAATACACCCTAATTAGAAGAATTGATTTTTCACCTTAAATATTGTGCTTGAATACACACCCCTAATAAGAAGACTTAGTTTTTCACCTTAAATAGTTCTCCTATTTTCCCTTCAAAGTTCAAACAAGTGCAGAAATTTGAATTCTCTACTAAAGGACATGCTGTAACTTGTGCATGACCGTTAATTGCATGTAATCTTACCAGTAAATTTCCCGCCGGAAGCCCCGAGGTTTAAATTTTGCCTTAATTGAAATGGGTCCAATATTTAATCAAAGAAAATATTGAATTTTAAGGTCACTCAAGAGCAAGGTTTAAAAATCTGACAACTCGACTCAAAAGTTAATTGGATCAAGTAACTCGGAAAAAAAAACTCGACTCGGTCTAACTCGAAATATATATGCAATAACTTAAAAAATTAGGTTAAAAGAACTAAAAGTAATGCTGGTTTTATAGTCCCAAACCTATAAATTAGGTTTAACAGAATTTATAATAGATTGTCTTTGTAGACCCCAAAAAATATGATGTAAAAATATTGTTACATTCAAATTCATGTTTAAAGAATGATAAATTTATTCTTATGCGATTCGACCTAGTTCAACGAGTCAAAAATCTCGGTTCGACTTGATCGAATTACCCAAGTAATTCACTAAATAGTATCTCTTTCCAATTTTGAAACGATTCTACTCAAAATTCAATCCATTCGAGTAATTTCGCCGAATTACTTAGACGACTCGCCGAGTTACTGACTGTCTCGCGGAGTTTTCGAACTAAAGTCGAGAGTTTCTCTTCAGCACGTGAAACAAAAACAGAGCTCCATTCACAGATAATTACCAAACCAACGTCTCATTTTCAGAATATGAAGTCGGTGTTTCGAAACGCCTATTTCACCCTTTCCCGCTCCTTAAACCCTAATTCTAACCCTAAGTTTCCCCTTTCTCTTTTCCCTGTTTGCCGAATATCCGCAATTACTGCTTCTCCCTCTTCTTCCTCGTGTTCTAACATCAGAAACGAGAAATTCCGATTATTCTCTGCAACTTCATCTGATTCTTCAATGACGGACGGTGGAGCTTCTTCTTATTCGTCTTCTTCCGTTGAGAAACAGTTCGAGCATTTCCGTGTTCAGCTTGAACAATCAGGAAGCTTACGTGAACGGATTCGAGCGGTTGCGACGGCGATGGAGTCTGCGATCCGGATCATGCATTCGAACCTTCTTCTTGTTCATCAATCTCGTCCAGTTCCAGGTACTGAAACCGATGACTTGTATCCATTTTTTTGGTGGTGAAGAGTGAGCTTAGATGACAGTTACAGTTAGATGTGTTTCTGGTTTTATTGCAGTATTTGTCGGTTTTGTCTTTTTTTTGACCGTGACTTCTTTTCTCTCTCTTCTGTACATTCGAATTTCCATTCTGATTTTATTTATTTTTCCTTTATTTCAAGAAAATGAGCCTACATTAGGGTTTGAAGTTCATATTTTCATTTCTGTATTGGTGGTTCAGAGATTCTAGAGAAGGTGAAGGGACAGATTGCTGTACTGAAGGAGCTTTTCCACCGTCTTGGTGAAATCCTTCGTGAATGCCCTGGGCAGTATTACAGGTGAGTGGAATCTCTTAGAATGTTGCTTGCGTTGCTGTTTGTTTCACATTTCCTTTGCCCTTTGCAGTTACAGTTCAAGATCTTATTTTTCTGTTGTTTTTGTCAGATATCACGGTGATTGGAGGAGTGAGACACAGACGATTGTCTCATTGCTTGCCTTTCTACATTGGTTAGAAACGGGAAATCTTCTTATGCATACAGAAGCAGAGGAAAAACTTGGATGTACATTCGGAACTTTCTCTATATTATCTTTGTTGTTGCCATGTGTTTGTGAGCTCAAGGTGTTAGTGTGATAGTAAACATTACTGTTTGTTATATCTGTGTAGTGTCACATATCTTCTGCATTGAAAAGATTTTACTTATTGAGTAAGCCCAAATCATGAGAAATTCCTTGAGGTATTTTAAAATCTCAATTCGCTGTGAGAATGAGTAGATGTATAATATACACTAGAGGACTTAAATGCTATGCACAATACTTCCTGGAGCTCTCTCAGTTAGGCTGTGGAGAGTTTATCTCTTTGCCATTCAGTTTGAGGGGTTTATTTGTTGAAGCTTGCATGAATTGCCCACTATCTTGCTAAATCCTATGGACCATAGACCATCTTTGTAAACTGTGAACTCTGTTTCTTAGCTTTATTAGATAGGCAAGTTTGGTGCATAATTTTATTTATTTATTTTGGGTATGAGCACATGCTTGTGATGGAAAGGAGCTTATTAATGACTTCAGTAGCTTATCAAATTTGTATATATATTCTCAATTCTGACATTTGTGATTTAAGGTTTTTTTTTTCCACTATAAGCATTAGGTTGCAAGCTCTTTTCCAACTTTTCTGCAAAAAGGAAAATAATTCAACTAAAATACAGTTGTAATGATTTTCATTTTTTGTTGGATAGGTGGAAAAAACTTGCAACCTCATGCTTACTAATTCACAGTGTTTTCTTTTTCCTTTTTGTGCTCTTTTTGCCTGTCAATTGCTTAATTTAGATTCTATGACACTCCATATCTTATTTTCAATCTTGTGCGATGTATGCTCTTTCTGCCTGTCAAATGTTTAATTTAAATTCTATGACACTCCATATCTTTTTCAATCTTGATTGATTTATTTAATATTATCTAAATTTCCTGAGGTATATTGTTCCTTTTTAATATTGACTCTAGTGATTGATATGCAGTGGATGCTTCAGAGTTTGGTCTAGACATTGAAGATTATCTTGTTGGTGAGTGGTTGACCAGTTTCAGTTATATCATATATGTTCGCTTGTAGAGTTTGACTTCGTGAAACTACTTATCATAATCACGAGTCCATGCTCATTTGGCTGAACATGCTTTCTCTTTTTGGTAGGTTAGTGTGGATTTGATCCAGGGCACATGAGCTTTCTCTTTTTTCAATAGGGTTCTGAGGGGTTGCCTACAGTTTATCTATCCACCCACCGCCTTAAGCACAGTCTCACAAGTATGTGAGGGTGGTAAAAAACATTTTTTGATATCCTTCAAACTGTTCTTAATCAATGTCAGCAGTCTGGTGGGTTTACTTTCTTTTAGATCTTTTACTTCAATATAAGTCATTTGGGTCACTATGTTCTTTAGCTAGTAATCAATGATTATGTTATCTGCTGCATTGGTCTTACATGCCTCTTGACTCTCAGAGTGCTAGAAAATATACAAAATTTAGTGTCAAGATGCAAGAAGTTTGCTTAAAAACAGTTACTCCACCTGTTTTCACTTTGTTTAAAGTGTTAGTAATCTATGTAAACAGGGCTATTCATATCTGATATTTGTTTTTGGACTATTCTTCATTTTAGATGTCGCTGTGTTAGTAGCTACTTGTTAATGTTTCTTTGGATTTTTTTGTTTCTGTGGTGGGTGCAAACAAGATATTGTCTTCGTTAGATCTCTAGTCCATGGTTCTCGTATATTTAACTGTTCTGCAATTTTTACACGCACTGATGTGGAATCTTTTTCTATCACGCAGGAGTATGTTTCATGTCTAATGAATTGGTAAGAATCATTATCTACACTTTTAAAAGCTTATTTTTTCCTTGCTTATACAAACTGCATATACAGTAGTTCTCCTTAGGTTCTTATTTTTGAGTATCACCTTGCAGTTGTCTTAGGATCTGCGGGGTCATCTTTAGCTCATTCAAGAGTTCAATCCTAATGTTTATGATGTTGATATTTTCTAGATTTACCTGAGTAGGCTTCATCGTAGAACTTAACAAAGACGATTTAGAAATGTCTAACAAGGAAAAAAATAGTGACCCAAATGGATTGGATCAAGATAAGATCCGATTAGACAGGATCCTGATCCTACTATAGATCCGTCGAATTTGATTATAATCGGATCGGATTCGGATCTATAGCAATCCAATCCGATTAAAATCCAATTCGATAATAATAATAATAATAATAATAATAATACCTACATAACTTTATAAACATATTATAATATTATTCACTTTTTTGATTAAAATATTTTTTAAAGATATTAATTGGATCGGATTCGAATCTTGAATAAATAATTGGATTTGGATTCCAATTGGACAATTTAGGGGCCGTTTGGATACACTTCCATTTTTCTGTTTTTTAAAACTGAAAACAAGTTTCTGTTTTCAAAATTTTAAGTAGAAAATATGTTTGGCATTACTAATTGTTACTTGTTTTAAAAAAGGAAAAACAAAAAAAGGCGTTTGGGAGATATGATGTATATAATAATGAGCACACAATTTCAATCCATAGTGGTAGTGGTGAGTGGTGGTGGGGGAGTGGTGGTGGTGGTGGAGTGGACATGGTGGTGGTGGTGATGGTGTGGTGATGATGGAGTGGTGGTGGTGGAGTGG
The DNA here is from genome assembly GCA_015143295.1 of Tetracentron sinense. NCBI lineage: Eukaryota > Viridiplantae > Streptophyta > Magnoliopsida > Trochodendrales > Trochodendraceae > Tetracentron > Tetracentron sinense. The sequence continues at coordinate 32,157,079 of CM026562.1, forward strand.
TTGTGGTGGTGGTGGTGATGGTGATGGTGGAGTGGTGTGGTGGTGGTGGAGTGGTGATGGTGGTGGTGGTGGAGTGGTGGTGGACCAGTGGTGGTGGTGGTGGTCTTAGTGTGGTGGTGGTTGTGGTAGGTGGTGGAGTGGTGGTGGTAGGTGGTGTGGCAGTGGTGGTGTGGTAGTGCATGGTGGTTCTGTTTTTGTTTTTTGTTTCCAAAAACAGAGGTAACAGGAATTTTCTGTTACCTTGATTTTCAAAAACTTTGTTACTAATTTTTAAAAACAAAAAACAAAAACATGTTTACCAAACATGTTTTGTGTAAAACATTTCCAAATTTTTTTTAAAAAAATAGAAAATAGAAAACAAAAAACAGAAGTGCAACCAAACGGGGCCTTAGAATCCGACTGATCTTGGATCGGATTTGGATCTGCTAAATTTTTAATTGGATCAGATTTAGATCTAGGTAGATTTGGTCAAAATTTAATCCGATTACAGCCCTAGTAATCAAACATTTTGTAGATGAAAAATATAGAAAGTACAATAGTATACAAAGAAAGAAGTTTACTGAGCAGTAAACTCAAACATAAAAATGCAAAGACAGTAAGCTTTAACAGTTTAAAATCCCAAAGATTCACAACCGTGAACAAGACTAAGACCAGGCATAGGGGACAAAGGATCGATCTTACCCAAGATACCCTCCCAAGTGCACGTCTCCTTGACAGATCGAGCACCAGTATAAGATAATTTGTCTGATGCATGAACAGATGCCAGGAAAGGAAGACGAAAGGTTCTCAAAGACTCAAGTTTTTCTTTCCATAACATCCACGCGATAGCCCCTGGCAGAAGGTCTCCTGTCTTCACAAAAGGAGTGCAAATGTCACTCGATCTCAACTTCTCCTTGATGAAATGTCGATCAACCTCAATATGCTTCGTGCGATCATGTTGCACAGGGTTGTAAGCTATACTAATTGCCGCCTTGTTATCGCAGTACAGGCTCATAGGTCCCTGAATTGGATGGCCAATCTCTGAAAGGAGCTATCAAATCTACAGAAGTTCACAGACTCCATGTGCCATTGCTCTAAACTCTACTTCCGCACTCGATCTTGTTACCACAAGTTGTCTCTTACTTTGCCAAGTCACAAGGTTGCCACCCATAAAGGTACAATAACCAGAAGTAGAGCGTTTATCTGTAACTGAGCTTGCCCAATCTGCATTTATATAAGCCTCAACTTGCAAGTTATCATGCTTAGAATACATCAGACCTTTTCCAGGAGTGGACTTGAGGTACCTGAGAATCTTGTACACTGCCTCTAGATGTCCTGAGGTCGGGGCATGCATCAATTGACTTACGAGACTGATAGCATATGCAATGTCGGGTCTGGTCAATGAGAGGTAGATTAGTCTACTCACAAGTCTCTGATATCTGCCTGTATCTATTAGGCGCTCACCACTGATTGCACTAAGCTTATGGTTCACATTGATTGGAGTGTCACAGGGTTTACACCCCATCATCCCAGTATCCTTAAGTAAGTCAAGGACATACTTTCTATGTGAGACAAAAATACCCCTTAGATCTGGCAACCTCATTCCTAGAAAATACTTCAACCGTCCCAAGTCCTTAATTTCAAACTCCACTACCAACTTTCTCTTCAACTTCCCCATTTCATCATAGTCATTCCGAGTCACCAGAAAGTCGTCCATGTACACAATAAGAATAGTGACTCTTTGAAAGGAATGCTTGACAAATAATGTGTGATATGCTTGACTTTGTTTGTAGCAATTTTTCAACATTGTAGTACTAAACTTCTCAAACCAAGCTCTTGAGGATTGCTTCAAGCCATACAATGCCTTCTTCAGCTTGCACACTCTTCCCTTGGCAGAGGGACACATAAAGCCAAGGGGAGGTGCAGTGTAGTCAAGGCGTCTAGGCGATGCCTAGGCGATTAGCCCCGGCTAGGCGAGGCGTTGCCTAGGCGAAGCCTAGGCGTGGCCTAGGCGATAAATTTAATATAAATATATATATAATTATATATATATCACGTATATATATAACATCAAAAAGATCAAAACTCCACACCCACATTCCACAAAAACATAAAATAAAAAGTCTATTACAAGTATTCATCACATAACCAAAGACATGTTAACATAGGGGAGTATTAAACACTTCAAAATCTGGGCAAAATACCCAAATTTGTGTCGTCCATGTATAATATTAGGCAGAGCCCCCTACAATTGCCCGGGGGGGTGGCAGGGGGGGCAGCGCCCCCCTGCGACGCACGAAGTGCGTCCGCAATCTGGGCCTAATAGGCCCAGATTGCGTCGAAAACGATATTTTTAGTGAAAAAAATTGATATTTTTAGTAAAAAAAACGATTTAGAATTTTATTACTACTTCATTACATGTTTTTATATTTTTATTTATTTATTGGGAATTTTTGGATTTTTTTTAAGCAAAAAAAAAAAAAAAAAAAAAATTTTTTTATAGGATCGCCCGCCTAGAGGGGCGCCTAGGCGACGCAGGCCCAAAGTCGCCTAGGCGACCGCCTAGGCGTCGCCTAGGCGTCGCCTAGGCGACGCCTTGACTACACTGGGGAGGTGTCATATACACCTCTTCCTCCAAGTTGCCATGCAGGAAGGCGTTCTTCACATCAAACTGAAACAGTGGCCAATCTTGATTGGCTGCAACTGACAACAACACTCTCACAGAGTTCATCTTGGCTACTGGGACAAAAGTGTCCTGGTAATCTATCTCGTGTGTCTGGGTGTATCCCTTCGCCACAAGTCTTGCTTTATGTTTGTCAATAGAGCCATCTAAATGGTACTTTACTATGAACACCCACTTAGACCCCACTGGTCTCTTTCCTTTAGGAAGGTCAATAACATCCCAAGTATCATTCTTCTCAAGAGCCTGCATCTCCTCTTCCATTGCCTCTCGCCACTCTGGTTTAGGTAGTGCATTTGTCACATTGCGAGGAACAGACACAGAAGACAAGGCCAAGGAAAATGAACTGTACGAAGGAGATAAAGCAAAATACGAAACGAAATTAGAGATAGGATGGTGAGTACAAGAGCATACACCCTTCCTAAGTGCAATAAGAATGCTAGAATCATCAATAGTCTCAAGACTAAAAAGGTGAATATTACCTTCGACTGGTGGATCGGAGGAGGCTTCTTGGAGGTGCATATAGGGGCCTTCTTTACTGCCTATCTTCCATCTTTCATACACCTTCAAAGCAGGGGCAGTCTCCTTCCCCTGTTTATCACTACCACATGCATCACTACCACTAGTAGAAGATGAAACTGGAACGGGAGTGCCAAAAACTCGGAAGACAACTCTTTACGACCACTCTCCCCCTGAAGAGAAGTCTTCCTGTCAGAGAAAAATGAGGTATACTTAAATAAGGTGACATCCATGGAGACAAACGCTCTACGGGAAGCAGGGTGGTAACACCTGTACCACTTCTGACTTGAAGCATATCCAAGGAACACACACTTGAGCGCCTTGGGGCAGTGTTATTAAGGCACTTCAGTTTTCCTAAATTTTGTCGTGCTGACACCTGGACACAACACTCCATGACACGGCACGACACTCCTTGGTACATGCCTATACCATGACATGGTGACGTCAACATTATGGTTATACACTTGTTGCTTTATGTATGTCATGTCATTTTAAAAATACAATATATTGGACTGCTATGAATTTTTTTGTCAAGTTGTGTAGCTTTTTCGGAAACATAGAGGAAAAACTTACTAGGAGAACAATGACACCAACGACGATTAATAGGGACGTCTCTCTCTTTCTCTCTCTCTCTCTCTTGTTGCTCATTTCTATTCTCCATACAAGTATTTTTTTTATAACTTTGGTATAAGCTTTTTAAAAATAGGGACAGGTGGTCACTCCTCTCTATCCTTATTATTTTAAAAAAATTGAGATAATATTATATATATATAATAATAATAATAATAATAATTTTATAAAATCTATATGCCCGTGTTGCCGTATTGGGAGGATTTTCATAGCTTGTCGTGCCGAACACCTCTAGACACCTGGATACTTGGCACCCGTATCACGTGCCTAGGTAACACTGCCTTTGGGTCCAGCTTCGTATGATCAGGACGAGCTATATGAAGAAAACATACACAAGTACACAACCAAAGACCTTGGGAGGAATAGGAAACAAGTAAGCAGAAGGACACAATACTTGAACAAGTATCAGGAAATTTAAGATGCGAGAAGGCATGCGATTGATTAAAAAAACAGTAGTTAAAAGAGCATGAGACCAGAAAACCTTAGGAACATCCATGACAAATAACAGAGCTCTAGTCACTTCCAACAGGTGGCGGTTTTTCCTTTCAGCCACCCCATTTTGTTGAGGAGTACCGGGACAAGTGGTCTGATGAATGATACCATGTTTATCAAAGTACGAGACTAGGTTTCTAGACATATATTCACCCCTATTATCAGATCTAAGAATTTTTAGTTTAGCATCAAACTGAGTAATAATCATAGCGTGGAATGACTTAAAAACAGAGCATACCTCAGTTTTAGACTTAAGAAGATAAACCCAAGTTGAATGAGAAAAGTCATCCTCAAAGCTAACAAAGTAACGAAAACCAGATAAAGAAGCAACTAGGGAAGGACCCCAGACATCCGAGTGAACAACAAATGAAGAATTGCATCTATTACCATGAGAATAGTAAGAGGTTCTACAATGCTTTGTCAATTCACAAGTTTCACACTGAAATGAACTAACAGAACTAGAAAGAAACAACCGAGGAAATAAGCGTCTAATGAGAAATAAAGAAGGGTGACCAAGTCGACGATGCCACTATAATAACTCCTCCTGAGTAGTGATACTCCGAACTCCAGATGAGATCTGATGGACAGGTGATGCAACATGAGGTAAAGGGTCCAACAGATACAATCCTCCCTCCTCATGACCCGTACCAATTGTCCTCCTCGTCTCTAGTCCTGAAAAACACAATGAGAGGGAAAAGAAGTGACACTACAATTCAAAGATCTAGTAATGTGACTAACCAAAAGGAGATTTAGAGTGAAATTAGGAACATGAAGAACAGATGACAAATGCATAGAAGGAGTAACATGAATATGACCTTTACCAGTAATGGAAGAAAACGTGCCATCAACAATTTTAACCTTATCTCTACCAGAGCAGATAAGATAAGACGAAAAAAGAGAAGACATACCAGTCATATGATCTGATGCTCCCGAATCAATGATTCAAGAGCGACTGGGTGTGGAGATGAAGGCACTGAGGGTAGAGGCTGAAGTACCCATATGAGCAAATGAGGGTGTCGAGGCAGAGGTAAGCTCTAACTAAGCCATAAGACACCTGAGATGCTCCATCTCTGCACGCGAAAAACCCATGTTGTCTGAAGGTGGTGTTGTGGTAAGTGTAGGTGCATCAAAAGTAGAAACAATTGAATGAGCACTAGAACTGCCTCTATCACTTGAACGCCCCCTCCACAGCCACGTCCTAATGAACCCTGTGGCTGTGGGCGACCATGAAGATCCCAACATGTTTCTTTAGTATGACGTGTGCTATCGCAGTGCTCACACCTCAACCTGTCACGATCATCTCCAGTAGCACCAGAAGGACCTAAGTAACCAAAGCGGTGAGTGGGAGCGGGAGCAGGAGCGTGAAAGCGTCAAATTTTAATTTAAGATAAGGTCGAGAGCGCCTCCGAAGCGTCGATATATATAATTTATATTTTAATATTTTTTATAAAAAAACTAAAGTTATATTTTAAACTCCATAAATTAGTGAAACTTAATCACATTTAATAAGAATTAAAAAAAAACCATGTTGAGGGTGAGATTGAACTCTCCCGATTGAACTTAGGAGAGTTCAATTGTTATGAGTTTGACTATGATCAATCTCTCGTATACGGTAGATATGTAAGAAGAAAAAGCATTAATGATGAAAAGACTTTAAAGTCTTAACACATCATGACATACTGTACCTATGTAAGAATAAAAAGCTGAAACAGTACATGAAAAGACTTAAAATAAGTTGCATTAAAATACAAAACCGTGAAACCGAGCTCCTAGTTTTTGAAACCGGCGATCTATATATTATGAAACCGCGCTCCCAAGGCGTTTCTGCTCTCAAACCGTGAGAGCGAGGTTTGAGAGCGGGAGCGGACAGGGGTAACGACGGTTTGGGTTACTAAGAGAAGGACCACCTCCACCAGTACCACGACCAGGGCCTCTGCCCCCTGAGATATGGATGAGAGGGCAAATCTCTCCTGGGGAGGATGCTCAAGCATAGCACTATAGTGATGCTCCTTTGTACATACACCTTTGTGAGAGCAGGTAGTGACTCTTTTCCCCTAAATCTGAACTCGAACTTGCTCATACTCAGGATTCAGTCCTGCCAACGGCTCAAACACTCGTCCTTCCTCAATGAACTTCCTGTGAGCTACAACATCTGCACTGCACTTTGCAGTGAAGGAAATATAATGGTCCAACTCTTCCCACAACCGCCGAAGAGTAGAATAGTACGTGGACAACGGTGTATCACCCTGTCTTAACTGAGAAATGTTATGGTGTAGTTCATAAGCTCTAGCTGTGTTACCCACCTCTGAGTAGGTCTAAGTGACTACATCCCAAATCTCTTTAGCAGTGGAGAGGAACAAGTAGCTACTGCTAATGTCCGGTTGCATGGAATGGAGGAGCCAAGACATGATGGTGGCATTCTCTACATCCCACTTCGCAAACGATGAACTACAAGAGTCAGGCATAGGAGTAGCACCTGCCAAGTAGCCCATTTTCCCTTCACATAAAGCTTAGCCGACCGTGACCATGCAAAACAATTACTTCCATTCAGCTTGACGGTAGTAATCTGAAGGTTTGGGGCATCTCTATGCCCTAGGTTCAAGGGTTCAACATTGCTCACGGGAATACTAGGGGTTTGAGTAACCTTAGAATCTGTCATTATGCTTCACAAGAAACTGATTTGCACAAATCAGACCTAATCACAACACTTCGGGTCTCCACGTACCACCAAACAACTACAAACAAGGGTTACACAACCCAACCGGCACTCCACGGAGTCACAAACACCTCCTTAAATACTTAGACTGCATTCCAACAACTCAACACACAATTTCAACTCCAAACAGCAGCATTGGAATCAGTTTGTATAAAAAAAAGCCAAAAAACCCCCAAAACACTGTTCATGGAATATATGGGGGAGAAAAAACTTCACACAAGCTTTAATCCTTATCCAATTGACATGAGACCACTTCCATAAGCTCCAGAATTTTCATACGGACCTAAACATATCAACCAAGCTCCACAAAAGATCTCACACAGATTGCACAAAGCGAATCTTTCCAACTGAATTTTTTCCGAAATTATTCAAAAAAATTCTGAAAAACCATTTCCAAGCTCCAAACAATACAAAAAAATCACCATAATATTCTAAATATGATGATCTATCCATGGCATCAACATCCATTAGGGTTGCTACAGTACTTGTACGGATGCTGACGTCAGCATGACGTCAACGAGTTTGTGGTGAGCTCAAACTTTTGCCGGTGACCTCCTTGGTGGATTTGGTGGCTCTATACCAAGTTGGTTTACTAAGATGACTAGATTTAGGGTTTGGAGAAGGAGAAGAGAAAGAAATAGAAGATTGGGAAAGAAGAGAGAGTTATTTACTCTCCCTAATCCATTGTCTTGTATACTTAATAACTAAGTACAATTGACCAATAATACTATCATAGTATATAATCCCAAAGGTATAGTATACCCAAAGGTATAATATACCATACAATATTCAACATATCCGGGGTATGGGAAAGAGAGGATGACAAGTGTTGAAGAAGACAAAGCAAATCCTCGATCTCCCAGTCATTCAAATCTCGCCCAAGTCTAGGACACCAAACTATCTCATTGTTACTCAACTCATAGCATTGTGACACCAATGCATCTTTATCAGTGACAAGAAAGAAAATATTTCCAAACCTATCTTCGATTTAGCCGAACCACACCATAGATCCTTCCAGAATTTGACCTCCGTCGTGTTGTCAACCTTAAATTTGATGAAAGGTAACAATAGGTTAGCTATTGCCATTATCCCTTTCCAAAGACCCAACCCATAACTCATGAGAACCCATAACCTCCTTCGGGTCCCAACAAGTGGAGGCTCTATATTTTGCAACTATCACCTTTCTCCATAGGCTATCCATTTCTAACCCAAATCTCCATACTCATTTGCCTAATAGCATCTTATTCACGCCAACTAGGGGTTGCTGGTTCAGACCACCAGCCTTCATTGGTCGACATATTCAATTCCAAGCTACCAGGTGGTATGTGGATTTGTCTTCTTTATTATTCCACTTAAAATTTCTCTGCATTCATTCCAAGGAATTCGCATTGAGCAGGGGCCAGGGAATGGTAAAGGAAGACAAATAATATGTTGAGAGGCTACTAAGGGTGTTTTTAATGAGAATTTTCCTCCCTTAGAGAGGAACTATGACTTCTAACCTACAACTGCGAGTCTACTTGCAAATCTTTCAACAATTGGGTCAATGATGTCTTAAGACTTGAAACTCGACCCCAATGGCATATTGAGAAAAGGTGAAGATAGAGATCCTACCTTACATCCTGGACAAGGAGCGAGAGCTTCCATGTTCGGGATGCCTCCGACCCTAATTATCTTACTCTTACCTAGTTTGGCATTCAGGCCCGACATAGTTGTTTCTTTCCACAAGATGATTCAATCTCGATAAGGAAAAACTGTAAGATTCTATCTTTTGATTATAGTGGAGCTTACATGCTCATGAATTTGACAAGGTACAAATTTCTATCCAATATTCACAAAGATCTCTTCATCATCCTTGAAAAATGGTGTTACCAAAAGGAGAATTGAAACACTTCTTTTCTTCTTTACTATTCTGTATCTTGGCTTCTGGATGCCGGGCTGAAGCGCTTACATGTGCCTTTTGTACATTTTGGATGTGCTTGCTTCTGATTATGTTTTCTCCATATACCCCGGAAGATGGTAACAAAAAGAGACATCCACAGAATTGACCTTTTATGGAGGATAGTGACATAACCAACCATTAATTTTGTAAATTCTTTAAAAAGGTCCAGGAGATTCTACGGACTGTTAAATATTGCCATCATCTTGCAAATAACAGTAGAAGTGAATTGGTTTTCAAACGACCCTGCCCTTTGCTAAAAATGCATCAAATATGAAAATAATGTCAATGTTTGCATGAGTGATTGAAAAATGCCATGATTGCTAACAGATAGGAGAAGTGAATTGGCTTACCAACTACATGACCCTCTGCTAAAATGCAGCAAATAGTAAATAACCTAGTTGTTTGAGATGAACCAGTTGGAATCTTTTCAGTTATCGATCTTGGGTAACAAAAGAGAAGCATTAATTAGAAAGGAGCAAGAAGTGGAAGAATTGATGAAGCATAATGTCTGCCAGTGGATATATATTGATACATGCATGAAGTAAGCTTTTGTCCAAATCTTTCTATGGTAGGTTAGCCTGAAGATTTTGGTTTCTGATCCCGAAGAGTCAGTCCCATAAGAAAAAGGGTTTAATCTTCTAGTTCCTTCATAATATAGATTTTCATTGCTTGAGAAGTGAGATCTTCTACATCATTATCTATTTCAGAATTTCTAATGAAACTGAACACTGGCTAGGCATAGCTCGAAATATTCCTAGTCAAAGGGTAAACAGGGTTTGCTTAGAGGATTAGAGCACATGGCTACAAACCAAGTTGTGGGGGGTTCGTATCCCTCCTCACCCACAACCGGCCCAAAAAGGAAGAACCTTTCCTTTACCTCTGGGAGTAGGAAAATCATGATTGGGATAGCGGACCCAAAACTATGGAACTTGGGTGTGGGTCTTTGTCGAAATGGAATGGTAATCCCTTGGTTGATTTTTAATCAGATGCTCACTTTTGTTACTACTGGCGGTAGAATTTCATCGTTATTGTATAAAGTTGGAGCTAGGTGCAGGATGACAAACCCACCCGTGTTGCCTGGTTTTTATGACAGATTGTTATACTCATAGGTTGAGGGTGTTGTAATTGAAGGTAGTGATGCACCTAACCGCATCTCAGCTCATTGGATCCTGTTATTAGATTTATATTGCTGTAAGTCATATTACTCTACACATCTGATCAGCATCCGGCGGTGGGATTTTGTACTCCCCATGCCACATCTTTGGTTGATAATGTAGCAGATACCGTGCTAGAGAGTGTCTTGCTATCTTACAGTGTATGCTAAATATAACAACTTTCTGATACCTATATATATATATTTATATATCTCCGTGTTCCTTGTTGGGTGGAGACTTAAGGCACTGTTGCTCTGAAGTTCTGCATATTTCTATCGGATTGGATTGGACTAATGTATTCTGATCTAATGCATCTGGCTTCTAGGTTTTCAGCCTTAAGTTTCGTTTCTCTTTCAAATGGCATGTTGTAACAAAAAATTGCTATTTAGATTATGATAATAATGGTCGGATCTTGCAGCCACGGTATGTGGTGAACCAAGTGACAGCAGGGGACTATGATTGCCCAAGAAAGGTGTTGAAGTTCTTAACAGATCTCCATGCTGCCTTCCAGATGCTTAATCTTCGAAATGACTTTTTGCGCAAGAAGTTTGACGGTAGGCTATTCTTTCCCTGCTTCCTACTATTTGTGCTACTAATATCACACATGACGCCCTTTAATTTCTTTCTACGACAACTTACTATAATCAACTTTGTTGGTATGTCAGCTAAAATGAGTTCTACATGCATAAGTTCTCTCTTCTGTGGCAGGCATGAAGTATGACCTGAGGAGAGTTGAAGAGGTTTACTATGATGTTAAGATCCGAGGCTTGACGGCCAGCGGGGATTCAACAGGAGACCAAGGAACTCAAGCATAGTGTACTAGCCATCTCTCTGCCCCTCTCGATCTCTGTATATTTCGAATCTATAAATTTGTTTTTCTAAAAAAGAATAAAAAGATAAATAAATGAATTTTACCTGAAATGTCAATCCTACCGTGGACCTATGATGTCATTTGTAAGGGGGAGACTGGATTAAAAAAGGCCAAACAACTTCGAGAGAATATGGACTAAACTACCACATACGAGTAGCTTCAGTGATCAAATTGAATTGTTGAGCAGTGTTGAGAATGCTTGTGACCTGGGGGAAGCACCAAAGAGGAATTGACTAGAAGTCATAGTGTAACAATTGCTGTTATAACTGTCTTTACAATAGTAACCAGGCATGGTTACAATGATAGAGGAATTTAGACTGATAATTATATTCGATTTAACACATGGAAATTAACAGCAATTATTAACCTTATCCCTGTTAGAATTTAACCGATTAAACATTGTTTTGAGAATCAGGAAGCAAAAAAAAAACATTTTTTTGATAATTATTTTTAATAATAATAATAATAATAATATATGATAATTGTCTCCTACTGTTACCCTGAAACCTGTGAAGAAAAAAAGCTATTCTGTTCTGTTACAGATCACCAATATTGGTGCCCAGACTCCTATGACTAGTGGGGGTGGTGTGGTGCCCAGTTTCAGTTCGAGTGATGAAGTGACAATGAACTAGGCCTCTAGCAGGTTCTGTGCACTGCAATTAATGATTAATACGGGGTGAAAATGTCTTGGTGGTCAAAAATATTTTAGTGGTAGTTACTAATTTCACCCACTGAGTGAACGTTAGCAACATCCTTATTTAATAAGTTTTTTAGTTGCTTAAATAAGAAAGTCTAAATTAGAGGATTTTTTTGTTTTTTAATTTACAATTAGGGTCTTTCTTTTCCCTATCTTCACCCCCTTTTTTTCTAAGTTAAGCCGAAATCTGCATTTCCGAAATAACAAGTCCGAGCACCTTCCAAATTCTAGAAAAAGGATTTTTTTTTGAGAAAAATACGGATATAGGTTCCGTATTATGAAAAAACCCGAATATGGGCTCCGGGTTTGAAAACATATTTTTGTAGGCTCCCACGCATGGGAGCCAAGTGCACGTGTTGCCCCTTCTCATTTTCTCCCCAAAATACCCTTGACTTGCTTACCTTCTTCTCAAGCTGAAGCTCGGCTACGAACCCTTGCCCTTGCTGTCTTCCCCAACTGAAGCCCTCGGTTACCCTCAGTTCTCGAAATCCTTGAAACCTGCAAATCCTTCCCCAAAGTAAAACCCTTGGTTACCCTTGACATCCGGAACTTTACGGGCTTCGTATTGAAGAAGAAAAAGTCAAAGAAGAAGAAGAAGAACAACCCTGAAGAAGAAGAAGAACCCTGTAAGTTTTAGCGGTTTAAAAAAAAAAATCAAACCTAAAAATGGGCCCCACAGTTAACGACTTGATTTTCGATGCTTTCAAGTAACCATTTTCGATGGTTATGACAGTGGTTGTTCGGTATTATTGTTGATTTTTGCTCATTTTTCGTGATTTTCAATAGTAAGTTAAAGTGCATTTTGGACCATTTTGGGTTTATTTTCGGCAAAAATACATTGCAATTTCGATGGTTCTTACGACCATTTTTGGTGTTTTTTACTCATTTTCGACCCTTTTGGGTATATTTTCGGCAAAAATACAGTGCAATTTCAATAGTTCTTACGACCATTTTCGCTGTATTTTGACTCATTTTCGGTATTTTCAGTTATCAATGCTTATTTTCGGTATATTTATGTTTTCGCTTATTTTCGGTATTATTCAATTATGACATTGTTTTTTCGGTATTATTGTTGATGTTGAGCTCATTTTCGTGATTTTCAATGGTTATGTTATAGTGCATTTTCGATGGATTTGTGCTTAATTTCGGGAAAAATACATTGCAATTTCGATATTTCGGTATTTTTCTGTCCTAACAGGCAATTTTCGGTATTTTTCTATAATGACAATGCCTATTTTCGGTATTTTTCCTGTCCTGACAGTGCCTATTTTCGGTGTTTTTCTGTCATGACAGTATCTATTTTCGGTATTTTTCTGTCATGACAGTGCCTATTTTCGGTATTTTTCTGTTATCCCAGTGCCTATTTTCGGTATTATTCTGTTATCCCAGTGGGTATTTTTGGTATTTTTTTTTCTTATGACTGGTTATTGTCAATACTTTCGATGGTTATTGTTATGATAGTGCTTATTGTTTTACAATTTTGCAGCGACAAGATGTCTCGTATAAAGAGAAAAGCCGGTAGGGAAAAGAAAAAGAGAAAAGATAAAAAAGATAAATATTTTCCTTCGATTAAATGCTCCCAAACAATATGGTTTGACGAGATAAAATCATTACTGGAGGCCAATCCAGAGAGAAAAAGAATTTGGATGGAGAGCTGCTTTGCCCACCTTTACAACATACCTAAAATACCACTGTGTGACCAAGCAATCCACCATTTTCTACAGAGGCGTAAAGGAGGGTTACGCTTCGAAGTATGCGGGAAGAGTGTAGAATTCACAGTGTTGGACTTTACGTTGATCATGGGCCTTAATGCCCAAGTGTTTGAGGCTCCGGTTCTTAAACATGAAGCGCCACCAACCTCTCTCAAGTATCGGAAGTTTCAAAAGTTGGCGGTGATTAAAAAGGCGAAGCTTCTTGAGGAGTTGAAGGGATGTGATGATCATATGGATGCGGTGAAGCTATCATTGGTCCTCTTTATTGAGTTGTTGCTTGTAGGCACCAGGATGCATGTGGGTGTTAACACAGGCCATTTGTGCCTAGTGGATGATTGGGAGGCCTTCAACAAATACCCATAGGGGACTTTGGGTTTTGAGTTGTGCAAATTTGGCCTAGAAACTGCTCTTTATACGAAGAAGCAGTACAATATCAATGGATGTGCTCTTGTCTTCCAGGTAAACATATGATTACCTAAATTTTGTAAATTTTCCGTGTTAGCTAATTTGTGTTTACTTCTACTTGAACTAATAGTAAAATTTATGACTGATGTCAGATTTGGGCTTATGAGTGCATCCCAGCACTTGGGAGGTTGTGTTCTCGTAATGCACCCCTAGGTGCGATGACATTCCCACGCGTTCTGCGGTGGGCGAATACATCCTATCTCAACTACAAGTCACTCGCAAATGCCATATTCAATTTAAGTAAAGTATGTAATTGGACTTACTGTTTTACAATATTCAACTTGCAACTTTTCATTAACAATATCCTTTGTTGTTTTATAACTTATCCTTTGTTGTTTTACAGATCAAGCTGAGCAATATAAAGCCTACTCCTGCAGAGAAGGAGCAGCAGGTTGTGAAGGATGTGTTCGCACGATTGAGTGCTGAGGGTGAGGGTGAGGGTGATGATAATGAGGAGGGGGAGGAGGAGGATGATGGGGAGGAGGAGGAGGAGGATGATGATGATGGTGATGGTGATAGTGATGGTGGTGATGGGGGGTGATGGTGGTGATAGTGATGGGGGTAATGAGGGTGATGGTGATGATGATGTCAGTCCAGCCCCATCTCCGGCGAAGAAGAGAAAGTTCGAGCAGAGGTCAAAAACGGTACGAATATTGATAGTGATTATTTTTTTTTATTTTCAACATTTTGACATATGAATTGAATTTTCTCATTTTCGGGATTTTTACTTACTAGTTGTTTGATGTTCAATATTTTCAAGTTCATGATATCAATTCCTCCGTTGAGCGAGCAATTGAGAGAGTTTTAGACCGTTTTTTTGACCGAGTTGTTAACCGAGTTGTCGACCGAGTTGTTGAGCGAGTATCCCCGCAAATAAAAAGCTTGTTTGAGCAATGGGCAGCGCAACAGAAAAAAGATGAAAAATTTTCTGGTGATCAAAATTCTTTCAGTGATAATAAGATGGATCGCATATTGAGTCCCAAAGCAGCGCCGACACAGGGACATTCTTTTGTTGATGAGAAGATGGATCCCATCTTCACTCCCGAAGCTGCGTCGACACAGGGACATTCTTTCATTGATGAAAAGATGGATCCCATCATTGAGTTGACTCCCGTAGACTCTAAGGGGGGTACAAATTCGAAGGGGGTTGAAGAACCTCTAGAGGTGTGTGTTTACATTCCTAAGACGAGTAATGAGAGTCTGTGAAATGGGTTTTCATCAAGCCGGAACTTATATTTGGCAATATATGCAGGTGTCAAAGAGACCGGTAGTGAAGTCTCAATATCTGCGATCCCCTTTCATTCAAATGAAAAGAAGGAAAATGACAATTGAAGCTGCTAACCCCAAAAATCCTTTATCAAAAGAGGAGTCGAAGCAACTGCGCGATTTCATAAAGTCGGGAGTAACTTCAATTTTTATTGAAAAGATGATGGTCACAGGGGATATTGTGGGAGGGATTGCTCACTTAGCTAGGTGGATTGAGTCAATGGTAAACCCAGTACTTGTATTGATGAATCCAGTAGTCATTTTCGGTATTTCAGTTTCATTTTCGGTATTTCAGGGGCCATTTTCGGTACTTCAGTGCTTTTACTCACGAATCCAGTAGCCATTTTCGGTATTTCAGTGTAATTTTCGGTATTGCTGTGGTTTAATTGATGAATCCAGTAGCCATTTTCGGTATTTTAGTGATTTTAATGATGAATCCAATAGCCATTTTCGGTATTTCAGTGTAATTTTCAGTATTTCTGTGGTTTAATTGATGAATCCAGTAGCCATTTTCGGTATTTCAGTAGTTTTAATGATGAATCCAGTAGCCATTTTCGGTATTTCAGTGTAATTTTTGATATTTCTGTGGTTTAATTGATGAATCCAGTAGTTATTTTCGGTATTTCAGAGCCATTTTCGGTATTTGTCTGTGCCATTTTCGGTACTTCAGTTGTTTTATTGATGAATCCAGTAGCCCTTTTCGGTATTTCAGTGGTTTTAATGATGAATGCAGTAGCCATTTTCGGTATTTCAGAGCCATTTTCGGTATTTGTCTGTGTCATTTTCGGTACTTCAGTTGTTATAATGATGAATCCATTATCGTTATTTTCGTTATTCTTTTGTGAGATTATCTAACATTGGATAAATATGATAGCAAATTGACATGTATACGGAGTTATTGGCTCGAAGACAGGAGCAATACTCCTTGAAATACAATCAAGTTTGCGCTTTTGGGAAAACTTGGTTCACGGTAACTCATAAGACTTTCGTTATGTTTTAGTTTATCCAATGTATATCCGCAATTTCTAGAATGTATTAATGTTCATTATGTTTCAGTATTCGTTATTCAAAGAGTGTCACTTTTTGGACACCTACCATTCAACGTTGAATTCCAAGAAGCTGACTGAGGACATGACTAGCCGGGTGGGACCAGATATGAAGGCCGCTATCATGGGGGTTCGAGGAGGGACCCCCATGTGGGAATGTGAAAGGGTATACTTCCCTTTGAACCCCGGTAGTCACTGGTTGTTGGTTGTGCTTGAACCCCCCACAAGGCGTATCCTCCTGCTGGACTCATTCTTCCCACACCCGGCATTACAACATGGAGATCATATCTCAGCTATCACAGTGAGGATGCCTGCACTGTTTCACATGTGCGGTGACAACTCAGCCTTCGTAGGTCAAAAATGGGAAGTCGTAGAAGTCAAAAATATACCAAAACAGAAGAATACGTAAGTCTTCCAAGACATTTAATCTTATATTTACCAATACACTAACATGACTCATCCTAAGCAACTGTAACTGTTTGTTTTGCATATTCAGTTGGGACTGTGGAGTATTCGTTATGAAATATATTGACTTCTTATGCGCTGACTTACCCATTAGGTTCATTTAGGTATTTGTACTCACATTGGTGAATATCATCAATCATTTGTAGCATACTGACTTTGTCTAACTATTTTTGTAGGACGATGTATCTTCAATGCGGAAGCGAATAGCTTTCGACGTTATGATGGGGTCAGTGAAGGCGTGATGGGCTGTGATAACGTCCCGATGTTGGATGCTGAGGTCCCATGATGAAGAGGAGGGAGAAGATAGGCCGGGGTGCAGTTTATTGATGGACTATTATGGATTGTTATGGATGAATGGATCGATTGTTATGGACTTTTATGGATTGTTACAATGATGTTGTAATGTTGTAATATTGACTTCTTATGGATTATTTGTGTACAGTCCTGTAATGTTGTGTATTTAGAGTGATGATTTTTGCCATTTATTACAATATTCAGTGCGGATTTTTGATATTTTCGCCATATTACACATTATTTTTGGCATAACAGGGCTCAATTTCGGCATTTTACACTGTCCCAATAGCCATTTTCGGCATAATAGGGCTAATTTTCGGCATTTTATACTGTCCAGTAGCCATTTTCGGCATAACAGGGCTCATTTTCGGCATTTTACACTGTCCAGTAGCCATTTTCGGCATAACAGGTCTCATTTTCGGTAGTTTACAGTCCAATTTTTGGTATTCTGCAGTACTGTATTTTCGGCATTTTTCTGTTGCATTCCAGTGCAGATTTTCGGCATTTTCGCCATTTTCAGTAGCCATTTTCGTAGCCAATTTCGTTAGTTTTCTGTCATTTTCGTCATTTTGCTGTTGCATTCTAGTAGCTATTTTCGGCAACTTATAGCCATTTTCGGTATTTTTTTGTTGCATTCCAGTGCAGATTTTCGGCATTTTCGCCAATTCCAGTAGCCATTTTCGGCATTTTCTAGCAATTTTTGGTATTTTCCTGTCATTTTCGGCATTTTTCTGTTGCATTCCAGTAGCCATTTTCGGCATTTTTGCCATTTCCAGTAGCCATTTTCGCCATTTTATAGCCATTTTCGGTACTTTTCCTGTCATTTTCGGCATTATCAGATCAATTTTCGGCATTTGTCTGTCATTTTCCATCTTTTTGGAGATTCTCTAATATTGGATAAATAATAGAGAACCTTGAAACCAACCATTCATTAAGCATTACATGTTTTTCATTACATTCAACATTAGAGACTACACTCAACCAC
Organism: Tetracentron sinense; assembly: GCA_015143295.1. Taxonomy (NCBI): domain Eukaryota; kingdom Viridiplantae; phylum Streptophyta; class Magnoliopsida; order Trochodendrales; family Trochodendraceae; genus Tetracentron; species Tetracentron sinense. The sequence continues at coordinate 32,174,989 of CM026562.1, forward strand.
CATGGGGGATAAGATTATTACATGTTTGCCTATTGTGCCCAGTTTGTTTACATCTTCCACATCTTATAGTGGATCTTTCCTCACCCTGTGAGAGAATTCTATTCTTCTTCGGCCTTCCTGAACGTCTTCTTCCCACCGGTGGTTTAATCCTCTCCATCTCTACCATGATTTCAGGTGGGAGGTCCCATGATTTTTTGTCAAGCAGTGGATATATTGACTCTTGGTAGGTGGCTTGGTACGTCAGTGATGTGTAGAATGGCGAACAATAGTTGTATGGATCTACCCGATACTTTCTACATCCAGCCAAGGCAACCCTATTTTATAGAATTTCCCACAAGTGCAATTCCGATCAAGAAACTTCACAGTATCTCGATTGTTTTTCCCAACCACGTAATACTGATACATAGCAATTCCATGAGAATCTAAATAACGTGCCTTTGATTGTCCCTTTTGTATTTGCTCTTCGGCCCATGTTGTTAGCCTGCCATTCATTTGCATAGCGCTGATTTTTTGGTTGTAGAACATTTTTGTATCTTGAGTCGCACATTCTCCAAAAGCATAGTGACTGGATATTCTCTTGCTTCTTTCAGCAAACTATTCAAACTCTCGGTTATGTTTGTAGTCAGCACATTATACCTCTTCGCACTATAAAAGGCTCGGGCCCATTTCTCTTTCAGTATTGCATCCAACCATTGCACAACGAGAGGGTTTGCAGCTGCGAGTTCTGTCATCATCTCATGAAACTCGTTTTCTCTACATGTCTTCACGACTTTCCAGAAATACGGAAACAATTGCTTATCCTTGAATGTTGCGTACATATTTTGGCAAATGTGGAATGCGCAGTAGCCATGAATTGCATGTGGGAATACAACAGGGACTTGGCTTATCAAACTGACATGTTGATCTGTTACAATCACTAGTGTCCAAGTGCTCTTGATAATTGAGTTAAGAAAAAATTGTAAGTAACATTATTCTCCAACTCCGCTATCCCAAGGGCAATTGGAAATATGTGATTGTCTTCGTCTAGAGCTGTTGAGGCGATTAGTATTCCTTTGTATTTTCCCTTTAAATGTGTCCCATCAATGGCTATCACTTTCCGTAAAGTCGTTTGAAAACTTCGAATACACGGTCCAAGAGCCATAAAACATCTTTCAAATGCCCCATTTTCAGGGTCAGCCACTATTGCTGTTACTGTGCCCGGATTAGTCCTTTTAAGTTCATGAAAATAGGCAGGGAGTTCAGCATAAGAGTAGTCGTATGAACCTCTAACTGTTTTAATGGCAATCTCCTTAGCTTTCCAAGCTTTCTTGTAACTCATTCTAACCCCATATTCTTCCCACACATCATGAATAATCTCTTTGGGCTTATACGAAACATTTGCCTCAATACGTCCCACAACCATGTCACTCATAACTAAACTGGTTGCTTGTCGATGATCGGTACCACCTAAGGGATATCCACAAGAGTGATGTGAATTATAAGTCTTTATTTTGAAGACACCAACCTCATTCACTTTCGATACACGCAATATCCAGCTGCAATTATCTATAAGACATCTAACTGTATACTTTTGTTTATTTGAATCCATAACCTTGAATTGAAAATTTTTTCGCATCGCATATCTAGACAATACATTTTGTAGACGTCTTTTGTCCTTAAATAATTGCCCAAGCGATATTTCACCAGCTTCCACTCCAGTTTCAAACTCTGATGCTTCCCAATTTACATAGTCATCTACATAGTCATTTAGTTGGATCCCAACATTTGCCAGTGATTGTACTGGAGCTTGTGGTGATGATGGAGCTTGTGCTGACGATTCTACACAAGCTTGTGGAGGAGCTTGTGGTGATGGTTCTAGATGAGCTTCTGTATTTACTTGTCTTACTCGACGAAAAGCAGACGCTGAGGAACTAGGAATATCAGCATGCGGGGTATGAGAGTGTATAGTCCTTGTGTCCCACTCTGCTGTTGCCTCCCTATGTAAAAAGTCTTCAAGCTTATCGCAGACACCATATGTTGCTGCATCTTCATCTTGATTAAAATCACTATAAAAATCATGCTCATCTTCATCAGTTGAGCTTGAGTCTATACTTTCTAAACCTTCATCACTATTATCATTTTCAGCCTCCTGAATATGAGTCCCCTTATAGAAAGGAATGACAGTCTCCTGAATATGAGGATCAACAACCTCCTGAACACGCTGATATTCACAACTCGCATCATTCAAACCAAACTGTGGCTGTGGTACAGATTTTTTCACCTTCGATATATATAATGGCGGCAAGTATTTATTTTCTACTTTCTTCACATGTGAAAGAAATGCCCGCAACTCTTTATCGTCTGTAATATCACTGGGAGGGATTGGCGCTGGTGTAGGAATCAAACACCTCACTATAATCTCATACTCTTCCAGTCGAGTGTTAATCAATTGATAAACTTTATCCAATAGTTTGTCATATGTCATTTTCGAAGATAATTGCAACAACTTTGATTTTTCACCACTGTATACGTACCCTCGAACAGGGTCGTCAATGTTCCACTCACTGTCATAACAACAAACTACTGATATCGGCATTATCTGCAATATCGGGAAAACACTCAATCCGTTAAAGTAATTTGGAAAATTTCGAAAATGAGCGCTGTAACCATTGAAAATGTACTGTAATAACGAAAACCGCCGAAAAAGATCACAAAATCGTCGAAAAAGCACTGTCATATCGAAATTGCAATAACAGCAAACCCCCGAAAATGAGCACTGTAACTATCGAAAAGCACTGTCAAAACAGAAAACCACCGAAAATGAGGATAAAAGCATCGAAAATACACTGTAATATCGAAAATGCAATAACAGAAAAATCCCGAAAATAAGCACTGTAACCATCGAAAAGCAATGTAAAAACATAAAACCACCGAAAATGAGCATCAAAGCATCGAAAATATACTGTAATATCGAAAATGTAATAACAGAAAACCACTGAAAATGAGAACTGTAACCATCGAAATAGCACTGTAATAACAGAAAACCACCGAAAATGAGCATAAAATCATCGAAAATGCACTATAATATGGACAAAACCACCGCAAATGAGCATAAAACCATCGAAAAAGCACTGTTATAACAGAAAACCACAAAAAATGAGCATAAAATCATCGAAAAGTACTGTAATATCGAAAATGCAATAACATCAAACCTCCGAAAATGACCACAAAACCGCCAAAAATGAGCTCAAAACCACCGAAAATGAGCACTGTAATATCGAAAATGCACTGTGATCAAAGATAACCACCGAAAATGAGCAAAAAAACATCGAACTTCGTCACTGTAACCATCGCAAATGAACTCTAATAACAGAAAATCCCGAAAATGAGCATATAACCCTAGCAAATACCGAATATGACCACTGTAACTATCGCAAAATGGATAAAAAAACGTATCAAACACTTACCCTATGTTCTTGTTCTTCTTGTTCTCCTTGTTCTTCTACTTCTTCTTCTTCTTCTTCAAAAGGGTTTCGGATGAAGCAGAAAAATTTAGCTCAGTTTGTGTTGAAGGGTTTCAGAGGAAGCAGAAGGGTTTAGCTTGTTGCAACGAAAGGGAAAGCTTGGTTTCGGATGAACGCTTCAACGAAAGGGAATCGCAATATTTAACCTCTGTCGCAGAGTGTTGCAGCCAACAGAGATGGGGGTAGGGGTATTTTGGAGAAAAAAAATAGTGGAAAGCACGTGCTCCACTAAAATCACTGTTGGAGCCTACATAAATAAAAATTTCAAAACATAACCCATATTCGGGTTTTTTCATAATACGGAGCCTATATCCGTACTTTCCTCTTTTTTTTTTTTTTTTTTTTTGTAGTGTGTGGGTTGGCTATGCAGGGACGAAAGCATGCATTGTGGTTCTAGAATGTGGTGGAAGTTGTAAAGTGAATAGAGATTTTCATTTGTTGAAACCAGGGAAATGTCTTTTATTGGCTAGTATTTCTCAATACTAGAATGATCTTTTAAAACGATAAATCACATATTTATTTTTACTGGTGACCTCATTAATGAGTTAGCTCCATAAGTATTAGTCAACGCATGGAAGTCATCACCCCCATGAAGGGGGTTAGGGACATGGAATGGTGGTAAAGTGGAAGTCATCACCCCCATGAAGGGGGTTAGTGGCATGGTGGTAAAGTGACATGGGTTAGTGACATGATGGTGACACCATTAACCAGGCAATGGGATTGGGTCTGGCTCCCTGGGCCAAACCGTCTGGCCCTCGCCGGGCCAAACCGTCTGGCCCATGCTCTTCTGCCATGATTCATAAATCTAACCTTAGTTTTTAGAAAAATATGAAACAAAATTAACACTAAAAATTTCTTAACTAGAATTAAAAGAGCTGTTAAAAGGCTTTGTGGCGGCCATACCAAATCCGATCTCACTACTACGCGTGCCTCTTTAGCTGGCTAGCCAAATGGGTTCCAATAGAGCTTGAGCATGGCTCCTTCCGTGACATGAACTTAGATCTGGCCCAAGTATAAAGAGCTGGACTGAATATTTAATCATGGATGGGCTTAAGCTTTTCTTCGGCCCTTGATGAACAAGATTGGGTGCAGTTCCTTAGCACCGTTTGGTTGCTGAAAACTGAAAAGATAAAAGGAAAAGGAAATTAGAAAAATCACAACTAGGTGTCACCATCCACTTTACCACCATGTAACTTACCCCCTTCATGGGGTGATGACTTCCGTGCGTTGACTAATAATACTCATGGATCTAATTCATTAATGAGGTCACCTGTAAAAATAAATATATGATTTATCGTTTTAAAAGATCATTCTAGTATTGAGAAATGCTAGCCAACATTCAAACTCGTGTGGGTGTTGCTACTTTTCTCAGTAACCTTTGCAACCGGTTAACATTAAAATGGATTCAGCTTAAAATAGGTGGCATTTGGATTGGATTTTATTAGCTAAAAATGATTTTGATAGAATAAATTATTAAATAATTATTTTTTCAAATAATAGTATTCAGAGATTTCGAAGTTGACTCTTAACCAGTTGTTTTCTTAACTTGTTGAAGGGTAGTAACAACAAATGTCAATACTTTGGTGAGAATTTGAAAGTGTGCGTATGGTCTGACACTCCTCTTCAATTTGTTTTTTGAGATTGAATAGAGCCAATTGTGATTGAATTTTGGGAGAGTTCAATTGCATCCAAAGGTCATCACTTGTCCTTATTAACTCTTATTAAATGTGGTTAAGTTTCATTAACGCTTAAGGTTCAACAATCTTACCTTCAATTTTAGAAAACAAAATATTAAGAAAATGTTAACCTTAAGGGTTAAAGGTTTCTAACTCGAGGTAAAACTTTTTTTTATATTTTTTCTAAAAACCAAGATTAGATCATTGAATCCTAAAGGTTAATGATCTTAACCATAGTTAATAGACGTGTTAACCTGTGGATGGGATTGAACTCTCCTCAAATTCAATCTCTTGGTTTTTTAGGCTAATAACAGTTTAATAACATTTTAAATGCAAAGAGGAGCTCTACTTCACCACTTTGAGTGAAGCTCCCCTTTTTACACTATCCAGTGGTAATTGTGTACTTATAGTGTGTTGCAAAATTACCCTAACCTCGTACAGTAATTTTAAACACCAAAAAGAAAATAAGAGGATAAAAAATTCCTCTTCAACCTTCGTCCTACTATAAAAGACCAAAAACCAAATTGCAGGTCCTTCCAGGTTTACCAAACTGTATTAGGTTCCGTCAAATAACATGCCAAAAAACACCATTTTTGTCGAGATATCAAAAATCCGGCAAAAAAAAAAGGAGTAACCGAGAGATTGGATGGAAAACAAGCCTCTTGGGGCACCAAAAATGATCCGACTCTGGATCCTTTTTTTTCTTTTTATAATCTCGTCTTCGAATCGTTTGGTTTGATTTGTGGAGGTGACATTTTTCAGAAACCCTATAAAATTGGCCCTCTTGATTTCGTTCTCCTTTTTTGAAGAGGACAAAAAGGGGATAAAAATGGAATTAATTATCAGTGCATCTCTAGTTTAAAAGTCTTGCTTACTCTGTGGTTTCACCCCTAACCCATTAGATAGATGGATCCCTCCTTTCCTATTTGAAACAAAATGAAAGTTGAGATAAAACCAACTAAATATGACCACAACAAAAGATGGGAGTGAAACCCCCTATCTCATTTTCATTTCTTCTCCCCACCCTTAGAAGCATTCCTGGGTCTTCTTTGTGAATTCCTCCCTAGTTTCATCTCTGTAAAATCCCTCTAATTTATTAGAGATTCGTGGCTGCTAACTAAGCGCTCTCTCTCTCTCTCTCTGCGCAGAGTTCTCTTGTGGAAAAATCAGTCTTTGATTAGACAGGATGCAAAGGTAGAAGGTTTAAGAATAAGGGGGCTGTTTTTTTTTCGTCTTTTTAGTCTTTTGCTTTCGTGTTTAACTATAAAATTTTCAAAATGGTATATATTAGCACCACCCTTAATCAATAGCTCTAGTATTAGTATATGGTATTGTTTGTGTTAAGATATCTATATTCCTAATATTATATTTTAATTAATATTAATTTTAAGAATTGATGCCAATCAATTGATATATTAAATTTAACTAAGATTTAAAATAAATTTTTTTTTTGTGCAAAATTTAAAATAACTGATTACTTTAGTACTGTAGACGTGACGTGACGTGACGGAAGCTGTTATTTCATTCTCAAAACCATTGTTATCAAAACTAGACCGACCGGCCGATCGAATTGGAAAAACCGAAACCGATCCCCTCGTTGGTTCCCAAAACCCCCAAAATTAGAACTCTTCAAGAACCAATCAGAACCGACGGTTGTAAAACCAGTTGAGAACCGTCCAAAACTGAAGAAAAAAATAAATAATAAATAATTTTTTCACAAAAAATACACGATCAAACCGGACCGATTGAACAGGTGGAACTAGCCACTCTACCGGTTGGTTGGTTATGAAAACAGAGCTCAAAACCTTATCTAAGCTTCTAGAATTGTTGAACACCAAACTCGTTGGACTAGAATCTCAGAGATTACAGTACCAAAAAAACAAAACCAAGAATCTCAGAGATTAAACAAAAAAAAAAATCGCTCTTGAAATAATCACAGATTATACAATATTAATCAGTTGCGTGAAGTTTTTTTTTAAAAACACACACATACAAAAATAAAAATAAAAAAATTAGTTGCGTCACATCCAAAACCGAACGCCATTTCCTCACAATTAATTTAAAAATATATCATATACTGTATCTCTGAAACTAGCGAGGGGCAAAAGAGACCGTGAAGTCGGCGGGAACACTCATCCTTTCCGACCAATCCCTAGACTCCAAATACAGCTTCGAAATCATCCCCACAACCCGACCCATATCAGGCCTCTTATCCGGATCCACGTCTACGCAATCCAGCGCTACACGTGTCATCTTCATGGCCACCTCCACAGGAAACGAATCCTTCAATCTCTTATCCACCCATTTCCTCAATCTCCCTCCTGCTTCACCTTCACCACAATCCTCCATCGCTTCTCTCCCAGTCTCGATCACTGAAATTCTCCTGTAATCTCCTCTCGCTTCATCGATTCGGTACTTCAGAGCCTCTTCTCCTGACAACAACTCCAAGATCACGACTCCGAACGCGAAAACGTCGGATTTCTGTGTTGCGATTCCGGTTGATTGATACTCCGGCGACATGTAACCTCTCGTACCTTGGAATTTCATGTTCCGGCTGTCTGATCTCTTCAATGAAGGCGAATCTTCTACGATCTCCGCGATTTTGCTCTTCTTCTGGTCACGATGATCTTCTGCGATCTCTCCACAGAGTTCTGCGGTGCCGAAATGGCAGATCTTTCCGTTGAACAAAGGTTCGGTAATAATGACGCTTGTGCTTTTGATGTGATTGTGAACAAGACTCAGATTTAATCCAGTGCAGTTGTGAATGTAATCGAGTCCGCGTGCGAGATCGTCTGCTACCTGCATTCGTGAGATCCAGGTGGAAAGAACGGTAAAGTTAGGGTTTTTAAGGTTTCGGAGGCAATCGGCAAGGTTAGCTCCGGTAACGTAATCGTAGACGAGGTAGATGTGATTGCCGGAGATTGAAGCACCGAGGAGCTTGATTATGCTGCTGTGGTGGCTCTTGCATATCGAGGAAAGCCGATCCCGGAGCATTGGTGTTTCCATCGGACGGCGGAATTTGCGTTGGAATACGATCACGTCTTTACCGTGGATGGAGCATCGCCAGGCGGGCGAGGAGGAGGAGGAGGAGGAGAATCGTTTGGCGAGGAAGTTTTTGGTGGCGGAGCAGATTTCTGAGAAATTATAGATGTGAGGGCTTTCAGGTAAGGATAGTCGGAGGCTTGAGAGAGAGGTTCGGCTTGAAATCGAAGATCTTGATGAATCTCTGTAGCTCGAACCAGTCGTGTAATTGGCGCTTGCAGCGTTGCTTGTTGAGGGATTTGTGATTGAAAAATTAGGAATTCTCTCTGAGGGTTTTGTTCGTGAAGCTCGAGGGCTTTCAGAAGCTTTTGTGGTTCGTGAGATTCTCGAGTGTCGTGGGGTTGAATTGGGCTCTAATGCGTCGGTTCTCATTTTCGATCCACACATTAGGGTTTATGAAGAATCGATGAAGATTTAGAAACCCTAAAAACGTAGAGAAATTACGAGTTTTGCTTGCACATACGGTGTTCCATATAGAAATGGGGGAAATTTTGGGGAAGTCGGTTCTGCTAAAATGCGCGGATGAAGGTGGCGCATCATATTGCAATTGAATCCGTCTTTTGAGACTTGAAACCAAAATTGATATATTGATAATAATTTGGATGATTTACAAGAATCCAAGTTAAAATAATATTTCAAGACTCTTAATATAGAAGAAGAACGATCTCTTAAAGATGATTCTATTATAATCAAATCTTAATTGATACTATCTAATACACTAATAATGATACACTCATTTATTTTATTACAATAAGATATTCTCTAATATTCTCCTTCAAACATATGTGGATTGAAAATCTTTATACGTTTATCATAACTTGAGTACTCCATTTGTCATGAAGAGCTAAAACATTTAATTGTGTTTGGTAATCACTGTCAGTATGTGAAGTCTATCTCTATCGCATCTCATTCATTTCTATGAGTCTGTCAGAATCGGTAGCCTACTAGATGGATTTGTCATGATCGTCTCCCCAAAGCACCGGAAGAATGATTTTGCAATGTGAAGAAAATCTCTCGTGCATAGCAGTCATCAAAGATAAATTTTAAAAAAAAATTAGATCACCCATGCTAATATCTATGTTGACTTTGATGAAAGAAAAACAAGAAAGAGAATGAAGAAACTTCAGTCTCACCAGAAACACGTAATGAAATGAAAAAATCAATACAGACAGATCACCGACTCTGATACCATGAAAGAGAAATTGATTTGTTGATAATAATTTTTGAATGATTTACAAGAATCCTAAGAGGGTTTAAATAATATTGGAAAACATGTGTTCTTCTCTTAATAGAAGACAATAACACATGTTTGGTCTATAAAGAAAGTAATGCTAGCATTGCTCAATTTGAATACGGACACTTGTTAGCTATACATTAAAGGAATGCTAGCATTACATTGCTTTTCTAGTTAACTAAAGTTATCGATATCTTGGCTTCGTCTCCATAAGGGGGCCTGGCGGTGGGATAGGCCCTGGGAAAGAATTAGAGATGAGAGAGAAATGAGTTTAAGAGAAAAGATAAAATTGATAAGTAAATAGCTCTTTTATAGAGTTTTTTTAATATTTAAAAAAATCTTTATTTTTTTTCTCTTAAGAGGATAGAATTGATGTGTAAATGGCTCTTTTATAGAGTTTTTTTAAAAATATTTTAGAAAATCTTTTTTTTTTTTCTTGGAAAAATTGTGTTCCGAGAATACCTATTTTTACGAATAGTTTAAATATGAGACGGAACTATGCTTTGCTTCATGTGAACAGAACTCCCTTTTTAACGTATATGATATAATATTATAGGGGCGGTGCTACACGCACACCATTAATTACTGATATAAACCAAATTTTAAAAAACTCATTTTTACTAATAAACACACTAACAAAGAAGTTACAAATACATATTTGTCCCTTCTTCTTCCTCTGGCCTCTTACAAATCTACTATGGCAAAGGCTGTTGCTTCCTTGAGGAAAATTGTGCAGATAACCAAGACACAGAGGCAGTCCTCTGGAATCATGGGCAGCTCAATTCATAGCATCTCAGAATCCCTAACCGGGTCAAGTTTCTCTATATACTCGAGCTCATCATCTAAAAAAAAATAATTTGATGCATGAGACCAATGGATCCACTCGAAGTACGGGTCCTCCAAATTCTCAGACAAGGAAAGGACGTGATCAATCCGAATGAGATCCACCTGACCAAAACTTCCAACACCATCAAGCTTCATAACCAGAAGGTTCCCTTCGTGCCTGTCTGTATTTAAGATCCTAATGTCTAATATACATATCCTATGCACAACAGCAACTGGGAAGCTCGAAGTCCCATGGTCACTGGCATCAAAGTCGTGAGGGATGAACTGCTGCACGATACAATCTTGCTAACCGGCTTCTGGTCGTGAGGCTTGTTTCCACTCACCCCGTCATTGACATTGAAGATTGAGTGTGTTATCTTCACAAGAGCAGTGGAGGGCACATTGGCAAAGTGATCATAGTCGAGAAGGTAAAGGTAAGCCGCAACTTCTCTGTGTAAGATTAAACTTAATTTCATAAAATCACTATTCTATATCGAATAAAATATGACAGGATCTAGACCATGCAATATTAAATTAATCTAGTGAATATAAATTCAGGGATAAATATATTCGTACCTTTTAGGATCAATGAATAATGCCGAGGACAATATGAACGACTTTATGAATCCAGAAACCTGCAAAATAAAATCAAGAACCTCCTTTGGGAGTCTTCTCTTCTCCTCTCAAGTTTATCGATGGGGCTTGAAAAATAACGTGAGTGAGAAGAGAGACTTTCCCAAAACTTATAAGATAAAAGAAAAAAAACTCTCGTAACCACCCATCACGATCCAAGAGTCATGGGAAACCACACCAAATCTAACGGTGAGTCATCCAACCGTTTCTCCTTAATTATCGAACATGTGTGAGTTCCATGTTTGACCACATCTTAGTGGGACCCACCAATTTAAACATTCTCTAATAGCAACCTTATCAATTCGGGATTTTGAATAAACCAAAACATGATTGCGTGGGCCACACCAAGAGTTGTAAAATATTAAAACTCTTACAATCTCCCACTTGGCCCAAGCAATCCCTTTTAAAAGAATAATTAAGAAAAAGACTTCCCGGACTGAAACCTTTAAAAAAACGTGAGTGGCCACTCTATTTTATTTTTAAAAAAATAGTTGCCAAGAATTACATGTTCTTAAACTTTCACTCTAAAACAAGAGTGCCACTAACAGTGATCATGGAAGCACATAGTATCTACTAGTTTTCATTACTATGACACAGGCCACTCCATGGTCAAACTGCTAATAACACTAATATCTTCGAGAGGAACTTTATGATGACTATTATGGTGTGACATGGAAAATACACAACTTTATGTGATCAATATGCGTATATCCATAAGTGTCCACGCTACATGCATTTAAGCATATGCATGTCATTCTGATACCTTACGACATCCGTCATGTGAAATCCATCACCTTATATCCAGAATGAAGGCCTCAAACATGGTGCCCAACCATATTCAACCCAAGCGACTTGAGAACTTTGTGCATGCTCTCGGGCTTAACTTGACATCAATGGCATCCACCATGTGAATACCATCACTTGATGTCTATACTTTCGCACGTGCATTCAAAAACATAAGAACAACAAAAATGATGCATCAATTATTTCCAAAACCATAACATTTAGAAATGAGAGTATATCAACATAATATATGAATCAGCAATCATGATTAAGGTAGAACAATGAGGGATAATGATTAAACCAGCTCGAACTTTCTCTCGCACATATAGATATTTTATCTCTATATGTTTGTTCCTGCTTGTGACATGGTCGTTCTTAACATATTGAACGACAGCAGCATTATCACAATGAACTTTGATCGGTCGCTCAATGGAGTCCACTATTTTGAGCTCACTGATAAAGTTTTTTATCCAAATGGCCTGTTGTGCAGCCTCATAACAAGCAACATACTCTGCTTCCATGGTAGAAGATGGCACCAAGGATTGCTTGGCACTTCTCCATGAAACTGCACCTTGAGCTAACATGAAAACATATCCCGAAGTCGACTTCAAACTATCCTGACATCCAGCATAGTCAGAATCTGAATAACCAATAACTTCCAGCTCATCACATCTCCGGTAAACCAGCATGAAATCTTTAGTCCTTTGAAGGTACCGAAGTACTTTCTTAACTGCAGTCCAGTGAACAGCTACAGGATTCTTCTGATATCTTCCCAACATCCCAACAATGAAACTCAGGTCAGGCCTGATGCAAATCATGGCATACATAAGACTCCCAACTGCGGAAGCATAATCAGTAGAATCCACTTGAAGTCTTTCAACTTCATTCTTGGGACATTGACGATTATTGAAGATATCTCCCTTAACTACTGGAGCATCTCCGGGAGCACAATTCTGCATCTTGAATCTGGTTAACACTTTGTCAATGTAAGCCTTTTGTGATAAACTCAAACATCCTGAACTGCGATTTCTAGTGATCTTGATGCCTAAGACATAACTTGCCTCTCCCATATCCTTCATATCAAAATTCCGAGACAAGAATAGCTTGGTATCATGAAGCATATGAACATCATTACTTGCTAAAAGAATGTCATCGACATACAGCACAAGAATGATAAACCTACTCCCACTCAACTTGAGGTATATGCATCGATCCATTGGATTTTCATGGAAACCATGTTGAATAACAACTTTATCAAACTTCAGGTACCATTGTCTGGAGGCCTGTTTCAAACCATAAATCGACTTCTTCAGATTGCAAACAAGTTCTTCACTTCCAGGAGTAACAAAACCTTCCGGTTGATCCATGAAAATTACTTCTTCAAGTTCACCATTCAGAAATGCAATTTTAACATCCATTTGGTGAAGTTCTAGATCGAAATGCACTACTAGAGCCAAAATAATTCTGAGGGAATCTTTCTTCGAAACAGGCGAGAAGGTCTCAACATAGTCAATGCCTTCCTTCTGCTTAAAACCCTTGGCCACAAGCCTTGCCTTAAATCTTTCAATTTTACCTTCAGAATCCCTTTTGGTCTTGTAAATCCATTTACACCCAATGGTTGAGGAATTAGGAGGTAAAGATGTAAGATCCCAGACTGAATTCTTCTCCATAGACATCAATTCCTCTCTCATCGCATTCAACCATTCTCGAGAGTGCGGACTCTACAGAGCATCTTGAAAACTAGAAGGATCTACAGAATCATTAATGTCACCTTCATTCAAATACACTTCATAATCAGAAGATATAGCTGATCTTCTATCCCGTGAAGATCTTCTCAGAGATACTGGTGCAGCAACAGTTGGAGCAACAACAGTTTGAGTTGGTGCAACAATATCAGCTGCTATTGTCGCACCCTGTTGTTCTTCTTGCACTGGCACTGCAACTGTACGAGTGACCTGAACAACCGGTGAAAGCGGCTTAGCTAGAAGTGGTAGTAGTGAAAATGAACTACCATCATCAAGTACTTCCTCAAAAACAACTTCTCTGTGAACTGAGCTTCCAATTTCACCATCTTCCAGAAATCTCGCATTATTGGTCTCCCCAAACTGAGATGGTCTAGAAGGACAGTAAAATCTAAAACCCTTCGATCTCTCCGGATATCCAATGAAGCGACAACTCACAGTTCTAGGATCAAGCTTCTGCAAGGTGGGATCATAAATTCTTGCTTCAGCATGATAACCCCAGATGCGAGAATGATGAAGACTAGGCTTTCTCCCAGTCCAGAGGAAAAATGGGGTTTCAGGAGTTACATTGTTGGGGACCCTGTTCAAAATATAAACAACGGTCTTAAGGGCTTCACCCCAAAAGCTATCAGGTAAATCTGTGTGACTCATCATGCTGCGAACAGCATCCATATAAGTTCGGTTCCTCCTCTCAGGTACACCATTCTGCTCCAGAGTCCCAGGAGTGGTGTACTGAGGCACAATACCGTGTTCACGAAGGAAACTGACAAATCCACCGTGGTTAACCCCATCAACATCAGCTTTCCCATAGTATTCACCTCCCCTATCAGAACGGACAGCTTTAATCGGCCTGTCCAACTGCTTCTCCACTTCAACCTTGTATTGCTTGAACATCTCTTATGCTTCAGACTTATGATGAATTAGAAATACAAAGGCATAACGAGAGAAGTCATCGATAAAACTGATGAAGTATCGCTGACCACCTCGAGATGCTGTAGGGAGAGGTCCACATATATCAGTGTGTATTAGGTCCAAAAGACCAGTACTTCTAACTGCATCCAAATTCCGACTCTTAGTCATCTTTCCCTTAATACAGTCTATACAAGTCTCGAAGTCAGAAAAGTCAAGGGGTTCTAGAACTTCAGACTTAACTAAAGACTCTAAACGCTTCTTTGATATATGACCCAATCTACGATGCCACAACATAGAAGAATTTCCCTTTTGTCTAACACGTTTAGAACCGGTAACTGGAGTAGAAGAATCAATTGTCATGCATAGTAAGGATGATGCAAAACTAGAATCCAAAACCAACTGATAAAGACCATCAATCAAAATACCATTTCCAATGGTCTGCAAATTATGTCTAACAGATAGCACACTCCCCTCAAATAAAAAACTGTAGCCAGATGTACCAAGTCTAGAAACTGAAATAATATTCCGTCTAAAAGACGGCACATAAAAAGTATCATCCAAAAGCAAAACATGACCAGAGTCTAAAATCAGTCTGCAAGTCCCAATAGCCTCTACTACTGCTGGTGAAGAATTCCCCATGAATAGAAGCTCTTCATCCTTGGCCTTACGTCTATGTACGAACCCCTGAAGAGAATGAGAAATGTGCACAGAGGTACCTGAATCAATCCACCAAGTGTTTGAAGGAACATCCACTAGGTTTGATTCAAAGCATACCAATGATAAATTAATACTTTTATTCTTCTTGGCTCACTCCTTATACTTGAAGCAGTCTTTCTTCACATGCCCTTTCAACTTGCAGAAAAAACATTCTATCTCCTCTAGTTTGATGACAATCCCTCTGCCCTGAAACTGATCTGCCTTCCCTTTCCCTTTGAATTGATGACCCTGGTTCTGCCCTGAACTCTGCCCTGGAAAAAATCTCTGAGTATTTGGCTTCTTGAAAACTTTTGTCTTGAAGTTCTTCTTACTTCCAGAATGAATAGCCAAATTTGCAGATTCGGCCTTACCACGCTTAGTGCGTTCTTCCTCACTCACACAAACTGCTATCAGTTCGTTGAGGGTCCACTTTCTGTCCTGTGCACTGTAATTAACTTTGAATGCATCAAAGGAGTGAGGAAGAGAAGCCATAGCTAAATGGACCATGAGGTCATCCTCAATGGTCAAACCCAACTCTCGGAGAGAGATAACTAACTTCGAGATTTTGAGAAAATGTTCTCGAACGCTCCCAGCACCATCATACTTCATAGAAATCAACTGAGTCAGACTCCTGTACTGTCTAGATCTAACTGACCCCATAAACTGCTTCTTGATAGTCTCAAGAAGCTCTTTAGCTGTCTCAGCCGAAGGGATACCTCCTCTGATGGCTTCCTGAATAGAAGCTCTGATGATCATCATGGCCATCCGATTGACCTTCTCCCATTTCGAAAACAAAGACCTATCTGAGTCCGAAGACTCAGCAATGGGAGCATTCGGCTTTTCCTCCAAGAGGACAAAGTCATAGTCTAGGCAGCCTAGAACAATGTCTAGCTGCATCTTCCAAGAACCATAGTTTGAGCCATTCAATGGCTCAATCCCAGTCAAATATCTGTGTACAACAGATCCGTCCATAGCTGCAAATAATGATGTCTATATATGTTATGATTTGTAATACAAATTATCGCACAAATTATAAAACTTTATTTGGTTCTTGTAGTTGCTAATTTTAGTTCAAATTAATAATTCTAACCGGTCTAGGGGTTGAGCCGGATTAGCTAAAGTGGTTTAATATTTAAAAAAATGCTTTCTTCCACTTTACGGGACAGGTGGGCGCATCATCTAATCACACCTTTGGGCAAGAGATTTCGATATGCAATTCACCCCCCAAATGGCGACAATAGTCGCGCACAGAACTAACCTATCATGCTTTGGATTGATCAGGACACTTCCACACCTTTGGGCAAGAGGGTTATCCTTCTCTCACTTCCACATATAAGTTATTCTATCCCACTTATTCTACAAGAAGTCCCTAGACACCTTTGGGCAAGACTAGTTATTCTATGTATTTAAGTGCAAACTTGCAGATTACAAGAGATCAAAATCTCCTATTCAAAGGATCATAACTTCTTTAGGATGGTCACCTTTGGGCAAGACGATCTAACCTAATTCAGTTATGCTCATTCGAATATCTGCCTTACTGGTCATTCCTAAACCCCTTTAGGAATGACCCAAACCTTAAAATTGCACCAAAACAGTCATTTATAGTGCTCAGAAGTCCAAAAGGACCCAAAAAAAATGAAACCAGAACACTCAAAAACCTCAAAAGAGGTAAGACACTTCCCTGGACGTGTCCTGGAAACGCATCACGCGCGCCAGACACGTCCCTGTGAGTGTCACGAGCGTCTCAGAAGCTGGGAGTGCGCGTCACGCGCGGGAGGGTGCGTCACAAGTTGCAGTGCGCGTCACGCGCTTGCGCCTTACGGTTTCCCTGTCTGATTCGGTCCGGTCTGACCGGTTCGATTCGGTTAGATCGGTCTGGTTCAGATAGACCGGTTTGGATACAAACGGGTCGGGTCAAAAATTCGGGTCGGTTTGACCTAATAGGATTCTGGTCCGAGTCCAAAATACGGTTTGGGTTTAAACCATTCGGATCCGGTTCGGGCTAAACCTGTAGGGTCGGACCGGGTCAAGGGTCAACGGGTCGGTTTGACCCTCGTCACTCTCACCCGAAATTTTTTTTTTTTTTTTTTTGAAAACCAAACTGCCGTAGCAGTTAACTCCTTTAGTGGGGGCCCTACCGGCCACCATCCCGGCAGCCGCCGGTGCCAAAAGGTCGGTCATAGTCCGGCGACCAAAACCTTGCCGGTGGCAGAGTTTTCCGATGATCGACAGCGGCGGAATCACCGTCCAACCGGAAACGACCGAAAAAACCCAAAAATTAAATTTTTTTTTTTTTTTTTTTTTTAATTTTATAACTCCCTTTAATCAATTAAAATATTCCGAATTCAACTAAAGGTATAACATTACCCCAAAAATTCCAGAAAAATTATTTATAATTAAAAACAATAATTATAATAATTAATCCGGATTAATCCATCATTGTTAGATTAATTTAAAAGCATGGTTCGAGCCTGTGCTCTGATACCAATTGTAAGATTAAACTTAATCTCATAAAATCACTATTCTATGTCAAATAAAATATGACAGGATCTAGACCATGCAATATTAAATTAATCTAGTGAATATAAATTCAGGGATAAATATATTCGTACCTTTTAGGATCAATGAATAATGCCGAGGACAATATGAACGACTTTATGAATCCAGAAACCTGCAAAATAAAATCAAGAACCTCCTTTGGGAGTCTTCTCTTCTCCTCTCAAGTTTATCGATGGGGCTTGAAAAATAACGTGAGTGAGAAGAGGGACTTTCTCAAAACTTATAAGATAAAAGAAAAAAAACTCTCGTAACCACCCATCACGATCCAAGGGTCATGGGAAGCCACACCAAATCTAACGGTGAGTCATCCAACCGTTTCTCCTTAATTATCGAACATGTGTGAGTCCCATGTTTGACCACATCTTAGTGGGACCCACCAATTTAAACATTCTCTAATAGCAACCTTATCAATCGGGATTTTGAATAAACCAAAACATGATTGCGTGGGCCACACCAAGAGTTGTAAAATATTAAAACTCTTACAATTGAACCCTGTTTCCCCAACCCACATTGAACGCGTCAGGCCTAGCTACTCAAGTGCTTTGCCAACAAAACCTTTCGGGTTGTTTGGTGCAAAAGGTTCATCTGCTGGCTTCACGATTTCAATGCTCTCACCTCTGTTATTTCTGAAATAGTAAACCCCTCATAGATTTCCAAAACGGGTTTTGATCCTTGCCATATTAAAACTGTAGAAGGCGGGAGGAAGAAGAAAGGAGCATATCTGTATTTTTATTTTTCTTTTTTGGTGTGTTTTTTAGTAAAGATAATTTTTTTTCTATTTTAAATTTGGTGTATATCAATAATTAGTAGTGTGCGTGTAGCACCACCCTATTATAATTAGTAAGAGAGATAGTGATAGTTTTGCAACAAAAAATATATATATATATATATCCATAATTATAGATTTGTCATCAATTTTAGTAAAAGGAAAGCTAAACTCACATACTGTTAAGCAAAGCTCCGCCGTATATTTAAACTCTTTAAAGAAATGTTCTAACGAAATGCACAAACACGCTTTTTAAAATTTTATTTTTGGAAAGTGAAGAAAACGTTTCTCAAAATTCAAGAACAATGCCTAATGACTCCTATCATGTGCTAATCTTCTGGTTGTTGAGAGCTATGGAGATGGTATGAAATGTCCGTTTCACGCGTTGGGAGAAGCTGTTCAGTAAGAATTGGTGTTGAGCAGAGAGGGAACATCAAAGAATTGAAAATTACCTCAACAGAAAGAAAGATAAAAGATTAGAGAGATGGTCAAAGATTCTTTTGGCGTCCAAAATTTGAACCAAATTGGATAATTCAACGAATTGAAAAAAAAAAAAAATTTGGGCCTACACCATCATTTATCTATTGTTAGTTGTCAATGGATAACAAATTAATGTAAAGTAATGTATTGGTTGCCAACTAGAGGAAATTAGTTTCCCTAAGGCTCGATCTTTGGACCACTCTCATGAAAGGCATGTTATATCATCTAAGCAACATACTAAAGTGAGTTTTGCAACAAAATTTCCCTCTAAACCAGTGTTTTTAAAACTGGACCGGACCGGCCTGCCCCATTGAACTAGTAAAATTGGGAACTGATCAGGTCGTGGGTTCCAAAAACTCTCAAAATTGGAATGTATTCGAAACCGGGAGAACCAACCAGATCTGACCGGTTCAAACAAGAAACCGGGGTTAAAAACTGTTAAAAATGCACCAAAAAGTGAGGGGGAAAAAAAGGAAAAAATGATTATTATTATTTTTTTACAATAAAGAGCACTTGTTAAACCGACCGGTCGAACTAGCCACTCTGTTGGTTCCCCGGTCCGGTCCAATTCTGAAAACAGTGCTCTAAACTATAAAACTGCTACAAATTTACAATGAAAAATAAGAGATTTGTCTCCTCACATTTTTAAACTCATTTAACTAGGTGATGTTAAATAACATAAATTAAGAGAAGTAGTGTAGATCAAACTTCTGTTATGGCTTAGTCCATTAGAACTGAAATAATTAAAGTAAATACACTATCGCATCATAAAGATAAGGAATATCTGCTATCTAAAGTATTATATTAGAGAAATGAATGCATACACTACCTTAATCTAGCAATCCCCTCGCGACTACATTTGCAAACATGCTATGTATTGGACTTTGACTAACGATGATAAATATGGAATGATGCCCATGCAGTCTACTACAAGATGTCTTGAGTGAGATTGAATCACAGCCAATCGCAATTGAATTTAGGAAGAGTTTCAATCGCATCCAGGTTAACACGTGACCTTATTAACTGTGATTAAGATTCATTAATCATTCGGGTTCAATAATCTAACCTTGGTTTTTAGAAAAAATATTTTAAAAGCTTTTAATTCTAACCCTTAGCTTTCAGCTAAGAATACCAACCAATACAACTGATCAAATTATAGTGGGTTTGAGACAAGCAAACCCAATTAGGCGGACCCTCACGCCATTGATTAATCATTTGAATAATTATGTTTTGAACTATAAGAATAAATAAAGTTAAATAACTATTAAAAAAATATATAGCATACGTAATGACATAATTAATAAATGGATTAACTAGACATTAAGACCCGTCAAGTTCAGGAAACCACTGATATCTGATCAGATTATAAAACCTCTTTGAGAAAGCCAAACCCAAACACCCCCTCTCCTACTGAGAGGTTAAAAAAAAAAAACCCAAACCCATCAAACGGATCTAAAATCTCTACTTGAAACTATTTTTATTATACGAGTAAAATCTCTACTTGAAACTATTTTTATGAAACACTCATATAGTACTTGTATAATATTATTTAAGAAGGGTCGTCGTTTAAAATTACGTATTTTTGACGTATTATGTATTATATGTATATTGACGTATAATACTTGTTTAATATACAAATTATATATTAAATGTGTACAATAAGTATTTTTTACCGTACTTTTTCTGTGTTAAATGCATATTTTGTATTAAATTATTGTTATTAGTTAATATCATAATATTTATTTATTTGTAATTATTTTAAAATTTTCCTATACTTTTGTTATGTTTTTGTCGTATAACACTCATACTTTCCTAACAGATTATAATTATCGTATTATATTCGTACCCATACTTGATAACTATATATGCTTGAAACTGTGAAAATCAGACGGGTTGATGGGACAGTCAGAAATTGCCACCATGATTAGTCCTTTATTAGGAGATTTTCTTAGGACATATATCTACGGGTGATGTCAACCATCCAATCAACTTGTTCTTTTGAATGCCGTAAAATTTAACGGTTAGGATCATTCCATCATGTCAAAATTCTAGTTTGTAGAATAAATAAAAAATCACAATAACAAAAAAAGAAATTGGATCATATGGTGGACTATAGATTAATATAGTATTAAAATATAACACATTTCTGGGTTGATTGTGATACTGAAACAAAATTATATTTGGTAGTTAGGCACGGATCATTTTCAAATCTTCTACATTGGCGGCATCTCCAACTGAACAAAGAGTCCTAACTTCCAATTTCTTTGACAATGTCTACATTATTGGAATTGGTTTATCTTACAATAATGTATTGACCGGAAGAGGAGTGCTAGCTGTTAGGGAATGAACCTTGAACAGGATCTGTGAGACACGAAATTTAGATAGGAAAAAAAAAAAAAAAAACAAGAATAAACACACACAGAAAACACAAATTTACATGGTTCCCTCAAATTGAGGTACATCCACGGAGTCGCCGAGATTTAACTATGTTCTAGAGCAAAAGAGAATTACAGAGTTGCGATTTAAAATGACAATAGTCACCCACACCTATTCTTAATAGTATTAGGGCTACATAATAGAAGTGGAAAATATCAAAGTACCCCTCGAAAAATTCGCCTCAGATTGTATGCAATAAACTCAACCATTGTTAATCATTTTTTTCAACTCATTTCACTGACTTATGGAATAAAATAAGCATTAAATAATAAAAAATTTATCAAACAAGAAAAAGGAATTCCAAACACTAATCTACCAATTAAAAAGAATATAACTATGAACAGGAGAGCAACCCATTTTTTGTCTTGGGAAGTGATAGTTTGGTCAAAGAAGGGTATTGTTTAACAATAATTTTTTTTTCCATAAATACTCCTTCCCAAGGCAAAAATTGGGTTGTTGCGGTTGACTGTCAACCGGAGCTCCTGTTGATAGTTATTCTCCAAAAAGAACTCAATTTAAAACTTGTCTTCTCTTTTGAAAGTAAGTAGGGCCATGGCCAATGCTGATAACATGATAAAGGTGATGACGACAATTGGCGAATAGAGATTATTAGATCAGTTGAAAAGGAATGGGATACACATATGTTGATGATGGAAAAGTTGACACGTGGAAGTTATTTCCTAGTCAGATCAGAATCTGACCTAGTCGGAAGCCACATGGATAAAGGTTATGATGATCCGAAAAGTTCTGTTGCTTTAAAGTATTTAAAATTAATAGTGTATCAGATATTCATTTACATTATTTTATGGTTTTCTGCTTTCCAAAAGCGTAATAAGCCTTCAAAGCTTAATTACTAGCGCCTTTTCTGGCCTAAGTAATTTTACAGATACTATGATAAGGTTTTAGATTCTAGTGAAAAGCTTAATTGATTTAAAAGGTTCATTACCTTAAAATATGTTTTGCTTAAAAAATAGACTTTGAGTCTATAGCGTATCAGATGCTCATTTATAGTGTTTTTTATGGTTTAACACTTTTAAGTGTGATAAACTTTCAGATACCTTGAAGTATGTCATGTTCGAGAATAAGATCCAAACTCCGAGATCAACTCACTATGCCTTCAAGGCCTGAAGTAGTTCGAGTATTTCGAAGATTATATGATCAAAGGAGCAGATTTTGATCAACTGATAAGCTTTCAGAAATCAGATGGAAAGCTCAAAGGTACTCTGTCAGGACTAAATTCGTCTTTGGTAAGATTTCAGTAGAATCAGATTACTAAATGTATTCTAACACATTATGATATCTTATTCTTCAAGACAGATCTTGAATCAATGTCGTTACGAGCTGATGCTGATCAGAAGCTCGAAGGAGTCATACTCTGTTGAGACGAAAAGGCGGTTACCAATTCAGCCTCGTCTTCATAGGGATTCGGTGGAATCATATCACCATATACCCTATTGCCTTGTCAGGGGGTAAAAGCACTGATTGCCTTCCTCGTGGGAATGAGCGTGTGTGTTCCCCTCATCTACTATTCCAGTAAAGTACAGATTACTTCCTGGGCAAACAGTCAGGAAAAAATTATGGGATCTATCTTGCCCCATTTTCCTATGGACTATTGGAGGAAATCACGGCCTCCATAGTCTCATTCTCTCGTACTAGATGATTGAGGCATGACGGTGGATATCATATCCACCCTGAGAATAATTCCTTCGTCCAGCACTTATGATTTCTCTAGACAAGGTATCCCAAAGGCTTATGACTCACCTTTGGTATACGACGATTTATATATATTATATATCTGGGGGAAGGATGATGAGATGTGGTTTGGAGGGCTAAAAGGGAATTTGTTAAATGAGATAAACTTTTTTCTGAAAGTAGTTTACTCTTTTAACCTTTGAAGAATATATCTAAAAGCTTGTTTGGGTCATAACAGTTTAAAGGATTAAATCATAACTGAAAGTTGATTATAGTGGTTTGATGAGTTGACAGCTCATTTCTAAAAGAACACGTGATAATTAAAAAATAGGCTCCCTTTAACGGATGTCAGTTACTTTTAACGGAATATATCCATTTGTTAACAGATAGGCTCCACTTAATAGATTCTGTCTACCTTTTGTTGAAACCGAGGATTCAGATTGCTGATGTAAATCGTTGGATATTCATCTGCAATTGTAGATTTGTCAAGTAAGATCAGTAAATCCATCATCAGCAACCTCTTTTGATAATTTTTGGGTCATTCTGCAAGCCTGGAGTAGTTTTGCTATGTCACACTTCTCCAGGTTTCCTGAAAGAGTGAGTAAAAGAGAAAATGAGGAAGAAAAGATGAAAGTAATAGAAGGGAGAGAAGAGGGAACAATGAAGAATATCAATAGACTGGCAGCCTTCCTTCTTCAGAACACTCAAGAACCCATCAAAAATCTAAGAAACAGAATTTCTCACTCCAAAAAGACTTTCAAGTACTGATTCCCAAATCTGATCTCGTTTATCGTTGTTATCCCTTTTAATTCCTATTAGTCCTTGTCTATTTATAGGATAAACTTATTATAAAAAATATCCTTTGATGTGACATCTAATCGATCCTGACATATGACAACTGTATTTCCATTAAGTGGAATCATTCTGTTAGTAACTAACTTATATTCTGTTAAAAATAGCTTACATCTGTTAAAGGGAGCCCATCTGTTAATTAAATGGAAGTATTTTGTTAAAAGTAACTGACATCCATTAAATGGAGCGTATCTGTTAAATGTCACGTGTTCTTTCAAGAAAAGAGTTGTCAGCTCATCAAACCACCATAACCAACTTTCAGTTATGATTTAATCCTTTGAACTGTTATAACCTAAACAAGCTTTTGGATAAATTCTTCAAAGGTTAAAAGATTAAATTACTTTAAGAAGGAGTTTATCTTCTTTTAACAAATTCTCTCATAGCCCTCCAAACCATATCTCATCACCCTTCCCCCAGATAAATAATATATATATAAATCATCGTACACCAAAGGCGGGTCATAAGCCTTTGGAATAACTTGTCTAGAGAAATCATAAGTGCTAGATGAATGCACTATTCTCAGGGCGGATACGATATCCACCGTCAGGCCTCAATCATCGAGTACGAGAGAAAGGGACTATGGAGGCCTCGTTTTCCTCCAATAGCTCATAAGGAAATGAGGCAAGATACATCCCAGGATTATTCCTGACTGTCAACCTAGGAAGTAATCCATAATTTACTGGAATAGGAGATGGGGGGAACACACACGCCCATTCCCACGAAGAAGGCAATCAGTGCCTTTACCCCCTGACAAGGCAATAAGGTACATGGTGATATGATTCCACCAAATTTCTATGAAGACGAGACTGAACTGGTAACCGCATTTTCGTCTCAATGGAGTATGACTCCTTCGAGCTTCTGATCAGCATCAGCTCGCAACGTCATTGATTCAAGACCTGTCTTGAATAAGATATCATAATAGCATTAGAATACATTCAGCAATCTAATTCTACTGAAATCTTATTACGGACGAATTTAATCCTAACGGAGTATACCGCCTTTAAGCTTTCCATCTGATTTCTGAAAGCTTATCAGTTGATCAAAATCTGCTCATTTGATCATATCATCTACGAAATATTCGAACTACTTCAAGCCCTGAAGGCCTAGTGAATTGATCAACATGCTCGGAGTTCGGATCTTATTCTAGAACATGGCATACTTCAAAGTATCTGAAAGCTTATCACATTCAAAAGTGTTAAACCATAAAAACAGTATAAATGAGCATCTGATACGCTATAGACTCAAAGTCTATTTTTTAAGCAAAACATATTTTAAGATAATGAACCTTTTAAATCAATTAAGCTTTTCACCAGAATCTAAAAGTTTATCACAGCATCTATAAAATATTACTTAGGCCAGAAAATGCGTTAGTAAGTAAGCACCGAAAGCTTATTACGCTTTCGGAAAACAGAAAACCATAAAATAGTGTAAATGAAAATCTGATACACTATCAATCTTAAATACTTTAAAGCAACAGAACTTTTCAGATCATCATAACCTTTATCCACGTGGCTTCTGACGAGGTCAGATTCTGATTTGACTAAGAAATAATTTCCATGTGTCAACTTATCATTTTCCATCATTAACACCTTTTTAACAGAAATGCTCCTTTTAATAGAATATTGTTGTCATATGTCAAAATCAGTTAGACGTCACATCAAATAATATTTTTGATATATTATTAATTAAATAATAATTTTTCTCTATAAATAAGAGAGGAGCAGTAGGAATGAAAAAAAAAAGATCAAATCTGATTTGGGGATCGGTACTTGTAAATCTTTTTAGAGTGAGAAATTCTTATTCTCAGATACTTGACGTGTTCTTGGGTATTCTGAAGAAAGAAGGCTTCCAGTTCATAGGAATTCTTCACTGTTCCCTCTTCTCTCCCTTCAGATCATGTTCCACTATCTTTCCTTTTCTCTCTTGTTTCACTCTTTCAGGAATCCTGGAGTAGCTCGTGATGCCGGAAAAATAGAGAAGAGAGGAGGTAACACAAGTGAAACTCAAATACACACTCACCACCCGTTGGAATCCACCAAGGCATAAGAGGTAATTCAGCTCGCCACCCTACAGAATCCACCAAAGGGATAAAAGCAAAAGAAACTAAGAAGAACTTCTTAAAAGCCAATGGCTATAACTTTTCATTCAAAATTCTGGAAATCTTTTACAGGAATTAGAGTTTATATAGGCATAGAACAACCCTCCAACCATAGAGTTCCAAAGCAACTAACATTTTGTAGGTGGACAATGCTATTTTCAAGTAAGAAGAGGTAAGAAAACTAGGTTTCATTTGACTAAAATTAAAAATTCTTTGGAAACTTAAAAAGGGGTTTAAAAGGGCCTCTAAATTGAAAATTTTAGCATTCAAAAAGAGCCTAAAATCTGCTAGAACGGGCTTTCAAAATAAAGGGCCTAGTGGGCTACTCTTGCTTTTGTTGGGCTGGCCCATTGATGCCTTAGCCTTGTATTTTCTAGTATCATTCTCCCCTGGTTGGTGAGGACTCGCCCTCGAGTCCAAATTGCTTTCTTCATTATGGTAGGGAGAAAAATCTGCCACATTAAAAGTTGTTGAAACACCATAATCTCCTGAAAGCTCAATCTTGTAAGCGTATTCACCAATTTGCTGGAAAAATTTGAAAGAGTCATCATAAAATGTCAAATTATGCATATCAAAAGTAGGTCCGTTGATTGGATTATTTCCTTGACCGGGATCAAATGGCTTCAAATCGGGTGATGGAATATCATTTTCCTTTGGATGACTAGATTGCTTGACCTTGATGATCTGATCATTGATCTGAGGGAACAGTTGAATTTCGAATATGTCATTTCCAATGGATTGAGAAACATGAGTTTGATTAACTTGTTGATTGACAACCATATGTTCATCGAGTCTTGGCAAGACTGCCAATGGATTACAGACTACCGATAGACCCTAACTCAACCCTTAACTAGGGTTGGTTAGCTTGCAAACCCAAATCACCAGATTGTCGGCAGTCTGTTTACCGACTTTAAGGGCCATTTTCACAGTAACTTTGGGCCCTTGTGGGGCCCATATACCTTGTACTCTGGGGTTCACCCCAGACTAGTTCGAAAGCCCTCATGCCCCTCTACCTCCCTGCAAATTTTCAGGTCCAGGAGCCATGTTTAACCACGGTTAACAGGCCCCAAACATGGTTAATCACATGTATAGTGCTGACGGTAGTCAGACTGTCGACATTACAAGTTCTGTTTTTTATCAACTTTGGGCCCCTATAGGGCCTACACCAGAGATCTCTTGGACCAGAGACCTGGTCCATTTGAAAGCTTGGATATCAGGCTATCCAATTATGCTTTTATTTCACCCAGGGGAGGTCCCTAACCATAGTTACAACCCCACAAACTAGGGTTAAAACTTTGCTGAAATAGAGGTAATCCGATTACCTCAATTCTATAAAATTTTTATCTTAGGCTTTGTGAAGGGCCCAAACCAGGTAAGAAGCCACTCTAGGCCCTGCCATACCCTTTGGGCCCATTTTTGACAACCATGACCCTTAGCTACGGTTAAAACGGCCTCCAGTTAACTTTTAATTATGGTTAAGCACCACTTAACCCTATAAAAATTTGGAAAAATCCAGAAAAATGCAAAAGACCAAAAAATTGCATTCTTGGACTTTTTAACCATGGTTAATATCCTTAACCAAGGTTAACTCCTTTTAACTCCGATTAACAACCCTAACCCTGAGTTAACACACCAATTTGCCTCCGGGCTTCACCCTTGGCCTACCGGGCCTAACCCTAGTCTATCGGACTACCCCCTCGGCCTACTGGGCCCACACTTTGCATATTGACCAACCCCGATCAAGCAAAACCCTAATCTACCGGATTAGGTCCATTAGCCACCTTTCGGTGCACACACACACCCCCCCTCGCCTTAGCACGGGCTCAAGTGGTAGAACTATGCTCGGTCTGATCTCACCCCTAATGTGAGTACGTAGGCAACCCAACTCGGGTTCGACCCTAGTTAGCTTTTACTTTTTTCCGGTTAGTATTAACTTAAACACTTAGGCATTTGTTTAATCTTGACATTAATTTTGGCTTAAACCTAGCAAGTAGGGAACCACCAAGTGTGGGAGTGTCGGGGTGCCTAACCCCTTCCCCGAGCTTAACCGAACGTCTTACCTCGATCTTTGATCGTATACCAAGACCTTATCCAACATTTTTCGGGGACTTATCCCTTCTGAATTAATATGTGACGACTTTTAACAATCCCGTGAGATTTTCTAAGGGAGTGAAATCCCGTGCTCACAGGTTTAGCGACTCTACTGGGGACATAATCAAGGTTCAACACGGAACCTAGGTTTAAACCAAAATAAACCTCAAAATTAATCAAATATCTTAGTATTTAACTTAATATTAATCATTTTTACACCTCTTAATGATTTGTGTACTGTGCATTTCATTCATACCATAATAGTGTAATCAAACCGATATCTATTAGACAAACTTATTACGTTAACGACCGCTGGATGATGATCCTCGGTGTTAGTGACTTAAAAGTCTTAGAAGTTCGTGGAACTTGGCCTGCTAGGTGATGACCCTCAAGAAACAGTTGTGAACGCTCCCACTTATACCAATCATCTCTTTTCAGGTATGTTCTATACCGGAGAGCAAAATATATGGTGTTAAGTGACCCCCCCATCCTTAGGAACACACATGCATACACCAGCATTCATACATATAGCCTAGGCTATAGTCTACAAGCAGTCCAATCCAGAAGGGTCCCCTTACCCTAACCTGCTTACACCCTATACCTGTCCCCATCTTGGCTGGCTATCCGAGCACTTTACCCAAGTAATCACTCATCTAGGCCCCCGGTTTCCAACAACTCAGGTTTAAGCACGTCAGAACTCTGTCCGACTGCCCTATTGGCTCACATGTGCCTTGTCACACCCAATCAAAAAAAAATTGCATCATCTTTTGCATTTTCATCGAGTCTGTCCTTGTTCAGGTAGATGACAGGTCCTTCAGGAATCATACAGGCAACTGGTCAATCCTCGCGGCCTCTGCACTTGACTTTTGAGGGGGCATGTGGTCGAAACCTCCAGGAAGCAGTAAAGACCCTCACTTCCGATCAACGTTTGGCTTGGGCCCAGTATTATCATTTGAGATCCACCCTAAACCTATCCATAGTTAACCTAGACCCGCGCCTCTTAAACGCTCCAATTCAGTTTTAGAACCTATCGAACATGGTCTTTCGTTTCGGTAAGAACGAACTATATCTGACTTTGGAGGAAATTCAGCGCATTCTAAGGTTAAACATGGACGGTGATGCCATAGTACCACGCTACAAGACAAATTATCAGGCAGACCTATCAAGGTTTTTACATCTCAAGCCTGCCTGCTTGCAGCTCGGTCCTAACGGCACTTCTGACCAGATCCCCGTGCAGCCTTTAGAGAAACTGTACCGCCCCAAGTGGAACCCTCACCTCTTCGTAGCAGAGCTTCCCGGTCTTAACGCCTTTACACTGATAGTTGTATCTCAGTTGATGTTCCCGAGATGCCACAGATCGGTCTAGTCTGTTCTGGTGGGGATTATCAAGGACACCTACGATTCCGGAACCATCATACCAGTCATCCTTGCAGAGCTTATCTAGGTTATCGGTCCGGTAGCAGGCTATCGAAAGGGCATCTTCCATGCCAGCACACCGCTCCTGCACCTCTGGTTGGTCGCAAACCTACCGACGATCATATCTATATCGGACGACCTCCGTGAAGCTTATAGCATTCCCTAAAAGATCTCTCAGGGTCAAGGTCCGATTGTAACCACAAACGTCCAGAAGCTCTACCAACTTCTCCAGGACCTAACAGATGAAGACATCGTGTGGCAATGCAAGTGGCTAGTCATGCCGAGACTACCTCGCGTTGTCATCTCAGGGAGACGGTGCATGATCCTCGCCTGTCTTACAGGCTCTGCAGTCTATGTACCACTCAGAGTCCTCCGCCAGTTTGGACTCCCTCAACGCATACCAGTCATAGACCGGCAGAGAAATGATTTTGCCGACTTCATAGTGCATTCTGAGCACCTCACTGGCCGATCCAAGTCCAGTTGGTGAACCTCCAGGCGAGACCAGTGGCCAGACTTCGTGATCACAACAAGACCATCTACAGATGCAGTATACCAGCTTTTGGTGGAAGATCCTGACATTCCATCCCTCATGCCTGCACCTAGGGAACTGCCCACCCTAGTCTCAGCTCCTTCACGGGGTATCATACCTTTATCTGAGACGGTAGTCCCCTGGACAGACATCTTCATGGAGAAACAACTCCATAATCAGATGAAAGAGCAGCGGCTTCGGAAAGCTCGATAGACATTCAGGCTACGAGAAGCGGAACGGGACCGCGAACTCCAGGCCAGGAAAGAGCAAATCAAGCATCTTGAGCAAACTGTCCGATCTTACCAGAAGGGGTAGAAAGGCGACGCCAAAGAAGCATCCGTCCTCAGAGTCCAGTTGTACTTCTATCAAGAGCAGCTTTATAGTGCAAATGTAGAGATGACCGACCGTATCCGACAGTTCGGATACCAGATGTTCGGCGCTACAGAGTCCCTTACCAAGATGGACGTTGAGGTCACATCTCTCCAACAATAGATTATGGACCTGCAGAGCGTCCCCCGGCCACTTCACCTCGCAATCCTGGATGGACCTGCCTAGGATCGAGTCGTTTTCTTTTCTTTGAGTCACACAATCTTGTACTCGTCGCACTATCATGTATCAATGAAAAATCCTTTTCCCACATCCTCATCCTTGCATCATAGTTATATATATTTTGCCTGTAGGTCACTCTATTCACAATGCTACCCCAACACTGAGCACAAACACTTGCACTATGCCCAACAAGCATCACTGTATCATCCATACACCCTCATTGTTTGCACTGACATTGCATTACACCTAGCATCATTCATGCATTTGTAGAAGTCAGCCTAACTCTGTGCATGCGTCATGTAGTTAGAATCAACCTAACTAAGGCATACAAACTACATTCATCCTTCACCCTATTCATCCCATCACTGAATACTGTGTAGGGTGAATCCTCATTCATCGGGTCTAACCCGTGCATACTCATGCATTCTAGATTCACATACCTTACCTCCGGTATTGACTCATTCTACATCTCCAGATCTTACCTTACCGACGCAGCAACTCAAAGACTCAAGCAATGGAGCGCGGAGAAGCATCGAACAGCTAAGAAATCATTTTGGCAACCTTCCTCCATCAAGAGCAAGACATTAAGGAAATCAAGTCTCTCGTCTAAGATGTGATTGCCGCTCTCGAAAAAATCCTAGTGGCACAAGGGCAAACTCCGACCCGTCCCTCAACCCTTCCAACCAACACCAACATGTCCCACTCAATGGCACAACCACAAAAGCCTCCCTCTCATCCGCTCCTCAAGCTTAAAAGAGAGCGGGCACCACCCAAACATTTTACCCCTCTACCCTCACAACTAAGCCAAATCCTACCACGTCTCACTAGCAGGCGATTGGTCACACTCTACGACCCTACCCCATTACTACCCTTAGACAAAAGGAGCCGTAATTACCAGTAGCATGAACACTGTGCTTTTCATTAAGGTCCTGGACATTCCACTGATCACTGTATCGCTCTAAAAATGTGGTCCAAGATCTAATGATGAAGGTAGACTCAATTACGGGCCTATAATTGATAGCCCTACAAACCTTGTCCCCTCATTAGCCCATCATCAAACCGCCTTTGTGCCACCAGCCCATCAAAGAAGAGACCTGAAGGCGAGATGCTGAATTTGGTTGATTGAAACCAAGTCAAGTCTAAGTCAGTCCTAGTTAGGATTTCTTTTCTATAAGAGTCGGCTACAGTGGCGTTTGTACGAGTCTAGTCCAGAGTCCAACTCTTTTAATTCAATGAAAAATTACTCTTTTTCTCAAGAGTTTCATTTCCTTTAGTTTTGCCTAGTATAACTGAATACTTCTTAAGCTCATTTGATTTAACAAGAGGTCACTTAAACAGAGAGTCAG
Organism: Tetracentron sinense; assembly: GCA_015143295.1. Classification (NCBI taxonomy): domain Eukaryota; kingdom Viridiplantae; phylum Streptophyta; class Magnoliopsida; order Trochodendrales; family Trochodendraceae; genus Tetracentron; species Tetracentron sinense. The sequence continues at coordinate 32,206,849 of CM026562.1, forward strand.
ACCCGCAATCCTCAGGGGCAGAATACGATGAAAAGCAGGATTCTCATCCAGAAACTTCGTCCTATACAGAGCCGGGCAGCAACTCTGAATACAAAGGCCAAGTCCTCGCCCCCCAGGGGTAGAGAGCAATCAAAAGCAAGGGGCAAGCCCATCTCCGGTCATCCGAAAAAATCATACCCTAGGTTAGAGCTTTCTCCTCTTCTTTCTCTATCTCTCAAAATCCCCAAATGTTGTAAGTGAGGCCTCAAAGGGTCGAGCAAACCCTTATGGGTAAGGGTTTAACACCCAAAGACGAAAACGCCCTTACTAAAATTTCTGCAAAAACGCGAAGACCGAGCGATCGGTGGTTATGACCGATCGATCGGTTGCCTACCGAGCGATCGGTGTTTATGACCGATCGACCGGTCAAAAACTCACTCTCTGGAAAATTTCCCCATACAAAATTTCTGACCGCGCGATAGCTACCGATCGATCGGTTATGGACCGATCGATCGCTGACTGGACCGAGCGATCGGTTCTCTGTATGTCTGGACTGTTTTGACCATATCTTTTGACTCGCTCGTCGGATTTCGACGATTCAACTTGCGTTGGGTTCGTCTTTCGAAAACGCACATTTCTGACGTTTCAGAATTTCCGATTTCTCCCATATTTATTAACTAGACTACAAAAACGGCCAATTAGCTACGAAGGTGCTATTCATTAAGGATGAAAAAGTCCGGGGTGCTACAATCCTCGCCTGTCTTACAGGCTCTGCAGTCTATGTACCACTCAGAGTCCTCCGCCAATTTGGACTCTCTCAACGCATACCAGTCATAGACCGGCAGAGAAATGATTTTGCCGACTTCATAGTGCATTCTGAGCGCCTCATTGGCCGATTCAAGTCCAGTTGGTGAACCTCCAGGCGAGACCAGTGGCCAGACTTCGTGATCACAACAAGACCATCTACAGATGCAGTATACCAGCTTTTGGTGGAAGATCCTGACATTCTATCCCTCATGCCTGCACCTAGGGAACTGCCCACCCTAGTCTCAGCTCCTTCACGGGGTATCATACCTTTATCTGAGACGGTAGTCCCCTGGACAGACATCTTCATGGAGAAACAACTCCATAATCAGATGAAAGAGCAGCGGCTTCGGAAAGCTCGATAGACATTCAGGCTACGAGAAGCGAAACGGGACCGCGAACTCCAGGCCAGGAAAGAGCAAATCAAGCATCTTGAGCAAACTGTCCGATCTTACCAGAAGGGGTAGAAAGGCGACGCCAAAGAAGCATCCGTCCTCAGAGTCCAGTTGCACTTCTATCAAGAGCAGCTTTATAGTGCAAATGTAGAGATGACCGACCGTATCCGACAGTTCGGATACCGGATGTTCGGCGCTACAGAGTCCCTTACCAAGATGGACGTTGAGGTCACATCTCTCCAACAATAGATTATGGACCTGCAGAGCGTCCCCCGGCCACTTCACCTCGCAATCCTGGATGGACCTGCCTAGGATCGAGTCGTTTTCTTTTCTTTGAGTCACACAATCTTGTACTCGTCGCACTATCATGTATCAATGAAAAATCCTTTTCCCACATCCTCATCCTTGCATCATAGTTATATATATTTTGCATGTAGGTCACTCTATTCACAATGCTACCCCAACACTGAGCACAAACACTTGCACTATGCCCAACAAGCATCACTGTATCATCCATACACCCTCATTGTTTGCACTGACATTGCATTACACCTAGCATCATTCATGCATTTGTAGAAGTCAGCCTAACTCTGTGCATGCGTCATGTAGTTAGAATCAACCTAACTAAGGCATACAAACTACATTCATCCTTCACCCTATTCATCCCATCACTGAATACTGTGTAGGGTGAATCCTCATTCATCGGGTCTAACCCGTGCATACTCATGCATTCTAGATTCACATACCTTACCTCCGGTATTGACTCATTCTACATCTCCAGATCTTACCTTACCGACGCAGCAACTCAAAGACTCAAGCAATGGAGCGCGGAGAAGCATCGAACAGCTAAGAAATCATTTTGGCAACCTTCCTCCATCAAGAGCAAGACATTAAGGAAATCAAGTCTCTCGTCCAAGATGTGATTGCCGCTCTCGAAAAAATCCTAGTGGCACAAGGGCAAACTCCGACCCGTCCCTCAACCCTTCCAACCAACACCAACATGTCCCACTCAATGGCACAACCACAAAAGCCTCCCTCTCATCCACTCCTCAAGCTTAAAAGAGAGCGGGCACCACCCAAACATTTTACCCCTCTACCCTCACAACTAAGCCAAATCCTACCACGTCTCACTAGCAGGCGATTGGTCACACTCTACGACCCTACCCCATTACTACCCTTAGACAAAAGGAGCCGTAATTACCAGTAGCATGAACACTGTGCTTTTCATTAAGGTCCTGGACATTCCACTGATCACTGTATCGCTCTAAAAAATGTGGTCCAAGATCTAATTGATGAAGGTAGACTCAATTACGGGCCTGGTAATTGATAGCCCTACAAACCTTGTCCCCTCATTAGCCCATCATCAAACCGCCTTTGTGCCACCAGCCCATCAAAGAAGAGACCTGAAGGCGAGATGCTGAATTCGGTTGATTGAAACCAAGTCAAGTCTAAGTCAGTCCTAGTTAGGATTTCTTTTCGATAAGAGTCGGCTACAGTGGCGTTTGTACGAGTCTAGTCCAGAGTCCAACTCTTTTAATTCAATGAAAAATTACTCTTTTTCTCAAGAGTTTCATTTCCTTTATCGTGTTTGCCTAGTATAACTGAATACTTCTTAAGCTCATTTGATTTAACAAGAGGTCACTTAAACAGAGAGTCAGACCCGCAATCCTCAGGGGCAGAATACGATGAAAAGCAGGATTCTCATCCAGAAACTTCGTCCTATACAGAGCCGGGCAGCAACTCTGAATACAAAGGCCAAGTCCTCGCCACCCCAGGGGTAGAGAGCAATCAAAAGCAAGGGGCAAGCCCATCTCCGGTCATCCGACAAAATCATACCCTGCCATCATCAATGCTAAGGACAAAGGGCAACTCGTTCTTCAAGGCACTCGTCGAGGTTGATGCCCAAGCGGGTGATTGACAACTTCGAAAAAGTCGTGCAAATCTACTAGCCAGGGGCAAATGCTTCGCTCTGAAAAGCCAGGGGCAAAATCAGACTAATCATTGGATCCCAAATCAGTCAAACGGGTAAAGTCAAAGATTAGCACTTAAGATCTTGTTTGATAAATGCTTGCACTCTTAACTGCTTCGGGAAAGGAAAGGAAGCCATCTTTGGCACACCTTCATCCCCTTCAATGTAAACCCATTTCGCATATCAATGAAATCCGCTAATTAGCCCCTTTGAGTCTAACAACCTTTCTTTCATATAACCTCTTCAGGGACACTCTCCCTTTCCAATCTGTGGCATTTGCCTGAACTACGTCATGACCTGATCCTACAAAGGGTACGTAGGCAACCTGACAAATCAGGTGCGGTCACACACAAAAAAATGAGGGATAATCATTCCCCAACTCTCCCCAAGCAGAGTCCTTTTTTCCCCAAAAAGAGTCATCAACTCACCCTCCACAGAGTCACTCCCTAGGCAGAGACAAACTCTCCCAACTTCCCCAGCGGAGTCGACACCAAGTTTACAAGATTTTTCATCAAAGAAAAACCCAAAATAGAAGTCGAAACATTCTCTAAGTCAGGGATTCCCCGAGTGAAAACAATCTCTCTAGGCTTTAGCCTCAGTAGAATCAACTTCTCCCAAAACATCTCTCCCCAGTGGAAAAAAATCCAAACTCTCCCCGTGTAAAGAAAAATCCCCAAAGAGTCAACCTCTACCAGAGAAAACTTTTCCCCAGTCGAGCAAAAAAAAAAAACTCTCCACTGGAAACACCAAAGGTACGAATCTCTAGCAGAAAATCCTTATACAAGTCATTTACAGTGAAGGAGAAATCCTAGGGTGTCCCAAACTTTGGTCCTCCCAGTCTACATTTCGTCTCATCACAAGTCTTCCTAGATCCCTTATAGACTGAAGGTGCAAGCAGCTTATCGTGAAAGTATCCGAAGACGAGATACTGACATCCAAGGCAACAGGAACAGAATTCAAAACCATCTCGGGCCCAATGAAAACCAGAAATGGCATTGGTGCGTAAAAATTACGCAACACCCAGACCTAGTCTTGTGACTAGGGGCAAAAATGGAACAAAAATCAATCATCTTTGCAGGCATGAGGAAAACCGGCAACGGCCTCATCGCGCAAAAATTATACGAACCCCATGACTTGATCATTCCAAGGGTAAAAAAAATGGAGAAAAAGCTGAAAACCAGTTTGGAAACACATTTTGGCAGCAATCAGGCCCATCGGACTCTCCAGACACTTCTAACAGTCAGCATCTCTCAAACGGACCAGCATCCTCAACAGAGATTCCAATAGGGAATATCCCCAACAGGTGTGTCACTCCAGGACATATCCTCAGCAAAAATTCTAACAGGGAATACCCTCAATAGGTGTGTCACCCTAGGACATATCCCCAGCAGAGATTCCAATAGGGAATACCCTCAGTAGATGTGTTGCTCTAGAACATATCCCCAGTATATAAGCAAACATCGAGAAATCTCCAACAGACTGGAAATCCCAAGTTCCCCGGCAGTAGCCTACAGCGGAGACCTACTCCCCAGCAGATCATCAACAATGTTCCACGACAGTGTCACCGCCCCCAGCGGATCCTTGGTAGAGGTCTCCCATTGCTCACTACAAGCATCCCCCTACAAGATTCTAAAAAGGCATCACACCAAGTTCTCCCCTACAAGAGCCTAGAAGCATCACAGCAAGTTTCTCCCCAACCAGATTACTCAAACTCCAGGACAAGACAGAGCAGGTCTTATTGGCAAAGCGACCCGAGGTCCCCGACAAAGTTCGACTCCATGAGGTGCAAAGCACAGCTCCATCAATGTGACAATAGGACAAATCTGCTTAGCGTCGTACTCTGCCCCTAAGGATGTAATCTACTCACCATGTGAAAGTGATCTCCCTGTTAAATCACATAAGCAAAGGAAGCATTCAACTTCAAAATCCTGAGTCTTCTTGTCACCACCAGATTTCTCATATTCATTGGACCTACCAACCTCGAATTCTCCTGAGTTTGTCAAATCCTGTAACATCTCCCAATCACTGCCAGAGTCTCAATACTCATCGGATCAATCACCCTCCAGGTGTCTGTCCATCGGCTTGGCCAGATCAAACATAACCTAGCAATCGCCCAAGATGCATCACAATTCCAACAAGAAGCAAAGAGCAAGATCGAATCTTTAATCGGCAAAGGATTGGTCTCCAAGAGCGAGTCATATATCCAGCCCTCCATCGACCCGTATGTCACACCGAACACAGCTGCACACTAGTTGCACACACTCAATCGAGTCGCACATAATGCACTCTATCTACTCAAATCCAGCTGCACACTAGTTTCAAACACTCAATCAAGTCGCACATAATGCACTTTAGCTACTCAAATCCAGCTGCACACTAGTTGCGCACACTCAATCGAGTCGCACTGCACTCAAATTAGCTGCACATCATACTTTAGCTGCACAATCAGGTTGCACTCAATACATCCTAGCTACATATTAGTTGCATACAAGGTGAAACCCTCATCCAATACATTCAAATCACACAACACGTCGCACTTTAGCCGCATGCACTTAATCGAGTAGCGCACTTCAGTATCATTTCAATATGATCAAACTTCAGCGCCTCTCGGCCATACCAAAATCATTTAGCATCATTTGCATCAAATCTTTGAGCCTTCTGTGGGTACCTTCACAGTGTACGTCACCCTTCTTGTGTGTACCTTTAAAGTGTACACTACACATTTTGTATGTACCTTTACAGTGTACATCACCCAAATTTCTATGGGTACCTTTACAGTGTACACCACCCATCCCGTGTGTACCTTTACAGTATGCACCACCAGCATTTCCTCCTTTGTGACACCCCCATGGGTCCGAGACATCCAAGGTGAGCGCCAACATAACATACTTTGTCGGCACCTCGCATGTCTCCTTTAGATACCCTGTGTATCCTTGGCATCCCAGGTGGGCATCAACATAATACATTTTGTTAACACCTCGCATACCCGACATTCTGTGTGTAACTTTACAGTGTACACCACTAGCATGTCCTCCTTTGTGACACCCCCGTGTGTCCGAGACATCCCAGGTGAGCACCAACATAACACACTTTGTTGGCACCTCGCATGTCTTCTTTTAATACCCTATGTATCCTTGGCATCCCAGGTGAGCGTCAACATAACACACTTTGTTAACACCTCGCATGCCCAATGTCCCGTGTGTACCTTTACAGTGTACATTCATTGCATGTCCTCTCCTTCGACACCCTGTGTGTCCTCGACATCCCAAGTCTCCCTTGACACCGAGTCAATATGTCGACACCTCGCACATCCCAACACCCCGTGTGTTCCTAACTCCCCGTGTGTTCCTAACACTCTGTGTGTTCCTGACACCCCGTGTGTCTCCCGACCAACTCAGTTAATCCTCCGGGAAACACCATTTCGATCAATCCCTTCGCCGCTTCTGAGCGACACCTCTCTTTCGGCCAACGCCTCCGGGCCACGCCATCTCTGCATCTATCTCTCATCCCTAGCTACTCGCTATACCCTAGCGATAGTCTTCATCACTTCACCGCTCACCATATGCATAGCAGACATGCATTTCATCATTCATCTCATCCATCTCGGTGTAAAAATAGGATGATTTCATTCTTTGTCATTCAATTGTCATCCTGACACTCTCCGACAAAGAGGGGCAGCTGTAAGCACCCAATTTTTACACCCTGACAAACCCTGTCAAAACTCTGGCCATCCCCGATAGAGTCTCTAAACCTTAGGCTAAACCCTAGTGTGACCCTAGCTATACCCTAGCTAAACCCTAGGTAAGCCCTAGACCTAGCCCTAGATCTAGCCCTAGCTTAAACCCTAGCCAAGCCTTGGTGCAAATCCCTCAAGCTCAAAGCCCATTTAGCAAAGCCAAACCCCTAAAATCTAGGATAACCCTAGGATAGCCCTAGTTAAACCCTAGATCTAACCCTAGGTAAGCCTTAGGTGTGCCCTAGATCAAGCCCTAAACCTAGCCCTAGCTAAACCCTAGCCCCAAAACCTAGGACAAAGTCCCTTGGGATCAAGGCCCACTTGCCTAGTCCAAAAACCTAGAAATCCATAACTTGGGCCGAACAACCCGTAAGGGTCCACTAGAGTGGGTCCCACAACCCTCGAGTTCAAAAAGAAGCGGGAAACCCCCGAAGTAGGTGACCTACTTCACTTTCGGCCCAAGTGTGCCAAGGCAGGACCCAAAATAGCAAAGTGCCCAAGGTGTCGGTAATCTCTTCACCGACACCCCTTGTTTAGCCTGCTTTCATAGTGGCGGTAATCCAACTATCACCACCCCTGAGATTTGCATATAGCGTATCGCAAACCTCCCTGCTCTACTTGGGACCTTCACCCTTGGTCCCCTTCGACTCTTCTAATGCCTAAAACACCCATAGGCCTCTCCCCTTTCACTCTATAAAAGCTTGGCCACCCTCATGGGTTCACTACTCCTAAAAAACACAGAGAAACCCTATTGAAATACGTCCAGTTATTGTCCAATGCAAACCTCCTCCTACCTTAGCCTCCACTCCCTTCCTTAGCAAACCCCTGGGACTCCCCTAAGCCTTGTCCTAATTCTCACTGCAACTCCAGCACCACCACTGCCTAGCAGGCCCCTGCAGGCTTCGTTCCAGGGTAGCAGACCTACCCCCTCCCTTGTATTCTCTGTTTTAAATGTAAGGGACCCCTGGTCCTGCTCCAGGGGTCCCACCTTTTGCTTTCACTCGTGCATCACACGTCTTCACCAAGGATAGGACACCCTCCACCTTCCTCATAGGTGTGGGGGTGTGTCCTTGAGGTGCCACTTCAGGTCAAGCCCCTATACCATGCATGGTTCGGTCCACTAGAGGCCTGGGGGGTCTTCAGTCCATGAGGAACCCCTTAGACTCATTATGGTACAGTCCCCATATGGGAAAATTGTTCTTTTTCAAAAAATGCATAATGTCGGCAATAGCAGTGTTGAAATTATGACCCCCTCTGTATTTCACCTAGTTAACCATGGTTAGTCAGGCCCTGGTCAGTTCCAGGGCCATGGTTAGTTGCTTTAGACCCTTGACAAGCCCCCCTGCAAAAACCTAGACCCTAACTCAACCCTTAACTAGGGTTGGTTAGCTTGCAAACCCAAATCACCAGACTGTCGGCAATCTGTTTACCGACTTTAAGGGCCATTTTTATAGTAACTTTAGGCCCCTGTGGAGCCCACATACCTTGTACTCTGGGGTCCACCCTAGGCTAGTTTGAAAGCCCTCATGCCCCTCTACCTCCCTGTAAATTTTCAGGTCCAGGGACCATGTTTAACCAGGGTTAATAGGCCCCAAACATAGTTAATCACATATATAGTGCTGTCGGCAGTCAGACTGCCGACATTACAGGTTCTGTTTTTTTATCAACTTTGGGCCCCTGTGGGGCCCACACCTGAGATCTGTTGGGCTTGAGACCTGGTCCATTTGAAAGCATGGATATCAGGCTACCCAACCATGCTTTTATTTCACCCAAGGGATGTCCCTAACCACAGTTATAACCCCACAAACTAGGGTTAAAACTTTGCTGAAATGGAGGTAATTTGATTACCTCCATTCTATAAAATTTTTATCTTGGGCTTTGTGAAGGGCCCAAACTTGGTAGGAGGCCACTTTAGGCCCTGCCATACCCTTTGGGCCCATTTTTAACTGACCATGACCCTTAACCAGGGTTAAAACGGCATCCAGTTAACTTTTAACCATGGTTAAGCACCACTTCACCCCATAAAAATTTAGAAAAATCCCTAAAAATACAAAAGACTAAGAAATTACATTCTTAGACTTTTTAACCATGGTTAACTCCTTTTAACTCTGGTTAGCAACTCTAACCCTAAGTTAACACACCCCTTTGCCTCCAGGCTTCACCCTTGGCCTACCGGGCCTAATCCTAGTCTACCGGACTACCCCCTCGGCCTACCGAGCCCACACTTTGCACATTACCAACTCCGGTCAAGCAAAACCATAATCTACCGGATTAGGTCCATTAGTCACATTTCGGTGCACACACACACACCCCTCCCCTTAGCACAGGCTCAAGTGCTAGAACTACGCTCGGTCTGATCTCACCCCTAATGTGAGTACGTAGGCAACCCAATCCGGGTTCGACCCTAGTTAGCTTTTACTTTCTTTCAATTAGTATTAACTTAAACACTTAGGCATTTGCTTAATCTTGAAATTAATTTTGGCTTAAACCTAGCAAGTAGGGAACCACCATGTGTGGGAGTGTTGGGTGCCTAACCCCTTCCCCGAGCTTAACCGAACCTCTTACCTTGATCTTTGATCGTAAACCAAGACCTTATCCAACATTTCCCGGGGACTAATCCCTTCTGAATTAATAAGTGGTGACTCTTAACAATCTGTGAGATTTTCTAAGGGAGTGAAATCTTGTGCACATCATTTCCTTAACGTATTATGCAACCATCGTCATCATAAACATCAAAAATTGGAGGTTTTTCAAAAGACATACCTTGATTTTTATGAATAGTCTCCTTCACTTGTCTCCTCAAATCATCCATCCCAATGTCTTGTAGGCTTCTTTCACGAACCGGATCTTCGACATTAGGAACGTAATGACCACGATAAGCCATCAAGAACCTAAGCTCTGATACCAAATTGACGCCGGAAAAGTGGAGAAGAGATGAGGTAACACAAGTGAAACTCAAATACACATTCGCCACCCGTTGGAATCCACCAAGGGATAAGAGGTAATTCAGCTCGCCACCCTACGGAATCCACCAAAGGGATAAGAGGAAAAGAAACTAAGAAGAACTTCTTCTTAAAAGCCAATGGCTATAACTTTTCATTCAAAATTCAGCAAATCTTTTAAAAGGATTAGAGTTTATATAGGCATGGAACAATCCTCCATCCATAGAGTTCCAAAGCAACTAACATTTTTTAGGTAGACAACGCTATTTCCAAGCAAAAAGAGGTAAGAAAACTAAGAGTCATTTGACCAAAATTAAAAAGGCTTTGGAGTTAAAAAGGGGTTTAAAAGGGCCTCTAATTTGAAAATTACAGCATGCAAAAGGAGCCCAAAAATCTGCTGGAAACAGGTTTTCAAAATAAAGGGCCTAGTGGGCTGCTCTTGCTTTTGTTGGGCAGGCCCATTGGTGCCTTAGCCTTGTATTTTCCGGTATCAGCTCGAGCTGTTATAGTGTAGCTGAACTCCTTCCAGGCCTGTAGAATAACCCAAAAATTATCAAAGTAGGTTACTGATGATGGATTTGGTTATCTTACTTGGCAGAACTATGATTGCAGACGAATATCCAATGATCTACATCAGCAATCCGAATCTTCGGTTTCAACAACATATAACCATCAAATGTTGGAGTGTGAATAACACAAATTTTTCTTTTATTTTCGTATTTGATTAGGGTTAGGCCAAGGTAAGTTTACTCGATCTTTCAACTCCAAAGCCAACTAGAGGTGTATTCGAGATGAACTGAGCCGAGTTGGGCCGAGCTCGGCTTGAACTGTTTCTAGCCAGGCTTGAGCTCACTCAAGCTCAACTTGAGCTCGAGCTAGAATTGATTCAAGCTCGAGTCGAGCTCGGCCTAATTTTTTAAAAAACTTATTTTAAATGAAAATATTAATATTATAAATTATATATATTATTCGAGCCGAGCCAAATCAAACAAACCTTAGCTCGAGCTTGGCTTGAACACATTTCAAGCTAAAAAAACGGCTCGACTCGGCTCAACTCATGAGATTTTTTCAGAAGAGTCATTGTGGTGCGGTTAGAGGTGTTCTTTGTATAGTAGTGCCTATGTTTGTGTGTTGGGAGCTCTGGAATTTTCGCAATAAAGCCAGATATGACAATTTTAAAAGGCCTTTCTTCGGCATGCTGAAAAGAATTAAAGATTGGGTGAAAGGTTCAGCTGAGTTATGGAAATTCACAAAAACCTTCAGTTCGGTGGACAGAGAACTAAGTGCTCATTTCGATATTCAAGCTTCTAATTCAAGCATGAAAAGGCCAATCATCACTAAATGGCTATGCCTTTCCCCGGGCTGGTTCAAACTCAATACTGATGGGGCAGCTAGGAACAACCCGGGAGAGAGTGGAGGAGGAGGAATTATTCGCGACGAAACTGGTCAAATGGTATTAGCTTTTTATGCTTACTATGAGTTGGGAACTAATACGATGGCTGAATTTAGGGCAGTATATGATGGGTGTATGCTCTGTGATCAACATGGTTTATATAATGTGGTGGTGGAAAGTGATTCTAAAATTGTTATTGATGTTATTAATGGTATTCTTGACCCCCCTTGGAAAGTTTGGTATTGGTGGAAAGAGATTATTCGATTGAAGAATGGTTGTAATTTGATTTTCCAGCATACTTTTAGAGAAAACAACCAGGTAGCGGATTTTCTTTCTAAAGAAGCGTATCAAAAGAAAGAAAGAAAAGTATTCAAAGATGCTAAGGAATGCCCTGTACAAATGAAAGGGTTGATTCGTATGGACAGATCGGAGCTAGTAAATATCAGATGTTAAATATTGGTTTGTTTAGTTGGGTTTTGGGGTTTGTCTTCCCATCGTTGGTTAGGTGGGTTTGGTGGGTTTTGTATGTAGGGGTAAGGATTATGTTCCCCCCTAGTTTTTATTTTATTTTTTAGGTTGGTTTGCCAGGCTTGGAATGCCATCCTGGAGTTTACTTGTCTAGGGAGGGGTTAGGTTTTATGTCCCCCCCTCTCGGTGGTTGGTCTGTATGGGGTAAGGTTTATGTCCCCCCCAATTTTTCCTATTTTAATAAATCGGGTAGGGGTCTGCCAAACCCCCCACTCCTTCTGAGTGGCTTTTCTAAAAAAAAAAAAAAAATCGAGTCAAATATTCAAAACTAGAACTCGGCTTGATCGAGCCAACTCAAGAAAGGCTTGAGCTTTAAGTAGGTCTTTGTCTGTCTCACCAAAATTTAAAGGATTTTGCTAACTCCAGTCATAGATCTTCCAAAGACACAATTGGGGTGCTACAAATGTCCAACACTTTCTGATTTTTACTTTTAAAATTGTTAAAATAACTAAACTTCTCCACATGTTAGGCCATCTTGCGCCTATGGAAAAATTTGCAATAAATGTGGCTGGGGCTAGCCCTCCTCAAAATAAATATTTGGGGTACGCTGTTCGCTACTCAAAACCATGTTCCGTTCCGATTTATTAATTCAACTCATGATTGAATAGAATGGCAGTGCGGTGCATTATTTCTGTTAGGAATCACTGCTCTTAAGCTTGAAACAACGTTTTGAATCTACGCAAAGCAAATTGTTTGATCGTCCATCAGTCATCTTTATGATCCATTGGTGATGGCCAATCGTTAAGCACTTGAAATTAAGGCCTAGCTTCAATCATGGTTAGTCACAGAGGCGGAGCCAGGAATTTTCCATTGGGAGGAGGCAAAACACGTATAAAAAAATAATGAATTTGAAGGTATGGATTTTGGGGGCGGGGAACATATTTTAAAATTTGGAAAATTTTGAGGGGCCCACTATTTCATATTACCGCAAGAAGGATTTACAAAAAATTCATGAATCGAAAATTGTTAGCGGCTCCAATACGAGATGGGATCACAGTCATTTGCGATTGAACTCAGGAGAGTTGAGTTTTAAATCACTTCCGTGCGGCCTCCCGAGATGAAATCCGGCTGGCTTCGGTCAACATATGTCTCTCTTGACAACCCTTAACAGTGATTAAGATTCACTAGCCTGTAGCTAGTGTTCAACCATGGCCGTGGTTTTTTGGAAAAAAATATTTTAAAAGAAGGAAACATGAGTTACAATGTTTTAAAGCGCTGAATCTGCAAACCTCCATTTTTAGAAGAGTTTTTAAAAGAAAGAACTCTCTTTGAAAGTTTAGCTTGAAGAGTTGTTAGAAGAAAGAACTCTGGTAGAAATATTGGCTCGTGTTCCTGCTCCCGTCCTCTATATGTTTCTTGAAATTCATGGATGCTAATTCTTGTATTGTTATCATCATGAGGGATGAGCTATCCCTGCACCTGCACCTCCACCTGCACCATACTTTCCTCCAAGGCTCATGACCACTTTAATACCTTGAGGTTCATTTCTCTGTTCTTAATCAGATCAAAGTAATAGTGGAAACTTTTATCTGATGTTCATTCCTCTATTCTAGATTTTTTTTAAAAAAAACTATCAAATGATTCATTGAAACTTTTGAAAAAAATGCTTTTCATCGAAATTGTGAATTATGTGATTCAATTTCATCTAACATCCAAATGGAGGAATTCTAGACTCTATTGAATTGAATTCTACAGAATTCATTTCCTTGGAATTCAATTCATTGGGACAAATCCAATTCCACAAATCCAAAGCACCTAGAGTTAAAATTTTATAACCTGAGTTAGAAGGGCAATTAAAGGGGCTTTGTGCGGAGCCACAGGGGGGCAGAAGCCCCCCTGAAATTTTGAAAAAAAAAATTATTAAGTGTTAATAGGGGCGTTGTAGCTGGGAGAGGGGCGGAGGAGGGGGACGAGCCCCCCTAAACTATCTTTATCTCTGGTTAAGATTCACTAACTCTTAGTGTTAAAGCATCTAACCTTGGTTTTTAGAAAATAAATTTAAAAAATTGACGTGTCCCTTTTAACTACCTTTACCTGTGGTTAAGATTCACCAACCCTTAGGGTTAAAGCATCTAACCTTAGTTTTTAGAAAAAAAAATTGTGTTTTAAATCCATTTAACTGTGGTTAAGATTTACTAAACCTTAGGGTTAAAGTATCTAACCTTGGCTTTTAGGAAAAAAAAATTTAAATTATCATGTCCCCTTTTAACTCTCTTTAACTATGGTTAAGATTCAATAACCCTTAAGGTTAAAGCATCTAACCTTGAGTTTTAAGAAAATATTAAAAACATTAACCATATATAAGGGCTAAAATTTGTTAACCATGATTCAAGAGTAGTTAAAAGGGAATCACTTAATAGCATAATAGTCATTTGATTAACAATTACAAATGAAAGTTTTAACGGAACTATGGATTGAGGTCCTTTGTCTAACTGTTCAAAAACAATGAGTTAATTTGCAAAACTGTTAGTAACAGTGTATTTGCAAAGTAGCAAGAATGTAGCAGCTGACATGCAATAACCCCTTTTATTTATTTATTTTATCATATATTACAAGTTTACAACAAGGAGATTGGATATTTGGATCACAATCAATTGTGGTGAACTCTCCCAAAGTCACCCATAGGTCAACATGTTTTTTTTTTAGTTTTTATTTTAAAAAAAATAGTTAACCCTGTTAAGAATTTTTAACCTTTAATGTTAATATTTTTAAAATAAATTTTCTAATATTCAAAATTATATTGTTAAATTCCAAAGATTAGTGAATCTTAACTACAATTAATAGAGAATAAAAGGGACACATGTGGTCCCGATTGAGCTCAGTGGGAGTTTAATCACAATTAAGTGCGATCACTTCTCTTCATCTAGTTAGTCAGGGGAGGGGGTTGGTCATAGCCCCCCCAAAATTTTTGGAATCCCTTATAAATTTGCTAAGAAATAGTGGGCCCCTCAAAATTTTTGATTTTTTTTAGGGGTTTTTCCCTGATTGCCCCTTCAGTATGGGGTTCTTCCTCAAATAACCAGGTTTTAAAAACCCTTCTCTAAATGCCCCCATACACATGTGCATCTATTCGCACATGCGAAATTTTCCCATTTTATCCAAATCATTTGAAGAAAAGACTTTGGGTATCCCTACCTCATTTCCGACAAGTTCTTCGTTTCCATCCTATTTCCGACGAGAGAACTTCGTCCCCACCCCATTTCCGGCGAGAGATCTTTGTTCCAAGAGCGTTCTTTCCATGTTCTTTTCGTGAAAAAACGTCATTAACCGAAGAACAACCCTTATTTTCAGGTTTCTTGTGTTTAAAAAAAATGAATTCAAAAAAATCATTGCATGTATGATTAATTCATGGAAAAATGTTTATAATCATTGTATTTATGGTTCAAAACCTTAAATTTCATGTTATATATGTGTTTACATGTGTTTTTTTCAATTTTCTATGACTTACAGTCATGTTTCCAAGCTTGAAGACTCCGGTCAATGCATTTTGCACGGGGTCGATGCATAAAATGCATGAGGTCGATATATTGTATCAACCTATTGCATTTTGTATGGGGTCGATGCATTTTGCACAGGGTCGATGCATAAAATGCACGAGGTCGATGCATTGCATCAACCTAGTGCATTTTGTACGCTGTCAATGCATTTTGCACGGGGTCAATGCATAAAATGCACGAGGTCGATATATTGTATCAACCTAGTGTATTTTGTACGTGGTCGATACATTTTGCAGGAGGTCGATGCATAAAATGCACGAGGTCGATGCATTGTATCAACCTAGTGCATTTTGTATGCGGTCGATGCATTTTGAACGGGGTCGATGTATAAAATGCACGTGGCCGATGCATTGTATCGACCCTGCATGCAAAAACTTTCGGGAAACTCAGATTTTTGCGATTTTTTCATCTTTTCTTCTTCTTTTTTTATTATTCTTCTTTCAAATTCAGTATAGATGGTAATTGAGAGGTATTTGGAAGATGAGGGGAGTGGGTGAGCTTTGTTCATCTCATCCACGTACGTATCTTCTTCTTCTTAGAATGAAGAACTCTTGCCGGAAATGGGGTGGGAACGAAGATCTCTCATTCACGAACCTAAATCCCCCTTCTTCTTATTTTTCTTTCAAAATCAGTGGATGGGTATTTAAGACTTTTCATAAATACTGAATTATGGAAAATGGATGATAAGGACATTTAGAGAAGGGTTTTCAAAACCTGGTTATTTGGGGAAGAACCCCATACTAAAGGGGCAATCTAGGAAAACCCCCCTTTTTTTTTTACTATACTGGCCCCCCTTTTTTTTTGTCTTATATGTATTAATGCCCCCCCCCCCCCTCCCCCCAATTTTTTTCACATATATAGTGGGCCCTCCAATGGACCTTTATGCCCTTTAGGTCGCCACATGTCTCTATTGAGCACCCCTTAACTATGGTTAAAAATCACTCTTTCGTAGAATTCACCTACTTATCCTTGGTTTAAAAAAAAATAGATTTTTTTAACCTTAGGAGTTAGTGAATTTTAACTATGGTTTGAAAATTTTGATTTTTTAAAAAAAAACCAAGGATATGTGAGTGAATCTTAACCACGGTTAAGGGTATCAATAGGAACAAGTGGTGACCTCAAAGACATTACTAGAAAAAAAATGCTCAAAATAAAAAAATTATCCCAAAAAAAATTTCTCAGGGCTACGCCCCAAACCCCTAAGTTCCGTACTTGCAAATCCTATTATTTTTTTTATACATGTATTTTGGCTCCCCAATGAAAAATTCTTAGCTCCTCCCCTTTAGTTAGTTGTTATGTCTAGCATGCCACAATAATCCACATTCTACGTAGTACTTATTCCATTTTGGCCCTCACATTTAGAGGACACACTGCTTGGCATCCTAGCACCAATGTTATCTGGTACGCTCTGTTCGAAATTGGGTTCACAATTAGTCATCCTAGATTAAATCTGAAACATTTCGTTTCTCGGTTCGTTTAGATTCTTTAGTTTGGTTCGCTTATATAATATTAATACATATATTTCAACTATGTAAATAAAAATATTATAAATAATTTTTTAAAAAAATAGGTTTCACAATTTTATTTACCCAAAATGTCCCTTAAATTTCTATATCCAAACTATTTTTTTTTTTTTTTCAAAATGTCCCTCACTAGGTCCCTCTTCATAGTCTCTCTCCCCCTCCCCTCTCTCTCATGTGCCACATGCATCACATGTGTCGCCCACTAAGTATGTTATAATGAGAAGAATACGAGTAAAACTTAGTGAATTTTTATAGCCCAAAGCTACCAAAGACTAATAAGATGTCCACACATCACATAAATTGTCAACTAACTTTGTCCAAAATAATCATTTCCAGAACTTCATATTCAATACTCTTTAAATTATGACTTATCATGTATCTAGACAATTAGTTTCTATGACACACCAGCTGGTCGAGAAGGGTGCTGTAGGGCATTTGGCTTTGTCTTTACTATTCGAGTTTAATACAATAATCTTTACAAAAAATATAAAAAAGAACAAATTTATTTTTATAATTTAAGATACGTAGATTACAATGACCACTGTCTATTATTATTATTATTATTTTGTAAGCATCGTTTATCCTTAGATGAGTAGATGAAAAGTGAAGTTGAGATCAGATCAAAGCCAATTGCGGTTGAACTTGGGGAGAGTTTAATCACATGCATCCACAGGCCAACACGTGTTTCTTTTAATTCTCTCTCTCTCACTATTACCTGGGGTTCAACAATATAACCTTGATTTTTGAAAAACAACATATTTAACCTTGATTAGAAAATTTTAATCCTTAGAATTAATATTTTTTCTAAAAGAAATCAAGATTATATTATTAAATCCTAAAGGTTAATAAATCTTATCGACAATTAATAAAGGTTAAAAAGAGACACTTGTTGTCTTGTGAGTGCGATTGAACTCTCCCCTAAGATCAAACACAATTGGTTATGATTCCATCTCAAGTAAAGTATATGTTAGCCAAGTCAAATAATGGATTTTTCAACCCTCAAACTAATCCATCGAACCCAAGCCGATCGAACAAATACTACTACAGTCAAGCTTCATTTGGACTTTCAATTGGGGTGTGTTCATTTGGTGAGAAAGTGGGTGAAAAGAAAGGAAAAAAAAAACTTAAATTTTCTTCCCAAATAATAACCATCAAAATATGAAGAAAGTTTTTAAGAAAAAGTTTATCACTATTGAAAAATACAAGAAAATGAAAGTGTGTTTCATGCACACCAAACACAAGAAATTAAAGTACAAGAAAACTTTTCATTTACTTTCTCTCACGTTCACTACAAAAGAACGCACCTTGAAGAAGATCCTGTGTGTCTTTGAAGAATATCATCTTTAAAATTCTGAATTTACAGGAACACCCTTCGGAAGGTGAGAAACCATGCCACATAGGATCATAGCCAATTGCATGCAATTGATTCAAGAGAATTCAACTCATGTATATGTGGCACATGTAGATTGGGGGAAAAAAGAAGTGAGAAATTCAAATTTAATTTTTTTTCCCTCATCCAATCTAGATATGCCACATATGTTTTGAATTCAATAGCAATTGGTTGTGATCCTCTCTCAAAGATTATGCCTATCATATCCATTTTTATTATAGAGCTTTTTTTTCCTATTTCGGGTTGGTAGTTTATAAATTTTTAGAAAATGATTGTGAGAGTGCTCAGTTATTGGTCACGGGGCAACCCAAGACTAAAACCTGTTTTTAGGATGCCCTAGCATCCCTGTTACTTATAATTGATCCCATAAAACTTGTTTCACATTATTTTAATTTTTTCTTATTTTTTCTTGAATTTAGTTATTTGAATGAAATATATAAATTTATCAATTCAATTAAAATAATCTGAATCACGTTATTTTTTTTAATCAAGTTACTTGAGTGAATTATACAAATTAACTAACTCAAGTAAGTAAAATAACCTGAATTATATTATTTTACTTTCAAATAGAAAAATCTTTTATGGGATGAGTAAGTACATAGCAGGATGTTAGTGTGAAAGCGCTCAACTCGAAACCAATTGGCAATGAGTGGAGAGACCTAACATGTATATAAGGTCATAACTATTTCTCTATTTAGTCGATGTGGGATTAGTTCTCTTACACGCCCCCTCACCTGCAACCCCAATTCTTAAGTATGTCACGTGTGCCTTTTTATAGGTTGTCAATCATGCAGCCTTTATGTTTGGGTCTGTCCTCGTGAGTGTGAGCATAAATTGGTCATTGGGCCTTTTGGGCTCTAATACCATGTGAAAGCGTCCAACTCAAAACCAATTGACAATGAGTGGAGAGGCCTTACATGTATATAAGGCCACAACTATTTCTCTATTTAGTCGATTTGGGATTGATTCTTTCACAGTTAGGACGTCCCAAATTTTAAGACACGTTAAAATCTCACTAAAACACAAACGATCTTGGAATATCCAGATCTTACGGTCTTAGTAGCAAAGCCTTAAAATTTTCTAGGCCAATAATCTTCTCGAAATGAGGGAGGGATGCTGCCTCGAGATCCATTCCCTCTCAGGTGATGAGTAGCAAGAACTCTAATCCAATGATGAGTAGCAAGAACTCTAATCCCTAATGCTAACCATTAACCCTGTTCTAACATAGGAAAATGATATCTTCTAGCCAAAAAAAAAAAAAAGGATGCTACTACGAGCACACCACTATTTACTAACTGGACATCATTAAAAAAAATAACTTATATTTTTTTTATAGTTTGTATTTCTATGTGCACCCACACCCTAAATCCCTAAACCCTTACAAAACTCTCCTAAAAAACAAGTCTTCTCATTTTAAAAAAGTAATCTTTTCAATGTCTTCTCCTTTTATATCCCTTCTCGTCTCTTTCTATAATCCTTCTATATATTGTCTCTTTCTGTGTTTATTTTTCATATTGATAATCCTACAGAAACAATTGTTTAACGGTGGTCGCAGGGCTACCAAGGTACTTTGTTAATAAAATTGGACACATGGCGACTTATATGGGTGAACCCTAAGGGTGAGCGAGTGAATTTGACCACAGTTAATGGGAGTTAAAATTGACACATGATGGCTTATATAGCCCCTTTAACTATGGTTAAGCTCAATCTACCTAAGGTTAGTATTTTTAAGGTTAATATTTTTCCTATTTTTTTTTCCCTAAAAACCAAGGTCAGATGAAAGAACTCTAGAGGTGAGTGAATCTTAACCACAGTTAGTGAGAGTTAAAAAAGGACACACAAGAGGGTGTAGATCCACGCAGGAAAAAAGTATTTCCCTTAAAATGGTGTATAAGTAGAAAATTTATGAGTATTTTTTTTACTCTTAGTGTGCTCGTAGAATTTATTATATTTTAATGATGTTCAGTTAGTAAATAATATAAATGGTATCCAGTCAATAAATAATGGTGTGCTCGTAGCATCACCCAAAAAACAAAGATAAAGACACATTAACTGCTCTTAAACCTTAGTTAGGAAGGTATTTCTTTTGTTTTAATTGTCTGTAGATAAGAAGTTTTAACTTTTAATCCTGATAAGTAAATTGTTTTCTTAAAAAAGAAGGTTAAAATAGGGGTACTTTCGTAATATCAATTAATGAAGGATGGTTTCGTACTTTTACATCTCGGCTCTCGCTTTCTGAGTTTTCATGTCTCACCTTTATAATGCAATGAAAAGTAGAGAATTTTCTGTAGGGGTGAAGTATGAAGACTTCACCCGACGTTAAAGATTCACGAGGCGGGCTTTTCGACGTTAAAGATAACGGTGATATGACGTTAGAGCTGACTAAGATTGGCGTTAAAGGTCACGGCAATTATCGCTTTGCAATTATCGGTTTCGAGCTCCTTGGAAGTTCATCCTCTCAAGAACTTCGGAATCTCGACGCATTTCCGTCTGAATTCCGGAGAAATCTCGTCTGTAAATGTTTCAATTCCGGTTCTAATGGCGAGTATCCAGAAAATCAGATGTGATCGACGACTTTTGCTTGAAAGGTAATAGAAATTCATTGGAAACTGATAGATTATGTGGTTGTTCATTAGAAAGAGTAGATCTAGTTGCGGTTTCTGTTTTTCATCGATTAGTTTTTCTTGATCATTGGATAAAGGATCGTAAAGGCTTTCGCTTCTGGTTTAAAATATTTACTTTCTCTTTTTAGAAAACTAGTACAGTTGCAGTTGCAGTTGCAGTTGCAGTTGCAGTAAGTTAAATTACTCAGACGTTCTCCAGCTTCTAAGGACTGATCCAGCTCTATGAACGAGATTTTCTACTCAGTAACTGGAGCTCGATCAGGTTTGGCTCTTACAAGTTGATCGAGTGACGGAGGCTTAACGCCGTGATCTTAGCGAAGTTAGGGTTTCACTAGACGACGTGATCTTTTTTCACAAGATCGCTATTCAGCTACTTACGGTTTTTAGTGCATTGATTCCCTTCATAAAGCTTTTTATTCGCCTTTTTCGCTGTTTCTGAATTGTGTTAGAGATTTGTAGTTGGAAAATTACACTGTTGTGGAAAGTTTCAGAGAGAGAGTTTACGAGGGGATGTGTTTGGTGGGAAAAATGTTAAGAGTCATAAAACAACAAAATCAATAAAAAACAAAAAAGGGAAACAAAGAGAAAATTTAGAGGCAAAAGAAAGGGAGAAACTCTCTCTCTCTCTCTCTCTCTCTCATTTTCAAATAACTCAGGTAATTAAGCTCCTTTTAGTACGCAACTAGACTTTTTTTTTCACGCTTTTGTTGTTTTGATTTCATCTTCCTCAATCCATGTGATCTCCTCCAGCTCTTTTATATCTTCGTAATTTCTTGTCATATAGGTTTCCTTGTGGTTCATTTATTGTCATGTTTACTGATGTTTTACTCTCTCTCTCTCTCTCTCTCCATAATATATATATATATATATATATATATCAAAAAAGTAGATGGTATAATCTAGAACAATGTTCTCTTTTTTTATTAAATGGGTACTGCAAAAGTAGAAGTTAGATTTCTTTCCTTCTATCCTAGTAGTGTAGTTCTTTTAATTGGTCTTACTTACATTGTGAAACTTGGAATTTGAATGGGATTGCAGGAAAATGCTTGGGATGGTTTCATCGACATCCTTTATGTGATTAGCTTAATGGGTTTTGGAGGTTTGGGTTCTTTGATTTTGTAGTATCTTGGAAGAATACAAGCCTGATAGCTCTGAAGGTGGCAGATTACGTACAGAAGACCTTACGGATTTAAGATAACCATGTCTGAGAGATTTGAGTCGGGATTTTTGAACCAGACAACAACGAGCTTAGATAATTCTTCGTTTGGGATGAACAATTTTAAGCCTGGATCGCATGTAACACAGCAAAGTCGAGGAGACAAGTTGAGAGTTCAGCAAAGTTCAATCCCAGCTCACCATTTAGAAGATTTGCCCAAAAATTTGGAACAGTTACCCGCAGATCTTAATCAAGTTCGTAATGTTAGGAATTGCTATTCACTGTATGACCCAACAATGTTTTCCTCAGAAATGCTCAATTTTTCTACAAACAACGATGTATTATTAGCTCATAAGGATGTAATATTGGATCTTCAAGGGTCGGATGCTGGTCGACATGGAAGGTCGGCAGGTGCCGAGGATGTCTCATTTACTTATTCTTCCCATTCGAATTCATCAAACCTTAACCCTTCAGCTAAAGCTAGGGATTCACAGAATGCTAGCTGTGATTGGATTGTGAATTGTGTGAATGGATCAGCAAGTACTGGTTATAATGGGTACCAAGATGTACAATCTTCTTTGATCAACCCATCTAGTGAAAGCTCTAGTCAAAATAGCCAAAAACAATATGTGGAAATGCACTTCAGTTCTCCTTCATTTCACCAAAACACCCTTCAGGAAGTTGTCTCTTCTTCCACCATGGGAAGCCATGGGTTTGAAATGGCTTCTCTTGTACAGCAAAACATTAGGGAAACTGGTCATGGATCTTGGGTAGATAGTGGGAATGAATTAGTCCTTCTTCCAACTTATGGAAATCAGTCCAGTGCTTCAAGCCTTAACAATGCTGCTACTTGGGTGCATAAGCCGATTGAGGGTAGTCATCAGTTGAGTGGCGAATTGAATTTTGTGGCAAACAAGAGTGAAAGAGATCTAAGTGCTGTTGCAAGTGATTCTAGAGTACAAGGCCTATCTCTATCACTTTCATCCCACCTCCCTTCAGAAATACATGTAGCTCAGATTAGTGGAAATTTTGGATCTGAAGATTTGCAATCTAGGACTGGCACCTTCATTGGTCCTCAAGATTCGAAGCATAATAAGCCCGGTTATGTATGTTCCAACTCAAAATCATCCGTTGGGAATAACGGTTATGGAAATCCCATTCAAAACACAGTTGGTTTTTCTATGAATTCTCATCAAAATACAGGTCCTCATGGGCCTTTCACTGGGTATGCAACAATTTTGAAGAGTTCAAAGTTCTTGAAGCCGGCCCAACGGCTATTGGATGACATTTGCGGTGTAACTAGTCCAAAATTTGTCAAAACATGTGAGATATCTGAGAGGGGTTCCGGAGACGTAAGCATCTCAGGTGATACTGTTAATGCTGAAAATGAGATTGGTGGCAAGGATGGGAACTCAGGTGCCTCCTCTTGTACGTTTTATAGTTCTAATGAAGCTCTTGGTGATGGTGGAGTTGGGAGTGGATCTTGTGAATCTAATCAGCTTGAGTACCAACAAAAGAAGGCAAAACTTTTATATATGCAGGATGAGGTTAGTCAAATCCAGTTCTCATACTTTTAATTATGATGTAGCCAGTTCTCTTCATTTTACTCTAATTAATTAAGGTTGAAAGGTTCTTAACTGGTTCAGGATTTCCTTGCCTAGGTAATTAGATCGCTAAAGCTTGCTTAGTAGACCACTATCAATAATTGGTTAATGATCGTCCTTTTTTCCTTCCTGTAAATGTAGTAGACTAATCAAATTCAATATGGCAATTAATCTTGTCTTCCAAAAGGTAGCATCCTTGAATTCCTTTCTTTTGTTTCTTAATTTTTCAAATTGGATATGTATTTTGTACCTCATAATTTCAGTTTAATTTGAAGAATTATTGCAGAAATGGGAGGATAAAACTATTTACTTAAGCAATCGAATATGATTAGGGCAGGTCAAAATTCAACAACAAAGTGGTGTAGTTTTGATGTCATAGCAATTTCTATTGATGATGTGAGTGTCAAATATCCCCCAACAGTTTTCATTTCACCTGTTTCACTTCAGTTTGATTTCAGTTCAAGGTACCCTCTATGCCTTCTCTTCTATTATCCAAGTAGGGGTTTGAGCACAATGTACAAAATCAACATTGAAGCTTAGATCCATCCACCTCCCTCCATAATGAAGAGCCCTATGCCGAAATTCTATTTATTTTCTTTCTTAAGATTTTCTAATAATGGATTAACCAATTGTTAGAAAATCAGAACAGAACTCTAACCAATTCTACTTAAAGCAGTATTTTTTTTCTCAATAATAAGAGTAAGAAGTTAAAAATACTTGAATTTCAGACATTGATGCATAAATGGTAAATTAGTACAATTTACTTGTAAAGTGAGACTGTTAATCTATGTTCCTAGGCCAAGCATGAAAATATGTGAATAAGACTCTGAAAGCCTAAGATGTAGCTTATCAAGACAATAGGTGTTGTAGCTACAAATAAGAACCAACCAAGAATTTTGGAGGTGTTTAAAATTTAAACTTGAAGTTTCATTAGGGCACGGAAGAAGCTGTTTGCAAATCAAAGAGGAAAGGGTATATTAACCAAATTGTAGTGTATTGGCTATTGGGTGAGGAAGAATGATGGTTATTTTAATGAGAGCCACATTGTCATATGATATCTAAACCAACCAGTTTATGGATGGATTGTGCATTTTCCAGAATGTATGTGCTAATGTGAAATGGATTACAAAGAAGAGAGCTGCACAAAATACCATCTTTTTGTCCATATTGCTCTAAGAAAATTGCTACTAATGGAAATAAATCTTGGTTTGGAAGGGTGATTAGGAGAAACAATTGATGGTTCATATGAAACATGTGAAGTAGCAATATCACCAAAGTATTAGGAGAAACACCATGTGGCTTTTATTAACACGGATTTTTTTGAGTTTGTCTTGATTGCACTCACTCTTCGTATGCTCCTTTAAGTAATGTACGCGATAATGAAATTGAGGACGCATGGTGCCAGCTTATTCACCAAGTCCTTTATCTTACTACAACTCTATTTGTGTGGGGGAGTTCATATTGTCCATGAAAGAA
The DNA here is from genome assembly GCA_015143295.1 of Tetracentron sinense. Lineage (NCBI taxonomy): Eukaryota > Viridiplantae > Streptophyta > Magnoliopsida > Trochodendrales > Trochodendraceae > Tetracentron > Tetracentron sinense. The sequence continues at coordinate 32,231,865 of CM026562.1, forward strand.
AGAAAAAATAATAGTTTTGAGACTTCCACAATCCAGTATAGATTGGGATTTTTATTATTATTTTAAATTCACCATACAGATTCAATGATGAATCTTTGGATGCTATAAGATGGCAGCGTTTCTGGCTTGGTTTAGGAGGAATTACTGTGGCTCTAATTGTACAAATTTGTTAACAAATAGACAATGATCTCATAGCTTTATTTTTGTACTCTGTCTGCTTATTTTAGCAAAAAGAAATTTGAGGAACTTGGAAGTGTAGGACTTGACTTTGCATCACCACCAGGTTGAGGTTTAACCTGATCAATTTTGCGTATTTTTAGAGAAGACTTCTAACTTTGAAACTTAACCTGACTGCAAATGCACTGATCTGAAAGTGGCATTTTGCAAATCCTCATTTGGTGGAAGCAGAATTGCATTTAGAGCATGGAAGCCAAATCCTGAGGATGATTTTGTTACTGGGCATTCACGATGACCTTTTATATCTCTATTCTGTTTATCAGCAATCCTCTATCTTGGTCAGGTGTAACATACAAGAACATTGGAGTTGAATGGGATTCCACCTACTGGGGTGAAATTACAAGAACAGCAAATTTCCATGATAAGCCGATTCTAATTAGTTGAACTCCTTAGTATTACTTCTTTAAGCCCAAAATGTGTTAGATTAAGAGGGGAGAGGAGAGAGATGATTGTTGCGCCCTGGATTAATTCAGATATGCCTTCAACCATGATTGTGGAGTGGTGTTTCTTCTTTCACAGGTTCTTTGATGTGTCGAACAACATGCATGGTAACATATATTGAAGTTCATGTGTTGAGGTGTTACAGTCGTGATTATGGGAGTAGGAATATGTAGTTTTGTTTTGTTTTTGGTAGGTGAGCTGTTCTGAACTTCCGAATCTCACAAGCTCAAGACTATGATTATTTTCCCATGGATGGATTGAAGATGACTCTCAATTTTACTCATCGAGCATGCAAGTGGATTCACATTTCCCTTCAAAAGCGAATTAGCTTTCATCCCTAAGGATCGAATGCCCTACTAAAGGGTGAAAAAATCGGCCAATATGGTTGAGAATTTGCCGACACCACTACAAAAAGTCTCGAGTGGCAGGCCGTGTTACTTTTTATTAGCCTATAATCAAATTTTATGATCAATCAACATGAACAAGCACTAAGCTAAACTATTATTTGTCATAACATTGGAGTGCTAAGATCTTCAGTCTTCTATTGCCTTAGTCTAACTTAAATTAGTTGTTCTTTTACTGTGTATATTTGTCCAGCCTAATTTTAGTCGATATTATTAGTAAAGGCTACTTTTAGCATTATTATCCAAGTAATATTAATTGTAGCTAGACGAAATAGTGTCGTGATAAGTTGATCTTAAGTTGAATTGTATTATTCCATGATTTTTCATTTCAAGTACATGCATTATTTGTGTTTTTTTTAACTTCTGCAAGTTGGATTTTCTCAGTATCATCTTATCTATTTCGATCTTCTGAACCCCATTTTGTGACTGTTTGTTCCACCATGCTACCTAAAGGCTTGCAGAAGGTACAAGCTGTACCACCAGCAGATGCAAATGGTGGTGTCATCTTTCGAATCAGTAGCAGGTCTCAGTAATTCCTCCCCCTACACCTCCTTGGCTCTCAAAACTGCCTCGAGGCAATTCCGGTGCCTGAAGAGCGCCATCTCGGATCAGCTCCGACAAGTAAGCAAGGCCTTGGGGGAGGATTTATCATCCCCCACCACGGGTACAAGCAGTAATAAAGGCGATACAACAACACCAAGGCTAAATTTCATTGATCAGAGCTTTTGGCAGCACAAGCCTGGTGAGGAAAGTTTAGGCTTCCTTGAACCCCAACGGCATGTTTGGAAACCCCAGAGAGGCCTACCAGATCGTTCTGTTGCTGTTCTTCGAGCCTGGTTGTTTGAGCATTTCCTTCACCCGTGAGAGCTCTCTCTCTCTCTCTCTCTCTCTCTCTCTATATATATATATATATATATAATTTGATATGTAAATATTGTTTCCTTTTACAGGTATCCGACCGACACAGATAAGCACATGTTAGCTACTCAAACAGGTCTATCTCGAAACCAGGTGAGTGAACGCTATTCTGCTAAGAGCAATACTTCATAGAAAGGTGTGAATCTGCATGAGAATAGATGGTTTAACAAGTGATTTGCAAGTGATCACTCATGATACCCATGGTTGATTGATTCATGCAGGTATCAAACTGGTTCATCAACGCCCGAGTGCGAATATGGAAGCCAATGGTTGAAGAGATACACAAGCTTGAGACCCAAGGGTCAGCTAAAATGGACTTGGATTCATCCAACAATGGCAGAAAGCCCACAAGTGACAGTGGCAGTGGTCCCACTGGAGATGATCAATCCTCCAACAAGCTCACTGTAGATACAATGTCATGCCCAGGAGCAGGGTCCAGGACAAATGCAGAAGGTGGACAGTGTGCCAAACAGTGGAATATTCAGGAGAAGCGATCGAGGGTGGAATCTCAGATTCCAACCCCACTGGACAGCTCTTTTATGGATTTTGTTCCGCACCACCAAAGCCAAAGCGGGGTTGAGGTTGAGTGGCTCGGAGCTGTGTCACTTACATTAGGCCTCAGGCACAACACCGAAACTCAACAACAACAACAACCACAGCAACAGCAACAGCAACAAGAGCATCAGCTGAGGCACTTGGGAGGTCAGATTATTCATGATTTGGCTGATTGATTTGGGTTATAATTGAAGGAGAGGTAGCATGATTTGGGTCAGAAAATGGTAGATAACTTGGGATAGTATCATAAGGGAAATGCTTTTGAGACCGCATAAGGGCCGAGACCTCCGAGACCTCGCGCCTGTGTGCGAGATTTCAGGTAGGGCCCACCTTGTGATGATGGGCCCCACCTGAAATCTCGCGCACAGGCGCGAGGTCTCGGAGGTCTCGGCCCTTATGCGGTCTCAAAAGCAAAGTCCGTATCATAATTAGAGACCTGGAATAAGAGAAAGGACTTTGCTACTGAGACCGCATTAGGGCCGAGACCTCGCACATGTGCGCGAGATTTCAGGTGGGGTCCATCATCACATGGTGGCCCCACCTGAAATCCCGCGCATGTGCGCGAGGTCTCGGAGGTCTCAGCCCTTATGCGGTCTCAAAAGCATTTCCCTAAGAAAAAGGGGATATATTTCTACCAATCTGGTTAATTTCGTCGATGGATATGATGCAGTCCACAATACATGATCGAAGAGAGTGATTGGTGGCTGATGATTATGTAAAAGTTGATCGACGAATTCGGTAACCATGATTAATTGTGGTAATAATATTGGGGAGGGGAGATGTACTGTCTATGGTTTAAGTGATGGTGGGAATGTAGAGAGAGAAAGGAGACAGTTTATAGCACATAATCGTTTAATGCTAAAATCTTTTGGCCTCGTTTTTTTCAGCGTATTGCTTGATTAGACAATAAGCGTGTTGTAGACTTGGTAGTGAGCACTCGAAAAAGTAATTAACATTTAAAATAAATAAATTTATGATAAAATTCTCTCTCGAACTTAAAGGTCTTGCAGGTATTACTGACTGCAAATTTGGGCTGTCGATGAGCCAAGCCAGCAGCTTGTGAGCCCCCGAGCTGGCTTGATTCGTCTCAAAATGAGGTGAACTTGAGTTGGATATTTGAACTCGATGTTTGTTAATCAAACTGAACGAGCAGCTCAGCTCGATTAATTTTACCTACTACTTCTAATACCCTAATAATATTAGTTTTCACATAAAAATTAGGAAACTTAAATATGTTTTGTTGAGGTAAACTTTAAAAGGCAACTTCATCTTCTCAAAAGTTGATTCTCTATCATGTTTCTTCAATTAGACACGGGAGATAAATTATGTTAAGTTCTTAAGTTTTTTTTTGGGAGAATCTTTTGAGCATGTATAAATTTTAGGATTTTGATTTGAATTCTTTTTTATTAAAATTAGGGTAAATGAGCCTAAAATAATAGTGCAAACTTGCGAGCCAGCTCGAGCTCGATTATCTTTAGACGAGCTGAGCTCAAGTTAGCATTCGATGGCTCAAATTGAGCTCGAGGTGAGCTTGAGCCAGCATATATGTCACGAGCCAAGCTTGAGCAACACCTGGCTTGGCTCAACTCGGCCCGTTTACACCCTTATAATACCATCCCTATACTAATCGTCTGAAAAGATTACAAAATAACTGGTTATTTTCATAATCGGTTATCATATAATCACTTTATAATGGATCAATCCAAATGCTATTATTCTAGGAAGCACGGGTACAGCGATACGATACGGGTACGGCAAAAATTAAGAAAAACAACTAAGTTTTACCTTAGAGTGCTATATCCGATACAGGTACAGTGATACGGGCACGTTTCCATTTTCAAAGTATCTGTGCTTCCTAGCTATTATTCCATCATAATTTCAATATATAAGCGGGTTATAAGCGATTTAATTGGTTCCAATGTCTAGTGTTGTCTAGTGTTGGAAGAACAGATGGTTACAGATAGGTAGACTTCTCTGTGGTTCAAGGAACTTACCTTTGCTCGAGAATTCTAAACGTAATACTCCTCCTACATTTGCCCATCCCCATGGCACCCATCTCTGATTTCAATTTTTCCAAAGACGCACAACCCTGTTAATCTGATGCCAGAGAGTTCTTGGCCATCAAACAACTTGATCATATGATCCTAAGCAGAGATGTTTAGTTTGAAACAGATGGACAACCCGGCCAGAAGAATCCCTCAACCACCAAAACATTGAGAATACTTGGAGAATGTAGATTTACAGAAATTATCAATCTATCCCCTAATCTACACCCCAGGACACTGCTTACATGACCCGCGCACTGCGCCCAAATTACCCTAGATTTGTTCTCCTGCAAGTCCCAGAGTACTTATTTCTAACTGTAAAATACAAACCAAGACAATTTCATAGAACTCCCTCCCCAGTCCTCACCCAAAAATCCCAAAACCCACACAAATCATGTGGGTCAGTAAACATAATGCCCAATTTTAGCTGAAATCCAACACAAATCAGATTGTCAGGCCACAAACTACAACCTCACACTGATTTGGTTGCTCCAGTGTGCACCCGTAGGTGCACTGTCAATCTCCCACGGACACTTGAGGGGCCTCTCCTTGATGAGCCCACTGACGAAGCATCACATACTTATGGGAGCTGAAACAAGTCCCGTACCCTTCATGTGGACATCGGTTATGATTTATGCATGAACAATTCAGCCCTCTTGAAACTCGTACAGCAGCCTTCAAGGTCACACCTGTGAACCCCCTTCACCTCGTCCTTCTTCTCTTTACTATTAACCGAACCATCTGGAGGTCTCCTCACCTTTGTTGCCGCCTTCTGCCGTCCACCTCTCTTATTATGTGGACGCACAACTTGCAACTTTCCCTGTCCTCCGCCTCAATCTAACATCACATGGACTCCTGATAAAGCCATTATAGTTGTAATGACATTTCATTATCTGCTCCACTTCCCATTTTCTTTCATTTCTCTCTTGCAGTTGGCTTGGAGCCTACCCTAGTGTGTAGGGTGTTTTTCAACTGAGTTGTTCTGTGAAGAACAAACCTCAACATTCATGATCCTTCTGTCTATAGCCCGGGTCCTTTCTGGAACTTCAGAACCTTCTTCCATTGAAAAAGAACAAGTAGTCTAATCAATTGATTTAGCATATCTGGAAATGTCGGCCTCCTCTTTAGTTCCATATGAAGTCTGTATCACTCGCAGCATTTCATACAATTACAAGCCTCATCCTTCATGCTAGTTTCCTCTACATTTGGGTTCACTGTCTGTGCTTTAATACTTTTCAACATTTGGAACAGGAGCAACAAGTGGACCTGAAGATTTTGCGGGATCATAACCTATGCTCTTCTCAAAAGTTCCCTCATCTGCCTGGATCTTGGGGTGCCTTCCGGTACTATCCAGTGTCACTAAATTACAAGCCTCATCCTTCGTTTCTCCACAGATCGTATCTCTCTATGCACATCAAACCTTCCAAAGATGGTAGTGGCAAGCAAACCTGCAGGCTTTACAGCATCAGAAGCCTCACTCATCTCGATGGTTTCCTCAACAGTCCAGATCCTGTCTTGCATTTCAAAACTATCCACCGTCATCAAAACATAAGCTCCTTCTGTCTTCAAATCTTATAACAATTGAGAAGGCAGTGGCAAGCAAATTTGCAGATTTTGAAGCATCAGAAACCGCACTTGTCTTGCTGGTTTCCTCAGTGTTTCAGATCCCATGCTTCATTTTGGAACTATCCTTGTCACCAAATTGCAAGCTTTTCCCTTCATATTAGTTTCCTCCACAGCTTGGTCCTGCACATTGGAACCTTTAACCACGGGGATAGTGATGGAAAGTGAACCTGCAGGCAGTGCAGGATCAGGGACCTTGCTCATCTCCCTGGTTTCTTTAGCCGTCAGGAATTTGTGCTGCATCTCCCTGGTTTCTTTAGCCGTCAGGATTTTGTGCTGCATTTCAGAGTTCCATACTGTAGGAAAAGAAGCCAACTCCATAGCATAGGATTTTTTCAAAAACAAATCCCAAATAAGTCATTACTCTTTCGTTGAATGATTAATTCACCAAGGAATAGCAACTTTTTTTCAAAAAGTTTCAAATTGAACATGAATTATTCACGACTTTTAAAAAAATTCCAAATAAATATCTAACATTTGGTTTATTTTTTATAAGTTTTCATAATTAACAATCTTATTTACTATTTTTTTAATATCTTGACGGGGATTGCCTCGACTTTTTTGAATTTTGCCGATTTTTTCCCCTAACTCTGACTTGGTAACTATACTCCAGAGAACCGCTTCTTGCATTATCAATACCACAGGGGTTGTCTTCTGATATGTTTCTTATGTTATTATCCCCAGCTCTCCACCATTAGCTGTCGCAGCCTCTTTCAGTGGGTGCTTTCTAGGATTACCACGAGCCCTACTTGCTCCTGCAAGAGCAGCTGGTTCACTGTTGGAGCTCCTTCTTGACTACTGAATAATTTTATGTTCTTTGTGAACCTTACTGTCATCTGATTTTCGCACCAACATATCATCCTTCTTTATTTTTGGGTTCTCAGTTCTCACATGGTTTGAGTTGGCTTGGACCAGTTGCCTTGTGATATGAGGCATTTTTTGGAGTTCCACTTGAGGCTTTAGACATCTGAACCAGAAAACAGTCAGAGAACAACCCACCCAAAGCCAGTGCATACTGTTCTTGTTTTGATGCAGATATCTTTCTGACCTTGACACAGTCCTGTAGGTTGAGACCCAGTTTTGTGGTCCAGTCTTCTCCACATTCTTCATGTTCTTCATTGTTGATTGAAACGTTGATCAAGTTCAAATCTTCTTGAGATACATTCTCTAAGGGAATTCCTTATAGTTAATAGCAGTACCAACTTCTTCTGCAATGGCCAGAGCATGTTCCTTCAATTTTTGACAGTCTACATCAACCGAATCAGTAAGTGAACCTTAATCAGTTATACTCCGGTAAAACTGATGGCAAAATTTCTAGGTATCTCTAAACTTAAAACAAATAATCAAGTGAGATGATCTTAGTCACAAATAGCAGAAATAGAAAAACAAAAGAACAAAAATAAAGTAACTATTTATTACAAACGATCAGTCTATCTCACCTCACCTAAGTGGAAGATAACGAGCAAATTTACACCATTCTTAGACTTCAACAGCTCCTCAATCTGAAGGGCATGTTCCAAGCATAGTAAAAAACTTCTCCAAATTTTTGAAGAAATCGTCATTTTTTTACGAATTTTAGGTGTACCGAATTATTCTCGAAATTATTCATGAATTTTATCTTTGCCGAATTATTCTTGAATTATTCGCGGACATTGCGAATTATTCCCAAATTTCGCAATAATTTGTTTAGTTTGACAAAGTAAACTACTTAATTTTGTATATTATCTAATCAAGTCGTTGGAAAATTTTTATGATTATTATTCCCGAACTTTTCCCATTTTTTCCAAACTTGACCCTTACCGAATTATTCCAGAACCCCAACTTTGTCACTATGGCTCCAAGCAAAATATTCGCGGTCTTAGAAATCCACTGCATGAGTTCCACTCTTTGTCGACCTTACTTACCTAAGAAGCCCCAATCGGATGGTGAAGTGGATTAATCTCCTTCACCTCCATTTTTCCATTGCATTTGATGATAAACTGGCAGCATAGGTGAATTTCCTCACTACCATTTTTCTTCCCTCCCACACTTCCAAGACTCCGATCAGGGAATATACCCAATACAATATTGAAAATTACTTATCGGCTGCTTTTGTTTTAATGTGACTAGGTTGTTAACTATCTAGAACCTAAAAGACAAAGATATCATTGGCAGCACTGAGGGTTGATCTGAAGGAATCATGACAGCAGACTGCAGTAGTTGGCGCAAGGTCTTGAAGCAGAAAGAGAAGGATAAAGAGTTTTAGTAGTAGTATATAGAAGCAATTAATGTGTGAAAAGGAGGTTGCGTCCAAGAACTGTAGGAAGTGGCCAGAAGGATGACAGTGGACTCTCCAACGTGTGGTAATCCGGGTTGATGGTCATCATCTAAAAATTAGGGCGTTAAAACAGCCAGGGAAGAAAGGCTACTATCTTTTAAGACCCCATCAATGAGAGGAAGGCGGATTTAGTGGCGATACAAGAGACCAAAGTCGGGGTGGTTGATGGCAGGGTCATCTAAAAGATTTGGGATTACAGATACTTGGAGTGAGCCCATAATTCCTGCAGCAACTTCAGCCGCGGGGGAGGATTGGGCGAGCTAGATAAGCGGGAGGGTAACCATTCATTGCCCCCTCCCCCTCCCATAGGAGAGAGGTTAAGTTTGTGTGGGTGTTCTCTGACTCTCTCCGGTGTACAGACCAAACTCCAATATCATGAGTGTGAAAATGTGGGAGGAGCTTGAAGCGATTTCAGCAAAGTGGGTCAGGCTTTGGTGTATTGTCGGTGACTTTTTTTTTTTTGGTAAGGTTATGTCAGTGACTTCAGTGTCATCAGATACCCGCAGTAGGCGAGACTTCAATGTCATCAGATATCTGCAGCAAGTCATGGACCCCGAAAGGAGGATTAATAGATGAATGAGCAACTTTCGAGCTTCATTGGCAGGAAAGAGTTGCTTGACCGTCCTTCAAAGGGAGCCCAATTCAGTTGGTTAGATAATAGACCATCTTCTGCAGGCTTAACAGAGTGCACTACTCAGCCGGGACACTGCATTTCCTAACCAGATTCAAGGAGCTTTGAGGAATCCTATTCAGATTACAGACTATTTGATTCATAGAGTTTCTCATAGACCAAAAATCTCTGTCTTTCAAGTTTGAGAACATGTGGCTTGAAGAAGGGTTGAGGGATTCAAGGACTTGGTTCGAACTTGGTGGGGAGGGAAGTTTTTGTGGGATAGGCCTGCTACATTTTCGGTACAAAGCTATAATCTCTAGAGGTCATAATCAAGCTTTGAAATGTCGAAGTTTTCAGTCAGGTAGGGTAGAAGGAGATCTGTTCAAAGATTGACCAACTCGATCCACATAAGGAAGAAGAGTCTCTTGGTCAATGGTAGGCTGATAAGGGATGAGCTGATGAAGAGTGTTTTTCTCAACATATCCTCTTGCATGGGTGTGTGGCACTCTCTCTTCATTCCACATGAAATACTTTTGGAACCTTCAACAAGAGATTCAGACTCTTATAGGAAATTAGCTGAAGGCAGAATCGGGATTTTAGTGGTTGAATGTGAGCGATAAAAACCCTAAATTCTTCGGCAGCTGTGCGAATCCTAGAACGAAGCAAAACTGCATCAACAGGAGCAGAGTGTTGGATTAGATTATTGAGGAGGGCGCGCCATCAGCAGACAGGTTGTCTCCTTATTTGAGCAACTCTATTCCTCTGAAGGGTTATCCAAACCTACCTTATATCCTTTGAATTTTTCTAAAGTAGAGAGTCTGGAGACAATTTTATTAGAGAATGTTTAGGTCATCCCTCCCAGACAACTGAGATGGTTTGGTCATGCAAAATAGAGTAAAAACACCACCGAGAAGGTTCGCTTAAGTGCAATTTGAAGGCTTAAAATTTTCATGATGCCAAGAAGATGATTGAGGTAGTTATGAAAGATTAGAATAAACCGATAAAAAAAAGTTTAGAAAACACGTGTTTTAAATTTTTAATAGAAAATGCTGCCCTAAATAGAATGATCACAAAAGAGTTGGAATAAGATTATGAGGATGATATGAAATCAACCAAATTAATTGTGATGACATGAATGCTTATTTGCCTCTTTGGAAACAGCATATTCTCATCCTTGTGCCCATATCCAACAGTGTAACTTCAATGGATAGAGAAAAATTTATCATAAACCTTCAGAGATATTCCAGCACCTGAAGTCCAGTCGTCAACCATGACCTATGTATATAGTATGTAACTAATGCAATATGTGCAATTTGAAACAAAGAGAAGATATGAGATTGATGTCGCATCAGCTTTATGCACTGTTAATTAAAAGAGAAACATGGGAAACATTAGAGGAGACCAATAGAAATCTAAAAGCAAACCTAGAAAAGAGACTCGGCCACATGGTTAGATAGCATGTTCAGTATCCCGCTGTAATACCACATCCATGCAGACATGAAAATATGGCACCAAGACCTAGTCAATCGAAGGAGATCCAGCAATATCATCAATCCTTCTCAGGGTCTAGAATTTTTCTTTTATGCATAATGTACTAACGCAGATTTGTCCCCCCAAACTAGTATCAGGAATCAATTAGATGATGCTCGTCATCATCCCTTTGGAATCTCACAACTTGGATACTTCTATTTCTAAAGTCCCATTTATCAGCCAGTCATCACCTTGGAATCTCACAACTTGAATACTTCTATTCCTAAAGTTCTATTTATCAGTGGTCACACCCCTGCAGCCACTCCATGTGCCGCTTCTGGAAACAAGGCTTATATCAATAGTAGTTCCACGAACCCTATAAGAAGAAAACAACAAGTATACACCAGCGGTCTTATCCGTTCCGATATTTTTCACTATTTTTGACAGATATCTAGCATTAACTGATCTTTTCATATGCACGGAAAGAAAATAACAACCTATGGATGACTACCAAATAAGAGATAACACCAGCAGTCTTATCTTTTTCCATATTTTCCCAGCAAGATAACTGGAAAAACAAAATAAAAAAATAAGAGACATAAAGGAAGATCAATTTATACAGCTAATAAAAGGATCCAAATTTGAATTACCACTTGATTGTGGATGGATGACTACCAATAAAACCTACAGAGAGTGAATACTTTAACCTGTGCCATGAATTTTTCATAAGTAGAAACTTTGCAGTTGAATAAGCCCTTCCGAAAATCATCGAGACATTGAAATGGCCCCATAAAATTTATAGGGACAAATACAATTGAACAGTAATATAGATTTCAATCAAGCTAATCAAGACTATTCTTTTAATGATTACTTCATTATTACCTAAAAAGGCATGTTAGTGAAAGAAAAATTCACGGTATAGAAGTCATGAGATCTTAGCTAAAAACACAAACATAAAAAAAGGAGTCCAGTATGGTATATGCTTTTGGAGATTCACGGAACGCGTTTAGAAAAGTGGTTGTTAATGAGCTCAGTAGCAACTACCGGAACTGGAAGAAAGAAGAGGTAGCAAATCTGTAAGAGTATGAGAGAGGTATAGATCATAGGGTTACATTTTGGGACGACATTTTCTGTGGTGATGTTTTGAAGTGACTTCCTTGGTAGCATAGTTAATGCCATCTACTAAAAGGTGTTAAATTTTTTAGTAGTAAAAGAGGGTGTTAGTTTATTACTGTTTTGGAAACTCGTTGATAATATGGTGGATAATTCGTAAGAAGGATAGCGAAGAGAAGGAAATGATGCCTCTTCAGAGCAAGATTTCCTCCCAACGAGGTGGAGGATAAGGGGGTAAAATAGTGGTACCAGAAAAGCGACTTCTCCATACAGTCCTATTACAATTTATTGCGGTGGATCAACAAATCATCGGAGACTTCTTAGTTTAAGAGGATACAGGTCAAGTTCTAAATTTCAATTAGATTTGGAAAAAAAATGAAATTTCTTTTCAATTTTGAGCAGTTTCGAAAATTTGAACAATTTTAGGGAATTCTTGTACAAAGTCGAAAGTATATTGATGAAATTTCGGGTTTCATTTCAATTTCGGCCAGGAATGAAATGATGCTGAAACTGAGATTTAAAATCTTGATCTCGATATTTTAAGCTCCAGGGGTCAAAATTTTCATACTAAAGACATGTTGCATAAAAATCTCCAAGCAATCATCTATTTGTAAAGATAATAGAAATGCAATGTGGAAGAAAAATCAGGAAAAATGTCAATCACCTGTATGTAAATTGGAGGACCATAAGGATGATTTCATTGGTTGTTTCCGAGGGAGTCACTGGTCATTGACACATTCATAATCTGGTCTTCCACATCTTCCAGACTAAACAGTGAAATACTTCAAAAGATCCTCCATGACCACTCTGGTCAAAGCCTCAAACGTGTGGAAAAAGAAAAACAATAGAAATTTCAAAGGGAAAGAACCCTGGCTCCCCATGGCATGCAACGTGATAGTATGCAACGTGATAGTTTCTATGTGCTAAGTCGAACTAAACTGCAAAAACCACCATGGCTTCTAAAAGAGGACTCTTGAGTACTGCCAACCCCTCTAAAAGAAACAAAGACACTCAATTGAATTGATAAAAGATATGATATTCTGAAGAAAATTGGCTTCCCAAGCCCCATAAAAAACAACTCATGTAAACATGATCTGCATAAGATGCAATCTTGGATATTAATGCAACAATGAATTCATTCCAGCATTCTACAAATGCTTTCATACATGCCATAAATGCATCGAAAACCAAAAACATTAACGACTAGAACACGAAGTATATCTAGTGTAACATAATAATAAATACCTACACTTTTAACTTTTCAGTGACTAAAATCATGACCTTCTGTCTGTCAAATCATTATCGCCAAGAAATCATGCATTGCAGAACTTAAGAAGTAAAGTATTATAATTTACACATGAAGCATTCTTGTGAAAGTATACACAAGTTCATATATTTCCCCAGTGATAAAGTACATACAACAACACAGAGGCCTTGTGACAACACCAAAAAATGGTAGAGTTTAATCACATGGACTGTAAAACACGAACGCCCAAGCATCAAAAGATTACCTCTATATTACAGTTACATTTGAAGACTCTGAGTGAACTGTCTCCTAGTTCACATGTGTATCATCTAAGACCATTGGGATAACCCTCCAAATCTCTTGGTCCAAACCTCCTGCCACCCGAATTGGACTCCTTACACCTCGCTGCAAAGTAGAATATCAGCCAAGCCACCATAAAATAAACCTCTAAGATAGACTGGAAAACTGAGGCAAATAATTGCCCACAAATCTGAGTCAGAACCCATTTCATGAATGACCCACAAAAAATAGCTTCAAAACATGTTATTTGGATCGCCTGGTCCAACATTGTAGATATCAAGTAACACCCTTCCTTCACAACTTCCCTCCCACTCCTCCTTGTGTCCAGGATAGCAACCCAGCAATCCACTGCGAATAAAAAAGACACAAAAGTATCCAACAAAATCCATGTAAACAGAAACCTCGAGATCTCCTTCTCAAACCCCCGGATCCAAGGAGAAGTAACAGAAAAAGGCATCAATTTCAGTCTCACGAACATTTTAAAGAATGAATACTGATCTTCAATTTCACCAAAGAACAACAGACCAACCAGTTGAGTCATTGCATCTCTAACAGCCCATTTCATGAGTAAGAACCCTGAAAGCCTCCGAATACCCAACCTAGAACCAGCCCAGATCGTTGCAACAAACGAATTATACTTCCCTAAGCGGTCATTAACCACAGCCAAGAACACAACGCCAAGAACGCACGAATTTACAACCAAAAACCCTAGAATCACCCAAACATAAGCTGCAGAGAAGAAACCCACCAGAAAAAACAAAGCTGCTGCATCGCGACGACCAATCCCCAAACCATTAATAAAGGACTGAGTATCCACAGTCCGATTACCTTCCTCTCTCGTCCCTGCAACTCCCGTTTCGTTCCTCTCACCATTATAATCACTATCCTCATCATCAGACAGAGAGAAACCTTCAGCCTTGAAGAGAAAACCCGAGCCAACAACCTCTGGAAACCTAATTCCATCATTCTTCTCCGAATCCGAAAACCCTAATTTCCCTTCGCCACTCAAATTCACAAAACTACCATTGATTGGAGCTCGACGACCGAGCCTGAAGAAACTCCGATCGTATTCGTCGTCGCCGGCAAAGAAATCGTCTTCTAGGGTTCCGACGCGCCTCAAATGGAGGAACGGCCGGCGGCGGCGATTAACGGCGGACGGAGATCCAAAACTCTCCGGAGACCGGACATTCTTCCCGGCGAGATCGAGTCGGGCAAGTAGGGATTTTAATGAGGGGTCTTGATCGATGAAAGAGGCAACCATTAGGGTTCCGTTCTCGACGACAGTACGAAAGGAGAAGAGAAGAAGAGAGAGGAAGAGAAATATGAAGAAGCTGGACATGAAAGTTGCAGAGGTCTGCTTGATAACTTGCGCCGTGGTGCGTAGGTCAAGACGAGGAGTGGTCATGGCGGTTCACAGAGAATTCCAATAATCCAATCTATCTTTCTTGCCCTCTGCGGACTTTGGTTTATCAAGAAAAAAAATACAAAACAAATTTTCGTGTGAAAGAGAATACGAACGTTATTTCCGTACAGTTTCAATAAGGAATGAAATTTCTACGGTTGTAACCGGACCGGAGGAGTCCGGTTATGCCTCTGATATCGCCGCGTATCCCTTAACTGTGGTTAAGATTCACCTACTCCGAGGGTTCACCCACTGCCCTTGGTTTTTAGAAAAAATTATTTTTTAAAAATGTTAACCCTGGTTTAAAAAAATATGGAAAAAATATTTAATATTTTATTCTAAAAATTAAGGGTAGGTTGGTGAACCCTAGGGTGAGTGAATCTTAACGACAGTTAAGAGGTGTCAAAAGGGACATTCGGTGATCTTTGGGGCCTAACCGGACTTCCCCAGTCGGGTTGCAACCTTATAGGAAATTAGGATTTCTTGCTTCCAAATTAACTTTTTTTAATTAAAAAAAAAAAGAGGGACTTCTATGACATCTATCCCTAAAAAAATTGAAATGTCACTTTTCACCGAAATTTATTTTAGCAAAAAGGGGGTATTTGTAAAAAAAACCCTATCTCTTTTTGGTATTTGTAAATACCCCTAACTTTTGTAATTTTGCATTATGCCCCCTATTGACTTTTAAATCTTTTGCAAGACAACCCTAATGCTAATTTTCATCCAAAACTAGTTAACAGATGTTAAAGTTATTATAAAAAAAACTAATTTAACCTTCTAACAAAGCAATGGAAAAGTGGAGCGGAAGAAACCGTATGTGCTCTTGCATATTGCATGTGAAAGGGTAAAAGACAAGCAATCAGGTACATGGAAAAAGAAAAAAAATGGACTTCATATGTGTTGTTGCATGAAAAAGGTAAAAGACAAACAAGCAAGTAAAAAAAAGAAAAAAACTCACCATTACCTAGAGACATCTATTCTTTTAAGGGTATTGAAAGAGAAAGAGAGAGGGGGGGTTAGGGTTTACTTTTAATGGCATTAGAAAAAGGTAATTTAGTCTTTTAATTTATTCAATCACAATCAGCTAACGAGAGTTAAGTTTCTGTTAAACAAATTAACAGTAGGGTTGTCTTTGCAAAAGATTTAAAAGTCAATAGGGGCATAATGCGTAATTACAAAAGTTAGGGGGTATTTACAAATACCTAAAAAGATAAGGGGTTATTTACAAATACCCCTAGCTAAAAGTACTTATGGGTCGAATATGTGATGCACATGAGGGGATGGGGAGAGACTTGAAAAGGGATCCTAGTGAGGAGCATTTTAGAAGAAAAAAAACTAAATAATGTTTTAAGTATAGAAACTCGAGGAAAATTTTAGTTAAAAAAAATTGTGAGAGACACGTTGGGTATATAAACGTGACGTAGAGACATTTTGAAAACCAAAAAGTTTAAGGAGCATTTTAGGTATAGAAAAAATTGAGGACATTTTGAGTATATAAACTTGATGTACGTTTTAGAAATAAAGAAAATGAAATATTGGCACACTTAGGAGTATTTTGGGTTAAAAAATTGTGAAGAACATTTTAGATATAGAAATTTGACTTAGATATTTTGAAAACTAAAAAATATCGAGACATTCTCACTATAAGAAAATTTTGAGGACATTTTGGGTATACAAAAACGGACTTAATGGCATTTTAAGAATAAAAAACTTTAGAGACATTTTGAAAAGAAAATAAAAAATATTTATTTTTAATAATAAAGGACATGATCCAACCAAATCGGTCAAACCGGGAACGATCACCCAACCGGTTTGACGGTTAGTTCGTTTATGAAAACATTGTTTTATATTTTAATAAAGGATTGTTTTAAAATTAAATTAAATTAAATTCCAAACAACCTTTTTAAGTCCCATACATTTTTTAGTGAAAAAAGTCTCTTATATTAGTAAAAGTTTAAATTGATAAAGGGCAATTTTAAAATTAAGTTTGAATTCAATTAACTTTCTTAAACATTATTCTCTTTATATATTAGCAAATGATAGTTTTGAAATTAAGCTAAAATTCAATCAACCTTTTAAAGTATCATTGTCTTTATATATGAGTAAATGATAATTTTAGAATTAAGTAAAATCCAGTGTACATTTTGATCTTATATGTGGAAATGGCGGTTTGGGAATTAGCTAAAATCTCATAAATGTTTGAACGTATAGGAGTAAAGGTCTAATTTAGAATTAACTAAATATTTATTCAACATTTTAAATCTATAAAAGCAAAGGGTAGTTTTGGAATTAAATAAAAATTCAATCAACGTTTTGAACGTGTCATCCTCTTCATATTTGTAAAGATTTTTGTAACTTTTATTGATTTTTGATTTTCGCATAAATTCAAAATTTATGCAAATAACCAAACGTAATTTCGTTTTACTTTTTTGAGTTAGAAATCAATTTAGAAAAAATTGATGCAAGAAAGGGGAAAAGTTGTTTTTCTTGTACATAGGGGAGAAAAATTTGTAAGAAATTATTTTTTATATGTGTTCGATTTGGAAGGAATTTTGAGATTAAAAAAAAACTTTCCCTAAGTTGTCCATGTTGACTTAGCATATATATGTTGAAGTAATTAACGATGTGACACTCAGTAATAGTAACTTGAAATATAAAAATGAATTGAAATTTATGTTTTTTCCTCAAAATAATTATCTTTTCGCTGATAATTTTTTAAAAGAAAATGCACAAAATTATATTATTTAAAAAAAAAATTTCAAGAAAACCAACTATTTTCGCAGACCGAACCGCGAAAAAAGTTTATATTCTTGAGAAATCACACTTCCCATCATCATTTTCTCTCCAACCGAACATTTCACTAAGTTTTGCTCCCTATAAAAATAGGATGTAGAAAAAAAAAGTGAAAGAAAATTAAATTTTTTTGTGATTTATTTTCCATATTTTTTTCTATTTTCTTTGCAACCAAACAGAGCATTAGGGACCACTCGTTTTGCCAAAAAGTAAGCTGAGGGAAATAAAAATAAAAGAAAATGAAGGGAAAATATATGAAATTTCTTTGGCTAGTTTAGTTTGCACGAAAGAAAATAAAAAAAAATTGATATTTTCTCAAAAAGGGCATGGTGAGATCAAATGAGCATGTGACCATTAGGAGAGTAATTGGTGTAGATTGGTGTAGACCTTTCTCTTTTTAAAGACGTGTTTAGAGGGAAAGTATAAGAATCTTGACACTGTTTATAGTCTGATTTCTCGAGAAAATAACACTTCCTTGCACGTTGAACACGTACTTTTCCTACACTTTATCTTTCTCTCACCCCCTTTCTAGTGAAATGAATAAACCCTTTGAAATTATTTGGATTCAAATGTTATTGATAACTTTTATTATTTCGCTAATTCTTACAAATTTGTATTGCCAAATAGGGGCGCCATTTTATTTTGCCCTTAACACATTTTTTGAATAATCAAATACTACTCTAGGGACTGAGGAATGGCACATTCCTTTTGCACAAAGTTACATCACAATTTTACCTCTTTGAACAAAAATTATTTTGAGAAAATCTAGCATATCTGTTTTTCACTCAGGCCATATGTATATCTCTAACAACTATAATATCTCATTTACGACCACTATCAATAAACAATTGTTAGGTAGCATTTTGGGACATTAATGAGGCCTATAGATTGTACTTAGGGACGGATAAGACATTTCTCTTATCTATTTACGATTTCTAACTCGCTTTACTTTTATTGAAATTTACCTTAATCCAAAAATGCCTCAATTTTATTTCCAAAAAATATCCCTTAAGTTTTTATACCCAAATTGACCTCAAAATTCTTTTATAGTTAGAATGTCCC
This sequence comes from Tetracentron sinense, assembly GCA_015143295.1. Classification (NCBI taxonomy): domain Eukaryota; kingdom Viridiplantae; phylum Streptophyta; class Magnoliopsida; order Trochodendrales; family Trochodendraceae; genus Tetracentron; species Tetracentron sinense. The sequence goes on from CM026562.1 coordinate 32,250,404, forward strand.
TAATTTTTTTTATTCTCAAAATGCTCCCAAGTCAGGTTTCTATATTCAAAATGCCCTTACTTTTTTCCCTTATAGTCAGAATGTCTCTAAGATGTTTTGGTTCCTGATGTCGCTCAAAGATATGCAATACTTTTGTAGTGCAGTAAAGGGTTCTCGATCCACATGGAGAAGTGAAGATAGAGAACACTTATAGAATAAGAGATTATAGAGTTTTGGTAAAAAAAAAAGTTGCAATCAATTTAGAGGGAATATCAATGAGAAAAAGCATCAAGGTATCAAGTTTCCTGCTCTTAACGATGTAATATCAATTCGATTGATCCAAAGTATAACTCAATTGAGGATTTCACATCCTTAACCCTCAATCGGTCTCAATCGGAAGATCTAAAAATTCAATTTCTAATAAAATCATAAAATCAATTTCTACTCAACTATCCAAACCACATTTTAACCCAAACAATAATGTTATCAGAAAGATCTGAGGTCGGCGATATACCCGGAGGCAATATCACAGCAAAGGATAATATCTGTTGAGATTAGAGTTCTTCGTTTGAGAAATTAAGAATTATTACCTAACTACGAGACAAGCATGACTAAACTCGTGAAAAGATTTAAACTCAAGAGATTCAATTAAAAGAGAGATTCCAACTAGAATAACAAGATAAATACAAATCATAAACATTAAAAGCATAGTGATGGTCAGACGTCCGTACGACACGAGATATATATAGTTATACGTCTTTCCGCTTTTATTTGATTTAGATTTTCTTCTTCATTTAAAATATAAATATCTCTAGAGCACATCTCAACTTTCTAATTTAAGAGAGTTCTATTCTTTTTGTGTCAAAATCGCACCCTTCCATATTTTGCTAAGATTCTTCACCCATGTGTGAGAGAATCTTTCTATACTTGTCTTGGGCTTTGACCTTGGGCTTTGATATAAACTTGTGGGTTTTGGCTTCTTGGACTTGGGTCTTGGGCCTTTAGACTTTATCTTCTTCAATCTCGATAATGATCTGAGTTTGATTCCAACATCGTCTTTTTGACTTTTCTTTATCTGTTGATTTTCACGAAAGCTCTTTACTCAAATTCTCTATGTAAAATATTATGAAAATACTTAGAATTCATAATTTATATATAAGAGAACAAGTTCAAAATATAAACTTTAAATTCTTGATTCAGACTATAAAGGGTGATAAAGGGTTACATAATAACTAGTTTGGAAAGTACTTTTACACAGTCATCAATTCTCAAATGCTCCTAAGTCAAGTTTCTATACCCAAAATGTCATTCATATTTTTTTACCCAAAACGCCCCTCGAGTTTGCCCATATATCATTTTTTTTATACAATGCTCCTCAAGTTTCCATACCCAAAATATCCTTACTTTTTTATATCTAAAATACCCCTAAAACTTTTTGATTCTCAAAATGCCCTTAAGTCAAATGTCTATACCTAACGTGCTCCTCATAAATTTTTACCAAAAATATCCGTAAAGTTTCTAGACCCAAATTGTTCTTTATTTCCCAAACTGCCCCTCAAATTTCTATACATGCACGCCCACATGCATCGTGATATTATTTCGATACAATGTTCTCTAATTGATTCCACATGCATCACACTTGCAACCCACTATTATATATCTTTACTATTATAAAGAGAATAATGCAGTTAAAAACGTTGGTTGTATTTTTTTATAATGAAAAAATTACCCTTAATCTGATCTTCTACATTTACTATTATAAAAAGAGGATGAGCTAGTAAAAAATGTTGATTGAATTTTGTTATAATAACAAAATTACCCTTATACCTATCTTATAACTTCTTTGTATTATTATAAGAGAATGAGTTAGTTAAAAACTTTGATTGAATTGTCATAATGACAAAAGTACCCCTTCACAGGGTCCCAATTTCCACACTCTCTCCCCCTCCACTCTTTCTCACGTGCATCACACATGCGGCCGACTGGTGTATATATATATATACATATTCACAAACAAGCTTAATTGCTGAAATTAAGGATTATGATATATTAAGACCTTAAATTAAATGTTCTCAAACGCTACCTTAGGAATTTGACATCCGTATTAGGTGACCACTGTCTAAAGCAAATGTGTGTATGTTGATAGATGAAATCAAATGGTTGTATATGCAAATCCTTAAAAATATAGGCAAGAATGTGCTTTTTACCTTTCATCAAAACAACCAAATAAGAGGAGCTTACGAAAACATTTGGGATGCTTAATTTAACAGAGCTTAATTTCAGCCATAAATATTGTTTTGAAACATTTATGTTTTGAGGCCTTTGTGCTTAGTTTAATGTCTTAATATGTCCAACTCATTAAGCTCTCAAGTTCGTGCTTAATTAAATAGCTTAATTTATGTGATATGTTCTTTCTTATCACATGCATTTTAATTTTTACTTGAAATCAAACAATTATACCAAACATTTTAAAATCTCAAACTTTTATTGTGACTTAAAAAATGTTTACTCTCTATCTATACGTGGCAATGGGTTTTGTTTGGGTTGAGCCAATTTCATGTAGGGTATAACCACCCTTATCCCCAAGCTAGTCCATTTATAAAAGAGTTGAACTTTCAAACCCAAACACGGCCCAATAGAAGACCTCTCATTCCCTCAACCTAAACTCATCAATCTAACCCGTTTAAAATAAATAAATAAATTAAAAATTTTAATTATATAATTAGATAGACTGATCATATTTAATAATTAAATGCTTAAATTTATTATTTTAAATTCTAGAACTATTTAAAATCTAAATTAATATTTAATAAACATACCATATGCGTATGTATATGTATAGGGTTGTGTAGGTGTGTGGTCTTGTGCCATAGGTATTGGTGCGTGTGTGTGTCTGTGGTGTGTGATGTGTTTGTATTATATAGGGTGTGTGTGTGTTGTGTGTTATCAAAAAAATGAATCATATTTATATAATTAAATATATGATAATAATTAAATTAAATATTTAATAACATGTTATTTATATAATTATTCATATATTAAATAATTATTAATAAGGTATTATGATGATTTTGAGTCTCGAACCTAATCCAACTCGGCCCAATGGTTCCAAAACCACAACCCTAACCCTTGTAAGAAGTTGGGTTGTTTGGGGCGAGTTGATGGGTTGGGTTAGATTTTAGAATTGTTGACCCACGTCCAGTCATTCGCTAAACAAGTTTATGATCTTAATTATTTTAGATTCAGTTGTGTCATCAATTAACCTCTACGAGTTCAACATTAGAACTTTTAGCCACGGACCTTGTCTTAACCATTAAGAGTTCATGATTTCTAAATAACTAACCATTTTAGATCATTCACGGTTGTCCCATATTTTCAGCTTAATGCCCCCCTCCCCCCAATTTCCTAAACAGGTTGGTGGGGCACATGTCTTTTTCGTCAGCACTAGGAAAATTCCTTTTGTATCAACCATGAAGGATTTGTGGTGACAACTAAGGGCTCATTTGACATCACTCCCAAGAACAATTCTCTATTCCATGGGAATAGAAACTCTTAAGTTCTTATTCCCATGGAATAGAGAATTATTCCTTTGGAGTGATGCCAAATGGGCCCTAAATTGCGATATTGACAAATAAATGATTTTTTTTGTATATCAAAAAATTAGTTGTAAAAAATATTAGTTTTTTATAATAAAAATAAGACATCTACACACGTCCCTCCAGTTGGGAGTTGCGACAACGAATGTGTGTAACTCATTAAGAAGAGGTCCAGAGATCCATCCTTCTGAAAATCTAGGAAGACAAAATGAACTTTGATGGATTGGTAAAAGTTTCATCCTCGGTGATGCTTGACTGGAAGGCCCTCATGCACCCCGCATTAATCGTTTCGTAAAAAAAAATTATGGTACACATTTTAACAGAAGTTAGTGGCTTTTAATATAACCAAATGATGAAACAAGATTGCCGACCCATGTAACGACCCAAAATCCTACCTTGATCAAAGTAGGACCTTAGGTCGCCATATTTCTTAAACCTGCTTAAATCCCATGACATACAAAGCATATAACACTAGTCTCTAAAAATGAGAATAAAATTTCGATATAAACCAAACCATCCTGCATAATTGTAATTGATCGGTGCTAATTGTTACACATTTATGCACCTTAAACTGCACTTGTTAATCTCTTTGAGCTCATTTATCCATTACGATACTTCACTTGGGTGTATTTATTGTTTTCAGGTTCATGCAAGAAAAATAAGACAAAAAAATCATTTACAGGCTTTAAAGTCTATTGGGAATCGCTACCGAGTAAAGATCCGATCTAAAGAGAAGTTGGAAATGCAAAACGAGGGGCATAACTCCTTAACAGTAACTCCGATTTAGGCCCATAATATATCAAAACGGCCGGCTCGAAAAGCTCTACAACTTCCGTCAAAGAAGTTTGTACAAATTCTGTAACCACCGATCGATCGGAGCCATTTTAGCCGATCGATCGGCGGACGCCGTTTTGGGAGCTAGCTCTGTAACCACCGATCAATCGGCGCCTCTTGGCCAATCAATCGGCGGACGCCATTTTGGTGATGTTAAAAAGTGCGAAAATTAGATTTTTGAGCTTGTTTTGGATGTTTTTAAAGCTACAATTGATTAAGACTCTCTCTTTATAAAAAGGAGAGCCTCATTCCATGCAAAAGGTTAGGAATTTTGAGATTTGAAAGAGAGAAGGCTCTGGAGATCTGTGAAGGTTGGAGATTGGATTGCTCGCGTTCTTCGTGTTCGCGATGTTCCTTACTCTCGCTATGAACTAATTCCTTTTTCTAGGGTTTAGATGAAACCATAGCCAAGTAACTGTGTCTTTTTGTACTTTGTTTTAGTTTATTCACTTGTAAACAATTATTGCATAATAAGAGGGTTATTCATAACCAGAGTTTATTGATTATATTCGATTTCAATGTGATTCTATCATTGTCTTAGGTTTTATTATATTGAAATCATCCATCTTAATATTCTGTGATTATTGATGTGGATTTTATGCAATGGTTTTTACTGTCAATGAATTAAATCATACGATATTTTATGCTAAGAGAAGACGAGTGATTTCACAACCCTAGTTTAGTGTGTATCACTCGTGCTAACCGAAGATAGGATATGCCTAAGGTCTAATCCCTTGAATCATTCTAGATGGATGAGTGGAGTCTTGTAATCACTCTCATCCCTATTGTTTATATTGTGATGGACTTGAATAAATGCATTAGGGACCAGTTATAAAGCTAGTGGTAGATTCGAACACCCTAGATCTTCTCTCCCTGATATTTCATCAAAAACTCTTAGTTTAATTAATAGAATCTGTTAGCTTAATTTCCACTCTTAGGTTAAAAAATCAATCAAACCAAATCAACTTGTTACCCCTTGACTCACAATCAATCTTGAGATAAAAGCAATCAAATCAGCGCAGTCCTCTGTGGTTCGACACCTCATACTAGTCACTATTCTACGAAATTGTAGCTACTACGAGGTTTATTTAATTGACGATCAATTTTTGGCGTCGTTGTCGAGGATTGCTGGAACGGTTTAGTTGCTTGATTTCAAAGATTAAATCTGAGTCAATCTTATTCAAAAAAATCTAAAAAAAATAATCTTTTACTGATCTCTAAAATTTTGTGTTGCAGGTACCAATTGTTTGGATTGAAGACAATGCTTAGCTAAAATTTTAACAGGAAAGTTGTTGTTCTGCAAAACCAAAAGCTACCCAACTATTCAATTGCCGAAAGCACTGTAAGTATTCTCTCATCTGGAGTGAATTGTTTTACAAATTGGTGTCTGTCGAACATAGAGTTTGCCTCTAGGGTGTATGCACGGTAGATGGTCTTGTCAACCAGAGTTATTCCCTATTAATTCAGAGTTAGAGCGTACCGTTAGGCTTCTCAAGGCTTCGGCCCGATTTTACTCAAACCTAGAGATTGCTCATTTCTCTAAAATGGCTGAAAATCAAGACCCAACCAAGTCTTTGAAGGAATACTTTGTTCCGTCATCCTACTCTTCTCCTTCATGCATCCGACTTTTGGACACTACGGCAGCCCACTATGAGATTAAGTCCAATACAATTCAGATGCTCTTATCCTACCATGGACTTAGTAATGAAGACCCCTATAAGCATCTGGATGATTTTAATGAAATCTGCACTACCTTTAAGCTGCAGAATTTTACAGATGATGCACTCAGGTTGCTCCTCTTCCCATTCTCCTTGAAGGACAAAGCCAAATATTGGCTTAACTCTCTTGAGCCCGACACTATCCACACATGGACACAGCTCCATCAGGAATTCTTAAAGAAATTTTTTCCCATTGGCAAAACTAATCAAATAAGGCGAACCATCATAAGTTTTTCTCAAATTGATGGTAAACTTTTTCATGAGTCATGAGAGGGATTCAAGGACCTCCTCAGAAAATGTCCCCACCATCAGATTCCTAAATGACAACTTGTCCAGTCATTCTATGATGGTCTATCTTAATTCAACCGTCAGATGGTTGATTTCTCATGTGGGGGAACATTTATGACAAAGAGCGAGGTACATGCATGGGTATTGTTCGAAAATTTGAGTGAAAATACCTTACATCATGCCTCCTCCAATCGTTCTGAGAGACAAAATTTCACTCAAAATCAAAAGTGAGGCATCTATGAAGTGGACACTTTTAATGATGTCTCTTCTAAAGTGGATGAGTTGTCTCGAAAATTAGACCAACTAATGGCTATAGGGCAATCTTCCTACACACCCTCTCAATCAACTCTCAATCAGAGAGAGGTGTGCCCTATCTATTCTAGCCCTGCACATTATGTGCATGAGTGTCCTGCTGCAAAGCAATTTCCAGAATTTGTTCAAGAGCATGTTAATGCTGTCTACACTAGCCCGGGCAATGATCCCTACTCTAATACATACAACCCAGGGTGGAGAAATCATCTCAATTTCTCATGGCAGCCCCAAGCTCAAGGGAACACTTCTCCCCAAGCTCAAGGAAATTCTTTCTCCCAACCTCAAGGGCCGAATGTTCGACCATTTCAAAATCAGCCCAACTACCATCCTCCCCAACAACAACAATTCCAACACTCTACTCCTCCCCCTCAAAGGAACTCATCTTTCGAGGAGAAAGTGTTGAATGCTCTAAAAGGGTTGGAGGCCAACACCCAATTGCTGCACTCTCATTCACAATCTATCCAAAGGCTTGAGTCCCAAGTGGGACAATTAGCCAATGCCATATACAAGAGAGAGGAAGGAAAGCTTCCAAGCCAACCAGTGAGCAACCCTAGAGGTGTAAATATGGTTGATGATGCTCAACACAATGAAACTCATCATGAGCATGTTCTTGCCATTACCACCCTAAGAAGTGAGAAGGTAATTGATAACCAAGTTAGGGTGAAGATGAAGAGGTCATGGTGGAGCCACCAAAATCCAAAGGAGAGGGGGTGAGTGTCTTTAAGAATGACCAAGGTCTTTCCCCATTTTATCTATTCCTACTCCCCCGGCATCTTATATGTGTAAAGTTTCTTACCCTCAGTGCTTAAAAGATCTCTCCCCTTTTAGAAAAAAGGGAGCCAAAGTTGATGATATGATGGAAGTTTTTAAGCAAGTCAAAATCAACCTCCCACTCATAGAGGCTATCCAGCAAATTCCGGCTTATGCCAAGTTCCTTAAGGACCTATGCACTCAAAAGCGTAAATCTCGGACTCATGTGTCCAAGAAGGTCTTTCTCACTGAGCAAGTGAGCTCCATTATCCAACACAACACTCCTCTAAAATTCAAGGATCCTGGTGCTCCTACCATTTCATGTATTATTGGAGATCACTCCATTAATCGAGCACTCCTGAATTTAGGAGCAAGTGATAATCTGTTACCCTTCTCGGTGTATAAGCAACTAGGCTTAGGAGAGCTTCAACCTACATCCGTCATGTTGCAATTGACGGATAGATCTATGAAAAAGCCTCGTGGGGTGATTGAAGATGTTCTTATCAAAGTTGACACATTTTACTTTCCAGTCGACTTTCTTGTCCTTGACATGGAACCCGTGCATAATTTAAAAAGTCAAATTCTAGTCATCTTTGGTCGTCATTTCTTGGTCACGGCCAATGCTTGTATAAATTGTAAGACCGGAGTGATGGATGTGTCATTTGGTAACATGAAAGTTCGGTTGAACATTTTCACCACACCCGAACAACAACATAAGGGAGAGGAGTATTTTATGATGAATGTGAGTGATGAAATAATTGAGGAGACCCCTCCTCATGCCTTAACTGAGAATGCTTTAGAGGCATCACTCGCTAATTTCAAGCCCTCGGACCCCAATGAAGAAAAGCCCAAAGAGGATAGCAATTATTTGTTACCTTTCATCCATCTCAAAGGCTTTCAGTTCGAGAAACATAAAGTGAGAATTACATGCACATGTTTGTTCAACTCTTTTTCCTCTAAGCGCAGGTCATGCAAATTATATTATACACCTGCAACCTTTCAAAGGTCTATGGTCTCCAAATTTTTTGACATGGATAGGCATGTACTCAAAGCCAAAGCCCAACTTCACCAACTCTATGTTGAGGGCATTAAGAATGGGACAATGTTCGAATTCATTGAGTGGTTGGACCCCGTCTAGGTAGATGGTTGAGAGTTGTACTGCGTCCGGCTGAAGACAATAAACTTAGCGCTTGTTGGGAGGCAACCCAATGTTTTTGTAGACTTACTTAAGTCTAAGTTTGGGGTGGTTCTCCACCCCCGACATTTTTTCGGTTTCAAAAAAAAAAAAAAACTTTGGTTCGATGTGCTTCTCCCAGGTTAAGTCATGTGTTGCTCTATCTTAGGCTCTTTGGATTCTTGATGTTTCTAGATGTCTGTGCTTCATGATATTTATCTTTTGACATCTGTGGTTTCTCTGTGTGTGTACTTCTTTCTCACTAACCCTACAAGATACAGTTTTAATGAAGTTTGGGGTGATCTCTGCTTAATAAATCTTTTATCTTCTTCTTCATCTTTGATGCATGAATTGCCCTCACCTGTCAGGTATTATTGTTCCCCATTTACTTGTACTTTAATTCTTTTTACATTGAGGACAATGTAATCTTTAAGTTTGGGGTTAAAAAATAACTGTCATTATTTATTGACTAGGCATCCATGCAAGAGGGTGAGGCGTGCAAACAAATGAAATTACAAAATTAATCTATTTCTGAATCTAAATTGTGATACATATGTTATAATCCACTCATTATTGATTGGCTTTATTTGAAAACACATGATCCCAAATAGATACAATTCTTACTATTGACTGAACTGTGCATGCTGAAAATTTATGAAGTCATGAGTCACCTTGAGAAATTGCACGAGCACTCTACCATATTGTCTTGTGGGGTTTGAGACTGAATCAATCAATTGATGTTTTTGAAACCCCTGAAGAAGTTAGGTGACCTATAAATTGAAAACCACCATTGGCTAAATTGAAAAATTTTTAATAACACAAATGATTACCTGACTAGGTTTGCACTTAGTAACCAGGCCTCCTGCCAAACTAAGCAGAGAGTGTTTGCATGAAACCTTGTGAACTCTGTAAAAGATAAAGAATCAGAGAAAAATTGTACCTCCACTAATATCATTCAATCTTTGAACCGAACTCCTACCTAGTAACCGGGCCTCCTGCCTCACTAAGCAGAGAGTGTTCGCGTCAAACAGTGGAGGTTTGGAACAAACATTTATCAAGAGTGACTAGTCTGAATTTGGAGCCTATTTGACTCAAGTTAATAAGCCCTAGGGGTGTCTTAACACCTGGTGCCCTAAGACTATCTGGTTTGGGAGTCACTGGCCTAACACTTGCTACACGGGTTGTCTAGAAAGCTTAATGAACTTAGACTTTGCACAGTCCACTCAATTAATAAAAAGAAAGAAAAGTGTCAAGAAAAAACCTTAGGTCGGTAATTAAATTGATGGAAAAGCTGATAACAGAATGGGTGATAGAACATCGGTTGAAAGAAAAAGGGTAGATAGTAGAGTGTATCTACCTTTCAAAGACCAAATCACTTTGGTCTCGCGCTTTGGAAAGGTTGAGGAAGCGAGATCGGACTTCGGAAGTGAAGGTCAAGCTTCTCTTTTGATCTACAACTCCAACTCAAGAACACCTTAGCAAAGTCTAGCTTTCTCCTCTTCTCTCTTTTTCTTAGCCTTAGGGTTTAGTAACCCAATACCCCACAAAATTGGGTATTTATAAGCCAAGACCCCTTAGTACCCCTCAAAAATATCCAAGAAAGTCGGGTAAGGCAAAACAACACAACTCGGTCGATCGAATTTGCATTTAGTCGACCGATAATGGTTTGGTCGACCAAGTTTAGTGGTCGGTCAACCGGACCTAAAACTCCCTTCTGCCAAAAAACTCCAGAGTTTTTGTGCTATATTCGGTCGACCAGATGTGACCGATAGTGGTTTGGTCGACCGGTGCTCTGTATTTTGGCCTACTTTGGCATGTTTCTTATACTTGACACATAGAGTATTTTTAGTTACTCTTGTTTTGCATCCCAAAACACTTAGACACATCCATATACTATAACAATTAGACTAAATAGAGATTATTCTTCATCATCATTAAACCAGAACAAAGTTACATGGAAGACCCGACCTTTACATACCCTGTGCACTAGCACTATTCACATGAACGGTGCCCCTGAGATCCAAGCTCTACAAAAAGTGACATAAGGCATTAGACTCCAATAGAATGCATTAAATCCCAATAGAATCCGTTGGTTCTCCTTTTTTTTTCTTGGGATTGCTAATTGCATCTTGCTTTAATGTGATTATTACTAAAAAAATCATACCTTATTCCTAAATGGCTTAATTATAGACAAACAACAATTACCCCAGCTTTGATCTTGTGTATCTATATTTATACACTTATAACAAAAGAGAGTTGAAACAATTTTGCATAATAATTTACATAATGCTTGTAAAACTCTTTTAAGACTAACTCTCTTTTGATATGGTTCAAAACACGTGTTTTGTGTAATATTTTGATCTAGTCAATCAATATTCAAGAATCACATACCTGTGTCGGTCATTGAAAGTAGAGAGGAAAACCTTTTATTATCAACAACGATGAAGCACACGGTCTTTAGATTCCATCACTCCTTAGCTCTCGATGGAGAAGATGCTTTCTGCAGGCTTTCTTAGGAGTTAGATCAGGGACCGATAGCCTATAAGTATTATATATACTTAGGGTTTAGGTCAATAGAGTCCCTAACCCATCAAGGAGACTATAGACCATCCTTATAACCCGATATACTTAATTAATGCATAAACCACCACTGTTTGGCTACAACTGAAACCTTAACTGGAGTAGACTTTATCCGAGTTTGGACTATGAACATTGCCAATACCATAAACTTTATAGAAAATCTTACATTCTCCCACTTGGTCTGCAATGATCATCAAATGAGAAAACATTTTACTTATGCGGAAAATTCTTTTAAAATGAGTCTCCCGGATAAACGACTCAATTTTGAAAACAACAGACATGTGGCCACACTGAAAACACACTTCAGATAGTCAAGCCAATATACATAAATGTGGTGAACAAAACCTAGACAAATGAAAACACTAATACTGGATCACGGAGGTCATCATATCAACACTATGACATGACACCATTCCATGGTCACCATACTAGTACCCTCATTTTCCATGGTTTCAAGCATTATAACCTTATGATGTGCTGACCTCACACATTCCAAAATTCGATCCTCAAAATTTGCCTAGGTCACTTAATCTGCAAATTTAAAACACCATTTAACACAAAATAGAAATGCAGAGTGATGCATCGCTATATCGTTCTGATTAGAACAAATTAATAGGCAAATCTCAATAACTATAATAGATAACTTTTTTATCTGTAACCGAAATGCTAGCAACATACTCCCACTAACCAAATAAATACAAGCTGTCTTTTAGTCTCATTTTAGACAAGCTCCAAAATACCTTATGATTCAACTTTATGATTAATGGTTCAGACACCTTATGTTCTCTAACCTTTTCTCTCACAACAAGACACCTTATGCCCATGTGTTTGGACTAACTTTAAGTCTTATTGTTTTGAGAGAAGTAAACTAATGTAGAATTATATCCAACGGCCCGGTAATAAAACTAAAGACCTAGAGCCTTGAGATAAAACTCCGCAATCACATAACTTGTTCAAAAACCTTATAACAAGTCATGTATCCTTCATGTCTAGTCGACGATTCCATACTAAAAAGCATTATACTTTTCACTAGATAGCATCACAACTAATAGTAATAAAACCCAATGTCAACTACTTGATGTTCAGACGTCCAACACAATCTGAACCTGAATACCCGATAACCTGATGGGTATTAGTAACATTATATATGTCAGCCAATATTCTTTATAATCTTCTGCAATTACTCTATAACTATCTTAATGGTCTAACACTCAAATATATCACAACTAAAATCAGAATTTTATTTAACTGCATGAGATATATTTGAACGAGTGAAGACCTGTTTATACATAAGACTCTTAAATCGAAGTGTAACAATGAAACTTTATAGCACAGTTTTTAACCTAAGTCCTAGGACACTTTAACAAGTCAACCTGTAATTCATAATACAGATTTCTCTTTAGGAGCTTAATATGAAATATCAATCATTCTTAGAACTTTCTCAATGAAAGTTTTTTTTTGTGATAGTTCCAAGAGGTCAGGAGACCAACGAATAGAGATTTATAACGGTGAACCTAAATGACACCTCTCTAAATCCTTAATGCCATAATTTTATAATATGTAATCAGAACATACTTTCTCCCACTGACCTTAATGTTGATGTTCTCAACTATGATGTTCACCCTAAAATCGAAAGAAATATTCACTTGATTGTCTACTCAAAACCTTATGCAAACTTCTTAAACTTACAAACTTAGTACTCATTATCTTCTTTTTAAGAATCTTTTATCATTTTATATACACCTCCTTATGAAGATCGTTGAGTAGGAACGTTCTTCTAATATTTATCAGATATAACTCTGTTAAGTTTAAAATATTACTTTACTTCATGGATTTCATGCTATAATCAACATAATACTTCCTCTATCCTGATGAAAAGTAATATATCATTTTTATTCTCAAATCAAGTACTAACTTTTGAGGTAATGTACAAGATCATTAGATTTGTATCTTCTCTCTTTAAGACATCTTCAAACTTGTTTTAACTTCAGGCGAAACAAATTAGACTGAATGGGAGACAATAGCACTTCAAAACTTTATATGATGAACCATCAACTATATCAAAATAAGAGACTTTAGGTGTGACACAACATCACTTCTTTAAGCCTATTGATAGATTGAAAAACGATTATCCTTAAACTTAATAGGCAAAGGTTTTATACTCCCATTATTATCATCATTTTTAGCATTTCACATTTTTAATCTCAAATATGTGAGTGCTTCGAGAGGGACTAGATGATATATATATATATATATATATATATATATATATATATATATATATATATATATATATATATATATATATTCTTTAATTTCTATGAATATCTGATAACTTAATTTCTTAAAATTTTCCTCATTTTCTAACTAAATTGTGTCTTGAATATTGCTTTATGAGGAACTTAATCTGAAATATACAATATAGCCTTTAGAGCATTTTCCTATAGGAATTCTAACATAAATGAATAATTGTTCATGACTTTAGGAAACATGGTCTTCCCTTTTAATTATTCATTATGTTTTTAAATGACTAAATGAAATAATATTTTTTACTATCTCATAATCTTGAAGATACTAAGTAAGCAACCTTTAATCTTTACTTTATGTCATATTTCACAACTTAGATCTTTCTACTGAGAAGATTATGAACTTCATCTTTATGGATCATAAACAAAATCTGGACTTTTGATATCTATATATATATAGATTAATTAAACATCTTTATACCTTATGAAAAGTGAAAAAAATTATTACAAATATATGTGTAGGTCATTTTATCAGTATTTGTATTTGTAGAGAAATTCCTTGAAGCCTTTAAATTTTCTTTAGTTAATGCTATCAAGCAAATCTTCATATTGAAATTGTTACATTTCAAAATTATTTTATCGTATAACTTTTGATACATTCTTAAAATAATCATATTTTAATGTCAAGACATTTATAAACCATGAATTTTAATAATATGACCCATTAACAAATTGATAAAGAAATGATCCCTTTACCAGATTTAAATCTAATAAATGTGTGAATATTAGCATTTAATCTATATTTCTTTACCAATGATTTCTCTCAATCTTCTATATTTTAGATTCTAATGAATCTCTCAAAGATATTACATATGTGAATTAGTGTTTCAGGATTAATTTACAATGAATAATATGAAAAATCATCTGTAAATGCCTCAAAATTATATCATAGTTAACTACTCATCACCTTATGGGCTTTTTATACTTTAATACTGTAGTTCATTCTCCTTCTAACCCACATGGAGGTAAAATATTTATACTTTATCACTTTCCTTTCATGTACTTTAAGTTAATTATAAATTGATTAAAGTATATTGAGAGAGATTTAAACCTAAACTGCAACATCAACTTTATGTTGACCATTATCTCAATTGAATTCCTATTTGTAATCATTATTTAGGATGTTTCCATGAACTCTAACGAATCCATAACATCAAACATAAGTCAATTGATTTAGATAAATACTAATGATTCTCAAATAATATAATCATTGAACTTGTCACCGTATCAAATAATACTTTATATAATATTAGGAATTCTTCCATAAACAACTTTAGATCCACCCGTATCCTTAAAATGACTAAGTCTTAGTCTAAACTACATAAAGGTCAGCTTAACCAAATACTTTCAGTACTTATAGAGTAATAACCATTTACAGAAGAACTTAATTTCTGGATATAAACTAAAAGGCTCACATAAAATTTTGCATCTAAATATCCTAATGCATGAATCATTATCCTTATTTCATGCTCTTATTGATGCAAAAAAAAAAACTCATCTGACTAATGGGGTATCAATCAGACAACCTAGAGTGATTGTAATTATAAATGCATCCTCTAGTGAGATAGTCATTTGCATCATCACACCCCCTCATTTGGGCCGAGAATGTAACATGTGATTAGCTCATCTCATTTGGTGAATTAATTTCACCACAAGACAAGCTGATCATGAGCACTACAGATTTCGAAAACTTTAAACCTTTGGGCCTAAACTCCTCTAGTCTGCAATGTCACACCAACCTTCTTGCTCAATTTGAATTGTACAAGATGATGACCCACCTTTGGGCTTGATCACCACTCCCATAACAATCAAACACAAAACCTTATAGCACTCCCTTTTCAATATATATAGGAAATAATCATACAATCATGCACATTTGAACGCCACCCAAATTTTCCTGATCGAGGCCACTTTGGTGACTAACACGACCATTTCAATTTGGTTGGTTCCAAATAGGGAGTTGCCTAAAATTCCATACCCCAAGGAATTATTGATTGTTTAAATAAGCATGCATCAATTAACATTATAACATATTACAAAATCTTTATGGGTAACATCCAAAACTTTACATGCATATTAGGCTCACTAATCCCATCATCCACATAGTATTAAATTAAAAGAATATAATTTAAAATGTGCATTGAAAAACACAACAATAATGCAATTCATGAATTTTAAAAACAAAATTCAATTTTATACAAGTAATCATCATACATTTAAGGCCTTGAACTTCAATTAATTTGTTGAACAATATATCATGCGCATTATACTAAATAGTCATGCCCATATATATTTAACCACATATAAACATGTCTTAGTCCCAAAAATTTGTTTAAGAAAATACTTTATATCCAAAAGATTACATCAAAGTGTGCAATTAATAGGTGTCTGAAGTCTGTAAGAGTTAACAACTATATTAGGTGTCATTCTGAATGCACAAATAAACTTAATCATGTGTTCACCTCTGCACCCAATACAATAGGCCTCTTTAGAGTCATTTAGTGGCTATTTTATGCCTGAAAATTATTGAAAGGGCAAGTAATTGACCAAATATACTTGATAAGTGGCGCAATGGTTGTTTGTAGTCTAGAAGGCTATCTATAGTGCCCAAAAACTAGAATAAATACCACAATTATGCCAAACAAACTCCATATATATACTAGGTATACATTAATGGTGATCCAAGAGCTACTTTAAGCCTGAAAAGTTTTCCGGAGTTCCCAAATGCTAAATTAGGCATCAAAAATAGGTCCAAAATTGAAAAATAGCCTTATTTGAGCATTAAATGCCATAAAATTCCTCTACAAAGAAAAAATTAACTAAAATAGACCCCATAATAAGGTTCTACAGGCAAAATTAGGTCAGGGGGCATAGGACATGCGCAAATAGCGTGTCGGACACGCTGACAAGTGCAGAGATATGAAAATGATTACTGGAGTGTGCGTCGCGCGCGGATGTGCGCTTCACGTGCAGAAACAACGTCTCAAGCGCGGGGTGCGTATCATGCGCGGTCTGCGTGTCAATCGCGCGCGGTTCGACGTGGTCCAGTCCAAGACGAGGTTCGGTTCTGTTCAGGATCGGTCCGAGAACCGGTCCGGCCCATAGAACCGGTCGGGTTTTATTCAGGTCGGGTTATGCCATATCCGGGTCCGGATCGGGCATCATTTGGATTGGGTTGAAACCACCTGGGTCAGGTTTGATTTCGGATCGGGCCACAGGGTCAGGTTGACCCTCGTGAACTCGTCTTCCCAACCCGAAACAGTTTTTTTTTTTTAAACCCTAAAGCAGTAGCCTGGTTCCCCTTTGTTGGGGGCCCTACCGGCCACCTTATTGGCTGCCACCGGTGCTAAAATGACGGCCTGAATCCGGCGACCAAAACCCTGCCGCCGAAATCCTCCTCCGGCGATGGACGCCGACGTAATCGCCATCCAACCTAAAACGGCCGAAATCCCCTTTTTTTTTTTTTGAAAACTTGATTTCTCTTTTTCGCGACCTCTGATCAGATCAAGGTGGGTCTTAAAATAACCACCATTAAAAGAGGAACATTTTAAAATTATCTTTCATGGCATCCCACCACCGGAACCAACGCATTCGCCGAAAAATCGAGAACCCCCTTTTGTTTATTCATTTATTTATTTATTTATTTATTCCATATGATTTCAGATCTAAAACCCTAAAATCGAAACATTAAAGCTAAAAATTAGTCACATAAAAACGCCACATAGGATGGCCGACCATGGTTCTCCGGCGATGAGTTTTCGCCGGAAAACCTATAAAATCTTGTAAAAAATTGAACAAATTTTATCAGAAAATAATATAACTCATATTAAAAAAATTAATAGAAATAACTTTATGCATTCTTGAACTTGATTGAGCACCCTAAGCTCTGATACCACATATAATATTTTATAGAATCTAGTCAATCAATATTCAAGAATCACACACTTGTGTCGGCCATTGAAAGTAGAGAGGAAAACCTTTTATTATCGACAATGATGAAGCACACGGTTTCAGATTCCATGACTCCTTAGCTCTCGATGGGGAAGATGCTTTCTGCAGGCTTTCTTAGGAGTTGGATCAGGGACCGATAGCCTATAAGTATTATATATACTTAGGGTTTAGGTCAATAGAGTCCCTAACCCATCAAGGAGACTATAGACCATTCTTATAATCCGATATACTTAATTAATGCATAAACTACCACTGTTTGGCTACAACTGAAACCTTAACTGGAGTAGACTTTATCCGGGTTTGGACTATGAACATTGCTAAGACCATAAACCTTATAATAAAATCTTATATTTTGAACTTAATAGAAAACAACAACACATGTTTTTTTTTTGAAGAAAGTGAACTTAAAAGAAAGTGTAGTTAGCATTATCCTAATAACTTATATTTCAAAATTACCCTTGTCAAATACCATTATTTCCTCTAAAAAGCATTTATCATCAGAATAATAATAGGGTGCTACTAGGCGCATACCACTCTTTACTGAGAAACACCAACACATAATAAAAAAATTAATTATATAATAAAAAACAATTAAAAAGACAAGAAAGTCCTTGTCATCTTCTTCCCATCTCCATTTTAGAAATCCTGCTTCCTGCAACATAGTGTGGTGTGGCTGTTGACACCGAATTCAATTTTATCATTTGATGCCGGGAATTTGGAATCTCACTATAAAATCTAGTTATGCAACTCATTTTGTCATCAAGATTATCATCATATATATAAAGAACGAAAAGAGTACAACTTTGTTTCCTTTGATGTTGGGAGTTTGAAAACTCTAGCTATAGAACCCTACCTACAAAGGGACTGAACACCAATAAACAATAAAACTCATAAACAAAAATCAGTGGTGTTAATTGAAGATTCATGGCTTGTTCTTCCATGTATCTCTTATTCTTTCTCTCTCTACTACAATGGAAAAACAAGCTTGAAGACCTCACTGCTCATGCCCTTTTTTTGGTTTGATTTAAATAGGGTTTTGGATTGGCAACTGATCCACCATCTCCTTTAACGTTATATTATCCATTATTTGAACTCTCAGCATCAAACTCCCAGTAAATAATGGTCTGCAAAATGAAAGTTTGAAGCTTCTGTCAATAGCTGGTTCTTTTTTTGCACAGTCTAGGGTTAGGGGTTAGTATCTACTCAACACAAATTATGGGAAAATCACAACACCCACTTGACGGATTCACCATCCTAAAGAGGGCATACACTATCACTGGTCTAGTACCATGGTGTCTATCTATAGCCGCTTTTGTGTTGCAGAGATTTTGATAAGAGACGCAAGGTAGAGGATAAAGGCAATTTTGTATTTTATTTATTTATATAACTAACAATTTTTTGTACATTGGTGTTTGAGTAAAAAGTGGTCTGCACGTAGCAACACCCAAATAATATTCTTCATCTCATTTTTTATATTTAAAAAATTATTCTTAATATATTCCATAATTCTTTTCACATACTTATCTATATTCATAACATACCTTTATTAACTTTCATATAATTCTTTTTACTTACTTTTCTTATATTCCTAATATTATTCTTTTTTTACCAATCTACATTTTACTTACTACTAGCGAAGACCCCGTGCGATGCACAGGTGTGTAGTAAAGAAGAAAAAAATACATATGAAACCATTATGTAAATAATCATATACTTGTGGTTGGTCCCAATCTAAAACTTTGGAGCTGTCTATGATTTAGCATATATAAATTATGAATATGTATAAATTAACTATCTATTCCAATATGTAAATGACAGTATATTCAACTCATATAATAGTCTTATTTTTCTCTTTGTCAGGTACAAATTATTGTTTTCCTATGTAAATGGTGGCAAGCAATAGGAAATCGGAGAATGACAGCATTGGATGAGAAGAGGCAAACTTATAGGAGACATGATCAATAGAATAGGCTCCCTTTGAATATTGATGAGATGTGATGCAAGGGAAAGTTCCCTTCTCCACATCCACAAGATAGAGTTCCCAGCTAAGCGGCACTTGTACCCAACTAATGACATATATATTTATCCGTACTAAAACTTCTTTCTCTCCCCTCACCTTATTAGCATTTTTTATACTGTTTTTGGTTTTTTTTTTTACCTTCCTGTAACCTCCCATCTGATTTGATTATTGGGATTTGAGAGAAAATGAAAAGATCTGATGAAGTACCTATTCAAGGAATGAAATGATTTTTCTTACACGGGTCAGGGCTAGAAATAATGGGGTGTATTTGAGATGCAAGGGTAGCTCATCCCTGATCGGGAATTAGAGTTTTACGTAGTTTTTGGTTTAGACTATTCACTCATAAAGACTTGTGTAGAGAAACACTTGCTACAATTCATCTTATGTTTACTGGCAGGAAAATAAATTGATATCTGCAGGGAGAGCAAATGTGTAGATTGCACATGTTTAGGTGCTAACCAAAACGTCTTCTTTGAGTAGAAAATGGTGGTCACCTAGAAGTGATTAAATCACTTCAAATTGGCTAAACTGATCAAAATCATTTATATTTAATCTAGTGCCCGAAAGGTGCACCTGTATTGTTCTAGAACCTTTCTATAGGTGGCGCCAATTATTAGGCTCAAAAGGGGCGCCATCCAACCGCATGAATTCCATTTCAAGCGTGTAGTAGCTTCTCCCAAATCTTTGTTGTGAAGAGGTATAGTTGACTTTAGGATTTTACGTAGCACTCCCCTGAAAATGGGTGGAATTTATGGTGCAATGAAACTGCTCCAAATCAAGCAGCTTTGTTAACAAGCAGGATGCTGCAGATACCGTCTATACCATTTTCCATGCCTGAAAAAAACATCTATTAGACATAAAGCTGATTCATGAATAATGAATTCATATACAAAGATGTCAAATTTGTTATCTCTTGATTTGAAAAAAAAAGAAAAAAAAGAGACAGATAAACTTATAGAAAATGCTTTAACATGGAAGCAACACCTCACTTCAAACAACCCAGCAAGTACACGATGACAAGAAAGTAACTTTGCTAAAAGTACCGTTAGAGCTTTAGGTATTTGACTATGCTTGTAATTAGAGTGAACGTAGGTGTACCATCCAGGGCCCTATTGATTTTTTAGCAGGTTCAAATTAGAGGATGTTTGTGAGACTCTATAAGTGATATGAGAAGGAAAGACTAAAGTTGAAAGAAAGAGAGGGATTAGTACGTTTTGGATAAACACACAATTCCCCACAATTTTGTTCTCTTTATTCTCTTGTAACGTTTTGGATTAAATAATAATAATAATAGACAACTTGGGATGAATGAGACAGAAAGATGGGAGAGTTAATAGGGGAGTTATTTGGGGAGAGAGGGAGGAGAGTTAATGAGGGGAGTTACTTGGGGAGAGGAATGGGAGTGAGGGAGTTAATTGGGGAGATAAAGAGGATGGAGAAAGTTATTAAAAATTAGTGGTGACATTCATTGCGCAAAAACGTATGTGAAAGGAGAAGAATTGCACTGTGGGTGAAAGGAGATGAGAGTCTGCCGACGTGGCTTCACAGAATAAGAAGAGTCCTATGTGGCATCAAAACAAAGACATAGGTGTCATTCAAAGGAAAACTTTAACTGTGTTTTATAGTAGTAGTATAGATTATTAATCTTTTTTATACCTTGCACATAAAATATTATATATCATAAGAGTTTAAATAAGGAAAGTGTTTCAAAATATATTCAAAGCCCTTCAAATACTAGTAATTATAGATGTATATTGACAAATACACATTTATACTATAATATAAATAAATAAGATGTCATGTGACATCCTTTTTGTTCTCCAATCTTCAATTTCAGTAATTCTAAGTGTTATTATACTCTACTAGTAGAGACCCCGTGCGATGCACGAGTGCGAATAAATTAAAAATCTCTACATCTCTCTCTATCCCTCTTATCACAATCTCCTAAAATTTCTCTCTACATTCTCTCTATTTATCATTCTTATCTCTCTCTTTATCCCTTATCATAATCTCCTAAAATCTTTCCAATGATTTTTGAATTGTGAAGAAAACGTATGTATCCTCTAAAATCTCTGCAATAGTTTTTGAATTGAGAGGGAGACATGTGTGAGAGAAAGAGTTAACGGTTGAGATTTAAAAAAGGGTGTCACGTGGCATCCTTAAAATAGAATTCATAGGATTCTTGGGATTGAAGATTGGAGAACAAAGAGAGGGGGTTAGGTGACACTTATTTGTTGGGGTTTAGGTGACACTTATTTCTTTATATTATAGATGGATAAGTCTTTTCTCTCACTCCAACCTCTCTTGTAATGAATCCCAACTCCCACCATCTCCGCACTTCAATTTCTCTCTCTAACCACCTCACTCCCACTTTTCTCTCTAACCATCCCAACCTCTCCACTTCTCTCTCTAACACACGACTCTTTCTCTCATCATTTGTTTCCTCAAAGAACTTCTCTCTCCACCCCACCCCTCTTTCTCTCTCCCTTACATCACACGAGATTGATGCTAGTATAAAGATATAGGGATATAAAGAAGAGAATATTTCCTATCTACTGAGTTATGGTAGTTTGTAAAATATTAATGTCTTTAGGCTTATTTTTAGGGGTGTACAATGGACGGGTTGGGCTGGGCTCGGCTGAAGCCAGTTTGGGCTTGGCCGCCTTATTGAACCTCATGCCTAACCTAGTCCAAACCAACACTCATTCCAATATATGAATCTCAATCCTAGCTCATGTATGTTATAAGTTTTGGTTGGGTTCAAGCCAAGTGTGTAGAGTAGATCTAACTATAGAAATCAAAGAGGCGGAGAAAGATGGAAAGTAGAAATGAAACCCCTCTCTCTCTCTTTCTCAATTTTTGCATTTTTTTAGATGCAAGATTGACTAATCAAGGGTTTTATTATGTGAGAAAGTTTGAGTTTTATTATGTGAGAAAGTTTGGGTATAAGAAGAAATGTTGTTAAATTTTGGGCTAGGCTGGGTTAACCAAGCTTTATTAAGGTTTATCCAAACACTTAATGAAGATAGAACCCAAATACTGCTCAAACCCATGGAACCTTAACTTAATCGGCCCTAATTCAGGTTAGGTTGGGTTGTGGGGCCACAGGTCAGCTCGAGCCAATGTATAGTCCTACTTATTTTAGGAGGCTCTTAATTTTTCAAATTTCAGCTAGTATAATTAAAGGAAAATAATCTGCTCCTCAGGATGAGGAGTAGAAAATGCATCTTGCCCCCCTTTTTCTCGCCTTGTGCCCCATTTTAATTCCTTTTAATTGTGGTTAAGATTCACAAACAATTAAGGTTAAAGCATCTAACCTTGGTTTTTAGGGGGGGGGGAGGGGATAAATTTTTATAACCATAGTTCAAAGACTAATTAAAGGAGCTTTGTGAGGGTAAGGAGAAGAGGTGGATTATTGCTTATAATTCAAAATAAAAATGTCAAGGCCCAAACGAGCCCAATGTGAACCCGACTTGTCCGGCTTAGAAAACCTACCCCGGACCAAACCCATGAGCCGCAACTTCTTGGACATAAGTCATAACCCATGATTAGTCAGTCTGTCGGTTCGGGTTGGATGTTTTTTTTGGAACTTACTAGGTTCATAGTTCATTCTCATTGCCTCCTTTGTTGTGGAGCAAAGGAGGGCGTCTCGTCCCCACCATTTTCTCACCAAATGTCTCAACATTAACTCCCTTTAACTGTGGTTAAATTTACTAACCTTTAAGGTTAAAACATCTAACTTGCTTTTCACAAAAAAAAACTAACTTCTTTTAGAAACAAGAGTTAAAAGTTGTTAAATATAATTTAAAGTCACTTAAAAGAACTTTGTGAGGTTGAGGAGCAATAATTCGGGAGGAGAAGGAAAGAGCAATAGTCCCCTCCTTATGCCAAGGAGGGGACTATTCATGATCTAACAAAGCCCATTTGAATCACAGTTAATAAGTTTTTACTTTTGTGATTATTTTTTTAACTGTTTTTTTTCTAAAAATTAAAATTAGATGCTTAATTATAAAGGTCAGTGAATCTTAACCACAAATTCAAAGGAATAAAAAAAGTTTTGCATAAAACGAGATCATCTCGTCAGGATTATTTATTGAGAAAAAAAAAAGATACAGTTCTTAATCGGCAATTAGCACAACCCTAGCGAGGGCGAGGAGAGAGACAATGAACGGCTGGTGAATTTCAAGTCGTTTGGAATTGTCTCGGGCTGCACGCATCAAGTGACGATGAAGTTAGAGAGACAGGTGGCGATAAAGTTTCGGAGATATGAAGAGAGGAAAAGTCAAAAACAGGGGAGAAAATGAAAGATAAAGTTAGAGAGATATCTGCCATTTCAAGATCTCACCCACATATTTCCAAAAAAGAAAAAAAAAAAAAACCAAACCTTTTTCTGTTGGTTAAATACAAGTTACAGTAGTGAATGTGTTTAAGATGGAGGATATTAATGTCATCCAAAACTAGAACCTCCGTGTGTACATAGAGAACAATAGAAGTAAGAACTTCTACTAAATTTTATTTGTGCTCCAAAAATATTTCTCTCTCATTTTTCAATCAAGCGAAACTCGAAGCTGAAAATCACTTCTGAAACCTCACATTTCTGCGGAAAATGCGGCTTTAATCCGGTATTTCACATATTTGCGTTGAAACCATCTATGTTTTCTTTAAATTCATCTCGTTTCATGCTTAGGATATGTGATTATTCGACGTAATCTGTTTATGGCTGCGGAGTTTTGTTCTCCTTATGATGATCTAGGGTTTCGCTTTTAATCGAAGGTTCTGCTCTCTTTTTTCTTTCTGATGTATTTCATTACCAGATATGTATGAATCCAGTTCTGCTTGTTTTTCTGTTCCGCGATGGCATCAATTCAGTTTTATGTTATTTATTATTTTTAATTTCGGTTTAGCCAAAAAATTAGAAATTTGTTCTGGACGTGCATTGTATTATAGAGTTGCGGCATTGCTTTGATTGAGATCTAGAGTTCCTAGGGTTCTGTTATGTCACAGAAACGCATGTCTTTTGTCTTATCTTACCTCAAATCCCATACTGGACCGAATCTTGAAGCCGGTTGGTGTAACCCAACCTGTTTCCGGCCCTTCTTGTAGCTCTTATGTTGGAATCCTATCTAAAATCAGATTTACTTCGATTTAAATATTTTGATTACCTTGTATTAGGATTTTATTATAGATAAACAGGATATATCGTTCTACTAATAAAAGTACAAGAGGAGTATATTAAATTTTTTTTGGACCTAAATACCCTTTAATTAAAAATATTAACTTAATAACCTATGACATCGATTAAAAATATTAATAGAAGTTTAGTTTGTTTATGAAGTGGATTAAAATTGATATTCCTCATGTATAACACTCCCTAATAGATAAACATCCATTAGCAGATAAGATAAGATAAGATTATCTCATCTTACCAAGATTAGTTGACTTTCTTTATCATGAAAGAAGTCCTTGTAATTGTGTTAACTATCTTAATATCATTAGAAGGGAGAAGGAAAAAGTTGAAAGGACTCTAATATATATGTTTATGTAAACTACATCAGTGAGACATTCTTATGTTTAGGATAGTTTGTACACTTATCTTCTTTTTCTTTTTTACGTAAACTACATCAGCTGTAAGACTTTCTTATCTTTTAGGATAAGACTTTGCTACTGAGACTGCAAAGGGCCAAGACCACATCGAGACCACACATGTGATGAGCGGATCTCAAAATTTTCATAAATCTGGTTTGATTTTTTTGAGATCTGTTCATCACATGTGCGGTCTCGGCCCTTTACGGTCTCACTAGGATTTCCCTTTAGGATAATATGTACACTTATCTTTAGGATAGTTTGTATATGTCTTAGTATTAGTAGAATTCTAATTTAAATCCATCTCTATGCCCTCCTCAAACTCTTCTCTCTATCCATCTATTAGATACGCTCTCCTCAAAATCTTTTGAGCATAATCTTGAAATGGCGAATTCAAAGCTGAGCATATCCATTCACGAGAGGAAGAATTAGAGAATGCGGGTTATATTTTTTGGTTGGTGACTGAGATTTCTAATTAGAGAGGAGAGATCCGTTGGAGTCTAACCATTTCCTATCAAAAATCGGAATGTAAAATGGTCTATAAGGCTGCTCATGCATCTTCCAACTTTAAGGATGCTCCAATCAAACAGGTCTATTTGGGTAAAAGATCTAACCCATAATCTACCTGTATTTGTGTTTTTTTTCCTTTATTAAAATTTTAGCAGTGATTAGGGTGATCGGGGCATCACGCAAGTGTTTGCGGGGCACCACCACGCTCGAGCTCGATGCTGTATCAAAAGAACTTGGCAATCCTTGGCCTCGCTTTCGGAATCATGGTATTTATCTTAACGAATCATACATTCTACACGTACCATATATAAAACACTCTTCTTAAAAAATTAGTAATTTCTCATTTTATATTCAACTACTAAAATTTACCATTGGTAAATTGACTTTCTTCACTAAATTTATCTAGAATTTTTAATAAATCATTGAAAATTTTACGTGCACTTTTACTATATATATATATATATATATATATATATATATATATATATATATATATATATATAGGGAAGGGATCCGTAGACATATGAAAAATGACAGAGATATTCAAATATGGACACAAACGTACGATCCGAAGATCCAACGATTGCAAATCACACATTTTAAGTGGGGAGGGGCATTTAGGGAAATTGGTTTTTTAAGAGTCTCCTTCGTTGTTCGTCCAACTCTCTCTCTGTTCCTCCCTTCTATGTCATTGATCAGCCAAACGTGGTCAGTCGTGCTCACAAAAGTCCTTCAGTTTTCACCACTACCGGTTCAGGAATGTTGAATTTCATGGCTCCGGCATGAGAGCAATGTTTCTTGATTAGAGGATTAACAGATCGGCATCCGATCTCCATTCAAGCGAGGCATCAAAATGTGACTTTGTTCGAGGCAGCAAAAGAGCTGTCTTCAACCCAAAAGATGCTTGTTTGATGTAAAGGGAGAACTTGTTTGATGAAAAGTAATTCAACCTAAAAAAAAAGTGTTGTGTTTGTAATGATATGCCTTCCCTTGTCCACAAACTACCGCCTCTATGTAGTAGATTTGGTTCTCTTTTGTATGGTTAACTGCATAACTCCTAGGAAGTGGAGTCATTTTTTCTCTACAAATGCCATATGTTATACTTTTAACCATGGTTCAAAAACTCGACTCAAAAGTTAACCGGGTCGAGTAACTCGGAGAACTCGAAAAAAAGTCGACTCGGTGCAACGCAGAATATATATGTAATAACTTGAAAAACCTGGATTAGAAGAACTCAAAGTAAACTGGTTTTACAGCCTCGAACCTAAAAACTAGGTTTAACAGAACCAGAGTAGGTTGTGACCCCAAAAAATATGATGCAGAAATAGTGTAACGTTTGAGTTTAGGTTTAAAAAATGATAAAAATACCCTTTTGTGACTTGACTTAATCTGGCGAGTCAAAAAACTCGGCTCGAGTCGCTTGAGTCATTTGAGTAACTCAACAAAGAGTATCTCCTTCGAGTTTTTAGGCGACTCGACTCGAAATTCAATCAAGTAACTTGACCGAGTTACTTGGGGTGACTTGTCGAGTTTTCAAACTATGCTTTTAACCACTCCCTGGTTAGAGAGCTTCAGAGTCTCCCTTCACCAGAGTCTTGCGTATATAGAGTTTTCTTATATCTGAGCAATCAACCATTTGGCTTGTTTGATTGAAGTCCCTTCATTCCTCATTGCAGTTGTTCTCTTCTTCAAGCTATCAACTATCTCATGGGCAATCCAATCTGTATCTCTTTTCCTTTCATGCAACTGCAACCGCCGGATGGAGATCATTCTTTTGTTTGGGCTTATAACTCATACATGTGAAACAATATGGATAACTCACCCAAAATTTTAATGAATTAAAATGGACAGATATGTTTGATGCCTTGCCCGGATGTTGATCAATAATGGAGAATCAGAGAGAGGAGAGGAAGAAAGAGAAAGAGGGGATGAAGAAAGGGGAGGAAGGAGGAAGGAGGAAGGAGGAAGGAAGGAGATGTCTATTTAGGAAACTAAAGATAGAGACAATCTTTTTAAAAATACTAAATTTTCTTAAATGCCCTTATACATATAAAAGGGTGCATGATTGTGACCGTTAGATTGAGAGATCCATCGATTGTAAACATATGTGAACTCATATGTTCTTTTTCATATGTCTACGGAATCCTTCCCACATATATATATATATATATATATAAATAAAAGATAGAGAGCCTTACATCACGAGGTTCATCTATGGTGAACCACGAGATCAAACAAGGAACTATGAGACAAAAAAAGAAAAAAAAAAGAAAGAAAAAAACACCCTCTTGCTGAGAGGTAGGAGGAGACAAAAAGGGACTATGAGACAAAAATGTTCCCTCAAGGGTCTCCACCCTCTAACCGAATGGACCCCCAAGCTGAAATAAGAAATCGAACCCGATCCAGTATACAGGGTACGGTCAATGATATGTTCTTAAACACCCTCCTATTCCTCTCATGGCACAAGGCCCATGCTATTGCCCCTAGAAGGAAAGGCCACACTACAAATGGATCCAGAACAAATACTGCAAGTCAACCCGATAAGAAGCCCCACAAGGATCAGAGAAATGTCCAAGAAATGCGTAGATGAGAAAGGAAATAGGACCAAACCTTTATTGCTATTGGACAATGCAATAGTAAGTGATCAACAATCCCCTCTGCTAAGAGGTATATGAAACACCTGTTAGCCAGACATCATTCTCTATGCATGAGATGCTTGCAAGTTAAGATTTTGTCTAAAACGCTGATCATCGGAAAAAAGGTACCTTAGAAGGTATCGGCAGGTACCACGCAGCCTGATGAGGAAAATGTAGAAGGGCCCAAATTGCAAAAATGCAAAAAGGATCTCACTGAGATCTGCCTCTTGTTGTCTTGGACCAGACCCACTATCCCTATGGATACCAAAACCCTTGTATTATACTTGTATAATACCCATATAATATTTTTAGGAAGGGTCGCCGTTTAAAACGACGTACTTTTGCCGTGTTTCTTATAATAGGCATTTAATTCGTGAATTTCGTATTAAACGCGAATAATACTCGTATTTTTACCCTACTTTTTTGTGTTTTCTCATTAAATGATTGTTATTAGTTAATATCTTAGTTTTTATTTATTTATAACTATAATTATTTTTTAGTTTTCCTGTACTTTTGCCGTATAACACCTGTACTTCCCGAAGGGATCATTGCCGTATTATACCCGTACTTGTACTTAGTAACTATGATCATTTCTCCATCTTAGAGTGCATTTATGAGGGGAAGGCAGATTTTAGATGGTCTCATAATTGCGAACGAACTTGTTAATGATAGAATTAGAAAAGGCATCTCGGGCATTCTTTGTAAGATTGATGTAGAAATGGCTTATGATCATGTGAATTAGGAATTTTTAGAATGTCTTACGAAGAATGGAGTTTGGGGTCAGATGGAGAAAATGGATGTGAGCCTGATACTCAAAACCTCCTTTTATGTCCTTATTATCAATAGCCCTATGGGGTACTTTAGGAGCTCTCGGGACTTGCGTCAAAGAGACCTACTTTTTCCTTTTCTTTTCATCATGGTTATAGAAGCCCTCAACAGGATGATTAATAAAGCTTTTGAGTCAGTTTTTGGGGGGGCTTCTCTATTGGGAGAGAGAACCTTTCTGTTTCGCATCTACAGTTTGCTAACGATATTTTGATTCTTGGAGGTGCATCTAGTAGACAGTTAATGTATACCTGTTTATTATTTAGGTGAAGTGGTTTTGAGTTTGAAAATCAACTTCAGTAAGAGCGAATTGTTTAGGGTAGGGTAGGGGACGTTCCAAATCTAAACGAACTAGCTACTTGTTTTGGGTGTAAGTCAAGGGTTCTACCGGCTACAAGCGAATATCCAGGTATGTCTCTTGAGGCTAGTTTTAAGGCTAAGACAATTTGGGATCCAATGTTAGAGCACTTCTCTAAGAGGTTAGAATGGTGGAATCTCTCAATCTATCAAAAGAGGACATACTCACCATTCTCAAAAGTACCCTTACTAGTCTTCTCACATATTTCTTATCTCTCTTGCCAAATCAAATCTCCCCTACGAAGTGGTTGGAAAAGATGTTGAGAGATTTCCTTTGAAATGAGAGGGTAGATGTTACGAAGTACCATTTGGTGGAGTAGAGTATGGTTTGTAAGCTGTTGAAGTGGGATGGCCTTGATGTGCAACCTTTCATGGAGGTCACTAAGAACTTGTTGGGTAAGTGGTTATGGCACTTCGAGGTAGATTGAGAGAGTTTGTGGAAGGGGTGATTGTTGCCAAATACGGAGCGAAATCGGGTTGAGAGTCTAATACAGTTAGAAGGTCTCACATGGTTAGGGTGTGGAACATGGAAATAAAAATCGCCAAAACCGATCCGAAACGGGTGATACGTATAGGTTTTGGTTATCCCTGATACGATAATTATACTGATATGAAATGGGTGATACATATTGTTTATTAATTATTTATGTTCAAATTAATTTTGTAATTGTAATTATGTTTGCTATTTTGTCTTTGAGTCGCTTCCTATGACTTTATATTTGGTAAAATTAGTTCCTATAACTCATTTGATTTTCTTAAAATTTAATTTGATTTTTTTAAGAGAAAGGAAAATTTTATATGTATAGCCCAAAACCGATACCGATATGTATAGGTTTCGGTTGGGACCAATACATCCCCGAAACTGTATTTTTAATCCTTGGTGTGGAAGGCCATTTTGAAGGTAAGGAGGAGTTCTTGAAACACGTTAGGTTTAAGGTAGGTTTCGGGGAGTAGGGGGGTTTTTGAAGGTCTCATGTAGTTGGGGTGTGGAATGCCATTTTGAAGGTTAAGGAGGAGTTCTCGAAACACATTTGGTTTAAGGTAGGTTTCGAGGAGTAAGGGAGTTTCTGTAGGTCTCACGTGGTTGGGGTGTAGAAGGCCATTTTGAAGGTTAGGAGGACTTCTCGAAACACATTAGGTTTAAGGTAAGTTCCGGGAAGTAGGGGAGTTTCTGGCAGGACCTATGGTGTAGGCGATTTGCTCTTAGGTAGGATTATGGGAATTTGTTTGCATTAGTATGAATAAGAATCTCTATAGCATATTGTGTCGAATGGGGTGAAAGCACTTTTGTTTGGATTCCTAGATTGAGATGCAATCTCCATGACCGGGAGATGGAAGATCTCGTGAGGCTCAATTATTGGAGTTCAGTCTCCCATTCACCTCTAAGACGGGACGTACAAGTGTGGTCTAGGGACAACAATTGTCAATTTTCGGTGAGATCTTTTTACAGTCATTGCACTCGTCCTATATTCCCTCTTCCCTACTGGGAAGTGTGGAGCCCGGGTGTCCATCTAAGGTATCATACTTCCTTTGGACAACAATTCTGGACAGAATACTAAGATATGACCATCTTCAAAATAGAGAGTGGAGGTTGGCCAACCGATATTATATGTCTTGCGGAGGAGGAATCAGTGGATCACTTAAACTGTTTTTTTGCATTTGGGATTTAGAGTTATGATCTTCCAGCTGGGTATCATTTGGTTCTTTCTGTATTCCATTAAGGGCTTCGCTCGAAGTGGGATTTTGGATTAATAGTTTCCCTTAAAGAGAATCAATATTAGGGTTCATTTCCTTGTGTTATATTCAATTATAGGAAAAT
The DNA here is from genome assembly GCA_015143295.1 of Tetracentron sinense. NCBI lineage: Eukaryota > Viridiplantae > Streptophyta > Magnoliopsida > Trochodendrales > Trochodendraceae > Tetracentron > Tetracentron sinense. Next base: position 32,281,642 of record CM026562.1, read on the forward strand.
GACTTTATCATTTCTCCTTGTTACGATTGGAATTGTAATCCTAACAACTTGGTATAAGAGCACTTTCTCGGGCTCAATGGAGAACTAAAGTATTGAGAAAGATGAAGCTTATGTGAAATCCTCCCTCAAAATGGTCATTAAGAGGAAGACTCCCTTAAAGCATGGTTCAAAATATTGGTATCGGCTGCCGTATCGGTAAGTGCCAAACATGATACATATCGGCTTATTGTACCGTATTGGATGGATACGACGGAAAAAACCAGATTATGCCAAAAAAAGCTTGGATACACAAGGAAAAAAATCAGATACCTTGCATAAAACTTCTTTTAATACAAATATAAGCTAAAAATAAATCAAATGAAGGCCTCCAACTTTGTTTATAACCATACATATGAGAGTTAAAAATTTTATAAGTTAAAAAAGGTATGCATGCTGATAAACATGTATGAAAATACAAACCATAGTCACTTAGCCAAGTATAGGAAATACAATCTAAATATTAAAACCTTACATTCAATGACTTAAATAAGACTGAACTGTTACATTGTTAGTTGAATTTTTGACCCTTTAGGTGAAAATATTTTTGAGCATTAAAATATGAGACTTTTTTTGCCGGACTTCTGGTAATATTTTGATATAGTAGATTTTATGAAATTTTAATATTGGAGAAATACCTTTCCATTTGAAAGTTGAAATTTTGTCCTAATCCCTAACTGGCACTAAAATGAAGATTTTGTTATTGAATTGGAGAGTTGACATTTTATTCTTCAGGAATTTGGAACCAAGATAATTTTTATTGAATTCAAATAGGGGTTATAACCTTATTTACACATAAATATTTTAAGTAATGAAATTAAAATTAATTTAAAATTATTTACTTAAATAATATTTGATGTAAATAAGTTGTGCATATCGGGTCTGTGATGTAGATCCCATCGTAAATGGAAGGAGAAAAAAAACTAACTAAAAAATTTCCCATATCGAGCATGTATCGGTCCCGCATTGGTCCGATACGGGGGAGTTTTATTTTCAAGTGTATCAGTGTACCGGGTAGCTCCAAAGAGGATACATTCGGCCGATACGTACCGGATTTTTAAACCATGTTTTGAAGTGATCACCTTCACCCATATGACATTCAAAATTTTTGTCGCTCTCATATAAGGGTTAAAAAAAAGAAAATTGTGGTCAATGGAGGATTCCAAACATTTTGAAACCTTGAGGACAGGGTTCCTTTAACAGGGGGGAGGCATGATAATATTATTTTATTAGTAAGACAGGGGTGCTTATTTGTATAAGGGTGGAGTAGTTGCCGGAGGAAGGTGGTTGTGTTGATTACTAATAAAGTTACAAAAATGTGATGAAGAGTGGGATTGATGCACGAGGAGAGAAATTTGTATTTTGCTCTTGCACTAGGAGGTTCCCCCGTCAAAATTGGAGTTTAGGAGGGTTTCTTTCCTCAAGGTGGGACTTTGGATTAACAATTCCCCTTGAAGAGAATCAACATCATGGCTCATTCCCATGTATTATATTCAATTCTAAGCATAGTTGCCGGAGTAGAAGCGAAAATGAGAAGCAAAGTGGAAGTGAGGCACAAAAAATCCTTAGGAAACAAGAATCGAGAAATGAGATACAAGTACCTTGTTCTCATTTTATTGGTATGGGAAGCCATGCCTTGGATTTTATCTTACATGAGAATATTTGTGGAGAAGCAAGTGTCTTAGGCTCTGAATTCAACGATACTTGCTCAAGGTGTACACCTTAGGTTGTAGACTCAGGTCTATTCCATCACATCCCATATACATAACCCTCTTTGACCACTAAATGGGACATGGGGAAGCAAGTCTGTGAAGCAAGCTTCTTGGGAACTGAGGCTACTGAGCTTCCTACACTATAAATAGCTTCCATGCAATTGTGATTCTAAGTAAAGAGTTTTGTCATCTGGGTTGATGTTATTACTTGTCATGGTTGGAGTCATAACAGAAAGGGGAAGAATTGGTGATTTTCTTGGATCTGTCCTCGCGAGAAGATATTCGTTTCACACAAAGGGAAACTAAGAGCTTTGATTAGGACCATCATCCAAATTGTTCATCGGTATTTTGTTCAGAAGGTAGGAGGATTCTCTGTCTGCTTCCAGAGCGCGTTGATATCAAAATAACGAAGAGTCTAGAAGCCTTTCTTGGACTTTTATGTTTGGATATTCTTATGATAGATCATATTGCCCTATAGATCTTATATTCTCTTTTTTATGTGCGGGATGGTGAGGAACTTCAATGATCCAGGTTTTATTGAATGAGTTACTAGCATTGAAGTATGAAAATTGGCGCTGGAGTAGCTGTTGTACCCAACTAACTGGGTTGGTCACTTGTATCGCTGCAAATTATGAATTGGACCTGAATCCATGTTAACTGTGAACTACGGTTTAAAGTTAGGGTGGATTAATGGGCAAAATTTGTAATTCTAGCACAAATTTTTAATGTGTATTAAATTGCACTTTGGAGGCTGACTCTAGGGTTTATTGGTATTATACTGTTATTTAGTTGAAACAATTTAAACATGTGCGATTCTATCAAAGGGCTTCATTTTTTGGTCTTGATATTGTTTTCCTGATATCTTGCTTGCTTGAATTGAAGTTGATTTTCTTTGTAGATATCATGGGAGGGAACTCCAGTGGCGCTTGTCTTGAAATTGACCATGCATTGCATTTTTCTGGTGATTTGCAGCTGAAAATATGGTAAATGATACTCGGTCTGGCCACAAAATTAAGGATGATGATAGCAACAGCTCAAAGAGGAGGCAAATTGGTGGCAAAGGAACTATTTCAGGTTCTGCAAGAACAGATGCATCTATTTTAAGAAGGTCTGCTAGAGAAACACCTCTAAAGAAACAGACAGCATCAAGCTTTTCAAGTACAAGAAAGTCTGAACGACTTGAGAAATGGACACCACCAACGCCTCTAGTTAAGAGGAAATCTGAGCGAGTTGAGAAGCAAAGGATATCAAGTCCTTTGAGAAGGTCCGAGAGGGGTGAGAAGTGCCGTTTGTTGAGTTCTTCAGGATCAAAGAAGTCCATGAAAGGATTGAGTTCATCAGATACCAAAAGGAAAAAGGGGAAGAGAGAGAAAAGTAGGAAACAGTTGACATTTAAGCCCAGAGACCGGAGCAAAAATGAGAAGCAGGATCCGAAAGCTGCTTGTATAATTCCGAAAGAAAAGAGATTAGATGCCCGTAGTTATAGGGCATTTCTCAGTCCCCAGGCAAGGTCCGCAAGGAGGGCCATGAAGACAGGTATAGAGATGTTTCATTGTTGCTTCCTTTTCTTAATTGTATTATACACTTTCATATTATCATTACATGGTTGTTAGGAAAGTGGATGTGCTCTCATGTTGCATACCTGGTGGATAAGGAAAAAAAAGAATTGGGGAGAACCATAGAATCACCAATCATTCAAAACTAAGGTTATAAAAAAACATATTAATTGGATGATGCATATTCCAGTTCTATTACTGTATAATTGAAAATTATTGCGTAGCACCAATCTCTATTCTATATGATCATGTCCATATAGAATCACCAATCTTTGGTAACTAAGATTTTAAAAAATCCATATTCATTTCTTATGGATGTATTTCTTCCAGTTTTTTTACTGGAATATATTCGAATAATATAGTTGGAAATTATTGTTTAGCAGCCATCTTTATTCTGTATGCCCCCTCCACACACACAAACACACATATATGTGTATATATATAAGGTCCATATATCACCAGTCTTTTGTAATTAAGGTTATAGGAAATCAATATTAATTTTTGTATGGATTAAATATCTTCCAGTTTTCAACTGAAATATATTCCAGTAATATAATTGGAAAGTATTGTTAGCATATATATATATATTTATATGTTGGTTGCAGAACAACTATGGCTGTTGGTTTTCTAAGTCCTTATTATTTTCTATTCTACTTGGTAGATATTGAGCTGAAAAGGCAGGACAAGTTGTCTCAAGGGGATAACAACAATGCTGGAACTAGTGCTTCCATAGAAGTTCAGGATGGGGAAGATGAGTGCAGTGAAATAAAGAGAGAGGAACCGAGAAAAGAATATTTTGCGAGATCCCATGAAAGACATTTGGAAAGATCCAGTTATGGTTTGAGAAAATTTGCTGATGGCACCTCAAGCAATCATGGGGAAGTAGAATCATCTCACTTTAACCGAAAGCGTAAAAATTGTCCAGAGGAGGCTCTCGAGTCTGAAAATGGAGACGGTTCTTCCAAATGTAGTGATAGTCCTCTTCAATCATCTCCTCATGAAGAGACTGTTGATGATGCTGAAATGGTGCAGGTGGATTGCTCTGCAAGGGCAGAATTGCAGACTCCTGAGTTAATCGAATCTACTAGTGAAGGAAGACCACTTGCTACTTACGTTGATCTGGGAAGGGGTGACAAAGTCGGAACTTGTAAAACAAAGAGCAACACTGTGATTATGTACTCTGATGCTTCTGTGACTGCTGCGAGTAAAGAGATCTACAGTTCTAATGCTGATACTGTTTCTTCATCACACTCTGGAAGTAAGAGGAGTAATTTTGTTGAGAGCTGTGTTGCCTGTTCCAAAAGACCAAGGTACTCTCTTTTGTAAAATTACTTTGTATCCTTGCTTTTGGTTCTTTTAATCCATTGCAAAGCCAAATGCATGGAATCCTGCCACTTTGAACAAAAGATCAAAAAATTGAAATCATAGAACTTATATTTTATAAAGCTAATTGAATGAAGTTTCTTACTTTCTTCACACCTCTGAGCACTTGGATTTATTAATTGTTACTGTATATTACACTTATTATATTAATACAAAAGATCGGCTAATGGTAGGTTGGGCTATCTAGCTAAAGAAGTGATTTTTAGGGATTGATGTAGCTCTATCCTCCCTATATTGCAAAAAAATGAAATATATAGAAGAGAGCAGGAATTGCCGCAAGAAAGGATGAAAAAAACAGCAAGAAGGAGAAACTAAACATTATTACAAGAGGCTTAATAGCATCCCTACATACTCCCTCTCTAGCTAGGAGGTGTGTCACCACGTTTTCCGATCTGGGGATCCTAATGAATGAGATAATGAATGAGAAGTTCTTTTTGAAAGCAATATCACAAATCTCCTGATGATATGAACAAATCTCCAAGGTACATGATTCAAACTAGTAACCCACTCAATAGCGTTCCTCAAATCTCCTGTTATGATGATTGAAGGAAGGTCGAGAGGAGACGAGAATGAGCCCCTGCCACAATGAAAAATCTCTGCAAAGTTGGAACTTGCAACACTATAGCCCTCATAACAAAAGACAGTTCTCACCTCACTACACTTGACAATCCTACCAACAACATCTGGATCTGGGTTCCCCAAAGAACGCCCATCAAAATTAAATAGGGGGTGGGTGCAGGGCTGGCAATTTCAAAGAGGAATTAAACACATCCAGGGGTGGGGGAGAGTCCAACTAATCACGTAGGCATCACAAAAGGAGACGACCGGGTGATTGACAATCAAATCTCTGATGTTCTTACTGCTACTAGTCCATCTAAAGTGAGAAGTCATGATCTGTTAGGCAACTCAAGCAAAAAATTTTCAATAAGGCGGCCAAACTAATACAACTCCCACCGAAGATTCTATTAATGTGGATGATATATTTTTTTGGTAGGTAACTCTTCTACATGAACTTGCCTTTCAAGTTCGGCCTACCAAGTCTCTATTCGAATGGACATTTTAACCTTAGGAGGGTCAATTGGCTTCCAGATTATCGTATGAGGAAAATGGCTGGAGTTGTTTGGAAGTGAAGTCCTTGGTGGAGTTCAATAAAGCACTTCTGAGAAAGTGATTGTGGCATTTTGTTTTGGAAAGAGAAAGCATGTGGAGAAAGGTGATCGTTGCCAAGTTCAGGGAGCATTCGTGTTGGGAGCCGAAAGTGGTGCATGGTTCGCAGAGTTGGGCACGTGGAAAGCTATTATGGCCATTTGGGATGGGTTTTTGAAACACATTACATTTAGGGTGGGCAATGGTGAATTGATAAAATTTTGGGAGGATATGTGTTGCGGTCAGTCTACACTTAGAGAGGATTTTGGGTAGTGTTACCTAGGAACATTGTACCGCGTACGGGTGCCAAGTATGCAGGTGTCTAGAGGTGTTCAGCACGGCAAGTTCTGGAAATCCCAATATGGTAGCATGGACGTACATACTTGTAAACATGATTATATATATAACTCAAAAATATAGAGAAAATAATAGAATGAAGATTTTAAAGTGTATACCAAAGTTTTTAAAAAATACTCATATATATATATATATATATAGAGAGAGAGAGAGAGAGAGAGAGAGAGAGAGAGAGAGAGAGACGTACCTATTGATCGTCAACCACCGCTCTCCTATTAAGTTTTCTTCTATATTACCTAAAAGGCTACACAACTTGACAAAAAGTTCCTAGCAATTTAAAATATATTATTTTTTAAGTGGCACTGCATAATTGAAGTGCCACGCGCCTAACCTTAATGTAAACGTCATCATGACACGGTATAAGCATGTACCAAAGAGTGTTGTGTCGTGCTAAGGTGTCGGTATGACAAAATTTGGGAAAACTGAAGTGCCTAGGTAACACTGATTTTGGGTATTGATTTTGCTGGCATATGATTGAAATGTGTTGGTGGTATCTTGTTTTGAGTGAATGGCAAACTCAGCTGTATGGTGTCCTAGATTTAGTCTTATGGATTGGGAGATAGAAGATCTTCCTCTCCTTGGGCGTTTGCAGGGCGTCACTCCTTGTCCTTCCCCTGACCCTAGGGATGATTGAGTATGGATTAGGGAGAACAGAGGCTAGCTTACCATGGGATAATTCCTTCTATACCTGTGGGGTTGTCCTCCCATTCATTTTCCTCATAGGGCTGTGTGGACCCTTCAAAGGTATCTTTTTGCACCTGTTTTCCCCCACAAATGCTCCCTGTTGAGGAAAAATGATTGAGCTCATCACTACCTTGAGCCTAGGGTGCAAGGCTAACACTTTCTAGAGGATTTTGTACACGCTACTAACAAGGCTGATTGGTCTTATGTCCTTAAGGTCCACGGCTCCCTTTCTATTTGGGATCAACACGACAAAAGTAATGTTGATCACCTTGTCAAAATGGACTGTATCGAATAATTCCTTCATGACTTCTAGAAAGTCACTCACCATAGTCTCACAAGTCACAACAAGACCCATAAAACTCTATGGTGAATCCATTAGGCCTAGGAGCCTTATTCCCAGCTATTCCACAGATTGCTTTCAAAATCTTGTTTGCTTCAAAAGGACTCTGCAAACTCTCCCTCTGCTTAGTGGACATGCTAGCAAAAGGGAGACCGTTTAACTTGGGACGACAATGCTCCCTTTCCGTATACGTTTCTTTGTAGTAGGCGAAAAAACTATCCTCTCCTTCTATACGCCCTCCACTTTACTCTTTGAAAAGAAAATTAACTCTTGTATTTAATTCTTTCTAGCTACTGATGTTCCTTTTATAAATTGTAATGCATCCTGCCAACATTTTGGAAAAACTACCTTCTTATATCGATGAACATATTATGTCAATTGGATGTTTATCCTAGAAAATGGAGTTTAAAACTCCCTATTTTCCGTATGATTTCAGTTTCTTCCCGTGACCTACCTATGCTTTGAGCGTCGGGCAGGGGTTTCGAGCATTGTCATAGTTGGACTAAACCTTGCCACGTGATGCAAGTATGCAACCAGTCCAGCTGAAACCCAAAACTTTGTTTTTAGCAGCTGTACAACAGCCTCACTTGCAAGGTGATTTTTCCCACTTATCCAGACACTTTGTGGGCTCCATGATCTCATTTCTGGCATGTTTTAGAAGTCACAGAATTTCCATTTTTGATCTTCAATTAATTCTACAATTCTACTTATTGTTCCTAGATGGTTTCATAGTTTTTAAATGTTTCTAAATTAGAGTCATACGTGTTTCTTGATTTGAGTCTTTAAATAGCTTTTACGTTTGTGTCAAAAGTTAAATCAATGGTTAGTTTTATTTTGAATCATTTTATTAGTTTGGTACTTGCTAAGTGTATTGTGAATGTTTCATTTTGTTTCTTAACTGAAGTCTTGTCAGTAATTAGAAGACTGTTTTAGAGGTAGGGGTTTGTCTAAAGAAGCTAGTCAAACTATAAAGGGTCTAAAGGCTAAAGAGGAAAGAGGACACCACCATCTAAACCCATATACCCCCCTTACTTTTACATATTTGAATAAGTTCTATTGTCATTGTTATTTTTTGGGAGAATTGCTTTGTACCCGGGGGGTGGTCCTAATCAGAAGGATGGTTCCTCTTCCAAGGTGTGATTCCATAAAATCCTGTGTCTTTTTTGACGTGGTATGATTTCACTTCACGTCTTTCTGCCCTATAATCACTCAACCTTAAAGTCCAAAAAGTACCTGTTTGTCCAGACTTCTAATCGTATGATCCTAAACCTCATCCTGATACTACCATCTCAAACCCTTCATATTTCATTAACGAATCCCCACTATTTCCTTAAGATCCTGCTTGTACCCAGGGGCGGAGCCAGTATTTTTTCTTGGGGGGGGCACATTTTAGTTAGGCAGGTATGAAATATTTAGGGTTTAGGAGGTGGGGGTTCGGGGGCGTAGTCCCCAATTTTTTTTCTGACAATTAAATTTGTAGGTCATTTCGTCCATACGTTTTGTATATACCCTACATGTATTGTTTCTCCTTTGTTTACAGGAGTAGCTTTCACCATGCCCTATGGCTATGCCTTATTAAATAATTAAATCACATTGTTTAAAAAATATATTTTGATTTCAAAAGTTTAGAGGTCTCCGCTATATATGCACTATTAAGTAATATAATATAATTTTTTTTAATAAAAGTTCACCCCTTGACCAATGACTATATAAGCCCTATTAAATAATTAAACAAAATAATTAAAAGATATTTTTTTAATGCAATGGAACAACTGCCCCGTGACTAATGCCTTAGTAAAGACTTTGAATCCTCTGCTGTAATAACCAGACTCCTTGGAATCTGGTTACAACACAAAAGTCTTTTAACTTTAGTTAACAACTTTAATCCTTAGAGTCCATTTTTTTTTTCTAAAAACCAAGGTTAGGTGGTTGAACCCTAAGGTTAATGAATCTTAATCTCAGTTAAGTGGTATTAAAAAAGACATGTATTAATTTGTGGGTTGTAGCAGGACTCCAAGGAGTCCGGTTATAACAGTAGAGGATTCCAAGCCTTAGTAACTATAATAAAAAAAGAGATTTAATAGTTGAGGGGGACCCACCCCCATGCGCCATGCTATATATGCCTACATATAATATATATATATATATATATTTTCAAATGTTTAGGGGATGCCTATATATATCTATATATTTCAAATGTTTAGGGGGGGCACTTGCCCCCCAAGGCCCCCCCTTGACTCTGCCCCTGCTTGTACCAGCACTATCTCAATTCCAACCCATTCGAACACTTTACAGTCTAGAAAACTCTTGGTATCAGTGCGCTGCCAAGACCAGTCAACCAGTACCCTTTTTGTCTGGTTTTCCTCTCATTCGACCACATTAATATCTTCCATAACTTAGGTAAACCTAACCATATCCTTAGATTCTTTATCTAATGAAATCTCAAATCCTAAGTTTCAAATTGAGAGAAGTCAAGATAGAAAAACTCTGATGTCTAGCATCGCCCACTGGTTTGCAGACCATGTATCACTTAAATGGGTTTAGCAGAGTGTTTGAAGAACAAAGTTCCTTTCCTACTGTGTACTGGGACTTTGTAGATATCCTTACTGGTGGATAGGAGACTTTGTAGATGCACCAAACCGTACAAAATTTAAATCATACAACTGAGAAGACCAGGACTTTGGATGTCGATTTCTGTAAGTCATTGATGTACATGATGGATTAATCGTTCAGAATACAGAAAAAATAATGATGTATGAAAATGGAACAACTATTAAAGTATTCTAAACTACAACTTTCCTGTTGTAGTTTACATGATTGTTGTCGGAATTTCGTTATTTGGATGTGGTAAGTGGCATTTACTTTTAATATGATGATTGAGGAACATCTGAAGGTAATTTATTTTCTTTGTGACTAATATATATTTGTTCATCATCTTTGCAGGGTGGTTTTTGATTCACAAAAGTGGAAGTCATGCTCTTCCAAAGCAGAAGTATGTCATGACACCTCTCTCTCTCTCTCTCTCTCTCTCTCTCCATTTATTGGGCTTCCAGTTTGTCTTTCCTGTCACTTGATTTTCCTTTCTGTATGAGGGTAAGGCATGCCTATTATTGTAAATTGACCTTAAGTTTGGTAAACATTTCCAGTATGTCTCAACACCCTATTTCTATTGATTAGGGGGCTCTTTGAGTTAGAATATAGAAATGTATATAAATAGTCCATTGACGTGTTCCATTTTTCCTGCTTTGCAAGAAAAGAGTCACTCCAATCAAACACGGAAGCCTCCCCTCCTTTTGATTCTATGTTTTGTTAATGGTTCTACAATTTGTTTTTGAGTGCATTGCTGGAAATCAGATATGGAAGCTTACATTCTTGCTTCTTCATAGATATTTAAAACTAGTGGCAGGGGATCACCATGATCCTCCATAATCTATATCATTTGCAATTCAACCGATAAAAAAAAAATATCACGTGCAATTCAAAGTGGAACGTGGACGAGGCCCCTACAATAGAAAAACTTTCCAGAATATTATCGTACTGATAATTTACAGGACTGCGTAATTATTACAGACTTTGCATGGTTTGTACAACTTTAGGTTATTAAAGTGGAGCTGTTGTGCCATCACATTGCTATAATGAATCTTCTAAAGTTTTGGGTTTATCTGAAGAACAGTTACGCATGCGCTTAAAAGTAGTGCCTTCATTTATTATTTCTTTATTTTGCTTTCATGTGCACTATTTTTGAAGCACCCTTCATACATTTAAAATGGTAGAAATATGGAAAAGACAGTGGAAGCATTTTTGGGTTTAATTGCTAAGGTGATGTGAAAGTGCTGAGGCTCCAATGGCCAATGAATCACCTACTTACCCTGATAAAGTGATTTACTTCCCATGTCGGCCTTTTTGTGGAATGAATCAATTGGTTGACTATGTTTGGTTGCATATGGGGTAAAGGTGACTCAAGAAACTTAAATTTTTTTTTTGGTAACTCGGGGTGTCCCTCAACCCTTTGGGTCAGGACTAGATCCTCAGGGATGTGACGAAGGCCGGCAATCCGCCCCACCAAGAAAGTCCGGAAAACCGGGCGGGACTAGCCCCAAAGGGGGACTCAAGAAACTTAAGACTCCTCAGGTCAAAGTACATTCTTATCTCTGTCTGGTCTTGTTGAGGAAATGGATGTCAATAATGCTTCCAAAATTATGCAGTTGAAGAGAAAGTCATCCTGAAGTTTCTCTTTCTACTTGTTTTGGAGCAAGGTTCTAAATATAGATATCGCTCGACATGTCGAGCTCTGGAAAAAAGATATATATCGTTTATTGGTGATTTTTGGAAAAATGACAAAAAAATAGGGCAAAACATGAAATTTTGTAGTGGAACTTCAGAAAATGTTAAAATAGATGTTAATACACATTTGAGAATAAAAAAAAAAAACAATGTACATAAGAGATGCAATGAGAAGGGGCCAAAGATGTGTGTTGACGACACAATATATGATTGATTCATATTCCTAGATCATAACTAACTTACATAAAATATTTCGACAGACTCTCCAAGGCAATGTAATTGGTGGCGAAGCGCATCGCCCCTAGCTGTACTATTTCACCATCACATAATCCAACCCACCCCAAGAACTACAATCAGAGTCATATGGAGTTACACAGAGACTCGAACTCATCTCAGTCTTGATTAGGCTGACAATAGTATTGGTTCTCCACATATGTACTATATTGTGCTCAACTCATCACATTATGGTACAATGATTTATCCTTATGTGCATAACGTTGTTAGTCATGTGGTCCAAGATGTAGCAATACTCCCGTCAGTGGATACTCATGCTGTGCTTAGCGTAGGGCGTGCTTGATGCTTAAGCTTTACTGGGAGTATTGATGCACAATTGTCACTGACACTGCCACATAAGGCTGTACACTTCCATACTCATATTCATACGACTCATACCCTTATACATATCCATATGATTCTTTTGAAATTTAAATTTGTGGGGTATTTTAAATGGAAGGTACACATAATATGCTTAATTTTTTAAAGCTTGAATGTAAGTCTTTTTCTACTAAACTGTTAGTTGACTTTTTGACCTTATAAATGAAAATATTTTTGAAGATTAAAATATGAGACTTTTCACCAGACTTTTGAGTTGTAGTAATGTTTTGGTATGATAGAATTTATGAAAATTTAAGATTTAGAGAAATACTTTAGCATTTGAAATTTTGACATAATACCTAAAAGGCGCTAAAAGCGAATTTTATTCTTGAATTGGAAAGTTGACATTTTAATCTTCAGGAATTTTGATCTAGGAATTTTTATTGAATTCAAATTAGGGTGTGACCTAAAACCATTTACTTAAATGATATATAATTTAGATAAGCTGAAACAAAATTTGGCTCTGTTTTATAGCGTAAAAAGTCAACATTCCCCAAAATATCGCACAATATTGACGATATATCGTTGATATTATGCGATATGATATAAAATTTATGATATCTCATGAAAATATGTTGGGGGGTGCGATTTCGACATATATTGTTGACATTTCATTCAATGTTCATAACTTATAAAACATATATCGGATGTAGACACCCAATTTTGCATGGCCAAAGACCCTTTTTAACTCCAAGTATCGAAAGATGGACTCAATGAAGAAGATCCGAACTCCGAAATAACCCGATGTTAAGCCAAAGCTAAAGCCCAATCCAAGCCCAAGCTAGACCGAGCCCAAAAGAGGGGAGAAATTCATTCTTTAAAAACTGTTTGAGTTTTTGATAGAAAATTTAGCCCCACATCACTTAGAAAAGAGAACCTCCCTCTTTTTCACATTTATAAAAGGCCACACACCCCCTCCCTCTCATTTATTCAGAAAAACCCTAGTCTTGGGAATACTTTGGAATCTCTACATGTTAAAAATCTCTTGGGAAAACCTAGAAACCCCTAAATCTTCAAAAGCTCTCCAATCTATGAGGATTTTAGGGTTTCCTTAGCTTCTCTCGGAGAAAACCTTAACTCACCTTGAAGGAGCTACGGAGTTCGGATCTACTTTATTATTTTCATCTTAGGTGCTTGGAGCATGGGAATCCATTAGAGGGCAATCAAAAGGTTTGCAACAAGGTTTACGATCTTATTTTCTAGTTATTTACATTCATTCTCCTTCTACCCATCCAAGTCTTTTCTTCCTTCACTTTCTCATAAGTAGTCAAAAGATTTCCCTCTAAATGGTCGTGAGGAAGTAGAAATCAGGATGAAAGAAAGTGTAGGAAGAAGAGATCTTCGATTTCTTTTCCCATTATTGTCTTTAAAAAAAAAAAAATTTATTCCTCCCCTTTTCCACCAATGTAGCCTCCCTTGAATCGGTCGAGGAGAGAGTTTGGCCATTGCCAATTTAAGAAAAAGGGTTTGCCGCTCAAGTAGAGAGAACTACCTCGATTCGATCGAGGAGGGATGTGTTCCAATCTCGAAATAAAGGAATAAGAAATTAAGTAGAGAAGAGTTTGCCTCGATTTGGTCGAGGAGAGACATTCCTATCTCGAAAAAAAAGGGAAAATAATTATTTAGTAGATTTGTTAAATTCAATGAAAAGTTAAATTAATGGAGTAAAATTAAAAGGCAACCGTCTTTTGACGGATGAGTTGAGGTGCTTAACACCTTCTCCAACTCATAAAAGAACCCTTGAATCCAACCTTCGATTCTCGGACCAAGAGGGATATTATCAGGTGACCAATCACACCCTTGTCTTATGATTGGTGGCGACTCTAATTTCTTAGCTTCTCACTAGGGCGAAAGTGCTAGTGTGAGGTTGAGAACACTCGAGCCGGCTATCGCACATCGGATATTGAGCAATATATCAGAAATATCGGAAATATATCGAGGATATTTTGTAAGAAAAAAAATACATGTAAAAGATATTTTTTACCCTGTGATATCGGGGATATATCGAAAATATGGAGGATATTTCAAACCATGTTTTGGAGATATGAATATGGCCTTATCTTTTGGATGCTCGAGTCTTTGGATCCATCATGTGGACCTTATTCCATGTTATGGTAAATTGGGAAAGAATGAAGCTTGGGAATTTTAGATGTGTAAGACTTGAAGAGTGTTTGTCAATGTAGTTTGGTAAAACTTGCAGACAGATGACATTCCAAAGTTTTCAACTTTGATTTCTTTGATCGCTCAAGAAGTGGAAACATTTTGAGGAAGTTAAAAACATTTTGAGGAAGTTTATAAAACAATGTAAGAAGGAAACGTTGGAAACATGAAGGAAAAGTTTGAAATCTAGCATGAAACTGTAGGAAATTATATTTTAAGCATTACTACCCTCAAAACACATTATATAACCAAAAACATCCATTAGAGTAGAAAATGTAGATCAATTACATGTGAAATGACATAAGCTGTTACGCTTTTTGGAACTTTAAGGCCAATGATACCCAAAAATAAGTGTTTTGTAAAGCAATACAAGTTGGTTTGGTTTGATTAGGTTTAGGCTTATGATTTAGGGTTTCAAGGTCTAAGGTTTGAGAGAAAGAGAAGAGGAAGAAGAAGAAGAGACTAGGAAAAAGATTAGTGAGAGTTATTTGTCTCTCTCCTACTCTTTCTTATTTATATTCCACTAACGGTATACTATTAGTATATAAGAGATACTAATAGTATCTCGAGATTACAGTGTATAAAATAAACATAAACATAAAAGAGAAGTATTCTTTCTACACTCCCCCTCAAGTTGGTGTGTAGATATCACTCATGCACAACTTGCTTAAATATTTTGAAAATGAGTACCACCAAGCCCTTTAGTCAATACATCAACTAATTGATCTTCAGACTGTAAAAAGGGGTGCAAATATAACCCGCCTTCAGCTTCTCCTTGATAAAGTGCCGATACACCTTAACGAGATTCGTTCTGTCATGTTGCACAGGATTGTGAGCAATACTAATAACTGCCTTATTGTCACAATATAAGCTCATCGGACTACTAGTAAGGAACCCAATCTCAGTCAGGAGTAGTCAAAGCCAGAACAACTCACATAATCCATGTGCCATGGCTTTAAATAATGCTTCTGTTCTGGATCTTGCAACCACATGTTACTTCTTGCTTCTCCATGTAACAAAGTTGCCTCCAACCTAGTCGAAGCCAGAACAACTCATATAATCCATGTGCCATGACTCTAAATAATGCTTCTATACTGGATCTTGCAACCACATGTTACTTCTTGCTTTTCCATGTAACAAAGTTGCCTCTAACCAGTGCAATACCTTGAAGTAGTTTGTGTATTTGAAATGGACTTGGCTTAATCTGCATCAATGTATGCTTCAACTCTTAAATTCTCATGACATTTATACATCAAACCTTTCCCTAAAGACAACTTCAAATAGCGAAAAATTCTATTAACTGCGTCAAGATGTCCAGTGGTCGAAGCATGCATAAACTGGCTAACCACATTAACTGCATACACAATGTCTGGTTTGGTTGGAGATAAATAAATGAAGCGACTGGCAAGTCTGGTATTTGCATGCATCTCGTAAACATTGCCCACTACCTTCACTGAGTTTGTGGTTAGTATCAATGGGTGTATAACATGGCTTAATCTCATCTAGAAGATCAATGACATACTTACGTTGAGAGATGAAGATACCCTTCTTTGACCTAGCAACCTCAATCCCAAGGAAGTATCTCAACTAACCTAGATCCTTGATCTCAAACTCCTCTGCTAACTTTCTCTTCAGTAAATTAATCTCATCCACATCATTGCATGTTACTACAATGTTATCTACATAAACAATCAGAACAGTCTGATAACCTGCTTTCACCATAGCACTATGAAACCGCTCAAACTAGGCTCTAGGGGACTGCTTTAGTACATACAATGCCTTCTTCAGCTTGCACACCTTTCCTTCACTAGATGGACAAATAAAACCAATAGGAGGTACCATGTATACCTCTTCCTCCAAGTCACCATACAAAAAGAATTCTTCACATCAAGTTGGTACAAAGGCCAATCCTCATTGATTGCAAGTAACATGAGAACTTTCACTGAGTTCATTTTAGCAACTGGGGTGAATGTTTTCTGATAGTATATCCTGTATGTCTGAGTACCCCTTTGCAATAGGCGGACCTTGTATCTTTCAACCATAGTTACCAAGTTCTCATATTTTTTGAAAAATCTCGAATAATAACTGACTTTTTCGTCAAACGATTAATTCACGAAATATTTGCGAGTTTTGGAAAAATAAAGACTTTAAAAAAGTCGCAAATTTCGCTAATTAAACAAGAATTCTTCACGATTTTCTTGAAAAAGTCCCGAATACATATCTAATATATGAAATATATTTTTTTATACCTTTTATAATAAGTAATCTTATTTTATATTCTTTCATTTATTAACCGACATTTTCTCAATTTATTTCCGAATTTTGGCGATTATTTCCAAACCTTTTCTTAGACGAATTATTCTCGACCCCGACTTGGTAATTATGCTTTCAACTGATCAATCTGAGTGGTGTTTCACTATAATCACCCACCGATACCCAACATGCTTCTTCCTTATATGTAAGTTTACCATATCCTAGGTATTGTTCTTCTCAAGAGCAAACATCTATTCTTCAATAGCTTTCCTCCATTCTAGTTAGGAGAGTGCATTTGCTCCTCTGTGAGGAACGGATACAAAAGACAAAGCCAATGCAAATGCATGATACGAAGATGACAAGGCATGATAAGAAACAAAGTTAGCAATGATATGTTGAGTATAAGACCTACTACCTTTCCTGAGGGCAATGGGTAACTCTGGATCAACATTATTAGGACTAGGGGGAAGGATATTACCTGGATCCGAGGAGGATTCTTGGTGGGGCTCATGAGGATCAATCTTACATCTCACATACAATTGCAATTCTTTCTCCTTCATAGCAAGAAATTCCAACTCCCCCTGTTGTTCACTACCACGGTGTACCACCTTGCATTCTGATAGCACTGTCAAACAAGAATGATGGAACAGGCACATGAGATGACATTTCTTCACACACTCTCCACCTGAAGAGAGGTCTCCCTGTCAGAAATATACGGAGTAGACTCAAAGAAAGTAGTACCGAGAAACAAAGGACTTACGAGAAGGAGGATGATAACATTTGTACCCCTTTTGATTAGGCGCATTTCCAAGAAAGATAGACCTAAGAGACTTAGGATCAAGCTTAGTCCTGTCAGAACGAGTAATATGAAAGAACCAAGTACAACAAAAAAATACGAGGCAAAGGGAATAGAGAAGTAGATGGAGACTGAAAATTAAAAATGCAGGAAGACATACGATTAATTAAGAATGCAATAGTCAGCACAGCATCAAACCAAAAAAGTTTGGGCACATTCATAGTGAACATCATAGAACGAGTATTTCCAACAAATTACGATTTTTCCTCTTAGCCATACCATTTTGCTGAGGAGTATTGACACAAGATGTTTGATGAACAATACCATGGGAATCAAAGAAGGTGGCTAAACTACCATACATATATCCTCCATTATCAGAACGAAACATCTTAATGTGAGCATTATATTGAGTTGCAATCTTGTGATGAAAGGATGGAAGAACAATGCAAACCTCATGTTTAGATGTCTCCAATTCGCCGATGCTACTCTCATTTTCTGCCGATCCTCTAGTAACGACTTTCTTTATCTTAGATGTCTTCTAAGGTGCTTTGAAGCAGTGTCAGCCTTTGAGTGAATTTGGGAAAATGAGAGATGGTGAGTGTTGGTGAAGTCCCTGACATAGTCCATCTTTAAGTTTGTCTAGGTTGCTCTGTGGGTTCTCTTCCTTCTGTTTACCTAGGTATGCCTCTGGGGGCCGATTTTAAATCTAAAGTGGTTTGGGCTCCGGTGTTGGATAGAGTGGCCAGTCGTCTATCAGGGTGGAAATCTTTCTTTTTATTGAAAGGGGGAAATTGACACTTATCCAGAGCACTTTGAGTAGCCTCCCTACTTATTTTATGTCCACCCTAACCATTCCTCATTCGGTGACCGCTTCTCTTGAGAGGATCCAAAGGGATTTTTTGTGGAATGAGAAAGACGATAAATTCTAATACCATCTAGTTGCTTGGAATCTCTTGTGCCGCCCTAAGGTGAATCGGGGCTTGAATCTCAAGTCCCTAATTCATGTCAATAAGGCCTTGTTAGGAAAATGGATTTGACGAAGAAAGGGATAGCTTGTGGCATTTGGTGATTATTGCTAAATATGGGGTTTCTTCCTGTTGGGTCCCAAGAGAGGTGAAGGGCTCTCATAGCCAGGGTTTATTTATTTTTGATTGGTCATGGCCAGGGTCTATTGAAAGGTATTATGGCTACTGCTAGCTTGGTGATGCCATATTTTAGGTTTCAGGTCGGGAGGGGGTCTGAGATCAGGTTTTGGGCGGATGTGTGGTGTGGGGACACTAGGCTGAAGGATGATTTGACAACCTATTCATGTTAGCTTCAGATAGGGAGGTATTAGTACAAGATTCCTATGAGAGGTTAGGTGGGACAGTGGTGTGGTGTCCAAGCATGCGTAGAGGCCTGAATGATTGGGAAGTTAAGGATTTGTCTCGTCTTTTGGAGCGGGTCAACTCGACCTCCCCGTGCGTTGAAATTAGGGATAGCGGGAGTTGGTCTAGAGGCAACCATGGTTGGTTCTCGGTAAGATCTTTGCTATAATCATTGTGTCCAGTATTCGCTAAGCCGTTTCCTCATAGGATTGTGTGGAATCCGTATTCCCTCTAAGGTATCTTTCTTCCTTTGGAATGCAGCTTTGAATAAAATTTTAATTTGTGATCATTTACAAAGTAGAGGTTGGAGGATGGCCAACTGGTGCTTCTTGTGCCTCCAAGCAGAAGAATCTATGAATCATCTTTTATTGCACTGTCCTATTGTGTTTGGGATATGGGGGTACTTCCTTTCCCGTGTGGGGGTAGGCTGGGTCCTTCCATCCTTCTTTTACAACTTTTAATCTTGTTGGGCGTTGGCTAATGTGAATGGTGCTAGGGAGGTGATCTGGGCAGTTCTCCCGAGGGTCATCTCATGGATGATTTGGAAAGAGAAATCTTCGGGTTTTTGAGGATTCTTCTTCATCAGTGGCTCGTATCTGTGCTCGGACATGGCTGGTTATTTTAGAATGGGTGGGGTTCATTTCAAAATGGAGGATCTGAGGGACGTGTTGAGATGAGAGCTGTGACATAGATGATTCGATTCTTTGGGCTGCTTGGCATCTCTGGGTTTGTCGGGTTTATAAGTACTTGTAGACTCTTCCCTTGTTTTTGTGGTCTTCTTGTATTCTTGCTTATCTTTTAATATATTGAGGGAACTTATCGATAAAAAAAAACATATAAACCCATGTAGCACGAGAGAAATCATTAACAAAAGTAACAAAATAGCGGAAACCACAAAGAAAAGTAACAGGGGATGGTCCGCATACATCAGTGCACAACGAAAAAAGGAACATCACTTTTACTACCACTATAAGGGTAAGAGGTCCGACAATGCTTTGCGAACTCACATGTTTCGCATTGAAATGGAAAAACAGAACTAAAAAAAGACAATTTGGGAAATAAACATCTAAGAAGAGTGACGGAAGGGTGGCCAAGACGCTTGTGCCAGTGTAATGACTCATGCACATGGTAAATGGTCTAGCAGATACAATCCCCTTTCCTCATGGCCCGTACCAATTGTCCTGGTTTCCAAATCCTCAAACACATGAGAGGGAAAAAAGGTGACACTACAATTCAACGATTTTGTGATATGACTAACGAATAGAAGATTCAAAGTGGGAACATGCAAAACAGAGGATAAGAGCATATATGGAGTAACAGAAATACTCCCTTTTCGGCCATCAGCCACTTTGACTTAGTCTCTACCAGACTCAATGAAGTAAGAGGAAACAAAGGTTGTAGTAGGAGGTTCCAGCTAGGACATAAAACAACGGAATGCCTCGATCTCACCTCTAGAGTGGCTAGGGCTATCAGAAGAAAGCACTGACGATGGTGTAGCTGTAGGTACCGGTGTAGTAGAAAGAACAAAATGAGCATTTGATCCCACTCTTGGACAATATTGTCTGTCCCTAAGTAACGAAAGTGGGAGCGGGGCAAGAACGCGAGAGCGTCAAATTTTAATTTAGAATAGGGTCGAGAGCACCTCCGGAGCGCCCGGTATATATAAATAATATTTACTATTTTTTTGAAAACCAAAGTTATATTATTAAATTCCAAAGTTTAGTGAATCTTAACCACAATTAATAAGAGTTCAAAGCAACATTAGTTGACCTCTGGGTGTGATTGAACTCGGGGAGAGTTCAATCGCAATTGGCTGTATCCCATCTCTCATATAATTTATAGAAAGGGAAAAGAATAAAGAAAAAATATTAAAAATAAATAAAGTAAACAACCAAATTTGAAAAGACTTACCACTGAGATTTGTACACAATTGTAAGGTGTAAGAAGGTATAAAAGAAAATGTAAGACATTTGTACACAATTGTAAGAAGGTACAAAAGAAAATGTAAGAAGGTGTAAATGGTTTCTCATTGAAACCGCTCCACTAACCATGAAACCGCTCTCCACTACTCATGAAACCGCGCTCCACTACTCTTGAAACTGTGCTCTCATGACGATTTTGCTCTCAAACCAAGGGAGCAAGGTTTGAGAGCGGGAGCGGACAGGGGTACCCACGGTTTGGGTTACCAAGGTATGCCCCTATTGCCACGCCCAATACTAGCTAGCATGATCCCGTGGTGGTGGACGACCATGTAAATCCCACAGGTATCTCTCGTATGACGGGTGCGCCCACAGTGGTCGCATTTAAGTCTATCATTGTCATCATTGGAGGAACCAGAGGGTCCAAACTAGGGTTACCAAGTTTGCTACATACTATAGCGAACTGCGAACCCAAACTGGTTCGGTTCGGAATTTCGGATTGGTTCGTGAAATTGAGGGAACCACGGAGTGGTTTCAAAACAATTTTAGTTTGTCAAAATTTTCATTCAAATTGACTGATATTTTTCTTTAGGTTCGGCAAATTTATGCTTTAAGTTCAAAAACCGTTCATAAAAGCATTTTTTATTATTTTTCAAATAAGTATTTGTAATATATTGTTTACATGCTTAAATTTTTTTTAAAAATAATATAATATAAAATATATATTTTGTTTTACATGCTTAAGTAGTGAACCAAGCTAATGAACCAAACTAAAAAACCTAAGCGAATCAAAAAACGAATTATTTCATTCTACCCCTAGCGAACCGGGTTCATTCTAGGGTGGCGAACTACGAACCGTGAACCCGAATTCGAACTGAGCGAACCGACGAACTAGGTAACATTGGTCCAAACCTACCCCCTCCTCTGCCACGACCCCCACTCCTGCCCCCTCTCTGTGACACGGAGGCTAGGGCAGATCTGTCAAGAGAAGGGGTTTGGAGCATAGCACTTCGTCGACACTCCTCACGATGCAAATAAGAGTAGACTTCCATTGGGGATGGTGAGGGCTCAGTACTAAGGATCTGAACCCGTACCTGTTCATAATCTGCATTGAGGCTAACAAGGTGTTCAAACACCCGAGTGTGCTCTAATAATTTCCTTTAAGTAATAGCATCTTCATGACACTTGACCTGAAAGGTTTGATAATGGTCCAACTCTTCCAAGAGACGACGAAGAGTGGAGTAATACGCTGGAATAGATTTATCTTCTTGCTTCAATTGACAGAAGCTCTGTCGTAACTCAAATATATGAGCTGCTTTGCTTACTTCAGAATAGGTATGTGTAATTGCTTCCCACATCTCCTTGGCCGTGGAGAGAAACAAATATCCACTACTAATATCCGGTTGCATCAAGTGAAGGAGCCATGACTTAACAATGACATTCTCAGCCTCCCACTTGGCATAAGCTACATCTAAAGGGCTAAGGGATCAAAGTGGCACTAGTCAAATAACCCATCTTCCCCTTGCTTTTGACAAATAGTGTAGTAGATTGAGACCATACCAAAAAATTAGTTTCATCGAATTTCATAGTAGTAATTTGGAGATTGGCGGCATCACTTGCACTAACCCCAATACGTCATCTTCCCTGCACAGGGATACTAGAGGACTCACCAACCTTAGACTCATTTGTCATGCTTTCCAAATGCAAAAACAATCACAAATAATCACAAACTTGCACCTTAGGGATTCACCACCCTAGAAAAAGGACAAAATTAGGGTTTTACTACCCTAAAAAATCACCAAAACAGGATATCACCACCCTAAACTCATGGAAAACAAGGATCATACTTGTTGGGATGTATTCTAAACACAATAGAATTGAAATCAAATAAAAAATAGAATTTTAGGGCCCATGAATAGTGAAAAACTGCAGATATGGGGGAAAACATCATCACCATACTTTCAATCATTGATGAAAATATCGGTACGCATCAATTCGTATCGGCCGATACATACCGGTTTCTGACCCTGCCTTCAGAACGCTGGAAAACATTTTTTCTGGGGTATCACCGTATCGGGCATATCAGTACCGATACGAACCGATAGGGCTAGATACGGACCAATACACGTAGTTTAAACAATGTTAATTTTTTTTGGGCTACTGATTGATACCGTTCATTTATCGGGCCGATACAGACCGATACGAGCCTTAAAACTGTACTTTTTTCATTTTGAGGTGTTTCAAAACACCTCCAAACCCTATTCTCTCCCAAATTTATTTCATAATCAAATTCTAAGCCAAAAACAACAACTCCATTGTTGAAAAACAAAGATCTCGATATTTGATTTTGGATTTGAAAGGCCTTCCCCAAAACTTTGAAGGTATGTAAAAACTCTTAATGTTCTTCATTTTACTTCTTTAAATTCATGAAAATAGGTTGTAATCAACCCAAAATGAATAGATGAGTTGGCCACAGTGGTGTCATCATGTTTGGAGCACCTATAATGTATCACTCTACTCAATTCCTGATCCCAGAGTGACAAAGTATGAGCCGACATGAAGCTCAATGTGGTATTAAGCTTCTATCATGTATGTAATTTGATTTATGAATGCAAGTTAATACTTTCTTGTGTATTTTATTGAACTGGGGGATGGCTTGAGGAAGGTTATTTGGCCCGTTTTGCCCGGCGCCATTATGTGGTCCATCTGGAAGGAGAGGAACATGAGAGTTTTCGAGGACTCTCTATATGTTCCTTCTCGCATTTGCTTCAGAGTTCGAGCATTGATACTGGATTGGTGTTCTTCATCTTCTGGGGGAGGTGATCTGGGTCTCTTGTTATCTTGATGGTTTGGCCTGCCATAGGTTGAGGACCCTCACCACGGGGTTGTTTGGCAGTTGTATTTCCCTTTTGTATATTTTTGGTGGGTTCATGATCTTGTGAACCCTTCTCTTTCCATGTTCTTGTTCATTTCTATTGTTTCTAATATATTAGCCCGATTATCGATCAAAAAAAATATTTAGATTGTATTTCTTATACTTGGTTAAGTGGCTATGACTTGTATTTTCATACATATTTATCAGCGTACACGCCTTTTTTAACTTATAAAATTTTTAATTCTTATTTGTATGGTTATAAATTTAGTTGGAAGCCTTTATTTAGTTTGTTTTTAGCTTATATTTGCACTAAAAGAGGTTTTATGCAAGGTATTCAAGTTTTTCCTTGCGTATACAAGTATTTTTAGCATATTCTATTTTTTTTCTGCCGTATCCAACCGATACGTATCCAAATTTGGACTTACCGATACGGCGACTGATACTGATATTTTCACGCAACACTATTCACGAAGTACTATTCACACAACACTATTCACAACACTACATGCCATTAAAAAAAGAAAAAAAAATATGCAAGCCTTTATTTCCTACTATGATACTAAGTTGGTTTGGTTTGATTAGATTCAGGGTTTCAAGGGTCTAGGGTTTGAGAAAAAGGGAGTAAAAAGAAGAAGAGATTAGGGAAAAGATTAGAGAAAGTTAATTGTGTCTCTCATACTCTTTCTTATTTATATTCCACTAATGGTATACTATTAGTATATAAGAGATACTAATAGTATACTGAGATTACATTGTATAAAAGAAACATAAACATAAAAGAGAATATTCTTCTACAATATGACCCCATAAAAATATGAGTTGGTCTAGGGATACTCCCTATTTTTAATTTTTTACACCCTATCTAGGCCCTTCATTAGAGGAGATTAACAGATGTAAATATTGGTGACGTGTCAACCTTAACGAACATATTTAATTCCCAAATCACCCTTCTCCTCTCATTCTCTCCATTGAAATCAAAGAGATCGTCCAAGTCTCTGCTTTAGATCATAGACTGCTCCAAGGAAATCAAAGTGATCCTGGTCTTGTTAGTTTTTTTAATTAATTGGAGGGTTCCTTTTAATCTCTGCCTTATATTGAACTTGATATTGGAAGAAGTCATCATTGAAGAAGTTTCCGACAAGATGATTGTTTAATCTGTGTTTCCATTCTGAGGACTGTCCCTGTATTGAATATCAAAGACAAGGATCACTAGAGATCATCATAATCTCTTGTGATTCACATCCCTATATTCTGCTCCTATTTACAGTATTCGCTTTTCTATTTATGGCACCTTGCATCTTGTAAAGAATTTGTAATTACACATTGTATCTTCTGTATTTGAATAAATATACACCAACACTCCTCAAGAGCAGCATGGAAAAATTTCAAATCACAAAGATCATCTATACCCTGACCATATATCTGAATATCACAGTCGTGTTTTTTTGGAACTCTGGCGAATTGCAAATGATAGAACGGAAATAGCCATCTTGGAATACACTAGTGGAATACATAAGGGTTCGGGGAAAATTAACCCAATCAAGAACACGGAATTCCAGAAAGGGCCAGCTCAGGATCACCCTTCTCCTTTATTGAGCTTGAGGGATTTGCTAAATGTTTGTTTCCCTAGTCCTTTCAAGGAATGCCTTAATCCTGATGAGAAACAAAGGTTGTAACTTAGCAAGAGGCTTTGCTTGGAGACAACTCTTTTGACAGATGAGAAAAAGAGAATGGGGATGCCTTGAAGAAGAGAACGAGAGGGAGATGCGTCAGTTGAGAGAGGAGATCAAAAAATAGAAACATGAGTTTGAATGCTACGAATTAATAGGAGAAGGGTGATTTGGGAATTAAATATTTTCGTTAAAGTTGACACGTCACCAATTTTTATAGTCGTTAATCTCCTCTAATGAAGGGTTTAGCTAGGGTGTTTCATTAAAGTTGACATGTCACCCATTTTTATAGTCGTTAATCTCCTCTAATGAAGGGCTTAGATAGGGTGTAAAAATGGGGAGTAAGATTAGGGAGTATCCCTAGACCGACTCTAAAAATGTTACATCTTAAATTATAAACCAAATAGTTTCTCACATTTATGTGCATTTTATAATTTTTAACAAAACTTTTTCTCTCAAAAGTACTGTCTAATTCATGCATTTATGTCAATATGAAATTTCCT
Organism: Tetracentron sinense; assembly: GCA_015143295.1. Taxonomy (NCBI): domain Eukaryota; kingdom Viridiplantae; phylum Streptophyta; class Magnoliopsida; order Trochodendrales; family Trochodendraceae; genus Tetracentron; species Tetracentron sinense. The sequence continues at coordinate 32,307,337 of CM026562.1, forward strand.
AAATTATTCCTCTATTTAAAATTTTAAATGGACTATTTTTTTTTATCATAAAATAAAATTTATTTATTTTAGTCAATGGGCTGGGCTTGGGCCTGAATTTTTGTGATTCTGGCACGTTTACAAGAGGGTTTTGGGCTTGAATTCGGCCCGTTGACACCCCTAATCTCAACCCATGGTGTATTGAGATTTTTATACAGTAAATGAAGGAAGTAATATCTGGAAGTGGAAATCCTAGAATAGGCTCAAGAATTTTACCATAACCACATGAGAAACTCTCTTGGGATTTAGATGAGTGGTGTGGTATTGGGAAGTTATGTGGTGCATGCCCTGTGGTTTTACGGATTGGTTCTCGTCAAGGGATTGAGGATGCACCATTATCTTAAAGTTAAAAGAGTATTGAGATAAAGTGGTGCCAAAGATTTTGAAGAAACCTTATTCAGAGGGAGATTGAGCAATGTTTATCCCTCATTCCATCCTCAAGAGCTTAGAGGAATTTCACATTATATTGGATAAAGAAGATCAAACACTTTGTTGGGAGGATACAAATGGGGTTTTCTTGAATTGCATTCTATGAATTGTTGTACAATTCGAGAATCATCAGATTCGTTGGGAATATTTGGGGAAGGTTGGTTCCCCAGGAGCAAAGGCCTTCATTTTGTCTTTGGTGCTTGATAAAATTTTGATGGTTGATTACACCTTTTTTTATTGGTTCAAGACATACGGTTAGGCTGCCACCCTAGTTAGTATGGTTAGTATCTGTTCGAGGTTAGTGAAGTGGGTGGATATTTCAACCATCCCACCCTTTCGATACTTGAGTCCTGGCTTTTTGTGGGAACGTTAGAATCCCTTGTTAACATTTTTAAATATTAACGCAATTGCTGTTACTAAACAAAAATTTATGGAGAGTTAATACATTGTGAATTCTATTTCTGGTTGTCTTTGCTTAATTTATTTAATTTGAGTTCCATACCATTAAACCATCAATCCTGACAACTTTCTTTTGATCTAGAGAACTAATTGTGATCTTAGCTGGTTTTATTGTTTATCTCAGGAAGTTTGTGAGCAAGCAGCCATGTCAAGAAGTCCTCAAAAAGATGAGAAGATTATCAGTTGCATCCAGAAGGATGAGAACAGTGGGGCTAAAGACAATTTAGATCTGAATGCTAGTGAGCTCTTGCCTGATGCTGAAAAGTACTATGTCTTTCTTATCATGGCATTGCATTATTTTGGTTCTTCATGATTGCTTGGTTAAGTTGTGGCAGAGAGCTGTTTCTCTCACAATTTGGGCCATCTCCTCTTTCACAAGATAGCTTTTGGGGTTTGCCCCTTTTTGCAATGAAATTATAATAAGGAAAGGTGTGGCAGGTTGACCTAATAATTATCTGCTTGGTCTTCGAATTATTGTTTCATTCAGTGGATTCTCTATAATTTTCTTCAACTTGGATATATAATTGCTTTCTTTCAGTCGAATTCTGCATGATCCAACTGATTTACATACTAAAGTAGGGATTCTAATTCCTTGAATTGATGTAAATATTTTTCTTTCATCCTTATTTTGTATTTATGCATGTAAATTGTAAAGTTATATAATTAAGTTATGTCATTTCATTTTTATCCTGGACAAGTCGTTTGTTATGTAATTTGACATTGTCATGTTTTTGTGATGCTTTGCATTAGGATAGAGGGGAACTTGAGGCGAAGGTTATCATGGGACTTGCTGAAGAATGTGACAATGATACGCAGCATATTGACCATAATTCATGTGCCATCTGCAAGCTTGGTGGAAAGCTCTTGTGGGTAGCCCTATTTGATTTAATCACTTTTGCTTAGTTTCAGGTGTCTTAAGCTAAAGCTGAACCCAGGAAGTTTAGACCTTTGTTAGCTTTTTAGTCTGTTAGTTTCTTTAAACATTCTTTAGCTTTGATGGTAAGAGTTCGTCTTGTGCATAATTGTTTGCTGTTGCCTTTTGCGGATAAATTGTTTTATTTATTTTATAGCATAAATTAATGCAGAACATAGCATAAATGTATGAACAAAGAGAAGCTACACTCTATCCTAGTATCCCGAGCCCAAAGACTGCAAATTAAGCAAATAAGAATAAGTTGTTTAATAGGATCCATATTCATGCAACTCCCTTTTGATGTCCTATTTGAGAGAAGTGTCTGCCTCAGCATTTGCCTTCTGAAGCACATGACAAAATGATTTATCCATATCTCCACATTTCTGGTTGGGTTCCATTGTTCATGGAATCACCAATCCGTTCATCTCGTATATCATATTTGTGGAGGCTTCCTTGGCCAAGCTAGCCTCTCTGGTGTGATTGACACAAATTTGTTTGCTCTATTGTTTTTTGTTAAACGATGAGAAAGTTTTGTATTAAGTAAAAGATGTAATACAATGATTACGGATGAGAGTTCCCTATTTTCAAATAGAACTCTGGTTACACAACCTTTTGGGAGTCATCTAACTTGTTTTCGTGCCATAGTGTGTTAGAGAAATGAGTCCACCATCTAGCAGGCTCCCCAATGTGACCAATTACATTATCTAATCTCCAGAAATGTTTTCCTACCCCTGCTCATCTAATGGCAATGATACTTCAACCACCGTCCACCACTGCCTCCTTGAAATTGACTGAGAACCTGAAGGCCTTGAATTATAGCTTTGATCTTGCATTCCTTCAGCACTATATATTGTCTTGTGCAGTGGGTAATGAACTTGTGCTCTGTCTATATCAGCATCCCAACAGATCATGAGTAATAGTGTGTTTGGAAACTCTATTCACATATAATAAGCTCTTAAAAATAAACTCTATAGAATAAACTCTAAAGTTTTACACCCGAAAAATAAGTGACCCCCGTGCTACTTATTTGTTTAGAGGTTTTTCCTCTACTTTTAAAGTTTCTAGAGGACTAATAAGCCTGTTATCAAACAGTCTAAAACCCAAATAAGCTCTAAAACCCAAATAAGCTCTTATTATATAGAGTTACCAAACGCCACCTGAATGTTGTAGGATAGGATAGGTCCACTCTGTTTTTGAAGGTACCTGCAAGGCTGCTACCACAGGTTGATGGGGATACCCAAAGAACCATAAAAAAAAGTAGTTTTAATATTTTAGTTTTCCTCTACTCTCTTCTCATATTTCTACCTTGAAATAGCAGATTTCTATCTCCCTCTCTCTGGATTGTAAGAAGAGATTGGATCAGTCAATTGCGATTGAACTTGGGGAGAGTTCAATTGCACCCACAAGTCAACACGTGTCCCTTTTAACCCCTATTAACTGTGGTTAAGATTCACTAACCCTTGGAGTTCAACAATATTACCTTGAAATTAGGAAAAAATATTTAACTATGGTTAACTTTTAATCCTTAAGAGTTAATATTTTGAATTTAAAAAAAAACCAAGGTTATATTGTTGAATCCCGAGTGTTAGTGAATCTTAACCGCAATTAATAGAGGTTAAAAGGGACACGTGTTGTTAGTTTAATTTAGGGTTTGGAAGAAGAAGAAGAAGAGAGAGCTTAGCTATTCTCTCTCATTCATTAGATTATATACTTAACATCTAGAAATGAATATTACAAGCATAATAAAACCCAAAGGTCTACTATACATCTATACCATAAAGGTTCATTAGACCAAAATAGTATTCAACACTCCCCCTCAAGTTGGTGCATAGATATCTCTCATGCCCAACTTGTTAATAATACTGATGAATTGAGGTCTCCCCAATCCTTTGGTCAAAACATCTGCTAGTTGATCCCCGGTCTTCACAATAGGAGTGCAAATGTCGCCTGATCTCAACTTCTCCTTGATAAAGTGATGATCAACTTCAATATGTTTCGTTTGATCATGTTGCACATGATTATGAGCTATACTGATTGTCGCCTTGTTGTCACAAACTCATAGTATAGACTCATGGGTCCTTGAGTAGGAATCCCAATCTCTGAAAGTAGCAATCGAAGCCATAGGAGTTTATATACCCCATGTGTCATACCTCTAAACTCTGCTTCTACACTAGATCTGGCTACCACTGGTTGCTTTTTGCTCTTCCATGTCACAAGGATGCCGCCCACAAATGAACAATACCCAGACGTGGAGCGCCTATCTATAATAGAGCCTGCCCAGTCTGCATCTGTGTAGGCTTCTACCTGTAAGTCGTCATGATTAGCATACATCAATCCTTTCCCAGGGGTGGACTTGAGATACCTAAGTATTATGTACACTACCTCTAGATGTCCTGAGGTCGGTGCGTGTATAAACTGACTGACAACACTGACGACATATGCAATGTTTGGCCTAGTAAAATTGAGGTAGATTAGGCGCCCTACAAGTCTTTGGTACTTCCCTGAATCTGAAAGACGTTCCCCACTATCTTCATTAAGCTTGTGGTTCACATCAATAGGGGTGTCATTGGGTTTACACCCCATCATCCCGGTCTCCTCAAGTAAGTCTAGCACAAACTTTCTCTGAGAGACAAAGATACCTTCCTTTGATCTAGAAACTTCCATCCCTAGGAAGTGCTTCAGACGACCCAAATCCTTGATCTCAAATTTCGCTGCCAACTTACTCTTTAGCTTTTCCATTTCATTAGTCATTACCGGTCACCACAATGTCATCCACATTCAAAATAAGGATAGTAACTTTTTGGTGGGAATACTTGATAAATAGTGTGTGGTCTGCTTGACTCTACTTGTAGCCATTCTTCAACATGATATTGCAAAATTTCTCAAACCAAGCTCTAGGAGACTGTTTCAAGCCATACAATGTCTTCCTTAACTTCCACTCTCCCCGTGGCTGAGGAACTCATAAAGCCAGGAGGAGGTGTCATGTACACTTCTTGCAAGTCACCATGTAGGAAGACATTTTTCACAACAAATTAGAATAGGAGCCAATTTTGGTTGGTAGCAAGGGACAACAACACTCTTATAGAGTTCATCTTCATCTTGGCTACGAGGGCGAAGGTCTCCTGGTAGTCTATACCATGGGTCTGGGTGTATCCCTTGGCAACAAACCTTGCTTTGTACCTATCAATTGAGCCATCTGAAAGATGCTTTACAGTAAAGATCCACTTGCATCCCACTGGTCTTTTCCCTATAGGAAGCTCAACAACATTACAAGTGCCACTCTTTTCAAGAGCCCGCATCTCCTCTTCTATTGCCTCTCGTCATTTTGTCTGAGATGCATCTGTCACACTGCGAGGAATAGACACAGAAGACAAAGCCAAGACAAATGAGCGATACGAAAGAGATAAAGTAGAATATGGCATAAAGTTAGAGATAGGATGAGCACAAGAACGAACACCCTTCCTTAGAGCAATAGGAATGGTAGAATCATCAATTAACTCATGATTAGAATGAGGGACGTTACCTTTGACTGATAGATTAGAGGAGACTTCTTGGAGGGAAGCATGAGGGCCTTCTTTATCGTCCTTCTTTCATATACTTTCAAAGTAGGAACAATTTTTCCCCTGTCTAGCACTATCACTATCAGGAGGCAATGAAGCTGGAACTGGCAGAGGAAACTCAAAAAACATCTCTTCACTGATACTCGCCCCCTAAAGAGAGGTCTTCCAATCATAATAAAAGGAAATAAACTCAAAGAATGTCACATCCATAGAGATACCTGACGAGAAGAAGGATGACAACATTGGTAGCCCTTCTGACTCAAAGTAGGCCCAAGGAATACACACTTGAGAGCCTTGGGATCAAGCTTTGTACGATAAAAACGAGCAATAAGAACGAAGCGCACACACCCAAACACTTAAGGAGGAATGAGAAACAAACTGTCACGCCCCAAAATCCCCCCTATGAGAATGTGAGATCTTTGGCACGTGACTTATCATATCATCTTGTTAGAAGTAATAAAGACATACTAAATTATGGACCTGAAAATTTCTACCTGAAAATTTCTTCAATGTAATAACATTCAACACCTCAACTGAACATCAATTTTAAAATCTGTAATTAAATTGAATATACATAATCTGAATCATCCTCGTGATTCTCAACCATCCATTAAATCAAAACATAAATCCATAATAAGTCAATTACAATCTCTCTGGAATTTAAACAATTTCTAATAAACTAAAATAATAGTAAGACCATCCATCGAAATCCCGTCCCACTTTGAAATGATCACCTGTAAGATCTTCCTTTACGTACTCCTCTTTAACTCAAGGCTTTGGAGCACAACTATCAAATCCCGAACCTGCCGACAACAAAGTTATCGATTGAGTAACAAGTTACTTCGCGTATATAACAATCCGTAGTAAACAATATCATAATGATAAGTCGATAACATGCATACAAGTAACAGTTCAATTACAGTTCACATATGTAAATCAAAGTGCGGAAACATATTTTCTTTTTAATTCTTTAATGTGCTCACTTATACTTATCTTACTTATTTTGCTTGTCTTATTACTTGACTTGTCTTTCTTGTCTTACTTTTCTTGACTTGTCTTTTTTGTCTTACTTTTCTGACTTGTCTTTTTTTTTCGTAAGTAAATCAAACAACATGCACTGTGTAATAACTTAAAATAACTCTACTTCATATATTTGGTAGAGATTAACATATCCCCTACTTACCGAGGTACCACATGGGTTACACATTATCCGGTGTATACGGCTTGTCTACACATTATCCGGTGCATACGGCTTGTCTATACATTATTCGGTGTATACGGCTTGTCTGCACATTATCCGGTGCATACGGCTTGTCTTGTCTTGATCTTAGGCTTGTTGGTACTCGCGCAGTGCAAAACTTAATCATGCATTCATCGCTTTCGTATGTACTTGTATACTTATAATCTTTCTTTTTATCATGCTTGTATATATTCATTGTTTTGAGTGAGTGCACAATAATATACAATTGATTAAATTATACTTAAGACTATCAGTCAAGGGCCATAGGAAATCTCATCATAGCGTCCCATTCCACTATGTTAACCAAACCTAGGCAAGCAAGACTCTCATCAAAGGTTGCTTTACCCAACAATATATCACGTATAACAACATAAAAATAAACAAACAACAAACATTCATATTTCCAATAATTTAACAGGCTTTAATCACAATTTATTTTCAATATGCATAATTCACAATCTAATTTAAATATCAAGACTTCCTTTTTAATCGAGATCAATATCATAATTACACCCCATAATTTATCAATCATAATTCTCATAGATTATATCCACAAAACATACTAACATGTAACACTAATCTCACAAAGAATCTACATCCATCATTCAATTGTTTCATACATTTCATTCAACTCCATAAATTTATCCCTTCCTCCATTCTCAATCCATACATACATCACAAATTTCATTATCTTCTCCCCTTATTGATATACATAATGTGAGCATGGGATTTCACTCCCTCGGAAGAATGTCTCACGGGATTAGAGTCACCATTTATTAATTCAGAAGGGATAAGTCCCCTGGAAATGTTGGATAAGGCTTGGTCCGCGATCAGGGATCGGGGTAAGAGGTTCGGTTAAGTTCGGAGAAAGGGTTAGGCAACCTGACACTTCCACACTTGGTGGTTCCCTACTTGCTAAGTTTAAGCCAAAATTAAGATCAAGATTAATCGAATGCCAAAGTGTTTAACTTATACTAACCGAAAGAAAGTAAAGCTAACTAGGGTCGGCCCCGTGTTGGGCTGCCTACGTATTCACATGAGGGGTGAGATCAGACCAAGCGTAGTTTTAGTACGTGAGCCCGTGCTAAGGTGAGGGGGCGTGTGTGTGTGCACCAAAAGGCGACTAATGGACCTAATCCGACAGATTAGGGTTTTGCTTGATCGAGGTTGGTCAATGTGCAAAAGGGTGGGCTCGGTAGGCCCAGGGGTAGTCCGGTAGACTAGGGTGAGGCCCGGTAGGCCAAGGGTGTAGCCCGGTAGGCCTAGGATGAAGCCCGGAGGCTAAGGGAGTGTTAACTCAGGGTTAGGGTTGCTAACCGGAGTTAAAAGGGTGTTAACCATGGTTAAAAAGTCCAAGATAATGATTTTTTGGTCTTTTATATTTTCTGGATTTTTAGGGATTTTTCCACATTCTTAAGAGTTAAGTAGTACTTAACCATGGTTAAGAGTTAACTGGGGCTACTTTAACCATGGTTAAGGGTCATGGTGGGTCAAGAATGGGCCCAAAGGGTATGACAGGGCCTAGAATGGCCTCGGGCCTCCTACCAGGTTTGGGCCCTTCACAAAGCCCAAGATCAAAAAATTTCAGAATGGAGGTAATCGGATTACCTCAATTTCTGTAATTTTTTAACCCTAGTTTGCGGGGGCTTAACTATGGTTAGGGATCTCCTCTGGGTGAAGTGAACACAAGGACAGGAAGCCTGAAGTCCAGGCTTTCCAATGGGTTTGGTCTCAGGCCCATAGAATAAAGGATGTGGGCCCCACAGGGGCCTAAAGTTGCAAAAGAAAAGGTCTGTAATGTCGGCAGTTGGACTGCCGACACTAAGCTCAACATTTTTAACCAAGTTGAGGGGCATGGTAACCAGGGTTAGACCCATGGTCAGACCTTGAAATTTTGCAGGTAGGAAGAGGGAAGTCTGGGCTTTCCAACAAGCCTTGGGTGGACCCCAGGGGTTGAGGTACCAAAGTCACTGTGAAATAGTGTTCAAATTGTCGATAATGCCATTACTGAAAATAAAGCAGTATGGGTTTGCAGGTCAGTTAACTAGGGTAAAACCCTGAGTTAAGGGCTGGTTTTTTGTAGGGGGCTTGCCAAGGGTCTAAGCTAACTAACCATGGCCATGGAATTGACCAGGGCCATACCTAACCAGGGTTAAAGCCCAAGTTACAGGGAATGTACATAGTGTCGGCACTGCTATTGCCGATACTATGTAAATTTTTTTTAAAAAAAAAAACAGATATCCCCCACGATGGGGGTTGCACCAGTGTACCTCCAGGAGGTTCCTCATGATCTGAGGACCCCCAGAAGCCTTAAGGGAAGTGGCCAAGCATCGAGGGGGTGTTACACCCGAGCTACATGCCTCGAGGGACCCCCCACACCTATGGAGAAGGTGGGGAGGTCTCTGGCCTCGGCTGGAAGCTAAAAAGAGCAAAGAAACAAGATAAATGGGACCCCTGGATCAGGACCAGGGGTCCCTCACAACTGAAACCGAAAGAGAGAGGGATGAGGGGTGGCCCTACCCTCGGTGAGTTGCTATGGCAGGGCACAGGCAGAGGTGGAGGGGTTGTGGCAGCTTTGGGGTGGCCTGGAACAGTCCTTGGCGGAGTCTAGGACCTAAGGGAGTGGAGCTTGAGGTTGGTGGTGGGTTGGAGGTGAGTTGGTTTGATTTCAACAGGGTTTGGACGTGAAAAAAAATCGTGGTTTGAATTGAGGGTGGCCATGATTTTATAGAGGAGAAGGGAGAGGGCCCAGGGGCATTTCAGTCATTAAGAAAGTCCCAGGGGACCAATGGGAGCAGCCCCAATGCACCCAGGTGGCTGCAGGGGGAGCCTGTACACGCCAATGTAGAAAACCAGGAATGGCGGTAATCGAATTACCGCCATTCCCAAAGATGAATTTTGATGGTGTCGGTGAAGGAATTACTGGCACCCTGGGCTTATTTCTATTTTGGGCCAGGCCCTCGCACACTTGGACCACAGGGAAGTAGGGCACCTATTTCGGGCATTTTCCCGCCCGATTTCGGATTGGGGGGTGTGGGCCCCACTCATGTGGACCTCAAGGGTTATGGTGGGCCCTTGCTTGGGCCCCAAAAGGCTTGGGCTTGTGGATTTTCTGGTTTTTGGATTTTTAAACAGGCCTTGAGCCCGTAGGGCTTCGTCCTAGGTTTTCGGCTAGGGTTTAGCTAGAGCTAGGTCTAGGGTTTGGTCTAAGGCTTATCTAGGGTTTAGCTAAGGCTTAGCTATGGTCACACTAGGGTTTAGGGTTTTGGATAGTGATGGACAGGGTTAAGTGTAAACTAACCTTAGTTAGGCAGGGTGTAAAAATTGTGTACTTACACGTAATAAAAATCATAAAGAGAACATCTCTAAAATTCATGAACATCTTTCATAAGGAATATATATAAAATAACATATCTTGATCTTGTTTCTTAATTTAAATCTAAACTATGTTTTCTTATTTATATTAATGATCATCTTATTGATAGAAGAGAAATCCATATTTACGTTATTCATGAAGACATTGCATGAAGGGTGATCAAAATCCATTGATCTTCTTATTAATCATGTTCTTTACATAGATCTTATCATTAGCTTCATACTTTAGATTAATAGTTATAAAATTGAGAACTAGGGAAAGTTATTTACCTCTCTTGATCGCTTTCCTATGATCTTATGCTTGTGAATGGGTCTCAATCTAAATCTTCAAGTCTCCTTCCTTCTTCTCTGATTGAATCTTATGATCTCTAGGTCTTCCCTCTTTGGATCTCTCAACTCTCTTTTATGTTAATGAGGCTCTAGGAAACCTAATTCACGAGTTAAAGAGGTATTTATAGAATTGGGAACCCTAGGGAAGGTCAAAAAGTAAAAAATTCACGTTTCTCGGCAAAAATCATGTTCTGGGCAATCGATCGTCGTTGGTGGGCGATCAATCACACCTTTTTTTTTTTTAATCCTGAACTGTTTTCAGTATTTTACCCTTAACTTTTGACTCAATTATCGGAATTAGACGATTCAACTTGTGTTCGACTCGAAATTCAAAGAGGAACAATTTCTTGTCTAATAGACAAGACCCAATTAAGTCCTTGGATGTCAAAATATCTCATCAAGTTGGATGGAGATTAAAGAGAACCCTGAAACATTTGGGTTAATGTTGAGAACCCATGGTTTGAACCTAGACTTTTAGAAGTTATAAAATAAATATATTAATCTTGTTTTAGGCAGTGAGATGTATCCTTAAACCCGAAACTTTTAATTTAATAATAATAATAATAATAATAAGTCAATTACTATATTATTATATAAGGAGTTACTACATCTAGGCATTCCACATTAATTCCCATAGGAACACATGCATTTAAAATCGGACACATATTCTAAGAAATTTATATAAATGGCACGAATGCCGAGGAATTAAATTTGGGTCTTTACCTAAACACGTAGAGGGGGATAGCACCTGAATAGGGAGCTGGAAATCCAAAATACGAGATGACTGCGATTGATGAGAGACACTGTAGTTTAAAGAGCATAAGACCAGAAGACTTTCGGAACATTCATAGCAAATAACAAAGACCTGGTCACTTTCAACAAGTGACAATTCTTTCGCTTAGCCGTACCATTTTGCTGAGGAGTAGTGACATAGGTGGTCTGATGAATAATGCTATGACTATTAAAATAAGAGGTAAGATCCTCAGACATATATTCCCCTATATTATCAGATCTAAGAATTTTAAGTTTCGCATCAAACTGAGTAGTAATCATGGCATAAAAATATTTAAAGATTGAGTAGACCTCACTTTTAGATTTAAGAAGCTAAACCCAGGTAGTATGTGAGAAATCATCCACAAATCTAACAAAATAGTGAAAACCAGACAATGAGAGAACTGGGGAAGGACCCCCATACAGCAGAATGAACCACAACAAAAAGAATCACTTTTATTTCCACGAGAATGGTAAGAAGTTCTACAATGTTTAGCCAACTCACATGACTCGCACTGAAAAGAACTAACACAATTGGAAATAGACAACTGAGCAAATAAACGCTTAAGTAACAAAAAAGACAGATGACAAAGACGACGATGCCACTGCAACAGTTGCTCCTGAGTAGTAATATGCCGAGCACCCAATGTGATATGCTGGAGAGGTAATACAACACATGGATGTGGGTCCAACCATGGTATAAAATATCGGTACGTATCGGCCGATATGTACCGGTTTTTGGCCCACTCGATATATTGGAACGCTGGAATGTTTTTTTTACAACGTATTGTGGTCGTATTCGTACTGATAAAGGTCGATACGAACCGATATACATAGTTTGAATAATATTAAACTTTTTGGGGGTACCGATCGTTATTATTCATGTATCGGACTAATACGTACCGATACGAACCTTAAAATTTTACCTTTTTTCATTTTGAGGTGTTTCAAAACACCTCCAAACCCTATTCTCTCTACCAAATTTCTTTCATAATCAAATTTTAAGTCTAAAACAACAACTTCATTGTTGAAAAACAAATATCTCGATATTTGATTTTGGATTTGAAAGGCCTCCCCCAAAATTTTGAAGGTATGTAAAAACTCTTAATGTTTTTCATTCTACTTCTTTAAATTCATGAAAATAGGTTGTAGTCAACCCAAAATTAATAGATGGCCACAGTGGTGTCATAATGTCTGGAGCATCTATAATGTATCACTCTACTATATTCCTGATCCCAGAGTGACAAAGTATGAGCCGACACGAAGCTTAATGTGGTATTGAGCTTCTATCATGTATGTAATTTGATTTATGAATGCAAGTCAAAACTTTCTTGTGTATTTTGTTAAATGTAAGGTTTTAATATCTAGATTGTATTTTCTTTACTTGGTTAAATGACTATGACTTGTAATTCACATATTTATCAACGCACATGCTTTTTTAACTTATAAAATTTTAACTCTCATTTGTATGGTTATAAATGTAATTCGAGACCTTCATTAATTATGTTTATGCAAGGTATCTAAGTTTTTCCTTGTGCATCCAAGTTTTTTTAACGTCCACGTTTTTTTTCGCCGTATCCAACCAATATGGTACTGATACACTGATATGTATTGTATTTTGGACTTACTGATACGACACTGATACCGATATTTTGAACCATGGGTCATAGTCCTCCCTCCTCATGTCCCGTACCAATCGTCTTCTTCGTCCCCACATCCTGGAAAATACAATGCGAAGAAAAACATGTAACACTACAATTTAACGATTTTGAAATGTTACTAACAGAAAGGAGATTTAAAGTGAAATTTGGAACATGAAGAACAGATGATAGAGGCATAGAAGGAGTAACAGGTATATTACCTTTTTGGCAATAAATGAGGAAGTGTCATCGGTAATATGAACCTTATTTCTACCTGAACAGATAAGGTACGACGTAAAAAGGGAAGACATACCAGTCATATGTTCGGATGCACCTGAATCAATGATCCAGGGGTAACTGTGTAGTGAGGGTGAGGCACTGAGGGCCAAGATAGAAGTATGGGCAAAAGAGGATGTAGAAGGTGCAAATGAAGGTTCTAATTGAGCCATAAAGCACCGGATATGCTCCATCTCATCACGAGAGAATGCACTACCGTATGAAGAGTGTGCAATAGGAGCATGACTAGTAGAGATAACATAATGGGCACTGGAGTGGCCTCGACCACCCAATCGACCTCCCATACTATCACCAAATCTACTCCCTCGAGTTCCATTCCCCACCTCCGAGTTGGTCTGGGTGGCAATATCCTATATCTCCTTAGCCATAGAAAGGTACATTTAGCTATTGCTAATGTCGGGCTGCATAGAGTTAAGGAGCCAAGACATGATAGTTGCATTTTCTGCCTCCCACTTGTCAAATGACTTATCAGTCTCCTCAGGCATAAGAAGGGTACCCCTCAAGTACCCCATCTTTCTTTTTCCCTTCATAAACAACATAACAGATTGTGACCATGCTAAGAAATTGCTATCATTTAACTTAATAGTAGTGATTTGCACATTTGGGGCATCCCCATGTCCAATGTGCACTTTCCAACCACTAGTCACAGCCTCATAGGGTTAGAGGGGTCTTGGTTCACTTCCGAGTCACCTATTGCACTTCAAGCGGACTGATTTGCACAAATCAAGTTCTTAAACTACCACCACAAATGGATACACAACCCAAGTCAACACTTCCAACTTCGCATAAAGGGTTTACCGAAACAACATTTTCAACTTCACACAACTTTCTTCAAACACTTGGAGGGCACCCAACTTGCACATCACCTTCATGTAACACTTTTCATTTTCACACATTTTTTTCAAACATTTAGTGGACCCAAATCAACATTTCTAACTTCACATAACGTTCTTCAAACACTTGGAGGGCACCCAACTTGCACATCACATCACCTTCACGGAACACTTTTTACTCTCACACAACTTTTCTTAAACACCTAGGGGGAACCCAACTAGCACACCACCTTCAAGAGAGACCATACTATCTCCCATGCACATTGCCATTGAAATTTTTTGCCAAACAATCCCAAAAACACTTTTTCACAATAACTAGTGAGAAAAATCCTTACTAGAGCTTCAATATTCCACCAATCAACATGAGACCTCAACCAAATCTTTGAAATTCCTAAAACACCACCAACTAACTACATAAAACTCCCATTTCCATGTCTCAAAAATTCTGAAATCAATATCACAAATCCTTACACATCAAGGCTCATTAAATGGGAGAAAAAGCTAGGTCATCCATACCTTGGCCGTACGGCCCTTTAGATCTTGAGATGCTCTTATACCAAGTTGACTTGATTAGCTTAGTTGCTCTTATACCAAGTTGACTTGATAAGTTTAGTTTAGGGTTAGGGTTTGAAAGAAGGAAGAAGAAGAAGAAGAAGAAGAGGAAGAAGAAAAAAGAAACAATAGAGAGCTTAGCAATCATCTCTCATTCATTAGATTATATACTTAACATCTAGAAATGAATATTACAAGTATTCAATTACTACATATACTCTAGCATAATAACACCCAAAGGTCTACTATATCATAAAGGTACGATAGACCAAAACATTATTCAACATGACATGTATTTTGCATGTTTTTATTTTTATTTTTATGTAATGATTAATGTACTCAATTGAGCAGTTGAATATTCTTCAATTACTGAATGTGTATCTTACTTGAAGTACTCAAAGAACTTGATATGAGAGCCCTCTGGCAACCTGAAGATGTTGTTACAGATGTTAGATTGTGTTTGATGACTGATTACTAGAGGGATAGAAAGTTGCCAATTTTATTTGTTTCATACTAGCTAGATTTTTCAAATTTCTTAAAACTAAACTTGCAGATTTCATTCTTTGAGGTTTTTGTGTTTCAATTGATATGTTTGGTTGTTGCTATACAATTTCAGGTGCTGTGATGGAAAAAGGTGCAAAAGGAGCTTTCATCTCTCGTGTCTTGATCCTCCTCTGAAGGATGTCCCGCCTGGAGTTTGGCACTGTGTTTGGTGCATTAAGAAGAAGATAGAGTTAGGTGTGTATTCAGTGTCTCAAGGAATAGATTCTATTTGGGATTCTAGAGAGGTGGCGGTGGAGGATCATAAAGGTATGGATGCATAATCAAACAATATCTTTAATGCATACTTTTTTCATTGTCTAGCGAGTTGATTAATATGTGGATAACAAGGATCTTTGATAATGATGACTTGGTATTATGGTGCTAGGAATTAAATGGCAGAAGCAATATTTGGTTAAGTACAGAGGTCTTGCTCATATTCACAACAAGTGGGTTCCAGAAATTCAGCTACTTCTTGAAGCTCCAATGCTTTTAATCGAATTCAATAGGAAAAACCAGGTTTAGTGCCTTTTTATATCGTGTCCTGGCAGGCACAAAGTGTTCCATTATGTTGATCTTTGGATTTATTGCAAAAAGTGGAAACAACTCTGGTATGTGAGTTCTTTGCACCACATAAGTGTCTTATGTCTTATCAGAAATTTCTCTGTTTTTATCTTCTCCAGTTCGAAAGGTGGAAACTAGAGTGGACTGTGCCACATCGTCTGCTACAGAAAAGATTGTTAATGTCCCTGAAACAGAATGATGAGTACCATAGTGGGCATGGTAGTGATATACCAAATTGCCGCTACGAGTGGCTTGTGAAATGGAGTGGTCTTGGTTATGAGCATGCTACATGGGAGTTAGAGAATGCAGCATTTTTAATGTCACCTGAAGCTATGAAACTCATAAGATATTATGAAAGTTGTCGCGAGAAGGGGAAAAGAGCACAAGATCCTTCTGGGGCAGATAAGGTGCTTTTGTTCACTCAATTAAAAATGAAAAATATTATTAGTTTCTTGATGTGTTGTCATACTTTGTCTATCTTTTTGCATACTACTCCATCTTTGCATGGGTTCTTTTAAGACCAAGGCCTCATAGATTATAGAACTGGTGCGGAACAAGTCTCTCTACCCATTAAGTCCTATATATATATATATATATATATAAAGCACATTATAAGCTCTGAATTTCTGCTCCTAATTGAAGCTGTAAAGATTAATGCATAAAGAACTAGACTGATACCTGGAGTAGCAAGGGAGATGGTCAGGGCTGTCAACTCATAGATATCAGACTGTTGACCCAGCAAAATTAGAAAATCGTTTAAAATTCCCCTCACCCCACCCCCTTTTTTCATGGAGGCTCACATTGGCAGTCTAAAAGGATGCGATCACATTCCAACTGGTGATATCTATTCCAGATATGTGTTTGTTCCCTTCTGAGGGTTGCCTTGTGTTAAACTATTTGGGGGAATCTGTTTCTCTTGGTTTAAGAAGAGGATTTTGCAGTAGTACCTTAAGTATATTTTTTGCCTTGCTGATCCAGGTGCTGTTCACACCTTATTTTTTAGTCTGAGGTTGTGAGACATGGTTTAGAAGGACTTCTTGCCAATATCTTCAGCCCTATATTCTGTTTGGTGGAGGCTCCTTTGATATCATTCATTGTGTGAGAAGAGGGCATCTTAATTGTGTAGCTTCTTGCAAACCTTCGGTTGGATTTGTAATCTTCCTTGTCTTGGTGCGAATTAGGACCACCGGCATAGTCCATCATAATTGTGTAGCTCCTTGGGAACCTTTGGTTGGATTTGTAATCTTCTTGCAGTTGGTTTAGATGGTCAAGGTTTTAGGGCTTAGATCTAAGGTTTTAATGATTAGGGTTTGAGAGAAGAAGAAGAAGAAAAGAGAAGATGACTATGAAAATTAGAGAGAGTTAATTTTGTCTCACTCTACATACTTTATTATTTATACCCACTTATGGTATACTATTGGTATATGAGAGATTCTAATAACATCTTATTACAATGTATAAGATATTAGACATAATAGAGACAAAGTATTCTACACTCCTCAAGTTGGTGTGTAGATATCACTCATACCCAACTTGCTAACATTGCTTCGAAACAGAGTACCATGACCCTTAGTGAACACATCAGCCAACTGATGTTCAGACTTCATAAATGGAGTGCAAATATAACCTGCCTTCAGCTTTTCCTTGATAAAGTGACAAATGACGATCTACCTCAATATGCTTAGTCCTGTCATGTTGCATAGGATTGTGGGCAATGCTGATAGCCGCTTTATTGTCACAGTACAAACTCATAGGGCCACTAATGGGGAACCTTTCTCATTTGCTCGTTGTATCACTCTCTCTTGGTAGCCCCATCTCTATAGTGCTCTCTCTATGACCCAATTCTTACGGTGCAAAGACAACACCGACGACGTGAAGTTGTCTTTGGTGCTATTTGTGGAGTCTTTCTTGATCATGGAGCAGACCCATGGGAGGATTAACATAGATTATGTGTTTGGTGGATGACTTGAGTCATTCAATAAATACCCCTGGGGTAGGGTAGGTTTCTATGTAATGAAAGAAGGCTTGGAGGTGATGACTTGAGTCATTCAATAAATACCCCTGGGGTAGGGTAGGTTTCAATGTAATGAAAGAAGGCTTGGAGGTTGCAAGCCGAAATAAAAAAACACCAAGTATAATATCTATGACTGCCTTATTTCCTTTTCATTTAGGTTTAGTACTTAACATACCTGTGTGGCTGTGTTTGGCTGAAACCTCCCACTTTAGAATGTGCGGAAAAGATGCGCATTTTCAAGGGTCTGCTCATTCTAAAAGACCACCTCATAGATATCAGACTTTTGACCTAGTGAAGATGCACATATTTTCCCGCGCATTCTAAAGTGGAAGGATTATAGACCACCTTTGAGGTCTAAGATCCTAAATGATTTATTTTTTTGGGAAAATAGTATGTATTGACACAATAGTATATTTTTTAGTATTATTAGTCATTTACTATGTTATTAGTAGTCAATTAAAATCTTTTTATATTTGTTTGTAGCTTGAATTGAAAGAGGAATTGGTGTTGACAGAGCTAGAGAAGGAAGGTAAACTGCCACTACAATGACATTTTCAAGCTGTTATAAACTTATAATGGATCTTCCTTATTTTCCTCTAAAAAGATCCCAACTAGTTGAGGCAAAATGAAGACAGAATGCTTATATGAAAAAATTAGCTTTTCAGATCTTATGTTTACCTTTGAAAACATCTCGTCTTTCTACAGGTGCATCTGGAACTCCTGCTGGTAATGGTTCTCAATTAGTGCCAAGGTCAACAGTTAATATGGAGGATATAAATCATGTAAATCATGCTTCGTCCATGCCTCCTGTGGCTAATGATATCTCAGAAGTACCTGAAGTTCACATGGTTGAATCTGAAGAAAGAAGAAAATTGTATGATGCGCAAAAAAGCCTTCATCTCTTGTTGAAGCCAGAGATGTCAAAACTCTCTGAAATTCTACAACTTCCAGTATGCATCTCATAAATCCTACTAACTTAAGCATATGCTTTTATTTATAAAATCTGTATTTATGTACGCTGGACATTGCTCTTTACCTCTTTTTTGGATATAATCTTCTCTCCATTTTTGAATGCTATAACTTTTGATAAGTAAATAAAACAATTACAAAAATTTGAATGCTATATCTTTAAATAGATAGAACATGGTTTTAAAAAACGCCGAAACCGTTACGTAACGCCCGTTATGTAACGGTTTCGATGAACACCGTTACCTGTTACCGTTACGTTACACCTACATATTTTATTTATTTATTGTGATTTTTTTGATTTTTTAAGCCAAAAAAAAAACTCCGTAAAGGCCGAAACCGTTACGTAATGGCGTTACGTAATGGTTTCGGCCATGTCCGTTACGGTGTCCGAAACCGTTTTTTTGAACCTTGAGATAGACAGATAAAAGGGAAGGAGTGCTACTAAAGGGCATTCCCTATATAGTAAGGTTATCGATGTATGCCATATTTTTAATCAAATTCGCTAAGCCATCATCATTATGAAGAAACTCCTTTCCTAAGAACCGTTATCACCTAAGCGTTATCTAGATGCTTTGACTACACTGGTATTAAACAAATAATTAGTTGAAGTTTCATGCTTGTATAAGTGAAAGAGTTAAATTATTATGATTAGATACTTGCATACACACACAGACATATAACCTTATTTACTAGGTATTAGAACCTGAATGGTTTGGGGATCCCAATCTGAACCCAACCCGATCAATTTGAGAAAACCCACTCAAACCATACCGGTGGTTGAAAACATCACCCGACCCCAGAAAAGGGCCTGGAAGATTTAGATGGGTTGGCTGGTCAGGTCAAAGATTTCCATCAATGCGTATCACATTTTTCATAATCAACATCACAATGTCTTCTTGTTTCCCCTAGTTTCAAAAGCTTTAGTTTTCTAACCCTTCATTAAATTGAATTTTTTTTTACCCAACATTCACATGCATGACTAAAATGTTCGCCCAGAATAGCTACGAAGTTCTCAGCTTTTCTTTGCTCAAATATTTATCCATTTTAGGTTTGGACACCTTGGTCATCTGTTGAAACTGTATTGTGCTGTCCAGGCTAGGTTCAATGATATAGGTGGAATGAAATCCTAACACATGTACTTTATAAGAGCTGTTCTTGGCTTTTTTTTTTATCGGTAAGTATCAAATACATTCATATAGCAAAGTAAAAAACAGCAGTTTACAGGAGAGTAAACTGAAGAGAACAACTGAAAGGAATATACAAAAGTAAACATAGCCAAGAGCTGTTCTTGTTTGGATGTGCAACGTAGCTATTTGAATGAAAAGTTCATCCAGGAACAAATCTTGCTATGATTCATCAATTATCTGTCATTTTGCTGATGTATTTGAACTTTTAAGGTGGATCAATTGATTTTCATTGATATCTTTTCTTACTATTACTGATTATTGTTTCTCAAGGATTTTCAGGTCATGGATCTAACAAAAGTTATAGTATTTGATATTTTTATAATTTTGTTTTTATTTGACTGATACCTGGTTATTTTCCCTTAACAACCATGTCCTGGTGATGCATCAGACAGTCACAGTTTGCAAAATATATAAGTATTTGATTGGATTCTCTTGACCTCAATTGCAGGAGGATGTCAAGGATTTGGTCGGAAGGTTTCTTGAATACATAATGAATAATCATCATGTCAATAGGGAATCAGTGACTATATTACAGGCGTTTCAGATATCTCTGGTTAGAATATTCTTCTCTGACTCACTGTTGCTGTTCTTTCTCTAGTTGTTTCTTAAACATCCGTATCGTTATAATTAAATCATCTGGTAGTAAGATCATAAAGAGAGTCGAAGAATAGGAACATGGTTTGAAGTTGTGTTTTGTTTAAAGTTTCTGAAAACATAAGACTGGAACATCTCATTTCTGAGACGTACCCTTCAGTAGGCCTTCACCAGTCTTTAGGTTTGAGAAATGTAGAAACACATTATTCTAATGATAGTTTGAAAGACTATCATTTTAGATGATCTTTTTTTTTTCCTGATTCCTGAGTAATTGGGTAGGCACTTCATAGAAATGGATTTTTACTTCTATTGACACCTTATCATAGAACTTACATGGGGTATCCCTTTTACCATACAGTACTGATGGAATCTTTGAACTGGTACAGACCATTTAAGTGGTGTACCACCTTTTGCATGGTCATAGACTCAGCCAAAAGTTCATACCATGCGTTATCTTTAACCTTGTATGCAAGAATGAAAACAAGAAAAAAATTTAATAAATTTTACAATTAACGGTCTGAAAAATGACAATGTGTTGGATAGTTTGAAATCTTTGATTTTCCTTTTATTTTATTTTTATGACTTTTGGGCTGCCCATCATAGAGGTGGCCGTAGGATTGAACTGTCTGCATCATTGGTGCCTGAGGTATAGTCTGGAACTCTGGATACAACGAACAGTTTCTCAACTCAAGTACCCATACATATATTTTCTGTCTCAAGGTATTCAATAGATATTAGGAGAGCAGTGATGGTTCCATTATCACAAATATCGGGTTTTACCTTGCTAATTTAATTTTCATTCATTAATGTTTTTAGTCATGATCTGTTGTTTTCTATCCTGAATTAAGCATAGTTTCCTACTTTGAATTAAGTATAAATTACATGAAATCAATTAATATTTATTTACTGTTATTTTTTATAGTTCATAAGAGTTTTAGTTAGTAGAAAAGATTAGTAGTGGGACTCACTTAAATTATTATTTCTTTATTAAAACCCATTGTGTTTTTGTGGATATTGAAGATTAATAGTGGCTCCCACTAATACGACAAGTATTAAGCTCTAATTACAGTAATAGACCTATATGAAATATAACAATATCTTAATAGAGTTTTATAACTGTAAGGTTAATGGTGTCTAAAAACCTTAAAAATTGCGTGTACTTCTTATAGTAGACTTATATGAATGTGTGTGGTGTTGGTTCATGCGCATGTATAACTTTGTATTTATAAAATTAATATATTATGTGTGCGTGCGCACGTGCATAACATAGTACTTATAAAATTAATATATATACTACATATGTCATATATCCATACACGTACAAACATGTGTATGTGCATGTGTGTGCGTGCACGTGTGTAACATTGCACTTATGAAATTAATGTATTCTGTGTTTGTGTGTGTGTGAGTGACATGTTCTTATAAATAAATATATTCTAAATATGACATCCAATTTACTGGTGTACTATGCAATTTTCAGTGTTGGACAGCAGCAGCTTTGTTGAAACACAAGATTGATCGCAAGGAATCACTTGCACTTGCAAAACAATGCTTGAATTTTAACTGCAAGGAAGAAGAGGCAGAGTTTATCTACACAAAATTGCGGATACTGAAGAAAATGTTTTTACGGCATACCGGAAATCTCAAGGAACTAAATTCTCCGAAAAATCCTGTGCCAAGAACTAAAGATGCTGCCAAAATTCTTTTGCATGCTAGGGCTTCACAATCAACTGCATCTGACCAGCAAGAGTTGGAAGGAGAGATCCGAGAGATATCTCAGAGTCATTATTGCTTTGTTCAACAGGTCCCTGCCAAGCAGGAGCAGGTACCTGAGTTTAAAATGGCACAGAAGAGTGATTTCTCAAGGAGTATTATACGCGTTGAGAAAATTTTTGCTAAGCGGATAAAAATGCTGCTTCAAAAACAAAAGGAGGAATTTCAGGAATTCAACAAAATGAGAGAGGAAGAAAAGGAAAAACTGGAGAAAGAGCACAGGTTGGAATCAGCTCGTACTCGTATTGTACAGACCCATATATCTGTAAGCTTAGATAAGCTTAAGATGTTAGATCCTAACTTTGCCCAAAAAATGGCAGAACACAATCGTGAGATGGAGATAAGTCGTAAAAATCTTGTGGCTGTGCAGCTGGCTGCAAGGAATGAGGAGAAGAAGATGAAGGCTTGCTGGTTGGAAGAAGTGAAATCGGGGAAACCAGTGGAATCAGTTGGTAAGCTCCTTGGGCTTGATTCTAGGTTCAGGGTGAAACACACAGAGCCTAGTGAACAAGCTGGAGTTCATAATCGTCCTAAGAATGCCACTCCTATGTCTGGGCCTTCTTCAGAGAAACAAAATCCTGGTGGAATTGTGCCAGGTGGACATATACCATTTGAAGCTCCTGAAGCTGTTCCAAATGAAATGGTTGAGTGTGACGTATCCACGGAAACATTAACTCTTTCGATGGAGTCCAACAGAGTGAATGATGGAATAGATACTGTGGTCACAGAAGGAGCCACTGTTACTAGGATCGAGCAGCACAATAGTGCAGACAATTCAAATGATGGTTCTATGAGTGTCACTTCTAAGTCTGGACCTTCAGAAAAACAGAATCCTGATGGAACTGTATTGAGCATGCTAGGTGAGGTGCCATCTGAAATTCCTAAAACTGTTCCAAACATATTGTTAGAGGGTGGCAATCCCATGGGGATGGGATCTCTTGCTTTGGAATCCCATACAGAGAGTGATGTATTGTATACTATGGCCTCACAAAGAGCAACTGTTACTGGCCTCAAGCAGCATGATAGAGAAGGTATTTCCACTGGTGGAGACTCACCTTCCTTGGAACTGACTTGCACAGGCTTGACTTTAGCTGAGACACACATTACCACTGCCCAATGTGGTCCACCGCCATCACATCAGGTACATAAATCTTCTATCTTGGAAAATGTATTTTTGGTATGTTTGATATGATCCTCATTTTCTGGAGATCTTGATGCTATGCACCATTCGTTCTCTGGACCTCTCTGGACTGTTTCCCTGGTAGTTCTGAGTCTTCTGACTGTCCACAATAAGTATGATAAATTGCATATCATGTGATTGTGATCGATTTTTGGAGTAGGACATATCCTAGTGGTGGGCATAAATATGAAGTTGTAGTTAAGGAATTATTTGTCTGGGAAAAATTTTGGGAAAATAGGCAAAATCCGGAAATAAATCGGGAAAATGTTAGGCAAGATTTGAAAAATATAAAATAAGATTATATATTATAAAAAAATATATCACACATTAGATATTTATTCTGGACTTTTTCATAAAGTTGTAAATAATTCACGAAATTTAGCTTTTTGAAAAAATTGTGTTTTTTTTTCAAAAGCCTCAAATACTTTGTGAATTAATCTTTTGACGAAAAAGTCACATAATATTCGGGATTTTTTGAAAAAATCGGAGAACTTTGTTGTTATGGTAGTGGGCACCACTCCCAACCCTAGTAACAAAGTCCTCGAATAATTCCTGAATTGTTCCGTAACTATTCATATAACGTTTAAAAAGACTTCTTTTTCCCGAACAGACGAATAATTCCCGAACTGACGAATTATTAGCGAATAATTCCGAACTAACGAATTATTCTGAACTTATGCCGAACTTATTCCTAAGGAAGATTTCTCACAAATTATTTCTTCATGCTTATTTAGAATTCTAAAATAAGAATGTGGGCAAATAGACTTTCTATTAGTAATAAAATTATTACTAAAAACCGAGACTTATTTCACACTGAGAAATCTCCATTTGACTGAAGACGTTAACTGATGGAAGGAGAAAACTCTATTCGAGTAGGTTATTTTAGGGTTTTGATTACATTCAATTGAATTGAGAGAAAATAGATGATTTTGCACGTTGGTTAGCATGTTGAATTTCGACCAAACTAAGAGAAAAAATGATTTGTGCTATTTATTCTGATCTATTTTTATATTTTCTAAATTACTATGTTATGTCAAATAAAAATACTCATATATTGCTTTCTAATTTTATCTATTCAGATAATTATTTTTCCCGATTCTATATATTTTTGAATTACTAATATAATCTGATTTGCATTTACAAACATGTAATCTAGATTATTCTTCTCTCTTAAATTACATAAAGCTTGCTGAAGCTTTATTTAATTTTTTCCTTGAATTTGCGAGTTTACATAATGCTTGTTTTTTAGCAATTGGATAAATGTCTAACATAGTAAGAGATGTCAATCACATTCTTATTTTTTTTATAATAATTTTAATTTTAACTTTTCCGAACTTAGCCCGAACTTATCCCGAATTTGCCAAAAATTTCCCCTTTTTTTCGAACTTAACTTGTGCCGAATAATTCCCGAATCCGAACTTTGTTACTGTGCTCCTAGCTTGTGTACTACGTTTACATTAATACTGCATGCATTTTCTACTAATTCAAACATTCGCCCCCAAGCATCTTAGTTATTTTGCAGACTCATACTAATCCGTATTTGGTTAGGTGCTCCCCGTTGGACATTGTCAAGTGTCCATTGCAGCTAGAGTGCGAGAGAATGACGCATCAAGCGGTGATGTGCAGAATTCACCCCAACAAGTCGAAGTTCCATCATTGCAGCTGACTAATTTTGTGCTATCTGATCAATCTAATCATGATCCCATGGTTCTACAACCTGTTTCGCAAATGCAGCTGCCTGTGTCTACAACTCCACCCTCTGCTGAACACAATCAACCTGATGCGCCTGCGGGTAATGGAATTCACCGTCAGCTGAGCAACGAAGGGCATACTTGTGTCCATCAGACTCAAGTTCCAACACAACCACCAGTTGAGGACCTGGCAGAGTTATCTAATCATTCCGTTCCACAACCCGTCTTAACTATGCAACTTCATCCGCCTATAGAATCTCCCGTGGGTGGAAGTGAAACCCATGTTGTAGATATCAGAAGCACGCGCAGTATTGCAGAGATCAGTGACCGTCCTGTGGTGTCCCATTCGTACCCTGACCCACTACAAAATGAAATGGAAAGAATACATAAAGAAAGGGAGCAAGCCATCAAGATCCACGAAGAGATGGTTTGTGTCTGAGATATCTTCACCTTACTGCTCTTTTTATGAAATTATTATATTCCAATTGGATTTTTGCCCTAATTGACAGCTTTTTTCAATGATTATTATTTTTTCTCCGAGTAGAAACTGCGGCTCAAATCTGAATGCGATAAGGAGATAGAAGAGGTGCGTAGCAAGTACATCACTTTGCTTCAGGATGCCGAGACATCATCAATACAGAAGAGAAAGGCACTTGAGACAAATTACAACAAAGTTTCTATGAGTCGGTTATTAGCTGAGGCTTTCAGATCTAAATGCAGTGAGGCCAGGGCAGCTGGCACACCTGGACTGCAGCAAGGTATGGAACTGTTTTTGGACACCTTTCTAGACTTATTTTTTCATTTTTTGAATGTATGAACAATCACTGCTCACTTTGGAAATTGGAAAAGTAGACTCGGCTTAGTACTGAGTCAGAACTTATATTTTGTAGTCTCTTGGGACTTGGAAAAGCTATTCATAGTGTTACTTGTAAAACTAGTTTCTTCATTAACCCTTCCAACTTAAGGATCTTGAAGGATCCAAATTAACAACTAATGTGATTTGGAAATTAGAAAAATCAAGATTTTGAGAATGCAACTTTTGTACCAAAGTACATGACTTTGAACTTCTACTCAAACCCAAGTCGTGTTTGAAGAAGTTTCCATTCTGATTTAGAAACTTCTGAAATCATGGTATAGAGGATTCTGTTGCTTTTATATTTCACTTGCCATTTGTTCTAAATAGAAGTTTCTGTTCGTGTGATATCCTATTTTCTAATCCCAGAGTAACTGGTAACCTGTGTAGATTTTGACCAGCTATATTTAAAATTTTGGCAATTAATGATCTGCAACCTGCAAGTACTTACAAACTTTCTCGGCATAATTCTGTATCATTGCCCAGGCAGTAGCAAAAAAAAAATGGAGGGGTTTTTTTTGGAAATTAAAATATTATTGTACTTCCACAATCATGATTTTTACCGAGCAAACTGCAAAGTAGCCCCAAACTCAAACATGCATATGTACTTATTTACTTAAATATGTGTGTATGTACACACATGCATGCACACATGTCATGTATGTTTCACATGCAAGCAAGCACCAGTCTTTTGGTTTCAATAACAAGTAGCTTCTGACTCTCGTTTTTCTTGCAGATGTGGCTTCAAGTGTCATGCAGCTATCGTTGCAGCAACCTGTGCAGAGGCCTGTCTCTGTTGCTGGCCCATCTTTGGCTGGCCCACAGACGACTTGCTCACCTACAGCCTTACCAGTGCAGGCTGTTCATTCTTTGGCACTGTTTTCTACTAACCTGATCAGACCGCACTCCAGCCCCGTAACTCTCACAGGAAATGTCTCAGTTGGTAGTGAAATACGGGCCCCAGCCCCACATCTTCAATCCTCCAGACCTGCCATATCAATGCCAGCACCCATTCACATTTCCCTTCCCCGTGCGATGTCCAATCAACAGTCATCTGGTAATCCTCCTCCCACACAAAACCTCCCAGTTGACAGTGAGCTACAGGCCCCAGCCCCACACCTTCAACCCTTCAGACCTGCCATATCCATGTCAGTGCCTGATGTCCCGCTCCTTCCCCATAGGATATCTAGTCAGCAGTCATCCAGTATTCCTCCTGACACTTACTCTATGCCTTCTCAGCTTGCACCACCTGGGTATCTATCGGGGCCTTTTAGAAGAACCCATCAGCCACAAAATGCAGGAGAGTTTCCTCTTCATATTCCGTCTTTATCTGCTCTCGAGCTGCTCATGGATGTTGACAACCGCGCTGGTGCAAACCTACCAAAATTTTCACCATCTATGCAGGATTGGCGTTCGACCTTCGACTCATGGGACGCCTCAGAACTGGCAATGACTGGTAGCATTCGGGGCATTACGGCCGATACAGGTGCAGCAACAGACATTGTTTGCTTATCTGACGATGAATGATCAGACAATTGACAAGTGATGTGTTGGAATGGAGGTCTATTTATGGCCAGAGGTAGGAATGATGACCTCACTTCTGTAAAATATTCCTTTAAAACTTTGCCTGTGCATATTTCACAATCAAAGAGGCAAAAGAGTCTGAGAGTGCACCCTGAAATGGAGCGTGATAACCAACCAGGTAGCGATCACAAGAATAAGCTCTTGTCATTTTGTGATTTACCCTGTAGCTGTAGCCTGTACTCAGTCTGATGCGCTTCTTAATGGTATATATATCATATTCCTCGGTTTCTCCTTTTTCATAAATAATGATGAGATAAGAGTGTTAATTTCTTTTAACCATATTCCCCTTTGTAGTGTTGTACATTCACCTGTGTATGCGCAGATTCAACCTGTGCAGGTTAACCTGTAGGGTAGAAAATCACAGGTGTTACCATCAGGTATAGAGAGCAACTGCTAGCCAGAATAGGACTCCGGTGGATTGCACCAGAAATGAAAGATGTTTGAACACATTATTTTTGGGTTATTGTGAATAAGCTACGGTTTTGGCTGAAGAGCTTCCTAAGAAAGGAGTAACTCTTACGCTAAAGATTATGGAATAAATTGCTTCAGTTCATAAAATGCTTGTTGGCTTCTCTCCGAAAAATGCTTCAGCTCAAAGCCTCAAACAGGTATATCACATGCTTTTGTGACCCTTTCCCTCCCATTCAAAAGAAAAGTGGGAGAATTGCCTTGGTAGGTTTTTAAACATGAATATACAGCAATCTTTCTATTTCTATGCCCTATGCTGATTACCCTTCACTATCTGAGCTGACCCACTGACTGAATGAATGAGAAGACTTGCATGTTGTTTCTTGTCCTTCCCTCTTTCTATTTCTTTGGTGCATGCTGATTGAAGCCTCATAAATGGTCTGATACTCCAAAATCAATGCAGATCTTGTAATTGTTAGGTTTTAAGGAGGAATGATATTAATTAGGTTTTTAAATCAGGAACAATGAGGTGCAGATCTCTCTTCTACTATATCAATCTTCTTCATATCTCTACATTAATTTCATGTTTCAATCATGGAACGATTCGGGATCATTATTGTTTCGTTGCTCAGCCTGGCCTTGGCACACTGTAATTTCTATTGAGTTGTGATGTTGGCGATTGTGCCGTTGTTGTTGGCTCATGGATGGAGCAGGTCTTTTGTTGGCCTTGTTCAGGTGGTTTGTTTTATTTTCCCTTTTTTTTCTACAATTTGTTATCTTAGATTTTGCAATGCTGTGCATGAAAATGAGGTGTACTTAAGTTCTTAATTTGGATTTGCTTGTAGTTAGGTCCGATTAAGTTCACTGTTACTAGTTGAGTAAGCATTACCAAACAAAGGGTTTAGAGAAAAGCTAACAAGAAATAGAGAATTTGGATCACTTATTTCTGCGTGTGCTAAAGGAAATTCCACTCAATACCAACCCAGGAGTAGGTTACCGAATTTCCTCTGGCTTGGCCCAGAGTACTCCATCTCAAACACCCACTCTGGTAAAAAAGTTTTAACCCCTGTAGTTAAAATTTTCCCCCTCAAAACCAAGGTTAGATTTATCAACCTTAGGTTAGTGAATTTAACAACAATTAAAGCAAGTTAAAAGGGACACGATGGTGAGTTGGAGAGGCTGGGCCAGGGTAAAAATTACTCTGGCCCCACCAGAAGAAATCCTATATCCAAATATGGTGGGGGGGAGAAAACAAAGATGGTGCAAGAAAATGCTTATATTTTTACATTTCTTGTTGCACCAAAAACTAATGAAAATACAAAGACAAAACAGAGTTACAGAAGCATCATAGAAGTTTTGATGCCACAAATTTTCCGGCATAGACATGGCCGGTACTCCCATTGAAATATAAAGACATAAAAGAAACAATATACCATTACTTTAAAATATTCTAACAAATTGGAAGAGGAGCACCATTCCATTCCCTGAGACAGTCCAGCAGCGGATCGATCATCTTCCCCTCGCACATTGCAGAAAACACCTTATCAAACTCCTCACCCGGAGATAGAACCTTCTCACCGGTCAGTAGCCCAGTCTTCAACTCTTCCCTTACAAACTTGTACAGTGGGTAGGACCTGCACTCCTTGATCCGGTTCGGTATTGCCGGACTCCCGTTCTCTATGGCGGTTCTCGCGCTCTCGACATCTTTCGGCAAAAGGGTCTTCAATTCCTCCTCAAAAGTACTGATCTTTTGGAAGATAGAAGTGTTGGAATTCTTCTCATTATCGCCATTTTTTAGAGCATGTTCGACCAGAACCTGCCTTAATTTTTGCATCAGCGGGTAAGTGGCACTACACGGATCATCAACATAGGCAAAGACGTATTCCCGATCGACGACCTTGAGTAAGTCCTTCTCGCAGAATCTTGAACGGTGAAGCTCTCCATTAACACCCATAGTTAGAACTCTCTTAGCTACTTGGCTCACTGTGTTCTTGACAGTGTTCATCAAATTCTCCTCCAAATGCCTCAGATCAATGGCTTGGCAAAGCGCGACTAAGAATGTCGTAGACATGAGCTTCAAGATGTCTACTGCTTCGGCGGTTTTTCTCGAAGAGATCAAGCCCAAGGAGTTCACATCTTGGTTGTGTTGCTCTGCACTTTGGACATGATTAGTGACTGGATTAGCGAGGAATTGTAGTTCAGAACAGTAGGCAGCCATTGCAATCTCGGCGCCTTTGAACCCATAATCCAAGCTTGGATTCCGACCACCAGATAGATTTGACGGCAACCCATTGTTGTAGAAATCGTTAACAAGTTCAGAGAATTGAGCAAACAAGAGCTTCCCGATCGAAGCGATAGCTAATCGGGTGTTGTCCATTGATACTCCTATAGGAGTTCCCTGGAAATTTCCACCATGTAAGGCCTTGTTCCTGGATACATCGATCAATGGGTTATCATTCACTGAGTTAATCTCTCTTTCGATTGATTTCGTCGATGCTCGAATCACTTCAATTAGAGGTCCCAACCACTGGGGAGAAGTTCGGAGAGCGTATCGATCTTGCTTCGGCTTCTGGAGGGGATCCATTTCATGTAGCTTTTGTGCTGCTTTAACATATGAGCTTCCATCCAAAATGTGTTCCATTATAGCTGCGGCCTCAATTTGGCCAGGGTGATGCTTCAATTTATGAGTCAGATGGTCTGTAAATTCAGGTTTACCTTGCATAACTTCGGCGAAAATGGCAGACAAGACTTCAGACAAGACGGCGAGGATGTTTGTCTCGAATAGAACTATGGAAGCCAATCCAGACCCAACTGCAGTACCATTAACAAGTGCAAGACCTTCCTTGGGCTGTAATTCAAAGAACCCACCATTGATTCCAGCGAGGCGGAAGGCTTCTACAGCATCGAGGGATTCCCCGTTAGGTCCCGTGGCTTTGGAATTGGGGCGGCCGGTCAAGAGCCCGGCGATGTAGGATAAGGGGACTAGATCACCTGAAGCAGTGATGGTGCCCCTGAGAGGCAAGCATGGGGTGATGTTCTGGTTCAGGAATTTGGTGATGGCTTCCATGATTTCAAACCTGATGCCTGAGTATCCTTGGAGGAGGGTGTTGATCCTCACCAGCATTGCTGCTCTTGTTGCAGAGTGAGGCAAGGTGTGGCAAGATTCTGTCCCATTGCCAAAGATTCCAGCATTCAAGAATCTGGTGCAACAAGATTCCAAATATAGAGGATTAGCAAAGCAAACAGAGCCATATTATTATGTGAATGATTCTATGCTATCATATAGGACAAAGTTAGGATACAATTGGGGGACCCCACAAAAGATAATTTAGCATAGAAAAAATTATATATGTATAGATAGAGAGACGGAGAGAGAAGAATCGGTCAAAATAAGTACTTATTTATAAATAAAGTTAGGTGGTGTTTGGTAACACTAGTCTAAAAAGAAGTGTTTATTTGAAAATTATGCTTAGTTAGACTTAAGATTATTAAGGTGAAGGTTAATTGCACATCTACATTTTAGAGATTTTAGGGGTAAAAAGCACTTCTTCAAAAAGTAGCTCCATAGCTACTTTTTAATGTAGAAGTTTTTACCCTTAAAATCTCAAAAATGTAGACATGCAACTAGCCTTCAACTTAACAATTTTCGGTCCAACTAAACATAATTTTCAAATAAGCGCTTCTTTTTAGACAAGTGATACGCCACCTTATTTTGTAAAATAAATAAGTAATAAGTTAAACTGTGAAAGTAGTTAGACAAAAAAAATTATAAATAAGTAAAGTAACCCCATATTTACTTTTAAAAAAAGAACTTATTAAATTATATAAACGCCCCTTTATTTTATTAGTAAAAAACGTAAGGTAGATCCCTCTGTCATTCTCATAAAATCTTTTCTAAAATGGGGCGAGTCTGCGTCTTGCAAAGTTGACCCATAATAGAAATATTTACTTTATACTACTGTTAATGAGGGCCGAGTTTTTATGGATTTTCTCTCTAAGATTCGGCACGCTCAATTACCTAGCGAGTTGACTCGGGACGGTTCCAAGATGAACCCACTAGGTTTTTCAATAGGCTTTCCATCTAATACCAGTAAACATGGCATGCTTACAGGTCACCCGAATTCAATCCGTTTATAGATAAGTTTTTTTTATGGATTAGGAAAATGCAAAACCAACCCCAACCCACCAACCCTAACCCAAAAACCTAACCACTTAAATAAATAAATAAATATGACGGGTTAAATATATTAGCATATATTAATGCAAAACCTTTAAACTTAAAATTAATATGTAACAATAATTAAAAAGTTAATTTTGAATTATGGCCCCAAGTAAATTAAGGTAATACTTGATACACTTTTAAATTTTAAATTGACTTTTAGTACTTTTGACTCTTGAAAACTCAAAAGTTGTCTTTTGGTTTGGCACTTCTACGTGCTTGAAGTCATAAAACCAAAATGTTAGATTTTAGGGAAAACTATCCCTAAGTAACTTTTGTGAAAGGTCCCAATTTTTTTATAAATTATTTTTGCTTAAAAATTATTCCACCTTCCTCATAAAAGTTTATCTAAACAAGCCCTTAAAAACCCCAACTCGCTCGCAACCACAAAATCTAACAACCTCAAACCTAAACCCCATAAAAAGACTTTGCGGACTGGGGGTTGGAATCTTTTGTAGCAGAGACCTCCACGAGGATTTCTTGTAGAATTCCACTTGACAGGCATTTTCGAAATAACACCAATTAAAAATATTATTTACATATCAGTTCTTTCAAAAATGATATGAACAGGGAGTCAACAAATCCGGTTATCACCCATAAGGTCACCACGTGTCTCCTTTGACACCTCGGATTTGACAAATATTAATTCTTTTTTTAAAATTAAAAAATTATTTTTAGAGTTTTTTTAATATTTAAAACAGTTTTTTAATTTTAAAAAAAGAATTAATATTTTTTTTAAAAACCAAAAGTGGGTGGGTGAACCTTACCTACGGGTAATGGGTGTCAAAGGAGACACGTGGCGACCTCTAGGGGTGATTACCGGTTTTGCCAAATCCGGTTATCACCGTAGTAGAGGATTTGACTCCTAAATGGTTAGGTGGCTACAAGAAATCCTTGTAGAGGATTGGGTCTGCGCGGCTGATTGACCGGTTGGGTCAGAAATTGCCACATACATATCCTAGGTTAAACTCATCCTATGGTGGGTCCAATAATATGATTGAGCTTCTCTAATCATGATAAAAACTTAATTAAAAGATTTCAAGATTTTCTTTTTCAGGTCATATTAAGTGCCACGAAAAGTAGAGCAAGGTACATGTGCCATAGATAAATGTTAAGAACGGTAGGCCTTACTTAGGAACCAACTACCCATTGTACTACAAAATTTTATTTAAGTATGACTTAAATTCATTAATCATGATTAAGATATGAATTAAAGGAGGATTACTCACCTAATCAGCTCCTTCTGAAGGGCACCTCCTTGTTTGGTTCTCCTATGTGAGGTTGCACCAAAACCAGTTGTGACACCATAACTATCTGTCCCTTTGTTCATGCTCTCCATCACCCAATCGCTACTCGCCTTCACTCCCGCTCTCGCCGACTCCGATAGCTCCACCTTGACGCCGGTGTCGTGACTAGCAATTGCAGCCACCTGAGAAATTGTGAGTGTCTCACCACCGAGTCTAACCACAGGCTTACGATACTCCTCCACCATGAGCTTAACCTCATCTAGGTGGCTACCCTTTAGGGACTCAGCCGCCATTCCCCAATTTAACGGGTCCTTGATGCAGAAACTTCCAATAGAGCCGTTGCCATTTCCGTTCTCGTGGGAAACTTCCATGTTAATAATTACTATGATTTGAATTAAAACCCCACAACCCCAAGAAGGATTTAATGAGATTTTGAAGATCAAAACCAGGTTTTTACAAGATTTCTAAAGAAAATAAGGACACCCCAGATGGGAAAACTGAGAAATGATTGGATTTATGAAGAGAAAGACCAGAAATTTTAAAAAGGAACAAAGCACTTGGGATCTATGAACTCTGAGAGAGAAAACAAAAAAAAGGTGAAGTTGAGATAGGAAATTTCAAGATTGTGATGAATTTCCTGTCTAGTTCACCTGTCTTTGCTTCTTTAAATAGATGCTTCCTCTTCCTGTCATTGAGAGTTGGGTGGGGAGGACACCGGGTTAGTTGAAAACCATTTCTGGCCGTTTAATCTTCATGTCATCTAACGATTAGTATACAGACACGTGGTCAATATATGGAGCATTGCAGGTAACGCAGATTTTTCTCTTGCCAAAGATATAGGTGGTTGGTGGGGAGGCACGAAATAATGACGTCTTTTTATTCTTTTACAATAATTTATTAATTTTAATTAAATAAGGTGAAATGACCGAAAACGCCTTTCCACAAACCCCGCCCCGGGAAGGGTTTCTTATTAGGAAAATACCAAAATGCCCCTACCATACACTATGAAGGTGTTTGGTAGTTCTTTATTCTAGTAAAAGCTGTTAATGAACAATGGCTCAGGGTGTAGCTTAGTGGTCCATAAATCCGGAGGTATTGTCAAGGACTAACTTCGCTAACGTTCACCAAGTTTCAGATACAAGGATCTATGCACTTACAACAATGAGATGGATGACCTATTCGTACGCAAGGATCTATACAGTTAAAACCATGAGATGGATGATCTAGAATAGTTCTTTTTCTCCTATGAAGCTGAGAATTAGAGAGTCCCGATTTTTTAATTTTTTTAACGACTAAGTTTGT
The DNA here is from genome assembly GCA_015143295.1 of Tetracentron sinense. Lineage (NCBI taxonomy): Eukaryota > Viridiplantae > Streptophyta > Magnoliopsida > Trochodendrales > Trochodendraceae > Tetracentron > Tetracentron sinense. The sequence goes on from CM026562.1 coordinate 32,341,900, forward strand.
GGGTCATTTCATCTATATATTTTGTATATATGTTACAAGTATTTTTTTTTGTTTGTTAGAGCAGCAATGCTGTGTCTACTTTCCAGCCATCTACTCTCCTATATTTTTATACAAGAAAACAAAATGATATTAAATTTTTTTTGTGAGTCTCATCACTTTTGTCTTATCTTTTTGCTTAGAATTAGTAAAAATAATCGGAGAGTAGATGGCTGGAAAGTGGATATAGCATTGCTCAATAATGTAATATGTTTTTTAAAGTTTAAGGTGAGTTCAATCATGTCCACATGTCAACAGGGGCAGAGCCAAGGGGGGGCCTGGGGCACGTGCCCCCCTCCCCCCTCTTAAACTTTTGAAAAAGAAAGTTATTTTAATTATATGTATTGTATATTGCCTAGCATAGGCATGGAGGTGGATGAACAACCAATTGCAATTGAACTCGGAGAGAGTTCAATTGTACCCACATGCCAACAAATGCCCATTTTAACCCCTATTAATTGTGGTTAAGATTCACTAACCTTTGGGGTTCAACCATATATCTTTAGTTTTTAAAAAAATTACCTCTAAGGGTTAAAAATCATTAGCTAGAGTTTAATATTTCTTTCTACAAACTAAGATTATATTGTTGAAACCTGAAGGGTTAGTAAATCTTAACTATAGTTAATAGAGTTAAAAGGGACACATGCTTTGAGTTCAATCGAGATTGGTTGTGATTCGATCTCAGGTGGTGCCCCTCAGCTATTTTATTTTATCTTATAAAAAATATAGTTTACTAAGGATTTAGAATCCTCTACTATTACAATCAGGCTCCTTGGAGTCGGTTACAACTCACAAGTCAACACATGTCTCTTATAGTACCTCTTGATTTTGATTAAGATTCATTAACTCTTAGAGTTCAACCATATAACTTTGGTTTTCAGAAGAAATAATTAGCTCTAAATGTTAACGTTGTTAAATAGAGTTAGAAGAGTTTTGTGTTATAATCGGACTCCAATTAGTTTGGTTATAACCGTAGATGATTAGTTATGGGGTAGCTATCCCATTGGATAAATTTTTTTTTTTTTAATTATTTAATAAGGAATAGTCATTGGACATGTGGACGCTCCGCAACTTTTCAAACAAATTATATTATTTGATTTGATAGGACATCACCATAGGGCAAGGGGACAACTGCTCCCATGAACAAGGAGAAACACGATATGTACAAAATGTATCGATGAAATAACCCACAAACTTGGTTGTTAAAAAAATTTTGGGGGCTCAACCCTAAACCCATATCCCTTAAACCAAATGTGCCCCCCCCCCCCAGTTAACTCTTCGCTCCGCCCTTATAGGTCAACACGTGTCCCTATTAACCCTGATTAAGATTATGTAACCCATAGTGTTCAATGATCTAACTTACGTACTTCTAAAAAAAAAAAAAAATTAACTCCAAGAGTTAAATTTTTTTAACTAGAGTTAAATATCTTTAATATTATTTTTTTCCAAAAAATTAATGTTAGATTATTGCATACTAAGAGTTAGAGAATCTTAACCACAGCTAATAGGGTTTAAAGGGGGATACGTGTTGACTTGTGGGTGTGATTGAACTCTCCTTATATTCAATCGTGATTGATTGTGTTCAATCTCTACCCCCTATGCTATATATATATATATATAAAAATTTGTCCTAAAAGTTTAGGGGGGGCACGTGCCCCAAGCCTCTTGGGGGTTCACCGATACATCACGTGACACTAGTCTGAGTTTGGGCCCATGATACCCCTTTTTTTTTTTACCTGTTGCTAGGTTCACTTAATTGTCAAAAACCATGAAATTTGTTGGCTGCATTCATTAAAAGCGCCGACAAAAAAAGGGTTCATATCACTGCACACTGCAGTACTTGAACAAATTTTTTTTTTTTTTTTTGTTTTTTTTTTGTTTTGGGTAAGACTAATTTGTTAACTAACTATGTCAGGGGTTAGGACTGTCAGCAGGGTTAGAACTCAACACATGGTGGGCGTCAACAGCCACACCAAGGACTCGAACACCAGTACTTGAACAAATTACTCATCAAATTGTGGCATCCAAAACAATGCCTATTTGGAATTGGATGTATTGGGACATTAGAACTCACACCCATGTAAGAGAATTCGATAGCCTTCATAACTTGGCCTTCTGCCAAGAAAGATTCATTGAAAGAAGGTTAGTCTTGTCATTTACTTCATAATGCCCGGATAAAAGGAGGATGAAATCTAAAGAAAATCTTAAAATAAAAGGGGGGAATTTAATGAGAACCGTGGATAGACTCTTATAGAGAGATTCTCTTGGAAAGTTTTACCTTTGGTAAATCTTACTCTTACCTTTCTCAAATAATAAAACAAAAAAATTTGTGTAAATATCATTTGTTTTGTTATTAAAAATGTCGAGAGTCCGAATTGTGAGGGTATGTTTAACATTCTTCAATTATAAATTACTTCTGTTTGGGCTTCTTTATCATGGAAGCAAACAAAAATTAGGTTATAAAATAGAGATTTAACAGGAGGTCCGACTGAAGAGATAATCATAATAATTCAAAATATGTCTTATGGTAGGGATAGTTTGAAAGTTACAAATATTAAAAAAAAAAAAAAAAATGATATTTTTATCAACTAAAACTTTTTTCTATATTTTTCAAAATAGCCCTGAGGCAGATTTTATGATGCTCCGGTTATCACTTCAACTCTCGTTTATAGTTAATCTCTACAAAATATAAGTAAATAAATAAAAGAAAGGTCGTGAAAATAATACTAGATTGACAATGGCATAAATCCAAAAGAGGACACACCCTTCTATTCTTGCAACCTCTAATAGAAGTGCTGATAATTTTGTAAATTTCCCCAAACGATAGCTTCTTCAATTCCCTAGCCATTTAGGGGGCACTTCAGTCATTTTTTTGAAAGGCCAAATGATGGGCTAGTTGAATTAATTTAAATAAAGGGTTTCTTATAATATAAATTACATTTTTAGTTCTTGACACATAAATTTATATTTTAATATTTCCAATTATATATTGAAATGATAAGGGTAACTCTTTTTGGTAAGCCTGCACTCATTGGGATAAATAAACAACCTAAAAAAGCATCATACACTGTCCATCGAAAATTCTAACTTTAATCAGGACTGCAAAAATAATTTTACCTGCTGGTGATCATAAATCTAAGGAAATATTGGTCTGCCAAGTGTCATCACCCAAGTGGTTGCGATTATTTAAATCATTTTCTTGTTTTTTTCTTTGATTATTATCCACTTGTACTTAGTGGAAAGCCTACTAACTCCCATCTATGTCATCTGCTACTTAGTGGGCATGGGTGTTGTCGCAACATTTTTATTATTTCCATCACATTTCTTTCAATTTCATTGTATTTTTTATTTGTCTTTCTCCGAACAATTGAGGTTTCAGTATCTAATTTTAAACACTAATGAACCCTATAAACTTTAAAATTTTAAGTTCAATGACATATTAAAAATATATACGACTGAATCAGTCCACGTGGCAAGCGACTTGGTCGATCTGATCGCATCACAGAATAATATTATTTTCGTCAATATCCAAGGATATAATTTTTTTTGGGTTGTCTAAACTTCCAGTAACTCCCTCCATATCTGGGAAACAGTTCAATGCCACTGAATAATTGGTATTTAATTCATTCAAGATTCTTGTCGTATCAACTTAAATTTTCAAAAAATTATTCATCAACCTTTTAATTAAAGTTATATTAAAATGAAGTATAACATAATGGGGTGTTCAGGGTTTCACTCCCTTAGTAATGAAGTGATGGTTGACAGTCCCATCATATTTAGCGTCCTTCTAAGTTGTGCGTTCGGTTCTTTAACCCATTAACTAATACTAATTAGGATTGCATCTCACCATATTCGACTACCAAAAAAAAAAAAAGCATTGCACAACGATAATGTGAAGCATTATAGCTCCGAAGACCTCGACAGAGTCTCTCTCTCTATATGTATAGAGAGAGAGAGAGAAACAGAGCTAAATTAATGAAGAAACAAGTGAGAATAGATGCTGCTAAAATGTGTAATTAGAAACTATATAGTATTGAATAAAGCAAATGTAAACTAGCATTGAAAGTTGCCAGTAATTCAACATGGAGAGCAGTATTTGTGTTGCCCACTCCATTGATATGGAAATAACGGCTGGACATATATGCAAATAAAGTATTATTAATTTTATTGGTACTGGTTTCTTCCCATTTACTATACGAGAATATTTATCTATAATCATCTCTAATCTCATAATCACTATATATTATTATATTATCATTGTTTGAAAATATGGCTGGATCGAAACTCCGAAAGCCTGAAAATATGAATATATTGCATTAATTAACATATCGGAAAAAGATTAAAGAAAAAGAAAACGAAAATTATAAGTTTTGTTGAGCTAACACGAATCGTGCTCGCCACCAACCACCCCTATCCTTCCCTTCACGTTAGGTGAGAAACGGCTGAGAATCTGATAGGCAACGAGAAAAGTTTTAAGATATGTTGGGCGGCACGAGATATTCCTATTTCTCACGATATATTGTTAACAACTAATCCAAAATGCGATTGGTGCCAGGTAGACCCAAGGGATGGTCCATTGGGTCAAGCAGATGGAAATGGGACCCACTATTCTCTGGGTCCCATCAAACTTATCGAATCTATTTGTTAGCACGATCGAACAATTCTAGGGTTAACTAATAACATAATTTTACAAATATCAAATAAAATTAATGAAATCACTTAAAATATTAGGGTTTAAGCATTTAAAAAAAATTCTTCAAAATTAAAAGAGCTGTTAATTTAACCAACTGGTTGGGGGGGGGGGGCCAAGACCATGCCTCAGGAAGCGGATGTCTTGAGTTTGATTCTCTTCCCCCTCTTGGCCACCCTCAAGGATTTATCCTTATTTCTCTAGTGTGTGGTTGGGGGATCTACACATGCCAAAAGGATTAGTCAGGTGTTCTAAGAGACCCAAACACCCTCATCGCCAGCAAAAAAGAAAGTCATAGAAAGTATGATTATAAAATATTAAAGTATTTATACTCGATGTAATTCATTAAAAATTAAAAGAATCATATAATTTCAAAAGCCTTGATTTTTTTTTAAAAGTAAATGTGTTTAAAGCAAGGTCTCGGTTAGTCATAGGGTTATATGAGACCCAAATCTGAGATCAGGTTTATCAGATTCGCTCCCTACTATACCGAATAGATTTGGTTTGTAGTATATTTTGTCTTGGTTTGTGAAAATAAACAAACTTAGTATTCGTACCCAACAACTCTGGTTTGGTGATTTTTCACTTTGGGTTTAGAGATTTTTTCTTTGAGTTCGACAAATTTATATTTTTGGGTTAGCAAATTGCTCATTAAAAAAAAGTAAAATTCAACTAAATTGCTGGAGGCATCCATACGTAAATGTGACGAGGTCTGAGCAGGGCCGGCCCATCCATTAGGCCATCAAAGCCATTGCTTTAGGCCCCATTAAAAAAATAAAAAAATAATATTAAAAAGGCCCTATTTAGAATATTAAAAATAAATAAAAGGCCCATTTAGAATATTAAAAAGGCCCCATTTATAGTTAATTTTTTTTAATAATATTAAAAAATTAAAACAAAAAAAGGCCTCATTTACAATTTTTGCTTTAAGCCTCCAAATGGCTTGGGCCGGCCCTGGGTCTGAGAGTCATTATAAGATAATTTGTAAAATAAATATTTATAAGTTATAACAATATTTTTTTAAAAAAAAAACCACTAATAAAGAAGGAAAACATTCAAACTTTCTTTGAAACAAAAAAAGGTTTCACGAGAGATGACCATAATCTATCAGTATACTTAGAATTCATTAGAATTATAGTCATCATATATATATATATATATATATATATCTTTACTATTATAATGCGAGAGGCACAGGCGTAGATGATTTTTCTGAAATTCCCATATTACCCTTATATAAAAGCAAAATTTTGATTTAATATTTTGCTTTAATTTCCAAACTAACCTTTGCCTTTGATTTAATTCCAAACTATCTCTTGCTCATCTATCTATTTAGAATCCCAGCCAATTGCGATTGAACTCGGGGAGAGTTCCATGTCCCTTTTAATTCCTATTAACTGTGGTTAACTCCTTCCCCTCGCTCTCACATGCATTGCGTGTGCTACTAGCAAGTTCAATCGCACCCGCAGGTTAACACGTGTCCCTTTTAACTCCTATTAACTGTGGTTAATTCCTTTCTCTCGCTCTCACGTGCATCGCACGTGCCACCCACTAGTATATATATATATAAGTGAATCAAACTAGCGAATCAAACGGTAAAACCTAAGCGAACCGAGAAACAAATTATCTCATTCTACCTATAGCAAACTGAGTTCGCTTTAAAGTGAAGAATTCTGAACTTGAATTTGAACTGAGCGAACCACGAACCAAGTAACATCGAACTAGACACATTTGCATCAAATTCAAGGTTGTTTGGAAACACTAATAAATGGGCAAGTGTGGGTCTTTAAGGCTAATCGAAGCCGATCTTTTGGGCTCTGCTTTCCTTTTTGCATCCTCCCCAAGTAAAACAAAGTAAATCTGCAATTCCAGGTAACCCTTAAACTGTTGTGTCTCGACCCCTTTTTGATCGAGGCCCACATTTTCCAAACAGCCCCTTAGGTCAAATGCGATGTCAACCATCGAACTAGACTACCATATATAAAACGAAATTATCAAAAGAATTTCTCTTGAAATGTAAGGGAAGGCAATATCTCCATTGGTTGTGTTTGGTGTGGAATTCTTTTCACCAACCCACTTTGCAAAATCCCATAAGCAAACCGTCTAAAATGGATTTAGAAAACGAGAAATTTCTACTCTTCTCAATTTTTTCTATACCAAACTAAGACTAAAAAACGTGTATTCTTAGACCACCCCCTCAACAACCCCGGGGGATCTTAGATGAGGACATTTTGGTCATTTTCATAGACAAATATGATAGACCATGTTCTTTGCTAAGGTCCCACCCTCGATGAATGAAATGTAAGCCACCAAAAGAGAAGGTTTGAGCATTGGTATTCGATTTGCCACGTGGAGGGCTTGAGTGTCATTGTAGACACGTTGGCCGGGTAGGCCCATACGACGTGGCTGTTGACTATTGCCTTGTGAGGCTTAGTTGCCCCCCCCCCGCGGCCCCCACATAGGAAAATGATCTAAAGGGGTCGGGAACCGAGCAAAATTGATAACAATAATGATTTTTGTAGTCCATGGTTATAAAAGACCAATGATATTTTGACACAAGAAAAATGTTAGATATATACACTTTCCAAAAATATCCAATTTTTTTTAATTAAAAGCTTTGCAAATCTGACTTTTTTTATTTGTTACTATGTTATTGGTTATTTGTAACTCTTGGCTACAAAGACAACATGTGGTTGTCGACTATTGTCCTGTGCTGTGAGGCTTAGTCAATTGGCACCACACATCGAGAAAAGAATTAACAGATCATCCAAAACAGTAAGAAATTAAGCAAAACGTGGCTGCAATGGTCTTTGTAACATAAGACTGTAAATGACAAATGACATTCGGACACATCAGAAAAGTGTTAGATATACACAAGTCATGCCTAATATTTATCAATTAAAGTGGGGGCTTATTCAAGCCAAGCCAATTCGAAGGCTCGGCCGATCAAGCCAAGGTTTTTTTTTTAGCTCAATTTTCAATAAAGCCGAGCTCAAGCAAGGCCAACTTAATTTAACTCAGCTTGATTGAGGCTCAATTCGGTTTGACATATTTTATAATATAATAATAATATTATTAGTATTTGGAATATTATAAATAATATTAAAATATTATTTATAATAATTATTTTTAAATGAAGTAAAAAAAATTATGTTTCAAGCCAAACTCAAACCAAGCGAGCTCGGTTTGTGCTTGAATCAATTCAAGCTCGAACCAAGCCAACCCCTTCAGGCCAAACTTCGAACTTGATACGAGCTCGACCCTAGTTTGAACATGTTCAAGACAGACTCGAGTGTGGCTCAGCTCGGTTCAATTTGGCTCAAATACACCTCCAATTAAAAACCTTACATATCTTGCTCTTTTCTTATTTATCACTATGCTATTGGTCATTTGTAGTTCTGAGTTACAAAGACAACATGTCGTGGTTGTCGACTAATACCTTGTGAGGCTTAGTCAATTGGCGTCGCACATTGGAAAAGGATCAGGTCACCCAAGGTGGTGGTGGGGAACCCACAAAGCAACCCGAGATTAGAAGGAGCTTCATAATTAGGAGAGTGATCCAACCACAACTCCATAGTTGTAGTTCAACACCCATTTGGGGTTAATACTAATTAGGTGGTGTTTGTTAACATTAATCTAAATAAGTAGAGCTTATTTAAAAATTATGTTTAGTTGGACTTCAGATGATTAAATTGATGGTTCATTGCATGTCTACATCTTTTTTAACTAGAGATTTTATCTCTAAAGTAAAAAGTAGCTAGGAGCTACTTTTTAAAAGTAGAAGTCTTTACCTCTAAAATCTCTACTTCAAAAAGATATAGACATGTAATTAACTTTCAACTTAACAATCTAAAGTTTAACTAAGCATAATTTTCAAATAAGCTCTACTTATTTAGATTTTTGTTATCAAACGCCACCTTAATAAAGTGACTAAAGTAGGAGTGTGATGCATATGAACTTGGTTTGTTAACCATCGGATTGCCTTTTGCAGAAGCCAGAAAAATGGTCTTAGGCTTCCACACATCATCCGACATGTGGTGATAAAAAGGAGGAGAAAGCATTTCATATTCACCCGATGTTTTTAACTTCTCCTCACTTGATATCTCCCCCTTTATCATCACATGTTGGATGATGTGTGGAGCTTGAGACCATTTTTCTAGCATCTGCCGAAGATAATCCGAGGCCGGTTTGTTATCACCTATCATACAACCTCAGTGTTCAAAACATGGCATTGTCGATTGCTAAGATCTCGACCCAGTAGTCATGCCAGCCGAACCAGGTTGTTCAATCGCTCAAAACGACAATTGGAACATGTACATGTATTAACCAATCTGAGTGAAAATGGTTAAGCTCATCTAGTCAATATTATTCTTGAGTTGATAAAGAGAGGAAACCCACCAATTGAACTGCCTAGATTGATTTATTGGTGGAGCACATTAACCCCGATGCAAGAGATACGCCATCACAGTCGTTGAAAGTGTTTGAAATGAGGGTCAATTCTGTGGCTCCTTTTTATTACTAAACATATCTTAGGAAGATTAAACATGATAATGATCTTGCATATCACTACTGGTTTTTCAAATTAATCTTGAGGGTACATAAAATTGATAAGAATATGTGAGTGATTTATACTTAGCATCTCAAAGAAGAGCCATGCTAGGCCTATTAACAGACATTCCTTATTCTCAATCAAAAATTTACATTTGTCCTTATTATAAGAGGAGTTATTTTTTATTTAGATTTATATATATATATATATATATATACACGCACACGATTAATGGTTGACATGATTGATAATAATACTTCAAATTCTTAAATGCTCCCAAAAACATATTAGAATACGATAAAAAAAACTCTGTCGATAGTACCTATTAAGAGTGAACGGTTGAATTGAAAATCCAATAATGTAATGTCCGTATATGATTTAAATGATGGGCCTACTCAATCAATCCGACCTACTATCCACAGTTTTAAACAACTTCCCAAAGTACATACCAATTTCTTAGATGCTCACCAGGAAAGTATATCACGAGGCAGTAGGTTGGAAGAAGTGGTGAATCATGCGCAGACCTACTCCCATCGGAAGGAGAGACGGATAGATCATAGGTCTGTTGAGTTTGATCTCATTTAAAATTCAATGCCTTTGAATGACGGATAGGCGCTATCCACATAGAGATGGAATCATAGCCTATTGCGAATGACAGATAGGATAAGTTTGTCTGCGCTATCCACGTAGAGATAGAATCATAGCCTATTGTGATTAAGCTCGGGAGAGTTCAATGGCACCCAGAGGCCAATATGTGTCTTTGGACCTTAATTAATTATGGTTAAGATTCACTAACTCCTTGGTAGGACTGTATTCAGGCCGGGCTTGACCCAGCTTGGCCAAGTCCGGCTCGGCTCGGCCCGAAATGGAGCTTGGAAGCGCAGCCTGAAGCTCGACCCGAATTCGAAATCGTGGCTCGAAGAAGCTAGGCTTGGCCCAAATTGATTCAAGCTCGAGCTAGGCTTGGCTCGAGCTCGGCTTGAATCTTTTTTTTTTTTTTTTAAATAATATTTTATATTATTTATATATATAATAATGATATATAAATAATTTTTTTATTTTTTTTTATTTTTTTTAATAATATTCAAGCCGAGCCGAGTTCGGGCTGAACCTCACCTCAATCGAGCCAGGCCGAGCCACACAGGGGTTGGCTCGAGCTCGGCTTGATTGAGTTTTCGGGCTTTTTTTTAGGCTTGGCTTGGTCCGTTCAAGCCTAAATTTCGGGCCGATCTCGGGCCGAGCTAAGCCGCACCAACGGGCCGATTGGGCTTTGTGCAGCCCTACTCCTGGGGATCAACAATATAACCTTGGGTTAAAAAAATATTAACCACCAAGGTTATATTGTTGAACCACAAGGGTTGGTAAATCTTGAACATAATTAATAGGGGTTGAAAAGGACACATGTTCCCCAAGTTCAATCGTAATTGGCTGTGATTCGATCTCATCCAAAGATGTGATTCTACATATCTTGATTCTTTATAATTCTCTGATAAATATTGATAAATCTAGCTTGATCTTGTTTATTTTTAAAAAATTTAGCTAAATGGATTTGTGACAAAAATTAATGTACTAATTAGATATGTAAATAATAAAACCATTTGATAGAGTGCAGTAATAGTAATAGACAGTTTTTCGTAAAACAATGTTTGTTAACATCATCATTTTATAGGGGCAAGCAATATCATTTTTAAAAAAAAATAAGATGTCTATGTTGTAGTCAATTCTTTTTTTTTTCTTTTTTGGTTGGTCGACATAATCATTTATCTACCTATGCTAGGGGTTAGGGGCTTAGGAGGGTTACCACTCATGGTGAGCGTTAGCAGCCAAACCAAGACTCGTACACGAGTCACCTCCCCAAAGGGAGATATATTACCACTGGGTAGGCCCATGGTATGTTATTTGGTAGTCAATTCAAACATAAATACATTAAGGTATTCATTAACTATTACAAATTTTTCAATCTTAAACTTGTATTTTTTTTCCCAATTTTTAGAGTAGTAATATTATTGTTATTATTATTATTAATATTACTATAATAATAATGATAACAATAACAATAATAATAATAATAATAATAATAATAACAACAATAATAATAAAGGGGCAAAATAATAATAAAAATGACAAGAATCTATGTTTTGTCATCTATCCACAATAGATGCGTCATTCTTGCCCAAAAATCACGGAAAAATTAACTTTATTTTGAAACATGAGATATCTTTAAGAGATTAACTATGGATAGGAGTTTCGGTTGAACAATCAAACGGAGCAATCCAAAATTTGCCCTTGTAAGTGGTAGTATGGTAATTTTAAACACAAAGATGGGTATTTATTAATAGTAATTTTTTTCCATAAATACTCATTCACAAGGCAAATTTTGGGTTGCTCTGGTTGACTGTTCAACCGGAACTCCTGTTGATATTTATTATTTATCTTTAATCCTTTTTGTATAGCAAACGGTTTAAAATGTGAAAACGTCTACCCGTAATAGACATATAGAAAAGTATACCTGAAATTCAAACATTTCAAATAACACATTACTAGGCATGTAATAAATTTAGGTGGAAAGTCAGTTGAACCTTAATTTTAAATCCCATATCTTACTCTGAAGGTGGAGGCATAACCTAATGTGTGAAAAAATGCGATCTTAGGGTTACAAGATAATATAAGAAACAAATTTAAAAAGCTCAAAACACACAACACAAGATATACGTGGTTCACTCACAATAGGGCTACATCCATGGGAGAAGATAATCAAGAATTTTCATAATGCATATATTACATGGTACAAGGATATCCACTCTCAAATACCGAGAACTCTTCTTCTTTCCAAGAGCTTCTCGATCTCTCATGAACCATCAATCTTCTTTCCAAGATCCACCACTCTTCATGAGAACTATCGGGGCTCTCCCCTAGAGCAACCCGCTCTTCTTGAAAGCCCTAATTACTCACGTCCTTAATTTATCTAATAAGCCTAACCCATAGGCCAATTTATAAACATAAAATCAAATTATAAATCAACTATGATTTCCCTAAATTCTAATCTTAACAGATAACTATGTAATGATAGAGTTTTACACATAATAGAATTCTAGACAAATCCCAACATAACAATCTTGCAGATAAAGTCAAGGTGTCAACCTTTATGTTTACGTATTGTGTTTTTGTGTGTGTGTATGAGAAAGAAAGAGAGAGAGAGAGAGAGAGAGAGAGAGGGCAATTGGTGGGCATAGGGATGACAATTTTTTACCAATTGATTAGCCCCAAGACTTTTCATGAGTTAAGATTGAGTTTTTTTTTTCTTTGACCTTTTGGATAAGGTTCATGTTGGTTTTCTTAACTAATTTATAATTTGATTATATTCAGGTTGAATTGATGGACTCTACGAGTCATAGTACTTAGTTTAAGATTAATTATAACTGCATTTTATATTTACATTTTATTATATCGATTTATTTTAAATGAGTTTTATATTAAGGTTGAGGAGTTCATTATTGGGTTGGATTTAATTTTGCCTTGACCTCTCTTATGAGAGGTCTAGGAATCCATTCCCACCATGTGACAACTAGCAAGAGCTCGACTTTCCAATGCTAAGGACTAACCAATGCTACTAATTGTAGGTAAATGATATCCACAACCAGGAAAAAAAATTAAAAGTGAAAAAATAAATAAATAAAATTGTTCCTAACTTGGTCAGGTCGGGTAGTGGGAGTATTTTTACTCACCCAATCCATTGCCACTCCTCGTTGTTGTTGTTGTTGTTTTTTATTTTATTTTTTCCTTTTTTGTACAAGTTATATGGTTAGACAACAACCTCGATTAATATTACACATTGTGAGCCTCTCAAACTGTCATGCCGGCCAAATTAGAATCTGAGTCCACCCCCATAAGGGACATACATTATACCATTGGAGCAAACCAGTAGACAACGCCACTCCTAATTGGGATAACCTAATTTAGGTTTGGGGGCACTATCTTTATTGCTTTGAGTTCAAGTTAAAACAAAAGAACACCAAACTAAGCCCTAAGAACTATATCACCAAGTACTTTGAAGCAAACTTAAATACCATTAAAGCTTAACAGACTGGTTGAGACATACACCTACATGGATTTCGTCACCTAACTCTCTCCTACTGCACTCACCCGCTTCCGGAACAAGAAGATAAGAAATTTGGGATGGACTCACAATTGTCTAACACAAAATTCTTGTTTATGAGGAGTTCATAAAATAGTAAGTTGCTCCCAATTTCACAACCTTGGGCCTACACTGACACTAAAAGATTCGACGTAATCTTCTCCGGTTGTAACCAGTTTTGCCAAAACCGGTTAGACCCTTGGGCCTTGGATTGTCTCTGGCGAAGCCAGAAAATGCTCTCGGGTGTCCACACATTGTGTGACAGTTGGCATAAAATAGGGGAGAAATCATTTCATTTTCTCCCCCATAATTTTGACTTCTCCCCACTTGATATCTCTTTCCTTTTTTCTCACACACTTATCGTCACATTTCTCATTATGTGTGGAGAAGTCAAAATCATGGGGCCATGATTTTGACTTCACCACCACATGTCCCCTATTCTATGGACACCCGAGACAAGCCCTTTCTGGCTTCGCCAGAAACAATTCGAGGTCAGACCCCTGAGGTGGCCACAAAAGAAGGTCTTGTCTTCATCACTATTCTAATATTCTTTGGCACAATCAATGTTCTCTCTCCTCCAGTGAGCAAAATCAGTGGTGATTGTCACCACTGGCGGAGCCACATGGGGCCCAGGGGGGCTTCAGCCCCCCCCCCCCCCCGAAATTTTGATTTTTTTTTTTAACTATAGCAATAATAAGGGTGTAGCCTGGGAAAGGGGCGGAGCCGGAGGACGGGGAGCCCCCCCCCCCCCCCCCCCCATTTTTGAGAAAAAAAGATTTTCTTTACAAAACAGACACAAACAGAGGCGATGTCTCATAAACTTGGCCCCCAAAAAAAAAATTCAGGGCTACGCCCCAAAACCCCCATTGTTAGCCCCCCCCCCCTACAAGAGAATCCTGGCTCTACCCCTGATTGTCACTTGATCCTGATCAACGAGAAAGATGAGTTCCTGGATCTCCCTTCCTCTAATTCTAGGTTAGGTTTGTTTCTTCTTCTATGTAGCTTTACTAATAGGTAATATTTGCCGGATTTGTAGCTTCATTGTCACAAATTAAGATACACAGGTGGACGACTGAAGCCAAGCACTCGTAGACATTGATTTAAGTTAAACCCTTAAATATAAAGATACTCCTCTTCAACCTAAACGTACGTGAGATGTAGGGTAAGATCTTGAACAAAAACAGATGCTCCCTTTTCTAGTCTATTTATATTAGATTTTCCCTCTCTATCTTTCACCATTCATTTTTTGGTTTTTTTTTCACAAGAGAAGGAAGGAACAAAATAGGGGCATATTTGTCTGTTTCATATATTTTGGTGTCTAGTCAGTGTAAAGTGGTGTGCACATAGCAACACCCTTGTTTTAATACATGCTCTGGGCTGAGCTAGGATTTCTTGTAGGGCTAACAATGGTTGATTGATAATGCTAGTAATTATTATTGATGAATTTGAGAAGAAAGATAATACTAACTCCAGTATTTTCTTTTAAACTCACTTTCTTTAAAAAAAAAGGAAATGCATTATTATCTTTCATTAAGAGAAAGACACGTGTTTTGAACTAATATGTTTTTCTTTTCTCTTGAATAAAGTAACACTTAAAAGAAAATGGAACTAATAATTAGGCAGATACGAAATATTCTTCTCTTAAAGAAAGTAACACTTAAAAGAAAATGACGCTAATGATTAGGCATACACATAATATTCTTAAGTCAATCTAATATTTTTTTAAGGCTAAGTCCGTGGGCTATCTCATTTGTTTATGTTCGTTTGTAAAGAATAATTTTTAAAAAGTTAGTGAGTAGCTGATCCCCTTGTCCATGGCTATGAACTCTTAAATTAAATAATGTAATATAAAACTTTAGTTTTTTTTTTTCAAAAGTTCATAGGCAACTTCCCTCTTCTTCTATTCCTCATGCCTATGGCCTCTTAAATTAAATAACATAGTATAAATTAATTGTTTTTCAAAAGTTCAAGAGGGCTCAACTCTCCTTCGCCCCTTTGGCTATGTCCCTATAGTATAAACAGAATTTTTTTCAAAAGTTCCGAGGGCTTACAGCCCCGGGCCTCATGTGGCTCTACCCATGCTCTGTTAGGATCTTATTTAGTTGATAATAAATTAAGAGATTTTGTGGATATTTTGATTAGGTTTTCTTATGACTTGAATTATATGGGTTTCTTTGTAAGGGTTTAAGTTAGCCTATAAATAAGGGTCTAGGTATTTAGGGAGGAGAGAAGAAAATTTTGAGAGTTTGTAAGGAGGTTTTTCCCTCTCGAAGTGGCATCCATGAAGGTTAAGCCCCCTTAAAGCGATCATATCAATATACTGGTTTTTTTGTGTATTTTTTATTTTATTTATATGCAGGTTCATAATAATTGGTATCAAAGCACTTTCCCGTGCGGAAGGATGTGGGTTTCAATTGAAGATTGATGTTGTGAAGGCTAAAAGTCGGAGGAAAACCCCTCGAAACGGTTATTAGGAGTAAGACCCCCTCAAAGTGGTCAGCTTTATCCCAATAACATCTATTTTCACAATTAAGATGTTTTTGAACCTTGAGGACAAGGTTCTTTCAAGGGAGGTAGAATATTAGGACTCTATTTAATAGAAAATAAATTAAGAGATTTAGTAGATATTTTGATTAGGTTTTCTTATAACTTGAATATATGAGTTTCCTTGTAAGAGTTTAATTTGGCCTATAAATAGATGAGAGTTTGCATGGAGATTCCCCCTCCCCCTCCCCCTCCCGCGCGAAGTGGCATCCATGGAGGTTACCTTGAAGTGGTCATATCAATATAATGGTTTCTTTTGTGTTTTATTTTATTTTATTTATATACAGGTTCGTGACATGCTCTCAGACCTAGGGCCTTTTAAGTGTAGTTTAAATAGCATTATTCGTTACTTAGATATGGGTAGTGACCTAGAGTTAAGATGTGTAATTAGGAGTCTATTGGAGTAACTCCTGTAATAGACTGTCTGGCTTGTTCCTAGAGTATAATTTAACCAGTTAAATGTGTTAGTAACTTGAGTGTGTGGCTAGTATATTCTCAAAAATAAATAAATATAATACTCCAGCACCCACCCGTATGAGTCCCTCCTTACCTCAAAAAAATAGAGATAGGATCTCAGCCAATTGCAATTGAATTCAAGAGAATTCAATTGCATATGTGCACAAGTAGATTGAATGATAAATAAAATCTAAACTTATTCAACCCACTTGTGCCACATATGCAATTGAATTCTCTTGATTTCAATTACAACTGGCTGTGATCCTATCTAAAAGAATTTAATTAGATCGTTAGGAGCCATATGATAATGTGTATATATATATCTACTTTTTCATTTTGATTATTCATCTCTAACGGAACCATATCGTCTGTGATACTTAGCGTGGCCTTCCCTGTGTTCTTCAAGGTTGAAAGGCTAAGATCTCTTGTCTTGTATGTTAAAACAGTTGTAACCAACCATGCAGGAGATTGTAGCTTTTAAATACCACTGGGGAGGCCATACCAAATAATTAAGACGATTTGGTTCCATCTCTAACCATTAACTTAATTTAAATTAGGGATGGATATTTCATCACAGGTTGCCCATTAGTAATGGTATTCAGGATTGAATCACAGCCAATTGCAATTGAACTCGAGGAGAGGTCAATCACATCCACAGGCCAACATGTGTCTCTTCTAATCTCTATTAATTGTGGATAAGATTCACTAATTATTTTTGCTTTAACAATATAACCTTGGTTTTTTTTTAAAATATTTTACTCTAGCTTTAAAAAAATTAACTCCTAAGGTTAATATTAAAAAAAAAAACTAGGATTATATTGTTAACAATAAGGGTTAGTAAATCTTAACCACGTTTAATATGTGTT
This sequence comes from Tetracentron sinense, assembly GCA_015143295.1. Taxonomy (NCBI): domain Eukaryota; kingdom Viridiplantae; phylum Streptophyta; class Magnoliopsida; order Trochodendrales; family Trochodendraceae; genus Tetracentron; species Tetracentron sinense. The sequence goes on from CM026562.1 coordinate 32,359,176, forward strand.
AAACAAAGGACATGTGTTGGCATGTTGGCGTGATTGAATTCTCCTTGAGTTCCATCACAATTAAGGAGTGAGGTGGCATGGTTGGGTTAAAACCCAAGCAAGATCCTAGTAATCCTTTTCAAGTAGAGGAGCCGGATCCCTTATTTGGAGGTGGGGGGACATTCGCATTCCCTGAAATTCTTTGGTGCACTAATGAGATTTGATTGATTCAATCAATACATCAATCACGACTTGGGTGTCGAACTCTACCATATCAGCTAATGCACTATACTTCACGCTTGCCTGTCAAAAATAAAAAATTGTAAATGATTGGTTTTTTTTTTGTCTTTTAAAAGGTGTATTCTAATTGCGATGTCGGTGCCATATGAGCCTTCATCAAATAACTTGGGTACTCTAGAGCAACACAACTATCAAATGAGTTTAGAGCAACTTGATTGTTGAAGGTTAAAATGAGTTTAGGGCAACCTTTTAAAAAAAATTGTAACGATATTTTTTGGGGTACCTTTCGAACAAAATTTCAAATTCTAAAATCCAAAGTAGAGATATAAATTTGTATTTTAAAATGAGGAATATGCAATTATAAGTATAGTTTATAGGAAAAATGTAAAAATTGCCTAAAAAAGGGGGCTTTTAACCGAAATAATCAAAATTAAAAGAATACACAAATAACAAGAATGCTGCTATGATGGTGTCATAATACGTTTGGGTGCAAACAATGTTTTCATAGGAGATTAGATCATAGCCAATTGCAATTAAATTTAAGAGAAATCAATTGCACAAATAGCGGTGGTCGATTGGATGAATAAAAAAATACGAAAAATTCAAATTTTAAAATTTTTTCTCTTCTAATACACATTTGACAATTGAAATCTCTTGAATTCAATTGCAATTGGCTATGATCTATTTTTCATAGAGATCGAATCACAACCAATTGCAGTTGAACTCTAGGAGAGTTCAATTACACCCCACAGGCTAACACGTGTCTTTTTTAACTCTTATTAATTATGGTTAAGATTCACTAACCCTGAGTTCAATCGCAACTGACTATGATTCGGTCAAGAAATTACTGGTCATATTATATGTGTCGCAACTACCAATTCCCACTCAGCTAATAAGCCCTGTCGATACTGAGGTTCCCAAGCAGTACTTGGCATCCACACTCATAAAGTTAAGGAACCATGGTTACTTCTGATATTTTTTTGGGGGTAAATTACACTCACCTCCCTTGAGGTTTGGTGAAATTTCAGAAACCTCCCTTCTAGTTTCTGAAATTACACTGCCCTCCCCTCAACTTTGGTTGTTCTAACAAATTCCCTCTTCCCTTAAGTTTACCGTATGGATGGACTTTGATGTTGCCATTGTCAGCACCCAATTTTTACACCCTGTTTTAACCATGGTTAAAACACCATTAGCATAGCCATAAACCCTAGGTAGAACCCTGTCAAAACCTAGACCTAACTAACTCTAGGTGAATCTTAGGCCTAACCCTAGTTAAAACCCTAAACCCTAGCTAAACCCTAGGTAGAACCCTGTCAAACCCTAGACCCAACTCTAGGTGACCCTAAGCCTAACCCTAATTAAAACCCTAGCTAAACCCTAGGTAGAACCCTGTCAAACCCTAGACCTAACTCTAGATGAACCCTAGGCCTAACCCTAGTTAAAATCCTAGGCCTAACCCTAGGTAAAATCCCTATGGGCTCAAGGCCCATTAGCAAGCACAAACCCTCAAAACCGAAACTCAGAACCTCTGTGGGCCCAAATATGGGCCCACAAAACCTTAGGACCGTTGGTATGGGACCCACTTGCCTAGAAATTCAAAAAATCTTGAATGGCGATAATCAAATTACCGTCATTTCCCTTTTTAGGGTGTGCTACAGTGGTTTACGGCTTAAGTGTGTGGGGGTTGGCCCATTTCAAGCAAAATCTATTTATGGTGATAATTGTATTACCGTCATTCTCATTTTACACAAGAAATGGAAAGGCGGTAATCCAATTAGCATCATTCTTTGTTTTCTGCAAATCTCGTATCAGCTCCCTCCCCTGCCACCCTGGCTTACTCCAATTGGTTCCCCACGCCTGGGAAAATGCCCAGAAGACCCCTGGCCTCTTCTCCTCATCCTATAAAAAAAACCCCACCCCCTGAGTTCAAACTCACTCCGAATTTCCATATCAAAACCCTATCTAGATTCGGCCAGCCCAAATTTCCATCTCCTTCAACCTCTAACCATATCCTAGGCAAGATCCCAGGCTATACCAGAGCATCCCCAGGCTTTCCCAAGCCCTGCACCATCACTGCTTAGCTACTACCTCCGTCTGCAGCCTCCGAATAAGGGTAGCGCCCCTACCCCCTTTCCCTTTCTGCTTGCATTCACTATAAGGACCCCTGGTCCTCTTCCAGGAGTTCATTATCATATGTGCTTCCTTTTGGCTTAGTTGCAACCCAGGACAGGGGCTTCCAACCTTCCTCATAGGCATGGGAGATCCCCTCGAGGCTTAGCACTCGGGTGTATCCCTCCCACATCACCACAAACCTCCCCGTAGGTTCTGGGGGTCCCTCAGGTCATGAGGGAACCCCTAAAATCTCACTGGTGCAGCCACCAATAGGGAAAATTCAATTTCTAGGCAAACCTAGAAATGACGGTAGAATAACTACCGCCATTCTGGCAGTTTCCCTTTGCAGTCTCGTTAATCCTAATTAGGTTAGGCTCTGGTCAAGTCCAGAGCCACGGTTAGACTCATCAGACCCCTAGCTACCTCCCCTGATCATTTTAGGCCTTAACCATGACCTTAACCATGGTTAGGTTAGCTTCAAAAACCAACTGGCAGAATGGCAGTAGATCATCTACCGCCATTTCAGTGTATCAAGAACAGTGGGTTTGGGCCCACATCAGACTCATACCAGACCTCTACCCAGGCCCACTTGAGGCCCTGGACCTCCCTTGGAGTCTCGTCTTCACCCACGTGGATCCTTGACCCTGTAGGGTTAACCTTTGACCCCAACCCCAACCCTGCAAAACCATTGCAGTTAACATATTGTAATGGCGGTAAACTCTCTACCGCAATTCTAAAACAACACTATTTTAGAATGACGGTAAAGAGATTACCGGCATTCTCTGTTTGTTATTCTAGTGGACTTTGCACAGGGCCCAGACCAGGTAGAATGCCATTTTAGGCCATGTTATGCTTCTTGGACCCACTTTTGACCTAACCAGACCCTTAACCATGGTTAAATCTACTATTGGTTAATATTTAATCTTGGTTAAGCAACCCTTAACTCATAAAATTTTAGAAAAATCTTCAAAAAATTAGAAATAATCTGAGGATTCCAGAATGATCTTCTGTGATCATTTTTATCTTTGTTAGGACCCTTAACCATGGTCAAACCCCATCTTTGGTTAATTTTTAACCATGGTTAAGCAGCCCTTAACTAACAAAAATTTGAAAAAATACTCAAAAATTTAGAAATATTCTGAGAAGCCCAAAAATGGTTTGTTTCAGCCATTTAACACTAGTTAGCAATCCTAACCAATGTGACTTCTTTCTTAACCATGGTTAAGCAATTCTTAACCTTGAGAAAAAATCTAGAAAAATCTCAAAAACATTCAAAAAATTTAAATAGAAATAAAAAAAATCAGTTTTTGGACCTTTTTACTATGGTTAGCAATCTTAATCATGGTTAATTTGACTTAACCCCAGTTAACACCCCTAACCTTGGTCAAACTTTGCCTTTACCTACCGGGCTCCTTTCTTGGCCTATCGGACCCAAATTCTAGTCTACCGGACTATCCCTCGGCCTACCGAGCCCAACACTTTACACTTGACCAATCCCGGTCAATCAAATCATAATCTACCGGATTAGGCACATTAGCCACCCTTGGTGCACACACACACATCCCTAGCCTTAGCACGGGCTCATGTGCTAGAACTACGCTCGGTCTGATCTCACCCCAATGTAAATACGTAAGCAACCGAACCCAAGTTCGACCCTAGTTTAGCTTATCTTTCTTAGATTAATCTTACTTTAAACACTTAGGCATTTTAGTAAAACTTTGACATTAATTGGCTTAATCCTAGAAAGTAGAGAACCGTTGTAAAACTGAAGCCTCGGGGTGCCTAATACCTTCCTCGGACTTAATCGAACTTCTTACCCTAATCTCGAATCGTAAGCCAAGACCTTATCCAAATCCTAGGGATTTATCCCTTCTGAATGAATAGGTAGCGACTCTAAACCCGTGAGATTTTTTAGGGTTTCCGAAACCCGTGCTCACAGCCATCATTTAAAAATTTTAAAATGTCTAAATTACCATTTTTCAGCACAAGGTTAGTTAATTCAATAAAAATAAATGATAATTGGTTTCCAACAAAGGTTAATAATATCAACTTAAGGTTAATATATATTTCCAAAATCAAGTATATATATATTTTTTTTGTCTAAAAACCAATGTTAGATAGATGAACTCTAGGGGTGAGTGAATCTTAACCATAGTTAGTGGGTATTAAAAGGGACACATGGAGACATATAAAAACCCCTTAACTGTGGTTAAACATAATTAACCTAAAGTTAATATTTTATTTTTTTCTTAAGGTTAGATGGATTAATCCTAGGGGTGAGTGAATCTTAAGCACAATTAGTGGGTGTTAAAGGGGACACATGGCAGCCTTTAATTGTGATTATGCATAATCAACCTAAGGTTGTTTTTTTCTTCTAAAAATCAAGGTTAAATGGATGAATCCTAGGGGTGAGTGAATTTTAACCACAGTTACTGGGCGTTAAACGGACACGCGACGGCTTGTAAAACTCTCTTTAATTGTGGTTAAGCTTAAGCAACTTAAGGTTTTTTTTTTCTAAAAACCAAGGTTTGATGGATGAACCCTAGGGGTGAGTGAGATTTAAGCATAGTTAGTGGGTGTTAAAAGGGACACATGGCAGCTTATAGAAACCTTTAACTATTGTTAAACATAATTAACTAAAGATTAATATTTTTTATTTTATTTTCTTATAACCAAAGGTTAGATTAATGAATCCTAGGGATGAGTGAATCTTAACCATAATTAGTGGGTGATAGAAGGGACACATGGCAGCTTGTAGAGCCCTCTTTAATTGCGGTTAAACATAACCAACCCAAGGTTATTTTTTCCTTAAAACTAAGGTTAGATGGATAAATCTTAGGGGTGAGTTAATCTTAATCATAGTTAGTGGGTATTAAAAGGGACACGTGGCGGCTTGGGAGTTTATGTTTTTCTTTGGTTGAGCTTTCAAACAGTAAAGACGTGTTTCATGAATCAAGTAATAGGGGTAAAATGGGAAAATGGTAACTTTAGTTAACAGTGTTAATATTAAGAGTCTGACAAGAGAGGGCAGAGTAATTTCAAAAACTAGAGGGGAGGTTTCTGGAATTTCACCAAACCTCAGGGGAGGTGAGTGTAATTTCCCCCCCCCCCCCCCCTTTTTTTAAGGAAAATGCTTAACGTGCACGTGATTTCCATTATCAAATGAAATGGCCCGTCCTCATTGGTCCACGCCCAGTTTTAAATACTCACCAAATGTGGTTAAAATTCACTCACCCCTAGGGTTAAGCAATTCAACCTTGATTTTAAAAAAAAAACTCGATATCTTATCTTTAATTTAGTTAATTACCAAGGTTAAAGGAGTATTAAAAGGGACACGACATAAGAAGTGGACCGGGGTCCGCTACACACTGCTCTTTTTTTTACATGCCTTTTGCACTTCTACTTGTACTAGAAAGGGGTTCCTAATTGTCCATATAGTTTGGGATTGCTCAAAATATACCTACTTTTTAAAAACTCTTCTCTAAATGCCCCTACATACACATGCAAATTTTTTTCATTTTATTTAATCCATTTGAAGGATAGATATTTGTGTCTCTCCATTCTTCCTCAACCATGAAGAGATCCCTTTGTTCCTTATCAACAATGGAGTTCCTTCGTTGATGAAGAAGAGTTTCTCAAAAATTTTATTATCTATCGTTTTGATTAAAATTTTCACAAGAGAGTTTCATTCCTCTAAACTATTAACCATGATTATGAGAAAACGTTATTAACGGAAAAAAAACACTCATTTCTGATATTTTGTATTTTTTATTAAAAAAAACTAATTTAAACTAAAGAAGAAGGATTATAATCATGACATTTATTATTTTAAATCTCAAATCTCATGTTAGATAAGTTTATATGTATTCTTTTTTCATTTTTAATGATTTGAAGTGTACGGTTGATACTCAATAAGTCGAGTCGATACTTTGTATCGATACTAATTGTGTTCCAAAGTTAAATACGACTTGTATCGATATGAGTATCGATCTTAGTAACCTAAACCGTCTATCATATTAATTGTTCTCACTCTCAAATTTCGCTCTCACAGTTTAAGAGCGAATCTGTCTTAGGAGTGCGTTTTCCTATCTTGTAGAGTACGGTTTCCCATAGTTTAAGGCATGCCGGCTATTTTTTGGCCTGTAAGTTAGAAGTCTACAACTCGTCGATATGGAGAAGACGAAACACTGTTTTAAAAATTTTACAAAACTTTCATATTTACCCTTGAAGGTTGGCCTCGGATTGTCTCAGGCGAAGCCGGGGTTCCATACATTGTGCGACAGTTGGCAAAAAATGGAGAGAAGTCCCCATGATTTTGATTTCTCCCCATTTTGATATCTCTCCCCCTTATTCTTATCTACTTATCGCCGCATGTCTTAATATGTGTGGAGAAAATCATGGCCATGATTTTGACTTCTCAACCACTCGTCACCTATTCTATGGAACCCGAGACAAGCCCTTTCTGGCTTCGCCAGAGACAATCCAAGGCCAGGTTAGTTAAAGCTTTAGGTGAAAAGACATTAAGTCTGTTCTTCGTACAAAATATGTCGGTGAAGACTTGGTCTTCTCAAATTTGTTTTATACTTTATTGTTTTTTTTATTTATCTTTATTCTTTAACTTTCCGAGATGGCTTCATATTCAATTGCGATTGAACTCTCCCGAGTTCAATCGCACCTAAAGACCAACATTTGTTTTTATTTAATTATTATTAATTGTAGTTAAAATTTAGTAATCTTTAAATTTAATAATATAATTTTGATATTTAGAAAAAGAAATGTTAAAATATTATTTACATATACCGACGCTCCGGAGACGCTCTCAACCCTATCCTAAAATGAAACTTGACACCCTCCCGCTTCTCGCTCCCGCTTTGGTTACTTAAGTATCGATATGGGTATTGAACAAGTGTATCAATCACGTGTATTTACCAGTATCAATATGTATTGCTATGAGTATCGATATGGGTATTGAACAGGTGTATCGACCGCATGTATCAACTAGTATCGATATATATTGACTATGCGTGCAAAAAACTTCGTTAAAACTCAAATTTTGTGGATTTTTCATATTTTTTCAATAACACTTCTATTAATTTTGTGGTAAAACACTCATTAAATGAGAAATGAGTGAGAAGCTTCGTGAGATGGAAAGATGAGGACAGTGTGAAACTTCTCCAATCTCATGCACACGTATGTAAAACTCTCTTTTCATTTTCTTCTTTAAAACTATTCTTGATGGTAATGAAATGGTGTTTCAGACTTTTCATAAATAAGAAATTATGAGAGAAAATAATCATAAGGGCATTATGAAAAAAGTATTTAAAAGGTGGGTAGGTTGAGAACAATCACATACTATGGGATAATCTAGAAAAACTCCTATAGAAACAAGTTTGGGATTGGATTTGGTCTGGCCGTCGTCAGACCACACTCATAGAGACCCTTAAACTTTCCTTTTAACCTTGGTTAATTTTTTTTTAACTCTTGTGGTTACTTTTTTTTAATGTTTATTTTTAAAAATCAAGGTTTCATGGTTGAACCCTAAGAGTCATTGAGTCTTAACCATAGTTAAAAGGTGTCAAAAGGGCACGTGTTGACGTGTGGGATGGGAGCCAGATGGTTTTCATCTGGCGAGGGCCGGACAAACTGTTCGATGATAGCCCTGTGGTAGATGTATCCCTTCCTTAGGAAGGAGGTTCCGGGTTCCATTCTGAGAGGGTGAGAGTGGGTTGCACTCTCCACCTGCCTTTAACTTAGAAGAGATACTGACTTGCTAATTGGGGTTGCGGCCAAACCGTGTGTCTCATACCCCAAAAAAAAAAAGAGTCGTAATGTATCAGGCACGTGCATACAATGTAGTGTACTGATTTAGGATCTCCTTTCGATGGGACAAGTAAAGTAATCTGGCCCATCCTCTTCAACTCAATTCCTTTTAACTCCCTTTAACTATAGTTAAGATTCACTGACCTTATAGTTAAAAAATCTAACCTTAGATTGTAGAGGAAAAATTAACTACATGGATTGAAACTCATGAATCCTTTAATCAGAGTTAATCTAAATTTAAAGGGTGTTTTGAGTCTTAGACTATATTAAAATCCAGTGTTATGGTGTGCCCCTAACACTTTGTTTATTTTCTATTACAAATATAGTTAAGACTGCAACTGGGGGTAGCTGTGTTAATATCCGTTTTCATTCATTAGGCTAGACCTCTAAGCATGTGAACCTAGTCAAAGGGTGACATTTCGATCGCCATTCCACAACTCATTAAAATAGATATCGGAATGCCAACATTGGATACGCACTACCACCGGCACAAGCACGCAAGTGTGTCCCCTTACAATCATCAATATCGTGAAATAGAAAGAGAAGAAAAAAAACTCACACACACAAATAAATAAAAAAAACAAAACAAAACAAATCCCCTACCGTGATCCCTTGAGGTTGCCACGTGTCCCTTTTGACATCCCTTAACTGTGGTTAAGATTCATTCACCCTTAGGGTTCACCTATCCATCCTTGATTTTTAGAAAAAAGTATTAATTTTTTTTTAATATTAAAAAAATATTTTTAGGATTTTTTAATATTAAAATATTTTTTTAAAAAAAGAATTAATATTTTTTCTAAAAACCAAGAATTAGTGAGTGAATCCTAAGAGTGGTGAATCTTAACCACATTTAAGGGGTGTCAAAAGAGACATGTGGTGACCTCAGAGGTGATAATCGAATTTGCCAAATCTAGGCATCACCGTAGAGGATTTGGTGTCAAAAAAATTCTTTTTTTTAGGATTTTGCTAGCTAATGAATGACTTGGAATTATCTACTGTTACAGCCCACAGGTCAAAATATGTCCATTTTAACATCTTTAACTGTGATTACGATTAACTAACTTTTAGGTACAACCATTTAACTTTGGTTTTTAGAAAAAAATATTAATTCTAAAAATTAAAGTTGTTAACTAGAATTGAAAGTGCACTTCAAAAAAATCAACTTATAATCTCATCCTCTACCAACTATCTATCCATTTTATTTATATATATATATATATATATTTTGTTAAAGTGCTTTAATCATTGCAAAATAGAGATGATTGGTGGACGGTGAGAGTATGGGTTGACAGAATAGGGTTAACTCCTAGTACAAAAACCTTACCTCCACATATTTCCTTCGCCAACTTTTTTCTATAATATTAAATGATGCATTAAACCTAAGAGCTTAGTGTTGGCGTGTCATGCATGAATCATTAGAATTTTGCAATGCAAGACCAAATCAACAGTATCATATTGTTACTAACCACGTGTACTCTTAGAGATGTGAACGATATCCAAAATAGATGTAATTGATGCCAAAAAAAGTGTGGTCCAAGGCTACCAAAATTTGTCTGACATGTGATTGAGAAGTTATTTCATTGTCTTTCATGATTTTGACCTCTCAACATATTATATGACATTGCAATAAAATGATGAGACAAAAAAGGAGAGATATCAAGTAGGTCTCCCATGATTTTGTCTTCTTCACATATTATGTGACATATAGCAATAAAATGGTGCGAAAAATGGGGAGAGATATCAAGTGGAAAAAAATCAAAATCATAAGAGAAAATGAAATAAATTCTCAATTTTTTTTTCACCACGTCGCATAATGTGGGAGCCCAAGACCTCTTTTCTGGCATATGCTGGAGAGAATCCAAGGCCATAAGACTTTGGTTTGTACACAGAATTCTGACTTCTCCTTTTTTATCGTCACATGTCGTATAATGTGTACTACCCGATCCAATTTTCTAGCATTGTCAGAGACAATTCATACCGTAATGGATAAACTTTGGTTTGCTTGTCAATGTTTAAGCCACGTACAAAATCTACCGACGTAAAGCTAACATGCGCCGGTATTCCCTTTTCAGAAGGATCTCCTATCTGCATCAGCAGCATCACAATCTGCTTGGTGGCTCTGGTCCCCAAGGGTACTACTATCCTAAATGCACTTAAGTAGGTAGAGATAGAAGAGATAATCATTATAGACTAAAGGACAGAGTAAATTACAATGTTATTAGTGACATGAGCAACCCTGTTAATACGCTCTTGATATGGTACATTTATTAGGAAAATAATCATCTCATCGGTCAGGGGAGGTGATTTACCCTCTTGCCCACTTTTTTGCCATGTGTCCCTTTTTTTATTTTTTTTAATTGTGGTTAAGATTCACTAATTCTTAGCGCTAAAATATCTAACCTTGATTTTTAGAAGAAAAAAAAATTAACAATGTAAATTAAAACTTGTTAACCATAGTTCAAAAGGTCTTTGTGAGAGCAGTTGCTCTATTTATCAAGTTTGAGAGAAATAAGAGATGGAGTATGGTAGGTTATGCTGGAGGTGCCCCAAGTTGTCAACAGAGTGATTAGAGGTATATCTAAATCTGTATCTGTTTACCCCAATTTGTCAACAGAGTGAATAGAGGTATATCTAAATCGGTATATCTAAATCTGTATCTGTTTACCCCAATTTGTCAACAGAGTGAATAGAGGTATATCTAAATCTGTATCCGTTTACGTATCCAACTATCCGAATTTGAAGAATTATGTAATGGATAGTGAAATATGATATTTGCATCTATCTATGATGAAAATATTTAAATTTGAATAATATCTAAATTATCTGCTTAATTAAAAAAATGCAATTAAAAAAAAATTTCTTAAAAAATATTTCAATTTCTTAAATTATATAAAAATATATATTTATAAGGTTATTTTAGTATTGTAAAGTTATAATATATTAATTATATATATATATAATAATATATTATATAATTGATTGGATATTTATTTAATCGGATATGCCAATATCCGTATTCGTATCCAGCTATAAAGAGATAGTAAAATCACTATTTGAATTCACTCTGCCAATACCTATTCGGATAATTATCCAAGAAACGAACTTGAATAATTAGCCCAGTAAAGGAATTCAAATACAAATCGGATAATATTTGTATCTCTTGATACCCATAGGTGCTAAGGGTGTTATTGAGCCGAACCAAGTAGTGGGATGTTCAAGCTTGATTTGACCTTGGCTTATAAATAAACAAGCTCCAGCTTTAACACACGCGTACCTCTTCCCTAGCAACTTGATTCATTAGATATAGCTATTTATTAGATTTAAATTTTACTTTGTTATCCTCAGATAGGTAAAAAAAATTAGTGTCACCTAAAATTTTATGAAAAATTTATAATTGTATAAAGGATATTCTTATTATGAAAAATACATTATACATTATTAATCTGTACTAGTATAAAATAAATATACTTAATTTTAAAATTTAAATGAAGTATATTTAGATATTTTAGTAAGTTAATTATATATATAATCGAGCCGAGCTTTTAACAAGCCGAGTAAGGTGTGTTCAAGCTTGGCTCGTTTACCAAACGGGCTCGAGAAAATCAAGCTTGAGCTTAGCTTGTTTATTAAATAAACGAACGAGCTCGAACTTTTAACAAGCCAAGCTCGAGTTGTTCGCGAGCACCTTTGTTTGATAACCACCCCTATGCCCCGGCCAACCAAGGTTGGGCCATCCTAACCACTTGGTCTAATCATGTTTATCGAAGTCTCAAAAGAAGTTCATAGATCATATAATTCGAATTCCACCAGGTCTATTTTGGCCCAGAATTGTTCGCTTTAATTCATGAACAAGGGAAATTGAAATGCAGCTCAAAGCCTCATTTATATAATTTCCTTAAACCAGTATTTCCCACCAGCAAGGTATTAGACTATGTTTTGATGCCTAAAGAAAGCTGTTTTGTGCCTTTCCTAGGGAGTAGACACCACCTACATTGATCCAGATAGCCCATTTATGGAGAGATCATAAGAAAAGTACAATTAAAAACTCGAAATTGCTAAAGCAATCAGAAACTCAAATTTGTTACAAGAGGGTGCAAAAACAAATCTCTCCAACATGTTTCAAACTCTTCTTTTTTCGCCTTAATTGATCTGACATATTTATCACCGTTAGGTAACAAAAAACTGACTCTTGAGGGCCATGACCATCTTTCCACCTTTCTTTTACCCATTTTCTTTTCTGCTGCAATTACAATTCCAGTAACTTTTGTAGTATGTATACATAACATGCATGGAAATGAAATTTGCAGCAAAGACTTGTACATATATGAGATAGAGAGAGCGTGAGAGAGAGAGCTGCATCATTTCACCAGTTGAACTGCTTTCCAATATCAAACAGCTCAAAATCCTTCACCCGGTTTCGAAGGAAACCAACCATATTCACAAAGCTATGAGCCATAAGGGGTGGGTACGGGAACCTGGCGTGATGCAGACCCATGTGTCCCAGCCGATTTGTGAGATAGGCGACGCTTATAGCGCTTGAGGACTGACACCAAATTCTCTTTTCCTTTTGGGAAAGCCACATCACCTGCAGCAGTGCCCATTCGACCCTTGCGGGAGGAGATTGCAAACTCTACATCCTTGATTATGTCGAGAAGCGTGGTTGCAGTTGTACATTTCCCCCTGCCCAGTTTTACAGTTGGGGGCAAGAGCCCATTTGGTAATGGTGGGCTTGACCTCTTCAGATGTGCAACCGGATCTTGGAAGCAGAAGCAAGGGGGCAAGAGAGACCGGGGCTTTAAAAATGCCAAATCAAGGATCCCCTGTGGCAAATAATAAAATTCATGAAAGAGATACCACCATCACAACCATCCAAGTACAGAAAAAAAATATTGGTGATTTGGGAAACAACAACTTAAGAAATCTAAGATGACCATCTGGTGGACTGTAAAGATCTTCTGAGGTGAAGCTTAAAGAGGTAGAAGCCAATACTAACAGGAAAAAAGGGATATAACCCTCTGGTGCAGAAGCCTCCAATGCCACAAATCAACTCAATCATGTGTTCCTAACAATTCAATCCGGTTTTCATTGTAGCAGGTATGCCTAGGTGGGACCCATGAATCAAGTCCTACACACTAGGTATATTTGACCATGCTACTGTAAGACTGTCTAGTTATTCCACCAGAGGGATGACTTGGATTTCCTCAAAGAAGACACCGTAGTTGCATCCAAAATAGTCATTTCATGAGTTTGTGACAAAATTGTACATGGTTTAGCTAACTTTACCTGAAGACGATTGAGGACATAAGTATATTTTCCCCACAGCTCCGGCCGGCTCTCCATAAGTGACAGCTCCAGGATCCGATGAATGCACCACACACCAAAGCTTACTATCAAATCCACTCGCCAAATACAGTCCTCTCCACAATGAGGAACTGAGGAAACCAGATACTTGGCAAGACCTGCCTCATCATTCTTCAGCGCTAAACCTACCTTTCTATCAGAAGACGGGTATTGTGTCTCCGCCATATGAACCAGCCAGCTCATGTCCCTAGCTTCAGCTTCATAATGGAATCTCTCACTTGCAGCCACTCGATCTATGAGATCTTCGTCGGCCCCATCATTCTGTCTAAACAACCAATCTGACCCTTCCAATTTCAAGAGCTTCACAATGCAATATCTGAAAGACTGAAGCAGCTTGGCCTCAAAATCCACGTGAGAAGTGACTTCTGGCACTGAACTTGGCCTGCTTCCAACTCCTCCACTCCGCACATTATGTGTTTTACCTCCCACTCCAAATAACTGCTCAAAAGGCTGTGTAGACCACAGAGATCTGGTGTCTGAATTTGAACTCAACTGTCTAGAGAAAGCATCTCTGTAGACCCTGGATGGAGAAACTTCATCAAATGCCAAAGGAACTTCCCTGGATCCAGTATTTGAATACAAGGATTGTTCACGGGTTGTTCTACCAAAAGATTGCCCAAATCCAGGGGGGGCACCCCATTGAGCACTCCTATCAGATAAATAAGAATCCCTATGAGGAACTGCAAGGCCTGAAATGTCGGGCAAGCTATGGTACTTCTTGGTGTATGCCGGAGTACCAACATTCTCGCCAGGACCAGAAGAACAAAGATCATAATAAGTTCTTTCAGCTTGCAACTGGCTATTTCTAGACACCATCTGGTTCCGTAAACTAGATGCGTGTACAGAGCTAATCTGTTTTTGCTGTTTTTGCCCCAGAGCATAAGTGAGCGAATCTCTGTAATTTGTGGGGACATAAGTAGGGGATTTGGGGGTTGGAGATTCCAATGCAACACTTAAGGAATCAGAACTGTCTGTAGCAATCTGATTGAGATAGGGTGCAATCTGATATCCATGTACGGTGGCTGGCCCAGAATCCCAGCAATCAGAAGATAGCGGCAGGCGCAGACTGGAATAGCGCTTCTCACCAGGGTCGAGAATGTTCCGGCTGGAATTTTGCCCATATGAATCTAACAATTGCATATGGGTAGACCATGATGAGGATGGTCCTGTCTGAACCCCATAATATGACTCTATACTGTTTGGCACCCTCTGCTGCTTGGGAGAGTTGTATATACTTGAGTTATTCAGCAAGTCAGATCCTCTTCCTCCCACTGATGGGTAGTATCCAGAAAATTCTGTTCCAGCAGGATCCAATGGAGCAGCAGCAGGCTTCGGATCCACCCCCAACAACACATCCAGTTTCTTAGCCTTGGCTTCTCGAGTTGCCTGCCCATGGAAATCGTACAACTGTCCCCAGAACTCATCAAGAATTGCAGCTAATTGACGTCTCGCAGCACGACCCAATCCTGATAATCTAGAAAGACTTCCACCACCATTACCGCTGCCTTCATCACTTTTCCCACTGAGACTCCTAAAAGATCCTGGACCCTCAGAGGTCGTAGACGGCCCACTCTCAGCGATCCCTCTAGATGATTCTTCAGCCTCCCAAGTATCCCCCTCATCATCATCCTTATCTGTTCGCGAGTCTCCTACACCCGATGTCATTCCAACTGGGTCCATAGATTCAATCTTCTGCAAGGTACTGGCATCCAGCAACCCACCATCAGAAACTTCATTAACTACAATTGAGACTGGGACCGATTCATCCATAGATGCTGATTCTTCCGGGTGACAAGTTGGGGAGCTCAGAACTGAAGTTATAGCACAATTCTCCTCAATAGAAGCCAGGTGAGGCTCTTGATCAGAATCAGTGATTATTTCAGGCAAATCGGGATCAAAATCCACAACTGAATTATCCGAACGACTCCCTAAAGACTTCACCGATGCTGGTTCCTCTGCTGAAAGATCTTCTCCATGATATGTAGTCTTGCATAAATCATTTTCCTCTCTCTCCACAGACGACTCAGGTAGAACCTTTTGTAAATCCCAGTTCCGCATCTGAGCATCCAAACCGACACTAGCAGATTTTAATGGTGTGGCTGCTAGCCAAAGCATCAAACCCAATGATGTACAAGCAGTGATGAGAATAACAACATACAGGAGAGACATACTGCTTCCCATGTTTGAACTCAAGTTAACCACCCAGTCACTATCTCCAAATAACATCTCTACAACAAAGATAATATTTAACCCAAGCATCCCAATAAAAGCGATCAAAGCTAAGAACTCTACAAGCTGAGAAATTTTGTAGGCGCCCATTATTGATCTCGATGAGGACACGCGGAAAAGGGGGATCACAGAAGATGGAAGCAGCATAGCTAGTATAACTTGTGTGAAAATAAGCAGTTGGTACATCCCTTCAGCCCCTGAATTCCATGCACAGTAAAGAGCCGGAACAATGGCGAGAGCTCTGATTGTAGCACGATGAAGCCAACCAGGCGGGTCCATCCTGAAGAAATTATGCAAGACTACTTGTCCACCAACATTCCAGGTTAATGCTGTGATCTGACTAGAAAAGAATAGCACCAGAAAAAAGGCAAAAGGTGTTACAGAACTCCTAAATACCTGCGGAAGAAATAACATTTAAATCAGTATGCATCAAATTGATTTAGACCAGTAATATGAACAACTCAAATCATGCACAGAAATCTTTAATTCAAAACAGAAACCGATGCTAAGAGAAAAAAGAATTGAACCTGGTCCATTAGCGAAAGTGCATCCTGAAAAGTGAGCACAACAAGACCTGTGCTGTGGAAGACACTAGCTGCTGAGTTCATCAGCACATAATTCACAAGAAAAATGCCGCTGAACACGCATAAGATGGCAAAAAAATGGTCATGACACAAGGCACCTTTAGATACATTTGGTGGTCCCAGATGTGGCTGCATGAACAAGGAATATCAGAAAAGAAACAGAAGATAGATATATGGTCATGAGTCATTACACAAACTGCAATTACAGTAAACTTAAAAAGAAAAAAAATTGATCGTTACACTAAAAAAGATAGTAAAATCCAAGAAACTACGGTTACATTTAAAATGAAGATATAGGATAAGTAAGAGCTATGAGCAATGTTTGAAGAATCAATTTTCATCACAAAAGAGTTCACCTCAACATAAATGATTAAAATAAAACTGAAAAAAAAAAATCACCCTCAGTGGCCTTAAACAAGTGAAAATAGATAAAGTACAAATTTAGAGGGATGTAAAGTTGTCGAAGTCTAGTCCATAATCATATGTTGACTAGATAATTACGTCTGCAATCCACATCTGATCAGCCTGTAAAATTTTCAACATTGCATCTCCTTTCGAATTAGTTATCTTGATGAGTTAGGCTAGTGAATTCGAAAAGCCATGAGTACCAATGCATAGAGTCCTCTGTCTAGCAGATTCAGTAAACATTTTCTCTGTATAATGTTTCAAACAAGATCAGATTCCACAAAAAAATAAAAATAAATTGGAGTAAGAAATGAGAAAAACGCCCATACAACCCACATATGTTTGTGCCTTTGTTCCTCCTCAATGAGAGTAAGATAACATATTGGTTGTTTCTGGCATACTGAGGTTGTGGTACTGAGCAGATGATTCCTGTGTCGTGGGACAACATAGAATGTGGGAAAAGGGAAAGATGATCCCAGAGAACAGCATATACTGGATGTCCTGCCTTCATGCTCCCGTAACCTGAAAAGAACCCGAGGGGGGGGGGGGTGGATAGAGCTGTGTGGTGGAGTGAAGAGCAAACAGAGACAAGTGAGAACCCTTGAGATTAGCCAACCTCAGTCAGAGTGATCCTTAGCACCCACTGTTTTTCCATCCCTTTTTTAGGGGGATTAACCATTTAACCCCTTTTATAGACTTTCAAAAAGGTTACAATCGTCCATGAACCATAACAGCAGGAAAGGACCTTTTCCATTTTTAGCATGATTTGCAAGCTGAGCATTGAGAAGCCTACGCTGAGATGCCATTGCACCAGTGATCCATTTTGTTCGCAATACTCTGTGTGTGCTGATGCACGCAACACCAATGGATCAATCAGGCTGGCTGCAAGCGCTAGCAGCCAGTGATGCATCCCAAGTCGCACATGGCAATGGCCCTGCCCCTTATGAATGGTGTCATCCTGGCCAGCGATCCTCTTTCTACAACCACCAAACCAAAAGCTCCCTGTTACCATCAAGGCATCAACCCTGATGGATGCCAGTTCGCCAACCGATTCATGCATGCTCCCATCACACCATTCTTAAGCAGATTAGATCCCCAACTGACTTTGCAGATTAATGCGACAGTCTTGGCTTTGTCCTCAAGGGTCAGATACCCTGTCAGTTCCAAGTTCAGGTTGCCATAAGACAACCTTGGAGAGCTCATGACTTGCCAACCATACTCCAAGTGTCATATAGAGTTCCCAAGAGTTGGAATTGCCATTTTGACCATGCATGGCTTTGGCATGACAACAGTGACTGAAATGTGGCCTAATAGCCTTGTTCAAAAAGCACCATCTGTCAATATCGGATTTTGCACGGCCTAACCTTCTTTAGAAGAGATCCTAAGTCATAAACCCACCCCCATATCTTAGAATTTTCAATTGGGACCCAAAAAACACACAAAAAACCAAAAAAAAAAGTGTAGGATTTATCCCATTTTTGTCTAAAAAGAAAAAAAGCATCTTCCTGGCATCATTTTGATGACCACCAGGTAGGGGTGTACACAAACCATGACCACCAGGTAGGGGTGTACACAAACCAAGCTGGCTCGATGGCTCAGCTCGATCGAGCCGAGCCGAACCTGGAGCGAGGCTCAAAATTTCAAACAAGTCGAGCTCGAGCCAGCCCCTATTTGATTTGCTCGGCTCGTCAAAGCTTCATTCAGCTCGCAACTTGGTTCAGCTTGAATATATATATATATTAAATTAAAAAAATCAATTATTTGTCATTTCACCTATAAAAAGTTGTTTTATAATTAATGATTGTATTTTTTCTATCCATTTCACATCAAAGAGAGTAAAGAGAAAAAGTTATTTTATATTAACTTTATGAAGTACTTGAGTCTCTTTTGTCACTTCACGTGATCACTTTACTAAAGACGTATCAAAAGGTTTTTGGTTTAATTTAAAAAATTATTTTATTAAACTCACTACGAATCTTGTGAGAAAAGTTGGGTTTACCGTGTGAACTCACAATAACTCTCAATCTCCCTTTCTCTCTGTACGACAAGAACTTCGCCGGAGAAGACCTTTTATATTCAACGATGGCCACCAGGTATGTTCATTCTTATCTCTCCTTCCTCTTCTTCTCGTTCTTTTTATAAAATTAGGAGACAAAAAATCCCATTATAGAGCCATTGCCATAATTTTTTGTTAAGATTCAAACGAGAGAAATGCAATGGCTGGATTTTCTTTGCTAAATAGGTGAAAATATGTGTTAAACAGACGAGTATGGAATATTTTGGATTTAGTGGATGGGGATTCAGAGGCATAGCCCCTGGCTTTTTTTTATGGCTGAGTTTGTGGGTCATTTCCTCCATACGTTTCGTACATATCCTACAGGCATTGTTTCTCCTTGTTTACAGAAGTAGCTGTCCTCTTGCCCTATGACTATGCCTTATTAAATAATTAAATAACATTGTATAAAAAATTATATTTTGATTTCACAAGTTTAGAGGTCTCCTTACGCAATGGCTATACATGCCCTATTAAATAATATAAATTTTTTTTTTCAAAATTTCACCCCTTGTTATTGACTATGCCCTATTAAATAATTAAACAAAATAGTTAAAGATATTTTTTTGAAATGTAACAACTACCCATGACTAATGCATTAGTAAAGACTCGGAATCCTGTACAGTAATAACCGGACTCCTTGGAGTCCGATTACAAGACAAAAGCCTTTTAACTTTTAGTTAACTACTTTAACCCGAGTAAATATTTTTTTATTTATTATTTTCTAAAAACCAAAGTTAGGTGGTTGAATTGTTGAACCCAAAGAGTTAATGAATCATAATCACAGTTAAGGGGTATTAAAAGGGACACGTGTTGACTTGTGGGTTGTAATGGGAATCCAAGGAGTCCGATTATAACTGTAGAGGAATCCAAGTCCTTTGTAAACTTTAATAAAAACAAAGAAATTTAAAAGTTGAGGGGGCACCCACCCCATGCGCCATGCTACCTATATGTGAAAAAAAATCCCAAGTGTTTAGGGGGGGCACGTGCCCCCCCCCCCCGGCGCGCAGCTCCGCCCCTGCTCAGCTCAGCTTGATATCCCATATTCGAGCCAAGCAGAGCTTAATCTAAACACCTTCAAGCCTAGATTCATTTTTCAAAATGTAACCTGTTGATGCCTTTCCAATAATCAACAGTGGAGCATCGTTTTATGAACAAAACAAGGCTGGCTAAAATGCTACTGGCTGGTGGCATTCCTTTAATCAGCAGCCACATTTGACGCTAAAATGCTACTGGCTGTCAACATAATGATGAAGCTATATCCAAAACTTCCTCAAAGCCTCAGCTTGCAAAATCCAACTGCAAACCCAAGCAGCCATTCTGATTTCTACAACCACCACCCCATTTATTACCCAAAAAATAAGTTAAATGACTCTATAGAAATTCTCAGAAAGCTAAGATAAATCACGGAGCAGAAACCTTATCCTTAAGAAAACCCCAAAAAAACTAGAAAGAAAAGCCTAAAGAAATAAACACTGCTCAACTTCTACTAAAAAAATGAGGGATCAATTCCAGGACATTACCAGCAAGTAGCAACAAACTAGATGAAATGAGCTACCTCAAGTTTTCTTAAGTTTTATTTTGGTTATTTACATTCCCTGCTCTACAGAATGGAATAGCCTGCTATTATTTGCCTCTATATAACTCTATGTTTCAGGACTTTGTTCTCTTGCTATTTTTGGTGCTATTATTGCATTTATTTTACATGTTATTGTTTAGGTATACTTATTTACATTTTATTTAACTATAGCTATTTTAGAGATTGTTAAATGGTATTATCTTTGATATTAGTGTTGATGGGTCAGATTGTTCCCATATCTGATCCAACCATTTTAATAGCATTTTTCATATATTATTAGTTTTGATTTATTCGATGTGGCTGGATCGGATCAGATTGTTAATAGCACTTTCTCACCATATTTGTTGATTTTGACAGCTCAGATCAACAACAGATCTGATCCGAGATATTGATTATTTTGTATGCTTTTTTATTGGTAATTACTCAGATTTTTAATTCAATGCTCTAAATAGTACATAATTTCACACAGAAAATGAACCAAATGGCACAAAACAAAACTAAAAGGTACACCAAAGACCAAATACTATATAGCAGAAAATTCTGGATTGAAGCACCAATATAGTTCATCAACCAACCAGACCATCCTCCTGAAAAAAAATTATCAAGCACCATTCTAGGAGTAGCTTTTGAAACCTATGACACACACGCTCCTCGGATGTCATTCTTTCCAGACGGGACTAGCCTAAAGCTCTTGGAAGCATAGCCTACACCACCGACACTGGGTCCTCCATAGGAATCGACAACCAACCTGATAAGAAATTCTGAAGGGAACTAGGAAAGATCCATAAAATCCCCAGTTGAAGAAAGAAACGTCCCCAAATGGTTGAGGCAAAAGGACATTGTAACGAAAGATGGTCTACTGACTCCTTTGTCACGAGGAACATAAAGCATCGGTTAGCCATACTTCATTCTCTACATTTCAAGTGAGAACCTTATTCAGCGTTGTCGGCCAAAGGAAAGATGATACTTTAGATGCAATGCCGGAATTCCACACAGTCTAATACAAAAATGGCATGCTATGATTGACCAACAATGACTGACCAACAATGACGTAGGAAGGATCTTACTGTGAATTGTCCTTTGTTGTCCATTAATCATACTCTAGTATCCCTATGTTGCATACACAGTCAGACATAAGACAAACAAGTAAACAATCAGAGGAGGTCTTCTACCTCATAGTCATTTAGACTTGTGCCTAAATCTAGGGGACCAAGCCGCAAGGTCCTCTACAAAGGGTGCCACTAAAACTGGGATGGTTAAAATAGACATGAAATAGATAGACATGCTACAAAGGGTGCTGTTTAAAAGAGTTGGCCGGGCTCCTTTAGATAGGTACAACTTACAAGGACTTCCACCCCTCTAATTTCTTAGAAAATCTTTCGACTACTGGTTCCAAGCTTCTTTGGATTTGTATCCACCCCCAGAGGCATTCCTAGATAGGAAGAGAATAATGCACCCGCTCAACAACCCAAGACCAATGCAACTTCCTCCATATTTGAGACATTGCAAACCCCAAAAATAACTATGGCCAAGGTTAATCTGGAGCCGGGGCTCACAACCTCAAAGACTTTAAAACCGTCAGTCTGCTAGGTAGTGCCTACAACGTTCTAGCCAAAGTCCTTGCATCCAGACTCCAAACAGTCATGAGCTCCATCATTTCAGCCCCACAAGGCGCATTCATCCTTGGTCGGCAAATCATAGACGACATTCTCATAGCCAATGTGCGTGGAGTGTGGACTCCAAATCCCGCTCAGCCTCACCGGGGATACTCTATAAGGTGGATCTTGAAAAAGCTTTCGATCATGTCAATTGAGAATTCCTCGACTACCTCATGCATAGAATGAAATTCGGAATTCGTTGGCGTCACTGGATGAAAGCTTGTTACGCCTTAGCTTCCTTATCGATCCTAGTAAATGGCTCCCCCGCGGCTCACCGGGTTTTTCAAAAGCTCCAGAGGCTTGCGACAAGGGAACCACCCTCTCTCCCTTCTTCTTCATCATAGTAATAGAGGCCCTTAGTTGAATGATCTTGAGAGCGGCAGAATCAGTTATCACAGGATTCACAATCAGCAATGGCTCCCCTCCCCTATCTGTCTCCCACTTGCAATTCGCGAACGAGACACTAGTGTTGTGTGATGCGTCACGCATCCAACTCCTCTACCTCGGATGCTTCAAAGCAGTCTCAGGACTCAAAGTCAACCTTGCCAAAAGCGAGTTATTCTGTATCGACAATGTCCCCAACCTTTCATTATTGGCTTCCATCCTAGGCTGCAAAATTGGCTCTTTCCCTGCCAAATATTTGGGCCTCCCACTGGGCATCGCTCCTTCAAATCCAAATCAGTATGGACCCCGATGCTCGACAAAAATGCATCGCCACTTAGACAGGTCGAAGGCTTCCCTCTTATCCAGAGGGCCGGCTCACCCTCCTCAAAAGTGTCTTGAACAACCTCCCGGCCTACTTCCTCTTCTCCATCCCTTCTTCAGTCACCAACAAACTGGAGGCCATCCAAAAGAACTTCCTATGGAACGAAAAAGTGGTGATCCGCAAATACCATCTCGTCGACTGGTCAACTGTTTATCTTCCACTCGAAAAGGGTGGTTTGAACATCTGCCCCCTCTCCCTCTTCAAAAGGGCACTCATAGGAAAATGGCTTTGGAGATTTAGATCAGAGCGCGACAGCCTTTGGAGAAAGATAATCAAGTCCAAGTACGGATCTCCTTCCGAGCGGATCCCCCCCGCCGCCCAAGGCCCTCACGACTCCGGCTTATAGAAAGGCGTAACGTCAGGCTGGGAATTTTTCTACCAACACATCAGCTTCCACATAGGACGAGGCAGCGAGGTTCAATTTTGGGTCAACAAATGGTGTGGTCCCACCACCCTCGAGGTGAACTTTCGCCCGATATGGCTTCTCACCTCAGACCGATCCGCTTCAGTGGAATCTTATATCGAGTACTCCCCCACCGACAGAGTTTGGTGCCCACGTCTTAGGCGCAACCTCAATGATTGGGAACTAGACATCCTCCAGAACCTCCTAGCTCGACTCCACTTAATCCCCACCTCCCCAACCCTCAGGGGCACCCGTCTATGGTCTCGAGACCCCAAAGGACAGTTCTCAGTTAGATCCCTATGCCAAGCCCTCCTCCCATCCTCTGGCCCCCCTTCCCCTTTAGAACGATATAGAAGACGGGTTTGCTACCCAAGGTATCCTTCTTCCTCTGGACCATGGCCTTGGATAAGATATTAACATGCAATCACCTTAGGAGTATAGGGTGGCAAATGGACAACGGTTGTTTCATGTGCTTAGACGCTGAGAAGACAGTAGATCATCCCTTGCTACATTGTCCTTTCGCATAGAAGGTTTGGAGTTATTTCCTCTCCCGTTTGGGACTCAATTGGGTCTTCTCCAATTCCTTCCAGGACTTCTTATCCTGTAAGTTATCGGTGCTACTATAGAGACCTGTATTTTATTTCTTGATATTCATGTCATGCATTTAATGCCTTGTTACTTGATGATCATAAATTAAATTAAAAATGACTAAGTACAGGAATTTCAGAATTTATAAGAAGGGTATGGTTTTAGCAAAAAGATAAATTGTCGAATTTTGAGATGAGTTCTCCCGGAAATGGATGTTTATGGGTCAAATAAAGATATGTGATTTTATGAGATTTTATTATCAAGTTTAGAGAAGTTTAATTAACTACAGGAAATTTTACGTCGAGTAGGATTTCTCATTTTTAACCTAAAACTGAAAAATGAGATTTTGATTTATTAGAAATTGGATTTTCTAAGTATTCTTATTGAATCCAAATAGAGGATACTTCCTTATTTTAATTTAAAACTTAAAGTAAATGAAATGAAAAGTGTTTTAAAGGAAAGGGAGTTCAAACAGCCCCTTAGGTTGTTCGAACGACCAGCGGAGAAAAAATCCGTAAAGACTTTTAAAATCCAATTTTTTGAGAGTTTTAAAAGGTTTATGACTCTAAACCCTATATGTAGTCTTTATCTTGTGGGTTTAGGGTTTCCTAACAACTCTAAAAGCCTTAAACATCCAAAGAGAGAAAACCTAGGATTTTCTAAGGGTTTTCAATTGGAAGAGAAGAGAGCCTTGGAGATCAAGATCAAGGTTGTTCACAAGCGATAGATCATAGGAAAACAATCAAGAAAGGTAAATACTACTTCGATGCTAATTTTATCATGATCATTAATGCTAAGTAATAGAAATGAATGATCCTTGAAATAAGAACTCGATTTTAAAGTAAGTTTTATCGAATGGTTTACCTTATGAAAAAGTATGTTTTGGATTTTGATGATGGTTTAATTGATATATGATCTAACATGGGGAACGAGAATATATTTGGAGTATGCATGGTTGATTTTGGAAGATGAGATGTATGTTGGAGTTGTGATTGAAATGAATATGTGTTCGATGCAAGACCTATGGAATTGTGTAAATTAGGATTTTAGTTTAGATACAAAATCTATGAAATTTGGATTCATGAATACCAAATATTATAACTATTGTAAGAACCCTGATTTAATTGTATTGAATTGCTATGAAATCATATGTATGACATTTGGAAATTGAGGTGTTATTGTTATTTTGAACACAATATTGGTATATGAACAAGCACGATGAAATCACAAACATAAGAAAGTAAAAGTCACACAAGTATTGCTGCACGACCGAGTTTTCTCATAAGTATGGAAATCAACAAAGTAAGATTCTCATAAAGTAAGAATTGCCAACGGGGTAAGTTAGTCAAGAATATGGCATGCCTAATTCTCTAGGGTATGTCATATCTGGCTTAAAGTATGTCGTTGAAAGAATGTCAACCGGTGTGTTGGTCAAGGATGCTAGTTACTAAGCTTTAAGTAAGTTCGTTACAAGGGTATTTATACCTAGCTTCAAAGTCTCAGTTTACAAGGGTACTAGTTATCTGGCTCAAAGTAAGTTCTCAAAAGTAAGCAATAAAGAAAGTGTGGTTTTCCGCACTCTGATTCTGCATGTATGTTTGCATCCGTTGAACTTGAACATGTATGTTATATTGATGCTGATGATATTGTCAGCTAGAAGTTGTATACGCTAAGTGTTTTCAATGCTCAGCCGAACTATTATTTTCGGCAAGTTTGGGATTTGATATATGCGCACCGGAACCTTGGGTTGAGGAATAATACATCGAAGAAGAACCTACAAGAATACATCGAAGAAGAACCTGCAGGCTGTGCAGGTGACCATCCAGAAGAAGAGAGGGATCTTGACAAATGGCCCTACTATTGATTTTAGTTCTTAGATTTTATTCATGTTAGAAATTGTAACCGGATTTATTATGGTTTACTTGTAGGTTTAAATTGATGGCTCAGAATCATGATGGACAATTCGGATTATTTATATTCGGTTTAGTTGTGGATCTTGATTTATATTGTGATTGAAGTATCGATTGTTATCAATTGAGGAGAAATTTTCAGGTCTACATTTTAGTATGCCTTGTATGCTTCTAACAGGATGGTTTGATAAGTAAGTCACGTGTCAAGGTCTCACACTCCTAGGTGAGATTTTGGGCCGCAACAGCTACTGGGGAAGAGGGCTTTGACGGGGGCCCACGGTTACTCACATCGGTGGCTTGGTCTATTTGGAAAGAACGGAATTCACGGGTATTCAAAGACTAATGCTTGCCATTTACCAGAACCTGCCTAAGGGCAGGCCGTCACCTTACACATTGGTACTCCATTCAAGAGCAGGTTGATCCAGCATGGACTTTCTTCTTGTTGTAACATCACCATTTGTGCTCCGCTTTTGTACCTTTTTCTGTTTTTCTAGAGCTCTGGTTCACACCCTTGTGAACCCCAACCCATCTTTGTACTTCTTTGTCACTATATCATATATATATATATATATATATATATACACATCTCTATTACCCATCAAAAATAATAATAATCCAACCCACTCCAAGAACTACAATCAAAACCAAAAGAAGTTACGCAAAGGCTCGGCTGCCACCACATTGGCAAATGAGATTGTACACCTCTATACCCATATGGCCATATGGATGTGACTATACACAAAAACATATCCATATGGATATAGACCTCTGGTTGTGCATAGCTATGTTCCTGAGAACACAATTGTCACTGACACTGCCAGATAAGGTTGTACCCTTATACTCATATTCATACAAGCATACAGCTCATACCCAAAAATATATCAATAAAATTTTTTAGAATTTAAATTTGTGAGTATTTTAAATGGAGGGTACCCAATATACTTAATATTTTTTTTGTAAAGCTTAAATGTAAAATCCTTTTCTGCTGAACTGTCAGTTGCCTTTTTGACCCTGTAAATGAAAATATTTTTGAAGCCTAAAATATTAGACTTTTTTCACCGGACTTTTGGGTTTTAATAATGTTTTCATATGGTAGAATCAGTGTTGCAAATCTCCTGAGAAATACTCAATTTCTCCCGAGCAAAACCGAGAAAAATATCTTAAGTTTAAAACTCCGTTTTTATCGCGATATTTTAAAAATCCCACGAGAAATATAATTTTCTCTTTTTACCAGTATATATCGCGAGATTTAGTCGAGATTTAACTTATATTTTAAAAATATCATAAGAATTACACGATGTTGGTTTTATGAATTTATAACTTGGTAATATTTATTACTATTTTCTGTAATTTCAATATATATTTTTAATCATTACCGAGATTTAGGCGAGAAATACCCGAAAAAAATTCAAATTTGAAAATTTCCCGAGAAAAACATTGGCCGATAAAAACCCGAGAACGAGATTTCTAACACTGCCTTAGAATTTATGAATTTTAAGATTTGATAAATACCTTAACATTTGAAAGTTAAAATTCTCAAAAAGCCATTAAAAATAGATTTTGTTCTTGAAATGAAAAGTTGACTTTTATTTTCCAAGAATTTGGATCTAGGATAATTTTTATTGAATTCAAATGGGGGGTATAACTTTATTTACATATAAATATCTTAAGTAAATGGTAAATGATATAAGATAGAGTGAATAAAATAAATATCTTAAGCCTTTTATAACAAAATAAAATAAAAACAAATTCGATCGATATTGCACGATATCGGAGATATATCGCCGATATCAACGATTATCCTCGATATGGTATAAAAACTTTTAAAAAGCATGTAGATGTGTCGCCGACAAGCGATATCGATAAACATCATGATATATCACCGATATTGTCAATTTTTCGAACCTTAATCATACATGATATGATGCAAACTGTCAAATTATACCATGCGTATAACCTGCTAACAAACCAATCAAAACTTTACAAACAGTGGGTCACCTTGTGGTATTTACTATTTAGTATTCACCAAGTGGATTGATGAATGAGTATTGGTTTTTGTTAGAAATTTATCCTTCTCATTTCTAATATCAAGTCATTATGTGCAACACCCGTGCACTTTTACCAGTTCGACAAAAAGGAACTAAAACTACCAGCCAGGTAGACTGACTATCCATACCTGGCCAATCAGTGCGGACATAATATACTTGACAAAAGGTAACTAATACATAGAGAAAGGAGGAAAAACACATTTAAGGGTCCAAGTGGAATCAGAACAGAGTAAATGTAAAGAAGGGCATCCTTTTAAGGCTTATGATGCCAAAATGTCAAGAGGCCAGTGATATTGTCAATTTAATCTTCCATATGGGATGCCAACTTAAATTCAAGCTGATGGCTATCTAACCAAGATATGTGAAGGATGCAAAGAGAATGGTGTGTGTGTGTGTGTGTGTGTGTGTGTGTGTGTGTGATGAGAGAGAGAGAGAGAGAGAGAGAGAGTACCTGACTAAAAGAAGAGTGGACGTAAAAATTGTGAGGCATAATATTTGCACCAAGAAGACTCATCAATGTGAACACACTCTCCCCACTTAACCTTGTCAGCATCCCATTCATGACAAGTGGGATTTCTGATTGACTGATAAGCACTCCAAGAACATATAAAAGCAATATAAAGCCTGCTAAGCTTATGCACATAAATTTTGTCTTGCAGTTCTCCTGAAATGTAAGTACCAGTTAACCATTATGACATCTTCATTGAGATGATCTAATGACAATAGAAAGAAATTTAAGAAATCAAGCTTACCAAGAGTGTGGAAAAAAGTGGAAATAAAACAGCATCAATTGCGGTTAGAAAGACACAAGTGAAGAGGTCCACCCCAAAGATAAGATTCAGACCATTTGCAATGCCAAGAATCTAGCAGGATCAGCGTAAATAAATGTTAGGGGTGATACAAACATGGTGGTAAGCCATGTAATGCATAGACTATGGTTCGCGTTTCCAGTTCTACCATAATTTAGGGGGAAGAAGAAGCAGATAGAACACCAACAGAATAGATGAAGCAAGAGAACTACCATAGTCAGGTCCAAAGCAATCACTGAAAGCTCTGCTTGAGCTCCTAACAACATGCATGTGGACTTATTGTACTCGTCGCTGCAAATCTTTTGCATCAAACAGAGAAATATACTCATTACATATAACCCAAATAAAAAAGCAGAAAATATTTCGTGCAAATAAATATAAAAATCCCCCAACATACGAATTATATGTTGTTAGAATAAGGAACTCTAACATTTCCTTTACATTTCAAGATAACATCAACAAAGTTACATTCAAAACAAGGAGAGATATATTGATGATCAACATCTCCTGCCAAGAGCCTAAATGCTACCAGAATAAAATTGTAAGGTTGCCTTACCATTAAACTCTGATCTTATTTTGGAAATTTGTTATGGCTTCTGAGATTATCGGGGGAAAAACTACAAAAACATCAACCTATCTAAAGAAATGGGAATGTTATAAGAAAAAGGATTATTTACTTTAGCAAAGAACTTGGCTAAAACATCTTATTTATAGTGTAATGGAATATGAAAAAATGTCTTTCCATATTAAGATATATTTTTTTTTCGGTCTAAATGTCATGTTTACAAAAGACAGAAAAAAAAAAGTTTAAAACTTAAAATCACCCAAGAATTTTGTATTGCCAAAGGAATACCAAAGAATAAAATTAACACATGCATGAAGACTATCAAAAAAAAAAAGGGTTCAATTTAAAGTTATAAAAAGAATGCAACTTAAAAGAATACCTGTGCAAGATTCCTTCCAGTGACCACACCAATACGAGCTGCCAGGTACTGACACAGAACAGCAGCAAAATTGAAAAGAAGGATCAGCAATACCAGATCAGACCCAAAACGGGCACCTCCCTCAACAGCTGCAGCCCACTTTCCAGGGTCGACATATCCCATTGAAATCATAAGCACAGGTCCAACAGCTGGGAATAGCCGAGAAAAAACACCCGGCATCTGGTTAACACTTGAAATCTCAGCATCCATGTTATGCCTGAGTTTTCAAATAAACAAGCAATTGCCTGTATAGTGTGATACTTGAACAGACACTTAAGGTAAATGAAGAACCTTCCAACAAGTATCAATCTTAATGAACTAAATGTTCACACTGGTCAAATATTTCCGTGGTAAGGATGCTCTGCACCATCTCATCATGTCATCCAACAGGACATCTGTGACTTCAATAAATAACCATCTTTGCATGTAGATGCAGGAAGGCCAGACACAAATCCCTTATCCTTTTAGAATATATATAAGTGGGATCAGATACGTCCAATGAGCACCCCGATAAAGCAAGTCTTGCAGGCCTTTGTAGTGTACTTGCCAAAGTCAAACCGAACACTTTCTCCTTAGAACACATCTATTTGCATGATAACATCATAGCATGACAAAATTCTGATTCCAGCTGTGATCAGCAGATAACAATCAGAAACCCCCTGCTATTCTAAATAGATTTTTATATCCTAATGAATTTCCTTTTTTCCTCTCAACCTTGCCCACGAGTAGAAGGTTCATCTAGAAGACTTGTGACTTCTGTGCATAATTTGAATTTTGGGTATACTTTCCAGAGTAGCTAAACCAGCTCAACTTGTGAAAGTTAGTGATTGTGAACAGGTAAAAAGATCAGAGAATTTCATCTGTAATCCATTAAATAAACTCCAAATATGTCATAACCAATCCCTTCCACACCAAGTCCCACTTGTAACACAGAGTCCTGGTTCAAAAAACCACAACAGTTGGCAGGTGGGAATATATCAAGACATAAGAAATTACACTAAGAATGCCAAAAGAAAATAGCCTACACATTTCACATGTAATACGATAGTTATGGTATCAAAGTTACAATATCAACATTTACAAAGTGTCAAGGAGTTTTATGTGGTTGAATCACGTCTTGAGAACTAAGAGACATTATAGATTTATAGTCAAGTGGGTAACTGAATTCGCACTAGCCAATAATAAGAAATCCAGCATTGAACTAAAACATCACAACTTCTGTAGCATTGCACATAATTGACAGAATTTGCCAGAGAAAATAATTAATAATACAAAGATCTATCTTAACCAATCAGTTCAAAGCAGATTTAATATTGCAGTGCTTTAACCTACAAGAGTGCCACAATAAATAATAAATGAAAACAGAGCTATGTGGCAAATGGCAATTTTAGCTTTCTAACGAGAACAAAATCAAGTTCACATACAATGACATAAGAACAATCAAAATCGCTTATGTGAATCCACTCAATTGATATTATCGAATTTCTAAGTAGAGAGTACATAATTTAAAATCTTAAATACATACAAGTTATCATTTGTCTATTACAATAAGACACCTAAAGAAAACTATAACTAGCAGTAGTTCTCGCAGCAAAAGGAAAAGATCAGTTCCCCATTTACTACAATAATCAGTAGTATAACCTAAAAACCTAATACAGAATTTATCAAAATTGGAACCCCAAATCAACAAAATACAAAAACCTTTAAAAAAAACCCTAATCAGATCTTCCCACTACAGTCCATTAGATCACTCCAAAACACAATACAGAAACAAAAATAAAACTCTTAAAAGGCCTAATTTGTAAAGAAGAGAAAAATAGCATAGTTCTTAAGAACCTCAAGAGAGGAAAAAGATCCCACAAACAATAAATCTGAAAAACCGACGCCATTAATAGTAAAAGAATAATACATGACTGGAATGGATCTGATGCTCCTGAAGAGGAAATAAAAGTGAAAGACAAATTCTGAAGTAGAAAAGAGAGTCGAAGGTCTGTACTGATTCATCCATGACAGTAGCTAAAATTAGGGTTTAAAAAAAGTCACCTTTTAGGGTTTCCTTTTCATTTTCTGCAGTTTGAAGCGTAAGTAGAAGCAGAGCTTTAAAGAAGCCACGAACGATTGATTTCTAGAAAGAGAGTTGTGATTTAGTTTAGGTGAGAGAGAGAGAAAATGAGTTTAAGAGGAAACGGAGAAGCGGTTCTTGGCTTCTGGAAGAGAGAAAAGGTAGTGGGAAATGCTTTCACATGGTTGAAAGTAAAAGAAAAGACAGTTAAACGTTTCCTTTGATATTTTTATAACTGCGATAGTCGAGACTCTCTCTCTCTCTCTTTCTTTCCTCTCCTTATTTATGATGATAATCCTCTTATTTCGGATTTCCGACAAGGATGTACGTTTGGTGATCTCGATCTTTTGCTCATTTGACTTAAATGCCCTCATTGTTATTTTTTTTATTTTTTATTTTTTATTTTTTTGCTGACTGATACAAAGCTAGGTCGCAACCCGGTTAGTTGGTTAGTATATGTTCTATAAGTCAGTGGGCGGGAGGAGATCACAATACTCACCTTCTTGGATCCCGGACCAATTAAGTGCTGACTAGCACACACTATTGATGGGTCAAGCTTAGCTTCCCGATTGGTTCAAATTATTGCAATAACAATTATAATTTTAATTTTATAATAAGCATTATCGTGAAATCAATGGCATTGTGTATATAGGAGGAGGGAGTGTTTGGGTTCCATCCCGGTGTCACGGTTGATAGGCTCATCATGTTTAGTCTGCTTTTAAGTTGGGTGTTCAGCTCTCTAACTCACTAATCACCAACGTATCTCCTTGGTTCTATCCCGGTGTCACGGTTGATAGGCTCATCATGTTTAGTCTGTTTTTAAGTTGGGTGTTCAGCTCTCTAACTCACTAATCAGCAACGTACCTCCTTGGTTTGCTCCACTAGTTGGAATGTTGGATGTGTATCTCTTTGACGCAAATGACTTGGCTTGAATTTTGGTGTGATGACCATGAAGCCTACCATGCGTATTAACATTTCCTAATTCTTAGCCAATCTACTAACTTAAATAAATGATAACCAAATTAAAACAAAATATCAGTGCTAACCAACTCTAACTGAAGTTGTGGCTCATTTGTATTCAACTATCCAAAAATCAATGTGATGATATAAATTAGGATTGTAAATAATTCTTATTGATTATCACTATCGATTAATGATTATCTAGTCTTTTTTTTTTGGTACATCTCAACTTTAGGGTTAATTGGGTTAGTATTTGTTCTAAAGGTCGCATTTGAAGCTTGGTTGAGGGTGGCAATGCACACCTCGGGATCGATCCCAGAACCTCCCTCCTAATGAGGGGATACTTTACAACTGGGCTAGCCCCATAGTGTGTGGTTAGCTAGTCATCTTAAAAAATATAGAAGTGTAAAAAGTCTTATAACGCTTTTTTTAAACCTCCCATCTTATTTAACTACTTTTAGTAGTCAAAGAGTTGGGCCTAGGTCTTACTAGGTCAGGCTCTCATTCATCAGGGTGAGGTCCTAGCCTTTAGAGGGCTTGAACTGGCTAGGGTCGAGCCAAACCCTAAAGAACAAAAAAATAAAACTATTTCATGTTTTAGCGATTTTTTTTCGTACATTGATTGTCAACCTGTCATCTCTTGTTTGGCCTTGGAGTCGACAATGCAACTCAAAGAGCAGATTAACTTTTGTACTATTAGATTGTTAATATTAATACACCACAATTGTTACCGTTAAATTATTAGTATTAGTATTGTTATATTAAAAAAAATGAAAAACGTTACAACTTACCAATAGTAATATTAAAAGATTTTGAAAATAAACTATATTATTTAGTCTGTTACACATACACACTATAAATCTTAGCCTCTATTAAATTTAAAATAAATAAAAATGTTACAAATTACTATATTAGAAGGATTCTAGAAATATATGTTAATATGTTACACATTCACACAGCAAGGCTTAGCCTCTTAGGTTATTAGAAGTTTTAAGTTATTATATTATATATGTAACATATTATACAAATACATATATATATATAATATTTTATATGTTATAACTTATAGAATAAAGGGTCGGGCCGAATTGGGTACTAAGCCCGGCCCTCAAGTAAAAGGGCATTTCAAAATAGGCTAGGCTCAGCCTTAGGGCCTTATTAAGGGAATTACAAAGCCCTCTAACCTCCCTCATAAGAGGGTCACACCATAATATTGGAGCACGCGGTAGTTGAAGTCATGTAGACTTAATTAGGTGACATGTGAATGCTTACAAATAATTTTCACATACAAATAAATGCATAAGCGGTTTATACTCCCCTTATCACCCCCTTGTGATTTTATAAAATCACCAGATGTTTTCATAATCGGTTCTTATATAAGCACTTAATGATATGTTGAACCAAACGTTATTATTCCATCATAATCCTATCATAAATGGTTATAAGAGATTAAATCAATTTCGATAATCTGAATCACACGAGCCCTCCTTTTTTAACTTAATTGGAGGGATATCAGTTTTTGTGGGGTCTCGACATAATTTGGTTGTGTTTTAATGAATAATGCTTTTGTAAACTTAAAAGCATTTTTAAACTACTAAGTTGAGATTTTCAGCTAAGTTGATTGATTGTTTGGTTACATAGACTTCTGAATCTGATATAAGATCCAAAAGCCTGTTTGGTTAATGGTCGGAGAATAAGTAACTTTTATGTTATCTACACCCTATTTAATTTTTATTTAACAGTTTTAACCATCATGGTTTAGGATCCAAAAAAAGTAAAGTGCGGGTCTAATCTCAAATTAAAATTCGAGTCTATCACCGAACATATGTAGGACCCACATTTGTTGCATGCATGAGTTGTAAATTAATGATGTCATTACATAAAAGAGAACTCATTAATACCGAGAAAATCATATTTCTCACGATAATTTTAGAATATCGTGATAAAAATGGAGTTTTAAACTTTATATGTTTTTCTCAGTATTTCTTGCGAGAAACTAGACATTTCTTGGGAAATTTGTAACACTGCCCTTAACCACAAGTCGCTTCATTGGTGCAGCAGATTTCACAAGGAGTTCGAAGTATTAGTAACCAACAATTGTTACAGCAGCACAGGCATCTTGGTCACCCATCTTTTTTTTTCTTAGACATATATTTCCTCAGTTGTCTCTTTCTAGTTCTGTTTCTTTCATTCAGTGTGATACTTGTGAATTTGCAAAACATTGTTGAATATCTTATCCTTCTAGTAATAAATGAAATTCATGATGATAAACCTTTTTAAAAAAATGAAAAACATTACAACTTACAAGTAGTATCATTAAAAAGATTATAGAAAGATACTACATGATTAGTCTGTTACACATACACAAAATAAGTCTTAGCAATTAGATTTATAATAAATAAAAATGTTACAAGTTACTAAATTAGAAGGATTATAGAAATATATTACACTACAATGTTTGTATGTTACACATTCGGACGGTAAGGCTTAGAGTCTTAGGCTATTAGAAGTAACATTATATATATATAATAGTTTATATGCTATAGCATATAGAGTAGAGGGTCGGGTTGAATTGGGTGCTCATCAATCTCAGCCCTCATATAAGAGAGCGTTTTAACATTAGGCTAGGCTTGACCCTAGGGCCATATTAAGAGAAACAAGGCCCTCTATTTTGCAGGCTTCAAAGGGCTGAGTTGGGCCCCCTCATCAAAGGGTCGGATTGACAACCTTGAGTAGAACTCCTCTAGGTGGACATCACCCTTTGGAAGCTAGATCTTATAACCTCCCTCGTAAGAGGGTTCCTATGACCTCCCTCATAAGAGGGGCACACCGTAACATTGGAGCACGCGGTAGTTGAAATCATGTAGGCCTTATTAAGTGCAATGTGAGTGCTTACAAATAATTTTCACATAATCCTAAATTGCATAGCAGTTATACTCCTCATAGTCACCCTCTTGTGATATTATAGAATCACCGAATGTTTTTATAATTGAATATTATATAATCACTTATGACATGTTGAACCAAACACTATTATTCCATCATAATCCTAGCATAAACGATTATAAGAGATTAAATCAATTTTGATAATTTAAATCATATGAGCCCTCCTTTATTAACTTAATTGGAGATATATTGATTTTTAGTGGGGTCTTGTCATAATTTGGTTGCCTTTTAATGAATAACACTTTTGTGAACTTAAAAGCATTCTAAACTACTAAGTTGAGATTTTCAGCTAAATTGATGATTGTTTGGTTACATAGACTTATGAATTTGATATAAGATCCAAAAGTCTGTTTGGTTAATGGTTAGAGAATAAACAATTTTTATGTTGTCTACACCAGGTTTAATTTTTATTTAACATTTGTTACCATCACAGTGTAGGATCCAAAAAACGTAAAGTGTGGGTCTCATCTCAAATTAAAATTTGAGTCTATCACCGGACATATGTAGGACCCACATTTGTTGTATGCTTGAGTTGTAAATTAATGATGTCATTACATAAAAAAGAGCTCATTAATACATGTAAAAATGTATAGAAATGGGACCGGTCATAATATCGATTGTTTCTCATTTCATGAATTACATAAACAGAGAGAAAATCGTGTAACGGGACCCCTCTACCATTTTTATGTGATTGAGCCCACTTTAACCAATAAGAATGAGATATTTGATTTTCAATTCTAAAACCCCAATTATGTAAGCATTAACCCAAGAATTAGCACTCACTTAACTTGGGTTTAAAAAAAGTGGGAGGCATCTGACATAGGGGACACATGTGTCTCATTTTTATTAATTAATATGCATTTTTTTATATAGAGAATGATGGAAGGGTCTCTCCATACAACTTGTTTTCACATAAATGATCAAATCGAGTGTGGAAATATTTAGCCAATGGATATTTACACCAATATTCTTTCAACACTAGGGATCCCCTATTGTAATATTTCGTTCAATTGTTTTTCAGGCGAACAAGTGTCCCGCGCCGACTAAATAGATAAAAATAGTTTGGTTTGTATGGATGACAGGACATGTGTTGATATTCTAAAAATGGAGTTTGTCCTCTTTGGTCTAGGGCATATTAGTGGTTAGATGATGTCTGAATATGATTGAAGAGTGCCTAGCTAAGAGAGTGAAAAGATTGATCTTTCTTAGTGAGGTCTATTAGATTGTAAGCACTCTTGAGCGCCTTGTCTTGAGATAAAACGTGTTGCCCAAGGATTCGACCCTAGAGGGGGGTGAATAGGGTCTATGGTAAATTTAAATTTTATCATATTCCCTTAAGCAAAATTTCAATTTTAACAAATTAAAAGGAAATAGAATTTATGCAATTCTACAATTAATGCAAAACAATAAAGTAAAGAGACGAGTAAGAGAATGCTAATACAACGATATTGTTCATGAGGTTTGGTAATCCTGCCTATGTCCCCGCCTCAAGCTATACCCGCTAAAGGATTTTTCATGATTTGCTTAATAGTCAATTTTCTTACGGGTGAAGATCAAATATTTACTATGCAAGAGAATCCCCTCTCTTAATTACAGTCTACTTTACGGGTAGAGACCAAACTTTTACAAAGCTCTCCGCTTTAAGGACAATAATCCACCGATTCTGAATTTTTACACACACTTGTTGAGAAGTGTTTTAACAATATGAAATTGCTCCTTACACGAACTGATAGATCACTTGATTAATTTCTAAGAGTATCTCAAAGAAATTGAGTTGAATAACTCAATTTCGACTCTTTTGGGTTTTCTAGGTTTTTAACTCAAAAGATTAATCAATGAATGATAGAGTGAGTTATAGAATGATTAGAAGGATTGAAGTTCTTCTTTTAGTTCATAAATCATCATTATTTATAGTCCAAGAGGTTTTATGGCCGTTAGAGAAGCATTGAGAAAGAAACTAGTCGATAAAAACTAGTTGTTAAAGATGTTTCTGCTTCCCGCAGGAATTCATCGACGAGTATGAGAATGCTCTTTGCATTCGTCAACGAGATCAATGCTAGAACATGGACAATAGCCTCTGCGGTTGAATTCGTCGACGAGTCTTCATGGATTCTTTGACGAGTTCTCTGGATTTTCAAAAAACTCATCTTTACCTTTACTAAAAGATGGGAATGGTTTGCAAGGTCTTTTGGCTTGACTTTATCATGTTTTCGGTCTTTCCAAATGATATCCTAGGGCCTTATAAAATTATTCAATTTAGTCATTAGGCTCCTACGGTCATTCTAGGCTTTGAGCTTTTTACACAACCAAATTTTGAGGACTTTTACATAAGTTCTAAAACACTCTCTCACTAAAATATAAAATAATTAAACATTCTAAGAGAGTTTTCATCTTCAACTTGATCTTGGATTGATTTATCTTCTTTTACTTCAAAATCAATTTATTCCACTTCATGATATGACTTGGACTTAGATATGATCTTCAATATCTTCATCTTGATCCAATTTGACTTACTTTGACTTGATGTTGAATCTCTTCTCATGAATGGTGTCTTTGTCATGAATGACTTTGCTAATGATCTTCATAAACTGAATTTCATATAAATTCAAATGAGACATTAGTAACACAAATCTCATTACATTATTGTGTTATCATCAAAATCAATAATGCTACCTTAGGTTGAAAACTTAAAGACTAACAAAACGAATGATGGGTAATACCATCCGAAGGGGTTTCCCGACCCATCTGGTTTCATTTAGAAAGGGAGAAGATAGGATGAAAAAAAGAATATCGATTGTTCCAGTATTCTAGATCGAGCAGGAAAAATGAGAGGAGGAGAGGCATATATATTTGGGATATATCCATCCATATTGAATTCAGATACATTAATGATAGAATCATTTCTTATTAAACCAAATACAGGTCTGATAGAGATGAAAGAAGTTGGGTAAGAAATAGGAGCAAACACTTTTTTGGACAAAACATAACCGTATGGTATCTAGAGTCTTCTTCAAATAATTGGATATCACGTTAGTGGTTTTACACGACCAAGCAAAAGATACATTGAAAAATCCTTCTAAATGGCAAGTGTAATCATGGTCCCCAACATATATATTCACATCAGTGTTCACTAAAGAGTCATGTATAGTGCTTAATTCTACACAACTCAACAAGATATTCTTGCAGTCAATTCTTACAGTACAAAAAATAAGATGTATCACGACAACTCAACCGACAGACAATTCTTGGATAAGTCATGCCAAACTATAATTATTTGATTATCATAACCATCTTATACAAGTCCTTTAAATTTGATCGCGTTTCTAGGTTATGTTTTATCCAACAAACAATGCAACATTTTTAAATCAATGAGATTGTCTACAGATAGTGTGCGATGTACTATAGTTTCTACAATAAGAAGCATTCATATTATCACTAGAAGTGTATACCTTACTTCTTTTGTGTGGATGTCTTTGTTGTATAATAATTGGAATAACAAGAATATATATATATATATATAGAGAGAGAGAGAGAGAGAGAGAGAGATAGATACGGACTCCCAACAGTGTGGCTTATTAGAGTATCTATTAAGCTATTACGCAATAGAGTAATAGCCACACGATTTGGGGTCTTTAAAATCCAATGGCTAGGCTCAAAACAACATTATTTTGAGTGAAAATAGCCTCATTAAAGTAGAGAAAATATCATATTCGTTCTCTCCCTCTCCTCCTCATTCTCTCCCTCTCTTCCTCTCAATCTCACCGCATGACAATCCCTCTTCAATAGAGCTCTATCATTCTCGCCACACGGAAATCCCTCATCAATAGGGCTCCATCATTCACAACAAGGTTGTTTTCAGTGACAATTTTGGAAGTGTTGTGGAGATATCATTGAGAAGGGTAGCGGATGCACTAATGGAGGATATTAGGGTTCAACCCAGAGGGGGCAATCTATCGTTACGAATACCATTGGCCAAGCTTTTGTCACAAATTGCACAAATGAGTCCATAACTTCTCGAGGAACCAAGCAAGATCAAAATAAAGTAGGAATTCTTCCATTAGTGCAAGAAAAATGAAGGTGAAAACATATGTTGTACATTCGAGAATTTTAAATGGCACGAATGTTAAATCAATATAGGGTGAAGTTGGGGGTTCTCAAGATTTTGGCAAATTGGACAGAAAAAATAGAAAGATAAAGACTACTTTTGTAATTTTCTATTTCCATTCAATGATTTTGTTGGTCAATTTTTCATCTACATAGACAATTTTCCATGATGTAATGAATAACAGTTTTAGGCATAAATCTTAGCATTACCATCTTCATATGTTATCTGCTTTGAATGCTTATCATATACTGTGTTGTTGATATAGATTGAGAATGATGGATCCCTGTTGAAGAGGAGGAGATAGTGAACGAGTGGTGTGGTGATAACGAGAGGAGGAGAGGGAGGGAGAGAACGAGAAGATGGAGAGAACAAGGAGCCTGTTTTCTCTACTTCAATGGAGCTATTTTCACTATAAAAAAAAAAAAAAAGTTATTTTGAGTCTAGCCACGTAATTTAAACGACCCCTAGATTGTGTAGCTATTACTCCATTGTTTACTAGAGACTCTAATACGGTATGTTGTTAGGAACCCTTCTCTCTCTCTCTATATATATATATATGTAGAGACCTGAATCTTTTTATGCCTTTAATACCATTATTAGGAGTATAATAGTCTTTGTGATGTTTTAATGTGTTTGTATTAATATCTAATTGGTGTGGTGTGATCAAGGCTTGATCAAAGTTGTAAAGAGAGAGATGTCTTAACATACCCTCTACTTTAGGAAGCTCTAGTTTTGTCATCGCTTATCGGAATCAAGTGATTCTTGAACCATTATAAAGGTATTAGAACCCTCTTCTAGATTCATGTTTAATATTTTTTCAGATTTTGAGTCTAAGCTAAGTCAAAAGTAAGTTTTCTGTTGTTTTGTTTGCTGAAATTCTAGACCAGTCAGCTTTAGAGCCCATTGAGGTAATTAAAAACTCAGAATTAGGTTTTATCTATTAGAGACAAAATGTTCCCATTTGAATGAAGAGTTCAACGCAAATTGAATCGTCAAAATCCGATGAGCGAGTCAAAGTTATGGTCGAAATACCAAAATAGAAAATTTAGGACATCTCACTGGATTTTTGACGATCGATCGTCCGGAACACAGAATCCTGGTTTAGTCACTGGAATTTGGACGATCGATCGCCCATACTGACGATCGATCATCAAAACACGACCTTGTTTCATTAAAAGACTCATAAATTGGGGTTTTTAACCCTTAGGACTATAGATAGGGGTCCTATTTCGAGGTTTAGACTATCCTACCAATTTCTAACCTAATTTGGCAACAATGGAGAGAAAACCTAGGGTTTCTAAAGGATTTGTGCTTGGTGAAGGTGAAGATTGCTATTAGAAGGAGGAGAAAGCTTGGAGATCGTCCTCAAATCTTCTTGGGAGCGATTTAGATCCAAGGGGAGGATCCCTAAAGTCGATAAACTCTCTAACCCAACCCTATTAATGATGTTTTGTGAATATTAGTATGAGATAAATGATAGAAATGAAGATCTTATATGTCTTTCTTAGTTATGTATGAATTAAGTTTATTAAAGATGTAAATGAGTTTTATACTATGGATGAAATATATGAAGGATGTGAAATACTATGAAGGATAAAATGATTGTATGGATGAGATTATGTTTGGGTTGTATGGATGGATTATGGTGTGACGAAATGTTAAAAATGTGAAAGGGCAAGATATTCATAATTAACGCACTCAAAGTGTTTGTTGAAATGCTTAAGAATGATGAATGCTAGTATAATGCTATTGATTATTAAGAAACTAAGTTAAATAAATATTGTTGTTTGTCATGATAAATTATGCCCTATTTACTTGTATGGTGATCGGTATTCGGATAGCCCAAATCTTAAAGGAAAATCCTCCGCGTTGGGAATTCTCTAATTAGGGAGATGTAACATAGCGGAGTTTCTTAACAGAAGATTATAATCTAAGGAATGACTCATTTGAATTCCAATCATGATACTCAAGCACACATTCACTTGCATGATAAGTAATTGTGTCTCATGAGTTCACTTGTCCCACAAACATGCATGCATTGGACACGAACATGTTATGAATTATGCCATGAAAGAATGATCCTCCACTACGAACATTCACTCTACGCATTGTCACACTCATGTTATGTTATGAAAGAATGATCTCCAGTCACGAACATACCACTCTATGCGTGGCTGAGACAAAAAACTATGATTATGCGTTGTCGGGACAAACACACTATGAATTATGCGTTGACGGGACAAACACACCATGAATCATGCATGTATGAGTCTATGCATATGTTAAGTTCAAGTTCGTGAATAAGGTTACACAAGTACACGAGTCAAGATGATGTTATAACATGTTATATGTTTTGCACTCTGATTATGTTTATGTTACATAAATCTATTATGATTAAGCATAAATAAACTAAGTTATGATATTGTTATTGCTCATGCTATCTTATGTTGTTGTTAGTTTATTTATCCACTGAGTATTCTATACTCAGCCGGCCTGTCATTGTCTTCAGGTCTAGGAGATGAGCCTTGGACTGAGGAGGTTTACATAGAAGAATGAGAAGAAAGTGAGCTTCCTGAGGAAGGAGCTAAGGATTTTAGATAGTCATCCTTATTACTAGTTAATTGTTTCAGTTTTAAAGGAATTGTAATAGTTAATGTTGCTCATTAGACT
This sequence comes from Tetracentron sinense, assembly GCA_015143295.1. Classification (NCBI taxonomy): domain Eukaryota; kingdom Viridiplantae; phylum Streptophyta; class Magnoliopsida; order Trochodendrales; family Trochodendraceae; genus Tetracentron; species Tetracentron sinense. The sequence continues at coordinate 32,401,446 of CM026562.1, forward strand.
ATTTTACAGTTGGTACTAGACTACTTTGTTATGATGTTATGTGGGCAGATGAATGTTGTACAGGATGGTTTGGTTTTATATAATCGAAATTTTATTATTCTCATTTTGGAGACTCGTGTTAGTATGCCTTGTATGCATGAATTTTAGGCAGGTTAAGGAAATGTGACAATTTCAAGGTTCTATTCTAGCCTTGTAGGATTTTGGGGATATATATATATGTGTGTGTGTGTGTGGTTACCTGAAATTGATAGAACTAGAAGACTTGCAATTTAATGAAAAGAAATGAGAAAGTAGTAGATAGAAATTAGGGTATTATAAATAGAAGTTAGGGGGTAGTTTTGAGATTTTAATTATTTATAAATAAAAGTTTATAACACATTCAATTAGAAATAATTAAGCATAAATGATGAACCTAGGAGCTTGACGGGTCAGAACTCATAACTATTAAGCAAGGTTTGAAATCACAAATATATTGCCAAATTTGGACCCTGGCCAACCAAACCAAAATTTAAAAATATTTAAATATTTTTTTATCGAAGTATTCTCATAACATTCTAAAGTTTCAGAATTGTTTTCCAAAATACATGAACTTTTTTCTTATTGTTTTATAAAATTTTCTAATATATTTACATTTCTTATTCAACTTGCCATTTCTACAGACATCGTAATCAACTGTCACAAAAGCAGCCAAAATTGTTGCTAAATAATATTCATTGTGATGAAAGTAACCCACAAAAGCAAATGTGATTAAATAATCACATCAATCAGGTAAAGTTAAAATATTTTTTGGTGGCTTCACATTGAAAAATTGTTTGACTTTTTTATTTGAATAAAGATTAATAGTTGAGGCAATTGAGGCTAGCATTTTCTATCCCACTAAATCGAACCACAATAATTAGTTGTATGCTTGATATACTAAGTACTTAAAGGCCTTTGGCAAGAATGAACCGATGTACTTTTTTTACATATAATCCAGTTGGATATTACCACCAAGACACATGAGAACTGTCTCTAAATCTATTTGAAATGTTCTCCTCCTTCCATAGGACTTTTCTTTCAAATTCACTTGAGATGTTCCTTTCCAGGACTTGAACCTTTGACCTCCCCCCTTTAAAACGAGCACAACCAAACTACCCTCTTATAACCGCGGATGTTGCATAGGAATATTTATTTATATTTTTTAATTTTGTGAAAATATAGTAGTACTTTTTCTACAATAGTAATTTTTGTGGAAGTATAAAAATATTTTTTTTTTTTGTCTAAGGTATTATTTATTTATTGTTATGAGAGGAGCACACCTTGCCATTAGAGCTAGAGGGCAGGTGTAGCATGGAAGTACTTCTCTCCTCAAATTTGCATATGCTTTTAGATGGTAAGCAAAACAATATTCTAATATGTCAATGTACTAAATTAATGGGGCTTAAGTGGGTTGGACATGTTCATTGAACTTTGATCACAGATATTTGTTCACATGATAAACAAAACCAAAAAAAAATCAAAGTATAAAATACTCTATCACCTACAGTACACATGGTTTCAGAAAATTCTTTTGAAATTGAAAATGGTTTTATATCTTGATCAATTTATTTTAGAGTTTCCCTTGAAATTACCAATAGTAGAATTATTTTATCACTTTGGTTGTTAAAAAATACAGTTAAACTGACAGTTAGAGGAGACCAAACCCATGTTGTCCAAACACTATGTATCTACTTGGTGCTGTATAGAGTCTTGTGAACATGGCTCAAATCACTAAGCTGCCCAGAATCTAGTTGTGTACTTTATCTACAAGGCTGCCAGGTCAAGAGCCCTTGAAGCTGGTGTAGATTGAGATTTTTGGGGGTGGGCAACATAGTAACATGAGTATTTTAGTTTGTCTTGGGTAAATTGATTCAGTGTATCTAGTAAGATTATTAGTTTAATGCGAGTTAATTGTAGGGGTTAAGCGAGGAACTGTGTGGCGATGATTAGCATGTGTAAATTCCAAATTTGTTATTTTTAATTTCTCAATGCTTAAACCACATTATTGAATCATTTTTCACTAATATCAAGCACGTTAATGATTCATTTTGTAGTCGTGTTAATAGCCGGGGGCTCACCCAACAAACCAATGGGACCAGACGCTGTCGGCCCATGGTTTGGCTGAAGCCGCTGCACTTGGAAGCTCGGAGGATTGCCCTGCACTCATTTTGGGCCCATAGAATGAAGACTTTGGGGTTCGGACTTTGATTTTGCGGAAGACAAGCCCAGGCCCAGCCCAAACTTCATGGGTTGGTTCATATCATACATTGGGCTGGTCATTGACCTGAATTATCTGAGTCCGTGAGGCCCGTGCTAGGCTTGGGCTAATCGGCCTATGTTTAGTCAAAGACAGCCGCCACGCCATGGGCTTGTCTAAGTATTAGTGTATATCCCCTTTGGAGGATAAAGACTCTGTTCGAGTCTAGATAAATGATACCCAGCGGTTGAGAGGCCTACCCCAAATATGTATATATATATATATATATATATATATATATATATATAGTCATTTTCCCCAAAACTGCATGTGTTGAATCACAGCCATTGGTTGTTAAAGATTCGTGCCATGGTTAATATAATAGCAGTTACAAGGTCAAGGACAGCATTACAATAACAGCTTAAAATCATATTCCATTACATTACATGTGCAAATAATAGTGCTGCACATCAGACAGGACTGGGTTGGGATCAGTTTGTTCCCAGCCCTGTTTATCTGTACTTAATCCAAACCTAGCCGAGCTATTGGGCCTAATACGATTACTCAATATAATTGTGAGTTTGGGCTCAGCCCGAGTTGGCCTGAGCCTGGCAGGTTCGAACTCAGCCCACACTATAATATGAAGTTATACATAAATTACATGTATACTACAAATTTATTTGAATGGTAATATATGCGTTTTTTAGTACATGTCATGCAGTTAGGCTACAAGTCCCGGTTAATTTTGGTTAGTATATGTTATAGTTATTGAGTGCATAACTGTCAGTCTCCTTGATGTGAGAAGTACAATTCTGTCGTCTAAGCACAAGGTAGGTGTAAATTTTAATATATTCTTAAGATATAACACAAACATATATTTTAAATATACAGGATCACCTCCAATGCTAGCTGACGGGAGCCCTCCAACATTAACTCCGGAGTTGGCACCTGTTGAAATGGTGTGAATTGAAGTTTACCAAGGACCACCGATCGATCGGCGGCACGACGGGATTTCGTCTTGGAGGACCTTAGGAGGCACCGATCGATCGGCCAAAGCACGTTTTTGAAGCTGTTTTGCTTTAGGAAACTCCTATTTCGTGTTGAGACTTTTTATTTGTCTAGGACTTCGAGTTTAGGTCTATAAAGAATGGATTATGGGTCAAGGGTTTGAATGGTCATGATTATGAGAATGTAAATATTAGGGCTCCAGGGAGAGCGGGTTTGCTTTCGGGGAGAACTCTAGTTGTTCTCATGGGGAGTGAGAGATAATAGAAAGAGATTTAAGCATACTAGAACTTGAGAAAAGATTAAAGGGATGATAGATAAAGATTGTTCTTAGGGTTCTTTGAGAAAGTGACTTGAGTGAGGTGTACAAGGGACTGAGCTTGGGTGAGATTAATCTGAGAGAAGAGCAATATTGTACTAGGTTCTCAAAGTTTATCTAAATAAAGAAAAAACAATCGGATTTTGATCCGTGGATGTAGACAGGTCATTGCCAAACCATGTATATCTTTTGTGTTTGTACTTGTTGATTTATTCTTTTTCGTCTGGTTTATTCTGTTACTTCCCCAACACCACCTACCCTTATATTTCCCACCAAACAAATTGTAAAAATGAGAATTGGTTGCACAAGTGCACAGGGGTATGTGTTGGATCCCTCTTAATGCTGGTGGGCTCGCCTCCAATTAACATTGGAGGAGATCCCAAAGCCTAAAGGGCCCTCAGTGAAGACTAATCATTACCCAAACTTGCCTTGCAAAGACTCAGCCCAACGTGCTGGAAGCATGGCCCAGCTTGCCTTTAATTTGGGCTGGGCCATGTGGGCACAGACACGGATTAATGTGTAGCCATAGCACTCCTAAAATAAAGGCTGTTAGTTTGAGAAGGCTGTAATGTTCTTTAGTTTTTTTTTTTAATAAAAGCATATATACAATTAATCAATCATATAAATACATGATAAATTATGGGAAGCGCTTTGGGTGCCCACTGTTTTTGATAAGTCGGGCTAGCTCCGACTCACGAAGTTGAAGGCTGACCATACAAATCTTCACCCCTAATTGTAGCATTTTGTGCCGAGATTGGTTGTCTAGTGTGCTCAATGATCCAAAAATATAGTGTTAAACTCTAGTTCTACACCTCCATGGTTGCTCAGAGGGGTAGGGCGTGTATCCCTCTAGGGGGTGGACTCGGTTTCGGTCTTTGAGGTATGACAGTTGAAAGCCTAAAAACCAAGGTTAGGTGCTTTAGCCCTAACCCTATGTTTGGTTTCCGAGAAAGTAAGTTAAAAGAGAGAAAATAAAATAAAATAAAATTGCACAATAAAAATTGTATTAGAAATCCACAAATTTCTTTTCATGTCTATGTTTTCACCTATTTTCTTGGCAATCAAACATACCATAATAGTGAATCTTAAGCACAATTAAAGGGAGTTTAAAAGGGGACATGGCTAGGCCTGCAACCTCCTTTGGGCCATGTCCCGTGCTAAAGCTCTGATCTTCTGAGTCCGAGTATCAGGCTGGGCGTAGACATAGTAGGGCCTGGTTAACCATTTGCGATTAATATGATTTTATGTTTGGAGCTGCTCTTTTATTTCATGACTTCTTCCGCCTACTATTCTGATAGTGAGTAAAGAAGTCCAGTTGAGAAAAGTAGATGAATTACACTGTAATCCCTTTATTTTTTTTGAAATCTTATTCCAATTTAACCAGGATCGAACCTTTGCCGCAATGGTCTGGGAATAAGAATCAATTGAGTAATGGGGTCGAGCCCAAACCATGAACTAACCACTTTGCTAATAAAGGGTTAATAATGTATAAGACATAATTTCGACGCTCTTTAATGGTTTTCATAAGCATCGCTGTAGCCATCAATGGCATTGTTATAAGGGAAATAGTTGGTGGATGCCTTAGGTTTGCAAATGAAATCCATGGGTCTGCCTATCACTACTCTTCTTATAATGGTTTAGGACCATGAATTATTGCATTACATCGGTTGGATACTAGGCTTTTTTTTCTAGGCTTCACAGGGGTGTATAAAGGGTCTCCACTCCTCCATTAGTCAGGCCCTTTTTGAGTGAGTGTGTCGATTTACCCTTATGGCACCTTAGCGGTTACCATGACTATGTGTGTTAAATAATACCTTTAACAAAAAAAAAATGTATATGTAAATATTACAACAACCATTGTTAAACAATATCTCCGTTATAACGGTCACCATCTCCATATTTTAGAAGAAATAATATAATAACATTTTAATATTGTTTAGTTGTTTCTATATGTATTATCATTTTCTTTTATTAATAAGAATAATAAAATAAACCTTCCGAAAAAAAAAAGACTACTAAAATACTAAAAATAGGAAAACATCCAAGGTTATAACCGTCATAACAGTGACTAATGGTCGGGCTTGTGTACACTTGAGCACACTAAGCAAATACCACATTACTATACTAGCGGGTGGCACGTGCGATGCATGTGAGAGCGAGGGGAAGGAGTTAACCACAGTTAATAAGAGTTAAAAGGGACACGTGTTAATCGAATGTGCGATTGAACTCTCCCTGAGTTCAATCGCAATTGGCTATGATTCTATTTTTTAAATAGATAAGGGGTAGTTTGAGAATTATAGTAAAACATTAACACATTAAAGTAAATCATTGAATCAAAATTTTGTTTTATATAAGGGTAGTCTGGGAATTTCAAAAAAATCAGGTTACACCTCCCTCTTGCATTATAATAGTAAAGATAAGAGTGCAAAATAATTATTTATAAGCTTGGCCCCAAAGGTAATTAAAGTTAGATATTAACATTGTCCACCCTGTCCCTCTAATTGAGATGGGTCCTAATGAGGAAAACTTTTCCTTCTTGACTTGGCAAATAAGAGTTTCATTCATTACTAACCCACTAATCCTAACTATTATGAGTAGATAAATGATGGCTTGTAACCCTCCACACACAAAAAATACCATTGTCCAAAATATATATATATTAGAAAAATTTTAGCCTAAATAACAAACTTCCAAACTGAGCTGTGTTAGCAAAAAGTGTCGCTACCTTTTTTTGTCGAATTAGTCTAGGGATACTCCTAAAGTGTATTCCCATATATACTCCCAATTCCTAACCGTTTATCTCAATTATTAAATGGTTAGGATTCCTGTTGATGTGGCAATAGAAAAGATAAAATAAGCCAACTGAAATCCTGACCTTTAGTGCTTGGTTATAAACGGTTAGGATTTGGGAGTATATTTGGGAGTATAATTGGGAGTACCTATAGACTGACTCTTTTTTGTCACCTCCAATATAAATCAAAAATCTCTTTTGAAAATTTGTTTTCTAAGTTGTTGATCCTACATTGAGAGTTTGGAAGAAAAAAAAAATTGAACTACTTGAGGCTAGCACTCCTCACAATATTATTAGCCACATACAGTGGTTCGTGGGCCTTAGTGGACTTGCAGCTTATGAACTCTGGGCCAAGCCGAAGCCTAGTGAACATTGCTTAAGTGAAGCACCCCAGAGGCCCAGACTCCTCAAGAGCCCAAGCCTAACCCCACCTTAATTCACATTATTCAATTTATAAAATCAAGTTAAGAAGTGTGTTTAGACTTTTCTTGAAGATAGTCGGAACCTCCCATGTGTGGGGGATTGAATGATAACACTATCCTGAGATTCAACTTAGGTGGTGTTTGTTAACAATCTAGTGTTAATTTGATGGTTAATTGCATGTCTACATTTTAGAGATTTTGGGGGTAAAAACATCTACTTTAAAAGGTAGGTATGGAGCTACTTTTTAAATAAAGTAAAGATTTTTACCCCTAAAATCTCTAAAATGTAGACATGCAATTAACCTTCAACTTAACAATCTAAAGTCCAACTAAGCATTATCTATTAACTAAATATAAGGCAGACTTTTTCCTCCCCTCCTCCTTTCGCCACATAGGATTATAATATTCTCATCTTATGACACGTGTCATACTGATCGTTTTATGAAGAGTTATCTCAAACGTATAGATTAGTATTAATAGATTAGTATTAATGACTCTTTCCTTTATCCTCAAACAACACAATTCTTATGAAGAGTTATCTCAAACGTATAGATTAGTATTAATAGATCTCTACTTTAAACCTCAATATATTTCTGCTAAATCAATCACCTTTGAATGCAAATATTTGCATTTTTATGGCGAGGAAAAAAATTTCATATGATTCTTGCCTTTTTCAAAGGACACATCCATTCCAAACCCCTTTCCAAACAATACAGATATATATTTGACATTCCTCCAGTTGCACGAGTCTCCCACTCAACATCTATTTCTCACATGCCACCATTTACGACTATTCACCTCTCCTGGACCAGCCCCTTCACGCTACTTTGGCTGCATATTTGCGATGGTGATGGTGTTTTCTGTGCGGACTTCAACACATGGGTTGAATGACACTTAACATGTATCCACTCTACACTAATTTTCAAGTTTTTAGATATCTTTGTTTACTTTTTTGTTTTATTCTGTAAGTTTCTTGATCTGTATCCTAAACTGATTTCCAAATTTTTAAGTTTTGTTTTATATTTCTTTTTCTGTTTTCATCGGTAAGTTTTTTATTTTTATATTAGTTTTATGTTTACATTCGTTACCAGGGTTTCAGATCAAGAAAGACGAGAAGTTTTCTCTATAATTACCTTCGGTTCCTGTTTTTGCATCTCCATTAGAAACCATTAACTTTGTGGCTCAGATATTGAATGAATATATGAATTGAGTTCTTATTTTTTCAATTTCATATTCGTTTTTTTTCATCTGATGTAAATGAAATCTGGAGGACTCAAGACGCTGCTCGGCTGTTTGAAGAAATGTCTACTAGAGACTTATTAAGTTTGTGGTTTGGAACCAATGTGTTATGAGGAGGCTATGCTGTTTTCTCAGTTATTTCTATTAATTATGGATTGTGTTCTTTATGCAATAATGGTTTTCTGTAAATTGGGCAACATAGGTTGATAGATTTTTTTGATAATAATAACTATATAACTGTACCGTGAAAACTTGATTACAATTGTGGCAAGGACCGGGGGTTTAACATGTGAGAAATTTTTCTTCCCCCTCTTATTTTTTTTAAAAATAAAATGTAATATTGTTTAGGTTAATAAAAGTTATCATTTTTTTCTTCCTTCAAATGTTTGTTTTTCTCCTTTTATACAGGGTATTATTTAGTCATTTTCATAAATGACTTCAATTAAGAAATGGATGGAGACCAACTGCAACATTGGTAAGATGCTGTAATCCAGCAAAACCTCATGGAACAATTGCCTTCTTGATCAATCATGTTTGTAATATCGTGAGTAGCCTCCCTTACATCTCCTCTTTCTCCATTTATGAATCTGTCCAGAAGTATGCTCACAATAAATTTAGTTGGATCCAGGTTATAAGGAGTGGTAAAGAATTTTTTAGGTGTTTAAACCCTCTGTTATGATGCTCAAAATAAATTAAAATTTTTTTTTCTTTATCAGTGAGCGTTATGTTTCCTTTCAGGAGTAGATATTTCTCAGAAACTCGACATGGTAATACACCTCTGCAGAATAGGGCTACTACCCGAAGATGGAGTGTTTGGGGTATGTGTTAAGTGCTCTATTTATTTTATCCTAGACTTGTTTTATTTATTTATTACAGAATATTAATATCAGGAAGAGAGTACATGGAGAATATCTCTTCCGGTCCTCCTTGACTATGGCAAAGATGTGGGGCTTGTGTGACCCACATGTAATTGATTGTTAGGACTATTTATGTAATAGATTCAGTTCTTAGCAAGGAGGAGTGAGACCCACAGAACAGGTCCCAACCCCATTGCATGTTGCTCATGTGTTCATTATAAGTAAGAAAATAGTTCATTCATTTCACTTTCTTCCTAACATGAATAGACTCTCTCTTCCTGTCTCTGCATCCTTGGTGATGCTTTCGTTGTTGATTTATTTTTTTATTATTATTTTTCCTTCTCTAACAATTGTTCTTTTATGGGTTAACCCACTCTAACAATTGTTCTTTTATGGGTTAACCCACTGAGACTATGCTAATCTTTGTTATGTAATATCAAAGGGCTTTGCTCTTAAACAAATTATTTTGATTTATTTAACGTTTACTGAACAATTTTAGTATAGAAGATTTTATTGTAAAATTTTATATTGAATGTTTATTTTATTAAATTTTCTTTTTATTAGTTAATTTTTCATCCCGTGCATCGCACGGGGTGTTTGCTAGTTTTCAAATAAGCACTTCTTTTTAGACTAGTGTTAACAAACGCCACCTTAGTTAAGACTCGATCTTGCTTTACTACATGCTTGCAGTACCTGACTAAAATTATACTTCAACCTCTTAAGATGCCCAAAATGGTTAGTCCCTTTAATTTATCCCCATTTAGCTTAAATTGATCAGTTCCCTTTTAAATTGATTTTAAGTTTTCTAGATTTTGGTTTAAGACAGTCTGATCCTGTCCGAATCAAAATGTTTCAACTTGATTAAGTGGATCACCATTCTCTACAAACCTATATATGTACAGTTTGTTTGGATACAAGAGTAGATTTGCCCTACTTTGATTGGATGCTGGTTAATCAGAGTGATTTCTTGTTATGATACAGGAACAGGAACAGTCCAACAAACTATTCATCTGTTTGGATAGGCATGTTTGATAACATGTTATACCTCTAATCATTGAGAAGGGATAAGTCTGCCCTTGTTTATCTCGGACAATATGTAGTTGGTTGCAGCTATGTTCTCACTTGGCTTGGATACACAGACAAGCCACTGTTCCGTTTGGTGTTTAGTAAAAAGTTTCATTAGGAGGTCATTTTGTTCGGATTATTGCAACTAATTTAATCACCTCTGACCCTTTATGTCATAATTATGACGTAAAAAATTGTGCATGGTTCGACCTGTCATAAATGATTATGAAACAATCAATTTTGTAACTAGCAGATGATTTCCTAATCTTGTGGGGGGTGATTATAGGGAGCACAAACACTTATGCACCTTTATGATTATGTGAGGATTATTGTAAGCGCCCAATTTGCATTCCCATGAGGCCAATAAGATCCCTTAAGTTTAAGAGAGAATTTTCAAAATATCAATTTTTTTTACAAAAATTTTTATTAAAAAAAATTTTCTTTCAAAATTACAAGATACTTTGTTTGTAATTATAATAATCTGATCCAAATGAGGCCTAGATGTTTTAATAAGGAAAGAAAGTGAATTCTTAAAAAATCTAAAATTTTAAAAAAAAACACCATAACTACTCAATTTAAGAGTTTGGGTCATTAATTAAAATCCATAAAAGATAAGTTTCAAACTTGGTAAAATTCAACATAAACCATATAAAATTATTTTAACGAAACATAAACTAAGGAGCAGGAGCTTGAGAAGATAAAATTATACTAAATAAAAAATAAAATAATAAAATTAGAAACTAAGACAAAGGAAAGGGATATAGTCATCCTTACTAGCATTGGATGTGATGAAAGATATTTTGTTGTCTGTGAGGAGTCTTTTAGTCAAACTCCTCCAATCAATGTGAGCCTCTTTCAGTGCTTAGATATTTTGTCTAATGATAATGAGTTTTCTCATTGCTTAGATCATTAGATGGAAGGGTGGACAAGTAACCTTCATATTCCTCCAACCATTCCCACAACCTAATCTTTTTTAAGGAAAATTGGTGGTTGTGATCCATATGTAGACTTGAAATTCTCTACGGTTATAACCGGATTCCAAGGAGTCTGGTTATGTCCCACAAGTAATGTTTTCATAATCGGACCGAGCCTTGAATCGGTAGAGTGGCTGGTTCCGGTTCTACTTATTCGACTAGTCTAGTTCGACCGTGCCCTTTATTGTAAAATAATAATTTCATTTTTTTTCCCTTTTTTTAAAAACCTATCGACTTTTAATTCAATCCGATTTTGGGGGTTTTCGGAACCGGCGACCTGGCCTAGTCCCTGTTCAACTGGCCAGTCCGATTTTAATAACACTGCCCACAAGTCAATACGTGTCCCTTTTAATATCCTTTAACTATGGTTAAAATTCACTAGCCTTTGGGGTTCAAAAATTTAACCTTGGTTTTTAGAAAAAATATTAACTCTAAAGGTATAAGTTATTAACCAGAGTTAAAAAAAGATATTGTGCCGTAGAGAATTTAAAGTCATGTCTGTATTCCTATGTCATTCTGGTATGGGCATGCATATGGTGGTTGGGAAGTAGCCAACTACCCACTTTGTGAATGCGTGGCTTGGTCTCATACATATTACGTCTCTTTCTTATAGGGCTTTGGATTCTCTCTCGCCCTTGCCAGAGAGATGCTCTCGGGCTATAACAAATGAAGCGGCAAGTGGAGGGAGAAGTTATTTCATAGGGCCCATGATTTTGACTACTCTCCCCCCTTTATTTGACACATGGTGATAAAATAGTGAGATAAACGGAGAGATATATCAAATGGGGAGAAGTCAAAAATCAGGAGAGAAATGAAATGACTTCTCCCTCCACTTGTCGCTTTAATATGGTGGCCCGAGAGCATCTCTCTAGCCTTTGCGTATTTTTTTTTCCTAACTCTCAATGAACTGGCATTATTTAGAAAACAGTTTTTCCAAAGGAAGTTATTAATTTCTACTGATTTCCAAGGTAATAAAAAAAAGTCATGAGAAGGGGACACTTCCTAGATGACCGCAGTGTCCCGTGTCCCTTGTCCCTTTTAATCCATTTTAATTATGATTAAGTTTAACTAAATTATGATTTCTTTTCGAAAGGTAGGATGGATGAACTTTAAGGGTGAATGAATCTTAACCACGGTTAGTGGATTTTACAAATGAGGGAGTAGACCAATGAGATCCCACTGTCAACTTGAAAGTTGACCGCATGGTCCCTTTCTAATTTCATATTGAAAAATAGTGTCACTTGTTACTACCATAATGAGAATTTGAAAGTTAACGTCTAGACTAGTAAAATGTTGGCTTTATAGTGTATTTTAAGGATGAGAATCTTCATCCCTAAAATAACTATAAAATCACGTGTTGTGGCTTTAGGGGTTTGGCGATGATATTATTAATTATCTTTGGTATAATGACATTACATCATTTTCTATTCTTTGATTGTTTTAGGGTTTCTATCATAAAAAAAAAATGACATTACACCCTGCCTCTTACGCAAGTGGTGAGGTGTGGCCTCTAGCTGGCAAAGCCAGAAAGGTGGTCCCGGGCTATCATACATCATGCAACATGTGGCTTGAAAAGGGGGAGAAGTCATTTCATTTTCTCCCCATGATTTTGACTTCTCCTCACTTGATATCTCCCCACCACATGTCCCCTATATTGTGGATGCCCAAAACAAGCCTTTCTGGCTTCGCCAGAGAGAATCCAAGGCCTTGGCCTCTCTGTTGAGGGAGGTTTAAGGATCCAATCCTCCGAGTGATGAGTCTGCAAGAGCTCAATCCCCAACTAATCACTAATCGTGAGGGCCAGCCCAAGCCATTTGGAGGCCTAAAGTGAGAAATTTAAATAATTTTTTTTTAAAATTGGATTCGCTATAAAATATGGCATTTTTTTAAATGAAGCATTTTTTAAGGTTTCTTTTCATTAAATTAGGTTCATAAAGCCATCAAAACCCACATTTTGGGGGTTACATTTTTTTAGGGCCTAAAGCATGGGCTTTGATGGATTAATGGACGGGCCGGCCCTGCTAACCCTACTAACCCTGCTAACCCTACTAACGTAGGTAACTGATATCCGAAACAAAAAAAAATTGGTATAATGACATTTATACCAATATTAATAGGACATTATAACATGTTAAAACCGTGGATAACATCTGTTATATCAATACCTGCGGTGACAGTGTGTACATGATTTCTTTCCTTTTTTTCCATTATTTTTTCCCCTTTTCGTTTATTTGATATTATTTCTCAAATGAATGAAGGCTGTGGTTGTTTGGAGGGAAAATAGGCTAGCAAAAAAAATATATATAGTTTTTAGAGAAGCTAATTTTTATTTTAGGAATGTTGTAAAATGGATTTTTTTTTATTACAGGTAATTTTATAATATTACTTTACATTTGAAGGAAAAAATTTCCCTAAAAAAATGAGAAAAAGTTATTTTTGAGAAAAAATTTCTCCTCCACAATGTTGTCCCTTGAAACAAACAATGCCAAAAAAATTCCCGCTTTTGGTCAAAATATCATAATAGTTCCTTCTAAATAACACTCTTACGTTAGTTAATTATTATTAATTTGTTATAATGTTGTAATATTATCTTAATATTAGATCTGTATAATGTATATAGAAGATTATATTACTATAATTATTGGGGAAAAAGCAAATAAAAGAACAAATTTAGAAAGACACCCACCTTGCAACGGTCATTAAAACGGTTATAATGGTGGTAACAGTCAAAGTCCACTAAAATTTTCCCTGTTGTTTTCATTGTATTAAACCTTAGTTATTGGAATATAACTTTCAACCATAAAATTGTGACTTGTGAGACAAAGACCTTGTCCAATTGTCAAAGGGGCTCAACCCCATACGTTTGGAAGTTGCGATTTGTGGAAATTTTTGTGTCGTGGAGTCGACTCAGATGATTAGTGACATAATATAGGGTTTAGTCGCTTCAACTACCTTGTGGTGGTGCTGTGTTCAACAAAAAAAAAACCTAACACCAATTGCGCCTTAACCAAACCTTAATAGACATGGCTAATTTTCAAAATATAGCTACTTATGTATAATAAATGCGAAGTTTTGTGATAACCAATAAGGGGAATCGGTACCTTCAAGATGAGTTAACTCGAGCGAGTCGTTCGGTGTCGAATTATGTATGTACACATGTAAATCATTAAAAAAAAAACGTGTATTGGATTAGTGAAAAGTTGTATAAAGATATGTATTGTTTCCAATAAAAATTTAGGGAATATGGGCATTTTGGGATTTCTAAGAGTTGGAGATTTTATGAGCTTTGAGTGGTGGAACATTTTCTTTGAGTACTTGTTAGGTATTGGGGCATTAAATGATTCAGTTCTATGCTTTTTTTTCAATATAAAGATTCTCAGCTGAAGATGCAGCATCCCCACACAAAGACACATAAGAAAAGACTACACATGATCATGAACACTGAGTGGAGTTCTCTGTTCCCATTTATTTTACTCCAAAAGATCTCCTTTTTTCCAAAAGAAAAGGCTCTATCTTTTAGATATAAAAGTTATTCCTCCCCCACAAGAGAACATGAACAAGGGACCAAGACAAGGACTTTTTTTTCATTTCACTCCTCCTTTTGAGAGCAGATATGCTTTTAACTTGAGAGACTTGAGAGAGAGAGAGAGAGATGAGGGCTTCATTACATTAAGTGGAGAACCATCAACCAAAGAATCCTAATGGATGTAGGGCTCCCTTTTCTAGCCCAATATTTGCCAGACTTTTTGGGGCAAGTCAACAGAAAAAGGTAGAAAGAAGGCTTTTTTCTAAGGGAACCTCTCCTCTAATAGTGCCCCCACTTGGGGTTATTAGGTCCATGGGCTGTCTAGCACTTAAAAACTGTTGTACAACATTATTTTGTTCTGTCTTTACTTTAAGAGAATATATATTATATATATATAAAAGAAGAGATTAAGTCCGATTAATAACCTTAGATAAAAGATGACATGTACCAAAAAAAACAAAAATCTATGTGGATCCCGACAGCCCGGACCTCACACCATGGCCTTGAGGAGTTGGTTATTTAGCAGTGGTACTCACCAGTAGTCACCCCTTCTGGGATGTGGCATATTAAGCATTACTAATCTAACTTTCTGGAGATATAGATATTATGCACAAAAGATCATGCTAAAAGAAAGATAATTCAAGTAAAATTACCACTATATTCTATTAAATTACTGGTAGGGTCTAAACCATCCATACATATACAGTGTAGTGAATAAATTAGCAGGAAAGGAGTCTGGGACGACTGACATTGCCTATCTCAAATTGAAACAGGATCACAACCAATTGCAATTAAATTCACGAAAATTCAATTGCATCTGTGACACATGTTGACTGGAAGAGAATTTTTTTTTTTTTTTGAATTTTCCGTATTTTTTCCTTCATCAAATCCACATGTGCTACGTATGCAATTGCAATTGGTTGTGATCCTATCTTTCTCAAATCAGGGATAACACTTGCGGTGGTCAATGTACTGCAATAGTGCACCGAAAGGGCGGTCAAAGCATCACAGAGCCAAGTTGCAATCCATGCCTAACCGCCACCACCCAAAAAAAATAAAAATTAGCCAACCCTGATTGTGATATCACGTGTTGATCATGAGTAGGTCAAAACTAATCCATGTATATATATGTATGATTCCATCTAAGATCATGCCCCATTCTGTGTGTATGAATGAATACATGTACGTATGTCAACTACTATATAGAAGCTATCTCACCTGGTGATATGGCTAACTCAATGATTGTCCAAAGGTCTCTTAAGGTGAATCTGGTTCTTTTAAAGGCCAGCATATCTAAGGTTTAAGGTCATAGAGCATGTGGGGACTACATGTGTGATATTTAATTAAGTGTGTTCTGTGGTCCATTAACTCCCACTTGATGGTAAACTATGGTTAGTATATATATATATATATCATTCTACTAATAAAAGTATAAGGAGTATGCAAAACTTGATGTTGACCAAAATACCCTTTAATTTAACTTATTTGATAAAAAACTTCGGGTATGCCAAACTTTTTTTAATTAAATCATTAATTAAAATTAAAAACTTTAATAAAGAAATATAGTTTATTTAGAATTAGTAGGTAGAGAATGAATCCTGAGAGAGAGGGGTTTGATTATTTAAAGGATTTAACCTATCTTTTACGTGTTTATCTTAACATCTTATTAGTATTAGTAGAATCTTATTTAAATTAGAATTTTACTTAGATCTATCTCAAAGTCCTAATAAATTAAATAAGAACTCATAGAGTCATATTCTAATTCGAATTCCTATTTTATATATATCATAACAACCTACTATGAGATTATATCACAGCCCAATGATACGAACAAGAGCAGATATGTTTTCTATTTTATTTTTATTCCGTTAAGTAAAGATTGTTTACTCTTTTGTTCCATGCTTTATGTTCGTTAATGGTGGGATTTCTATTTGTTATTATATATATATTTTTATTTTCTTACCATGGTGTTATATTTTGTATTTGGATCTTTGAGAGCACAAAATATTCAAATCAAGGATTAGTTATGTCAAAGCTGTTGAGGTGGTGACCAATGGATCTCCTTGGATCACAAACTTTAAGTGAGCCGTCATCCAATCTTTTGTTTTCAATTACTGCACTTTAGGCTAGCATTTTGGGTTGAGTTTTTTTAGTATTAGAGATGGACTGCGTTAACTATATTTTAGGTGGCTAAATTAAATAAACTCCTTATGTTAACTTGGTCTAATAGTGGCCGTTACATGGAAACATGACCATCGAGAATGATAAGAAGATACATCATGGACCCTTTTGTGTGAGCAACTTGGCACACAGATCTTGTGTGACTCAACAAACAGTCTAATAGACGGTTGTCAAAAAAATAAAAAGAAAAAACTTAAACGTTTGTAAAATTATAAGTTGTGTAAGACAAATTTATTTAGTTAGTTTTTTTGGGGATTTATTTGAAACTTTAATAAGTTTTTTTAGAGGCTTTCAAAAGCCTTAATTTTGGACTGTAATAGGTTCAGAATCAGGTTTTTTTTAGAGGTTTCATATCCTTGCCATGTCGCCTATCAAAGATAGTTCAGATTATGGAAGATGTCAACTGATTGTCTGTTAAGATTCAGGGACATTGTTGGTGACCCTATTTTCCGATTAACTCTATTAGTTCATTAGCTTATACTTCTGGTTGTCATTTGATTTTTAAATTAGTGAGCTTTTCCAAGATATGTCTATAGTTTCATGGTTGTAGCATGCATGTTTCTATTTATTTTTTCTGTTGATTTTGCTTTGTTTATTGTTATTTTTATAACTTAAATGGGTTGAGCCTGTACCAAAATAATTGGGTAGTTTTGGTCAATAGAGAAACCTGTTATAACAATTAGTATAACGAATATACAAAGTTAACTATATAATTTCTCTATATTTTGCTATTACAAATGATAAGGACTCTCTATTAGTAGAGATTTACAAGGACTCTATTAGAAAGTCTCCCCTTATCTTAAGTGATTAACCCTTAATCAAAAAATATTTTATTTTATCTAAATCTCCTTGTTCACGTCCCTTGAGTTCTTAAATTAAGCGATGGTTATCATGCTTATCTACACCCAACATACACATTTTTTAATAAATCTCAAAAAAATTATGTTTTTCATTAATAATAATAAAAAATTTACATGCAAAGCACGTGCACCTTTACTAGTATATATATATATATATATAGAGAGAGAGAGGTACAAATAAGTCATGCTTATTGAAGCTTGTAGTGAGTGATCCCTCTAAAAAGATGGCACGTGACATATTTTTTTGAATCTGACCGTTGGTTGTTAAGTTGGGTACATTAGAGAAAAAATCAATCCGAACGGACATGTTTAGACAGTTCGATTAGACCCTAGTTTGCAGCATTAACCTCTTATGGATCACTCAACCCTACTTAAGATATAGAAATGACCGATTTTCTCTTATTCAATTTGTCTCTCGAGCAATCCTTCTTAGTACCCAACGTTCAGATTCCAAAACAAATTATCATGTGTCACATTAATAGAACCGTTCATTACAACCTTCAATGAATATATATATATATATATATATATATATAAGAGACAATCTGTGATAGAACAGATGAAGAAGTGTTGGTGAGTATAGACAAATGCAATTCAATCAATGGGGGAATAAATTTGATAATGTTCACATACTTTTTTATATTCTGGTATATTAAGTAAATTTTATTAAATATAAGTTTTTTTTTAATTTACACAGGATAATTCATTTAATTGAAAGACAAAATTTGCAAGAAAAGTCAAACCGTCATTGTTTTGTATATAGAAAGACAAAAATGTCTTAATTTCCTTTTTTCAAAAGCAAGTTGGATGATGTTGTGCACGTGTGATACCTTATCGTACATTGAATAATACACCGTGAAGCAGTCCCACCATTGATTAATGGCTAAAATTCATACATCATGGTGGGCCACCCCATAAATTCAACTTAGTCATAAGACTACTCATGGGTTATTATTTTTCAACATACAATAAGGGGTTTTCGCCTTTTCGGAAAGGGACTATGATTTAATCTACTAAATAAAAAAAATAGTAAATTTGTTTTTAAGAGGTTCTTACACCCTTCACTATGTCATATTACAGTGTAGGTAACTTGCAAAGTTTTCCCAAAAAAATTAATATACAAACAATTTTGACTAAATGAACAAATATATAAAGAAAAGAGAGATTTATTGGTAATAATCTTGAATGATTTAAAAGAACCCAAAATGGTTTAAATAAATATTTCAAGATTCTTAATATAGAAAAATCTTTCAAAATAATTTTAATTTAATCATAGCTAATCAAATCTTAAATTTAAATTTAATTGATATTATCTAATTGTGAAGAGATATACTAATAATGATACAATGTATCTCATTCATTTTATTACAATAACATATTCTCAAATAGCATAAGTCTCCGAGTACTCCCAAATATACTCTCATATCCTAAAATTTTAGTTCAATTATTAAAGAGTTAAGATTAGAACTAATGTGACATTAGAAAATATAAAATAAATCAAGTCAAATACTAACCCTTAGTGATTAGTCATAGACGGTTAAGATTAAGAAGTATATTTAAGAGTATCCTAAATGAAAAATGTATTTGAGATCATTCTCCTCTATTATTAGAATAATTTTTTATCCAGAATTTTAGATTAATCCGCGTTAAAGTTTTCAACCCCAAATAATTTAGATAAGGCTTGGATTACGACAATTATATGCATCAACCAATGAAGCTAAGGACTTGAGCCTTCTAGTATCCAATTAGTTGGACCAAGATAAGAAGGCTCAAGTCCTTAATGTTGGATGCAATTAGGCTACCATTCCCTCGTATCATTAATGGGAATACTCTTCTGAAACAACTCAATCGGTAATTTAGGGTCAGTTTGGCATCACTCCCAAGAATAATTCTCTATTGATTGGGTTTTACTAAAGAGTAATTTTTTTTAATATTAGTTAAATAATCGCTTACAAGGTGGATGAGGGAGCTCAACTAACTTGAGTTGTTTAACGGATCATTTTCCAAAGAGAAAATTATAACAGTTTTTTTTCTTTAAAAAAAAAAAATCTTAGGCACGCCCTCCCGCAGCTAGGATTGTAAAGGTGCAACCTTTGTTCAATTCTCATGAGGGAAATTTTTTATGAAGTAAGTTTTTCGGGGTGAAACGTACAGGAGAAATACTAGTCATTTGCAAAAGTCAATTCCTTCACATCAAATCACTTACAAAACTCAACGCTAACTGCTTTTACCAGTTTCTTGTGATGGAAGCTTCAAATACATCAACAAATAAGATGGGTGGGTCTTGTGGCCAGTTCTCTTATGTAGGGATATCAAGGGATCTGATCACCCGATCTAAATTCGATTTGATTAAACGGAATATGGATCCTATTATAGATTTGTTGGATCGAATATGAATATGAGAATTCGATTATAACTGGAATTGGATCGGATTCGAATCTATAGCAATCCGATCCAATCAAAATCCAATTTGATTACACACACATACACATAAATATATATATACACACACACACAATAATAATAATAATAATAATAATAATACCTATATAATTTTATAAGTATATTATAGTGTGATTCATATTTCTTTAAATTTTTAGTTAAGATATTAATTTTGAAAGATATTATTATTAATTGGATTCAGATCTTGATAAATAATCGAATTCGAATTTGACAATTTAGAATCCGACGGATCTTGGATCAAATCATATATGTCTAATTTTTAATCTGGTTGGATTCAGATCTAGACAATTTTGTTAAGCCAAAAAAACTCACTGTTATTGGATGGCTTTGAACAATTTGAGTCTGATCCATTGCCTTAGAGATTAAAAAACTAAATTTCTTTTATTTTTTTACTTTAACAGATCATGACTAATTACTAGTTTCGATGATGATGAGGAAGAGAACCGTTTCCGAAAATAATGAGGAAGAGAAAGAGGGGTAGAATGGTGGGTCCCACTTCACTTAGGTGGACTCATATGAAGAGAAACAAAATTGAGAGCACTTCTAACATGTTTGACATCACAAACTGTGACCTAGTATTTCAGTGAGGGATGCTTGTGTCCCTAACGTTTCCTTCTCTTCCCTAAATGTAGTCCGTACTCGCCGCACACCAAAACTCTCTTAAATGGGAAAAAAATTAGCTCTGGTGGTTGCTCGAGCTGGGAGCTTGGGCATCCACAAAACATCTTGGTGATAATTTGGGGGGAGAAGTCATTTCATTCTCCCCGTGATTTTGACTTCTCCCCAACTAATATCTCTCCCTTTTAAAACGCAGACGGCCCATGTTTTGTGGATGCCCGAGCGCCCAGCTTGGGCATCCACCAGAGCTAATCTTTTGCCCCCTAAAATTAGTCGTACAATCTTACACTTCATACTGCCAGAGCGCTTTATACATCTACCACTCTCTTAATTACCTTTATCCACTCCTTGCATTATGAAAAGGGCAAAATATTAGCTCGGTCAGATGCTCGAGCGCTTAGCTCGGGCATCCATATAACATGCGGCACCTGGTGATACTTTGGGGAAGAAGTTATTTCACTTTCTCCTCATGATTTTGACTTCTTCCCAATTAATTACTCTCTCCTTTAAAACGCCACATGCCGCATGTTTTATGGATGCCCGAGCTTGGGCATGTAACCGAGCTAATCTTTTGCCTATTCAAGGATAATCAGGCAGCTTGAGCATGGCAACACCTAAGATTTTCTAAAAACAAAATAGTTTTTATGAAATGTATTTGCATTATTCAAACGTTCTGTGTAAGCATAGGGTCATGACATGTCCAAGGGATGGTCCATAATTCTATTTTGAAGGCACAAATTAAGAGAGATTCTACATTAATATTCCTTTTGAAGTGTCCTAGTAATATTGAGAAATGCTAATTTCTAAAACCACGCCAACTTGCTGCTGGTGCGGGTTTAGTCGTCAGAAATGGCCAAGGTTTATTCCTTGAAATTCTCAGCAAACCGATAGATCGATTGAAGATCAAGTCGCGCAGCCAAAGCGAAAGCTCTTCGAATGGGGTTTCAAATCATATTGACTAGAGCAACGTCATCCTGGGTCTGATTCGAAGAGAATGTTCACTACCTCAATAGTTTTTCATCCCATTGTCGGACAATGGGAAATTTTTGTGATCCTTGAAGACATAGGCCTTCTGTGGCAGCTCATGAAGCTGTCACAATGCAGCTCAGGCCGAACTCATTCTGAGCCTCAACAGACACCCCCTTTTTTATGTTAATTGTGTTCCGAAGAGTGTTCGTTTTTTTTTATATATCCGTGAATATCGATCCTGAGCCTTGAAAGCTCAGACTAATCCCACAAGTTACGTAGGGAATACCCTACCCCATGCAACCGTTAGTGAGGGGAGCCAAGACTCGAACTCGAGACCTCCAAGTTTACGGTTGGTCCATGTGACCACTGGGCTACACCCTCGGGGGTTCGAAGAGTGTTAGTAATGTTTCCTCTCTGTGTAACTGTGTTGATCTTGTTTCTAGGCAGTGCCAATCTTTCATATGAAATGAGTACCCTTAACCAAAAAAAAGGCGTAAACTTGGTGTGCACTTGTGTGTGACCCCAATATGTCAACTAATGAATCCTAGTCCGACTTTCAAAATTCAAAATATTTTTCCTCTCATTTTGGGAACACCATGTGTTAGTATTATCTTTTTTTTTTTTTTTTGTTTCAGTTGCAAAAATAGTGGAAACGGCAACAACATGTCTTAATATGAGATTCACTCTTAATATGAGATTCGATCATTGGAGCTAGTATTCATCAAAAGAGTAGTGCTAGCCCCAAACTTATTTTCTTATCTTTTATCTCCATTTTTTGAAATAAAAAAATCTTTGTTTTCACTTATTCTTTCAACTACCAAATATTTTGACCAACAAAACATGTATAAGATTAATGTTTCCATTCTTAGGGATTTAGAAAATGTTTACTTGATTTGGATACCACCTGCATGCTAGGGTTTACTTTCTCGCTATCATGATACACATTGAACAAATAAAAGTGTTTTTTAGAATACGAAGCATACTCTGATCTTTTGATAATAAAACTTTTGTGTGTCATTATAAGCCTCATACAAGTCATTTGTTTTATTATTTAGAGAGGTAAGAGTATAAAAATGCAAGTAGTATGCTTACATTATTTTTCTTCTTCATCATCTTTAGGTTGAGCCTCATATGCACAATTCAAAAAAAATATAGAAAAAATTTAAACTCTCACTATAGATTTAACACCTAACAAGGGAGGAAGTTATGATTTATCCATTTGGAGTACACATGAAAAAGTAGTGAACATGTGTCACTAGCACAACAAGAATTTAGAAGTCTACGTATGAATAGCTTTTCTCACTTTTTTTCTTTCTTTTTTTTTGGGGGTAAAGTCATTTTGTGTGAGTAGGGGTGTTATCCAGTATTGGTGTGTTCTTGTTTGTTAATTAAAGCTTGAAAATCAAGCTTGAAATTGACTTATTTATTAAAAAAACAACCTCAAGCTTTAATAAATAAACTCGTGCTCAAGCCGTTCACGAGGAGCTTGGTTCTTGGATATAGCTATTTATATTATGTAAAAAAATTATTTTATTATCCTAGAAAAAGAAATCATGATGTTACCTCAAATTTTAGTATAAATTTATAATTGTATAAAAGGTATTCTTATCATGAAATATAGATTATATATTATTAATCTTTACAAGTATATAATCAATATATTTAATTTTAATATTTAAATAATGTAAGTATATTTTATATATTTTAACATGATATATATAATCGAGCCATAATATATATTAACGAGTGGAGTACTTGTGTGCTCAAGTTTGGCTCATTAATTAACCAGCTTAAGATTTTAGTTATGATTTCACTTGTTTATTAAATAAACAAGTTCAAGTAGCTTGCTTTTAACGAGCCGAGCGGAGCTATTCCCGAGCAACATGGCTCATTAATCATCCCCTAGTCACCACTCATACTGTGTGAATGGTGGCATCACACCATAACGAGATTAAATCACAGCCAATCATGATTGAATTGGGGAAGAGGGCAATCGCACCCACAGTTCAACACATGTCCTTGTTAACTTCTATCAAGTATGGTTAAGATTTACTAAATTTTAGGGTTCACTATTCTAACCTTTGTTTTAGAAAAAATGTTTTTAAAAAATATTAACTCTAGTTAAAAAAAAAATTAACCCTTAGAGTTAACATTTTT
This sequence comes from Tetracentron sinense, assembly GCA_015143295.1. Taxonomy (NCBI): domain Eukaryota; kingdom Viridiplantae; phylum Streptophyta; class Magnoliopsida; order Trochodendrales; family Trochodendraceae; genus Tetracentron; species Tetracentron sinense. Next base: position 32,425,107 of record CM026562.1, read on the forward strand.
TAATATTATTTTCTAAAAACCAAAGTTAATTTATTGAACCCTAAGGGTTAATGAATCTTAACCACAGTTAATAAAAGTTAACTAGGACACATGTTGAGTTGTGAGTGCGATTGAACTCTCCCCCAATTCAATCGCGATTGGCTGTGATTCGATCTCCGATATATAATTCTCATCTCATGTAAAGATTCCACGAAACGAAAGTATAACGATGATTAGAGGTAAAATGGCCTTTCTGATAATATATAAAAACAGAAGGCTATTTTAGGATTTTGGAACTTAGACCAAGTATAAAACCCTAACTTTCGTTATTCAACAAAAAAAAAAACGTTTTTCTGTCTATCTGCGCTGTAAAAAGACTGTTGCGTCTAATGCTCTAACGAAGGTCAAAACCAGTGCTCTAATGGCGGCCGAGAGGAATAGTAGGAAAGCATTTATTCTGCTTTACGACTTAGTCACTTTCGTGACGTAGTGACGGTGGTTTCTCTCTTTCAAATCGTTGAAATAAATCTCGTTTGTGTGGTCTATACATCTCTCTGTTCAATTCTTCCCATTCAAACCTCTTGGTTTCCGTGTTTCATTTCTCCTCTTTTTTTCCCAAAAGTTCATCTTTTGTTCTCTGGTTGTTGGATCTCAAAACCCCATCTGAGATCTCATCGTTTTCAAGGATTTCTGCAAAAGAGAGAGAAGAAGCTCAAGAATCTAAGAGAAATGGGAAGCAAATGGAGGAAAGTGAAGATTGCTCTTGGATTAAATATGTGTCTTTATGTTCCTAGAACCCTAGATGAAGCTTCTCCGTCAATTGATGCTATTGAGAGATTTTCTGATTCTTCTTCACTTTCTCCTTCCCTTTCTTTGCCGACACGAAGCTCGGATTCTGAACCAGGAAGGCCAACGACGCTCACAAAGTCTGCGACCCGAAGCTCGGATTCTGAACCAGGAAGGCCGACGACGCTCACAAAGTCTGCGTCCGGTATCTGTTTGTTGAAAAGCGGAAGCAGATCCTCCAAGGTTTGCATTTCTTGTACCATTATCAATAGAACGTCTGATTTACGTCTGTATTTGGTTTTTCATTTGATCGATCTTGATCTCTTTCAGCCCAAGGTTTTCATGATCACTAATCCCTCGAAGCTACTGTTTTAGCATTTTTTTTAAAATCGAGATGGGGTAATTATTCCCCTAATTTCGCTGTTTGTACTGAAATTATGATTTTTTTTTCCTATTATCTGTAACCATTATCGGTTGGCTTCTTAGAAAAGGAAAACTACAGTATATATTTCCTTTATATTCTTCTCCTGAAGGAAAAGTAGCTTTCTTTGGTCAGCAACTGCTCTCTCTCTCTCTCTCATATCTAGTTATGAAAGTCTGTGGCCGTTAATTGCTAGCTTTCTTGCAGTAATCGGGATAAGGGAGACCTTGCCCTTAGAATAATTTTCAAATAGCTTGAAGCAAGTTTTTTTATGTGATACATATAAGTTTATATGGAGCAGATAAAAAAAATTAGGGTTTAGCATTTTATATGCAGCATATAAGTATACTATGCTTATAATTTCGAAAGGTTAGGCTCACCCCAACATTTGATGACTTCATCCCATTTCTTCCCATTTCTTAAATCCACAAAATTTTATGCACTTGCCAAAAAAAATAAAAATTATGTATTAATTTTTTAACTATACAACAAAATTTGAAACTTATTAACTACAATAGTGATTCATGCAATCAAATAACTGCTACTTGAGCCGACCATACATGATTCAACCCCTATTTGATTAAATGGATAGGATCATCTCATCTGTAATATTTATGTACCAGGTACCATTTAAGAGTCGAACTACTAATGAACACTGCAAGATTAATGGGAAGGTGCGAAAAAAAATTATTTTTCCTTCTTCTTATTTCTATCCATTTCACTAGCTTAATGGAATGAAACAACCTCAAATAATCAGAAATTGCCAAACAAATAACTGAATTCTCAATACCAATCGATCAATCCAGGAGAATCCAAAGCATCTGATGGCGAATTGAAATTGAGCAGCGTGAGAGAATGTTGGCAAATGGGGGAGTGATGGCAAATGGAGAGAGAGAGAGATTATGGTGAATGGAAACCCAGAACTGGAAAATTCTTTATACATCTAGTTGAGTTGAATATGATGTAAATCGGATCAAGTGGATTTCCTTCTTTTTCCAAAAGTTCCTCCAAATTAGAATGCTTAATTGAGTCTTATTTGTGTCAATATAGTGGCCTTCATGAAGTTTGGATTTGAGTTTGGAAAATTTAGTTCATTTTGTGGCACCGGTGTTGTCTGCTTTGGTAATTTGATGCTGCCTTATCATCATCTTCAGCACTCGGTCTATGCTATTGTGATTTAAAATTTTAAATTGTTAAATGATTAAAAAAATCAACAAAAATATAAACTTCACTACTAATCAGCTTGGAGATTGTTGTTTGCTCATGAAATTGCAGCAAGGTAATCTTAAGCAATATTTCTCCAAATTACCTTCCATGAGACCCCCGTGTATTGAGATAATCTTTAATGTTGCTTATGCTGTTTTTATGTCAAAGCTGTTTGTGATCCTAAATGCAGTCAAGGGTCCTTTCTTCCTCTAGCTGTATAAGACATTTCTTCTTTCTCACCTTCATTTCTTTTAAATTGCAGAAGACCTGTGCTATATGCTTGACCACCATGAAACCAGGCCATGGCCATGCCATTTTCACTGCAGAATGCTCACACACTTTCCACTTCCACTGCATCACTTCTAATGTTAAACACGGCAACCAAATATGCCCAGTTTGCAGAGCAAAATGGAAGGAAATCCCCTTTCAAGGTCCCAGTTTGAATCATCCCCACAGAAGGGTCAGAATCAACTCTGTAGATTGGCCCCAAGATGATGCATGGATGACTGTATTACGCCGACTCCCCCCTCGCTCAGATTCCCATCGGCACACTCCGTTGCCCTTACAGGCAGTGGAGCCGAGTGTCTTCAACGATGACGAACCTTTGGATCACCAACCCGAGATGGCTGACCGGAGATCTTCCACTAATGATGCTGCAGATGACAACTCCATTAGAACAGTAGAGATCAAAACATACCCAGAAGTCTCAGTTGTTCCACGGTCAGCCTCTCATGATGACTTCACCGTTCTCATCCATCTCAAAGCTCCTTTTACAAGTAAAAAACAAAATTCTGGCAGAGAACAGGCTAACTTGTCACCAATATCTCAATCTTCTCGCGCTCCAGTCGACCTTGTCACTGTGCTCGATGTGAGTGGCAGCATGGCAGGTACCAAGCTCGCACTGCTCAAGAGAGCCATGGGTTTTGTAATACAAAACCTTCGCCCCTCTGACCGGCTGTCGGTAATAGCTTTCTCATCCACAGCCCGCCGCCTCTTTCCCCTTCGTCGGATGTCCGACACAGGACGGCAGCAGGCATTACAAGCCGTGAACTTTCTAATCTCAAATGGTGGGACCAACATTGCTGAGGGCCTGAGAAAGGGTGCCAAGGTGATGGAAGACCGGAAGGAGAAGAATCCAGTTGGCAGCATCATACTGTTGTCTGATGGACAGGATACATACTCAGCCAATGGTTCTGGAGCAGCCCAACCACGATCAGATTACCAGTCTCTCCTCCCATTTAATATCCGTGGCAGTGGCAGCACAGGGTTCCAGATTCCAGTCCACGCATTTGGGTTTGGTGTGGACCATGATGCTGCCTCAATGCACTCAATCTCAGAAACCTCTGGTGGAACCTTTTCTTTCATAGAGACTGAGGGGGTGATCCAGGATGCATTTGCACAGTGCATTGGTGGGCTCTTGAGTGTGGTGGTGCAGAAACTACAAGTTGGAATTGAGTGCTTACACCCAGGTCTACGTCTTGGCTCACTAAAAGCAGGAAGTTATCCAAGCCGTGTGATGAACGATTCACGGACAGGCTATATTGATGTTGGAGATATGTATGCCGATGAAGAGAGGGATTTTCTTGTTTCCGTTAATGTTCCAGTGGATGGTTCTAGTAACAAGATGTCGTTACTGAAGGTGCGATGTGTTTACAGAGATCCAGTTACGAAGGAAACTGTGACTTTGGAAGGCCAAGAAGTGGGTATTCAAAGGCCTGAAGTAGCTGGACAACAGGTGGTGTCAATAGAGGTAGACAAGCAACGAAACAGGCACCGAGCAGCTGAGGCAATGGCGGAGGCACGAGCCACAGCTGAGCGGGGAGACCTAGTTGGTGCTGTGGCCGTCCTTGAGAGCTGCCGTAGGATGTTATCAGAGACTGTCTCAGCACGTGATGGTGATCGACTCTGTGTTGCACTTGATGCAGAGCTCAAGGAGATGCAAGAGAGGATGGCAAACCGGCGCATGTACGAGGAGTCCGGCAGGGCATATGTTTTGTCAGGACTGAGTTCACACTCATGGCAGAGAGCAACTGCACGTGGTGACTCCACCGATAGTGCAAGCCTTGTGCAAGCTTACCAGACGCCGTCCATGCTCGACATGCTCACCCGGTCTCAAACAATAATCTTGGGCAGCCCATCACCTCCGCCCCCAGTTCGTCCTGCTCGGTCATTCTCGGTAAGGCCACGACGGAGGTAATTATTAATATAATCTTCGAGATTTATCCTCCAATTACATCTACATAGTTGATATCAGTGCTTTTCCTGTCTTTAATTTTTGTTGTTTGGGGGTAAATGGGAGAGGTAGAAAAGGGTTTGGGGGTGTGAAATGGTGGGTGTTTTGCCTGTCCTGATTCTCCTGAATGTAAATGAATAAAATTGGGTAAAGATGGGAACATGACTTTGGAGAAAAGGGAAAAATGAGAAGAATAGGTGAGAATAGAGTTTATAACTTATCTTTGTTATTTGGGTTGGGTGGTGTACATAAAAGAGAAATGGATTATTTCTCTCTTTAGAGAAGAAAAGGGGGGTATAAGGTTGTTCTTGTGGGGATACTTGGGGTGAACTCTTCACTTAATATTTAATATATCTACTCTTGATTCTTTTCGAAACTTCTAATCTTGCTTTCAAGATAAATCTCTCTCTCTTTTTCTGTGCGCTTGTGTGTGTTAAGGTTGTGTTCATTGAGAAAATTTGGGTTATCCTTACATTTTCAGCCCCTTTTCCCTCTTTCAAAGTGGAAATTTTATAGATGGGTTGGTGGTTCTTAGAGCTGTATTGGAAATTTGGAAGTGCAAGAGGCAAAAGCAAGCTGGTATAATGTTTGAGATGGAATTCAATTGAGCTGTTAGTCCAACTGAGTTGCATTCTTGCTTCAATCACACCCTTTCACCATTACCAATATTTTGTAAGAACCAGCTTTGAAGTTGATAAATGTGTAACCCTCGGGGTGTAGCCTAGTGGTTGAGAGACAAACCGTAAGCCCAGAGGTCTCGAGATTGAATTTGGGCTCTCCTCAATATCGGATGTATGAGGGATTTACCTATGCATCACGTGGGACTAGTCCGAGTTTGGGTCCAAGATACCATGTTTACCAAAAAAAAAGGTCATTTAAGTGTGAGTTTAATACAAAAATAATTCTAGCAATGCAGCTCTGGGTTTTGGTTTTTGGTTTTCTTTTCCCTAATTGAAGGATGAGATTTACTACCAGTCTATGTTTGGATAATTGGGTTCCCACTCCCTGCATCTCTGTATTGTCTGATCATGGATCTTGGAATTTTTTAAGAAGAGAATGACTTCTCTAGAAGAACATTTAAAAAATTAACTTTGGAAAAAAGTTAAATGTTGACTTCCCAACCAAGTTTTTTCGATCTAGCTTCTTGAAAAGTTATTTTCCTGGCTTTTGATTTTCGCAGAAGTTAAAAGTTATACAGAAAACTAAATGTGATTTCTATTGACTTTTTTTGCGGAGTCAAAGAAGACACTTTTCGCTTGGGGAGAGGAAGACAAACTATTTTCTATTGGGAGTCTAGTATTACCAGTATTAGTTTACAAAATAAATCTATTCTAATAATAATAACCTCTATAAAAAAGGAGATTAATTTTGATCCGGAGCTTTGCTTCACGGAGTTGAAGTGGAGCTCTTCTATGTACACAAGGACAGTAGCACAGTTGTAATTACTGAGGGAGGCTAGGCAATTGCCAACACATAATTACAACATTGCCACCGTCACAATGTAAAAAGTGGAGCTCCGTTCAACCCAGTGAAGCAGAGCTCCTCTTTGTGTTTAAACTGATAGAAAAAGTCCTGTCATCTGCTCTCGTGGACTGTCCTTTTCAATTTTTTCACATTTTTTGTTTAATCTTTTTGGCCTTGCATTTTTTTCACTTTTTTTTGTTTGTTCTTTTTTTGCTTCGTTTGTTTGGAGGGAAAACATTTTGGAAAAAAAAATTGGAAATAATTTCTCATCATTAATTTTTAGAGATAAATTTTCTCACAAAACATAAAGCAAAAGTGGAGAATTATTTGAATTATAAACTCATTTTGCAGCATCATAAACATGAGATCGAATCACAACCAATCCTGATTGAACTCAAGGAGAGTTCAATTACATCCACAAGTCAACACATGTCCTTTTTGACCCTTATTAACCATGGTTAAGATTCAATAAGTTTTAGGATTCAATAATCTAACCTTGGTTTTTAGAAATTCTTTTCTTAAAAAATTAACCATAGGGTTAAAATTTCTTTACCCTAAGGTTTATTTTTTTAAGAAACCAATGTTAAATTGTTGAATCCTAAGGATTAGAGAATCTTAACCACAATTAATAGGGGTTAAAATGGACACATATTGACCTGTGGATGCAATTGAACTCTCTCTATATTCAATCTTTATTGGCTGTGATTCGATCTCCATAAACACACAAATTGATTTTCCCTGAATTGTAGTGAATCTATTTTCCTCCAAACAAACACAACCTTTACATCACAAGCAGCTGAAGAAGAATTAAGCACTTGCCACTGACTTAACTCTGTGGGCCAAGCAACTCTGTGGGTCCACACTCCACTCTTTTAACCTTTACCAACTTTTTTTGTCTTTCCATTGTCTCGTTTCACACTATCCGATTGAGTTACAAAATGCAATACAATTGACCTTAAAACAAAGTCTGCACGTGCAACATGTGGAAAAGGGCCCACTAGTCATCATTTAAAAAGAGGCCTCGGATTGTCTTGGCGAAGCTAGAAAGGGGTCTTGGGCAACCATAGAATAAGGGACCATAGAATAAGGGACATGTGGTATTAAAAAGGGCATAAGTCATTTCATTTTCTCCTCATGATTTTAACTTCTCCATACTTGATATCTCTTCGCCTTTATCTCAACACCTTATCGCCATGTGTCATATAGAGTATTAAGAAGTCAAAATCATGGGGCTCATGATTTTGACTTCTCCACCACTTGTCCCCTATTCTATGGTCGCCCGAGACAAGCCCTTTCTGGCTTTGCCACTCTAACAATGCTTAGTTTATACTACTTTTATATGAGAAGACAAAACAAATAAGGTGGAACCCACAAAAAAATATCATATTATTTTATCTTCTTGTATAAGAATAGTAAAAATCACAAGAGAATGGATGACCTGAAAGTGAACTTAGCATTGCTCCGCTTCGCTCCAAAGTGAGAAACTCCTGGCTCTCAGAAAGTTGCCCCTTTCAACTGCCATTAATTGGGGTTGAATTTTTTTAACTCTATGATTAATTTTTTTTTTTTTTTATTTTTTTTTTTTAAAAAGATAAGGGTAGATGGATGAACTTTAAGGATGAGTGAATCTTAACCACATTTAAAAGGAGTTAACAAGGGACACATGACAAGAAAAGGGGAGCCGAGACGCCTTCTTGTGTCACCGAACCGAGAAGGTGATTATTTTCCAATACAAAAACATGTGACCTATTTTTTGAGCACTATTGTTTCCTTTTTAAATTTCCAGAAGTAATACAAGAAGGGATCCCATGGAATAACTTCTTGCAAGATGACATAATAGTGTTCATTAAGGTTACTAGAGACCTGCCAGGGCAAACTAGAAGTAAGGATGAATGCTTACAGACAAAGGCAATTTGTATGGAATTGGTAATGCATGAATGATGAGGAAATACTCTCCACCTTGATAGCCTAGGATGCCCTAAAGCAACCATTTCTGTGGTCTTTGTTTAATTATAAATGAAGGGAAAAAAAATGAGCAAATGGTTAGGGCTGTCAGTGGGCCGGGCCTAGGTCTTATCAGGCCTGACCCTCACTTAAGGGTGATAACCTAACTCGGCTCAAGCCCTCAAATGACCTAAACCAACTATGCCTAAGCCCTACCCTCAAAGGCACGGGCCTAAAAAGAGCAAAAAAAAATTATGACATTTGTATTTAGCAGACACAACTCTCTTCTTTTTAATTTTAGGTATTTATATTACAGATTGTTGCAATAAGGGCTTACTTGTAAAATTGTAAAAAATAATTAATAACAATTATAACTATAGTTAAATACAATAATATTATAATAAATAAATAAAATTGTTATTATATTATAAAATCTAGCTATATAACCCATTATAAATTTTATTGATCAACATGTTTAATTTTTTGTAATTAACATATTTGCTTTAATAATTTTTTATTTTTCCATTATTAATAGACATTTAATAAAAATGTAATTTTATAGTTATTTTTATTTTGATAATCAACTATCAAAATATATAACCATTATTGTATTCTAATATTTATCTAAAACATAAAATTTAGGGTAAGACAAATATTTCCAAAAAATTTACTTAATTTTATTAGAAAAATATTTATTTTTAAAAAATGTATTCAAGTTTATTAATATAAAATTTTCATTATAAATTACTTAATTCAATATTTAATAATAATTATTTGAAATTTTTAATAAAATAAAATATTATTGTCTTGGTCTATCTTGATTGGGACTTTGACTTCCATACTCCCAGTTCAAAGTGAGGAAGAGTGGCTACCTTTTTCCTGCCAGTCTAGGTAGTAGCTTTTCCTGACTTTTTAAAGACAGAACTATGTACGCTCATCACAGTTCAAGCTACGTATGGCTGGCGTACAACCTACGGGCTTCTTAGCCAAAAGAAAAAAAAAATGGCTGGTTAATAAAATAAAATTTAAATTTTTTTAAAAATAAAATATTATTTTTAAGATAGATCAAGTGCAAAATAATCTAACGTCGAAAGCGTGATAATGAAATTATAGAAGCTGTGTCAATTCATATGCACACAAAAATTACAATATCAACCAATTCCCAAAAAATGTTAGAATTGGCATTCTTTCAACTCTCATATGAAATAAAATTCTAGGAATTGGTAGCAGCCAAACACTAGAATTAGAACTTATTCAGTAATTCTAATTCTCACCCCTCAATTCCTGGGATCCAAACTAGCCAGTAGGGCGATGAACTATGAGAAAGAAGGACTTGAAATGAAGTCTCTCTCACACACACACAAACGCAACAGATATTGATTGGTTCAAAAAGTGCCAGGGACGAGAGCAGTCTTTGTAGAGTGTGTAGACACATCACGCACATGAGACTTTGTTCCTTAGTGTTAGTTGGGTCTTCCTCTCCTACTTCTGCAGCATTGAATGGTAGCTGGGGAGTATCAGAGGAAAGGAAGGTAGAACAATCACAACATATAGATCATGCATTGTTCAAATACCTTAACAGCAATAGTGTCCTGGTTTCCTTACCCATCTCCAATCACCTAATGGAGCCACCTCCACCGCCTGAGGCGCCACTGCTCGCACCAGCTCCACCTCCACCTCCACCTGAAGGAGGAGGTCACGGGTTCTTGAGTTCATGGTAAGTCAATCTTTCTTCCTTTTCTTCTTTTGGATCTGCAGAAACAAAAATTTATCATCACATTGTGGTTAATTCTATTGTGTTATTTTTTTCCACTCTGCAGTTTGTGGTTTCTTTGCTGCTGTGGTTTATTTACAAGCTGTTGTCCGCCTCTGTTCGAGCCAGGACCTCCACCTCCAATATAACATTTTTTAATTTTTCTTTTGAGTGTTGTTCTTTTGTGTGTGTGTGTGTGTGTGTGTGTGTAACAGTGTGAGTGATGTGTGAGGAAGAAAGAACTTTGCCCTGTGTTTTCCCCCCCCTTCAAGTTGTGTTACATTTGAACGTTTTCCTATATTGTCTCTTTTTTCCCCTATATATCTTTCTTGTCTCATTTCTATAATGGAGTTCAATACAATGTAGGAGTGATTTCTCCTCTCTATTCTATTGAGCCTGTGTGTATGAAGTCATGGTTGGAAATGTATCAACAAATTAGTTTCTCTGATTGTGATTTATATACCAAAAAAGGTTAAAATAGGTGTGTTTATTTTGTATTTTAGCAAGAAAAATCGGCACACAAGACTGTTTAAAGAGGGATTAAATATGAGGCGGAGCTCGGCTTGAACACCTTTTGGAGCTCCCCTTTAAGCCTAAGCACCATGATATGCTTGATGCTTGTAATTATAGTAAAAAGATCTTATAAGAATGTCCCTTTATTTCTCTATAATTACAAACATGCCAGATCGCGTTCAAGCATAGCTCTGCTTCATATTGAAACTCTTTGAAGATTGGGAAAATATCCAAAAAGCCCTCTCAAGATTCCCAAAACCTATTGATGCAATGGTTTGATCCCTCCACTTTTCAGAGAGGGAGAGAGAGAAATAAATTAGAAGAAAAATGTAGAATGACACATCTATACTATATTATAGAAGAGAAGTCACAAACCACAAAAAATTCCAAGTTTTTAATATCCAAAATACCCTTCAATATTTTTTATGTCTCAACATGTCCCTTAAGTTTAATTTCTCAAAATACCCCTATATTGTTTTCTTTATTTTCAAAATATGCCTAAAATTTATATGCCCAAAATTTTTCTATACCCAAAATTCTCTTTACATTTCTATGCCCAAAACACCCCCCAAAAAAATTCTATACCCAAGATGCCCTCAAATTTTTTTGGTTCCCAAAATACCCCTCAAGTCAATTTTCTATACCCAAAAGGCCCTACAGTTTTTTTGTTCCCAAAATGACCCTCGTGTTTATATACTCAATCCCTCAAGTTTTGTTTCCCAATACCTAAAATGCCCCTTAAGTTTTATATACCTAAAATGCCCTTAACATTTCTAACCAAAATACTCTCTCAAGTTTTTTCCATACCCCAAATACCTTCCAATAATAAATAAATTAGTTTATTGTCATAAAATAGAGGATCTATACACGTGCCTTGCACATGCACACCCAACTAGTATATATATATATATATAAAGGAAAAAGGTGATTTTCTCATGAAAATTGAAAGATTCTAGTTTTTCTTTGATTCACAAATCTAATGGACCCCATTTTGTTCAAACTCATTAGGATCACCAATCAAACATGGAGATGCCAAAACCTCTCTCAATCACAGTACCTTACTTGGCTTCTTCATTTCCACTTAAAACACTCCGTAGAAAACCTTATTTATAGTTTACCATAATCAACAAATTCTGCAAAAACAGTTCTGCAAAAACAGTTCTAAAAGGTGGCAAAAATAGAAACATAAGAGTTAAGTTTTTGCTCTTTTCATAAAGAACTGAAATAATAACTCCATTTGATCTGATAGAAAAGTGGACCTTTTACTAACCGGGGAAATCAAAACACTTGGCACATCATGGGATCAAGACCCACCAGTTGAATGAGTCGCATATAAGAGATTTCTCATGTCTAGATTTATACTATTATTGAAAGGGCTGCGAAAAATCAGTTGGTTCCACTGTTTTCTTAACTTGGAGATCTCTCATGTCTGACATACTGAGTGCTTGGTCTGACATACTGATTGGAAATCTCTTATACAAACTATTTTATAGTACCTTGCTTGTGCACCTACGCACATCTTTCCTTATGAAGCTTTTTGGTTCTCTGGTGTCCCATCGAAGGTATCTTTCTTCCTCTGGTCTATAGCTTTTCTGAATAAGATTCTCACATTAGATCATTTAAAGAGCAGAGGGTGGAGTTTGGCAAACCGTTGTTATCTATGCCTGAATGAGAAAGAGATCGAAGAGCATTTGACTTTGCACTGTCTGGTTGTCTTTGGGATTTGGGCTTTTTTCCTATCTCGATTGGGTGTGGAGTGGGTCTTCCCTCTCTTCTTGCTGAGTTTCTTATCAGGTTGGCAATTGACACCTCTGGTGGGGGCAAAGGAAGCAATTTGGTCTTTGCTACCTGCAGCTATATCTTGGGGTGTTTGGAAAGAAAAGAATAGTCGTGCCTTTGATAATTCCTCATCATCCAAACCTATCATCATCACTTGCAGTCAGCACATGGTTGTCAAGTGGTCCTCCGTCTCCCAGTGGGGATGGGAAGTGCGAGATATTTTATTATGAGACGATCTACTTCTATATTACTCCTGTTGCTCTTTTTTGTTGTACATATCTTTATGTTTCTCTTTCAGTTTATATTCTTGTAAACAGTTGTTTCTTTCTTGCTTTATGAATACAATTGCTATTTACGGATTTAAAAAAAATAGTTTAATGCACTGTTTCCTATATTTGGAAGTGTCTTGTGTCTAACATCCTGAATGCTAGGTCTGACCCATCTTTGTCAACCATGCCTCTGTATATTGTACTAATGGATGGTTTTTAACTTTTTCCCTGTATTTAATAGCAAAGATCATGCAAGGTACAGGTAAACAATGCCTTCAACTTTTGAGAAAAAAGAGAATAGCAAAAGGACAAAAAAAAACAGAAAAAAAGGAATGAAGGAAGGAAGGAAGAACACCAAAACTAAGGATCTATGCTCTATTATAACCCGGTTGGTCTCCACGTGGCTTTTTCATAGGCCTCTATTTGAGATCTAAATTGTTGTCATGTGTCACATTCTTATTTAAAGATTGGAAATGGACCCTACTAATCATCTTATTTAAAAATTAATTAATTATGTTTAAGTGAGATGATTGTAGAGAATGGTAGATGCGTTTCTTCCCCTCTTCTCATTATTTATAGAGTATCACTTCTCCTCTCCTATGTGTTTTCCTCCCCATCTCTCCATCATTTATAAAACTTATCTCCCTCTCTCATCTGTTCTTTATATCAATAATTAAATCTTCACACTTCAACTCAATCACCTCTCATGGGTAATAAATGACTTGAACCCATGTCTCTTTTGTATGCTATACTCATGAAATAATAGATGACTAATTATTATAAAAACTCATTAAAATATACATGAAATGTTATCATTTAAATTGCCCCATTTTTTATTTTTCAGAAATAAATTCTTGAAAATCTAAAATCAATTGTAATTTAATTTAAGAAAAAAAAACCATTGGTAAAAGTTTTCCTTAGTGCTGCGATAGACACAACACTCTAATGTGAAACCCCCAACTGTGGCAACTAAGGGATAAACGACCCATTAGCCATTACTGACCAATTAAGCATGAGCAATAAAAAAAATTAGAAGAAATTTTATCTTTTTTTTAAATGAAAAATTAACAATTTTACAAGTATTGTATTAAGTGTTTATATATGAGCCGGAGCTCTGCTGCAACGCGTGAAGCGGAGCTCCCCATTTCAAAGCAAAGCTCGAGGCAGTTCTGTAATTAGGGGAAAAGATAATGATAATGTTGTTCTCCCATAATTACAGAACTGCCATCAGTCTACTGAAAAAGGGAGCTCCGCTTTGCGTTGAAGCAGAGCTCCAGCTCATATTAAGACTTATATTAAATTCTTACATTTTTGTTTAATTTAATTTATAATCTTCTAACCTCCTGTGCATCGCATGGAGTTTTCGCTAGTACCATATATGTCGGTTCATGCTTAACAAAAGGAAAGACCACTCTATTGGGACTCCAGATAATTGACATTAGAATGCGAAATTTGAATATAATTCCAGAAAATGAGTTGTTGTTTTTGAACAGAGCCACAAAATTACACTTTAATAAAGTATATCTGCAAAGAGAGACTAGTTTTAGCTTGACTTGCCTTCATTCCGCCTTGGAATTCTCTTGTACTCGTAGTTGTTTGTGTCAACCTTCTGTTGCAAAGCCTGTAAAATAGAGAACAGAAATCATCAGCTAAGTAAATCTCTACCTGCATCATATGGATTTGAGAAATATGGGTGAAAGAACTCCCACCTCGAGCTCCTCCTCCAGTGAAATCTTCTTTGGCTTGTACCCTTCTACAGGTCCTGTTCTCGAAAGTGCTTTTTTTGTCTCAAAGATTTCCCACTCGTGATCGTCTTTCACCTTTGCCACATCTTTACTGAACTACAAAGTTCCACACATCTTAGAAGAAAAGGTTATATGTGCCACCATGACTAACACATGTGGTGCAGGGTGCATTTTTACACTGCCAATCTCATTAAAGCAATGTCCTAAACACCCAAAAGTATCTATAAGCCCCATCTTATAAAGAGTTATACAGGCTATTAACAGATTATCATAGATCCAGTGCCCACAAAGGAGAACCAGAGGCGATATCTACATTATGGGGTTTTCTTAGAAGATACTGTGTCTAAATTGTGTTAAATAACTAGTCCCCGGAGAATAATAACCATGAGAAAAGAGACAATGACAAGTAGGTCCAAATTGACCATTATTCTGACCTTCATTGAAAACAGTTTTATCAATGCATGGCATCCCATGTTCATTTCAAAGTAGTAAATAACTATAATGTGAATACAGAGGGTTGTAGGGGACATATCAGTACTTGTATGGACCCTGCCAACTCTATTTCATACCCATTCAGTTGAAGAAGTAAAGATCACGACTTCCATTCAATTTGAATTTTTAGACAATTGATGGTGATATCTTACTCGAGCTATGTTGGACGGTCTATTACCTGCCCCCTCCACTATAAGGGCTAGACTTCAATGCCTATGGGTCCCGTTGTCGAACGTTCTTGGAAACGCTCCGTGACCCTTTCACTCTTCCACGGACTGATACATGTACCGAATGCTCATACTTGCTGTCATGTTTGGAGCAATCATACTTGGAATAAAAAATAGTATTCTGCCGGAATGGAAGAAAGCCGTTGAAAAGCAGGGGAAGTGGTCAGCCAGCCAGCCTGGGAGGGATTGTAGGAATTCGAGAAGTGATGAATGATGATCGCATAGCTGCCACAGCACAAGCCGCCATACCTCCGGAGGCTCCGCTTTGCCGCAGATCCAACTCAGGTTTCGTCCCGAACGAAAAATGATAAGAAAGACCCGGTTATCCTCGAAATTTCGAGAGTTGCGGGTCCTTTCCGCTGCATGAGTGGTAGCCATGGACGGCCACTGCGGGTACAATCAGATCTACATCGCGTTATCGGAGTTCCATTTTACATATGAGCCTTCTAAAAGACAAGCGCATCGCATGTGTTGGTCTTTATTTGAAATTGAATCAAATCAAAAATTTCTAAAGAAGAGCCTTGTTAATGACTTTCATGCACGACGAGGAGACCTCCTGCCAATTAGCAAGCAGGGTAGATGGGAAATAGATGAAATGGGATTGAGAGGTGGGCCATATCTATATCTTGGGCGAAGGTTCTTTGCGAGGTTGCCTATCCTGAACAAGAAACGGCCAGCCGAGACCATGCTTGAAAAGGGCGACCTGAAATGTTTGGCTGAAGTCGGTGGTGATAGAGCAGGGACGATGCATATCATCCCTACAGGTGTCACTAATCCTACGGTTAGTGAGGTAAGGGGCTTCTCTGAGTTCATGGGCCTTATAGACGGGCCTCTCAATACTGAAGGGCTTAGCTCCGTTGGGCCACTAAAAGGGTCAAAGAGTTTAGGGGTTACGAGCTTAAGACTATTGGGCTCAGCAGGGTCTATACTGAGTCCGGTAGACTCGTTTCAGGTGGAACCCGTGGGCTTAATGGGTTCGGTTTCACCCGAGGAAGATCTTATTAAGAACTTAGGGCTTGCAGAACCCACAAACTCGTCTTCGGAAGATTTTCTCTCAGGAGTCTCAGGTTGTCTCGGATGGCCAGATCTTGGGGCAAGTATTTCGTCCGAAGGTAAGCTCAGTCAGTTTCAGAAAAATTCAGCAGAGATCGAGCACAAGTCTGGGGGTGGATCTGAGGAAGCCAACTCCGGCGAGGATTTGGAGAGATATCGGAAGAGGGCAGTCCACGAGGGAGCAGAGGACCTATCTAGTGGCAAGGACCAGTTCGTCGGAGGTAATAGTTCTCAGTGGAAGGCGATTGAGAAGGGTGGGAATGTTTCAAGAACAGACAGTGCAGGGAAGGTGCAGGTGAGATTGGGTCCCTCAGTCGATTGCTACAGGCAAGTTTATCGCAAAAGGGTAAAGTTCTCGGATCGGGGCTCTAGCAGAATGGGGTTTCACAGTATTCCAAGATTAAAATCAATTGTTATTAAACCTACCCCCTCCCTTCTTAGCACCGGTTCGAAAATTCCTACGTCGTTGGTTAGTTCTAAGGGGCGGTTTCGTCTGCTGCGGAGGAGTTGTAGCGGTGATTCTTTGGGTTCTAGTTCGGAGATCGTCGTGAAGTCAAGGAACAAAAAATTCGGAGCTGAAGAGATGGAGATTGAAGGCATATTGAGGGGAAATTGGGAAGGTTTGTCAAGGCAGGATGAGGTTATCGAGCAGTCGGCTTCGTATAGAGAAGAGGCAGGTCTGTCTCAATCAGGCGCAGTGGTAAGGGACTCTGTAGATTTTGAACCGGATTCGCCAACAGGGGATGGAGTTTCCCTGATCGATCAAGACAATCAATCGGCTGACATGGAAACTTCCTCTCAGGGGTCTAGTGATGAGGAAGGATTGTGGAGGATGCAAGATGCGGCGATGGAAGCGGAAAGAGCAAACTGCGTTGATTTGGAGAATTGTGTAGATGGTTATAAAGGGATGGAGGCCAAGAAGGGTAGATTATCGGGGAGTGAGATTCTGGCAAATGTGACGTCGTCAGTGGAAGTGAGTAAAGCTTTGGGGTTGCGGTTTGCAGGAGGGGAGGAACAGGCGAGAGATTTTTTCACAGAACTTGAGTACAGGGAGGAGGTCGGGCCAGGAGGCCAGGGCGGAGGAGGGGTGAAGGTTCGATGGTGGACAGCGGAGGAGGAGGTTGGTGGCTTGGGGTTGTGGTTTTGTAGATGAGGATAGTGTCGTGGAATGTAAGGGGGTTGGGGAGGGGGGAGCGGAGGTTGGATGTGAGGGTGTTGTTGCGGAAGCTTAAGCCAAATCTTATTGCTCTTCAAGAAACTAAACTGGAAGAAATGAATGATAGGGTAGTCTCAGAGATGTGGGATAACAGGCAGGCTAATTGGGAGTTTGTGGCTTCGATGGGGGCTTCAGGTGGACAACTAGTGATGTGGGATAGCTTGGTTTATGAGAAGGTTGAAGCTTTCTTGGGGGAGTTTTCGATTTCCATTCGGTTCAGGGGAGTGGGAGATGGGTTTGAGTGGATCTTCACATCGGTATATGGGCCAAATCTAAGAGTTTTAAGAGCTAATTTCTGGTCTGAATTGGAAGGGATTCCGGCGAAATGGCATCTTCCATGGTGCACGGTGGGAGATTTTAATGTGATTAGGTTCCCTGGGGATAAGCAAGGTGGGACTTCCAGGGGAATCACTAGCAGTATGCGAGACTTTTCAGACTTTATCAATAGGCATGAGCTCTTTGATCCACCTTTGAACAGGGCTAGATTTACCTGGTATGATAAACGGAGCCCTCCGATTATGTGCAGATTAGATAGGGTTTTATATTCAGTGGATTGGGCTGACAAGTTTCCTAACATCTGTCAAGAGGCGTTGGCGTATGGTGCCTCTAATCATAGGCCGATTCTAGTGAGGGAGAAGTTGGAATAGGGGAAGAATAGACCTTTTAAATTTGAGAATATGTGGCTTAAAGCGGAAGGGTTCAAGGAGTTGGTAAAGGAATGGTGGGACGAAATGGTTTTTGAGGGGCATGCGGGTTATGTGTTCATGAGGAAACTTCAGAGGCTCAAAGGCAAAATCAAAGAGTGGAATTCCAATTGCTTTGGGAGGGTGGATAACAGGTTGAAGGAAATCGAATTGCGTCTTAATGCATTGGATAAGAAGGAGGAAAGTGAGGGCCTGTGTCGGGAGGAAGAGGTGGTACGGATGGAGTTATCAGGGCATCTTCTTTCCCTGAGAAGACTAGAAGAGATTTCTTGGAAGCAAAAGGCCAGAGTTCAGTGGCTAGTGGCTAGTGGCTAATGGCTGGAGATAAAAATACAAAATTTTTTCATGCGTGTGCCAAGGCTAGAAAACAAGTAAATACCATTACTAGTTTAAAGGTGGGGAATGAGGTTATAGAGGGCGAGGAGGAGATTGGTAGGGAGATGACAAGATATTTTCAGAATCGGTTTTCGGAGGTTAGAAGGGAGCGGCCTCAGATTCAGGGTCTAAGAGTTGAGCAACTTTCAAGGGAGGAGATGGGTGAGTTGGAGAGCCAGTTTGAGGAAGAGGAGGTGTGCAGGGCGATTAAAAAAATGGGAAAGGACAAAGCGCCAGGGCCAGATGGTTTCACTATGGGTTTTTACAGTGATTGTTGGGAAGTGATAAAAATAGATTTGATGAGGGTGTTTCATGAATTTCATGAAAGGGGAAGATGGAATAAGGAGGCAGGAGCGACGTTCATCTCTCTAATTCCAAAGACTAATGGAGCGGAGGAGATAAAAGATTTCAGACCGATTAGTTTGGTGACTAGTTTGTATAAAATTGTGGCCAAGGTTCTGGCGGATAGACTAAAGAGGGTGGTGGGGGCTTATCAAGGTGCTTTTATAAAAGGGAGGCAGTTGGTCGATGGTGTCTTGATTGCGAGTGAGTGCATTGATACTCGGATTAGAGAAGGAACAGGCGGTCTTGTCTGCCAGGTAGACATGGAAAAGGCATATGACCATGTGGATTGGGGGTTTTTGGAAGAGATGCTCTTTTTTATGGGGTTCGGGGAAAGATGGATTAGGTGGATGAAGGGATGTGTATCGTCGCCTCATTTTTCTATTCTAGTGAATGGGTGCCCGCATGGATTTTTTCCTAGTTCGAGAGGTTTGCGACAAGGCTGCCCTTTATCCCCTTTTCTTTTTATCTTGGTGGCAGAAGCTTTCAGTAAACTCTTGTCTAAGGCAGAAGATTTGGAGATGATTAAGGGTTTTCAGGCGGGAACGGAGGGGCCTATTATCTCACATCTTCAGTATGCAGATGATACTATTCTCTTTCTGGAGGCGGATGAAGTCCAGGTGGCCAATATGAGAGGTGTTCTAAGATGTTTCGAGGCTTTATCCGGATTGAGAATTAATATTGCCAAAAGTAAGTTGATAGGGGTGGGGGTGGGGGTGGTGGAGGGGGTTTTTTTAGAAAGAAGTGCTCGTAGTTTGGGCTGTAGTTTGGAGTTCTTGCCTATCAGGTATCTGGGATTGCCTTTAGGTGCGAACCCGCGATCATCGGCCATTTGGGATTCGGTGGTGGAGAGAGTTGAATTGAGATTAGCGGGGTGGAAGAAAAGATTTTTATCCTTAGGAGGGCGGATAACTTTGATAAAAAGTGTGATGGCGAGTCTCCCCATTTTTCAAATGTCCTTATTTAAGCCTCTTCGGGCGGTGATAACGAGGTTGGAGAAACTTCAGAGGGATTTCTTGTGGGGGGGAAGGGGAGATTCCAGGAAATTGCATTTAGTGAAGTGGGAGTGGGTTACGAGACCACAGGAATTTGGCGGCTTGGGTTTTAGAAGAATCAAGTGTATGAACAAAGCTTTATTGGGAAAATGGATCTGGCGCTTCAACACGAAAAAGACGGCGTTGTGGAGAAGGGTAATTAGGGACAAGTTCGGGATGTCTAAGGGTGACTGGGACCCGAAGCCGGTGCGGAAGTCTTATGGAGTAGGAGTTTGGAAAGGGGTCATGACATCTATGACTTCGGTTCAGGAGTTCTTGAAATTCAGGGTAGGAAATGGCAGCAGGGTGCGTTTCTGGGAAGACGACTGGTTGGGGGAGGGGAAATTGTGTAAGAGATTTCCAAATCTATATCGATTGGTGGAGAGGAGAGAGGTGAAGGTGCAGGAATGTTATGAGGTTCATGATGGAGAGGTTCGGTGGGATCCACGATTTAGGAGGGACAACTTTGGGGAAAGAGAATTGGGAGATTGGGTGGAGCTGCAAAGTCTTCTCACGGCGTGTGTAATTCATCTCGATATGGAAGATAGACGAAGATGGGAAGGGGGTGCCGAGGAAGAGTTTTCAACATCTCATTGTTACTCGATGCTTTGGAAGAAGGGGGGGGGGAGGAGGGGAGGAGCAACAATGATTTTCAGAAGATTTAGAAACTTAAAATTCCTTCGAAGGTACAAGCTTTCATTTGGGCTGCCTCTCTAAACAAAGTTCTTACAGTTGATCACTTGATGCATAGGGGAATGGCCATTCCGAATAGATGTGTAATGTGTAGGCAAGCGGAGGAGAATGTACATCATCTTTTCCTTCATTGTCCGCAAGCGCAGGTTATTTGGAATCATTATTTGGGCCTGTTTGTGATGAGCTAGGTTTCACAAGGGGAGCTGGGGGAGGTGGTGTTGGGATGGCCGAAAGGTGTGTTCAACAGGAAAGGGAATGTGGTGTGGACGATGCTACCGGCGGCGATTAGTTGGGGTATATGGAGGGAACGAAATAGCAGAATTTTTGAAGATAAGGAAGACTTGATGCCCAAAGTCATTCTGAAGATAGGGTGGTTGTTATTTTCTTGGTCTTCTGTCCTAGCTGAATTTAGGAAAATGCATTGGTCCGATTTTCTGTATAACTGGTCAAGTATCTTAGCTTGACATTTTGTTTTTCTGTTCGATGTTTCTTGCATCGTTTGTATATTCGTGCTTCATTAATATATTGATATCGTTATCTATCAAAAAAAAAAGATCAATCCTATCTTCCTGACCCGCTCTAATATCTGGCGGAGACTCGAACGAATAGAATCGTACAACCCCTGCCGCCTTAGAAGTAGTTATCATCAAATCCGGATTAGACCGGGTGAC
This sequence comes from Tetracentron sinense, assembly GCA_015143295.1. Classification (NCBI taxonomy): domain Eukaryota; kingdom Viridiplantae; phylum Streptophyta; class Magnoliopsida; order Trochodendrales; family Trochodendraceae; genus Tetracentron; species Tetracentron sinense. Next base: position 32,446,006 of record CM026562.1, read on the forward strand.
TGGCTTTTGAGAGACTACTGGTTAGCTTGCCTTTGCCCTCGCAGACACACATTCTCTGACCTCCAATCTAATGTATCCTGCTCCCTCCTGTACGACTGATGTGACTGAACCGAAGCTCCCATTTCTGATCTGGGCAAGGGTTCGAGGGCTGCTGTTGGATATTCCTTTGAGTTTCGGTCTTGCGACCGTACTCCCCAGGTGGAGTGTTTCACGAGTTCGTTCAATCAAGCAGCATTCTTCTTTTTCTTAACTTAAGGAGAGGGAGGAGACAGACTTGGGACCTATGAACGGAACAACACAACAAACATGATGAAATGAAGAAGAATGAACAGGAGGCGTCGGAGGAAGTTTAGGTGGCACCAGCGAGATCCAGCTAAGGTAAGGAACTTCATGTCGCGGCCACACTACCACCGGCACCCGCAGCAGTATGAGGAGAGCGCCCGGGTTGAGCAGGAAATAGCTGGCCGCATCCCAACTCACTTTCTTCTCAACTAGCCTCCCGCTCCTGTCCCTAAAGAGATTCCCGTTCCGCCGGGCCGGGAATCGAGCCGACGGGCAGGGTGATTTCAACGTGATAGCGGAGGTTCACGAAAAACCAGAACTCATTGATAGCTTCGTGAGCCCCTCCATCATTGATAGAGCCGCTTCCCCGGAAGGAACGCCAAATCAATCGACAGCTGCAATTATTATGGAAGCTCTCGAAAAGGCCTTGGGAGATGAGCCGAAGGTGTTATTACCTTTTCTTCCGTACACCTTTGCCGGAACCGGTACCTCCTATCATTGGCACTCTAGATAAATTGGGGTGGGCGGATCAATGGAGCCGTCAGCCCTAAACTTCACTGTGAACACCCCCCTCCAACTATAGGTCACCCTACAGCACGCTTCCCTTTTGGCAACGAGTCACCATCCTCTTGCACCAACAAGGGGTGGGCGGATCAATGGAGCCGTCAGCCCTGAACTTCACTGTGAACACCCCCCTCCAACTATAGGTCACCCTACAGCACGCTTCCCTTTTGGCAACGAGTCACCATCCTCTTGCACCAACAAGGAAAAAGCAAAAGAAACAAAGAAAGTACCGCATCTCACTCCTTTTTAGTTGTGTAAATCAGATAACAATAACAGCACTAACCTGCCCTGCAAGAGATGGCCAAGGCCGACCGCCCCGAGAACAGTGAGTGAAATCATAGGAAGTCCATACCTGAGAAATGGATATTTCCTGCCCCATCTTTGGAACTCTGAAACCGAATGCAGAATTTTAGCAGTAGTGGCTGCTAGATTCATTTTCCTTGGCGGATTAATTGCTATTTCAGTGACCTTTGCTGTATACCATAGATACCTGCATTGCAAAGCCAAGTACATAACTTAGTCTGGGTAAAGTCATAGGGTTGTCAATCCACCAAACCAGCTCCATTTGATCATGGGATAAGCTTGCGATGAGCTGACTGCCTCAAATCAGGCTATTTTGGCTAAATTAACATGTAATTAAACAATTAAAGAAATAGTACAGTTAAATATACTACAATAATAATATGTGTGTTAATAACATAAGAGTAACCATTATGTGCACATATGCAAGACATGAATTTCTAAGAATTTGTTTTACTTATAAAGGTATTTTTAATTACTTATAATTGTACACCAATCATAGGTAACACAAATTAATCAACTTCTGTACGGATACCAATAAAAAAATCAACTTCTTTAAGGATAAGAGCCATTGAAAAATAGAAGAAACCTAGCCCCTTTCAGCCTTCCTATTTTGTTTCTCACAGAAACCTTACTAAAATAATTAAAGCGAAAATAGAATTTGATTGTCATCTAGACTATTGCGTTATTATTTTTTTTATCATTAAAAGGAAAGCAACTGATCGGATGGTTAGGATCATCTCAATGGGTTGTTTCTAGTGCAACTAATCATTCTGATGCGGCACATTGATTGGAAGATCCAGATAAAAAATAATGTGACCTACTCAAACTTTAGGGTAGCATAACCTAATCCCTCAAAATACCAACAACCACAAATGCGCTAAATCATTTGAGTGACTGAATTATATTTTTTCTTCACCAGTTTGATAATAATGCCCTGAACTGCAAACCAAGTCAGTGGAACAGAACTGTGAACCTGTATTGTATAACTCACCAATATTATCACATATTCTCCATTAGAAACTAACCTCTTAAAAATGACACCTAATTATACTTTTTAAGTTTTCAATATCAATTATAGACTTCAATAGGTTATTAGTCTTGTATATGGTACAAACTCAGAAGATATATTTTGCATCAGATATAGGAGTAGTATCTGCTTACTCATAATTAATTTACAGGTATAAAACCATATCTAAATCAAGCTATGAGGAAGGTATTCAGTACTCTATAAAAATTAAGAAGCAATTCATATTACAAGCTTTTTGCAACATCCTTCACAAAGACTTTTAATTCTTAGTGAGCCACATGTGGGATGCACGTAAGAGAGGGAATGAGGATAATGTGAAAAGAGGGATCTTGGTGGGACCCATTGATGCACGTGTGTTGGAGGGGAGACATGAGAGATAGAAAATGTGTTTAAAATGTGAGTTGTGCGACGGTAGAAAACACATAGAGAGTGGGAGAGAAAAAAATAGAAGTAGATAATTGAGGGAATCAGCTCTCCCTAAGGGGATTGAAAACAATAGATTTGAAATGACTTTAATATCATTAAAAATCTATTTACTAAATAGTAATCGAATAATATAATATTTTGATCTTTTTTGTCATAGCAAAAAAGTCTATCATTCTACCCTCCTTCTCTGATTATAATAGTAGAGATAAGGATACTAGGTTTAATATAACAGTAGGTCTCTCAATTGGTTTTGTAATGGAATTTCTAACATATGGAAAAATACAAGGAGGGCTAATTAGAGGAAACCCAAACCTCCAACATGATTGCAGCAGAATAAAATCAAGTTTTCTATTTGAACATTCAGCAATAATATAGAATCATAATACCTACACAACTACTTCACAAAATCTAATCTAAATTACATGTAATCATAACTGCAAGTTAGAAAACTACTCAAAATTACCAGCGCCATTAATTCAGCATAATGACCTCCATTAAAAATGATATTCTAACAATGGTTCAAAACGAAAATTTTGACGCAAATACATCATCAAATTCGATCAATCAGCTTAGGAGATAACGGTTATAGAGACAAAAGTTAGGGTTTCAGGGAGAAGAACTGACCTCAATACAAGTATAGAACAAACGACCGTTCGTTTGAACCCCACTTCTCCGTAACAGAATGAGAGGTACTTTTTCTGGACGACTGATTTTAGGGTTTCGATTTTTTTTTTTTGTTTTGGTCGGGCTGTAAACGGATGTGGATATTATCCGTATCCGATTCCTACTCGGCGAAGCAAATTCGGATAACAATTTTACTATCCGCTTACAAGTCGGATACATCCGACCGGTTATATAATATATATATAAATAATATATTTTAAATTTATAAAATTAATATAACTTTTATATAATATATATTAAATTTATAAAACTAATATAACCTTTTAAAAATTATTTTTAAATAAAAAATTATATTTTTTTTACATTTTTAAAATTTTAATTTACATTTTTAATACTCTTTTAAAAATATTCGGATAGTATCCGAATTTGGATAGTTTAATTGGAGTCGGATACGGATATCGTCTTTTTCTACCTGCTGGATATTTATTCGAATTCGGATATTCGAATATATAATCGGATACGAATTCGGATATATCACTATCTACTCTACTCTGTTTATAGCCCTCTAGGTGAGGAAACACCAAACTCACTTGGGGATACATCTAGACTATGTTCGTTTCAAAGGAAAAGAAAAGGAAAATGTATTATTTTAAAGAGACCAGAATGCCCTTGTAATATGAACATTTGGAAGAGATAGAACATACAAAATGAGAAAGTTCATGGTATCGAGATTTTCTTTTCTTTGACAATAACCTTGATTGGTTGAAAAAAATATTGGCAACAAACTACCTCTCGCAGATGCCTGAGATCCCATCTCGGGCACCACTCTTCAGCTGACAGGTGGGAAGGCATTCAACTAGAGGAGTGATAACATGTATTGCATATTCCGTTGAGTGGTACACGTACCTCTCAAGCTCATCATGTGTGTTATTTGACACTCATTAACTGTGATTAAGATCCACCACTCTTAGGATTAAATAATCTAGTTCTTAGAAAAATATTTTTAAAAAATTAACCACATTAATGAGTGAAATCATAAGGTAGGTTAATTTTTTTAAAAAATAAGGTTAGATTTTTAACCCTAAGTATGAGTGAATCTCAACCACTGTTAATGGATGTCAAAGAGGACATGTGGCAAGCTTGAGAGGTGTATATGTATCACTCAACAAAATGTGCAATGCATATTATCACTCCTCTAGTTAAATGCCTTCTCATGCGTTAGTTGAAAGTGCGGTGCCCGCCTCCAAAGGTAATCCGCTGCCGAAAATATACGGAAGAAAGTATTGGTTCAACTACATTGTAGAGAGCAACTTTTATTTTATTTTGCTTTTTTCCCATTCCTCGCAAAACAAACACAGTTCAGGGGTGTTATCAAGCCAAGTTGATCCGAGTAGTGGGATGTTCAAGCTTGTTTATTAAGTAAACGAGTTCGGAATTCAAGTTTAAGCTTGTCTTGTTTATCAAATAAAATAGCTTAAGTTTTAACACATGAGCTTGAGCCGAGCTCGAGTAGTTCACCAGCTTGATTTATTAGATATAGCTATTTATTATGTTTAATTTTTATTTTTATTATTCTTGTATGGGTAAAAAAAATTACAGTGTTACCTAAAATTTCAAGAAAATTCTATAAAAGATATTCTTATTATATAAAATAAATTATATATTAATAATCTTTACTAGTGGGTTTTTTTTTTTTGTATTGGTAAACACACATAACACAACAATAGGCCAGCATACACTCACGGGCTTATGAGACTTGGGTCCAACACATTTTTACAAAATGGCCTATCCCTTATAAAGAGGGAGGAGCCTTATAAGCCACAAGAGGAGCACATCAGTTACCGATATAGGACTAAAGGGGTGAACCCAACACGTCTAGATGATGAGTATACCACTCCTTTGATTTTTTTTTGGTATTTTGGTATTGGTAAAAACACACACAGTAGGCTAACACACGCACACATTGGCTTATGAGACTTGGGTCCAACACACCTTCACAAAAGGGCCCATCTCTTGTAAAGAGGGAGGAGCCTTATAAGTCACAAGGGGAGCACATTAGGGGTTGTCTGGCATCAATTCTAGTGATTCTCTTATTCTGGAAAAGAATTAATTCTTAAAAGTTTTTATTCTTATAATCAATTTTGTACTGTGAATACATTTGGTAATTGTCACTCATAATCAATTATGAAGAAAAGAAATTACAAAATTACGTTTGGATGAAAAAAAGAAAAATAAAAAAAATATATTGTTTTAGGCATTAAATATGGTTATATCATCAACACATATATAAGTATAATAAAATATCATTTTGTTTTTTATTATGTCTCATCTATCCTGTCAATTTTGATGCTTATCCCGTTCATTATAAGTGTGTTTTTCAAAATTGATTCTGCAAAACGACCTTTTTTTGTCCCTAAAAATTGTGCCTAAAGTAAGACGATTCTTAAAATCGTTTCCTAAAAATAATTTGCAAAACGCGTTTACACTGTTTGTGTTCCCGAAATAAGAAAAATTGTTTCTAAGGAACAATGTCAAACAACCCCTTAGTTACCGATGTGGGACTAAAGGGGTGATGAACCCACCCCAGCACTTCCAAAGGGTGAGTATAACACTTTTTGATTTTTGATTTTTTTTTTTGATTCTTTACTAGTGTATAGTAAATATATTTGATATTAAAATTTTAATGAAGTAAGTATATTTAGATAGTTGAATAGGTTAATTATATATATAATTGAGTCGAGCTTTTAACAAGCTGAGTAGGGGTGTGTTCAAGCTTGAGTCGTTAACTAAACAAGCTCGAAAATCAAGCGTGAGCTCAACTTGTTTACTAAATAAACAAACGAGCTCGAGCTTTTAACGAGTCAAGCTCGAGCTGTTCGTGAGCACTGTGTTTGATAACCACCCTTAGTCATACATCACCACTGGGCTATTCCCAGCGTGTGTGTTAGGGTTTCAATTTAGATGTATATTTATTGTAAGGGATAAAATTAGTAAAAGTGATTAAGTGTTGGAGAACGAGTTAGCTTTTGTTGTTATGTTCACAAAAGGGTGACACATGGATCACGTGATTAAAATAGAGGAAATGGTCTGTTATCCGATGCACAACATATCTGTTGTGTACTTCGCAAACGTACCCGTAGTCTTGTGAACAACAAATCCGTAGTACTCTTGACAACGTTTCTGTTGTCCTACACATAACGGACCCGTTATCTTCTGGATAACTATGTCGAAACCTCGTTTTAAGGCATGTACAATGGACCTGAGCTCAAGTCAACAACGAGACTGACTCGCAGGAAGAAGTGATCAAGAGGCGATCGTTTTATTCTGACAAGTAGGTGAAAAGCACTGTCTTGACATTTAATGCTGGTCACTTATGCGTGCTATCAGAAACAAACCAACTGAACTAATAGTAGGCGCCCACGTGTGACACGTTAGGTGGCAGATCTATTTGACATATTTGGTAATGAGTGTAGACCACGTGGTATGGGCATCTATGGTCATCCATGAACTTCTATAGGCATTCAGAGCTAAACCTATAAATACCCCGAGAAATTCAGTGCTTAAGGACCGAAAAATCTCTACTCTTTCTCTCTCATCAGCTTTTGTGCTTGTTACTGTTCATTATCTTCTACATCTACTTACTTTGGCATCGGAGTACAGGTCAGGGTATCACACCCTTCAACTCCTACCTTCTACCAGTAAACCAGAGTTCGTGTAGTAGTTGCTGACGTGTGTCCTTCCCGATAATTTCCCTTTCAAAATTGGCGCCGTCTGTGGGAAATTAATAAACGAACCTCCCTTTGCTCTTTGTGATTATAGCTTATCAAACCCCTGTGCCTGTGCGTGAGAATCAAACCCCTCGGGCCACTCCATTTGCACCTACTGTCACGCAAACTTTTATTCCAGAGATTGGGCAATCATCTGGGCAGCCTGAGAGAGTTGTACTTCCTTCTGATGATTCTTCTTCCTCGGACCATATTTTGTTGATGTTGCAAAGGCAGCAGTCTGCTTTGGACCAGATCACTAGGCAACAGCAGATGTTGTAGGAGAGGCTTGATGCTATCTAGCATAGTCGGTTGGAAGTGGATGAAGGGCCAACTCAGAGACCTTCGGCGAGGCGTCAACTTGATTTTTCCTCATCCCCCTTGGGAGTAATAGCAGCACAACCAGTTTCCCTGCAGGTGCAAGAGAATCATGATACTAGGTTCGTACTTATTTCTTCTGATGATGGCGCAGGTCAAACTCAGGTTCGTGTTGAACAGAGGAATCCTTCTGATCATGTCGATTTGCGAGAAGAAAATGCTCTACAGGAACTAAGAGGAAGTGCTGTAGAAGAGCCTAATGTTTAGAAGACTTGGATGACTTCCAGGGAAGTGGAGGTCATGATCAGTTCTCGTGTCAAGGGCATGAAAGGAGGAGCTTCTGACCACTTTGCTCAGATAGCAAAGGACAACGTTGAGAACTCTCCTTTCACGGATGCAATCAATCAGTCATATACCCCTTCCAGGTTTATAACTCCGATCTTCTCCATGTACACGGGAAGAACCGATTCAGAGGGACATTTGTTCGATTTCAAGCACGCGATGACTCTTCGCAATCCAAATGATAATCTTTTATTCAAAGCTTTCCCCAACAGTTTATCTGAAGCAGCATCAAGGTGGTTCCGCAATCTGCCCTCTGGCTCAATCAAAAGTTTCTCCGAGCTCAGGTCAGCTTTTATTGATCAATTTATTACCAATAAAAAGAAAAAAGCAGGTGCAGATTATCTCTTTACTCGAAGAATGAAGCCAGCAGAATCTTTGAGGGATTTTATTTCGCGTTTCACTGATGAAGTCCACAGCATTGACAAAATCGATGATGGAAGCTGCATTGCTGCTTTCAAGAACGCGATACCCAAGCATTTCGAGCTCTATAAATCTCTTGCTCTTGATTATCCCATCAAGATAGACAAGATGATAGTTTGTGCTACCAAGTTCGGGAGATATGAATATGATGTCTCAATTGTACCAAAGCCAAAGACGAGGTGGGTGGATGTCGTGGAGAGAGTAAGCTGGTTGTCTTCATCAAAGAGGAATGAGAAAAGATGAAGGTACGAGTCTTCATCATCTGAGGACTCACCACCTAGAGAGAAGAAGGAGAAAGTAGTGTACGTGACTCAGCGGGATTAGCCGGTTCGGCGCCCTTATGAAGGAAATTCTAACCAGTATCAACAACAGAGTAGGACGGAGAGACATCCAGACCCAAATCATCATCAACAACAAGAGAGGCAAACTTATTAGCCTTGTTAGGAGCAACCTTAGAGACAGCGGGAGAGAGACAATCAGGCGAATGAGAGGTGTCCTTTTGCAGTTCGAACTGATCGCATCAATTTTACGGTCAGCCCAACGACCATCATGAAGTCAATGGAGAACCAGGCGTACTTCGAGTGGCCTGCCAAAGTTGTGCAAGATGTCACATCGAGACCACGGGCACATGAGTACTGTCATTATCACAAGTGTCGTGGTCATCTTACAAACCGATGTCGCCTTTTGAGGGAATATCTAGAAAGGCTAGTCCAGGAAGGGTACTTGAGAGAATACCTGGATTCCGGTAATGGTGATGCAGTGCGTAGTAGGGAACCGTTATCTCAGCCTCGTGCAGAGGAGCCTTCAAATAATCCAAGTATCAGTAGAGGAGGAGCGCCTATGGGGACTATAATGTCATCCATCGTGCACGAACACTGGCGGTAGATTTGGAAAGAGACTTCAGAGCAAAAGCGAGGAAGCTATCTCATGAAGCTGAGGTGTGTCAGGTACAGACTTCGGCAAGAGGCGTTGAGCAGACACTTACCTTCACCGACCATGATATGGCAACGGTAATCCGGTCCCATTATGATGATCTTGTTCTCACTATGAGAATAGGAGATTTTGACATCAAGAGGGTGCTTGTAGATTTTGAGAGTGGGGCAGATATCTTGTATCTTTGTGCTTTCACTCAGATGAAGTTAGATCCATCCGTTCTCATCTCTGCTCAGACCCCACTGTTCGGGTTTGATGGCAGTTCGATGAAACCAGTAGGATATGTCGTCTTGCCCGTTGTGGCTGGGCCCGTTGTCTTACAAACAAGATTTTCCGTTCTGGATGCCCCATCTCCATACAATGCAATTTTGGGTCGATGGTGGACCCACGAGATGAAGGCTGTTCTCTCCTCTTAGTATCAAGTGTTGAAGTATCTTACGTAGGATGGGCCCAAGGGGAGATCAATTAGCATCATAGAAGTGTGATTTTCCTCCACCCGTTGTGCCTAAATAACAATTACAGATCGAGTCTGTTGTGGAGGAAAGCTCGGAAGCCACGTTGTGTAGACCTTCCATTGAGCCCACGAAAGCTGTCAATCTGAGAATGGAAGAAGAGCCAAAGGTGTTGCAGATCGGAACGAGCTTAACCGCAGAAGAATAGGTCGAGTTGTTGGCCTTTTTTAAGAAGAATCTCGTTATCTTTGCTTGATCACACAAAGATATGACAAGAATCAACCCAGGTATCATCTGTCATCATCTCAATGTGAATCTGAATGTCCCTCTAGCAAGCAGAAACCCCGGAGACTTGCCCCAGCCTATCATGATGCCGTAAACCAAGAAATAAACAAGCTTATTCAGTATGAGTTCATTCGAGAAGTGCAGTATCCTGACTGGATAACGAATGTAGTGGTTGTACCCAAGAAGGGTGGAAAAGTGAGAGTTTGTATTGACTTCACCGGTGTCAATAAAGCTTGTCCCAAAGACTTTTTTCCTATGCCAAGAATCGAGAGGCTGATCAATGCCACTGCTGATGAAATGTTATCTTTTATGGATGGTTATTCGGGCTATAATCAAATTCTTATGGCAGAGGAAGATCAAGAGAAGACTACATTCATTACAAAGTGTGACCTGTTTTGTTATCGTATTATGCCTTTCGGTCTAAAGAACGCTGGTACCACATATCAAGGTCTGATGAACTTAATGTTTGGTCCAGTACTCGGAAAAATAGTGGAAGTGTACATTGATGACATCATAGTGAAGAGTCGAGTACGGAGTACCCTCGTGGCAGATCTCACTGAGCCTTTCTCTATTCTTCAAACTTTCAATTGGAAGTTGAACCCAGAGAAATGCGTGTTTGGGGTTACTTATGGCAAGTTCTTGGGTGATCTTGTAAGCCAGTGAGGTATTGAAGCTAATCAAGCTCAAATCCGTGCTTTGTTGGACATGCCGGAACCAGAGACGAATAAAGAATCCAGAAATTGATTGGTCGTATTGCTGCGCTCAATCGGTTTATCTCAAAGTCATTTGATCGTTGTAAACCCCTCTTCGAGCTACTAAGGAAGGATTTTGTATTCAGGTGGACTCCAGAGTGTTCTCAAGTTTTTGCTGCTTTGAAAGATTATTTGGGTTCGGCTCCCATTATCTCAATTCCTAAACCTAGTGAAGTATTGTATCTATACATCTGTGTTTCAGAGCAAGCCATTGGTTCCGTCCTGGTCAGAAGTTGTGATGACATTAAGAAGCCTATTTATTTTATTAGTAAAACCTTTCTTAAGGCAGAGGCTAATTACAACAAGCTCGAGAAGGTGTGTCTTGCTCTTGTCTTTTCTGCTGAAAAGCTTCGTCCTTATTTTCATATTCATACTATCATTGTCATCACAATGTATCCCTTGAAAGTTGTGTTGGGACGACCTGAGTTGACGGGAAGGATGTCAAAATGGGCTGTGGCTATCAGTGAATTCAACATCTAGTATCGAGCAAGAATTTTAGAGAAGGGACAGGCTATGACAAGTTTTCTCTCTGATTTTTCTATAGAAGAGGTTGAGGTAGAAGTAACGGTGGATCTCTATAAGCTCCCAGATGAGGCGGACAACAGAAACACTATAGAAGATGGAGATAAATCATCAGAGTGGGTTGATTAGGTGTTGTACGTAGATGGATCTTCTAATTCGAATGGTTCGGGGCTTGGTGCTGTGCTCATTAGTCCGGAGAATATAAAAGTCCAGAAGATGTCACGTCTTGGTTTTACTGCCTCAAACAATGAAGCTGAGTACGAGGCATTGCTGTTTGGGTTACAGAGTGCACGCGAGTTGAAGATCACTAAGTTGAGAATTTTCAGTGATTCACAGCTTGTGGTGAATCAAGTAAATGGTGTCTATGAATGTAAGGATGATCGGATGAGACAATATGCTGCTCTTATTCATTCTTAGTGTGAAATGTTTATCGTTGTTGAAATCAAGCATATCCGAAGAGATGATAACAAGCATGCTGATGCTTTGGCTAACCTCGCTTCCATGTTGCAGTCTGAAGAACCCAAAGCTATTCTTATGAAATACAAGGAGTATCCCTCGATACAGTTTCAACCACAACGGGAGGTATGTTTTATTAATCCTGTTCCGAGCTGGATGTCAGGGTGAACAGCATATTTGAAAGATGAAGTTCTCCCTATCAATACAAATGAGTCAAGGCGTATCCAGTTCAAGACACCACGTTATGTCTTGGTGCAGGGAGAGTTAGTTAAGAAGTCTTTCGGGGGACCTTTGTTGAAGTGTGTTCATCCTGTGGATGTCGAGAGGATTCTTGCTGAGTTTCATGAATGTATTTATGGCATACATTCTGGAGGAAGAACAATAGCCCACCGAGCTTTGGGGTAAGGTTACTTTTGGCCTTATATGCAAGCTGATGCTCAGAAGTATGTGAAGAAGTGCAGCCAGTGTCAACGATATGCTTGGTTCATTCATGCTCCAGCTTAAGAGCTTAATACTGTATCTCAGCCTTGACCATTTGCACGGTGGGGACTTGATATTGTGGGACATTTTCCTAAGGCTCCATGGAATCTAATCTTTCTCTTAATAGCAACTGATTACTTCTCTCGCTGGATTGAAGCTATCCCCCTTGCTCGTATCTGAGAACAGGAAGTGAAGAAGTTTATTTGGGAGCATATAATCTGTAGATTCGACATACCTCAATCTATTATCTCTGACAATGGGAAACAGTTCTCAGGGCGCATTATTGCGGAATTTTGTAGCGAGCTTAAGATCAAACATATCTTTTCATCACCTTATTATCCACTGGGGAATGGTTTGGCTGAAGCAGCTAATAAGAATATACTGAATGCATTGAAGAGGAGATTGGAAGATTCAAAGGGGAAGTGGACCAACGAGTTGCACAACGTGCTATGGGGATATAGAACGACGCCAAGGGGTCCTACGAATGAAACGCCTTTCTCTTTAGCTTACGGAATGGAAGTCGTCATTCCTACTGAGATCAGTTTGCCCACAGCACATTCTTGGCACAACAAGAAGAAAGAGGGGGAGAAAGACAAAAACATTGAGCTTATGACCATTCATCTTGATATGCTAGAAGAGAAGCGGGAAGATGCCAGTATTCAGATGAGAAGATATCAACAACGATTGAGAAAGACTTACAATCAGAAAGTACAACGGAGAGTCCTTTAGGTCGGAGATTTCGTCCTTCGAAAAGTATTCCAAAATACAAGAGAGATTAACAGTGACAAGTTAGGACCTAACTGGGAAGGACCTTATATTGTAGAACGATTGGGGAGTCCTAGTGTATGCTACTTGAAAGATGTACAAGGTAATCTCATCCACAAACCCTAGAACATTATGAATTTAAGGCAATTCTTTCAATAGAAGTTTGTGATATACAATGAGTTATTTTGCTTATGTACTTGAATTTATATACATCATAATTTAATTGAAATGCTTCAGAATTTTGTGCCAATACGTTGTCCAATTGATAAGTGTGATATTGTGAATGTTTTGCAAACTCAAATAAAGTTTCATTCGAACAACGTACTCACAATGAGACATAAGTGGCTTATCCTAAGGATGACATCCTCTGAGCAAAGTGTCTCGAAAAAGAGTTATATTTCGTTTATCATATGAAACTTTATTTGTTAGATTGCATTCACAATGAGTTACATGGTGTTGTATCTAAGCCAAGTTTCTTATTCCGTTGTAAGTATGATTCAAGTGGTTTGTTCGGTGTACTTACTGTGACAAATATACCAAGTGTTAGCTTCATTCAAAGATGTTCTTGAATTCATACGTTGTGTCTTAGTACGTCCTCATGTGTTCTCTGACTTGTTGGCATTCGAATACTTATATTATTTTTCTTATGTGCATACGTTATGTGAGTTCTATGACTCTATACATACTTCGCGATTGAGGAAAAACATAAATGAAAAGCGAAAGTAAAGAGAGTTCATTCCAGAAACACCCATTGCTGGGTTGAGTACATAAACAAGAGGTAGAAGACCCCATAGCCGGGGCAAAAGAGTTGCAGTCAGAACATCATCAAATAGAAACAGTGAAAGAGAGACGAAGGAAATTAAGACAAAGAGTGTTCAACAGGAGCAACCGTGTCGGGTGGCATAACTGAGAAGGAAGCAGCAGCGGCAGGCACTTCGAGGGCAGCAAGCTTGGAGGGCAGTTCGGTAGGAAGAAGAGTAGGACCTTCGAAGGGGTGTGGTTTTTCAACTCCTTCGACCTCAGGCTCGTTGTCTAAATCAATAACATCTTTTCTTTGGAGCTCGGAGTAGGTGGTCACGTCCTCCTCGTTGTCCTCCTTAAGTCGACCTTGTTGACGAAGCGTGTTCATCAACTCCCTCTCGGTCTCTGCCTGATCCTCATCCAGGAGTCTGTCCAGCTGTAACTGATAATGACTCTGGAGTTTTGCAGTGACAACTTTCTCAACAGCCTCCTCCGCTGTCTTGGCCTCTGAGAGCTCCTCTGTCAGTACTGCTCTTGCTACCTTTGCTTCTTCGAGCTGCCTTCCCAGTGTCTGGGATATGATCTCCAGTTCATTGATTCGGAGAACGGCATTCTCAACCTCCTGTTTGGCTTCTCTTCTCCTTCCTTTGCCGCCCGAGCCTCCCCTTCAGCCTTTTCTTGTGCCTTGTAGGCAGCGATGAACTTCTCTTATACCCGTTCAACTTTAGCACGGGCTTGTGACAGGTCAAACTCTATTTTAAGCCTGTCCTCGGCAAGAGTCCTTTCAAGAGTCTCGACCCTTCCTTGCCAGTAGTTTATTGAGTCTCTGAGATGATTGTAGCGATAGTTGTTACGATCTTCAATTTAGTGACCAGGACGTTCAGCTGTAAAAGAGAGAATGTCAGTATACCACTACATATAGAGAACAACGCGAATGGAATGCAAGGGAGAAGATCATACCGATGCGAGGGTACGACATGCAGCGTAATTCACCTCGGACAGAGATAGTTTTGCAGTATCTGCAATGTCCTTTGGAAGTCTCATGGCGTGGGCCAGTGCGTGAGCTGTAGCATCCGACGTCATCGCCGAGTCAACTAGGGTGGGTCTTCCATACCGAGAGAAGTCGGGCGACCAATCTAAGTTGCTTGTCGGCAAGCTGACATTCCGTTGTACAGGGGCATCATTGTCTATTGTCGTAGCAAGGGCAACAACAGCGGTGCCCGGATCAGCAGAGGCAGCTTCAGCTTGAGTAGCAACAAGAATCGTGCTGACTACTAAGGGCTCCGTTGTGGTATCAGAGTCACGGAAGATTGGAGGAGGAGAGGGAGGAGATGCAGCTGTCTTGCCTTTCTCAATGCGCTTTTCTTCTTTCTTCTTCTTCTTAACCTGTATCTCGGCCTGGGAGTAAATCCTTTTTCGTTTGGGATTGGAGGCTATAGCTTCCGTTGTGGGATGAGTTTTCTTCGAAGGAGGTGGAAGTGGAGGCAATGTTGTTGTAGGACGAACAATCCTCGGTTTTCTGACAAGTGGAGGAGGGTCTGTGCTTGCTATTTCCTCTTCTACGATAGGTTCGGCAGTAGGGAGAGAAGAAGAGGCACTCTGTTGCTCTTGATTTGTCGGAGGGGTTGGATTCGGTACGCTGTCGAATCCCCAAGTATCAGGTTCCCGTGGTTTCCACCTTATGTATTCACCTCCGCGTACTCTCTTAATGTTTGTGAGCAGACTTTGTTCTTCTGGTGTGAGTTTTTTTAAAGATATTTTTTTCCCTTCAACTGCTAAAAAGGAAAAAAGAAGTGTTAGACAACGGAAAGATATTAAAGTATATTAAGAGTATCAAGCATCAGACAAGGGACAACGGATGAAGGTCATCCAAGAGACAACGGACAATGGAAATCAGTTACCTGGCTTTTCTTCAAAAACGTTGGGTACAGAGGAGGTCTCTAATTTCCAACCCCCATAAACAACAAAAGGAGTCACCTTCCACCCTCTTTTTACATCCGGTATGCCAGAGACGAGTTCATGGTACAACGGCTTTTTATTCCAAGAAAAGTAATGGAAGAGATGTCTGGCCTCTATGAGATATCTGTCTTCAAAGAATTTGAGCATCATGGATATATACTTATAAAAACTAGGGTGCATTTGACCCGGGGCAAGTTTCAGGGTGGAAAAAACTTCATCTAAAACATGGTGAAGAGGGAAGCGAAGTCCAACCTCGAGTTGAGCGAGATAGACGACTGTACAGGCATCAGAGCGTTTATCAATAAGAGCATCATCTCTTTTGAAGTGTAGATGGACGTGAGAAGGAAAGTCAAAACGAGCTCTGAAATGATTCAGATGCTCTAGTTGGTATTGATGAAGTGCAGAAGATTTTTCAATATAGGCACCAAACGGCGCGCTACCAGTACAGTTTGCTTCGTCATCACTTGGAACCCTAACTTCCTCTGCTATCCTAACGGGTTCTAAAGGAGCTTCGGTAGACATGATATCAAGGACAAAGAGAGACCAAAGGATAGAGAAGAGGAAAATACGTAGATGGACGAATAGAGAGGAGCAAAAGAGCCAGAGAAGAAGAAGAACAAAGAAATCAGTGAAAAGCAAAGGAAGCGATTAAAACGTACCACAACAGGAAAGAGAGCGAATAAAGCTTGAAGGCTGAAGAACTTTGCTTCAGGCGTGAATTCGACAGAGTAACAGTACTTCGAAGGCAGAATGAACAAAATGAAGCATACCTCTTGGTGATTTATAGATGTCTCGGGAAGGAGAGAAGACAGGAATACCCACCATCAGAGTCGTGCACATACCCAAAGGGCAAGGTTAGGATGGTCATTTGTGTAAGGTTAAAATAAGCATGTCAGAATATGTTTCGTGCAGGACAAGGCTACCATTTATCTCAAACAAACGAACCAGTGATGGCAATGGCATGATTGTCTTTTTTAGACAAAGAGGATAACCGTCGAAGATATGAAGCGTTTGGAATTCCGAAAAGTGGTATGATGACAGCCTGCCATGCATTAATGAGGCATGACGGTTCGCACGCGTATACCAGCTGGAGCGAACGTTTGGCTTCCTCAGTATTTAAATCACGTAACGTTATGAATCCCAGGAGCAAAGTCAGGTACGATTTGTTGCATTTTGTTCGTTTATGACACTTCAAACTACGTTCTAAGCATCATAAAGGGGCAAATTGTAAGGGATAAAATTCATAAAAGTGATTAAGTGTTGGAGAACGAACTAGCTTTTTTTGTTATGTTCACAAAAGGGTGACACGTGGATCACGTGATTAAAATAGAAGAAATGGTCCGTTATCCGATGCACAACGTATCCGTTGTGTACTTCGCAAACGTACCCATAGTCTTGTGAACAACAAATCCGTTGTACTCTTAACAACGTTTCCGTTGTCCTACACACAACGGACCCGTTATCTTCTGGATAACTATGTCGAAACCTCGTTTTAAGGCATATACAATGGACCCGAGCTCGAGTCAACAACGAAACCAACTCGCAAGAGAAAGTGATCAGGAGGCGATCATTTTATTCTGACAAGTATGTGAAAAGCACTATCTTGACATTTAATGCTGGTCACTTTTGTGTGCTGTTAGAAACAAACCGACTGAACTAATAGTAGGCGCTCAGGTGTGACATGTTAGGTGACAGATCTATTTGACATATTTGGTAATGAGTGTAGACCACGTGGTATGAGCATCTATGGCCATCCATGAACTTCTATGGGCATTTAGAGCTAAACCTATAAATACTTCGAGAAATTCAGTGCTTAAGGACCGAAAAATCTCAACTCTTTCTCTCTCATCAGCTTTTGTGCTTGTTACTGTTCATTATCTTCTACATCTACTTACATTGGCATCGGAGTACAGGTCAGGGTATCACACCCTTCAACTCCTACCTTCTACCAGTAAACCAGAGTTCGTGTAGCAGTTGCTGACGTGTGTCCTTCCCGATAATTTCCCTTTCATTTATAATTAGTCTAATGTATTCCCATATATACCCAAATCCGGTTAGGATTAAAGTTGATGTGGCATTAGCAAAGATAAAATAAGTCAACTCAAATCAATCTTAATGGTTGGTTAAACTGATAGATAAGATTAGAGAGTATATTTAAGAATACCCATAGAACAACTCATATATTTATTGTAGAAAATATTTGTGCTAGGGTAATCTTTTTTGAGAATAAATAATATCATCAAGAACTCATGTTAACCGTGTGTCTGGTACCAAAAAAAAAAAAAACAGTGGTAATTACGAACAAAAAAAAGAAAAAAAAGAAAAGGTCTTGGGCAGTGGTAGTTTGGTAATTACGAACAAAATAAGAATTTGGGTCTAGTTAGGCAACGAATCTACCGGCGCACGATAGCGGAATGTAAGGAATCGATGTTCCATAATATGAACATAACAGAAGACAGACGGGAGTAGGAGTAGGAGGGATTGGAGATGGCCGGAAAGGCTGCAATGGCATCGACGACGTACTCGCCGTCTCCAACCCAGAAAAAGCAACAACCCATATTCAAAGATGTCGATTGGGTTCGTATCGATGGTCGAGGCTTTCATCACTGCAGGCCTGCTTGTCAGTCTCTCTCTCTCTCTCTCTTACCATTTACATATGCTGTCTTTTTTTTTTTTGAGAACTTGTATTTGAAATGTTTATTTGTTTGGGCATTTTGATTAGATGAAATGGGTTTGCTTTAGTTTTTTGTTCGTCACTTGTTTTGGATCGTTGATTCTGTTCTGTACTTTATTTGTTTGGAAATTTGTGTATTTTTGAATTCCTGGGGTGATTTTGTTGAGCATTTTGATTTAGATTGTTATGTGCCTGAGTTAAGTAAATAGATCTTCGGCCCCTTGTCAGCCGGTCTTTTGAGGAGTATTGGTTGAGGCACTTATCAACGATATCAGAGCGGCACCACGTCCCGGGTTTGAGTCGCGGGAGTGTTTTTCGGGAAAGCTACCTAGAGTTAGGTTATGGGGCCCACCCTTCGTGGCGACTACGTGGCTAAAGGTGCCCTACATTACCGCCGTGGATGTCGGTTCAGAAGCATGGTGGTTTGTTTTATGCCTGAGTTAAGTAAATTGATCTTTTGTCCCTTGTCAGGCCAGTCTTTGAGGAGTATTGGTTGAGGCACTTATCATAGATAATGGTGGGCATTCTCTCTTTGTTTTTTAATTGTGTCCTTTTGTTTTCTTGTTTAGATTAGGAGGGGCAAATAAGTGTAAAATTTCTCTATTGTGATTTTATGGAAGGGGGTATTGTGACATTTTTTTTAAAATCTACTTGACATAAAAGCACATGACTTGCTTTGGTACCTGCTATAACTCTCATTTGATGCCTTTCTTAAGAGGCACATTCATTCTGAATCAGGGGCGGAGCCATGAATTTTTCATTCGGGGAGGGGGGGGGGAGCTCGAAATACACGTATAAAGAAGGGGGTGTAGGCCCTAAGAATTTTTTTTTGGGTCATTTTTTGATTTTCAATATTTTTTCCTAGTAATGTCCTTGAGGTCGCCACGTATCCCTATTGATACCCCTTAACCATGGTTAAGATTCACCCACCTATCTTTGGTTTTTTTTTTTTTAATATCAATTTTAAAAAAAACCCTAATTAAAATTCACTAACCCCTTAGGTTAAAAAAATTTAATATTTTTTCTAAAAACCAAGGATAAGTAGGTGAACTCTAAGAGTGAGTGAATTTTAACCATAGTTAAGGGGTGTCAATAGGGACATGTGGCGACCTAAAGGACATAACCCGACTCCATTGAAGGGCTCACTATATATATGACAACAAAATTGGGGGGGCCACTAGATATATAGGACCATAGTTGTCAAGGCGACAGACCCCATGGACGCCCGAGTCGGTAGCCTGAGGCGCTTGAGGCGTCGCCTGATAAACTTTTTGTTGCAGAAATTCCCCTAATGTGAGATCTATGTATGATGCATTTTCTTTTATGAAAGGTCCTACATTCATATAAATTACATCATTGTCAAGATACACTTTGATAGAACCATTGTTAGAGACAACTCTAAGAATAATAGAGGAGAATTTCAAGTGTTGGAAAAAAATGGGATAAAAATAAATCTACAATGACTACTAAAAGAGGGGGAGATAGGGATTGTGAGGGATAAAAAATAGACAACCCAACAGAAAAAAAAAAAAAAAAGGAGAGGAGAGGAGAAGGGAGAGGAGAGGAGGGAGAATATAAGACTAAATAAAAAGTAGAAAAATAGTTAAACAGTTAAATATGACACTGAACAGGAGAGAAAGAAGAGAGGGTGATAGTCGTATATCTTTCTCTCATTTTTTTTTTTTTTTTTTCGATTATACTTAAGATAAATAACAAAAATAATATTGATAAGTAAAATATATAACTATAGGGTATACACTTATTTAAATTATAAATAACCCCTTTAAATATGAGTTTATGAGAGTTTGAGGGGTCCTATAACGAATTTAGGACATTTAAAGGCTCTTAATTAGTTATTAGGCCACCTGAGCTAGCTGTAATTTAACAATCATGGAAAAAAAACAAACGGGGACTATATGGTCCTCTTCTTTCTTCTTCTATCTGCAAACTTTTTTTTGTTGGATATACAGATCCTAACATATTATATTGTATAAGACATTAGAAGTATATAAAATAGCCTATATTTTTGTTTACTGAATTATCATATTCAAATAAAATAAATTTTCACATCCTTCAACAATAATAATATTATATATATATCAATTTTTAATAATGACCGCTTGAGGCGGCCAGTCGCCTGAGCACAGCAGAGCTCCTGGTCACTTAGGTGACCGCCTGAGGCGCCTAAGGCGACGCCTTTAACAACTATGTATAGGACAAAAGAGTTTGGCGGGGCCAAGTACACAATTTTTTTTTAAAAATTGGGGCCCACTATTTCATACCAAAACATGAAGGAATTACAAAAATTTCGGTGGGCCATGGCCTCCCCTCGCCCTTGGCTCCGCCCATGTTTTGAGTATTTCAATTAAGGCTCTGTTTGTTTCAATGTAAGATAGGGGGGAAAATCTAATTCTTGGAAAATGTCATTTATGCGTGTTTGTTTGCACATAAAATCTGTCGTAATTAAACTTTTTTATGGAAAAGGAACCACTTTTGCAGAAAATGACTCACATTTCAAAATCTGTTAGTCATGTACCTCTCTTTGAATATATTTTTGTAATTACAAAAGTACCCTATTCACATTTTTTTTAATAAAAAAATTCTGCCTTCTTTTCAAGAACACAATCTAAAAAACAAAAATTGAGTAGAAAATTCTTTTTCCTTTGTAAATGATTTACGTCGTAAAACCACTTATGTGTAAACAAACGGAGCCGAAGTGAAAGTGGAAGTGGATACAATGGAAGTCTGTTTTTTCTTTTCAGTTCATCTGAAAAATAGGTATTTTGGTTCTCCAGGTTCAAACATGCGGGGACATGCAATTATAAACTCAGCTCCCATTTCATGCTTCCTTATGCGTCTTTTATGTAGCTTTGAATGTCTTATTCGATGCTTTGTTTTTTTTTGTATGTCCTCTCCAAATCCATGTTCTTAGTCCCTGTGTGTTTGGGCTTTGAAGCTGTTAGTTGCTTGAGTAGTTTGAGCTGCAATGAGGAGTGCACTTCTTATTCTTTCGATGAGATTTTTTTTTTTTTTTTTTGTAGTTTAGAAGGTTAGACACCACACTGTCGTCTTAATTAATGTTTTTTCCTCTGAGTTTGTCCCATCCAAAAACAATAGCTTTCATTTTCTTAGGGGAAATTTTTAGTAGCTTTGAAGGTTATACTCCATAGTTATGCCTTTTTTTTTCCAATTAAGTTTGTCCTTTCCAAATCCATGTTCTTATTCTCTGTGTGTTTGTGTGTTTGAAGCTGTTAATTGCTTAACTAGTTTTATGCAATGAAGATAGGCTCATGCTTCTTTTGATACGATTTAGGGGATTGCAAGGCTTCTCTTCTTTTATATTCATAATTTATATATTTTTTTTCCCTTGTGTTTGAGTGGGGGTATGTGTTTGTATGCATGTCTTTAGACTTATCCTTGAATAGAGCTTGAAACAAAAGAGAAACAATGAACAACTAGTTTGTACGGAAATTCCTAGGTGAATGAACAAGAACAATACTGGTTTGGGCTGCAGAAGACTAATATAAAAGATGTAACTCCATAATTGTACTATGTAATTGTTACAAGCATGTCCCTGGACTTGTACGACGTATTCATTGCCTGAATACAATGAATTTTGAAAGGGAAAGCGATTAGAGAAGTAATAATAAAATACTTAATCATGGTTCAGTTTGTCCTCACTTAACATGTTTTGGCTTTGTTTATTTTCCTTCTAATGTGTTTGGTTGCATGAATGATCTTTGCCAAACGAGAACTTGTTTTTGGCATCTGGTTGGAGCAGAAGTATTGGACTAAAGGGAATCTGTTTCTTTTGTATTTGTAGGAGGAAACTTAATTTCTTTATGGTTGTTCAGGATCCAATATTTAAACAGAATCATAATTCAGAAGCTGCTGGGTTCCTTCCCATTTTGACGTCAAAGAACTAGAGAGACAGCACGGCTGTGGTTGATCTCAGGTCTGCATTCTTCCATCATTATAGAAATAGAGAAGCAATCAATCTAAAGTGTATTTTATACCAAAGATGGCAGGCATGGTTGAAGCCCTCTTTTATTTTTTTAATTTTTAAAAACCTCCAGAAATTTAACCTGAAGTTAGGCCCAGATATAACAATACTTCTTTCCATGACTATGAAACTTGAAGTTTGCTAGGGCTTTGCGTTAAATAAACCAACCATCATAATATGTGAAACTGTCTAAAATGCTGAAAGCTCGAACATGAATATTTTGCAACACTTTAAGGTCTAGATTTCATGTCTATTGAATCTTATATATTCTGTTTGTTTGTTTTATTTATTGTTTTTATTCGATTCTGCTTGTTTATGGGTGTTTTTTTTTATAATAGTTTTTAGGTTATTGTCTACATTGAGCACTATGAATAGATGGAGGTCTGTTTCGTTATTTTAGGTGACTAGCTATATCGGGAATTGAACATTGTGGAAAATTTCAAAAGAATTTTTGCTCATTTAGACATTTTTCCATCTTTGGAAAGAGTCTATCTTAAGCACAAATTTTCTTTTTGGGAAATTTCCATTGTGCACGGATTTTTAATTTGAAAGGTTTCCAACCTTGGGATATTTTGAAAATAACAGTTCCCTGATTTAGGAAACTTCTAAATTTAAATTAAACCCTAATTAGAATTTATTTAACCCTGCCTTATTCATTGACTGTGTTGTGCAAATCCTAAAGGCAGCCACTTTCCAAATCAATTCCCCAACTTCGACCTTTTGTGAACTAACTCTTTCGCAGGGAAGGAGTGTGAGTAGGGAGTACAAGCTCGGAGTGGGCCCAAGCCCATTACCCCACCCTACCTCACGGAGGTGACCCCTAGCATAGCCCACGGGTAGGTGAGATCTCTCAACCTTGCTTATTAGAGTGATCCCGGGTGATTGAGTAACTAGGTGAAGCATGTTTATTTATTTCTGTACACCTTTTATCCGAATTGCGTGAATGACCGAAATCTACCTTAATTAAAAAGAGTACAACCCAGCTCTACTTGAAATTGGTGGGATTTCATCACCCACCTCATCACTCCAGCTGTGTGAACCCAAAAGTAATCTAATAAAAAGAACCAAGATTTAGAGCCAAAGATTAGATCGGTGTTTATAGGACCATCACAAACTCAGTGACTCCATCATTTCCAAGTCGAGTAAGACCACAAGTGCGGGTCCCTGTTTCCTAACATTCCCATAGGTCCCTACTATTTCAGTATACTGAGCTCCTAAGTGGCCACCTTGGTATCTCATTGGTCATCTGTATTTGTTGAAATAGGAACACAACCTAGCCCAAGTTATTCTTTCGGGAATACACTTGTCCAAATTATGTGACTGATCTGGTTAGTCTGGGATGTATTTAAGCAGGCCATTGTGCTACACGTTTGTCTATGCTATGAATGAATCTCGTGATTAAACTTGTATTAGTGCTGAAAGATTAGTTCGTGAATAACAACCTTTGTGAGAACCAAGAGTGCAAATCAGTCCGGCAGACAAATCTAAGATAAAATCTGTGGTTCAGCCCACTGTCATAACTTGCTTGCCACCAAAGATAAAAAGATAAAGTCCAGAAAATTGTTGATTGTTTTGCATTGGCTTAGGATTATCTTTATGTTCTTTGTGTATCATATAGCTTCACTCAAGTTAGTGTATCATTTGGCAAATTTTTGCTGAGTCTAGGGTGTGTTTGTCAAGTATATGCCCTGTTGGGTCCGATCCAACAAGCGATTGATTTGGTCTGAGAGTCATTCAATTCTCCTGGAATCAACTCCAGTTTCTTCACCATCTTCTTCACCTCCTTCCTCCCCTCAAATACCAAGAGTCACCATGGCTGCTGAAAGGCCTCTCCTTGAGACCTATGCACCCATTTCAGCTAATCCTCTCAATTGCATTATACTTTCACAACTTTCACAAACTACTGCGGTTCAATTCGAAATCCGACCGCTTGCAGTGCAAATGCTTCCTAACTTTCACGGTCTTGCTAGAGAAGACCCATACACTCATTTACGACAGTTCCTAAATATTTGCACATTATTCAAAATCAACATCTTGATTAAGAAAATGTCAGATTAAGGGTCTTCCTATTCTCTCTGAAGGACAAAGCTTCTGCTTGGCTTTACTCTCTCCCCGCTGACTCTATTACAACTTGGGCCAAGTTAGTTGCAAAATTTATGTCCAAATTTTATCTGATGTCTAGGACAAATGAAATAAAACAAATCATTCAAGACTTCCAATAGAAGTCTGATGAAAAGTTCTATGAAGCCTGGGACAGATTTCAGGATTTTCAGACCAAAGCCTTGTTCACTTTTTTTATAAAGGAACTGATGAGTCCCGGAACATGCTGGAATCTATGTGTCAGGGAAAATTCATGCACAAGACTCCTACAGAAGCCTACTTGTTCCTAACGGATTTAGGAGAGAATTTCTAGCATTGGACGACTAATTCTGAATTTAGTCGTACTAATTCAATCTCAGGACTTCCATGGGACATGAGGTAAAAAGTGATCCAGAGTTGAAATCCTTGATCCTTAAACTCTCAAAATCTGTCTCTATCATAGTTGTATTGGTTCAGAAATCAATACCATCAAATACTGTCATGCATGTAGGTCAGGATAACCCTATTGTGCATTGTGATTTTTGTTTGCAGAATACCTATACCACTTCTACATGTCCTTTGAATGAAATATGTGCCCCACAAATCCAAGAAGAGGTATGTAACTTCAGTACTTTTAAACCTCAAACTCAGAATTTCTATAGGCAAACTTACCATCCGGATACTAGGAATCATCCAAATTTCTCTTGGAAGCAACAATCTGCTCCATAGCAGTGATCGCAATAGGGCACTTATCCTCCCGGGTTTCACTAACCCAATAAGCCCTATAGTGGGTAGTACTTATAGCAGCAGGACCACCAGTATCAGTAACTTCCCTAGAATTCTTATTATGGACAGCAGAGAGAGGCCCTCAAAATCCGCAAAATTAGCAATTAGTATTAGGAGCCCCTCAATCCTACGATTATTTTACCTCGGTGAACTCCAATAGAGAATTGGTGTTTTAGCTTCCTTTAGCTGCACCGCCACAACCAACTCCTAAACTTGGTCTAGAAGACCTCTCTCACAGTTTATGACCTAACAAGAACAATCCTTCTAGCGTCTAGAGCACCGTCTAGGTCAATTAGAAGCTGAGAGAGAGGGATAGGCAAATTCCTTAGCCAACCTATTGTCAATCCAAAGAGAAATGCCAAAGAGGCAATTTATGAAGTCAGTTCGCAATTCGTGAACCAAAACTTTTAGGGTGAGGTGCAAGTTGTTACCACACTCCGCTCGGGCAAAAATGTGGACATGGGAGTGAAACCAAGCTTAGTGCCATCAAAAGCACCAATTGCTAATTTAGAGGAACCTAGCTCCAAAGCTGCTACCTTATTCAGTCTATCAGCAGTTAGGCTTAAAGGACATGAAGCCTACTAGGGTCATGTTAAAACTCGCCGACCAATCAATCAAGATCCCTAGAGGTATCATTGAGGATGTCCTGGTAAAAGTCGCAGGTTTTTACTATCTGGTCAATTTCATCATTCTCGACATGGAGCCATGTCCCGACAATCGGATCTCAGTCATCTTGGGCTGACCGTTCCTAGCCACCACTAATGCACACATAGGATGTCGGGACGAGAACATGTCTATTGCATTTGGAAACCTCAAAGCTGTGGTTAACATCTTTCGTTTAATGCAACAACCGACTGATTTTAACATGGTCGAAGAATTGTGTGTCGTTGAGAGTCTAACAACCGACTGATTTCAACATGTTCTGAGTTCAATGATCAAATCAAGAATTAATGAGATCTCTCGAAGGAATAAGTATGAGCTGGAAGAAATTATAAGTCAACTTGTGACTCGGAATTTTTGTATAACCTTCTGAAATGATGGAATGCTCAAAAGTTCACTGGGTTAGGTCTCTACAAATATTCTTCGTTGATCTCTAGAGAATTTGAACTTAGGATGACTCTGATGTTGATTTTGTGCAAGCTGTGCCGGATCTGAATTTTCTAAGTGTTTAAATCTATAGTAGTACTGCTGAAATAATGGCTAACATATATTTCAATAAGTAGACTAATGGTTAGTTTTTTGTCTCATCATTGTAAAGGTACTTGAAAACATTTTAAAAGTACTAGAGGACTCTAACAAAAAGAAAAAAATAAACCTAGATATCCTACACGCAAAACCCAGAGTTCTACCTCTTAGGCGGCCTACGGGATAGGCCAGAAGCTTTAAGAGTCTCTAAAGCTCCAAAGAGTTAGCAAATTTTTTTATTATAGTAAAGCAAAAGGAAAACATGAGTTTTGGAAAACATCCACCCCCAAACAAAAGATAGCACCGTCCTCGGTGCTCATGACCAAGACAGAAAGACATGAACGCACAAGTTTAGGAAGGATATTACCAACTTGGCAGAAATTGTACAGTGTTGGGTATCCAATGATCTGTAGAAGTGATGATATCTGTATAACCTGGAAATATTGTCATAAGATATACAAAATAAGCATGCGACTCATGTGACTCTAGGAATCTCGAAAGTGTCTTTCTGACAACGCTAAGTTTAACGTCTTCAATAGACACAACGAGGGTACATAAAAGCACCCCCAAACAAAATGAAGCACATGAAGACTGAGTGAGTCATTAGTCTTCATAGACAGGATCGATTAGATCAATCTCATCAGCTTTGATGGATGAAACATCAAGTTCATTCAAGGTTCTAAATGTCGATATCGCTCGACATGTCGGAGCCGCGAAAAAAAGATATATCGGAGATATATCGGAAGATATATCGTTTATCGGTGATTTTTGGAAAAATGACAAAAAAATAAGGTAAAAAACTTTAGGAAATGTTAAAATAGATGTTAATACACGTTTTAAAATAAAAACATTTAAAAAACAATAATGTACATGAAAGATACAATGAGAAGAGAGCCAAGATGTACGCTGACGAGTGACGATAATATATGATTGATTCATGTTTCATTCATTCTTCAATAAGATGTGCTTTGACCCCTATGTTAATTATATTATAATCAATTTTACTTCATTTGAACAAATATATAAGGTCATTTGATTCTTTTTTTTTAATGATTATTCATGTTAATTGTTTTAAAATTTTGAAAAAACTTATGAATGCACATTAAATTTTAATTTAGTTTGTAAACTTGTTTCTATATGCAATTGATGAGTTCTATGTTTTTACAGGACTGGATCAATGTGGGAAGAAGAGGAGATGGTTAAATTATCGGAAGACCATGCATCAAGAGAAAGAAAACATAGCTATAATTTTAGTTGACTATGAAGTGGATGTTATTATGTAAAAGGAAGTGGATGTAATTTTATTCAAATGTGCAAGACTTCTTTTTGATGTAAACAAGTCGGATGTGAATTTTATTTTTATTTGGATGTAATTATGTAAAAAGAAGAGGGTTGTAATTTTATTTGACTGTGGAAAAAAAAGTTCATGTAATTTCATTTTTGATGTAAACAAGAGGACTTCTAGGTCTATTGAATGTTATTTAAGTGATTAAAAGTTTAATATAATCAAGCAAGACTTCTATGCCAAAATACAAAGTTTTTGTTTTTCTATCTATATGTTTTTAACAAGTTAGAAAATATAATTTTGGTTTTTTTTTAATAAATTATTTAAGATTTTCTTATCTGCATAAATCGTGACCATGAGAGTGAGGGGGATAAAGAGAACCATTAATAGCATATGTGAAAAGTATTTCTAATGGTTCTACTGTCTCAGTTAATAATTTGTATTTTTTAAAAATATTAATAATTTATTTTAGTTTTAATGTTATTAAATAACATATTCAAATAATATTTAGTAATTTTATAAATCATTTTTAGTGAAATAAGTTATATTATTTGGTCGATATTACAATATATATTATTTAGAATTATTAACTACTATCGAAAAGCACATGCAATACACGTGAATGTACAATCCAAACGATTGTAAAATATTAAATGTACTAATTTTTTTTTAAAAATCTTAAATTATTAGTACAATACCCTTAACTTGAGGGTAGATAGAATATTTGCATTAAAAATGGGGGTTTTGGTAATATTATGCATTACATGAAGCATATGACCTAATGGAATACATTATACATAAGTGATAAGACTACTTAGATACAAAAGAGGAAATGGATGCTGTATTTTTTATCTATTCAACACTATATTTTTTAGCCTTTGGCTGCTGTATTTTCTAACCATTCAACACTATATTTTTAAATTAAAAGATGCTTTAAAAAAACTTATAAAAGTCAAAATTATAAAGGGAGTAACAAGGTGACACATTTAATTTTTTTTGTTTTTTAAAAACCAAAGTTAGATGTTTTAACCTTAAAGGTTAGTGAATCTTAATCACAGATAAAGGGGTTTAAGAGGGCACCCCTTTAACTTTGGTTAAGATTCACTAACCCTTAGGATTAAATGCTTAAAACATTTAACCTTAGTTTTTAGGAAAAAAATAATCACAAGGGTTAAAACTTGTTAACCATAGTTCAAGGGTGGTTAAAGGGGGCTTTGGGAGGTTATGAAAAATCTTAAGGGTATAGTGGTCATTTTCCTAACACTGAAAAGTGAACCAAGGTTATTTGTAAATTAGAAAAATCTGTTTAACTTATTTGTAAATATGTTAATAACTTAATATTAATAGTTTATTTGCAAACTATAAAACCTTAAGACCCTGATTCGTAAAAGCCCATTACTTAAAGCCCTAACACTCGTTCGTTACCAGTAAAGCAAAGAACAGAAACGAAAAAAAAAAAAAAAACGGAGAAAGAAAGAAGAAAAACAGAAGAAGAGGGGGAGAGGGATTACGCACCCGGCACCTTCGATGGATCAAGTTGAGTTCGGCGATGGCGATGACGGCGGCGTTCCTCTCAGAGGTATGTAACTACCATCTTACCTCTTGCCTTTTCTTCCTTCTTCATTCTCTACTCTCAAATTTCTACCCTTTTTTTTTTTAATCTTCTAAATCAAAGATTGAAGTAGAAATTTTTTGGTATTACATGATGAATTGATGATTGATGAAGTTTTGGGACTTTGTTTTAGATTTTCCTTGAAAAATCTGCAAAACCCACAAAAACATGAGCTTCACGACACAGTGTACGATTTCGGTGAGATATCGACGATATATCGCCGATATCGGCGATATATCTCCGATATCGGCCGATACAGTGTAATTTTTTTTCTCCACCGTATAGATGTATCGGTCACCACCGATACCGAAAAATATCGGCGATATATCGCCGATATTTTCGATATTTCGAACCTTGAGTTCATTGAATTGTTTCAGATGCTGACCATTAACCTAGAAAGTGGTCGAGAGAATCCTGAGTTAGACTCTCAATGACACACAATTCTTCGACCATGTTGAAATTGGTCGGTTGTTGCATTAAGCGGAAGATGTTAATCTCAAATTTGAGGTTTCCGAATGCAATAGACATGTTCCCGTCCCGACATCCTATGTATACATTAGCGGTGGCTAGGAACGGTCTGCCCAGGATGATTGGGCTCCAATTGTCGAGACATGGCTCCGTGTCGAGAAAGATGAAATCGACCGGATAGTAAAAGTCAGCGACTTTTACCAGGACATCCTCAATGATACCTCTAGGGATCTTGAACGATTGGTCGACGAGTTTTAATGTGACACCCTAGTAGGCTTCATGTCCTTTAAGCCTAATTGTTGAAAGACTGAATAAGGTAGGAGATTCACATTGGCTCCTAGGTCTAGCAAGGCGGTGCAAGTAAATTCATTCCCTATTCCGCATAGGACGGTAGGGCTTCTAGGATCCTTAAATTTTATAATACCATTACATTGAATAAATGCAATGGTCTTCTCGGCCAAAAAGGCATCCTTGGGTACATGAGTACGCTGCTTTACAGTGCATAAGTACTTGAGGAACTTAGCATACGGAGGAATCTGTTTGACTGCAGTTAGGAACAAGATAATTATTTGCAAGTCTTTGAAGACTTCGTTTGTTCTGAGCAAGTCATTCTGGGAAATGGGGTTTGAGTTGACAAATAGGCGTGTCCTTTCCCTTTGGTGTCTGCACAGGAATATTAGATTTGGGTGCAGAGGTAGAGGCAATAGCTTTGGAGCTGGGTTCCTCTAAGTTGGCAGTTAGTGCTTTTGATGACACCGAGCTTGATTTCACTCCCATGTCCACATTTTTGCCCGAGCGGAGTGTGGTAACAGCTTGTATCTCACCTTGAAAGTTTTAGTTTGCGGATTGCGAATTGACTTCATAAACGGCCTCCTTGGCATTTCCTTTTTGATTGACAATAAGTTTGCTAAGGAATTTGCCTTTCTCTCTCTCAGCTTCTAATTGATCTAGATGGTGCTCTAGACGCTGGAAGGATTGTTCTTGTCGGGTTATAAACTAAGAGAGGTCTTCTAGACTGGGTTTAGGAGCAGGTTGTGGCGGTGCAGCTATAGGAAACTGAAGCACCAATTCTCTATTGGAGCTCACCAAGGCAGAATAATTGTAGGATTGAGGTGCTCCTGGTACTAATTGTTGATTTTGCGGATTTTGAGGGGCTCTCTGCTGTCCAGAATAAGAATTCTAGGGAAGTTAATGATACTACTAGTATTGTTGTTGTGAGTACTACCCACTATACGGCCTATTAGGTTGGTGAAACCCGGGAGGATAAGTGCCCTGTTGTGATCGCTGCTATGGAGCAGACTGTTGCTTCCAAGAGAAATTTGGATGATTCCTAGTATCCAGATGGTAAGTCTGGCTATAGGAATTATGAGTTGGAGGTTCAAAGGTACTGAAGTTACATACCTCTTCTTGGATTTGTGGGGCACATCATTCATTCAAAGGACATGTAGATGTGGTATGAGTATTTTGCAAACATAAATCACAGTGCATGATAGGGTTATCTTGACCCACATGCACGACAATATTTGATGGTATTGGTTTCTCAACTGATACAGCTAAGGTAGAGACATATTTTGTTAGTTTAAGGATCAGAGATTTCAACTCTTGATCACTTTTTACCTCATATCCCGTGAAAGTCCTGGAGATTGAATTAGTACGACTAAATTCAGAAGTAGTCGTCCAATGATGAGAATTCTCTCCTAATTCCGTTAGGAATAAGTAGGATTTCATAGGAGTCTTGTGCATGAATTTTCCTTGGCACATAGATTCCACCATGTTCCGAGACTCATCAGTAAGTCCTTAATAGAAAAAGTGAACAAGGCTGCCCTTGTTGAAGTTAAATGACGCTTAGATCTAATCAATTGCTTGTTGGATTGGACCCAATAAGGCATATACTTGACAAACACGTCCTATACTCGGCAAAAATTTGCCAAAGGATGCACTTACCTGAGTCAAGCTATATGATGCACAAAGAACATAAAGATAACCCTAAGCCAATATTAAACAATCAATAGTTTTCAGGGCTTTATTTTTTATCTTTGGTGGCCAGCAAGTTATGACAGTGGACGGAACCACAAATTTTATCTTAGATTTGTCTGCCGGACTGATTTTTGCACTCTTGGTTCTCACAAAGGCTGTCGCTCATAAGCTAACCTTTCAGTACTAACATAAGTTTAATCATGAGATTAATCCGTAGCCTAGACAGACGTGTGACACAATGACCTGCATAAATACGTCCCAGACTAATTGGATCAGTCACGTAATTTGGACAAGTGTATTCCTGAAAAAATAATTTGGGCTAGGTGGTTTTCCTATTTCAACAAACACAGCTGACCAACAAGATTCCAAGGAGGCCACTTAGGAGCTTAGTATACTGAAGTAGGGACCTGTGGGTATGTTAGGAAACAGGGACCTGCGCTCGTGGTCTTACTCGACTTGGAAATGATGGAATCACTGAGTTTGTGATGGTCCAATGAACACAGATCTAATCTTGGTTCTTTTTATTAGATTACTTTCGGGTTCACACAGTTGGAGTGATGAGGTGGGTGATGAAATCCCACCAGTTTCAAGTAGAGCTGGGTTGTGCTCTTTTCAATTAAGGTAAATTTCAGCCATCCACGCAGTTCGGATAAAAGGTGTACAGAATTCACCTAGTCATTCAATCAACACCTGAGATTGCTTTTAAGCGAGGTTTAGAACACGTACCTATCTGTGGGCCATGCTACGGGGTCTCCTCCGTGAAGTAGGGAGGGGTAATGGGCTTGGGCCCACTCCGAGCTTGTACTCCTTACTCACACTCCTTTCCTACGAAAGAGTTAGTTCACAAAAGGTCAAGGTTGGGGAATTGATTTGGAAAGTTACTGCCTTTATGGTTTGCACAACACAGTCAATGAATAAGGCAGGGTTAAATAACTTCCAATTAGGGTTTAATTCGAATTTAGAAGTTTCCTAAATGAGGGAACTACTATTTTCGAAATATCCGAAGGTTGGATACCTTCCAAATTAAAAATCTGGGCACAATGGAAATTTCCCAAAAAGAAAATTTATGCTTAAGATAGACCCTTTCCAAAGATGAAAAAATGTCTAAACGAGCAAAAATTCTTTTGAAACTTTTCACAATGCTCAATTCCCGATATAGCTAGTCACCTAAAATAAACTAGAAAGTAAAACTAACTTTTTTTTTTTCTTTTTTGTTTGCCCTTTTTTTTTTTTTTTTTGCACTTAATCAAGGGTTGCTAAACCCTTGAACAACATCTAAAAAAAAGTATTACAAATTGAACTCGGCCATCCGAGGCTTAAAAAAAATAAGTTGCTAAAAAAAAATGCAAAGAAAAAGAGAAACTATTTTTTTTTTTTTTCTGAAATATCAAGCTTTATTGATTTCCTTTTTTTTTTTTTTGCACTTTCTTTACCCAAGCGGCAACAGCGCCATTTGAAAGTAAGGTTTTTCCATCGTTTAGAATCACCCTAATCTCAACAATATTTGTAGTGTATCCGGTTCCTTAAATCCTGCAAAAATTCACAAGATAGTATAGAGATGTCGAATCCTCACTCGACAATTGTAGGGTTAGTACGATAAAGAAAATAAAAGAAAGAAAAAATTAAAAAGATGGAGGGATGAGAATGATGGAATAATGGGATTTTTAAAAACGATTTGGGGAGAGGTATTAAGATCTATTATAAAAGAAATAGCATGAAATATATCAGTGGAATACATCCAATAACAAAGATGAAGAAAAATTTATTCAATAAAAGTTACGTACAAGTTTGAACTCAAATTAAATGTAAGACATTCAAAAGTAAACATATTACAATCGTAGAGGAGGAGTTGCTTCACACCCGAGAGAGGGAGACCATGAGGTGAGGTTAGAGAGAGATGTGAGGTGCAAACCGTGAGGTTTTTGGGTTGTTTATGGTGTAAACCGTGAGAGAGGGTGGGAGGGTGAGAAGAGAATAATGGTTTGAGAAGAGATAGTGGGGCCTTCGAGGAAGCCGTGAGCTTAGGTGAGAGATAGGGTAGAATATGGGATTAGAAAAGAAGTGGGTGTGAGAGAGAGAGGGTGAGATGTATGTTACTAGGTTAAAGAGAGGTATAAATAGTTGCTAGGTTAGGGTTTTGGGTGAGTTAGAGAACAAAGGGAGGGGGCGGCTAGTGTTTTTAGAGTTTAGGGTTTTTGATGTTTTGTAGTAACTTGGGTTTTGAAAAGAAGAGGGGGCGGCTAGGGTTTTTAAAGTTTGGATGAAGAGATGGACGACTAGGGTTTTAGAAAGAGATGGGTGGCTAGGTTGTAGAAAGAGATGGATGGCTAGGATTAGGGTTTGGGGTAGATGTGGTGGTGGCTAGGGTTTTGAAAGAAAAGAAAAAAAATAAAAAGGACGTGGAAGTCTTGAACCCTGGTCTCTAATATGATCTCCCATAAGTCTCACCAACTGAGCAAACTAACACCTTGTGTCATGTATTGCGGCTTTTAATACTTTGGTCTCTCTTCTTGGATATGGACTCTTTTGCTCTCTTGTTCTTCGTTCTGACTCTGTCTCATCTCATACTTGGCTTGTATCCTACTGGCATAGCCTGTTGATTTTTAGTCTTTGATATTGGGTCTTGGTGATTGATTGTGGCCTCCCAGGTCTTGAGAATCATCCGATCAGGGTTCTTGAGACATTAAAAACGTGTAATGAGAGTTCATCAAAACAGTTTTGTATCTAGACTTTAAGAAGTGTGTTTAATTGATGCAAATATATCATGTTGACAAGAAAAGTGTGTTCTATGCAATAGAGGAAACTCTTGGTAGAAAAGTTTGTAAAAATGAAATTTTTATGTAGGAGAGTTCGATAATGCTACAAAGGATAATAGTGAAAATAAGCACTTTAAGCAAATATTATGTGTTATCTATAATTTAGGAAATTTAATGAGACTTCATAATTAGATGGATGAACATTTTATTATGTAATCTAGTTAAAATTGTACAACAATGATCTTGATTTTTCTTCCACCCCTCCTAGTGTGATTCTATCGTTTTTTCTCTATGATAGATTGAGTCCCTGATTGATTGTTTCCAAACAGGTTCTTAGCGCATAATCGTTTAAGAGAATCCAAATTGATTTGTTCCCATAATCAAAGAATCTCCAAAATTGATGCCAAATGCCCCTTATGCTTTAGTTCAAAATTTTCTCCTCTTCATATTTTGGTAGTCTTGTTGCATGACTATATTCTATATCCCATATTATTGTCTTTTTTTAATGTATATAACACATTAAAAGATGGATTTTGGTATGCATGTTGATGATAATTTTTTTTGATCGGTAATCAAACATTGTATTAGGAATGACTTAAGATACAAAGCTACAAGCAACAAAGAGTTCACAAGCACACAAACTTTGAAAGGAAAGATACAAAGTAACAATAGAAATGTAGAGACCTGAAATTTAATTTCTTGGTATTCGTATCAATTATTTTCATATTCTTGGTTGTCATGATTAATTTATTACATAAGTTTAAAATTGGAACAATTAAAGTAGCATGAGGGTGTTTTATAAATTAATCAAGTGAAAAATAGACGAAATCTCCTTTATCATAAGAGGGGCATTTTGGTCATTTTGTGCAATCCAAAATTTATGAAAATTTTAATGTAGATTCTAAATGACCTAAAGTAGCTATGGTTCAAATTTCAGGTTAATCCGATAAGAATTGAGCTCTATAGAATTATTCAAAGTGCAGTGGCAAAACTGTAAATACGATGAAAAGTAACCGCGTGAACAGTAACCGTGAATAGTGTTTTAGCAGTTCTTATCACTTTCTAACTCTGGTATTGCCTATATAAAAACCCTAACTCATGGATTTTAGGTATTTCATCATTCTAAAACTTATTAGAGAGAAAAATAGAAGAAAAACCTATGAGTTCTCATTAAAGAGAGTAAGAGAAAAGGGTTTTGGAGAGATCCAAAAGGAGAAATCAAAGGTGTTGCAAGGAAAAAGTACAAAAAGGCTTAGATCCATCCCATTCGCAAACGTTTGATCGTAGGGAAGCGATCGTGAGAGGTAAATACGATTTCCTTCTTCTCAATATAAGGATTATTGATACAAATATGATGAAGAAATAGATCTAAAGTAAGAACGACAATAGTAAATATGTTTTTATTGTTTTAAACTATGATGAAAATTATATATGAGGATTTTATGATGTTTATACTCAGATTTTCTCATGGAAAATTATATATGATGATTTTTGTAATGTTCTAAATCAAGATTTTCCCTTGAAAAAT
This sequence comes from Tetracentron sinense, assembly GCA_015143295.1. Classification (NCBI taxonomy): domain Eukaryota; kingdom Viridiplantae; phylum Streptophyta; class Magnoliopsida; order Trochodendrales; family Trochodendraceae; genus Tetracentron; species Tetracentron sinense. Next base: position 32,481,774 of record CM026562.1, read on the forward strand.
CTATAGACGATGTTAGAAAATTTTAGATCTTGGTTATCTGATGGATAATATATATATATGATGAATAGAGAACATTTTAGATGGTGATTTCCTTGTGATAATTATTTGAAAAAGATGTTGTTTATGATTTTTTTTTATTCTATATCAACAAGGGGAATGTGATTGATTTTGTGGTGTATGAATGATGAGAATGGAGGAAGTGGATGATGTTCAGAATTGATGAAATTATTATAAGTTTGTTTGAGATCATTATGTGTTGTGAAAACTAAGGCCCTGTGAGACTTATTTGATTATAGATGCGTATTAAAAATTTAGACGCGGTAAATAAAATTATCCCTTATTTTATTTGACAAATTATGCTTTATATTGATCACTTAGGAGAACCCTTGCATGTTTAAATCTATGCATGATTTACAAGTATTTTATTTCATTCACACGGATTCACGAAATCTATACATGAACAAGCATGAGAATAAACAAGATGACAAGTAATATGCAAGTACACAAGGACACAAGCATTATGCATGATTGAGTTTTGCACTGACCGAGTACCCACAGGCCTATGATCAAGGCAAAACCAGCCGTATGCACCGGCGAATGTGTAGACAAGCCGTATACACCGGATAATGTGTAGACAAGCCGTGTACACCGGATAATGTGTATATTGTGTGGTACCTCGGAAAGTAGGGTATATGTTAGTCTCTACCCGATATATGGGGTAGAGTTATTTTAAGTTATTGCAATTGCATGTTGTTGAATAAATTCATGAACAAAAATAGGCAAGATAAATAAGAGAAATAAGCATGAGTAATCAGGTGTAAGAATCAAATTTAATTATGCTTCCGCACTTTGAAATATTGTGAGTTCACTTGTGATGTTGAATCTTAAAATATATTGTTATCAAATCTCGTATATTATTAGGCAGGATTTTGTATATACGCTGGGTAACTTGTTATTCAGCCGATGACTGTTGTTGTCGGCAGGTGCTAGATTTGACATTTGTGCCCCAGGACCTTGGGAAGAGGAAGAATATGAGGAAGAGCAGGAAGAGCCAGCAGGTGACTATCCTGATGAAGAATGGAACTTGGATTGCTGGCCATACACAGGACACTAGATCACTAGTATATTTGGATTTTAAATTTTAGAATTGTAATAGACAAATTATGGATTTATAGTTAGTTTGAGTTTATGACTGGAGATTCATAGAGGTTGATTTTAAATTGATTATGAGGTCTTAGTATTTATTTCAGATATTGGACTTGATTGCATTTATTTAAAGAAAAAAAAAAAAAAAAAAGATTTTTTTTGGTCCATGTTTTTAGAATTGCCTTAAATGCTTATGATAAGAAGTTATGGAATTAATGATTAAGTCACGTGCCAAAGTCTCACATTAAGTTAGGTGAGATTTTGGAGCGCGACAAGAAAACCCTTTCACTACCAAGCCCCCACCATCTAATAAAAAATTGAACTCATCTCAACACCTCACTCAATTCCTCACCTTTTCGCTGAACTGTACACTACTCCTAAATAAGCAGTTTAATGTGTGAGCAAATACGAGAGGGTCCTCAAAATATTTTATTGTTTCTCTCTTTCCAAATCGACCATAATATGGCTCTAGGAAGAACTAACAATATTGCCTACCAAACATTATTCACACTGACCAGAGACCAACAAAATAAGAAGTTGAGAAAAGAAGATGGAACGACTCAGTCTACACCTACTCGAAAAACGAAATACTCCAAAATCTCAAACACAATATGACAATACAAAAGCAAGTGATCCACTGCCACTTTTTCATGAAGGCACAAAAAACAATGGTTAGGCATTTTTCACCATATATATTTTCAGGTGGTCCCACATGTGAGAATTTTATTCAAAGAAACATTCCATAGGAAGAAAAATACCTTGGAAGGAATATCTATATTCCACACAAGTCTATGAAGAAATGAGATTGAAGGTACCAGACTGATAGACTGTAGCAATGATCTCATTAAAAATTGACCATTGTGGCCTCTAGATCAAATCCTACAATTCGTGCTCTGAGGACACGAGGATAAAGTGCTAACACACTCCAACAAACAGCCCATGTCGTCTATTTCATAATCATTCAAATTCCGTCTCAGCTTTGGGCACCACACCACCCTATCAACTCTCAGCTCAAAACAATTGTTATTGATGTGTCCCTATCAAAGAGCTAAATTTGTCACAACCATGTTGCCTATCCACAAACCAACCCATATGAGCACTTGACCTTCCTCGAAAGATGACTCCCCATATTTGGCAACTATCACATATGTCCATAAGCTCTTCCTTTCCTCCCCAAATCTCCATACTCATTTACCTAATAGAGCTTTGTTCACTTGAACTAGTAGCTTCAAATTTAGGCCACATCCTTTCTTTGGCCGACAAATCTGATTCCATGTTACTCAGTGATATTTACATGGGAACCTGATATTTGTATAAATTTACATTATGTATGTGTTATATATATATATTATACAATCCGAAAATAAATAGAAGTGAAAATTTTAAATAATGCAAGTGATTTAAATTTGAGAAATTCACATCCCCTACTTCATGGATCTGGAAAAATTGCTGGACAATGAGAATTGACACTATTCAATGCTTTCAAGACTTCTAAAACTTACTTTAATTAATGGTGAAAGTAGAAGTGAGTGTATATATATATATATATATATATATATATCAATAAAGTTATATCATTCTACTTATAAAAGTACAAGTAGTATACCAAACTTTATGTGGACGTAATTACCCTTTACCTTAATATATCTTAATATTAACAGAATCCTATTTAAACTAGAATTCTATTTACATCCACACATATATTAGTATTTTATTATTAGTAAAATCCTATTTAATACAGAGATCATAAATCCTATTTAAGTATCAACTCCCCGATGAGGATCTTGAGAACATGATGGAGGAGCTTAAGAAGCTGGTTGAGAGCTCTTCTGATGGGTCAGCGAAGCTTCGCGTGTTCTTGTTTTCTGCCACTGAACTTGACCAGTCTGGTATTATGCATTTTGGTGATCTACATGATTGTGGAAAGAAGTATGTGGATGCTGTGAATGGTATTTCAAATTTTGTTGCTAGTGGGATCATGAGAAAGGAAAGTATGACAAGTGCCACATCTACACAGAATTCAGATAGTCTGATGAGCGGGGCTGAGCCTTGGGGGAAGGCACGTTCGAACAGCAAAGAGCCATTGTTGGGTCCACATTCATGGGTTTTGTGATTTCCATATGATCTACTATTCACATTTCAGACTTGTACTTTTTGTTGCACTTGCACCAGCAATTGGTTGGAGGTCCATTGTTGGGTCCACCTTCATGGGTTTTTATGATTTCCATATGATATATAACTTGACTGAGTCTTTGGGTTTGCCTCACATCACTCTGATTCACTTTCTGTTATCCAACTTCTTTTATATTCAAATAAATATAACTAACAGATTTATTTATTATTTTAGAGTTCACTAATATTAATAATCATATAAACAATATTTTTTAATTTTATGAGTAAAAATTTAATACATGTAAAGCACGTTATGTGGACGTAACTACCCTTAACCTTATTTTATTAAAAAAAATTAATAAGAATCTATTTTATTAGAGACTTCTATTAGTAGACTTATGATTCTTTTACTATTATGTGGGACCCATGAGAGTTTGCTTTAGATAAACTTTAAATCTAATAAGAAGTTATTTTATTAGAGACTTCTATTAGTAGAGACTTAGAAGGACTCTTTTACTATTATGTGGGATTATATGGGACCTATGAGAAACTCTGTAGAGACCTGAATCTTTTTTTCATGTTTTTATTGCATTGCATTAGGGGTATTATAGTCCTTGTGATGTTTTAATGTTTTTTGTATTGTATATCTAATGGGTGTAGTGTGATTAAGGTTTAATCAAACTTCTAGTTCAGGAATGTCATATCACACTCTAAACTTTAGGAAGCTCTAGTTTTGGCACCATTTATTAGAATTGAGTGATTCTTGAACCATTAGAAAGGTATTGGAACTCTCTTCGAGGTTCATGTTTAATATTTTTCCTTATTTTTAATCTAAGCTAAGTCAAAAATGGGTTTTCCGAGGTTTTGTCTGATGGAATTGCAGATCAGTCAACTTTGGGGAGTTTTTGGTCCATAAATAAAGGGGAATTTGGAAATTCTAAAACGCCAGAAATGTTCGTTTTTGAAAGACGAATCCAATGCAAGTTGAATCGTCAAAATCCGACGAACGAGTCAAAAGTTATGGCCAAAACAGTAGAGTAGGTCAAAAATCTGCAGAACACCGATCGCTCGGTCAGAAGTAGCGATTGATCGGTCCAAAACCGATCGATCGGTAGCTATCGATTGGTCCAAAATTTTGTATGGGGAAATTTTCCAGAGAGTGTTTTTGACCAATAGCTCGGTCATAAACATCGATCGATCGGTAGGCAACCGATCGCTCGGTCATAACCACCGATCGTTCGGTCTTTCGTGTTTTTGACAGAATTTTAGTAAGGAATTTTAGGTCTTTTCGTTCTCAACCCTTGGGGCTATAAATAGGGGGTCCTACTCGAGATATTAAAATACTCTACCTATTTCTAACCTAATTTGGCAAAAAGGGGAAGAAAACCTAGGGTTTTGAGAGAGAGGTTGCTTGGAGAAGAAGGAGATTGCTAGAAGATTGAGAGGAAAGCTTGGAGATCGTCCTCAAAGCTTCCCCAAGTCACCTCGGGAGCGTTTTAAATCCAATGGAAGGATTCCTAAGGTCGATAAACTCCATAACTCAACTCTATTAATGAAGTTTGATAAATATTAGTTTAATATGAATGATAGAAATGATAATTTGATTTGTTTTCCCTAATTATGTATGGATTAAGCTTACTAGAGATGAAAATGGATTTATAGTACGGATGGATTGAACGGAGGAAGGGAAATACTATGGAGGATTGTGATGAATGTATGGATATGGAGTATGTTTGGGTTGTGTGGATGGATGATGGTGTGATGGAATGTTAAGAATGAGAAATGACAAAGTATCCATAATTAACGCACTCTAGATGTTTGTTGAAATGTCTAAGAATGATAAATATTAGTATGGTGCTTTTGATTATCAAGAAATTAAGTTAAATGAATATTGTGTTATTATGATAAATTATGCTCTATTTATTTGTATGATGATCGGTATTTGGAAAGGCCAAACCTTAGAGGAAAATCCTCCACGTTGGGAATTCTCTAACTAAGGAGATGTAACCTAGCAGAGTTTCTTAACGGAAGATTGAAATCTAAGGGATGACTCATTTGAATTCCAATCACGACACTCAAGCACACGTGCACTCACATGGTAAGTATTCAAGTCTCATGAGTCCACTTGTCTCACAAGCATGGATGCATTGGATACGAACATGTTACGAATTATGTCATGAAAGAATGATCCCCCACTACGAACATCCACTCTACGCGTTGTCGCATTCATGTTATGCTATGAAAGAATGATTCCCCATTACGAACATCCACTCTATGCGTTGTCGAACACTATGAATTATGCGTTGCCGGGACAAAACACTATGAATCATGCGTTGCCGGGACAAAACACTATGATTATGCGTTGTCGGGACAAACACACTATGAATCATGCATGTATGAGTCTATGCATATGTTAAGTTAAGTTCATGGATAAAAATTTCACGAGTACACGAGTCAAGATGATGTTATGACATGTTATATGCTCCGCACTCTGATTATGTCTATTTTACGTGAAAGTATTATGATTAAGCATCGATAAACTAAGTTAGGATATTATTATTGCTCATGCTATTTTATGTTGTTAGTTTGTTTATCCACTGAGTAATCCATGCTCAGTCGACCTGTCATTGTCTTCAGGTTTAGGAGGAGAGCCGTGGACCGAGGAGGTGTACGCCGAAGAAGAGGGAGAAGGTGAGCTTCCTGAGGGGGAGGCTAGGGATTTTGACAGTTATCCCTATTGAGTAGTTTTAGCATTTCTTTTTGGAAAAGATGTTTGTATTAGACTTTTGACTTCTAGTTGATGTTGCCTTAGTTATTTACCAGGTGGATGTTTTAGACTATTTCGTTCATGAGGAGCCATAGTATGTGGACTATCATTGTACAAGATGGTTTAACTTTTTATGATCGGAATTTTATTATCCTCACTTTTGAAAGACTTGTGTAGTATGCCTTGTATGCATGGTTTTTAAGCAGGTTTAAGTAATGTGGCGATTCCAAAGTCTTATTTTAGCCTTGTAGGATTTTGGGGTCGTTACAAACTTACTATTAGGTATGAGTTAGAAGTTTTGTTTAAGATCAACTTCTTAATGCTTATATATTATTTAAATGATTAATAATAGTAAGCGATTTTCATTAGTAAGGACTCTTATTAGACTACTTCAAATTTAATAACAATGGATCCCATCACCTCAAACATATCCATGGGAAGAAAGTGGGTCTTGTTAGTAAGACCTACCAATAGATTCTCCCAATGGATATGTAAGAGGTGGTCCTAATTGAAATTCTAAACACCCTAAAACTCTACAAGATAAGCTTATGAGATTTTGATTCAAAAAAAAAATCCTACTAATATAAATTATATAATTTAAACGTAGGGTACAAAAATTTTAAAGAATATAAATAATAATATATACTTATGAATTGCTATTGATGATATAAGTTAATATCACATGTCTTTTTACCCAAATGTGATACTAACAAAATACTTCAATTTTGTTTCCATTTCTTTTTTATTCTATTCATTTAATTTATTTATTGTTTACTGTTTTCCTTTGTTGGGGGTATTATTTGAGTCTTTTACATAAGGCTTGGTGCATATGGAGAGGCTGCAATGATCCTCAAAAACATTTTTTCCCCTGCTGATTGGGCCAAGATTGGCCTAGGAGATTTTCCTAGGTGGGACACATAATACGAGGAGTCCTAACCCCTGATTTGTCACGTATTCTTATATGCCATTTGTTACACACTTCATATGGTTTGCATGTTAGGTTCTTAGATTCTCTCTTAATTTTTGACCTACAATTTTAGTTTTTGTATTTTTTTGTCATTGTATCATAACAATGTGTTTGGTCTTCTCCTGTCCAGATTCAGTCCAAGAGAAAGTAAGAAAGCGATGATGTACTGCGATACAGGCCGGCTTAATTGTAGTCAGTTATACAACTTTTGCTACTCAAATTTGTGGGCAGGTATTCGGGACATCTGCCTTTATTTTTGTGATGATTCCTTTTAGTTTTGTCTATATTCTAATTTTTCAAAATTTCTATGTATTCAGGGATCAGACCACAAAGAGTTCTCCTCAATGCTTCATAAAGCTTTGGAGGGTGCCATAATACTGGAAACTTTCCCCAAGACAACTGTAGATGTTTTTGCATTAGTGCTGGAATCTGGTGGTAGTAAGTTTATAGTTCCACTTATTCAACAGTGACTGAGCTCACTGTATGATTGTTTTTTATTATTGACCCTTATACTTACAGAAATTTGGATTCATACTGAGAAATCCCTATGTTGCTTCTGCATTTTGTAAAAGTAATCTCTCACTCAAGTCCCCATCGTGCTGCATTTTTGTGTTGAAGCTGCAATTACAAAGTTGTACCTACTTATAGCGGTGCCCGTATTCAGAGTCTTGGAACTTGTGCTCACAACGTTGAAATAGTTTCTCTCATTCTTAATCTTGATCTCTCAAATAAGTTGTTGTACCCATTTAAGGTCGTGCCTGGTTCAGTGCCTTACAATTTGTAGACTCGTACTCAAAATAATCTCCCTCTCAATCTTGATCTTACATTTTCAAAACCTAAATTTTTACATCTTTTTCTTTTCTTCATCATGTTGTAGTTCCTTTGTTCTTTGTTCCTCTCCTACTTCTCATCTTTAGATAGTACAAACACCCAGGTTTTGGACCATAGCTGATTGTGTGTTTCGTGGCTTCAATCGTGAATTATGATAGTCTTTACCACCATTACATAGGGTATCGAAGTTTCCACATTTTTCTCATAATTTTTGTTACGGGACATGTCATTGTGAAATTTTTTACACCAGGTTCATAATTGCTGTTTTTTGAATGAAAGACAAATTACAAGAGGAAGTGTTGATCGTGTTTCTAAGAATCTTCTTTCAACATATACTAATGGGTTTCAAGCTTTAATCATGTTTGTTGAGTATGTTGGTGTGCTTCATATCTTACTATTGTAGGCGATCTTCCAGTTGTAATATCATGTGCAAGTCTTGCGCTAGCAGATGCAGGGATTATGATGTTTGATCTGGTTACCTCAGTTTCTGTGGTACGTGCATACATACAATTTCTTTTTTCTCTTCTTTAAATTTTTGTTTGCAAGCGAGGATGGAAATAACTCAGAACGTGCATAAAAACCATCACTGCTCTCCATAATGAACTCTTTCATTTAATTTTTTCTTTGCATGAGATGTTTTTTTTCAAAATTGTTTGGTGGGTAAGCTGGAATCAGATTCAAACACGTGACTCGTGGTTAAGATGAATTGTCTACTTTTAAATTTGATAATTGACCGAACTCTATTGATTAGACCTAAGTAATCAGAGCATAGAGCGAGAATGGGAGCACTAGGGCATCAATTTTAAATATAGCATAGGGTCAGGATGATCGTGGAGTGAGCGCGAGAGCGGGAGCGCCAGGGTATTGCAAGGTTTTAGTTACTAGGATTAAAACAAAGGATGCAACTTAACATATAAAATATGGGATATATCAACTACAACATTGGATAGGAATCCTGATTATTCGAGAATACTTTTTAGTAACTTATGATGAAATTGAAATGCAGCAGGAGATGATCTTTGCTCCTTTTGTGTCTCAATGCATTACCTGCATATTTGCCTTAGGCTATCTAACAAAGAAACTCCAATTATACTAGGCGTATATGTAGGACATGGGTCAAATATATTTTCATGTGGCTCAATGCTTTACCTGCATATTTACCATAGACTATCTAACAAAGAAACTCCAATTACACTGGACATACATGTAGGACACGGTTGAGCATGTTTTCATAATCTTTTGGTTCTATTATGAAGATAATATTCCCTTCAATATTCTTTTTTTGTTTGTTTACATTGTACATATTTCTTGGTCTTAAAGAAATCAAAAAACTCTAGAGAAGTTGGGAAGGCACAAGGCAGATGTTTATTGATACGGAAGAGGAGAATGAGATTAAATAACCAAATCCCCTACTTTTTACTTACTTTTTCCCAGAATATCGGGCATTTTTGGCCTTAAAAATGCTTATAAGAACCTATAGAATGAAATGAAGGATATTATTATTCCCCTTATTTATGTACTGTTTGTTTAGTTTATAACACATTTCTGTTTATCGAGTGGAATCCTTCCATTAGTTACATGACATACATTTTTGAATCTCATATAATTGGACAGAATGTTGCATCTTGGACGTGTATCAGTGTTAGACTCAACTTCAGGATCCCATTTATTGTTGGAAACTAATGATGTAACAATTTAATTAATTAAATATATATATATATATATATATATATATGAGTTCCTAAAAGTTAAAGATTATAAAAGGGCAGCATTAGCCACTCCTCAATTTTTGATGGCTACACCCCAAATATTAAAAAATACAATTAAGGTTTATTACACACTTAGGAGAAAGGAAATGATAATCATACCCTTATATTATTTTCTCCTCTTTTCCTATGTCTCCAATCAAGGAAGATTGGAATCTCAGTCATGCCATCTTCAGTTCCCAACCCCAAAAGTTTTCCCAACTCACCCACTCCTATAACTCTCTCTCTCTCTCTCCCCCCCTTAAAGCCCTCACCTCTCAAGTCTCACCTCCCTTTTTCTTATTGCTTCTACCCCACGACTATCGCTGCCATCGACCACCACTCGTCACTGACGCTACCGCCCATCTCCAGCAATCCCAACCTCACTTCCGACATCAGCTTCTATACGCTTACTTGCTGCTAAAACGTCATCGGACAAGCTCTTCATATTAATCTCCACTTAGACGGCTACAACGACGATCTCTTCTCTTTTATACATAGTCACAAAAACTACGTTTTAAAAAAAAAACCCTGTTTAAAACGCGCATTAATACCCTGCCGTAGAAAACGACGTTTAAAACCTGTTTTTTGAATAAAACACGTATTATAGTTTTAAACCCGTTTAAAACGAATAATACGAAAAAAAAAACACGTTTAAAACGAATAACACGAAAAAAACAGATAATCTTGAAATTTTTTGGGGATGAAGATTATGTAGATATTGATGATTTTCATGCGCTTTTGAGCGATTGATGAATATAAATGGGTGGTTTTATTAATATACGTATTTTAGTCTTGTTTTTAATCTTGACAATTGATGTTTTAATGAAATTTAATGCCTTGATGGAATGAATTTGATGTTAAAATAATGTTACGAATTTATTATTGTTGCTTATAGTTACTCTTTTTGTATATTATATCTCACCAAATTGTTAGATATATTAATTAGCATCGTTTCTAATTTTTATAATTATAAATTTTTTCTCCGTTGTTTTCCCGAAGTTTTCCTGTATTTTCCCAAATTTTTAAATTTTTCCCGTACTTGACCCTTGCCGAATTATTCCCGAACCCCGACTTTGTGACTATGCTTTTATACTCAATCAAGCTTCGATTTTTTTGGATAAAACACGATTAAAAAAAAATAATCTCAACAACAGAAGAATGAAATCTCGCCAAAACCCTGTCTTTGGTAGGAGATGACAGGGAGAAATTTTTAGGAGAAGACAAAAACGGGTATCTTTGACATTTTTTTTGTAAAATTCAATTTAAAGGTGTTTTTTTTTATAAAAAAATTTGTGGTACAATCATCAAATGTTGGGGTGTGCCTAACACCACTCTTATAAAAAATTTATAGCCATGTTGACATTTATCAGTCTGACTAAGAACCTATTGTTAGGCATTGACCCTTTGTTAAGAACACTTTGATGATAGTTTTTTATAATGAAATTGAGACTGCCCTTTAGATTTCTCCTAGGGCTTAATTCACCCTAATGAATGATGAATTTCACTCCAAGCCCTCTCTGAAAGAGGCTAAACTCTCACCGATGATTGATGAATGTCACCGCATGCCCTCTCGTGAAGAGGTGCTAAATTCACATCGACAATTGATGAATGTCGCCACAGCTCTCTCGTAATGAGGCTAAACTCACACTGACGATCGATGAATGTCACCGCAAGCCCTCTTGTGAAGAGGCTAAACTCACACCAATGATCGATGAATGTCGCTGCAGGCCCTCTTGTGGGTACAATCATCAAATGTTGGGGTGCGTCTAACACCACTTTTATAAAAATTCTATAGCCATGTTGACGTTTGTCATTGTCTGACTAAGAACATAATGTTAGGCGTAGGCCACTTTGCTAAGAACACTTTGATGAGCGTTATTTATAAATAATGAAACTGAGACTGCCCTTTAAATTTCTTTTCAGATTTAAATGAATTCTAGCTTCCCTTCCCTTTTGTTATAATCTTAGCATTTTTCCTTTTGGTGCCTACTCTTGTCTTGGGATGAACCTTGTCATTGATCCTATATTGGAGGAGGAGAGCTATCAAGATGGAAACCTTATGATTACATGTATGCCTTCTCGTAATGAGGTTACTCAGTTGACTCTCACAGGAGATTGGTCGACACCGAAGATCCACAACGTATAGCAACTCACACATCATTTAAGCATTCCTTGTACTTAACTGAAGATGAACTTTTGTTAGAACAGCCAATATAACATTGTATTAGTTGGCCCAGGTTAAAAATTACCCTATTTGGATGCCTTTAACCGTCTGTTACTGTCTTTTTTGGGGATTGTTCACTTTCGATGGTCATTGATTATTTTCATCCAAGTGATCTCTTATGCAGGACCTGTTAATTGCTGGGTCCCGGCCTTTCCCTGAATGTGTACTACTTGCATTTATTTTAATTAAATTTCTAGAATTGCGTACTAATTAGTAATTGCATTCTTTCAATTAAAATGAATGTGGATAGGACTGTCATTGCTCAATACTTTTTTTTTTAATGACCAGGCAATGGAGCTCTGCCTCAATGCTTGCTCAAAGCTTGGGAATATCATGAGATTGTGTTTAGAAGAAGATGCTTCTGCACCACAGAAATAGATACTAATTTTTACTTGCTCTTCAATTGTTCTGCTTGATTCCGCGTGGGGTTTTGATTCCAATCAGGTTTTATGCTTCAAAATACATACCCATTTATCATTTTCAATGAAAATCCCAACTAATCAATCTGTTGTGAAAATTTTGCCAAGCTAAGCATGTGGCCCAATTTTGAGTGCTTTTGAATCCTCAAATTTTATTTTATTTGCCCCTTTCTTTTTTTGAGTTAATTAGTAGGAAATATTTTATATCACACAATTTAACTATAGTTATGATTTTTTAATTAAACGGCATGACATAATAAGATTTGTGTTGGCGACGTATTCGTTTTTGAGTAGTGATTTAAAACTCTCTATAGTACCTACTATCGAGAGCTAGACCATTTGATTAAAAATCCAATAGTGTTAAAACACTAATTGGGGCCATCATTTAAAGCAAGTGCATACATAGGGCCATTGGATGTTTGATCCAACGGTCAAGATCTCGATAGTAGGTACTGTCGAGAGTTTATCATCACTTCATTTTTTTTTTGCTTGTCTTTTTTTTTTTTTTTTTTCTTCCTGGAGGATATCATTTCCCTACGTTAGTACAGGGGACTACTCATCACCCGGGGGAATAGATCCTGAGACCTCATTATTGAGAGAGGCTACACTCCTCCATTGGTGCAAGAGGCGGGGTAATGTTTCTCTTTGAAATTCATTTGTATGACCATCTCTTTTTTTTTTTTTTTTTTTCGATTTGAGACACGCGGTTAGGCCACAATCCCAATTAGGTATTAGGATCTGTTCAAAGTCAAAGTTGGGTGAAGATGACACTCACGCTCTCGGAAATGGAACCCGGATCACAGGAGTGGTGAAGCGCACACACTACACTACTGATGGGGGAAGCTGGAGACTCAGAAAGGTTGACTGTTACAGGTTGTCAAAGGCTGGAACCTCCTTAAAGACGCCTCAGTAGGAGGCGACAAGAAAACACCATTTGGTTGGGCCAGGCAGCAGTCCAAACGGGGCGGATGAATTTGACCTTCCCAAGACTGTCATTCAACTGTTGCAGATATTATTTTATATTGCGTCCGGACAGTTGGTTTGGATCTGGTGGACTTCTGGATCCTGTAACTATCAGTTCTAGTGGGCAACGAATTGCCTCTGGCAGATGCCCGAGATCCACACTCTGGCCCCACTCTTCAACTCAGGTGTGGAATGGCGCATGTTCCGTTGGACAGTATGTCCCAGCTCGTCACATGTGCTATTTGGCACCTATTAATTGTGGTTAAGATTCATCTCCTCTTAAGGGTAAATAATCTATCCTTAGTTTTTAGAAAAATATCTTTAAAAAATTAATCAGATGAACGAGTAAAATCATAACTAAGGTCAATTTTTAAAAAATATTGTTAAAAAAATTAAGATTAAATTATTTAACCATAGGTATGAGTGAATCTTAACCATGGTGAATGAATGTCAAAGAGGACATGTGATGAGCTTGGGAGGTGTGCGTGTACCACTCAATGGAACATGTTATCACTCCCCTAATTAAATGTCTTCCCACGTGTCAACTAAGAGTGGTGTAGAGTCTAGATCTCAGGCATCTGTGAGAGATAATCTGTTGCTGTTCTAGTAGTGTTGAGTAGGGCTGTTAGTGGTTCAGATCTGATTAAATGGAACATGATCCAATTATAGATTATATATTGGATCGAATTCAGATCTATAGCAATCATACCTAGTTTAAAATCCAATTTCATTATATTATATATTAACAATAAACAAAAGCATCCATATAAATTTATAAAAATATTATAGTACTATTTATAATTTTTAATTACAATATTATTTTTAAGTATATTAATATAATTATATTCTGATCAATAGCAATCAGACCTCGTTTAAAATCCAATTTCACTATATTATATATTAATAATATTAACAATAAACAAAATCATCTATATAAATTTATAAAAATATTATAGTACTATTTATAATTTTTAATTACAATATTATTTTTAAGTATATTGATGTAATTGTATTCTGATCAACTTAGATCTTAAATAAAAATTCGGATTTGAATTACAGTACATAAATCAGAATCCAATGACAGTCAAATTTTAATTAGGATGAGATTCAAACCTAAGGCAAATTCGGTCTAAATCCTATCCGATTCCAGCCCTAACGGTGCGCTGTCGGTTAGCTTTAAATATATTACCAACTGCTGCAAAAAAAACAAGTCTTTTTCATCATAAATTTACGAAAATGTCCTACCGTCATGCACGGGCCTGCACAACTCACAAGGTGGAGTCAACGGTACTCTCTTCGTAGACTCCCATGATCCATGACTTTTCCTTTCACGGTTGTGGTCTGAGTATTGGAGTCGGTAACTCTCCTCAAGAGTCCCCCTCAGTAGCCGATCCGCCAAGGACCCGTCGCAAGCCAACCTTTCTAGTGGTCTGTTTCGTAGTGAGACTTCGTAATCATCTCCAATTGTAACCGGTCTCGAGGAGTCCAGTTACGCCACTGACACGTATGACTTTTGACATCTCTTAACTATGGTTAAAATTCACACACACTCGTAGGGTTTACTTACCTAGTTTTTTTTTAAAAAATAACCCTACGAGTTAGTGAATTATAACTAGGGTTAAATTTCATTTTTAATATTTTTTTCAAAAACAATAATAAGTAGGTGAACCTTAAGAGTTGGTGAATCTTAATTACGGTTAAAGAGTATCAAAAGGGGCACATGACAATGTCAGTTGCCTAACTGGAGGCTATTACAACGGGAGAAAATCATGAGTCTTCGTAGTGGCAAAAGATTAGCTATGGTGGATGCCCGAGGTGGGCGCTCGAGCATCCACATAGCATGGGGCACCTCGCGATAATAAAGGGGGGAAGATATCAATTGGGGAGAAGTCAAAATCCTAGGGAGAAATTGAAATGACTTCTTCCCAAATTATCGTCGGGTGCCCCATGCTTTGTGGATGCCGGAGTTGGGTGTTCGAGCATCCACCAAAGTGAATCTTTTGCCTTTGATAGTGGCTTCGATTTTGCTTTAGCGGATGCCCGAGCAGACATGTGGCGTTTTAAAGGGAAGAGATATCAAGTGAGGAGAAGGGGAGAAGTTAAAATCACGGTGAGAAAATAAAATGACTTCTCCCCCAAATTATCACCCGATGCCCCATCATTTGTTGATTCTCGAGCTCGAGCACTTGGTTCGGTCATCCACAGGGCCAAACTGGTTAGGGTTGAGGGGCCTGTTATTGGGTGGGTGATGTTTGATTATAATGCCAAGTTAATTTAGAGATATATAAAATTAAGTTACATATATTCATGCCCTTCTCCTATGCTTGAATTTTATATTTTGAAGGTTACTTGTTTATCCTCTCCAACTATCTAATCTATTTTAACGATTTTTGTAGTTTTCTTTTCAATAATCTCAAACTTTGAGAATTCTTGAGAGTGACGTGCACTTTATAGGAATTTTTTTTGCCCATACTAACCCACTAATGTTGCCATAAAAAATTCTCAAATCACCCCCGAAAGAGTAATAAGACAAATAGTTTTTTTATAAACCTATTTAAAGTGATTTGTCTCATTCATGAAGATAAGGGAGCTAGCATTGCCCTTCCTTTTAATATTCCTGTCATTTTTAAAGCTTTAAAAAGTTAAAAAATGGGAGGCCTTATGATTTTCGTTTCTTCTCATTTTCAATGTAAATATAGTGGTAGTCATGTAATTATTTATAATAACATATATAAAAGTAGAAGTTAGCTTCTTGTCATACAATAGTTATCCAAGAATCTAAGGGTCCGTTTGACATCAATTCTAACGATTCTTTCATTCTGAAAAAGAATTAATTATTATAAGTTTTGATTCTTATAAATAATTTTGTATTGGGAATGCATTTGGCAAGTGTCAGTTAGAATCAATTATGAAGAAAAGAAATAGCAGAATTACGTTTGGATAAAAAAAGAAAAAAAAATAAAATTATATTAGGCATTAAATATGGTAATATCATCAACACATATATAAGTATCATAAAATATCAATTTTTTTTTTTATTATGCTTCATTTATCTCGTCAATTTTGATGCTTATCCGGTTCATTTTAAACATGTTTTTCAGAATTGATTCTGAAAATATCATTTTTTTGTTCCCTAAAAATTGTGTCTAAAGCAGGACGATTCTTAAAATCGTTTCTTAAAAATGACTTGCCAAACACATTTAAACTATTTCTGTTTTCGGGATAAGAAAAATCATTCTAGAGGAACGATGCCAAACAACCCCTAAACCTCTATAAACTTAATTCTAGAAGTGCCATCAATTTATTGCCGTCACCTTTTACTCTCTTTTCTCAACCACACTCTATTTTTCTCCATTTATTTTATTATTTTTGAACTTGTACCACTCAAAACCTTTCTACTTTTTGTTTTTTCTGTTAATTTTCTAAGTGAGAGTTAGCTGCTTGCTACATATCAGCTATGGGCGAGGGGGGCTCTAACCCCCTTGGAATATTTTTTTTAAAGAAAGCCACTCACTAGGAATGGGGGTTAGGCAAACCACTACCTGTTTATTAATAGAAAAAGAGGGGACATAAAACTTTACGCTCACAAAAAAACAAAACAAGGAAAAAAAATTAAGTATATTCAATATTATTTAATTTAAGAGAGCTTAGGCATGGGCAAGGAGGACAACTTTCCTTGAAATTTAGAAGAAAAAACTATGTTTTATCTTTACTATATATAAAGAGGATTCCTTATGTTCAAAACGTTGATTGAATCTTTTGTAATTCCAAAACTACTTTTTGTATAATGAGCCTTGAAAACGTGATGAAAATTTGTAAAATTTCAAAACTACCATTTGCATAATATGCCTTTGAAAATGTGATGAAATTTTGTAAAATTCCAAAACTACCATTTGAATAATGAGCCCTTGAAAACATAGATGAAATTTTGTAAAATTCTTAAACTACCCTTATCATAATCATTATATAAATCAAACACTTAATTAAATGTTTGCTTGATTCTCATATTACCCCTTACTCATCTATCTATTAGGCTTGAAATTCTCTACTGTTAACTGGACTTCTTGGAGTCCGGTTACACCACTAATGTCGACATGTGTCCCTTTTAACACTCTTTAACTGTGGTTAAGATTTGCCTACTTATCATTAGATTTTAGAAAAACATTTAAACCATAGGAATTAGTGAAAAAAAATTTAATATTTTTTCTAAAAACCAATGATAGGTGGGTGAACTCAAGTGGTAGATGAATCATAACCACAGTTAAGGGGTGTCAAAAGAGACACTTGACAACCTCAAGGGCATAACGGGACTACAACTGTGGTTAAGATTCACCAACCCATAGGATTCAACCACTTATTATTGGTTTTTAGAAAAAAAATATTAATTTCTTTTAAACCTTAATTAAAATTACTAACTCCAAGGGTTAAATTTGTTTTCATATTTTTTTTCTAAACATCAAGGATAAGTGGGTGAACCTTATGGTTGGTGAATCTTAATCACAGTTAAGTGGTGTTAAAAGAGACACATGGCGACCTCAGTGGCAAAACCAAACACCTCACTCTCTTGGCAAAATACTCCGAAAAAAGAACTTCTCGCCAAGGTCTCGCATGCCCCCTTTCTTTGCTATACCCATCATGTCTCTAAAGTTTTTTTATTCTTAAAATGTCTCAACATCACATTTCAATAAGCAATGTGTCTCATAATTTTTTTTATCCAAAATGTCCCTTAAGTTTTTATACCCAAAATATTCCTTAATTTTTTTTAATTGAAATGTCCTCACTAGGATCCTTCTTCTCAATCTCTCTACCCTTCTTCTCTCTCACGTGCTGCTAATCAATATTATATCATTTTAATTTTTATTAAGTATTATTTAATTTAAGATGACATAGCTACGGTCAAGAGAGGGAATGACCTCTTAACTTAAAAACAAATCTTTACAAACGGACGAGATGACCTATAAATTAACCTTAAAAACAAAATATCGAAAACCTTTACACCCAAAAAATATTTTGTACTCACTTAATCATTCTTCACAATCTATGAACAATAATTACTAACATTATTAACTACCATTGCTTCTCCCTACAATAAAATTTGAGCCCCGTCTGTGGTGTTGTGTATGGCTTAAATTCAGCAAACTGTTTTGTTGGTAAGTTGTCATGGATCTTACCTGGATTCTTGATGACTCGTTGTCGACTGATTAATGGGCAATGTGTGTCATGGGGGTGCGAGGGCGAAGTATGAAGGGGGATCCGGATAAAAATTTATGCGGAAACTGGATCCCCTAGATCTTAACACCATAAAAAACATCAAATTTTATCTAAAAGTTTTAGTCATATCACCTCGGTGAATGATGTTCACCGATGAAGCTTCATCAACTCGAACCGTCAGAACTCTTTGTAGAGATTTCTCGAAGAAATACTCGAAGCTCGATCCTTGTTCTTCGCTATCCCCACAAAGCTTTAGAATCTCTTTTTGGAATTGTTGAAACAAGAGGAAGGAGATGGAGTAATGGTGTAGACATTCTATCACCAACAACTTTAAGGTTTAAAACCCTAAAGTAGCAAAACCCATTATGGACCACCTTTAGTAGCTCACGAAAATCCCTAGGGTAGACCCTAGGGGCTCATGGTTTGGAGAGAGAGGAGAGAGAAAAAAAAATTCTGGAGAATTATGAATATCTTCCCACGTTTTGGTGTTGGTGTATTTATAGGATTTGGAACAATTCCAATACTAATACAACTATTACATATCCCTTAAGAAGTTATTTATTAATAATAACTCTTATTATTAATTTAAATAAAATTCTAGTTTAACTATAACTATTTTAGTTATACTAATCCTACTAATTAAAGAGTTCTTATCAAAAGAGGATTCCTTAATTAAAAAGGATTAGTTAACAACCAACAAAGAGAGGAATCCTAGTCAAACTAGAAAACCTTAATCACAAAGGGAGGCGTGAGCATCAAGGGGGCGTGGACTTTTAGGAGCTTTAGACTCCTAGTTGCAATCCAATTTAATCTCATCTTAATCTTAATTGTAATCCAACCATTAGATTTAAATTCAATAATAAAATGAATTATATTTTAACAATTATTCAATTAACCTAATCCTAATCCAATTAGGATTACTCCAAGGGAGTGCCCAACCCTAGGGTTTTAATCCATGAGTTTGAGCCCATATTAAAGGTCCATATTAATGGGTTTATGGATATGGGTCAAACTCATTTCCCCTTTAATTATGTTAATTAAATAATTACTAAAATAATTCCTAGATTTAAATTAACAATTAATTTAAACCATAGATTAACTTTTAATCTATTTAATTAATGATTAACTTTTAATCACTTAAATAATTGATTAACATTTAATCAATTATTGAATTTCGTATGTGAGCATCTCCACAGATTGCTCTGGGACATTCTTACTCTGGCTTACCCAATGTTATCCCATTATCCCTAAACAAGAATTATATTGAAATTGCAAGTAACATGAGATATCCATGTTGCAATAAAATCTCAGTGTATGAACATTAATCAATACGGATCCCGCCACATGAACTTTTTAATTCGATTTATCATTCTAAAGACATTATCCCCAATGAGTCTTCGAGATTGACATATTATCTAACTCATAGTCCATTGTACATCATCCGAGTTTCCAAGACTTATGATTAAGTCATAAGAAACAATTTCTCATGAAAAACATTTTAATAAAATCCTTTAATAAGTATAATATAATTTAATAAAAGTATATTTCAAAACTTATTTTGATTTCAAAATCACCTGCGCATGATTTGAACTTAATCAACTGTCTTACCCGGAACTTTGATAATCTCTCAAATTAATGAGCATGGATTTCTTGTTTGAAATTCATCATGACTCGAACAACTTTCTGACTATCCAACTTTCACTGTATTGTATTTCGTAAGTTAGAAAATACATTGGTAGAATCAAAACAGTCAGATCACTGCTCAGTCATAGATGAACACATCAGATCTAAGGATCATTGAAACTGTTCAATGTGAATGAGAGACCAATTATCTGATAATATGTTTATACAAGAGGTCTCTCATTGAATGCAATCAGTCAGTGTACATTTAAGTATCCATATGCTAATGTGTAGTCTTCACTACAATAATTCGAGATAGAACTACATCTTGACTATTGAGAACATCTTAACATTCTTGCAGCCATATAAGGAACTGGAAAGTTATATCTGCCTGTGATAATCCAATCACATAACTTTCCTACAATATATTCTTTGGACCTTTATCGATATCTCATATCGTATAAATCATCTCATAATCATGGTCAATTATCCATAATGAATACACAATTGATTAAGAAGAAGTCTTTATTAATCAAATTAATAAGAGTCTACCAATCTAAATGCCTTTTTTGGGTATCATGTCTAATAAAGTATTCATCTGAAAGTTTGACTCGACCTGTTTTGGGCATGAGGATCTGTTTTGTCTTTTATGTTGTAACCCTAAGTATATAAGGAGTTTTCTTTAAGGTTGCAATTAAAGGGTTTTTCTAGGGTTTCGAGAGAGCTAGTACCCACTATAATTTTCCTTATTCTTAGTGGATCTTCTTGTCGTTTTTTCCTATGGACGTAGACATCTTACCGAACCACGTAAATCATTGCCTCTATTATGTGATTGCTTGCATTTCGGTTTTTTTTTTCTATAGATTTGCCGAACTGGTTATACCATGCGGAGGTCGAAGAACCCTCCCTCTAAAGTTTTACAAACTTGATTTACCAAGTTTCAGTCAACCTTACTCTAGGCCCTTCCTTTTATTACACCTTTTGCACATATCTTACAAAGATGCTGGGCCAAAATAAAGTGACAATTTCCAAAATATTTCTCTCCATGAGACTGAACCTAAATGACTACAATCAGTAATGTCCAATAAAGGGGTGAAAAAGTCTAACTTTTGGATGTGGCCTATAAAAAAAAGTGTTTTGGCATTTTGTTTGACGCGTTCAACTGTGGATTAGCAACAATTTTTTTTTAATGGAAGATTAGCAACAGTTCAAACTTCAAATGGAGTCCGGATGGGCAACAGTGCTTGCTGTTGCGCTGTTGCCCCTTGTGTATGAAAATTTGGTCCCGCATTTAGTAAACGGTAGCCAAGACATCAATAGTGAGTGGGGCTTTCAATTTTTCAGGCAAAGGGGGCAACAGTGCAACAGTTGCCCATCCTAACTCGTTCAAACGATAGGATACAGAGAAATGTTTAAAACATTTGATTATGTTGTCAAATGTGTGATGATCAGTGGTCCATTTGCCCTTCTTAAAACTTATCAAATGTGGTTAGGATTTATTCACTCTTAGGGTTAAGCAATCAATCTTGGTTTTAAAAAAAATATTAATTTTAATTTTCTTAAGCTTAACCATAGTTAAAGAGGTGTTAAAAGGGACACGTGGAAACAACAATTGATTACATAGTTAAATGTGTGGTAAACCACTGCCCATTAAAAAAGTATTTTGACAAAAACCAAATCCTCTATGATTATAACCGGGCATGGAGGAGTTCGGTTACGCCGCTAAGCTCGCCACATGTCCCTTTGGACACCCCTTAACTGTGGTTAAGATTCATCCACCCATAGGGTTCACCCAACTATTCTTGCTTTTCAGAAAAAAATATTTAAACTGTTGTTAAAAAAATATAAAAATATTTTTTTTCTAAAAACCAAGAATAGGTGGATAAACCTTAGGAGTAAATGAATCTTAACCACAGTTAAAAAGTACCAAAAGGGACACGTGGCGACCTCAATCGCGTAACCAGACTCCCCTATGTCCGGTTTAACCGTAGAGGATTCGGTTCCATTTTGGTTTGACGCGACGCGTTCAACTGTGGATTAGCAACAGTTCAAAGGATTACAGCTTACGCTAATGGTTCCATTAATAATAAATAAAACTTAAATGAAAAATTTTAATTATTTTTTAAAGAAAAATTGCAACTGGAAAAAATATTTATTTTTATTTTTATTATTATTATTATTAAGTATGACTGTCAAGCGATTTGGAATCCCTTCTATCGGTAGTTACAAGGCATCTCCTACCGTGTTGACGGCGAAATGGCGAGCTCTATGGAAACATTTTCAGTGAAGATCTAGGAGAAATGCTAAACATACACCGACAATTCAAAAAAAAATTCCTCGACAAAAACAAGGTCCAGGGACAATTAAATCAAAAAAAAAAAAGAGACAAGAACAAGGAAAGTTTCCGTTAGTTCTAACGATGGAAATGACTTCTTACACCCAAATACCAGACTTTCCTTTTCAAATATTCTTCTTACAGAAACTAGTCTCGAGCCAGAGAAGTTTTCTTTCTCTACTGAAGAACAGTCATAAGTCTGCATTTTACAGTTGACTGGGAAAGAGAGAGGCAGAGAGATATGGGAAGAGAGAGATTGGTTTATGATTGATACTCTTCTGGCAGAGCAGAAACTTATTGTAAGTTCTCTTTAATTAATGTCTGTTCTTTCAATTATTCAAAAGAAAACATATATCTGTTTGGGTTATGGTTATAGTATAATAGTACTCTGTTCTCTCTCTTAAATAGTATTAGACCCTGACTTTCCAAACCACTAATTGAAAAAATCGATCATTCTTCAAGTTTCTAGAGTAAATTGAGGTTTTAATTAGAACCCATTTGTATCTGCTGCATCACTTTTGATTTTCGATGTGTTAAACCTGGTTTTTGGGTCTCTGGTTTCCCTTATTCATAATGAAAGCTGATTCCAGTTTTAAGTTGTTCTTGATTTTCTGCACAATTGGGTTCCTTTCAAGTGACCCTTTTTCTTCTCTAATCTCATTTCTGCAATTCAATATTTCTTATGAGTAAAAGACAAGATCTTGCTGAAACAACTGAATCAATTCATGTCTATATTGATCTCTTTCTTTAGTAGAAAAACTTTTGCAGTTTGAATTTTAGGTCTGGCTTGTGTGTTCATGGTGTTCTCTATTGACCTTGATAGAATAGTTAAGAACTTCAGGGAAAGACAATCTGTGAGATGGGTCTTTTTGGAGCTATAATGTAATGAAAAGGAATTTACAGAAATTGGTCACATGTTTGGCCTACACTTTTTACCCTAGAAGGAGAGGTCCTCACAGATTCTTCTCCAAGTTGATATATTTTTTATTTGTTCACATGTTTCCTCATGAAAGAAGTTATGAAGGGTCTTTTGATTCTTGTGGACGAGCTCTCGAATCCTGTCGCTTTCTGGTGATTCATGGCCTGCTATTAATGGAGCTCTGGTTTGCTTCATTTGCAGATCAACTCCACTTATTGAAGCCGCGGCACTAGTTGAGTTTCTTCAGAGCGCCATGGATTATGGTAATTCGAGATCTGTAAGGTCTGTCCATCTACTCTTTTTTAACTACTGTCATGAATTTCAGTATTATTTGAATTTGGTTACGGGTTAAACCGTTTGTTTGCACATAAATGGTTTTACGATAAATCATTTTTACAGTGTAAAGTCTTTTACTGTAAAAGATGAACTTTTCACCTATTTTTGTTGTTTGGTTGCATTCTTGAAAATAATGCGAAAAATTTCTTTATTTTGCTTGTATTTGGAGAACATTGAAAATCACATGTGGTGTTGTTGTCACTCGAATAAAAATATGTAAAAATGATATTTTTGTAAATTTTCTTCTTTAACAATTGTCATTATTTAGAATAGCATGCAAAGATGAGTATTTTTATCATTTTAGAAAATACATGTAGATGAGTATTTTTGTCATTTTAGAAAATACATGTAGAGGGATTTTGTCATATTAGAAAATACATATAGATGGGTATATTTGTCATTTTGGAAAATATATGTGAAGAGTGGTATTATTGTCATTTTAAAAATATATTTGGAGAGTGATATTTTAGAAATTACATGTGAGGGGATATTTTCGTAATTTTAAAAAAATATATGCGAAGATGAATATTTTTGTCATTTTAGAAATTACATGCCACGAGGAGTAGAGGAGTATTTTTGCCTTCTTAAATATGAGTATTGATTTTTTTGTCATTTCGATGAATATATGTGAAGAAGGGTACTTTTGCCATTTTCAAAATATATTTAAAGAGATGAGGATTTTACGGGAAAATGACATACGGATTTTTAAAATTTAAGTCATTTTCCACAAAAATTGCTCATTTACTGTAAAACGTTTTACTTATGAAATATTTCACGCGCGTGCAAGGAAAACGACATTGGCCACGGATTTGATTTGTTTTCCCTTATTTTACATCGAAATAAATGGAGTGTAAGTCTTGGTTAGTCAGGAATCAGGATTACTGGCAATCAGCATGAAGCTGGTAGTTGCTTATTTCTTGAGTTTAGTATATATTTGTGATCACATATATATAAAAACTGCTAATATTTTCCAATGAACATGTATCTGAATTTATTCTTCATGCAATTTTTTAGATTTCAAGATGATCTTGAAGTTGCAAAGTTCACAGCAAGCAAAAGAGAGAATATGATGAGGCTCACTTACAAGTCACAGATACCCGAACTAAGCTCTAGGAAGTCTGAAAAGGAGGTACATGAGAAGACAGGCAAGTCCTTGAAAGCTAAAGTACTGTCCAGAGTATTCTCTGAGGACTATGAGAGAGGTGAGAAGAAGATATTGGATCCTCGAGGATCTGTCATACAACGATGGAACAACATTTTCTTAATAGCATGTTTAATTTCTCTGTTCGTGGATCCTCTGTTTTTTTACTTGCCAAGGGTTCGAGAGGAGGCGTGCATAGATATAGGGATACCCCTCAAAGCAGTCCTCACAATTATACGGTCCGTGGCAGATATCTTTTACATGATTCAAATATTTATGCGGTTCCGAACAGCTTATATCGCTCCTTCCTCTCGTGTATTTGGGAGAGGAGAGCTGGTTATAGACCCTTCAAAGATCTCCTCAAGGTACCTAGGAAAAGATTTTTGGATTGACCTTGTTGCTGCACTACCCCTTCCACAGGTATGTCATAACTACAATTTACTTTCTGTTTGTAGTCTCCTTGTTTCAATTTTAAGTACTGAGTTTGAATTGAGTTATAAACTTGGTAGTACTCACTTAGAGTCTTTTTGAGTTTTAAAGGTTTGTGATTTTTTAAAATTTTGAATTACCCCATCAAGATTTTTGAAAATCTTGATAGAGTACAGTTGAACTATAGCTTTTACAGTTTCCTCAGTTCATTTCTGAACATTTGTTATAATATATGGTTTCGGCAATGTCTTAATTGATGTTTGAGTTCAAGAAAATCCATTTTCATTTCGCATATTTCAGGTGTTGATTTGGATTGTTATTCCTAATCTACGGGGTTTGATAATGACCAATACAAAAAATGTGCTTCGCTTCAGCATCATTTTCCAATACCTACCGAGGCTATTTCTTATCTTTCCACTCTCATCACAAATTGTCAAGGCCACTGGGGTTGTGACAGAAACAGCATGGGCTGGGGCCGCCTACAATCTGATGCTCTACATGTTGGCAAGCCATGTAAGTGAAATTATTTTAATTCAAATCCGGAAACTTGTGATATAATCATTAAGTTATTCCAACAGATCTGACAAGCCATGTAAGTGAAGTTATTTTAGTTGATAAAATCCGGAAACTTATGATATACTAATTATGTTATTCCCACATATCTGGGTTCAAAACCCTTACCAGCAAGGCTTGGGTTCAAAAAAAAAAATAACTTACAGGTTGCCTATTAATAGAAAATGTTTGAAGTGACTGTGTGCTAGATTGCAGGTTATTTAATAGATTATATCTTTCCTATTACATAGTTCTGACAAAATTTAATGTATAACAGCCATTACCAGTCTATAGCTGTAGTTTGTTGTGGGAAAACTGGAAATGTTAGTAGCTAGACATCTACATAATATGTAAACAAGGTCTTTCTGAGCACCTGATTGGGTTTTAAAAAGAAACATAAAACTCAACCTTATAGCTTACATCTGTTGTCTTCTTGGTCTGTTTCTGAGCCTAAATGCTTATGGTTTCTTGTATTTTAGCTAACCCATTTGAGATATAGCACTTCATATTGATTGAGCACCATAGTCACCGAGTCGGAATTCAGGAATTATTCGTCTAGGAAAATTTCTGGAAAAAATCGTCAAATTTTGGAAATTTTGAAAAAATGTCGGGTAAGGTATGGAAATATATAAAATAAAATAAAATTATGAATTCTGAATATTATAGACAAATATATTTCATATATTAGATATTTATTCCAGATTTTTTCAAAAAGTTGTGAATAGTTCATGTTTAATTTGGAAGATTTGTCGATTTTTTTCCTAGAAATCATGAATACTTAGTGAATTAATCGTATGACGAAAAAGTCGTGTTTTAGGAATTTTTGTAACAGAGAACATTGTTACCAATAGTATGGTACTATGTGGGATTTATGGTAGCAGACAGGTGGGTGTCCAGTCAGGTGGATGGAAATAGCATGTCAATTAAACTTCCCTCTGAACTGAATTTTGTTTAACTGCTTCTGATTTTTATGTAATTTGAAATACTCTTCTTAACCCATTCATTCTCCTTGTTTAAAAAGGTTCTAGGATCATGTTGGTACCTTTTGTCAATTGAGAGACAAGAAGCTTGTTGGAGAAAGGTTTGCAGTTTTCATAAACCATATTGCCAGTATGGATTTTTTGACTGCCATAGGATGGGTGATGCTGGTAGAGCCGCTTGGTTCAAATCGAGCAATATCACAAATCTATGTGATCCAAGTAGTAAAATCCTTGATTATGGTATATACGCCGATGCATTGAATTTTGACGTTACGTCCTCGGAGTTCTTCGACAAGTACTTCTACTGTCTTTGGTGGGGCCTGAGGAACCTGAGGTAAATACTTCTTTAACTCATTCTTCACTACCAGTAACCCCGCCGCTGGTCAAAAAAAAAAAAAACTGCCAGTAAATGAAGGTTACACACTTAAAAATGTAATTTTTGTCAACCTGTGCAGCTCTTTAGGACAGAATCTCTCAACGAGTACTTTTGTTGGAGAAATAAATTTTGCCATCATCATTGCAATTCTTGGGTTGGTTCTATTCGGATTGCTAATCGGGAATATGCAAGTAAGTGTTAACCATTTCCAGAAAATTTCTCAATCTATATACTTAACCATGATTCTTCTTTATTCTATTTTGAAGATAAATCAAGCATCTAAATTATGTCTCTTAAATGCTCATTTTATTTTTTATCAACAGACATACTTGCAATCCACGACTGTCCGGTTGGAAGAGTGGAGGATCAGGAGAACAGATACAGAGCAATGGATGCGACACAGGCAGCTACCGCAAGAATTGAGGCAGTGTGTACTAAGATATGATCAATATAAGTGGGTGGCAACCAGGGGGGTTGATGAAGAAGCTATTCTCAAAGACCTGCCTATGGATCTCCGACGAGACATCAAGCGGCACCTATGCCTCGATCTAGTTCGACGAGTAAGTTGTAGTCTCTTGCCTTCTTACCATCATACCGAGCCCATATTGAACCCCTTAGGGTGCGTTCGTTTGGCGAGAAAGTGAGGGAAAGGAAAAGAAAAGCGTGTTTTCTTACACTTTTCTTGTGTTTGGTTTGTGAGAAACACACTTTCATTTTCTTGGACTTTCCCAAAAGTGAAAAATTTTCTTCCAAAACCTTCATCTATCTTTTGATGATTGTTTTGCAAGAAAATTTAAGTTTCTTTTCTTTTCTTTTCTTTTACTTTACTTTCTTTTCTTTTCTTTCACCCACTTTCTCGCCAACCGAACTCACCCTTAAGCATAGGGAGCCTGACAAACTGGACAACCCAACAATTCATTGCAATAACGTCAAATTTGTGTGGAATCTCGACATATGGGATGTCTTTTGGGGATATGACTGTTAGATGTCCAGATGAGTCCCAGGGGAGACACGTGGCAAAAAATTAGGCCAATCGAACAATTTTAGAGGGTTCGATTAGACCTTAGTTTGTCAAACATTAATTCCCATAGTTCCCTGGACCTACCTAGGCTATAGAGAAATTTGATTTTCTGACCTTCAATTGTTTAGAAACGTCCAATTGACTTATTTTTTGTCACGTCTTGCAAGGGATCCACTTTAACAGCCAAAAGTTAAATTCAAAAACAATCTCACGTGTCCTTTTTTCATGGGGCTGCTCACCACAAGTTATAGTGGTGATGATGCATGCCCACTAGAACATCACCCTTAGCGGGCCTCTTTTTTTATACCGGCTGCTAACCTGATACAACCCTATTCCTTTATCCGGACTTGGAAATGCAACATAAAAAGTGGCACCAATGAAAAGTGAGTTAGTTCATATTGACAGCTCTAAAGACAGAGAGGAAGGCCAAAATTGACAATACAAAAAGATTTGTTAGCACACAATTTGATTTGAGGTCATGGCTTTTTATAGAGTATGACATTAAAAGTGGCCTATTCCTGGACTAAATGCAAATCTGCAAGCCAAATTAAGTTCATCACAAACTGGCAAGATTAGCTTTGAACAGCTAAATGCTTGGTTCAGGCTTCCATGGGCACCCCCTAGGTCTTAAGACCTTGCTATTACCGTTTTGTGGATTGGTTATGTTGATTATAGAATTCCAATCTGATGTTGGCCTTTGTCTTCATGAACAAAAAAACAGGTCCCACTTTTTGATCAGATGGATGAGCGGACGCTAGACGCGATATGTGAGAGGCTGAAGCCTGCTCTATGCACCCAAGGCACTTGCCTAATGCGCGAAGGCGACCCCGTCAACGAAATGCTCTTCATCATCCGAGGCCATCTTGATTCCTGCACCACCAATGGTGGCCGGACCGGGTTCTTCAATTCATCCCGTATCGGCCCGGGCGACTTCTGTGGAGAAGAACTGCTGACATGGGCCCTTGACCCACGTCCAAATGTCATCCTCCCATCATCGACTCGCACGGTAAAGGCCATCTCTGAAGTTGAAGCATTTGCTCTAATTGCCGAGGACTTGAAGTTTGTAGCATCACAATTCCGCAGACTACATAGCAAACAGCTTAGACAGAAGTTCCGGTTTTACTCGCACCAGTGGAGGACTTGGGCTGCATGCTTTGTACAAGCGGCGTGGTGTCGGTTTAAGAAACGGAGGGGTGCAGCTGAACTCAGGGCTAGGGAGAATCCTTTGGCCATCTCGCCTGAACCGGCATTTGAGCAACTGGATATGTTTGTGCCACCACTGGGGTCAAGCTTAGCTGTGTACGTTGCAAGCACTAGGAGGGGTGGAAGTGGAATCAAGCATTGTGTGTCAGATTCCGGTGCTGTCAGCTCTTTACAAAAGCCGTTGGAGCCTGATTTTATGGTTGAGGATGAGTGAACGAAACACACTTATGATATGTCTGTCTGTGTGTATTTGGGTTGTGGGTGTTGTTTTAGTTAGGCGCCAAATCCTCTCCAGTGATAACCGGATGTGGCACATCCGGTTATCACCCCTAGAGGTCGCCACGTGTCTCCTTTGACACCCCTTAACCGTGGGTAAGGTTCACCCACCCCTAGGGTTCACCCACCCATTTTTGGTTTTTTTTTTTTGATATTAATTTTATTTTTAAAATTAAAAAACTGTTTTTAAAGTTTTTTTAATATTAAAAACAATTTTTTAATTTTAAAAATAGAATTAATATTTACAAAAAAAAACTAAAAATAGGTGGGTGAACCCTAAGGGTGGGTGAACCTTACCCACGGTTAAGGGGTGTCAAAGGAGACACGTGGCGACCTCTAGGGGTGATAACCGGATGTGCCACATCCGGTTATCACTGGAGAGGATTTGCACCCAGTTAGTTATGTTATATCATAGGATAGTTTGATTTATTTATTTTATATAGAAAATACAATCATTATTTATTTATTATATATATATATTTTTTACAATGCATCATTTATCTACTATTAGATAAATATCTTGTGATCGGATATCGACTCTACTAGGAGGAAAAGTTTAATAAAAAGTAATTGCGGAGAATAGGATGATCTTTTACTCTGATACAGAGATGACCTAAAAGGGGGCAGTTTTTAGAAGAATGCTTTTAGATGCGGGGAAATGTTTCAAGAAGAATGTTGAGCATACTTTTACAATCCCTATTCTCATCCTTCTTAGATAAGAAACCAAATGACTTTGCATGAGGCCCACAAGTAGGCTGACACAAAATCATTTGTTTTAATACCTAAAAGAAAATGCTAGCCTCACAAATTTCCACTATGGTACTACAAGTGTCAATACTTGTTACATTGAGAACAAAAATAAACAATAGGTTGGTGCTCGGGTGGAGCCAAGGGGGCTTGGGGCATGCCCCCCTCCCTCCCTAAAGTTTTGAAAAAAAAAAGTTTTTTTTATATGTATTATACATAGTATAGCATGGGCATGCAAGTGGATGGAGATCTAATCACAACCAATTGCAATTGAACTCGGGGAGAGTTCAATCGCACCCACATGCCAACATATGCCCCTTTTAATCTCTATTAACTGTGATTAAGATTCACTAACCTTTGGGGTTCAACAATATATCTTTAGTTTTTTTTTTTAAATATATATATTAAAATATATTAACCCTAAGGATTGAAAATCCTTAATTAGAGTTTTAAAATTTTTTAAAATTTTTTTTCTACAAACTAAGGTTATATTGTTGAACCTGAAGGGTTAGTAGATCTTAATCATAGTTAATGGGGTTAAAAGGGACACGTGCCCCGAGTTCAATCGCGGTTGGCTGTGATTTGATCTCAGGTGGTGTCCCTCAACTTTTGATTTTTTTTTATAAAAAATATAGTTTACTAAGGATTTAGAATCTTCTACTGATAAAACCAGATTCCTTGGAGTCGGTTACAACTCATAGGTCAATACATCTCTTTTAGTATATTTTGATTGTGATTAAAATTTGTAAAGGATAAAATTCGTAATTAATCTGTGTGTTGTGACTGAAAGCATATTTTTCGTGTTAAACGGTGGATACGAGCTTATATGTGTTTTTGAGTACGTATTCATTGTGCGTATGACAACGGGCCCATTGTGCTATTCACAACTAGAATGTTGTATTCAAGACAACGAACTCGTAGTCATCAAGACAACGGTATCGTCCTCGTTACGAACAACAGATTTATGTTTTATGTCAACAACGAGACCGACTATCAGGACCCGATCCTCAGGAAATGATCATTTGTCTCTGACGTTAGGTGAAAAACACTGTCATAACATTTATTGCTAGTCACTTTATCTGGGTTTTCGACCCGTAACCGACTTAGAGATTGTAGGCTCCCGCGTGTGACACGTTAGGTTCCAGATATGTCTGACATATTTGGTAATGAGTATAAAGTTAGTGGCATGGTCATCCATAGCCATGAATGGTCGTTTGTGGACATCTTGAGCTAAACCTATAAATACCCCCAATGACTCAGTGTATCAGGATCCGAGCGCATCAAAATATAATTGGAGACTCACAGCTCTTGTTCTTAGTGTTTTAGTGCTACAGTGTTTTACTATTTATCATCTCCTTCATGTACTAACTTTGTCATTGGAGCTTCTTTTAGGGTACACACCCGACCCCTTTATTTTCTTTTGCAGGTGATCAAGTGTTCTTATTCTCTACCTTCTTTCAGCTATTGACGCGTGGCGAGTCTCGGGAAATTTCCCCTTCAAGATTTACTAAGCCTTAGGGTTCAATCACCTAACCTTGATTTTTAGAAGAAAAAAAATTAACTCTAAAGGTTAAAGTTGTTAATTAGAGTTAAAAGAGTTTTGTGTTGTAATCAGACTCAAATGAATTTGGTTATAACCGTAGAGGATTAGTCATGAGGTAGCTCTCCCATTGGATTTTCATTAAAAATATATATATTTTTTATTTAAGAGATTAACTATCAATAGAAGCTCTTGTTCAAAAGTTAACCAAAACCACCTTTAAACATTGACACATGTCTCATGTAATTTTTAGAAAGAAAGGGTATGAAACTTAATACCAGGTAACTCTATTAAATGTTATGCAGACCTCAGCGCATTTGCCTGCAGTGAGAAAGAGTCATTTTGACTCTTGGGATTCCAATACAAAAGAGGACTTATCTTTGATTGAGTAATCATGAACGGTTTTAACTAGACTCTAGGAGTTCGGTTACGCCCCTAAGGTTGCCACGTAACCCTTTTGACACCCTTAACCATGGTTAAGATTCACACACTTCTAGGGTTCACCCACTATACCCGGATTTTAGTAAAAAATATTTTAATAATTTTTTAACCACTTATCTTTGATTAAAAATCTGTATTTTTGTTAAGATTTTTGTATTTTTCATTTTCTAAAAACCAACGTTGGATTGCTTAACCCTAGGGGTGAGTAAATCTTAACCACAATTGGTGAGTATTATAAAAGGAAAAATAGTAATCGTACCCAGGGTTCCCATTTTATAACGGAATGGCTGGTCCTGATTGGTCCACGCCCCAATTTTAAATATTTACTTATTGTGGTTAAGATTCACTCACCCCTAACGTTAAGCAATCCAACCATGGTTTTTCAAAAAAAAAAAATCCCAAAATCTTAGTTTTAATTTTGTTAAGCTTAACCAGGGTTAAGGGGTGTTAAAAGGGACACGAGGACATGGGGGTAAGATATGAAACAGACCCATGGGTCCGCTAAGCAATGCTAAAAAAAATGGGGCATGGATCGATGAAGACCGCCATTACGTTATAACAGGTATAGCTTGACTCAGGGGAGTTACTCCCTAAGGTTGCCACATGTCACTTTTGACACCCTCATCCACACTAGGGTTCACCACCTGTATATTCTTAGTTTTTATAAAAAGAATATTAATTTTGTTTAACTGTGGTTAAAAAAATATTAAAATATTTTTTACTTAAAACTAAGTATAGTGGGTGAACCCTAGGAGTGTATGAATCTTAACCACAGTTAAGGGCGTCAAAAAGGATACATTACAACCTTAGGAGGGTAAACGAACTCCCTAAAACCGTACATGATTACAAGTCTTTAATCAAAGATAAGTCCTTTTTATTGGAATGCCAAGAGTTGAAGTGACTCTTTCCCCACTGAGATGTCGTAGAGGTTTCCACAGCATTTAATTGATATACCCGGTATACCAAGAAGTTTTATATCCTTTCTTTTAAAAATTACATAAGACAAGTGTCAACATTTAAAGGTGGTTCCGGTTAACTTTTGAACGAGAGCTAATGTTGATAGTTAATCTCTTTATTTAATAAGGAATAGTCCTTGGACATATGGACACTCCTGAACTTTTCAATAAAATTATATTATATTATTTAATAGGGCATCCCCATGGGGTAAGGGAACAACTGCTTTTGTAAACAATAGGAAATAATATGTGTAGGATTGGACAACTGCTTCCGTAAACAAGGAGAAACAATATGTCTATGATACGTACACATTCTATGGATGAAATGACCTACAAGCTTAGTTGTCAAAATTTTTTTGGCGGAGGCCCCGAACCCCATCCCTTAAACCAAATGTGCCCCCCCTACAGTTAATTCCTAGCTCTGCCCCTGGTTGGTGCAGTTGGTTAGCATCATGACTTTGCTCCCTATGGTTGTGTGTTCAACTCCCATTCCTCAACTTACCCTGGTGTTTGTCGGAGCAATTTTGAATGAGTCGGTGCAAACAACTAGTCCTTGCATGGTCTGGGACACCCTCCATTACAAAAATAAAATTAAAAAACCCCATCAATTCTTCCTTTGAGAGTTTTGTTTTTAAACCTTTTAAAGGTATAGCAATGACATATGTTGAACCCATCGTGAGAGTTTGGAAAAATAAATTGAATAGTGCGACTATGGTTTACCTAAAAAGACTTAGAGGATGTTTGGAAACACTAATCTAAATAAGTTGAGCTTATTTGAAAATTCTGCTTAATGGGACTTTAGATTGCTAAGTTGAAGGTTAATTGCATGTCTACATCTTTTAAAAGTAGAAAATTTTACTTTTTTCTTTAGAAGTAAAACCCCCAAGTAAAATCTCTACTTCAAAACGATGTAGACATCCAATTAACCTTCAACTTAACAATAAAAACAAAATTTTCAAATAAGCTGTATCTATTTAGATTTGTATTACAAAACGTCTAGAGTAGGGATTGTGAAAGTATTCTTAGCAATTTCTCGTGTTTTCAAACCCATGCCGTGTAAACAAAGGCAATGGAAAATACATCATGTTACATAGCACCTTACAATACACCGAGTAGCAAAAAGGGCCGTACGAAACACTTCATCTTACAAATCAATGTTGTTAATACTTAGACCGTTTTGTGCTTTGCTACACCAGGGTGTGTGTGAGTTGTGTGTGTTAGAGTGTTATGTGCTTTGCTGCACCAGGGTGTGTGTGAGTTGTGTGTGTTAGAGTGTTATATATAGCTTACCAAAAAAAAGAATGGGCTTTGCTCCTTATTTAGTTCCACATTGGTGGGTTATTACTACTTTGTGTATCCTTAAATGGCCCCATCAACCCTTTTTTTAAAGGGTTGTGTGGGTACTGTATTTTATTAGCATCAGGATGTGTGTGTGTATTAGAGTGCTATATATACCTTACCAGGGGAAAAAAACTCGGATTGTTCATCGACCCGAAAGGTGGTTTGAACTTTGAACCCTTTCTTGTGTTTTGGATCTTGGACCATCATTCGTAGGGGTGTCAATGGACTAGGTTCGGGTAAGGCCGGGTCAACCCACTTATTAACTAGGACGGCCGAGTTAGTCGGGCTTAGTCCAATTAGAAGCCTACCAAAACAAGCCACGGGCTTTAAATTCCCAGCACAACCCAATTAATATTCGGGCGGACGGACTTAGAGTGGGTAGGGCAGGCTCACAGGTCGGCCCAGCCCATTGACACCCCTAATCATACGATCATTTCCTCCTTATCTATAATACATACACTCGAATAGGGATGTTATCGAGCCGAGCAGAGCCGAGTAGCGGGATGTTCAAGATTGTTTATTAAGTAAACGAGCTTGAAACTAAGCTTGAGTTTAGCTTGTTTATTAAATAAATCAAGCTTGAGCTTTAACACATGAGCTTGAGTAGTTTGCGAGTAGTTGATTAATTAGATATAACTATTTATTAGGTGTAACTTTTATTTTATTATTCTCGTATAGGTCAAAAATTACAATGTTACCTAAAATTTTTGGAAAATTTATAATTGTATAAAAGATATTCTTATCATGTAAAATGCATTATACATTATTAATCTTTATTAGTGTATAATAAATATAGTTAATTTTAAAATTTAAATGAAGTAAGTCCGTACTCTGGTATGAACCCGTCCTTGAGTTCAAGCTTGGCTTGTTTTTTTTTTTTTGTTCATTGGATGCCACATGGATTTATTGGGCTACACAATGAGGGGTTACCCTCCCTCTCCCATAAACCCCCCAACCCTGTTGTAGGTGGAATTAGATCCCAAGTCTCTGGTATGCCGCCAAGAGACTTTACCAACTATACTTAGATGGCACCTACCATGTTTGACATATTAACTAAACGAGCTCGAAAATTAAGCTTGGCTTGTTCACCTTTGTTTGATAACCACCCCTGTGACTCGAGCTATAGAGGGGATGGATCGGACTGATGGACACCCGAACCCGATCATCTCTCAACTGTTTTCTAGGCTGACTGCAGTCTGCATCCACTAGCATTGGGCTGGGCTTAAGCATGATAATAAGGCCCATTAACTTTGCTGGTCCTAACTTTGCTGGTGTGACGGTATCCATTGCACTCCCCAGTCCCCAGCCAAAAGAAAACTCAATGATATTGTCATTTCATTGCCTTTGGGCCTTTTCCTCTGTACCGATAAAACGAAACCCTAAAAAAATATAAGAAAGGGAAATGCCGAGAAAACTCGTATTGTTCCAGCGAAATGGAATGCAAATGCACAGTTGTTCTACTCCGCTTGAGGTCAGATCTTCTTCCACAAATCCTAATATCTTTCTCCGTAATCGTTTTCTCCTCGACTGATCGAGCGAATTTGTTGATATATTTGTCCTCGATTTTCGTTTTCTTTATCAAACTTTTCTACATTCAAGCGTAGAACGGAGACCTGTGTTTTTTTTTTCCTTGTCTTAATTAATGTTTAAATTTCGTTTTTTCTTAGATAGCCTTTCAATCAATCTGTATTGATACGTACCTGGGTAGTTATTTAGGGATGAGAATAGTGGATGGTTTGGGTCGTTGTAACTGCTTATAACGACTTTTTTTCCAATGTTTTAAAACCCAGACCGGACACTTACCCGGTCAAGGGGCCGGGTTGGTCCAAACCGGTTGGACGGTCGGGTCAATCGGGTTGACCGAATGACACTAAGTTATGTCATAAAATATTTAATATTAATATTTTTTCCAATTAACATATTTGATTCGTGAGTTAGTGGGTTTATACAAGGGGTTTTATCTTTTCTGTACTGGTACCCTTTAGAAAATTTGAGAAACACCATACTAAGGGGTTTTATCTAATCAGTACTGCAAGCATCATACATAATGCAGGGAGGAATTTGAGAAACACCACGACACATGAAAAAATTTAAAACCATATGCAAACTCCTCACACTAATCGGGAAATTTTTAACTGTCTGAACTGTAGACCAAAGACTTAGGGGCAGTCAACTTCTTTATATGTGGGGTTTCCAATTTAAAATTTATACATCATCATACTTTCTCATTTACAAGAGAGAGAACTCTTATCTTGTTAAGAGTTATCCTCCATACTAGATGAGTACGCTATCACAGACAAACCTTCAAAAATAAAGTACCTTTTAAAATCATTCCCCCGATTATGAACTAATAAAAAATAAGATAATTATTCAAAATTAAGTAAAAAAAACATATATGAACCCTTCAAAACAATAGAAAAAAGAATTGTTTGATCTCACCTCACATTGGCTTGAGTTCTCTCTATTTCTAATCTCCTCTATTTTCCATATAGTATTTTCTGCTTCTCTAGCATTTTGTTTTAAAACCTCTAATTTTGTTTAATATATTGTGTTTTAGGATAAATAAGTCAAAAAGTATACTTTCCATGACCTGGACGAGTCAACAAAAACTGTCCGGGTCGACTGGTTCACACCGGTTTGGACAATTTTCGCTGGGTCACTCCGGTTTTGGTATTCAACCCATCAAAGGATCAACCCAACCCATTAAGGTTATCAGGTTAACCGGTTTTACCCACCGGTCCGGTCCGGGTTTTAAAACACTGCTTTTTCTAAATTCAATGAATGAAATTTTTTTGTTCTTAGGGCCCGTTTGGATCACAGGAATTGAGGGGTCAGAATTGGAGTTATAGGATTCGAATTCCAATTCCGGTGTTTGGACACCCACAATTCATATGAATTTCAGTTCATGTGGGAATTAATATAATGCCAATTCCTACCATTGTGAGAATTACAATACCCATCCAGGAGGTGGATATTGTAAATCACATGACCATGAGAATTGACACAAATCATTTATAACTTGACTATCTCACTTTCTCGACCTTCCAAAATTATTTTGTATTTGAATTATTTTTAAATAAATATTTTTATAATTTATTTAAAAAATTAGTTCATTATATTAAATTAAATTTAAATTATTTTCAACAATCTTATTTATATTTTTAAAAATAAATATATTTTTAATTAATTTGAATTTAAATGTAATTTTTTTTTAAAAAATAAAATTAATTTTTATGATAATTTATTCTTTTATTTAATTATCAAAACATGATACTAAATTTTAATGACCCGTCCCAGGTGGTGAACACTTAGACCATGAAAGTAAATTTTTTCGAAAATCGGGTAGACTCTCGTTTGTATTATAAAGAAATTGGTCCTTTGGACCTGATCACCTAATAAACAACAAATATAATTTCATATTTTCTAGAGCTAAAATGTTTCTTAATTTAACACAATTTCGATATCAAAGGATGTTATCTGATAGTGTCATAAAACATGCATTAATTAGCATCACCACTTAACCCTCATTTCCATACATCCAAACTAAGAAATGAAGATAATGAATAAAACACATAGCCAACTGTATATCCAGAATCCAAAGTCACAAAACATATCATTTATACATATTTTTCAAATATGTCCTAAAGAAAAATAGCATGTTGGTATACAGCTTCTTCATCTAGCTCCACCGTCCTTTGCCTCTTTAGTATTATCTGCAAAATGTTAGGGAGTGAGCTTTCACAAACTCAGTAGAGTAACTCATCGTAAAACATAAATGAGATTATTTCTGTATATAAAGTGAATGAAAGTGTGATTAAATTCCCCATCTCGGGTGGTGAAAACTTACACCATTTTCTTCTAAAACAAAACGAAAATCGGGCAAAGTCTTGTTTGTATTATAGAGAAATGGGTCCTCTAGACTTAATCACCTAAAAACACAACCAATGCAATTCATAATTCCAAAGCTGGAATTTTTTTATTTTATTTTATTTTTTATATAACACAATTTTCATATGAAAAAAATATCATGTGAGAGTATTACAAAAACATGCATTGATTATCATCACCTCTTAACCCTCAATTCCATAAATCCAAACTAAGAGATGAAAATAATACATACAAACATAATCAATTAATCAAAATTACTAAACATGTCATTTACATACACTTTTTCAAACACAAGTTCCAAAAATAACATAATGACATGCAAGTATGCAACCCTCTTTTCATCTAGCTCCACTAGCATTCGCCTCTTGTTTATTATCTGCAAAATGTTATGGAGTGAACTTTTACAAGCTTAGTAGAGTAACTCATCATAAGAACATAAACGGAATAGTACTTGTACAAAAGTGAGTGAAGGTGCAATGAAAATAAACATAAGCATTCTTTATCTGTTAGTTACAAGAAGAGTAATTTTCGCCAATTTAACTCATCATTCTTTGCAAATCATCAAGGCATTGGAAATGAAATCCCGTACTTGAGGGAAATGTCTCATACTTGGGAAAAAGTTCCACACTTGTGGAACTACTCCACACTTGGGGAGTCGCTTTCTCGTAAATTTTCACACTTGCTGAAAGGGTTCCACGCTTGGAGAACTACTCCACATAGCATTTTAAGCACGGTTCTCTTAGGAATTCCAAATAGAACATCTCAAGGTATTCATCATTTCATGATACAACATCAACACATTTCCCCATTTATTCTATAAAACATCAACATAGCACAACATCAATCTAATACATACTCTCTTTCCATATAAACATTTTAATATTTTCCAAGTAGATTATTAACATATTTCATTAATCATGGTTCAAAACATCAACATATCCCCTCATTAACACGATCACGACCGTTTTAATCTTCATAATAATCAACATAGTGCATAATAGATCAATATTTATTATTTATTCCATTACAAGTAGAAAATTACATATTTCTCACTAATCATGGTAAGAGTACATTATTTGACATTCATGTAATAGGAAGAGAAACCTTACCTTAATGAAGAATAAAATGCCCAAAATTGCAAGTGGATGTTGATCTTCAAGCTCTAGTCGTGATCCTTACGTTGGTGGTAAGATTCAAGCAAGATCTTGGATCTAAGAGCAACCCTAGCCCTAAGATCACCCAAAATCCCTCTTTTTCCTCTCTCTCTCTCTCTTAGGTCTGAGAGTGTTTTTCCTCGAATTTTCGGGCATATGGTCCTATCTACAATAACCCAACCGAATTCGGGTCATAAAATCGGGTTAAAACCAAATTTTCGGGTTAGTTCAGGTCAGTCCACCAAATTGGCCATAACTTTACACATACAACTCAGAATTACGTGAACTATGTGCCAAATCGAAGATCTATTCGAGATCTACAATCCTGTGTGGATATAATATTAAAAATAGATCGATTCATAGGTCAAAAATTAGTTAGAACATAAAAATTTGCAGATCATTGTCGGTTGGTCTGACAACTTCGACTCCCCTCACTAAAATAGATAAAATTTGCTCTAGAAAGCTCCTTTCGACACTCCGTTTGAAGCGTTGGAAACTAGATTCGATAAGCTTTCAATAAATAGGTCATAGACCTCCGAAAATATATACACAAAATATAAGATCACAATCAAACAGACACTTGGTGCATGTTCACAATCTTCAGGATGTGGCAATTTGGTATCACAGTGTGGAAGAGGTAACTTAGGAATTAGAGTCGGATATGAGGGCTAAATATCCTCACCTTTTGACATCTTGAGGTAAATTAAAATTTGGGGACAAAATTCTTTTTAGGAGGGGAGATTGTGAGGTCACATCCCTTTAATTAGAGCTAAGTACTTATTACGTGTTCTAATGAATTTTTAAATGTATGGTAGTGATTATAAGTCAATATCATATGGTTAGATATGGTTTTGAATTGGTTTCGTATATATATGCATATTACTTGAGACGTTATGAGCAATTGTGCATGACATGTAGTTTTCGTGCTTTGATCCTGACTCTTAAGAGTTTCGACACTTGTGTCACCTCAAAGTATATTTTAGAGTTGTGTACGATGTTTGGAAAAATTTAGATGAGACTAGAGGCATTTGGGAATGTTGGTGGTCCACATGGTTGTGGATGTGCAATAAGTGCATGTTTGAATGTAATCCCATATTTCGTGAATATATTTTCTGAGGGTCTACGACCTATTTATTGAAAGCTTATCGAATCTAGTTTCCAACTCTTCAAACGGAGTGTCGAAAAGAGTTTTTTGGAGCAAGTTATACCATTTTAGTGAGGGGTGTTTGGGTTGCCAAACCAACCTGCGAAGACCTGCGACCTTTGATGTTCTAACTAATTTTTGACCTATTAAACGATCTGTTTTTAATATTCTATCCACGTTGAGTTGTAGATCTCGAAGAGATCTTTGATTTGGCGCGTAGCTCACGTAATTCCGAATTGTGTGGGCAAAGTTATGGCCAATTTGGTGGACTGACTTGAAAATTTGGTTTCAACCCGATTTTCTGACCCGAATTCGGTTGGGTTATTTTAAACAGAACCTTGTGCTCGAAAATTTAGAAGGGGAAAGCATTTCTCAGCCCTAAGAAAGAGAAAGAGAGAAGGGGAAAGAGAGATTTTGGGAGATCTAGGGCTAGGGTTGCTCTTGGATCCAAGATTTTGGGTGAATCTTGCCATAAAACGCGAGGATCGCGCTTAGGGTTCAAAAATCAACATCCATTTGCAAAATCTGGGCATTTTCTCCTCCATTAAGGTAGGGTTTCTCTTACTATTATATGAATGAAGTACTTTTACAATGTTTAATGAGTAATATGTAATTTTCAACTTGTAATGGGATAACTATTGTTATGGAACAAAGATATTACGTACTATGCTGAATATTATGATGATGGAAAGAGTTGTGATTGTGTTGTTGAGGGGATGTATTGATGTTTTATGCCATGATTAGTGAAATATGTTAATGATCTACTTGAAATAGGTTAAATGTTGTTATGGAAAGTAGAGAATATGTATTAGGTTGATGTTGTGCTATGTTGATGATTTATGGAAGTAATTGGGAGATATATTGATGTGTGTTATGTTGATGAAAGTTGAAAATAGGGGTTGTGAATGTATTAATGATTTACTTGGAAGGTGTTATTTTGTTATCAATTTAAAATTGAGAAATATATTGATACGGTGCTATGTTGCCCAAGGGTTGGGGTTGAGTGATCTTGCTAGTTTGGATGTTTTATGAAATGGTGAAATCATTGTGATGTTCTATTTAGAATTCTTGTGAGAGTTATGCTTAATGTGATATGAGGTTTTCAGGTTACTGAGGATTTACTTGTTCTGATTTGTGGTGAAGCCAAATTCTCCAAGCGTGGAGCAACTTCCTCAAGTGTGGAAGTCAAAGGTTATGATTTGTGGTGAAGCCATGACTCCCTAAGTGTGGAGTAGTTCCCCAAGCATGAAACTCTTTCCCCAAGTGTGGAAATTTACGAGAAAGTGACTCCTTAAGTGTAGAGTAGTTCCCTAAGTGTGGAACATTTTCCCAAGTATGTGACATTTCCCTCAAGTACGGGATTTCATTTCCAATGCTCTATGAGGTTTACAAAGAATGCATGTTTAACTCTATGAGATTACAAAGAATGGATGCTTCATGAGGTTTTCATTTCCAATGCTTCATGAGGTTTACAGAGAATGGATGTTTAACTCTATGGGATTATGCTTCATGAGGTTTTAGAAGAAAACGGTCTAGGTTTTCACCATCCAGGATGGGGCATTTCATCGCACTATCATTCACTTTATGTACAAATATAATCTCATTTATGTTTTACGATAAGTTACTTTATTGAGCTTGTGAAAGCTCATTATGTAACATTTTGCAGATAATACTAAAGAGGCAATGGACGGTGGAGCTAGGTGGAGAAGCTGTATATGAACATGGTTTTTTTCTTTGGGACATATTTGAAAAATGTGTATAAATGATATGTTTTGTGACTTTGGATACTGGATATACAGTTGGCTATGTGTTTTATTCATTATCCTCATTTCTTAGTCTGGATGTATGAGAATGAGGGTTAAGTGGTGATGCTAATTAATGCATGTTTTGTGACACTATAAGATGACATCCTTTGATATCGAAATTGTTTTAAATTAAGAAAAATTATAGCTCTGGAAAATATGAAATTATATTTATTGTTTATTAGGTGATCAGGTCCAGAGGACCCATTTATTTATAATACAAACTGAGACTTTACCCGATTTTCGAAAAAAATTACTTTCGTGGTCTTAAGTGTTCACCACCTGGGACGGGTCGTTACAAATTTGCTATCAGATGTAATTTTATTTTTAAATTAAAATTTATATTTATGATAATTTATTCTTTTATTTAATTTTCAAAACAATGAAATATATAAGAGTTTTTAGTTAAATATCTATTATAGAAATTATGTACATAAAATATATCATTATTTTGTAAAAATATAAATTTTATTTTATATATGATTTACTTATATAATTAGAACTTTATAATATAATAAGAATGTCATTATTTGTATTAAAAATCACAAATCAGACTTACTGTATCATAGATTGGAACTCATTTAGATGGTAGGTCCAATTAAGGAACAAAAGATGATTATCCAATTAAAGAACAAAAGATGATTAGAATAAGTCACTTTAAGGACTTGTTTTGTAATCTTTTTTCTCATTTGAAAATGTACTTTTTGTCATTTTGTATTATACTTGATTTTGGATGTTTAAGTCATGTCCAAGGTTATAAAGTTTAGCACAAAATTCTCTTACTTTTATGAAAGGAATAATGCTAGGTCCACTTTCCTTTTCATCTACTTTTCCATTTTATGGACAAGAAGACAAAAAATATGATAGCTTTTTGTGGAGCCCACTACTATCATTGCTTGAAAAGAAAATAGTTATGAATTTGTTTACTTTTTGGATGCAGATATGCCTATCATGTATGTTGAACAAACAAATGGATTCATAAGCAATTCTGTAAGTATCCAAACAATATAATTGAAATTTAGATGATATTTTCAACAATTCTCAGGGTCTAAGCCAAACAGTAGAATTTCAATTCATAGACAAATAATTTTGATGCATAGTAGACAGTCTAATTAATAGATATTGCAATTTCAAAGAATTGCAATTGCCGTCCAAACAAACCCTTAGAGAACATTTGGAGGTTTGCCCTCTTGAAGAGGCATCAATGGAGGTACAGACTGCCTTGAATTAGCCATATCTTCTCCCTCTTCTTTTTATGTTTTATTTTATTTAAGAAAAGTACGAAATAGATGGTATGCACTGTTCCTGTGGCCATGGTTTATGGTGCACGCCGTTTATGGTGCACACCAAAGGAAAGAAGAAGAAGGGAATATGTTGCCCTCACTCTCCTCTCTTCTTGTTTTTTCTTTGCTTTATTTCACTTTTCCCTTTTGGTTTACTATTGGTGAAGCTTGAGCTGCGCTTTTCATTCATTCCGTTATAATATATTTGTTCATTTATCGATAAAAAATGTATCTTAATCAATGTTTTAAAACGCAAAGGCGTGGCATTGGGACCTCAAAAAGTGTGAGGCGTAAGCTTTGGGCCGTGAAGCTTAAGCCTCACAAGAAAATCTTATGCTACCTCATTTTAACAAATAAATAACCAACAAATAGAGAA
The DNA here is from genome assembly GCA_015143295.1 of Tetracentron sinense. NCBI lineage: Eukaryota > Viridiplantae > Streptophyta > Magnoliopsida > Trochodendrales > Trochodendraceae > Tetracentron > Tetracentron sinense. Next base: position 32,526,022 of record CM026562.1, read on the forward strand.
TTTTTTTATATCCAAATAATTTATATAATAAACATGCATGTGTGTACACACACATATGTGTGTGTGTGGGGTTCAATCCTAACCTGGCTCCTTTTCTCGCAACGTCCTCTTCGTCAGGTATTTAGGTCACCTTTTAGCTTGCCACTTGTGTCCTCTGTCACTCCTCTACTAAGGGGAAGTGTTACAAATCTTGTTCTTGAGTTTTTATTGGTCGGAGTTTTTTTCGGTTATTTTTCGCCTGAATCTCGGGAATGATTAAAAAAATATATTGATTACAAGAAATAGTAATAAATACCACTAAGTTATAAATTCATAAAACCAACAACATTGTGTATTTCTCATTATATATTTAAAATCTTGGCTAAATCTTGCGATATATACGGGATAAAAAGAGAAAATTATATTTCTTGCGAGATTTTTAAAATATCACAATAAAAATGAAGTTTTAAACTTTAGATTTTTTCTCGGGAGAAATTGGATATTTCTCGGGAGATTTGTAACAATGCTACGGGGGTCCTCCTCCTCTGCAAAAGATGCTCTGATGCTTTTAGTTAGTTCCTCTTTCTCTTCCCCTCTTTTTTACTTGTCTAATCAATGTATAACATCTTTGTCAGTTTGATTTTGGCAACCGCTGTCTTTGTCAGATGGATTGCAAAGCTGTTGCATTTTGCTAGCCACACCATATGATGCTTTTATGCAGGCGTCCACGTGGCGGGAGGTTGAGATACTTAACTGATGGTTTGACTTCTTCACCGTCTGAGTCGCACTTCATCACATCTCACGATGCTTTCGCACAGGTGCCCACGTGACGGGATACTTGAGGTTAATTGACGGTTTTGTACTTAAGTGATCAGGTTCATTCTGAGCTTCAGGTTAGGCCAGGTTGTATTTCCAGGTTAGGCAATCTTGGCTAGGTCTGGTTATCCGAGTTGGCTATGCTCAACAGAACTTTTCTCCATTACAAATGCCCCCTCAAGATCTTGAGCGGAGCTCAGGGTCTTGAGAAGGCCATACGCTATCTCTATAGTGCATTTAGTTCTGATTTGACTGTTTTGTACGACATAGCCTGGGTAATCGCGTCCAATCAGTGCTCAGATGTGCGTATGTGAGTTATTATGGCTTCGTCAACTGTGACGTTTGATGATTGCTGCCCCATTTTCTGCATAGACAATCATGGCCTTCAATGAGGAAGATGCGGGCAGTGTGATGAAGGGTCGTATGGTCATTTCGGCTACTCCCTTATGTCTATAAATAAGGGGGAGGAAATGTTTATTTGCATTTGTCAATCTTCATATTGCCGCTATCTGGTTGCCACTCAGGGCTCTTCTGTTGTCGTTTGTCGGTCTTAAGGTAAGTTATGTACTCTTGCACTGTGCTCATGGCAGGGTCATCTTCTTCTTACCCGAATCTTCAAACCCAACTTAGAGACAAGTATATGATTCTACGCTTAGTCGGGATAAAATTTTTTGATGGTCTCGGGGGTCTAGATCAGACGCCATACCCCACACTATGTCTATAAATAAAAAATTATTATTCAAAAGTTTGGGGGGGGGGGGGGAGGGTTTGGTGCCCCCCGGGACCCCCTAGCTCAGCTCATGCTTCTTGTTTTACCTGATGCATGGGAGATCGATTAATGGGAATGAAGGGTGGGAATAGTAAACACGATATTTGCGTTGAATTTGAGAAGAGAGACTTACCTGCAGCAAGAGTTGATCGCTGGATATATGATCACCAATGACGAACGAGATTCTTGCCCTAACACATTCGCTTTCTGTTTAGCGTTTATATAAAGGGGTTTAAAAAAGGGCTAACTTGGTCGGGTCAGTCGAGTCGACTGATCGAGTCTACCGAGAAACTCGCTTTAGCTTAGCATGCCTTTTTCTAGTTTATTAACTGACTCGGCTCAAAGCTTGGTTAAGTCGACTCAACAGAGTTGTCACGCCCCGAAACCCATATACACAATATATCTCATATTTGTATATGTTCGCATATTTGTATATGTTCGCGAAGTGTGAACCTGTGACAAATCCTCAATAGTGAATGCATTTTAATAATATAAAACCATTCTAGATGTATTAATATTCGAGTATTACTAATATGTTTAAAACAAGCATAAAGTGTATCTAAGTTCTCATAGATTCTCATATACAAACACTCACTCTCAAAAACCAATAAAAAGTGTGATCTTCTAAATTTTCGGCTCTTCAAGAGCTCCTAAAAACCTTAGGTATCTCTTGAAAAAGGTTAACATAGCAAGGGTAAGCACAAAGCTCAGCAAATGAACACATGCAACATAAGCAATCATACGTCATTATTACATTTTTACTCAATATGCAAATAATGACAACGCAGGTCAATTCATTTTCTCATTTTGAATTACTTGGTTCACATCCGACAACTTCTAACAATCCCTCATGGCACGATTTTGGATCGCACACCTGTACCTTTGTTGGCAGTCTCTTATGATACCTCAAGGCCATCGATGGCATCACACACCTGTACCTTTATTGGCGGCCCCTCACAATACCTGAAGGTCAACGATGGTATCACCACTTACACCTTTATTGGTAATCCCGGGCAACCTTAAGGCCAACAATGAAATCGTACACCATTCATTTGGTGACGTCACTAGTTAGTCTAACAATTATAATAGTGTAGCAAAAATAAAGGTGTTATATCTTCCCTGCTATGACGTCCCATACCACACATAGCAGGACCAATCTAACTCAAGTTATTAACCAAAGTAAGCTTGTTTTACCTCTCCGCTATAGTTCTATAGCATTCTATATTACTATAACAAGATGGATCTAACAAAACTGGTAAGGCCTACACATTTAAGTAATTCACTCAAGCATGCTTGACAATTGATCATTATAAGAATAACATAAATAAAATATGACAATAGAATAATGAAATAAAGCTAAGCATGGATATCAATTTAATTAATAAAGAAAAGCATAGTTTAATAGAAATGATCTAACATGCTTAGCCTCTAAGTTCAAGAGGAAATCCTAACATGCATAATCTCTACGTTTTGTTGGAAAGTGATGATAAAAACCCACCAAAATCAGTGAGACCGTTTACGGGGTCTTCCCATTATCTAAAACAAGGTTGAAGTATTTATTTTCTAACTTCTATGAGTTTAGAGTTTTAATCTTGGGTTTTTGGTACTAACCCAAAAGTTTTAGGGTTCTCTCCTACACTCATCCAACTTGACGGGATATTTTGACATCGAAGGACTTAAAATTGGGACATTGCTATTAGATAAGAAATTGTTCTCCTTTAAGTTACAAGTCCAACGTTCTTTGAATCGCTTTAATCCAATAAGCGAGTCAAAAGTTATGGTCAATTTACCAGAATGTGTTCCAGATCAAAAATATAAAAGAAAGATGCGCAATCGTCCTTCGTGATTTTGTATAAAAACCCAATTTTCATGCTCCAAAAACCTCTAACTTCTGTCTCATTCCCCATACTTCAATCCCAAGCATCCATACACCCATTATCAACCTTAAAACACTTATAGAAGGTAAATTTAAGGATCTATGACGTTTGCTCATGATTTAATCCTAGAAATCTAGGTTTTCAAGAAAGGAAGAATCCCTAAATTCCCCAAAACATTCTATCTTAACCTTAAACATTCATGAGTATTTATTATGACCACTACAACTATAAATATTATACCTAGATCATGTATGAGCATTTAACATATCAACACAACAATCAATACCATTTTATTATGAAATTTATGAACAAAAGGGGTGTTCACTTGCCTTAACCCTAGAGCTTTAGGATTTCTGGAAGTTGGAAAATCCCCTAATGAGTTTTGCTTTAAGGTCTTGAGCCTCCAAAGCAAGAACTCCCAAATTTGAGTCTTGAATCTCTCTTTTCAAGCTTCTTCCAAGATTCAAACTCTATCTCTGACATCTTTTTTCTTCTTCTCTAGGTCTTCTCTCTAATATTTGGTTTTCTCACAAATGAGAGTTTAGATCATTCTTAGCTCTTTATACTAAAACTTTTTTAAGTGTTTTTACCCAAATACTTCATTTTAAGTGTTTGGTTACAACTTAAGCTAAACTAAAGTGTCTTATGTTTCTTTTAGATTATTCCACCTAAGGTTATCATTTTGTTAAAGTCAAACAGTACACGTTAATATTACAAGAATACTCCTAAATAGGATATTACGAAAATACCATTAAAACATAAATTAGAAATTTTAGAATCGCTATATTCTACACTCCTTCAAGAAAATTTCGTCCTCGAAATTTACATACTTCGGTCGAGAAATGCGGATGGATACTTCTCCCTTATTTCTGACTCCAACTCCCAAGAAGCCTCATCTTCATTGTGATGGTTACATTGAACTTTCAACAATGAAATGGACTTCGCTCGAAGTTGCTTCATCATCCGGTCCACGACACGGATTGACTCTTGCACATAAGAAGCATCATTCTTGAGCTCCAAGGTACTGAAGTCAATGGTGTGCAATTCATCCCTCACGTACTTCCTCAACATGGACATGTGGAACACATTGTGCACACTAGACAAACTAGGCGACAAGGCAAGTCTATAGGCTACAACTCGGACCCGATCTAAAACTTCGAAAGACTCAACAAATCTTGTTGACAACTTTCCCTTCTTCTCGAATCTCATCACACCTTTCATAGGTGAGACCTTTAAGAGAACATGGTCACCTACAGCAAATTCCAAACTCGTCCTCCGCCGGTCAACATAACTCTTTTGCCGACTTTGAGCAGTCTTCAACCGCTTTCTAATCACAGCCACATTTTCTGTAGTTTCACGAACCAATTCGGGTCCAAGCAAACTACTATCACTCACCTCCGCCCAACAAATCGGTGATCTACACGGTCTTCCATACCATGGTTTAAAAAAACGCCGAAACCATTACGTAAAACCCGTTACGTCGGGTCCAAGCAAACTACTATCCCCAAAAGAGTGATCTTCTAAGTCTTCGCCTCCTCAAGAGCTCCTATAAAATCTCAGGTATCTCCTGAAAAAGGTTAATATAGTAAGGGTGAGTACAAAGCTCAGCAAATGAACACATGCAAAATAAGCAATCATACGTCATTATTACATTTTTACTTAATATGCAAATAATGACAACGCAAGTCAATTTATTTTCTTATTTTGAATTACTTGGTTCACATCCAACAGCCTCTAACAATGCTTCACGGTGCGATTTTGGATTACACACCTGTACCTCTGTTGGCAGTCTCTTACGATGCCTCAAGGCCATCGATGGCATCACACACTTGTACCTCTGTTGGCGGCCCCTCACAATACCTCAAGGTCAACGATGGTATCACCACCTGTACCTCTATTGGCAACCCCGAGCAACCTAAAGGCCAACGATGAAATCGTACGACGCTCATTTGGTGAAATCACTAATTAGTCTAACAATTATAGTAGTGTAGCAGAAATAAATGTGTTATATCTTCACTGCCATGGTGTCCCATACCACACATAGCGGGGCCGATCTAACTCAAGTTATTAACCAAGGTAAGCTTGTTTTACCCTCCTCGCTATAGTTCTATAGCGTCCTCTATTACTATAGCAAGATGGATTCAACGAAGCTGGGTAAGGTCTACACATTTAAGTAATTCACTCAAGCATGCACAACAATTGATCATTATAAGAATAACACAGATAAAAGATGACAATAGAATAATGAAATAAAGTTAAGCATGGATTTCAATTTAATTAATGAAGAAAAACATAGTTTAATATAAATGAGTTAACATGCTTAGTCTCTAAGTTCAAGAGAAAATTCTAACATGTATAATCTCTACGTTTTTTTGGAAAGTGATAATAAAAACCCACCAAAATCATTGAGACCGTCTACGGGGTCATCCCATTGTCTAAAACAAGGTTGAAGTATTTATTCTATGAGTTTAGCGTTCTAATCTTGAGGTTTTGGTACTAACTCAAAAGTTTTGAGGTTCTCTCCTACACTCATCCAACTTGACGGGATATTTTTGACATCCAAGGACTTAAAATTGTGACATTTCTATTAGATAAGAAATTGTTTCCCTTTAAATTATGAGTTCAATGCACTTTGAATCGCCTTAATCCGATAAGCGAGTCAAAAGTTATGGTTAATTTATCGGAATAGGTTTCAGATCAAAAATATAAAAAAAATGCACGATCGCCCCTCGCGATTTTGCATAAAAACCCAATTTTCATGCTCCCAAAACCTTTAACTTCTAACATCTTCCCCCATACTTCAATCCCAAGCATCCATACACCCATTATCAACCTTAAAACACTTATAGAACGTAAATTTAAGGATTTATGGCGTTTGCTCATGATTCAATCGTAGAAATCTAGGTTTTCAAGAAAAGAAGAATCCCTAAATTCCCCAAAACATTCTATCTCAACTAAAACATTCATGAGTATTTATTATGAATATTACAACCATAAATACTACACTTAGATTATGTATGAGCATTTAACATATCAACACAACAATCAATACCATATTATTATTAAATTTATAAACAAGAGGGGTGTTCACTTGCCTTAACCTTAAAGCTTTAGGGTTTCTAGAAGTTGGAAAATCCCCAAATGAGTTTTGCTTCAAGGTCTTGAGTCTTGAAAGCAAGAACTCCCAAATTTGAGTCTTGAATCTCATTCTTCAAGTCTCCTCCAAGATTTAAATTCTATCTCTCACATCTTTCTTCTTCTTCTCTAAGTCTTCTCTCTAATATTTGATTTTCTCACAAATGAGAGTTTAGGTTATTCTTAGCTCTTTATACTAAAACCCTTTTAGGTGTTTTTACCAAAATACTCTCATTTAAGTATTTGGTTACAACTTAAGCTAAAGTGTGTTATGCTCCTTTTAGATTATTTCACCTAAGGTTATTATTTTTTTAAAGTCAAACAGTACACATGAATATTACAAGAATACCTCTAATTAGGATATTACGAAAATACCTTTAAAATAGAAATTAGAAATTTTAGAATCGCTACATTAGGGTTGGTTGCATTGTTGATGATTAAAGAATGACGCATGCTAGAGGTTGTCTTAGAGTTTGATGTTCATCCAGTTCAACAAGATGTTAAGGCCTTTCTCTTTAGTCTCACTATTCAGCCGACATTGGTCAGTAAGATTATTTAGGCACAGTTGGTTGCAAGATGAGAAGCAGTTCTGGGAGACATTGCAGTTTGGACCTTGGGGTCAGATGGCGGATTAGGATTTCGTGGGAGGCTATGTGTTCCAGATATCCCTGATCTTCAGAGGGAGAGTCTGGATGAGGCACATCATGCTAGATATACAGTTCACTTGGGTGGTACAAAGATGTATAAGGATCTTTATAGACACTTTTGGTGGGACAGTATGAAGTGTGATGTGGTAGAGTTTGTGTCCCGATGCTATACGTGTCAGTAGGTGAAGGCTGAGCATTGGAGTCCAGTTGGATCATTGCACCCATTGCAGTGTGGAAGTGGGACCGAATATTGATGGACTTTGTGGTCGGATTACGGAAGTCGAGGCAGGGGTATGATGCGGTGTGGGTTATAGTAGACCGGTTGACCAAATCTGCCTATTTTCTTCCGGTTCATACTAATTCTATGGATGCGTTAAGCAAGTTGTAAGTGAAGGAAATAGCCAAACTTCACGGGGTTCCGACATCGATAATTTCGGATTGAGATTCGCGTTACTTCTCGATTTTGGAAGAGTTTCCAAAAAGCTTTGGGGTCATCATTGGATTTTTAGTATAGTCTTTCATCCCCAAAATGATGGTTAGACGGATCGTGGGAATCAAGTGATGAAAGATATGCTCCGTGCGTGTATTCTGGATTTCAAGGGTGGTTGGGAGGATCTTCTATCCTTGGTGAAATTTGCATATAATAACAGCTATCAGGCCAATATTGGTATGACACCTTTTGAGGCATTGTATGGAAGATCGTGTCGATCGCCAATTTGTTGGGCGGAGGTGGGTAATAGCGATTTGCTTGGACCCAAATTAGTTCATGAAATTACGGAGAAGGTGGTTGTGATTAGGGAGCGGTTAAAAATTGCTCAAAGTCAGCAAAAGAGTTATGCTGACCAGCGGAGGACGAGTTTGGAATTTGCTGTGGGTGACCATGTTCTCTTGAAGGTCTCACCTATGAAAGGTGTGATGAGATTCGGGAAGAAGGGAAGTTGTCACCAAGATTTGTCGGGCCTTTCGAAGTTTTAGATCGGGTCGGAGTTGTAGCATATAGACTTGCCTTGCCGCCCAGTTTGTCTAGTGTGCACAATGTGTTCCACGTGTCCTTGAGGGATGAATCGTACAGCATTGACTTCAGTACCTTGGAGCTCAGGGAGGGTGCTTCTTATGTGGAAGAGCCAATCCGTGTCGTGGACCGGATGATGAAGCAACTTCGGGTGAAGTCCATTTTATTGGTGAAAGTTCAGTGGAACCATCACAATGAAGATGAGGCTTCTTGGGAGTTGGAGTTGGAAATGAGGGAGATATCCGCATATTTTGACGATCGAGGTATGTCAATTTCGTGGACGGAATTCTCTTTAAAGAGGGTAGAATGTAGCGATTCTAAAATTTCTAATTTCTATTTTAAGGGTATTTTCGTAATATCCTAGTTAGGGATATTCTTGTAATATTCATTTGTATTGTTTGAGTTTAAGAAAATGATAACCTTAGGTGGAATAATCAAAAATGAGTATAACACACTTTAGTTTAGCTTAAGTTGTATGTAAACACTTAAATGAGGGTATTTGGGTAAAAACACCTAAAAGAGTTTTAGTATAAAGAGCTAAGAATGACCTAAACTCTCATTTGTGAGAAAACCAAAAATTAGAGATAAGACTTAGAGAAGAAGAAGAAAGAGGTGAGAGATAGAGTTTGAATCTTGGAAGAGGTTTGAAGAGGGAGATTCAAGACTCAAATTTGAGAGTTCTTGCTTTGGAGGCTCAAAACCTTGAAGCAAAACTCATTTGAAGATTTTCTAACTTCTAGAAACCCTAAAACTCTAGGGTTAAGACAAGTGAACACCCTTCTTGTTCATAAATTTTATAATAAAATGGTATCGATTGTTGTATTAATATGTTAAATGCTCATATATGATCTAGCTGTAGTATTTATGGTTGTAATATTTATAATAAATACTCATGAATGTTTTAGGTTAAAATAGAATGTTTTGGGGAATTTAGGGATTCTTCATTTCTTGAAAACCTAGATTTCTATGATTGAATAATGAGCAAATGCCATAAATCAATAAATTTACGTTCTAGAAGTGTTTTAAGGTTGATAATAGTTGTATGGATGCTTGTGATTAAAGTATGGAGGAAGGGAATAGAAGTTAGGTTTTGTGAGCATGAAAATTGAGTTTTTATGCGAAATCGTGAGGGGCGATCGTGCATTTTTTTTTAATATTGTTGATCCGGAACCTATTCTGGTAAATTGACCATAACTTTGACTCGCTTATCGGATTAAGGCGATTCAAAGTGCGTTGGACTTGTAACTTAAAGGGGAACAATTTCTTATCTAATAGAGATGTCACAATTTTAAGTCATTGGATGTCAAAATATCCCGTCAAGTTGAAAGAGTGTAGGAGAGAACCCCAAAATTTTTGGGTTAGTATCAAAAACCCCAAGATTAAAACTCTAAACTAATAGAAGTTAGAAAATAAATACTTAAACCCTATTTTAGACAATGAGATAACCCCGTAGACGGTCTCATTGATTTTGGTGGGTTTTTATGGTTACTTTCCAACAAAATGTGGAGATTATGCATGTTAGGATTTTCTTTTGAATTAGGAGACTAAGCATGTTAGATCATTTTTATTAAACTATGTTTTTCTATACTAATTAAATTGAAATTTATGCTTAGCTTTATTTCATTATTTTATTGTAATCTCTTATCTGTGTTATTCTTATGATGATCAATTGTCATGCATGCTTGAGTGAATTACTTAAATGTGTAGACTTTACCCAGCTTCGTTAGATCTGTCTTGCTATAGTAATATAGGACACTATAGAGTTATAGCGGGGAGGGTAAAACCAGTGTAGTCAAGGCGTCTAGGTGATGCCTAGGCGATTAGCCCCGGCTAGGCGAGGCGTTGCCTAGGCGATGCCTAGGCGTGGCCTAGCTGATAAATTTAATATAAATATATATATATATCACGTATATATATAACATCAAAAAGATCAAAACTCCACACCCACATTCCACAAAAACATAAAATAAAAAGTCTATTACAAGCATTCATCACATAACCAAAGACATGTTAACATAGTGGGGTATTAAACACTTCAAAATCTGGGTAAAATACCCAAATTCGTGTCATTGTCCATGTATAATATTAGGTAGAGCCCTCCTACGATTTAGAATCTTATTACTACTTTATTTCATGTTTTTTTATTAGGAAATTTTGGATTTTTTTAAAGCTAAAAAAAAAAAAAAAATTTTTTTTGTAGGATCGCCCGCCTAGAGGGGCGCCTAGGCGACAGAGGCCCAAAATCGCCTAGGCGATGCCTTGACTACACTGGGTAAAACAAGCTTACCTTGGTTAATAACTTGAGTTAGATCGGCCCTGCTATGTGTGGTATGTGACACCATAGCTGGGAAGATATAAGACCTTTATTTCTGCTACACTATTATAATTGTTAGACTAATTACTGACTTCACCAAATGAACGGTGTATGATTTCATCGTTGACCTTGAGATATTGCGAGGGGCCGCCAACAGAGGTACAAGTGTGATGCCATCGATGGCCTTGAGGCATCGTAAGAGACTGCCAACAGAGATATAGGTGTGCGATCTAAAATCGTGTCGTGAGACATTGTTAGAGACTGTCGAATGTGAACCAAGTAATTCAAAATAAGAAAATGAATTGATTTGCGTTGTCATTATTTGTATATTGAGTAAAAATGTAATAATGACGTATGATTGCTTATGTTGCATGTGTTCATTTGCTGAGCTTTGTGCTCATCCTTGTTATGTTAATTTTTTTCAGGAGATATCTGAGGTTTTATAGGAGCTCTTGAGGAGCCGAAGACTTAGAAGATCACTCTTTTTATTGGTTTTTGAGAGTGAATGTTTGTGTAGAAGAATCTATGAGAACTTAGATACACTTTATGCTTGTTTTAAACTTATTAGTAATGCTCGAATATTAATATATTTGGAATGGTTTTATGGTATTAAAATGCATTCACTATTGGGGGTTTGTCCTAGGTTCATGCTTCGAGAATATATACAAATATGAGATATATTGTGTATATGGGTTTCGGGGCGTGACAAGAGTTTTGAGTCGACTTGTTGAGTTTTAGAATCATGGTTTACGCCAGGGTGATCCTTTATCTCCCTTATTGCTCATCATGATCACAGAGGCCCTTAGCAAAATGATTTTTAGGGCCTCAAAGTGCATTGGGAACAAGGATTAAAATTACGGTTTCGAGGGATGTATCGGTCCCAACCGAAACCTCTACGTATCGGTTTCGATATCTATTTTGGATGATACATATAATTTTTTACTTTGTATAAAAAAATCAAAAAAATAAAATAAATTATAGGAACCAAATTTACCAAATGCAAAGTCACAAGAAGCAACTCAAAGACAAAGTCATAAGAAGCAACTCAAAGACAAAGTAGCAAGCACAATTACAATTACATAATGAATGAAAACCTAAATAACTAATAAATAATATGTATCGCCCGTTTTGTATCAATATAAATACCCTATAGGGAACTACCAAAACCTATGTGTATCGTTTGTTTTGTATCAGTTTTGGCGATTTTTATTTCCACGATGGGGAAGAGTTTCACATAGGAAGTCCTCTTGCCCACCTATCCCTCTCCAATTTACCGATGATACCCTCTTGTTTCACGGGGCTTCCGTTAGGCATTTGATTTTCTTTAGGTGTCTATTTAGATGCTTTGAGGCGATTTGTAGGTTTGGAATTAGCTTTCTCAAAAGTTAGATCATTGTTGTGGAGAGGTTCCCAATCTAGAGGAGCTAGCCTTGTATCTAGGTTGCAAAATTGGGTCTCTTTTGGCCAAATATTTTGGGTCTAACTTTGGGGACTCACTTCAAAGTTTCATCGTTTTGGGAGCTAGTGGTCGAGAGGTTTACCAAGAGGCTAAAGGGTTGGAAGTCCATATATCTTTCGAAAGGTTGGGGAGGTTAACCCTCTTGAAAATCACTCTCTGTAACCTACCAACCTATTATTTCTCCCATTTTCCCATCCCATCGTTGGTGGCAGCTAGGCTAGAAAGGACCGAACGTGATTTCCAGTGGAATGAAAAGGTTTATACAAAGAAATATCACTTAGATGGCATTTGGATAGGCTTCCTATTAACTTTTTGAGGGCCGAAAAGTTGAAAATTGGGAATACGTGCGTTTGGTTAGACACTTTCAAATTAACTTCCCACGAAAGTAAAAGTTCGTGAAATTCGAGATATCCACTTCCCGAGAAAGCCAGTGGGGGTAGCTTTCGCAGGAAGTCACTTGTTCAGACTTTTGCGGGAAGTTGACGGAAACTCTCGTTTTACCGGAGTATAAAAGGCTTCGTTTAGTTTCATTCCAACACCGTACATCTGCTAGAGACTAGAAAATAGTGGTGGGCCCTACAATCTATTATTACCCTAGAGATTTTGCTAACCCCACTATCTTTCTATTACACCTTCCTTATTTTGCTACTAGTAGAGGTGATGTGTCAATCTAGATAAAACACAAAAGCCTTCTTTTCTTGCTCCTTACATAAAATGAGAGTGGAGCTAGTACTCTCATATCATAAAATAATTATTGTTATTAGTGGTGGGCTTTGCTAAAGAGCCCTGTCTTGTGAGGTCTAGTGTTTTCTCGTGCCATAAAATAATTAGGGTTGTCAATGGGCCGCGGGGTCTATCCAAGCCTAGCTCTCACTTGTAAGGGTTCAGCTTAAGCCCTCATAAGGCCTGAATTGGCTAAGCCCATTCCCTACCCTAATTTTTTGGATGTGCAAACCAAACACTATTTTCTCATTCAAATGACTTTTTTAGACTTCTTCAAGAGTTACTTCGCATGAAGTAACTTCTAAGGAAGTATTTCTCTTCTTTGGGAAGTCTATCCAAATGAGGCTTTAGTGAATTAGAGCTTAGTCTGCCGTCCAAAGTAGAATGGTGGCCTCAACCTGTGACCTTTTAAGACTGTGAACAAGGCTTTGTTGGGTAAATGATTGTAGAGGTTTGGGGAGGATAAAAAATCTTTGGAGAGAGGTTATTGTGGCATGTCATGGGGAGTGCAATAAATGGACTCCTAAAGTCAAGCAAACCGCACGAGGTTAGCTCGTGGAGAGCAATTCTTAAGGTCATGGCTGATTTTGTTAGTCACACCATATTCTTTATTGGGAAGGTGGAAGAAGTAAAATTCTGGTCCGACTTGTGGTGCAGCCTTGATACCCTCCAACATGATTTTTACTCGTTATATTTGATTTCTTCAAACCTCCAAGCATCGGTCACATCCTTATTTGAGAGGAGAGGAGGGTCAGTTATATGGGTCCCCAGATTTAAGCCGTTATTGAATGATTGAGAAGTCAGCACATTTATTAGTCTTATGTCTCGTCTAGAGTCCATTCATCCTATCCCCGATTCTAAGGATACCTGAGCGTGGTCCAGGGACAACAAAGGTCGGTTTACTGTCAGTTCTTTCTTGCGGCTTGGAGCCCAAGTCACCGCTTGCATTTCCCTTACAAAGTAGTGTGGCACCTTGATGTGTCATCAAAGGTCATTTTTTTGGGATAGCTTTCCTGGATAAAATCTTGATTACTAACCATCTTCAAAGTAGAGGTTGGAATCTTCCAAATAGATGGGTGTTGTGCCTTGCAATGGAGGAAACAGTTGACCATTTGCTCTTGCATTACCCCTATGCGATTAAACTCTGGAACTATTTTCTTTCTCATCTTGGAGTTGCTTGAGTTTTTCACTGTTCCTTTCAGGGCTTCTTATCTTGCTTGTAGTTGGGCTTGATGGGTTTTCGTTTGGATCTCTTTTAGGCTCTTCTTCGAGGAGTTATTTCATAGTCCATCTGGAAAGAGATAAATAGATGCATTTTTTTAATGATTTCTCATTGTCTTTTCAGCAAGTTAGTAAGTTGGTCTATAAGCTTCTTGCTGATTGGGTTTCGATCATAGGTGACTCAAAGGGGTTGGAGGTGTTAGAATTTTTTGTTTAATTGGGGGCTATTTTGGGATTTCAATGTCTTTTCTTGTAGTCGCTTTAGTCTTGTTGCTTGCCTTATTTTTTCCTTATGTTTTGGTTCACGTATTGTGAATCCTTGTTTTCTTGTGCTCAATTTTAATGAATCCTCAGTTTACTTATTAGAAAAAAAAGCATTGTTCCACCAAGATCAGTAAATAAAATGTGCAAATAGGACTTTGAACCCAATACTTGTCACTCAATGATAGAGCTCTTAGCCTCTTCCCAACTGATACAAGTAGGCATTTGCATTTAGCTACTGGGTTTCTCTCGAAAGTATCCTCAAGTATAACCACCATAGTCCGGTATTTTGGTTCAAGGTTTTGACCTTTCTACCTTTGTTTATTGCTTTCTGTGTCACTAAATTGCAACAAATCCCACAAGGTAGATCGTCTGTAAAAGGGAGCTCGCCAATTTGCATTTATTTAAAGGTGTTATTTTTAGGTAATTATTTGATTTACAGAGAACATCTGACCAAGAGGGCTTTAAGATATTCCAAATCCTATCAACAGCCTCTATGTCAGCCAAAGTAGTAGTGCCACTAGCTTTGACATAAGGGAGCATTGTGCAAGTCCAAAGTTCCCAATTAGCTTTGACATAATGGTGGGTCAAGATGTGAGGGAGGCTATCCTAATGTGATGGCAGCCAATTAGCTTTTTGTAGTTCTCTTTTTACTATTGTGTGGTTCTCTCTTTAGTTTACACCGCTGTAAACTGCTTCTTCTTTGATATATATATATATATCTGCTTTACCGATCAAAAAAAAAAAAAGTTCCCAACAATAATCCCTCAAATGGTTCTCTCTGTTGTGTTAGGTACTATTCATACAGTGATAAGGCTAGCCTTCCCTTAAAAAATTGTCCCATATTTATAATTTGTTGCTCAATAGTAGAGACTGTTTCTAGACCTCTCTTTAGGGAGAGAGGGATCATATAAGCTTTTTCATTTCTTAAAGTTATATTTTGTGACTTGATACTCAAAGATGGTTTGCGGCTAGACACTTCAGTTGAGTCATGTAAGCAGTATCATCATTTTTATGTTGTGACAGGATAGTCAAAGATGGTTTGTGGCTGAAATTTTGATTCTTTTCAAAAGAAATGTTGTCTGTAGGAACTCAACCGACTTCTCGCTTGGTCACTAGTGCTTTTAAGTTTTGACCACTTATGCGGATTTGGGGATACTCTCCATAGGCCAACAATTCTTCTCTCAACTCATTAAGAGAGGATTTGAAAGCAACACTCATGTGCATGGTTTAAAAAATTGCCGAAACCGATACCCGAAACTGTGCCTTTACAGGGTTTTTGAAGAAAAAATAGGGCTTGGCCGAAACTGTTACGTATCACCCGTGAGTCCTACGATACGTAACGGTTTCGGTCATAGGACTCGGTCGACTTTTTTGGTTAAAAGGGGTTACATAAACCACTAAAAAAAAACCAAAATCACTTCTTTCGATTCTCTCTTTCTATCTACCTATTCTAAGCCCCTAAAACCTAAAATCCTTTTGACTTTTTGGTGCTTAAAAACTTGATTTGAGGTTTGGATTATCGATTTGAAGAAAATCTATGTTGCTTTAGCACTTAGCAGTATATGTTTCTACTTTCGACTCATCTACTACTTTATATTTCATTATTCTACATTTTCAACTTGATATCGGCTTTAAAAGAATGTTGTTAATCATTCATTGCATTTTAAAAATAAAATTTATTGTGATTTTTTAGAATTTTTTCATGGAAAAAGAAAAAAAAACGGCCGAAACCGATACGTATCGGTTTCGGTCGGGACCGTTTCAGTCCCCGAAACTGAGTTTTTAATCCTTGCTCATGTGGGAAACTCAATCATCTCTCTATGTTTATAAAATCTGGTAGTTTCACTAATGTGAGGCATTTCTTTGTTGGTATGCGTCAACTTGATCTTGTCACCTGGAATTATATTATAATGGGTTATGGGCAGCATGGTTATGGTGTGAGTAATTATGGTTTTCCATTAGATGCAAAAGGCTCGGTTTCTTCCAGATGGTATCAGTTTCTTAGGATTTCAACATGGTTCAGCCATTGCAGATTTGTGGAAGAAGGGAGGCGGGGTTTCAACAGTATGGAGATGAATCATGGGATTCCCCTACAGGACCTGAGCACTATGCCTGTGTGGTTGACCTCCTTGCACATGCTGGGTTGCTCAGAGAAGAATTTATGGTTACAATCAGTGTTTTGAAAACCGGACCGTCCGGTCAGACCAGTGAACTGGGAACCAGCAGCCCAACCAGTCTCCAATATGCCCAGAACTGGAAAATATTCAGAACTGTGTTTTTTTTAAAAAAGGACCGGGAGAACCGGCCGGTAGAACCAGTAACCCGTGGAACTGTTCGGTTTGAAGAACCGGACGGTTCCATCCCAAACACCAGATCCGCTTTCAGACAGGATTTCCGGTCAAAATGGCTGGCCAAATGGCCGGAAAAATAAAAAAAAAACATTAAAAATTAGGGTTTTTTACTCCTTTACATATAAAAGGTTAGAAAGGGTTAGGTTTGGGGGTTTTGAAGAAGAGAAATTGGGGAAATTTTCTAGGGTTCTTGCCTTCTTGGAGAAGAAGCTCCAGAGGTCAAAATCTACTTGAAAATTCATCCTCTATCTTCCAAAGGTAAAGTTTCATACTAAAATTTTCATTTTATTCACCTTAAAATAGTTATATTTCACGGTTTTGCTTTTTATGTTTTCCTTTCTTACTTGAAGGGGTTGTGGAGAGCCTTCAAATTGTGAGAAAAAAGTTGTTGCGGCATAGATTTTCCTTTTGCAGGTTTGGTTTCTGAGTTGAAACTTGAAAGTGTTTTGATTTTTGAATATTCACATTGGCGTGATGAAAAGATTGTTAGGTTCTGGTTGTTGTTCCTAGTGGTTGGGAGTTGGGACAACTTTGATGTTATTTGCCTTATCCAGCAATGGCAACTCTTCAAATTGTGTGTTTTTTTTTTTTCAATTCATGTTGTCTTCTTTGCAAATACATTTTTTGTGCTAAAGATAGCTGTGGGTCTTTCATCTACACACTATGGAATGGTTTCATGGTGCATCCTTTGCTCCTTGTTGCTCTAGTTACCCTCCCCCCTATTGTTTTTGCTGTAGTTTATTTGCTGTAATTTGTTTAATCTGTTGTTGGTTTGCAGTCATAGATTTAAATACTTTCTCTTTTAGTTTATTTTGAGCCGGGAGTGATGAGGATGGATGATAATGTCTCCGGACTAAGTTTGGATTTTGGAGTTAATATATATATTTATTTATGAATGTGGAAGAATGGAGTGATGGGATTGATTTTTATTTATGAATGAATGGTTATTTATTTTTTTACATAATGAAATAATAAATGATACATAGATGGTATAATTTTCTATGATGTGGAATGCTAATATTATTGAAAAAATGATGTAAAATGTGAATATTATTAAAAAGAATGATGAAATTGTTTGTAAATGATTTATTTATTTTATGTTATTTATTTATATTTTTATGTTATAAATGTTATATTGCAGTGACTATGCATTTATGTTATGCATTTGTGTTGAGAATCTGAGATAGAAGAAGTATGTCATCATCTGGGCAGCAATCCACAAGGGCCTCTACAACTTATAGTAGAGGGAGGATTGCCTGAGGCTATATTAGTGAGGGCAGAGACCCCAAAGATGGAAATAAAAATTTCACATGCCTTTGCTGTCAGAAGGGGTTTAAAGGGGGAGGTATAAATAGAATGAAAAAAATACTTGGCTTGTGTTAAAGGATAGGTTGAACCATGTAAAAAAGTTTCACATAATGTACTATTCCGAATGAAAGAAGCTTTGAATAGTATTGCTCAATTGAGAAAGGATAATCAAAATGCATATGAGCACCATAACCCATATGACCCATCATTGTCTTAATTTGAGGGAGATTTAGGGACACAAATGGAAGATGAAAGGAAAGGGGAAGAAATTAATGAGGTAGAAGAGATTCCTCATACTCGAATACGTAATAAGGGAATTTCAATTAATGAAGGTAATAATGAGACTAAAGTAAATATGAAAGGGAAAGGAAAAGGGAAGACACAAGTTGGAGGATCAGGAATTGGTGCGTACTTTGCTCCATGTACCATTGTTGGGTCCCAACTTTCTATTAAAAGTGTCTTAGCTACAAAAGAGGTAGAAGAACATGCTGACTTGAGCATTGGTAGATGGATATATGATTCAAGTATTTCTTTTAATGCAGTCAATTCATTTACTTTCAGCTTATGGTTGATGTCATTGTTGAGATTGGTCTGGGTTACAATGTTCCTTCATATTATGATATTCGGATCCATATACTACAATAAAATGTGAAGGAAGTTACCATGTATGTTGATACCTTTAGATCACATTAGTCAGAGAGTGGATGTACCATAATGGCAGATGGTTGACTTGATATGAGGAGCGACACTTTGAGAAATTTTTTAGTCTATTGTCTGAGGGGAATTGTTTTTGGTAAGTCAGTTGATGTTTCTGATATAGTAAAGAAGACCAATGATCTTTTTAATTTGTTTAAAAAAGTTGTTGAGTGGGTTGGACGACACTGACAATATAGCTAACTATATTGTTGTAGGAAGATTGTTAAAAGAAGAATATCCTTTTATATCTTGGTCATCTTGTGTTGCATATTGTTTGAATCTTATTTTAAAGGAAATTGGAGAAATGCAATATGTGGTTAATGTGGTCGAGCAGGCGACAAAAGTTACTAAATTTGTCTATAACCACATATATATGTTGACTATATTAAGGAGGAGACCTAATTTGACGAAGATTATCCATCCTGCTGACACTCGATTTGCTACAAATTTCATTGCACTACAAAGCATTCTTCCACCGAGGTGATTTACAATACTTAGTTACGTATAAAGAATTTTAGGATTCTAAATAGCCTGTTAAGGGAAGAAAATTTCTCAAATTATTTTTGATCATGATTGCGGGACCGGTTGTACTGTTGTGTTCGACTCACAGAGCCACCTGGCGTCGAACCAGTTGAACCTGGAAGCAGTTCATTGTGCGGCCGGTCGGATTGGTTGAACCGACTACCCACCCGATTCGACGCACGGTGGTTTTGTGAGTTGACCAACAGTACAATCAGTCCAGAAGTCATGATAAAAAATAATTTGACAAATTTCCATTCCCTTAACAGACTTGACATATTTAGAATCCATTTTTTTTTATGCGTAACTAAGTATTGCAAATCACACCTATGTTGGAGAATGCTTTGTAATGCAATGAAATTTATAACAAATTAAGTGGCAACATGACCGATAATCTCCGTCTAAGCAGGTCTCCTCCTTAATATAGGCAACACATATATGTGGTTATAGACAAATTTAGTGACTTTTGTCGCCCGTTCGACCATATTAACCATATATTGCATTTTTTCAATATCATTCGAAATAAGATTTAAACAATGTGCAACACAAGGTGACCAAGATATAAAATGATATTCTTTTGTTAACAATCTTGCAACCACATAGTTAGCTGCATTGTCAGTCACCATGTGGACCACTTTCTTTGGTCCAACCCACTAAACTTATTTAAACAAATTAAAAAAAATTATCCATTGTCTTTACTATATCAGACGCATTAACCGACTTAATAAAAATAGTTTCCCTCAGACAATAGACTAAAAAAGTTATCAAAATTCTGCTCTTCATATCAAGCCAACCATCTACCATTATGGTACATCCAGTCTTTGACCAATGTGATCTAAAGGTATCCACATACATTTTGACTTCCCTCACATTTTGTTATAGTATATGGGCTCGAATATAATAATATGAAGGAACCTTGTAACCCAAACCAATCTCAACAATAGCATTAACTATAGGCTGAAAGTAAAATGAATTGACTGCATTAAAAAGAATACATGAATCATATATCCATCTCCCAATGCTGAAGTCAACACGTTCTTTTGCCTCCTTTGTAGCGAAGACACATTTAATGGAAGGTTGGGACCTAACAGTGGTACGTGGAGTAAAGTATGCACCAATTCCTGATCATCCAACTTGTGTATTCTCTTTTCCATTCTCTTTCATATTTACTTTAGTCTTCTTATTACATGTATTGCCACCTTCATTAATTGAAATCCCCTTTTAGGCATTCGAGTATGAGGAATCTCTTCTACCTCATTAATCTCTTCCATTTATGTTCCTAAATCCCCCTCAAATTGAGACAATGATGGGCTATATGGGTTATGGTGCACATATGCATTATGATTATCCTTTCTTAATTGAGCAAATATTATTCAAAGCAACTTTCATTCGGGATTGTACATCATGTGAAACTTTCTTATTTGATTTAACATATCATTTAACACCAGCCAAGTGTTGTTTTATTCTATTTATACCTCCCCTTTAAACACCTTCTAAAAGCAAAGGCATGTTAAATTTTTCTTTCATTCTTTGGAGTCTCTGCCCTCACTAATATAGCCTCAGACAATCTTCCCTCTAGTCACTTCCACTATATATATATATTTTAATTTTTCCGATCATTTTGGCCAAAAACCCTGTCTAAAAATGGATAAGGTGTTTGGGACTGAACCGTTCGGTTCTTCAGACTGACGACCGGTTCTATGGTTACCAGTTCATTTAGCTGATTCTTAAAAAAAAAAAAACGATTCTGGGGATATTGGGGACCGGTTAGGCGGCCGGTTCGACTTGCCGGTCCCGTCCGGTCCAGTTTTCAAAACACTATTCCATAGCATTTCAAGACTAGAGGAAACCCTATACTTTATGGAGACTGAAGGTAGGCTCACAACAAGTCGGTTATGTTTGCATTTTCACCTTGTTCTTGGATTACCCCAAGGTCGGAGGTCAACGTCAGGCTTTATGGAGAGATCAATTTCACCTGCCTTTGGTTAACCAACCAAATATAAACCTTATCTGTCATGGAGTGATCAACCTCACATGTCTGTGGTTGGTTGGACCTAAGTTATCAAAAGGGGCTAGAAGCAAGAGCAACAAAGTAAAATATATATAAAAGCTATTCTAAACATGGTGAGAAAGTTGGGGTTCGAGAATAATTCGGCAAGGGTCAAGTTTGGGAAAATTCAAACAATTTCGGGAAAAAAATAAATAATTATAAAAAGATATCTAACGATTTGACTATATAATATACAAAATAAGCAGTATACTTTGTTGAACTACACGAATTATTACAAAATGCGTGAATAATTCATGAAATTCAGGAATAATTTGCAAAATCTGCGAATAATTTGGGAAACCTAAAATTCGCGAATAATTCGGCACACCTAAAATTCGGAAATTTTTCAAAAATCCGGAGAATTTTGTTACTATGATTGTAAACCATGGTTCGAAAACTTGAGTTGACTCAAAAGTTAGTTGGATCAAGTAACTTGAAAAAAAACTCGACTCGGTCCGACTCAGAATATATAGGTAATGTGTATATATATATTTATAGACATGCGCGCGCGCGCGCACAGACACACATACACACACACACACACACACATATATATATATACATACATTTATATATATCAATTTCTTGACATTTTATCTAAGATTGAACTACAAGTAACTTGAAAAACCTGGATTAAAAGAACCTAAAGTAGGCAGGTTTTGCAGCCTTAAACAATTTAAAAATCAAGTTTAACAGAACCCATAGTAGGGTTGTAATTTTTCAAGGGTTTGTAACCTCAAGTTTTCAGACAAGGTCTCTTTTCTTTTCCACTTAAAAAAAATTTAGTTTCTAAGATACGCTCACGCTCATATAGAATATAGAAAGGTCACGGGTGAACTTTTGATTGACATTTTATTTAAGGAATTGAATATCAAAATCAGTTCCAGCCATTATGAGATTCTAGATTGAGAGGTAGGTGCTTACTATAACTTTAGGATGTGATTCAATAAGCTTGACTGTGTGAAGAGAGTCGGAAACTTGAGTGCCAGACCATTGGATCCATTCTTTTGAAATTTGTGCAAAAGGGGGAAGTGAACCGATTCAAAATTGGGTGGTGGCATAAGGTGGAAGTAAGATATGACAGACCAGAGCTTGACTACATGACACCCTCCATGCGGTTGAGGTATTCGAACCGCCTTGCTGTAAAAAGAAAAATGAGTAAATGGACCCATAGTGACAAAGTCGGGGTTTGGAAATAATTTGGCAGAGGTCAAGTTCGGAAAAATCGGAAAAAATTCGAAACAAATAAAAAATAAATTAATAAATATAAAAATATACTGAATAATTTGATTAACAAAATATACAAAATAAATAGTTTTTTTTGCCAAGTTTGAGAATAATTCGGGAATAATCTAGAAAATTCGCGAATAATTCAAAAAATTCACAAATAATTCGGGAATCCAATAATTCACGAATAATTCGGCAAAGCAAAACTGCGTGAATAATTCACGAATTAAAAAAAAAAAAAACGGAGTTTTTGTTATAGAGAATGGACCCATAATGAATTAGCAAAATGCACTTAATAGATGGATACTAAGTGCATTTATTCAAGGGAGATTGTCAGAGAGATTGACATCGGCCGTGTAGCTTGGGAACGTGAAGGTGGTTGAAGATAAACATGGGTCACCCAAATCGTTTAAGTTGGGAAGAAATGCTTAATAGTGGTAGGGGCATTTCTTTCCTAAAAGAAAAGGAGACCCCATTCCCGCACGCACGTAGAGGTGTATAAAAGTAATGTTTTGAAAAGTGGGTATACTCTGGGCATCCCACTACTCTTGGCAGTGTAGCTGAGAAAAAAATCTAAATAAAATTATTGCAGGTTAACATGTAAATTGAATTTGGGCTTTCTTAATCATGGCTTCCATTATTTTCGTATTGCCAAACTTCTTGATGTTGCCTTGTTTGATTACAGAAATGGGTTTATCAGGTTAATAGAGGTTGTGAAGTGGAGACTCACTAAAGGCGGTTAGGAGTTCAGACATTTTGAGCCATTGAGTTCAATAGTTTAGAAGAAATGGAGGATTACAGAGTTAAATCTTTCTAGCGTGATTGCTGAAAACAGCCAAAAGAGAGGGTATTGGAAGAAGGCCATCTGTAACTCTCTGTAAGTGTTCTTGGTAACTCTCGAGTAGTGGACATCTTGTCGTAGGCAGCATTCTCGGAGATAGATGTTTCGCATCTAGGCCTTTAGATCCTCTGGATGGATTTGTTATATTGACTTCTCTAGTTATTTGTTACTGAAATAAGGTTCCTGTTCTCCCAATTCTATGCTTAAGCTTCCACTTTGGGTGCTGTTTTGTATATTATCTATTTACTGACAAATTTATACCTGGTTTAGGTAGCCATTTCTATGGTTTTGTTCTTTTTGTTTTTCTGTATTTGGCCTTGATCCGGCACCATCATGGTTGTGGCAATATGTCATTCAGGCCGAATTTGGGCTTCAGAGCCTCTTGTGAATGTGTTGGGCTCGGGCTGGGCCTATTAAAAATCACCAAAATTCAAGCCAAAGCCTGCCTCATTTTTTATTTTATTTTATGTTTTGATACAAAATATGGTAAACATGTCAGAATTACCAAATATCTCTCTTTGGAATCTATTGATAATTGATTATTCAGTGTCGGCGATCGCGATGGCTAGCGACTGCTCTTGGATTTTCATTGCTCACGAGGCAAGCTCGAAGAACAAATCCCAGAGTCCACTTGTGACTTGGCTTATGTTTCACGTGTGCTGTACATTGCCTGACAAATCACACATTTACCTCCTATGATTTAATTGGACGGTCTAGAGGGAGTAGTAGGGTTTAAGGAAAGGGGAGACTCATGTAGTGAGGCACTTTACTACTCTCAGTGGGAGTACTTAGTGATAAGAATGAATATCGACGTAAAGCATTTCTCTTCTTTTGTTGAGTGGAGTGCTTAATTGGCAATAGATAGTTTCAAATCGAAACATTGAATCTATAGCCTTAGCCCTGTCCTATCATCTGTATAATGGAGTTTGTGTTCCAGAAATGTCAGCGATCGAGTAAATAGCTCTACAAACAGTTCTACAAACGAATGGATCCAGCGAAGAATAATTGAACTGGAGCAAGCTGAAAAACTACAGGGCGCACGATC
This sequence comes from Tetracentron sinense, assembly GCA_015143295.1. Taxonomy (NCBI): domain Eukaryota; kingdom Viridiplantae; phylum Streptophyta; class Magnoliopsida; order Trochodendrales; family Trochodendraceae; genus Tetracentron; species Tetracentron sinense. The sequence continues at coordinate 32,550,275 of CM026562.1, forward strand.
TGCTAAAGTGTAAGTCCGACGAGTTGCACCTTGGATTGAAATCGACGAATTGCGTTTTGCCAGAGATATTTTTTTTAGAAAGATTCTCCATTGGATAAATAATTTAAAAATAGAAAGAATTTTTTATTATTTTTATTTATTTTTGATTTGAAAAATAGAAAGAATCAATTCGGGTATCCAGGCTATTATGCCTATTATCTCTCAGCCTCATGAACTAATTTGTTAAAACCCAAGCCCATTCCTAGCCTGTCTATTATTACAGGCTTACAGCCGAGGCCCATGCAAGCCCAATGTAAAGTCTACCGGGTCAGCTCCCTTTGTGTGTGTGTGTGTGTGTGTGTGGATATAAGGGTCTTTTGGAGCATTTAAATACTCATAAAAACTTATTGATGATGGCACGAGTACCCATGCATGTTTGTTTTTGGGTGGCCGTCACAGGCCACGAGGGGGGGAGGGGAGGACTCTTAAGTTGGCTAAGGCCGAGCGCAACCAGCGAAGTTTGGTTTGAACATGCTTCAGTGCGCTTAAGCTTGATTTTCAGTCTTGAGCTTGGCTTGAACAATTTTGATCGAGCTTGAGCTCAGGTTAGCTCAAGCTTGATTCGAATTTGAGGGCTATTTTGATTAGTTTTATTATTAAATTAGAATAAAGGAAATTACACAATTAATCTTATCATATATAAAAATTAGATTTAAGGATAGATTTAGAGAAGACAGTGGTTAGGGTTTTTGATTTTTTACTTTTTAATTTCCTTTTGTTATTATTACCTCTTAAATTTATTTATTATAAGTTAAAAAAATATTATAATAGATTAATGTTAACTTTTGAGTTGAGCTGAGCCTCAAGTTGAATTGAGCCCTAAATGAGCTAAGCTTCAAGCCAAGCCAAATTAAGTAGGGCTGGCTCAAGCTTGGCTTGAATGAGCCAAGCCGAGCTCACGAGTAAAATTGGCTTGAAAGAAGCCCTAGATATATCCTAAGAAACGAAGGCCACTTGGATTATATCATGGAAGATATGTGGAGAGAACATGGACAGTGCTCGGTGTACGTAACCACACTTTTTGTTTTTTTGGTAAACTCATTCATACCACAAGGCAATGACTGAAGGCAAATACATGAATATATTGCGGCCAGTTGATATTTTTCAAGTGTAAATATAGTATTTATTTCTCCATATTCACTACTCTCTTCTAAATGGCCTTGTCACTACCGAGAAAAAAAAAAAATGAAATTAACACCATGGTTTTTAATTTTGGCAAAATTTCGGTCTTGGTTCTCCCTTCGAAATTGATATTCCTGTTATTTCGGTATGTAGAATTTTGGCCTAAATTTTGAAAGAGCAAGGAGCGAACTATTGCTCCTCGCTCTAACACAGACGCCCCTTCAACTGCCTCTTAACTCGGGTTAAATTATTTTATTTTATTTTTCTAAAAGCGAAGGGTAGATGGCTGAACCCTAGGAGTGAATCAATCTTAACCATAGTTAAAGGGGGTTTAAAGGGGGACATGTGGCAAGAAAATTGGAGCGAGACACACCCCCTTGCGTCAGCGATCAAGGAGGTGATTATTTTCCATTTTGAAATTTTGGCCATAATATTGCTTGTTTGATTTTTTAAATTAAATTTTAATAAAAAAATATCGATATTTATCAAAATATATCTAAATTTGTGAATATGGATTTAAGTTTTCTAAAATTTTAAGATTTTATTTTTAAAAAATAAAATAATAATATTTTGTTACTAGAATATAAGTTTAATTAGATATTTATTCATTATTATAATAAAATACCTAATAATTGCTTGTTTGATTTTTTAAATTAAATTTTAATAAAAAATTATCGATATTTATCAAAATATATCTAAATTTGTGAATATTTATCAAAGTTTTCTAAATTTTAAGATTTTATTTTTAAAAAATAAAATAATAATATTTTGTTACTAGAATATAAGTTTAATTAGATATTTATTCATTATTATAATGAAATACATAATAAGTTAAAATACTTAACACCATTCACTTCTAAAATTTTGTGGAATATGAGAATATATCAAGGGAAATTTTAGTACAATAAAATAGTCAAACTTTTTTCAAAAGTCTAAAATTTTGGGATTTCAAAACTTGATTGACACAATATATATATATATATACACTAGTGGGCTGTGCATGTGATGCACGTGAGAGAGGGGGAGAGGTAGAGAGAGACTGGAAAGTGAGACCCTAGTGAGGGGTATTTTGGGAAATCATTTAAAGAATATTTGAGGTATAGAATGGTGAGGAACATTTTGGGTAAAATAATTGTGAGGGACACTTTGGGTATAGAAACATGACGTAGAGACATTTTGAGAACCAAAAGATTTAGAGGCATTTTGGGGATATAAAAATTTTAGGGTATATAAACTTGAGGCATATTTTAGAAATAAAGAAAATAAAATATGGACAAACTTGAGCATTTTGGATAAAAAAAATTGAGAGATGCATTTGGGATATAGGAATTTGAATTAGAGGTATTTTGGGAACTAAAAAATACTGAGACATTCTAAAAATAGAAAAAAATTTGAAGGCATTTTGAGTATAAAAACTTGGCTTAAGGGCATTTTGAGAATAAAAAACTTTAGGGACATTATGACCAAAAAATAAAAAATAAATATTTTTAATAATAAAATGACGCTATCCAACCGTATTAGTTGAACTGGGAATCGGTCACTCGACTAGTTCGATAGCTGGTTCGGTTATGAAAACATTACTTTATATATTAATAAAGGGCGGTTTTAGAATTAAATTAAAATTTAATCAATTTTATAAGTCCAATATATTTTTGGTGAAAAAGTCTCTTATATAATTAGAAACTAAAATTAATAAAGAACAATTTTGAGATTAAGTTAAAAATTAATTAACTTTTTCAAGTGTCACTCTCATTATATATTTGCAAATGGGTAGTTTTAGAATTAAAATTCAATCAATATTTTAAAGTACTACTCCCTTTATATATGAGTAAATGATAGTTTTAGAATTAAGTAAAATCCAATCAACGTTTCGAATTCATATGTGTAATTAGCAGTTTTGGAATTAGCTAAAAATGAATCAACGTATGAACTTATATTAGTAAAGGGTAATTTTGAAATTAATTATAATTCATTCAACATGAGTAAGGGGGCATGTTTGAAATTAACTAAAATTCAATCCACATTTAAACTTACATGAGTGAAAGACAATTTTGGAATTAACTAAAATTTATTTAACATTTTAAATCTATATGAATAAATGACAATTTTGGAATTAGTTAAATTTAAGGACAATTTTAGAATTAATTAAAGTCAAGGAAATGACAGTTTTAAAATTAGTTAAAATCCAATGAAAGTTTTGAAAATAACTAAATTCAATCAACGTTTTGATCCTTAAATGGATAAGGACATTTTGAAATTACCTAAAGTTTACCTACGTTTTTAACTTTCCACATTTTCATTATATTAGTAATATATATAGAGAGAAGGAATCAGTTCTTAACTTTTAAAAGTGGTTAAAGAAAATATTTGAAAACTCAATGATCCTAGACAAGCTCATCAAGTCCATATCTTGGACTTCAACCGAATCAATATAGTTCATCGAGCTAAAGAATTGTATTACATTATATCAAAGTAATAGGAGCCAATAATCTTGTTTTGTATAGGATAAACATCTGCAGGGAATTCCTACTTTGTCTCTACTGAAATTTAGAGACCGTAAATTTTCGCCAAACTAATAGGGCTGTTTTGTATAGTGTAAGAGCTTCTTTTTCTGTTCTTTTAAATATTTTTTTTTATAACCAAGAAATGAATTCTTGGTGTTTTATACATTTGAATATCTATATATATTTGAACATAATACCACATCAAGGATTATATCTTAATATGGTAGATCAAAAAAAAATTAATAATGAGATAAACTATGACTTGAAGGTGTCATCATGCTTTAGTTTTATCTTGATTTCACTCACATGGGTTATGGGTAATCCTCAACTTGATTTTCTACAGAGTAGAAAGAGAAGAGAACTGGAATCTTCCATGAACAGAAAAATTAAATAAAGAGAAGAAAAGGTAATGAGCTAGTTTATCTTTATCCTAAAAGAAGTAAGTTTGGTATGAAAGGTGGCGGTAAGACAAATTGAAGATGAGAAACATAGAATAGCAACTAAAAGAGAGACAAGATCAATAAAGGGACAACAAGAATGGGCCCCAAAATCTAACTCAGGCACCATGCATCACCAATCTTTTTATATGGGCCCATGCATGGGCCCCAGTGCATAAGCCTTGCCTTTTGGTGGAAGCTTAGTCGGTACATATGGGCCCACTTTGACTATTGGCCTGGCTAGGTCACCCTGAATGTTTTTTTGGGATTAGATAAAGAACTAAAATAAGCATCATAGTAGTATAAAACGTAGCCTTTAAGAAACACGTTTTAAGGGGCTTAGAATTTAAGCTTACCAAAGTTAAAAGGAATTCATGAGATGGTCAAGCATTTTTCTTAGGGTCAATTTGATTTTTATTTTTTGTTAATTATCTTAAGTAGGGTGGGTCAAGTCATTCATTAGCATTGGATAAAGACAATTCAGTTTGAGTTGTAAGACCACATTCATGAGATCAAATCCCAAAGTTATCTGATTTATAGCTTTTGACCATAGCTAGCTCAATGGGCTCCTTTAGACCTTTATCCTCCTGGTAGTTCTAGTGGTAGAAAGTGTGTCCCCACGGGACAACTTGGGTTCGAGTATCTTAGTGTGAGACTTGTATTTTTTCCCGTTACCTTGAGAACGGTAGAAAAAAAATTTGTTTTCTTAACATACTAAAAGGATAGCAACGACAGGTGTTGTTGCGCCTACACAATTAATTAATTATTTTTTTGAAATATGCATCTGGGGCTATTGGGCTAGCACTCCTCTCTATGTTAAAACAAGGAAATGATCCCGCCAATGTCACATTTTTTTTTTTTTTCACATTCTGATTAGTAGGGTTAGTATCTGTTCCAGGTGGACTTAACAACTACGCTCACCTCTCATCCCACGGGAGGATTGATCCCGAGACCTCTCTCATAATGAGGGGGATACACTACTACCACTGGTCTATTCCCACGGTGTCGCCAACAATTCAAGTTTTATTTGATTAAACAAATTAACAAATTGACCCTGATCAGGGTATGGTGAGCCCAATTGCAACTAATTAATTAGCCTACCAAGAATCCGCAATTGGGCACCCTTGAGGTCAAAAAAGCACTCAAGAGTTTCGTAGATTATCGTGCAATGTGGTACCAAGTGCGAGTTAACCAAAAAGATTAACCATACAAGTGAGGAGGAAGACTGGACCTGTCCATGACCATCATTTGGGCATATGAAAATGATGATTAGACTGTGCATCAAGAGCCAAGTGATCTCCATTTCCATTCCAAGCCTCAACTTGCAGAACCAAACAAAACTCCAAAACCCTAAAAAGCTCTCTTCTCATTATAACCACGCCCGACATTTCTTCATGCTGCCATGTGAGGAATGACAAGAAAGTCCAACAGCCCCCCAAATCATAATACAAGCTACATTCATTGGGTTAGTTATAAATACACTTTCTTTTACAAATTTTAGCTACACCAATCAAACCCATATAAGATTTTGATCTTTAATCTCTATATTCTAAAGATAATTAAACTATTTTAATCAAATTTCCTAAAAACATTTACTGGGGTAGGATTCGGGCATAGCTAGTACAGGCCTTTCGAGGGCTAGGGTCTCACCCTTATAAGTGAAGGTCCGACTCACACTTGGATGGGGCCAGACCCAAGTGTGTGTTATTTTGAATGGGGCCATCTAAGGCAGCAAAATCCAAAAAGTGAAAAACAAAAAACTTTTAAAGAAAATATATTATTAAAAATTAGGAAAGGAAAAACAAGATATATGGTGTTCCCTAGGTAGTTGATTGATCGAACTGTTGAGAAATTCCAACTACCTTTATAGTGTCGTTAATGGTGAGGGTTAACCGTGATCGCCGTATCATTCAGCAAAGAGAAATTAAATGGTTAGGAGATAAAGTTTGTTTTTAAATTTTGATATTTGGTGGGACCTTCTTGAATATCACTGTTATTCACTCAATCACTAACACTAACAGTAGATAGATGAGTCACTAAAATAAAAGTTACTTATATAATATGAAAGCAGAGAAAATTTTCTTTTGTGTTTGAACCTCTACTATGAGGAAGTAGGGGAGAGCGACCGAAGTAGGAGAAGACAAGGTGACATCCTCTATGGACAATGGACAATGGAGAAAAAAAGGTGGTCGGTGGTTACTTTGGTGGTAGATAGGATGGAATTGCTTGTCATTTTGACAAGCACTACTTCATCAAGATTAGGCCCTTCTCCTTGTCCTCATATATTACACTCTCAACCACACAAATGTGGGGATGCCCAAGATCTCGCCTTTTGTTGTTGCAAGGCCAAACAAAACAAATGGACATTCTCCTGTACTCTTACAAAGGGTCATCCACCTCCACCCCCCCCACTGCCACGTGGTTAGCTTACAAATCATGTGTCATGTTGCCGCGTAGATTTTGCGCCAGATTTAGCGCCTTTGTTTTATGCATGGCTCATGTCATGTGATTTCCCGGGTGTGGGTGATAATCAAAATTAGTGCAATTAAAAGAAATTTAATTGGCGGGGAAACTATAATAAGGAGCCACATATAGGCAATGTGGGGGTGATCGAACATTTTCGCTGAGTACTACGGTTGTCGATGGATAGGATTGTGATCCAAATCTGATCTGATTAGAGCTTATATTGATCTAATTGTAGATCAGTCAGATCGGATTCAGATCTTGATTTTTGAATCCAATTGTAATCAGATCGGATTCAGATGTATGAGATGTATGATGATTCGAACCAATTAAGGTCCGTTTTGATTATATGCTTACATGTATGTATATATATACTAGATTAATATTTTTTTAATGCATAAAATACATACTTGTTTTTATTTAAACTATTTATGAAGTTTTTATATACTTAAATGTTAGTTTTTGAAACTTGATATTAATCGGACCAAATTTGGATCATATTCAAATCTTGACTAATCCAATGGATCTCGGATCAGATTTAGATCTGTTGGATATTTAGATCTGTTGGATATTTAATCAGATCAAATTCAAATCTGATGAGATCTTGTCCAAATCTGATCCATTTACAGCCCTACGCACACCACAAAAAAATGATTTAGGTGTTAATAAGGCAAATAATTAGTTAGTGAAAACTGAAAAGTTTATATGACAAAGAAGGGTGCATGAATCAATCAGAGGTGCTAGTAGGATAAAGAAAGTGTAATGTGTAGTGGATAGTTCTTAACTACCACTCTCCCAAAAAAAAAAAAAAAGTTCTATGGCATGCAACTGCCAAAAAATCAGGGATCAAAGTCACAAAAAAAAAGAGGGTTTGCACCATGAATTAATTGAGAAGACCTTGTGATTAGATTGTGGCACAAAAGAGTCTTGTCTGAGTCGACTCATACCTGTTGGTCAACTCGACAATCTGAGTGAACCGAGTCAATGAGTTTGGTTGGTTGTTCTAAAAGCTTCTACCGACTACTTTTTATTGCCTAGTCGACAAAAGTTGAGGCAAAAAGCATAATCCCTTTTCTCATTCAGCCAATGGTCTTTTATTTTCTTTCTGGGTTGAACCCCCCATGGTCCAATCCCTGGAGTTATGGCTTTTCTATCCAAATCTGATTCCTTACCACCATCCTGCTGACGTTACACCCTTGATTTGGGAACAGATGAAGGCATATACCTTTGAAAGACTTTATGATCCCATTGCTTTTCTTAGTATTTTTCTCTATTTTTTTTTTTTTACTTATGTCACACACTTACGCTACTCCTGTCTTTTAACAAAAATCATATATGGATTAGATATCTCCAAGAGATCCCAATGCTTTTCTTATATATATATATATATATAATCTTTTGAATTTCTTCATTCCATTCGTCTCTCCCCTGAGTGATTCGTATACACCACCCGTGCTTCATTCCCTGAACCATAGATTAATATTCAATCACTCTACCCCCCTTACCTTGGTTTGATACGCACGTAATACCAATATCTATATCTACATTGTGATCGAAAATGTCATAACCTTTTTTCTTTTGATGTTGAAACAACTTGTGAAGTATTTTTTAAGCCTCCCAGTAGGGGAGGGGGGTTTGGCATGGACCCCTATCTGTTTATTAAAAAAAAAAAAAGGACACAGCCAAGAGGGGGACATAAAGCTAACCTCAAGCACACAACATTAACATCTTAAACTAGAAACACTCAAACATTCATGAACTAAACAACCTTTAGCTTGTTTAGGGAGAAGATTCCTATCAAGAGACTTTGTAATTTTGTATAGTGCAAGCCTCCTTGGCAAGAATATTAGCCACCTGATTGTTCTCTCTACGAGTATGAATGAACAGAAAATCACATTTCTCTTTAAGTTTCAAAATCGACTTCCACTCATACCAAGGACGGTTGACAGCCCCCCATTTAAGGCATCAATAGATATGCAGAAATCACTCTCAACGATAACTTTCCAAAGGCCCAACTCAATACAAAACCACCCATCACGAATAGATTTCATCTCCACAATCATATTATTAGCAATACCGTAGAAGTTAGAAAAAGCCCCAATAAAATTTCCATAACTAGTGAAGGTGTTATTGAATCCGCTACTGGGACTGTCTGGGTTACCATTGATACACAAAGTGAGTGCTCTGTTGTCGTGGTAATGGACTATAGGTGATAAGGGAGGTAAGGTAGTGCGAGATTGACATTCCTCCTCTAGCAACTAGTGAATATATAGATCTGGACCCAGAGAAAGGAAGTGTTATACTTCTCTATCAAACCATTATCATTCTCTGCTATACACCCATTACTAAGCCAAAACAAGATAATCACGAGGGGAAGAACAAATTGGGTGCAAGGGCTTAACGATTCATTATAGTGAATACGAATTCAGACGACTACACTTCCCTTGTTTGTAACCGATTCATATCCGAATCTGTTTACTCAAATAATTATCCGAATAAGTATATGATAGAGTGAATTCAAATAGTAATTTTATTATCCGTTTATTATTGGATATTAACTCGGATATTGATGTATCTGATTCGATAAATATCTGATCGATTATATAATATATTATCATATATAAATAATATATTATAAGTTTATAAAACTAATATAACCTTATAAATATGTAATTTTTTACATAATGCAATATATAAATTATTATTTTTAATTTCGATAAAATAAAACATTAGTTTACTATTTTTTAGATATTAACTTATATTTTTTTTTAATTTTTAAAGTAATCGGATAATTTGGATATTGTCCGAATGTGAATATTTTTTTCGGAGCCTGATACAAATATTTATTCGAATTCGGATAGTTGGATATGTAATCGGATATGAATTCAGATATACCACTATCCATTCCAAATTCGCTCTGTTTACACCCCTTTCGAACCTTTAAATATTTTGTCTTTTAAAAAAAATCATATTTTTTTAAAAATTTTTGATTGATCAATCCTTATTGTTGTCAAGAATTTAATTTAATTTTTTTGTAAATACTAAATAGATTACTAGTTTACTAAGATCTACTTTGTTATCACTTTCTTATAAAATTAAAAGTCTGATAAAATAATTTATAACATTTTAAATTTAGAATATATTAGTGGGACGCACCAATAAATTATCCATATAAGGTGATGGGACCTACCAAATACCAATGAATTCTCCATATTAATACCATTGAAGTAGTGAGGACCCATTGATATCAATTTTAAGTAGTCTAATTTGACTAAAAAAACTATAAGTAGAGAATTCTAATAAAATTACTTTATTAGACATATTTCATTTCTCTAAGAAATGAGGCTGAAATTCACACCTATAGGGTTTGTCTTTTTCTACCAAAGAAAAGCATCCCCTCCATGTTGAAGATTCCAAGCACTCCTTGCCAAATACAATTTTATGATGCTTATCTCTTTGAGAATACATAATTTTAGATTTGAACCCGTGACATTTGAAAAAGTTTCACTCACATACATTTTTTCTCAAAATGGCCTAATAATATTCCTCTTCCAATACCTTGCTTAATTTGGTAGATCATCGTCCATTATAAACTCTTTATCAAAATGCAGCTTCTGCTCGCTGGTCCAAGTTCTTGACATAATACTGCTTATCTTCTAATAATAATAATAATATTGTTATTATTATTATTAGTATTATAATAACTTGTTAAATGAGTAGAAAATGAAAAAACCCATTAAGCCAAAATTCATAGATTTAATTGGATGGCGGGTCATGAAGAGAAATGAAAGGAAAAGAAAAAGAGAACATATGTGGAAATCCAATGAGAAGGCAATCTGGGTCTATGTGGGTCGATTCAAAGAGAAAAATTAATTATAAACTTAGGTAAATATTGAAGTAGGGGCCTGGGGACAAAACATGACCCTTAGGGTCAGTCGATGTTCTCTCAGTGGAAGAGAAGATGGTGTTTATCTACATTTCTCCTTCAAATTTTATTGGAAGCGTGGGGATATGGGGGGAGAAGTGGATCTGCAATTTCTAAGTAGGATTTCCACTGCTCAAAAGAGGTTTCAAAGTTAATCCTCGGGGTGGAGCCTAGTGGTCGAAGGACAGACCATAAATCTGGAGGTCTCGAGATCAAATATGGGCTCCCATCAATATCAGATGTATGGATTGGGGGTTACTTATGCATCATGTGAGACTAATATGAGTCTAGCCCAGGATACCCACCTTTACCAAAAAAAAAGAGGTTTCAAAGTTTCACACATATCATTTCATTAAATACTAGTGGAAGGCACGCGCGTTGCACGTGTGTGTACAGTCCAATGCACGTGAGAGAGAGGGGTGGGGGAGAGTGACCGGGGAACCCTAGAGATGAGTGAATTTTAACCACAGTTAAGGAGTGTTAAAAGGGACACGTGCTAACCTATGGGTGCAATTGATGAGAAAGGGGTAGTTTGAGGTGAGTGAATTTTAACCACAGTTAAGGAGTGTCAAAAAGTGTAGATGAGAAAATGGTAGTTTGGGAATTAAGTAAAACATTAAATCAAGGTTTTGTCTTATGGGTAGTTTGGGAATTTATAACTTTAAATAGATTGTAGATGAGAAAGGGATAGTTTGGTAGCTAGATTGTAGATGAGAAATGGGTAGTTTGGAAATTAAGTAAAACATTAAATAAAAGAAAATTTGTAAGTTTTGTATATAAGGGTAGTTTGTGAATTGACAAAAATCAGGCTACGAGGGTAGTTTGGGAATTTCCATCATTAAGAGTGCTTCTCTCATTATACTAGAGAAGATAAGATTATTTTAATATTTTCATGAGGTACACTTTACTAAATGATGAGACAAAAGTTATAAGAAACGTCAAACAATACTTTTTTTTTTTTGGCTTGTATTTAATGATTGACTCTTTAAGCTTTAAATATATCCTTAAGTTTAATAAGTTTGATAATTAATATAAAAATAAAAATGTTTTGGTGAAGATTATCAAGATCACTAACATAGTAAATATCAGTAAGACCACTCACTCATCTCTATAATTTTCTAAATTTCCCTTGAAGTTCCAACGCTCTTTTGGGACACAAGGGGACCTTCTCATAGATGGGTCTCTTTAGCCTTTTGGTCGGTCTCCTATGTTTCTTTCTAAGGCATTCTAAAGAAAGATTGGGCATGACCGTACACGTAGTTCTATCATTGGTTGTCGAGGCAATACATCCTCGAACAGAGCCTGTTGTATGTATGATGACTAGTGGATGATGATGGTGCACGTCGAACCTCCATCATCGCTGGTCATGTGTCGGTCGAGGTCTCAAGGGATGCTTAGCCATTGTATTTAGGCATGGGATTGTCTATGAAGAAATCAAAAAATTGGTCTCAGACTTCCACACACATCATCCGACGTGTGGCAACAAACAGGAAGAAGTCATTTCATTTTCTCCCATGTTTTTGACTTCTCACCACTTGATATCTTTCCTCCTTTTTATCACCACATGTTAGATGATGTGTGGAGCTCGAAGCCAATTTTCTAGCATCTACTAGAGACAATCTCATGCTTTTGTATTTGGAGATTAGCTATGAAAAAGAGATCCGGTTGACTGTTCAACTGGAGCAACCTAATTTTTGCCTTAGAAAATGGTAGTTTGATAATTATGAGTCTAAAGAAATTGTTTAACTGTAAATTTTTTCCATAAATATCTCTTCCTAAGGCAAAATTAGATTGCTCCGGTTGACTGTTCAACCAATGCTCATGTTGCTAGTTATTCTCTTATATTTATATCTTATGGAATGGATCTTAAAATTATCGATCATATAAATAAATATTTTGTTCCTTAGATAAATGTTGAGCATATTAAGCATTTGCATCGTCTCTAGTCGAGCTCTTCTTGTCACACCATTAAAGGAAAGTTTCCCATAATACTTAATTCCGGACGACTAAGTGGGGCATACTACATTTTAGCTAGTGGAGTAGGTGGTGCATGTTTTGGGAAGCTCTTGGGTGAAGCTTATAAAGGCTGCGTGTGTGGTTTGTCTGCATGAGTGTGTGTATGTTTGCATGTAGGGTGTTAGTGTGTGTGTTTTCCTTTCTTTGCCTTCAGTATTCATCTTGTGGTGTTACTCTTGTGGTGTTACTGAGTTTACTAAAAAAAAAAAAAGGAGTAGGTGGTGCGCATTTGCTCCCAGGGAATGTGTTGGTGTGAAAATCATCAAGTCCATTGAAATTTGGTGACAACACCATCATACAAGGACAGAGCCATGGGCAATGGGGGCATGTGCCCCCCCTCCCCCACAGTACCCTTTGAAGACAATAAAAAAAATTAGGGCTTAACTATGGGGCATGGAGGGCAATCGCTTCACCTAAACTTTTTTTTTAAAATTATAGTTTAATATATAGGGCATAACCATGGGGCATGAAGGACTGCTGCCCCCTTGAACTTTAAAAAAGAAAACTTTTTAGTCATGGAGCACCCGTATAAACAAGGAGAAACAATATGAAACGAATGAATGAAATTTGGCCCACAAACCTGGTCGTCCAAAAAAAAATTAGGGACTACACTCATGAACTCCCTATCCCCCTAAACCCAAAATATTTCATATTTGCCTAATTATTCTTCACAAATCCATCAACAATTACTAACATTTTTAATCAACCATCGTGTGCCCCCTTACAAGAAAATTTTGGCTCTAGCCCTGCCATCATAGATAGAGTGGCAGGTGGTATATCCGATTTGGATTAAACAAATGATTGTATCAGGAATTTGCTTAATTTCTAAGAAGATTATCTAAATAGGTATCTGATAGAGCGAATTTGAATAGTAATATTACTATCCATTTATAATTGGATACAAATTCGAAGATTGATGAATCCGACCAATTATATAATAATATATTATAAGCTTATAAAGCTAATATAATCTTATCAATATATACTTTTTTTTTTCATAATTAAGACATGTTAAATTTTTATTTTTAATATTGACAAAGATATATTAATTTGTCATTTTAAAAATAAAAAAAAATATTTTTTTACATTTGTTTTGGTAATTTTTCTATCCTTTAGTTTTTAAAAATAATCTAATAATTCGGATAAGATCCGAATATATTCAAATATTTTAATTGGAGTCGGATAAGAATACCCCATTTCACTATCCGTTGTAATCGAATTCGGATATACCATTATCCGACTTCCAGTTCGCTCCATTTAAAGCACTAATCAATTCCTATGTCTGTGACACTGTACAGCCTCACCATTTTTTCAATGCCAATATTATAACAGAGGTCCTAATAATTTAATTCATTTTTAAAAAGGGAGCACCAGCAATAGACATTGCCAAAAGAAAAGAAGGATATGTAACAATTTATTTTCTTCACTTATTTTCTCAATAAAATTCTTCATTTTTAATATTTTGGATTTTTTTTGTCCTGATTTTGAGAATCCACAAGTTATGGATCTTAAAACCCGAGATGCATTGGGAAAGGAAGGTAATAAAGGGTGAGGTCGGGTGTTGGTAGGACTAAAAGTATCCCCCCACTCTTGGATTGGAGCCCTTGCAGAGACAAAACTGCACAAAAAGATAGAAACAGATCCCATCTTAGCTCAAGATCTAACCAAGATACATAGAAAAAAAAATTGATGGTTCAAAAAATCCTAAAAATATTTATTTATTTGATACAAGTTCTGGAAGCCCGATACACCTCCCTGGTTGCTCCACTGGTAGAAAATTTTCTTAATTTCACTCAAAAGCCTGTATAATAGGAGTTTAACCTTAAAAAACTTAGTTTTTCATTGAAAATAGAGGAAAAAAGAAGGCTAATACGTAGAAACATATGCACGCATGCATGCGCATGTACATGCACATACGTAACTAAAAATATTAGCTGGAACCACATTAAAGAAATAGTAATTTTAAGTTTATAATCTCAACACTTAGGAATTGGGGGTTTAGCTCACAACCATATTATAATATGTTAACATTATTAAGAAAGAGATGCGTTGGCTATAGCTATCATAATAAACATTAGCTGAGATCATGGGTTCATGAGTCCAGTAGTACTAGCAATGAAATTAGAATAAAATATTACTAGAATAATTAAATTAATATGTAATCAAAAGCCCATCTAAGTTATATGAAATTAAGATGTGGGGTTGTTAAAAAATTAATTTAATTTTTTATAAAAGAATATGGGGGTATTGGAGAAGGGGATGTGATAGGAGGAGAAGAGGCAATGCAATAAATAGGAAGGAATGGGTGAGACAGCATGCTTGGTCCATTGAGGGCTGGAATATGGGGAATGGGAGGGGGCCTGTACTATGTTTCCTATGCATACAACAAGGGTGTCGAGTGAGTGAGGGTAGATGAGGGTACAAGGAGATAGGCCACTACCCACTTATGATTATTCAACTATCAATGCTATTGTATCATGTATGCCTCCTGGTTTGCGCTAGTAGTAGGTCATATATCTTCTTTTGAGGAAGGGTTTCGGTTCGAGTATCTCGATGTGACGGTTGAAGATCCACCTTTGTATTAACCCAAATACTCTTAACGACAACAAATTTACTTTGGTTGAAGCCAGAGTAAGTTACTTAAGTTTCTTGGGCTAGCTATAGCCTATTTGCCTGAAATGTGTCATCTTTAATTGTGGTTAAGATCTATTAAGCCTTAGGATTCAAGAATCTAACCATGGTTTTAGAATAAAAAAGTTATAAGATTAATAAATATTTTTTTGATCAATTTAAAAAAAAAAAAAAACATGATTAGATTCTTTAATCCTAAGAATTAATGAATTTTGATCATTGTTAAAAGATGACACACGTCATGCAAAGAGGCTACTCGCAGCCGGAGTAAATCCACTTGCCCTCAAAACTTAAAATAAATGATTATTATACCTAAAAAAACATGTAATATCATTGGAGCTACCTAGATACTACTACATCCCATGGACACATGGCGCTCTCTCAATATCTTTTTCATTCTCATATGTGCATATAAATAATCTTACAATCTTACATAGATGCATACTGACATGTACTTGCGTAGGAAAATGAATGAAAATAGTTTGACAACCGACAAGTTTCCTGAAAGACTTAGTGTTGGAGAGATCACATGATGCTGGTTCTTATTTTTGGTAAACACACATGATGCTGAGTTCAATGGTACGTGATTGGATGTATGTTCCAGTGTACTGCCCTACTAAATTGGATTTCAGCACTATATGCTGATTCGATGATGATAGCATCTGAGATTCATTAATTATTCTTGATATGACTCTTTTAAGCACGAGAGAATAAGGGGAGAGAGATAACCCTAGTGAGGGCATTTTAGGAAAAAAAAAAATTTAGGGTATAGAGATTTTGGATAAAAAAAATTGTGAGAAAACATTGGTTATAGAAATATGACATTGAGACATTTCGAGGATCAAAAAGCTTTAAGGGTATTTTGGATATAACAAAAATAGAGGGCATTTTGGGTATAAAAATTTGAAAGATTTTAGAAATAAAAAATGAAGTATAGGAAAACTTGAGGAACATTTTAGGTTAAAAAATTTGTGAGGGACATTTTAGGTATGAAAGTTTGACTTAGGGACATTTTAGAAACTAAATAATATTCGGTACATCCTGACTATATGAAAAAATTTGAGAGTAAGAATCCTATCTTAAGGACATTTATATAACAAAAAATCAACCAACAATTTCTTTATATATGAGTAAGGATAGTTTTGAAATTCAACAAAAAATCAATCAACGTTTTTTTAACATATCCATTTTTATTATTTTATGAGTAAGGGTAATTTTGTACTTAACCACCAAATTCAATAAATCTATTGTCTTATATATGGTAAAGGACAATTATTGAAATTAAGAAAAAATCAATTCATGTTTTTAATAGATCATGTTTATTAAGGGATAGTATGAGAATTAAGCAAACCATTCAATCGTTTTTTTGTATTATATATATGATAAGGGAAGCTTTGCACATTTTTAAGTGGGATATTCTCATTATATTAAAAGGATAAGTGGGTTAACCCTAGGAGTGAGTGAATCTTAACCATGATTAAGAAGTTTTAAAAAAGACACATGACAACCTCAGTGGCATAACGAGACTCTAAAGAGTCTGGTTGTGGCCAGAATTTCAAGTATGCTATTTTATATAGGAAAATAGATGAGTAATGGGTAGTATGAGAATCAAGCAAAACATTAAATCAAAATATATATAAGAGCAAAGGGTAATTTTGGAATTATAAAAATATTCAATCATTGTTTTGAAAGGGGCATCCTCTTTATATATATATATATACTAGTGGGCGACACGTGCGATGCATGTGAGAGAGAGAGGAAGGGAAGAGAGACTGGGGAGAGGGACCCTATTGAGGGCATTTCAAAAAACAAATTAAAGAATATTTTGAGTATAGAAACTTGAGGGATATTTTAGATAAAATAAATTGTGAGATACATGTTGGTTATTGAAACATGATGTTTGGACATTTTAAGAACTGAAAAACTTTAGAGACGTTTTGGGTATAACAAAGAAAGGAAGCTGGTGGGGCCTTGACGAGATGTTCTTCTTTCGGAGCATTTTGCCAAGAGAGCGAGGAGTTCAGTTACACTACTAAGGTCGCCATGTGTCCCTTTTTAAACCACTTAACAGTGATTAAGATTCACCCACCCTAGGGTTACTTATCCTTGAATTTTAGAAAAAAAAATAAGGAATATTTTTTAACCCTAAGAGTTGGTGAATTTTAACCAAGGTTTAAAAGAAATTAATATTTTTTTCTTCTGAAAACCAAGAATAAGTGGGTGAACCCTAGGGATCAATGAATCTTAACTACAGTTGGAGTACCGTTACGCCCTTAAGATTGCCATGTGTCTCTTTTGACACACCTTAACCGTGGTTAAAATTCATCTACGCCTAGAGTTCACCCACTTATCCTTAGTTTTTTGAAAAAAAAATATTAATTTAAAAAAAATCCTAGTTAAAATTCACTAATTCCTATGATTATTTGTTCATATTTTTATTTATTTATAAAATCCAAGTATAAGTGGGTGAACCTTAGGGTTGGGTTAATCATGACCACAATTAAAGAGTGTTAGAAAAGACATATGGTGACATCAGTGGCGTAGAGTCTGGTTATAATCATAGAAAATTTCAAGCCTAATATATAGATGAGTGAGGGGTAGTATGAGAATTAATAAAATATTCAATCAAAGGGTTTGTCTTATATACTAATTATGATAAGGGTAGTTTAGGAATTTTTCAAAATTTCATCTACGTATTCAAGGTCTCATTATATATAAGAAGATAAGAAGGAGAAGAAGATGAGATAGCAAAGGGTAGTTTTGGAATTATAAAAGATTCAATTAACGTTCCAGTATCCTCTTTATTCACGTGCACATGTGAGAGAGGGGGAAGGGGAGAGAGACTGGGAAGAGGGATCTAGTGAGGGAATTTGGAAAAAAAATAAATAATATTTTAGATATAGAAACTTGAGGGACATTTTGAATATCCTCTATCCGGATAGATGTCCCTATGAAAAATTATGAGGGATATTAAAAAAAATTGTGAGACACATATTGGTAATAGAAATATGACGTAGAGACATTTTGAGACTCAAAAATCTTTAGGCATATTTTGGGTATAGCAAAGAAAGGGGGTCTTGGCGAGATGTTCTTCTTTCAGAGCGTTTTGCCAAGAGAGCAAAGAGTCCGGTTACGCCACTGAGGTCACCATGTGTCCCTTTATTAAACTCTTTACCTGTGGTTAAGATTCACCCGCCCTTAGGGTTCACCCAATTATCCTTAGTTTTTAGGAAAGAAAAATATGAAAAGAAAGGTAACCCTATGAGTTAGCAAATTTTAACCAAGGTTTAAAAAATTAATTATTTTCTAAAAACCAATGGTAAGTGGGTGAATCCTAGGAGTGGGTGAATCTTAACCACAATTGGAGTCTGGTTACACCCTTGAGGTTGTCATGTGTCTCTTTTGATACCCCTTAATTGTGGTTTAGATTCACATGCCCCTAGAGTTCACCCACCTATCCTTGGTTTTTAGAAAAAAAAATATTAATTTTTTAAACCTTGGTTAAAATTCACTAATTCCTAGCGTTAAATTTTCTTTTTCATATGTTTTTCTAAGAACCAAAGATAAGTGGGTGAACCCTAGGGGTAGGTGAATCATAATTCAGGGTTTAAAAAAAATTAATATTATTTCCTAAGAACTAAGGATAAGTGGGTGAACCCTAGGGGTGGGTGAATCTTAACCACAATTAGAGTCCGGTTACACCCTTGAGATTACCATGTCTCTTTTGACACCACTTGACTGTAGGGCTATAAACAGATTAGATTTGGACTGAATCTGCCTAACTCCGAATCTGATCCGATTAAGAATTCGACAAATCCGAATTTGATTTGAGATTTATCGGATCATGAATTAATCAATCTGAATCCGATTACTAATTCAAGATCTGAATCCGATCCAATTAACATTAATATATCTAAAAACTAACATTTTAATAAAAAAAATTATGATTAGTAATGTAGTATATTTGTAAAATTATATAAATTTAATTATTATTATATATAATCTAATCAGATCAAATTTTAATCGTATCGGATCACTATAGATCCAAACCCGATCCGATTATAATCGGATTCAAGATCTCGGATCCAACAGATCTATAATAGGATTAGGATCTTGTCTAATTGGATCGGATTCGGATCAGATCCAGATCAAGATTTGATCTATTGATAGCCCTACTTGACTGTGGTTAAGATTCAACCATCCCTAGGGTTCACCTACTTATCCTTGATTTTTAGAAAAAATATAAAAATTTTAAACCTTAGTTAAAATTCACTTTACTACTAGGATTAAATTTTTTTAATTTTGTTTCTAGAAACCAATGATAAGTGGGTGAACCCTAGGGGTGCGTGAATCTTAACCACAATTAAGGAGTGTATAAACGTAGAGAATTTCATGCCTATAAATGAGTAAGGGGTAGTATTGGAATTAAGCAAGCATATAAGATAAGAAAATAGAAGAAGATGAGATAAGAGTAAAGGATAGTTTTAGAATACCGAAAGATTCAATCTACGTTTTGAACAGACATCCTCTTTATTTATATATACTAGCGGGTGGCATGTGTGATGCACGTGAGAGCGAGTGGAAGGAGTTAACCATAATTAATAGGAATTAAAAGGGACACGTGTTAACTCGGAGGTGCGATTGAACTCTCCCCGAGTTCAATCGCAATTGGCTGTGATTTTGTTCTTTAAATAGATAGATGAGTAAGGGGTAATTTGGGAATTAAAGTAAAACATAAAATCAAAATTTTGTTTATGTAATGGTAATTTGGAAATTTCGGGAAAATCAGGCTACGCCTTCCTCTCCCATTATATGTGTATATATATATTTGGTTAAGATCTTCTTTGTATTTGTAAAGATATTTATGATGCCTTATGACAACTGTAAGTACTAGTGTACTTGGATTAAGATCATATGATGGATTCTTTGATAATTGTATTTTTTTTAAAAAAACTTTTTAATTTTTTTTTTTTTTTGATGATTATTCTTTATCTAACTTCCTCAAATAGAAGTTCATATACTCACAAAGACACTTTTAACACATGATCCAACTAACCTACTTTGAAGAATGAACAAAACTTTAATAATAATAATAATAATTTTAATACTAGAGCAAAGAGGGTTTCCTAACTTGAATGCGTATTTGAAGTATATATGTACTTCAATATATTTCTTATACATGGACAAATACTCTTGCATTTATACTTACATACTTGTATATAGTATTGGGGTTCTATGTAGTTATATTTAGGGGTGGTGCCATGATTTTCTTGTCAAGAATTATTTTTTGAGGATCAAGTTCATGGGCTATCTCATTCCGTACGTTTCCTAAATATCATACTGATATTATTTCTCCTTTTTATTTTTTGGTGCTAGGTTAACACACACACACAGACCAAGTTTCAACTGAAGCCACAACTATACACACCTTTCAAAAAAGAGAGACATGGTGGGACAACTTTTCCCTTATCCATCACTATACCCTATTAAATAATTAAATAATATAGTGTAATTTTTTAAAAATAAATGTTTAAGGTGCAACTATAGTTGAAAAATTAAATAATTTTTTTCCAAAAGTCTAAGGGGGCAATTGCCATCCTTGGTTGTATTTGTTAAATTTAGGTCTAACAATTGTCATTTAATACGACAATGTCATTATAGCTTCTTTCTTAATTTTTGAACAAAAAAGTGAAAATTATATTTGTTGGTCTCCTCTGTTGGCTCAAATTGAATATAACAGCTAGTCGACTTTATATTAGTAAGTGTCTTTTAAAATAGATGTTGACCAATAAATATTGGGCAGCTCAATAGTGGGTTCTATTTCAAATCAATAATTTCACGACTCAAAATTGTTCTATTTTGAGTCATTTTAGGAGCTCCCATTTATTAATCAAACATCGTTGTGCTTCCAAATTTAGATCATAAATTTATTGTCAAAACATATGTTTGAAAAGTCTTTATGTACTTACCACCATGAATTATATAGTTGCAAAGATCCACAATTAATGAAGGCAAAAATCAACGACAAGGAGAAGAGAAAAGAATAAGACTTTTGCTCTTGCTTTAGATTAGGGATTCTTTAAGTGACTACAACAAGCATAAAGAGAGCTTAAATAAGGAACTGTACAACCTTAGGGACGAAATAACAAAATTACTCATAAAAACGAAATTATAAAAATACCTCTGGAATGAATAAGTGCTCCGAAAACCCTTACAATGACTCCAAACTAGAAATTTGAGCGTCATAGAACTTTATAAATTATACTGAATTCATCTTGTTGGATTACCCAAAATAATATATTATAATAGTTAATCGGACTTTCAAATCAAAAGTTATGACCAAAAGAAATTATGTTATTAGACGACGTCAAAAAACACATATACTTGTGCATGTAAATGGATTAGATTCACATCGGATCTTGTCATTTCCAAATTCGACCCAATTATATATATGATATATATATATGATAGATCAGGATTCTATCAGAGATCCTTTGAATTATAGATTGGTCAATTTGAGATCAAATCTGATTATTTAGTTAAGATTTTCGATCAGATTAATTTCACTTCAAAAATTAATTTTTAAGCTTACACAAGATTCATAAAAATCAAGATCTGAATTTCATCAAATAAATCTACAATCAGATCAATATCCCATTGACAGCCCAAATTGTGAATTCATAAAAACTCAAAATCTGAATTCCATCAAATAAATCTACAATCAGATCAATATCCCATTGACAGCCCAAATTGTGATTGTATCCGTACTAATGCTTAGCACGTTCGTGTGTTTCCGTTTAAATATTTTCTCATGGAAGGCCTTACTAAAAAGTGGTCAAAGAAGTAAAGGATATTTGTATGGGGCGGTAACAGCAAGTGGGAACTAGCAACAGTTCTTGTTGTAGCTAAAGGCTACAGTAGGCATGTCATTGGTTGATCTTAAATAAAAAATAATTCAAAAGAAACATTTTAAACTGCAACACGTCTCTTAAAAGTTAAACACATTTAAATAAATCTTTTGAATTTTTTTATTAAGCTGTTGTAGTCCCTTGGCATCGGATTACCTCTGGCGCATGCCCACGCCCAGTCTCGAGCGTCCATTCATCATCTGGCATGTGACGATAAAAAATGTGAGAAGTCATTTCATTTTATCTCCTGTGTTTTTTTTGACTTCTCCCCGATTAATATCTCTCCTTTTACCACGACATGGCAGATGATGAATGCCCGAGGTCCTTGGGCGTGCGACAGAGGTGGGGCAGGAGCTGTTGCTAACCACACTCGTTAACGGCCCTTTGTTTTAGTGCAAAGGGTTACACCGATCAACCTCAGTAGCCCCAACAAAAAATCAACCTCAATAGAAAATTCAAAAGTAATGGCTTTTTCAACTGCAACACGTCTCAGAAAATCATTTAAATTACATTCTTTTGAATTTTTTTATTGAGCCGACCAATAGCATGTTTGCTGTAGCCTCTGTTAGCTGCAGCATGGCAGTTGCTAATCCACACCAGGAAGAGCGGAGCCAGAAAGCAAGAAAGAGAGAGAGAGAGTGTGTGTTTTTCTTCACTCTGTTCTTCTATTTAAGGATTGTAAGCGACACGAGAGGGAGAGAAAGAGTGAGATGGAGAGAGGGAAGGAAATGAAGCAATCCAAATTCAAGAAAATTTGTGTTTTCTGTGGGAGTAGTCATGGAAAGAAGAGTAGCTATCAGGATGCTGCTATAGAGCTTGGGAAGGAATTGGTAATGGTTCTTCAGAGTCTCTTCTTGCTCTGTTTTATGTTTTTTCATGCGTGTTTCTATGGAGGTTTGCTGATTTCATCATCTTGCTTGAGATTTTCAACTTGAGTTCTTGATAAAAATCTGTTTTCTCTCATGGGGTTTTTTTAGAAAGTTGTTCGCTATCTTTTCCTTATTGATTTGAGATGGGTTTTGCTAGAAAGTTTTTTTTTTTCTAGTTTGTCCTTTTTTATGAATTGGGTCATGGAATTTTACTCGAAAGTTGGTTCTTTCAAATGGAATTTAAATTTCTTCATTTTTATCTTTGGATTTGTCATGGTTTTTGCCAGGCATGGTCATCTGAACTTGTTCAAGCAAAACATTTCATGTTCATTTCTTTGGCTCTGTTGCTAAAACAGAGTTCTCTTTCTCTCTCTCTCTATAAGATGTCTGTATCTAGAAACTGAGTTACATTCGAACTGCACGTCCATCTTAGTGATGGAGAAGATGTTGCTTTCACTCCTCTTGTTTTCTCTCTCTAAATCTCTTTAATCCTCTACCTTTACATCTCTTTCTCTCTTTGAGCTTTGAAGTAGTTAAATGTACTTTGATAGACTGTTTGTTGAAAATGGATTCATCATATATACATGTTAAAAGTTTATTTCTACCTTAATTTTTTCAAGGAAATACTGATATTGTTCAACTTTGAAGGTTTCGAGGGACATTGATCTGGTTTATGGAGGGGGCAGTATAGGTTTGATGGGTCTGGTTTCACAAGCTGTTTATGATGGTGGTCGTCATGTTCTTGGGTGAGCTTCTTCTTTCTTTTTTTTCTTTTTTCCACTCTCAAATTAGGTAAACAAGTAGATTTTGGAACAAAATAATTGAATTTGGGCTCTTGTTATAGAAGTTTTTGTTCTTCATCACAACTGATTTTTGTCATTTTATTGTCTCTCTGTCTAGAGTTATTCCCAAGACGCTCATGCCTCGGGAGGTATGTCTGCTCCTACTAAAAAGTCCTAAAGCTTTTCTTATAAGAAAAATAGAGATTCTATCATTTCTTTCATCTTTTCCATGAACTGTGTGTAGATTCTTCCTCTTCTTTCTCTGTTGCTAGCTTTTTTCTTTTTTGTTTTTTTTTAATTTTTTGAACTTTACTTCTATGTGGAAATTTTGTTTGGTTATAAAAATTTCTGAATTTTCACATGGAGGCTTGATAGACTTATCCTTCATACCACTTGGGTAGCTGGGGTTTCACCCTTTTTTTTTTTTTCTGATAGATTTTTGGATTAAGCCCACTACACCCTGCAAGTCTCATCATTGCTTTTCTGCACAAGAAGTCATACAAAGTTTTCAAAAAAATAAAGGCAGCCTTGGAAAATTTTCTCTGGTCAACCTCCTTTCTTGTCTGTATTTGTTTTCAAATATATATATTTTTTGTTATGTTATCCCTTTGCAGATAACTGGTGAAACAGTAGGGGAGGTGAAGGCTGTTGCAGATATGCACCAAAGGAAAGCAGAAATGGCTAGGCAGTCTGATGCCTTTATTGCCTTACCTGGTTAGTGTAAAACCTTGCAAAATTCTTGACCAGCACTCACACTAAAGTCCAAAGACAAATCAAGAAAAGATAAAGACCCCCACAAACACTTTTCTTTTTTCTAAGTTTGGCTTGTTAGATTAACTATAACCCATGTTTTGATTCTATTTTCTAAATACCATTACTTACCCCCAAGCTCCTTGTTTGATCTTTGAGCTTCAAATTAAGAAACAATGATAAAAGAAAAGAAGACCTGATTTTGTTTCTGCAATGTCTCTATGACAAACTCTTGAGTTTTTTTTTTTTTTGAGTTAGAATCACAAAGAACCCATCTCTTGATTCTTCTCAAGGTTCTATATCAAAAAGTTCATTGTGCAAGAGAAAAACAAATACAAAAATGGGTAGTGATTGGGGGACCCTATTTTTGATAGGGACACTCCCTCCTTGTGGAATGACAAAACTGGCCTCATTTGTACGTCCATTATTATTCCTTTTGTCCTTTCGCAGAAAATATTGCCATGTTTTTCTATTTTGGCTGTTGAATTTTATTACTATGTATGGTATCGGTGTTGCTGTGAGAGGAACTGTCTCCAGCCTAAATCATCACAACTATTTGAACTTACCGTTGCAGACCCCAAGACCCATGATTTGAGAGCAACCTCTCAAACCCTAGTTCCTGACACATCATCACCTGAGACTGAAAATTAGGGTTTCTATCATACACTTGATTCTGGGAAAAAAAAAACCCTTAAAACACTTTCACCAGATAATCTTACCAACTATCACTTGAAGTGGGGCAAGGACATGCAGGGGCAAATCAGTCATTTTAGTCTTCATGGTGGGGCTACCATATGTAAGCATGGAATCCAAAATAGAAGCTCTATTATATGATAGTATGAGGGGAACTACGACCTTTAATAGGTTAGAAGCCCAATCAAGTGACCATGATTTTCACAAAGGATGTGGGCAATAAGCTCCATGTTTTAGGGAAAAATGCAGGGGCAAAATGGTCATTTAAACTTCCATAGAGCATGCCATGAAAACCAAATTAAAAGCTTCATTAGATGAAGGGTAGTGGAGTAGTTTTCTCCTTAGTCAATTGAATTACATTTATTCCTTATAAATGAAGAATACGAGTGAAAATTAAGCTTTCTCCTTTAGAAAAATAGTACCATTACATATAACAGGCATAATTCTTCTTGAATGCTTGCATTTTCCATTGGATGTTTCTCCTCTACAGTACTTTTTAAAAAAACTTATTTGAGAGTTTTGTGCATGAAGGTGGTTATGGGACCCTTGAAGAGCTGCTTGAAATGATAACCTGGGCTCAACTTGGCATACATGATAAACCGGTAATTCTCGTTTCTGCGCTTTCGAGATTACGATGTTCACTTACTGGTGTAATTGTTGTTATCCTTCACACCCCATAGCTTTCAATTTACTTGGGCTTTGTTTGTTTTAGGGGAAAGGTTGTGGCAAAAGAAAAGTTTCTCGAAAATAATTTCTCCCCTTTTTTAGAGAAAATTGTTGCTCAAGCATAAAGCAAAACTAGAGAATTAGTTGTAATAAAATGTCATTTTGCAGCATTCCAAACACAAAAATTAACTTTTCTCCTGAAAATAATTCAGTGAACCTATTTAGTATTTTCCTTTTAAACAAAATATGGTGGAGTTGGTTAAAGCAAGCCCCTTATTTCCTATATGTATGTTATATCTTAATCCCATATCTCCTATCTTTGGAAATAAATGAGTTAGTAGAAGTCCTTATAACTACATTATATAGATGTTAGAACTAACAAAGCTATAAAATTTCTGAATTTTGCAGGTGGGATTGTTGAATGTTGATGGGTACTACAACTCCTTGCTATCATTTATCGACAAAGCTGTAGAGGAAGGCTTCATTAGTCCGAGTGCACGTTACATCATTGTATCTGCCCCTACGGCAAAGGAGTTAGTTAAGAAGTTGGAGGTAATCCTTACCCAAACATTTTGTTGTCTCCTGAGTTATCTATATCAAATAATCATATTCGTCACAGATATTTGAATGTGAACAATTTTATGTTTGGATCAGAACATGCTCTGTTTTCTGTTCTGTTTTCATTTGTTTCTTGCTCTCTTTAAAAATTCATGAACAACCTTTACTTTAAATTCAATATACTAAAGGCGTCAACTTGTTTCCTAAACTAGTATGTAAACGGGACAAGTAATGAGCATGCGTGTGCATGAACATGCATAAATCCACATAGAACCATGCAATTTCAATGTACAGAAGTGCATATATATATATATATATATAGCAACTATTTACTGATAAATACTTACTTTTACATGGATATGAACACATATGTATGTATGTGTGTATATATTGTTTCTTAGGGTGAGAATTTTGACTGTAACAAATGAGTTTTTTTTCTTCTTCTTACTACAGGAGTATTTTCCCCGCCATGAAGGAGTTGCTTCGAAGTTGAGCTGGGAGATGGAGCAACTTGGCTACTCTGCAAAATGTGATATTTCTAGGTAAGGAGAAGATTATGTGTGCACAGAGAGAGGAAGAGGGTGGAGGTGGATTGTATTTTGGCAATGGAAGGGACTTAGCAGACCAAAAATTTCCACAGTAGGGAATTCTTTTTGTAAATTACAACAGATGGACTTGATATATGAAGCTTCACTATTCCCTTGTATGGAAATTTGGATTTCTTAATTTTTAATTACAAAATGCTTCGCGCATATATTATGAAACACTTGCCCCATCTAAATAGTAACATATTTTCCACAGTTTATCACACTTGCCCCTTCTAAATAGTAACGTATTATCCACAGTTTATCATGGTTGCTGCTATTTTATCAAGCTTCTAGTTGAAGCTCAGTACGAATTAGAATTTCCTTGATCAATCAAGAAGTATTGGAATTAGCACAAGGGAAGTGATATATTGGCTAGATCATAAAAAACTGTAGTTCATTATGATCTAAACTCATAAATATGCTTGCGGAAATGGATATAAGTATTAGAGTAGGTGATGTTAATGTACTCTCTTAGATTCCCCCAGAGTAAATGGTGTTTATTTCAGTGCTAGGGCTGTCAATCCGGCCCTTTGATGAGGGGGCCGGCCCTACACGGCCATAAAATAGAGGGCTTTTTTTTCTTAATATGGCCCTAGGGCCGAGCCGGCCCAATTTTAGAAGCCCTCTTACTTAAGGGCTGGGCTTGGTAAGCACACGGCCCGGCCTGACCCAACCCTCCATTTTATATGCTATACCATATATAATATAATAACTAAAAGACTTATAATAACTTGAGGGGTTAAGCGTTACTATGTGTATATATAACACTTTAGTGTAAGTATATTTCTAAAATCTTTGTAATATAGTAACGTATAATACATTTTTTTTTAAAAAAAAGTGTCTAATAGAGGATAAGATTTGTTGTGTGTATGTATAACAAACTAACAATGTAGTCTCTTTCTAAAATATTTTAATGTTGCTACTTGTAAGTTGTAAAGTTTTCCATTTTTTTTTAAATATAAAGGTACTAATACTAACAATTTAACGGTAACAATTGGGGGGGGGAGGGTATTAATAATACTAACAATCTAACGATACTTAAAACTCCATCATGTTGCTATTTGAGTTGCATTGTCGGTCCAAGTCCAGTCATTGGAGGAGGGTTGTATGTCAAGTTGACAATCAATATAGAAAAATTGCTAAAATATGATATAATTTTTTTATTCTTTAAGCCCTGACTTGACCCAACCCTAGCTCTTGAGGGTAGGGCTTGGGCCTAGCCAGTTCAGGCTAGCTAGGGGCCTAGCTCTTCAAGCTCGGCTCATTACAATAATTAGTATATGTTCAAGCTCGACTCGAACTCAAGTCAAGATCTTCAACTTGTGTTCAAACTCAGCTCGTAGAAAGTGTCATTAGCTTGAGCTCGGGTTGAGAAAATTGTTTTTAAACTTTCTATGGCTAAACTCGAGCCCAGCTTGTTAGCTCAAGCGTTAGTATAGAGTCAGCATTTTGTGGCTTGACTTACAAAAGAGTCTCTTTGCTTTTATAAGCCAACAGACCCTTGGCGTCCACGTTTTAACCGATGTGGGATTAAACACATTGGAAACACTCACTCACAACAGACAGTCACATGTTACTTGTAAGACAACATAGTTCACAAAAAAAAGACCAAAGGGACTTAGTATTACATCGGTTAGACACAAGAAAATAAATGAAGTGTGGGCCTATAAAAGACCAACTTAAGCCTTTACTTGGCATACCTTTTGGCCCATTCACTTACCACTTAGCGAGCCGAGCTTTTCTCGAGCTGAGCAGGGGTGTGGTCAAGCTCAGCTTGTTAACTAAATGAGCTAAGAAAACGTGTTCGAGCTTGGCTTGTTAAGCTAAATAAGTGAACGAGTTCAAGCATTTAACGAGCCGAGCCCGAGTAGCTCACGAGCACACTTTATTCGATAATCACCCCTAGTTCAGGCCCTTCAAGGGCTAGGGTTTCACTCCAATGAATGAGGGTCTGGCCCGGTAAGACCTATGCCCTGGCCTGGCCCTCTGACAGCCCTACTGACTTTGCAGTCATGCCTCATATTTCAGCTGAATACTAGCCTATCTGTTCTTCGACTATGCTATTACTTAGATTTTAGGGAATCCTGTTTATGGAGATTAATGGAATCGAATCTCCTAATTGTCGGTTTTATACCATTAGTTTGAAGATTGAAGCAAGAACATTAGTTCAGGTTTTGTCTAAACATGAAAGCAGTAAAAAAAACCGTTCTAATCAACTCTGCAAAATGTGATATTTCTAGGTAAGCAGTAGAGGAAGATTCAAGCTTAAGTCCTATTACAAGTGCAACTCAGGCCGGATTGGAGCCAGCCACCAGCCCCAGCGAGGTATTCTAAGTAATCTATATTCTAAGTAATCTACCTCTATATATAAGTGAGTACATATATGTATACGCACATATATGAGCATTTACATATGTTGATTGTCGTGTATGTAGGGCTGTCAATTGGACCCTCATGTGAGGGTACCCAGCCCAGCCCGCAAAAGCCCACAAAAGTGAGGGTTTTTTCATTTATAAAGCTCGCAAACCCAAGTGGGCCCAAAAAACCTATGCCCGTTGACATGAGGGTCAGGCTTGTGCAACATCCCTTAGAGCCGGGCCAGGCCCTCATTATATATATATATATATATATAATTTTTTTTTTTAAACTTAAAATGACCTATATTACCTTCTTTAACAAAATATTTATTAAGATATTGCTATATTTTCAGTAACATATATCCATGCTTAAAGGCCATCCACCATGATTACCAAAAAAAAATAGATAAGCCACCATTGAGAGACATCTTATTCTAACTATATAATATGTCTCCCTTTCATTCTCTTTGTTATTCTCTCGCCTCTGTCATCACTCGTCAATTAGTGGTGGCTTAGAATTTTTTTTTGATAAATATCATGACAATTTTTTTTTAAATTTTATCTTCTTTTCAAGCTCAAGTCAAGCCCAATCTTGACCCTGATCAGGGTTGGGCTTAGCTAATTCAGGCCTTGTGAGAGCATGGGCTGAACCCTTATGAGTGAGGGTTGGACCTTGAAAGACCCCGGCTGGGCCTAGGCCCATTGATAGCCTACATGTATGCAACCATGCATCCATGTATATGCTTATGTGTATAATCTCTATAAGCAATATACACTTTCTTTTTCTTCTCTCCTTTCTTACGGGTCAAGGGTCAAGGTTAACTGCTTGGTTGTTAGACAGCACCACTTTGACTTGTTGCATTCGGTCGAGTCGGTTTGTTGCTTGCCACATGAACATGGAAAATTTCTATCAATCCATTAAGAGTTTCTTTTTATGTGATTACCGATAAATGCGAGACACAAATTTGATATAATCTACCTTAATGTGTGCAGGTATACTCACACATTTTCTAACTTAACATAAGATAGCCCCCACTTGCTTCCATCCAAACTTTCCCCTTATCGAGGTTAAAGACAGGATATGTGTGTGACACTCACCCCTGTTTTGGGAAGCACCCGCAACAACCCATAATGATAAATAAAAACAGAAAAGATAAAATGGAATCAAAATACAAAAAGAAGAATACAAGATTTATGTGGTTCAGCTAATGATACCTACCATAGATCCACACCAATTGTACTACACTCAAAGGCAAAACCAAACAAAGTAATTACATAGTTCTATTGCTCTTTAGAAATTTTCTGAGTGATGGGAATAATAACAAACCCTAAACCCAAAAATATATTATATACCTGGTTAAAAAAACAAAAAAAAACCTGAATTACTATTATGATCCTGTGACACTCGCTAGATTCAACCCATTCTCACTCAAGTGAGTTAGCTACGGGTTTGCCTCAGTTGCTCAGACTGAAATTCTAGTAACACATTTGCTTGAGCGAAGCCATTCTCGCTCGAGCCAACTCTGGCTTGTTTGATCCAATCAAAAATATGGTATGGGGGCTCTGCCTTGAGCCCCTGGACAGGGGCCGAGCTGTCCCCTGCACCCCCCAACGAGCTAATCGCGAAGCTCGACCCTTGACTACCTGTTATAGCATAAACCTACTGGGCTCGGTGCAATCGGGCTCCATACACAACACCCTATCCTGACACTCATTGAGGAAACAGACAAATGATATGTGATACATTATTAGCGAATTCCACCAAAAATCCTTGATCTTTTTTCCGAATAAGCGTATCCCAATAAGTGCATGTGGTGAGTGGGGGTTGCAAAATCTCATAACATATTCATCGATTGTTTCTACAGCTTTTTGCGACCTTGTAGGTGTCTGTTTCATGCAATGTCATCTAAGAATACCATGAGGGGGGTCAAAGATGGATTTCATGGTAAGAAAAGTCGCTGGAAAAGCCTTCCACCTTATTAGACATAGTGACCGACTTTGCATGTTAGGAGTCCGAGGTATGCGTTCCCTTGCAGAAGCTGTAGGAGGTGTTTGGGGATGTGCTTTTCGAAAAATCAATATACAGTTGAGATTGTTGCAAGGTTAGCATGTAAATGATCTGTCTCGTTCACTATTTTAGTCTTATGGACAGGGGATCAGGATTTTCTTGTGAGCGGAGCAAGTAATGGTCGATTGATAATGTTAGTAATTATTGATGGGTTTGTGTAGAATGATTAGATGTGTACAAAATATTCTAGGTCGTGGAAAATCTTTGAGCACCAATTTTGTGGGCCATCTATTTTGTATATGTCATACATATTCTACGAGTATTATTTTTCCTTGTTCATATTTATAGTCTTATTATGACTTGTATTAGGGTTAACGTAAAATTTCAATGAGAAGAGAGAAACAAGATTTTCTTATAGAAAATAAGAAATATGTTATTCTCTTATTTTGGTTCATATTATAACTCGTTTGCTCAAAAAAAATTAGGGGGCAGCTTCCCCCTTGCTCCATAGCTATGCCCTTTAAATAATTATATATTATAAGTGTATTTTTTCCAAAAGGTCATGGGCAGCTGGCTCCGCCCCTACTTATGCGTGCATGGTTGTGTATTAAGATTAGAGCTATAAACGGAGCGAATTCAGAGTGGATATGGTATATTCGAATTTGTATCTGATTACGTATCCGATTATTCGATCGAATTCAAATAAATATTTGATGTATAGTGAAATATGATATTTGTATCCGACTTCGATTAAAATATTTGAATTTGGATAATACTTAAATTATCCTATTACTTTTAAAATGTAAAAAAAATATAAATTAGTATATAAAAATAGATAAAGTTTATTTAAAAATAATAAATTAATATTTTATTTTGTCCATATGAAAAGAGCAATAGTCCCCTCATCGGCTGAGGAGGGTCGGACTATCCCTCCTCGCTCTCACATAGCTGACCTTCACCTCCCATTAACTAAGGCTACTTTTTTTTAAACCCTTTAGTTAATTTTTTTAATATTATTTTTCTAAGAATCAAGGGTAGATGGGTGAACCCTAAGGGTGGATGAATCTTAACCATAGTTAAATGGGTTAGAAGGGGGACACATGGCAAAAAAATGGGAGCCAAGACGCCCCTCCTCGCATCACCGACCAAGAGATGATTATTTTCCATATGAAAAATAACAATTTAATTTAGAAACTACATTTTTATAATGTTATTTTAGTTTTATAATATATTATTAATATATAGTAATATGTTTATTGAATAAGATATATCAATATCTGAATGTGTATCCGATTATAAACGGATAATAAAATTACTAGTTGAATGGGCTTCATTGGATACTATTCGGATAATTATTTGATTAATGGATTCGAATACAAATCAGATACGGATAATATCCGTATCTATTTACACCCCTAAATAAGTTTATAACTAGGGTTGTCAATGAGTGGAGCAATTGCAACCCAATTATGAACTATAAAGCTTCTGTGACCCCTTTAGGGCCGAGACCACCGAGACTGTGCTCTAAGGGCACGGGATTTCAGGTGGGGCCTATCATGTGAAATGGCCCCCCACTTGAAATCCCATGCTCTTAGAGCATGGTTTCGGTGGTCTCGGCCCTAAGGGGGTCTCAGTAGCAAAGTCCAATTATGAATTAGGCTTTCAAGGTAGGTCCAAGACCACCCTATTAATAATCGTGTAGGGTTATGACCAGGACCTACCATAGCTATTAAAGGATTGTTAAGTAATTGGGCAAGCCCGGCACGTCCGGTTAGGTTAAAAGTATGGTAAAACAGGCCTCAGGCCCTAGGATTCTATACCCAAGCCCGCCCAACTACTTCATCGAGCAGGGCCTATGGCGGGCTAGCCCGCACCCATGATACTCCAATCTATAACACATCAAATACCATACCCTACATGTTGTCAACTATCCCATCAATCTGGACCTTTCAATTGGAGACCCTCATGACAATGGATGGCTGCAATCTTTTTTTTTTTGGCCCAATCCTTTGGGTCAGGACTAATTCCCGAGGGTGCGACGTGAGCCCGTAACCCACCACACCAAGTAAGTCCAAGTAAACCCATGCGGGGCTGGACCCAAAGGGGGGTGAGAAATGGAACCTAAAGGGCTACAATCTTTCTCGATACGAACTTTCCATTGCTAGCAGTTCAAGTTTTCAAGAAAGATAGAAGGGTTAGTATCATCTTGTCAGTCTACATTCTAAGCCAACTCCACGATCAAAAAGCGAGCCCACCAAATGAATGGTCTGGATCAATTAACATGTGAGTCAATATGTACGGTTTGGAGGTAGGTTTCACTGAAGAGGATGATTCCACCATGGTCCACCGTACTACCATACACTAGTGTTGAAAAAACACGCGGGAATTGAATTAAAAAATTGCATTCATTGGGCAAGTAATACTCAGCACGAACAGAGAGTTCGGATGGGCAATAACAGATCTTGTTGTTGCGTTGTTGCCGTTTATATTGAGAACATGTGGGGTCTACCTCTACTAAATGTGAGGCCCATCTTTTCAAGACACATATGAGCAACATATCCCAAGTTACACACGACTTAGAAATATTTCTTAACTATAGCACGAGACGAACCTCTATGACTACAAAGTCCCTACACACAGGCCAACACTCACGCACACACATAGACCACAAAAGCCAAAAGGTGAGACATTAGAAAACTCATGAACGTCACATCTATCTTAATTATTTAAGACATTGAGATTTGGTATTTTCTAAATTCTCATGTATCATTAACCTATTAATGCTCCTTTTACATTACGGCATCTGTTGATAAGTTTCACTCAATTTGAAAACACTTGGGATTGTATAGGGTTATGTATTTGGTTGTTTGTCTGGTTGACACCTACTCTATTTATTATAATTAATTAGCATTGCCTCAACATTTAATATATTAGAATTATTTTTAAAGAATAATTTTTTAATGGATAGGAGAGAATGTCCCAACAATGTGAATGTAACAATGGACTTTATAACTTAGGCTACAAAGAATCAATAATATTTTGAAAATTTTGTCAAATATATACACATTTTAGAATGCTATTGGTAATTGTAGCTTTTTTTTTTTTTTTTGTTGTTGAAAAATGTTATCATGTAACTAACATACACTCTAAACTCACACACACAGTCAAACCTAAGGTAGCCGCTAAGGTGCCATAAGAGTAAGTCCAAGGAACAACTCCAAAAAGACATGTCTTAAAGAGGATTGATGGTCCCTTATACATCAACTGATTTGGTACTAAACTCGGGATATCACACTAACGCACGCGGTAACAGAGCATGATAATTGTAACCAAAGGCTACAACGTTGTAATTAACGTTTTGCTCCAACAACCCCTACTGTATTGCTAAAGAAAAAACGAAGAGAGAGAGGTGGACCATTGAATTGAAAATCCAATGTAAAAAAATAAATGGTGGCCCCCCCCCCCCCCCACTAATTGAATTTTCAATCCAACTGTCCATCTCTTGATCGTAGGTCATATTGAGAGTTTTAAATCACTTCCTTTATTTAACTATTTCGTTGATAGTAAGTAACAGAGGACGTTGAATTCAAAATTTTCAAAAAATTCATTGTTAGTGCATTTAATGATCCTAATTTAATTTAGTATACCTTAAGAGTAATTTGCTTATTTAAATACGTTTAATCTCGTTTACAACCAAACATACCTGAGATAGGGTAACTTAGTAATTCCCTAATTAAGGGTTTGTATAAATAGAATATGTTGAACTTAATTAGCCACTTTTGCTAAACCTAACTTAGGAGAATTGAGAAACGTACGTAAGGAGAAAGAGGAAGAGAAGGGTTGTAACTTGGTTGGAGTTTGTCAGAATCTTGTGGAGAACTTGATGGTTGAAGGTTTGAATCGTTTGAGTTAGCATCTAGTCCGTTCGAAGCAATCATCCTCTTGTCTTGTTTTAAAAAATCTAGACCTATAGGCAAGTGAATATTTTTGTGACTTAGATTCATTGTATGTTATGAGTATGAAATGATTTTAATTTGTTTTGCTTATGTTGATAATTGTTGGTTTAATATAACATGTTAATAAGAGATATTCAAATATCTGAAAGACCTAATTTATTAGAGATGTTAAGCATGATTTGATAAATGATAGGATGATATCATATTGTATTTATAAATAAAGAAAATCAAGTTAAATTGGTAGGTCCAGGAGGTCTGAGGTGAAATCCATCAGAAACCAGGAGTTTTTGTTCAAATTTTGCTTGACTGGTCGACCGGTAGTGACATAATTGGCTTGATTTGCTTATCTTTCCTGATTTAGTAAATTTTTTGGAAAGTAGAATCTGTTGGGACGCGTATAAACAACAGAATTGCGATCCGTGACTTTAGCAAAGTGGAGCTAGGAGCATGAGCTTGAACCTTAAGCGTCAGTTATGAACCAAGTTGAGCTACGTTTTCTCCTTTATGAGATTTTATACAACAATTGGGTATAGTGTGGTGTACCTTAACAAATCTCAAAGAGACACACAAGAATTTCCTTGAGAAATACGACTCTCTCTTTACCAAGAATGGAATGTGTATTTCCTTGGACAATAACTTACCTTTTTCCTCCTCAACATAGAGGATATTTATACAAAAAAAAAAGAGTCGTTAGACTCCATAACTTCATTCCTTGATTCTTGCTAAAGGCATCTAGATCAACGGTCTAGATTAAACCACTTAATCCTTAACTCTCTTGGTTCAATGTAACGGTTCTTTGGGTCTTAATGACTTGGTCAAAGTGGCTATTAAGCCATTTGACTAAATCTAAGACATCCAACAGTCATCCTTTGTCAAGATACCCACTCTGGCTTAAAGATGATCCGATGCTCCTCATCCCATAGTACTAACATTAAATTATGTACAAATGTATGCATGAAGTTGAATATAAATAAATATCATATAATATATTTATAAAACATGAACATACATGAGATGATGTGTATGAGTGTGTGATGCATGTGAGAATTCATATTATTGAGGTTAGATTTACCCATCAATAATCATAGTCGTTCGATCGAGGGATTGTAGCCACCCGATCTCAATATCCAACATCTCTCATTTGGCTATAAGCGATGTATATTGAGATCGGGTGCAAACAGACTATACCTTAGCCTAGGCTACATGTATGCATGGTGACGTAATGCAAGTGTGTTCCTAGCAGGATGAGGGAATCACTTAACACCGTATATGCGACTCCCTTGAAAATGGACGATTAGTGTAAGCGAGAGCGCTCCCTGAGGGTAATCACATAGCAGGAGTAACTCCGCAGACCTCCAAGACATTTAAACCTCTGTCATTAAGGATAATCATCCAGCAGTCGTAAACGTATTAAACCTGTCTAATGGGTTTAGGGTTGTTACACTACTATGCTATGTATGCGATGCACAATACAAAATACACTCAAAATGTATAAAGAATTAGTATTAGACTAAATTCTAAGGCATTTGAGTAATGTTGATGTTAATTTGGCTTAGACATAGGTTCCGGGTTGAACCTTGAGGTATAATACTTTCCCAGTAGAGTCACCAGAGCTGTGAGCACGGATTATGATACTCACATGATTATGTCATGAGTCGCCACTTATTAATTCGGTTGAGATAAGTCCCAGGTAATAGATAAGGTCTTAAGTCTGCTTAGAGTTCTGAGTAAGAAGTTTGGTTAAGCCCGAGGAAGGTGTTAGACACCCGGCACTTCCGTTTTACAACGGTTCCTTACTTATTAGGTTTAAGACAAATTAATATCAATTGTTAGTCAAATGCCTTAGATTTAGTTTATACTAATTCAATAAGGGAAAAACTAAATTAGGATAGAACCTGGGTTGGGTTGCCTACGTACTCACATTGGGGTGAGATCAGACTGAGCGTAGTTTTGACATATGAGCCCATGCCAAAGCTAGGGGAGTGTTGTGTATGCACCAAGGATGGCTAAGGGTCTAGTCCGGTAGACTAGGATTGAGTTGACCGGGTTGGTCAAGTGCATGGTTATGTTTGATTGGGTCCGGTAGGCCAAAGGTTTGGGCTCGGTAGGCCAAGAGGTAAGCCCGGATGCTTGGGTTTAGTCTGGTAGACTAAGAGATAAACCCGATAGGCTTGGGTTTAGTCCGATAGACTAAGAGTTGGGCCGGTAGGCCAACTGCTGGACCCGGAGGTCAAGAGTAAGCCTGGTATGCTTTGGGTTGGGCCTGGTAGGCCAAAAGATAAGCTCGGTAGGCTTGGGTTGGACCCGGTAGGCCAATAGTAAGCCCGGTAGGCTTTGGGTTAGGTCCGGTAGGCCAAAAGATAAGCCCGGTAGGCTTAGGTTGGGCCCGATAGGCCAAAATTGAGTTAACCAAGGGTTAGGAATGCTAACTAAGGTTGGACAAGGTCTAAGGTATGTTTATGGTCCTTAAATGTGATTTGAATACTTTTAGAGATTTTTTCCAAATTTTCCCAAGTTAAATGAGGCTAACCATGGTTAAGACATGGGTTTAACCATGGTTAGTCCGATTAACTAATGTTGAGTACTCTACAAAGTTGGATTTGGGGTTAGAATGCCATTTCTGATTTTTCATGATTTTTTGAAAAATTTTCATGACTTAAATGGGCTTAACCATGGTTAAACAAAATATTAACTATGGTTAAGCTCATCTAACTATGGTTAGGCATGCTTGCACAGTCCAAAATATGTATTTTTTGAAGTTTCAGAATATTTAGGATTTTTTTGAAATATTTCCATGTGGTTAGTCCAACTAACCATGATTGTTAACCTACGGTTAAGGCAATGCAAAGTCTGGGGTGAGTCCAGGGGACTATGCTAGGGTTTGATGGGGCCTCCCATGAAGGCTGGGCTCCTACAAAACCCAAAAAAGATGTAAATTTAATATTGACGGTAATTGGATTATCGCCAATATGACCCATTTTTAACCATGGTTTACACCTATGTAATTATGGTTAGGGGTGGAGTTAGGGGGTTCTGGATCTATGGTTGTGAAGCTCAGATTGCAAGGAATGCCCTGGACTTGTTATAAGCCCTAGGGGATGCTTCATGTGGGCCTGGTGTGGGCCTAAAGTCTCGTGCACATAAAATAACAGAGTGTCGGTAATCAGTTTACTGCCACTTTGGCAGTTTTCTTTTTTTTTTATGCAATTTAACCATTATTAAGTTAAAGGGGAGGGTCCATGAAGTCCAGGTTTAACTCAAGAAGGCCTCAGGGTGTCAACTTATGCCTTAGATAGGACCAGAGTTTGCTCAGGTGGGGCCCACAAGCCTTGAAACAGAAACCTCCAGGAGTGTCGATACTGAGTTTACCGGTACTTCTGAAATTTTCTAGAAATATGAAAAAGCCCAAAGAGCTGCTATGGGGGTGTACCCAGGGGCTCCCTCATGACATGAGGGCCCCCTAGAAGGTCTTGAGGCTGCCCGGAATGGTTCTCTACCCCTAGGGAGTTCCCTACACCTATGATGAAGGTGGGGGAGACCCCTCTTGTGGGTTTCCTGTAAAACCAAAAAATAACAGTCCCCTAGAATGACCAGAGGCTCACAAGGAGTGAAAAATAACAATAAATAGGGGTAGGGGGAAGCCCTACCTTGCTGTTACACGCCGGAGGTACTGGTGGCCTTCGAAAGGGACGATGGTGCTGTGGTGGTTTTTGGTGGAGCACGGTGGCGCTGCACAGTGGGCTGGGCACCGTAGAGAG
Organism: Tetracentron sinense; assembly: GCA_015143295.1. Lineage (NCBI taxonomy): Eukaryota > Viridiplantae > Streptophyta > Magnoliopsida > Trochodendrales > Trochodendraceae > Tetracentron > Tetracentron sinense. Next base: position 32,589,304 of record CM026562.1, read on the forward strand.
GCTGCTGGGAGCTTCGTAGGGGGAGCTGGAAGGGTCTTAAGTTGCTCAGGGGTTCGAGGTTGAGGATTTGTAGATGAGTTGAAGCTTGGGAGAGGCTGCCATTTTATAGCCAAGGGAGGTAGGGACAACCCTGGTATTAGTACCAAGGTTGGCAAGGATCTCAGAAGGGGGTATGATGGCCTAGAGGAGTGGGTAGCACAGGGGAAGGCGGTGGAGTGCGTACGAGGGGAGTTGCAGGCCTGCAAAACGTGAATTGGGTAATGGCGGTAATGTTTTTACCACCATTACCAAGTCCGTGTAAATTTCTAATGTCAGTGAAGACATTACCGCTACCAATGGGTTTTACCCAATAGGCCCCTGGCCTGTTGTAGGCACAATGTACTGGGATCCCTAATTTGAATTTCGGGCCTGGTCCCAGGCCAAAGGTTTGGATCTTTTAGGGGTTTTAGGTTTAGGGCTTAAGCCCTAAGGGCCTAGGGCTTAGCTAGGGCTTGGCTAGGGCTTGGGTTTTCTTAGGTTTTTGATTATGGTTTACATAGGTTTTGACTAGGGTTTGGTTCTAGGGTTAGGCTAGGGTTTACCTAGGGTTAGGGTTTAACTATGGTTAAATCTTAGGGCTTGAATAAGGTGATACATATAGTTTGACTAGGGTGATACCTAGGGTTTGACTAGGGTGCACCTAAGGTCAATTAGGGTTTGTCCTGGGGTTAAGGGACTCGACTGGGAATAACCATGATTAAAAAAAATCTTAACTATGGTTAGGACAAGGGTATAAAAATTGGGTGCTTACAATCTGACCACCTTAAATTTGGCAAGATTCCTGTAAGAAGATTCCCCTATACTGAAAGAGGGTGAATCTGATAGGATGACAGTGACTGCAATTGAAGCATGGAATCATGCTGATTTCTTGTGCAAGAACTACATCCTGAACGGCTTGGACAATGTATTATACAATGTGTATAGTCCAATTAAGACCGCTAAAGAGTTATGGGAATCCTTGGACAAGAAATACAAAACTGAAGATGTCGGGATGAAGAAATTTGTTGTTGGCAGGTTTCTTGATTTTAAGATGGTTGATTCAAGAACTGTGATAAGCCAGGTTCAAGACTTCCAATTGATCTTTCATGAGATCCATGCAGAAGGAATGATGATAAGTGAATCATTCCAAGTAGCTGCTGTAATTGAGAAGTTGCCTCCATCTTGGAAGGACTTCAAAAATTACATTAAGCATAAACGAAAAAAAATGAGGGTAGATGACTTGATTATCCGACTCAGAATTGAGGAAGATAATAAAGTATCTGAAAGGAAGGCTGGAAAACAAATTCTTGAATCAAAGGTCAATGTGGTGGAACACAAGTCCAAGAAGAAGAACTATTCTGAAGCAAGTTCAAGTCAAAAGCAAAATGGCAAGCAACAGAAAAGGTTTAAGGGCAATTGTTATATTTGTAACAGGCCATGACATGTAGCAAAGAACTACAGAAACCGGAACTTTCAAGGGAAATCTAAGAAGGGATGCTCTTAGGCACATATAACTGAAGTAGAGAATATCACTGATGATGTTTCTGATATGCACTTGTCAGTAGTTATTACAAAGGTAAATATGGTGCTGAATCCCAAACAGCGGTGGGTAGATACTGGAGCAACTCGCCATATTTGTTCAGATATGAGTGCATTCAGTAACTATCATAGACTTACTGCAGTGATAAACTCTACATGGGAAACTCCTCTACCTCAACTGTACAAGGATCAGGGAAGGTTGTTCTTAATATGACATCGAGGAAAGAGCTTACTTTGAATGATGTCTTGCATGTACCAGACATCAGGAAGAACTTGGTTTCTGGAGCACTTCTCAGTAAAAATGGTTTCAAGTTATTCTTTGAGTCAGAAAAATTTGTTTTGACTAAAAATGTATGTATGTTGGTAGAGGTTATCTATGTGAAGGATTATTCAACATGAATGTAATGATTGTGATGCCTTCGGGCAACAATAATAATGAAGCAAGTTCTTCTGTTTATATGCTTGAGTCATTTAATTTATGGCATGCTAGACTAGGACATGTAAATTCTGATTCCTTACGTAGGCTTGCTAATTCAGATTTAATTCCAAAAATTAAATTTGACTCAAATCATAAATTTGAAATTTGTGTGAAATCCAAATTATCCAGAACTTCTTTTCACTCAATTGAAAGAAGTACTGAACCTTTAAGGTTGATTCACAGTGATATCTGTGATTTAAAATTTGTGTAAACAAGAGGTGAGACAAAAATATTTCATCACCTTTATTGATGATTGCACAAGGTACTGTCATATCTATTTGCTAAATAGCAAAGATGAGGCATTGAACATGTTCAAAATTTATAAAAGTGAAGTTGAAAATCAACTTAACAAAAAGATAAAGATGCTAAGAAGCAATAGAGAAGGTGAATATGTGTCACCATTTGATGAGTTCTGTAAAGAACATGACATTATTCATCAAACAACCGCTCTTTACTCACTTGAAAAGAACGGTATTGTTGAACGCAAAAACCGAATTCAGATCAATGCATTATTGATTAGTTCAAGTTTGCCTTAGAACTTGTAGGGGGGAGCAGTTTTATCTGCTAATTAGATTCTTAACAAACTACCCCACAAGAAGTTAGACAAGACACCCTATGAGTTGTGGAATGGTCGAAGACCTTCCTATAAATACTTAAAAGTGTGGGGGTGTCTAGAAAAGGTAGAAGTTCCTGCTCCTAAGAAGGTTAAGATAGGACCTAAATTAGTGGATTGCATCTTAATTGGATATGCTCACAATAGTAGTGCATATCGGTTTCTTGTAAACAAGTCAGATATTCCTAATATACATGTCAATACGATCATGAAATCAATACATCTTTCTTTGAAACTACGTTTCCTTGCAAGATTGTACAAGAACATAATCCTATAAAAAGGATACATGACACTATTAATAGTGATCATCAAGAAAATATAGACCAAGAGTCTATAGATAAAGAAAATGAAGATGAACCAAAGCGTAGTAAAAGAGCAAAAACTACTATATCTTTCGGTCATGATTTTCTAACTTATTTGTTGGAAAATGAACCTTAAAGCTTTAAGGAAGTCATGTCTTCTCCAGAAGCATCATCTTGGAAAGAGGTTATAAATAGTGAAGTCGAGTCTATCATACAAAATCATACTTGAGAATTGATGGATCTTCCTCTAGGGAATAAACCATTAAGATGTAAATGGATATTCAAGAAGAAGATTAAAGCTGATGGAACGATTGACAAATACAAAGCAAGACTTGTAGTTAAGGGCTACAAGCAAAAAGAAGGTATCGATTATTTCGATACTTATTCACCAGTTACAAGGATAACATTCATCTGTACGTTAATAGCTATTGTTACTGTTAACAACTTAAAGACACATCAAATGAATGTTAAAACTGTTTTCTTAAATGGTGATTTGAATGAAGAGATTTACCTGGAACAACAAGAAGGTTTCATGGCAAATAACCAAGAAAAGAAAGTATGTAAACTTGTTAAATCCCTTTATGGATTAAAACAAGCTCCTAAACAATGACATGAGAAATTTGACAATGTTATGATGTCAAATGGTTTCAGGATTAACAAATGCAATAAATGTGTTTATGTGAAAAGCATTGAAAAAGCTTATGTCATTTGTTTATCTCTATGTAGATGATATGTTAATCATGGGTAGCAGTAATGAGATCATTCTATCTACCAAAAGAATGTTAAATAAGAGGTTTGACATGAAAGATCTAGGTATTGCAGATATAATTTTAGAGATTAAAATTACTAGAACATCTAAAGGACTCATTTTATTTCAATCTCATTACATTGAGAAGATCCTTGAAAGATTTATCAAGAGTGATAAAAGTCCTGCAAAAACACCATTAGATGTAAATTTACATCTAAGTAAGAATACTGGACAGGGAATATCCCAGTTAAAGTATTCTCGTATCATTGGTAGTCTAATGTATCTTATAAACTACACTAGACCTGATATAGCTTACTCAGTTAGCAATCTGAGTAGATATACAAGCAATCCAGGGGAAGATCACTGGAAGGCGATTGTTAGGGTTCTCAAATATTTGAGATATACCCAAAACTATGGATTGCACTATACAAGATATCCAGCTATACTTGAAGGGTATAGTGATGCCAATTGAATATCTAATATTAAAGATTCAAAATCTACTAGTGGATTTGTCTTTAAACTTGGAGGTGTATCGGTATCTTGGAAATTTTCTAAACAAACATGTATAGCTAGATCCACAATGGAATCTGAGTTTATACCTTTAGATAAAACTGGTGAAGAAGCAGAATGACTTCGTCACTTTTTAGAAGATATTCTAAGTTGGCCAAATCCTATGCCAGCTATCTGCATATATTGCGATAGTCAATCTACGATTGGAAGAGCACAAAACAGTATGTACAACAGTAAATCTCGACATATACGTCGAAGACACAATACCCTGAAACAGTTGCTCTCGAATGGAATCATTTCCATTGATTATGTAAAGTCAAAGAATAACATAGCGGATCCGTTAACCAAATGTTTGACTTAGCAAATGTATAAATCATCGAGGAGAATGAGACTAAAGCCTATATCTAAAGAGTTGACATAATGGAAACCCAACCTAGCTGACTGGAGATCCCTAGATCTAGGTTCAAAGGGACAACCTAATTACGTGTAACTCAGTAATCTTACTATGAAGAATAAATTTCTTCATCTCATTTCTATGATAAAACAGTGAAAGAATCTAAGGCAAGCAAAACTTTTAATGATTCTTATATCTTGGAAATCCAAGTGGGGTATGATGAGATACTCTTGATAAGAGATCACTTATATAAGTGTGAAGAGGGGTCACTTCTATAAGAATTTTAAAAAGGCAAAATTCTTTAAAGCACTTATGAATACCAGGAGTTGTTCAAAGCCAAAATAAACACAACCATGAGAACCAAAAGTGTTCGAAAAGGAACTGTGTGAGTACTATTGTCTTGATTTACACTATGACTGAATAGTTCAAAACATCATGTTCACTGGATAGCCAGTAAATCCGATAGTATTTCACTAGGGGAGGTTCAAGGCCAAAAGCTACCTTTTCCGATGCAATAACTTTTCAATTATATTCTCTCTTTTAGTGTCTGCATATATTCTGTATTCTGTCCAGGAATTTTCATTTATGTGAGGGATTGTTGGAAAAAAAATCTGTTTTGGAATTTTGGAAAAAACTGGTTTTTTCTAAACTTTGATCCAAAATAAATATGGGACCCACAAGGGTTTGGAGGCGGGTCCAAGTGGACCCGTGTTCTCCTCCATGAGGAGATTAACGTGGTATATTTATTTGTCCAAAACAGTTAAGTGGTGAATGAGAAATTAATCTCAAAGTGGGTCACTTGAACATGCGTTATAAGTTGAAGAATGGTATAGAATAATAATCCCACATCGGAAAATTATTGAAACCAAAGTTGGTTTATATACCATTGCCTTGGAGTAAAGGGTGGGCCCTTGGGGCACCCAAATTTTGCGAAGGAGTGAGCCCATGCTCCATGGTGGAAACAACCACACACGTGCACACACCGCCGCCCGCCCGACCCGACCCAAGCCGTGCCGTGTCCGAGTCGACTGGCTAGTTGGTTGGTTCTTGACTTGTCTTGTGGGCCTCAAGCCCAGGCCCTATATTTATTTTTTAATTTTTGGACTAAAGCCCAACTCTTCAACTTCAACTGTTTCCAACAATTATGTCTATTAGGATTTAAACTGTAAACCCAATGGACATGACCTTCTGGATAGTCTCCTTAGCCCAGTATTAAAGGTAATTCAGTTGCATTTTCTGAAGCACAAAATTCAGATGTTCTGCTTCCTAGTTTTCCATTTTCTTCTGCATTTTAGTCTGCATAACAGAGGAGAGTACAAAGCATCACAGGTTCACTGTGTCTTGGGGTTTCTAGTGGTAGTACCTGGGACGAGACTGTTGTATCTTGGGAGACAAATTGTTGTAGGCCATGACCACCAGTGCGGGGCAATATTGTCTTAAGGACATTGAATCTACTTCAAGCCTCAGTCAATAAAGTGCACTATCCTTTTCATTTCTGTTATAATTATTATTGTTTATGTGTTCTGTAATTTGCTTCTATCAGTTATAACATACATATATATAGGAAATAATATCAAACAGTTGTGTACAACCCTCTAATGGTTTCAGGGTCTCTCTAATGGTTTCAGGGTGGTGTAACGTACCAACTCAAATTCAGAGAATTGAATGGAGTTGTGTAAAATACTCATTCTATTATGAGTGAACTGTGTGAGACCCAATGGATATGGTAAGTTGTGTGAGACCCCAAGGATTCTCGTAGTCTGTAGGGTGTGTTATGTAAGATTCTTATTGACAAAACTGAAGGGAAAAATTTCGAGAAGGACACGTGTCAGCAACTGCTATAGGAACTCTGGTTTACTGGTAGAAGGTAGGGGTTGAAGGGTGTGAGACCCTGCCCTGTACTCCAATGCCAAACTAAGTAGAGGTAGAAGATGATGGATAGTAATAAGCACAAAAGCAAGTGAGAGAAAAGAGTCGAAAATTCTCTGTATCTAAACACTGAAGTTCTCGGGGTATTTATAGGTTTAGTTCTGGATGCCCATGGATGACCATACCACGTGCCCAACACTCATTACCAAATATGCCAGAAAGATCTGCCACCTATCGTATCACACGTGGGCGTCTACTATTAGTTCAGTCGGTTTGTTTCTGACAGCACGTAGAAGTGACCAACATTCAATGTCAAGACAGTGCTTTCCACCTACTTGTCAGAATAAAACGATTGCCTTCTGATCACTTCCTCCTGCGAGTCAGTCTCGTTGTTGACTCGAGTTCGGGTCCGTTGTGTATGCCTTAAAATGAGGTTTTGCCCTAGTTGTCAGAAGATAACGGATTCGTTGTGTAAGACAACGGAAATGTTGTTGAGAGTGCAACGGGCACGTTGTGCATGAGACAACGAAAACATTGTCAAGAGCACAACGGACATATTGTTCACCAGACTACGCGTATGTTTACGAAGCACACAACGGAAAGGTCATGCATTAGACAAAGGTCATGCTCCTCTGGGTCCGTTCTCCCCGCTTACAATGAGAAAATTAGGGTCATGAACCTGAACGGGGTATACGACTGATTGATGGCGTCTGTGAAAGGTGAATTCTCGACGTTGTCCTTTGCTGATTGAGCGAAATGGTCAGGAGCTCCTCCTTTCATGCTCCTGACACGAGCACTGATCATAGCCTCTACCTCCTTGGATGTTATCCAGGTCTTCTGAGCGTTAGCCTCCTTGGCAGCACCTCCTCTGACTCCTTCTCGAGCTCTTTCTTCTCGTACCTCAACAAGATCAGAAGGATTCATTTGATCAGCACGAACCGGGGTATGACCTGCGTCCCCCTCGGTAGGAAGAAGCACGAACCGAGTATCACGATTCTCTTGCACCGGCGGGGAAGAAGAGAAGTTAAGCTGACGTCTTACTGAAGGCCGCTGCGATGGTCCGTCATCCACTTCAAGCCTACCGTGCTTAAAAGCATCAAGCCTCTCTTGCAACATCTGTTGTTGCCTGACGATCTAGTCCAAAGCAGACTGCTGCCTTTGCAACATCGACAAAAAATGGTTCGAGGAAGAAGAAATATCAGATGGAAGTGCAACTCTCTCAGGTTGCCCAGATGATTGCCTAATTCCCGTAATAAAAGTTTGCAGGACAGTAGGCACGTACGGTTGATTCTCACGCACGGGCACAGGAGTTTGATCTGCCATGATCACAAAGAGCTAAGGGAGGTTCGTGTATAGATTCCCATAGACGGCGCCAATTTTGAAGGGGAAAATTCCGGGAAGGACACGCATCAGCAACTGCTATACGAACTCTGGTTTACTGGTAGAAGGTAGGGGTTGAAGGGTGTGAGACTCTGCCCTGTACTCCGATGCCAAAGTAAGTAGAGGTAGAAGATGATGAATAGTAATAAGCACAAAAGCAAGTGAGAGAAAAGAGACGAAAATTCTCTATGTCTAAACACTGAAGTTCTCGGGGGTATTTATAGGTTTAGCTCTGGATGCCCAGGACTGACCATAGATGACCATACCACGTACCCAACACTCGTTACCAAATATGCCAGAAAGATCTGCCACCTATCGTATCACACGTAGGCGTCTACTATTAGTTCAGTCAGTTTGTTTCTGACATCACGCAGAAGTGACCAGCATTCAATGCCAAGACAATACTTTTCACCTACTTGTTAGAATAAAACGATCGCCTCCTGATCACTTCCTCCTGCGAGTTGGTCTCGTTGTTGACTCCAGTTTGGGTCCGTTGTGTATGCCTTAAAATGAGGTTTTGCCCTAGTTGTCAGAAGATAACGGATTCGCTGTGTAAGACAATGGAAACGTTGTTGAGAGTACAACGGGTACGTTGTGCATGAGACAACGAAAACGTTGTCAAGAGCACAACGGACATATTGTTCACCAGACTATGCGTATGTTTACGAAGCACACAACGGAAAGGTCATGCATCAGACAACGGAACATCTCTCTATTCTAAGCACGTTGTCCACGTGTCACACTTTGGTGAACATAACAACACAAGCTAGCTCATTCTCCAACCCTTAATAAATTTTACGAATTTTATCCCTTACAAAAACTAAAATATAAGTAAAGACCTACTAAATTAATATGCATAAATTGATAGTCATTTTATCATATGAATTATTGCTAATACATTTAAGCTATAGTTGTTTTTTCTTGTTGAGCCTTGGACTCGCCCTTGTTGATATGATCATTTTCAGGTAGTGGCTAAAGAATATAAGGATTCTTTTCGCTTGAGCCACAAGATATGATTAGTGATTAATTTTCATTTATGTTGGAGAGTGAGAAAACTATAGTGAGGTAAACTTTATATTTTTTTTAAAACCCTCTAACTTTTCAACTATTTGTAAATAGTCCATTGTGTTTTGTGATTTTGTATTATGCCCCCACTAACTTTCAAAACTTTTACAAATCCACCTTTCCATCCAAAAGTTAGTTAACGAATGTTAAAATTTTTATGAAATGACCTTTTTAACTTTTTTTGTTTTTTAAAAACATTTTAGATACATTTGTAAAAACTTTTCACAAGAGAAGTGCTTGGAACCCAGTAAGTAACTGTGGTTAAGATTCACTCACTTAGGATTCATTCGTTTAACCTTGATTTTTAGAAAAAAAATATATATTAATTTTAGGTTCATTATGCTTAACTAAAGTTAAAGGAGGCTATACAAGCTACCACATATCCCTTTTAACACTCACTAACTATGGTTAAGATTCATTCACCCCTAGGGTTCATGCATCTAACCTTGGTTTTTAGAAGGAAAAAAAAATAACTTTAGATTGATTATGCTTAACCATAGTTAAAGGAGGCTCTACAAGCCGCCATGTGTCCCTTTTAACACCCACTAACGGTGGTTAATATTCACTCACCCCTAGGATTCATGCATCTAACCTTGGGTTTTAGAAAAAAAAACATATAGAAAAATATTAACTTTAAGTTGATTATGCTTAACCACATTAAAAGGGGGCTCTACAAGCCGCCACATATCCAATTTAACACCCACTAACTGTGATTAATATTCACTCGCCCCTTGGGTTCATGCATCTAACCTTTGTTTTTAAAAGAAAAAAAATATTAACCTTAGATTGATTATGCTTAATTACAGTTAAATGAGGCTTTACAAGCCACCATGTGTCCCTTTTAACAACCACTACCAGTGGTTAATATTCACTCACCCCTAGGGTTCATGCATCTAACCTTGGATTTTAGGAAAAAATATTAACCTTATGTTGATTATGCTTAATCATAGTTAAAGGGGACTTTACAAGTTGTCATGTATCCTTTTTAACACTCACTAACTATAGTTAAGATTCACTCACCCTTAGGGTTAATTCATCTAATTTTTATTTTTAGATTTTTTAAAAAATATTAACCTTAGGTTGATAAGCTTAACCCCAGTTAAATGAGGATAAATGAGATACGTGATAACCTATAGAGACGTGCTTTCGTCCAACCCATTAAAAAAGGTTTAGAAGGTCATTTCATAAAAATTTAACATTCGTTAACTAACTTTTGGATGGAATGGTGGATTTGCAAAAGTTTTAAAAGTTAGAAGATTATAATACAAAATCACAAAACACAAGAGGTATTTATAAATAGCTGACAAGTTAGAGGTTTTTCACGAAAATAAAATCCTAAACTTTATGTTGAACCTAATGGTGGTTTAGTTTTTAATGAACTCGTTATATTGAGTTATTAGAGGTGCTTGATACATATATATTTTTAATAGATTATTAATTGTTTTAATTTTTATTATATTTTAGAATTTGTTTCTAGTTCACATCTTAATATTTGGACGTCCAAATATGAGTATTATTATATATAAATTTTGAGAGTCAGACAGTGGAACACAACAATTCTATGAGTATTATTGTATACAATGAGAACTTGAAAGTCTTGTCGGGGGCCAGGGGTGGAGCCAAGGGGGGGGGGGCCATGGCCCCCCCAAATTTTTTGTAAATCCCTTCTCTACTAGTATGACTAGTGGGCCCCTCAATTAAAAAAAAATATTTTTAGTATACTTGGCCCCCCCAATTTTTTTGTCCTATATGATGTAGTGGCCCCCCCAATTTTTTTTGTCACATATATAGTGGCCCCCCAATGGAGTCCCCTTATGCTCATGTCCCTATTGACACTCTTTAACTATGGTTAAAATTCACCCAATCTCATGGTTCACCTACTTATCCTTGATTTTAAATAAAAATATTTAAATAATTTTAATCTTAGGAGTTAGTGAATTTTTAACAAGGGTTCAAAAAGAAATTTGATATATTTTTTTTAAACCAAGGAGGTGGGTGAATCTTAACCACAATGAATGGGTATTAATAGGACAGGTGGCGACCTAAAAGGTATTACCGAGAAAAAAAAAATTTCAAAATAAAAAAACTACCCCAAAATTTTTTTTCTCGGGGGCTACGCCCAAACCCCCAAATCTCATACCCTCAAACCAAATTCCGCCCCTGTCGGGGGCTAACATTTCCCTAAAGCAAGAACATGCAGCCTTAGTCTCTGTTGCTCAACTGTCGATGAAAAGACATGTTTTGAATTTTATAATAATAAGGAGACTTTGTTTTTGAAACGTTATCATGTCTTTCTTTTTGTGTCGAAAATGTTATCGTGTCACACACAATAATAAGGAGACTTAAATCGCCGACATGCCACACACAATATAATTGATTGAATATTTATCTAATAAGTTATATTAATCTGAATTCGTATCGGTTGTAAACATATAAGTAAAATTACTATTTGAAATCACTCCATTCGACATCAATTCAAATAATAATTATCTGAGTAAATGGATTTAATTATGAATCGGATATCAATAATATTATATCTACTTACACCCCTAACTAAGTTTATAATTAGGGTTGTCGACCAGTTGGGCAATTGCAGCCCAATTATTAATTAGGTTTTCAAGGTAGGTCCGAGACCGACCCTATTAATAATCGGGTAGGGTTATGACCTGGACCTACCATAGCTATCAGAGGCTTGTTTAGTAATTGGGCCAAGCCCGGCACGTCTGGTTAAATGTATGGTCAAACAGGCCTCAGGCCTTACGAGTCTATACCCAAGCCCGCCCAACTACTTCATCGGGCGGGACCTACATTTATAACACATCAAATACCATACTCTACATGTTGTTTACTATCTCACATCAATTTGGACCTTTCAATTGGAGACTCATGGGAATGGATGGTTACAATCTTTCTGGATACGAACTTTCCATTGCTAGCTGTTCAAGTTTTTAAGAAAGATAAAAAGGTCAGTCTACATTCTCAGCTAACTCCCCAATCAAAAAGCGAGCCCACCAAATGAATGGTCTGGATCAATTAACATGTGAGTCAACATGTATGGTTTGGAGATAGGTTTCACTGAAGAGGATGATTCCACCATGGTCTACCTTACTACCATACACTAGTGTTGAAAAATCACGCGGGAATTGAATTAAAATATTGCATTTATTGGTTCAGTAATACACAGAGCACGCACAGAGAGTTCGGATGGGCAACAACAATGCTCACTCACTGTTGCCATCTATGTCTTAAGAACATGTGGGGTCCACCCTCTATTGACGTGGGTCAACCTCTCTTAGATGTGGGATCCATGTTTTCAAGACACAGATGTGCAACATTGAACATTGAAGGTTGTTGCCCATCCAAACTCACACAGGACTTAGGATCGTTTCTGGCTATAGCGAGAGGCGATCTCTATGACTACAAAGTCCTCTTACACAGCCATCACACATAGACCAAGGCACAAGGTGAGACATTAGAAAACTCATGAATGTCACATCTATCTTAATTATTTAAAGACATTCAGATTTGGTATTTTCTAAATTCTAATGTGTTATTACCCTATTAATACTCCTTTGACATTAAGGCATTTGTTGTTAAGTTTCACTCAATTTGAAAACACTTGGATTGTATAGGGTTATGTATTTGGTTGTTTGTCTGGTTGACACACACTTTATTAATTATAATTAATTAGCATTAACTCAAAATTTGATGTATTAAAATTGTTTGTAAAAAATAATTTTTTAATGGATAGGACAGAGTGTCCCAACAATTTGAATTCGATAACAATGGACTTTATTACCTAAGGCTACAAAGAATCAATAATATTTTGAAAATTAGTTAAATATATACACATTTTAGAATGTTATTGATATTTGTAACCATTTAGCCCTCTAAGGTTCCACAAGGGTAAGTCCAAACAATTACTCCAATAGAGCCTGTATTAACGAGGGTTGATGGCCCCTTATACATCCTTACAAAGTTAACTTCCCAACAGATATGGGACTAAACAAGAGATAACACCCTAACGCACGTGGTAACAAGGAATGGTTATTTGAAGCCTATGACTACAAAGGTCGCTGTAATTAAGTTTTGCTCCAACAATCCTATTGTATTCCTAAAGAAAAAAAGAAGAAAGACAGAGGAAGGCATGTCATTCATCAATCTCATTAAGGTATCTAAATAGAGGAAAATAGTTAACGTACTTTGGGAAATCCATTTAAATGATGGACACAGTTGAATTGAAACTGTTAAGACTGCTTTAAATGGTGGGCTCCACACCATTGAATTTTCAATTCAACTTTATGATAGGTCCTATTGAGAGTTGTAAATCACTTCTTTTATATAAGAAACCAAATCCTCTACGGTGATATCACCCCTTGAGGTTTTTTATTAAAAAATTCATATTTTTCTAAAACCCAAAAATGGGTGGATGAATCTTAACCACAATTAAAGGGTGTCAAAAGGGGCACATGGCGATCTCAGGGGTTATAACCGGATTTGCCAAATCCGGTTATCATCGTGGAGGATTTGGCTTTTTTATTTAATTATTTTTAATTTTTGGGTCAAAAATTATTTCATTGATATTAAGTAACAGAAGAAGAAGACGTAGAATTCAAATTTTTCAAAAAATTCATTGTTGGTGCAACACAGTGTTTCTACCTTAGCAAGTCAAAACAAAAATTTCCCAAGATATTTTTTTTTAAAGCTAAAGTAAGAAAACTTGTGGTTATTACAATGAGAGCTTGGAAGTCTTGTCCGAAGCTAACATTTCTCTAAAGCAAGAACATGCCAGCTTAGTCCCTGTTGCTCCACTGTGGATGAAAAGATATGTTTCGAATTTTTCAATAATAAGGAGACTTTTTTTGTGTGTGAAATGTTATCATGTCACACACAATAATAATAATAATAATAAGGAGACTTAACTGGCCGACATGGCACATAACGGTGTAGAGCATATGAATAATTTGAAAACGTTAATTTGTCTTTCAATAATCTTTGTCAAAGTCGATGTCAAGGGACCTTTGTCACCTAGACCATAATATCTAGTTTGATTTGGACACTTGTCTTATTACACCCACTTGCTAACGGAATCTATATACAGCTTTATACATCGAGATCGAATCATGATTCAACTAGGAGAGAGTTCAGTAGCACCCAAAGGTCATGTGTCCCTTTTAACCCTTATTAAGTCATGGTTAAGATTTGTTTACCCTTAAGGTTCAATAATCTTATCCTAGTTTTTAGATTATTTTAAAAAATTAGCCCTAGAGTTAAAATTTCCTACCCCAAAGGTTAAATTTTTTTTCTAAAAACCAAGGTTGGATTGTTGAATCCTAAAGGTTAGTAAATCTTAATCATGATTAATATGAGTTAAAAGGGACATGTGTGGACCTGTGGCTGCCATTGAACTCTTCCCAAGTTTAATCGCGATTGGTTGTGATTTGATCCCTTATATATCTCGAAAATGAGATATGAACACAGTCCATCTTGATTGAACTCTCCTCGTGTTCAATCACACCCACAGGCCAACACATGTCTTTTTTTAACCCTTATTAACTGAGGTTAAGTTTCACTAATTCTTGGGGGCAATGGATTTTCTCTAGCAGATGCCCAAGTACCCTCAGGCATACACTCGGGCATAGCCTCTTTAGCTGAAGTCAAGGTGTTTCACTAAGTTGGTGATAACATGCATCTCGCACGTTCTGTTGGATAGTACGCGAACACCTCCCAGCTCGCCATGTGTCTTCTTTTGACACCCATTAACTATGATTAATATTCATTGACCTTTAGGGTTAAATAATTTAACCTAAGTTCTTAGAAAAATATTAAAAAATTAACCACATTATTGACTAATCATAACCAGGTTAATTTTTTTCTTTAAAAAGGTAAGGTTAGATTATTAAACCCTGAGGGTGAGTGAATCTTAACCATGGTTGATGAGTGTTACAAAAAACACGTGACAAGCTGGGAAGTGTGCGTGTACTATCTAACAAAACGTGCAAGATGCATGCTATCACCTACATAGTGAACGACCTTTGCACATGTCGACTAAAGAGGCTATGCCCGAGTGTATACTCGGGCATTTGCTAGAGGAAATCCACGGCCATTCTTGGGGTTCAACCATATATCCTTGGCATTTAAAAAAAATATATTAAAAAATCATTAATTCTAAAGGGTAAAATTCTTAACTAAAATTAACTATATATATATATATATATATATATTTTAAAATTAAGGTTATATTATTAAACCCTAAGGATTAATCTTTAAGTACAATTCTTTGACTGTGATCCAATCTCCTTGAAAATGTTGGTGTGAATGATAGAATTGTACAGTTACCCCTATACATGTAGAAAGACATAGGGGTGTCACGTTTTTTATTTTATTTTATTATTATCATTTTCAGGAGTTAATGTGTCCCACCCATTTGAATCGAAATCTCAAAGATGTATAATATCTCCAAAGCACGCACATTAAGAAGAGCTAAGTGGGCGCCAAATCACAAAACAATAGAACTTCTCATTGCCTTTGAACCACCGAACCACACAGTGCACATTTTGTTCAAAGTTATATTTTGATTCATTACAATGTATATATAAAAAGTATAATTAAAATATATTTATTAATATGTAATTTGATATAATTTCAAAATATTATAAGTAATTATGTAATAACAATTATGTAAATAACTTAGTGATTTCATAATTGGTCGGAGGTATGTAGGAGCATAACCACTTATGTGCCTTTTGATTTATGTGGGGATCATTATAAACACCCAAATTTTATATCATGTGCAATCTTACCCGGTTCGTCGCGAATTCGCAAATCGTAATCTGTCACTCTAGACTCTAGAGTGAACCCGGTTCACCAGGGTACGTAGGATGAGAAAGTTCATTTATCGGTTTGCTTAGGTTTTTTTTTTTTTTTTTAAATTTTGGTTCGCTAGCTTGCTTTGCTTATATATATATATAAACCATGTAAATAATTATATTATAAATGTTTATTTTAAAAAAATTTAAAAATAGGTTATATTTTTTAAAAAACACATTAAAAAATAAGTTTTATGACCGGTTCGCAAACCCATAAAATAAATTTACCGTACTCAAATTATAAGTTCGACGAACTGAAAGAACAAATTTGCCGAACACAAGCAAAAAGTTCGCTGACCCAAAGCTATTGAATTCGGGTAGAGAGTTCACTCATTTTAACGAACCAAACCACAAACTAGTTCGCGGTTCGTACTAGTAGGTAGCAAACTAGGTAACACTGACCATGTGAGTCCTGGAGGACCTTTAAGATTTAGAAATAGATTCCCATAAATTTTTTTTTAAAGATGACAAAATACCTTTTTTCCTAAAATGATTGATAGGGTGCTAACCAAACATGATAATTCACTAACAACGTTTATTGTGTAATAAATTGTGACTACAATTGTCCAAACCAAATGATGCCTTAAGCTTTATCCACAGTTGAAACAATGTCCTCTCACTGGAGCAAGATAGTTATTCGTGTTGAGTTTACTTACTAAATCCCTGCATAAGTTAGACATTTTAAACAATTGAACAACAATAATATACAAACATATATATCTAAATGAATCATGCAAGTTGAGAGGCGCTCGAAATAGAGTTTTTCTAGAAGATAGTCGAAGTCTCCTATTTATAAGGGAAAAACAACCTTATCCCAGGGATACTACTCAACTTGGATTTAACCGATCAATTCATATGAGTTTGTATTACTTGGCTTGATGACGAAACACTAAACCTCTTTTTAGAATAGTCTAAATTAATTAATCAAATTAATTTAGTCACAAAATAAATTAATTAAGTTCATGAAAAATCTATTTCATTTTTAATTAATTTATCCAAAACTGTTAACCTTGATTTTATTCCAAAAATCACTTCACGATTCAGTTCAAAATTAAATTCCTTTGTTTGATTAAATCAACCATTTAATTGACATTTCAATTAAAACATAAGTTAAATCTCTTTCATTTAACTTAAAGAGAATAGATAACCATAGGATATTTCAAAATTTCGGCAGTATAGTGGTATATAGACTCGTCCATACCAGATGACTCAATTGGTTGAGTCCAGTTGAACCATCTCAAGTGGCAACAAACATGGATACTAACTTAACATCTCTATGATAAGGTACTGAGCAGAAATGTCAACACCTGGTTGATCTCAAAATATATGTTTCATCATTTCATTCCCCCCATTTTAATTTCCATATATTATGACCCCTAACCCACGTGAAGCCCACACAAAAGACTTGGCCCAACCCATCTCACCCAACATTATCTCATTACCAAAAAAAATACTCACCTCACCCATTCGCTTGAACCTCTCATTAATGACGATTTAATATTCTATATGCATGACCCACGTACGTAAGGGTATCACTATCTGAATTCGTTTGCTCGGATAACTAATCTGAATATGTAGGAATGAATTCCAAAAGTAATCTTTCTATACTTTTTATAATCAGAGATTGATTCCAAAAATATTTAACTGATTATATAATACATTGCTATATATATATATACACATAATATAATATAAGCTTATAAGTATTATTAATATGTAGTTTTTATATAATTATGAGACATTAAAATGTTATTCTTAATATAGATAAGGATAAAATATTAATTTGTCATTTTTAAAAATAAAATTTATATTTGACGTTTTTTAAAATAGTCAAAGAATTTAGATATTATCTAGATACGAATATTTAATCGGAGTCGGATACTAATATTCTATTTCACTATTTGTTGGATATTTACCCAAATTCGAATAATTGGATATGTAGTCCGATACAAATTTTAGAAATACCATTATCCACTTTGAATCCAGACCGTTTACAACTCTTCATCTCTTCATCCATAGGAAAGAGTCTTTTCATCTGATATATTTTGATGCCATACCCACTGACCCATGGATTTTTAGTTCCTCCTTGATAGACCTGAACTCCATCTTGGTCAGTGATTCTTAGTCATTGAATATCTATTTTTTTATATTAAAAAAATTCTCATGGGTGAAGATTCACATGAAAGTGCATTGATGGATTTAAGCAAATGCCATTATAAATATATTAGAGAAAAGCTAGCCCCAAACATAGGCTTTCAAGTCCTCATTGTGGTAGCGAAAAGTGTCGGCTACATTTTCACGTTATCTTGAGAGTCAATATAAATCATACATTCTTATTTTGAAAATTTTGTTTTCTTAACTTATTGAAAAGATAAGAACAATAGATATAGCACCTACATTGAAACTTTAAAAAGAAATTAGGTTTGTTTCAAGGGCTAGCACTCCTCAATTTATAATCAACTTACAGACCTAAAACAAAATTAGAAGATGTACTTGTAATAATGTGCCAAAATATGATTAATTTTTATGTGTTTCTTCATAGATACCATTTTTTACTTTGGAAGAGGACAATGTTAGTGAAAGGGATGTGTAAGTTGCATCAATTGAAAATAAATCAAATCACTATCTGCCATATATCTAACTATTTGACTAACAACCATTTCAAATTGATTGTTCATGTACTTAGTTAAGAAATTGTCGTATTTTAGCAGATCTAATAATGTAATTTACTTTTATTTATAAAACTTTGCAAGGTCCACCTCATTGCATATTCATAAATGAGATTATATGAAAATATAGTTGATTCTTTCGTTCCCATTAGTCACTTTCGTCGGGAGATTAGGCTTAATACCGATATTTTATAAACGCTTAATGATCCCTCATTACTAAAAATGTTAATTTTGGCTCGGGACATCTTTTTTCCAACATTTTGAAGGTGTGTTTGACTTTGATTTTTTCCTGATTTAATCGTTGAAAAGTGATTGAAATATTTAATTTTTCAATAAACCTATTTTGATAACAAGTTATTTAAAAAATTTGATAAAATACTACCATTTTTAACCAATACTATCTTAAATAACTTAGACATGTTTATGGTTTAAACAATTATTTTTGAGTGGTTGTATGTCTAATGATTGTGTTATAAACTTTTATGGCCAAAATAATTAAAGCCAAACATACCCTAAACAAAAAAAATTGGAATTTACAAATGTGGTTTTATTTAATTTTTCAATAAAATGAAAATGTGGAAGACAACATACTAAAATTTTCTCAACATCTTTCTTTTGTTTTCTAATTTATTGTGAGTTGTTGAACTCCGCTCATGTAAAGAACAAAAATTGTTTGCAACAAAAATTGTAAGCGTACAAACACTAATATGCACTTAGCGTGTGATCCATAACTCAGTCAACATTTAACTCTTAAAATAAATACTTTTCGTAGGGGTTTTTGCATATCAGCTGCTGGGTTTTTCTTAGTTTGCAAATATATTGTTATAACATATTAACAAATTAACTCAACATTTTTCAGCAGACAAAGAACCTCACCCTTAGTTCCGTTAGATTTTTGTTTACAACTGTTAGTAAATGATTATTATGCCCTTAAGATATTTCATAATCCCACAAAGCCCCTTTTAACCGCCCTTGAGCTCGGATCCATGATCACATACACAGATTTACACAATTCAAGAACAGGCATTAAAAATAAAATATAAGCAGCACAAAATAAAAAATCAAGAAAAAAAAAATCCAGATATTACAAATTTTTACAACATGTTACCAAGGAATAGGAAACGACAACAAAAATCGTAGATACCCAGTAATCTGAAACTAAGAAAAAAGTGCTAAACAAGTAAATCCAACATTAAAGGAACAAAAAAAAAAGTTTTATGTAGATGGGTCTTGACAAAAAATAAGTAAAGCTGATATTCTATGAACTATAAGATCAACAACTTACAAGAAAATCAAAACTGGTGATGGGGGTTTGATAACCAATTGTGCTATAAAAACCTTTAGTTGCTACTGAAACCCTAGCTGTGGCAAATGCATGCCACTTATGAAGGTTACAATGAAATAAGCAACATGTGGCAACTACAGCGAGGGTTTGCAATAAAAAATGAAACTAATGCAACGGGCATCATGTTTCGGGTCGACCGCAACTTCTCATGCCAAAAAAAATGAAAAATAAAAAATAAAATGGACCTTAGTATCAGAGAAACACAAAAATGGAAGAAGAAGAAGAAGGTGAAAAAGAGGGGTTTTCACATGCGGGAAAGGAAAATCACAGGCTACTGGTCTTCTCGTCAGCACTGATTATCAGTCTGGAGTTTGCGAGTCTCTTCTCTTGAAATTTAGACTTTGGGGAAAACTTGGTGATTTTTGTTCTCTGGTTTTGTTTTGAAAATGAGATAAGTATGCATGAAACAGAAGGCTAACGGGAGCTCCTAACGATGATTTTCCCGCCCATATTTTGGCACACGTGTTGGAGTCATGTTATAACCAGTTTTGCCAGGGCTAGTTATAACTGGAGAGGATCATGACACTACAAAATTATAGGCCTTTGATGGCAGTTTTTAGCGGGGGTTAAATATAACCGCAGTAGAAGGTTGTTTATAACGGCGGTTTATTAGCATTGCCATAAAATCCTGATTACATATTGTTTACAACGGCGGGCCTTAATAAACCGTCGTTGTTATATATTTATTAACGGCAGTGTGTTAAAAACCACCGTAGTTAGATAGTTTATAATGATGGTTATGAACAAACCGCCGTGGAAAAGAATTCCCTCCACCATTTTGGTTTCCCGCCATGGCAATTCCCGCCTTGATATAAACAACGGTTTTTTAGGAACCGTCGTTGATTATGTGAATATTTGTTGTGGTTTTATAGAAACCATCGTTGCTAAATATATTATTGAGGCGGTTTTTTTAAACCGCCGCAAAATATCGTTTATTAGGGCCCTGATAGTTTCCCCTTCATTTCGACTTGCATGCACCTGCTCTCTCCGGTCACCCTTTCCTCTGCGCCTGCTCTCTCCGATCACCTTCTCCAATCACCATCTCCAGTGAGTTCTCCCCCTCGCTTTCTCTCTCTCTCTGCTCTCTCTTATTCTCTCTCTCTCTCTCTCTCTCTGCTCTCTCCAGCAGCTCCACCCCTCATGGCAACCACCATCTTCTGTCCCCATCTCTCGGTTCATCTCTCTTCTCCAAGTAAGTCTCTCTCTCAATCTCTCTCTCTCTCTCTCAATCTCTCTAACGCTCTCTTTCTCTAAAATGCATGAAGCTCCACCCTTGTGCGCGATTTCCCCCACGGCAGCCACCATGGAGCAACTCCACCCCTCCTCTACTCTCTCCTTCTCTCTCTCTCTCTCTATAAGAATTCTCTCTTTCTCTCTCTGTAAACTATCTAATTCGTTTATTTAATTTCTTATTTATTATGATGATCAAAAATTTTGAATTCCAGGATGTGTTAGAAGAATATATTCCAATAGGTTTAGCATTAGGATTTTAATTTCTAAATCATTTGCTGAATTTTGGTGTTCTGGGGTAGGGGCGGAGCCGGGGGGGGGGGGGGGGGGGGCAAAACTTTTGGATTTTTTATTTTTTTATGTAGCTTATGGGCATGGAGGTGGATGAAGATCCAATTGCAATTGAACTCGGGGAGAGGTCAATCGGACTCACATGCCAATACATGTCCCTTTTGACCCTTATTAACAATGGTTAAGATTAACAAATTTTGGGGGTTCAACAATATAACTTTACATTTTTCAGAAAATATATTAAAAAAGATTAATCCTAAGGGTTAACTAGAGTTTAATATTTTTATAAAAACTAAGGTTATATTAGTGAACCCCAAAGGTTAGTAAATCTTAAAGGGACAAATATCTTAAGGGCATGTACTTGTGTAGAGTTAGATGTATGAATATTGTACCAGATGGATGAATATCATATTAGATGCACAAACTTGCGCAGACTTAACATGTGCATGTACTTGTGCAAAGTTATCATGTCGTGAACTTGTGCTTAGTGTCATGATTAAGTTTCATCTAGGTTATCCCTTAGATTCTGATTTCTCACCATCGAAACCCCCATCATATCATCTCATACCATCATGGTAAAGAATCTAGTTTATTAAAATCATCCTATAAGTATTTGTCTATCCGAAATTTAATCATTATACATGCATAGATACTTATAATTATTATGTGAGAATTATACTATAATATTTTATCATTCATGTAGGGTATTTACAATCAATCATGTTTAATGCAATTCATAATGTCATAGCACAACCATAATCATCAATTCGATCACAACCCAACATACATCCCTTCCTCCATATTCAATCACATGTGCAGTCAACCCTAAAATCACCATATCATCATCATATATCAATTTTCATAATCATCTTCAATTAAAAGTCATGTAATCAATAGCATAGCATAATACATATTCATTAGTCTATTCCAATTTTGAATTTCTTACCCTTTGTAGTCATGCAAAATCATATCATTCAAATGATGCTTATCAAAACTTAGAACATGCTTAATCATATCGTAATCAGTACTTGTCATTATCTTAAGGCAATCATTAACAAGACAGTAAATCGAACATTTCACGATTGCTTCCTTATGATCAATCACTTGCGAATGCTCTAAGATCTTGATCTCCAAGCTTTCCTTCTTTCTAGGTTAAACTCTTTGCAAAATCCTAGGTTTAACTCTCTCTGATGGTTAATTTTTATAATATTTCTTAAAAACAACCAAAGTTATATTATTTAACTCTAAGGATGTATGAATCTTAACTACAGTTAAGGGATATCAAAAATGACACATGACAAGATTGGGAGGTGTGCATGTACCGTCCAACGATACATGGGCATGCATGCTATCAACTCTTTCATTAAATGCCTTCCCACGAGCCATGCAATGAGCGATGCCCAAGTGTAATTCTTGGGTATCTGCATGAGAAAATCCTTTACTAAGCAGTAACTCCCAACATTTTTCCTAGTTTTATTTAGGAGAGTGCTAACCCAACTTGCTTCCCACCATACTCGTCTCCCAAAACTTGTGATGTAGGACATATCACAATTCACAAGTCCCTCATCTAATTACTTTTAAAAAAAAAAATGATAATCCTAGTCACAGTCTTCCAAAGAAGCAAGGTGATGGAAACAAGTGTCCAACCATCTCTTGGCTACATTGAGAACCAGTAAAAACCATAACTTCTCATTTTTAAAGTTTTGTTGTTTAACCTCTTCAAGGGGTAGCAACACCATGTGTTGCATCCACTCTTATGCCTTTGGAAAAAATTGACCTGTGTGAATGGGTAAGCACTCTTAAAAATTTGGAAAAAAGAGTTGAATCTGCTTTGGTGCCAGTAACATTTCCATTATTTTAAACTAGTGGGCTGCATGCGATGCACGTGAAAGAGGGGAGAGTGAGAGAGACTGGAAAGAGAGACCCTAGTGAGGGACATTTTGAAAAAAAAGTTAAAGAATATTTTGGGTACAGAAACTTGAGGGATATTTTAAGTAAACAAAAATTGTGAATGACATGTTGGGTACATGATGTAGGAATATTTTGAGAACCAAAAAGCTTTAGGGGTATTTTGGGTATAAAAAATTTAGGATATTTTCGGTATATAAATTTGAGGGATATTTTAGAAATAAAGCAAATAAAACATGAGAAAACTTGAGGAGCATTTTGGGTTAAAAACCTTTGTCCCTTGTATTTTGGTTATAGAGATTTGACTTAGTGCATTTTGGGAACTAAAAAATATCCAGAACATTCTAATTATTGGAAAAGATTTGAGGATATTTTGGGTATAAAAACCTGACTTAATTACAATTTGAGAATAAAAAACTTTAGGGACATTACGGTCAAGAAAATAAAAATATGTATTTTTAATAATAAAATGACATGATCCAACCAAACCATTCAAACCAAGAACCAGTCACCCGACCAGTTCGATGACCGGTTTAATTTTGAAAACATCGCTTTATCTTTACTATTATAATGCGAGAGGGAGGTGTAGCCTGATTTTTCTAAAATTCCCAAAATACCCTTATATAAAACAAAATGTTATTCAATGTTTACGTTAATGTTTTACTGTAATTCCCAAACCACCCCTTATCTATTTAAAGATTAGAATCACAGCCAAATGCGATTGAACTTGGGGAGAGTTCAATCACACCCACGGGTTAACACGTGTCCATTTTAACTCCTATTAACTGTGGTTAACTCCTTCCAATCGCTCTCACGTGCATTGTACGTGCCACCCGCTAGTATATATTAATAGATGTCAGTTTTAGAATTAAATTAAATCTTAATCAACTTTTTAATAAAATTAATCAAGGGAAATTTTAGAATTAAGATAAAATTCAAGAATGACATTATACGGGAACGGTGCATTGAGAACGGAAAATCGTGTTGGCAAGACGATTGGTCCGGCTTCGACAGATAGGACGATCTCTCCAAGGGGTTGCATCGAACTTCCATCAAACCCAACCAACGGGGTTTGAGTAGCAACAAGCAAAGCTGGATCCAATTTCATCTGGGTGAAGTCTTGGAGATAGAGAATATATGTTGCTCCTTGAATCAACAAGCACCCTCTTGACATCGAAGTTGCTAATTCTCATAATGAGGACGAGGGCATCATAGTGAGGCCTGACCAAGGTTGACATATCATGGTTATAGAAAGTAAGAGTTTGCTCGATGCCCCTCGTTACTGGTTGCACCTGGCAGACCTCAGTCATATGAGATAACTTCCTCGTCCTCGCCCTAAAGTTCCGCTCCAAGTCTATCGCCGGTGTCCGAGCATGGTGGATGACATTGATTGTACCCATGAGTGCTCCTCCTCGTCCTCCTCCACTAGTATCTGGATTTGGAGGCTCTTCAACATGGGGCAGAGGTAGTGGTTTCCTAGCATGCATTGCTCTAGCACTGGGAACCAAGTACTCTCCCAAATAGCCCTCCCGAACTAGTCTCTCTAGGTACTCCCTCAAGATCCAACAATGGTTAGTCACGTGACCACGACACTTGTGATAGTGATAGTACTCCTGTGCCCGTGGTCCCGTGGTGACGTTGCGAACAGCACGTGCAGGCCATTCAAAATAAGATTCGTTCTCCATTGACTTCATTATTGTCAACGGACTGATCGTGAAATTAACTTGATCAGTTCGGGTTGGGAAGAACATCTATCCGTTGTCTGATTGCCCCGCTCTCGAGGGCCTTGATCGTACCTGGGCTGCACCTGACTGGGCTGATAAGGACGTCTATCTTGCTGCCCCTAGTGCTGCTGACAATTCTGATTGGGCTGAACTAGACGCTTGTCCGTCCTACTCTGCTGCTGGTTTTGATTCTGATACACTTCATACGGGCGCTAATCCGACTGATCCCGTTGATTCACATAAACAACCTTCTCTCTTGGTGCTCTCCGTGGTGACTCTTCGTCATCAGAAGATTCATACGTCGGCCTCTTTCCTTTCTTTGATGAGGACGCTCTGTCCGCTCTCTCCATAGCTTCCACTCCTAATCCTTTCACCCTTGGCCGCGCTACGACAGCGGTGTCATCTTTGAATCTCCCGAACTTAGCAGCACGAACTAGCATATCGTCTAGCTTTGTGGGATAGTCAAGAGCAAGACATTCATATATTTTGGAGTTCTTTGGTACTCCATTCTTGAATGTAGCTATGTTGCTGTTGTTCTCGACCTTGTCAATGTTCAAGACCTCATCACTGAACCACTGAATGAAATCCCTCAAGGACTCCGTTGGCTTCATTTTAAGAGCGAAGAGGGAATCCGCACCTGCTTTCCTCTTCTTGTTCACAATATATTGATCAATAAAAGTTGACCTTAGTTCTGCCATACTTTTGATTGAGCCAGAGGGCAAGTTGCGGAACCCCCTTGCCGTTGTCCCTACCAAACTGTTCGGGAAGGCTTTGTAGAGGAGAGATTATCATCAGGATTGCAAAGAGCCATTGCATCCTTAAAATTGAACAGATGGTCAACTAGGTCCGTCCTTCCATGAACATGATAAAGTTTGGCGTCATGAACTTTGAGGGAGTGTATGATTGGTTGATCTCGTCTGAGAAGGGAGATGTTTCAACATCCTCCTTTACTTTCTGAGCAAACTGATCGGGAGAGCTTCCACCTATGCCTTTGACATGGGCACTGATCATACCCTCCACATCTTTGGAAGTCATCCACGTCCTTTGATCCCCATAATACGTTTGAGCATTCGGCTCTTGAGCATTACGAGCATATGGCTCCTCACAGGGGTTCTGGGGATCTCTCGGATCGCTACGAACCCATGGTTCTCGCAACTCGACATGAGCATAAGGATTCCGTTGGTTAGCACGAATATACTCCAGGTCTCATGATTCAGCACGGGCTTGATCCCATTGTTTAGCATGAGCTCACTGGACAGGTGGAGAACGGGGACGGCTAGCTTTAATGGAAGGAGGAATAAGCACAAATCTATTATCGAGATTCTCACGCAACGACGGTGATGCTGACCATGATGTTGCTCTTCTTGGGGGAGAAGATGGGAGGAGGAGCTGTTGTCGAACTGGGCATCTTCAGAGCGGCCCAGCATCCCGATTCATACATGTCACACTTGTAAGCATCTAGCCTCTCTTGAAATGACTGCTGCAGACTGGTAAGACGAGTTAAAGTGGACTGTTGTTGCTGTAACAACATCAAGATCTGGCTTGTTTGAGAAGCCTCTCCTCCGAGTTGCTCAAAAGGTTGCTCAACCTCTGGTCTAAGAGTCTGCAATATAGTAGGTGCAATGAGAGTGATTTGAGGGGTTAGATCCTCAACCAGGGTACGGAGGTTTGATCAGCCATGGTGAATAAAGAGAGCAGAGAGGGGTTCGTTTAAGGTTTCCCACAGATGACGCCAATAATATGTGAGATTTTTCTTGAACGTCCATGCGTCAACTGCTCCTCGGATTCTGGTTTACTGGTAGAAGGAAGAAGTGAAGGGTGTGCACCCTGTAATACACTCCGATGCCAAAGTTAGGATAGGTAGAAGATGAAGTACAGTAGAAAGGTTAAGATAATAGCAATATTTGTGAATTTTTCCAATTCTTATGCACTGAAACTCTTGGGGTATTTATAGGCTTAACTCCGTATGTCTATATATGCCCATAGATGGCCATGGATGACCATGTCACTTGCTTTATGATTATTACCAAACATGTCAGATAGATCTTGAGTCTTACGTGTCACACGTGTGAGCCTACTATCTTTAAGGTTGGTCTGAGGTCGAAAACAGGTTAATGTGACTAGCATTAAATGTTAAGATAGTGTTTTTCACCTAACAACAAAGTGAAAGGATCGCCTCCTGATTATTTCGTCCTGTGAGTCAGTCTCGTTGTTGACTTAAGCATGAGTTCGTTGTGTATGTGAATATGAATAGAATAACCGTTGTCCATGAATATGACTGTTATACTCGTCTTCGGGATAACGAATCTATTGTCATAACAACAAAGATCAGCTCATCTTCACAACACTTGAGCATTTTACGAATTTTATCCATTATAATTTGCCCCTTTATGATGCGGGTGATAATCGGATTTGCCAAATCCGGTTATCACCGTAGATGATTTGGCTCCACAAATTTAGGGTTTTAAATCTCGAACCAACCCAACCAATTAGACCAATTGACCTAGGACCCAAACCCTTCAATAGTTTAACTTGAACCTTCTATTGGTCAAATGTCTAAATCGGGACGAACAGCTCGGTTGCTTGACCCGGCATGACCCATATGACCTTGGTACGATTTATTTTTTTTGTCTTTTCTTTCTGTTTGGGTCATTGCAATAGTCAAATATAGATCTTTTAACATCTATAAGACCTCCTTAAAAAAAAGGGACTTTGCTACTGAGACCCCATAGGGCCGAGACCACCGAGACCCCATAGGGCCGAGACCACCGAGACCATGCTCTAAGAGCATTGGATTTCAGGTGGGGCCCATTTCACATGGTAGGCCCCACCTGAAATCTCATGCTCTTAGAGCGTGGTCTCGGCCCTAAGGGGGTCTAAGAAGCTTTATCCTAAAAATAGGCTAGGCCTATTAAAGAAAACCTAAGATTGGAAATATTATATTGAAATTAATAATTATTAAAAAGAAATGTTAGCCCCAGTTGCAAATTTCTAAGCCTCACTGTCATAGTGATAGTGAAGTGTCGCTGCTTTTACCTATTACCCTGAGAATTAGTATAAACTATCAATTGTTCCTCATTTTTTTTTCAAAACGGATAAAAAGCCACGTATTGCACCCACCATGATGGTTTGGAATTTTTTTTTGAATTGTTCACTCCTCATTACTAAATACAACACTAGAGTTTAACTATGGTCTAGAGATCTCAAAACTCGTTCAATTAAAAATTATGAAAAAAAAATTCTTACATTATTTCAACAAAAATGCTATCCCCAGTTGCATTCTTCCTAGATGCAAGGTGGTGGCTACAAATGTCAAGCAACTTTTGTTTTTTATTTTTTTTATTCGGTTAAAATAACAAAAATCTCACAGTGTTGCACCTAATCTTGCGTCTGTGGAAAATTTTAGAGTTATTGCGATTGGTACTAGCACTCCTCTTATTTTCCATATAAGATTAATGAATAGGAGCTTTCATTGAAAACCCAATCGGAGCAATCCAAAATTATACTTATGGTAGGGGTAGTTTGAAAATTATAATACAAATGGAGAGTATTGCTATCAATTGAAGTTTTTTCGTAAAAAAGGAACCGAATTCTGGTTACGTTGCTGAGGTCGCCATGTGTCCCTTTTGAAATCCTTTAAATGTGGTTAAGATTCATCCACCCCTAAGGTTCACCTACCTATTCTTGGTTTCTAGAAAAAGATATTAAAAATATTTCTAATCATAGTTTAATTTTATTTAAAATTTTAAATTTTTAAAAACTAAGGATAGGTGGGCGAACCGTAGGGGTGGGTGAATCTTAATCATAATTAAGGGGGGTGTTAAAAAGGGATACATGGCGACCTCAGCTTGAGTCTGGTTATAACCGTAAAGGATTTGGTTCTTTCATATAATTTTCATAGTACACTGTCAATGCATATTTTTGCTCCGGACTCCCCTTCCTGATTAATCTCTTTCAATATTTACCAAAACAAGTCAAATCCTCCGCAGTGATAACCGGATTTGGCAACAAATCCGGTTACCACCCCTTGAGTAAGCCATGTGTCCCCCTTGACACCCCTTAACTGTGGTTCAGATTCACCCAACCCTAGGGTTCACTCACCCATCCTTAGTTTTTAGAAAAAAAAATATTAATTCTATTTTTTAAAAATATTTTAATATTAAAAAACCCTAAAAATAGTTTTTTAATTTTAAAAAATAGAATTAATATTTCTTATAAAAAAAAAAACAAGGATGGGTGAGTGAACTATAGGGGTGGGTGAATCTGAACCACAATTAAGGGGTGTCAAAGGGGACACGTGACCACCTCAAAAAGTGATAATCGGACATGCCAAATCTGGTTATCACCGTAGAGGATTTGAGTCCTTACCAAAATTATGAAAAAAAAGTGTTTTGGTCTTTTCTTTTTTGATATCTTACAAAACACTATTACAACTCACAGGCACACCCAGGTGACACAAAATCACAACTCCTACACAACCCTCTCAAAAACAGAGAGGGAGTTGTGCCCTTTTGTCACCTCGGTATGTGTGTGTGAGTGTGAGTTTTGATAGTTTGTAAGATACCAAAAAAACCTTTGCAATTTAGTCTTGGTGGGTTAGGTGATTCTTGGTGAACCTTCAAAGTCCCACCTCCCCCTCTTCTTTTTGTGAGAAGATTGTGTGAGGTCACCTGTGTGTATGAGTTGTGATAGTATATATGTTTGTAAGATATCAAATTTGTTTTTTCCAAATTTAATCTCACATCGGCTGGGTGTTTTGGCCTTTTGGGGCTTCAGTTTATAGTTAAAAGGCTCGTGATCATCTCGAGTTGTAATCAGACTCGTCCGATTATGTTTTCACGTGTCCTTTTCACACTCATTAAGATTCATTCATTCTTAGGGTTCACCAACCTATCCTTGGTTTTTAGAAAAACTTATTTAAAAATAATAATAATCCTATGAATTAGTGAATTTTAATCGGGCTTAAATTTCTTTTTCTAAGAAATTAAGGATAAGTGGATGAATCTTAAACACAGTTTAGGGTATCAAAAGGGACACATGGCAGGGTAAATAGCATAACTGGACTCCCCCGGTTACAACGGAGAGAATCACGAGTCATAGCTAAAACTCAAAATTATTGTAAAAAAAATACTCAAAAGTTTCTTTTGGATGACAAGAATCTAACGGCGTTAGTTGACGGGAAGCGACTCCGAAAAGGCCAACTGATTTTCGATTTTCCGGCTATAAATAAAGGAACCCCCATCAAAGACGTAGGAAGTAAACCCTCTGTCTCCGTTTTCTTTTCGTTCCCCAGCCGTTACCATGGAAACTGCGTTTCATCGTATACGCTTGGAAGACTCCAGCCTACTCATGCAGCTGTTAACGTTAGATGCTGTCCCCGACTCTCCCTCCGACTTTTCCTACAGCCGGAACTCCAACGGCTCAGATTCCTCCATTGGAGAACAAAGCAACGGCAACGATGACGACAAATTCGTACAGAACGCCTTGGTATTCGACGTGGCAGAAGGAAGCGGCCTCTGGATCGACGCTAACCTTGCGAAGAACAGCCGGTCTCCGCCGTTGGGTGCACCCTATTGTCACCGTCAAAACGGCGGCAAGATAACGGCGTTTGATCTTTCGAGTTTTCCCGAAATATTTAACGGCTGTCCGAGCCCGTATTTTACCGGTGACTGGGAGAAGCTGCCGTTAAATGAGGATGATTCCGAGGACATGATTTTGTACGGAGTCTTGAAAGAAGCCACCTTGAGAGGGTGGCAGCCGGTCACTCCCACGGCTCAATCAGTTCCGGCGGCGGCTTGTTCGACTCTACCAAAGCCAAAAAAGAAGCCGGCTAACAAGATGGCTATTTCGAAGAAGAAACGAGAAGGGCTTCATTACCGAGGGGTGAGACAGCGGCCGTGGGGAAAATTCGCCGCCGAGATTCGCGACTCGGCGCGTCAGGGAGCTCGAATATGGCTTGGCACATTTGACACAGCCGAGGAAGCCGCGATTGCTTACGATCGAGCTGCTTACAAGATGCGAGGTGGACGCGCGCTATTGAATTTCGATCATAGTGTCAGTAGCGGCGCCGAAAGCTCAGATACTGTTGTAGCCGATCGAGCCAACGACGGCGCCTTTTGACTACGAGTCAAGCTGATTGCGAAGATGGCTCATCACCGGTGAGCCGGCTTGAAGTGGTAAAATGGGAAATTCACCTCATTTCATTATCGTTATTTGTGCAGGTCCACGCCCTCGTACTAGAAGGCGGTGGTCCCAACTCTTTACTTACTTGAAACGGCCATAAACATTGCCACGTGTTCACCGGATAATATCTTATCAATTTGCCACGTGTGAGTTATTTTGAGCGTGCAAGTGGGTACGTAAATCTTGTGCGCAACAGATAATAGAGCATACACAAATTCCGGGTATATCAATAAAAATGTAATGAGTTAAATTTAATGGAATTGGGATTGTATTTGAAAGATTTTACGCATTATTATATGTATTTTTGTGTGAATAGTTTAAAAAATCAAGTGTGTGTAAATATCCATATCACATGAATTAATATTAAATACCGATTTCTTTTCTAAAGGTATCTTTATTTCTATTTTTAGTTGATAGGGTCAGTGACTGGTGAGTTGACCCTTAAATTTGTCATTTTTCAGAATAAAGCTTTTTTCTTAGGAACTTGAGACCATTAATGATAAGGACATATCTTGTCATTTGCTGGAGGGGCATGTGTAATTTTGGATTGATCCGAACTCGAATTTATCTTCCTATCAATCTTCAATAAGATCCCTAAGAATTTCAAAATTATTTTCAAAAATAGGTATAATATCTGCTAAGAAAATAATTTATTATATATATATATATATATATATATAAAGAAGAGAGCTAGCACAGATGCACTAAATTAATATTTTTCCACAGACAGTGTGTAAGTGCGGAGTCAAGATTCTCTTGTAGAGGGGGCTAACAATGGGGATTCAGGGCATAGCTCCCAATTTTTTTTTAGGGCTAAGTTTATTGGTGCTATTGTATTTGTTTGTGTCTGTTTATAAGAAATATATTTTTTTCTCAAAAGTTTAGATGGAGTTAGAATCCCGTCCTTATTCTGCCCCTCTCCTGAGCTCCGCAACTATTATTATCGAGCAGTGATAGGTGTACTTGGAATCTCTATTTGTAAACCTAAGGCTAGTCCTTATTGTTCCACGTCCCCACTCTTAAATATTCATCAACTGTAGTGATAATT
Organism: Tetracentron sinense; assembly: GCA_015143295.1. Lineage (NCBI taxonomy): Eukaryota > Viridiplantae > Streptophyta > Magnoliopsida > Trochodendrales > Trochodendraceae > Tetracentron > Tetracentron sinense. The sequence goes on from CM026562.1 coordinate 32,621,487, forward strand.
TTAAAGTGAAATATGAACCAATAAAGAACAACCTTAAGTTTGCAAATGGAGATTTCAGATACGTTAACTATTTTCCTTATTAATATAGGTCTATAGAAACTCTTATTTTTATCTTTCACAATTTAAGGGGGCTGGCATTTGATGAGCCATCACCTTACGTCTGTGAAACTCGGACTTGGGTTAGCATTTCTGATATATTTATATATTGAGAAAGAGGGGAGTTCTTATTTCAAGCGCTTATAAAGCGGTAGAAAAAACAGCAGCCACACGTCTCCATGACACGAAAGGTTAGAAGTTTTTGTCAGGGCTAGCATTCGTCTTTCAATAATCATAATCAGTGGACCCACCGGTAAGAATTAATGGCACTCCCGTTAAATATGGACCACACACTCTCATGGGTAATCTCTGTTACTTGTCTATTAGTGAGCCTTATCTGGATATGCAATGACTTTAATTGGTAAGTAAAAGGTGTTTGGTATGGGGAGGCAGATCACAATTATGCTCTCACCGACACTTTTGTCGTTACTCGATTTAGGATGGAGCCTACAAGCATACGAGAAAACTTGAAATTTGATTAAGAAAAAGACTTGGGATCTTCTCCCGTTGATACCGATAAGGAGACCGTCAGCACCAATTGGAAGGAGCCACGCATCCTTTTGTATACTTATCAAGTTGTGCATACTTAAATCAAATCAATACTTTGATTGGAGTGAAGAGGGGTGTGTAACACCTTTTTATTGGGTGCTGGTGGTCTCCACAAGCACCAAACTCTGGAGAAGATCCTAAGCCTTAGAAGAAAGGATTGACCGATATAAAAAACATGGTTTCCAACATGGTTCTCTATTCACGAAGAAGAGATATTTTTTTTGACTCAATTACAAAATGGTGCATAGGTTGAATCTCATAGGGTTTGAGTTTAGGTTCACTTTAAGACAGCTTAAGGTTTCTTTGGACTTTGGACATTCTCAATATAATAAGAGAGATATTTATGAGATATTATTGATATTTTAAAAAAGTAGTGATTAGATGACCGCAATGTCAGTTTAATAGCCTAATACAACTTTATACTAGATCACGTGGGGAAGAAGAAAAAATGGGATACCATGTAGGTGGTGACGTTTGAAGCATTATTTGTTTTTTGAACTCATGGCATTACAAACCAATTGAAGACGTTGAAAAATATTTCTTGTCAGGTGTAGTATTCAAATTGGGCGGTCGCCTAGCAAGCTAACATTATAGTAATTTATTCATTTTCTTATATTAAATGAAGAATATTAAAAATGCCCCTTTATTAATATCTACATTTTATTTATGTAAAAAAAAAAAAAAAAGGGTCCTCATTCAAAACTTATATCGAAATAACTCATGATGTTACCTTGTTTTTTAACCCAGTAAAAACTAAGACCACGTTTGGCATTTCTATTTATAAGTGCTATTTGTCTATATATCTACGACGGGTAGACGTTTTATAAATTAGACCGTTTGTTTACAGGATTTAACATCTGTAGCAAAAAGATAAAAAGATGTAAAAGCTCTTTTTCAAAAATTAAAGAAAACCTTGATTGTTCATACAGACGTTGGTGTCTAAAGAAGGTAGACATTTGATGGTAATTCTGATGATTTTTTGGTCAGTTTTGTCCCTTTGAAAATCTTAAATACCTCTATCACTATTTCTCTCTCCTCTGGTCTCTCTCGTCTCTCTTTTATCGGGCCTCTCTCTCTCGCCTCTCCCCTCTCTCATCTATCTCCTCTAGGGACTCTCTCTATTGTTTCTCTCATCTGTAAAGAAAAGTTTTTGTTGAGAACCATATGAAGGGAAAGAGGATTTAGGGTTTCGATCAGATGATTGGAGCTCCGGAGTCTTTCTCAAGCTTCTTCAATTTTACTCCATCTTGCCTCTCTACATATAGAAGAGAAACAGGGTGTAGAGCCCTGAAAATCGAGGGCACTGTTCATGTGAATAGTATCAATGCACAGGGCTTGTCAAAGCCTAAGGTCTTCCCTGTGCCCTAGATTTGAGGGAAGTGAAATGAGAGTTTTATAGGTGTATGTTGAGTCTCGAAACAAAAGTATAATAATACTTTAAGTATCGAAAAACATAGAATATAAATTATCCTAAGTGTGTATGTAGAAACCCAGAACCGAGTTCACTAGGCTGTGAATAGTGATTTTAAAGCTTAAAGGCCTTCTAAGTAGTTTGGGGTGTGATGAAAGAATAAAAGAGTAGCAATCAAAGTATATGTGTTGTGGGAGTATTAAAGCCAAGGTAAACGAATGGAGACACTCTAAGTTAACTACGGAAAGAGTGGAACACTCTAAGTAAGAAAAATGGAAAAAACAGGGGAAATGGCCATGTTCTGGTGAAGGCCAGTCGACCGCCCCTCCAGGCCGATCGACCGACTGTCTCCAAAATGCCCAAAAATGGGATGACAGTAGGGTTGTGTTCAAGGTCGGTTGACCACCCTTCCAGCCAGTCAATCGACTACATCAAATTGGTTAGAATAGTGATTTGCAATCTCAGCCAGTCGACCGCTCATCTTGGCAGATCAACCGACCTTTAGTAATTTGGGGTTTTTCCCCTTGTGCATGAATTTTAAGGAAAAATTAGGGTTTCTAATACCCTTGGCTTATAAATACCCTCCATTTCGTGGGTTTTGGGTTACTAAAACCTAAGGGGAGTTCTTGGAGAGGAAAGAGAGAAAAGGCTAGGGTTTTGGAGAGGAGTCTTCTCAAGATCAAGGGTGAAACCTCAATCTCACTCCAAAGCTTTTCAAGATCCAAAAGGGAATCTAGGATCTTGCAAGCCAAGGTGTTTCTCACGCATAAAGCCACGAGAATTCACTCTCAAAGGTAGATACACTCAACTCACTAGCTTTGTAATTCATACTTGCATAGTATGTTTTGATGTATGATTTTGCTTAAGGAAGATAAAAAAGGGAGAAGTTTGATAAAGAGAGTGTGAATACTCTCTCCTAGATGGTTTTGTTATAATTTTTTGACGTTAAGTATAAAATTCCTTATTTCAATGCACTCTTAGACCTAGAGGGGGGGTGAATAGGTCTACTTCAATTTTCTTTTCCAATTTTAGTTTTAGACAATCATACACAAACAATCTCACTTGAACACACAAGATTTTTACGTGGAAAACCCTTCCGGGAAAAACCACGGGACCTGGTCCAACACAAAATTTACTATAAGAAGATTTGAACAATACAAGACTCGAATTTTACCTAACCGGACACGACACAACGTTCCTCGGTATCGATTTCTCAGCTTGCAAACCACGAACACAGCACGTTCGATCTCCGCAACAGCAGCTCCGGTTCCTCACCGACCAATCTTATTCAAAGTGATCAACCACGGTCTCCGAAGACCGTTCTCTATCCTTGACGGCTTTAGCTCAGGCTAACCAACACTCACAGTAGAGCATACAGTGGGTTTTAGGGTTTGTGGAAGCCCTAAGATGATCTCTTAATGATTGAGGATCATCTAATGCAAGTTTGAGAAAGTATACTTGTAAACTTTGCACAACCTAGAGGCCAACTAATGGAGATGAAGATCAATGAAACCAATTGTTTTCATAAACTCAAAATAGGCACAAAGTGCTCTAAAAAATCTCCAATCAATGTCCCCCATAGATCGGGAGAAAACTAATATATATAGGAAATGATTAGGGGTTTAGAAGTTGCTAAAAATTAATTTTAGTAAGTTTTTTCATATCAGGGTCGACCCTGGGGGATTCCTGGGTCGACCCACTATAGCAACAAACCATATCATCCGAAATCTCATACTAGGGTCGACCTAAGGGGATGGTTCGGTCGACCAAAGTGTACACTTCGGTCGACCGGATGATCCTCATGGGTAGACCCATGTTTTTTCAACTCTCTGCCTAAATTCATCATACAAAACAAGGCCTATTCAAGGTCGACCTAAAATGGTCTGGGTCGACCTAGGGGTGCAAAAATTCAATATTTTTCTCATTTTATCTTTAAATGCAATCCCCTATACTTCTAGTGATTTTTAACTAAACTTTTATGATGAATGAGACAATTTCATGAGGTAACCTAAGGTCATCTAGGTCTCTCTTTCAAAACTTACTTTTTGACCCAAGCTTAGTGATGTAGTTTCAAGATTCTTCACGGCTTCTTCTTCACATTGTCTTCAAACCGGATGAGACCTTCTATGACCTATATACAACATTTTGGGCTCGGAATTTTACCAACAACACTTTGACTTTTCAATCTCTCCATTTGGCAATTCCAAGACAAAATACATAAAATAACTAGTGGACATGACTTTACAGACTCTCTTAAACCTACAAGAAACAAAGAGAATGAAAAATACATGACACTGGACATTTTGACTTCTTCCATGTAGTAGTATGCCTTATTAGATCGTTGATGCATCAATCACTCCTGAAACACTGAAACAAACAATACCTTTGTGAAGCATGGGGGAATTTCATAAAATAAACATTGAAACAATGAACATCATGCAAAGAGTGAGATCTCCCCCTCAATCTGAGATCCCATCTGACAAAGGTTTCAAAATCATGAATATGAGAGTAATGTGAAAATAATATGCAACATGTCAATATGAATATAATATGCAACCGGAGATAATGTGACATAACAATTGCACATATGATGAGGTGATTAATCTTAGCCAACATATGATCAATCTTAGGCAACTTCTCCCCCTTTTGGCTTGAATTGCCAAGGGAAAATCAATCCTGTAGAAATAGCAGCTCTAGCATGAAGAAAAATGAGCAACAAGGAGCAACAACATAGAGAAACACAAAGAAGAAGAGGCAGGAACTAAGCTACAAAAACAAGCAAGAAGCATCCCAGATATAGGAACCAAGGGTGCACAGCACAAAGGCCAACCACAGACTCATAACAAACAAAGTAGACTAACTAAATCCCGCACACATGACGAACAAAACAAGGCTGGAACAATTATCGCAAGAAGTGCTAATCATCCTAGTGTAAAGGATAGTGACGAGCAACATCATCTTGATAGCGAGAATGGAAAAACCTTCCAAAAAAAAATCAGAGCATGCTAGTGACCCGAGGGTTCTTAGAATGGCAAGGTAAGATCTTTCCCTGAAAACCTTCAAAATCAACCAAAAACATGCAATTTGCTAGAAATTTTTTTCAAAAATCCTCCATTTTGCAAAAAAAATTTTAATTTGATATCGCCAATAAGAAAGTCCATTATGTGCAAATTTTGTAAGTAGCAAATAATACCATGTCCAAGAATGTGTAGTATAAGATGATGAGTATACGAGGATATTTCCATCGACACTATGCACAAGGGATGGCAAGACACAGACACATTATGTAATGTACAGTTAGTAATAGGCTATACCATCAATGTGAATTGTGGAGGTGAAATTCTGACTATACACCTTTAGAGGTAGGCACCCTTAGATGGATAAGGACATTAGTGCATTTCAGGAACACCAAGTGTCAAAAAATACCGAGAGATGCATTAAGGGTAATCCAAAGGATGAAGAATTTTATGTGCTATTTTTACCCTTTGCATATATTGTTCTCACAGTGTTTATGGAATTTTTGTTTGGTGAAGGCATTCTTGATCAGTCTTTTTCTTTTGAATTTTGGAATGCAATGGTGGCTTTCACACTTTCTGGGTAGGTAGCCCTAGCTATTGGCAACAGGGGCTTTCACTCTAGGGACCCAGATAGATACCTACTGTCCTCCTAGGTAGCCATTTCATATTGTTTGCATCCAATAGTGGCTTTCACACTATCCCAGAGGCAGCCATTTCCATTGCATAAAACTTTAAAACTAGGGCACATTTTGAGGGATGTACCTTCATGATCAAATTAGATTTTATCACTTCGAAGAACCATCATGACTAATATCATTACCTGTTATAGGGATATGTACCATCTACAGGGGATAGCCAGAGTGCAAGTGTAGGTGATAGTGCAACGGTATTTGCCATATTTCTGACTGTATTTAGCAAGATAGTCTATGTGCACTTCCCGAAAGACACTTTGGTAGGTATGATATCCTTATGAACTCAATACGATCAAATATATATCTTGAATATGCATTATGAGCACCAGAAAAATTCAGCCATGCACACCACAATCCAATAAACCCCCTTTTTTTATTTTAAAAATGCCTAACTAAAAGAAAACCAAAATCTTTTTCGAATTTTCTTAATTTTTTAATGTTTTTGTATAAACAAACCTAAACAATAGTATACAAAAACAAATAATATACACCAGATGAATAGATCTAGGAAGAGATATAGATATGAGATTACCTAATCTATCAAGAAGCACTCAATCACTCAATACCGCACACACCAATGGATTTCCTAAGAAACTCAAACCTAAGGGAGTCTAGAGGTTTGGTTAGGAGATCTGCAAGTTGAGTATCAGTTTGGACATATTCAATGTGATGACATTTTGCTCAACAAGCTCTTGAATGAAGTGGTGTCTAATGTCTATGTGTTTGGTGCGAGAGTGTTGCACGGGATTTTTGGAGATGTTGATGGCACTTGTGTTATCACAATACACAGTCATGGTGTCCTATTCTATCCCGTAGTCTTGCAACATCTGTTTCATCCACAGAAGTTGAGTACAACAACTGCAGGTTGCAATGTACTCAGCCTCGGCAGTAGACAAAGAGATGAAATTCTGTTTCTTGCTAAGTCAAGCAACCAAACAGTTTCCAACATAAAAGCATCCTCCGGATGTGCTTTTCCTATCATCAGCATTTCCGGCCCAGTCGGCATCGGAATATCCAATAACCACGGCATTAGTATCAAAGGGAAACCAGAGGCCAAAAGAGAGAGTTCTACTTACATATCGAATAATTCGTTTAACAGCAAGTAAGTGTGACTCTTTGGGGCTTGCTTGATAGCGAGCACAAGCTCCGACACTAAAGGAAATGTCAGGACGACTGGCAGTGAGGTAAAGCAGACTACCAATCATACTTCGATATGTGGTTTGGTCTACACTTTTGCCTGAAGTATCTTTACTAAGTTTGGTGGTGGTGCTCATAGGAGTGCGAGCGTGTTTAGCTGAGCTCATGCCAAATTTCTTTACAAGGTCTTTGGCATATTTGGTTTGGGACATAGAAATCTCATTGCTCATTTGTTTTACCTGCAGACCAAGAAAGAAATTCAGCTTACCAACCATGCTCATCTCAAATTCATTCTTCATTTGTTCAGTAAAGGAGTGTGCATGTGAATCTGATGTGGAACCAAAGACAATATCATCAACATATATCTGAGTAATAACCATATCATCCTTGATGTTTTTAATGAATAGGGTCATGTCTACTCCCCCTCTCAAAAATCTCTTTTCTAAGAGGTATGTAGTTAGTCTCTCATACCAAGCTCTGGGAGCTTGTTTCATACCATAGAGAGCCCTTTTTTATCGGTAAACCTGATCAGGATGATTAGGGTCCTCAAACCCTTTTGGCTGTTCCACATAGACTTCCTCCTAAAGAATACCATTCAGAAAGGCACTCTTGACATCCATTTGAAAAAGTTTGAATTTGAGATGGCATGCAACAGCAAGCAAGATCCTGATAGACTCCAGTCGGGCAACAGGAGCAAATGTTTCATCGAAATCAATGCCCTCCATCTGAGTATATCCCTATGCAACTAACCTAGCCTTGTTTCTTACAATAGTACCATGTTCATCAGATTTGTTCTTGAAAATCCATTTCGTACCAATATCATTTGTATTTTTAGGCCTAGGAACTAAAAACCATACATCATTCCTTGTAAACTGATTGAGCTCTTCTTGCATGACATTTATCCAATTTTCATCAGTGAGAGCTTTAGTTACATTTTGGGGTTCAAATGTAAAAGTGTAGCAAAAGTGACTAACTTTATTTTCAACTTGTTTTCGAGTTCTCACTCCACTTTCAAGGTTTCCAATAATTTCAGTTGAGGAGTAAGGCCTCATAACCCTAGGATATGTAGGTTTTTTAGGAGGTGACTTTGAAAGTGATTCATCTTCTGATTTAGATATTGGAATTTTCACACCTTCATCAGCATTGTCATCCTCTAGTTGCAAGGACTCAGATCCTGAGTCATCAACCACCACATTTATGGACTCCATAACAGTAGAGGTTCTCAAGTTGTACACTCAATAAGCCCTACTATTTGTGGAATATCCAAGAAAAATTCCTTCATCACTCCGGGAATCAAATTTACCCAATTGCTCTCTATCCCTAAGGATATAGCACTTGCTTCTGAATACTCGAAAGTGCTTGACATTGGGTTTCTTGTTGTACCACAGCTCATAGGGTGTCTTCCTAGTTCCGGGGCTAGTGTAGACTTTGTTAACAGTATAGCATGCAGTGCTAACTGCTTCAACCTAGAAATGAGCAGCCAGGTTGTTGCTATGAAGCATCACCCTATCCATCTCTTGAAGCACCCTATTCTTTCTTTCCACCATACCATTTTGCTGAGGTGTTATTGGTGCTAAAAATTCATGTTTGATGTCCGCTTCATCACAAAATTCATTGTACTTGGAGTTTTCAAACTCCTTTCCATGATCACTTCGAATACGAGTGATAGGGCACCCTTTTTCATTTTACACTCTTAAGCAGATGTTCTTGAAGTTCTCAAATGCATCTGACTTCTCTCTTATGAATGCCACCCATGACATCCTTAAGAAATCATCAACCATCACTAGGATATATCACTTTCTTCCTAGACTTTCAGTTCAAGTTGGACCCATAAGATCCATGTGTATTAGTTCTAATGGGTGTGAGGTAGCGATATTTGAAGCTTTCTTGTGTGGGCATTTAATTTGTTTGCCAATTTGACATGGCCCACACACAGCAGTAGAGGGCTTCCCTAGCTTTGGCATACCTCTCACATCTCGTGTTTTGAGAGTTTGCTTAGGTCTTTGAAATTCATGTGACCTAGCCTCCTGTGCCACAGTTCAACTTCTTCAACTTTAGCCCTGTTGCACATTTGAGAAGAACCAACACTAGGAATTAAACCATAACAATTGTCAGTGGTTCTTGACCCTTCCAAAACACACACACCTTTGTCATCCATAACAGAGCACTTGTTGTTGGTAAAGTATACAGCATGATAATCATTGCACAATTGACTTATGCTAATTAGATTAGCTTTCAGTCCTTCTACAAACAGGACATCCTTCAGTTTAGGAATGCCTGGTGCTTGGATGATACCTTTTCCTTTCACAAAGGATTTGCTTCCATCATTAAAAGTAAGTGCTTGGATGATACATTTTCCTTTCACAAAGGATTTACTTCCATCACTAAAAGTAACAGTCTCATCTGAGCATTCCTCAAGATGAGTAAAGAATGATTTGTTACCAATTATGTGCCTGGAGCATCTACTATCGAAATACCACATATCAGAATTTTGGGCTTTCAAAGCGGTGTGGATGACAAGGCATTTTAGATCATCCTTTCTCACATAAATGAACTTAGAATTTTGGGGAACCATATTATCTTTGTTCACTTCATTTGTAGGCATGACCTTCTTTTTGTTAGATCTCCAGTTCTTCCTTCTTTTCTGGGTGAACCTTGCATTTTGGTCCATCATGTTACCTTCTTCATGATGAGCATAAGAAGTGTCACAACCATATTGTGTACTAGAGAGTTGAGCAATTTTCATCACTTCTTCACTCAAATTCCTAGACTTTTCTACTAAGGCTTGAATTTGCCTTTGGAGATTCCTTTGATGTTGAGTTTGATTCCAAGAACCATTTCGGGGATTTCTCCTAAAGACATTGCAATTAGGTCGGATGTGACCCTTTACTCCATAATGGTGACAAGTGGGAATGAACCTGGAAGGAGGAGATCTGTTAGCCTGAGACTGAACTTTTGTTCTCTCAGTTTCAGTTGAATTTTTACTTTGTCCAGACGTGACAAATGTTTGGTACAGCTGAGAGTTTGACATCCTGGATGTTGATCCTGAGGAGATAGAACTCACAAATCTCGGATTTTCATGTATTGGCTCAAATGTTACAGTAGACATTGTTCCGACATTCAAGGGACCGGATGGTCTGTCTGGATGTCCTATACCGGACATGTTTACTATTGAGCGCTGCATGATAGCCAGTTTATCCAAGATTTGAGTGTTGCTAAGGAGTCTAGCTTCTTTTTCGAGTTCAGTTACTTTCTTAGCTAGCCTATCCTTAACTTTTAGAATATTAAGAAATTTCTTTTCTAGAAATCTAACTTTTTCAATAAGGTTATTTCTTTCAGATTCCAATTCTGAAATTCGAGTCTTTGACTCTTCAGATACACTCATGGAGTTATCTTCCTCAGTTTCTAGAACCTTGATCCATTTGGATAAAGAGGCATTTTCTTCCTCAAGGTATTCTAGTTTGGACACCAGTTCAGCCTTTTCACTTTCAAGCTGAGAAACAAGAGCATTCTTCCCTTCTGCTTCTAGTTTGTAAGAGTCTCTTTCTTGTTGAGTAAATTTAAGTTGTTTGTTCAAAGAGATCTTAGCTTTCTTCAGCTTAAGGCTTTCAGAGAACAACCTTTCATAGGCTTTGTCCATATCTTCATCAGACTCAGATACAGTGTGACTCTGATCATGATCTTCACCAGACTCACTCACTTAATCTTCATCACTCTTCTCTTCGTGAGTAGTGGGAAGATGGTCTATCTCTGATGGGGTGACAGTGAAAGCCATGTGATTTTCAGATTCCTCACTTGAAGTAGAGCTTTCAGATTGTTCTTCATCAGAATCACTGTCATCCTATGTAGCATTCATCACCTTTCCCTTAGGCTTTTTCTTGTTAGGGCAATCAGGTGAAATATGGCCGTAGCCTTTGCATTCATAGCATTGAATGCCACGAGATTTCTTGTATGTTCATTTGGGGACTTTCTTGTTATCCCAAGGTTTTGACTTTGGCTTTTTAAGAGGTTTTCCTCTTGGTTTAGGCTTGAACCTTCTATTTGTTTTCAGATATTTTTGAAAATAGAGTCAATTCCTTCTCTCCCAACTCAGCATCACTATCATCCTCATCCAAGGTCTCCTTGACAGTTTTCAAGGCTACAGATTTGTTTTTCTTGGATGGTCGAAGATTGAGTTCATAGGTTTGGAGTGATCCGACCAATTCCTCAATCTTGAGAGCACCAACATTCTTGCTCTCCTTGATGGCAGTGACCTTAGATTGAAACCTTTCCGGTAGAGATCTAAGGATTTTTTAGACAATTTTGGACTCACTGATTTTCTCACCCAGGTTGAAACTGGAGTTGACAATATCACTTGGTTTAGCACAAAATTCATCAAAAGTGTCATTGTCCTCCATTTTCAGATTTTCAAATTTTGTGGTGAGAATTTGAAGCTTAGAGATCTTGACAGTGGTTGTACCTTCATGAGTCATTTCCAAAATATCTCATGCCTCCTTTGCTGTTTCACATGAAGAGATTCGTCTGAATTCTTCAACAGTGACTGCAGTAAAAATTGCATTGAGACCTTCGTGTTCCAACCACTTGTCGTGAGCTCTTCTTTGCTCCAATCCTTGATGTATTTAGTGAGAATTATATCACCTAGAATATTCACCGGTGGAGTCCATCCATCCTGAATGGACATCCAGATTCTCTCGTCTATGGATTTGAGAAATACTCTCATTCGAGCTTTCCAATACGCATAATTGTTCCCATCAAACAATGAGGGACGAGAGATGGATCCTTCCTCTCTTAAAGTAGTCATTGACTTAAGGATAGACACAAGATCACACTTAAGGGATTTAACTTTATGAATGAACCTGCTTTGATACCAATTGAAATTCCTTATTTCAATGCACTCTTATACTTAGAGGGGGGTGAATAGGTCTACTTCAATTTTCTTTTCCAATTTTAGTTTTAGACAATCACACACAAATAATTCACTTGAACACACAAGATTTTTACATGGAAAACCCTTCCGAGAAAAACCACGGGACCTAGTCCAGCACAAAATTTACTATGAGAAGATTTGAACAATACAAGACTCGAATCTTACCTAACCGGACACGACACAATGTTCCTCGGTATCGATTTCTCAGCTTGCAAACCACGAGCACAACATGTTCGATCTCCGCAACAGCAGCTCCGGTTCCTCACTGGACCAATCTTACTCAAAGTGATCAACCACGGTCTCCGAAGATCGATCTCTGTCCTTAACGGCTTTAGCTCAGGCTAACCAACGCTCACAGTAGAGCATACAGTGGGTTTTAGGGTTTGTGGAAGCCTTAGGGTGATCTCTTAATAATTAAGGATCATCTAATGCAAGTTTGAGAAAGTATGCTTGTAAACTTTGCACAACCTAGAGGCCAACTAATGGAGATGAAGATCAGTGAAATCAAGAGTTTTCATAAACTCAAAATAGGCACAAAGTGCTCTAAAAGTCTCCAATCAATGTCCCACACGGATTGAGAGAAAGCTAATATATATATAGGAAAGGATTAGGGGTTTAGAAGTTGCTTAAAATTAATTTTAGTAAGTTTTTTCATATCAGGGTTGACCCTGGGGGATCCCTAGGTCGACCCACTATAGCAACAAACCATATTATCTGAAATCCCATACTAGGGTCGACCCAAGGGGATGGTTCGGTCGACCAAAGTGTACACTTCGGTCGACCGGATGATCCTCATGGGTAGACCCATGTTTTTTCAACTCTCTGCCCAAATTCACCACACAAAACAGGGCCTATTCAGGGTTAACCCAAAACGGTCTGGGTCGACCCAAGGGTGCAAAAATTCAATATTTTTCTTCTTTTATCTTTAAATGTAATCCCCTATACTTCTAGTGATTTTTAACTAAACTTTTATGATGAATGAGACAATTTCATGAGGTAACCTAATGTCATCTAGGTCTCTCTTTCAAAACTTACTTTTTGAGCCAAGCTTAGTGATATAGTTTCAAGATTCTTCATGGCTTCTTCTTCACATTGTCTTCAATCCGGATGAGACCTTCTATGACCTATATACAACATTTTGGGCTCAGAATTTTGGCAACAACACTTTGACTTTACAAAGTAAGGATAAAGGGATGAGTTTGGACGGAAAGATGGTAGATACATTCTACTAACTTGCTTTGCTATAGTTCATTAATATGTATTATGGTTTCATAAATGATTTTGATGAAACTTGAAGTGATTTAGCCATTTTGTAATTCCTCTATTATAAAGTAAGATGTAAAGAATGATTTTGATAACTAATTAGCTTGGTAATTGTAATTCATTAAGTCTAAGTAGGTGTTGATACATGATTTTTTCAAGAAAAGTACGGCGTTTAACTTTGTATGTGTATACTCATGATATAAAGGAAATGAAATTGGGTTTTTTTTATTTATTAAATTCGAAGTATTCCTCGATTTTCTCTATCACTCACAAATGATGTATATGATCACGCACACTTTTATCACCGAGTTTTTGTATTAAGTAGTAGCGAAATAGTGATTTGTACTCAAAATATGTTTTGATGAAAAAGAAACCTCTTCATGATTCTCATTGATGAAAAATGAGATGTAAAGTATGTTTGTGAATGATCTTGGATTAATTAAACCATCTGTATACTATGATATCTTTATGAATGCTACTCTATGATCTAATTCGATGTTTTAGCTCACAAATACTCTAATGGTCACAAGTACTCTAAGCACATGTATGATATTTCTATGACTGTAACTTGATGGGCATGTGATGATGTTTCAATGTTTTATATGATTTCCATGATGCTCACAAGCACTATGCACATGTATGGGTATATTATTATGATGTATCATAAGACTCATAAGTAAAAGGATCGTAAGAAAAGTTTATAAGAAATGAGAAATAAAGTTGTAAGAAAAGAAAAGTAAGTTCATAAGAAAGGAATTGCAAACTCAAAAGAAAAAAAGTAAGAAATGTAAAGCATGAAAGGATGTTAGTGTACTATGACCAGGTACGGGCACTAACATCTGTTTCCAAATAAGTATGAGAGGACACTAGTATACTATGACCAGATACAGGTACTAGTATCTGTCTCCAAGTAAAAACGAAGTAAACATAAAAGGATACTAGTGTACTATGACTAGATACGGGCACTAGTATTTGTTTCCAATAAGTATGAAAGGATATTAGTGTACTATGACCAGATACGGATACTAACATCTGTTTCCAAATAAGTATGAGAGGACACTGGTATACTATGACCAGGTACAGGTACTAGTATCTGTCTCCAAGTAAAATAAAGAATATGAAAGGATACTAGTGTACTATGACCAGGTGCGGGTACTAGTATCTGTTTCCAAGATAAGTAAGAAATGATGTTTAGTGTACTATGACCAGGTACGGATACTATTATCTGTTTTCATAAAAGCAAGTTTATAAGAAACTCATAAGCAAGTTAACAAGAATAAGAGATGATGCTAGTATACTATGACCAAGTACGGGTACCAGCATATGTCTCAAAGTAAGTATAAGATAAGTGAAAAAATTGATCTCATAAGCTAAGAATCTCATAAGACATATAAGGAACCCACAAGACTCATAAGATACATAAGGAACTCATAAGACTTCTACGACGCATAAAGAACTCACAAGACTCATAAGATATTCGAAATATGTTTGGTTAGAGCACAAACTGAAAGTATGATTTTCGAGAATATGCATTTTTTTATCTTGTTTTAAACTTCCGCATTCTAATTATGTATATGTTCTAATGAACTGTGTCTTGTATGACATATTAATGTGTTGTAACAAGATTTGTTAGTAGTTGTATATGCTGAGTATTCAATATTCAGCTGAATTGTTATTTTGGTAGGTTCTAGGTTGGACGATCGTGCTCTGGAGTCATGGGTCGAGGAGGTTCATGAAGAGCAAGAGCTTGCTTGGGATTATCATACAAATGTTAGGGGCTTTGACATGTGGCCTTATGGTAGAGTTTAAGTAAGAGAGACATGTATTTTGGGATTATGTTTTGGGGATTTTCATGTAAGCTTGAATTGGTAACTCAAGTGTTGGATCTTGTGTACATGTTGTTTTTATTCAATCTGTTGTCTATGTTAACACTTGGAAAAGCTTTTATATAGAAGAAATTTTCAGGTTCACCATTTGATTTGCCTTGTATACTCTTTGACAGGACAGTTAAGTATAAGTCACGACGCCAAAGTCTCATTTCTCATAGGTGGGATTTTGGGTTACAACACAGGGGCTTGAAACGGATTTGTAGCATTTGAGGTCAAACCGGGGTATTTCAGGAGTAAAGTGTTTTTGGGGTTTTCAATATAAAACATTGCTTGTTTTTATTCTTGAGAGGGGCTCTTACTGGACATTGGGGCTTGTTCTTGAGGCCGTTTCTTGGTATTTTTTTAAAACTACGTAATTATTTTGAGGGATTTAGGGAGATATTTTATCTTTATTTCAAAAATGAAAGGGGTTGAATATCTTGGAAGTTTCATTAATGCCATCAACAATTGATCAAGAGTTCAATTTTGGATCTAATCTTGATTTGTTCTCTATAAATGATTTGGTCAGTTTTTCGATGGTGTTGACGACTTGGATGATCTTCCAACTTGCAGGTTTGGAGATAACTAATCTTCCCGACTTTGATTTTGATCTCAGCAGTGAGGAGCTTGCTTGAGTTTTCTTGTTCTACTGGAGCAATCCAATGTTAAAGTCTAAAAAGCTTAATTCCTCTCTCATGCGTGTTATCTTGTCTTTATACAATAGATATATGCTATATATTCAAAAACAAAAGTAGAACAAAGAACGTTAAGATAACAAGATGAGGAGTTTTGATGGCTTAACATGTTTTGAAGCATCATCTCAGCAGTGAGGAGCTTGCTTGAGTTTTCTTGTTCTACTGGAGCAGTCCAATGTTAAAGTCTAAAAAGCTTAATTTCTCTTTCTCTTGCATGTTATCTTGTCTTTATACAATAGAAATATGCTATATATTCAAAAACAAATGCAACATAGAATGTGAAGATCACAAGACGAGGAGTTTTGATAGCATAACAACATGTTTTGAAGCATCATGAGATGAGTAGTGTATGTGGAATGTGTATGTGGGTGTGGGGTGTATGGAGTGTGAGTTTCTGTCGTGACTCAAAATCCCACCTAGGAGTTAGGAGAGACTTTGTGCGTGACTACCATCATATATTAAATACACAAGGCATGCTATAGCGGAATCGTAAACTGAAAATTTCTTTATACATCATACCAGATTCCAAGTATTTACATAACAAAAGTAATGAGTGAACATCTTCACTCAACAAAACAATACGTATCACTCTCTCTCGTCACTCAAACTCAGAAATAAGTCTCATAGGGCCACCTATCAAGGGCCTCTCCTCCAGAGCATGCTCCATAGTAGGCTCCTCCTCCTCAACCCATGGTCCCGGAGCACATATGTCAAACGGACCTACCGAAGATAACAATTCGGCTAAGCATGGAATACTCAATGTATACAAGCTACTTGCTAACAATTTTATAAAACATTAACATGCATATAGTTGATCAAAATCGTAGAGCATAGAGTGAAAACAGTACTTAGGATCTTAACTTAGAAAAGTGTGTAGTTTTCCAAAACCATCGCCTTACGAGCTTTCTTTGAAATCAAAACTTATGAATCTTATGAGAAACCGAACTTATAAGTCTTATGAGTTCTTGTGAGAATCAAGGTTCTTATGAGATATTTGTTTATAAGAATCACACTTATGAGTTCTTATGAGATCGTTGAGCTTACGAGACTTATGAGATCTACTTATGAAAATTACGAGATCTTATGAGCTTATGAACTTTTGAGCAAGATGATAGCACCTTTAGCGACTTATGAGTCGGGTATGTAAATACCCTTCATTGAAGGTACATAGAATAGGGCTACCATCATTCTTGACCAACCCTTTGTTTGGCTCAATACATGCCCCTGAATGGGTGTTTACTCGGGTAAAGTGTTCGGATAGCCAGCAAAGATTGGGGACAGGTATAGGGTGCAAGCAGGTTAGGATTAGGGGACCCTTCCGGATGGACTGCTTGTAGACTATTCCCTAGCCTAGGCGATATGTATGAATGTTGGTGTATGCAAGTATGTTCCTAAAAATGGGGGGGAGTCACTTAACACCGTATATGCTGCTCCCCAGTATAGAACATACCTGAAAATGGATGATTGGTGTAAGTGGGAGTATTCAGAATCATTTCTTGAGGGTCATCACCCACCAGGCGTAATTCCGCAAACCTTCAAGACGTTTAAGCCACTGACACTAAGAATCATCATCCAACAACCGTTAGCGTAATAAGCTTATCTAATAGGTATCGGGTTGATTACACTATTATGGTATGAATGAGATACATAGTATATAAATCACCAAAGAAATGTAAAATGATTAGTATTAGTTTAAATACTAAGACATTTGATTAATTTGAGGTTTATTTGGCTTAAACCTAGGTTTTGGATTGAACCTTGAGAGTCTCCCCAGCACAGTTGCCAGAGTTGTGAGCGCGGATATTTTCACTCACGGGGGCGTTAGAGTCGTCACCTAATTATTCAGAAAGGATAAGTCTCCTTAGATATTGGATAAGATCTTTGGTCTCCGATTAGAGATTAGGAGATTAGGGTAAGAGGTTCGGTTAAGTTCAGGGAAGGGGTTAGACACCCCGACACTTCCACTTAAAGTGGTTCCCTACTTGCTAGGTTTAAGCCAAATTAAAGTTCAGTTGTTAATCAAATGCCTAAGTGTTTAAGTTATTACTAATCGTAAGAAAGAAAAGCTAACTAGGGTCGAACTCGAGTTGAGTTGTCTACGTACTCATATTGGGGTGAGATCAGACCGAGCGTAATTCTAGCACATGAGCCCGTGCTAAGGCTAGGGGTGCGTGTGCACCAAGGGTGGCTAATGGGCCTAATCCAGTGATTAGGGTTTTGCTTGATCGAGGTTGGTTAATGTGCAAGGTATGGGCCCGGTAGGCCAAGGGGTAGTCTGGTAGACTAGGGTTTGGGCCCGGTAGGCCAAGGATGAAGCCCGGAGGCTAAGGGCTGTGTTAACCCAGGGTTAAAAAGATGGTTAACCATGGTTAAAAAGATTCAAAGTTGATTTTTTTATATTTTTTCTAATTTTTTGGGATTTTTTCAAATTTTGTGGGGTTAATGGTTGTTTAACCATGGTTAAAAGTTAACCATAGGTGATTTTAACCACGATTAAGGGTCAAGGTAAGTCAAAAATGGGCCCAGAAAGTATGGCAGAGCTTAGAATGGCCTCCTACCAGGTCTGGGCTCTGTGCAAAACCCATAAACTAAAAATTTAAGAATGGAGGTAATCGGATTACCTCTATTACAGTAAACTTTTAATCAGACTTTGTGAGGATTTAACTGTAGCGCTATGATTGGAATGTCTTCAGCTGATCTTCTTCGGTCTTCATCTTCACTTGTCTTAGACGCTTGTATGCAATGACACAAGATACACTAGACTCACTGTTTTGACAACGAAATAAGCAAACACTAAAACATGGACTTTACAATCTCCCAATTTGGTAATTTTGTGGCAAAACCAAACTGAAGTATATGACTTGACACATACTCTCCCAAAATACATCAAAAAGAGAATTAGGTCACTACATGACTCCAACACAATTACATGACACAAATTGAAATACAACCCAAATTGTGGAAAGCTTGTAAACATTAAAACATGTTTATATAAAACTTATGAGTAGCATACAAGACTTAGAAAACTTGGAAACATTGAATCAAGATCATGGAACTTCATTCATGATGATAGCATAGCAAGGACATGGCTACTTAGCCTATATCATAAAAAAAAAAAACATACATTCTAACTCATTTCGATTCAAGGAATCATAATAAGGGTAGATAGTAGAGTGTTGTATCTACCTTTCGAGATCGCTTCCCTATGATCTTAACACTTTAGAAAAGTTGGAGTATCGAGAAACGAACTCCTTCTTTGATCCAAGCACCAACCTTGAAACCCTAGCTCTTCTCTCTCTCTTTCTCTATAAAAACCTCTTCCAAATGTATCTAAGGGTTTGGTAACCCTTAGCCCACGAAATGGGGTGTATTTATAGGGTCCTTGGGTTGCCAAAGACCCAAAACACCTCTAAAATATCCCAAAATATCTCACCCAAGGCAAAATGTGCATGACCGGTCGATTCGGTGAAGTCAACCGGTGGTGTCGACCAGTCTTGGACCCCCTCTCTGCCAAAAATCTCTAGCAATTTAGTGGGAAGAGGGGTCGACCGGTGGTCATGACGGGTCAACCGATAGGGGAGGGGTCGACTGGTTGGCTCCTGTTTTGTCTCCTTTGCCTATTTTTTCCATACTTTCAACACTTAGCACATTTTTCTTTCTTTCCTTAACACAATTTTAAACACACATACACATTTCAAACAAACTTACATTTGTTATCATATGAACATAAGTTTACATAGAAAAGTTTGGACTTTACAAGCCCCCTGTGCATATGCACTATTCACAACACTATTCACACAACAGTGCATAAGGGTTCTGGGTATCTACAGTTTCCTTTCAAATACTTACAGTAACGCCTTGTGGTGTTATTGTGTTCAACCAAAGAAAAATCCTCAATTATTTTTGAATTGGGCTTGTCATCTCTTTGCACCATAAGGGGCTTGTAATGGTCGATGAGTAATTTATATGTATTTATGTTCAAATTGGCTACTTAATAGAAATTCGTTTTTTTTTAAATGACATCAACGACCTTTGCAATAAGATGTTGTTGCCAAACACATTTTTACGAAAAAGTTATGTCTATTACTATGTGTTGCCAAACGGTTCTAGTAGAACCGTTCTACTGTTTATATATCTATTTCTTACATATTTTTTTAGATCTATTTTGACTATATCTATCAGAAATAGACAAGATCTACCAAACGAATCCTAAATGATATAACTCATTAGAGCTAGTGTCCCTCTTCTCATTTATCCCTCTTTTTCTCATAAATTTTCCTGAAATCTACACTATCAATTCTTCTTTGAAGGATTATGACTTTTTGTTGTTGAAAATAATCACTTTTTTTTCATCTTTTATTGATTTTCCAAAGTAGGTAGTGGTTTTCAAATGACCAAATATAGAACAATCCACATGCAACTTATTGGATGATTAGAAGAACAACCATTGGCATCTTCCTAAATGATTCGAAGAAGATCTAGTAAAATAAAAAACATTCACTATTAATTTGTCAAAAGAAATCCCAAAAATCTACTCCACTCTTTTATGAACAAGGGGCCCTCTTTGTTATGTATAGTAAATATATGATAAACACTTAGGCATATACTAATTACACTCCATATTTTCTACAATAAGTACCTTGAAACGAAATAAAGAGGCTTTAGCTCATTAACTAGTCGGGATAATATCTAATTCTTTTCATTTCAATTAAGGCTCCGTTTGTTTGCATGTAAAATAGGGGAAAACAAATGAATTCCATGGAAAATGTTATTTTCACCTGTTTGTTTGTAAGGAAAATATTTTCCATGGAAATCATTTTCTAGAAAAGAAACACTATCTGAGGAAAATGACTTCCTTTTTAAAAATCGGTAAGTCATTTTCCGGAACGATCGGGAAAATCGTCGCGCAAGAGCCAACACCTTTTAAAATCACAAACCCTAGAAATCCCGATGATTTCTCTGGATCAACCATTCGCACAGAAAGAATCGATCTGAGATAGTTCTCCATGCTGTCGCCGACCACATCTCCGTCACCGACCTCATCTCCGTTGCCATCGCCGTCGCAGTCGCCTTCCTCGTCGTCGTCGCCATCGCCATCATCGTTGCCGTCGTCTTCCTCGTTGCCTTCTCTCTCTTCTTCTCTCTGGCATTCGCTTCAGAGTCCGATCACAAGGTAAAACCAATTCAGGGGATGAGGCAGTTGCTAGTAGGCAAAGGAGAGATTCCAATTGATTTCTAGCCATAGAATCACCTACAAAAGCCAAGTGTTTGTTCTTAATGAGCTGAAAAAAGGTTGCAGGTTCGAACCTCGGAAGCTTGCATTGCTTAGGCTGCCACCTCCAGTAGAGATAACCCATGTCAGGAGCTCCAAACACAAAACCCTTAGATTTATTTCATACTCTACTCTCTTTTCTATGCTTTCTCTTAGATTTATTCTCTAATCCATAAAAACAAAACCCTTAGATTTATTCTCTATATCTTCAGGTTTGTTTTGTGTTAAGTGGTTTGATAAAATTCTGATGTCCCTAGAAACACTTGTGCAGTAGCACATAATGCATAGTATTTGTTTGACAAAATGCTTAGAACAGTCATATATTGTGTTATTTGAAGTTCTAAAACAGTGCATACACAATGCATGGGAGATGTTTGATAAAATGTCTAAAGCAGTGGTGTATGGATGCCTCATTAATAGGCATTTCCCAATTTAGCTATACTATATATGTTTTTGAAGAACCTGGACCATGGATACTGTATAAGTTATTTCCTGTAGACATAAAACTATCAAACAATATTTTTACTCTTATTTATAGGTGTTTGATGAGAGATTATTGTAGTTGGAGAAGTAGGACTTGAGTTTAAGCTCATTAGCGATTTTCCTGATGGGGTTGATCATAGGACCCCAAATTTTTCCTATTGTGTTGTAACTTCGTTCAAATTTTCTTATGTTTACTGCTAATGACAGATAATATTATCCATCAGTTATTTATGGCTTTGAATTAACAACAAACGGGGAATGTGTATGGGATCTGGAATTTGAAGTTATTAGTTTGGTAATGGAAGCACTCCAAAAGCCCCTGAAAGTTGTATGTAGAGTTTCTAGATATATTAGTTGCTTTTGTTCTCGGGGAGATGTGGGCGTCTAATTCATCAGGTGATATTTAGAGATTAGACACTACTAAAACAAGGTGAGCCCCCCAGTCAACGTGTTCTCCTTGTATTCAATGTGCCGGCCTGATTGAGCAATCTAAAAAAAAGTAGACATGTTTCTGAGTAGTCCTTTCAAGTTGTTTTTTTCTTCTATGGTTCTTAATGGTTATCATGCAGGCTCTAATCAACTAAGCTAATTATGCAGGCACTGCATTTATATATCTGGTGAATTGAAAGAAGAGGGTGTGATGAAGCCATGAAGGGTCATGAGTCTCGTTCAACGTCTTCATGTGCAGCTTGCAAGCTCTTGAAGAGGAGATGCTCTTCCAATTGTATCTTTTTGACCTATTATGCATTATCAAAATTATATCAAGTACTTGTGATCTAATAGATATCATTGAATGCGCTTTGAAGCAGAATTTGCTAACCAAATTTAGAGCAGGGTTTCATTATGCACTCTGGATTCATTTATTTATTTTGTAAAGTAACTCTGTAGTAAGAACATATGACGTTTGTTTTCTATTTTTGTCATTCGAACATAATTTGTCAGAGTTGGTCTAATGGTATGAATTATATGTTCTCTCCAACTCTTTTAGTATTTACCTTTAATTTAATCTCATCAAAGCCCATTTTATAATTCTATCTAGATGCCAATACATGGAAGCATAATAATATAATTCGTTATTTAATTGTATTGTTCATCTTTTTTGCAGTAGCTATATGTTCAGAATATATACCTCTCTGGTTTTATATCTACTAATCGGTGAAACGAAATGAATTCATATGTTCTCTCCAACTCCTATGATATTTTCCTGAATTTTAATCTCAACATGGCACATTTTCTTATTCATATTTATTGTCTAGTAATGGGATGTCGGTGATCACCAATATGAGAGAGAATTTTGCTTTCTACTATGAGAGCACGAGTTAGGTGGACAGCTAACTTCATGGGAGGAAGGTTCAGAGAAGGATCTTCCAGAGAATTGCCGAATAGAGATCCCAGATCTAGAGTAGTACTATGAAAGAATCTTGCTTTCCACTGTGTAAGCATGAAATTTTATAGGAGCAAGGTTCAGAAAATATTATAGATGATATGCACATGTTGCAAGGCCATGACAGTTATCCGGTCCAGCTCGACGAAATTGTCTATAGCAACCCACAAGCACAAAGATTAGATTGGCTGGAGTGTTTTTATGGAGTGGACATGGTCAATGCTAGCACTGGGACTAATTTAGAAGAAAGAAGCAATTGGGATAATACAAGGTCTATGGTTTATCCTCCTATTATCTCCAATTACGAAGGTTTCCAACAAGGGACGCTGCAACAATGTGGTTTTGAGTCGGGCTACCTCGAGTCGAAATAACTGCACTGTACATGGATGGTGTAATTTTGTACCAGTAGCAAAGGTGGTGTTAGATTCCCAGAAAACCCCAAATAAACTCTCAGAGATATGCTTCTTCTTTTGCACTTCCATTTTCATTCTGACTAGTTAGTGTTCTCTCAAATTTATTTGCTCTTGAAGGTTGTTCGGATAATTCATCAGAATGGTTCATCTCTAGATCTAAAGGTTTCTGTTGGACTAAATTTACTGTGCTTGATGCTGAACAGGGAATCTTAGGAGCTTGAAAGCCTAAATATGATAGCATTTGACTGCAACTGGGTTCTATTTCCTTTGTTGACATGAGCATGACTCATTATAAATATTCTGGAATTACTTATACCTTGTGTAAGAAGTGCCTACTTCGACACTTGCTACAAAGGCTTTTGCAACTTCCATCCATTAATTGCTTATACCTTGTATATGTAATTTTATATAAACACTTATCCATGATGATGAGATGAAATGCATTTTTTGATTCAATGATTTTATTTAGGATATCTTTTACCTCATTTGATTTTATTTCCTACAGAAATGGAATCATCAAAAAATCAAGTTGGTGACAAAAGAAAAGAGGGAACAAAAAAGCAATTCAGGTGGACAAAAACTATGGATCGTTTATGCCTGGAAATTCTAGCAGAAGAGGCAAAAATAGGGAATAAGATCGACAAAACATTTAAGAAGAGTTCTTTCACCCGAGTAGCGAAAGAAGTTAGCGATAAGTTCAATGTGTCTTGTGGCGTCGGACATGTGAAAAATCACCTTAGAACTACTCGAAACACATGGCGGATTATTCAAGAGGTTCGTAAGGGTAGTGGATTTGGATGGGATGATAATCTTAAGATGATCACAGCTAGTTCTGTTGTGTACAATGACTACATTAAGGTATGTTATAATATTTCCAAATTTTATATTTAAAATATTATAATATGAACTTAACACTTTGTGATTGTAAATCAGGCACATCCTAACAATGATCAATACCTAAACAAGAGAATTGAAATGTATGAGGAAATAGCTCTTGTAGTCGGTGAGGATCAAGCGAAGGGGGATTTTGCCAAATCATATGCCGATGTAGATACAGAATCATCTATTCCTCCTTTTGATAGGAATGAACTGATGGACGATTGTATTGGTCTTGAAGGGATGGAAGAGCGGACGCATACCGAAAAGCAACAAGTTTCATCGAATAGTACATCATCCAATGTACGACGGCATGGAAAAAGGCTTCGTCGAAGTGAAGAGATGGAAAATAAAATAGAAATGATGGCGCAACAAATTGGAGAGATGGCTGCTGCAATCAGGGAAATGAATCAAGATAATTTTCCTAAAGAACTCTTTAAAGAAGTAATGAAAACAGAAGGCTTTGATTCTTCATTACTTATTTCAGCCTTTGATTACTTGTTAGAGCGCCGAGTGATTGGAAATGGATTTTTAGCCAAGAGTGAAGAGTTTCGCAAGCAGTGGATGCTCAAATTTCAGTCTCAGAGGGAGGGTTTTTCTAGTGGTGATTGTTTGTTTTGAATATGTTAATAGTGGCATGAATTGTTTTGATGATATTCTTTTTAGGGGTTGAACATGTTTGATATAGTTTTTTTACTTTTAGGATGATACAAAAACTTTTTATGGTATGTTTTGTTATTGGTGAATATAGTGGGTAGGTACCATTTGAATATGCTAATTTTGGACAATATAGATCGAAATTGATGTATGATAATTGATATATGGTTTGAGATATGTTTGTAAGTTAATATGGATTTTGAGACAGGTTTGTGGGTTTATTGAATTGAGAAATTTAGTATGCAATTATTAGAAAGTATATTTTCTCATTGATGAATTTTCCTCCCAAACAAACACTGGAAAGTAAAATGGAGTCATTTTCCACCTAATTTTCAGTATGGCAACCAAACAGCACAAACAAGCTGGAAAACGATTGTTTTCTTGTAAAACATTTTCTGTGTAAATGATTTTACGCCGTAAAATATTTTACGTGCAAACAAACGGAGCATAAGTGAATTCATGATGTTGTCAATTAATTTTCTATTATTCAATTCATATTTTCATGATTTTCCAAAGTGGGTAGTGGTTTTCAAATGAGCAAATATGGAACAATCCACATCTTCTTAGATGATTAGAAGAACAACCATTGACGTCTTCCTAAATGATTCGAAGAAGATCCAATAAAATAAAATACAATCACTATCAATATGCCAAAAGAAAGCCCAAAAATCTATTGCACTCTTTTATGAACAAGGGGCCCTCTTTGTTATGTATAGTAAATAAATGACAAACACTTGGGCATATACTAATTACACTCCATATTTTCTACAATAAGTACCCTGAATTGAAGTAAAGAGGCTTTAGCTCATTAGCACGTCAGGATAATATCTAATTCTTTTCATTTCAATTCAGTGAATTCATGATGTTGTCAATTAATTCTCAATTATACAATATCTCTAATAACCCAAAAAAAAATGCGAGAGTTTTTGTTTTGCACTCACAAAAATCAACATGCCTCCAAGGTTTTCAATTTGTTTTTTGTCAGCTTTTTTTAAACCCTAACTGGGTTAGCATTAGGGTTAATGTTGTTGATCTAACTAGGATTAATAGGACATGTGTTGCTTCTGTAAGTGTTAAGAGAATCTCTTTGACACTTGTTGTTGAAAATCCTATGTGTACTAATTGTTTGTAACAATCACCAAATGTCTTGTTTCCTGCTATTAAAAGATTCATACAAAGGGATCAAATCAATCTATATTGGAATAAGAAGAAAAGTCAAAAATCACTGGGTTACTTCTCATTTGGAAAAGTTCAAAAGGGTCATAGGCTTTAAAGATTTATATGAACAGAAATCGAAGTCACGACACCTATCTAGCGAACCATCGTCCTGATAGTGATCCATGGAAGGCTCCGGGTCGAAGTACTCTTCCTCTACCCAATGCTCCGTACCACATAAATCAAAAGGAACCCGAGCACCTGCTGATGATAACAAATATCGGCTGAGCATAGAATACTCAGCGTATACAAGCTACTAACAATAAAGCAATAATAGCATAGAGCATGCGAGTTATGGAGAATGAAACCCTTAAAGCATATCAAAGCGTAGAAACTGTGAATAACACATATGATGAAATCCGAAACCAAAACCGTGTGAGTCAAGCGATAATCATAGCCTTGTGAGTTCATAGAGTTCATGGAGTTTCTTAGAGTTGTTTATGATCCGTAGAGACATAGAGCAATACCATGAAGCATAACCATAGAACCAATACCATAGAGATCTTAGAGCATTTGTATTCATGATCCTTAGAGCTTGTGAACCGATCTTAGAGCTTATCAATCCTTTGAGCTTGTAAATCGATCTTAGACAAATCATGGAGTTGCTTAGAATCATTCATATAAGTCATTTGTTCGAAAACCCTTTTTGTAGCATTGAGAAAATCCATGTAAAACATCGGTTCATGCGAGACATGCGAACATATGAGCATAGGAGAATGATAACATGTTTAAAACACCCAGAAACCCTTAGAGGCATTTACACAAACACATAGAGTGCATAATAGTGATAACTTACATCCAAGTATAAAAACAACCCTTCATACCATACAAATCAAGATATATATATAGTGTAGAATGATAAGAACAACATGTAATCACTAGTAATATGACAAGATAGGTAGTAGAGTATATCTACCTTGATGAAATTAGTGATTTTGTTCCAAAAGCTTGGAATAAGTGGGAACCTTGAGTTCTTTGTCAAGAAACACCAAAAGGAAGGAAGGATCTTGATCTTCCTTCAAGATTGAGCAACAACCTAGCTTCTCCCTTCTTCTCCCTCTCGAAATCTCTCAACATAGTGCACAAAGGGTTTATGAAACCCTAAGGCACGAGCAAACCTTATATAGGTAAAGGGGAAATGTTTAAAGTCTTAAACACCCTTAATGAAGAAAATTTGTGTATGACCGATCGATTGGTGGTACTGACCGAGCGATCGGTGGTTTTAACCGGTCGATCGGTTGAAAACACCCTCTCTGAAATTTTTCCTCATACAAATAAGTTAACTAGTCGATAGCTATTGATCAATCGGTTTAAGACTGGTCGATCGGAGGTTATCACCGAGCGATCGGTGGCCCCTGTTTTCCTGCAAAACCCTACTTTCACTACTTGGATCTCCTCCAATCCAATTTCTAACACATTTAATGCTTAAATCACACTCCTTAAGGATATATAAACCTATTAAAACTTACACGCCATAAATCTAAACACATATATTAACATAAGGCCCATTAGTGCACAAAACCACACTTGAGCATTAGTCACAACTATTAACTACTTAGTGAAATGTGGATTCGGGGTTCTACACCTAGAGTTTGCATAGGGTTTGACTAAGGCTTGACTAGGGTTTACCTAGGGTTTGAGGGTATTATCCATGGTTAAGATGATTAACCATGATTTCGGGGTATAAAAATTGGGTTCTTACAAGAAACATTATTTTATTATTTGTGTGGGAAAACAAAAAAAGGAAGGAAGAGAGAGAGAAACATCGATTTGATGAGTGTACACTACTCACCAAACTTGGTGAGTACTGTATACTCACTAAACCAAAATCGTTATTTTGATGAGGCTGTTGGGACCATTTTTTGTAATTTTTAGTGTTTTGAATGCTCTAAAGAGATTTAATATGTACATAAATAATAAATTATATATATATAAAAGTAAGTATATCCAACCGGTCTTAGCTTTGAGGAATCAAGCCCTAGTCCTAGGGGGTAAGTTATAAAGCCACTGCATAAATGAAAATTTTGGGAAATTCAGTAGTGGTTGTATCCAAAAGCAGGGCTGGAGTTGGAGCTAGGGGCAGCTTCCCCATGAGCTTTTGAAAAAAATATATTATATTATTTAAGAATTTTGCTAGCCCCAGTTGCAAATCTTCCAAAGATGCAACTGGGGCACTACAAATGTCAAACATTCTATGTCTTTTTTTTATTTTTTAAACCGTTAAAATATGAAACATTCCCATGTGTTAGCCTCAATCTTATGTCTATGGAAAAATTTAGAGTAAATACGGGGCTAATACTCCTCATTATTTAATTTTTTAATAGGGCATAATCATAGGGTAATGGGACAATTACCCCTATACACTGTTAAAATATAATATACATATATATATTATATCATGTTATTTAATTAATTAATGGAGCATAGTCATGGAACAAGGGATAACTCGCCCTAAAGAAGGTTAAACAATACCCTTACGATATGTACGAAACGTAAGGATGATATTGTCACGAACTTAGTCCTCAATTTTTTTTTTCGGATGGTACGCCCTCGAACCCCCTCCCTGAGACCTATTTTTTTTCATACTCGCCTAAACAATTACTAATATTTTCAATCGACCATTGCACATAAAATAATAACTAGCAGATACTCGTGCGATGCCCAGATGTGAACAAAAAAAAAATTATCTTAAAAAATAAGAATATTAGAACTAACCATTAATAAGAATATAGGTGTGTAAAAAAAAAAATCCAAAAAAAATAAAATAGTATTGACATCTTCATGAATTAGTTTTTGAGGGACACTTTAAAATCTATTTCTGTGAGTGATCTACTTAACCCACCTCACCATCATCATCATCATACGTAGTCGCTGCATCCTACAACTCTTAATCGCAGAGTGGTTGACCATTGAATACCCTAATATGTAAAGAAAGTGATTAAAAAAAAACTCTTGATAGAATGTATTATCGAGAGTTGGACCGTTTAATTTAGAATCTAACCGTGGCAAGTTCAATTGCATTTAATAGTAGACCACACTTTATCTTTCGTGTCGTCAGATTTTAAATCGGATGGCGGACTCTCAATAGTACATACTATCGAGAATTTTTAGTCACTTCCCTTGAGAGTGGTAGGATGCAGCAACTAAGTACGATGGTGTTTAAAGAAGAAACCCTTATAAAACCAGAAAATTCTTGAAGCCCCTTATTGTAAACTTTCATTCAGGGCACATTTAAAGAATAAAATGTGAAGAAAATAGAAAGAGAGAGAGAGAGAGAGAGAGAGAGAGAGTATGTGGGCTTTCCTGCTCACCGAGAGAAAGCTCTCTTGCAGTCTGGCCTTTCTCGCCTCTTACCACCTCATCTTCCTCATTAGGTGAATATCATTACTAACCTGAATTTCTAAATTTCTGCCGGTGTAACTCTTTATGAGAGAAAGAGGAAGAAAACCCATGTTGGAAATAGGCACCCCTATTTCCCTTGGGAGATGAAAAGCACAAGATGAAACCCTTGTATTGGAACATGGAAAAAATCAAACCCAACTAATTTAACCAAACCCTTGTGGTTGTGGTTGGAGGAAGGTAAACATCACTTGGGAGATGAGATGTACCGTTTGGAAATGAAACCATGTCTTAGAAATATCAAAACCCTTATGGTTGTCTTTAACTGCACCATTTAACAGATATAAATGCTAGATATGGGTCTAACCTATCCAACACTCCAACCTTTCGAATCTAACCTGAGTTTTCAGTTCATTGGGTAAATGAATCGGTTGGCACTTGGGGGATATAAGAATGGAGAGAGAAAATGAGGAGTTAAGCCGGAAAATGGAAATGCCTCAAACCTATCGTGTTGGAAATAACCACTTGTGGTTGTCTTTATTCAAACCCAACAATATTTCAGAAAATTAAATGATAGAGAAATGCTTGGTGATGTGGCAACTAAAACTCAAAAGGTCAAATAAGGGATTTGTTTAGTATATAATATATAATAATGTAAAACATAATTTTGTTATGACTCGTGATCATATCTAATTAAACTTTAGACCCTCGACCCTCAAAATGTGGCAGTAGTGGCACCTAGTGGTTTCAAACAATTTGAGTGATGCTAAGAACTTTAAAATTCATACGCGTCATTGTTTTAAATGGTTACTTCACCCCTAGCTAAGGGGGCTCTCTGTATGAATGTAGATAAAGTATATGTGTTTTTTCAATGATATTTAGCCTTTCACCAAAAAAAAAAAAAAAAAACACTTTAAAGACTACTATAAACTTGTCTCGCCTAACAAGTGAGAGTGAAATTTTTTTTTTAATATATAAAAAGAAAAAGACTGGAATTATTTTTGAATGGTGAGTATAAATATCATTCTTCAAAGAATTTTCATGACTCGGGACTTAATCGAGATTAACATCAATAAATCTTCTATGGTTTGATTGTTTTGCCATTAGTAGGGGTGTCAATGGGCTGGGCTTGAGCCTGAAATTTTGTAATTATTGAATAGAGTCGGCCGGGGCCTAAACACACTTACGAGAGGGTTTTGTCCATTGACACTCTTAGTCACGAGTACTCGCAATTAACAATTGAGGAGTGCTAACCACATATGCACTCGGTCAATTTTTTCCACAGATACAATATGAGTGCAATACGTGGTGTTACTACCTTATAATAAGAGATTGATTGACACTTATTGTCATTACATTGCGTCTCATTTCTGTTAATTATATTTAAACTTTAATCTTAGGGGATATTAATGGAACTAATATTTTTTTTTTGGTGGGTTCGAGGTCATTTATCTAACTAGGTTTGGGGGTTAGTACTCATGGTGGGAACTCAATAGTCACACCAAGACTCGAACTCGAGTCTAACCCGATGGTGTGTAATGGAACTGATTCGATCAACAATTAAAATGGAGGATGTGTTTTGGAATAGGATATAAGGAAGGGTACTTTTGATATTTCGATTACGAATTAGGGTATTTCTGTCACATCATTTGAATTATCAGAGTAGGAAAAATAGATCTAATTTGACAGAGACTCCTCGTCGTCATTTCTCAACGAATCCGAACTTCTCTCTCTAATACGAACGACGATATTCGTAAGTTTCGTAACCTTAATCTCTTTAAGTTTCACTCAATCTGCAATATTTTCTCTATTTCTCTGCTTCAATTTCTCGTTTTAATCTCAGTATTTTGTGTTTGGTTAGCGATTTTTAGACGATAGATATGTGAAGTCTGCGTCGTAGTGTCATTTGTTTCTGTCATTCTCATGAAATTCTAGGGTTTCTGGGTACGTTCCTGATGTTTTAGTCCATTTTCGCCAGTTCGTACATCGTTTTTTTTTTATAATTCGATTCTAGTTCCATGATTTGCTCTTTTTTGAATATATTGAACTTCTTGTAGTTCAGAGTTCAGACAAATTTTTTTTAGTATTTCCTCGAATTTCATCAATCTAATATCTTGAGGCCGAGGCTAAACAATGGGGAATTTATTTCCTCCGTTCCTTTCTGTTTCAATTTTCTTGTGAGAATTTAATGATCTTTTGATCATTTAAAGGAACCATATTACGAGCAACAATACAAGTTTCTTTCCAATTGATGAATCTACTAGAAAGAGGAGAAATGTTTTTTTTCTATATACAGTTTAAACTTATGAGCTTTTTTTTTCTATCAGGGTTGACACTCCATAGAAGATCTTTGAGCTTTGAGATCGACACTTGTTATGAAGGAATGCTGCATTTGGTTTAAGTTTTGCTCAAGGTTTTGATGCAATATTCTATTGTTTGGTTGATGCTGGTGGAGTGAATTTTATGTTGAGTGGCTGTACCAAGATGGGTTCCATCCACCGCAGGTTCGTATAACTCGTATGCGTCTTACATATGTTTATGGTGGACTAGAGATGTTACTGCTTTGGTTCTAATTTGCTAGCTTGTCTCTTGAACTCTAATTTTCTCTGTTCACGGTCATTAGTTGGGCTTCGTGTACTGATGGTGAGGGTCTTCAGTATAGTAACTGTTCTAATTAGTTTCTCTGTTTGGTTTCTAGCGGGGTTCCTAAAAAATCAAATGACACTGCCAGGATTATTATCACAACTATAATGGGAGTTGTCTTTGGATTTTTTGTTGGTATTTCCTTTCCATTTATTTTGGTCCCCAAGGTATGTTCGCACTAGTCTCTTAATTATTTGTTTATGGTAGCTTTAAATCTTTATAATCCTTCTGATTTTTAATGAATTCTTGTAGCTTAATTTACCTTCTAGCCTTTTATCATCCATTAATGTGGGCGTCATTGAGGAAAATAGATCTATAAGAAGCAATTCTCCTGAAACTCTTGGATCGGGTGACATTCCAAAGGTACCTATCTTTTGACCATCAACGTACTTTTACTTCGTTTGCTACACTTAAGTGACTATATGTTGCTTTTGTATGATCAACAATTCAGTACATCCTTTAAGCATTCTTTTAAGTACTTGTGAAAATATACTTTCAAGAAATTGATTCATCTCACTGCATACGTAGTTTCTGTTATTTGATCAAGAAAATATACAACCCTTAAAAAAATTTGAGCTAATTTTCTTCTTATGGATTTTCATTTTTTCAAATTTTTTAAGACAAACAATATATAATATTTATCGGGTATAAGTTGTTATTTCTCTGGGATTTGTACTATGAGTTATCTCTTTCTTTGTGCTATGGACATAATAATATTTTGACTTTTATGATATCTTCTCTAGGACTAGAATTGCTTGATTATGTTTATTACCATTATTTAGATTACCCAATATACTGCTTCTTATATCTCTTGTTGCCTTTTTAAGATATGCTTTAAATTGCTTCCCTAATCAACTTTTCAAGAACGGGCTTCAATTTTAGGTTGACTTGTGCCAATTTGAAATACATGTTGGACATCACTATGGTGCAATCAGTGCTCATGTAACCAAGGTTTTAAACTTTGGTTTCGGTATAAAGTTCACTCACCGAGGAAGTGAAAACATTTCATGAAAATTTATGGAATTATATAGATTTGTTTTTTATAAAAATTTTGGGAACCACAGAAACACCATTGGTATATGAATTATTAGAAAATGATAAAAATAAGTATCAGTACACACTAAAAAGTCAAAACTCACCGTGTAACAAAAAACAATAATTTGGAATAGAAAAGGCAAGATAAATAGCAGATAGCATAAGTTGTTGTTCATGTGTGAAGGTTTAATAGTCAAGTTACACATAATGAATGATTTATTGTCATGGTCACAATTAATGTATCCCAAGAAGAATATAATATCAGCACATCACATAAATCATAATACGTATATCCACATTGAGTTACGGTCTAGATCGAAAAATTATTTTTCATTTCAGAAATTATTTTGTTATAAAATTATTACTAAATAATCGTCTCCTTCAAAATATGTGTTTGCTTTTGTAAGATAATATGTCGTCACAAACTCGCATCTCCTATCCATCTTTATCTCCATATCCTTGTCCTTCATGTATTTATTTTGGTAACAGAGGGTGTTCCAACCTTGACAAGGAAGGACTAGTCCCTTCATGTATTTTATTATGTTGTCTACTTTTCTTTTTGTTGATACTGAAAAAGTGAAGGGTTGAGATCGTCCCATCACCTGCCTAAATCGGTTATTCAGACCGTTTGAGCGATGTTACGTTGATGTTCGATATTTGCCTAAGAGGAGGATGATCAAGAATGTGGTTTAGAGGAAGAGAGGGGAACTATGATCCTTTTGAGGAAGGATAATGTTACAAAGAAAACCAAGATGCCGAGAATTCTCTCCCAAAAATACATAATAACTCATCAATAAGGCCAACCCCTTATTTATAGAATCTCCCAAAGAGGATCCCTTGGTAGTTAGGATCAAATTTTTTTGGTTGGGATTTGATTTGATACTATCTCAACAACTTAGAAAATTGATATACTGCCTTAGGATGCCATAACCAGGTCCGCCCTAAGCATCATCCACCCGATAGTAGATCATAGGTTAAGGAAAAGACTCATGGTTACTTTTAATTGACAAGTATATAATTTTCTTACCATGGTGTCACAAACCTTAATACATTCCTCGGCCCTCTCCAAACCATAAGTTTTAGAACACCAACAGAAATGAGATTTTAGTATCTATAGGACAGGTCATAGAATCTCTCAAAGAGGATCTCTTGGTAGTTACGATCGAATTAGCATTTGATTTGATAGCATATCAACAACTCAGCAAATTGATTATAATTGCCTTAGGATGCCATGACCAGGTCCGCCGTAAGCACCATCCACCCGATAGTATATCATAGGTTAAGGAAATGACCCATGGTGACTTTTTAATTGACAAGTATATAATTTGCCTACCATGGCATCACAAACCTTAACACATTCCTCAGTCCCCTCCAAACCATAAGTTTTAGATCACCACCCGAAATGAGATTTTAGTATCTATAGGACGGGTCATACGCCTTTAAGATACACATTGAACTAGAGTGCAATGAGATGGTGCCATGTGGTCGAGTCCAAAAACCTCCATCGACATTTTTTTCCATGACCATTAAATCCCCTTATAAATATCCTCTCCTTTGAGAATTTCTTGAATCAATCCATCAATCTCTTCTTGAAATTTCTTCTTAATGCTGTATTCTAAGCCTACGTGGGGTGCATACGCAATAATGAGCCAAATCGCCTCACATGACACCATTTTGATTGACACCAACCTATCACTTACTCTCTCAACTCCTACAGTGAATAGCAAACAATTAATTAGAAATACCCGATTAACTTGTTCCTTTATATTTGTTTTCTCCTTAGCTAGTGAGCTACCATGCCTACAACAGTGAATGTTTCTCAGCAAATTAAACATATATGTTCAGAATTTTGATATAGACTGCTAACTTTCTTGTGGCTTGTTTATTTGTTCCAGATATATGTTCCAACAAATCCTCGTGGTGCCGAGTTATTACCTCCAGGAATTGTTGTGTCAGAATCAGATTTCTATTTGCGCAGATTATGGGGTGAACCCAATGAGGTATGTCTCCGATGTTTTTGGTAACCATAGTTGTTTTCTAAATTGTTTGGAATTTTTGTTTGCACAAGAGTCACACTTTAGCAGGCCTAAGTGCTTCTCTGCACGAATGGGTTTAGGGTGGCTAGGTATGGGGGGAAGTGAGGTGGAGCTATATGGTTCTGGTGATGATGGTTCTTCTTAGCTCAAAGAAAGGTTGTGTGCATATTAGGATTGTCAACAAGCTGAGCCAGCTCAACTCGGCTCGAAACAAGCAGAGCTTGAGCAGGATAAAATAGCTCGATGAATCGAGTAGAGCTGACCGAGAGATCTTGTTTATTAAATTAGCCGAGTTTGTTTAACAAATGTGTCGAGCTCGAGCAATAGGTAGTTTGGCTCGACCCGATTAATTTTATATATAATATATATTTAATAGACATTATTA
This sequence comes from Tetracentron sinense, assembly GCA_015143295.1. NCBI lineage: Eukaryota > Viridiplantae > Streptophyta > Magnoliopsida > Trochodendrales > Trochodendraceae > Tetracentron > Tetracentron sinense. The sequence goes on from CM026562.1 coordinate 32,656,880, forward strand.
TCCTTAACAATATTCAAACAATATTCAATTTTTACTTTTTAAACTAAGAAGAACACGACGAGTCGAGCTTTGGGCTCATTTATGAGCCGGTCTTGATTCGTTAGTTTAGTCGAGCTAAACCGGGCCGAGCCAAGCTCAAGAGACAAACCGAGCTAGCCTTCCAAAGCTTGAACTGAGCTCAAGCCAGCCTAAACATTTAACAAGTCAAGGTCGAATAGGCCCTAGCTCAGCTTGACTCGGCTCGTTGACACCTCTAGTGCATATGTATGCAGGCATTCAAACATAAATGGTTGTGAGCAAGGGACCGGGGTCTCTAGCTGCTGTAACTTGTGAGTCTTCCATTTATTGTACACGTGTGAACTTTTCAGGTAATGGTACTTAACTTCATGTAATCAATGGTCTAAAACATGCAGGATCTGATTATTAAGCCAAAGTACTTAGTGACATTCACAGTTGGGTTTGATCAGAGGAATAATATCGATGCGGCAGTTAAAAAGGTTATCCAAATTACCTGTATGATTATCTTTGATCTTTCTTTGTCTTCCCAAAGATACTGAGGTTTGTGTTCTTAACTTTCGTGGTAGTTTTCTGAGGATTTCACAATTTTGCTTTTTCACTATGATGGCCGAACAAGTGAATGGGATCAATTTGAGTGGTCAAAGCGTGCGATTCATGTTAGCATAAAGAAGCAAACAAAATGGTACTACTCTTATGAGGTTTTGCACTTTTGGTTCTTCTGTATTGTAGTATCTTCTATTTAGAGAACTTATCAAGCAAAGATGTAATTGGGTCATCAATCGTCATAAAATTGTGCTTTCTTGGATAGCATCTAGGCTGCTACATTACTATACATGTTTCGATTTTGATCTTTCAAATGAGCAAAAATCCTTTGCAGCCTGTTCTTACATCCACATATTTCTTATTTGTTGTAGGTGGTATGCAAAACGTTTTTTACATCCAGATATAGTAGCAGCGTATGATTACATTTTTATTTGGGATGAAGATCTCGGTGTTGAACACTTCAATGCAGAGAAGTAGGTGTTATATTTTTTTCCGTAATTAGTCGCGGTTCCTGATAAGTTGTAAAGAGTGACATGCTTCTTTCTGTTTGCTTTTCTATACAATCATACCAGGTACATTCAGTTGGTAAAGAAACATGGCTTGGAGATCTCTCAACCAGGTCTTGAGCCAAATAAAGGGCTGACATGGCAAATGACTAAGAGGAGAGGTGACAGTGAAGTTCACAAGTAGGATTATAAATTTAAATGTCTTTTTGTATTGTTTTAATATGAATGTTGCCATACCATCCGATGAAAATCAGGTATAATCACAACGTGTAAACATCTTGATTGTGCACAGGGTGACGGAAGAGAAACCAGGCTGGTGTAGGGACCCACATTTGCCTCCATGTGCAGCGTATGCTCTCTCTCTCTCTCTCTATATATATATATATATACATACATATATATACACATACACACGCGTGTGCATATGGGAATGTTAGAATTCACAGCCCTCAATGAACATGGTATTCTTTGCATGATTTTTTTACCCTCATGTATTGAATGAAAGAACTTGTTGCATGCAATTGTAATTTGTTAATTCCACATTGGATAGAGAAAAAAGATGAGAGAATCTGGGAAAATTTTGTACAACTTTACTCAAAATTTCGATCTCATTATATATCCAATTGGTATAAAATGACAAAAATCCCCTATTATACTTTTCTTTAATCATTGGGGCAAAAAAGTCCTATTGAGGGTACCGTATTCAGTAATTGCATGAATGATAACACAAGTACACAACCCACGATAGATGTTGGGATAAGTTAATGAAAATGATGATGATGATATTTGTTTCAACTAACACTTAATTTATTATATTTAATGTATTTAGGCTTTGAAAACTCTTTGAGTCTAATTCATACTAATTATCCTTGTAGACATTGCAAAGATTTGGAGCTGTTGGCCTACAATGTAGTCCATGAATTTTGCAAATTTTCACTGAAATTCAAAATCCACCACATGACTTGATGATTGAACATCATATTCAATATGTATATGAACAAAAAAGTAAATCTAAATTTCAGCATATGATTGCCTTTCTTATATATATATTTTTTTGATGATTAAATAATTTATATAGTATATCTATGTGTTATACACAATATACACAAATATATAATATATATAGTTAAAATGAGGGAGCGTGAGGCTTAAGGCTCATGCATCTTGAGGTCATAATGCCTCACCTCACGCCTTCACGTTTTAAAACATTGATATAGACCTATAGGGTTATGACAGAATTCACGCATATACTCCTTTAACGTTCACTTGACTTTCTACCTGTGTATTGTTTGAAAATCAAAGTTAACATGTTAATTAGTTACAAGGTTTATTAGTCATTTAATGAAGGATTTGAAAGAGGGTGGAGAGAATCTTTGGGAAATGGCGTTTGTCTTACTTTCCAAAATTTGCTTAAATCGTAGGAAGTATCCTAGTACCATATGCTTGAATCCTATGAAGCATATGGTGTCAAAAATTGACTCAATTTTGCCGAAGTTGACTGAACTGAGTCAACTTTCGTGGTGTCCGAAACGAAATGCACTTGTATTTTAAAAGTACTAGACTTTGTGGTAAACTTTGGTGAACTTCGGTAAAACTTCGACTGAAACAGAAAAAAAGTTTTGAGAAAATATAGAACTTCGGTGGAAGTTAACCGAACCTTACAGAAAAAGTCAGTAAATTGGAGGACTTTTAAGTTTTAACTTAAAAGAGTAATGCTAGTTTCACTCACTTCAAATTTAATTTCTTCATAAGAAAAAACATTTGTCCCTAACATTAACCTTATTATAAATATAATTAGCTTTAATAGAGAGTGTTGCTAGCATTAACCTTATTATAAATTATAATTTTATTATTAGAATGTGATTAGCATTAAATATATTATAAATTACAATATTACTACTCTAATAATTTTGTTATTAGTATATTATGCTCATAAGAGCTTTTTAGTAATATTAAAAAAATCAAATAATGTCCCAATCGTATTTCATAAATTAAAATTGTTTAACTACCTATCTCCTCCTCTTCACATTCCTGTAAAAATTAAATAATTTTCCAATTGTATTGTGGTGGTGGATGGTGGTGGTGGTGGTGGTTGTGGGTGGGGGTGGTGGTGGTGCCGTGGTGGTGGGTAGTAGTGTGGTGATGGTTGTGCATGGTGGTGGGTCCATGTTTTCCATTTTTGTTTTAAAAAACAGAGGCAACAGAAAATTTATGTTACCTTGATTTTCAAAAATTTTGTTACTAATTTTTAAAAGCAAAAACATGTTTACCAAACATCTTTTGTGTAAAAAATTTCAATTAAAAACAAAAAACAAAAAACAGAAGTGCAACCAAACAGGGCCTAAAGTTTCATCTTAGCTTTCCAATGTTTCCTTAAAGTTTCCTATACTTCTTTAATTTTTACATAACTTCCTTGGACGTCCTTAAACTTCCTCGAAACATGTCAACTTCCTTATCGACCGAAGTTTATACCGAAACCGAAGTTTAATACCTTGCCTAATATTGATTTGGATGTGTCTCACATGGTCCTATCTGGACCATGCACTTGTTAGTCTACCTCTTTGGTTGGACAACAGCCCAAAATTGTTCCACCTTTTGATCCACATAGTCTGACTAAGAGCATTCTTACAATGGAAAAAAAAGGCACTGATCCAGACCTGGTCTGTCATCATAGAGCAGAAATGCGTAAACCAGATGGTTAGCCATGTGGACACATCCATGTAATGCATAGAGAGCAGATTGTAATCTTCAGCATATGTCATTTAAGCTATGTGCATGTGTGTCCTGATGCATGGATGTGTAAACTCACATAAACACACAGACACACATGACCTATTTTTTATAGGCAATTTAGGATTTTGTATATGGGGTGCAGAATTCATGATTATGTCAATTAAGTCGACCATGAATCTCCAAGCACTACTATATAACTATTTTCCTTTTTGTTTCTGTATTTATTGTTACCTAGCACTACTCTCTATCTCTCTAAATTTTTTTTTTTGTTTCTGTTTCTATTATTATCTGCATCGTTTCAGTTTTGTGGAAATAATGGCCCCTGTATTTTCTCGGGAAGCTTGGCGTTGTGTGTGGCATATGATTCAGGTATTATTGCATATTTTGGGATATATGGCTCCATTACTCTTTTCTATGTTCCCTATTTACGGATCTTTTTCAGTTCAATGCTTTTCAGTTTTCAGCTATACTAACGGAAAATGTTGAATAATGTGCTTGTAGAATGATTTGGTGCATGGATGGGGATTGGACTTTGCACTAAGAAGATGTGTAGATGTCAGTGGGTTCTTTTATTTCTTACCCTTCGTTTTCCCTTTATGATACTTTTCTATATTTCAGTTACTTTCTTCTGAACATGCATATGCCACTGCCTTTTACTAAATCATCTTTTGGGCACATGCATTCACACATATATGAACATAACCTATGGCAGATGATCTACATGTTTCAATCTCTCAAAAGACCGAGTTTTATGCAAATCATTGAGGTGTCTATCCAATTTGATATTGGTACACAATTCAAATAAGAAACTCAAGTGAGGTTTTAGTAATAACAAGGTATTTGTGCGGTATGAAAAGTTAGGCTTCCTTGTCTTCAACATGGAATGGGCTGATGAGATGTCCATCAGTCCACCCTCCGTCAAACTGAGCAGCTCAGTCTGTCTTTTAGATCAATGAAGAAAACACTTTCTATTTAACAAGTCAATCCCTAATTGTTATTTGTCTTTGTAATATCCACAGCCTGCACATCAGAAGATTGGCGTGGTTGATTCGCAATGGGTTATTCATCAAGTAATACCTTCTCTTGGGAACCAGGTGAGTCATCATTCTTAATAAACTTGCAACATATTTGGATTAATTCATGTGTCATCTCTCTCTCTCACTCTCATTTTCGATAATGAGATATACTTTTATAATAAAAGCATATGCCCATATATCACATATCACAAAGCTTCAAAAGGAGAAATTGGGAGGGAGGAATACGATACTCCAACATTCAATAGTAAATACATGTTTAGAAAAGAGATGAGCATCTGGTGACTCTTAAATGTAGATCACTCAGAGCTAGATAGACTTTTCTTCTTCTTAAAAGAAAAGAGCAGCCAACATGCAAATGCTATTAGGTTGTTCTAGGGGAGAGTGCGCTCTGTGTACGAAACATACCTAGTGATTTTGGATGTCTGAATTTGAGATGGAAGAGTTAAAATAAGTGCTGCGTAAGGGAAAAGTGTTTGTACATAATAGGAGTGGAAAGAAGAGTGCCATTTATACGCAGATTGGTAGAGGAAGGAATCTAGGGTTTGTGTAAGAAACTAATGTGGATGTGAATGTGGAATGAGAGAACTATATTAACAGAATGATCCACTATAAAATCTTGACATTGGATCATCTCATGCATAGAGGTTGGCAGCTTGCAAATAGATGTTTTATGTGTCTCGTAGTAGAGGAATCAATGGATCACCTATTGCTGCATTGTCCGGTAGCGAGAGAGGTTTGGTCCTATTTCCTTTTGCACTTAGACATCCCTTGGATTTTTCCCGGCTTCTTCCGGAACTTCTTATCTTGTTGGTTGTCAGGGGTGTTCCCATCGCCAGCAGGGGATGTTTGGCCTCTCCTCCCTGGGGCAGTTGTTTGGTCCCTATGGAAGGAGAGGAATCGAAGCGTATTTGAGGATTCTGTCGTGGAAACTTCCCAGATCCAAGCTAGGGTGCTCAATTTAGTATCAGTTTGGGGTTCCGTTGGGGGAGATTTGGAGGATCCCTAGGGGAATACATTTTCACTTTGTTTATATGTCTCCTCTTTTTTGTTTTGCATTCCGTTGGTTTGTATTTCTTTTTGTTCCCCAGGTTCACTATTGGTGATCCTTGGGATGTAGTTCTCTCCTTCCTTTTCTTTTAATAAAGCATCCCTCTTACCGATCAAAAAAAAAAAATTTAACAGAATGCCTAAAGAGGTTCTGGAGGAATCTAAGGGAATAATAACCGACATAACAAGGCTTGATGGTCAATTTTTTAGGTTTAGAGGACTATTAGCAAAAAATGCTCCTGCTACGAGGCTTGGTAAAGGATTAAAAAGGAGGAAAATTTAAAGAAAAAAGTAGGTGCTAAGAAGTAAGGTAAGAAAGTGATAAGTGAGGCTAAGCTTAAGGCATTTGATGACCTTTACAGGAGTTGGGCATTAGGGAACGTGAGAAATGTGTCTACAAACTTGTGAGAATAAAGGAGAGGAAAAGGAAATGTGTCTACAAACTTGTGAGAATAAAGGAGAGGAAAAGTGTAGTGCTAGATTCATAGATTGTGCCAAATGCATCAAGAGTGATGAAAAAGGGTCTTTGTGATGGACTATGAGATTAAGGAAAGGTGGAGGGGCCACTTGCAGAGATTGTTGAATGAAGACCGCATAAGAGGCTAGAACTAGAAGGTAACAAGGTACCAATAGCTCAAGTGAGACTACAGGATTTACATACTTATAGATAATTGAGGTAAATAAAGTCCTACAACTACCATTACAACCATTTACATGAGAAATAAAACACAAGATCTCATAAAAATGCAAGTACATTGATACATCAATATGAAATACACAAAATCTTAATTAGTTCTAAAACACTACAGGCATAATTCACTAATAATAATGTATGACTTTGAGGACTTCGGAGAACTCTATCATTATAACTAAGCCCTCAACTTTCTTGGTATTTATTGATTTATGCGTGAACGCGATCGTTGATTGAGTATCTAATTGTGTTCTAACTTCTGAAGTAAACAATGTGTAGTTACACACATTGGGATACCTACTGGGTAAATTTGCTTCAACTGGGTTATTCCACCACTGCTTGAATCGAGCCTGCAATACCTACTGGGTAAATAGTTGTCGTTTAATCATCTAATAATGTGGTTGTCTTCTCAGCAATTGACAGAGTTCAGATTTTGTCCAAATGCAATTGAACTCAGAATTCAATCGCACTCACAAAGCCCCCTTTTAACCCTGGTTAAGAAATTTTATCCAGGGTTATTTTTTTAATATTTTTCTAAAAACCAAGGTTAGATTGTTGAACCCTAGTGTTAGTGAATCTTAACCACAATTAGTGGGGGTTAAAAGGGACAGGTGTTGACATGTGGGTGCAATTGAACTCGGGGAGAGTTTAATCTTGATTGAATATGATCCCAACTCATTCAGACATGAGTTATATATAACTTGTGGCGTGGATGAGATTTCTTTTTAGTACTTAAGTAAATACTAAAAACGACTAATTGATGAATATTTTTGTATTTATACTTTAAAAACAAAAACAAATATTTATTTTAGGACATGTTGTGATGGATCGATCATCTATAGACTAAACCCATATTTAATCATAGCCCTATTCATAGTATTTTGCGAAAAAATTAGGGATTTTTGGATTTCTCTAAATGTGATGAAAAATTCATAAATTAAGTTTAGTTTGTGGATAAGGTAGGTAGTTCATAACTAATCATATGTATTTATATATCCTATACTATTACAGTATTACTACTACTGGAAAAACAATTAACTTTTTATGTTTTGTTTTTTTAATCAAATTTAAATAGATTCTTACATTCTGAAAATTATGATTAGCCAATGGATGCAGTAGCTCATCCATAGACTTATCATAAATATTTCTACTTGAGTAAATACTCAATAAATATTTTTAACTTTTTAATATTATTTTGAACACAATTTTTCCATAGGCTGGCTAACTTTCATCGTAAGAGTAACTTTATAGTCAAACTTAGAGTGAATGGAGAATGGCGGGAGGGACCGTCTAAGGTGGCGAATAGTATTGTCTCTTTCTATCAACACCTCTATCAAGAACAAGAACAATGGCGCCCGCATTTAGATGGTTTCCCTTTCACCAGTCTGTCCACAGACTAGCGTGACTTGTTGGAGAAGCTGTTTGGGATGGAGGAGGTGTTGGTAGCAATTGGTGGTCTTGCCGGAGACAAGGCCCCTTGCCCTGATGGTTTTACTATTGAGTTCTATCGCTCGTGTTGGGAGATCGTAGGTCAAGATTTTCTTGAGGTTATGAGGGAATTGTATGAGGCTGGGAGGTTGGATAAAGTGATTAATAACACCTTTTTAGTGCTGGTTCCAAAAAAGAGAGGAGCAGAGGATATCAAAGACTACTGTCCGATCATTCTTGTGAGTAGTGTTTATAAGATCCTCTCTAAAGTCCTGGCAACGAGACTCAAAGGAGTGTTTGATAGCCAATGAGTGTATTGATGACCGGATTCATTCTAAGAAGCCTGTCATTCTTTTTAAAGTGGACATGGAAAAATCCTATGATCATGTTAACTGGGAGTTGTTGAAAAAAATGGGTTTTGGCCCCAAGTGGTGTTATTGAATGCACTGGTTTATCTCATCTGTATCATTCTCCATTCTCGTCAATGGTAGCCTGGCTGGTTACTTTCATAGCTCTAGAGGTTTGAGACAAGGAGATCTTCTCTTTACCATTGTCTCAGAAGCCCTGAGTAGGATGTTGTCTAGAGCCGATGACCCTCTTTTTGAAGGTTTTTCTATAGGCAGGGATCAGCTGCATGTGTCTCATCTTTAGTTTGCTGATGACACTCTAATCTTCTGTCATGCGGTCCAACGAGATTTAGTCTGCCTTAGGAGCCTTCTACGGTGCTTCAAAGCAGTATCTAGGTTGAGGGTCAATTTGTCCAAATCGGAATTAATCGGGGTAGGGATGGTTCCAGACCTAGAGTATCTTGCGGAGTGTCTTGGGTGTAGGACAGGATCCCTCCCTTCAATGTATTTAGGCATGCCCCTTGGGGCGAGATTTAAATCCAAGTCAGTTTGGGACCCAATGTTGGATCGGTTTGTCAGGCGGTTGTCAGGTTGACAGTCGTCGTTCTTATCCAAAGGGGGTAAGTTAACACTCATCCAGAGTACCCTTAGTAGTTTGCCAACATTCTTTATGTCCACTATGGCTATTCCTAGGTCAGTTGCGGTGGCGCTTGAGCGTATGCAGCGAGAGTTTTTGTGGCATGAGAAGGGAGGCCAATTCAAATATCACCTCGTTGATTGGGCTAGTATCTGTTGGCCAAAGAAAGTGGGAGGCCTCAATTTAAAACCTCTTTCCCTCGTTAATAAGGCTCTATTAGGGAAATGGATATAGAGGTTTGGGCAGGAGCGTTCAATGATAGTGGCCAAATATAGGGAACTCTCTAGGTGGGTTCCCAAGGAGGTCAGGTTGTCCCATGGGGTGAGGATGTGGAAGGGTATAATGCCTGTCGCTCGGTTTGTCGTTCCATATTTTGATTTTTGTGTTTAGGGTGAGTGTCGGGTCTGAGGTTCAATTTTGGAAGGATGTGTGGTGTGATACCACAAGACTGCAAGATGACTTTGGTTCTCTATTCGGTCTTTCTTCCAATAGGGACGTAGCCATCAGTGACTACATCAATCAAAGGGAGGATGGAGCGTCGTGGGGCCCTTAGTTGAGGAGGGGGCTGAACGATTGGGAAATTGAAGATTTTGGTAGGTTGGTCGAGCGTCTGGGGTTACATTCCTCGTTATCTTAGGGTTCTAATTGTAGAGGGTGGTCTAGAGGCAACAAATGTTGCTTTTCCATAAGCTCACTAGTCCAGTCGCTTGGGTCGGGTCCAGTTGTACCATTTCCTCATAGGACTGTGTGGAATCCTAGGATTCCTTCAAAAGTATCATTTTTTCTATGGAATGCGGCTTTGAATAAGATTCTCACCTGTGATCATCTGAAGAGTAGAAGGTGGAGGATGGCAAATCATTGTTTCTTGTGCCTCCAGGAGGAAGAATTGGTAGACCACATGCTCTTGCATTGTCTTTTTGCTCGTGAAGTTTGGAGTTTCTTTCTTTCCTGTGTGGGAGTGGAGTGGATCTTTCCCTCTTCCTTTCACAGCTTCTTATCTTGCTAGCATTTGTCTGAGGGGGAAGGATCTAGGAAGGTGCTATGGTCAGTGTTGCCAAGTGGTATTGCTTGGGCTATATGGAAAGAGCGAAATAGGATAGTGTTTGAGGACTCTGTCTCCTCCCCTTCTCGCATTTGTGCTAAAGCCTGATCTCTGATTCTGGAATGGTGCTCCATCAAACAACAGGGATCTGGGTCCTTGGCCTGTTGTATAGTTCTGAGGAATAGTGGGGGGACTTGCTTAGGGGCATTATTGGGTTTCTATTGTTTGGTTTTTCCTTCTCTTCTTGCTTATTGAATTCATGAGCTTGTGAACTCTTTTTGGTGTTGTTTTAGTTGTTCTTCTTTGCCTTTTTTATACTGCTTGCTTGATTATTGATGAAAAAAAAATATTATTTTGTATTTGACTATTTTTTAGTAAAAATTAAAAATTGTTTTTTTGTTCGATAATCCAAATTATATAAAAGCAGGAAAAGTAAAGTACAAGAGGGAATAAGGTTCACCGATGGTGGACCAAAAGACATGAAGACAGAAAATACAAGAAGACAAGCAACAAACTTGAAATAACGATTCACGTACGAGGCAAAAGTAGCCCTCATATTTGACCATAGATGTGTTACAATGGTAGATCATTCATTGACTAAACCCACATATAATCCCAGTCCGAGATGCATAACATTTTGTGGATAATTAGGGGTTTTTCAAATATCACCCAATGTGATGAAAAAGATCTAAATCTCAACCAAAAACTATTGTAGACCCTTGAATTTTCTATGAAATCCATAGATCTACAAATTTAAACTTGAAATGAGATGCTTTCACAGTGTTTGAAAAGACAGAGGCGTGAGGTGACTCTTATTCTTTAAGTAAAAACTAGTTAGAAATGAAAAAAGTTCAAAAAGATTCTAGAAAATTTTAAAATCATCATCATCAATGTCTTATCCCATACACTTGGGTTCAACAACGCGAATCTTGTTCTGCCATTCCATTCTATTAAAAGTCATAACTTTAGTCAAATCGTGTGTTAGATTTATGTATATATATATTCCTTACGAAGGTTATGCTTCGTGATGACTGTGGCAAATCTTACTGGAAAGAAAGATTTCTTTCTGGTTTACCAAATGTTTTTGCAGAAACAATTAGGGAAAAAATTAGAGACAAAAACAATGGAGATATTCCTTATGACAAATTAACTTATGGTGATCTTATCACATTAGTCAACACTGAAGGTTTAAGATTTCTTTCTGGTTTACCAAATGTTTTTGCAGAAACAATTAGGGAAAAAATTAGAGACAAAAACAATGGAGATATTCCTTATGACAAATTAACTTATGGTGATCTTATCACATTAGTCAATACTGAAGGTTTAATCTTATGTAGAGCCTTAAGACTCAAAGACATCAGTATTGACTAATGTGATAAGATCACCATAAGTTAATTTGTCATAAGGAATATCTCCATTGTTTTTGTCTCTAATTTTTTCCCTAATTGTTTCTGCAAAAACATTTGGTAAACCAGAAAGAAATCTTTCTTTCCAGTAAGATTTGCCACAGTCATCACGAAGCATAACCTTCGTAAGGAATGTATCTTTGTAATATCTGAAATCTTGAAGTTTTCTACATTTGAGATTGTTGATAAGATCAGAAGATCTATCTTTGATTTTTGAAGGATCACCTATAAAATGTTTTGCTATTGAGAAGATCAAAGTTGCAACAGCATCTTGAATTGGTTCATTGTTCTCATCTTGAATTGTAGTTCCTTCAATTGTTGTTTTATAAGCATTGAGGATTGTTTGTCTATCTGTTTGTGTGAGACAATGATCCCACTAACCTTTGAGTTGACCAGTAAAACCAGCAACTAACATTTGAGCAACAGAATGATCAGATGAATCATGTCTGTTCCTACAGGCAGTTCCTACCATGGTCATTTCTTGTAATAAGTTTAATATTTGATATTCTGTCATTGCATCAATATTCCATTCATAGATAGATTCACTATGATAGGAAGTTTGACGATGTTGTCCACGTTCCTCGATCTGGATATCAGGAAACGTAGGTCTTGGATAAAAGTTTTTAGTTGGAGCTTGTTTCCAATCTAAACGATTAATTGAATTGTGAATTTTGTCTAATGAATTGTTTAAGTCTTTTGTGAAATAGAGCCTTAAGACTCAAAGACAAACTCAAAAGAGATCAATTACTTATAACATTGATGATATCTTTAAGAAATTTGATTTCAAAACCCCCCGGGAAAAGGATATAACTATTCAAGATTTACAAACTGAGATTAACTCAATTAAAAATGACATTTCACATCTCAAACTTAATACTCATTTTGAAATTAATCAACTTAAAAACCAAATTTCTCAAAAATATTATATACCACATACACATGAAATCACTTCAGATAATAAAGAACCAAATAGTCAAAATACTAATACACAGGATTTACAAATAAGTAAAGATCAAGAATACATCAATTTAATCACACAAACTATCCAACAAAAATGGTTAGTCAACATAACAATTGTAATAAACAAAGAATTCAGACTTGATACAATAGCTCTTATTGATTCAGGTGCTGATTTAAATTGTATTCAAGAAGGCTTAATTCCAACCAAGTATTTTGAAAAAACAAAAGAAATTTTACATATTGCAAGTGGAAGTCAACTTAATATAAATTACAAATTAACCAAAGCTCACGTATGTAATGAAGGGATATGTATCTCTACGCCCTTTATATTAGTAAAAAATCTTACAAGAGAAGTAATTTTAGGTTCTCCATTTATAACCTTAATCAAACCTTTTACAGTAACTCATGAAGGAATTCAAACAATAATTAATACTCAAGCTATTAATTTCCAATTTATCAATCCTCCACATCTAAAAAACATTAATATGATCAAAGAATATTCAATATTCAAAGAACATCACATTCACTTAATAACTCAAAAACAAAAACAAATCTGTTTTCTAAAAAATGAAATACAATATAAAAAGATTGATGAACAACTCAATGATTAGAAATTACAACAACAAATTAAGAATTTTGAAGAAAAACTCAAAACTGAAGTATGTTCAGACTTTCCTAATGCTTTCTGGCACAGGAAAAAACACATTGTTGAATTACCATATATCAAAGATTTTAATGAAACAAATATTAAAACTAAAGCAAGACCAATTCAAATGAATCATGAATTGTTAGAATATTGCAAAAAAGAAATACAAGATTTACTCAAAAAGAACTTAATTCGTAAGTCTCAATCTCCTTGGAGTTGTGCTGCTTTCTATGTTCAGAAAAATGCTGAATTAGAAAGAGGAACACCAAGACTGGTAATCAATTATAAGCCTCTCAATGATGTTTTACAATGGATAAGATATCCAATACCAAACAAACAGGATCTTTTACAAAGATTAAACAATGCAAAGGTTTTCTCAAAGTTTGACATGAAATCAGGATTTTTGCAAATTCAAATCTCAGAAAAAGATAAGTACAAAACTGCATTCACAGTTCCTTTTGGACACTATGAATGGAATGTCATGCCTTTTGGCTTAAAAAATGCTCCTTCAGAATTTCAAAACATAATGAATGAAATATTCAATTCTTATACACAATTTTCAATCATATATATTGATGATGTCTTAGTATTCTCAAATTCAATTGACCAACATTGGAAACATCTCAATATATTCTTTTCGATAATCAAGCATAATGATTTTGTAATATCTTCATCCAAAATTCAATTATTTCAAACAAAATTAAGATTTTTTGATCACAATATTCAAATTGAAACTTTTATGACACTCAATAGATTTATTAAATTTACTGATAAATTCCTTGATAATTTCAAAGAAAAATCCCAAGTGCAAAATGCCAATTATATTTCAAGTCATAATCAAACAAACAAGTATTTTGAACAAATACAAAGAAACAATCTAAGCACAATAACAGAATGGAAAAATCTTAAGATAATTAATATACCAAAACAAGATAAGTTATTAAAATTTGTGGCATTAAGGATCTATGATAGATATCTTCCCAAAAGTTTTATATATTATTTAGAAAAAAAAAATATTTTTCCAAAACAGTTATTTGATTTTCTCAAAAATCTATTTCATTTGTATTTAGAAAATATAAATTATCAAATGTTATTATTATATTTTCAGGATATGATGGCTCGAGAAAGATCTACAAAAGGGTATAATTTTGGAAATACTTTCTTACAAAATGTTCAACAAAGAAAATAAATTTATCCTAATAAAACAAAAGAATTATCAACTTTGGAAATTTGTCTTCTAGATAATTTGTGGCATGCTAAATCTCTCAATTCCACTAAATTAATGGAAAAATCAATTAATGCTCTGCAGCATTATTTTCTATCAAACAAAGCTCAAAATTCCAAAAATTCAAAGAATTCTTATGTTTCCTTGACTGATAGGATCCATGAAAATCCCAATTTTTCTCAAATCTAATCCTCAATCCAAAATTATCTTTATGCGAAGCCTTTAGAGTTAAATTAAGAAATCAAGTTCGTACTCAATTACCAGTCGGTATCCAACAGCTTATATTCTCAAAATCTCTTAGCCAATACCATAAATGGATCAAAGTGTTTTCTCAAATTGAAGCCAAAAATTTCCCATTTCACAAATCTAGACTCATCCATTGCCATCCTTACAACCTTCTCAAAATTTTTAATACAGAACCAGAAGATCAGGAAGAAAAAATTTGGTTATTCGAAAATGGTTTTATCAGAGGAATTTATTCCTACAGTCAAAAAGATCTCATTGGTTTTCCAGAATGTGTTATAGATACCTGCAAGCAACAGAGACTCGCAAAACCCGACCCATTCCTTTTCCTAGAAGTATTAAGTTCTTGTCCAGAATGGTCAGACAATGGTTATCGTCTTTTCCCAACTAGTCATGTGATTCTCATCCATGATAATGACCCATGTTACAATGTTCCTCCTTGCAAAAGAACAAAACTCAATTATGACAAATTAGATATTCAAACCCGAAAAATTTGGGGCCTTAGTCACATTTACCAAACCCTCAAAACATGTCCTTGGAATGTCATGATTGACACAGGAAGGATTGTTATTTTAGCCAAACCAATTCCAAGTAATTCCGATTTTCATCCAATTATATATCAAATTACCAATGGATTAGTGAATTCTTCACATTATGTTCAAAAGGTTCTATGGGAAAATTTCCATGAACATCCAGAATACACAGATTTTTATGATCCAACAACCAGAGATTGGATCCATGAAATTGAAGATGACAGCTCAAATTCAGAAGATAATCAAGGTGATTTTCTTCTTGACTTACAAGCCGTATGGGGTCCACAAATAAATGAAGACGATTGGGCAGAAGAAGATTTAATACAAGACAATTAATCAAACAAGAATCAACTCCAAATCATCAACAACCATTAACAAATTTGTCTAATCCACAAAGGCAGAAGCAGTGCAGAATTCAACAGTTCAAGTTTTGGTCCAGTTCACAAACAATAGCGGAGATCAGTCAATAGAAGACAAAAATGCAGGATCAAAGGTAGCAGACAAGCAGTACAAATCATTGCCGACAAAGGTGCAGGAATCAGTCAAATAGTACAAGACAAAGCAAACAGTGAAAGCAAACAGTGAAAACAAACAGTGAAAGCAAACAGTGAAAGCAAATAGTGAAAGCAGAATAGGGAAAAGAAATCAATTCTTAAGATTCGTTCAAAGTTACTCAGTCAAAAACAAGAAGTAAAAGACACCGAAAGCAAGTTACCAAGAGTTAAAACAGAGTTAAAACAACAAACACTCAAGTGCAAAAGATTCTTCAAGAGTTCTATAAGTTCAGAAGTTCAAGCAGTCTACAAGGGAGCTCAATTGGAAACCCGAAGTCCTTAGTTTTAGTTTCAACTTTGTAATCCTTTTTTCTTTCTTTGTTGAAGATCAACATTCTTTCTCTTTTGTAACCTTCCTCTCTTCTTCCTTCTTTCTTTTCAAGTATGTTGCTGTAAGCGGGAGATTACTGCATCCAATCTGTAACCTTCAGTTCAAAAGGTATTTTCAATTATCAATATAATTTTGATTTCAGTTCTTCAATATATGAAATAGTTTTCTTCTATTATGCCTTTCGCTCTTCAAATGTTTTCACACTGCACACTGTTTAACTGAGAGACCGCTGTAAGCCGCGGCTATTCTGCACTGGAATAGAAAAGCGCAACTGTGTCCTTAATCTCAGGACTAACTAGAACAGTATTGCACACTCAAATGATATATATTTTCCGCAATTTTTATATCATCCATGCCTGGGTTAGAAATGGTATCAGAGCCAAGGAAGTAGGTAAGGCGACTGATTAGAAGAAGGAGATATTGATGAATAGTATGTATTGCTGTTATAATTAAGTCTCTAAAGAATTATTCAGTGTCGAGGACTGTGTTCCTGAACGTTGCTGTGTAAGTCCCGCAGTAAGACCACGCGTGTTGGCAGAAGGGCGATTAGGACGGTAATACACAGGGTAGTCACTTCGTAATTCTCGAGATTTTATTATCGCAATAATTCATAATATTCTGACTATATATCTTTCTTATAATGAGTTCTTTATTTAGATCCATGTCTTCGAGATCATGTTCATCTAGTAATAGTAACAACATAGTAAATAGTGAAGAAAGAAATTTAACAAATATTGAAAAGAAATTAGATAATTGGAAAATTCCTAAAATACCAATTCAACAAATTTATAAAAAAGGAACTTTTGATTTCTCAAGTGATTATTCAATCAAAACTGTTGAACAAACAATTTCTTTATCTGAATCTCAAGAAGAGTTTAAACTATTCAGTGAAAAAGCAATTGAACAACACAAATTAAAGTATAGATTTCTGCATGTTGGAATGGTCCAAGTAGCAGTCAAACCCTTAATTCGTGAGGGATTAAATGCTCAAGTATTGTTATGTCTTCGCGATTGCAGACATAATCAATTCAAAGATTCCTTGTTAGGAATGGTTCAATCTACACTATACAATGGTCCAATCTATTTTGATTGTTCCCCAAATTTCTCTCTTTCAATCACTGACACAAATCTTTTAGAATCCTTAGTGTTAAATCTTCAAACAAATGGTATTGATATGTTACCAGGGTCTCAACCCTTAACATTAATATATCGAGTACATTACAAAGTAATGACAACTATGGTAAGTCCTTTGGCATACCATACGAGTCCCAAAAACAAAACAATTTTCATCCAAACAGATTTAACCAAAGCAAAGATTGTAACTCCTGAGTTTATAACAAACTGGAATGAAGTTGATGTTCCGGTTCAATGGTGTTTACAAAACAAACCTCCACAAAGAAAATTAGCTCAACCAGATCTCAAATATCCAGATCAAATAAGAGAACAAGCTGATGGCAAAGTCATTATTGACTTTTCTTCATCAGAATTCCAAATCAATGATTTAGATTTTAGAAGATTCAATCTTGAACCTTCTAGATCTTCTTGCTCCTCAATTCCTTCAAAATCCAAAGTCAAATTATCAGGATTAAGAAACTTAAACATACCTCAATCAATTTATACAGTTAAAACTCCTCAAAGAATTGAACAAGAAGAAAATGAGTCAAATACATCTCAATCACCTCAATTGTCACCAACAAGTTCACAAATGCATACACATTCACAAATTGATATGATAGAAAAAGAATTTGAAATTGACAAACCATATATTCGTAAAGATTTCAATTCAGAAGAAAACAAACCTATTAGGGAATGGTATTTCTCAAATTTTGAAAAACAAAAAGCTGAAATTTTACAAATATATTATCAATTTTTAACAAAACATAAATGTCAAATGTATTTCTTCAAATGGTTTGAAATACATGCTAAAGATAATTCAATACATTTTCCTTTTGACAAAACCATAAATGAAACATCAAAATCTTCAACTACATGGCAAACAACCAAAGATAAAAATATTGAATCAATTCATCCTCCATTAGAAGCCATTAAAATAACTCATCAAGATACTTCATTAATAGCATCTCCTTTCAAAAGAAAAGATGATTTAAATGCCCCTAATGCTAGAGATATTGACAAATTATTTGAACAAAATAATTATACAAACTAAAATTTAAACACAATAGGTACACAGCTCAACAGAGTAGAAAATTTAATTCAAAAAGAAAAAATTTTACCTCAAGCTGAACCACAAAAACAAAATGATAAGCCAATGTTCATACCACATGAAATTCCTAAAGAATTATCTTCACAATTATCTTCTAGAAATTTAATGGAAACAATTGATGATAAATTAAACAAATTAAACACGATAATTTACAAATGTGCTCAAGTCCCTGACACACCCGAAACGCAAAGTTCACATATCAACATGGTAAAATTAATATTAGATTCTGATCCAAATTTTGATCCAAACACAATTGATCCAAAGAATATAAATGTTTTATCCAAACTACCAAACATACTAGAATCTGATTCAGATGATTTATCTGACATCCAAGATATTGATCAATTAGAACAAAATTTCACAAAAGACTTAAACAATTCATTAGACAAAATTCACAATTCAATTAATCGTTTAGATTGGAAACAAGCTCCAACTAAAAACTTTTATCCAAGACCTACGTTTCCTGATATCCAGATCGAGGAACGTGGACAACATCGACAAGCTTCTTATCATAGTGAATCTATCTATGAATGGAATATTGATGCAATGACAGAATATCAAATATTAAACTTATTACAAGAAATGACCATGGTAGGAACTGCCTATAGGAACAGACATGATTCATCTGATCATTCTGTTGCTCAAATGTTAGTTGTTGGTTTTACTGATCAACTCAAAGGTTGGTGGGATCATTGTCTCACACAAACAGATAGACAAACAATTCTCAATGCTTATAAAACAACAATTGAAGGAACTACAATTCAAGATGAGAACAATGAACCAATTCAAGATGCTGTTGCAACTTTGATCTTCTCAATAGCAAAACATTTTATAGGTGATCCTTCAAAAATCAAAGATAGATCTTCTGATCTTATCAACAATCTCAAATGTAGAAAACTTCAAGATTTCAGATATTACAAAGATACATTCTATAATTTATATAAGTGAAATCATTTTTTAAAATTTCAACTAGTTAGTAATTTAAGAGAAGCAAGCAATTCTTGCACTTTAGATTTACCTTTTTGTCCATATATATTGCAATGTTTTAACAACCGGCCGGACATCGAACCGGTTGATGGACCGGTTCCAGTGTTACCTTGGCACTTCAGTTTTCCCAAATTTTGTCGTGCCGACACTTGAACACAACACGACACTCCATGACACTCTTTAGTACGTGCCTATACCATGTCATGGTGACATTAACATTATGATTAGGCGCATGGTGCTTCAAGTATGTCGTGTCATTTTAAAAATACAATTGTAAGAATTTTTTTTGTCAAAATGTGTTGTTGTTTTGGAAACATAGACAAAATTTTACTAGGAGAGCAGTGACAACAACAACAATCTATGTGTACGCCTCTCTCTTCTCTTCTATCTCTTGCTGTCCATTTCTACTCCCTATATGAGTATTTTTATAACTTAGGTATATCTATTTTTTTTTTAAATTGGGGACTGGTGATACCTCCTCTTTTTATTATTATTGTTATTTAAAAATTTTGAGTTATAATATATATATAAATAATCATTTTAAAAAATTTGTATGTACGTGCCACCATATTGGAATTTTCAAAGCTTGTCGTGCCGAACACCCCTAGACACCTGGACAGTTGGCACCCATACCACGTGCCTAGGTAACACTGACCGGTTCCCAGTTCGACCGGCCGGTTCAGCCGATTAACAGTGAATCAAAAATCTGATCTCCTTCAAAATTCAAATACTTAATATCATTCATCAAAGTATAGTTGAAGTGACGTGATCCATGTGATTGAGCAGAGCTCCACATTTCAATGCCAACTCATGGCACTTTTGTAACTATGTGGAATGAAAGGGTAATCTTGAACATGATTTTCTCTCATTACCAACTCAAAATTACAGTTACACTTTCACCCTTAAAATACCTGTAAAAGAGAGGAAAGAAAGAGAGATAGAGGAGTTCGTTGGCTGCCAAAGATAATGGGGACAATGAGGATACGAACAGTCCAGAAAGTTTCGTGTTTTCAGATAAAAGTGAAAGATGAAGATAAGAAAGAAGATGGAGAAGAAGAGCGCAGGGATGAGAGAGATAATGCTGAGATCTAAAGCCGGAGTATTGGTTGTTATTCTTTGCTTGAGGCATTTGTTGGGAAAGAGGTTTAGGAAAAGAGGTATAATGCCCCATTTCCCAATCTGATGAGAAGGGATTTTTTTTTCAGCCATTTGTTTGGTCATTATTGCCAGCAAACTATTGAACACCTATTTTAGAGTGTTGTGTCGGTTATTAGAACCGGTCACCGGTTTCAACGGTTCTTGGTTTGACCGGCCGGTTATCCTAGTTACATTGATTTCGTCCGGTTCTTAATTATAACTGGTTTTAGAGACTTTGGGAACTATAGCCATGACCGGTTCTTAAAACACTGATATATTGTGAAAAAAATGAGCGGCAATTCATGCAGTAGATTTTCGATTCCAACCTATAGTTGCAAAGAAGTCATGAAAAACTACATAGTGTGCCAATGACTTCAAATACCTTCGGTGTCTACCAAGGGAATCCATATTGTGAAATAAAGAATGAAAAGGATTTTAAAAATCCTTGATTCATTAAATAGAGTAGTGGAGTGCTGCTAACTTTTAGAAAAATTAGAAATGAGAAATAAAAGGATTTTCAAGTCCTAGTTCATGGCTACAACCTTATGTTCGGTTAATGTATGAGGCACGAGCCTAAGGTATAAGGCGAGCTTCAAGACGTGAGGTGTCTGCCTCTTTTGAGTCACACTTTGAAGCGTGAGCCACAAAGGATCTTGAGCCTATAAGGCTAAGGCGTAAGCCTTCCACACCTTTTAGAACATTGTTATTTCTTGAGTTTAAGCCATTAAAACGAGGAATTAATGAAAAATATACATACCCTCGAAAAAATTGGGGAAATCACCCTTCTAGTATGAAATCAAAGGCCCAATTGCATGTTTTAAAGCAAAAGTTACAATGGAGTAGCTGATTTTTTGCTCAAAATCAAGTTAGGGAAGAGAGAACGTGGAGAGAAGTGGCTTTGAGGAGAGGAGGGGGGTCTGATCCCCGATGATAAAAAGTCAAATGGTATGCATCGGTTGTGTAATATTATCACTTGACCAATGTTTTAAAACGTGAAGGCGTGAGGCAAGGCGCCAGGACCTCAAGATGCGTGAGGCGTAAGCCTTGAGGCATGAGGCTTAAGCCTCACAAGAAAGCTTCATACTCTCTCATTTAGAAAATTTGCGAAAAGATTCAAAAAGTTAATGAAAGATTATAGTATATATATATATATATATATATATATATATATATATATATATATATATATATATATATATATATATATAATTCTGTGTATTCGTGTGGGCGCAAGCGTGCACATACAAAATACTATATAAATTTAATTATAAAAAAATAAAGATAAGAAATGTAAGCAAATGCTGAAATGTAGATTTACTTTTTTGTTCATATACATATTGAATGTAATGTTCAGTCATCAATTCATGTGGTCAATTTAGAATTTTAATAAAAAATTACGAATAGTTCATGAACTACATAATAAATTAAGTTTTAATTGAAACAAATATCACCGTCATCATTTTCGATGTCTTATCTGAAATAAATAATGTTATTTGTTATCAGTTGAAACAAACAACAAATAAAAAATTAAAAAAAACGACATTTAACTCTCAGTTGTGGCTAGAAATATAATTTTAATTAATGTATGAGACGTACGCCATAAACATAAAGAAAGCTTCAAGGTGTGAAGTGTGTGCCTCATGTGAGCCTCATGGGGTTTAAGCCTCATGGTTGAGCCTCAAAGTATTTTTCTTAAGCCTCATCCTGAGGCAAGCCTCAAAGTGTAAACCTCACACGCTTTTTAAAACATTGCACATGACTTTGTTACGTTACATAATGGTATCGACCAACGTGCAAAAATCAACATGTTTTGCTTATGTGTGGAGGTGTATCAAATCGTATCGTGTGTATAACACACACAACACCGTTCACTACACTGCAATTGTTCATGTCTTTTGTCCATGTATATTGGTGTATGAAAATGTTTATAGACATCGCACGGATTTGCATGATACGTATTGATATTTTGATTTATGGATAAGAAGGGTTTTGGGACAAGATGATACCGTAGTAGAGGTTTGGAATGTATGTGGGAAGCGAGATTGTGTCCTACTTAACTAAGCTACTCAACAAAATTATAAACACCTAGAAAGTGCGATACGAATGGAGGGACAGTATTTTGTACGCATATACAAGAGCAAATATGATATACATAATTGCACCAACTATTATGGTATCAAACATATGCACAATAAAATGGAACTAGGGAAGAGTGAAAAGATTAAGGCAAGAAACAAGAATAGTAGGGAACCAGTTCAATTCATGATATGGCGGTCAAACATTGAGGTTATTGTCTTAATTGAAGGAAGTTGGAGAAGAGAGGCTGTGTACATGTGCTGTGCACATGATTTTCACTGGCTTAGAGAAAGCTTATAAAGGAATTTTCAGACTCAAACAGATAATCTGGTGGATACTGGGAAAGAAATCCCTAGCAGATATATTAACACCCGGAGAAATGTTTGACGGAGTGGTAAGGAGCTTCAAAATTGGTGGAGAGACAAACAAATTTCAAGTTCCAGTGGGTTTACATTAGGGCTCAATCTGGAACCCATACCTTTCTACATTGTCCATGAACGAATTTATTGTTCGTTACTTCATTACAAGAGGATGTCTCGTGGTACATGGTTTTCGCAGCCGATGCAGTGTTGATTGGCAAGAATAGGGAGGGGCAAATGAATAACTAGAACTATTGATGGATGCTTTAAAATCCAGGGGTTTCAAAATAAGTTTGGCCAAAAATGATTTTATGCAGTGTAACTTTAGTGATTCAATCATGGATTTAGCTAATAAGGACTTAACGATTCTCCCAAGTCAATATTTGGAAACTTTATTTGTTGAAAGTAATCACAGGCCTGGATTCGATCCCATCTTCACCTGCTAACTTATTAACCCCCACTTGCCCGCAAAAGGAGAAATAGGAAAGAAAAAAGAAAGAAGTATATGCATTATTGTTGGATTGTATCGTCCTTGGTAGTGTTTTAAAATCCAAAAACTCGACTTGACTCGGAAACTTGCCGAGTAGAGTCAACTCGGAAACTCGGGCAAAACTCATCCGAGTAATGATACCTAAAACTCGGACATATATAATATTTTTCTAATACTATATATATGGTATAAATTCAAAATTAATGATAAACCATGCCTAAAATGAGATATATAATTCAATATATACTAAACACCCCCCGTTTGTTTCGTATTTATACTTAAAAGTGGGTGGGGTGTGTTAAAAGAAAGAAAAAACATAATTTGGTCACTCGGGTAGGCCGGTTTACTCGATTTTTTGTTTTAACAAAAAAAAATACAAAACTCGGGCGAATCGGGGTAAGATACTTGGTTTTCAGTGTCAAAACCGAGTTTACCTCAAACTCGACTCGAACCTGACCAAGTCAAGTCAACTTGGCCGAGTTTCGAGTCGACTCGCCAAGTTTTAATACTATGGTCCTTGGTACTCTAGGATAAATGGTAGACCGGGAATGACTTGTGACTGTGTAACATGACATGGGACATGGGCAATTGAAGCTAACGATAAAGTCAGCTGCCCTGTAATGTTGGGTGGGATTTGAAGGTTAGCTTCTAACAGATGGATTAGGGCTTGATTTGTTGAGAAATGATAAGCTCCGGATGTAAAATATTATAGGAAATAAATAGAGAGCCAACAACATCATCTTTTTCCATCCATGTCTGGGATTAGCTTTGGGGAGGGGACAAGTTCAAGTTGTTTGGCAGAGCTCACTGTGTGCCCAGAGCTTTGATAGTTAAACTATCCTTTTGTTTTCCTAATCATGTCCATATTATGGTCCTTGAATTTCTTTTGCCTTATTATCTCATTCTCAACACATCCTTGCATCCTCATTCATTTACTTTGATATATCAGTTATAATTCTCATTACTCGAACTTCCTCAAAATTTTCAGGGCGCGTCTGAGAATGGGAAAGCACCATGGGAAGGAGTATGTTCCTTAACCATTTTGTATTGACGTTACTAGATTATTTTTAAAATTGCTCTGGCTGTCTGTGTCACTAATTGATGCAAAACTCGTATAATTTAAAAGTAATCTCTGTTTTTTTCACTTCATACTATAGATAAGATTTAGAAAGAAATTTCTATCTCCCTCTTTTATTAGATACGAAAAGAGAATCTTAACCCCTTCTGTTTCCTTTTTCTTTAGAACCAGTAAAAGATTCTCTAAACCATTTTTTTTTTCTTTCCTGACAAGCACAGGTGAGAGAAAGGTGCAGAAGCGAGTGGGCGCAGTTCCAAACTCGTCTTGCCAATGCAGACAAAGCATACCTTGCACAGATTGGGAAGGGGTAAGTTTGACCCTCATTGTACTCTTGAGTCTTGTCTGTACCCCTCCCTTTTCATGATTGTATTTGTATTTCCTTCATGGAGGATGTTTGAGTGTTCAATTCTTTTAAGTGAAGTTTTCTTCCTTTACTAGAGGCATAGACTGTTGCTGTTGCGATTCACAATTACGGAAGGAAGAAAATTTTACTTTATGTCCATAGAACAATACATCAAGCATATGTTAATTTCATCCTTCTGTGTTTCAGTGTTTGCAGTCTATAGTTGCCATTATTACTGTTATGAAGTATCATATTTCCCAGTTCACTTGCTGCGTGGTGTGTATGATTGTGCCTGTAGCTTGCTTACATATACAATCACACTGTATATGTGGTTTAAAGTAGGGGTTTCAATACCTAAGGTCTGGAGTGACACTCCTACTTTAATCATTGGTTACTTATACAATCACGTTGTCATTTATCTATTGGTAGTATTAATCATTGGTTAGTCGTTTAGTGGTTTGGAATGACACTCTTGCAAGACATTAAAACCTATCGGCACTCTTTAAAAAAGCAATGTGCATGTATATGACTAATCATAATTGATCAGCATTAATTCTTATGTTTAAAGTTAGCCTAATTAGGGTTTTAGAGAGAAAAAAAGAGTTGACAAATTGAGATAGATATCATCCCCACATTACTACTTAAGAGGTTCTCTCCAGCATGTGAAGGGCAATTTTGGTAGTTAAAACTCAATCAACGTTTTAAAGATGGTCATTCTCTTTGTATTAGTAAAGATAAGTATCATTCCCTTTATATATTAGTGAAGGGATAGTTTTGAAATTAAGCTAAAATTCATTTAATAGTATCATTGTCTTTATATGAGTTTAAAGTATAAAGAACGGTTTTGGAATTAGTTAAAATTCAATTTTTGAACATGATCATTCTCTTTATATTAGTAAAGATATGTAAGCAGATTAGGGTGAGGTCTGAGTGACCCATGAAGGAAATTACATTTTCTTATTACATCTAAAACAACATGTGGGTTATCAGGTATGATCAAGATTGTCAATTAATTAATTAGCCTAGGTTAGATAATCACACCAGAAGAAAAGTTTGAATTTTAAGAAATCAAATTTAATTAGCAAAATTAAATGATTTATCAATCTAACAAGACAATACTGTATTGATATCTTAAATATTAATTAAGGAACAAAGTAAACTTCCCTTTATATGTGGAGGAAGGAATATTGCTCTCCCAAAAAAAAAAAAAAAAAAAATCAAAGTTTCATAATATCTGCTATCGTATTTGATGCCCAATCGTGGAATGAGCAAGTATTCATCAGGAGGTAGGAGGTAGAGGATGTGAGAGCCATCCTGGGGTAGCACTATGATGGGGCTTTTGTTTGATGTATTTCTCTTGTTTTTGTTTCGCTTTGGGTTTACTCTCTTGTAAACTTTTCTCTTGTTCTCTCGTTTTTGCTTAATTTATGGTTATCTTATCGATTTTAAAAAAAAGAAGCATTTTAATATCAATTTTCTAGTAGCTTTCATGAAATGGTGAAGCATCCTTTAAAGAAAATAATGGGTTTGAGACAGATAATTATACCTACAAAGTCCATTATTTCATTATTTAGATAATTGTCGAAGTTTTATAAGCAGTATAGCCAAAATGGAAAAGAATAAAAAAATTCCTCCAATGTCGTGCTTTGGAGTGCATTATCGGTTTCCTATTCCGAAGGAAGGATGAGGGTCATGTCAAATTAGCAGCTTGTGTAAAACTTTGCTATTCCTACCACAGGTGAGAGTAGAGTGAGAGTGAGAGTGTGCGTGTTTAGTGTGTTACAGGATGCCTTAAATCGAACTATCCTTTATTTCGAGCTTAGAAATTAGAATAGGTTTTAAGTAGATTACAATGATGAAATAAGTTTTGTGTTGCAATTTAACCTTGATTTTTAAAAAGATAAAAAATATTAATATTAATTTTCTTAAGTTTAACCATAGTTAAAGGAATGTTAAAAGGGACATTTGGCCATGTCATTTGACTATATAGTCAAATGTGTGGTGTGCTAATCACTGAAAAGGTAAAGAGCAATGATAGGTCTACTTTCGGGTTGTCCACTCTTTTCTATTTTGATACAAAAAGACAAAATTGGATGACACTTTTTTGTGGGTTTCACCACATTTAATTTGTCCTTTTATATAAAAATTAGGAAACACGATATGAGAGTGGACAAGGGACAACCCAACCGGAAAATAAATCTAGCATTGCTCAAAGGTAAAAAGTACAAAAATAACAATTCATCAAAGTAGATTTGGAATTCTCTATTAGACTCCTTTAAGAAACGGTTATATCTCACAGGTCCAACATGTGTCAATTTTAATACCTCTTAACTATGATAGATTTATTAACTCTTAGAGTTCAACCATCTAACCTTAGTTTAATATTAACTCTAATAGTTAAAGTTGTTAATAAAAATTTTAAAAAAAACACACACTTAAAATGCTTGGATCCATGTTGTAACAAGTCTTTAAAGTAAAGATTAATGAATGAAACCTTATTAATGACTTGGAATTCTTTACGATTATAACTAGGGTTGACACAAACCAAGCTAGCTCGATGGCTCGGTTTGGCTCGATGAAGGCAAGCTCAAACTCGAAACTTTGGCTCAATTGAGCTGAGCCAAGTTGAGTTTTCAAGCTTGAAATGTGTTTAAGCTGAGCTCGAGCCAAAGCTTGTTTGATTCGGTTCAGCTTGATTCGGCTCAAGCTCAACTTGGCTTGAATAGTATATATATATATATATATTATTGTTGTATATATAAATAATATAAAATATTATTAGTTTTAATTAAAAATAATTTTTTAAATAAATCAAGCCCAACTCAGCTTGAGCTTGAATCAATTCGAGCTCAAGCCAAGCTATTTGAATTCGAGCTGATTTTTCGAGCACCATTTCAAGCCGAGCCGAGCTTCAGCCTAGAGTAAACCCATTTTAAGCCGAGTTGAGCTGGGCCAAACTCGGATCGAATACACCCCTAATTATAACCGGTTATAACACAAAAGCCTTTTCTAAGTGATATTTTAACTCTAGTTAACAACTTTAACCTTTAGAGTTAATTTTTAAAATATTTTTTCCTAAAAACCAAGGTTAGATGGTTGAATCTTACGGGTTAGTAAATCTTAATCACAGTTAAGGGATATTGAAGGGGACATGTGTTGACTTGTGGGACGTGTAAGCACCCCATTTTTGCACCTCTAGAGGCCTACCCTCTTTCTCAAGCTCCAAGGCCCAAGCCCGTCAAACCTAGGTCCAATCCCTAACTCAACCCATTCTCTAAAATGAACCCCAAACCTAGCCTGAGGGCCGAACCATGTAACGGACTCAAAACCCAAGGCCAGAGCCCAAAAATCCGAACCAGAGTCTCCGTGGGCTGTAACCCAGGCCCCAGATACCCAAAACCAAGCCCACATCCGAGCCAAGCTCTTGCACAAGGCCACAGGCCCAAAGGAGCATGATCCAACCCTTTGTCCTTATCTTGATTGGGTGGCAAACCCCACAGACCCTTCTTGCTTTTTTCCCCTTTCATGCAAGACTACAGCTGACAGCCCCATAGTCTTTCTCATTCAAAATAAGAGCCATTTGTGGTAGGGAAATAGCATTACCACCCATACCTAGACTACCTTGGAAACTAGTTTTTTTTTTTTTTTTTACAACCAATCATCCCCAAGAACTCTACCTAACCTCTACTTATTCACAATAGTGCCCCAACCCCTCCAACGTTTATAAATACCCTCATTGCTCACCACTTGAGTTAGGCCAAGAAACCCATTCAAGACCCCTTGCATCTTGAAATACCTCAACACTCTCCCACTTGAGTTAGGCCAAGAAACCCATACAAGACCCCTTGCATTGCTTTTGTTCCTAAGTGATTGAGTTAAAGCCTAAGGGAAGCCTAGGCTTTTCCTTCTATAAGGCAACCTTAGACAAATCACACCCCTTCCTTTACACGTCTTGGAGCTTTGAGAAAGGAAGAAGAGGAGTAGGTCCCTCCACTCTCCTTTTAAAAAAAAATAAAAAATCTTTCTGCTATTTTCTTTCTTTGGAGTTTCTAGTCTATTTCTAAAAATTAAGAGAAGTTCCCCCACCTCTTTGAGATTGAGCCATCTATGTTGTCTTTGATGGCATAGAGGGTCCTATGTATAAAGGAAAGAGGGTAAGCCCTTCATGTCTTCTTTCTTCCATCTTTTTTTATTATTAGTTAATGTTGGTTTGGCCTGAGGGCTACTGGGCATGGCCACTAGTCAAGAAATTGCTGCACTTTTACTGTTGAGAGGTAATTCCATTATCCCTCAACCCATATTCAATTAACTTTGGGTTGGGAGGTAGTAGGAATACTCCACAACAGAAGACATGGTCCCAAGATAGTGGTTTCTTTCTCTTGGTTTGGTAGGATTTAGTGGCCCCCACCTCTATGTATATATCTGGTCCTCACTTTCTAGAGAACTCTTGTAAATCCCACCTCATTTCATAAGCATCTTCAGTCTTGGGATGCTGTTATGTGCAATGCAAAGTTGGGTAGTAATCTCAGTATTGCCCAACCATGCATAGGTTTTAAATCCCACCTCATTTCATAAGCATCTTCAGTCTTGGGATGCTTTTATGTGCCATGCAAAGTTGAGTGGTAATCTCAGTATTGCTCAGACCAAAAAAAAATTCTCAGTATTGCCCAACCATGCATAGGACAGTGTGTATCTTTTTTGGGAGGCTGATTTGGGCTTAGTCTTGGCCCCATGGCACCTCTGAATTTGTTGGACCCTGCTAGCCTAACCATTTTAGCCCTGGGGTTTGTTTTTCGCGCCCAATAGCATTGGGTTGTAACCTCATTACCACCTAGTGCGTTTACCCTCTAAAATTCTGGGCAGTGCTATGGTAACCCACCCCAGCGCTGTCAAAACAGCATTTGTTTTGCGATCATCCTGGATATTGTGGAACTCACATTTGGTCTAGAATCCTCTGACCATTCCAGCATTTACCCCTTTGTTTTGGTCCAGCAATAGTGTGCAGGACAGTGCACACCGCCTCATCTTTTGGCTTTGATTTGGTGTAGTCTAGACCATTCCCTTTTTGCTCAATCTATAGTCCTTCTTTCCAGAGACCTTTGGGAGTCTACCTCTAGCATAATAACCCCCTCTTTGTTTTTGCATTAAGGTAATCCTAAGAGTTGTTTTTTTAGCAACACTTTGAAATATCGTCCAACAAAGGGTAGCACAAAATAGTGTATCTTTTGGCTTTTTTTGCTCTAGCAACATGCAACATTTTATCTTTCCTAAACCTCGCCTGACATTGGTTGGTCCCTGGTGGGGACCAACTTCATCTTTGTGAGCTATGACTCAAACCCAGAGTGTTTTCTTTTAGCAATGCAATGTTGGGAGGGAAGCCCATTACCACCCCATAAAATTGTACACAGCCTAAAATCATTAAAAGTCCTACACATTTAAATTGGGCCTAATGACAAGGCATGGGTCTCCTATTGCTTGGGTTTAGGCATGAAGTAGAAAGCCTATAAACCCAAGTCCAAATTCAAATGGGTCACACACTTATGGATGGCAACGGGCCGGTCTAATCGGGTAACCCGCCCCACCCTTATTCGGACGGATTTGGGGAGCTTTTAAACGGTGTAAGGGTGAGTTTGGGAATGAGATGTTAAACCCGAGTCGGGTTCGGGCCGGGGATGGGTTTAGGCTACCTCGCCCTTGTAAGCGCAAAATTTGTATTTACTTATCAAATTTCCTCCATTTTTGTATGGAGTTTATTATTTTATGTGGGAGACTATCCTTCCAATCTGAGTAAACTTAAACTGTTAAATTACCTTCCCTGTTTGGGGAAGAACCTTTTATTAAAAAGAAGAATTAAAGAAGAAAAATGATTGAATAAAATATAATTATTTATTCAATGGGGTTGCCCAAATCCCATGTAGGCATTACAAGTGCCTCGTTGAGTTCTTTATATTTGTAGAAAAGAAAGGGATTGGTGGTGACCATTTTTATAAAGCTCACCTGATATTCTCCATAATAGGGGAGATTTTCTTCTTCCTTGCTATTTGTTGCTAGTTTGCTGTTACTTGAAAGGGATGAGAGAGAGTTTTCTCTTCTTTTTTTTTATCTTTTTTCGTGTGGGTTTCTTGTGAGAAACCCTCCTTTTATAGGTTTGAGAGAGTCATTTTTGGTCTCTCTCTTTGACTCCCTTATTTTAGGAAAGTCAACAATGGGCTCTCCTCTTAGAGGATACCAGCTCACGGGTTTCCCTTATCTGGGAGACCCTTCAAGCTTAAAAGAATCATCTTCTTTTGAGGACTCTTGTACCGGATTTTTTCTTTTTGGGAGAAATCTTAGTACCTTTCGAAAAGGAGGATGCTTAATCACATCATTTCCTAAGATATAAGACATAATCCTAATCTATCATAATTATGAGGTGTTGTGTGGCATCCCATGAGATTCTAAAAGAGATGATCATTATCTTGGGATCCCTACAACTTGACAGAGAATCTTTTTTATCAAGGAGTCTCTGCCATATGACAGTCAGATACTGACTGTCAGCTGGGGACAGACTGACTTAGGTCAGTCCACGGACTTAAGGGGTGAGACCATGAGTCTTGCCCATGGACCACAGGGTGAAACCATAGGTCTTGCATACAGACCAGAGGGTGAGACCAAAGGTCTTGCACACGACCAAAGTGTGAGACCATAGGTATTGCCCACGGACCAAAGGATGAGACCATATGTCTTACCCACGGATCACAGGGTAAGACCATAGGTCTTGACCACGGACCAAAGGGTGAAACCATAGGTCTTGCCCACAGATTACAAGGTGAGACCATACCAGGACCGAATGTGATGATAGTTGATCCGTGAGGTTTTATCCTCACGGATGGACACGTGTTAGCCTCTTAGAGGTTGGCACCGAAAGGTTATCCGTGGAGTTTTAATCCTCACGGATGAGATACATTTCAACCTCTCGGAAGCTGGCACTTAGAGTTCATCCGTGAGGTTTTAGTCCTCACGGATCATACACTGGTTAGCCTCATGGAGGCTGGCACTTAGGTTTGAATCCGTGAGATCTTGGCCCTCATGGATTTGACATATATCAGCTTCTCGGAAGCTGACACTCAAGATGGATCTGTGAGGTTTTGGTCTCACAAAATAGACATATATGTGTTAGCCTCTCGAACGCTGGCACTAGAGATGAATCCATGAGGTTTTATCCTCACGGGATTGGCATGTGTCAACCTCTTAGAGGTTGGCACTCAAGATGGATCCGTGAGGTTTTATCCTCACGGGATTGACATGTGTCAACCTCTCAGAGGTTGGCACTCAAAGTGTGGATTTATGAGGTTTTGGCATTCACGGATTGAATACGTGTCAGCTTCTTGGAGGCTGACACTAAAGGATGGATCCATGAGGTTTATTCTCACGGTCCTGACACATGTCAACTTCTGAGAGACCGACAACCAAAGGTTATCCGTGGAATTTTGATCTCACAGATTGGATACGTGTCAACCTCTCGAAGGCTGACACTCAAGACTCATCCATAAGGTTTATGGTCTTCATGAACTTGGTATGTACCAATCTCTCGGAGATTGTCACCCAAGAATTTTATCCGTGAGGTTTTGCCCTCACGGATTGGATAAGTATCAGCCCCATGGGGGTTGATACTAAGACTTGATCCGTGAGATTTTGATCCCCACAAATTGAACATGTGTAAGCCCCATTGGGGCTAGCACTAAGAGGTTTTGTCCTCTCAGATCAGAGGCAGAGATCAGGTGTAGGCGACTGTATTGAACTTGGTGTATCCGAATTGTTAGGGTGTGGCAATTTCGTTTCCTACAGTCCTACCCCGCTTATAATATTAAATCACTATTTTACCCTTAATTTAATAATAAAATTATCTCATTATAGTCTTTATAGTATGAAATATAGTCCCGACCCATCCCATCTAATACTTAACAGGACAGGACGGGGATGGGTTTAAGAACTATCGGAGCGACCCACCCCGCCTCGGGTTTGGGACGGGTTTGGGGTAGGAGTTTTCCAATAAGGGCGGGGTCGGGATGGGGGCGCCCCGCCCTAAACCCGCCCCAAACCCGCCCCATTGCTATCCCTACACACACTCAACAAATGGGTTGATCTGTTGACACAAGAAGCCTGAATATGAATTCAATACCCAAAAAGATGGGTGGGGTCTATTAAAGTCTCCTAAGTCTCTTAAACCACTAAATGGAGTAGAACTCTTAGAATCTTTTTTTTTTTTTTTTGTGAAAGGAGGATGGCACCTCCGAACTTTATTGAAAAAAACTCTCACTTATGGCGGAGGAAAACCGTATAAACAAAAGAAGAACAAAATCCCAACCAAAGCCCCAAAACATACCTATACCCAACAACCATAACATCAAAAGAGACGAAACAAACTCCAACCAGCCTGTGTATGCAAATACGGCAAACCCAACCTCTCCAAATGGATTATTCTCTTCAACTCCTTCGGAAGCATATCATAAACCTCATACCGTCTACTACACCCTCCCTCTCCACTTCGTGCCAAAAAATCGGTGACCATATTCCCTTCTCTAAATTGGTGAGAAATAGAAAAAGCAAGATCATTAGCTGCGACGAGAAACACTTCCCAGAAATCCCACAAATACCAAACCGTACATCGTTTGGCTTGTACCCAATCTACCACAAGTTTAGAATCACATTCAATCTCAACGTGCGTGAAACCCAACTCCGTACACAGCTTTACCCCTTCCGTCAGCGCCCTTAGCTCAGCTTCATTATTAGTACCATGACCGAAATGTTTCGAAAACGGGGCTAGGAACTGGCCATCACAATCTCGTATGACACCCCCACCCCCTATACTCCCCGGGTTCCCTCTACAATCTCAAAACTAGAGATTTTGGATGATTTAGAAATCCAGAAAGGAGATTCCAAAAAAGAACAACACTAGTCAAGCATTCTCCAGAAAGAAGTAGTCAAGTCTTCCTTCAGAGAAAAGAAAATCAAAGCATTCTAGAGAAGACAAAGCACAAAGAAGTCAGGTCTCCTCCAGAATCATTTTCTAACCGATCAAGCATAAAACCCGAAAGAAATGAAAAGTTACATCAACACCTTCAAAGATGATCGAGATCATGCTTTGATCCAAGATCTAGAAAGTTAAAAAGTCAATAGATCTAAAAAATCAAAAGGTCAAGAGATCCATAAAATCAGAAAGTCAAGAAGGAAAAGAAATTAAAGAACTCAAAACTCTTCAACAAGAGAAAAAGCAAAAAAAAAAGTCTTCCAATGAATAAAAAGGAATAAAGTGCAAAGCACGGAAGGAGAAAGCCACTACAACCTTCAAGGGAGATAAATCTAAACCAAAAGCCCGATCTTGGTCGAAGTGAAAAGAGTCACCTAAAGCTTAAAGAAGAGCGAATAACATGCCTTTTAGCCCCTTTGTTCTCTTTATTAAATTTTATTATTCTTCAAATACTCTGACTGTTAATCAGAAAAATTATTGAGAGAACTCCACTTTAAATTATAAATTGTTATTTTGATCCTCATTATTTCTTTCGCGAAATTTTATGTTGACAAATGTTCCTTTTCTTTTTAACTTTGGATGAATTTGATAATTTGCCTAATACCTCTTTATGCTCATAAGGCATGGTTAGACCTTGAGAGAGACCCTTGGAGTCCCCTTACCATGCTTGATCATTGACTAGGGTTGAACTAACCCTAGTTAATTTACCTTGCCTTTAGTTCAGAATATGTAGGAGGTCATTCTAGGTCCTGCATTCGTTCTACGACTATTCTTAGACCAGTAACTTAACCCTAGTTAGCCCTTTCACTTTGCTTGCTCCACAATGAGCCTAAACTATTATTCAAAAAATAAAAACTTTCAAAATTCTAAAAACATTAGAAAATTGAAAAGACCAAAAAGAATCAACCCCGGTATGTTACTATACCCCGGAATTAGCTAAAACTATCGCAAGTTACGAGACGAGCGCATAAACTATCTCTTTACTCCAGGAATGAGTGTAAACTACCGAAACTCTGAAATGAGTATAAACTACGCTACTCCACAATAAGTCAAAACTACGGTATTCCCCTGCGGAAGAACTACACCTAGTATGATTCCACCTAAGCGGGTATATAGGCAGCCTAACCCTGGGTTCGACCCTTAGGATATAGTTTGCTTCAAATCCCTTCTTAATTAGCATATTTCAAATTACTTAGGCATTTTCTTTAAATCCTTAACTTGTTTGGCTTATACTTAGGAAGTAGGTAACCGTCATAGGATGGGGGTCTCGGGATGCTTAACACCTTCCCCGAGGCTTAAAGGAATATCTTACCTAGACTCTAACTGTGACCATAGGCCCCGATCTACTTTTACCCGGGTCCTACTTGCCTCCTAAGAAAGTAGGTGGCGACTCCAAAAGCATTGTGAAGGAGTTTAGCGTCGTTCTTCCGTAGGGTCCGGCCTGGAAGGAAATGCGGTAAATCTCATGCTCACAGGATGTAACTGGACTCCAAGGAGTCCAGTTATAATAGTAGAGAATTCCAAGTCTTTATTAATTGGATAAGAGCAGTGATTAGTGCATTCGGATACCTAATACCTTCCCATTTCATCTCCTTTTAATTGTGGTTAAGTTTGGTTAAACTTAACCAACTTATAGTTGATTTTTTTTAAACCCAAAGTTAAATAAATGAACCTTAAGGTTGAGCAAATCTTAACCATAGTTAATAAGTATTAAAAGGAGGGGCGTGGACCAATGAAGAGTGACATTAGGCTAGATTGCAACGTCCGCCAAACATTTCCCATTTGAATAGCCATGAAAAGGAAGTGACCCAATTCTTTTGATATCAAAGTTCTATTTTAGATTTTAAATATAAACAAAGCTATGGTTCAAGATAAAATCGAAACTCCCCCACACTATGCATTGAGCAATTGACAAGAGGCATTTCAAAAATTACAAAAAAATATCTTCTTGATGAAAATATTCTTAATTTTTATTCTTATAATTCCCAAATTATCCCAATCATTCGTTCTTAATTTTTACTCTTATAATTCCCAAATCATCCCAATCATTCGGCATCTTATCCCTTGACCCTGAGCTCCTATTTATAGTAAAACTCATTAATGTACATTGGAAAAATACTAGTACATAGGTGATGGTGATAATGATAAAATTGAAGTGATGCATACATACATGCATTGTGTTGATCCATGGCATCCAAGCATAGATAACTATAGCAAAAACACCCCGATATGGAGATCAATGCTTATAACTACTACATGCGTGTGATGGTGTGAGCCATTGATACATGAATGCATATTACGTAAACCTTTATATACGAATAGAAGTCATTATAAACCAAGAGGGGTTGGTGTGTTTGACCACGCCTCAGGAAGTGGAGGTCTTTCGATTCTCTTCCCTCTTGGCCAGCCTTAGGAATTTATCCCTACATATTTAGTGTTTGTGGTTGGGGGTCTATAGACTGTACGTGCTCTAAGAGGCCCGGACACCCTCGTCACACACACAAAAAGAAAAGAATTAAAGTCATTATTATCGTGCAAATCTTATCCCAACTATATATTTCCATTCAGCTACATGGATCTTGTTTTAATAGGAGATTGAGGTTCCTAACAGAGTAATAGGGAGAGTTTTACGGTGGTTGCCAACTTGAAGCAACTCTTTTTCATTTGGACTAGCAGTTGACACGTGGAAAGGAATTGAATCGTTGAATAAGAAAAGGAAACATGGCCTTTTTCTTTATCTTTTTTTCCTATTCTTATGGGTAGAACTAGGAGAGAGAGTAGTTTGAATAGAATGAGTTTGAGCAAGTAAAGAGAGAGCCAGAGAGAAATGACACAGATTTTAGCAACCTTCGAAAGAATGAGGAATCAACGGATTCGGCACCGCCCTTTGATCCCTTCACAGCCGAAAGTCTGTTTTGTTTTTATAGGCCTCGGATTGTCTCGGGGTTCCATAGAATAGGGGATAAGTGGTGGAGAATTCAAAATCATGGGACCCATGATTTTGACTTCTCCACACATAATAAGACATGTGACGATAAGTGTGTGAGAATAAGGGGGAGAGATATCAAGTGGGGAGAAGTCAAAATCATGGAGATAAAATGAAATGACTTCTCCCCATTTTTATGCCAACTGTCGCACAATGTATCGAAGCCGGCTTTGCCAGAGACAATCCAAGGCCTTTTTTATAAGCTAGATAAGGCATTCTCATCCCCCTCTCATGTCAGTACCCCTTTCCCAATGCACCAATATAATGCTAGTCTTAATTATTTTCTCTTTCTATTTTTTGCATGGGACTAATAAATGTCTTCACTTTTTTTGGTTACCTATGCAACTAATTAAAGAGAAAAGCATGAATGTTAATGTTTTTAACCATTTCAAAGGTAATCAAAAAAAAATAAGCATAGGGGTGGAATCAAGAATATTTTTTAGGGGGGGAGGGGGGTGTGGTGAAGGCTAGATTTTTTTTTTGAGTAATAGATCCATCATAGTCATAAAATTCATTAAATGATTCAATAAACTTAGTTCGGTGCGGTCCTTCCTCTCTTTTAGTGCATTAAGGATTAATTTTAATATGCTCTTAATGGATTTTCCTAACGAGCAAATAAACCGTTAGCCTGATCCACTTGTTGCCTGCTTGCTTTCGCACTTCACTTAGGCATCTACTTAGTTAGCATCCCAAATCAATGTCCATGCAAGGCCCTCCATTTTGAAAAAGTTATTATATAAATAAAATTAACTAAGTTTTTCATTTTTTATATTATTTACATATAAAAATATTACAAAACTTTGTATGGGCCAAATCTCCAACACAAGCAACTATTACATCCTAATTTGGGAAGCATTATATAAAAAATTTAAATATATGCACATTAAAAAAATTTATACCAAAATTATAAGAAATTTTCAAATTTTGATAGGGGTCATGGATCCGCCCCATCCTAAGTGAGGATACTTGTTGATCCAGTAGAAAAAGTGATAACTAACCTACTATTTTAATTTCTACACCTTATTTTACTTAGGTGATTACATTATTAGTGGTTAGCATTGAGAAATAGAGTTCTGGTTACTCAATCACCTGGGAATGGATCCTAGACCTTTGAATGAGAGAGGCCACACCACACCTTTGGCGCAAGAGGCGGGTGCAAATTTATAGTTTCTAAATATGGTAATCTTTGCAATACATATTGGCTTTTTGTCGTTTTTTAAAATTAATTTAATTTTTGGAAAAATGATTATTTATTAACTTTCCTCACAAAATCAAGGGTAATTTAGTCATATTTCTGATTCTTCTGACAATCATTGTCTCATTTCTGTTAGTTGCCTTGGGAAAACAGAAAGGAGTAGAGAGGTTTGCCTGAATTTTCAAAGGCTAGATGATTCTCTGATTGCCTAAGTTGCATCAGAGGATCATCTATCTCTTACTTTTTCATTTGTATAAACAAATTTATCTTGCCATCTTGGTTCTGCTTCTGAAAACTGAGCAGAAAATTCAAAATATTTTCATGGATTTAAGCTTTTGATTGGTTAATATAAGAATCAAAGGAGGTGGGGTATTGAGATTTTTCAAATGGGGGTCTCACAAAAGGATGGTAGAATGGAAGGATGGCTGTATCTCATTCGTTTCAATCGGATTGGATTACAATATTCGCGAAAGCGTTATTTCGTTCTGGAAGATCAGTGTCTCAAAAGCTTCAAATCGATTTCGATATCAAAGAAAGAGGTATGTTTTCATTTTCATGATTTAATGGCATAATTCTGTAATTTTTTGGGCTATTCTGTTTGAATCTCAGTTGATGTCAAAGAACCAATGTTGCAGAATGAGACTTTGTGTGTGTGTTTTTCTTCTTCTTCTTTCTCTTTCCCCCAATGGTCTTATAATGAAAATCAATGGATTATTTTCTTTTGCCTTTCTTTTTTGTGTATTTAGCATTATATAGAAGAAACCCATGTTACAGAAAGAGCTAGTACTTTATTTTTCTTTTTATTCTGAAGAGATACAGGATTTCCCATGTGTTTGAAGGGTAGGAGATGAATAAGAGAATAGCTTTTTACTTTGAATCGATGAGGTGTTCTATTCAAATTATATAGTTTGATCTGTATGGTTTGGGTTTCTCTTCATTTTAATTTTCCTTGTACCAGAACGATAATGGGTTGGAGATTAGTTCTTTTTGAAACTCTTTTTCCTTCTTTTTATCTTTAAAAAACAACAGGGTATGCTGTATCAAGCATTCTGCAGATTCTTTCATTTGATATGTCGGAACTTTGTTTCTTGTTTCTGATCACATGCATCATAGAAAAAAGAAAGAGGTATTTGGGTTCTCTTTTTTTTCATGTTTGATGTAGGACATTAGTAATAATAAGAATTGAATTGGAATTCATTGTCTTTCATTGTCGTATGTAAGTCTATATATACAGCTGTGTAAACAGAAACATAAAGGGAAAGGAACAATGCAAATAGAAAGTTACAGTATACACAATCAGAATGGAAAGAATCCCATGTGGATCTAGGATCGTGATTGAGGTGGATCTGAGATCCTCTGATGGCAGTGGATCTGGGATCCTAATACTCCCCCCCAAGTTGGAGTGTGGATATTACAAACACCCAACTTGCGAATGAGATGATGAAACCTAAGTAACCAGAGCGCCGAGCGGGAGCAAGAGCAGGAGCGAGAGTGGGAGAGCAAGAGCAAGAGCGCCAAATTTCAATTTAGGATAGGGTCGAGAGCGCCTCTAGAGCGTCGATAATGTTTTAATATTTTTTAGAAATTAAGGTTATATTATTAAATACTAAAAATTAATAAATTTTAATCATAAGTAAAAGTAGTTAAAAGAAACAGGTGTATACA
This sequence comes from Tetracentron sinense, assembly GCA_015143295.1. NCBI lineage: Eukaryota > Viridiplantae > Streptophyta > Magnoliopsida > Trochodendrales > Trochodendraceae > Tetracentron > Tetracentron sinense. The sequence goes on from CM026562.1 coordinate 32,696,357, forward strand.
TTTGGGTGCAATTGAACTCTACTAGGTGTATACATTCAGGTGCAATTGAACTCTCAATTGCACTCTACCAGGTTGGTGGAGTTCAATCATGGAGGTAGTAACATCCGGCCTCGTTTAAAGATAAAAAGTAAAAGAATATTAAAAATAAATAAATTAAAAGAATGATAATGAGAAAAGACAAGGACTGACACAAAAATTAATGACTGAAGTTACTTGTACCATTATACAGACATGAAAATAGTTAAAAAGACTCTTAAGTCTTTTCTTTGGTATTTGAACTTTGAATTTTTTTTTTTTTTTTTTTTGTAAACTTGGAAGAAACCAGTGTTCAAGAACTCGAAAACTCGACTCGACTCGACTTGGAAGTTTGCCGGGTCGAGTAACTTGGATACCTCGAAAAAAACTCGACTCGGCCGACTCGGAAATATATATATATATATATATTTTTTATATTGTACATTTGTACAGCATAGATAAAAAAATTTAACATTTCAACAAGTATCATCAAATAACTAGCATTATTAAAGTTAAACAACCCCAAACTAAACATAATATTCTCAAAAAAATACCAAGATCCAACATTATAATGCTAGAATGAATCAATCATAATTTCATTCATATATTATAAATTTAGAATGCTGTTAATTTCAGTTGCAGCTTTGCAGGACAATTATTCACTAACATTACAATTTAATGTGTTGCAGGGATTAGAATTTAGATGCTTACTTAATTAAAAAGCTTGAAGCAAGGAAAATGGGTCACAAGAATGCTGCCTGAAGTCATGATTTAACATTTAAAAAAATCAGCATTTAAATTAAGGAAAAAAAATCAGGATGTATTTTAAAAAAAAAAAAAAATGGGTCACAACTGCAACAGCTGCAACGGATTGCATGAAAGGGAGATTGGAGAAGGATGGCATAAAAGGGAGAAGGTTGCCTGCATTCACGATTTGGAGGACCCCCCCAAAAAAAGGGTTTCAAATAAATCCCAAAAAAGGTTACTGCATTCACGATTTGGAGAAACCCCCCCCCCCCCCCCCCCCCCAACAAAAACAAAGGGTTTCAAAGAAACCCAAAAAAAAAAGGAAAGGGGTCTCAGGACAAACATGGGAGAGAAACCAAAAAGAAAGAAAAAAAAAAGGGGTCAAAATCAACATACCGTAAGCTTGCGGTGATGACGGCTTCTCCTCCTCCTCCTCCTCCTTGGACAAACATGGGAGAGAAACCAAAAAGAAAGAAAAAAAATACCCCAAGAACAAAAAAGGGTTGCAGAAAAAAAAAAAAAAAGGGTCAAAATCAACATACCGTAAGCTTGCGGTGACGACGGCGGCGGATGGCAGCAGATTCAAATTCCGGCAGCGGCTCTTCTTCTTCTTCTTCTTCTTCTTCTTCTCCTTCTCCTTCTCCTTCTCCTTCTCCTTCTCCTTCTTCTTCTTCTGTGCGTTTTCAGCCCTAACGCGATCTCATCGTGTTTAAAAGGTTTTTAAAAAAAAAAAAAAATTACATCTGTATCCTTTAACAACTCGGGCGAGTTTGGTTGGATCATAAACCCGAGTCGAATCGCCTTGACTCGCCCGAGTTTTCCTCATTTTGTTCCCACCAAGTTTTTGAGCCGATCCGGATCGAAAACCCACCGAGTCGAGTTGACTCGGGCGAGTTCCGAGTCGACTCGGCGAGTTTTTGTACTATGGAAGAAACCGCTCACTACCCACGTGAAACCGCGCTCCACAGTTTCTGAAACCGCGATCTTGGTACAAATCCACTCTCAAACCATTGAGTGCGGTTTGAGAGCGGGAGCGGACACCTATACCCACGGTTTGGGTTACTAAGGATGAAACTGAGTTGCACTGAGGGGTTTGGTGAAGACATCTGCTGGCTGTTGCCTTGTAGAAATATGGGCAGTGTGAACTAATCCTGACTGAATCTTCTCACAAACGATGTGACAGTCAATTTCAATGTGCTTTGTTCGTTCGTGGAAAACGGGGTTAGCAGCAATATGCAAAGCAGCCTTGTTGTCACAGAATAATAAGGTAGGTTGCGGATGGGGAATGTGTAAATCGTGCAACAAATATGTGAGTCAGGTTAGCTCACAACACGTAGTAGCCATGGCACGATATTCAACCTCAGCCGAAGAACGGGATACAGTTGTTTGCTTCTTTGATTTCCATGAGATGGGAGAGATACCCAAGGAGATATAGTAACCAGTGATGGAGCGGCGAGTCTCAGTGCAGCATGCCCAGTCAGAATCACAAAAAGCATTAAGCTGAAGGCGACTGGAAGAAGAAAGGAGTATCCCTTGACCCGGGGTCTATTTAATATAACGAAGAAGACGATGGGCTGCATCAAGGTGAGGTGTGCGTGGTTTATCCATGAATTGACTTAGCAAGTTAACTGAGTAAACAATATCAGGCCTTGTAAGTGTGAGGTAAACAAGTCGCCCAAATGAGCCGTCTATAGCTGGTTGGGTCAGAAAGTAAAGACCCGTCTGTACTGTTAAGCTTCAAGTTTTGTTCCATGGGAAAAGCAGAAGTGCGAGCCCTAAGTAAGCCACTATCTTCAAGAATTTATAGGACATATTTTCACTGAGAAAGAAAAATGCCACGATAGGAGCGTGTCACTTCAATGCCCAAGAAGTATTTCAGGGGACCGAGATCTTTGATCTTGAATTTGCTGTGTAGAAAATCCTTGAGATTCCTTATGGAAGTGATGTCATCGACATAAACAAGCACCGCAGTAAATGATTCACCAAGAGAGCAGGTGAATAAAGAGTAATCCGCCTTGGATTAGATGTGGCCGGCAACACGTAATGAAGTGGAGAACTTGGCAAACCACTGTCGAGAAGCCTGTTTGAGCCCGTAGAGAGATTTGTTGAGATGACAGACACGAGTCTCCCCCTTACTAGTAAAACCGGGTGGGATAGTCATATAGACCTCCTTATTGAGGTCTCCATGAAGAAATGCATTGGGCACGTCAAGTTGATGAAGATGCCAATTCTTAACTGTTGCAATAGATAATAAACAACGAACCGTAACAAGTTTCGCAATGGGGGCAAAGGTCTCATGATAGTCTAATCCCTCCTGTTGACTGTACCCCTTTGCTACGAGATGGGCTTTGTGGCGTCAATAGATCCGTCAGAATGGTATTTGATCTTGTAAACCCATTTACAACCAATGGGCTTTTTGTTGACAGGTAAGGAGCTAAGTGTCCAAGTATGATTTTCTTCCAATGTCGTTATTTCAGTAGCCATGGCCTCTCACCACTTAGGATCTTTGATAGCCTGTGAAAAAGTTTGAGGTTCTGTGACAGAGGAGATTGCTACAGAGAAAGCTCGGTGAGAAGGAGATAATTTATCATAAGATAAAATGGTTGATAAAGGATAGGGTTTACCTGCCTCACAGTCTGCCGAAGAAGATGAGATTGGAGTAAGATGAGAATGCGCGGCCAACTGACAGTGATAATCCTGGAGATAGCTTGGCTGCTGGCGACTACGGGTGGAACGTCGCTGCGGCGGTGAGCAGGTATCCGAAGAAGGCAAGGTGTCAGAAGGAGCGGAAGGTGAGTCAGGCGATGTAGAGGTAAGGGGCACATGGGGAGATGATTCAACATCATCCGGAATAGGACAAGGAAGAACCAATGGAGAAGAGTCAATATGTTGGGAGTGGAAAGGAAATGTAGCCTCATGGAACACTACATCCCGAGAGATGAAAACCGATTGATGCTCAAGATCAAAAACTTTATAACCTTTTATACCATGTGGGTAACCAAGGAAAATGCATTTCTTTGCTCTAGGATCAAATTTGGAACGGTGTGAAGCAAGAGTGGAAGCATAACAAAGGCAACCAAAAACCCGTAAATGAGAATAAGAAGGTTTGTCATGAAAAAGAACTTCAGATGGACTACGGCCTAAAAGAAGCGGTGTAGGGGTTCTATTAATGAGGTATGTTGCAGTAAGGATATATTCACCCCAAAAATGAATAGGAAGATGGGCGTGAAAGAGTAAAGCTCGAGCAACATTTAAGAGGTGGCGATGTTTTCGTTTAGCAACACCGTTTTGTTGCGGTGTGGCAACACAACTGTGTCGGTGAATAACACCTTTAGCCTGGAGGAAAGCATGCATGTCAAATTCGATCCCATTATCACTGCGAAGTTGCTTAATTTTATGATGAAATTGGGTTTCAATGAGGGCAAAGAAAGATTGAATTAGGTGATGGGTTTCAGATTTGTGGCGCATAAGATAAATCCATGTGCAATGTGTAAAATCATCAACAATTGTCAAGAAATAATGAGCACCATTGAGGGAAGACATGCGATGCGGTCCCCAAATATCACAATGTATTAATTCAAAAGGTTCAACCGTAGAAATGTGGCTACTCAGAAAGGGAAGCCGAGGTTTTTTAGCCAAAGGACAAACACTACAATGATTAATATCAGGAACAACTTTAGCTTAAAATTCCAAACGGGGACAGGAGAGGTGTCCAAGTCGCATATGCCAGAGATCAAAAGAAGAGGTAGCAGCTACTGAGTGCAAGGGGCGATCATTTGGTGGGGGGAAAATAGTAGAGGCCGTGAGTCTCTTTACCCGCTCCACTCATCGTCCTCCAGGACAGGTCCTGTATAATGCAAGAGTCAAAAAGAAAGGTGAGGAAACAATATGATGTCTTAGCAAGTTTACTAGCTGAAATCAAATTAAAACTAAAAGAAGGGACACACAAGACATTTGTCAAAAAAATAAGAGAAGGAGAGAAGGAAACCGTTCCAATATGTGAGACAGGTGCAATAGTACCATTAGGGAGTTTAACAAATGTAGAAGCATGTGAAATAATGGTAGTGAGGTGAGACACAGAACAAACCATGTGATCAGTTGCCCCCGTGTCGATGATCCAAGGAACAAAATTATTGTTAGATGTAAGGCAAAGAGAGATACCTGAAAGGTGAGTGGTTGGCTGCAAAGCACCTGCTTGGTGAGCCATATGTTGTGTGTTATCGGTATTAAGTAGCGCAAGTAATTGTCGACACTGATCGGGTGTGAAGGGCAACCCCACTTGAGAATGACCAGAGATTTGGGTATCGGTATAGGGAGCTGACACGTGGTTGACAGAATTTTGCTTACCACTTTTATGAAGTCTATGACCTGACCAGGTGGATAACCATGCAACACATAACACTTCTCAATAGTGTGACCGGCCCATCCACAATGGTCACAAGTTGGGCGATCATGCCAAGATCCTTGATTATTTGAGTTTTGTCAACTGGAGCCACGAATATCCTTTCCAAACTTGTGGTCAGATTTGACAAGGAGTGCAGTTGATTCACTCAAGTTAGAAGCTGTGATCGCAACATCGCGTTGTCGCTCTTCTTGAAGGACAAGGGAAAAAATCTTGTTAAGCGGATCCATAAGTAGAAGTTGTCCCCGAACTACAGCAGAAAGTCATTCAGACCCATTAGAAACTGCATGATGCATTCTTGTTGTTGATACTCGATCAATTTCTTCATGGCACCGCAAGAGCAAGAGGTTAAGGGCCGAAAAGTCATGAATTTGTCCCAATATCCCTTCAATTTGGTGAAGTAAGCAGCCACAGATAGTTGTTCTTGGGTGAGGGAAGACTAGGTTTTCTGAATCTGGAATATCCTTGGAGCATTACTATGAGAAAAACGCTCCTTAAGGTCAGACCATACCTCATGAGTATATAACTCTGTTAGCAAGGTCCTTGGACAATGCATTCAAAATCCATATTGTTGCAGCGAATCCATTTAGCATACAGTGAATCAGTGGAAGACGCGGGTTTTGGTATAGAACCATCGATGAATCCGGCCTTGTTCTTGGTGCTAAGAGCCATGTTCATAGCTCGACTCCATGTGGGGTAGTTATCACCCATCAAAGGTTGGGAAACAAGTATTGTTCCTGGATTGTCAGCATGGTGAAGGAAGTAAGGGCTGACAGCATCATCAACCTTACCTGAATGGTAGAATCAGATATTTGAGTGCTTGAAGAATCCATGGAGAACGTCCTTGTAGAAGATCAACAAGCAGATTGGAACTTGACAATGGAATGATTGTCGGATGAAGGAAGAATGTTGACAGAAAAAAAAAATCTGATACCATAATAAGAATTGAATTGGAATTCATTGTCTTTCATTGCCGTATGTAAGTCTATATATACAGCTGTGTAAACAGAAACATAAAGGGAAAGGAACAATGCAAATAGAAAGTTACAGTATACACAATCAGAATGGAAAGAATCCCATGTGGATCTAGGATCGTGATTGAGGTGGATCTGAGATCCTCTGATGGCAGTGGATCTGGGATCCTAATAAGTAATGCCGTAATGGTAAAGAAAAAAAATTCTTCCATCACCGTCAAGCCTAAGTTTCTCAGAGAGAAATCCAGGAAAAACCTCCTGCGAGGTGCTAATGCAAGCAATACAAAATTCCTGAAAGGATCTCAAAATCTTAAGGTAAACCTTCATTTAATAAATCAAAATCCTCAATTAACTTCTCATTACAATTATTTCTTATAAAATAAAACCCTAAAACCTAACCTAAAGACTAAGGAAGTATTCTCTACCGTACATCTACGATAGCTTAAGAATAATTTTAAGAATTCCTAAAATAAACCTTATTTTCGTCACTAATTTTATAGCCAAACTTCTAACCCTTGTTTGATTTTAAAAAATCTTAGAATCTTGGCCAACTTTAAGATAGTTATTGTCGATCTCAGAAAATGCTTTCTAGCACATCCAATGGCTTATCAATTGGATATTTAATTAGAAAGCTATGGCCTTTTGAAGTTGACTACAAATTCTCGGAATTTGAGTAACAACGACCTCTTTTTGGGGAATTTGTTTGTTGCACCTTTATTTGGGATTCCTAGGTCAGATCATTCTCACCCGATTGGGAAAAAACTCAACCTTGAGTTCCTGTATTTGCAATAAATTCTTCAAAGAAGTCTTTTTTATGTGCCTTACAATTTACTAAGAGTTGATCATTTGTACTATGATGTGTCTTCCACTTTAATATTCCAAAACAATGAAAAATAGTTGATCCTTGAAAAGTTAATTGTTTGTTGTACTCTTGAAACCATGGAATTAGGTAGGGATGTCAACGGATCGGATTCGGACCGGATCTGCCTAGATCCGAATCCGATCCGATTAAGAATCCGACTAATCCGAATCCGATCCGAGATCCGTCGGATCATGAAGTAACCGATCCGAATCCGATCCGATTATATATCGTCCGATCCGAATCCGATCCGATCCGATCCGAGTAAGGTTATTTTTTTTAAAAAAAATCTATTTTAATAATAAAAAATCTAATAATTCCTTAATTAATACTAATTAATGTTAATTTTTAAAAAAATTAATATTTTATACATAAAAAATCTAAATAATATATTTAAAATAATTAAAAATTATTATTATTATCGGATCGGATCACCCTATATCCAGATCCGATCCGATTATAATCGGATTCCACCGATCCGATCCGATTATAATCGGATTCCACCGATCCGATCCGAATCCGATCCGACGGATCACATATAAGGTCTAAAGTCCGGCTAATCGGATCGGATTCGGATCGGATCCGGATCATGATCCGGTCCATTGACAGCCCTAGAATTAGGGTAGCACATAATTGAAAATTTGAAGCATACCCCATATAAAAACAACTTCCATTTGTTTGTCGATTGTAATTGATGATACATTTTCACAACCCCCAACTTTGGCATATTTTGAATGTCTGGCTTAATTGAAACCATCAAGATATTCTCACTAACCTGTGGTAATAGATCTGGGACAATCTCTTTATACTTGAGCTAATCTGTGTACAAATCGGAAAGTAAATCAACTTTTCATTTATGCTATTTCCTTGATAAAATAATCTTTGGACATCTTTCCACCAGATTGATTCTTCGTCCGTCCTTTTGGAATGCATAGAAGTGCTTATCAAGGTTGTATATAGCTACTCTTTTATCTAGCCATGATCTTACTAAGATAATGTAGCATCGCTCCTTAGAGTGATACACACAAACCTTCATCTCGATAAAATTCCTATGGAATATCGAATGAAAAAATTATTATTTTGTGTTTTGTAACTTTCCATAGTCTCATCTAACTTGACTAAGTTCTGCACTGCTTCTTGAGAAATATATTTCTCGTTGTTATTGCCATTAATCATAATGCTAAATTTCTTTCCTAAGATTGCACATGTGGTCTTGAACTCAACTTCCATGGTTTTTTTCTAAACTTCAAATTTCTCCCACGTCTCAATCTTGATCTGATACCAACTACTGTAGGCTAATAGTGATGGTAAAGGAAAAAAAAACTTAAATCACCGATTCACCATCGAAGCCTAAGTTTCTCAGAGGGAGATCCAGGAAAAATATCTTACAGGGTGCTAATTTAAACAATTCAAAAGTTGTGAAAGGAACTCAAAAGCTTAAGGCTAACCTTTATTTAATAAATCATAAGTCATCATAACAACGATTTATAATAAAATAAAATTCTAAAGCCTAACCTAAAAGCTAAAGAAGTAATCTCAATTCTCAGCCATACATCTAAGATGGCTTAAGTATAATTTTTAAAATACCTAAAATTACCCTTACTTGCGCTATTCATGTTACATGCATAGTTTGATTCCAAAAATATTAAAATCTTGACAAGTGATGTTAAGATAGATATTGTAGAACTTAGAAAATGCTTTCAAGTGCATCTAACGTTCTCAGTCAAATATTTAAGTAGAAAGTTATGGCCTTTTGAAGTTGACTACCAATTCCCAAGATTTGTGAAACACGACCTGTTTTCCCGAAATTTGTTCCTCACACCTTTGTTTGGTATTTCTGAGTCACAACAATGTTCATTAAGAAAAAATGAGTTTTGGAATTTTGAGCTGTTCTGTTTGCATTTTGGTTGTTTTATCTCTATTTTTAAGAACCCATTGTAAAGGTAGAGGTGTTATGTAGTATATTGCATCCTTCTACATGCTAGAAATATGGAACGATCATGCAACTTTGAGCTCTCTCAATGTTACTCTTTTCACATATATGATCCGTTCTTTGTAATTTTGATACCTAGCTTATGTTGTTGGTCAATCGTCTCAATCCCAATCCTATTGGGGTTTTTGCTTTGAATTTGATGATATATGGCCTATCAGGTTTGGTATTTGATGTGATGATACAAGAATTGAAAGGAAAAATTAAAAACTAGAAGATTGACATTGAGTAGTTAATTAATATGGTTCACATTTCACACTCATAGTGAATTTAATTTTCTTTAATTTGTTGGGGCTGATGTTCATTTTGTGAATTTTTTTTTTATTCTTATTGTTTCAAGTTTCAACTTCCACTATTTTAGTTAATATATTATATATGTAACTAACTGGTTGTTGTTTTTGCTCCTAAACCAGAAGTATGTTAATGATGACCATAACCAGGTATAATAACTATGAAAATTTGGTTCTTTTGTCAGGATCCTGTGAGAAGTGCAATAATAGATTCCTGCATTCGGGTAACTGACAATGGGAGAGAGAGCATTCATAGGAAAGTATGAACCTTAGCTCATTTTTATCTTGGTTTTTTGACATATCTTTATCTTTTTTAATAAGTTCTAGGCAGTGATATATTTGCTCTTGTTACAGATTATGATGACATTTTTGTCTACAACTTGCAGGTATTCTTCATTTTCACCCTTTATAATACTTCTAATCACAATGATCAGCTTAAGGTGTGGTAAATTTTTGTAAGAGTTAAAAAAGAAACATTCTTCCATGTTCATTTTCAATCAGCAACTTATGAGTACCTAAGATGTGAAATATTAACTTTACAGTTGGGAGCAAGTAGTCCAGAAGAAGCAGCAAGCTGGATTCGTTCCTTTCAGGAAGCTGCATCAAAGGTTCTAATTGCTAACTTTTACAAACCTACCACAGAGTTGCTTTGCTCAAGACAAAAGAATGATGTTTTTGCATACTTGCAGGAGTGTCCAAACCCTGGCAATAATGTTGTGGCTTCTTCCAAGAGCAAATGGCAGTCTTTTAGGTAAATTATGTATCACCCAGCATGTCCAGTTAACAAAGAATATAACTCCTAAGTCATGTGTTATCTTGTTCTCGTTCTTATCAGTGACTAAAGTTTAGCATGACTCTTTTCTTTCAAGAAAATTATTTATGTTGAAATATATAGGGGAAAATAAGTGGTTCTGATTTAAGGTAGTGGTGCTAAGAAGATGTGCAGGCACATACATTCATAGTTACACACACGTGTGTGTTTGCGTATATACACAGATGTTACACTGTATCATCTTTGATTTGGATCTCATTCATGATTTATATCTCTTTAGGGAGTATTCAAATCTCCAGATGTTCTGGACAGTTCTTCTATTCTGCTGTGAATTTCCTTTTAGTTTATTTTCCTCTACTTCAGACCTCTGTGTGGCATGGGTCCACCCGCCCCTCATGGTGATCTTAGGAAAGCACCCAAAATTCGTCCTGTAGAAAGACCTAACGTGTAATCATGTAAACTGAGAGCTAGGTTGAAGAATGTATCACACTGGTTTCCAAATCTTCCATTCTTCTCATTGCACTCAACCTTTTTCAAGTTTCTAAATTTCCTCACTCATTTCCACATCTTAGTCACAGGAACCTCACATCCAGCATGCGACTCCAACAGTCTTACTTCAAAATCCACAGCCACTCCCTACTCCCACTTCCATACCTCCTCTTGTTCCCAGCTGCTTAATGCCACATGATTGCAGTTCATTCACTTGCATAACATATATAGTTTTGCGGTTTGTGCATCTTGCTATTCTAAGTTACTACGAGAAGGTCAAGTACTAAACAAAATAGAGTTTTTGTGTTTCGTTACTTATAAAATATGCTATAAATTTAATTTTATTCTTTCTAGATGTTCCATATGCTATCCTGCTTATTGAACCTCTTAGGACTGCACCTCCCACTCCCACAACTGAATCAGCTCCCTATTAGTACATTTAGAATCTGCTTGCATACCTATTTGATTGGGAGTCTAAGAACTTCTTCCTGAAAAATAGACAATTGATTTTCATGCAAGTCATGATCACGGTTTAATCTGTCTTTTTTAAAGTTATACGCTTGATTGAAGGGTGGTCAACATTTTTATATGTTTTATTTGGTATTAGGTGTACAATAGTCAGTTGGCTCTTCATACCTGTTTCCTTTTTTTTTCTTTTCTTTTCAGGAAGCACAACATCTTTCATGCACACGTGATTAACAATATTTTGGTAAATTGTGCTCCTTTTATACTTATTACCTTTTTTTTGGTGACAGGTTTAGTGGTTCCAATAGGACAGATTGTACAAACTCCATAGACTGGACTCTTTGTTCATCTGCGCATACGGATCCAATGACATCTGATGTTATTGCACCCTCACCATGGACAATTTTCGGCTGTCAAAATGGTACCCATTAAATTGCCTTATTGCTTTTTAAGGTGGAACACGCACGCTTAAAATTTTGCAACTTATGTAGGGTTACGACTATTTAAAGAGGCAAAAGATAGAGATTTCCATGGGAAGGTAAGTTGCTCCTATAATTTACCAATTATTGTTTTACAAGACTATTTTGTTGCTGAAATGCTCCTATCCTCAGCATTGGGATGATCATCCAGCAATAATGGCAGTGGGTGTGGTTGATGGAACTTCGGAAGCCATTTTCCGAACACTAATGTCTCTTGGTCCCTCAAGATCAGAGTAAGATTGTTCGAGTGCATCTATCTTTCAAGTTTGAAACTATTTATAATATGAAAATTTATTAGATACTTTTGGTGTCATTACATTGTAGTAACTATGCTTCTCTACCATGTAAGTGGTGAACATGTTCATCCTTTTGCGCCATGCAATCTTACCTATCAGGCTGCATCTGTCTCAACAGTAACTCCAATTTTATATCTCTATAGCCTATTCAACCAATTTACTCCTGCTTTGGACAGTTAACAAAGCTATAGTAAACTGTCCCATCCCCGCCGGAAAATAAATGGAGAGAGAGAGAGATTGATTCCCTCCTGCTTTGAACAGTCAACAAAGTTATAGTAAACTGCTCCCTCCCCCCATAAAATAATTATGGGGAGAGAGAGAGAAAGACTATGGATGTTCATCATTAAAGTATATTGTATGGACAGGTTGCATCCATATCAATGTTGATAAATTGGACCCAATGAAACCATATACATGTAATTAATAAAAACAGATACCAATGAAGCTTTACATCCATGTCAATGTGCATCAAGCTTGTTGTTTTTTACCTTGATATTGCAGTGTCCTTGTTGCAAATGTTGAACTTTACAAAATGTCTTGCAGGTGGGATTTCTGTTTTTACCAGGGTAGCGTGGTTGAGCACCTTGATGGTCATAACGATATTGTTCACAAGCAGTTGTACAATGATTGGTTACCGTGGTCAGATCCGGAACCTATTTAATTTGTACAGAAGATATTAACCAGTTTTTAAAGAGGTCCTGTAGTAATACATCAAAGTTTGCAGGGGAATGAAACGAAGAGATTTACTGCTGCGGCGTTATTGGAGAAGGGAGGATGATGGAACATACGGTAGTGCTGTTTAGAAGGGAAACCAGAAAATCATCTGTGACTTCAGAATTATTTTCATCGGAAACTAACATCTATGTTGTTCTATCGCAGTAATTCTCTACCATTCTGTGTTTCATAAAAAGTGTCGACCCCAGAGAGGCTATGTCCGTGCCTGCCTTAAAAGTAATGTATGCTTTGAATTTGGAAATAAAAAATTTTCTTCTTTTTCCTGGCCCTCTTGGAGAATCTGTAGTGTGATGTTTTCTTTCTTGATTTTTTCTTTGGGTAGGCAGGTTGTAAGTTTATTAGAAGTATATTTCTTTTGATTTGATGCATATGGGACACTATGAATTGGAATTTGGGGCAAGTTATATGGAAGAAATTTATATATAATTTCTATCTCCCTAATTTACTTTTATGCATAATTACAGTACATGTCATTTATGTTATAAACATAGCACTCATCCCTAATGCTTATATTGGTCTCTCTATTTTTCCAACATTTATCATTTTTATGACGATGAATAGTCAAGCCAGGACAGTTTGTGCTGTTTTGCGCTAGCTTCTTGGGTGAGATTGGCCTATGTAGTAGTGTGTATGTTTGTGCTGTTTTGCTTTGACTGTAGTCTCTTGTTTTTGTGTAGGCTTTCTTCTTTGTGAGTTTACCTCTCAGTAAACGTCTCTTTGTATTGCCTGCTTTTGCCTCTATGTATACATATATATATATAGATCAAAAAGAAAGTCAGGACAGTAAGATTGGAAGAAGCTATACTCCCTGCATATACTGTACATATGACATGCATGCAGGATGGTTGGGACCTGCTAATAATGTGTCCCCTGATGAGATCTTTTTCATTTTCAGGTCAAATTGACCTAATTGATTAGAGTAAATATTACAATCTGGACTCTTTTCCAACTGTTTGCTGTATTTGCTGATTGTTCAAAAGAATACAATAGATTTGATCATTAAGAATATTTGGCTTATTTCCCTATAAGGTAATGGTTGGTCCCATCCACCTGCATTTGTGCTACTGTATTATGCTGGCAGAATCTAGTGATTATTCCCTTCCATTTATCCTGGCTGTATTACTTTTTTATCATTTTTTTCTACATTGAAATTTGCATTAGATTATTCAACTTGTGTCATTTTCAGAGGCTCTGATGTTTATTCAATGCGGATATTTTTATCTGTGAAGTCACTACATAGTTTGACTAGTATCATATATAAACAGTACCTTTTTCACTCTTTGAAGGTGGAGGATATGTAATATCTCCTGTCAATCAAGGGAAACACTCAGTTGTAAAACACATGCTTGCTATTGATTGGAAGTTCTGGAAGTCGTATCTACGAAATTCGTATGCAAGATCTATAACTATCCGAATGCTTGGGAGAGTTGGGGGTACTTCTACTAGTGAAGCATATTTGCTCTTTTTGTTCTTTTTAGATTTTTGGACATATAATCTTCTAGGCTTGAATTTGATATTCTCTGTTCCTCTGTTTTGCAGCACTGAGAGAGTTGTTCAGTGCCAAACTAGGGAATTACTCTTCCTCTGAGTTCTCATCTGGAGAATTGGCAAGAAATATTGAGTTGCCTCAGTGTGAAAAAGAGGATATCAAGGTTCAAGTTCGAACCCCAGCAGCGAGTAGTAAGAGCGAGGAGGATGATTTATTGGAAGAAGAGGTAGAAAATCTGCCTTCCAAACCTGCAAGCCTCTTGGGACTGAACGATGCGGCTGATGAGTTCTTTGATGTTTCTGAACCATCAGAATATGACCAATTAGAGAATGGGTGGCCTTCTGATTTGAGTCCAGAAATGCACTCTCAGGTACTTAGTTGTCTCAAAGATATGTTTTGTTAGCGTTTCAAAGAGGCGAACTTTTATGTTTCAGGAATGTTTTGGCCAAACTTCACAAACTTGGGTTGCATTCTCAATTTCTTTTTTATCCAAAAAATCCTTGCTACTTTTGCCCCTTTTTATTTAAAAAAGAAAAAGGATTTGGAGGTACTCCAAGAACCAGCTACTTTGAATCGCCTCAACTTATTTCTGAGTCATTTTAAATTATTGATTTTGGCCTTTGGGGTGATGATCTTTAATTCTGAAGTCTCATTGTTTCCGTCTAATATGTGTTTTATCAAAATATTGGAAAGAAATTGTAATGACACGATACAGGAGGATTGTCTAATCCACACCCCCCCCAAATAAAAAGAAAATAAAATTAAAATGAGATTTATACTAGAGTTGGTATGAAAGGATGGAAAGAAGCTTTTGTCCATACTCCATAGTGATATCAATTAAATACGGGGAGATTCTCGAGGTGGGATCCTAAATCAGTTTGCCACTCTCACGGGTGTGACCTTTTGAAAGGACATTATGAGGGTTTGGTTTGAGTTTGTAAAACACATTTCTTTTAGAGTTGGCCGAGGTGATGAGTTGGGAGAATAGATGGCGTAGGCCCTTGAAACTGAAGGAAGAGTTTAGTTGTTTATGGAACCTAGTGGTTGATAGGATAGCTTCAGTAGAGTTTTACCTAGACCAGGCTGCGACTCAGTTGTGTGGTGTCCTAGATTGAGGCGAAACCTTCAGGACTGGGTGTTAGAGTGCCATTCTTTTACTGGGAAGACTTAGTTTTGTAGTGACACCTTATGCTTAGAGATGTGAGGATTTGGACCTGGGACAAAAAAGGGAATTTTTCAGTGAGATCATTTTTCCAAGCTCCAAAGACCAATCATGGTTTCCAGTTTCCACATAGGGTTATGTCAGATCATATTATACCATACAAAATATCATTCGTTATGTGGTCGGCAGCGTTGGACAAGATCCTCACATGCGATCATAGTTACAAAAGATCTCCGGTTTTTTCAAAAAGCTCTGAATAATACTCGACTTCTTCGTCAAACGATTACTTCACGAAGTATTCGAGACTTTTGAAAAAACCTAATGAATTTTTCAAAAAGTTGTGAATTTCGCGAATTAAACACGAATTATTCACAATTTTTTTTTAAAAGTATGAATAAATATCTAATATGTGAAATATATTTGCTTATACTTTCATAATTAGTAATCTTATTTTATATTTTTTTCATATATTTCCTGACATTTTCCTAATTTATTTCCGAATTTTGTCGATTGTTTTCAAACTTTTTCTTAGACAAATAATTTCCGAACCCCAACTTGATAACTATGCATACGATCATATAATGAATAGAGGTTAGTGATGGAAATTGGCTCGTATTCAAACTTTGGAGGCCACCGCTTAAGCGTAGGAGAGGCACCACTCGAGTGGTTTTGCTGCAGAAATCAACATTATGCCCTGGAGCGAACCACTCAGGTTGTGCTAGGCACTGCTTGAGCGGTAGAGCGCGTTTTGGATTCCGTTTTTGTTTTGAAAACTCCAATTTTCGAGAGGAGTCTTTCTAATTATCTAGGACTCCAGGTTTAGGCTTATAAATAGGTGCTTATAGGTCTAGGGTTTTTAATTATTGGGATGTGAGTGCTTAGGGCTTCCAGGGAGAGCGGATTTGCTCTCGGAGAGAGCCGTGGTAGTACTCATGGGAATGGGAGATAATAGAAAGGGTTTGAGCATACTAGGGCTTGGGAACGGTTTAAGGAAGGATAGATGGGGATTCTTCTTTGGGTTCATTGAGAAGGTGACTTGAGTGGGGTGTACAAAGGGCTCTGGGCTTGGGTTAGGATTTAATCTGAGAGGAGAGTGTTCTTGCACTGGTTTTTTCTCAAGGTTTCTCTGAATAAGAAAGAAGCAATCGGATCTCTCGTGTTTCCCTTGTGTGTGTGTTTGTTCATTCTTTTCTGTCGGTATTATTCTGTTATTTCCCTAACAATTGGAGGATGGCCAATCGTTACTTTTCGTGCTTTCGTGAGGAGGAATCAGTGCATCACATTCTACTGCATGATTCTTTTGCCTTTTGAAATCTAGGATTATTTCCTATCCAGAATGGGAATCTGTTGGGTCTTCCCCCTTACCTTATGGGGCTTCTTATCTTACTGGTTCACAACAAAGGTTGAGAGTGAAGCATCAGCTTATTGGGCTTTCTATATCGGGTGTGTTAGCTTGGTCCCTGTGAAGGGAGTGTTACCATCGAGTCTTTGATGAGATTGTCTCGTTCCAAAATCAGATATGTGCGAGGTCACACCAGCTACTACTTCTTTGGCTCTCTGTTGAGGGAATCCCTTCCCCTTGTTGGCCACCCTTAGGGATTTATCCCTACTTTCTTGGTTGTATAGAGTGAGGGGGTTTGCATGGCCCAGGTGAATTAGTCGGGTGCTCTGAGAGGCCCAGATACCCTCGTTACCAAAAAAGAAAACTAAAAAAGGTAATCCTTTGGACATAAATACCCCATAATAGTTGTTCTTCTCTCGTGCACATGACTCTTTATTTTCCATCCATTACTCATATTTTGTGTTAGTTTTCCTCTGCTTTTAAAGTATGATCTAAGCTTTGCCAATGTTATTAGTTTTGGTTTCTCACACGGCTCTTTTGATATCGAGAGGTTCAGGATATGCGCCATCCCAAGCTATCCTCGGCTGCCAGTTTTGTGAAAAAATTGCATGATCGTGCGGGTGAGTCCTATTTGGGTAACCAAATTTCAACTTAATATGATGGATGGCATGTGCTTTACTGTTTGTATCAGATAGCTTTCCGTGATTTACAATTACTTGAGACGTCCGTATCCTGCAGTTCAGAAGAGGGGTTATATGGACTTACAAGAGGTGGCAAGGGAAGACAGTATCTCTTGCTGCTATGGATCCACTCTTACGAAAGACCCAAGCTGTACTTTAGCTTGCAGTTGGGCAACAGCTGATCCTTCTACATTTCTAATTCGTGGAGATAATTATCTACAAGACCATCAGAAGGTACCCTTTTTATGCTAACTATTGCAAGGAAAAGTAATTGAGAGCTTGAAATTTGAATGCATCATTTGAAGAAAAATCTGAAAATAGTTCTAATTAACATCCACCTACTTAATGTAAAAACCATTGATATATAGTTATAATAACCAGACAAAGTCAATATAGAATTGTCTGTCTAGGAGAACTGTGCCATGTCAGAAGTGTGTTTTCCCAACTCCCAAGTGGCAGTATGTCAAAAGGTTTTGAGGTAATATCTTGCTCATATAGCCCATGATTCAGCTGCCCAGTATGTTTTTTTAATTGGTAATCAAGAGAGAGATGAGTAAATAAAGATAAAGACAAAAGTCAGAGGTTACTGAGAAGTAACCACCCGAGCTATAACAGCTATATACTTAACTACAATACAGCAAAGAGCAGCAAAATGGAACTAAAATGAAACTACACAATACTGCCTACATTGCTTAGAGCAGTCCTCCCAGATTCGCAGATGTGCGGCAGATGGACAACCATCTCCTAGGTCTAGTTCCCTTGTTTGGGTATGTTAAAAATTGCTGGATATGTCAGTGCTCTATATCCCATGTTTAAGTAAAATTGTAGTTCATCTATATCAATATCTGAGTTAAAATTAAAAAATTTTGAGTTGTTTTGTATTGTTCATCCTACTCATTTGCTTTTGTTTTGCTGTTAGAATGCTTCCACTTTTTATGACCAGATATGCATCTCCTAGGTCTAGTCAACCCAGTTGAAGGTGATGTTCCTTAGTTCTACTTTCCCCACCCGAAACAAAGGGTAGTCTATAAGGACTAAGGGAACAATATATCAGTAATTCTCAAAGATTTGAATGGATTTACATTCATACTCCTTCGGGCAACATACTAATATAAACAACCACCTTCCTGTCATGCATGTGAACCACCAGGAGCTCTTTAGCAGTAGTATCTCTACAAATTTGTTTCAGAACTGTTTTCATGAAACATCCAAGGCTTGGATATGAAAAAGGAATTGAGTTTCAGTTTTGCAAGTAGATGCTTTTTTCAGTAATGTTGGTTTTGCAGTTCTTTTGTTGATCAGTTTATTGTGTTTTCACCAGATCAAGGCAAAACATACCTTGATGCAAATGGTTGCCGCAGATTGGCTAAAATCTGACAAGCGAGAGGATGATCTTGGTGGCCGTCCTGGGAGCATTGTTCAGGTTGATCTATATATTTGCATTCCATTGTAATGCATTAAGACTTTGTTGCAACTAATTATCTCCACACACGCAAACACATGCAAGCATGCACTCACACATGATTATTTGTACAATTGAAAGAAATTTTACTCTTATAAGTGAAGTTTGGGAGTTGTGCAGAAATATGCAGCACAGGGTGGGCCGGAATTCTTTGTCATTGTAAACATACAGGTGAAGTTTATCTTTTGTTTATTTTGTTCTTTAAATAGGACCATCAAGTATCAGGATATTTACTATGGACAGTATACATGTACCAGGTTCCAGGTTTGACTACATATAGTCTTGCTTTATATTACATGATGAATAGTCCTATGGAAGATGCTCCCTTACTGGATAGCTTTATCAAAGGAGACGACACATATAGGAATTCGAGGTTTAAGCTCATACCGTACATTTCTAAGGTTAGTGTGTGTAGCAATTGATGCAATTAGTTTAAAACCCAAGAGAATAATTGCATGAAGGTAGAGGAGTCATGTTTTTCACATTTTGTTGGAAAAAAGTATTTTTAGTGGTATTTTAAAATATGACTCATTTTCTTTTTACAAACTCAGTCTTCAAAACTTGGTTTTCAACTTCTCGTAAAAAGGAAAAAAACAAAAGGTTCATTATTAAATTGCTTTCAAGGGTGAAAAAAGGGTATTTTGGCTTTGTATGAAAAAAAGTGCATTAGCATAGACCCACGATTTTTTATTTTATTTTTTAGAAAAGCTCCCAGATAGGGAGGTGGTTTGGCTGACCCCTTCCATGGTTTGAAAACCGAGGACCACAGATCCAACAGTTTCGACCTTAGGTACACTAAATTTGCCAATGTAAAAACTAAAAATAGATATTAATTTTGAAAAAGTCTTATGTTCCACCATTCTTTTGGAGTATTTTCATGGGGAGACAGCTGCATAGTTTGCTCTATACCGCATAAACCCATTTTCGCATTATATATACACTATAAAATGCACGATTCATTTGTTATTTCTGATTTATCCTCTTAGGGATCCTGGATTGTAAAGCAGAGTGTTGGAAAGAAAGCATGCCTGGTGGGTCAAGCGCTCGAAGTAAACTATTTTCATGGGAAGAACTACTTGGAGGTACAATACAAAATAAATACAAAAATGGTTATACTGTTGATTACTAATTATGTTCATACTGTTGCTACTTGCTAGCATATGTGTTATGTGGCTTACAGACATTTTGATGATACAAAAGGACTCCTTATTTGGACTCTTTTGATGGAATACATGTAGTTATATTTGCAAGCAATGGGTTGTTCTTTATGTAGCAATGTATGTGCATGCATCCACAGTTTTTGAATGCTAATATTAGAAGCAAAATTTGTCATGTTACCATATGCTAACCTTAGAACATATGACTAAAATTTCAGCTTGGGATCGATATCGGGTCATCAACAGTTGCAAGGGGTGTGGTCAGTCTTGTTCTCGGTTACCTCAACAATCTGGTTATAGAAATGGCATTTTTGATACAGGTAAAACAATTACACCTTCGCAATGTGGTGAAAATTTCTTATTTGATTTTTCCTTTCGGTAATTATCCTGTGAATCTCCTTCAAGTTGCCACAATATTTGCCAATCCGACTCAAAAACAGGCCTCTTAATTTTGTAATGAATCAGTTGAATTAATTAAAACACTCCATTGAAATTTAAAATGCGGGTTTAGACTAATGAAAAGGGAAACAGGGACAAATATTTTATGTTTAGTTATTCTCGTAATTAACTCCTCAATGGTAATAATCATGGGTGGTGTTAGATTAGATGCACCCTAATTTTTTATGATTACACCTCATTTTTTTAAATTAATGACTACACACCATTAATTTCTTAAAATTTTAAATGTGCACCAAAATTAAAAAAATTACTTATAAAATTTATAGTTACACACCAGACTTCAAATTTATTCACTATAAGAATAGAAGGTAATGTTAGCTTTACTTTCTTTTAAGCATCACTTTACCCGATAATAAATAATGCGATCATCACCTGTTTAATTAGAGTTAGAGTTGGGATTTTCTCATCTAATATTTATGGGTAATGTACTATGCAAGCTTTACGATCCTTGAGATAAATAAATACTTAGATTGCGCCCTTCCCATCAATTCGGGCTTTTGGGATGAGTGGTTGCATTAGGTACGCATCAATTGGTATCAGAGCTTAACATCAGGTCTCAGGTTAAGTCACAGAAAGGGCTACCTGGGGAGGGCTACAGTCCTGAGAATTGCCCTAGCTCAGAGTGAGACTCGCCGCAAAAAGGGCTACCTAGGGAGGGCTACGAGAAAAAAAAAACCTAAGAATTGCCCCACCCTAGAGTGAGAGCCGTCGAGGATGATGGCTACGGAAGCGTGTTGGTATGTTATGATCCTTGAAATAAATACTTTGATTGTGTCCTTATCAGTCCGGGCTTTTGGGATCAGTGGTTGCATTAGGTACGCATCACAGGCTCACTTGGGGTGTATATAAAAATTTCAATACCATTAATCCATTTTTTTTCTCCTATTTTTATCTATTTCATCGACTTAATGGAATGGAGAAAACCTCAAATAATCAGAAATTGTCAAACAAATAATTGAATTTTCAACAGCTATCGATCAAAAATCAAATGCATAGAGAAATCATAAATTTTAATTTTTACAAAATGAATAAAATCGCAAATAAAAGATTGTCAAACTTTAAAAATGAGAATATGAGAGAAGAAGTCAATTGAAAAATAAAGGAATTATGAATGAGGGGCACGTATATAAAAATATAAAGAACTTAAAAATATAAGAATTTTTTTAAAGGAGGTGCAGTAATCAAATATTGAGGTGCATGCGAACCGAGAGGAACTCGGTTGAAGAATAAATGAATTATGAATAGGGGTGTCAATGGGCTCTGGGCTTGGACTTAAATTTTGGTAAATTTTGAAAATGCCTGGCCCGAGCGCGATACATTTAGAAGAGGCTTTAAATCCCGAATTCAGCCAATTTCGGCCGATTGATACCCCTAATTATGAATGGGACGCACACATGAAAATATAAAGAACTTCAAAATATAATATTTTCTTAATGGGGTATAGTAATCAAATATTGGGGTGCACATAACACGGCTTGTAATCATTCATGCTCATGTCTAAACCTGAAATATTCCATGCAGGCTAACACACAAGAGGAGCTCCCGGAGTTCCTGCTAGGAACATGTCGCCTTAATCATCTGGATGCCCCCAAATCGGTTTTCGTAAAACCCTAATTATCTCATATCCACTTGTGAGGCTTTTTAGGAGCTGGGTGATTTGAGTCCGACTCCAAACAAAGATGATGGCTACCCAGATTTCTGGGTTCTACGAACTCTATAGCATGTAATTCTTTCATTCAATTAAAGTGCAAATTGGCAGCAATGTAGTATGTCATTGAGATTCATACGGTGTTAAGATTTTATTGGGGTCCACCATTTTAATGCATATTAGGTTAGGCACTTTTGCGCTGTTAGATTCTCGATGGGACGGTGGTGCGTTTGATTGCATGTGATTTTAGGAGAATCGAATTTGGCCTGGCGACCAGAGCAAAACCATGTGGCCCACTCATAGAACCCCTTCAACCCTAGTTACAGAAATTTGACCCCTATTGTTAAGCTTTTTTTATTTATTTTTTCCTGAAAACGAAGGTTACATGTTTGAAACCTAATGCTATGTTTGGTTGCGGAGAAAATAAGCAAAAACATAGAAAAGAAAAGAAAATTTTTAGATTTCTAATACACTTTTTAATTGTGTTTTGTCCAATTTTCTTTTCGTTTCCATGTTTTTATTTATTTTCTCGGCAACCAAACATAGGGTAAAGGTTAGTGAATCTTAATGTGGGATGAGTGCCTGATGGATTTGGGCCTGTCAAAATCCCATTCCGATGATAGGGCATACAATCACTATTCTTTTATTTTAAAAAATAGGAAAATAATCACTTCATCAGTCAGTGATGCAATAAGGTGCATCCCGGGTCCCCTTTTAATGCCACGTGTAATTCTTTTAATTTCATTTAAGTGTGATTTATATTCACTCACCCCTAGAATTCACAATCTACCTAGTTTTTTAAAAAATAATTAACCACAAGAATTTTAAAAAAAAACTATATAGAGTTCATGACAGTTGAGTTGCTTTGTGAGAGCGAGAGCGAGAGCAATAGGACGAACTATTGCTCTTTAAAAAAAAAACAGTATTTGGTGCATCTACGTGATCGTTATGGTGTTCAGAAAGAACATGGGTTTCTGTGTCAGATTCGGTGGTCGTTTGTGTCGGCACCGACACGCCACATTCATTCATTTACGCTGAATGAAATGGACACTCTTCCTGACAAGTTACCGACGGAGGGAGAAACTTTTGCAAGTTGTTGCTGCATGCTTTGTAGGCTCCCCGTGTCCCTAAATGTAAGTGTCCTGTGTCTACACTTCTCCTAAAGATTTAAAAGGAATGCTGGCCCTAATCTCACCTTTCACTAATCAAGCCTGAAAATACTCTTTTTATGCTATTGGACAGTGGTTGGTGATGGACGAGAGTAAGAATTGATTGAGACTGAGACTAATGCTAATGCTAGCTCTCCTCAAAGATTTAAATCGTCTCCGGCTGCAAAGATGTCCTCTCTACTTTATTTTCCAAACGTCCTCTTAGGTTTTGGAATAAAAAATATTATCATTGTAGATGGAAAGTTAGAGACCTTGGCTTGTGCTAATAGGATTTGGACTTTCTTAAAAGCTCTAATTAGCTTCGTTGCTAAAATTAAGTTAATTAAAATTTTAAAATCAATTACAAATTGGTGTCAGGGGCGGAGCCGGAAGGGGAGGGGCCATGCCCCCCCCCCCCCCCCCTATGGTGTGTGAAATAGTGGCCCCTCAAAATGTTTTAATTTTTTATACTATAGTTGGCCCTCCCAAATTTTTGTCTTATATAATACTCTTGGGCGGCACGTGCGATGCGTGAAAGAGAGAGGGAAATGGGAGAAAGACCGGGAAGAAGGATCCTAATGAGGACATTTTGAATATATATATATTGGGTATAGAAACTTAGGAAATTTTTAGATTTAAAAAAATTGTGAGGGACACATTAATATAAAAAGTTATTTCCTAAGAATGAAAATGCCCTACTTTTTCTCTTGACAAGTAGTTACCACGTAGAAATGGTGTCTCGTCGTTGAGAGAGACCAAAGAGGGAGCATGAGAGAAGATAAGAATAAAGATCTGAGGGAATCCTAGAGATATAGATGGATTATTGTTAGTTGTAGTTGATATTACTTTAATACCCCTACTAAATTTTCTCATGTAATAGAATATAACATGATATTTTAAATTTTTTTTTTTCTTTTATGGAGTTATGGACAAAATAAGAAAAATATAAAAAATTCACCTAATTAAGATACCATAAAATTTGGATTCATTAGGAATATTAGAAAAAAAATCAACCAAATTTTTAATCCTACTTCTCTCATTATAATAGTAGAGAAGAGATAGTGGCCCCCCAATCTTTTTGTCACATAAATAATGGGGCCCCCCAATTGAGTCCGGTTATGCCCTTGAGGTTGCGCATGTCCATATTGACACACTTTAACTATGGTTAAAAATCACTCACTCTTAAGGTTCACCTATTTATCTTTGGTTTTTAGAAAAAAATATTAAATTTTGTTTAACCTTAGGAGTTAGTGAATTTTAACTAGGGTAAAGAAATTTAATATTTTTAAAAATTACCAAGGATAGGTAGGTGAATCTTAACCAAAGTCAAAGGGTATTAATAGGGACACTTGGCAACCTCAAGGGCATTACCGAGAAAAAACAAACTCAAAAGAAAAAAGCTACCCCAAATTTTTTTCCTCGGCCCAAGTTCCATACCCTCAATCCATTATTATTATTTTTTTTTTTTTTTTATTCAGTCATTGCCTTGTGGTATGATTGAGTTTACCAAAAAAAATTTTTTTTTTTTTATACATGTAATCCGCCCCCAAATGAAAATTTCCTGACTCCACCCTGATTGGTGTTCCTTTTTTATTGGTTCTTTGGGTCCAAAATTCCTCCGGACTAACTCTAGTGATTGTTGGAGAGACCATTAGCATGAACTTAGGGCATTTGGGTTGACGTTTTTATCTCCAGGAATAGAAAAATGTTCTTTAGGAGTGATCAAACGGACGCTTAGAAACCACCGCCAACTCCTTTGTAAAAAGAAGTCTAGAGGAAAGCATTGAGCAAATGCAAAGCGGTGTATGTGTCAGACCCATGTAAAAGCTGGCAGTCTCCCCAGGAGCAAACACTGGAAGTAATCCCAAGTCTTATTAAGTTGTAACCCTAGACACATTATTTGTGTGGACAACTATCGACCGACACTTCAACATTCGTTAGGACTTGCGAGTGAAACTTCCCAGCAACGAAGGCTACACAGGCTCATCAACTTCCCAATTTTTTTTTTTTTTAAAATGTCACAGATAAAATCTTAATAATAAAAAAATAAATGTGATTTTTTTGGGGGACAAAGTGCATATTTGACTTTTTTTTTTTTTTTTTCCTTGATGCGTCGGCAACTATTGTTTGATCTTTTGTTTCCAAAGGTAAGACTCTTACTGCCAAGTTTCATTCGTCAACAAAGTGAGGATGCGTGCATGTTCATTATGCGTGCATGCTCACATAATGAACATGAAGATTGAGTCACAATCAATTGCATTTAAAATTTTAGAGAGTTCAATCGCACCCACAAGTCGACACGGTCGCTTTAACCCCTATTAATTGAGGTTAAAATTCATTAACTCTTAGAGTTCAATAATCTAACCTTAGATTTTAGAAAAAAAATAATTACTTTGATTAAGAATTTTTAACCCTTATAATTAATTAATTTTTTTAAACAAAGATTATAGTGTAAAACTGTTAACCATACTTAATAGGAGATAAAAGGAACATGTGTTGACCTGGTAGAGTTCAATGACAATTGACTGTGATCCAATCTCATCAACATGCCCTGTCCCTAGTTGCAAACATCCCATGTCTTGTTGCTACGCGTTAAGTTTCCACCATTTTTAAATTACTTTTCATATTTGCACAAAATTTGATACGGCAGCATCCTTATTCATGTTTGTCGCTGCAATGTCCATTATTGACAACATCTGCTCACAGCGAACAAAAGTTGGCCACAATGCACCTTGCGGCCTTGGTTGCTGGGTTGCAAACAACTGCTTTGGGTGCTACATTTTCAGGAGTCCGTCTATGGGTACTCTCACTTATACTCCCAAATCTATTCCTTAATCTTAATCATTGATATCTATTTATTAATGATAAGATTGGTACTGAATTGATAATTTTTTGAAAAAGCAAGTCAAGTTATATAAAGCCAAGTCATGCATTTATTCATTTAATACCTATGCTACCATTTACTAAACATCAACAAAAGAGAAGAGAAGATAAGAGAAGGAGAAGGAGAAGGGGTTTCGTGCAAGAGCATTGGGAATCTGTTGGCCGCACAACTCTCCCTCTCCATCTCTTCCTCCTTCTCTGAACTATAAATTTCACCATGGCTTTTCCTCCTCCTTCCCTGAATACAATATCAGCTATTTAAATCAACCCCCTTAAGACTTGCCCTTTTGGAGTGGGAGTGGTTGCTTAGACTTACCCTTATGGCACCTTAGCGGTTACCTTAGGTCTGGCTATCTGTGTGAGTTGTGTGAGTTTAGTGTGTATTAGTTACATGATAACATTTCATCAAAAAAAAAATTTATTTAAATTAAGTAAATATTTACCAAAAAAATCAACAAATTTGTCTAATAAAAAGGTAAAAGGAGTGTTAGACCCATACGCAGATTTAAAAAAAATTCAAAACTCTTACTATGGGAGCAACACGTGTCCTTGCTCCCAAGGTTTGAAATCTCAATGGGATTTCGCAAAATTTTGGGAAGGAGCAACACGTGTCCTTGCTCCTAAGGTTTGAAACCCCAGTGGGATTTCATGAAATTTTGCGAAATCCCGGTTTTGCTCCCACCCCCCAAAATCGATATGAGTTAAATTTTGGAATTATTGATTTCAGACAAAATTTCATAAATTTAGGAATTTCGGCGAAATTTTGGAAATTTATTTAAATAATTTGTTTATTATTTTTTAATTAAAATTTTGAAACATTTCTGCATATTATGATATTTCTACCAAAATTTTGAAAAATTTATATATTTATTTCTGAAAAATAATAATATTTATATAAATATATAAAATATGAATAAATATTATTTTCCAAAATTTCGGATCGAAATATCCTGAAATTCCAGACAAAAATTTTGTTAAATATCGAATACATACAAATTTAATAAAATAATTTTAAAATAAATTCTAAAATTTTTTAGAGATAACCAAATCGCCAACAAAACAGAAATTTCAAACCTTGCTCGCTCCCCCCTTCAACTGGTCAAAGAAATAATATTTTCATTTGAAGGATTTAAATGTTTAACCAATTATTGAAATAACAAAAAAAGGTACCTCTGAGAGTTTGGAAGCGGTCATTCGTCTCATTTTTTCTCAAAAG
Organism: Tetracentron sinense; assembly: GCA_015143295.1. Taxonomy (NCBI): domain Eukaryota; kingdom Viridiplantae; phylum Streptophyta; class Magnoliopsida; order Trochodendrales; family Trochodendraceae; genus Tetracentron; species Tetracentron sinense. The sequence continues at coordinate 32,723,516 of CM026562.1, forward strand.
ATGATAAACTAATACAGTTTAAATATTAAGAGGAGCTCTGCTTCACCGTATTGAGTGGAGCCCCCCTTTTTGCACTATCACGATGGTAATCTTGTAATTATGGTGTGTTGAAAAATTGTCCAACTTTTTTCCGTAATTATAAACGTGTCCCGGCCAAAGTATAAAAATTGGAACTCCACTTCAGCACTATGGCTCAAAATTAATCTCAAACTTTTAAATCTTTTTTGCATATTTATATCGTGAGGGAGATTTGGAGGTTAATTTTGGCCAGGAGAAAGATTACTAGGTGCTTTCATTCACCAACCTCGTGTGACTGAACATCTAAAGTGTTCACGAAAAAGAGAAAACAAAATCCGAGGCAATTAGGATAACGAACTATCAACCACATGATCAAGTCGAATACGTTTTCGTGTGTGCAATTGGACACACAGATCTTGTGTGCTCTCCAATGGTAGTGTGTCACGTACACTAATTGTGGGTATATAGGTAAAAGCACTCATTATTCATTGAGGCCAAATTCACTGACATGACTTGTGTAGCGTTGGGGACACACCTTTGTGCGTCAATTTGCACACAAAATAAACTCGATTAAGTCCATAATGGGCCTTTCAATTTCGACCAAGAATAATAATCTAGGTCCCTTAAGTAGGTGAAGTGATTTAAGGAAATTTATAATAAATAAGTGAAAAATCCATATAGGGTATTTGCATTTTAAATGATGCAAAATCCACTATTGAGGGTGCATTGTCAATGTCATGTGTTCCCGTCTGTATTTTGAACACGATGGCATTTTCCCTAACGACACATGGCAGGTGCGGGAATGGTGGGTCACGCTTAATATTTATTTTAAAAATAATTTTGTGGGTGCGCCAAACAACAATAATTTTATGTGTCACCATCTTCGTATCTTTGATACTCACAATTTTTTATTTTTGTTCATTTGGAGACATTATTCCCACAGTATGTCATCCCTTTAGACCATTCGGAAATGTGTATTATGCATTATTGAGCCGTGTTACAGTGTGTCGGTACTCGCTTGCTGGTGTCTCGAGCAATTCAAATATAAATAGAACTTAAATCACCAAAAAAAAAAAAAAAGTATTACCCCATTTGTAGCATTCAATTTTTCTTCCAAAAGTCTCGCTCTAAGTGTAACAATTGACATTATTACCCCTTAAACAATTATAAATAAATCAATCAAAAAGTTAGGACTTATATGAATTGTCAAGGTAACAGGGAGATATAACGACACTTGTTACCGCAATGAGACTTTAGAAGTCTATGACCAGGGTTAGCACTTCTCAAAAATTAATCATATCTGCAATCAATGGGGAGTTAGCTGGTTTCGTGTTGGTGGGTTGAACCCTTGGTCCCATAAATGCAACCCATTATGTCCTCCTCCTAAGTCTAACATAAAGCCAAACACATTCATTATATACTAAGTAAAACAAGATTACTATATTACTTTATTGAGAGTGGGAGTATTTTATAAGGAAGTGATGCAAAGAGTAGAACCCAAGTTAGGTAAAAGTTAAAGTAGGCATGAACCTCAAACTCTTTTTTCTAATAATCGGATGAAATATTATAATTCGATACCCTAACTCATATGTGCGTGTGAGAGAGTGGGAAGAGAGAGATGGAGTCTTTTAGAAGGGATCGATTCAAAGAGTACACCTCAAGTTAGTTAGTTAGAGAGAGGGAGAGATGGATGGGGTATGAGTGAAGCCCATCATTTCTATAAGGCCCAAACCAAAGATTCTTCTGTTGTGCGGTTACTTATTTTATAATTTCGAAACTGCACCAGATAAGGCTTTTATTGACTTTAGGTGACCTTAGGTGGCTGTATTGCTTTGTGAAACGGTCGAAAGGGGGGTAAAACCGTAAATATAAAATTATTAATTAAGAAAAAAAGGTTATTAAAATTAGAGATTAACTATGAATAGGAGCTCGGTTGAACACACAATCGGAATATACCAAAAAAAGCCTTGGGAAATGTTATTTATGAGGATAAAATTAGTGTTAAAAAATACCGACCTTCTTTGTGTTCTTAAGTACAAAACTGTCATTGTCGAATGCTTTTTTGGGGTTGCTCTTGTTGTCTGTTCAACCGGAACTCTTGTTCATAGTTAATCTTTTAAAATTAACGAAGTATCACTGAGTTAGGATAACCTATGACAATTTCTAAGAAGATGCAATCTTAATATGTCAAAGATATGAGACGCCTAGTCTTCTTAGTTGTTCAAATTATGGGATGTCCTATACTTAGGGTTGTACTCAAGCCAAGCTAGCTGCTTAGCTCGACTTGTTTAAGTCAAGCTCAAGTTGGCATTTTAGGCTGAATGAATAAAGCCAAGTTTTCATTTAAGCTCGAATGTTTAAACAAGTCAAGTTCAAATCATACCCTATATGATTTGACTCGACTCATTCAAGCCACACACAATACTTTGTGATGATGTTATTTATATTAATGTAAAATAATATGTCAACTTTCTTTATCATAGATTGTAATAATTATTAATTAATAAGTTTAAGAGATAATAATAACAAAAAAAAAATTAAGAAGTTAAAAACTAAAACTCTTTCCTAACTCTCTACTCTTTTACACTAGATGATCTCCCCTAAATCTTATTTTTCATATGAATGTATTAATTTTCTATAGTTTCTTGTATTATAATTTATTAATAATTTTTTATATTAAAATCGTATAAAATTAAACTAAATAATATCGTGAATTAAGCTTGAACCATTCTAAGCTCAGCTTGACATGAATAAGTCGAGCTCGAACGGAGTTCAACCTCGATCAGGCTTGTTCAAGGAAAGCTCAAGCCTAAACATTCGAGCTCGAAGTCGAGTTCCAACATGTTCTAGTCAAGCTCAGCTTAAATACACCCCTACCTACACTTAAGCCGAGCTGGTTCATCAACTCGTTTGAGCCAAGCTCAGGCTAACATTTAGGCTTGAACAAATAGAGCTAAGCTTTATTTGAGCTCAAAATGTTTACACAAGCCAAACTCACGTCATACCCCTTTTTATTCAACTCTGCTTGTTTAGGACTTAGTTTGGCTTGAACTCGGCTCAACTTTTATATTAATATATAATAATAATATTTTTTTTATCATAACAGAGATAATCTTAACTTATAATAAATAAGTTTTAGGAAATAATAAAAAATAAAAGAACGGGAGAAGGTAAAAGTAAAAAACTCTAATCCTAATTCTCTACTCTTCATTTTTCGAACTAAAAAACTATTTGCAAATTCTATTTTGTGTATGAATTAATTAATTTTATTTAGTTTCTTATATACATTATAGTTTAGTAATAGAAGATTTTATCAAAATCATGTAAATCAAATTAACATAAACCCAAAATTTTAATCAATGTGGAGACAATTCATCAAGCTCGACTCAACTAGGCTTGGGCTTGAATAAAATTCGAGTTCAAGCCGAGTTTGAGCTCGGTCAAGCCTGTTCAAGTCGACCTTGAATCAAGCTCGATCTTGTCCAAGCTCATCTCTAAGTCAAATACATGGTAGTTGATGACAACACTAAGAAGAAAGAAGAAATGGCAACATTATATTGAGTTCAAATGTAAACATGAGACAACTAGATTGCCTAAAAATATACTTGATAGGGGTGTTTTAGATATTACATTAAAAAAAATAGTTTACAAAAATGCACTTTTATATTTATAATTTTCAAACTACCCGTCATAAAGGGTATTTTAGGTAAGTTCTAATCATCTCTTGAAGTTGTGCTAGTCCTATTCTTTACCTTTCTTACTCTCAGCCTAATTCTCACTGTTAAAGTATTGCAACGATAAAATAAAAAAAAATTTAAAAATTATCAAGTATTTTAACATTGAGAATAGATAAGTGGTTGGCTCAAGTTAAGAGTAGGAAACGCACAAGAGTAGAGCTAGCACTCCTCTCTCTTGAAAGTTTGGAACTTTCTATTATTATTAAAGACTAGGAATTCTCAAGGAGTCTGGTTACGTCATGCAATCTTCTAAAAAATATTAAAAAATAACTATTAACATGAGCTCTGGTTGAACAGTCAACTGGCCTTGAGAAATGGTATTTGTGAAAAAATTGAACCATTAAAAAGTAACTTTTGTCTTCATAATTACCAAACTATCACATCCCAAGACAAGTTTTAGGTTGCCTCAATTGACTTTTCAACCGGAGCTCTTGTTCATAGTTAATTTCCAAATATTAATTCTAAAAGTTAAAATTATTAATTAGAGTTAAAAGAACACTTAGAAGACTTTTGTATTGTAACCGACTCTAAGAAGTCAGTTATAATGGTAAAAGGATTTCTAGTCATTATTAAACTTGTTTTTTTTTTTTGCTCTAGATATTCTGTTAGGCCGCAACCCCGTTAGTGTGTTAGTATCTAGTCGAGTCTTACTACTCATCACCTGGTAGGATTAGATTCTACGACCTTTTTTGCCGCACCCTCCCATTATTTAACTCTTTAAATGATGGTTTTTGTAAATTTGGTGAGTAGCCATGTGTGTGCCCGTAGCACCATAAGAAAAAAAGGAAAAAAAAAGCAAATCCGGTTATCACCCCTAGAGGTCGCCACGTGTCTCCTTTGACACCCCTTAACCGTGGGTAAGGTTCACCCACCCATTTTTGGTTTTTTTTTTAAATATTAATTCTTTTTTTAAAATTAAAAAACTGTTTTTAATATTAAAAAAACTCTAAAAACAGTTTTTTTATTTTTAAAAAAAATTAATATTTAAAATAAAAACCAAAAATGGGTGAGAGAACCTTACCCACGATTAAGGGGTGTCAAAGGAGTCACGTGGTGACCTCAAGGGGTGATAACCGGATTTGCCGGTTATCACCGGAGATGATTTGGCTGAAAAAAAAAAAATCATGTAATCGAAGGAAAAGCAGACAGATTCTTAATTGTTACAAGTATGCAAGTTGCAACATTTCACATTTGGGGCGAAAAAGAAAGTAAAAGTATTAAAAACAGCGGCGGTTAAAGCAGAGAAAACCCTTGCCTATTTTAAACCTTTTTGGAAACTGAAACCCAATAGAGAGAACCGATTAAAAGACGTTTGGATTGTATTTTTTTATTAGTCAAAAATCGATTCGGATCGATTTTATAAAATTAATTATCAAATAATCACTTTTTCAAATAATAGTAGTAGAGAAAACAAAGATGAATCTCTCAATTTCGTATTCTCTCATACGCTATTATTTTAAAAAGCGATTATTTGATAATTAATTTTACAAAATCAATTTTATCAAAATTAATTTTTAGCTAATAAATTCCAATCCGCCTGCAAGTCTTTGCGAAAATCTGTTAAAAGAGAATAAAAATTTAAAAAAATCAAGCGAGCGGTGGGAGAGTGTGGGACCCGTCCTTTGCTTTCAGTCATCAGAGAGTAGAGAGAGAGAGAGAGGATAAAAGGTATTGAAGACTTCAATATCACGACAGTGAAAGGTTCGTAAAAAACAGCTAAGCTATGAAGGGAGAGCCTCAACTACCAGTTGCGAATACCGTGTCCTTCTCTTTTTAGGGTTTCTCTATCTTCTTCAAAGTCTTCAATGTGTTTCGTTTGAGTTTCTCTTTCATGGAAGATTAGGGTTTAGGTTTTGTTTCTTGTTCGATTTCGGTTCTGGTTCTGGTTCTGGTTCTGAGCTTTCGTGGTGGATTGAGGTCTATGCATGTGGTTTCTTTGATATTTGGGCGGGAATTTGCGTTTCAGCACAGGTTTGTTTTATGGTTTTCTAGCATTTTGATTCAATTTCTTTGAAATTTAGGCGCGAATTCGTTTTTAGGATTCATTTTTCGTGCATTATCTCTTTCTGTGTTGATTTTACAAATTCTGAGAGGTTTTGACGAAGCTTTTCCTTTGATTTCCTGAAATTTGAAGAGGCTCGTGTTCTCGTTTCCAGATTTGTTCTTGTTTTGCAGGATTTCATGTATTCGTTTCTCTCTCCATTTACAGTGAAGTTAGGTTTTGAAGAATTTCAAAAAGAAATCCAGAAATATTACTTTGCATTTCGCCTTTGCATGGAGATTACAGAGCATTTTCACAAGCGGAGAAACAGAGGCTCTAAGATAGAGCTTTCGTTTGTGGATTTTCCTTTCTTCAAATAAATTTCAATTTTCAAAATTTTGTTTCGAATTACCGTATTTACCCCAGTCCCCGGACCCCACCTAGTTCGACAAGCACTTTGCTAGCATGCGCTGGGTCTTCTAGTCTGATATTAATTTTCCGTTTTTCTTTGCTGGGAAAATAAGGACTCAATTTCGCTAACAAGTGGTGCACGTGAACGGGAAGTGGTCACCCACCGATCTTCCCTTTCCTCATTTTTCAATCGCGATTGAACTCGGGATAGGTTAACCCCGTGACCCTTTTAATCACTAACTATAGTTAAGATTCCCTAACCATTAAGACCCACTAACCTTGATTTTCAGAAAAAAAAAAAAAAAAATTTTGAGAAATACTTAACTTACTACCGCAGTATACCACCTATTCTAAATGTTCAGTTGGTCAATGCCCCTTTTTTATCATACACCAACTTCAATTAAAGATTCTCCTATAGTTAAACAATGATTTTAAAAAGCAAAAATACCAAAAAAAAAAATATATATATATATATATTAGGGTTAAGAAATTGAAAAATAGTCAGCTCCTCAGTCAAGGAGGTGAGTTACAGTCTCATCCCCTCTTTTTGGAGCCACATGTCCACATATTACTTCCAATAACTGTGGTTAAGATTCAGTCAATCCTATGATTCACATATCTACCCTTGGTTTTTAGAAAAAAATATTTTTAAAAAAATTAACCATAGGAGGTGGTTAATTTTTTAACCATAGTTCAAAGGGCTTGTGAGAGCTGAACGAGAAAAAAAAAAAAAAAAAAGGGCTTGTGAGAGTAAGGAGGAATGGTCCCCTCACGAGGAGGTGACTATTAAGAAATTTCAACCCCAAGGTTTATTCTTTTAAAAAAATTTCCAAAAATCAAAGGTTATATTATTGAAGACTAAAGGTTTATATCTTAATCATGGTTAATAAAAAGTAGAAAAACACACGTGCTGACTTGTGAGGTGCGATTTAACTCTTCCCAGAGTTCAATCGCCATTGGCTGGGATCCCATCTTGATTTTGAATCACTCAATTCTGAGAAAGTCACGTGCCAATCGTATGGTTCTTCTGTCGGTGGAAGATGATTACTGAGGAAAAATCTGCTGGAAGTAGCGTTGCAGGAAAGATTCTACATGAGCCCCACATTTCCAACACAACAGCTCATCCTGACATTCATATGGCACTTTTCTCAGTCTTGTATTGGCTCTGGTGGGCCGTGTAGAAAAGTTCTCATGGGCTTCCTTTACTAGATATGCTCTTGCCATGCTTAAAGAAATCAAAGGCAACGTGGGCAGGGCCGGCGCACACGGCGTACATTAGATTTTTTACAAACGGAACGTTTGCCGTTACTCTTTTTTTCAAAAAAGAAACATTTGAAATATAAATTAAATTCTCTGAAAGCAATATTTCTTTGAACTTGTTCATTGATATCATTTTCTATATTCAGGGAAAGAGAATGATGGGGTCTAGCTTCGTTGATGAAATTGGAGGTGAAATCAGTGGAGATTTCTTTGATGATTTTCTCAATTTTCCTATGGAAGACATGGAAGGTGGATTTGTTGGAGGAGACTGCGAAGAATTCCCAGGCATTCCTCTACCACCCCCAGATGCTTTTGTGGGTTCTAATTCTTCCATTTCTGGGAACAGTAACAGTAACAGCAACATCACTTCAGAAATTCAAACAGAGTTCTTTGTTCCAGTGAGTTTATATGCGAGAAAAAATTCTTATAATTTTGCTGCTTATGCTGTATTGACCTCTCTCTATCTCTGAATCTGACGTATGTTTCTCTGTCATTGGCATTTTTGTCAGTATGAAGACATAGTTCAGCTTGAATGGCTGTCGAACTTCGTCGAGGACTCGTTCTCTGGGCAAAGCAGTACCCTTGATCATTCCTTGAACGTGAACAACAGTGAGACCCACCATTTCCAAACCTCGAGCCCCGTCTCTGTCCTAGAAAGCAGTAGCTCCTGCTCAGGTGGAAAGACCATGCCCTTCATCACTGAAACCGTCGTCCGAGGCCGCGCTCGCAGCAAGCGCCCACGTCCTGCAACCTTCAATCCACGCCCCATGATCCAGCTAACCTCCCCTACCTCCTCTGTATCTGAAACCACCCAGCCATTCTCTGGATCCAAATTATCTTCTGAATTTGAGAATTTCGCCGAGTCCCATCCCTTGAAGAAGATATTGAAACCTGTTGCAACAGAACTGAAGAAGAAAAAGAAAATTTCCATGGAGCAATGCCCCTCATTGCAGTCAACTGCCATTAGGAAATGCATGCACTGTGAGATCACAAAGACCCCACAGTGGAGGGCAGGCCCAATGGGCCCAAAAACCCTCTGCAATGCATGTGGGGTTCGCTACAAGTCGGGCCGACTCTTTCCAGAGTATCGGCCTGCAGCAAGCCCGACATTTGTCGGAGCATTGCACTCCAACTCCCACAGGAAGGTCCTGGAGATGAGGAACAAGCCTGGTGAGATGAGGGTCACCCAGCCAGAACCAGAATTCATTCCGAGGACGAGCGGCCATTTGCTTGATTACATATAAGGGAGGGAGGAAGGAATGATTAATATTCTAGCATTTTTCTCTTTTATCTCTCATTGTTTTTTTTTTTTTTTTGTCATTTGTTTTTTGTACATATTTTGTGAGGAAGGAGGGAATAGATGTCCTATTGTAGCTAGTAGAGAAAATTGAAAAGGGGTAGAGACAATGGAAAGTTAGGGATAGTTTTTAGGACTAAGGCTTACTTAAGGATGTTTAGGTCCTATAGGTATGAAATTTGCGTTTCTTACTTTCCGTTGTTACCTTACTGTGAATTCTTTTTGCAGTTCATTTGCTTGTAGGAAATTCTGCGATGGGTTTGAATTTCAATGCTTCTATCTGCTAGTGTCATGTACAATGCTCTTGTTGTTTTGATTTGGACTTCTGAGTTTGGAGCCCATTTTTCTGTTGTACTGTTCTTGCTTCTTTGTTCCACTGGTACTCATGTTGCTTCAAGAGGCATTAGACAAGGGGATCTTATCTCAACGCCATACTACTCACAATGTTTTGTAGATTGGTGAGCTGATGCTTGATGCGCATCAAGAAGCAAATCATGTCATATCTAATTGAACGAATTGTTGGGAATAAATAATAGACCCAATGGAAAAGGTAAACAGACATACACCAAGAAGATACTAGTGGTTCCTGGGCCTTTCCTGGATATCCTGGGTTCCACTTCTCCCTCCTCCTTTGGGGTCAGCTGCACGGGTTTTACCCAAACTTACCTAGTGTGGTGGGTTGCGGGCTCACTTCGCACCCTCGGGGATTAGTCCTATCCCAAAGGGTTGGGGACACCCTTAGTTCTAAAAAAAAAAATGCAAGAGAATTACGTTGTTTAGCAATAACTTGCCTACTTCCACGGGCCAAGATTCGATTACTTCTTCCTTATTCAGAGAAACCTTGAGAAATAGTAAAAAAAAAACCATTCTCCCCTCTCAAATTAAATCTCAACTCAAGTCCAGAGACCCTTTGTATACCCCATTCACGTCACCTTTCAATGAACCTCAAGAAAAATCTCTATCTCATTCCATTAAACATTTTTCCAAGTCCTAGTGTGATTAATCCATTTCTATTACCTCCACACTGAAACCCTAAACCAATATTCGTATATATATATATATATATAAGCCTAACACAGAGTCCTAAGCAATTAGAAAGACCAAAAACTTGCCGAAATCCACACTCCGTATGCGAGTCCCAAACTGAGATTTCAAATTCGAATGCCTAATCTTCTAACTTGGGCGTTCGAATTCCCTCAAGGCCCGTTCGAACGCCTCTCCCAGATTCGCACAGTTACAGCCATAAACCAACACAAATGTCCCCTGAATTCACAATTTTATGGCTTAGATGAAGATGCTAATGATAGACAGATTTTATAATGATGAATGTACTCAGATAACTGTGATTCTCTCTGCACTTTTCTATGTGTACAAACAGCCCCAATGTGCTTACTTTGTTGTGGACTTGGTGTCAATGGACCGGACAGTCGGGATAGGGTCGGGCTCAAAAAATAAAGCCCGTATTTATTTAGGGCTGGGTTAAGGCTAAGTTGCTTGAAGCCCGAGTTTGCCCCAGCCCAGTCGAAGAGTGTATTCACACACACATAAGAAATGGTCCCCATTAGCGCTCACTACAAGTTATAGTGAGCGGCCTCTCTAAAATCTCAACATGTGGAATGTCATTTGGGGATCCGATGGTTGGATATCAAGGTGGATCCATGAGTGACGTTGGATTAGAACCTAGTTTTTAACATTAATCCCCTAGAGTTCACTTGACTCTACATAGGTTATAAAAATCCCTGATTTTCCAACATTCAATCAACCCAACCATTAATCCTATTAAAGTGTGAGACAAAGGAAAACTAATTCCCCAAACCGTCTCTTACTTGGATTAGAATGTGTTTATAACAAGAAGTCAAAAACAGGAGCCTATCATAAAATGAAAAAGAGAAGTTGAAAGAGCAAAGGAAAAAGTGTTGGAGGCTACTTTGAAAAGATATGGTCTCGATGGTGTAGTTAGAGTTAAATCTAATGGAGATGAAGAGGTTTGCAGAGAGATTGCAAAGGTGAAGCCTTTTTCCCTCATTGTGAATCAAAGTTTTGGGTTGTGGATGTCTGATTCTAGGGTTGTGTTAGGACCAGGTTAGTGCTAGACTCGTCTAAACTGGGCTGGGCTGGGCTAGGGATGGGTTAGGGCTCAGAATTTTATTGATTATGGTGACCAGATATATGCGGCAAAAATGTGAAGCTCTCAGCCGAAGTTCACATAAAACTGCCATACCAAGTATGATTTGCCTTTTGGTGATCCAAGTTCATCAGCTAGTGTATCCAAATACGACTGCTCCAAGTTTTTAATCCCACCCTGTTTGGGTCGAGATTAGACCACGCTAGAATACGACTGCTCCAAGTTTTTAATCCCACCCATGGATCCGATTGGGTTTATATTAATGCCTGTTAAACCAATTGGACCACGCTAGAATCGAAACTCGGAACAAATAAAAGATCTTGGGTTGGGCTTAAAATTAAAAGACCCACCTAATATTTACCGTTGGGTTAGGCTAAAAATTAAAAGGCCCACCTAAAATTGGCCCAAGGGTTGAGTTGAACCAAGTCGTTTTCAAGGTCCATTACTTAATTGTTCAAGCTCCACTCGGGCTTGTTACCAAATGACCCGATACCTGACATTATTATATGCAATTAGCTTAAGAAATGGCCCAATTGAGCTTAAAAACCAAGTTCGAGCTTGACTCATTTATTTTATGAAACACGAGCTGTATACAGGCCTATAAAAAAGGCACAGGCCGAAGGGTATTGGGCCCAACCTAGCCCGCCCAAACCCACCAAAGCCCGGCTCTTCTCTGGCCCTTGGGCCAGGCAGGGCCCAAAACTAAGAAGCCCTTCTTCCATAGGATCATGTTAGGACTGACACCAGTCCGGCCTGGCCCCACCTCATAAGAGAATAATTAATTTAAATTATGAAACTAAGACCTCAATTAACGGTATTAATATGGTGTCCACTCCTAACTTTCGGCCCTCATAAGAAAAAGAGTAAAGTGTTTTGAAGTCAAAATGCTTAGGTTTGCCTTTTAGATTGAAATTTCGATCTTACTAACCACTCCCTACTCCTTTGTTTCTTTTTTTTTATTAATCTTCTCTCTCATGATTTCATTGCCTTTTTAAACTCTGACATTCAAAAACTTGAAAGTAGGGTACACTACGAAAAATCATAAAGAAATGTAGACTCATCCCCACAAGTCCCAAATCTTTTTTTGCTCGGTTTCTAGCGTTCTTCTCTCTTTTATTTGATTTATTTCAATATGAATTGTAGTGGCAGTGAAGAGATTTAGTATGAGATCATTTTAGCAACCGACCATATCTCGTATGAAGGGAATTGATGAACCTTCTAAAAAATGCCGACTGTTTCTTCTAGCTCAACCCTGGCTCTTGAGGGCAAGGCTAGTGCCCAATCAACCCCAACTCTTGTAAGCCTAGAGCCCTACTCTTATAAGGAAAGGTAGGGGCTAGGGCTGACCCAGCTTGGCCCCTACCTGGCCCTTTGACAGCCCTAATTATACACAAGAGCTCGATTTGTTTAACAACCCTACTTAGTAAAGGCAAGTGTTGAAAGGTCAAGGCCCAAGATAGGCCTAGATCATAATGTGTCAAAACAACCATCTGTTTATCAGGCTTGACTTCAAGCCTAAACCCAGTTATTGTGAACTTAGAACCAGCCCAAGCCCAGTCTACTGCTGGCTGGGTATGGCTTAAACAAAGAAATCCCCTCCCGTGGAGTGGACCTAGCTGTACAAACATACCCCCACATCCAAACACACCCGTATAGTTGTGACCCAGAAGTCCAGAACTAAGGAGATCATCATACATGTGCACAGGCAGCACAGCTTACATCCCTTTGGCTTTAGGGTAGATTTGTATCAGAATCGGGCTAGCTCGAAGTTTGGGTCGGCTTGGCCTGATAAAATCGGGCTTGAGCTCGAAAAATAGGCTTGATTGAGCTAAGCCGAACTATTTTTTAAGTTTGAAAATGTATTCAAGTCAAGCTCGAATGTCTGTTTGATTCGGCTTGGTTCAAAGTTCGACCCGATTGAGGCTCGGTTCGTCTCGAGCTCCACTCGGCTTGGCTTGAATATTATATTAAAAAATAATAATAAAAATAATATAATATATATATTATTATTTTTATTTAAAATAATTTTTAAATAATTCAATCTGAGCTCAACCCAAGTCGAGCTCGAATCAATTTGAGCTTAAACCTAATCGAGCATATTCGAGCCAAGCTTTTTGAACTACAAAATGAGCTCAACCGAAAGCTCCAGCATATCACACAGATGAAATAATTTCAAACGAAGCCGGGCAGGGCCAAGCCCAGCTCGAATACACCCCCTACTTTTGGGGTCAAATGCACACAAGGCGTAGCGTAGAGAGGTCTTTGGTTCAGACTTCATCAATGCGCGTGTCGACCGGTGACAGATTATAAATCAGTAACATGAAAGCGTAGCGACGGCGCCGGCCGCGGCCGTCGAAGCGGCACCACAGCCGCTCCGTCTACGTGTCATACTAAATGTTTGATGACACGGGGCCTCGTGGAGAGAAATATTGAACGCTTTGCTGACTTTAGGAATGAATCTTGGGTGTTTCGCTTATGGGGTGCGTGCCTATCAAGCTATCACCACACTCAGCGAACACCACCTCCTTAAATTAATATATTTACATTAATTAAATAAATAATCTAATTAATAATCTGCCCACGCTTAAGGCACAGAAATAAATGGTCTAAGATACTCGACGCCAGATCTGATCACAGCCAATTTAGGAATGTATTCAGTTTAGTTCAATTGCATATGTGGCTCATCATTATTGGAGGAAAAATAGAGGTGGGAAAAAGAAAATTTTAAAAAATATTCTCTACCAGTAGTAAAGAGCCACATATGCAATTGAACTTAATAAATTTCAATCGCAATTGGTTGTGATCAGATCTCCTAGATGGCACCCATAACCCCTTTTTTTGTGGCCCCATAAGGCGGACCGCTGCTATATCAACTACCGCATGCGCTCTTCGAGACTAGAGGTGGAGTCTGGTCCCCTGCATAGGGATAGGTAATTCGAGTTGTCTGCGACTCCATTCCTAATGCCACCCATAACCATCAGCATGACCTGATGGAATTTTCTTTTCCTGTTTCGTGGGAATAATAATGTTTTTTTTAATAATATTAATAGTAATAATTAAACGACAAACTCTCATGGCCATGGGGTATGTATTGTGTAACAAAGAAGCAAAGGAAATACTAATGATTAAATAAAAGAAAAAATAAAATCAAGGTTGGTTTGGGTTGGGTTGGGTTAGTTAAAGAAAATGACTCCCAACATCCATTGATAGGACTCGCACATTTGGATCATTGATGGTCATTTGAGTGTTGGTTTGGAGCCAAAAGGGGCAGCCGGTTTATTTTTGTGCTTCTATTAAAATGCCTCATCATTCCTTCAAGTTGGGATCATATTCAATCAGTATTGAACTTACTCAGGAGAGTACAATCACACCGATAGGTTGTTAAATAATTTAACTTTAACTTTTTTTTTAAAATTATTAGTCATAAAAATTAAAATGTTCTTAATTGGAATTTAAGATGCATTTGTGAGTAAGATTCAACTCTCCCAAACTCAATAGCAATTGGACAAGATTCGAACTTAATTGCCTCATCTAACCTTAGTAGCTATCTCTGGTGTGACTCGTCTTTGATTTAGGATTTAAAGGAGGCGATACCTTGTGATCGTCTTCTCGATCTGTCGCGGCATTGTTAGTTGGGCTACTTGTGTGTTCTGCCGTTTGCAAGATGAGTCTCGAGATCACCTGTGTTTTTTGATGCCCCAATACCTCTAATATCTGGGTGTCCACATTCTCTGGTTGTTGTTATGCGTGCCGTCTTGCAACGCCGTGGAGGGCGGAGGTTGTTGCGCATGTTTCAAGGACCCGAGCTCCATCATCAAGTTAAGCGGGTGGCTTTGTGTGCCGCTATATACCATATTTAGTGTGAACAGAATCGTCGTATTTTCCAGAATTCTCATATGTCGTTCCAACACATCACCAACATGGTTGTGAATGATACCCGCATAAATTTCAATGCTATTTCTATTTCCAATCCTGTTATAGACTCTGCTCGGAATCGAGCTTTTTTTGCTGCTTGGGACATTCACATGAATATTGTTCACCCCCGATCATTTGGTGCAAGTGGAGGGCTCCTTCGGAAGGTTTCTGGTGTGTCAATACCGATGGTTCGATTCAAGGTTCTTTGGCGGGTATTGGATGTGTTATTCGTAGCACAACCGGGGAGCCTTTGGTTGGCATTGCAAGCGGAGTCAAGCCCACCTCTATTTTAGTCATAGCTATCAAGAGGGGTATGGTTGAAGCGATTAATAGGGGAATCGTCAAGGTGGAGGTCCAATCGGACTCCAAAGGAGCGGTTTGATCTAATTAATAAGCGTAGCGAGTGGCCTTGGCTAGCCTATCAATGCCTCCTTGATATATCTCAGCTTATGAGTCAGTTTGAACATGTTATTGTGGGTCATGTGTTCCGCGAGACCAACAAGGCAGCAGATTTTTTGTCTACTTTTTGCAATTATATAGAGAAGGTTACTCTAGCTCCAAGGGTCTTTCCTACTGTCCTCTCTCGTTTTATTGAGGACACTAGGGGGTGTCGATATGAGCGTTTGTAAATCTTTTTCATTTTTATATACATTCTATCCTTTTCCCAAAAAAAAAGGAGGCGAAAACTACCCGAATGACCCTAGGGTCTACCCTGACTACATATGTGATCATTCACTAATCAACTTAACTTTTATGATCTTCTACATGTGAAAATAGTCATATGTGTGGGGATCCTTTTTTTTTTTGGGACATATATGCCCTGTAATGTTAAAACACAAAAGGTAAAAAGTGGAAATTATTTATGGGTTTCATGTTTCCAACATTGAGGGATTCACTATCTTCAACCTATTCACCTCTTTCGACGTGTTTCTGGCTATATTCCGACATTCTGTAGTTGTTTAATCCCCCCCCCTAAGGAAAAAAAATGGTTACTAATTCTCTAGATTAGTCCTTCAAACAACCATCAAAATTGAGTTATATTTCAACTTTCATTGCAGCACTCGACTCTGTATATTAAACTGGTAACTTTTTCAATTATATTCTCTCTATTTAGACTGGGCTTTAACAAGCATTCTTAATTGTCAAAATCCACCGTCGAAAAGTCTGCTGGTGCAACAAGATCAACATCATAGGTTGGGGTTGCCCAAAAATTCAGATTGCTTATAGTTGGGATCAACATTATGTTATTTCAAGAAGACATGAGAGCCTAGTTTCAAGAAAACAGTACAGAGAGACTTGTGCTGATGTCAATTTTCCTTTAAACAGAAGATCATACATTAATGTTTTTGAGTATGATAGATTTAGCCAAAATCCTTTACCAGAAAATATCATCGCTCCAATTGATCTGAACACAAAATCTTAAACCCAATACTCAAAAAATCAAAGAAGAGAATGCGATTCCCCTTCTCCGGGATAGAACAATCACCGCAAAACCGGAATATCGTCGGAAGCATATCAAAGAGGTGAATCTAGGTTGAAGCCGGTGAATCCCTTCCTCAATATTGAAATCGTGACATAATTTTCATTTTTTATCTTTTGATTTTTAACTAATGTTTAAGGGCATATGTGTCCAAAGAAAATAGGATCTCCACACATTTGTTTTCTAATGTGGGGTCATAGAAATTAAATTGATTAGTCAAGGGTCACATAGGTAGTGTGGGTAGACCCTAGGGTCATTTAGGTAGTTTTCCCTTAGAGGAGTGTTAACCCTAAACACACTAAGCCAATTTTTTTACACAAATATCGTATGCAACACGTGGTGTTACCACCACCTTACGTCTTTCGATGATTATGATTGGAGCCAGCATTTATGTGGTATTACCACCACCTTGCATGATTATGATTGGGGCTAGCATTTCTACAGTATTTAATTTAGTTGAGACCATAGTATTTTCTTGTGACTCGCCTCTCCAACTCACCACGTGGTCCTTTTAAGCCTTTTTAAATGTGATTGAGATTCACAAATTTATAAGGTTAAAGAATCTAATTTTTAATATACACGGTGACTCGTGAACCCTGGGACTCCCGAGTCGATTCGGCCGAGTTGTGAGCTTCACTTTTATTCTCTCTTCAGACAGAGAGAGGACACAGCGACAGAGATTCGGGAAGTAAGCCATGCGCTGTGTCCTGCATCAGTGTCACATCCCATCGGCACCACCAACGACATATCCCTCTCTGATAGGGCACTCGCGGCATTATCATCCACCATTATTGTGACACGTGGATGACTGTGATCTCACCGAATGACGCATAGGTCGACAGATCTTGGAGCTGTCAAGTTACCGGGTGATGATCGAGTCATTCAGAAGTAGGAGACAGAAAACAAGCTGTAGGTCTATTAATCCCCTGGCCCATGATAGCAAATCGAGAGTCCGGATCCTGTATAATTGCAACTGAACTCCGGAGAGTTCAATTGCACTCGGAGAGCCCTTTTCAATGCTCTAACTCTGGTTACAAAGTTTTTAACCCCTAAAGCTTAAAAAAATAAACATTTGTCTTTTCTAAAAACTAAGATTAGATTATTAAATCATTTACTCTTGACTGTGTTTACGATTGTACTTTCCTAAGTTCATTCGCAATTGACTATTATACCAACTCTCCAAATCGAGTATAGGAGAGGGGCTTTTTGTTTATTTTTTAATTTTTTTGAATTTTGAAGAGAGGGACTTAGTTCGAGTGTCGGTATTTGCGCGGGGTTGCGCCAAACCATGGTTAGCCCTATTGAATCGCCTATTTAAACGGGTTATCTTTTGTTAATAAAAGACAGAAAATTTGAAGAGCCAGTGATTAGCACACCCATGAGTCCGTTACTTATCTTACCTTGTGTCCTCGTGTCTCTATTAACACCCCTTTTAACCCTGGTTAAGCTTAAAAAAATTAAAGTTAAAGGGCCGTTTGGATATACTTCCATTTTTCCGTTTTTATTTTTTGTTTTTAAAAATTGGAAACGACTTTTTGTTTTCAATTTTTTTAAGTAGGAAATATGTTTGGTATTACTACCTATTACTTATTTTTTTAAAAGAAAAACAAAAAAACACTTTTGATAAATATGATTAAATAATTTCAATTCATGGTAGTGGTAGTGGTAGTGGTAGTGGTAGTGGTGAGTGGTGGCGGTGGGTGTAGTGTGGTGGTGATGATCGCAGTGGTGGTAGTGTGTGGTGGTGGTAGTGGTAGTGATGGTGGTAGATGGTGGTGGTGGTGGTAGTGATGGTGGTTGTGGTGTGGTGGTGGTTATATTGTGGTGGATGGTGGGTTGTGGTGGATGGTGAGTGGTGGTGGTGGTGGTGGTGGGTTGTGGGCAGTGGTAGTGGTGGTGGTAGTATTATGGTGGTGGTGATGGTGGTGGTGGTTGTATTGTGGTGTTGGTGGTGGAAGTGGTGGTGGTGTGGTTGTGGTGGATGGTGGTAGTATTATGGTGGTGATGGATGGTGGTGGTGGTGGTAGTATTGTGGTGGTGGGTGGCGGTGGAGGTGGGTGGTGAGTAGTGGTGTTGTAGTGGTGGTAGTGGTAATATTTTGGTAGTGCGGTGGTTGTTGTGGGTGATGGTGGTGATGGGTGATGATGGAGTGTCCGTGTTTTCCCTATTTTTGTTTTTTGTTTTCAAAAACAGAGGTAATAGATAATTTTGTTTACCTTGATTTTCAAAAATTTTGTTACTAATTTAAAAAACAGAAAGCAAAAGCATGTTTGCCAAACATGTTTTTTTAATCTAAATTTTCAAAATTTTGTTTTTAAAAATGAAAAACAGAAAATATAAGTGCAACCAAATGGGGCTTAAGATTTTGGTTTTTTGTTTTCTAAGAACCAAGGTTGGATTGTTTAACCCTATGGTGAGTGAATCTTAACCAGAGTTGGTGTTTGTTTAAAAGTGGAGCATAGACCAATGAGGTCCGGACATTCCATTACATAATGGAAACCCAAGGTCCGTTAACTATTTTCCAAATTTGAATAGAAAGCCTTTTGAAATGGAAAACGGATCCGGGTCACCTTCTGGTCCAACCCCCTTTTTACCATCCATCAACTATGATTAGGCCCTTAGAGTTAAGCAATCTAACCATGGTTTTAAAAAAGAACAAAATACTTATTTTATTTTAATTAAGCTTAACCGTGGTTAAACGGGAATTAAAAGGAACACGGGGACACTGCGGCAACTTAGAAGAGGACCCCACAATGAATCGTGATTGAACTCTTCCCGAGTTCAGTTGCACACAAAGGTCAACATGTGTCCCTTTAAAGTTTAATAACTATGGTTAATATTTCCTAACCGTTAGAGTTCAATAATTTAACATTATCTTTTAACAAATATATATTAACTCTAGAATTAGTCTATGGATACTCCCAAAGTGTACTCCCATACATAGTCCCTAATCCTAACCGTTTATCTCAATTATTAAATGGTTAGGATTCCAACTGATGTGGCAATAGAAAAGACGAAATAAGCCAACTAAAACCTTGACCCTTAGTGGTTGGTTATAAACGGTTAGGATTAGGAAGCATATTTGAGAGTATAATTAAGAGTACCCATAGACTTTACTCTTAAGGATTATTGGTACTTAAACCAAAGTTAATAGGAGTTAAAAGAAATGCGTGCTTGCTGACATGTGGGTGCGAAGGAACTCAAGGCATTTTACTGTGATCCAACCTCTCTAGGTTTGAGGAAGAAAATAAAGACGACCAAATTGTCAATTTAAACCTACCTAACACTGAGCCTAGTAAATGGGTTAAACCATGGGAATTAGTCTTTCTTTTTCTTTTTCGTTTTTAATATTTAAATCTGAGCACATTTATCAGGTCATATTAGGTTTTTTTTATTTTTAAAGTCTAAACCAATCTTACCTGCACTCTCTTCGAATCTTTGAATCTGAGTTCGTAATTCGTCACTTTATAATGAACCCGATTCGTTAGGAGTAGGATGAGATAAATTGTTTATCAATTCGCGTAGTTCTTTAGTCTGGTCCACTTATATAATATTAAGAAAAGTGATTGAAAACTCTCAATAGTAAGTACTATCGAGAGCACAACCACACATTTAAAAATCAAACGGTCACAATTCACACATTCTTAAATGGTGGGCCCCACAATGTGTTTTCACCTTCGAATTTTCAATCTTACGGCCTTTTCTCTTAAGAGTACATACTATTGAGAGTTTTAAATCACTTCCCTAATATTAATACATAAATATTTTAAACATGTAAATAAATAGAGTGCTAACGCAGATGCAATAAGTCTATTTTTTCACAGACACAGTGTGAGTGCAACACGTGATGTTGGTGTCCTATAACAAGAGATGGGCTGACACTTGTTGCTACCACCTTAAGTTTGGGGAAGACTGTGACTAAGGTTAGCATTTCTAAAATAAATATATTATAAATACTTATTTTTAAAAAAAAAACATTAAATATTGTTTTATAACCAATTCACAAACCTAAAAGCAAAATTCTCCAAACTCAAAATATAAGTTCGTTGAACTTAAAAAACAAATTCGCCGAATCCAAAAAAAAAAATTTGTCGAACCAAAGCTATTGGGTTCGGGTACCTAGTTCGCTCATTTCTACGAACCAAACCGCGAACCAAATCGCTTCGAACCGGTTTGTGGTTGGTTTTAGTAGGAATTAGGTAACACTGGTTTAAACCCAATCATAGCCTATAAAAGTCGAGCAAATCTATTTGAAATTGCCACCCCTATATCTTCCTATGTTAAAATGGTTCACCCTCACAACTCAATTGTAACAATAAATGTGAGAAACTTTTATGGATTTTGCTAGCTCCAATCGCATATCTTCCTAAGACGCAACTGGGCTCTACAAATGTCCAACATTCTTTGACCTTTACATTTTAAACTGTTAAAAAATTAAAAACATCTCCACGTGTTAGACCCATCTTGCGTCTATGGAAAAATTAGGAGTAAATGCGACTAGGGCTAGCACTCCTCAACTTTTATTAACCGCCTTCAAAGAAATAACTCACCTCACCCCACACACAAAAGCATGCCTAGTTGTGCTAGTGCCAATGTGTATCTGCATAAATTGATAGAATTCCATTTTCTAAGGTGACAATTAATAGAGATCGACAGTCACAGCCAAACGCGATTGAATTCGGGGAGAGTTCAATTGAAGCTACATGTCAACACATGTCTTATTTAACCTCTATTAATCGTGGTTAAGATTCTCTACCTCTTAGTGTTAACTTTAGTTTTTTTTTTAAACATATTAATCCTAAAAGACAAAAATTCTTAACCAGAGTTAAATATTTTTTCGAAAAACTAAAGTTAGATTAATTATTGAACACTAAGAGCTAGAGAATCTTAACCATAGTTAATAAAGGTTAAAGGGACATATGTTGACCTGTGAGTTCGATTGAACTCTATTTTTTTTTGGAAGGTAAGTTGGGGTTAGGTATACCCTATTAGAGAAACATAGGTGGGAATCGATCCCAAGAGACTTTACCAACTAAGCTAGCCGACAATTAGTCGTGATTTGATCTCTAATATGTCTATTGCTTAGCGCGGCTTTCATTGGCAGACACACTACTCCACTAACTGGGGTTGCAGCCTAACCGTAGTTTGAAAAATAAATCCTCACTAATATCCAAAACTTAAGGAAAGACAACCCCAAGACAATAACTCAAAAAGGACCCTACATGTGTGGTGGGCTAGGCATGAGCGTGCAAAGGAGGGAGAAAAGGCAGCTAGCTACATAGGTGAGGTGGGTCATTATAATTAATTGATAGGTGGAATTGTAAGGTTTGGTTGGGAAAGAGGTGAAGGGAGATGGGATGGACGTCGCGTCGGTATCGATGTTTGTTTCATCTCCAACCACTAACTCTCATCTCATCTCATCTCGTCTCGTCTCGTCTTCATCTATCTTCATGTGTCCCATCCCTTTGCTGCTCAAATGTCGTGTCTACTAGTTAAAAGGGAGATTGCCGACATATTGCTCTAAAATTGTTGGATTTGGCAGAGATTGGAGTCTCTCAACCAACATTTATGCTTTCCTTTCGGATGAGATGCATAATGGGAAAGGAATATCTAAGCTTATGCTTCCAGGATTCCTAAAATTGGATTACAAGACAGTTGTGACTTGTGAGTGAGGATATTCTGACCCTTTAAGTGGGGTTATGGACATGGATAATCACTTATATTTTGCTTTAAGATATGTTAAAATTGGATTACAAGACAGTTGTGACTTGTGAGTGAGGATATTATGACAATTTAAGTGGGGTTATGGACATGGATAATCACTTTTATTTTGCTTTAAGATATGGTTTTGGTTTAGGTTTTTTGAAGTCTAACAAAAATCAGTCGTTTGTCTTTTTCAGTTTTCACCTAGAGTCTGTCAGCATCAATGATGGTATCGTACATCATTCATTAATTTTATGTCAAATAGGTTAGTTAAGTCGATCCTATCCAATTGCCAAGAGTTCAATAGCACTCACAGCTTCTTTAATTGTCTTTTTTAACTTTAGTTAATAAGTTTTAACTTTTAAAGTTAATTTATTCTAAAAACTTAAATTAAATTAAAAGGAATTGTTGTTAACCCGAGTTCAATCATGATTGATTATGATCCAAATGCTCATTTGTCACCTCAGTGATTAACAATCTTCAACTAGTGCAAGTAGAACTGTGAATAACATTTGCTCTTCTCGTGTAGTAATTGGTTACCGTCATCAATCTAACCCACTAATCAATGCTATTTAACCATATTATGAAACCAATAAGTTGGGCATATGTCATATTCCGTCCTCACATATAAAGGTGAGGCCTTATCCCTTAAAGGGTATGAATTAACTAGCCTCAAGCCCTATCCATAAGAGTCAGGTTGGCCAGGACTTATTGTAGAAACTCGAACCTTCTTTCATGTCTTTAATACAATTAATATAAGTATAATAGTTTTTTGTTATGTTTTTATGCATATTTAATTATATCTATGCAGTGCAGTGTGGTTTAAATGTTTAAGTATTAATGTGGTGAAAAATCAGAGCCAACGATCGATCGCAGGAGAACCGATGATCGATCATCCAGAACCTAAAATCTGGGTAAGCCCCTGTTTTGTGCGATGATCGATCGTCTTGAACCAGAAAATTTGGGAAGCTTCTGTTTCTTCGACGATCGATCACCCAATATGACGATCGATCGCAAGTCACGATTCAAGTTTTTAAAAGAATTACAGAAATGAGGGTTTTAAACTATAAATAGCATTTCTAATTCGAGGGTTTTAGACTTTAAAATGTTTCTAACCTAATTTGGCATAAAGGGAGGAGAAAACATAAGGTTTCAAGAGGATTTGGCTTGGAGGAGAATGATTTGGCTTGGAGGAGAATGATTTTGCTTGGAGGAGAAGAATATTTGCTTGGAGATCAACCCTAAAGCAGCTTCATCTTGCGATTTAGATCCAAGAGAAGGATCTCAAAAGTTGATATGCTTTCTAACTTACTCTATTAAGTAATCTCTAAGCTTAAGTAGGTTGATTAAGAGTTTTCTTGTATGATTTTCATGGAAAATAGTATATAATAATGAATGAGGGTTTCTATTCATGAAATGGAGATTTTGACATGTATTTAAAATTATAAGAAGTAGTAGTTTTTGATCTATGCTTTGTTAATTGATAAATCAATGGAAATGGTGGAAGGGAAATGATGATGGATTGGGTTTGCATGTATGGTGATAGGATTGGATGCATGTTTATGGTGATGTAAGTTTGAATAGAGGATGGATTAGATGAAATGAAGGAAGGGTGTTTGTTTTTATGTTATGAATGAGAGTGAGATGAATTAAATATTATGGAATGGAATATGGAAATTGGTAAATCATGCTAAAATGTTAATTATGATTCTTATGCTAGATTATGTTAAAATGTTAAGTATGATTCTTATGTTAAATTATGTCCTATGTATATTGATTGATGATGGATATTCGAGTAAACCATTACTTACAGTAAAATCTTTCAAAACGGGAATTCTCTAACTATATGATATGGGACAGTATAGTAGAGTTTTCATGGTGGGAGATCGGAATTTAAGCGATGACCAACTCGAATGTCAGTTACGACACTCAAGCACACGTTCACTTACATGGTAAGTCTATAAGTCTCATAAGTCTTACATGTCCCATAAGCATGCATGCATAAGGAATATCTCACAAGCTCATAAGTATTAGTCCGTAAAAATGACATAAAATCTCATAAGAATTATCTCACAAGCTCATAAAAATGAAGACCCGACTCGGTTTTGGGACAGGGGCGAGGGTGGTTTTAGTATACCCCGCTCCAGTGCCCCGCCCAACCCCAGAACCACTTTAATATATATATATAAGACAGTAGGGGCAGGGCCAGGTGGGGATTTTATAAGCAGGGCGGGATTGGTTTCACCATATATAAGCCCCAATCAAGGGCAGGGCGGGGCAGGACAGCTTTATAATCGAGTCGGGGCCGGGAGATAGAAAACCGCCCCGCCCCATTGCCATTCCTAGGTATGAGTTGCCCCAGTGCAACCGATTCAAGATTACTAATGTGTGCTAACTGCAGCCCAAAAAAAAAAAAAAGTACCTAACTTATAACGTTTTGTGTCCTGGAAATCCCCAAATGGCCAAATCTTTGCCCCGACCAAAGATTCGGATAAAAACCCAACAAACAGCAGACCAAGAATCGTTAATTGACTCCTGGTTACTTAAACCCTGGTTAACTGAAGCGTGAGAAATAGTTAACTACGGTTAACTGCTTTGGTTAAAGAGCAGCCATTCGCGATATTTTCAGAATATCCCGCGATATGTTTAAGTAGTACTAGTTTACTTCATTCAGATATTAAGTGAAATTAAAAAAAACTAATTGAAATGCTGAAATTCGGATTTTTTTTTTTGTTTAAATCAAATGACTGTAAAAGATTTTGTTTGTATCGTTCACCTCTTCAGATCTGAAGAAAAGGATAAGAAAGAACGTAAATGGTAAATCTAGTAAGAAAGCTCACCTCATCTTAGCTTTTCTTTTGGATTTTGTGTTGGAAAAGTATCCAAGAAGATGAAATCTCTGCTTTCAAATGGCGTGAAGTTTTCTGTATAATCTCTGCTACCATTTGGTCGGCGATTCTGCTGTGTGATGTTTCTCAGATTGAAATGGAGAGTTGAAGAAGAGAAAGAAGTGAAGTGAAGAATCTGATTTACTTTTGAGTTTTTTTTTTTTCGTACTTTCGGTTTGGAAAGTGTTTTGGTCTGTTGATTGTATGAAAGTTTGAAGAAATGGCGGATTTTGGTATCAAAGTTGAATTTTTTTCGGGGATTTCTATTTATTTGGCTAATGTAGCGGTTGATTCTTAGGTCTTTTTTTTTGGAAATTGGGATAGATTTTGCGTATGCGAAAGTGGGAGTGAAAGTTTTGCTTTAAATCTTTGTGAATTGAATGATTTCTGCTCAAACTCTGTAAATCTCTAAATCTCAGAAGTTTTACTGTAAAAATCTGTAGGGGTTCTAGTTGAGGGACGACGGAGGGAGGAGAAGAAGCTCAAAAGGAGCTCTTTTTAGAGATAGAGAGGTTTATCTGTAACAAGGGCAATGGTGAGTGAGGAAGTTCAAGTAGAGAAGGAGGTAGTGGAACTTGAGGGTTGAAGTTTTGTTCTCATCAGAAGTTGGAATTCTAAGAAAGTAGAGCTTTTCATATGCTTTTTGTTTATGGTGGGGGCTCAAAGATCGACATGTCTGCTTTTTAGGGTTTCTCTTGAAGGAACGTTCGAGGAATCTTTCTTGGAATGTACCCATTTCTTTGAATCTGGTTTTTTGGGTTTTGAAGAGAATTGCCGTTTTCTCTCTCTCGTTTTGGTTGCAAAAATCCCTTCCTTGAGCTCTGCTTCGAATTTATGTTCTACATGATATTTTCTTGCTGAAATTTCTGGCCGAGAGGAAGGTAAGAAGTTTCCAATCCTCTCCTCTCTTTAACAGATAAATTTATTGAAGTGAATCTCCTATCTGTTTTCTTTTGATTGTTCTTGTTATGTGAGAGCCTGAAAAGTTTGTAATTTGTATTTGTTTACAGCATTTGCTGATGTAAGAAGCCAGGGAAGAAGGGGGTTTTATGCTTTGAAGGCTGTTTGATTACTGTTATTAGCTTGGTATTGAATTTACGGATACGAAAGAATCAATGAAGGAAGTGGAGAAGTTCTTGGATTCTCAATTATGGCATGCTTGCGCCGGAGGAATGGTACAGATTCCACCAATTAACTCAAAGGTATTCTATTTCCCTCAGGGTCAGGCTGAACACACTCAAGAAAGTGTGGATTTTGGGAATTCCCCAAGGATTCCAGCACTCATTCTCTGCCGAATTGTCGCCGTGGAATTCATGGCAGATCCTGAGACAGATGAAGTTTATGCGAAGATAAGGTTGGTTCCCCTAAGGAAAAATGAAACTGATAATGAGGATGATGGGGTTCTAGGAAGTAATGGATCTGAGGTTGTAGAGAAACCTGCATCCTTTGCGAAGACGTTGACGCAATCTGATGCCAATAATGGTGGAGGTTTCTCTGTTCCTCGATACTGTGCAGAAACAATCTTCCCCCGCCTGGACTTTACGGCCGATCCTCCTGTTCAAACTGTCTTTGCAAAGGATGTTCATGGTGAGGTCTGGAAGTTCCGGCATATTTATAGAGGGACCCCACGGCGTCATCTCCTAACGACAGGATGGAGCACTTTTGTGAACCAGAAGAAGCTCGTTGCAGGGGATTCCATTGTGTTCTTGAGAACAGAAAATGGGGACCTCTGTGTTGGAATCCGACGGGCTAAGAGGGGGATTGGCAGTGGACCTGAGTGCCCATCCGGATGGAATCCAGCCACTGGAAATTGTGCCTTGCCATATGGGGGATTTTCTGCCTTCTCGAGGGAGGACGAGAAACTAATGAGAAATGCCAATGGTGGCAATTCGAATTCCACTGGCGGTTTGAGGGGAAGAGGCGAAGTGAGGGCTGAATCTGTAATTGAAGCTGCAACTCTTGCTGCCAACGGGCAGCCATTTGAGGTGGTTTACTACCCGCGAGCAAGCACTCCAGAGTTTTTCGTGAAGGCCTCGGTTGTCAGGGCAGCAATGCGGATCCAGTGGTGCTATGGGATGAGGTTCAAAATGGCCTTTGAAACTGAGGATTCCTCACGAATAAGCTGGTTCATGGGAACTATATTGTCTGTTCAGGTTGCCGAACCCATCCGTTGGCCTAATTCACCATGGAGGCTTCTCCAGGTACCATTCTCACTAATGATTTTCTTCTGTTTTATGCAAAATGTAATCTACCTGTATAGTGTTGGTAATTGGATGGTGTCTTTTTCTCCATATTCTTTAATATTGCGTAATTGATGTTACTGAATTTGTGTTTTGTATCGGGTTGAATCTTCAGATACCTTTTCTACTATCTTCTGATCTCCTGCTTTTGTGAACCCTCGCGTGCTATTAAGGTCTGTCACTGTTGGTACCATAGGCCCAGGTTTTAAAACCATCTTTACTCTTGCCTAAATAGGGAAAAAAATGTTTATAACTCTCAGCAAGAGAGGCCATTTCTCCATTTTACTGTAATTGATTCGTCATCCATGGTCCTTTTATTCTAATTCCTTTATCAATTGCACCTGTATGTAGATTTTAAGCATCTTTAGATAGATAACATAGCTTCAGACTTCAGAGGTAGCAGCACTTCACTTTAGTTATTCATATATCCTCATTAGTCTGAGTTCTGCACAGATTTTGGTTCAGTAGTTTTCACTATTATGTGTGGCTAGTGGGCTTCACCTAAGAAGACCCGAGTGCATCATACCATCCAATTTTGGTTCAGAATGTTTACGTAACTCATTTTAACCAAAAAAGTTGGCCGAGTCCTATGGCCAAAACTGTAACGTATCATTGGACTCAAGCGATACATAACAGTTTCGGCCAAGTCCTATTTTTTCTTCAAAAAACCTGTAAAGGCACGGTTTCGGGTATCGGGTTCAACTGAAACCAATAAGTCTATCAGTCCATGCTTGATAGTATCATTTTAAATTGTTCAAATGCATAAAGTTATGATCTGTATGTATTTAAGCCAACCTGATTCTGCTGTTGGTATCCTTCTCTTCTAAATTCTAATTGCTAAAGACCATATTTCAGGTGACATGGGATGAGCCGGACTTGCTGCAAAACGTGAGGCGTGTCAACCCCTGGTTGGTGGAATTGGTGTCAAACATGCCTGCCATCCATCTGTCACCCTTTTCACCACCAAGGAAGAAGTTGCGACCCCCGCAGCACCCAGATTTCCCTCTCGACGGCCAACTTCCAATGCCGTCATTTTTGGGCAATCCCCTCAGGCCAAGCAGCCCCTTGTGTTGTCTATTAGACAATACTCCTGCAGGCATACAGGGAGCCAGGCATGCCCAATTTGGAATAACTTTGTCAGATCACCTTAACAAACTGCAGTCAGGTCTGTTTCCGGCCAGTTTCTCCCGGCTCGATCACGCTGCTCCACCCTCTAGAATCTCCAATGGCTTCATCATGAGCAACCCCAACAGCAATGAGAATTCTTCTTGCTTGCTAACCATGGGGAATTTTACCCAAAATTCAAAGAAATCTGATGACGTAAAGACACCCCAGTTCTTACTCTTCGGTCAACCAATTCTCACCGAGCAGCAGATCTCTCTTAGCTGCTCTGGTGATAAAGTCTCACCAGTTCGTACTGGAAATAGTTCATCAGATGGGAATCCAGAGAAGACGGAGAACTTCTCTGATGGTTCTGGATCAGCACTTCATCAGCATGGCCCACCCGAGAACTCATCCTACGAAGGGTTCCCGTGGTGCAAGGACCGTCAAGCAACTGAGCTTGGCCTAAAAACCAATCACTGTAAGGTGTTCATGGAGTCAGAGGATGTGGGTCGAACTCTTGACCTCTCGGTCCTTGGGTCTTACGAAGAGCTATACCGAAGGCTAGCCAACATGTTTGGCATAGAAAGATCAGAGATGCTGAGCCATGTGCTCTACCAGGATGCGACAGGTGCTGTTAAACACACAAGAGATGAACCGTTTAGGTAAGACTTATTTCTCTATCCTTTTGTCAACAATCTTTGTTTGGCCTTATTATTACTCAAATGCATCAAAATTTTGCATGTTTTTGTCTTCCTGAATTTGACACCATTGATCTTTTTCCCATTGCCATTGCAGTGAGTTCATGAAGGCAGCAAGAAGGCTGACAATTCTGATGGACTCGAGCAGCGATAACATGGGAAGGTAGAGGGGGGGAAATAACCTCACTTGTTAAATGTACAGTTGGATGACCAAATCTTTTGTTCTAGTGCTAACCTTTTTTTCTTTTTGGAGTTGTAGTAGAAACCCCTTTGATCCAATTTTTGGATGTCCAAGAAAAAGACTCTTAGGTTATAGCTTCTTTACGTCGTTTTCCAGAGAAGCAAGCTTTGAAATTCAAAACCCTCATTTATGTCATAGTTTATTATGCAATTTCATTGGTTGTGTAGTTTTTTACAGTGAATTCCTGTAAATACAAGTTGAAAATCTTTTTGCAGGACATGGATCACAGGGTTGCAGACTGCTGAAAATGAACTAAAACCATTAATGGGTTTCTAAGAGCTCCCAGGTTAAGCCGATTTACTCAAGCTAGGAAATATTGCTTAAGCTCCCAGGACATGGATCACCTAAGCAAATATTGGTTTTTTGGTGGGGAATTTAAAACCATGAATGTGTTTCCAAGGGCACCCAGGTTGGTTTCTCATGGGATCCTTCTAAATAAACAGTATCTCTCTTGCTGAAACCATTTATTATTTTCTTTTGTTGGTACCTGTATATTTATCTGTTTGACATACTGCAATAAGCACATTAGATACCACATTTATACTTGAAATTAGCAGACCCTTTGATTCATCTGTTGTGCATATAGCATCAGGCATGCCTCTGGAAAGCAAAATGTAGGGGTGCTGTTCTTCTTTAGTTTGCTGCTGCTGCTAGTCTCCAAATCTGAAGTTGTTAGTGGACTGAACAAGAAAACCTTCCTGGATTGATAAAACCACATTTGAGGCCTTTTCCTAGTCTCCACCCTTTGATTTGCTGTTCTAACCGTGGTTAAGATTCACTCATACCTAGGGTTAAATAATCTAACCTTAGTTTTTAGAAAAAATATTCTTTTAAATTTAACCTTGGCTATGATTTTACTCATTCATGTGGGTTTTTTTTTTTAAGCTCTTTTTCTAAAAACTAAGGTTAGATTATTTAATCCTAAGGGTGAGTGAATCTTAGCCACAATTAATGAGTGTCAAATAGCACACTTGGTGAGCTTGGGAGGTGTGTACCACTCAACGGAATGTGCAATGCATGTTATCCTCCTCATAGTTAAATGCCTTCCCACGAATCAACTGAAGAGTGGGAGTGGTGCCCAGGTGTGGATATCAGCACGCAGAGAGCCACATGGAGCCCAAGGGGGGCTTCAGCCCCACCTGAAATTTTGTTCACCATTAGTACTAATAGGGGTGTAGTGTAGCCTGGGCGAGGAGTGGAGCCGGGGGGACGGGTGGCGCTAGCCCCTTAAACTTTTGAGAAAAAAATATACTCCTTAAAAACGAACCCAAATAGATGCGATAGCCAATAAACTTGGCCCTTAAAAAAATTTTGTGGGCTACACCCACAAATGTGCGATTGAACACTCTTTGAGTTCAATCGTGATTGGCTGTGATTCGATCTCATTTCTGACTCGTCCCCCACCAGCAAGCCTAGCAAGAGCATCTCCTGCTATCATGTAGGTGGTTGGATCGCGCGCCTTGCATTTTACATTGGGGGAAATGCTACGGAGACCCCTTTAGGGCCGAGACCACCGAGACCGTGCTCTAAGAGCACGGGATTTCAGGTGGGGCCTACAATCCCGTGCTCTTAGAGCACGGTCTCGGCCCTGAAGGGGTCTCAGCAAAGTTCTTACATTGGCGATTAAGCTCAAAGATCTTCTGTTGGAAAAAAAGTTAGTCAATGAGTAGTTGGTATCTACCAGTTTCCACTTGCCTTGTTTGCTTCGTGTTTTACTAGGGCTGCACATGGGCCGGGTTTGGGCTTGGCTTTGGTAATTTTTTATTGTTTTTTTTTATTAAAATTCTGAAATTTTACGAAATTTTTACTTAAATTTTGAAATTTTATATATTAATTTTAAAAATAAAATAAATATATTTATATAAATATATAAAATTGTAATAAAATATTATTTTTTAATATATATATATATATATATATTAATAAAATATTAATATTTCAAAATTTCGCCGAAATCCCGCAATATTTTGGGATTTCGGTTTGGGTTGCCTAGCCGAAATCATCGAGAATTTCGAAATTAAAAACCTTGAAACGTACCCACCATATTTAACTTGAAGCGCATGCGCATATGGAAGAATCTAATAAGAATAGAAGGGAAGCCCGTATGCAAATGATCAATGGAGTGAAGCCGAAGTGGATAGTGGTAAATGAATTCGTATTTGATTACATATCCGGTTATACAAATTGAATAAATATCATACGGATGAATATTGTATTTATCTTCCACTCCTATTTAAAATATTCAAATTTTGATATTATCTTAATTATCCAATTATTTTAAAAGAAAATGATTGTTTAAGCCTTTTTGAAATAAATAAATTTTATTAAAAATGGTTAATTACATTGACTTACCTTGAGGTTTGGTGAAATTATAAAAACCACCCCTCATATTTTTGAAATTACACTGACCTCCCCTGAGGTTTGGTGAAATTGTAGGGACCTCCCTTTTGTTTCTGAAATTACTTTATCCTTCACTTCTTCAGTTGTCGATAACATATTCCCCATTTCGTTAGTATGTCATTATTGACATGGATGAATTTTGATTATGTCATAGTTTAAACATTTTAAAATGTCTGAATTATCTTTTTTAAAGTCAGTCGATTTAGCTATATAATGTTGCTTTCTCAAGTAAATAAACGAGGGTAAAATCGTAAAAGAGCATCTTCCATTAACGGCGTCAATTTGACGAGCCTGATAGGGGAGGACAGTGTAATTTCATAAATAAGAGGGGAGGTTTTTATAATTTTTTCAAACCTCATGGAAGGGCAGTGGAATTTCATAAACAATATAGGAGATTTCTAAAATTTTGCTAGACTTCATGTGAAGGCAGAGTAACAAGAAGGGAAGCATATGCAATTTCAACAAACCTCGAGGGAGGTTAGTGTAATTTACCCTCTAAAACATAACAAATTAAGATTTTATATTTATCTATATTAAAAATATCAATTTAATGTCTTAATTCTATAAAAAGTACATATTTATAAGTTTATTTAGTCTTATAAACTCATAATTTCTTTTATATATATATAATCAATCGGATATTATCAGACATATCAATATCCAAATTTGTATCCGATGACAAATGAATAGTAAAATTACTATTTGAATTCGCTCCACTAGATACCTATTTGAACAATCATTTGAGTAAATGAATTTGGATACGAATCAGGAGGATAATATTTGTTCAATACACCCAGGCTTGATATTCCGATGAGGTTTTGATTTCTTGATATAAGGATTGTCAAAATGGACAAATTTGACAAGATATGTAAATGGCATCGAATTACCTCTGGCAAATGCCTGAGGCCCAGCCTCAGGCGTCCATTCATCATCTGGCATGTGGCGCTAAAAAAGGGTAGAAGTCACAAAACATTTTCTCCCCTATTTTTTGACTTCTCCCCACTTGATATCTCTCCCCTTTTAATCATCACATGGCAAATGATAAATGGACACCTGAGGTGGGCCTCGGGCGTGCACCAGAGGTAATCCAATGCCTATATAAATTTCTTGACCAGTCAAAGAGTCAAGCAGTCAAGGGTTCTAGATAGAGCTGAGAGTGGAATAAAAACAAAGAGAAAAGCTTCCCAAATCGTCCTTGTTTTCAGTTCCTACAATATTTATATATAACTTTGTATGCGTGCGGAATACTATAATATTTCTCGTAAAAAAACTTCTAATCAAGGACTAAATCTTAAATAAGGTTTAAAAAAATTAATAAGGAACGATTGTTTTATGAGTGACATTCCCTCATTAAAAACCCTCATTTAGGCTCCATTCTTTTGGTGGAACTTTTAAAGTCTAGAACATTCAGTGTTCCATGCCTACTTTTACTTTAATGTGTAGAACTATATTATTCCATAGAATGCAAAAGTTCTACAAATATGGATCTTTCAAGTTCTTCCAAAATTTTTGAATTTTTAAATTTCATAGATGTGGAACTTCCAATTAAATTGAACTCGATAAATCTGAGATTCTATCAAGTAAAAGAGTTAGAAACCTTCTATTAGCCTATAGGTGTTCACCATAGGTCTCCTTAGTGATTTTGATGATAACATAATAATGAAATGAGATTTGTGTTACTAATATCTCAATTGAGTTTATGTGAAAATCAGTTTATGAAGAGCATTAGCAAATCATTCAAAATGAAAAAACATGAAAATGACATCATCTATCAAGAAGATTTATCATTTAGTCAAAAGCAAGTCATTGGATTAAGTTGGATCAAAAGGAAGATATCAAAGATCAATCAAAGTCCAAGTCATGAAGATGAAGCATAAATATAAAATCTAAGAAGATGACTCAAGATCAAGTCATGAAGAATGAAGACTCTCAAGAAAGGTTTAATGTTTTATATTTTAGAGAGAGAGTGTTTTAGGACTTTTGTAAAAAGTCCTCAAATGTTATTGGTTGCTCAAAATGCCTACATTGACCTTAGATACCTTAAAGCTTATTGCACGTCATTATAAGGACCTTAGACATAATATAGAATGACCAAAATCATGATTAAAATAAGGTAGAAGACCAAGAAAATCATGTTCATCATATTGGTCAGCTTAAGATGAGATTTCCAGAAAAAAACAGGAAATCTCGTCGATAAAATTAAAGAGAAACTTCAATATTGTCGACGAAATCATCCATAGAGTTATTATTTTTTGTTATATCTCCATCTCGTCGATGAATTCATAGAGTATATCCAATCTCATTGACGAAATCATGCGAGATGCAGAAAAAGCCTGTAAAGGCTAGTTTTAAACGGTCATATCTTTTCTAATGTCTCTCCAACAACTATATCTTTGCAAGGACTATAAATATGGATGATTTATAATGTAGAACGTGATGAAATATAAATCCAATCATTGAATCATCTACTCCAAAACTTAAATTTTCAAATCCATTGAGTTAAACCTAAAATCTCAAAATCAATTTTATTGAGCTATTCAACTCCAATATTTGGAAGATTTTCAATAAGCTTTTGAGAGATCATTTAGCTCGTTTTAAGAGCAAAATCTGATTGTAATCACATTTGTTATTAAGTGTGAAAGAAATCAAGAATCGGTGGATTCCTGTCCTTGAAGCTGGGAGCTTTGAATTGGCTTGATTTTCGCCCGTAAAAAGATTGTAAAGGTCTGATTCTCACCCATAAGGAGATTATAAAGGTTTGATTTTCACCCAGAAAAAGATTGTAAAAGATTTGGTCTTCACCCATAAGATGACTGTACGAGTAAAATTGTAGAGCCCCGGATCTTGATGGCCATGTACGACGAATTATATCATATACTAAAGCATTTAAGAATGTATTTATGGTGTATGAGTGTTTGGAATGAAATAGGCAAGAGTATAGAATACTCTTGAGTATTGACAAGGGTTATTCCTTGGCATACCCTCGACTCTAAATAGTCCTAGCGTTCACACCACTCATCGGAATCAAGCGATTCTTAGATTTTTGGAAAGGTAATTGAACCCTCTTCGGGGTTCATGTTGATCACTTGTCTTGTTTTTGAGTTGGTGTTAGGTCAAAAGACCGATTCCTGAAGTCGGGTCGGTTTAAAATCTGGATTGACGAAACCCAATTTCGGATCAGTCAGGTTTAGGGGCAAAATGGTCCAAGAAAAAGGAAGAATTGGAAGTTGTGAAAAACATAAAAGTTGTTCTCCTTCGAAATACAAATCCAACGTAAGTTGAATCGTCAAAATCGGACAAGCGAGTCAAAAGTTATGGCCGAAATACGAAAACACAAAAATGCTGAAAACTTTCTACAAAAGTTGCGATCGCTCGTAGGGACCCTACGAACGATCGTAGCGGAGCTACGAACGATCGTAGAGTTGCTACGATCGATCGTAAATCCCCAGAAATGCTGGAAACTCTCGGGTGAAACTACGATTGATCGTAGGAAGCCACGATTGATCGTAGAAGGCTACGATCGATCGTAAATCGCTACGAACGATCGTGGATACGCGATTTTACTTTCTTGGATGTGATTTTTTAGGGGTTTTTCACCCCTTACACTATAAATAGAAGGCTTAGAGAGGATTTTTGGGTTACCCTAAACCAAGGAGAGTTCCTAGAACGAGAGGGAAGGGATCTTGAGCATTCCAAAGAGGGTTTTGCTTGAAACCAAGAAGAGCTTCAATCAAGGGTTGGATCTTCCCCAAATCAAGCTTGGATCATTCCAATCAAGTGAGGATTTTCTCAAGGGGTTTCTTCCTCATTTCTTCAAGGTCGGTACTTCTTGCTACCCTCCTAGTTATAGTTCTTTCCTTTACTTTATTCCTCTTTAATTTCCTTTATTTACACATGTGCTATGAGGTGGATGGTTGTAAATGGTGAATGGAGATGGAATGGGCGATTGGATGCCAATGGTTGGGTTGTGATGATTAAAATGGGGAGGGCATTGTTCCAATAATAAACAAACAAGTGTGATATGAGTATAACCCACCTAGAAAAGCATGATTTAGGTTTAAATAAATAATGGACACACTCTATGCTTGATGAAATGCCAAGGTGAATAAAATGAATGTTAAAATCAAGAAAATGAATGCTTAAATTATGTAACTTGTTAGGGCTTATGATAGTGTGAGTTCTCATTTTCCCAAAAATGTCATGAGTGATTATTTGTTTGAAATTGCATATGCTACATATTGTGAAATCCCTCAATGTCATATTTAATTCCAATGCAAGTATGCACACGATCTCACGAGCACGCATGCATGACATGTTTTATCGGGGTTTTCAAGAACACGGTTTAGAGGTGGGGCATATCGTACGATATGTTTTACCTCGCTTTTGGCAAGGACAAGACAATCATGCATTATCATAAGAAGGGTCTCCCTTCCCTCGCAAGTACATACATATTATATGAAGGGTCTCCCTTCCCTCGCAAGTGCATCTCACAAGGACATCTTACAAGTGAAAGGACACAAGCATGACAAGTCATGGCATGACAAGTCATGGCATGACAAGCATAAGCATTCTAGGAAGAAGGGTCTCCCTTCCCTCACAAGTAGTTTACTTTCCAAGCAAGCATGACATGACATGACACGCATGATACGGTAGACAAGGTTTCAAGCATAAAAAGGGTAATTTCAGTCAAGTCAAGTGCACAAGATTTCAAAGGTTTTACCGGCTTTTATGAATGCAACATGACGAATTATATTGTTTTACTTTATTGTCATGATAAGAATCATTCCTGCTTTATATGCGTGAATTGTTTCCATCTTTATGTATGCTATCCGTATGCTATGACTGTGGGTTAGTATTTAGTACCCACTGAGTATTCCATGCTCAGCCGTACTTCTTATGTCGGCAGGTTCTGAGGGAGCTGCTGCTCCATTTGATGTTTGTGCTCCTGATCCATGGGTGGAGGAGGAGTACGTCGAGGAGCCTTTGGAGGAACCTCCCGTAGAGGGTTATCAGTAGGTGGTGTTAGATTCTGAGTGGATTAGCTGTGGGTGAGCATGAGTGATTATATCCATGTATTTTGACGGGCATGTCCGCACTTTCTTTGTTTTGTTTTCTTTTGTATTAAACTTGGACCATTTGTATATACTTAGAGGTTGGTTAGACTTCCGCTGTTATCCTCTATTGTATATGTTCTGTGAGGTTTTGCAGGTTGGTTCGTCAAGCAAATCATGTAAGTCATGATTAAGTCATCCAAGATTCACTCTAACTCCTAGGGTGGGTTTTGGGTCGCCACAGAAGTGGTATCAGAGCCTAGGCTTTAGGTCTTTAGGGTCACTTAGAATCTTATACCACGGCTTGACAAGAGCATATGTTAGGAAACGAGTTAGGAAGGAAGTGAGTCGGGAGCGAGTCTGGTTCCAAGTGTAAGACTAAACTTTAGTCTTAGTCTAAAATGGTTGCTTAACCAAGTACGGGTCCTAGGTATGCTAGAACACTAAAGTATAAGTATAATGTGATGAATACTCTGATGACTTGATGTGAGGTGTATTAGTATTATACAACTAATACAAATTGAATTATTGTGAAATGACATTGAAATAAACTGTGGTTTCAAGTTAGACTCATGTGGTGTTATTATTCTCAGGACTTTAGTCATGAGACGGAACACACGGGGTCGTGGGCCACATACCAGAGCTTCCTCTTCTTCACGGGATGAGGATGAGCAGCCGGACCTCTCTCAGGTCTTAGGCTCCATTGCTGAGACACTCGCCATACTGGCGGCTCGGCAAACTATACCGGCATCAGCGGTACCTACTCCACCGCCTGCAGCTCCAGTACATCGTACAGCTGGAGTTGAAGCATTCCGGAGATTGAGGCCTCCATCCTTCCACGGGAGTGTGGACCCTCTTACTGCGGAGGCTTGGATCCTCCAGGTTGAGAAGATATTTACGGTGCTCTCTCCTACAGAGGAAAAGAAAGTGGCATGGGCAGTTTTTATGCTAGATGGCGAAGCCCACCATTGGTGGTTGTCCGCATTGAGGACACGGGACTTGACCATGCAAAGTCAACCGTGGACTTGGGAGGAGTTTAAGGACACGTTCTATAAGAAGTATTTCCCGGTTGGAGCTCGGGAAAAGAAAGAGAGAGAATTCATCAACCTTGAGCAAGGTTCGATGTCGGTGGCCGCTTATGAGGCCAAGTTCTCGGAGCTATCACGCTTCGCGACACATATGATTGCCACCGAGGCAATGAAGGCGAGGAGGTTTGAGCAAGGGCTCAAGGATGTCATCATGGAGAAAGTGTCGGTCTTCAGGCACGCCACTTACGCCGAAGTAGTGGATAAAGCCTTGTTGGTTGAGACCAATTTAGAGACCGTGTCCAAGAAGAGAGAATTGGCGAGAGGCCAATCTAGTGGTTCGGTACCTTTAGAGAGGCGGGCCCGGACTGGTCCTTATCAGTATACATGGCCAGCACCACAGATGAGGCCGACTTATGCGCCTCCAGCACCCCAGCAGTACGTGCCACAGGCACCTCGACCTCAGGCTCTTCCGGCCCCACGGCCAGTTACCCCTCAGGCAGCGAGGTATACACCACCTTCGGTCCCTCCGGCCTACACATATGAGGTCTGCACTTCATGCGGCAAAAGGCATCCGGCAGGAGATTGCCGAAGAGCATCTGGTGGATGTTATCATTGCGGTCGCCAGGGCCACATGATCAGGGATTGCCCTAGCCGGCATTTACCAGGCCAGTCTCAGGGTAGTAGGCCCCCAGCACGCCCAGCAGGATCATACCAGGCGTCATCTCAGACTACCCAGTCTACACCTCAGTCTCGCCAGGCAAACCAGAGGCGAGTTTTTGCCTTGACAGAGGGTGATGCACTTGCATCTGATGATGTGGTGCAAGGTACGC
This sequence comes from Tetracentron sinense, assembly GCA_015143295.1. Taxonomy (NCBI): domain Eukaryota; kingdom Viridiplantae; phylum Streptophyta; class Magnoliopsida; order Trochodendrales; family Trochodendraceae; genus Tetracentron; species Tetracentron sinense. The sequence continues at coordinate 32,761,923 of CM026562.1, forward strand.
AGTTAGAGTTAATTTCTTTATTCGTGATTATTATGTTATGCTCTATTCTCTGTGTACGTACTTGGCATGTTCTATATGTATATATACCTACATGTATACGCTGTTGATGCATGGATTAACTCCGCTAGTTAAAATTTCAGGAACCCTACTAGTCAATGAGTATTTGGCTCGAGTGTTGATTGATACCGGGTCTACTCATTTGTTTGTCTCGCCGAGTTTTTCAGAAGGCTTTTCTGTGGAGCCCAGTCAGCTAAAACCGGAGTTAGCCATTTCGACTCCGCTCGGCAAAACAGTATTGGCAGATAAAGTGTATAGAAATAGTGTGGTCCAAGTTGGAAGCCACGAGTTGGCAGTTGATCTCATCGTCCTGGGATTCCAAGACTTTGATGTTATATTGGGAATGGATTGGTTAGCAGCACATCATGGGCATGTAGCTTGCTTTGAGAAGATGGTACTCTTCAAGCCGGTAGAAGGAAAACCATTTCACTTTCGAGGGTTGAGAAGTAGAGACATTGCCCGCTTTGCGGCGTTGAGCTTAGCTAACCCCGAGGCAAAGGACTCATCGACAATTCCAGTCGTGAGTGAATTCCTGGATGTGTTTCCAGAGGAGTTGCCAGGATTACCTCCAAACAGGGAGATTGAGTTTGTGATCGAGCTTGCACCAGGCACAACTCCTATATTCAGGGCTCCGTATAGAATGGCCCCGATTGAACTTAAGGAGTTGAAGACTCAGTTGGAGGAATTACAAGACTTTGGTTTCATTCGACCAAGTGTCTCACCATGGGGTGCCCCGGTGTTATTTGTTAAGAAGAAAGATGGCTCGATGCGAATGTGCATCGATTACCGTCAATTGAACAAAGTCACTATAAAGAATAGGTATCCATTGCCTAGGATTGACGACTTGTTCGATCAGTTGAAGGGAGAGAGATTTTTCTCGAAGATAGATCTTCGATCAGGTTATCACCAGTTGAAGATTAAGGTGGAAGATGTTCCCAAAACTGCTTTCAGGACTCGATATGGGCACTACGAGTTCTTGGTGATGCCTTTTGGACTCACGAACGCGCCGGCAGCCTTTATGGATTTGATGAACCGGGTGTTCCGGCCATATCTTGATAGGTGCGTGATTGTATTTGTCGATGACATTTTGGTCTATTCCCAGACACGGGAAGATCACACACGCGACCGACGCCTTGCTTTGGAAATGCTAAGAGAGCACAAGCTATACGCCAAACTTAGCAAGTGTGAGTTTTGGTTGGAAGAGGTGGCATTCCTAGGCCACGTTGTTTCTGCAGAAGGTATATCGGTAGATCCAAAGAAGATCGAAGCTGTTATGAGTTGGGCGAGGCCCAAGAGTGTTACTGAGATACGCAGCTTTCTTGGGTTGGCAGGCTACTACAGGAGATTCGTAGAGGGTTTCTCTAGCCTTGCAGCACCGCTCACTTACCTGACAAGGAAGAACGCCAAGTTTGTATGGAGTGATAAGTGCGAGATCAGTTTCACGGAACTGAAGAAGAGGCTTACTACAGCCCCTGTCCTTACTGTGCCATCTGGACCTTATGGGTATGAGGTGTATAGTGATGCCTCACACGTTAGACTTGGGTGTGTACTCATGCAGCACAAGAAAGTCATTGCCTATGCATCAAGGTAATTGAAGGAACATGAGAAGAATTATCCCACGCACGACTTGGAGCTTGTGGCGGTCGTGTTTGCACTTAAGATTTGGCGTCATTACCTTTATGGGGTGGAGTTCTATGTGTTTACCGATCACAAGAGTCTCAAATATCTCTTTTCCCAAAAGGAGCTGAATCTAAGGCAACGGCGTTGGATGGAATTATTGAAAGACTATGACTGTACCATTCAATACCACCCGGGTAAAGCAAATGTAGTGGCTGATGCTTTGAGTAGAAGACCTCCGGGGTTATTAGCATGCATGTTAGTGCAGGAATGGAAGCTACTTGAAGACTTGGCAAATCTGGACATTAGTGTGAACGACTCTGTCCGTAATCCTATCTTGGCAAATGTCACGGTTCGGCCATACATTATAGATTTGATCCAAGAATACCAAGCCACGGATGCTGAATTGTTGGCTTATCAGGACAAGGAAATTGCTAAGGGTAGTGAGGATTTCTCTCTCACTAGCCAAGGTGCTATCACATTCAAGGGAAGGCTGTGTGTCCCAGCCAATGCAGATCTTCGGAGGGAGATTATGGATGAAGCCCACCGGGCAAAGTACACTGTGCATCCAGGGGGTACAAAGATGTACCGGAACCTCAAGAGTCACTTTTGGTGGCGGAATATGAAGAGGGAGGTTGCGGAATATGTAGCACGGTGCTTGGTGTGCCAACAGGTGAAAGCAGAACACATGCGGCCCACAGGTCTATTACAGTCCCTTCCGATTCCCGAGTGGAAATGGGAGAACATATCCATGGATTTCATAGTTGGCTTGCCAAAGACGGCAAGGGGTTCAGATGCGATATGGGTAGTAGTGGATCGTTTGACGAAGTCCGCTCACTTCTTGCCTTACCGAACTACTTTCAACTCTAGTCAGTTAGCTGCTTTGTACATCAAGGAAGTGGTGAGGTTGCACGGAGTGCCTGTCAGTATTGTGTCGGATCGGGATCCAAGATTCACATCACGATTCTGGAAAAGCTTTCAGGAAGCTATGGGTTCCCGACTTGATTTCAGCACTGCTTTTCATCCACAGACGGATGGACAAACTGAGAGGGTGAACCAAGTTATAGAAGACATGCTTCGAGCTTGTATGCTGGATTTTAAAGGCAGTTGGGAAGAGCACTTGCCTTTGGTAGAGTTCGCCTATAATAACAGCTATCAGGCGAGCATCCAAATGGCACCATTTGAGGTCTTGTATGGGCGAAGTTGTAGGTCTCCTCTCTATTGGGATGAGGTAGGAGAAAGGAAAGTACTTGGTCCGGAGTTGATTGAGCAAACGGCAAGTGTAGTTAAGATCATCCGGGATCGGTTGAAAGCTGCTCAAGATCGCCAGAAAAGTTATGCGGACACGCGCCATAGGGACTTGGAATTTCAAGTAGGGGATCAAATTTTTGTGAAAGTATCTCCTAGCAAAGGGATCATGAGATTTGGCAAGCGAGGCAAGCTCAGTCCTCGGTATGTTGGGCCTTTTGAGATTATCACGCGAGTTGGCGAGGTTGCTTACAGGGTAGCTCTCCCACCTCACATGGCCGCGGTTCACAACGTATTCCATGTATCTATGCTTCGGAAATATATTCCGGATCCTTCTCATGTGATCGACCTTGATACGTTAGAAGTCCGAGAGAATCTCACTTTGGTGGAAGAGCCGGTTCAAATTTTGGACCGTAGGGATCAAGTCTTGCGCAATAAGGTCATCCCCTTGATTCTTGTTCGATGGAAACACCATTCTAAGGAGGAAGCCACGTGGGAGCGCGAGGCCGAAGTAAAAGCAAAGTACCCTCATTTGTTTGAGTGACGTTTATGTAAATTTTGTTTCTTGTAATCTCTATGTATCGTTCCAATTTCGAGGACGAAATTTCTGTAAGGGGGGGAGGATGTAGAGCCCCGGATCTTGATGGCCATGTACGACGAATGATATCATATACTAAAGCATTTAAGAATGTATTTATGGTATATGGGTGTTTGGAATGAAATAGGCAAGAGTATAGAATACTCTTGAGTATTGACAAGGGTTATGCCTTGGCATACCCTCGACTCTAAATAGTCCTAGCGTTCACACCACTCGTCGGAATCAAGCGATTCTTAGATTTTTGGAAAGGTAATTGAACCCTCTTCGGGGTTCATGTTGATCACTTGTCTTGTTTTTGAGTTGGTGTTAGGTCAAAAGACCGATTCCTGAAGTCGGGTCGGTTTAAAATCTGGATTGACGAAACCCAATTTCGGATCAGTCAGGTTTAGGGGTAAAATGGTCCAATAAAAAGGAAGAATTGGAAGTTGTGAAAAACATGAAAGTTGTTCTCCTTCGAAATACAAATCCAACGCAAGTTGAATCGTCAAAATCGGACAAGCGAGTCAAAATTTATGGCCGAAATACGAAAACGCAAAAATGCTGAAAACTTTCTGCAAAAGTTGCGATCGCTCGTAGGGACCCTACGAACGATCGTAGCGGAGCTACGAACGATCGTAGAGTTGCTACGATCGATCGTAAATCCCTAGAAATGCTGGAAACTCTCGGGTGAAACTACGATTGATCGTAGGAAGCCACGATTGATCGTAGAAGGCTACGATCGATCGTAAATCGCTACGAACGATCGTGGATACGCGATTTTACTTTCTTGGATGTGATTTTTTAGGGGTTTTTCACCCCTTACACTATAAATAGAAGGCTTAGAGAGGGTTTTTGGGTTACCCTAAACCAAGGAGAGTTCCTAGAAAGAGAGGGAAAGGATCTTGAGCATTTCAAAGAGGGTTTTGCTTGAAACCAATAAGAGTTTCAATCAAGGGTTGGATCTTCCCCAAATCAAGCTTGGATCATTCCAATCAAGTGAGGATTTTTTCAAGGGGTTTCTTCCTCATTTCTTCAAGGTCGGTACTTCTTGCTACCCTCCTAGTTATAGTTCTTTCATTTACTTTATTCCTCTTTAATTTCCTTTATTTACACATGTGCTATGAGGTGGATGGTTGTAAATGGTGAATGGAGATGGAATGGGCGATTGGATGCCAATGGTTGGGTTGTGATGATTAAAATGGGGAGGGCATTGTTCCAATAATAAACAAACAAGTGTGATATGAGTATAACCCACCTAGAAAAGCATGATTTAGGTTTAAATAAATAATGGACACACTCTATGCTTGATGAAATGCCAAGGTGAATAAAATGAATGTTAAAATCAAGAAAATGAATGCTTAAATTATGTAACTTGTTAGGGCTTATGATAGTGTGAGTTCTCATTTTCCCAAAAATGTCATGAGTGATTATTTGTTTGAAATTTCATATGCTACATATTGTGAAATCCCTCAATGTCATATTTAATTCCAATGCAAGTATGCACACGATCTCACGAGCACGCATGCATGACATGTTTTATCGGGGTTTTCAAGAACACGGTTTAGAGGTGGGGCATATCGTACGATATGTTTTACCTCGCTTTTGGCAAGGACAAGACAATCATGCATTATCATAAGAAGGGTCTCCCTTCCCTCGCAAGTACATACATATTATATGAAGGGTCTCCCTTCCCTCGCAAGTGCATCTCACAAGGACATCTTACAAATGAAAGGACACAAGCATGACAAGTCATGGCATGACAAGCATAAGCATTCTAGGAAGAAGGGTCTCCCTTCCCTCACAAGTAGTTTACTTTCCAAGCAAGCATGACATGACATGACACGCATGATACGGTAGACAAGGTTTCAAGCATAAAAAGGGTAATTTCAGTCAAGTCAAGTGCACAAGATTTCAAAGGTTTTATCGGCTTTTATGAATGCAACATGACAAATTATATTGCTTTACTTTATTGTCATGATAAGAATCATTCCTGCTTTATATGTGTGAATTGTTTCCATCTTTATGTATGCTATCCGTATGCTATGACTGTGGGTTAGTATTTAGTACCCGCTGAGTATTCCATGCTCAGCCGTACTTCTTATGTCGGCAGGTTCTGAGGGAGCTGCTGCTCCATTTGATGTTTGTGCTCCTGGTCCATGGGTGGAGGAGGAGTACGTCGAGGAGCCTTTGGAGGAACCTCCCGTAGAGGGTTATCAGTAGGTGGTGTTAGATTCTGAGTGGATTAGCTGTGGGTGAGCATGAGTGATTATATCCATGTATTTTGACGGGCATGTCCGCACTTTCTTTGTTTTGTTTTCTTTTGTATTAAACTTGGACCATTTGTATATACTTAGAGGTTGGTTAGACTTCCGCTGTTATCCTCTATTGTATATGTTCTGTGAGGTTTTGCAGGTTGGTTCGTCAAGCAAATCATGTAAGTCATGATTAAGTCGTCCAAGATTCACTCTAACTCCTAGGGTGGGTTTTGGGTCGCCACAAAAATTGTGGTGAATCCTTCAGCGGGTATAGCTTGAGAGGGGGACGTAGGCAGGATTGCCGAACCTCGTGAACAATATCTTTGTGTTTGCATTCTCTAGCTCTTCCCTTTACTTTATTATTTTTATTGCTTGTGTAAAATTGTATATTTTCATTCTCTTTTAATTAGTAAAATTGAAATTTCGTATTAGGGAATATGAATAATTTTTAAATTGTCATAGACCCCATTCCCCCCCCCCCCCCCCCCCCCCTTCCAGGATCCAAACCTTGGGCAACAAGTGGTATCCGAGCCTATGTCTCTGTTTTTAAATATTTAGCCATCTTAAAGAAAAGATTTTTTGACAAATTTGGATGATTAGATGCTTCATTATGTTATGCTCAATGTGTATTGATTGTAATTTTGATGATTGGTTGATTGATCTAATATGTTGATAATAGGTTATAATGATATTTTAATGAAAAATATATGAAATGAATAATGGAATGTGATATGTATGTTTTGAAGTATGTAATGTCTATGTATTTAAATTAGATTTATATGCTTAAATGACATATTCAAATTAGTTTCAATTGCTTGTAATAACTTTTTTAAATGAATTAAATAATGGTTTCATGAACTAATGAATGGTTTATCTAAACTATATGCAAATGAATTGAATTCAAATTTTAATTTAGTATATATGTTTAGAGAGAGCTTACCTCATAAATTGTATTGAATTTATATATTGAGAGAAAACTTTTTCTCATTTTATTCCATTATTATGTCATCATAAAAAATGAGAGATTGTTAACCTGTAGGTGTCCACCATAGATCTCCTTAGTGATTTTAATGGTAATACAATAATGAAATGAGATTTGTGTTATTAATGTCTCAATTAAGTTTATGTGAAAACTAGTTTATGAAGAGCATTAGCAAACCATTCAAGATGCAAAAGCATAAAAATGACACCATCTATCAAGAAGATTCATCATCTAGTCAAAGCAAGTCATCGGATCAAGTTAGATCAAAATGAAGATATCAAAGATCAATCAAAGTCCAAGTCATGAAGATAAAGCTTAAAGATAAAATTCAAGAAGTGACTCAAGATCAAATCATAAAGAATGAAGACTCTCAAAAAAGGTTTAATATTTTATATTTTAGTGAGAGAATGTTTTAGGACTTTTATAAAAAGTCCTCAAAGGTTGTTGGTTGAATGCTCAAAATATCTAGATTGACCTTAAGTACCTTAGAGTTTAATTGCACATTATTATAAGGACCTTAGAAATAATTTGGAATAACCAAAATCATGATTAAAATAAGGTAGAAGATCAAGAAAATCATGTTTATTATATTGGTCAGCTTAAGATGAGATTTCTAGAATAAAACAGGAAATCTTGTCGATGAAATTGAAGAGGAACTTCAATATCGTCGACGAAATCAGCCGCAAAGCTATTGTTTTTTATTTTGTCTTCATCTCGTCGACGAATTCAGAGAGTATATCCAATCTCGTCGACGAAATCATGTGGAACGCAAAAAAAGCCTATAACGACTAGTTTTAAACAGTTATATCTTTTCCAATGCCTCTCCAATGGCTATATCTTTGCAAGGACAATAAATAGGAATGATTTATAATGTAGAATGTAATGAAATATAAATCCAATCATCCACTGCAAAGCTTAGATTTCCAAATCTATTGAGTTAAACCTAAAATCTTCAAATCAGTTTTATTAAGTTATTCAACTTCAATCTTTAGAAGATTTTCAGTGAGCTTTAGAGAGATCATTCAGCTCGTTTCAGGAGCAAAATCTGATTGTAATCACCTTTGTTATAAAGTGTGAAAGAAATTAAGAATCAATGGATTCTTGTCTTTGAAATGGAGAGCTTTGTATAGGCTTAATCTTTGTTCGTAAGAAGATTGTAAAGGTCTAATCATCACTCATAAGGGGTTGTAAAGGTTTGATCTTCACCCGGAAGAAGATTATAAAAGGTTTGGTCTTCATCCATAAGAAAACTGTGCGAGTAAAATCATGGTGAATCCTCTAGCGAATATAGCTTGAGGCGGGGAAGTAGACGAGATTGCCGAACCTCGTGAACAATATCTTTGTGTTTGCATTCTCTAACTCTTCCATTTACTTTAGTGTTTTGATTGCTTGTGTAAAATTGCATATTTTCATTTCTTTTTAATTAGTAAAATTGAAATTCTACTTAAGGAAATAGGAATAACTTTATAATTGTCATAGATCCTATTCACCCCCCCCCCCCTCCCCCTCCCTTCTAGGGTCCAAACCTTGGGCAACACCTTCTCCCCTCTCTTCCCAAACTCTTACCTCTTGTTCCAAAATATTAATGTTCCGGACTTTAAAAAGTTTCACCAAAAGAATTGAGCCTTAGTGAATTGTCTCTTATGAAAAAACTAAAAGGGAAATGGAAAACGGAACCCAAGGTTAGCTTAGAAGCTGACACCGTAATCTCCTTGGTCCACTCCCCCCTATTTACCACTCATCAGTTGTGGTTAGGATTCACTCACCCCCTAGGGTTAAGCAATCTAACCATGATTTTTTTTAAAAGAAAAGCAAAATTTTTAATTTTAATTTGCTTAAGCTAACCATGGTTAAAGAGGTGTTTAAAGGGACACGGGCAGGGGCGGAGCCAGGGAAATTTTTTTTTAATTCTATATATTATATGGATAAAATTTTTAAAATACACATAATATGTAAATTTTGTATAGATTGCCCCCACCCCCAAAAAAAAAAAATATATATATATATATATATATATATATATATAAAGGGATTAATTCTTATGTGTTCCTTTTAACCCTAGTTAAGGTTTATTATTTTAGGGATTAATTTTTTTTAATAAAAACCAATGGTAGATGTATAAACCCTAGGGGTGAGTGAATCTTAACCACTATTAAGAGGTGTTAAAAGGGACATGTATGAAGCAAGGGAGGCACGCGCGTACCACTAAACATGGAACGCGCGTGGAAAAAAACAATCTCCATAATATAAAAATGTAGTAAATTTTAGAGTAGTGATTAGCGCACACCGCATTTGACTACATAACCAAATGTCTTCCCATTTTATCCCCTTTAACCATGGTTAAGCTTAATCAACTTAAAGTTATTATTATTTTTAATTATTTTTTTCCTAAAAACCAAGGTTAAATGGATGAACCCTATGGGTGAGTTAATCTTAACCATAATCAGTGGGTATTTAAAAAAAAAGTAAGTAGGAACCAAAGAAGAGCAGCCCATGTTTTTCACTTTTTCTTGTTACCTTGACCCCTTTTGGAATGCAATATTAAATAATTTTATAACCATTACCCAAAAACAATTTGGGGACTACGCCCCGAATCCCCAAGGCACCATATCCCAACCCCATTAATTCTCTTGATATGTATTTCCCCCCCCCCCCCCCCCCCCCCCCCCCCCCCCTTTTCCTGGCTCCCCCCCCGGACCCCCCCCCCCCCCCCCCCCCCTTTCCTGGCTCCGCCCCTGGACACTGCAGTCAGATTAGAAGAGAGGACCCTGGGGTCCTCTTCTAAGGATTCAAACTAAAAATACCAAGAGTGTCCCAAAAAAAAACTGCGAAAGTGTAGAAGGCATTGAATTAGTAATTCCATTAAATTTACCCGTCTGTGCGTTCAATTAGTCAGAAATTTTTTGAAAATGGAGCTCTCAAGCTTTAGAAGCCCAAAGAGAAAAAAAAAAATAACTGAAACATTGTTACAAAAGGGATCTTTGTCGATTATTAAAATAGCAGATAATGAACAATTTAAAATATAAAGAACCGTAATTTGATTTCGCAGAAAACTTGTAACATTTTCGATTGTTCATTAAGAAAATAAAAGGAGAAAACAAACAAGCGAAACAACACACGTTTAACCAAAAAAAAACAACACACGTTATTATGAGACATTTGATGATGAAAACAAGAGGAATATCTTGTCCTCTAACATCTCTCTATTCAATTCAAGATTTATGATTCAATCCTTATATTTCACGTCATTAAGCAGTTGTTGTAGTTATTGTAGTTATGAAGTCATTCCCTATCCCTTAAAACCCAAATTTCATGGAAAGAAAATCTAATTATTAACCATTTGATCAATTTTGTTCTTTGTTTGATCTTTTAATATCGATATGGAGTTTATGGCAACACGGAACTTGAAATCACCGGGGAGAGAGGGGTTTTTTTATTAAATCAAAATTCTCAATCTTTTCTACTCTTATAATAAAGAGATTGAATCACAGCCAATTGCAATTAAACTTAGGAAGAATTCAATCACATCCACGTATCAGCATGTATCCCTTTTAACTCCTATTAATTGTAGTTAAGAGTCACTAACCCTTAGAGTTCAATAATCTAATCTATTTTTCATTTTCTTGTTTCTATTTTTTTTAAATAAAGGTATCCGAGCCTCTTAGAACCCCGACTAAGTCCCTCGGATCATACAGATCCCCTTATACCACACAACAGGTTAAGCCAGGATAAATCCTAAAAGGTAGCCAACACGAGGAAGAGACTCGAACTCAAGACCTCTGCTTCTTGAGGCGTGTTCTTGGCCACTAGCCCAACTCCACGTTGGTTTTTAGAAACAAAAAAATTAAACAAACTTAGATTTTTAATCAAAAATTTTAAGCCATTAAAGGATAATATCTTTTTTTAAACACCAAAGTTAGATTTTTGAGGCCTAAGAATGAGTGAATCTTAACCAAAATTAATAAGAGTTAAAAGGGACCTGTTAACCTATGGATGCGATCGAACTCTCTCCGGGTTAAAATTATTATTAAAATAAAATAATATAAAAAAAAAAGGCTTATAGTCGTTGAAGCAAAGCTCAAACTACAGCTGAGAAGGATTATAGTGGTGTGACGTGTGTTATTGTCGTTTTCTCCGGCTTGCCAAGACGACACAGATTCTTTGACATGGTTCAAGAACCGCCCACCCGTGCGGTGGCCCCACTCTTCCCGAGCTGTGGACTGTATTGACACGTAGACGTCAGCTATGGTTAGAAGTCAATTTCAATTTCTTCTTCTGCGGCTGTAATTTCGCAGTCCGTTTCAGGATCCAGATTTCTTGCGTCTTAACCGCATGTTACAGTCCAACTAACCATGGTCAGGTGAATCTCGAATTTCTCGTCAGCTGTAATCTTCAGACTTAAAACTAAAATCTCCGCAACATTTCTCAAATACCAGCGCATTTTGCCTTCTTTTTTTTAATTTCTTTTTTAAATATAACTATATCAGCATAATAATTCTCTGTGTAAGTGTAGGGCCCACCGTCAACCACAATTAGAGATCGGATTACAGGTAGGGCTGTCAATCCGGTCCTTTGATTAGGGGCACTGCCCGGTCCAGCCCTGCGGAGCCTATAAAATAGAGAATTTTTTTATTCTTTTTAAGGTCCTAGGGTTTTGTCAGGCCTAATTTAAAAAGGTCCTCTTACTTGAGGGTCGCATCTAATAAGCGTGAGTCCAACCCAACCCTCTACTTTATATGTTATATCATAAATAATATTATATATAACATATTACATATATAATATAACAGCTTTATACTTATAATAACTTAAAGTTGAGACTTACTTGTATGTGTAATAGACTCTCACTGTAATGTAATCAGGTTTTCCTTCTTTTAAGAAAAAATTTAACAAGGGCTAATTTGTGTATATGTAATAGAAGTTTAGTGTCTTTTTAAAATCTTCTTGTAAGTTGTAACTTTCTTTTAATCTAACAATCTTATTGTAACAATTAAAGGTTAAGGTGTTAATTTCGTCAACACCCCCACTATAATTAAATCAAACCTATCCTAACTCTCAATTGTACTTAGAAGTGTGTATATGGTTAGCAATCTCCATCTTGCATTGCCGATCATAAACTCAAATAAAGGAGGGGTTTTATGTTAGGATAATCGTCAATATAGGGAAAAAAAATTGCTAAAACCTGATTATATATATATATATTAGTTCTTTTGGCCCTAACTTGGTCCTTAAGGGTGGGGATTGGGCCTAACCAGTCTAGGCCCTCTAAATGCTAGGACCTCACCCCAATGAATGAGGGTCGAGCCCAGTAAGACCTAGACCTGCCCTGCCCTGCCCTGCCCAACCCATTCGATAGCCCTAATAACAAGCAATTGTGATTGAATTCAGTGAGAGTTCAATAGCATCCACAAGTGAACACACGTCTCTTTTAACCCTTAATAACTGTGGTTAAACCTTAGGTTCAATAATCTAACCTTAGTTTATAGCAAAAATGTTAAAAACTTTAACCCTTTGGTTAAGATTCTTAACCCCATGGTTATTTTTAAATATTTTTTTCTATTAACCAAGGTTAGATTGTTGAACCCTCAAGATTAGTGAATCTCAATCACAATTAATAGAGGTTAAAAGGGACACATGTTGACATGTAGGAGCAATTGAACTCCAAGAGGGTTCAATCGCGATTGACTGTGACCCCATATCCCACAATCAACATCATGTTTGCCATGGAATGGGATTTGGTCTGGCCCTCACGAGACCAAAACTGTCTGGCCCGCATCCCACTTGTTGGCACGTGTTCCTTTTAACATTCTTTAATTGTAGCTAAAAACCCCTTCCTTCTACCATGTAACCTTGATTTTGATTTTTCAGAGGGAAAAAATTAATTAAAAGAGTTAAAATTTCTTAACTAGGATTAAAAAGACAATTAATTGGCTTTGTAGAGAGGCTAGTCGATTTTTGTCGGGCGAGGTCATACCAAATCTTTTTTTTTTCTTTTTGTGCGGTTATCATACCTACGTGAATCTGTTAGTACGGTTAGATGTTAGCTGGGCAATGGATCTCTTGCAACTTGTACCTTGGGTGGGGGGGGGGGGGATTCCAGAGTGAAGGTCACACTCCTACCACTCATGCAAGAGGCGGGCAGTTCTCATTCTCATTTACCGCGCTCCCTATTATCCACGTGGCATATATGGCTTTGGTTGAAATGATATCATGTAACCAACGTTAGGTAATTTAGAATGAAACCAAATCTTCTACAATGATAATCGGATTTGGCAAATTCGGTTATCAACCCTTGAGGTTGTCATGTGTCCAGTTTGACACCTCTTAATTGTGGTCAAGATTCACCCACCCCTAGGGTTCACCCACACATCCTTTGGTTTTTATAAAAAAAAAAATTAATTCTTTTTTTTAAAATTGAAAAATTGTTTTTAGGGGTTTTTTAATATTAAAATATTTTTAAAAAGAATTAATATTTTTTTCTAAAAACCAAGAATGGGTGGATGAACCCTAGGGGTGGGTGAATCTTAACCACAGTTAAGAGGTGTCAAAAGGGGCACATGACGACCTCAGGGGTGATAACCGGATTTACCAAATCCGGTTATCACCGTAGAGGATTTGACTTCATTTAGAATTTACCTTGAGTGATTAGAGCAAGCGATCCAATCCCTATTGCTAACCACTAATTGTGAATGCGTGATTCTCTCTATATTGTTGAGCTATATAATTATCATTTCATCTTATCAAAGCCAATCGAGTTCATCTACCATTAGTGCTTTTTTGGGACTCCGATGCATGAGATATTAAACCTAATTGATTAAGCTTTCATATCATTTTCTTATAATTAATGAAGATTTTTGTACTAACACTTTTTTTCTAATAATAATTTTATACAAGGAATTTAAGATTTAGATGAAGCAAAATTGATTTGGCTAAATGGACATGAAAGTCATTAATTCTGTGTAAACATTTGGGGCCAATTGACTTCAATTCTGGTAATTCTCTCATTTAGAATAAGAATTATTTCTCATGAGTATTTATTCTTATAATCAATTTTGTATAGAAAACACATTTCACAATTATTAGTCAAAATCAATTGTGAATAAAAGAAATAATAGAATTACGGTTGGATGGAAGAAAAAAAGAAACAAAATTACCATAAGCATTAACTTTAGATATATTCACCAACACATATAAGTGTCATAAAATGAAAATTTTATTATATCGTATCTATCTTATTTGTTTTCACACTTATCTCATTTGTTTTAAGCGTATTTCTAATAATTAGTTTTGAAAAACTTTAATTTTTTTTTTCTATTAAAATTGTGCCAAAACAAAACAATTCTTAAAATCATTTTCTAAAAACGAGTTGTTAACTACATTATTTTTGTTTCTGGGACAAGGAAAAAAGCATCATTCTATTATAGAGTCGGTCAATTAGTACTCCCAAATCTTAACCGTCTAAGGCAAACCACTAAAGGATAGGATTTAGCATGGCTTATTTTGTCTTTTCTAATGTCACATCAACTCTAATCTTGACCCTTTAATAGTTTATTAAAAGGGTTGAAATTTAGTACATGTGTACTTACATTTAATTATATATAATGGAAAGTGATTAAAAACTCTTGATAGTGCCTACTATCGAGAGCTGGACCGTTGAATTGAAAATCCAATGGCGTCATGGTAACATACTTTAAATGATGGGTCCCACTTAATGATTAACACCATTGAATTTCGATCCAACAGTCCAACTACTATCGAGAGTTTTAAATCACTTCCCATAAATAATTCTAATGAGTCTTATGCTCTAAGAATAATTCATTTGGTAGTCTTTCACTTAAATGTTCTATACAACAAAAAGAAAAACGAACTACCACGAACTTAAATTATTACAATCTTGAATCTTTCCATTTCATAGATCAATGGATATGCATGTGATGGTAATATTTTTGTTCGATTAAGAAAGTGTGAGCATGGGAAATTTCCTATCCACTTTCACGTTTGTTTTGACTAAGAGTCACCACCTATTCATTCTAAGGGATAGGTCCCGGGATTTGAATAAGGGCTTTTGGTCTATTAGAGATCGGGGTAAGCGATTCGATTAAGTCTTAGGAAATGTGTTAGGCCAGGACCCCAATTTTGCAATGGTTACCTACTCCCTAAATTTAAGTCAATTTAATTAAAATGTCTAAGTATTTAATCAAATACTAATCCAAGAAAATGAGAAAGTTAGATGGCTAGGGTCGAACTCAAGTAGGGTTACCTATGTACTCAAAAGGTGAGATCAGACCGAGCGTAGTTCTGGCACATGAGCCTGTACCAAGACTAGGGGTGTGTGTGTGTGCAAATGGTGGTCAACAGTCTAGCCCGGAGGCTAGGGTTTAATTGACCGGGTTGGTCAAGTGCAAGGTCGGGTCTAACCGTAATTAGAAGGGAGTTAACCATGGTTAGGGGCTAACCAAGGTTAATAAGTCCTAACAAGCATGTTTTTAGTATTTTTATATTTTTCTAATTTTTTTCATATTTTTGGGGATTTTTCAAAGAGTCAAGCATCTTAACCATGGTTAAAATCAACCGGAGTTGGGTTAACTCCAGTTAAAGGGGCTAGACAGGGCGAAAATTGCCATAAAAGACCATTTTAGACTTTTTAGAATATTTCTTATTTTTTTTATTATTTTTTCAAATTTTTCCTGATCTAGGGTTTTTTAACCATGGTTAAGGGTCTGGCTCAGACCCAAGGTGGAGTTGACTATGGTTAAGGGTCTTAACCATGGTTAAATTGATCATGGAAGCCCATTCTGGAATCCATGAAATATTTATGATTTTTTTATTAATTTTTCAGAATTTTTTTGGTCATGAGCTGTTTAACTATGGTTAAAAGTTAACCACATGTGAGTTTAACCATGGTTAAGGGTTCGGCTCGGTCAAAAGTGGGCCTAGGGACCATGGCAGGGCCTAAACTAGCCTCCTATCCGGTCTGGGCCCTCACGAAGGTCTGAAATTGCCAAAAAACCAAAATGTCAAACACATTTTTAACCATGATTAGCGTGGCCTTAACCATAGTTAACGAGGAAACCGAGACTGGGATTGCGAAACCTGCTGTATAGGGAACGATTTGGGCCTTTTTTGGGCCCAAAAAGAGGTCGTGGGTGAACCCCACAAAGGCCCAAAGTGGCCTAGTTGAACATCACATAAAATGATGTTTTACCCAAACAGAATTTTTACCAAAGTTTGCGCAGATTTAACCGCGGTTAAGATTTAACCGCGGTTAAGGGTTAACCCAGGAGAATCCGAGACTACTGTTGCGAAGCCTGCCATGTGGGAAACAATTTGGACTTTTGTGGGGCCCAAGAGGAGGTCAGATGTGGGCCCCACAGAGGCTCAAAGTTGCCCCGTTGAACTATTTTGCACACTGTCAACCCCACTTTGGGATCGATTTAACTATGATTAACAGCGAAGTTAGGAGCGAAATCACGTAGGGGGGTAGCCCGAAGTGTGGGAAGTCTAACCATGGCCCTGGTTTCGACTAGGGCCTGGTCTAACCATGGTTAAAACCCTAAAAGGCCATGGGCCTTGCTTCTTTGTTTTTTTTGGAATGCTAAATGGGCTTAGAGCCTAAAGGGGTTTCTAGCTTAGGATATGCTTAGAGTTAGACCTAGGGTTAGACTAGGGCTTAGGGGTTTTTCTTGAAATGGGCCTTGAGCTCATAGGTTTGCATTAGGGTATAAGGTTTACTTAGGGCTAGTCCTAGGATTAAGCCAAGTTAACTATGGTTAAATTAATTAACCATAGTTAAAATAGGATGTAAAACTAGGTGCCGACAGAAAGTACATGTAAAAATAATATAGGTCATTTATGGATGACATATTGACAACATGTGAGCAAAATTCACTGTAGGCAACTGTATGGCTAACACTCCAGGATGTAGGCACTACTTTGTCATATTGTCATGGGTTCTAAGTTATAAAAACCCGAAGGGGTAATGATCTCTCGAATTGAGTAAAAATAATTAATAATTTAGGAGTCAAGCAGCTATTGGCTCGCATGAACTCTACAAGTGAATTATCAAAAACAAAATTGATCAACACCCGCTTATTAAGATATGGTGACAGTTCACTTTAATTAAACTATGTAACCAAAATTTCGATAAAGAAAAAAAAAAAATTTATTAAGATATGGTGTCTTTTTTCTTTTTTTTTTTGCTTCGGCCTAATTATTTATCTATCCTAGGTTAGTGGTTAGGGGGTTAGCAGGATTAACACTCATGGTGGGCATCAACAGCCAAACCAAGACTCGAGTCACACCTCCCCAAAGGGAGATACACTACCACTGGTACAAACCCATGGTGTATATGGTGACAGTTTACTTAGTTAAACTATGTAAGCAAAATTTTGATGAAGAAAGAAACGAAAAAATTAACTGCATTTTTTTTTATTTTTTTTTGTTTTGATAGGGTAAACCCAAGAGCTTGTGATTGCAATACAACAATTGACTGTGGGTTCCAGCCCAGAAGTATAGCTCTTTTAAACCTATGTTTGGACAATAAATACAATGACAAAAAAAGGTCAATGGCAAGGGAGGATCTTTTAATTTTTAAGGAAATGGGCATTCCTTTAGACTAAAAGATTGAAAATGTGGTGAGGGGTCTGTTGTTCAAAATGGCTACAGAAGCTAGCCGGAGTGGGAAAGAGCTTCCAGACATGCAAACATGAGATAAACTTGAATAAAGGTTGCTGCTGTAATATGGGTTTGAACATGGCATTCCTTAATGCTATCTATTGCTTCTACCATCAATGGGGTTCCCCCACCAGCTTCTCGACAGTTGGGAAGTGCCACTTCGTCAGATTTTATTATAACACCCAGCTGAAGGGTGGGTTCCATTAGTCTGCAAATCCTCTAGATTGCAATTTCACTAAAAGCTTAGTCGCAAAAAAAAAGTGTTCCAAACGGAACGACCACAGGAAACCTTTCTTAAGCTTTACTCTGAAATCTATTAGACCTAGAGGGGTACCAAATCAAATCAGCAAGCAAGCCAGATATATATATATATGCCCATAACTCCATAACTGCTTGCTAAAATAAAGGTCAAGCTTATCTAGACCAATGCAAATAGAGAGAAACTGGGGGATAAAGGAAGTGAGTGCCAATTATTAGCACCATATCTGTTACAATTCTAGACGACTAAGTATCACCAGATAGTTGGTCAAGCCAATAGTCATTGCACCCTTTAGCACACTATATAAAGGGTAGTATATTACTTGGTAGCAACAGGGCGTATCTTAAAAGATGAGACATTCTTCTTCCACTCCTAGAAACACAATCTCCTGCTCCCCAATGCATTTTCTTTTGAACACCAAACCTGACAACACTTTCAACAACTGGTAAGATTCCAACTATGGACATGCTCATGCCGGGAAATAAGCATATATTTGTCAGATGAGATTTTACATAATCCAGGCAAAAACAAGAAAGAATTAGGAATAGTTTTTTTCAAGAAGGGAAAGATGTCATCCCTCCTGTACCACAAACATGTCAGATATGTTAGGGACTTGTGATGCATCATATCAAGGCTAAAAGCAGGCCACATAATGATAAACTAATTTTGTTGTTCTCATACCATAGGAGGAAAGTTGTCTGGACGATACAAGCAACAAATGTATTTTCCAGCATGAAAATCCATGACAAGAAAACCCACAGCAATAAAATTCAGGAAATTTTATCTAAAATCCATGAAGAGATTATCTAATTTGCATCTTCACAAAGCATATCAATTAAAAATTAAAACCAACATATGACACTTAAACACCACTAATTGCAGTTTATAAAGCTTTTTTTTTTTCTTGCACTGCTACTTGGTTTGGCCAATTCAAATGGCAAACCAGTTCTACGAGGCCACTGTTACTCCAATCTTTCCACAGATCTGTGTTTCTTGTAAAGGGAAGAAGAAGTTGAACCAGAACCTCAAGACTTCACTAATGCTTTGCTTCTTAGCAAAAAAGTATAAAGTAGTAAAATATAACCTGAATGTATGGATTTGCCTATACATTAATTTTTTTTCCCCTTTTTTATGGATGTCTTTCTCAACAAAGAAATTAAAACAGATGTAAAAAGTATTTAGCAGCAAGGAGGGAAGAGCTAAAAGCTAGAATCTATAATAACAAACAATTGCAGATCCCATCTTTGACAATTTGCCAACGCCATTTGCATAACTAGTAATATGAACAGAAGCAGAGACATGACTAAAATATTTGCAAACCAAAACCTAGCAACGGCTTTAATAGTCAAGCACAATATTGCATTGAATGATCCACTATTCAGCAACACGGAACCAGAGTGGATTAGTTGAACAAACAAAAAACCTATAGCCCACCAACAACTTAATAATATGCCTGATCATCTCTAAAGACGCACTCGGTTCTGGATAGAATTACTTTGCCAAGCAAGCTACTATTGAAATAATGAACATACCAAAGGTTCTTGCGTGTGCATATGAAAGCATAGTTACCCCAAATTTGACCACAATCACTGCCCTCCAAAAACTGTCCCTTTCCTCCCCAAACCTCCAAACTCATTTGCCCAATAAAACCTTGTTCACCAGAGCTAGGGGTCTCAAGTTTAGGCCACCCACTTTCTTAGGATGACAAATTCTATCACAGTCCACCAGGTAGTCTTTGTACCGGCCCCCTTTCTCATCCAGAGAAAGTTTCTCTGCATTCGCTCAAGGGATGCTGCTATCGCACATGGAATAATGAGAATTGACATAAAGTAGGTAGGTATGCTACTAAGGGTACTCTGGATGAGGGTTAACTTCCTGCCTTTTGATAAGAAAGACGATTTCCATCTCGATAGAAGCTTAGCAAATTGCTCCAAAACCGGGGTCCATACTGCCTTGGACTTGTAATTGGGCCCGAGAGGCATCCCCAGATACACTGATGGGAGGGACCCCACTTTACATCCGAGACAGGCATCAAGATTGTCCAATTCCACGACCTCCCCAACCCATATGATTTCAGATTTAGACAAGTTGACCCACAGACCAAATAAGGGGTTCAAAGCATTGTAAAAGCCGCCAAATAAGGACTAGGTCATAACATGATGCTCTGCAGAAAATCAAGGTGTCATCTGCAAATTGGAGGTAAGAGATCTACAGGTGATCCTTACCAATACTAAAGCCTTCAAAAATAGGAGTGTTAGCTCTGAACAACATCCTACTCAAAGCTTCTGAGACTACGATAAAAATGAAGGGGGAAAGGGGAAAGAGGATCCCCTTGCCTCAAGCCCCCTAGAGCATTTGAAGTAGCCAGTCGAACTACCATTGATGAGGATGGAGAAAAATTCGGATGATATACACATTTGCACCCATTAACACCACTTTGGACCAAAACCCATCATTTTCATTACATACCTCAAAAACTCTCAATTAACGTGGTCATAAGCTTTTTCCATATCGACTTTGCACAATATATCGACCACCTTAGATCTGACCCTGTCGTCTATGCATTCGTTAGCTATCAATATACCATCCAAGATTAGTCGGCCTCCCACAAATGCTCCTTGTTGAGGGGAGATGATGTTTCCCAACACCTCCTTGTTGAGGGGAGATGATGTTTCCCAAAACACTCTTGAGGCAGGTGGCCAACACTTTCGAGAAGATTTTATACACATTGCTCACCAGACTGATCAGCCGAAAGTCATTGATGTTCACTCCTTTCTTTTTTGGAAATTGGAATCAACACCACAAAAAGTGCTAGTAATTACCTAGCCAACATGCCCTAAAACATACAACTCTCTCATAACGGCAAGAAAGTCGTTTCTTACAATCTCCCAACATGAACGATAAAATTCTATGGTGAACTCATCCAGCCCAGGAGCCTTGTCCCCGACTATTTACGATTGCTGACTATAGTGGATAATTGTCTACCCATTTTTCTGAGAGCAAGCATATTGCACTTGGCCCTTGACAAAAGAGGATTGCTAATCTGGAGATTAGTCTGGTCTCTGCCATCATTTATAATTTGGGTTGAATTAAGAGGGAGAGGAGGATTTTGTCTAACTCCCAACAGGCTATGCTTAAGGTTGTCTTGGACTTTCCTCAACTCTGTTTTTGTAGGGATTTCTTCTAGTTTACCTAGAATTTCTCTAAGAGTGGTCTGAGTATCAAGATACTGGTTTGATACTAGGTCTAGCTTTTCTCTAAAGAATCCCAATTCGGTTTTGAGACTCTCAGAAGTAGGTTGAAGCAAATAGGTGATGGATTCTGTATCAACTATTTGTCGGTCTATGATCATTTTGTGAACGTCACTAAGAATTTTATTAGTGTTATTCACATTAGCGAGCTGTACCTTTTCAAGTTCTCTTAAGATACTCTCGAAGTCTTCTCTTCCTTGATTAAAGTAGAGAAGGATCTCTTCTTTCAAGGTATCATTCTGGCTTTCTTGACTACGTTCTACTCTTAGAACGAGCTTGTCTAGAGCTATTGTGAGTTTATTGGCAAACTCAACAAAATGTTCATGGCTTTGCACAATACTATTGTAGATAGTACTGGCATTAGTTCGATTTTCTTCATTATTCTTACTAATGTGAGTATGAAGTTGGACTAATCCAGAGCAGGTAAAGTTTAGGCTTTGTATCATCAAAGTTTCTAACTCTTTAATGCTTTTTATCTGGATATCATCAATCCTGACTATATATTTTCGAGCCGATTTGATATCGGTGTCGATTTGATTGAGTTACCATTAAACAGTGTGTTTTGGCTGAACAGTGGGTCTAGGAACCGGTAAAGGTTCGTATGGAGATATTTCCATTAGGTGTTCAAACATGATAAACACCTGCTTGAGGGTCTAGAGAAGGTGCTTCTCTTGCACCTATGGCTTCTTGAATAGAGAGGAGTTTCTTATTGAAGTAGTCTGTTAACAAGTCTAACCTTTTGTTAAGGTTGTTTGTTAGAGCATCTAGTTTCTTATCTAAAAACATGATTTCTATGCCTTGTTTGCTACAGATAGCATCTGTGTGACTGTCTATGAACTTAGTTTTTTTTCTAAGGTCTGTTCTAGCTTTTCTAGTTTTGCAGCTAGATTGGCTTCATAATAAAGATCTATTATGTGTTCAATTGCTTCAGATAAATTATCTGGAAGGCTGGTCCTTAATTTTGAACTTAGGGTTGAAAACCATGTTTTAACAATCTTATTAAGAGTGTTAAAAGTCTCCTTCTGTAGAACACCCTTGTCTGTGTACTAAGGAGGTAATGTCTACAGAACTCTTGATAAGGATTTCAAGAATCCATCGGAGATTAGTGGAAATATAATTTCCTTGGTGGCTTAGTCTGAAAAGTTATAAACTCATCATTAGAGATATACTCTCTATGAGTATGGGTCTTTTTTTCGAACCAAACTCCATTAGGAGGAAGGAAGTTAGGGTCGAGGGACTCTAGGTACTTTCTTCCTATAAATCAGTCGTATAGTCTAGGAAAAAGTCATTTTGATGAAGTTCGTCTAATCATCAGAACCTTCATCGGTGTCTGAGAAATTATCTAGTACTTGATCTACATCAAGTAGAGGATCATATTCTTCTCGGTCTCTTTGTTCTTGTCGATCTCAACGAACAGTACGGGCTCTGTCCAATATATGTTCATAAACATTATTGGAGTCTCTTAAGTCTTGTAACTTAGAGTAGTACTCACGGCGGAGTTGAACTCTAGTTCTATCATATGATGGGCGAGCATACCTTGCATGGTATTCGTTCATCAACGTCTGTCTTTGTAGAAAGATAGCTTGTCCAGTTGCTGAAAAGAGTTTTCTACTGTCTTCTTGACTTCTTCTAACCCATAGTTAGCTAAGGCAGCATCTAAGTACTCTCGGACTTCAACGGTTGTCTCTATATACGGGTTTACTCGTATATGAGGAGGTCAATTCCTGTCATAGGTAGTTGGCAGGTCGGTTCCTACAAACCTTAGGGTCTCTTGATATTCATGGAGGTGTCTACGATAATCCATTAAGTCCATGCAGTTGTAGGGATCATGGATGGTCCGATTCTACTATTTTGACCATGTCGGTCGGGTCTTCTATTAGAATCCATTTTTATGGATCCGGTTCTGAAGAACCAACAAGAACCAGAACCGGGTTCTAATACCAAATTTCGGTCTTACTGCGGAATTTTTCTTCTTTCACTATTTGTGAAAATGACTCGTGACAAGGACTCGAACACTTGTATCCGAGAGTATGGTAACAGGGAACCGTTGAGTTCAGCTCATGACTCTTTTACTTCTCTTATGTATACAGGCTCTACTTGTGGGTCATGGTCCACTTTGCTTCCGTCTAACTTTTAGACTGGTCTTTTCCTATTCATCTTCGTCCCAGAGGAGGGTACCTTAAAACTACCTATAACTAAGACATGGTAATCGGACTCGTCTTCTCCTTGGCTTGTCTAGCTGACTATGCCTACTATCCAAAACGCCTAACGCCCTTGCAACGGCTATCGTCTATCTGACACGGGCGAGTAACAGCACCATAGGTCACTATGGCCTTTTCCATGCTCAATTAGAATTAATCTTACTGGTAGGATTTAAGCTTTGAATAAGTAAAATACATAACAAAAATAAGAACAAAAATAAAGGAAGCATACAAACTTTATTCATTTAAGCATAAAGAAGAAATAAAAGAGGTCATGGCTTCGCCATCGGGTTTCCCTTAGGCTTTAGCCGACCATACTATGGACCTACAATAAATGTTGGAGGGGGGTGTAGAACTCCAAGCGGTCTAGAAAGAAGGAGAGTTGAACTTCGGAGAAGAGGGGTACGGTCTTACTCAAGTTCGGGATATCTTCCACATCACTAAGAGGTGTCCTTATATAAAGTCTAGGCCTCAAAGTTTATACAATATTCGTAACTTTGGAACCCGCGTTATACCGCGTGATCAAAAGGTTACGTTGTCTTTCTATGGATAGGGGTGTACTCAAACTCGTGCCTCGCGTGGCTTCCACTTGTCTTGTAGTAGAGTGTTATAACACTCCTATCTTTTTTCACAGTATCTTTACTTTATGGAATAGTAAAGCACTATGTGGTCTTGTCTTCTTATGTCAGAGAGTAATAAACTTAGGCGAAGTCTTTACTCTTTTGTCTCGTGACTTCACTTTTCTGCATAGTGAAAGCAGGTTGTACACTATACAATTTCTTTCTTCTTTTCAGAGAAAATGTGACCGAGCTTCTGACAGGCGAGTTGAGATGCTTGTTTAGCTTCGTGACGCGTGTTCTTCTTATCACTATACTGTTGAGTCGGTGAAGATGAGCTGTCGGTAGTGTCGATGACTCGGTACTCACTGAGTCGGGGCTTCTTGGCTAGTTGAGCTGATCCGCTCAACTCGGTCTTCCGCTTCATCTTGCTGAAATGGCTGGTCATCTTTATCCTTTTGATAGAATTCTCGAATGAGGTCTTGGATGTGTAGCTTCGTCTACTGTGAGTACTCATCATCTCTTTTGTAGCTCTTTTATCGCCAAGACAGATTACTGCAATTTGAGGGATGGTGCAGTGTAACACGATCTCTTCCGGTTTGCTGTCGGGAGGAAGCCGTTTTACAAAGTTAGTATTTGTCAAAGTTCAGTACAATGTACGCTATCAAGTACTCATTGAACTACAGACGAGCCCAATTGCTAGTATGGAATTTGCACTAGCACAGCAACTCAACAAAGAGATGTTACCCTTCATGGGTGCCCTTGTTGAAGGTTTTGTCAAAACCATCCCTAGACTATTTATTGATACCCATGAGTATCCAATAACTTGTATCGACATAGTTTCTGACTACGGATAATTAGCTTCTATCCTTGTTTGGAACGAAGCAGACCTGCAGATACTCCTCCCTGAACACCGAAAGATTATCTCTCTCCTCCTCAAATGCCAATACCCAAAGTATATTGCCTTTTGGACCAACCAATTGAAAGACCAGAAATTCAACCACATCCGTAGTCAGAAACTACCACAGCCATGGTTGTCTGATGGTGGACCAACCATTCTTCTCCGGTCATCAAATGCCACCCTGAAATTGAAAAGATGGACCTAAACTGCCAAAAGCTCCTTGGACATCAGACCAACCTCACCAGTTATATGGCCTTTCTCCTCAGTACAACCGGAGAAGAATGGTGGACCATCTACCACAGCCATGGTTGTCTAATCCAGACCGAAGACATCTACAGCTCTGAGATTACTGTAAAACAGCTTCCTCCCGACAGCAAACCGGAAGAGATCGTGTAATACTGCACCATCCCTCAAATCGCAGTAATCTGTTTTGGCGACAAAAGAGTTGCAAAAGAGACAATGAGTCTACTCACAGTAGACGAAGCTCGACACATCCAAAGCCTTCTTCGAGAATTCTGCCAAAAGGATGAAGATGACCAGCCCTTTCGACAAGATGAAACGGAAGACTGAGTAGAGCAAACCAACTCAACCAGCCCAGAAGCCCCGATTCAGTGAGTACCGAGTCATCGACACTACCGACAGTTTATCTTCACCGACTCAACAGTATGGTGATAAGAAGAACACACGTCATAAAGCTAAACAAGTGTCTCAACTCGCCTGTCAGAAGCTCAGCCACATTCTCTTAAAAGAAGAAAGAAGACAGTGTGTGTACAGCCTGCTTTCACTATACAGAAAAGTGAAGTCACGAGGCACGGGTTTGAGTGCACCCCTATCCGTAGAGAGACAGCATAGCCTTTTGATCACACGGTATCACACGGGTTCCAGAGTTACAAATATTGTATAAACTTTGAGGCCTAGACTCTATATAAGGGCACCTCTTAGTTATGTGAAAGGTATTCCGAACTTGAGTAAAACCATACCCCTTTTCTCCGAAGTTCAACTCTCTCTCTCTAGACCGCTCGGAGTTCTACACCCCCCTCCAACACTTATTGTAAGTCCATAGTATGGCCGGCTAAAGCCTAGGAAAAACCCGATGGCAAAGCCATGGCCTCTTTTATTTTTTCCTTATGCTTATATGAATAAAGTTTGTATGTTTCCTTTATTTCTGTCAAATATAGAGCAATTTCTTGCTGGGTCCCAAGTGAGATGAGGGGTTCTCATTGCCAAAGGCTCTAGAAGGGCATTATGGCCAATGCCAGCTTAGTGGTACCTTATTTCAAGTATCAAGTCAGGAGGGGATTTGAGATCAGATTTTGGTCGAATATATGGTGTGGGAACAACAAGCTGAAGGATGATTTTGGAAACCTCTTGTATTAGCTTCTGATAGGGAGGCATTAGTAGGGGACTCATACGAGAGGCTAGGTGAGGGGATGGTGTGGTGTCCGAGTATGCGTCGAAACCTGAATGATTGGGAAATTGAGGATTTGACTCGACTCTTGGAGCAGGTCAACACGATCTCCCCATCGTGCCAAGATGAAGGATAACAGGATTTGGGCTAGAGGCAACCATGGTCGGTTCTCAGTAAGATCACTGCTTCAATCATTGTATCCTGCATCCGCTGGGTCTTTTTCTCATAGGATTGTGTGGAATCCTGGTATTCTCTCAAAGATATCTATCTTCCTTTGGAATGCGACTTTGAATAAAATCTTAACATGTGACCATTTACAAAGTAGAGGTGGAGGATGGCCAATCGGTGTTTCTTGTGCTTACAAACAAAAGAATAAGTAGATCATCTCTTATTGCATTGTCCTATTGTGTTTGAGATTTGTGGGTACAGGGTACTTCCTTTTCCTTGTCGGGGTAGGTTAGGTCTTCCTCTCCTCCTTTCACAATTTCCTATCTTGTTCGGTATTGGTAAATGTGGATGGTGCTAGGAAGGCGATTTGTTCAGCCTCTTTGATATAAATCCGCAAAAGGTCGTCGTCCTCTACGTTGTCCTCCACAATCTGCCCTTCCTCTTCCCCAATTGGTGTGACTATGTCAGGTAAGGATACACGCCTCTCCTTCTCTTCTTTCTTCTTCTTATCATTCATCTTCTGATTCCTTCTTTTTTACTCTCCTTTTATGTGATTTGCAGCCATCGAGGTACCTTGAGGTGGAATTAGACCCTCTGATGTTCCACTGTGCTCCCTCTTATCTGCCGATTCAGGTCTGTAGCTACTCCCTACCCTGTCAACGACATTGAGTCTCTTCCCCTTTGCTTTATTGTGCCTGCTATTGTCCCTGAACCCTAGCGTTCTGACCAGCGGCTTGCCATCCAACCCTAGCAAGCCACAACCTACTCCAGCACCTGCTACTTGGGAAAAACTAGTGTGGTCAGAGTGCTCGGGCAGCCCATGATAGGATTTTCCCTCCAAATCTAGTGTTGTTGGGTCTCCTTTCCACCCAGATTTGAATTTGAAATACTGGAATGCGATTGGTTCGAATTATCCATGTCACTTGGTCCACTTGGTTGCCACTTTCCCGGAGGATCTCCTGCAACCTCAACCCAGCTCCAGCAATACGAACCTCCATAGATTCCGGCCATAACTTGCAATTCTCACATAACTCAATCTCCCAATTTGAAATCTCCACTGGGTAAGATATTGAATAGAATCCAGTCGAAATGACTCTCGGGATTAAGTTCAAGTCTCCTCTTACCCGAATCTTGGCAAACGAGAGATCGGACAAGGTCACCCTAAAAGGGTGCACCTCTACCAAACCTCCACATAGGGCTCCAATCTTACCGAGAAGGCGAGAACGTCTGGGACCCATAAGTGAAATGGTATCCCTCTCAAAGCCACCCATCGAGGTTTGCAGAGCCCTGCGGCGTTTGCTGCCGGCCACCACCAATGGAAGTTGAACCAGTTCAATGATCCCATTAGATGACATCAGTTGCTGCATAACATTGTAAAGTGATATGACTTGTTCGTGTGAATTGTGATAGATTCCTTGGTGGGCTTCAAAAGGAAACAACATGACATTCTCCTCCTGCGGTAGTACCTTGTTGATGATCCTGGACACCTCCCAATCATCCGTTAGTTCTGGCCCCCCCAACGGTACATACTACTACATCAGCCCAGGTTGCGTCAAGGTCTGCACCCACTTTGCTTGCTCCTTCCTTGTGCTTTACATGGCAATGGAGGCCTTCCAACTGATTTTCCTGAAGTAACTCTCTGGCCTATTCTTGGTTGCTCACTTGCTCCACCATAATGGTTCTTCCATCACCTCTGCTACCCCCTCCGTCTGGGATTGTTATTTAACCTGTCTTGAGGCTGGTTTCTCTGTGGGTGGCTATGGATGTCTTGATCGTGATTTGGAATGAACGATTCTACTGCCTTGTAAAAAGTTATCCACCCAGATGCCCTGGGACCTTTGGGGATGATGACCCTATCACCCACCCCGGAGGTCAAGAATGACAGTATGACCAAAAACTCCCCTTTGTCGTTTGCTCCGTTCCCCAATAATGGTGCCTCGAGTGCCTCCAAACTTCCGAGACATATAGCTCTGCTTCCCTTGGAGACATTCTCCTAGAATCTTTGCTAACGAGTTGGTCGCCTCCTCTGGCAACCATAGAATGTTGAGGCCTCCCTTCCAGCCTTTTTCTATTATTTTGACGAGAGCAACCTCCTTCAAATCTAATCCATGGAGATCAAACAATTTAATTCTACCGCTAACTTCCTTTGTTTATAGAACATGATGAAGCGTTGCTGATTGTTCTGGCATTACCCTATCCTCAAAAATCCGAATGAAATCTACTAGCTCTTAGTCATTCCCCGTGAGTATGTAGGCAAACCTCATCCTCTGTTAGGACCATCGACGGAGTAACCGGTCCTACGAGGAAAGAAGCTTGTCAGAGGACTACCTTTTGAGTCGCAGATACAAGATACCAGGTCAGTTGGCCTGAGTATTGATCAAAGACTCGCGGTAACCCCCTTCATTTACTCACCAAAGAAGTTTATTGCTCGCCATAAAAACATTGGAAGCGAGGAAACTTAAGTACCCAAAAATGTTAGTAATTGTTGATGGATTAAGTCTGTGAGCCATCTCATCCGTACGCTTTGTACATATTCTACGGGTATTGTTTCTCTTTGTTAAGGTGGGCAACTGCCCCTTACCCCATGGCTATGCCCCATTATCTAATTAAATAATATAGTATACAAGATTTTTCTTTTCTTTTTCAACAGTGTTGCGGCAGTTGCCCCTGCTCATATAATAGATAACTATATATATATATATATATATATATATATATATATGTTAGTAATTGTTGATGGATTTATGGATAATGATTAGGCAGGTCCTAAATATTCTGGGTTTAGAGGGTGGGGGTTCCAACTTCCAACCAACTATGGGGTTTGGAGGCATAGCCTCTGTTTTTTTTTTGTTAATGACCAAGTTTGTGGCTCATCTCGTCCATATGCTTCATATATATCCTGCGAGTACTGTTTCTCTTTATTGAGGGGGGAACTACCCCTTACCCCATGGTTATGCCCTATTATATAATTAAATAATATAGTATAAAAGATTTTTATTTTCTTTTATCAAGAGTGTTGCGAGCAGCTGCCCCCGCTCCGCCCCTGTATATAATGGATAACTATATATATATGACTACAACCGTAGATCCCAGAGTTCTTAGAGTTAGCCCTAGAGGAGAAACTATTCTCCTACAGTCCAATTTACAGAAATCCAATATTATTATTCCCAGACCTTTGAAATGGAATATTATAGAATTCGCTACGGATTGGAAACTTCCTTAATGAAGTTCCTCCTTTAGAAACAAAAGATGCAGAACAAATCATAGATTATCCAGATGGTACAGTTGAACTTTGGTTCCCTAAGTTAAATAATTCCAAATGCTTTTCTCATACTGAATCATCAAGAGCATCCTGCCCTTCTATTCCTACAACCATCCATCTAAAAGCAACTTATACGCCTCCAGCTAAGCTTCCACCTATCAAAGTCACAAATTTAGCAGGAGTTACAAATTCTACTATTTCGGGACCATATTATACACAACAAAAGTCAAAAATTTCATACACATCTCCTAGAAATTAAAATGTCTCCCACATATTCCTCCATTCATATAGAAAAAGTAACTAATGCTATGAAAGAGCCATTATATAAATAAAAGGGAAATAGATAGCAGACTGCGCATTCAGCTATGTAGCTGAATGTCGGTCCTTGAGGTCGCCACATGTCCTTATTGACACCCCTTAACTGTAGTTAAGATTCACCCACCCCTAGGGTTCACCCACCTATCCTTGGCTTTTACAAAAAAAATATCAGTTTTTTTTTTTGAACTATGGTTAAAATTCACTAACTCCTAGGGTTAAAAAAAAAAATTCATATTTTTTTCTAAAACCAAAGATGAGTAGGTGAACCCTACGAGTGGATGAATTTTAACCGTAGTTAAGGGGTGTAACAAGGGACATGTGGTGACCTCAAGCTTAAGGGCATAACTGGACTCCAAGGAGTCTAGTTACAAGAGAATTTCGAGTGAACTTAGTTAGGCATGAACAAATTCACAAGAATTGGAGGGATCCATTATATATTTAAGACAAAAAAATTAAGAACACTATATATATAAGACAAAAAAAATTGGGAAGGCCAACTAAACTAATAAAATTAAAACATTGTGAGGGACCCACTGTTTAATACCACCTCATGGAGGAATTTCAAAATTTTTGGGGTTGTCATGCTCCCCCCCCCCCCCCCCTACATGTAGCCACCCACAACACGTGTAATCTTGAAATTCCTAAAGAACAAATTTCAATTCGTATCAATCAATATGGGACGATACGTATCTTGTTTGGAGCTACTCAGTACACTAGTACGCTGAAAAAAAAAAAAACTTCTTCGTATCGGGCATATTGGGATGATACGTGCAATTTGTTTACACAAAATATTATTTGAGTAATTAATTTTACTTTTATTTTCTTAAGATATTTATATGTAAATAAGGTTATATACTTATATATATTCCTCATTTGAATTAAATAAAAATTATCCTGGATCTAAGTTCCCAAATAATAAAAAATCAACTTTCTAATTCAAGAACAAAATCCTCTTTTTAGCGTCTTTTAGGGATTAGGTCAAAATTTCAAATGATAAGATATTTCTCAAATATTAAAATTTCATTATTTTATATCAAAACATTACCAAAATCCAAAAGTCTAAAATGTTCACATTTTAGTCTTCAAAAATATTTTCATCTATAGGGTCAAACATTCAACTAATAACAGTGTAAAAGTTTAGCATACAAAGACTTACATTCAAGCTTATAATTTATGATTATAATTCAATGCATTCTTATTTAACTCATTGAATGTAAAGTTTTAATATCTAGATTGTATTTCCTATACTTAGCTAAGTGGTTATGGTTTTTATTTTCATACCAATTTATTAGCACACGTCTTTTTTTTAATTATAAAATTCTTGACTTTCATATTTATGATTATAAACATAGTTGAAAGGCTTCATTTAGTTCTTTTTTTGCTTATATTTGTATTGAAAGAAATTTTATGCAAGATATCCAAGTTTTTCCTTACAAATACAAGTGTTTCTTAGCGTATCTTGATTTTTGCCGTATACATCTGATACGGTCCAATACACCACTACGTATCATGTTTTGGACTTACCGATACCGATATTTTGAACCATGCTAATGAAGGGGCAGAGCTAGGGGCTACATGCAAGGGCGGGGGCACTAAAATTTTGAAATTCCTTCATGGGGTGGTATTAAACAGTGAGCCCCTCATAATTTTTTAATCAGTTAGAGTCTAACTAAGTCCACTCAAAATTCTTTCAAGTTGTAACCGGACTCCTTGGAGTCCAGTTATGCCCTTAAGGTCGCCACGTGCATGGTTGTTAAATCCTTGCGATTTACGATTCAAATCCTACGATTCGATTCGAATCCCAAGCAAAACGATCCAAATCGGATGTGAAAATCTTAATTGGGTAAATCTCATTTGATTTGCGATTCATATTACGATTTGCGATTCAAATCATACGATTCATGCGATTCATACGATTCGAGCACGCCATGGACCAATACTTAGAATATATTTTTTATTCTTTTGATTTTCGAAAGGTACTTTATGATTTTTAAGAAGAGAGAAGAAACAGGAAAACCCTTGTTATGGACATGCCAAAATCCCTATTTGGGTTGTCTCTCTGTTGCTTGTTGCTGTGAAACGAAAAAAAAAAAAAAAAGATGAAAGAAGGAGAAAAATGATGGAGTTGGATGTTGGGAAAACTTGATAGTTTATTTTATTAGTCTTTTTAATTGTACAAGTCTTTTGATACTTGATCTCAGACAAGATGATTATATGTGTTTACTTTTGTTGATTTATCTTTAATAATATTGGGTTTTTTTTTTTCATTTTTGGGAGATTATTTGCGTTTTTTATAGTGTATGCAACGAAATAATCATTACTTTATTTTATCAATAGATGTGAATGAAATCTTTTGGATAATAAATTATTCTATTTTTCTGATTTATTAAGTAATTTTTTGTATTTTTTAAACAATTTTTTTAAAAATGGATTGAATCTTACGATTTACGATTTGAATCCCGATTTAAATCGAATCGGTCGAAAACCGATTTCACGATTCGATTACGATTTAACAACCTTGGCCACGTGTTCCTATTGACATCCCTTAACTACAATTAAAATTCATCCACTCCTAGGGTTCACCTACCTATCTCTTGTTTTTAGAAAAAAAATATTTAAAAATTATAACCCTAGGAGTTAGTGGATTTTAACCAAAGTTCAAAAAAATTTGATATTTTTTTGTTAAAACCAATGATAGGTGGGTGAACCCTAGGGGTGGGTGAATCTTAACATCAGTTAAGGGTGTCAATAGGGACATGTGGCGACCTCGATGACCGGCATTCAGCTACATAGCTGAATGCCTAATCCGCTATCTATTTCCCTTTTATTTATATAATGGCTCTCTCAAAAGGGGCATATTACTGGATCTTTGTTAGAATGTAACATTAATGAAATTTATGATCACGATGGATCAATTACTCAAAAAAAAAATCTCACCCTCAAATCCATTACTTTTTTTATACATGTCCCCCAAGGAAAAGTTCCTGGCTCCGCCCCTGGCTACATGTATGTGAATTTATGATTTTGCTTTATTCCTCACTGAAAAAACATGAAATACATCAATAAATCTTGGTTTTCATGTGCCGTTAATGGTTCAAAATTCGCCGGGAACAACAGATACTTAAGAAATTGCTTTAAGCTTTATATTTACATATCCATTTATTCCAATTTTCCTCCACAAACAAAATAATAATAATAATAATAATAAATCATATTTGCGCAAAACCCATTACGTAAGTACCGTGTCTCTACAATTATCCATGAACATCACTGCGATAACATAGATGATATAAGATTATTAGATGCAGGCCGATTCAGAAACAGAAATCAGCAGCCATATACAGAAAAAAGGGAGAAAATATGAACAAACCTAGTTGTAGTAAAGTTCGAGACCCATGCCGTCATGGATCTCGTAGTCCTTGAGGGTGATGTGGTCCTTGTAGATGTTGTACCATTTCTGAATCCGGATCTTGTCCGCTCTCGTACCTGTCTGAGCTGCGACGAGCTTCTTCAGATCGCCGATCGTGTCGTCATCGTTGCACTTCACCCTCACCTTCTTCCCCAGCCGATCGTTCAGTACCACCTCGATCATCTTCGTCTGCGAACTGAAGAGTCCAAAGAAAAACAGAAACCCTAACCCTAACTTCTCACCCCCAGCACACAAAAATAACAGAATATATCGTGAATGTAAATACTAAATACTTCTTTTTTCTGGCACTGAAAAATACAAAATTAAAATGTAATTGACCAAGACTTGCTTTTCAACTGCTTAGTCGCGATTGGGCTACCATTTGTATTCGGGACGTAATCTTCTCCAGCTGCAACCGGTTTTGCCAACACCGGTTACGCCCCTGAGGTGGCCACATGTCCATTTTGACACATTTTAACTGTGGTTAAGATTTACTCACCCTTAGGGTTCACTCACCTATCATTGGTTCATTTTTTTAATAATTAAATTATTTACTAATCGTGGTTAAAATTCATTACCTCCTATGGTTAAAAAAAATTAATATTTGGGTTGTGCTACATGCACCCCAACAATTGCTGATAAGCACCAATCATAAAAACCACCCGAAAACATATACTATTAGAATTTGTTCTACTAGATACCTATTCAGATAATTATCGGAACAAATGAATTCAAATACGTGTAAGGTCCATAATTAGTATTGGTTTATTTTATTGTCAAAACAATGTGTCTAAAGTGTCTTGAATCATTGCCTACAAGCATCCAAAATTCATGATGATGAAAATTAAAGAAGATCAACTAAAGACGTTTCGATCATTGCCTCTGTCTCACTTGTTATGATGGTAAGTGACCTAGATACCATGTTACCTTAGGTGAATTTTACCTAAATACCTAGCCTATTATTTAGGTGGAGTGACCTAGAAAAGGTTATGTACCTTAGGTGGTTAGTAGCTCGCTCTCTTGCTAGAAGATTTTGAGTCAAATTAGGCAAAATCGTCTTTCTATCAACATATGGGTATTTTGGTTATTTTCAGTCATCAAAATTTTATAGAACTTTTAAGGTAGATTCTTTATGACTTAAAGTAGTTATGGTTCAAATTCTAGCTAAATCATATAAAAATTGTCCTTTCTAGAACTATTCAAAATTTTAGAGGCATTGCTGAAAAATGTTGTAAATAGTGACCCGCTTGAGCATGTTTAAATCTCGCTCGAGTGAGATTCTTCCTATTTTCTGTCTAATTATGGATGCAAGCTCATGAGCAAATCCGCTCAAGTGGGCTTTAAGCTAGCTCGAACGAGATTTACATAGGAACGTTATTTAGCACCCGAAACTTCCTATTTTGGACCTTTTGTGCTTCTTTATGAATACTAAGTTCCCTAAACATATCTCATAGGTTTTTGAGAGTTTGTGAGAGAGTTTTATTGATAAGATTAGGGTTTCTCAGATCTATTATTCTCGCCCCTTTCACCCCAGAGTTCGCAAGTCATTTATTATTCGTTGTTTGCTTGATTATTTCTATTGTTAAGAATTAATAGGGTTTGTCATTGAACAAATTAACTCATTCTTGTAAAGAACAACTTGACTGGAGTAATCTAAAGTCTTCATTGAAGGAGATCGATACAAGAAGGACTGTGGTTATTTGGTCAGAGGAATCCGAAGTCATAATTGATAGAGATCGATTGAAATATTGTGATTGTGAAGATCTAGTAGAAGCACAGACTATTGTGGTAGATTGCGAGACTTGCGGGTTTGTGATTACTTATCGAGACATTGAAAACTGAGTATGAGGATCATTGTGTTGAGTCCGGTTGATTGCAGTTCGAGTCTTGAAAATATTTGTTTGCTTTTACTCTTAATGATGTATCTTTGTTGCATGAGGTCATATGGTTTTCCAGTAAGGGTTTCTACGTAAAATTTATTTGTGTTGTGGCTAGTTTGTCTTTCTTAATTTTGCACTTTAATTTATTAAAATTGAAATTGATTAGATAAACCATAGGAAGACCTAGCATCTCAACTTTGGTTTGTGAGTTTTCAACTCAAAACATTTATTTTTGGGGTTCACTAGAATTTTCAATACGGATTGGATATAGATTATATTCATAACAATTTACACTTAGACACCCTTATTTGCATTCCCTTTAGCATTGTCCGTATTATTTCGTTTAGAACAAAGCTTCTTCCTATACTGCATAATGTTGTCCTAGAGTTGAGACCTCCCCTCTAAACAATCTACCTTAACAAAAAAGTTAGGATTTTAGAAAACGAAAACATATGCAGGTGTTATTTTACACTTGTAAAATGTTAATCCAAACATTTTATAGGCATATGATAAAATAGGAAATTAGTTGCTATTTTTTATTTATATTTATCTCTATGATCTCTACTATTATAACGAGATAATGATGGGTTAAAAAGTTTGTTGATTTTTTATAATATTACTGATGAATCTCAATTTTATGGTATCTTATCGTTATATGAAAATTGTTAGCATGTGGTATCAAAATAATCGCAATAATAACTAACTAAAACCCCATACTATCAGGATTCCCTCTCAATAACTGTTTAACCCTAAGTACCCCTAATTTTTGTTTTATCTTATTATACTGCTATTACACTTAAGGGCATGATAGTCATTTGAACCCTAACTACCTATTAACCTCTCAAATCTCAGTTCCTCCTTTCTCTCACGTCTCTCTCTTGGTTAGCAACTATTTTTGAAATTCAAAAACACTCCCTTACAAATACTTATTGTTGACTGATCTTCCTCCGATTTACACACTTATTCCTAACTTATATTTTACTGAATCAATCTCACACACTCGAGTCATTGGAATGCAACAAACTTTTTTCATGTCACTGGAGTGCAGGAGTTTTTGCGGTGAGTTATTTTCATTCTCTTAATCGAGCAAATTTTTTTATACAGGTTTTTTCCTTCGACAATTTCCCGCCACTTTTACTTGCATACAACAAATTTTTGGTTACTATAAATTGGTTACCGGATCAGATGCATGCACATGGGTATTTCAAGATCTTTAAAAATAAAATAAAAAACTCCTCAATATTAGTTTTTCTGGTTTTGCCAATGATTTAGCCATCACCGGTGTTCGGATGATGAATCACCGGTTATCGGGTTGAAACATGCCCGAAAAATACATATTCATATTATGATGTTTTTATCAATCCTTCAAATCCTTTGCTTCTTTTGTCATGAAATAGTCACAGTAAAAAAAAAAAAAACTGGTGGTTTTAACATTACTCACGTTATAACTTGGTTACCAGATTAGATGCATGCATAGGGGTCTTTCAAGGTCTAAAAAAAACCACACAATTTTTAGTTTTTCAAAAAACAAGTGGTTTAACATTAGAGTCACTGTAACTTCTCATATGCACGCACATAGGTCTTTCAAGATCTTTAAAAAAAACACAATTTGTGGTTTCTTGGGCTTACCGACGACTTTCGATCACTATTCGGGAAAAATCATGCTAGGTCCATCAAGATCTTAAAAAAATAAATTACTCAAATTTTTTTCATTTGGGCTTACCAGCGACTATCTATCACCGGTGATCGGGATGAAGCATGCCTAGAAAAGAAATATTTGTATCATGATTTTTTTTTCAATCCCTCATGCTCATTTGCTTCTTTTGTCGTCAAATAATCAAAGGAAAATAAAAAAGATATGCAAAATCCCGGTGGTTTAAGATTGCAGTTATGGGCAGCGAAATTGCGACACTAGATTGGATTGAGGTGCATCCATTTTAGTGCACTCGCTTCACGCCGAATCAAATGAAGTGGAGTTTGTACACCACACCACCACCTCGCAGACAACCCTCTTATCTCACGGACAAACTTGAACAGGCCTTTGTGGACTGGCCAAAAAGTCAGTCCTTAAAAAATGACCCCTCACAAGTTGACTCCATGAGTTAGTTTCACGGGCAGACTTCATGAGAAAGCCTTGCAGGTTGACCAAAGGTCAGCCCTCACCAGACCACCATTGGGTCATCTGCCTAGCCCATAAACTGACTAAGTTAGTCCTTTTATAGCTTGGTCCTCGACCCAAATGGGTTGTAGACTTGGGTAATCTTCGCAGGTGGCAATCAGTAACTGAAGAGAGTTTCTCAAAAAGCATCCCCTCTTATTTGAATGAGGTGCTAGCTTTTGAGGATCCCAAGATAAGGATCCCCTCTTATTTCTCAATAAAGGGGTGTCACCTAACACCTCATTCAAATAGAGAGCAATTTTCTCTCATTTTTGGAAGATAAGTGTCTTCCTTATTTTTAAGAGAAATACCTTATCTTCTCAGGTTTTCAAAAAGGGAAGCCAATATGGAATCCTCCAAAGAGGACTCTGCATGTCCTAAGTTTTTCAATAGGAGAAAAACCAACTATCTTGGACAGATGTCCCTCTCAAAGGAGAGCAAACTCTTTTTTGATTTCCCAAAAAATTAGGAAGTCAAATGAGAGACAAAAGAAGACTCTCCAAAAATACAAAAGAGAGTTTCTCGTAAGAAACTCTCCCCGGAAGACAAAATAGAAAAAAACATTATCTTTTCTTGAAATAGGAACACAACAAGTCCAAGATTAAGCTCCGATGAAGAAGAAGACTCCCTCAACATGGAGAACACCATGTGAACCCCTTAAAATGGTCCTCTCTTTTATCTTATCTATACTACTACTATATGGCAGAGTGAAAACTCTCCTCCTTATGCCACCTAAGCTTTTTCTTCATTTGTGAAGCCACCTAATCGTGTTCTTCATTTGTAAAGCCACCTCAACAAAATAGTGGGACTCATTACTTTCTTTCTCATTCCATATCATTTATCTCTCCCGTACACATTTCAAATTCTAGAGAGAGGATTCTTTCTCATTCCATCTCATTTATGTCTCCCTACACGTTTCAAATTTTAGAGAGTGGCCCACTCATTTCTTTCTCATTACTACCCATTTACGTTTCTCATTCATCTCTTCCCACATTAAACCATCTCTCTCACATTAAATCCTATGTAATTCCCTCCCCATTCATTTCCACCCTCTCTCTAGAAAACTAAGAATTTTCACTTTTCACTCTCATTCATGCCTATATCTCTCTCTCTAGCTTCCTTTTCCTCTCCTCTACTGCCCATCGTCAAACAAACCCATCACCACTAACACAATTGGCCATCCAGGTTTCTCAACCAATGAAGAAGAGTCGGCGAGGCCCACGGTCTAGAAGTTCGTAGACTTCTTAGAAGGATCTAGGATCCTTTTCCCTTCAGTTTCTCTTGCTCGGACCCTCCAACTTGAACCGGTAAGAACCAATCTTATCCTTTTTTTGTTCTCTATGTATTTAGTTTTATTGTTAATTTATCTTCCGGACAAAGTTTTAGGTTTCCTGTAAGTGATTCTATACACCCACCGTTACTCTCACTTCTGAAGTCAGATTATGCTGAGTCTATGAATGCAGCTGCAAAAGTGATCTATGAATTTCCTCTGGTGGGCTCTTAGACGATCATGATCATGTGAGTATGAAAATATTTATTTCGATTACATCAGCGGCTAGCGGAGGGCTCCACAAAGAGTTATGGAAAGACGTGCTCCAACAAGAATTGCCATAGTTATGTGGTTCTGAATGAAATCACCAAGGATGTGTTTTAGAACAATGGCGAAATTGTTGAGATTGGACGGGATAGAGAAGCGAGAAGTGGTTGAACGGCCGGTCGGTTAGAGGCAAAGGGCTTTGAAGAATACAACAAGGTTGCTGCACTATGGTTGGATTTCGGAGAGTCTTAGCTCAGTATCTTATAAATTTTGTTAGGTTGCAGACCTTTGTTAGGTTGAGTACACATTTTGATACTAGAATTTCGATGATATTGCTCAATCATTAGTATGAGTAGGGCCTACCACATTTGTCAATCAGGTATACCAATACGGATCGGGTCCAGGGACCATATTTGTTAGAAATTTAGTTGATGGACTGATGGGGGTAACTATAACAAAGTCTCAAATCCTCTGGTTGCGCCTGAACCAGAATTCAGTATTAGGCAATGGGGGCAATGTGTTCCTATTTTAAATCGCCACATCTCTCCCACTTTTAACATTTATTTAACTGCAGCTAAGTTTTACCCACTCTTACGTTAAATCATTAGCTTTGGTTTTTAGAAAAACAATTTAAAACATTTCAACACCTTTTAATTGTGGTTAAGATTCACTAACCCAAAGTCTCTCCCCATTTTAACACCCCTATAAACTGGGGTTAAGTTTTACTCACCCTTAGGGTTAAGCCATTTAACCTTGGTTTTAAAAATATATTTTTTTTAGCACCTAGGGTTAGTTATTTTAACCACAGTAAAAAGGTGTTAATTTTTTTTTAATTTTCTCTAAAAAAAAACCAAGGTTAAATGGCTTAACTCTACAAACCAACAAAAAAAAAGGCTTAACTCTAAGTGTGGGTGAAACTTAACCATAGTTAAAGGATGTTAAAAGGGGCAGAAACGTTGCCACTTTAAATTGGGTGAGTGAGTTTTAACCAAAAAAAAATTTCTAAAAATTAAGGTTAGATGCATGAGTCATAGGGTGAGTGAGTTTTAACCAAAATTAATTGGTGTTAAAAGGGACACATGATGACCTACATAGCATGGGCTTTTTGGTCTGTGACTGTTGAAGGATGGCTATAAAATGTTTTTGGAAATTGCGGATCAAATGTGTGACTGATGGTATTCGAATAGAAATTTGGTGCTGAAGAAGTGGCACCTTAGCGGCTACTGGCTGTATGTGTTTAGAGAGTGTGTGTGTGTTGGTTACATGATATCATTTCAACCAAAAAAAGAAGAGTGAAGTGATGCAACCTAAAAAAGGATAGACTAGTGATATTTAAAAGGGGGACGTGGACCAATGAGGACCAGCCTTGGGTTTGCAAATTGATATCCTAGGTCTGTTAACTATTTTCCAAAATAATATATTCTGATAATGTCTGGTGGGCTAATTACAACCCTATTTAATTCTGCCTGCTGTTTCTGGTTTTGCTAAATAGTAATTAGTTCATTTTCAAAAAAATTATTTTCTACATCATTATTATATGCATTTTTTACTTATTTATTATGTTTTTATTTTTCTTTACGTTCCTGTGCATCGCACGGGCTATTTGCTAGTATAGTATTAATATAGATAAGTGTCACCTAACCCCCTATCTTTGCTCTCTAATCTTCAATCTCATGAATCTTATGTGTTCTATTTTAAGGATGCCATGTATCACCCTTCTTTAATCTCAATAGTTAACTCTCTCTCTCTCACACACACACACACGTCTCTTTCTCAATTCAAATATTATTGGAGGGATTTTAGGGAATTGTGATAAGAGTTTAATCCCGACTATTCAAGTTTGGGACCCACTACCTCATCCTAGAGCCCTCTCTAACTCCACTATTGTAGAGTCCTCTCTTATCTCAAACTCTTATAAATTTGGGACCCACTATCTCGTAATAGAGCCTTCTCTATATCCACTATTGTAGAGTTTTCTATTATCTCCAACTTTTGGGTGTATTAATTTAAGTTTTTTTTGTTAAAATATTAATTTAAATTTAATATTAAGAAACTTATGATTTTTTATTAAATATTTTTTAAATAATAATAAATTACTATTATAAAATCTAATAATGTCTATAAAATAATATAAAAAAATTATGTATTAAAAATAAAATTTATTAGATATTTAAAATATATATTATTTAATCATAGATATTCTTAAATTATTACCCATGCATCGCACGGGGTCTCTGCTAGTCTTTTATGAATACAAAGACCTCAACGAGACACTTGTAAAGCCTACATGAGAAATGGGCATCCCCTTTAAATAAATAAAAATACATTTTATTCAAATACTTGTTTTTTTCTTAATCAAATGTTCCTTCTTAAATCAGGAAGGTATATAACAATCCAAGTTTACTAGGATTGAAAGCATAGTCCAGCACAAAATAATAAACTCCACACAATAGTAGAGGTAATTTGACAGTAGGAATTGAGATGTTTACCACAAAAAGACACACGAAATTTATGTGTACTGTGAGCACGGATTCCGGTTACCCACAATTTTTGGCGGTGATTATGTTATGTTTAGAGTCGTCACTTATTAATTCAGTAGAGATAAATCCCGGGTAATGGATAAAGTCTTAGCCTGCTTAGAGTTCTAGGTAAGATGTTCGGTTAAGCCCGGGGAAGGTGTTAGGCACCCCGGCACTTCTGTTTTACAACGTTTCCCTACTTACTAGGTTTAAGGCAATTTAATGTCAATTTGTAATCAGATGTCTTAGGTTTTAATTTGTACTAATTCAAGAAGGGAAAAGCTAAACTAGGGTCGAACCTGGGTTGAGTTGCATATGTACTCACATTGGGGTGAGATCAGACCGAGCGTAGTTCTGGCACATGAGTCCGTGCCGAGGCTAATGGAGTGTTGTATGTGCACCAAGGATGACTTAAGGTTTAGCCAGGAGGTTAGGGGTGGTTGACCAGGTTGGTCAAGTACTTGGTTATGTTTGATTGAGTTCGGTAGGCCAAAAGGGTAGTCCGACAGACTAGAGTTTGGGCCTAGTAGGCCGAGATTGGGCCCGGTAGGCCAAGGGTAAGCCCAGTAAGCTTAGGTTTAGTCTGATAGACTAAGATTAGACCCGGTAGGCCTTGGGTAAGCCCGGTCCGGTAGGCCAAGAGTAAGCCGGTAGGCTAAGTTGGGCCCGATAGGCTCAAGGTTTAGTCCGGTAGATTAAGATTAGGCCCAGTAGGCCTTGGTTGGACCTAAAGGTCAAGGGTAAGCCCGGTAGGCTTAGAGTTGGGCCCGGTAGGCCAAGAGGGGTTTAACCGTGGTTAGGATTGCTAACCGGGGTTGGGTAAGGTCCAAAGTATGTTTTAAGGTCCTTTAATGTGATATAAACATTTTTAGGGGTTTTTTCCCAAATTTTCCCAAGTTAAAAGGGGGCTAACTATGGTTAAGACATGAGTTTAACTATGGTTAGTCCGGATAACTCAGGTTAGGCAATGCACATAGTTTGATTTGGATTTATATTGCCATTTGGGATTTTTCATGATTTTTTCAAGCTGGTTAGTTCAACTAACCATGGTTAATGCTTAACCATGGTTGAGTTAACCATAGGTTAAGACAAGGCAGGGCCTGGGCTTACTGGAAATGGACCTAGGAAGTCAAGTTAGGGCTGGTGGAGGGCCCCCATGGGCCGTGGGCCTCTGCAAGGCCCAAAAAAGCCAAAAATCCACTTTGTCGGCAAACCAATTACCTTCAAATTTGGCAGTTTTTTACCAAAGTTTGAACCCCTGTAACCAGGGTTAGGGGTGGAGTTAGAGAGTCCATGACCCATGGTTTTGAAGAGGGGAATCCCGGGAACAAAATGAGCCTGAGGTGGGCCCCAGAGATGGCCTGATGTGGGCTCCACAGTGTGCCAAAGTGGCACTGTTCACCAGCTACATAAAATCATAAGTGTCGGCACAGGGATTGGCAACACTTTGACAGTTTCTTTTTCTCTTTGATTTTAATCCTAGTTAAAGTTAACTACAAGTCTCGATGTCTTCAGGTGAAATGTAGGGGAGACCCAGAAGGTCCTAACCCAAGCCTTGAATTGGTCCAGGAGGTCTCAAGTGGGGCCCACAGGCCTTGGAATAGCAGGCATCAGGGGTGTCAGCACTGAGATTGCCGACACCCTACAATTTTCCAGAAAAT
This sequence comes from Tetracentron sinense, assembly GCA_015143295.1. NCBI lineage: Eukaryota > Viridiplantae > Streptophyta > Magnoliopsida > Trochodendrales > Trochodendraceae > Tetracentron > Tetracentron sinense. The sequence goes on from CM026562.1 coordinate 32,804,822, forward strand.
GAAAGAGCCCCTACGGGGCTGCTAAGGGGGTACAACTAAAGGTTCCTTCATGGTGTGAGGGACCCCTGGATGGCCCTGAGGCTCCTGGCGATGGTGTTTTATCCTTAGGGGGTTCCTCACACCTATGGTGAAGGTGGGGGAGCCCCTTTAATGGATTTTTGCAAAATGAGAAGAAATAGTCCCCTAGAATGGACCAAGGGCTCACATGAAGTAAAAAAGAAACTAAATGGGGTAGGTGGAAGCCCTACCCTGCTGCTCTTCTTTTGGAGGAGATGGTGGCCTGGTGCAGTGAGTGGCAGTGAGGCTTGGTGGTGCTGCACACGAGGTGAGGGAGGCTTGGGGGAGCTACTAGGAGCTTCAGATTCCTCTTGGGAGTGCTTGCGAAGGCTAGGGCTTTGGAAATGGCCAGAGATTCGAAATAGGAGGGTTTTGTAGTGGGTTGAAGGCCGTGGGTGGTCTGCCATTTATAGGGAGTCCCATGGGGACACCCTTGGAAATTGTATAAGGTTTGGTGGAACTCTCATGAGCTGGAGAGATTGCCTGCAATTGGAGAGGGGCTCAGGTGGCATGTACTGAGCTGCAAGGGGGTGGCGTGCTGCTGGAAGACGAAAACCAGTGGTGTCGGTAATCAAATTACCGACACCCCAGAACCAGTGTAAATTAGGGTTGTCGGTAATCCTATTACCGACACCCCAGGGTTTTGCCCAAAGGGCCTGGCCCAGGTCGTGCACACGGTACGGGAGCTCCAATTTTTGAATCTTGATGGGCCTGACCTTGGGCCCAGGCCGAGGCTTGGACTTCCTAGGGGTTGTGGGCTTTGAGAGTTAAGCCCTAGGGGCCTAGGGCTCGAGCCCTAAGGTCCTAGGGCTTGACTAGGGCTTGATTTTTTGGGCTTAACTTTCCTAGGTTTTGAACTAGGGTTTGGTCCTAGGGTTAGACTAGGGCCAGGCTAGGGCTAGGGTTTACCTAGGATTTAACTAGTGTTGAAACCTAGGGTTTGCTAGGGTTAAGGGGACTCAGTTAGGAGCTAATCATGGTTAAAAGTTCTTAACCACAGTTAAGGGGGTGTAAAAATTGGGTGCTTACATGTACAATAGTCATGTTGGAGAAGATGAGGACATTGTTGTCATTTTAAGATTGTTTTTGTTATCAAATGCAAAGAAACAAAAGAGGTTGAACATCAAGTCGTGATTAATCATGGTTAGAGTCATGTTTGAGTATATGGTTTTTAGAAAAAAACCATTGTAAAACGTGGTTAAAAAATTTAACCTTGGTTAGATACAAAACTATTCTAATATTTTGATATTATTTTAATATTTTTAAAAGTATTTCATGGGTCATTGGTTTAAAACAATTGTTTAAGAAATATTAAAAGTGGAAATGTTATGCAAATGAATGAAATCCTTTGAGTGTGTTCGGTTGAGGGGAATGTGAAGGAAAGTGGGTGAAAGTGGGAGATCTCCCACTTTCACCCTGTTCGGTTTGAGGGATTTTGAGGTAAAGTAAAACTTGAACTTTCTTAATAGTGTATAACTTTCTCTCACTTTCACCCAAACCTTATTCCACCAAAAAGCTGGAATTGTGAAAGAAAGTAAAGTAAAAACTTACAATTCCAAATCTACCCTTTTGTTGAACCCTATTCCTAAAGAGAGAAAAGGGTAATTTTGGAAAAATTTATACTTTCCCCTGAACTTTTCTCTCAAACCAAACACACAAGAGAATTTATACAATTCTTTCACTTTACTTTACTTCACTTCACTTTACTTCACTTTACTTTCTCCCACCCATTTACCCCTCAACCGAACACACCCTAATGTTTTTTTTTTGAAGTTAAAAGCAACAAAGGGTATATGTTAACACCATGGTTAGTTAAAAAAAATATTTTAAGATTTTAATAGTTTTTCCTAACCATGGTTAACAAAAAATAATATTTAGCTAAAAAACAAAGGATTGGTGGGTGAACCCTAGGGGTGTGTGAACCTTAATCGCCATTAAGTGGTGTCTAGAGGGACATGTGACACCCACAACAGCGTAATTGTACTCCCTTGAGTTTGATTATAACCGCAGAGGATTTTAGTTCTTTTTAAAAAGGAGTTTCAAAAATGGTTTTAAAAATATTACGAATGAAGATGTTATGTGTATTTTTTCACATGAATGCAATCCTCTACTGTTAAACGTAGCAAGGGTAACACATATGGTTAAAATTGTGATTAGAAAAATTGATTTTAAAAGTTTACTATTATTTTAATATTTTTTCATAACCACGATTAAAAAATAATGTTTTTTTCCAAACAAACAAGGATAGGTGGGTGAACCATAGGGGTGTGCGAACCTTTCCCACGGTTAAATGGTTTCAAAAAGGACACGCAATGATCACAAGAGCATAATTGAACTCTCCAAAGTCCAATTTAAACGTAGTGGATATCATTCCTTTTTTAAAGGGGGTTTCAAAAGTTTTTTTTGTTTTTTCAAAATATATAAAAATTTGAGATATTTTGGGCATTCTTTGAAATTTGATTAGAGGTGTTTAAGAAATGTTTAACAAAATATACAATTTAAATATGCGGACATTTTTATTAGGTCTCAAAAACTTTTTTCCAAAAAATTCAACTTTTATAATACTTCAAAAACTTTGAAAAAATTCATAAAATTTTTGGCAATGTGTCCCATTATTCTCCTTAAAAATAATTTTTATGTTGTTTCTCAAATTTCTCTATTTTGGGTTTTCTTGATTTTTAGATAAGCAATGAGAGAAAGTACATAATAAATTTGAGGTTGAATACATTCCTTTCCAAGGCGTGGTACCAGGGTTTAGTGATTCGTCCTGTAAATTGATTTTGTATGTTGATGTTTTCATATGTATATATCGTATTTATATGCTCTAAGGTTCTAAAGGATTACATTTTGTTAATTGAACCATATTTAGCTTCTCCAATATTTATGTGTCCGATTGTCAAATTAAGTATATTTATTCATTAGACAAACAAAATTGTTGTATTCACAACATTGGTAGGTTTGATATACATGTCTTTTAATAATAAGATTAAATAATATTAGTTACATTAAATTAGTTATTTATTACAATGTTAGAAGACACTAGCATATCCTCGATTCAAATCAAAATCGGAGATGTTTTGTTGATTTACATTTTACATGTATTTAAATTAATCTTTTTCATTATTCAAATTAATTTTTTCATAATGTGAGTGTGTATATATATATATATTTTTGACAATTATCAAAACAATTCACTCTCATGCATTCCGCTAGTATCTCTACCAAAATAAAAAGTTGATTGATCTTTGTGTTAATTCCGAAAATGCCCTTTGACTTCTATCTATCTGTTAATTGTGAGAATGCTTCACTTAAAAATGTAGACTATTTTTTTTAATATTTAAAAAATTATATTTATCATAATCATGTATATAAGACAAAATTTTCATTGAAAGCATGCTTAATTCTTATACTACCCCTTACTCGTCTATAGTAGGCTTGAAATTCTCTACAGTTATGTATTCCTTAACTGTGGTTAAGATTCAATCACCTTAGGGTTCCCCACTTATCCTTGGTTTTTAGGAAAAAAAAATTAACTCTAAGAATTAGTAAATTTTAACTGGGGTTTAAAAAAAATTAATAATTTTTTTCTAAAAACCAACGATAAGTGGTGAACCCTAGGAGTGGGTGAACTCTAGGGGTAGATGAATCTTAACCACAGTTAAGGGGTGTCAAAAGAGACACATGGAACCCCTAGGGTTCACCCATTATTCTTGATTTTTAGAAAAAAAAAATTAAACCCTGTTAAAATTCCCTAACTCTTATTTTTTCATATTTTTTTTTCTAAAAGCCAAGGATAGGTGAGTGAATCTTAACCATAGTTAAGGGGTGTCAAAAGAGACTCATGGAAACCTCAAAGGTGTAATCGGAATTCAATTGTGGTTAAGATTCACCCACCCCAAAAGTTCACCCACTTATTTTTTAGATTTAAAAAAAAAAATATTCATTTTTTAAAACCCTGATTAAAATTCAGTAACTCCTAGCTAGGGTTAAATTTTTTTTCTATTTTTTTTCGAAAACCAATGATAAGTGGGTAAACTTTAGGGGTGAGTGAATCTTAACCACAATTAAGGAGTGTTAAAAGGGACACATGGTAGGGGTGTCAACGAGCCGAGCTGGGCACTGCTCGAGCTCGGCTCGTTGGAATTTTACAGAGGCTCGAGCTTGGCTCGGCTCGTTGGAATTTTACAGAGGCTTGAGCTCGGCTCGGCTCGTTGGAATTTTACAGAGGCTCAAGCTCGGCTCGTCCATAGATCATTGAGCTCGAGCTCGGCTCGGCTTGATAATTTATTTTTTTATTTTTTAAATACATTGATAAGTACTAAATTCAATTAAAAAAATTAAAAGGACAATTTTTTCTTTGGGATGTCATGTGACTCACGTGAAAGCCTGAGTTAAAACTTAAACAAAAATAATTATGTTAATGTATTCTATATATATATTTTACCAAAAAAAGATATACTAAATATATAATATAAATTTAATTTTTAAAGGGTATTATTATAAAATTAATTGAGCCGAGCTGAGCCACCTATTGTTCAGGCTCGACTCGTTTATTTTTCGAGCTCACTTTTAAGGCTTGGCTCGGCTCGGCTCAATGAGTCCAAAGTAAAAGCTTAAGCTCGTTTTTTTTCGAGTTGAGCCGAGTTAGCTCGGCTCATTGACACCCATAATGGTGACCTTAGTGACACAACCAAATTCCTCGCTCTCTTGGAAAAATGCTCCGAAAAAAGAACGTCTCGCCAAGGTCCCGCCTGCCCCCTTTATTTGCTATACCCAAAATGCCCCCTAAAGCTTTTTGAGTCTCAAAATGTGTGCCTACATCATATTTCTATAACCAACATGTTCCTCACAATTTTTTTATAGAGAAAATCCAAAATGTTTTTTAAGTTTCTATACCTAAAATATTTCTTAATTTTTTTTTTTAAATGCCCTCACTAGGTCCCTAAAATATTTTTTTTTTTTTTTTTTTCAAATGCCCTCACTAGGTCCCTCTTCAAAGTCTTTCTCTCATTCTCCTTTCTCTCACGTGCAATGCACGTGCCGCTCACTAGTGGATAATAAAATAACAAATTGTTTGTAGAGCGTTATTTTAATTTGTTTTTTAAGGCACGGTGTTACCCTTTATACTGCCCCACGGGCTCAGCACCCTCGGGGATTAGTCCTACCCAAACGGTTGGAGACAACTCGAGTTCCCAAAAAAAAAAAAGGAAAAAAAACAGTGTTGTCCTAACTGATAGAGAATCGCCTTGTGGTGTTGTTGGGCCTCGGATTGTCTCTGGCGAAGCCAGAATGGGCTTATCTCGGAGTTCCATACAATAGGTGACACGTGGTGGAGAAGTCAAAATCATGGGGCCATGATTTTGACTTCTCCACTTATAATAAGACATGTGGCCATAAGTGTGTGAGAATAAAGGGAAGAGATATCATATGGGGAGAAGTCAAAAAAATGGGGAAAAAATAAAATGACTTCTCCCCATATTTTTGCCAACTGTCGCACAATGTTTGGAACCCCGAGAGGAGTTTCTGGCTTTGCCAGAGACAAGCCAAGGCCGGTGTTGTTGCCTTAACCGAAAAAAAAAAACTAATAGCAAAGAATTTTATTATTATTTATTTTTTGTTCAAATATATACGGTTAGGCCGCAACCCGGTTAGAGTCGATTTTAAACGGGTTAAACGGGGTGGCCCCGTGTATTAAATATGGTTGGGCCACTTGTTAAATCGGGTTACGGTTATGTGGCATTGACTCAAACCCGATACTAGTTGGAACGGGTTGGTAAGACTCGAGAGCTTGTGCAGGTGTAGCTGCACAGTAGTTAGATCGTGCGCACCCCTGTGTATTCTAGTACCTCGCAATTGAAATATTCTAAGCACCAGCTATATTCTCTGTGTCTCCGCTCATCCATTTCTATCTCTCTTCCATTGTTCTTCATCGAGAAAATCGCAATTTCGTAACCTCCCTCGTCGAATGGCAGGTGAAATTCTCTTTTCCATTTTAATCTTCACACTCGCGTTTAAATTAATATGTTTTTCTATCAAGTTTACAGCACTAGATGAAGATGATGGTATGTTGCTCGACTTAGGTTTTTGATACTGCAAACCCTAGAAATTCATATACTTATTTATTATAGATTTGAGTATCGATTTGAATCTGTAAATTAAGGGCTTTTGGATTGCCCAGTTGTAAATTCAGAAATTTCATGCCTGATTTTAGCTTTCCCAAGTCTGTCGCCTTTGAATTTTGCGGCCTCGAGGCACCGATGGATTCCTCATCGTCGGAGTATTCTCTCTTGTATGCTAAGTCAATTATAGATAGTGTCATTTGGATTGAAGTTTACTGAATTCTCCTATTGTTTAACTCAATAATTCTGAGTGTTGTTATAGATATAAGGAAAGAGTGAGTGAGTAGATCCAACATGTTATGAAATAGGTGAGAATCTATTGAGATAGTTTGGACAATGAACGATAATGACGGCACAAGTGAGGAGTAAAATTTTCAAGTTGGAGGATTTCGAAGCGCTATGGGAACTGGTAGTAAGAAAATATTTGATACATGGCATAACTGATATTATGGCTTTTGATAAAGCCCTGAAAATCGAGGGAATGATTGGATAATTGCTTTATATGAATCCTACCTGGTTGAGACCACAAGTTAAAGTTGCATTGCCAGAAATTGACTAGGTAAAATAGAATGTTGGAACATGCTTTGTGTTGCCAAGCCCAAATAGTTGGGATAAGGCATTGGCAAAGAAGAATACGAAGTTAGATTGATAAGAATCCGTTGTTGAATGAAGTATTTAACAGGTTCTTTATGAAGACTAAAGATGCATCACATTATAGAGTGTCAAGTTAGTCTGGGGTGTCATATGTAAAGCACACTATTTGGTTGCAACTTTGCCTCTACTAAATAACTTCACTCTTAAGACTTACATTACTTGCTCTTTTTGCTCTAACATGACCAAAAGTGGACTTTTAAACATACCAAGGAACAGATAATCGTTAGTAATCACATAGATCACTTTCTTAAACTTTTGATTAAGCTCACAAAAATTATAGATCTGATAGATGTTCAAATTTGTATGCAGCAACATCAGGGAAGATTGTCCAAAATGCTTTTGTGGCACAGTGTTACCAATGGCATAAGCAGTTGGACACCCAATACCGAAGGGACTGTTATACCCCTAATATGCGCAATTCACTTCCCTTTCAAGGGGGGAAGTTGGCATGGACTGGCATCTCATCCATGCAGTTGCGCACTTTAGCAAAATACCAGAATGGTCCTGGGAACCGAGGAAGTGTTTATTGCAATGGTCTGTTCTAGACTCTCATTATCCAGGTTGATCTCAATTACAATGTAACCATAGCTTTTCTGTTACCCTCGAGATGCTGCATTTTTCTGGCCATTATCATTATGCGCCAACTTTGTTTGTTTTTTTTTTTAAAATAGTTGATACTGTTTCATTTATGATGGCATGACAATTTTGGTTGTGGAAAAAGAAAAAAAATGATTACTCCAATCTTCCTATACTCAATTACAATTTACAAATTTACAACAACTTGTTCCTTCTCAACTCATTTGCTATCTTTTTGGGACTTCCTGTGCAGCCATTCCTTCTACTAGTGCAGTACCATCGCTTGAAAGTGTCGATTTTCGTAAGCTTCAAAATGGCAGGTAAAGAGTTTGTACATCCATTCGATGTGGTTGAATCATAACCTCTCCAGATCTGCCATATGACAAACAGCTGCCAGCAATATTGGATCACAATCTTTTTTTTTCCCTGTTTTTATTGGAATTTATAGTGAATGCGTTGTTAAATGGGTTCTCATCCATTTCATTACATTTGTTAAGTGATATTATTGCTTGTTGGAGTTTTGGAAAAGTTTCCCAGTTGAAAAATGGCCCTTCTTTACGTGTTTCCTTAATGATGAAAATGCCACATCTTTGTTGTGTTTCCCCAAATAATGAAGATTCCCCTTCGTATAAATGTTATTTCCAATTGAAAAAAATACCCCCTGTTTACATATGTTTTTTTTTTCAAATGACAGAAATACCCTTTTTTACTTGTGTTTTTGTAAATGACAAATTAACCCCTATGTGCATGTGCGGAAGAGAGAGAGTTCCTTTTTAGGGTTGTGATAGTATATATATATATATATAGAGAGAGAGAGAGAGAGAGAGAATTTCTTCGGGATTTAGTGTACGCCCGGTCCAAAATGTACCTCAATGAATAACACACACACACACACACACACATATATATAGAGAGAGAGAGAGAGAGTTTTGTTACACAGTTCTTCTAACTTGGGCTCTCTCTCTCTCTCTCTAACACTATCTTTTCTTTTTCTAGTTTCTGTTAGTTTCAGACAGTTTTATTAAGGGGGTTTTTTCACACACTCATGCTCGTCTCTTTTATGCCTCCCCATGTATCGCATGGGTTTCGCTAGTGTGTGTATATGTAAGAAAAGCTATTAAAACGTTTTAAATATTTTTTAGTAAGGATATAATGGCCATTGTAATGAGTATAATTAATGGTAAATACCGACGTTGCAAACAGGGTCCTAAGCCTAAGCCACTATTATACCATTGTTACTGCGTGGAGATGGTTATTATTTAAACCATGAAGCCTCATTTGCACTCATGGATCCAACATATCTGCGTCCTTGTTTGGATTGCTTTTGTTTCACATTGGCTTATCAAATGTCAAATGAAATGGATGTTGGTCCAGTCTAAGAAGGCCATCTGTTAATGGGATGTAAAAGTCAGCTTACCTTGCAAATGATGGCAGAGTTGATATGTCATTAAATGCAGTGACAGTGGTATACCTTGGACTAAGGCATATCCCTTGGTTATTTTTTGAAGCATAAGCAGAGCTTGTCTTAAGGAAAGCAAATGATCTATGTTGTTTTTTGTACACTTCTTTCAGTTCTGTAGTCTATTTGGTCAGTCTATCCCAACTTTAGAGTTGGGTGGGATATGCTATTTTTGTATAGAACAAAATGTTGATATTGATGTCACCATTGACTCCTGATTTAATTGAATGTGTTTTTTCTAGGGCCCTGATTATCCGAGGGAGATTTATTTGAATGAGCATATGATGGTTTTTTAGAGACTAATTTTCATCCATGCAGTGATATTCGAGGTGTTGCTGTTGCTGGTGTTGAGGGAGAACCTGTTAACCTCACTGAGCCAGTTACAGAAGCAATAGCTGCTGCCTTTGCTGCATGGTTATTGGACAAAAAGAAAGCAGATGCATCTAGACGTTTGAGAATCTCCGTTGGCCATGATTCACGGATTTCTGCAAAAAAATTGGAGGTAGCTGTTTCCTTTATGTACTACTGAGCATGCCTTCGAGATAGTTCTAGTGATGAAGTTTATGTTTCATCTAAAATGAAATGGTTTAATATTTCCTTTTTTTTTTGTTGAAAAAATCCCCCTGACGGGTTGGAGGTTTTGGCATGATCCTTACGGCCTTACCGGTTTATCATAATCAAGAAAAAAATTACAACCTAAAAGGGTGGGATATCAAAACCTTACCCTAAGGAAATATAGACATGAGAATATCATCAAGAGTAAAGTCTTATATTGTAAAGACCAACTCTATCAAATATTTTGATTTTTCCCGGATACTTGAGTTAAATACCCATTGATTCACTGTTTGCTTTCTGGCTTCATAGAGGAATCAATAATTACATATCAATGTACAAAAGGAGTCTGTAGTTGGTAAAAAATATCCAAAGGAAAATAAGTAATATTTTATCAATCTCTCGATGGAAACAAGGAATTTCTTCCAACGATTGCTTAAATTGTGCCGCCGTCCATTTGGATGGTGTTCTGCATGCAAATCTTGTTAGACGAGTTGAGGTTAATTGAGCATCAAGGTGCAATAATTAGAGACCAACGGATACCCAAATGGTGTCCACATAGGCACATACACTTCCTATTTTTTTGTGAGGGCATGCATCATATGGTGGAAGATAGCTGTCATAGCTTCCTTATCTAGTAAGGTAGGTCATGTGTTCTTTAGTCCGAATGGCATGACCCCCTATTTGGTAAGAGCAGAATGTGCCCCAAGGAGTGATGAACGCTGTCTTTTCCCTATCTTCTTGTGCAATCTTGATCTGATTGTAGCCTGAGAAAGCATCCATGGATGACAACATCTCATGGCTAGCAGTGTTTTCGACCAAGATGTTATATGTGGAAACAGAAAATCATCCTTCGGAATAGCTTTGTTCAAGTCCTGATAGTCAACTCACATTCTAACCTTTCCATCTTTCTTTTGTATTGGGACAATGTTGGCAAGCCATTCTGGATATGATGACACGACGAGGAATCCAGCGTTATGTTGCTTCAAGACCTCTTCTTTCACCTTTGTGGACCATTCTAAAGCTTCCTTTTGACTAGTTTTACCCCCGGAAGGGAGGCGATGGACGACTAGGTCTGAATGGAGAATACCAAAAACATACTATCCATAATTGCATGGAAATGGTAGTGGTGGAACTTGTGCTTGACGCTCCACTTGGAGTCCCACCACGTTGACTGCCATCCTCGTGTGATGAACTCCCACACCCATGATTTTTGCACATTTGATCTATAGAAGTGTAATATATATACACATAGACGTGCGCGCTACTTAGATCTATCAAAAGAGAGAGGGGGAGGGAGGGAAGAAGAGATCACCTTACCTAGCTTGCCGGGTGCTTAATTTGGTTGTCATAGGTCTATTAGGGATAATTTCTTGCCAGAGTGACATTGAAATTTGGCCGTTGTAGGTGACCATTAGCAGGGTTGTAGAGAGAGAAACATTTTTTTTTTTTTTTGATCGGTAAAAGCAATTTATTAGAAAAAAGAAAAGAAACCAACAGATTCACAACAAGTGAACCAACAACAACAAAACGAGGAAACAACTAACAATCCATAGCAAACCCGCCAAAAGACAACCACCCTCCCCACGTAAGAAACCAACACAAACTAAGATAGCAACCCATCGAACCCTATCTCCCTCAGATCAACTCTCGAAGAGAGCCAATCCCGCAACAAAGACCTTGTCCGGGAACAAAGTCTCTCCACTGAAAGAGAAGAATTATCAAACACCCTCCTATTCCTCTCCTGCCACAAAGACCACGAGACCACTCCTGGTAGATAGGCCCAAAGGAGATCACAAGGGCTTGCTAGGGAGATCGAAAGCCAACCAGAAAGCAGCTCCTGAAACGAAAAGGGGAACACCCAAACAACCCCAAGCTGGAAAATAAAGTGCCACCACAGCTGACGAGCATAAGAGCAATGCATCAGAAGATGGTCAACCGATTCCTCCTCCATCAAACACAGATAACATCGATTAGGGAGACTCCAACCTCTCTTCCTCAAATTATCCAGCGTCAAAATCTTGTCTAGCACCGCCGACCACATAAAGAAAGAAACCTTGGACGGCACTCTCGGATACCAAACTGCCTTGTGGGGGAAGACTAAATGGGGGGAAGGCTTCAACTTTTGCAAGAAAGATTTAACGGAGAAGAGACCTTTAGAGTTCTCAGCCCAAACACGATGATCTCTTGCCGAAGGGATAACTCGCACCGATTCTAACATTTCCAAGAGCTGAGCCAAATCGTGCACCTCCCAATCATTCAAAGGCCGCACGAAGGAAGGGCTCCAAACCCCTACCCTAGAACTCCTGTCAATCATGCCCGCCACTGTCACCAATCTATTAGTGGCAATAGAGAAGAAAGTTGGAAAGACGATCTTCAAAGGATAAGGCCCGCACCACTTATCAATCCAGAATTTGACCTCCGCCCCGTCCCCGATCACCAGACGCGTATGCTTTACGTACTCAGCCCATCCCGCCACAATGACCTCCAAAGCCCAACACCATGAGGGCCTCGAGGCGGCCTTGGCTCCCACCTGTCTCTACACCCATGCCTGGCCACGACCACCTCTTTCCACAGACTGCCGCGATCTATCCCAAATCGCCACAACCACATACCCAATAAGGCCCGATTAGTTTCCTGAATAGGCCACACATTGAGCCCTCCCTTCTCTTTTGGCCGACAGACCCACTTCCACTTGACAAGATGAGTCTTCTTAATCACCACCTTCTCATTCCATAAGAAGTCCCGCTGCAACCTTTCTAGCTTATCCGCAACTGAGGCCGGAATACGAAATAAAGAAAGGAAGTAAGTTGGGAGACTACAAAGAACACTCTTCAGCAAGGTGAGCCTCCCCCCTTTCGAGAGAAAGGACGACTTCCAACCTGACAATCTCTTATGAAACTTCTCGATAATCGGATTCCAAATCCTCTTAGAATTGAAAGGAGCCCCCAAGGGGAGCCCGGGGTACGAAGTTGGCAGCGTACCTAACCCACACCCAAGACAAGCGGCCAATTCCTCCAAGTTAGAGACCTCCCCTACAGCAAAAATCTTACTCTTTTGGAAATTGATTTTCAACCCCGACACTGCCTCAAAACATCTGAAGAGATAACGAATATGAGTAAGATGACTCGCCGACGCTCCACAAAATAACAAAATGTCATCCGCGAACTGAAGATGGCAAATTTTGACCGGAGGGTTTCCCACCACGAAACCCTCCCAGAACATCGCTGCCGCCCTACGAATCATCCTACTAAGAGCTTCAGTGACCACAATAAACAGAAGCGGAGATAAGGGGTCACCTTGGCGCAAACCCCTCGAGCTTTTAAAAAAGCCAAAAGGGACGCCGTTGATGAGGACCGAGAATGAAGGGGAAGAGTAGCAACTCCGCATCCAAGCCCGCCACTTCACCCCAAAACCCAACCGACTAAGGCTATAATCCAGGAACTGCCAGTTAACATGATCATACGCCTTCTCCATGTCAATCTTACATAAAATACCCTGCTCTCCCGTCTTCAAACGATCATCCACCACTTCATTAGCAATAAGAATCCCATCCAATATTTGCCGACCCCCCACAAAAGCGCTCTGCTCTTGAGAAATGACCTGCCCAATCACCCCACTTAGCCTAACAGTTAAGACCTTAGCGAGAATCTTGTAAGCACTGCTAAGAAGACTGATAGGCCTAAACTCTCGAATATCCAAAGCCCCCGGCACTTTCGGAATGAGGGCTAAGAACGAACAATTAAGGATATGATCAAAAGAGTTTGTCTCAAACAATTCTTGAAACACGCTCATCAAGTCTTTCCCAATAATATCCCAACACTTCTTGTAAAATTCGATGGTGAAACCATCGGGACCCGGCGCTTTGTCCCCTTCCATCCCTGAAATCACCGCCAACACCTCCATATCAGAAAAAGGCCTCTCTAGATGGGTTCGCATCTCCTCCGAGATCTCATCGAAAGGCAAACCATCAAGCAAAGGCCTATAAGCAACCTCTTCTGTGTACAGGGCACCATAGAACTCAGCCGCTGCCCCTCCCACCTCCTTCGGATTATCCCAAATCTTATCACCAACCTTTAGACCAACAATCTTATTTGCTCTACGACGCACCGAGGCCATATTATGGAAAAACCGGGTGTTTCTATCTCCCTCTTTTAACCATCTCACCCGAGACTTTTGCTTCCAACTAATTTCTTCAAGATTCAACAACTTTTGAAAATCCCGTTTCAAGGAAACTCTCTTCTTGCATTCTTGATCCGACAAGCCGGAGACTTCCTCTTTAAGATCCAAGGTTGCAATGTCCTCCAAAACAACTCTTTTTCTTTCAGGTATGAGCCCAAAGACTTGCTTGTTCCACTCCTTAAGCCTCTGCTTCACCGCCTTCAACTTTAAACCAAAAATTGTGCTCCTAGAACCCCAGGCTGACGAGGTAGACCAAGCTTCTTCCACCACAGACAAAAAACTCGGATGCTGAAGCCACATATTTTCAAATTTAAAAGGCCTTGGTCCACCATCTGAGCCCTCTAATTCCAACAAAATGGGAACGTGATCTGAAATTGGTCTAGGGAGGGCCAAAAGATAAGAGTCAGGAAAGCGAGCCATCCACTCCGGAGAAGCCAAAAACCGATCAATACGGCTAAGAGAAGGGGGATTCTGAAAATTTGACCAAGTGAAGGCTGCCCCTTTGAGGGGGAATTCAATCAAGTCATGCCGAAAAATAAAGTCCTCAAATCTCCTCATGGCTAGGTTAACCGCGCCCCCATTCGATCTTTCGCTACTAAACCTCACACAATTGAAATCGCCCCCAATACACCAAGGAACACCCCATCTCGCACTGATATTATCCAACTCTAGCCAAAAATCTCTGCTCTCCTTCGCAATAACCGGACCATACACCCCCGAGAACACCCACTTGAAGTCTTCCTTGAGGCACCGGCAAAGCAAAGAAAGAGAGTACGCCCCTCTCTCCTCCCCTAACACTTCCATCACAGCCTTGTCCCAAAGGATTAAAATACCCCCAGAATGACCCAATGCTTCCACTACAGTCCATCCAGGATCCGAACCCCAACAATCACGAACAATGCGCTCCGTCATACAAGCTAATTTCGACTCCTGAAGGCAAAGGATCGTTGGTTTATGCTTCAAGACCAAGTTCTTGACCGCCCTGCGCTTATCCAAAGTCCCCAAACCTCGAATATTCCACGACAAGATGCGTAGAGACATTAGACACCAACTGGAAACCCTTGACCTCGACCAGATCGCGCTGTATGCCCTCCCCGACCCTGCCCCTGCTTATCATAATTGATCCCGCTAGCCAAATTCCGTACCTCCCTCGACGGAAGCTTCTTCCCTCGACCTGTTTTAGCAACAACTGCACTAGAAATGCCCTGCCCCGACTCCCTTTCTAGCGAACAAAAAAGATCCCGGACTTCCTTCTCCCGCCCCACAAAGGAAAGACCCAAAAATTTCCCAAACTCTTCCAGACGGGACACTACCCAAGCCGTATCTTCAGAAACTGCTGTAGGCACCGAGGGTCTACCCTCCACCCCTTCCACACCTCGACGAACCCCGTGCTGATCTGCCGAATCGGAGTCAGGGTCACACACTGGAGAGAAGGCGAGCTCCTGATCTCCCCCAACACTCGGCGACCTAGCCGCTACTCCACCTAAAGGCGACTCACCTCTGAAACTACCAGGCTCGACCTCTGAACCCAAAATTAGATGCTGCTCTCCCGCAAGTGCCGGAGGCTCCTCCGAATAACCTTCGAGAGCCCTCAGACCGAAGGACGAGTCTCGGTCCTGCCACAAACCCAACGGAGGTCCGCCCTGATCTTCCGCCAGCAACTGGAGAGACCCCTCTCCAGAGGATTCAACAGCCATACTCAACTTACTCGCCGGGGTCGAAAGCTGTCGAGAGCTCGTATCCAACTGCGGCAGAGAATTAAAAGAACAAGCATCCAGGAGCTTACCTCTCTGATCTCTGAAATTGTTCCCCCAAAAGGACTCAGCACTGGCTCGAGCATCCCGGGAAACCCTCGCGGACGAGCTCTCCACCGAACCCCGGGCTCCCTCATCCGATCGAAACCACCGAGAGTCTTCCACTCTCTTCACCACGAAGGACCTGTGTGAAGAAGACGACTGATCCTCAAAGCCAGTAGAAACCTGGAGAACCGGAGTGCTTCCCCTTCCCCTGATCGGGCTGGACGCCAGTGACTCAGCTACTGGTCTGCTACTACCCCCAAGGCCCTGATTCGCTAATAATGGATAAAGCCCAAACGGGTCCGAGGACGGGTCCGAGGACTGCGGGCTCGACTCACGCTCTCCCAGGGGCCCACCAACTTGATTGGAGCCCACAACCGGCTTCGATGGAATAATGGTCGCCATAGGGGTAGTTGGGGTCGATGTGTGGCCGGATTAGTATCAGAATCCGGTCATTATAGTATTTGTTATCCCTAGCTGTGGACAAGAATACCTTTGTGGAGTCGTGTCTTGAGCCCATAGTTAACCTTAGGGTGTTGTGTCCTAAGTTGAGGCAGAACCTTAATGATTGGGAAGTTGAGGAACTTCTCCGTTTGTTTAGGAGACTCAATTTGGTCTCTGTCTCCCCCTTGGGATGTACGTTTGTGGTCATGCGACTACAAAGGTCAGTTCTCAATGAGATCATTCTATTGTGTTTTGATTGTGAGCTCGAGCCTCCCTTTCCCTCACAGATCGGTGTGGAAGTCAAGCATACCTTCCAAAGTATCTTTCTTCCTTTAGAGTTTAGACAATAGCCTTGGACAAGATTCTTACATATGATACTTGATGCATAGAAGATGCAAGATGACTAATGGCTGTTATCTGTGCCTTGAGACAGAGGCACCAGTTGATCACCTGTTGCTTCATTGCCCTTTTGCTCTGAGATTTGGTGTTATTTTCTATTTCATCCGGGGATCAGTTAATCTTCCCCTGTTCCTTCAGGGACTTTAATCCTTTTAACCCTCCGGGAGGAGTTGGGGCATTACTTTCGAATGCAGTAGCATGTTCATTATGGAAAGAAATGAATTCTAGAGTGTTTGAGGTAGTATCCTCGTCCTCCACAGAGTATGCCACAGTATTGGCAAGCTACTGATACACTGGTGCTCCATCTAAGAGGGATTTGATGCAGCAGGATTGTATGTTTTTCTGTAATCAGGGGTTACCTTCTTGCTTCTTTAGGAATGCTTAGGGCTACTGTAGCTTATTTTGTTTCATGCATCTTTTTTGTTTTAGGGGAATCATTGGTTCATCTTCTTGTAAGCCCATGGCTTTGCTCTTGTACTTTCAATTTCTTATTAATATTATTGCTTCTTGCTTTGCTGATAAAAGGGGGGTTCTAGAGGAGAGAGAGAGAGACAGTCATTAGAAGAGGAAGATGAATGGGAACAGCTAGAGTTGATGTGTGCGTTTATATTTTCTGGAGAAAGTTGAAATTTTTTGAGATTAAGAGGAAAATTTTGAAGAGGATTTATGAGAAAATAGTCACTATTGAGAAAGTCGCTTTCTCGAGAAAGTGCCACTTTCTCATGTACCAAATGCGTGGAATGTGCAGTGCTTCTGGCGATTTTCTCGCGAACCAAACAGAGCTTTAGTATTCTCTAACTATCAGCTTCTAGTCTAATGATCTACCATTATATCTGCGTGGGCAATGTGTAGTTGTTCTTCTTCTTCGGCTGTACGTAGTTGACCTTTCTAGTATTATTTTATGATCTATGACTTATCTCTATTGTTTAAAACTGCTATCAAAATACCAGGTTGCAGTGTTCTTTCCTAAGTGCTCTAAGATAGTTTGGGTTGAATATTTATATCAAGGAATGTTTCTTTTGCCATGAGAAAAATGATCTGAATTTGGAATTTAACGTTGCATCAGAATCTTATTTCACCATCTCAGAAATGCCTGAGCAAATATATTCACAAACTTCTGAATTTGTGATTCAACTTTCAGGGTGCAGTTTCTCGAGGCATTGCTGGTGCAGGCCTGGATGTTGTTCAATATGGGTAAGTAATAATTTCTATCTTACCCATTGTCAATCATATTGGATCTACTGTCTATACTTGATGATCTGTTCAAGTGATTCAAGAATGATATGGTTTTCTCATTTTCTCATCTGCCACGCGTTTGATCCATCATTAGGGAAACTTTTGTTGTTTTGCCTCTGACTGATTATAACTGTGCCATGCTGATATTGTTTCCTTTGCTGTAGATTAGCATCTACACCAGCGATGTTTAACAGCGCACTTACAGAAGATGATAAGTTTTTGTGTCCAGTTGACGGATCTATTATGATAACAGGTATTTCAAGAATATAGTTTTTTCATCCGACTGTATGACCTATGAATCTTATGTCCTTCAAGAGTACCAGGTACTTTGAGATTGTATTGTCATCATTAGATTTTACCTGTCTAGTAATTGTTTGTATCTGTGATTAGAAGTACAATGGTTTACTCAATATTTCTAAGGGTGATCTTTAATTACTTTGCCATACATCCAAATCTTTATAATGTAGGATACTTGTCATTTTCAGTTATGCTAAGGGTTTTTGACTATGAGAGTACTTTCACCTAATGAATTTTTTAACCTATGTGTTTCTACAAACAGCTAGTCATCTTCCTTACAACAGAAATGGGTTTAAGTTTTTCACGAATGCTGGAGGTCTGGGGAAAGCTGACATTAAGGACATCTTGGAGCGTGCTGCAAATATATATGATAGCTTTTCAGTTGAAGGTTTTAAAAATTTAGAACGAGCAGCTTCTGCATCTGTAAAGAGAGTCGACTACATGGCTGTTTATACATCTGATCTTGTAGAGGCGGTTCGTAAAGCTGCCGGGAATATAGGTAATATCCCGCCCCTCCCCCAAGATGTTACATAACCCATTACAATCTTGAGTTTTGAAAATTGCAAAATAGAACTTACTGTCTTTGGCGATTAATTTCTCTTGCTCTCTCTCCCCCATTATCTGGACTTCTGGTCCAGGGTATGGTCTTTATGTGTTTTGTGTCTGGTTCTTCATCTTCCTATTTCTACTTTATTATCATTTTTTTTTGGGTAACGGAGGGTGTCCCAAAGCTTTCGAGCCAAGGACTAGTCCCTTCGGGTATCCGCACCGAGTTGTTTCTGGTTCTTTTTATTTATTTTTTAATTTATGATATGCTAATTGTGATTCTGTATTTTTAACTCTCAGAGAAGCCATTGGCGGGGTTCCATATAGTTGTTGATGCAGGGAACGGAGCAGGAGGATTTTTTGCAGTAAGTTTATTCATTAATCTTAATATGTTCAGGTTGAAGGGTATTCTACGTGCTCAATTTATATGAAACCTTTTCATAATACATAATTTTTGGCCTTTTAGTTTAGAATATTTCAAATGGATCTCTAGTTATCTGATGTTTGAAAATTCCAAAATTTAATAGAAGAAATCCTTGTTATTCATTTCTGACTTCTCTTACGGCATCTTAAACCCCAGCAGAAACAGGATATCAGTGAATGTATTTATGCTTTCTAGAGGAATGGGACATGGGAGCCGCTCGTTGGCTGTGAATGCGTGTTCACTATTTCATCATTGCATGTAAACCATAAAATTGGTGGATTCAAGGCTGCTCGCAAGTCAAAATTTTATATCAATTAGGAAATGTGAGTTTTTTGGGGTTGAAAATTCCAGGCTAGGAATGAAAACACTAAGAAGCAAAAGAACTAATCGCTTAACTGGCTTGTAAAACTTGACGCTACACAGAGATTTGTGTTTCTTTCTAAGTCAACAAAGCTGCAGGTTATTCTACAAAATGCATGTGTGAGTTTGTGTAACTTGCTCTTGCATGACCCCGATTTCATATATGTTGGTATATAAGTTACTTCATGTTTTCAACAAAGAAAGCATAGCTGAGAATTAGAGAAGCAAGAGTTCGAGAGAAGAAGTTAAATTTTATTAAATACGTTGAGGGAAATTACAATTAACTCATTTGGCTGCATACAGTTAAGGACCCAACCCAATACTATGTGATTGTCTACTTCCCAATTGTCAATTTTCGGATACCCCTAGTTTAGCTTCTTGGTCTTCCCAATAAGGTACTTGAATTTGTTGTTGGTCCTCTAGTGTACCGAGAATTTAAAATTCAATTTTGTGGGAAGTTTCGTTGGTCAGGGAAAATGAAATTCCAGCAGAATTATTGAAGTTTCGCACCGAAGGTTTGGAACTTTTCTTGTTGATAATTATAAAATTGAAAAAATTAAGAAAAAAATATAGAATACTAAGAGATGCATTTGAAAAGAAGGAAAGATACGCACTGACAACAATATATAGTATTTTATACATCAATATAGCATACATAATAGTGTTCAATACTTCCCTATACTGAAAATAACGAAATACAAACTCAAATGTATGTCAACACTCAACAACTGCAAGTACATAGGTGATAAAACTACACCTTAGAAGAAAGACACATCAATACCACATGAGTTGCACACAGGGGCGGAGCCACATGGGGCCCAGGCCCCTCCTGAAATTTTGGGGAAAAAAATGGTTCCTGTACTCCTAATAGTGATGGAGCTCGGGAGAGGGGCGGAGCCAAGGGGATGGGGGTTCTAGCCCCCAAAACTTCTGAAAAAAAAAAACATATTCCTCACAAACGGACACAAATAGATGTGATGCCAATGAATTTGGGCCTCAAAAATAAAAAAATTCGGGGGCTACGCCCCCGAACCCCCATTGTTAGCCCCCCCTGCAAGGGAATCCTAGCTCCGCCTCTGGTTGCATGGAATCTCGAAGTCATCTTTGTCCTTACTAATACTAATTTATAATGGTTGCCTTTTAAATATTAATTTATTAGTAATTATCTACAATTTTGAATATAATTTGAAACTAACTAATTAATAAAATAAGTTAAATTTTCCAAGAAAATTTTTGGTCAATCGATAGATTGGCCGGATATGTATAACATATTAAAATTACACCTAATATGGACTAATAATAATCATTTATAATAAAAATAAGATCTAGTTTAATATTTGTAATTGCTTTTATTCATCAAAATAAAAAAATATAGGCCTAATGGTAGGAAATTCAATTTTTTTCCCCGCCAATCGATTGATTGGCTGGAAATATGGAGCACACTAAGATTTCACATGAAATGAATTTAAATTTAAGGTTAAAAAAATCAAAAATAAAACCAAAAAGTTACTTTCTTGAGGTTTGTCCCCAAAAAAAGTCTTCTCCATGGAGTCTCCAGTCTCCACATTGATCTTTACATTCTTTGTGTTGATTTTCACCCAAGAGACAAATAGTGTGAAAGGTGGGGAAATAAATCAAAAATCCCAAGAGAAACTCAAAATACTGAAGTGTTTCGGCGAACTGTCGAAGTTTCGACAATTCATAGAAACTTCGACTTATTTCTTATTGATTTTTTTTCATTTTCTTGAAATATGTTGTGAATTTTATGATAATTTGAGGAATATTGAGTAAAATAAATAATAACCCTATAATTAACAGGCATGTAAATTAGCGATAATTTGGCCCAAACATTGGTTTCTCTTCCATTACACCTCCAAAAAGTAAATCAGCCAACCAAGAAATCTGTGTGGATGTCACCACCCACCAGGCATCCACAAGAACAGTCTTAGACAACAAACCAAAGAAATACAACAGTTCTGCCCCTCAAAGAACCAAAAAGTAAGGCACCAAAGAGCAATACAATTTCCAACCAATGAAAACCTCTTGTCGCAAAAACTTCAACATAACAATAAACGGTTGTGTGCAAACGAACAAGAAACAATGCAAGAACTGTTTAAAAACAGCACACCATATAAAGGTTTTTGGTGGGCAGCAAACATGAAGGATCAAATCCTCAAAGCATCGTGGATACTCAATGGGATCGAGTCAAATCAAAGGTAAAAGGACGACAACATAGAGGATCAACAAACCTTAGTGACCTCATTCACCAAGCAGCCACCAAGGAAAGCAAGATCTGGACCGAACAAATCATGTTTTTGTTAGTATTTTCATCAAAAATACGATAATTCTCACCACAGAGATTTGCCATGATCCATATGGTTGTTGGTTGTCTAATGGTCAGAGATGTGGTCCCTGACAGATTGAAACCTTCTTCTTTCTCCCCTGATGATAGAATTTACACTAAGCAAGAAGAAAGAGGGTTAAGGTTAGGGTTTGACTTCGTTACCAAGTTGAGAATTACAGAAGCAAAGGTGGAGTGAAGAAATCAGAGTTTTGAGATAAATTATAAGGAACCTATTGTGGTTTATATAAAGACACTAGTTGAGGCTTGGCACGGGCCGAGATGTGCAACTTTAGTTTAACATTTTGGTGGAACTTTAATTTAATAATAAATGGAATATGAATTAGGAAATGAAAGCAACTATCATTTGTGGAATGTATGCATGTTTGTGCCACGCATTTCAAGACGTATTATCAAACAAGACATAAATCAGTGAGAATTAAGTGTTTGGAAAATAAAATGTTGCTATTTATTGGGTTCAGTTTGTGGTGTGTTATTAAATTGAATGCAAATTTGGAAGTGAACTTCATAAGCAATTGTTATTTTTTAAGGATTCAGTTTAATTATTTAATTATTTATTATTTGTTTTTTTAAGGCCAATTTATGAGTTCAATTTGTTGTATTATGGAAATAGTAAGAAATTGTATTGGTAATTGCATCTAAAATTAGGTCCCTTGCGATCAAATTTAAGGTGTTTTAGAGTTCGTTACACAATAAGCAAATTTTTAATTCAGGGCTGGTGTCCTTGTGATGGTAGCAAGGGCAATTTGATATCATGGAGATTTGTATCATTGATGTTCTTTTCCTGTTTTCTGTATCATTGAGGGATTGTATGAAAAAGTCTTGTGTTTCTACTTTGAATGACATGTTGTGAATTGTGATAAACTAACTTATATTTGTGGTGGAGATGCATCTTCTCCTTTGCTGTAAATCATGTGGCAGGGTCTGGCTCTTATAGGAAGGGGATCTGACTGTCTGAGTAAATTAGTGTCTATAACCTATAAAAACGAGTGAATAGAACCTGTCAGGATAAGAAGATTGTATTGTTGATGAATTTGTTGGCTAGGCCACAAGAAGTCTTCATTCATAGTATTGGGATATACAAGGGAGTTTGAACTTCAGATCGAGATAGGATCTCCTCTATCTTATTATACGATGCATTAGGAAATCACATTTCTCTCTCTTTTAAACAACTTGCCACACTATGAAATCTTCTTTCTTTCTTTTTTAGACAACTTGCATTTTGGTCAATTTGAATCTTTTTGAGGGATGTATCTTCAGAGAAGTTGACTCAAACATCTTTAACACCCACCTTTGTTCTTATCCAACTTTGTATATGATCTGTTAGGAAGCTTAATAGAAGGAACACCATTTTCGTGTTCTACTTTGGAGAGGTGTGAAATCATGTAGTCATATCCTTTGCCACGGAGCAATTTTAGTGGCCTTAGTTGAAAAGCCGTTGGTGTCATAAGCCATAGGGATACATCTGCTGTCGTTTGTTGGGACAATGGGAGGAAAGAAATAGTAGGATCTCTAATTCTCTATAAACATTACTGCAACCATGAGTAAGATTACATGGAAGAGACAATAAAATCTCAGGGCACCTATACAAAGACTTTTGAGCAAGGTAGCAGCCCTGGTCGGCAAAGAAGTCAAAACTCAAAACTAACACAATTTGCAGGTTTTATACAACAAATTGACAAAAATATACTTAAAAAGGGGACATTGAAAGGCAAGGATCCGATAAATGCACATACTAAGTCTGAGATAAAGAGTAGAGGAAGAAACGAAAATAGAAAGCTTATTTACCTGAAATGATGTGGCTTGTCTTCAAAGGATCAAGAGGAAAGAGGAGAGTTAAAGACGCAAGGATAATTTTTTTTAATTGGTTGAAACGAGATTAAAAAGGAGAAAAAGTAAGATAAATCCAAAAAATATTGGCCGACAGTTGCTTAACTGCAATATCGACACATAGAGCAAGTGTGCCACTCCATCTGGTCATATGAAACTGGCAAGGATCAAGAATAAACGTAGAGAATGAGAGGTAAAAGGAGAATTATTTATTTATTTTTGTTGAAACGAGAAAAACAAGGAGAAAAAGTAAGAGAACCCAAAAAGTTGTTCTACAGTTGCTTAACTGTGATATCGAGACATAGCAAGTTCGGCTTAGCTATTGAAAGTACGAAGATAAAACTGTCAACACAGTGTTTTAATCAGCCATGATAAAATAGGAATATACATAAAAGAATAAACAAGGGTTATAAAATAAAAGATTCCTCAAAAACTGCCAAAAGGAGGTCCTGATATCTCTTTTATAATAGAAGAAATGTGTTAAAGGATATAACAATAATATAATAAAAAGGTTGTGTGAAAAATTACCCAAAGAAAAATTGTTCGGCAGGTGCTACTCCCCCTTTTATTGTAAGTTACAGATGTTGATATAAAGATAGAAACAAAATCAATGATAATATAATGTAACTTAATCATAATCCTAATCTAATCTTAACATAATCTAAATATAGTTTTAACCAAATCTTCTAGGCATATCATATAGGATCCCAAGTACATTAAATCTTGCACTCTCTTGTATAACAGAAAAAGATGAAGAACAATTTATGTTTCATAAAAAATTGCGCGCATACATGCATGAATTTCACATTTAGATAATATAATATGCAAACTTCCAGTCATGGATTAGATCCTAGTTTGCTTGAAAGTGCAAACATGCATGACAAACTAGGTGCACTTTGTATGCATTTTCCAATTTGATTATGGCTGTTCTATTTGAATGGTTTATCAGGCGAAAGTGCTTGAACCTCTCGGAGCTATTACTTCTGGCAGTCAGTTCTTGGAGCCAGATGGTAATTTCTAAATCTTAATTTTGGAAGAGACTTTTCTATAATGGTATAATTGGAAAAAAAAACTTTTGGTATCAGGTATGTTCCCAAATCACATCCCTAATCCGGAGGATAAAGCGGCAATGGAAGCTATAACTCGAGCAGTCCTCGATAACAAGGCTGATTTAGGAATCATCTTTGATACAGATGTTGATAGGTGATGATTTCTACTATCCATCTGTTCATCTAACATGATATTAGACTATTTCTGATAAGTGTTCCTTTTAGATCTGCTGCTGTCGATTGCACCGGCCGTGAGTTCAACCGCAATCGGCTGATTGCCTTAATGTCTGCCATTGTTCTTGAGGAAGTAAGATATCTCTGATGCAGTTTTCCTTTATGGCCGATGCTATCAAGTCTTAAAACTTTCTGAACAAGCTGTTTTTTTTTCAAATTTTTTTTTTTTGTTCTGCTTGCATTCTCACAACTAGCACCCAGGAACAACTATCGTCACAGACAGTGTGACTTCAGATGGGTTGACTACCTTTATTGAAAAAAAACTTGGTAAGATGATAACTGAAATATCATTACATTCCTTTTTGTTGATGGCTATGCGCTCACAACTTTTAATTTCTGAAAGGGGGAAAACATCATCGCTTCAAAAGAGGCTACAAAAATGTCATTGATGAAGCAATCCGTTTGGTGAGATCTTATTTCACATTGCCTTGGGTTAACTACATGTGCACCAGCTGTAGATTGTTGCTTGATGAAAACTTTTCACATATTCAAGAGAAGAAGTGTTTGTACTTTTTGCCTAGTTATATGTCGAAATGTAGATCCTGCTTCTCAATCATATTACAAGTAACATTTTCTTAATTTTTGTATCCTTTTTGTCACAAAGAACTGAACCAACAAACGATAAAATAATAAACGGGAAACAGAAGAAGTATAATTTTGCTTACCGACCAAAAACAATTCGTCAAGGCATTATAAAGATGGGTAACAGTAGAGCCTAGAAGAATTTAATGTCTGATGCTCCATTGCATTACCAGAGTGTATTTTCCATGAAACTTCCTTAATGGTCCTTTTTTATGCTTTTAATTTGTATTGTGACTGCAATGTTCTCGTTTAACTCTCTCTTGGAAGGCATGTCTGCTAATGAATAAAAGCATGAGGAATCACATGGAGATGATATTAGTGTGTGTACATAAGACATGTGCGAGATGAATTGACAAACAAGATACACTGTAAAAGTAATGTTAACCCTGTTAGGAGTGATCTAGCTCATTCAGCGACAAATGTTCCAATAGTGGGAAATGGAGCAGCTCTTGATTAATTTTGGAGAGATGTCAACAATATCAATGTGGGATAATGTAGCTATCCGTGGCAGTGTTACTGTTACCTAGACACGTGGTACGGGTGCCAAGTGTGCAGGTGTCTAGAAGTGTTCAGCACGCAAGCTCTAGAAATCCCAATACGGCGGCACAGACGTACATATTTTAAAAAATTGTTATATATATATATATATATATATATGTGAATATATTATAACTCAAAAATATAGAGAATAGAGAGGGGGGGGGGGGGGGGACCACTTGTCTCCAATTTTTAAAAAAAACTATATACCAAAGTTATAAGAAAACTCATATAGATAATAGGGAGAAGATAACAAGAGAGAGATACCTATTGATCGTCATTTCTCCTTTTCTGTTTGTGATTGTGTTGGAAGCCTTGAGTAGAATGTTGGCTAGAGCAGAGGGGTAAGTGTTCGAAGGTTTTCCCGTTGGTCAGGAGAGCCTTCATATATCCCATTTTCAATTCGCTGTCGATACTTTCTTTTTTTGCCGATCCTCTTGTAGCGACCTCCTCTATGTTAGATGTTTCCTTCGGTGCTTTGAAGCAGTGTTAGGTCTTCGAGTGAACTTGGTAAAATCAGAGATTGTGAGGGTCAGTCAGGTCCTTGACATAGCCTATTTCTTAGTCTGCCTTGGATGCTCTATGGGATTCCTTCCTTCCGTTTACCTAGGTATGCCTCTGGGGGTTAGATTTAAATCTAAAGCGGTTTGGAACCCAGTGTTGGATAGATTGGCCAAGACGACTATCAGGATGAAAATCTTCCTTTTTATCGAAAGGGGGAAAATTGACGCTTATCCAGAGCACCTTGAGTAGTCTCCCTATTTTTTTTTGTTGAAGATTTGACTTGACTTTTGGAGCGGGTCAACTCGACCCTCCCATGAGCTGAAATTAGGGATAGCAGGAGTTGGGCTGAGGCAACCATGGTCGGTTCTCGGTAAGATCTCTGCTACATTCTTTGGGTCCTGTATCCACTGAGCCGTTTCCTCATAGGATTGTGTGGAATTCTGGTATTCCCTCTAAGGTATCTTTCTTCCTTTGGACTGCGGCTTTGAATAAAATTTTAACTTGTGATCATTTACAAAGTAGAGTGTGGAGGATGGCCAACCGGTATTTCTTGTGCTTCCAAGCGGAAGAATCTGTGGATCATCTATTATTGCACTGTCCTATTGTGTTTGGGATATGGGGGGTACTTCCTTTTCCATGTGGGGGTAGGCTGGGTCTTTCCCTCCTCCTTTCACAACTTCTTATCTTGTTGGACGTTGTCTAATGTGGATGGTGCTAGGGAGGCGATCTGGGCAATTCTTCCAGGGGCAATCTCGTGGATGATTTGGAAAGAAAGAAAACTACGTGTTTTTTAGGATTCTTCTTCATCAGTGGCTCGCATCTGAGCTACTTGGCTGGTTGTATTAGAGTGGGCGGGGTTACACTACAATGTGGAGGGTTTGTGGGAGGTGGTGTTGATGGCCATGGCTCAGATGAGTAGATTCTTGGGGTTGTTTGATGTTTTGGTGTTGTCGGGTTTATGTACTTGTAAACTCTTCACATGCTTCGTGATTTTTTGTAATCCTTCTTTTCTTTTAATATATTGCGCGTGTTTATTGATAAAAAAAATGGCACGACATACTTGAAGCGCCACGTGTTTAACCATAATGTAGACGTCTATAGACACATACCACGGAGTGTCGTGGTAAAGTGGAGGAAAGGGCAGACCTCTTTGAAGTAGTCACCATCTTGGAGGCCATCACATCACGTCTGCTTGCTTCATTTTGGATGTGAGCATAAACACGACTAAGTGTCTTAGGAGGAGGATCTCGACCTAGGAATCGTGAGTGAGCATTTTCATATTCCTGATTCAAACCGGTAAGGAACTCAAAAATTTGCATTCGTTCCACCCACTTCTTGAAGGCAACAACATCAGCAGTACAACTGAGCTTAAAGTCTGAGTAGTGATCAAATTCCTCTTATTTCTCCCTCAACTTGGTATAATACATATTCAAGGGTATCTCCCCCTGACAAGTTTGAAAGATATCCCGTTGAATTTTATAAAGCTGAGCAAAATTACCTACATTCGAGTAGGTCTGAAAGGGAGTGTCCCAAATAGCCTTAGCAGTCTTCAAGAACACTAAGCCCCTATTAATGTGGGGTAGCACTGAATTAGTGAGCCAAGACATCACAATCAAATTGTCTTGAGTCCACTTAGCATGTGTAGGGTCCGACTTGGCAGGTTCCACTGTCTCTTCAAGTAGGTAACCCAATTTACCCTTCGCTTCAATGTACATTTCAACAAATTTAACCGAAATAAACGTAGTTTTCACCATCAAGCCTCTCCGACGTGATTTGCAAGTGAGGGTTGTCATTACTAGACCCCTCATGACTCACGCCTATAGGTGGAGGTATCACAATTGTGGAGGGAGATCCTTCCGACATTGGGTTTTCTTCTTCAAACATGCACAAACAGAATTTTTGTAGGAAAATGGAGTCATACCTCCAATCCTACGACACAAAAGGAGTCACATCTCCAATCTCAAGGTGAAAATTCGACCTTGAGTACAACCATACTTGAATACCTTCAATTCCAACTATCCATAGACCATAAAAGTACAAACAGAGGCAACTTAGGTGACTGCCATAAGCAAAAAACAGACCACAACAGTTGTTTACAGCAAAAAAACGGTAGTTTAAGGGGTGAAAAAATCTCACAAATTCTTCAAATCAATCTGGAATCAGCCAAACTCTGTTTATCAGGCCATGTCTCTAGCAAAAAAAACGCACCATCCTTGTGCATTAACCCATACAAACAGCAATCCAATTGAACAAAAAAGAAGCTGAACCTCTGTAGAGTATTTTTGCAGAATTTTTCTATATTTTCCTTTAAATCATCATAACTACTTCAATATTCAACCAAATCACACGATATTTGATTCAAAATTCCTCTAAATTCAAGTTCTCTGAAAATAATACCTTCAAACATACCCCATGGGTAGCCTGGGCCGTATGGCTGAAGTCAGTCGTACGATGACTACGTCACAGCTTGCTCCCCTTTTTTCTTTGGTTATTGTTGTTTTAATAAACTCTTTCTCCCTTGTTTAGAATGTTCTGATGCCAAGTAGGTTTGTAGCTAGGTTAGAGAAGGGAAGAGAAAGAGAGAAAAAAGAGAAATGGAAAGAGAGAATAAGGAAGTTAGGATTCCTCTTCTCTATAATGACTATATATGCTTCGCTAATACAATAGTTGAGCTCTAGGCCCATACAAGAGAAAATAAAATAAAAACATAAGTGTTGGGCAACTACAACATAAAAGAGGCCCATACCTACATTATACCCACAATTATACCAATATTTAATTACCCCTGATTTTGGTGGTTTTGAAGACCGGTTGACATGCCGATTCCTAGTTTTACTGTTTCAATCGGCCAGTCCGGTCCTATTTTCAAAACACTGGTTTTAAAGGATCAAAAAAAAAAAAAAGGTAGTACCTTGAGATTAGGTTTTACAGTTTGAAGAATGGTTCTTTGAAGGTTGCAAACTCGGGGATTTTTTAGATCAGAGTTGGTCATGCATATTTCTCCCCTTAGATATAAGTAACCTCTCTTTTACCCACCAGGGGTTGGTGCAGTAGCTAGTATCCTGGGTTTGCTCCCTATGGTCGTGTGTGTTCAACTCCCAGTCCTCGATTTACCCTGGTATCCGGAGGGAAAATTCTGAGTGGGTCGGTAGATACTCGAAGGGACTAGTCCTTGGCTTGAAGGCTTTGGGACACCCTCCGTTACCAACAAAAAAAACTTTTTAAATATTTTCTAAGTCTAAAATTGTAGTTATTAATTCGAGTTCATCTTATCTCATTTCATTAGTTTTCTTCTGCCCCCTAGAAATTTTAATACTGTAATTGATGTGTGAGATTAATGATATTCCAAGTATGTACGTGAGTACATCAGATCCATTTTTATTTCTTTCGTATCTCAGTCAGAAGTTTCTGATTTGTTTTTAACACAGAAATTCAGAAATCATGATCAGCCTTTAGGTCTCCCGCAAACCTATAATTTAAAGTCAACATCACACCTCTCATTCAGTAAACCCAAGGGATAAGAGCAGATGTTATCTGATAGAGACCTCAATGTCTTTAAGGGTATTCTCTGTTGATAGCTCATGAATATGAATGGATGCACCACTTTCAACTAGGTGCATGGTATATTGTCACATTAACATCTAGGATTTCTCACCATACCTTGTCTGTATCGAGCAATTAATTGTTTCTATTGGCAACCAACTTCAATTTCAGTGATTTGCTTTCTTCCTTATTTTAATTGGCTATCAGCTTTAATTGTTTTTATTGGCTACCAGCTTCACTTTGTGTGTTTTGCATTCTTTTTTGTAGAATTTTGATTAGCCTTTTAAAATGACCAGTTCCTCTGGGAAAAACATTTCTTACTAAAGTGAAAAACAATGTTCACAGAACTCCGTTGGTGAGGAATCACATTTGGCTATTGAAACCAGTGGCCATGGAGCTCTCAAAGAGAATCACTGGCTTGATGATGGTGCATACCTCATGGTAAGTATTAATTGTTAATATAATTGTGAAGTCTGTCCAACATGATAGATTGCTGTTCAATTATAGAACAAAGAAGTCAATGGAAATGCATGGGCTTCAACCTTGCACACTCACTTTTTTATTTTTTCGCTATTTTTTCTTTATGGTAACTGCAGGTCAAGCTCTTAAATAAACTTGCTTCAGCCAGAACTGCGGGGATGGGTGGTGGCAGCAAAGTGTTGACTGATATGGTGGAGGGTCTGCAGGAACCAGCTGTTTCAGTCGAAATGAGACTCAAGATAAATCAGAATCATGCAGATCTCAAAGGAGGGTATGCACATATTGAAGTTTTTATGTATTGGCCACATCTTCATTGCCATTCTTGTTGATTTTTTTTAAAGATAATACTTCCAGATCTTTCCGAGACTACGGAGAGGCAGTGCTGAAACACTTGGAAAACTCAGCAGATCCAAATCCAAAGCTTCAGAGAGCTCCTGTTAACTATGAAGGCGTAAGTTCTACAACATACAGTTTTTGTTTTGGTCGAATTCATATGGATAGGCCGCAACAGTTCAATACTATCATTCTAGACCGGCAGATTACAATTTTATGTTAGACTAATCATTACTGCATATGTTACATGAATGGCCTTTATAGCTCCTTTTAATCTTGGATGCTTCTTTGGTTGGGTAGAATTATCCCACTAAATATTGGTCTAAAAATAATGAATGGTCATTATGATCACTTTGCTTATTATCAAGTCTCCCCTTTTTCTGCATCTTGCTTCTTCCTTTGCCACCAATTCTTCTCCACTGCAACCATTACTGGGTTTTGGCTGTGAAAACGGAAGGTGGAGTTGTCTCTGGTAATGGTTCTTATAGCAGTGGAGGGTAGCAGCTGAGAAACAGTGGGAAGGAAGAGGTGGAGGTGAATGTGCATCTTTGTTTTATAGAAAGAAAATTTATGTGCCACTTTGTCGAATAATGAATTGGAGAATGCTTGATGTTGAAATGAAGCATAATATGTTATGTTTTCAGGTACTCTGGATTCTCTTTATTTTAAAGCTTTCTATTTGATATATTACAGATCGTACATTTTGATTTGTTAATATTATACTTCTTGGCTTATCAGGTATTTTGTGCTAGTTTTATGGGTACTGAGCTGAGTACCGTGCAACTTAGGGATTAGAACAATCTCCTGTTTATTACAATATATATCAGGTTGTGGGGTGTACTATTAGGATTAGGATTCTTAAAACTTTGTCCCAGAAGTAAGGACTACATTTAGAGCCTTGTTCCAACATTTTATGCCCTAAGTTGGGGCTTCCCTTTTTCTGGGCTTTACTTCAATGTTGAAAAAGTCTTCATGGTTTTAGATCCAAGGGTTTTCTATGTGAAAGTCGAGGGTTTTAGAGTTGAGGTCTTGACTTCTCTGTAGTTTGAGAGAATGGGGTTTGGAGTTCCCAGCTGTCTATCTGGTTTGTTTTTGGCATTCTAGCTTGGTGGCATTTCCTCACTTATCTTACTGGGACTGGAGCAAGCAAAATTTTGCTGATGAACTCAGACCTTGACTAGGTGGAGTCATTTCACCCGTCTTCCGGGTGGTGACCCTAGAGGCCAAGATTCATTTTCTGTATGGGTGTCTTTTGTGTGACCAAGGAACTTCCGATGCCCATGCATAGTGGTGAACTAATTTTGGTTATTATGGGTATTAATCTAAAGTTACAGAAGCCAATACTGATGTTTAGGAAGTAGAGTTTGGTTTCACTTTTCTGCTTATAAGGCATCACATAACTGCGTTTATTGATTTCCTTGGTGTGTAAACAGGTGCGAATCTCTGGTTACGGGGGGTGGTTCCTTCTAAGACTCTCTCTCCATGACCCTGTTCTGCCCCTCAACATCGAGGTATGCAAAACACTGTAGCTGCTTCATAATTTGATGCAATCTCCATATGTCCTTCTACTGACCCAGAACAACAATCATTGTAGGCACCGAGCCATGATGATGCTGTGAAGCTTGGACTTTCTGTGCTTGCTGCTGTTAAAGAGTTCCCGGCTTTGGAGCTTTCCGCCTTAGAGAAATTCGTCCAAGCATCATAGGCTCAAAGAGCTTTACGATCAGCTACTCTGTCATCTTCCTGGTGTGTTCTAGTTATTTGGTATCAGCTTCCTTTACTATGGTTTGGTGGATATTCAGGTGCTTCAGAGACTCCGAGAAGTGTGAAAACTCTTGTTTTGCTGATACAGTCGGCATAGAAATCTCTTTGATTGAGATGATTTTCTCCAATTAGCCCGGAATAGATTACAGAATACAACAAAAATAAATCACAATTTTCCACCTGCAGCATTTATAAAATATACTGCAGTTTTACGTGAGATTTTTGGATGCCTCAACTCTGTCTGGCTTTTGGTTCTTTAAATGCATCAACATACATAAATGCACGTATATGTATGCATGCATACATATACATTTATCCATACGAGTCCATCCATCATGCATAAACTCAATGAGGGAGGGAGAGAGGGAGTGGTGCCAGATATAAGATGGTGGACCATTGGGGGAAAGGTTTGAACCATAATACAACTTACTGTTTTATAAGACTGAGATTATCGCAGTCATTCCGAGATTTCTACTCTTGCCAAGGGCAAATGATGCATTGTTTTTGTAATTACCATGCTCGGTAACATCCCATGTCTATAGAATGTTTTCGGGTCGCCCAAACATGTTTATGGCTTAAAACAAATGGCTCCTAAATCCTGGTTTGAGAAGTTCAGCTCAGAATTTAGAGGGCGTTTGGCAACACCACTATTAGCTTAATAAACACTTTTTGTAAATAAGTACTTGTAATAATTAGGTATGGAGCTACTTATTTATAAGTACTTTTTTGGGCTTCTAACCACTTTTACTTGTTGCTTATTTATTTTTACTAAACAAACTTATTCATGAAAATAGTAAATAAGTACTTAATAATAGTATTGCCAAATGCCCTCTTAGGTGATGTTTGGTAACACTAATCTACATATCACTAATCTAAATAGGTAGAGCTTATTTTGAAAATTGTGCTTGAACTTTAGATTGTTAAGTTGAAGGTTAATTGCACGTCTACAACTCTTTTTGGAGTAGAGGTTTTAGAGGTAAAAACCTCTACTTTAAAAAGTAGCTCATAGGGCTACTTTTTTCCTTTAAGAGGTAAAACCCTTCAAAAAAAAAAGTAAATATGCAATTAACCTTCAACTTAACAATCTAAAGTCCAACTAAGCACAATTTTTAAATAAGTCCTACCTATTTAGATTAGTGTTACCAAACGCCACCTTAGTATTTTCATTTTCTCTTTTTTCATTATCTTGGTTCCTATATATTCGTAGGGAAGATTGGGGAGAGGATGTTGCCTATAAAGCTAATTGGGTAAAATAG
Source organism: Tetracentron sinense (assembly GCA_015143295.1). Lineage (NCBI taxonomy): Eukaryota > Viridiplantae > Streptophyta > Magnoliopsida > Trochodendrales > Trochodendraceae > Tetracentron > Tetracentron sinense. The sequence goes on from CM026562.1 coordinate 32,838,397, forward strand.
GGACGTGCTTTTAGATTGGTATATGATTGATGCATACAGGTTAGGATTAAGGTTTTATAACAGAACGCCACGACAAGCTGTGGTGCAGATGGATGGCCCTAACAAAAGGGGAAGCCAAAAAGAATGAGAGTCTGAGGTGATGAGAAGGAACTGCTAGGTGAAGCCTCATGAGGGGAAACTGGTTGCTGCTTATGAGTTAAGAGTGGCCCGACAAGCTTCTTCTCTACCCACCTAAAACATCATCCCTGTGATTAAAAGACTCACCCATAAACATCTATGAAAAAATAATTATGTCATTACGTTGCAGGGTCTACCATTAAACAAGATTGATTATCCTAACAAGCAAGTAAATTAAACAACAAAAGAAAACACAAATATAAAGGAATCTGATGACAACCCACCCCCAGAAGGGGGATACATCTATATATAAAGGGGTGAGACCTATCAATCTATAGGGCTCACCAAGGAGATATAATGCATGGCGCCTCAACTACCAATACAATCACAGATTTCCCCCACCAATGATGAACATTACAAGGCAATGTACTCATAATACAGTTCTACCATATCTGCAGCTAAGTTTTCACTGTTGCATATATACAGAAGTTAACCGCAACAATATTTTCCCTTTTTTTTTTGGTGTGAAAAGAATCAAGTGGTGGTTGGGGTAGTTATAAGCTTCATCATGAAGTTGAACTGGATATTTGGAGAGGTCTTGGGTTGGGGCCAGTTTGCCCGTTCTGGCACCTTGATAGATGTGAAACCCTGCCCTTTGTACAACTGTGTGGCTCCGGGGTTGTTCACATCGCAGTGCAAAGCAATGGCCCGGCAACCCCAGTTCCTGGCTTGGACCTCAGCCTTTGCTATGAGCCTCTTTGCTATACCCTTGCGTCGATCCCTCTCCCGAACTGCAACATTTGATATGTATGCAATCCCAGTTCTGAAACGATTAAATTCATGCTTCATTTGTGAGAGAGATATCCAGTAAGAGAAAAGTAAAAATATTTAAAAGTTTGTTTTCTACAATGCACAAAGAACTATGGGCCAAAAATTAAATAAGGAAACAGATGACACATACATAAATGTATGTTGAATGCTTCCTGGCATGGACTAGTGATTCAATGATTTTTAGGTTGACCTTCCCCTGTTGAGTCAAAATTCTGAGCTTCTTCAAAGCCACAGGTTCAGGAATGGCCAGCTCAACGTACTGGCTAGATACAGGTTTTACAAAGGCTCATATAATACAACATATAGCTTGAGAAGTCATTTTCATGTTGTCTACCAAATTTGCCATTGCGGAACACTAACCTCAACAGCAAAATCCTAAAATATAACACTGCTAAGAGGACAACAAAAAAACAACACAACTTCTCCCATATGTCTATTTATTTGTTGGCTTCGTTGACAGTTTGTCTTTTCCTCTGTTTTTCCTTGCAAGGGCATTATTACATCTGACTGAAACTACTCAACCCAATGTCACAGAGCAATACTTAAAGATAAATTTATTTCCATTCCTTTCTGACACAGAAATTTCACGAGGTATGTAGGAAAAAAATTCAGTAGGTTTAGTAATGATCTTTCATTTTCCACTTTTAGCAAAGATGACAGAAAATAAATGGAACTCATCCTGTATTATAAAACCATGCATTTTAGACTAAATTGCAGAGACAATAGAGAGAAGAGAGGAACCAAATAATGCTTGGCCATGGTTTAGCAACTCTCCCTTTTCTTGTTGACTATTAGTATTACAACTTACAAGGATTCAGTATACAAATAAGTCGCTGATGGATCCTATGACTGGTTCTAGAAAGTGGATTCACCAAAATGATCTTATCAACATATCATTTTTCTTGGTATATTCGATTCGTTTTGTGCTTACTCTTCTGGACCAATGAAATGCCTATGGTTTGATACATAATAAATTGTCCATCCCGGTTTATAGACAGACGAGCTGGTTCGATACTCACTACTCCTTTTATTATCAATTCTGTAAAAGTTTGATCTTTCTGCATCTAGATTATATCCTGTGATGTATTGGTGATGAGTATATAATGCAACTTGAGTAGTAAAGTCTTGTGCTATGAAGTATGAACGCATAAGCAGGTTAAGGCATACATGTGTTTGTGATTATTAGCGACCATCACTAGTTTCTATCTTCAATAACAAGGATATTACATTTTATGCAGCAGTCAGTAAGTGTTAATAAACTTGCCAAACATGGTAATTCAGATAAAATTTTCAAATATTTGTTTTCTCGTCTTTTTTCTGCTTATAAATTGTCATATAACCGTAGTTAAATTATTTAATCCGAAATATATATCTGTCTCCGTGGTTCCTTTATAAATTGATATTTATATCAAAATGTAATAAGTCCATTGCAAGTCCCATCAACTGCAGTTTAACAGGGTTGTTCAATTGGTGAACCAGCTGCTGGATGGTTTTTGAAGTATGGTGTAGAATGGGCTTATGTATTAACTTATTTTCCCATTGATATTGACTGTTTTGTGGAGCGCCTATTGGATGTAGCATGTATTAACGTTTTTCCTGACAGTTTAACCACATCAACTGTTTCCTGACTGGTTGAGATCACCCACTCGGAGAAATTTTGGGTGTTAATGACCATCCCAGAAGTGATTTTCTAATTAAGAAAATGAGCAGAAACATTTATCATCTGTTACAAAGATAGCCTAAAACATGTACTTTCAATCATAGTTACCAAGTCGGCGTTCGGGAATTATTCGTCTAGGGAAAAGTATTTAAAAAATTGGCAAAACTTGAAACTAAATCGGGAAAATGTCAAGCAAGATATGAAAAAAATATAAAATATGATTACTAATTATAAAAATTATAAACAAATATATTTCATATAGTAGATATTTATTTATTCAGGACTTTTTCAAAAAGTCCTAAATAATTTGTATTTAATTCGCGACTTTTTGAAAAAGTCATTATTTTTTCCAAAACTTGCGAATACTTCGTTAATTAATCGTTCGACGAAAAAATTGAGTATTATTCGGGACTTTTTGAAAAAATCAGAGAATTTTGTAACTATGCTTTCAATCAACACTGTCTCTGTAAAAGGTAAGGTTAAAATCAAGTATGCTCATGTGACAGCTCAAGTGGGAAATATTTCATCTAAATTCAGTTGCATTTGCAAGCTAGATCATTGAACAAGGTGCAACTTATAAGGAAATAATTGTGACAAGCTCACCTCCTTTGACGGAGCGGGCCTTTTCTTGGAAGGAAATCAGCGACGGTATCCACTGTTAAAATGCCAGCAACATAACCCCTATTAAAGCTGAATTTCTCTTCAAACCCTCCGACTTTAAATTCTTGGCTTCCAAAGAAGAAGTTATCATCAACTGAACTGCCAACAACAGCAACCAAACATGTCCTCCTGCAACCATTCGGTACAGAATATCCAGACAGCAGAGCAACCAACCTGTCAATCCTTAGCATCAAATCTAAAGGGAAGGAATAATCAGGGAAGAAGGAGCTACAATGAGTCTCCGCCACCTCCCAACAGTCCTCTAACCGCGCCTCCCGAACAACAATCTCAGGACAAACGGTCGGAAATAATTCGACAGCTTGACTGGCTCTACAAACTCCTACAGTAGAAAACAGAATCATTTAACAAGAACTAGGATCAAAAGGGTAGCCATAGAACAGGCATCCCAATAATTAGCGTAGCAAATTTCGATAATTCGCCTAGATAATAAGCATAATTCAGATTCGGAAATCAAAATTGATTATTTACAGAGTGTTTGAAATCAGATCTAAGATCCTAAACATATAATTTCAAAAACCCTAAAATTTGCAATCAAGTCTCAATTCTATCAAAAAAGGGGAAACAAAAAAGATGAAAAGATCAAATATTTTTTAAAAATTAACTAAAATTAAAGGACGAGAATGGATGAACAAGGAGATCTGTGATTGTGAGGTACCTGATTTGGGGGGAGGAGAAGATCGAGAGGGAGCATCTCCGGAACGAGAAACCCTAGAGGGGAAAGAAAGTTTCTTGAGATGAAAAGAGGATTTGGAGAGATTGGTTAAGGTGGGTGATGGAGTTGGAGATGCAGAGATGCCCAACGGTACAGCCCGCATTTCTGAGATTTCTAAGTGAGGGTGGAAAGATTCCACGCCTCTCTCTTTCTCTTTCTGATTCTGACTAAGAATCTAAAAATTCCCGTCCTTGGTCTGCTCATTTTATATCTAGTGAGGGACTATGGGAGTGAGGGTCCGATGAGATCAAATCACAGCCAATGATGTCTTTTTTAACCCTTATTAACCGTAGTTAAGATTCTCTAATCCTCATGTTCAACAATATAATATTGATTTTTATAAAAATATATTTAAAAAAAAATTAACCTTAGAGTTAAGAAATTTTAAACCTATGGTTAATTTTAAAAAAAAAAGAAATTTTAAAAACCAAGGTTAGATTGTTGAACCCTAAGGCTTAATGAATATTAACTATGATTAATAAGGATTAAAAAAAACACGTGTTGACCTGTGGGTGCGATTGAACTTTCTTTGAGTTCAATCGTGATTGGCCGTGATTCGATGATGGCCTAGATTAGCGCCCAACAAATGAGATGGGATCAAAGTCAGTCAGGGAGAGTTCAATTACACCTGTGAGCACGAGATTTCACTCCCTAAAAAATCTCACAGGATTTGTTAAGAGTCGCCACCTATTCATTCAGAATGGATAAGCCCCCCGAAATGTTTGATAAGGTCTTTGGTCTTCGATTAGAGATCAGGGTAAGAGGTTTGGGGAAGGGGTTAGGCACCCCGACACTTCTATTTTTAGTGGTTCCCTACCTAGGTTTAAGCTAAATTAATCTCGATTGTTAATTAAATGTCAAAGTGTTTAAGTTAATACTAATTTAAGAAAGAAAAGTTAACTAGGGTCGAACCCAGGTTGAGTTACCTACGTACTCACATAGGGGTGAGATCAGACCGAGCGTAGTTCTAGCACATGAGCCCGTGCTAAGGCTAGAGGGTGTGTGTGTGCACCAAGGGTGACTAATGGACCTAATCTGGCAATTAGGGTTTTGCTTAACCGAGGTTGGTCAATGTGCAAAGCATGAGCCTAGTGGGCTAAAGGGGTAATTCGGTAGACTAGGGTTTGGGCCCGGTAGGCCAAGGATGAAGCCCGGAGGCTAAGGGGTGTGTTAACCCAGGGTTAGGATTACTAACCGGGGTTAAGAAGAAGGTTAACCATGGTTAGAGATGCTAATCATGGTTAAAAAGGTCCAAAGTTTATTTTTGATCTTTTTGTATTTTTTCTGATTTTTTGTGGGGTTAAGGGGTACTTAACCATGGTTAAAAGTTAACCAAAGATAGTTTTAGCCATGGTTAAAGGTCAAGTTTAGTCAAAAGTGGGCCCAGAAGGTATGGCAGGGCCTAGAATGGCCTCCTATCAGGTTTGGGCCCTATACAAAGTCCAAAAAGTTAAAAATTAGAAATGGAGGTAATTGGATTACCTCAATTCTGCCTGAATTTTGACCCTGGTTTGCAGGGGTTTAACTGCAGTTAGGGATCACCCCAGGGGAAAGTGAGGGCATAGTTAGATAGCTTGAAGTCTAGGCAATCCAATGGGCCTGGTATGGGCCCAAGAATAGGTCAGGTGTGGGCCCCATAGGGGCCCAAAGTCGTTGAAAAAAAGATTCTGTATTGGCGGTAAACAGCTTACTGCCAAAATGAAATAATTGGTTTTCTGGATTGGCGGTAAACAGTTTACCGCTAATATGACTACCTTGGTTTAGGGTCATGCTAACCATGGTTAGGCTAATAGTCAGGGTCTGAAATTTTGTGGAGAGGTAGCCCAGGCTCAGGGGAGTTTAATGGACCTGGGGTGGGCCCATGAGCATGCCAGGTGTGGGCCCCACAGAGGCCTAAACTCATTGCTAAAAATGTTCCCTATTATCGGTAATGAGATTACCGATAGAAAGCTAACTGGGGTTTGAAGGTCTGTTAAGTAGGGTTAGGCTTCGAGTTAGGGTCTGATATTTTGAGGGGAGTTAGGCAAGGTCCAGAGGTACCTAACCATGGCCCTGGAACTGACCAGGGTCTGAGTTAACCATGGTTAACGAGGCATTTACAAAGGTGTTTGATAATGGCGGTAAATATTCTACCGCCATTATGGAATTTGCCCAGAAAACCTGATCTTCCCCTACGGGGCTGCACCAGCTTGGTCCAGGGGTTCCCTCATTGACTGAAGGACCCCCAGACCCTACAGGGACCTACCATGCAAGCTAGGAGGGATCTAACTCGAGTTAAGCCTTAAGGGGTTCCTCCACACCTATGGTTAAGGTGGGAGGGCCCCTATCCCTGGCTGAAAAGAAGTAGTAAAGCAGCTAACAGAAGCAAAGGACCCCCTAGAGTAGGACTAGGGGGGTCTTACACGGTATTACAACAAGAATAAAAAGATAAGGGGTGCTACCCTCTCGGTTTGAGCTCAACCGTGGTGGTGTAATTGTAGTGCGGGTTGGTGGAGCTGGAACAAGCCTGGATCAGCTTCTAGAAGGCTCAGGGGACATGTTCACGGCTACGAACAGGGGTTGGAGTGTAGAGAGTAGGCTGTCTAGATTCAGGCAGATTTTGGGGGTGAAGAAAACGCTCTAAGGCTATGCATAGGGGTGGTGTAGGTTTATGGGAGGCTTGGGGTTCTTCCTAGAGTGGTCTAAACCTCAGCTGGAAGGAAGGTCAAGGTGAGGTTTGCACTGGACCGAAGCTAGGCGAGTTTCAGTAGAGTTTTTCTACTAAAAAAATGGAGTCTAGAACCCATGGGGGTGATGGAGGCTTTATAGAAGAGAGGGGAGAGGCTGAGGGGCATTTTGGGCAATTTTAGAGGCGTAGGAGACCAATGGGAGCAGTCCCAATGCGCCCAGGTGGGTGTTGATATGCAGGCACAGTATTTTACAGGGTGTCGGTAAATAGTTTACCACCACTCTCAAAACAGTGTAAATTGATAGTGTTGGAAAACTAATTACCGACACTCTGAGGTTTTGCCAAGAGGGGACAGACCCTCGCACACTTGGGCCGAATGGGTATAAGATTTGCTGTTTTTTTTTTTTTTGGGGGGGGGGGGGGGGGTTCCCGCCTGATTTTTGAATTGAGGGGTTGTGGGCCCCACCTTAGTGGACCCCTAAGGTTGATGGGCCCTTGTTTGAGCCCACTAAGGCCTTGCTCTATGGATTTTGGCTTTTGAATTTGTTAAATGGGCTTTGAGCCCGTGGGACTCATACCATAGGGTTTGTCTATGGTTTAGGCTAGGTCTAGGGCTAGGTTTAGGGCATACCTAGGGTTAGACCTAGGATTTAGCTAGGGTTAGCATAGGTTTTAGGTTTGGGGATTGCTAATGGGCCTTGAGCCCGAAAGTTAGGGTATACCTAGGGTTTAACTAGGGTTTAGGGCATACCTAGAGTTAGGGTTTAGGTCTAGGGTTTAGCCTAAGTCCAGGGCTTGACTAGGGACTCCACTAGGGGAAAGACCAAGGTTATGAGGGGTTAACTGTGGTTACACAGGGTGTAAAAATTGGGTACTTACAGCACCCACAGGTCAACACGTACATTGGGTTGGGCTAGCCTATTGCCCGCGCAACCCAGCCTTAATTAGGGCGAGCTGGGCTAAGGTTCCATGAGTTTGAGTTGGAGTTGGGATCTATCTTTCTTCATTAAGTGTTTGGGTTGAATTTGGGTAAACCTTAATAAAATCCGGTTAACACGGTCTGACTCAAAAGTTAACAATGTCTTTCTTATACTCAAACTACCCTACATAATAAAACCAATCGTCAATCTTTTTGCATCTAAAAAAGTGCAGATATAGAGAGAAATGATGGTTTCAATTTTACTTTCCCTCTTCCTAACTCTTCGATTTATACGGTTGGATTTACTCTCCGCACTTGGTTTCTACCGTTAGATTTATTTTCCCTCTTTTTCTACATCTATGGATTATGGAGGTAAATAGTGATCGATAGAGTTATGGGCTGACATTACCAAACTCAAACTTATAATATCATACTTGAATTGAGTTTGAGTTTGGGCTAAGTTAAGCATGATGATAAATAAGACGGCCGAAGCCCGAACTAACTTTAACCCAGCCCAACCACACCATTACTTTTAATTCTTATTAATTGTGGTTAAGATTAACTAACTCTTAGGGTTCAACAATTTAACCTTAGTTTTTAGGAAAAAAGTATTAACCCTAGGGTTAAAAATTCTTAACTCTAGAGTTAATTTTTTTTCTAAAAACCAAGGTTAGATTGTTGAATCCTAAGTGTTAATGAATCTTAACCACAATTAATAGAAGTTAAAAGGGACACGTGTTGACATGTGGTTGCGATTGAACTTTCTTCGAGTTAAATCGCGATTAACTATGATCCGATCTCTAAGCAAATTCGTGACGGGACACCAAGTACATGTATCTTTACCAATTAACTAATTTTTATATGTTGGAGTGGATCCTAAAGAGATCGTACTTCCTCATGAATTTATCTTGAAATAGGATCTATTGGCTCAACTATATCACAATTCACAATTTTGTCGACTGCAATTCATTTTTCACCTTGAATTGGTCAAAATATGTGAAATTTCTTACTTTTTGTGGAGGATTAAATCCACCAACATGGGATCTATGGCTATATTGTAATTGGTGCATTGGTCTTTGCAACATTAATGCTTTTTGCTAGTTGGTTCCATTATCACAAAGTAGCTCTAAAATTGACTTGATTCGAAGATGTAGAATTTATGTTGAATCACCACTTAATAGGGTACTAGGGCTTGGGTATCTTTCTTGGGCGGGACAACAAGACTTATGAGGAAGAGAAGAAAAAAGAGAAATAGGAACACAGTCAATTGTGATTGAACTTGGGGATAGTTCAATCACACCCATAGGTCAACATGTATTCCTTTTAACCCCTATTAACTATGGTTAAGATTTACTAACCCTTAGGGCTCAACAATCTAACCTTGGTTTTAAAAAAAGAAAACTTACAAAATAGTAACTGTAACAAGGTTAATATTAACTCTTAGGTTAATAATCTTTTCTAAAAACCAAGGTTAGATTGTTGAATCCTAAGGGTTAGTGAATCATAACCATAATTAATAAGGTTAAAAGGGACACATGTTGACTTGTAGATGCGATTGAAATCTCCTGGGTTCAATCTCAATTGACTGTGATCTCATCTCGACAAAAGATAAGGTGGTTTGGGACCCACTAGTCGAGGAAACCCTTCAAATCTAACTTGGGATCATATTTAATCGCGATTGAACTTGGGAAAGTTCAATCACATCCTCAAGTCAATATTTTGTCTTTTTTGACACCTATTAACTGTGATTAAGATTCATTGATCACTGATCCTTACCCTATGTTTGGTTGTCGAGAAAATAAATGAAAAAACGAAAAAAGAAATTTGGAGGAAACACAACTAAGAATTGTATTCGAAATCCATTTTTTTTTTCCATGTTTTCAATTTGACCTCCATTTTTTTCCATGTTTTCACCTATTTCCTCGGCAACCAAATATACCCTTAAGGTTCAACAATTTGACCTCGGTTTTCACAAATTACAAAAATATTAACTCTATGAGTTAAAACTTATTAACCTAAATAAAAGGGGAGTTTTTTTTGCTAGAGATATCACTTACCTATGGTCAGTCGCATCAGCTAGTGGTTAGCAATGGAGAGTGAAGCTCTTGTAAGTCGTCACCCGGTGGAAATGGATTTCAATATCTCTCTCATAAGAGAGACCACACCCTACTATTAGAGCAAACAATAGGGATTAAAAAAAAGTGGGGGTAGTTGTGAGTGCGAGCAATTGGACAGAATCTCGACACTTCAAATCCTTCACCATTGCAATTATTTGACACGTGTCCAATAGCCCTCCAGTTTTAGTTTTTTATAATTTCTTTATATTTTATATAGAGAAAGATTCTTTCTGTGTGTCCCACCTCTCAGCTCACCATGTGTCCCTTTTGACTCCCTTTAACTATGGTTAAGATTCACTAATCTTTAGGTTTAATGAATTTTGAAAAAAAATCCGGTGAACCTCAAAAATATTATTTGAGTTGAGAATTCACAAATTCAAGGGGGTGGCTAAGTCTTCCTACAAAGTCTATATACCATTTTTAAGATTTAACAATGAAGTTATTAACTAAGGGAGGAAGAACGATAAAGTGCGGGAAAAACCACGTGACTTAGTCCAGCAAAGAGATCACTAAGGCAAAGTAAAGATACTTACAAATTAGAACCTCACCAAAACAAGACTCAGAACTCTTCGATTCATAGCTAGTTCTACACGTCTCAATAAGTAATCACATTCTCGTAAGACCCGTAAACAACCTCAGCAGCCTCTACTTCTCTTGAGTCTCGACCATCACGATCTCTAAAGATCGATCTCCATCCACGACGGCTTCGGATTTCACCGACCAAATATCTACGATCCTTCTCGGATCGATCTCTTTCGCAAAGGCTCTGGAATACACCGGCCAAAGTGTTCTTCACAGAATGGGTTGATGGTTTTAATTACTCACATAATCCCTAAATGTATCACAATCAAAAAAATAATCAAGCAAGCAAGGATGAAAGAGTAACTTGCAATCTCTAGGGTGGAAAAGGAGAGGAGAATGAGTTTGAGTAACCCCAATAATCCTTTAGAAACACTCTAAACTCTTACAAATTTCCTTGGTTCAAATGGGGATTCAAACCCAACATATATAAAAGCAAAAAACCAATTTAGAAACTCAAAAATTTCTGAAAACCCCGGTCGACCGACCTTTATGGGCGGTTGACAACCTGTCAAGTTTTTGGAAAAAATCACTTAACAGTACCTTATTTTCGATAGCCGATCGACTGCCCATAAATCTAGTTGATCAGGATTTAAAAATCGATTTTTTGCTCTTGCTTTCTTCACGAAAGTTGTAGATATTTTTGATATGGTCGATTTGATGTATTATGGAGCAAAATCGAAGCTACGGTCAATGAGATATGTCTCTAACAAGGAACCTTGGTTTTTATGATTCTCTAACACTTTTAAGGTTACATATGTAATCACCTAAGGTTTATATAGTTATTCTAAGTCAATTTTCTCCTAAGGTAGCATGATATCTAGGTCACTTATCATCTTATGAGTGAAATGAAGGCTATGATTGAAATGTCTTCAACTAATCTTCTTCTGTCTTTATCTTCACTTGTCTTGAATGCTTGTAGGTTATGACACAAGACACACTAGACTCACTGTTTTGACAACGGAATAAGCCAACACTAAAAATAGACTTTACAAATTTAACCTTGATTTTTGAATATAAAATATAAAATTTTTTAACCCTTAATTAGTGAATCATAAGCACTGTTAAAGGGGGTTAGAAGGGACATGTGGCAAGTTGGGGAGGCGTGCACATTTCACCCAGCAGAACGCGCACGCATAAGGAATCACGCCCCATTATTTTTAAATATAAATAAATTAAACAATAATCTTAAGTGTTAATACTGACCAATTAAAATTAACCAGAACATGTATCACGATGGTGCAACTCCCAACAAAACCAGTTGCAATTACAAAGGATCCCATGTGTTCCCAAAAAAAGGTGAATTTTCTTGTGATGAGTTAAGGGAGTGCTAATGGACACATGTCTACTTGTGTTAGAAATAATGTGGATCTTTCTCGTGGGTGATTTGGGATCTATTCAGTGAGTTATAGTGTGGCGGTTGATATGTTGACCGTTTAACCCATCCGTGAATGCTAAGCTCTCTAACCCACTAAACCAATGATTGTTATTTAGGATTGCTGTCTAACCATATTTGCGATACCCCAAACAAAAAAAAATAAAGGTCGAAGGAAGTGCTCTCCCCTTATATTAAAAAAATGTGAAGTAACACCCATCACAAGTTATTTGTCAATTCTTAAAAAGAATGAGCGATTTTATTGTGCAGGCCAACTCACCCTTGGATAACACCCCACCTCTTGCGCCATTGGTGGGGTGTGGCCTCTCAGTGAAGGGAGGTCTGGGATCCAATCCCCCCGAGTATAAGTCACAAGAGCTCCAATGCCCAAGCTAACTACTAACCATAATAACGTAGGTAAATGATATCCGAGCCAAAAAAAAGAAAAAAAAAGGCCCTTTGATACAAGTAACAGCTTACTAATACCCCTCTAGCTCATGTCAATTTAGTAAGTCAACATAGGTTATTGAAATAAATCATAGTTTTGTGCCCTTTTGTATGGATGGGTTTCCAAAGAATATAAAGATTAATGCTCTTTCTACATTCAGCTCCTACACAGCTGTCCAACGCCATAAGAGTGGTCATCGTAAGTGCCAAAATAGAGAGGTAAGGGGGTGTTTGGATTGGATTTTATTAGCCAAAATCAATTCTGATAAAATTGATTGTGTAGAAATTAATGGTCAAATAATAATTTTTTTTTCAAATAATAATGTTAGGAGAATATGAAATTGAGTCCCTCAACATTGTATTGACTATTAATTTCCACATAATCAATTTTATCAGAATTGATTTTTGGTTAATAAAATCCAATCCAAACGCCACCTAAATGACAGTATATTTAAGAAAACTCCATACAGCAACCGATGAACTAACAAAGAGGTGGTTCTTTGTCAATAGTCAATTTGTACTTAGTTGCAATCAGACCCCATCCCATGAATGATATTGATATATATATATATATATATATATATATATATATATATATGTTGTAATTTGTAATGATTTATTGTTCGAGCTCGGCTTGTTTTGCCGGAGAGCTTGATAACTCAATCTGCCAATCATTCTGAGAACAAGGGCGAGCTTGATCCGAACTCACCAAGTATAGCTTGAGCTCGATTCTATTTGCCTCCACCTATGGAACTCATCAAGTAAAGAGCATCTCCAAGCTATATGGTATTCTAACGCTATATTATAGCATTGTGATGCAAAAAGTGATCTCCAACTGTTAATTAGAGCATCTCTAAAGGTGTGTGCTTTAATTACTGTGCCAATTCTAAATTTGGCACATTTACAATGTGCAAAATGTCATATTTAGCACATGTTGCTCCAATGGTCTGTGCCAAATTGAGATTGTGCCAATTCAATTTTTTTCAACCAAATCCTTTACGGCAAATCCGGTTATCACCCTTAAGGCTTGAGGTCGCCACGTGTTCCTTTTGACCCCTTAACTATGGTTAAGATTCACCTACCCCTAAAAATATTTTTTTAATATTTAAAATAGAATTAATATTTTTTTTATAAAAACCAATGATTGGTGGGTGAATACTAGGGGTGGGTGAATCTTAACCACAGCTAAGGGGTGTAAAAAATATAACCGTTGAAGGACAAAATAGTAAAAAAATCAAATAGGATTGTTGGAGGATAAAATTGAAAAAAAAAAAAGCCTTTGGAGGGTAAAAAGGTAAATACCTAATAAAAATCATCTGGTTAAAAGATGTGCCAAATTATGGTTGGAGACACTCTTATGGTAGTGCCACATTATGGCATATGCCATAATCTGGCACACCTTTGACTCATTGACTTTTGTTGAGTATTTATTTTTTTGCCTTCCAACGGTTATTTTTTTTTTATACCATTTTACCATCCAACGGTCATATTGGTTTTTTATTATTTTTCTCTCAAACGATTTTTTTTTACCACTTTGCCCTCACAAAAATTCCTATAAATTTCAAACTTATCTACATACTTTCCATTGTGCTCAAATACTTTTTTTCTTTTACTTATAAACTATCTTTTATGTAGGAAAAATGGACGCTACTCAACAATCAAAGCGGGGAAAAACATTCATGCCAGATCAAGATGTGACAATTTGTAATGCTTAGTTGAGCGTTACCCAAGATCTAATTATCGGCAACTCGCAATCGAAAAGTCGTTTTTGGAATCGGATATTCCAAATTTACAAAGACGACACCAAAGATGAATGATGGTTGGTTGGAGTGGATGATGAATGATGGTTGATAAGGGTGGATGATGGTGGTTAAGATTTACTCACCCTTAGGGTTCACCCACCAATACTTGGTTTTTATAAAAAAAATATTAATTTTATTTTTAAATATTAAAAAAAAAATTAGGGGTGGGTGAATCTTAACCACAATTAAGGGGTGTCAAAAGGGACATGTAGCGACCTCAAGCCTCAAGGGTGATAACCGGATTTGTCGTCGAGGATTTGGTTGAAAAAAATGGAATTGATACAATCTCAATTTGGCATAGATTATTGGAGTAGCTTGTGCCAAATATGATATTTTGACACTGTAGCTGTGCCAAATTTGGAATTAGCACAACTAATATAGCACACACTGTTGGAGATGCTCTAAACCCCTAAACCGCTCATTGACCTGAAATTTTCTATCAAAAAATAAAAACAAATTAGCACTTGATATTGAGAATTTGAAAGCAAAGAGGAAAGAAGAAACAATATTTTACGATCTTGTTAGGTTTCAGTTGTTCAAATAATGAGAATGAAAAAGAAAAATGTCAAGCCTTCATCCCATACCATAAAGCGTATCGCTTACTTCATTTCCTTCAATTTTAAAATAAAAACCAGTTATGCCAAACAGTTGAGAGCTATTAAGAACCTAACTAATACTCCAAAAGGCCATAGGATGATTACGAGTGGAAAGTTAGTGGTGTTCAGGTAGTCATTTTTTCAAGTCATTTCCTCCGAGACTCAAACTTGAAACGTGATGACAACTCAATGTTAAGAACCTAATCAATACTCTAAAGGACCCTAAGGTGATTAAAGAGCGAAATATTGAGCTCATAAACCACGACGATCGTAAAAAGAGCAATTAGAGGAAGAAGAACAAAAAATGGAAAAAAGAGGAGGTTTAGATAGAAGTGTGAGTTAAGGTTTAATGGGTTTCTAAATTAAAATTGGGTGCTGCTACGAACACACTACTATTTACTGACTGGACACCAAATACATCACTTACTAATTGTACACCATTAAAATGTAACAAATTCTAGGAGCACACCAAGAAGTAAAAAAAAATACTTATGAAATTTCTAATTATACACCGTTATAAACTTAACACCATAAAACATGATAATTCATTACCTTTTCATGCCAAAGGCTCCACCGCCTAGTGTAGTGTAAGAATCCAAAAATAAAATAAAGAAATCTTAGGGTTAAACAATCTAACCTTGATTTTTAGAAAGAAAAAAAAATTAAAATATTAGCTTTGATTTTCTTAAGCTTAACCATAGTTAAAAAGGTATCAAAAGAGATATGTGGACACAACATTTGACTGCGTGGTGGGTAACACTACCCAGTCCCTAATTGACTTGGAATCCTCTACGGTTATAACTAGACTCGAACACAAAAGTCTTTTTAAATGCTCTTTTAACTCTAGTTGGGGTATTAAGTGTTAGTAAATCTTAATCACAGTTAAGGGGTATTAAAAAGGACACGTGTTGACTTGTGGTACATAACCTGACTCCAAGGAGTCCTATCCTTAGAAAATTTTAAGTCTCCCTAATTGTACTCACAAATTTGACTCCATCACTTTTGAGAAGTGATAAAGCATTAAATTTGTTTATCCCTTTTAAAGACTCATTGAGTTGAGTCATCTAAGCTTTCAAAATTGACGACCGATTCAAAGTTTCTTCTAGTCCGGTAACTCTTGTAACTAGTTTTAAAGAAATTGAATGCTTTACCACTAAAGCTTAATTGCAATTGATGAATAGATTGATGCGTAGACTTACTGTTTCCTTCTAGTCTGACGGGTAGACTGGTGCCTCTACTGGTTCCTTCTAGGCTTGATCCTTTTAGTTTGGTGCGTGGATTTACTGACGAGTTTACAACCATGCAAGGTTACTTGTAGTCTGGTAAGAATTTTTGAAGCATAGATGTTCCTTCTTTAAAATGAGAAGATTGTGATATCAGAAGGTATAAGACTTTTTGAAGCTTAGATGTTCCTTCTTTAAAAGGAGAAGACTGTGATATTAGAAGGAGGCGTTCTTAGAAAGGTTTAAGGATTTGGGGGGTATGGGTGCACATAGAAACTTAAATCATAAAAAATAAAATAATAAAGATATTTTTTTAAATGGTGTCCGGTCAATAAATAATGGTGTGCTCGTAGTAGCACCCTTAAAATTTGGACCCTCGCTGTATAATAAACATCTTCAATTTTTTTAACGTATTATATTTCCAAATGATCATCTACTGTAGGTACCGTGTAATTTCATCTCATATAAATTCAGCTATATGAGATTTGCAAAAATTCAGCCTTGTATAGGTGAGTTAATGCTTGCTGAAATTTGACTCGATTAAGAGATATTACTCGACTCGACTCGCCTTTATAAACTGCTCTTATAAACTGCTCAAGCTTGACTCACAATGAGCCTCACGAGCTAGCTCGTGAGATGACATGCCTTCTTGTCTCCCCTGCATTTAAGCTGTGTGTGTGGGTTTGCATGGGTGGTGTGAGTATTTTCCATTCTTTGCCTTCAGTCATTGCCTTGTAGTATGATTGAGTTTACCCAAAAAAAAAAAAAAAAGTTCTAAGTCCCCTAAAATATAACCCGTATAGATATAAAATAAGGGCCTTCTTTTTTGTCTATTATCTTTACTATTAAAAGAAAGTGAATGAATACGAGAGTGGACATATTATTTGCCTTGTCAAAATACTCATGACCTTTTTTTAAAAAAAAAATGAGGGTAGTGGACAACAATGAGCATGAAGAGAGCCTAAATAACAATGTTATATGAAGAGAGCTGAATAACAATAGTTTACAACATCAGGGTATTATTGTCCTTTTAAGGTGTAGTTAGAATTTGATAATTTAGCTTTTTAGTGTTGGTGTATAAGCAATAAAGGTTGATATACGCCTTGCAGTCTAGCACCACCCGAGAATAATATTGTTCTGCTATTAAAAAAAAACTAGGAGGTGGCACGTGCGATGCATGTGAGAGCGAGGGGAAAGAGTTAACCACAGTTAACAGGAGTTAAAAAGGACACATGTTAGCTCAAGGTGTGATTGAACTCTCCCCGAGTTCAATCGCGATTGACTTTGATTCTATTATTTAAATAGATAGATGAGCAAGGGATAGTTTGGGAATTAAAGTAAAATATTAAATCAAAGTTTGATTTTATATGAGGGTAGATAGATGAACAAGGGGTAGTTTGAGAATTAAAGTAATATATTAAATCAAAATTTTATTTTATATGAGGGTAGATTGGGAATTTCAGAAAAATCAAGCTACGCCTGGCTCTCGCATTATATTAGTAAAGATAAAGAAGATGATAATAATATAATATGATGAAAGGTTGAGAAAAAGTATATTTGAATAAAAAAAGTTCATACCAATTAAATTTTTTTTTTTTTTTTTGGTGATATACCAATTAATAAATTTAATTGCTCCAAATAAGAGAAATCAGTTTAAGTGGGGGCACATTATAACTGTTTATCTTATTACTATTTTCTTAACACATTTGCTATATGGCATCGGATTACCTCTGGCGAGACGCTCGAGTGTGCGCTCGGGCACCCATATCATGAGACATGTGGCAATAAAAGAGGAGAGATATCAAGTGGGGAGAAGTCAAAAACATGAGGAGAAAATAAAATGACATCTCCCTATTTTTTATCGCCAAATGTCGGAAGAAGTGTAGAGGCCTGAAAGCACTGCTCAGGCATCCGCAAGAGGAAATCCCATGCAACTGGATAGAGCAGTAAATTGGTAGGCGAGCGCGTCATCCCAAGGGACTTACCACCGGAGTTGTGTGGGACTAAGCTTTAGAAGGTATAGACTTTTTGCAAAAAACAAAATTCTCTAATCTTGAGTTAAAAGGAAACACGTGATAAGAAAAGAAGGGACAACACCATCATTCGGTCCACCAGCCAGGAGGTGATTATTATTCTTTTCCAAAATTGAAAACCCAAAATAGGATCGGTTTTGGTCGGGCTCAAAACCGTCTAACCTGTCTTTTTAACATTGGTTAAGAAATTTTAATTCTTGGTGTTAAATTTTTTAAAATATGTTTTCTACAGACTAAAATTAGATATATGAATCTTAAGGGGGGGTGAATATTAAACAGGGACACATGGCACCCGTAGAGCATGGGCCAGACGGTTTTGGTCTGGCGATGGCCGGACAAAATCCCCTTGCCCCCAAATTGATGTTACTTTAGCTCGTTATCCAGCTTTGATCGTGAATTAGAATTCGGATTAGAGGCTTTTATCTGTTGCTTTGGTGGAGATTTGCTTTTACTTTCCCCCAATCAGTGGAAAGCTAGGGTTTCATTTCTCATATGGGAGGAGGAGAATTTCTATCGCAGAACCAGAGGATTCCTTTCTTTTTTATTTCCTTTCTCTAAATCGTTGAATACCATGACGGATTAATCATGTTTTCCTCTCTAGAATCGGCGGAATTAGGGTTCTTTATCGGAGGATTTTGTTTCGTTCTTTTGTTGAATCGGTGGAATTAGGGTTTTTTTTTTCCCGCATTGATGTGGAAATCCAGTGCCCCTGACTACGAGGTGGAGTTTCTTTTTCTTTAATCGATACTTAGAGTTGTAATTACTGGAAATCCACGCAGTTAGGTTTCAGTAATTGCACCGAAAGGGATAATTTTTTTTTCGTTTTTTGAATCCGTGATTACACGCTTTACCATCTTGGTATACACATGGACGTCATCGAGATTTGAATTGAAGTTCTACGGAAGCGATGAGTGTTAGTCATTCTTCAGTGCACCCAGTTGAAGCTCCTCCTCTTACTGACGCTGCAAATAATGCACCAAGAGTGAGGATGAAGGACATCCAAGGAATGCCTGGCACTCTGGGGGGTCTTGTCTTACGTTTCTTCCAGTTTTTATTTGCAGTTGCAGCGCTTTGCATCATGGCTACCACCAGCGATTTCAACTCCGTCACAGCTTTCTGGTATTTTCATCATTCTGAATTTCATTAGGCTTACAGATCTGATCTTACCAATTTCTTTTGCTCTATGATATGCTGATTTTTACTTACCAAACAATTTTCCCACAAATTCCATGTGCAGGACTTGTTGATTATTTTTGTCTTTGGCCTGTTTTATTAATTCAAATTAGGTTTTCGAGAGTTTCACTTAAACAACAATGTTTTGATCCAAACGCATTCAAATTAGGTATATCAAGTATCTAATAGGAAGGGTGGTAATGTAGCCCTTGCCTTTTGATGTGATATTGTGCATCTGTCAACTAGTGGTGGAAAGATTTTTTAGTCAACGAAATGCGCCTGTTAAGGTTGTGTTGTGTTGTGTGTGTGCCTGTTTCTTTTTCCTTCTTTATTTCAAAGGATCCTTCTTTTACTTAATAGTAAACGCCTTTAAGAAAATTGGGTCATCACCATCATCAATGCCTTATCCCAACTCCCAAGTACTTGGGGTCAGCAGCACGAATCCAATTCAGCCATTTCGTACGATTAAAAGCCTTAAATCTGGTTAAATGGTGTATTATCAAATTGTTGCTCACTATCTCCATTGAAGTCATTTTTCACATTTTCCTCGTCCTTTTAAAGCCTTGGAACTTGATCCACTGCACCTATTCTCATTGGAACCGATATTGGTCTTTGTTAAACATGTTCAAACCATTTCAGTTAACTCCTTTATTTATCACCTATTGAAATAACTCCCAGATTTTGTCAAATGCGCACACTTTTGATCTTATATTTTCTTGTCTTTCCATTTATCTATTTCAATATCCTCATATCGGTTACTCTAATTTTATTAGTTTGTTGCATCTTAGTAGCCTAACATCCTTCTCCATAAAGCATAACTGGTCTTATCTGTATCTTATAAAAGTATCATCTTAATTTGATTGGAATGCATAGGCCATATAACACTCTGGAAGTACTTCTCCACTTTAGCCACACCTATAATTCTATGGTAACATCATCATCAATCTCTCAATCATTTATAAATAATTGAGTCGAGGTGCCGAAACTAGTCGCATTGGGGCACCTCATGGTCATCTATCTTAACTGCCCCCTCCACCCTATTTTCTTTCTTACTAAAGTTGCATTATATATTTTCTGTCTAGATCTGGCTTATTTGAAAATCCTTAGATTTCAAGGAATCCTACCATAATTCTAGTTTTACATTTACTCTGTCTTTAGTTTTATCAATTAGCTCCACACTTGACACCATTTGCAAATAACATACACCAAGGGACCTCCTCTTGAGTCTTGAATGCAAACGGTCAATTCTTCCATAACCATTGTTAAAAGTTTCAAACTCATAATATGGAGCTTGTTTGTCGCTGAACCAATTGTTCTCGTGATAGTTATCGCTCATTCATGAATGTCCTTTATGATATCAATATATTATTGAAACTCCTTTCTCAAAATCCATTGGACTAATTCTTTAAGGACTCTTATCATCTATTTTTCTAAGTTAATAAATACCACATAGGAATCTATTTTTCGCCTTGAACTTCTCCATTAATTATTTAAGTAAGAAGATAGCATCAAGTGGACCTTTCTTCTCTAATGGCCTTTTGGACCTCATCACTCTACCACTAAGTTTCTTTATGCAGTTGGTTTTTCATTTTCGATTTTCCAAAAAATAATCAAATCATTATGTATACTTATAGTTTTTGCTTCTAAGTTTCATGTTGCTTTCTTTGTCAATCTTTCCTTAAAAACAATCGATTTGTCTTTGTTTTTCAATATTCAACAACCTTATCATTGGACACTTTTTGATTTCTTCTTCCAACTTTAATGCAAAGATCCATGACCACTAGCCTTTATTGTGTGACTAGACTATCTCATGGTATAATCTCAATCATTGCATGTATATAGCTTATTCCTCCTGAATAGAAAGAGTCAATCTGACTCCAGCTTGGTCTACTCTTGAAAGTTACTCAATATTAATCTCCTTTGAAAGTACGTGTTTGTTATTGCGAGATAAATTTCCATCTCATACTTAAGAATTGCATCTCCTATCTTATTTCTATTTCTATACCTTTGCACTCTATGTACCCTATCGTACTGTCTATTTTTTTTTTCTACATGACCATCACTTCCTATAAATATCCTTTCTCATTTAGGGATCTCTTCAATTAATTTATCCATCTCTTCCCAAAATTTCTTCTTAATAATGTCATCAAATCCTAGTTGGGGGTGCATAAGCACTAATATTGTTGATAACAATATCATCTAACACTATTTTTATTAACATCAACCTAGTGCTTACTCTCTTATCCCCTATAGTATTATCTTTCATGTTTTTATCTACTATTGTTCTTACTCCAATTTTTATTATTTCAGTTGCCTGAGTACCAAAATTTATATCCATCACCTATCTCCAAAGCTTTATCACCTTTGAGTTAGTCTCCTACAGATATAGTATATTAATTCTCATTTTTTTCATTGCATCCATCACTCCAAACTCTTACCAGTCAAAGTCCTCACATTCTAAGTGGAAAGATGATGTTACTCTCCTAGACTAGCTTCTTTACTCTCACTTTTTTAGTTCAGTGCAAAAATCCTTTCCTACTTTTCACCGCAACTAGGTGTTGCTGCAGCACGTCACTTCTAGGGGTCCCCTTATCCAACCCCTGCCTACTCACTACAACTGGTTTTTGCTGTAATGCACTGTTTCTAGTGAACAC
This sequence comes from Tetracentron sinense, assembly GCA_015143295.1. Lineage (NCBI taxonomy): Eukaryota > Viridiplantae > Streptophyta > Magnoliopsida > Trochodendrales > Trochodendraceae > Tetracentron > Tetracentron sinense. The sequence goes on from CM026562.1 coordinate 32,859,984, forward strand.
CCTAGCATGAGATAGCAATTCAAGATTCATTTCATAGGATTTGGCAGATTTTTTTTTAAAAAAAATTCACCAGCTGCTGACCTGATGCAAGCCTCCTTTATTTGGGTTTGGATCAGGTAACATAAAGTTGAAGTAATGGCATCTTAGTGCGTTTTTCTTACACCGGCTACCGACTTGAGTCTCCTTTATCCGGGCTTGGGTCAGGGAACATAAAGGTGAAATAGTGGAAGCTTAGGTTTTTTTTTACATTGGCTGCCGACTTGACGCAAGCCTAACATAAAGTTTAATTAATGGCATCTTAGTGCATGTACTCAACTTACTCAGGAATCATATTCCTCGTGTCTATACACTAAGGTTCCTTGTAGGTGCTGTAGTTTCTTCATGTCCATTGTTTGGGTTGAATGGTACACGACTTTTGATCCTTTTATATTGCCAATTCACATATTATATTTTCCATGGGTCATACTGGACTCATGACTGAAGTTTTGTGCGAATTTAGCATGAGTAGCAGATTGTGAGTGGCGTGACATATAAATAGGATTCACTTATGGCCTTGGTTGTGATGTATATATCACATCAGTGTAGTCAAGGCGTCGCCTAGGCGATTTTGGGCCTGGGTCGCCTAGGCGCCCCTCTAGGCGGGCGATCCTAGCAAAATATTTTTTTTTTGCTTTAAAAAAAATCCAAAATATCTCAATAAAAAAAAAAAAAAAAAAACATGTAATGAAGAAGTAATAAGATTCTAAATCGTTTTTTTTACTAAAAATATCTACTAGGATGGACAGTGACATGAATTTGGGTATATGGCTCAGATTTTGAAGTGTTTAATACTCCACTATGTCAACATGTCTTTGGTTATGTGATGAATGATTGTAATAAACTTTTTATTTTATATTTTTGTGGAATGTGGGTGTGGAGTTTTGGTCTTTTGGATGTTATATATAATAATATATATTCGTGATATATATATATATATATATTTATATTAAATTTATCGCCTAGGCAACGCCTCGCCTAGGCGGGGCTAATCGCCTAGGCATTGCCTAGACGCCTTGATTACTCTGTATCACATGTGGTATTGTGGTGTGACAATTAGTGGCAAGATGATACTGGGGATATATGGTATGATTACCCCTCCTTTCTTGCTAATATATTGAAGTAAAAGAATGAGAAAGGAAGATGTATTGTGACATCAAAATCAGATGAGGACATAAGGTGTCATACCCTGGCGTTGATTTTATCAGTTATCATTCAACCAAGAAATCACACTGCATATTGGAAATTTTGTGAATTGTAGAAGAGAACATCTCTTCTTTACACAACTGCCAGAGGTAGTCTTCATTGTGAAACCACAATATGAGTCTAACACTCTAATCTATAGGGGATTCTGTAGCTGGAGGCAAAAGTAAATTGCATCATACCAATAGGCCTATCCTCAACATTGTCAAAAAGCATTGCCTGTTGCCCCAAAGTTTATCAAATGGTTATCTTTGTGATCCTTAATGGATGTAAGACAATAAATTTTGAACTTGAATGGGAGTCATATAACCAATATGTCTGAGGTTATATGCATTCCTACAGGAACTCTAATGGAATTTGTGCACAGATGGAAAATGCGGTAAACCTCAGCCTCAAGTGGTCATAATGTCATATAGTGCAAACTGTGCAATTGACTTGAGGGCTTAAATAACAAAAACAAGATGCATCAAGCCTTGAACCCTATGCAGTCACATAACTCACTCCTGACCTTGAAAGAAGACTGTCATATCACAAGTTTCACTACCATGGTTCTCAAAAGATAACGATGGTGGAGAAACATGTGGTGAACGACCATGCTCATTGGTGGACATATGTAACTGATGTGTGAAGTAACGACTAAGGACATGGTGTTGTTGGCTGAAGATGACAATTGAGATTGAGTGAAGAAAATGAAACTATTTTTTTCGGATATGAACTGAAGTACTGATGATATTCAAGTGAAGAAGATTGATGGTTTTTGAATGAAGAAGCTGGAAGATATTGGGCGATGTATGTTCATTGGATAAATAGAGTATGGTGAAGATGGATAGCAGTAGATTGAAGAAGTCAGATTTTTGTAGAGTGAGTGTTAGTAAATTGAAATCTTATGTGAGAAAGTTATGGATTACAATAGTGCTGAAAGAGTTTCACTATGACACACATCAACAAACTAAACATTGGATCCGGTGATGAAATGCGTTCTACTGGTGAGGAAAAATGCTTGTTTTTATACCCATGAAAGTCAATGAAGGGATTCTTAATGCCAGCTGATGCTTTCTCAGTTGGTAAGGGGGATTGTGGAACACCGATTGACATGGGTTCAAAACCCTTGAACAACAAGGTTTGAGCAGTACCTGCTGGATTTTCCTGAATACTGTAAATGAGTTTCAAGAATCTTGTCTTGATACGCAAGTTTTGTTAGTTCACATGTTCTTTATGAACTCCATTCCAACTTGGTTGAGTTATGAAAGAATTTGATAACCCCAAAAATGGTGTTTGGTAATGTAGTAAGTAGGTATAACCAAGCGTCCAATCCATAGTTAACCTGAGTGAGAAGAGAAAACGAGAAGCGAAGCTCAAAAAATTCTTAGGAAACGACAAGCGAGAATAAAATATTAGTGCCCCACTCCCAAGTACCATCATATTAGTATGGGCAGCCATAACTTAGACTGTCATATATGAGATATGTATGGAGAAGCAGACACTTGAGGTTCCAATTCAATGATACTTGCTCAGGGTCTACACCCTAGGTTACAGACTTTGGTCTATCCCATCTCGTCCCCATTTATGTTGTCCTCTTTGACCACTAAATAGGACATTATGGAAGCAAGTTTCTTGGGAAATGGGTGTAGGAAGCGAGAAGAACAATTAAACGCTTTCATGTCCTTCCTGAAACATTTGATATAGTCGTTTCATATACTTGATATGGTCCTTTAGTCACCCAAATAGATGCTCTTAATAAACCTATATGTAAGCCTGTAAAATATCCCATAAGCTAACTTCTTTTAGAGGGACTGGTATATTATTCGAGAAGAGCCTTTTGACGTGCTTGTCATGCAAGTTTTTGCAAACTATCACTCAAAGTTTCGCTAATTGCCTCCAAGGTTTCCTTATTTCTTTGGACAGCTTTGTTGGACAAAATACTAATAGGGGATCATTTGCAACACCGAGGTTGGAGTATGGCTAACAGATGTTTCATGTGCCTCCAAGCGGATGAGATAGTGGACCATCTTCTTTTGCACTGCCTAGTGGTGTTAGAGGTGTGGAGTTTCTTTTTATCCCGTATGAGAGTGGCCTGGGTTTTCCCTTCATCTTTTCGTCATCTCCTTGATTGTTGGTATTGGGATAAAGGAACGGGAGTTTGGGAGGTGGTATGGGGAGTCCTCCCTGGGGCTATTTCTTGGATAATCTGGAAAGAGAGAAATCGCAGAGTGTTTGAAGATGTTTCGTCTTCAGTAGCCCGGATATGTGACCGTATTCGTTTGGTAGTTTTGGAATGGGTAGGCTTACATTGTACCAAGGAGGAAATTCAAGACATCTTGCATTAGGTTTGTTGTTTCTGGAGGGGGCGGTATTAGTTCGTGTATTTGGCCGGGTTTGAGTTTACTTGCTGGTAAACTCGGCGGCCTTTTGTTTCTTTCTTGTGTTTTTCCTCCTCTTTTAATAAAATGAGTTATTGATCAAAAAAAAAAAAAAACTGCTTTGTACCACGAGTAACCTTTTGAAACATCAAGCTTCTGACCTCTATACAGCATCCTGTAATGTGCCCTTAGAAGATAAAATGCCATGTAGCGGCCGTTTAGGAATCCATGCAAATGTGTAATTTTCATTGTTCAAAACACCATGCACTTGAAACGAAACACTCCTTTCATCAAGTTTAAAGTTTAAACTATTACTAGCGATAGATCTTTGAAACCATGCAAGCCGTCAAAGATATGTATGGATATCAAATGAAGAAATGATGGCATCCCCTCATGTAAGGACATGTATTCCCACTGGATCAACAGAATGTGTAGCCATTGCATTGAGAAAACACAAACATTGTTGTGTTGAAGAGAATGTGCAGCGGTAATAAAATGTCATTTGTGTAGAACAACGCTCATTATGACTTCGCGCATTTGGAATATAAAACGAAAGCTTTGTAGGTATGAATTCAATGGGTGAATGAAGAAAATGGAGTTGCTGATAGTCTGACACTGACATATATTCCTCGAAGTGAAAAGTAATTGATACGGCAAAGAAGTACAACCATGAGTTCAAATCCGGCTTAATGTTTGGTTAAAGGGAGCCCTATGCAAAGGAATAAGAAAAATAAGACAAGGAAGTTTGGGGAGAAGAAGGGAAGAACATGTAGTAGCAATTAAAGAGGGCTCTTATATACTGGTCCCTGCTCGATGTTGGAGACCTCTCCTGCTCCTCAAAGGATCCCAACAATTTAGGAAACATTCCAAGAAACTTATTTAAGGAGCCTTCCAATAAATTTTTCTTAAGAGCAGTATTTTCAGGAAGCTGCCTGTGAAGGTTCATTGTCAGGCCTCCCTTTGATGGAACATTGATGGTTTGAAGTGCATGACAAAGGTGGTGGTGTGAGGCTGTGGCTTGAATTCTTGATTATGTGCAGTATGATGGGTTTTGGCGAAATGGCAGTGCTTGGGGCAAAACAGTGGGCTGATGCTGCCTCTGTCGATACAATCCGATTGAGTCTTAACTATTGGTGATCTTAGAAATGCCACCGCCCAAGACCGAGAAAGAAGTGAGGTTTTTTGGGAAACCTTCAGTTCATTAGTCAATTTATTTCCCAACACACACAGGTGCTTACAATCATGAGATGATGGATGGTACAACAGCTTGTGATGAAATGAAGAGTATGGTGATTTAGGTGCCAGGTACCTGATCTGACATTTCTTCCTTTTATATATTGATCATGACATCTACACCTTTTAATTTGTGTTGTCAGAATGCCTAATGTGCAGTTAAACTCCCTATCACTGTAGCCAAACGGCTTAGAATTTGATGTTAGCTTATCAAAGATATGGTTTTTGTGACCATTCATCCAAATAATCTGAGTCTCATTTGCACTAGTTATTCAATAGGTTGTGAGGATTGAGGACTTTAATGTAAACATTTTGCTCGTAACCTAATTATACAATAGGAGAGTAGGAGACTACAGTTCGGTGTTTGATTTATGTATCTTTACTGTACATTGAAGCCAATCTAATATCTATGTTTGCTTTTGATTGATTTACTTACAAAGCCTGACAATTCTGTGAACCATGTTTTCTTGTTTGAGTTTAGATTCAACCACGTTCCTTCTGGCATTTGCTGTCACATAACTTTAAATCTCATATACTTGCCATGTAGCTACCTTGTTGCGGCCGTTGGCTTGCAAAGCGCGTGGAGCCTGTCGCTAGCCATTGTTGATATTTATGCTCTTTTAGTGAGGCGCTGCTTGCGGAACTCCAGAGTTATCAGTTTGTTCACCATCGGTGACGGGGTAAGAAAACTTTTGTGAATAATTCTAGCAAAACTGAGTGGTTCCAGCACGTGGGAACTGCCTTGGTTGGATGTCATGTCAACCCTGGCTAAAAGCCTTAGGAGACTGGCTACTAGAACAGATGGTTGTCCCATCAAATACCTTTTCCCAAAGATAGATATGGGAATCATCGGTTCTACTTGTTGCACAGTATTCCCTGGGGTTTAGTAGGCACCGAAACAAAGGCTACTCCCACACATGCCTAAATCGCCTCCTTTTTGCAGCCAAATTTATGACATAGCATGTAGCGAACAAAGTTTCCTTGGCTTATAGTATTTTGCAGTAAAATATGTTCAATTTTTCCTTTTTAATATATGGTGGTCAGTGATGGCTTCCAACTATTCTCGGTTCTCACTTATTGCATTCACAATACACAATTAGTTTGCAATCATCCAATTGATTACCTATTCTGATGTTTTTAGGTCACAAAGAGTTCTCTATATTCTTGTATTTTGGATCTAATTGATTAAGTTAAACCTTATGTCAGCCAGAATCTTTATTGAACTGAGCCAATTCATAAAAAAAAAAAATTGCTATAGTAGTTCGTCAAGTTTTTGAGCATTATCGAAGACAAATTTGCGACCCTGATAGCACGGTGACATGAATCCAACCATCTCCATTCATGTATAACCAGTAAACATATTTACTCGATAAATGTGTAATGAATGTATCAGATAATTTGACCTGTGTGCTCTCTTCCACATAATTTCATACAACATTTCTGATTTGTTAGGTGATCAGATATAAAATATGTTGCACATGCATAACAGTCAATTTGTGTTGGATAATTTCTCCGTACAATGATTGCTTTACAACGCTGTTTTCTTTTCTCCTGTCAAAACTTAATGGTTTTTCTTTTTCCCCTGCAGATCACATCCACACTCACATTTGCAGCGGCCTGTGCGTCAGCCGGGATCACAGTCCTTATCAGCAATGATCTTGATAGTTGTGCCAAGAACCACTGTACGAGATTTGAGACTGCTACAGCTATGGCCTTCATTAGCTGGTTCACTGTTTCCCCATCTTTTCTCTTGAATTTCTGGTCATTGGCATCCAGATGAAAAAAACACGTAGGGACAAGCCATTATTATCCGAATTATTTGTGTTTTTCGTGTGATCTCTCCTTACTGTTTTCCTCTGTAACTCCCCCAAACAATGGAGACTTGATTGCCCCCACTGTGTATATTATCCTAAAAAGGGCCGAAAATGTCATTTCTTATAATGAACGCAGTTTGGAGTACATTGTGCATTTCTTTGCAAAAAATCTATAGATTGCTGAGTTTGAAGAATTACCGATAAGAAATCTTAGAAATTAGGGTAATAAATCTTAGAAATTGTGATCTCAGGCACGTGTTAACTGTTAAGACTTAACCATGTTGGCGTCTTCCTCTTGTGAACTTACGTCTGGATTATATTTCTTTGATGGTTAACTTGGTGAAATTGTGATGGCTTGAATGGTTAGGTTAATCCTGGTCTACTTTTGGTGACCTCATAGCTTAGATCCATGAAATGATGGTTCAACTGCTTGCAGGTGCACCTGAAGGTGGAGGTTGTGCAAAGCCCCAAGGATTAGTAGACACATATGAAAATGTGACATATAATTTTATATAGTAAAAGGCAAAGGTGACATTTTTCAAAAATGTGCATTACTGTTGGTCATGTGTCACCATTCTAATGATCTTCTGTTTTCAAGTTCATGGAGCTATCAAATTGGATAAACTTGCTTTTTTTTCCAAATATCTAACAAACAGGTAGGCGTCCTCCAAACCCCGTTTCCAAGTTAATGGAGCAATCAAATTGGGGTGTGGAAATATTTGGATTTGATAATTCTTGTAATCTTTTTCTTTTGGTAAGATTTTGTTTTATGTTTCTCTCTCTCTCTCTCTTTTTGTAACTTTTTTTTTCCAATATCTGACACACAGGTGGGTGTCCGCCAAACCCTGCCGCACTCTTCATAAGAGAAGGGTGCTAGCTACACTTTCTTGATGGAAAAGACCGCGCTAGCAAGTTTCACCCATTGGTGCAAAGTCCCTAAGATCGGAATTTAAAAAAAATGTTAGTGTATATATTTTTTTTTCCTGGTATTGGAAATATGACTGGTTAACTGTGTTAGTATGTGTTCATTGGTTGGTGCATAGTCCCTATGGTCGAGCTTTTTGCGCCAAGGCATTCCTTTATAATTCAGTGACCAGGCTTCAGCAGGAATTAGATTGGCATGAGGGCTTGGATCAAGAGCAACGCAAGAGGAAATTACAAACAACTCCCATGACATGGAATAAGCTCTTATGTCTCTTCTTGAATGCAACCTTAGAGGATCCTGTATGTAGACAGAAATACCCATCTTCTATTTGCATATTCCCCCAACATGCTGCAATTAGGCGTGTTTTCGGAAGGCCTGGATATCTTTCCAACCGGACCTTCTGTTCATAATTCAAATTCAAGAAGTAATGTTTGTTTGGATTGCAAGGGATGTATCTTTTGGAGCTTTTGTTATACATATATAATTATATCATTATTTCTGATTTATTAATTTTCTTTACCATTTTTCAGCATCTCACAAAAAGTCGAAATGAATACTATGATTTACTATTTGAATCGAATTGGTTCTATAACAATTTTAAGTTCGATTCCAATTAACAAGCTTCATATTACATTCTTAACATATTTACTTAATACTTATTTAAAGTTTAAATTTTGATACATGCCACAATAAATTAAATGATATTTACAAATAGTCTTGTTTCTCAGACCATTTACAATTAGTGGGAACAGGATGGATGTTGATAATAGCATAGCCATAGGATATCTCTTATGTAGGAATCATTTAGGATGGTGATGCCCCACTAGGTTTTCCAGATCAAGATGCAGACAGTGACACTACACAAAATTTCCAAAAAGAGATACAAACTGTTCCACTCAACACAAAAACCCTTGTTTTTTTATCAGAAATTCCAAATCCAATGTAAAAATTATGAATTTGTTACAGAACGATATTTTCAGAGAATAAAAAAATCGAAAGGGAATCTAAATTCTTGAGCATCAAAGCAGCAGAGAGAGTAACTCTTGGCACAAAAGTATGGGCATTCCTTCAACAACTTCAAATTTCCAGAAAGAGATAAAACTGATCCACTCTAAACAAAAACCCTTTTTTCCCTCAGAAATTCTAATTCCAATGTAAAAATTATGAATCTGTTGCAGAAGGATATTTTCAGAGAGAGAAAAAATCAAATGGGAATCTAAATTCTTGAGCATCAAAGCAGCAGAGAGAATAACTCTTGGTACAAAAGCATTGGCATTCCTTCAAACAACTTTTCACTTGATAACTGATCGGTATACTTGTGTATAATAGTGGTTGAGGTGGAATACACATACCTCATTCAAAAAAGCCATTTCTACAGGGAAACAGATAAGAAGGCTATGAACTCATAGGGATACATTATTCTCAAGAAGCACCTCCCTCTCCCAACCAAAGTAATTGGTCTGGAATTGTGCATAATAGCCCATGACAGATTTTGATGAAGTCTAGTGTACAAAATTCTGTCCCACCTAATATCGAACATGATGATCATCTAAGTCTGTCGCAAGCTGCACTTCAACTTTTCACTTTCGAGTTCTTGTGTCAAGGTCTCCACCCGGTCAAGCAAGCCAATGTTTTCCTGACAATGTTGTAAGCAAAACAGTTTTAAGGGCAGGGTTTGAAAATTGCCTAAGTGGGTGCAACTATGTGAAGACGTTACAGTTGAATTTGGCTCATCAAGTCATGGTAAACTTCATAAAATGTGACGGCAACTCTCAGCCTAGTTGTTACTAAGCTGTACTAGTCTCGGTGTTGGCCAAGTTGCACAGATATATTAGAAATCAAGAAAAAGGAAAAGCGAGGAAGAGAACTTGGTTTAAGCAGTCACCTTTTGTAGCATGGCCAGTTTCGAGTTCATGCCAGCAGTTTGCTCTACTTTCTTCTCAAGAACCTCCTTAATCTGTCAAGGAAAAAAATGCTTATCTAACCCACAGGGATTGGAGAAGATGTGATCAAAGATCACCTCCTAAATATTGTGTGTTGAGAGAGAGTCATCCACATGTAAGATGTTACTTAAAATACCAATAAGTTATCAGTGAGTTACGTGTCAAATGCGGACAACTAGGTGTCAGACATGCCAAACCTTGAAAACCAGACATCTTGACGGATGCATATGGTTAATGAGGAATAAACCAAGTCAACAAGGGGATGCACAAATGCATCTTAACCAACCATTTGATGGGTGGTGGCACATAGGAAATCTCAGAAATATTCATCATGACATGTTTTTGTACCATCTTAATCAACGCATTTCCTTAACTATCGGTCAGTTTTTAAAATGTCCAAATGAAGGAAAGAAAAACTATGGTTAGAATCATCTGATAAGGTCAATTTATAGCTTGGGAATCTCAGGACGAAGGCTCATCAAATGAACGGTCCAAAACCCAGACACTATCCATGTGTACTGTCATATTGGGGAGAAATTTTGGATAAGTAGAAAAACATATAATATTAACGGTCAACATAATAGCCCCAGAAAAATAGAATTTATGCTCGAATTTTCCAATCATCATAATATCAATTTGTCGTACATTTACCAATATGAAAGTGTTTTTCATTTGAGTGCCCTCATCACAAATGTCTGTCCAAGAACTCCAAAAAACACCATCATCTATCTAACTTAAAACACCAAACATGTGTTTTGTCTCAAACGGGGATGATTAGTGTAAGGCATGATCTGACATGCTGCAACATTTGTATACTCTTATAAAAGGAAACTATACCATACACCAGATGATAAATATTAGTCAATAAAAACAGAAGGCATCAAGAAACTGTATCTAGATAAATGGAAATCAGAAAGTATATGATGCACCCTAGGCAGTTGAGATGATGTCTAGATACAATAATGCACACACATCCCTCCTATTTGGATGGGGCATAGCCCAAAAATCAGGACAGAATTCGAGAGCTGGAATGTTGAAATCAGGTTTGATACCGTTCCTCATTTTCCAAAGCAGAAAGTGTATTCAAGTGCCGAAGCAGTAAATAACATTCTTAGAGAATTATGTAAGCTGGTGAATAGATACCATTAATTATTTAGTAAAACGCCAAAAATTAACTTGATAATTTTTGTCATAAATGGCTATAATAACTAAACTAAAGAATGACAATAACTACAAAATATTTTCCAGTTGATTGTAGTATAGTCTTTTGTAGAACCACGGTATAGGTAGATGATGATAGATGAGGAGGAAGTGCTAGCGGGAGCTAAGATTTCAGCAGAGAGGCACTTAGCTGCTAAGGTCACAGCTACCCTAAGTCCCTACCATAAAATCCTAAATAAAATGCCAAATTCTTATTGAAAGAAAAAAAAATGATAGAGAAGAAAGCTTTGATTAAACTGAGATAAGTTCTTGACAATTGAAGAAGCACATCCATTCTCTCCTCTCAGGAAGTTCAGATCACTGTTGAGCAACCCTAATACCGTACTTAGGATCTCACCCTTTTCAGAAAAAGCTCCTCATCCACTTAGAAAATCTATTAAATTATTAAAGGAAGCACTGAACTGGAGAACGATTACATTAATCAACAGATCTCCATACCAGAAAAAGTGTGTCATGTACAGGTTCAGTATTATACAACATCCTAAATAGATAGTAGAATCCTTATAAAGAATATACATATGGAAAAGCTAATCAGGAGAAGCCCATACCTCTATCAGCTCCTTCACACACCCTGTAGCCCTCACCACCTCCTCATCATATTTCAGTCTCCATTCTGCTGACTCATCCATTGCTTCCCTGTTAGCAAGATCGAATTGCCTTCTGTAGGATGTGAGAGAGCAGAAAAAAATTTAAAGAGTGAATATATTTCATCTTTTGATCAGTATAAATACTATAAATATTATTAATTATATGCATGCAATGGATTTTGATCAGCATCCTGAATGCCAACAGGTCAATTTTAGGCCAATTTGGTACTATCGGCATTCCAAGTGCCAACAGCTCCAACTTAATCAAAGAAGACATGTCGTCTATTAGTTCGTCAAAAACCCGTTTCTTAGCCAAAATTCTGCTTCTGGCTAGTGAAGAGCTGACAGCACCAATTTTGGGCAGGAAAGGGGTCTGTGCTTAATGATCATCACTAGTTTGACATAACGCTATTTCGACCAAATTTGGGTAATAGTTAGTAGGGAATTGGTTCCGTTTTCTTCTGAAGAAGGCAAAGTGGTGCAAAATTTGAGTGATTCTCAGGTATTTAGATTTTAGAGGATTATGTGATTATCTCGAGAACTCTATAATAAATAGAAAATGCATTTCCAGCATGAGATCGGGAAAAACTGAACTTGTTCCTACCGTAGCCTCTCGCGTTGAAGTGGGAAAGCATTATAGTAGGGAACCTTATATTCATATCAATCCACAGAGAAATAGGGGAAATTTGAGAAGCAAAACTGAACCTAAACGACTGCTCCCAATCTCAGTGTAGGGTCATAAATTCTATATTGATGTCTGATGGTCTTCAGAGGATCAAGACTAAGGGAACCAACGACAAAAACGTAGAAAAAAAAATCTAATTTTGCCCTGAAAAAATCCCTTTGTAGTGCAGTGACTAAATCAAAGAACAGGTGATGAACTTCAAGAAGTTAGTGACTCCTTCTAAGCCTTTGTAGAACCATGGTCTACTCAATTAGAACAATAATATAGAATAAAAGCGAAACAAAGGAGATTTGAATGAAGCAATCAAAGCAAAGGATTGTTGAATAAATTATCCAAATGGGGTTCTTCCTCTGACTGAAATGAGAAAATGAGAACAGACAAACATAAATGTGAGTTCTTCCCCAAATAACGCAATTCCATACACATATCAATGAGTATGGATATGAATTGCAACAGAAAGAATGGAAGAGAATTTAAGAAATTAAATTGAAATTAACCCACCAAGAACAAGAAAGAGATGAGTATCAATTAGTAGAATGAGATCAATGGAAAGAATTAAAAATAAAAATAAAATTATGGCAAAAAAAAATAAGGGATCAAACCTTATGTACTCATTGTCTTCAGAAGAGATACTATAATCGATAGCCCAAAGCCTCAGGTAGACGGCGATCCCCAAAACCATAACCAGGATCAAGCCAACCAAGATGGGTCTTCTTCCACCCAAACCCATCTCTCTCTCTCTCTAAAGCAAGGCCAGAGCTTCTACTGGGGGATTTTAGATGTTGTTAATGACCCTGAAATAAATTTTAAATACAGTTAGGACTCAGGATTCTACCCTGAAATAAAATTTAAATAAATTGTGTAACTATGCTGCCTAGGGGTATTTTAGTTAAGTCTACAATGTTTATATATAAAAATAAAAAAAAGGTATGTCTACAATCAAAATAGCCCTGGTGAGTGGTGACCCTGAAATAAAAATTAATACAGTTTTTAGGTGTGAGGATGGTGCCTAGGGTTATTTTAGTAAAATCTATTAGTTTGTTTCATCACCGTAGAGATATCAGCTACACTTGTGGCTTTCTACAACTTGGGTTAGTTTGTTTCACTACCATTGACATATCGACTGTTACACTTTTGACTTAAACCTTGAATCTTTTTCTTCCAATGACACTTCTGAGTCTTTTTCTCAGGACACTTTCTTTTTTAGGAACAAAGGGAGTGCGTAATTAGCTAAAAATAATCGTATTGCATTTTACTCCAGGCAAAATCGACAGATTCGACACCCTGCCTATAGATTCAGAAGTCAGAACTACAAATTATGAAGGACATTTGAATTATATATATTTCAAAAGGTAAATTATATATATATATATACATATATATTCTTCTATGTAAACCGTGTTTTTTTTTGGGTATAACCCTGTGAAAAAATCTATAAAAGCAGGGTATTATGCCCACCAAACTACTAGCTATACATAAATGATGCCATGAACCAAAAACAAAAACAATCCTTTCTTTGACACCTAATTTCATTGGGGGATTCCTGCATCCTCACCATGTACCACTCAGTATTTTAAACGATATAACTGGATCTCCCATCCCACCCAAATCCTTCACATAAAGATTTCCAAACAATCACAAAAGAGAGCCTTGGTAACAGCTTACAATGATTGCCTATGCTAATGTAATCTAAGACAATGTTGCTTTCCCAAAAAGGAAGACCACTGAAGATAAAAGAAAAAACAGGCATATAGAATTACATTATGTAACAAAACGAATTGAAAATTCAGCACAAAACATTAAAAAAAAAAAAGTTTCTTGAGTATTCAAATCTCTCCAGCTAACATCAGATTTTGAGCTGTTTCATTCCCTGTATCTCCACAGATTCTGGCAGGTCGTTCCCTTTAGTGTTGCCAATCTCCTCCGTTGTTGCTGGGGCAGGAGCCATGAAAGTAGGTGGTCCCTTTATCTGAACTGGTGGAGCTGCAAACACTGGCACAACCTGCCTAATACAGACCGGTGGGGCAATGTGCACTGCTGGTGGTCCCATTACTGGGCGAGGAGGTGGAGGAAGTGGTGGCGCAGAGAAAACAGGTACTGCAGTCCGTATTGTCACCGGTGGTGCAATCCCATGGTATGGTGGCCTCAAAAGCCGGACAGGGATGTACGGTGCTGCTCCAGCTGCTGGGAACTTCTGTGGGCGGCACCCATTGTTTCTAGGAAGTGAGAACTTTGACTGTGGATCGTTTATTGTTGTGAACACAGGTCTGTTCTGTGGAGCTGTCTTTGGGCGGATTAATGGGAGGATTTTTGAAGTGGTAATAGGGGGACGCTGTGGACTTGCCGGTCTTATATTTTGCATTGGAAATTGTTTTGGGAAAGGTGATGGGGCATTCGGCGAGTTTGCCATTGCAATCTTTTCCTTACGACGATAGTTGAGTAGGGCTCTCGCTATGGTGATCTGTTCCTGCTCATCATTGTTCTCCGTTTCTGATGACGAACTCGCAGCTTGCTGTGCCACTGGTAAAAAATAAAGTACGTCAGATACATACAAGTAGAAGTTTCTACGGTTAATCAAGATCATATCAGTGGAAGTCCAGCAGTGAAAAAAAAAAACTGTTAGCAGGAATGTCAACAGCGGGGACCTCAGTGGGACTGTAACTGTCCCACTAAATTTATTTTGATCAAGCCAAGGCCACTAAATATTATAAAAAAGAACTTGAGTGTGGTTCACTATGCTATCCTCAAAAGCCCAAATCCAGACTAAGACTGATTTTTTTTTTAATTGGTGAAGCCTAAGACTGATCAATGGGCTTTGATCCCAAGTCCAGTCCAAAAGTATCTCATGAAGGTACATGCAAGATGCTCACAGATTGAAGGCTCTAAAAGAGCAAGGGGAAGACTGAAAAGGGGGATGATGATGATACATCAGTGCATTGATTTTCAAAAAACTATGAAATTTCAACAGCAACAGCATTTTCTGGGGTAAATGGGGGCATTGGTGCACCCCCAAAACTCTATGTTTCATCTCCAATTGTAGTTTAGCATGCATGCCCACCTATCCACGGTGCCATGTAATAGCAGAAGCAGAGAAGACAACTTAATAGTAGAATGTCCATACCTCTTAAATAAAGTAAGACATTTCCGCCAATGTTTAAAGTTCCAATTGTACCACAGATCGACAAGGGTCCAAATCAGAGTGAGCTCAAAACTGAACCAAGCGCCTGATTAAGTAATTTGAACTTAAAATATTTAGCTTGGAGTGTGGTTTCGAGTAAGTAAGCAAACTATGGTATATTATAGCTAGATGGGTTTCCTATATTGGCTTATTCGTGACTAAAGGTATTATTATTAGTTATTACCATACTTCAGTCATTAGCTAATATGATGGGGACCCGGGGTATACATTATAAATGGCAGAATGCATCCCATTATTTCTGACAAAGCTAAAATATGCTACTTATGTTAGCTAATGAGTTCACATCAACATATTAATGAAGTTTCCCTCAATTGGGTGAACTAAGATACCCATATTCAGCCTGAATTGGTCCACATTCCCTTGGTGGTAGTATTCATAGTTTGACAAGGGGACACGCTAGAAAATGGGCTTGAGTATCTCTCCATTCATAAGAAGGAACCACTCCTCTACATTATATCCCTTGCAACTAAGCATCTCTAGAAGTTAGACAAGGACTCACATTGTTTTAGAGATGACCATGCTGCCATGGCTGCATTCTTCTCCGCTTGCTTCTTGTTCTTGCCTGGTTCACCCGTGAATGTAATTTCAGCCAGCTCTACTGTACAGGTAAAGACGGGAAGATGTCCAAGGCCTGATCGGAAAGTTGTGTATAGCGGTAATGGGGCCCCAACTCTTTGTGCAATCTCCTGTAATAGGTTTTTGTAAACACCTGTTTCATCCTGTCCATTGAGAAGCTTAATTAATATCATGACAGCAAAATCTGTGGAAGCTAGAATGGTGATATTTCTCCGGAGTTTCTAGGCCAAGTTTGGAACATCTAGGTTTGATTGGGACTCAAAACCAGATTTCCCACTCTTAAGGCATGGGGTCTGGAAGGGTATCAAGAAGATGCGGAGGAAATTTCTGAAGTATACCAGGTTCAAGTTTGGAAGGGGCAAACAGGATTCGTTTCTGGGAAGGTAACTGGCGTGGAGCTGGTAGGCTGGGATATGCCCGAACTTATATAGATTTATTCCTTCAAAAGAAGTTCCATTTAGCAACATGTTTGAGGTAATCAATGGCACAACCACGGTTGTTAAATCCTTGCGATTTTGATTCAAATCCTAAGATTTAAGCAAAATGATTTAAATCGCAAGTGAAAATCTTAATTGGGTAAATCTCATTCGATTTAGATTGCGATTCAAATCGTACGATTCATGCGATTCGAGCACGAAACCTTTGTTACAGACTGATACGTAAAAATAATTTTGTAATGTTTTTTATTCTTTCAATTTTCTAAAGGCATTTTATGTATTTTAAGAAGAGAGTAGAAATGGAAAACCCCCTGTTACGGACATGCCAAAACCTCTATTTGAGTTTTTTCTTTGTTGATGTAACATGGGGAAAAAAAAAAGAAAAAAGAAGAAAGGAGGAAGAAGAAAAAGGATGGAGTTGGAGAGTTTTTTTTTGATAGGTAATCAAACAATATATACAGTAGGCCCTCTTATAATTAATATTCCATATAACTTAATAATCTCTAATAATTAATAAATTTGTAAGATACCAACTTGGTTCTATAGTGTATAATTAAGAATCTCTTATTCTTGCTATTTAATAATTTTTTAAAGAAAGTTCTAGTATATTATTAATTATAAGAGAGGTTATTATACTCTATATTAAAACATGGTTATATGAATCTTATAAAGACTTTATGATGGTTTAGGTATTAGGAAGAGAAATGTTATTCATACAGTTACACGGAAGTTAGAGGAAGATAAAGTTGCAAATAATGATATATTTGCTCACCTAAAGAAATTACAAAGTATAATGGTGCAAGAGAAAGCCCGACAATATGAAGAACATCATTAGTTCAAAAAATACATTAGGAAATTTTTTATATAATGTTAAGTGACACAACCTTCTTTTTTGTATTTTTGATAGGTCTAAATGTCATTAGCATGTTCAATGTGCTACCATAAAATCTATTGTTTTTTGTTTTTTTTTGGAGTGTTGGCCTTATATATTTGCATCTACATGAAGCTTACATGGAAAATACAATACATTGAAAAGAAATTATGAAAAGAAAATTGTTGATGGACCAATATAGTTCTTATATACAATATTCTCTTATAATTAATATAATTTCTTTCCACCAAGGTTATTAATTACAAGAGGGTCTACCGTATAGAAAGTAGAACACAAAGTACAACAACCTAAAACAGATCAAAGATTCACACAGAATATGAACCAAAGACCGCAAGATAAAACACAAACAGAAGATAGACAATAATAGCAGACAAATCAAAAGCACTATGTATGAAAGATAAACATGGTATTATAGCCTCTCAAGCAGCCTGTCATCCTTGAAATTATTTTTTATAGCGCACCATGCTAGAAGAGATTGTCGAATTCGATGATAAACTCGATCTTCAGAAGATGCAATACCATCAAAAACTCGCATGTTTCTCTCTTTCCAAAGGGCCCACCTTATGGCTCCTGGAAGCATGACCCAAATCACCGAGACATGACCCTCCATCAGGAACGAAAAGCAACCTGATAAGGAACTCCGAAGGGATCTAAGAAAGATCCAGACGATTCCCAATTGGCGTTTGAATTGACTCCAAATGGCATAAACAAAATGACAATGAACAAGAAGATGGTCAACCGACTCCTCTACCTCGAGACACATAAAACAACGATTGACCATCCTCCACCTTCTATTTTGTGCAAGTGGTCATACGTGAGAATCTTATCCTGCGTGGCCGTCCAAAGGAAAAAAGATACCTTAAATGGAATGTCAGGATTCCATACAATCTGATCTGGAAAAGGAAGATAGGGATAAACTCGTAAAGATTGTACAGCGTAACGTCTTTTGTTGTCCTTTAACCAAACTCTAACATCCCTCCTTTGTAAACTCAGACTAACCGAAGATACACGGATGAATAGTCTGAGAAGATCTTCAACTTCCCATTCATTTAGGTTGCGTCTAAACGTAGGAGACTAAGTTGCAAGCTCACCTATTCCTTGGATACATGAGGCCACATTGATAAGTTTTTGTCCAAGGCTAAGGAGAAGATGTTTCCGAAATCCCTCTGAAGGGATGTTTGCCACACCTGATGTCTTCCCAAAATTTAATCTCAAAACCATTCCCCACCCTAAACCGAATATGTTTGTAGAAACTCGTGCGAACATTGAGGATGACTTTCTACAAGCCAACCCCTTATGGGCCTTTCGTCAGTTTGGGCTCACAAATTGTCTTTTGATAATTGATCTCTCATACAGCATGATTATATGAGTTGACTTTTGTTAATCTATCTTTAATGATATTAGGGGTTATGTTTTGTTTTATAGAGTAAATTCACATTTTGTATAGTGTATGCAATGAAATGTTCATTACTTTCTTTCATCAATACATGTGAATGAAATCTTTTGGATAATGGATTATTCTATTTTTTCGATTAATTAAGTATTTTTTAAACAATTTTTTTAAAATTAAATTGAATCTTACGATTTGAATCCCAATTTGAATCAAATTTATCCTAAAACGACTCTACGATTCGATTACGATTTAACAACCTTAAGCACAATAGTCTGGAACCTCATATTCCGTATGAAGCTTAGGGATAGTGAAATTGAGGAGTGTGTATGCCTTCTGAAGCACTCAACACAAGGCTCATATTTCTCTGGATAGATAAGATCATTGAATTTGGAGGTGTAACCCTAAGAAATCCTTCACGACCACAAATTTTATAGTTACCTTCTTGGCTTCTTTTGAAAGAGGACGATGGTCTGGTGAGACGTTGAAATTTCAGAAGATCTAGAAGGCACCTATCAGTGTGGTCATCAGTTTTGGATGAAATCATGACGGTTGACTATCTTCAAAATAGGGGGAATGCATCATCAAACAGGTGTTATGTGTGCCAGGTAGCTGAAGAAGATGATCACTACCTTTTGCTCCATTGTAAATTTGTAATATGACATAAAGTGTATGGAGCTTTTTTCTCTCTCGTTCTTCTGGGTTTCCACAATGGCCCAGAAGGAAACTGGAGAAGTGGTTCTCAATTGGCCAATCGGATCCTTCAACAGAAAGGGGGACAACCTCTAGAGTATGCTTCCCTATGTGATTGACCGGAAATATTTGAAGGGCTAGAGTCCTCCTTTCCACAATTATGTGACTTGCTTAATTGGGCAGGTGCCCTTACGGAGTTTGAGAAAGTTAATACTTACTAAATTTTTGTTTAGTTGGAGTCTCCTTGTCTTTTGATGATTCATGAATCTTTTTGTATGTAAATTCAAAGCGAATAGCCTCATTCTCTCTTGGTTAATTTTTCTATATTAATACAATTCTAATTATTCATCAAAAAGAAAAAAAGAGGAGTGCTAGCCCGGTCTTAGCATTCAAATTTTTCTATAGACGCAAGGTGGGTAGCAACATGTGGCATTGCTACCCCTTCAACCGGTTGAAAATCCAAAAAAGTGAAATAGGAAAAAATTATTTTTGCACCGTTTCTGAAGTTAACTAGTTGAAGTAGCAACACTTGTCGCTACCACCGTGATACTTTGCAAATCTGAGACTGGGGCTAGCATTTCTCAGAAAAAAATAATGGTGATCAAGTGTATCAACGGATATAGTAGGTACACTTTAAAGGACAAAAACCAATGCCCTTGTTTACTTTTAGAAAAAGAAAAATACACTCCAGACATCAACATACAACTTTTCATGTCACGAGTCTCATGACTAACACAACCTCATTTATTAAGCAATGAAAAGGGTATAAATGTACAAGTAATCGACATCTTTTTTTTAGATATTTACATATTATAAATAGACTGACCAAACTACCCGTTGAAAATGCAAAAAATCATTGGTAAATATGTCTTTGGTTCTTCACATACAATTAAATGTGTAAACTAATAATACAAGTAAAAAGCATGCACTTTTAATAGAGAATGAACAACAATATACCACATGTGGATGACCTTGCATGACATATGGATGACTTGTTTCATGCATGGTTCAAAAACCCGAAAAGTCAACTAAATCGAAAGTTAGCCAAGTCGAGTAACTCGACTTAGTCCAACTTAGAATATATAAATACCAATTAGGCAATTACCAATTTCTTGACATTTTATCTAAGATCGAATCACAAATAACTTGAAAACCCTGAGTTAAAAGAACTCAAAGTAGGCTGGTTTTGCAGCCAAAAAAACTCCAATGTAAAAATAGTATGACGTTTGATTTTAAGTTTAAATAAATAAAAATGACAAAAATATCATTTTGTGACTCGATCAAGTCAGACAAGTCGAAAACATGACTCAGCCATGTCCCCTTCGAGTTTTGAGGCAACTTGACTCGAAACTCAGTCAAGTCGAGTAACTCGACCAAGTTTCAAGTCGACTCGCCGAGTTTTCGAACTATGGTTTCATGTACTCCATCTTAGTTTCAGTAAATGATATAGTTCCAATTTTAAAAAAAGTTGTTATCTAGCGGAAATTCAGGATCTTAACCCAGCCATTTAAAGACTAAAATAACTTTCGTTGATGGTGAATTTCTGAATCAATTCCAATACTTTCATCCTCTTTATATGGCAGAAATGGTTTATACTAGAGATTTTATTCCTCGCATCAATTCCGTTAAATTTCCTTATTGTTGTTTTTTGAAATATCTATTTAGTATTATGTTTCATGATACAAATTTTAAACACCATATTGAAGATATTCTCCTGCACCCTCTAACTGCACTCCCACATTCTGATTGATCTTGCAAAGTTGTAATCATGTTGTTCCTTATATTGAATTTTCTATTTCGTATAGTGTTCATAATAAAAGTTTGAAGCACCATGTTGAAGATATTATTTGTCTTACGAATTTTCCTTTAGTTTTTTTTATTTCAATGTTCAACTTCAGTTAACCATTTCCTTCATTTAGTAATTTTTGATTATTCCTTATATGTTCTTCACTACTTTTAAGGTTTTAACAGTATATGATCGTGAAAGGTTTTAATATTACCTATGATTCTATATAGTTATCTTTCTTATGTTTATATTTCTTCATTTATCTAGTACTACAATTTAATATAGTAAAAAGAAAGAAAGAAAAGGAGCACACATTACAATTGCTACTAATAATTGATTTTAATCTTCCAAGGCCAGCAAAAGACAATATTTTCCCAGGTCAAAGAAAGTTTTGCCACTTCACCAAACACATGACACCTAAATTACCTAGAACAACTCTTGGGGCCCAAACAATGACGGATGGACAGATGATGATCAGTTCAGTGCCCCACCACCAGCCTGCAACATAGAGCACCATCCAATTGAGATATGGTTTTTGGCTAAATATATCTACATAATGAGATAGCTAGTAGCTACTATGGGATTGAATCACCACCTAAAGGTTCTACCACAGAGTTCCAGCCTATTAAGCATTGGGCTCATATGTTAGTAGGAAAGGTAGGATTGAAATTATTTCCACATGGCGTCCCCATCTAATTGAGCTATGGAATCGTGAGGTCAGTATCCAAACGGATGACTAATTGTTAATATTTGATATACAATATTGAAATTGCTAACAGACAAATAACTTGAAGATTAAAACTATGTAGAAGCTTGAGCGAAGAGGATGGTGATGCCAGGAAGGCGGGAAAAATACAGCAGATGTGACCCACCAACTCATCAATCCAAACTGTTTATTTGGGGAGCTACCCGTTGAATAGGTGATATGCATGGTGCAGATCCAATGAAGAAGTTAGCAAGTCATTGTTGATTTGGTTTAGAGTCTTTAGACATAAATTATTTTTTTTTTAAAAAGTGATTAACTATAAAGTTATCTAACTGAAATAAGGTTTTAATTGGAAAATATATAATACTCTCAGCTGCTATTGCGAATTAAAAATATTAATTTAGGGGACTTAGAAAAGAAAAGAATTATAATAAAAAAAAGGGATATAAATATATTGTTTTGGAAAGACATTTAAATACCTTCATTATCTGGTAACTACACTAATTCCATCGACCCACTCATTTTTAAACCAGAACCCTAATTAGTCAAAATTATATTGTATGATGGCTAGGGAAGCATGTTAAGCAAGTTTCCGGTCCTCTCCCCAAGTGGGGGGGCTTTCACTTCAGGCCCCCTTGTGCAACCACTAATTAGTCTTAAGTGGTTAGATGGGGCTTTTCAGAAACTTCCCCAAATTCCAATTTTTCCTACATAGAGATGTGTTTTCGTCAACCTACCAAAAAATCCCCCTGATTTCCAATCATTCACAAATCAGAATGAGCGCAATTTGGTCATTTCCTAACCAATGAGATCCGACCCAACCATTTCAGCGTGCGCATTAGCAGATCGATACGGGAAAGGACAAAGAAATTTTTAGAAATATTGAGCGCATCTCCATCTCCTCTGACTACTCATATTAGCTGATCATCACCGAAAAATCTGGGAAGAATTGAATTTTACGGCACAGGAGCTCGATAAGCGAATACAAAACCCTATTTTTATCTGTTTTGACTCTCATGTTCATGACTCATCACTGAAAACGTAAGAGTACGATTTGAAGCCAACGGCTAATCATACAAAGAAGAACCCTAACGGAACTGAAACGGAACCCTAACGGAAACCCCTCAAAACAAAACTTACTCACCAGAATCCTCGCGGCTAGTGAATGCGACGGCCCTCTGTTCGCGAGGGAATTGAGCGCCACCTCAGCAGCCGAGTGCTCCGCCTGCCTTAACGTCGAACAGTAATTGGGACTCTCGAAAATCTCGCCGTTAAAGTTAACGGTAGCCTTGAATCTTGGAGCATGATCAGGACCTTCTCTTATACAAGTATACGACGGAAGGTTAAAGCAGCTCCTCTGTGCCAGCTCTTGAAGCTGGTTCTTATACATCTCTTTTACCCTCAAAACCGCTTTTGAATTGATCGACAGAATAAAACTCCCTTCTGAAAACCGCTTTCTAAAGCGCCCAAATCCGACCGTTGGCTTCTCAAGTTGAAATGCGGCCGGAAAAAACTAGGGTGTCCCGGTGAAATATAGCCGGAGAATGGAATTCCGGCGGGATCGGAAGTTTTAGGGTTTTTGCTTTGTAGAAGAGAGAGAAACGAGACTGATCCGAAGCTGAGAAGAAACGGGAAAAAAATGCCTCTTTTTCAAGTGGAGCTATTTTTTTTATTTTTAAAAAATGTTTTATTGCGGTGGTTGGTGAGGTGGTCAACTGAACTGTACATTTGACTGCATCTGCATGGACGTTGATATTTACTTAAATAATTATAATTAATATTTTATTCCTCTCAAAACCATGATCAAATGGATGAATAGTGGGGTAAGTGAATCTTAACAAGTAGATCAGTATTTAACCCTAGTTAAACTTAACTAAATTATAGTTAAAGTTTTTGCTTTTGTTTTTTATTTCTAAAAAAACAAGATTAGATTGCTTAACCTTTAGTGAGTGAGTGAATCTTAACCACAATTGATGAGTATTAAAAAAATAGGATGTGAACTAATGAAGACCCTCATTCCGTTACATAAATGCAACTTCAGGTAAGTTAAGCATTTTTCTAAAAAGAATTAATGAGTGTTAAAAAAAAAGGGTATGTACCAATGAGGTGTACTATGTTGCATACTAGCAAAAATGTACGATCCGTGAAATATTTCTATAAAAAAAATTTTAAATTTGTTTTTAGTCTAGTTTTAAGTTAAAAATTTGATTTAATCAATGAGTTATGCTAATGTTCACTTAATGGGTGAACTTGGTAACTATTACCCTTATATTAATTATTAAATTTACTAATTTATTAAAGTTAAAAGTATAATTTAACTTTTTTACAAAAAAATGGTCATTAAATACATAAGCAAATATATGCAATTTGACTTTCATTTATTTTTTATATCTCATATTTAATGAATTCATTGAATTGTCATCAAAATGTCATTGTATTTAATAGAATGATATTCTATGGTAAAAAGAGACCAAATGTTAACAAATTCTCTTAGTCTTCTTAATAGAGGATAGCATTCTCGTGAGTTAATTTAGTGAACTGGGGTGATCTGCCGTCTATAATACAACATGTATGTCAAATAGTTTTGGTGGACACTTGATTATATTAGAGAGATGAGGCATGCTAGCCCTATTCTCGTCATTCCATACTCTTAGCCAGAAAACAACTACAAGGACGGTGTGTTGATTTGTGACAACAAGTAGAGCTAGCCCAGCTCGGAGAGATTTCAATTGTAAGTGTCATGCATCTTTTTATTCATAAAGAATGTTCAGTATACTCTTACAAATTCATTCCCTAGTCTACGTATTCCCCTAAGTTAATTTAGTGGAATGTGGTGATATGCTGATATACATAATGCCAAGCAATTTTAGTGGACACTTGATTATATCATAGAAATGAGGCGTGTTAATCCTATTCACAGTCTCAGCCAAAAACCAACTACAATGACGGTTTGATTTTTGGCTGCAATTAGGGCTAACCTAGCTTGGAGAGATTTCAATTGTAAGTGTCATGCATCTTTTATTCACGAAGAATGCCGAGTATACTCTTACAAATACAATTCCTACTCTACATATGCCCATTGGTTGCGATGACAGTGTGTATTTAGGTAGACTCGGGGACAATGACCTGGAACTTTTGAAAAAAATAAATATCTTATTTAATTAATTAAGAGGGCATACTCATTAGGCAAGGGAAAGTTGTCATGAACGTTTGGAAAAAAAAAATATACTATGTTATTTAATCATTTAATAGTTCATAGTCTTGGGGCAAGAGGTAATCCCCTTAATGAAGGAAAAACAATACACATAAAAATGTTCGAAACATATGGATGAGATAGCCCACGAACTTGGTTCTAAAAAAAAAAGGTTTGGAACCCTCCCACCTCCTAGACCCAAAATGTTTCGTACTTGCCTGATCATTCTTCACAAATCCATCAGCAATTACAAAAAATTTAAATCGACCGTTGCTTGCCCCCAACAAAAAAATTTGAGCTCCGCCTCTATGTATATCCTCTGCTTAAGTGGATTATAATCGATTTTCACAAGTTGGTGTGACAATTGAAAATCCACCATTTGGCGCAGCTAACATGTTAGGCATTTAACTTCTAATCAATGAATAGAAAAACCCATTATTTGACCCAACTAACATGCTATAAGCATTTAACTTCTAATCAACGAACAGATAACATTATTAACGAGGGTTGCGGCCTAAACATATTTTCAATACCCCCAAAAAAATTACAATCCTTACTCTCACTCTTTTTAGATAATAAAATAATAATTTTGTATGAGACTCACAATAGTCTCGTTCGAAACTTAGAATAGCGAATCAAATTCGAGAAACCCAGATTGAATTCTGAACGTAGATGGCTTCTTCTCCTGAAGGGAGATTTCTCCGACCTTAACGTTTTTCTTTTAGCGTTTAAGCCTTGTTTCTGCAGTCGACCTGAGCAGTGTTGCTGCTCTATTTGTGAAGCTATCATTTTAACCCCCGTCTGTCCATTCCGATCAAGGGTATGTCAAGCCATTATCGAGGGGATCCAAACCCGAAGGGCGACGACCTCACCGAGGAGATTCGAAGAAAGTTATCACTAGAATACTTGAATGAACCTTTGGTGGTCGAACCCACCAGCCTCTCCACAAGTATAACGGAATGCAACAATAGTATCAGCGGAAAGTTTCTCTCCGATCGGCCTTTCAACATAACGATAGCTCAAAAGACCACCATTCGGGCATGGAATACTCGAGCTCCGGTAAGTGTAGTCAATCTATCTCATGGTTTCATCCAGTTTAAGTTCACCAACCCCGACGATGTGACGAGGGTTCTTCACCATCAACCGTGGTTCTTTAATGGATACCTCCTTTTGCTAATGCGGTGGCAACTGGAGATAATGGTTTCTGAACTTCAACTGGCAGAGCTGCCTATATGGGTCCAAATCCATAGACTTCCCTCGGAATACCAAACACAGGAAGTCGGAAAACTTGTGGGTGGTAAACTCGGAAAGGTCGGCGAGATAGTAGTGTCGGATCGTGATTACAATCAGGGCAAGTTTATCCGAGTCCGGCTAATCAAGGATATCAATCATCCCTTACACCCTTATGTGACTCTCAAGCTACTGTCAGGAGAAACAAGAGTTTTCCCGCTCACCTATGAGAAACTTCCTACAGTGTGCTACTCTTGCAGAAGGTTAGGACATGATCTGAGACATTATAGCTTCAAGGAGCAGATATCTTCAGGGTTGGAGAAGACCAACCTGTTTGGTCCCTGGATCCGCGACGAGTTATTCCTTGTTGAATCGTGGCCTCTGTTTCAACACTCGGGGATCCCACAGTCGAGAGTAGGTAGAAACGAAGCTCCAAGCTCATCGACAATGGCGGTTGACAAGGTGGCCACATCCTTAGGACAGCTTTGCAAACCCATCGCCACATCATCCTTCTGCCATGACAGCATAGGAGACCGGGGAACAATCTTTGATACAGGCCAACAAAATAAAGTTGCTCAGGTTCCAGAAGGATCAATAGCCGTTCAACACATCATCAAAAGACTCAGTGGTGCTCTGGAATCAAAACGGATTGTGCCTCCTTCAATCATTATCGCATAGGAGTCTACCCCTTCTCGAATCTGGTTAGTGCCTGAGGGCTCTCGTCCCCCTTCGCCAAACCCCAAGAGACTCCAAATCAACCCAGGCCCAACAGTCATAATAGGCCCTCAAAGCCCAGAAACTCTAGCAACTCCTAGACCCACTAACCTTCCACAGTCCAAAACCATCAGAACACAAGCCCGAACCAGCCAAGCCCACCTTTTATCAAGAAGAGGCAACTTAAATCCATCATTCTCTGTCCAAAGTCTAATCAACATGTGGAAATGGGCACAGTCATTCAGAGCCACTCACCACAACAAAATCCCCAGCTTGAAGTTCTCCTAGGATTGTTTGGGCTCTACCCTCATCATCAGTGCACAGAGCTATCACAAAACACGGAAGTAAAATCAGATGAACCAACTCTTATCGAGGTTGTTGACTCGATAGTCCCCCTGACAGCAATGTATGCTATAGCTTGGAACTGTCAGGGGATTGGCCAACCCCGGATAGTTCATGTTCTAAAGGACATAGTCCTTCATCATCAGTCGTCTTTTCTTTTTTTGATGGAAACTAAGAATAAACGAGAAAGACTACTCCAAATAGCTAGAGAGATACATATGGACAACCTGTACACGGTGGAACCAGTGGACCATGCCGGCGACTTAGCAATATTATGGAAGCATCCAATGATTGCCCATATTGTTTCTGCAAATGCCCACCTAATCAAGGTGTCATTAGCCAATTTTTCAGGCAACCAGTCTTGGAAAGTATCTTGTATCTATGGTCCAAATGAGGATTCCAAACGGGAGCAACTACGAAGCAAGTTGGGGTCGGGGGGTTACAATCTAACTGACCCTTGGATTTGCCTAGGTGACTTCAATGATGTGCTGGTAGGTGATAAAAAAAGGGAGGTCATCCAAAGACATGCCAACAGTTAGCAGCCTTTCACAACATGGTCTTCAATGCTCAACTCATAGATCTGGAATACCAGGGCCCTCAATTCACTTGGTCTAATAGGCGTGCGGAACCATCTACTATTTTGGCCAGACTTGACCGTGTGTTTGCCAGTACGGATTGGGTTCAAGCCTATCCCAACGCAATAGTTCAGAATCTCCTAACCATCGGGTCAGACCATTGCCCAATCCTCCTGCTATCCGAGTGGCTACCTCAAAGACGTTGAAAGATTTTTAGGTATGAAGAAATGTGGAACTAGCATAAAGATTGCCCCAGAATTATTCGTGAATCATGGGGATCTGCTAGTTCAGGGTCTTATATGTATCAATTATGTCAAAGGATTGGTAAGTGTCAAGCTGCTCTTTTACAATTGAATAATGAATGTTTTGGTAATGTAAGAGTGCGAATTCAACATCTTAAAGAGAGAATTGGTAGAATCCAATTCCCATCCAATTTAGATCAAGGCATTAGGGAACAAAGAGAATTAACTAGAGATCTGGATGAAGCCTATTATCAGGAAGAAATGTACTGGCGACAGAAATCGCGAGTTAACTGGTTAGCAGCAGGGGACAAAAATATTTCCTTTTTCCATACATCGACACTGATTAGAAGGCGGAGGAACAGAATTGTGACCATCAAACATGAAGATGGGCACTGGATTGAAGGGGAAACGGCGATGGTAGACTATATTGTTCATTTCTTTCAGAACCTATATACTTCTAACCATCCGACTACCATATCTGAAGCTATAGCAAGTGTTCCATTAAGGTTACTACAAATATGAATGAAGAGCTGTGCCGAGAGGTCACACCGGAGGAGATCAAACAAGTGGTCCTGAGTATAGGGCCTACGAAAGCTCCGGGCCCAGATGGTATGCCAGGTACCTTCTTCCAGAGGCATTGGGAAACTATTGGCCCTAATTTCTGTAGTGCTATTCAGAGATTTTTCAATCTAGGCTATCTCCTCAAACAGTTGAATCACACTCACATAGTGCTAATCCCCAAAACTCATTCCCCGGAAGTGATGCAGAACTATAGACCCAATAGCCTCTGTAATGTGTTTTACAAGACGATAGCCAAGATTATGGCGAATAGAATGAGACCTCTCCTACCATCCATTATCAACCCGGCTCAGTCAGCATTCATTAAGGGGTGCCATATCACAGATAACATTCTCATTGCGCATGAAGTCAGCTATTATTTGAAGAGAAAAACTCGAGGCAAAGATCGTCGTATGGCAGTAAAGATAGACTTAACCCGTGCGTATGATAGTGTTGAATGGGAATTCTTGTTTTCAATGATGGAGAAGTTGAGATTTTGCTCCAAGTGGATACATTGGGTTTAACAGTGTGTAACAACGACCACTTACTCCATTTTGATCAATGGGCAACCTCATGGATACATCCAACCATCTTGGGGGCTTAGACAAGGAGATTCCCTATCTCCGTATCTATTTCTACTATACATAGAAGCTCTGTCAAGCAACTTGCAAGTGAACCAAGGGATAAGTGGTATTCGAATTGCAAGGTCAGTCCCGATTCTATCTCATTTGCTATTTTGCGAGTGATTGTTTGTTTTTCTTAAAAGCATATTTGGAGGAACCGCGCAATCTGATGAGAGTTCTGGAGGAGTTTGCTGGTGCATCGGGCCTCAAAGTAAATTTCAAAAAATCTGGGATCACATTTAGCTCCATTATACCTCGAAGATTCTAGCATATGATTCGAAATATTCTTCATATCCATAGTGACTCCTTACCCGGCAAATACCTTAGACTTTCGGCTTGCCTTTGGTCACTCCAAAACCAAAGTTTTCAATAACATAAAAGAGAGCATATTCAAGCGAATGCAGTGGTGGACAAATCTACTTTGACACAAGTAGGAAAAGGGGTCCTAATCCAAGCGATTATCGAAGCTATTCTGGCCTACTTGATGACATGCTTTAGACTTCCAAAGCGCCTGTTCTCTGAGGTGGACGCAACTACTGCAAGGTTTTGGTTGAGCCATACGGGGGAGCGGAAGATCCACTGGCTGTCATGGGCTAAGCTATGCTATCCAAAAAATAAGGGAGGCTTGGGGATGAGAGAACTTCAGGCCTTTAATGGGGCCTTACTGGCGAAGCAAGGATGACGGATCTTGATGATGCCCAATTCACTGTGGGTAAAGACTATCAAGGCGATTTATTTCCCTCATTCAGACTTTATGTTGGCTCAAATGGGGGTTCGACCCTCATGGGGTTGGAGAAGTATGCTTGCAGGCAGAGATATCTTAAAACGGGGTTTGCGATGAGGCGATGGGGCATCAATGCGATTATGGCATGACCCTTGGGTTCCACATCAACCGGAATTTAGACTTCTCCCCTTGCCTAGGATTGAATATTCAGAAGATAGGGTCTCGACTTTAATAGACCCAATTCGGGGAGAGTGGAATATCTCTAGGATGCAGACCCTGTTACTCAAAGATTCAATTATGGGGGTTCCAGATAAAATCATTTGGCATTTTTCGAAGTCAGGCACCTTCAAGGCAAATTCCGCATATCATCTAGTCCATCAGATGCATGAGCGTAGTAGGCCATAGTCGAGCTCACACCGGCATTCGACTGAAGCCCCTCACTGGAAAAAGTTGTGGAAGATCCCAGTTCTGCCAAAGATCCAACTTCTCCTTTGGCGTATCTGCCATGATACAATTGCAGTTTCATCAAATCTAATAAGGCGGAATATAACAGTAGAGGATATCTGTCCATTGTGTAAGTCAGAGAATAAAACGGTAGTTCATTTTTTCTTGATGTGTTTGTGTGCCAGGACTGTATGGTATGGCTCCAATATGTCCATATGGCCACCTGAGCAAGCTCCAGTGTCCTTCGTATCTTGGTGGAGCAGATGGGCAAATCAGGAGTTCTTTTTATCAGGAATGAGTGAGATAGCAATCAAGAAGAGTTCAGTCATTTGGAGCATTTGGAAGCTTCGAAATGATACCATATTTAGAGGTGTGACTCCGGATCCCATCGCTGCAGTCGAATAAGCTTCTTGCAACGGAGATTTTATCTATGGGCAGCCTCAACAGAGAGCTTCAGCAATCCTACCCCTCGAGCAGCCTCATATTATCAGATGATGTATGGAGTCCCCCTGAACCTAGCTGGATAAAATTCGATGTAGATGGGGCAGCATTGCCGTCAAAACTTGCCGCTGGAGCAAGAATGGTGGCTCGCAATCATGAAGGTTGGCGAATCAGTAGTGCATCGCCTCCCCTTCATGGGGGCTCAGCTCTTATGGCCGAAGCAATGGCAGTACGCCTTGGCATATTATCGGATCTATCAAACCATTGGGATAAGGTAATCATTGAAACCGATTCCAAGGTGGTGGTGGACTTATTAATCTAAGACACTTCCCCTATCCCATGGATGGGAAATTCATGCTCTCTTAGAAGATATCAAGAGACTCCGAGCCATGCACAGTAACTTGATGATATCTCATGTGAAGCGAGAGAAAAATGTTGAGGCTCATATTCAAGCTCAAAAGGCTCTGAATAGCAGCATATCCCTACGATCGTTTGAGTATGATGGGAATGATGTCAACAATGTTTCTAAAATTGTAATGCCCAGTCCTCTTTAATGAAATACCTCCTTTACCAAAAAAAAAAAAAAGACTCATAATAGTCTGAAACATAAAAAGGGTGAGAGTAGGAATTTTGAGAGTATACTTAGCATTTCTCTTCATTCATTGGTCTATTTGGATCACGACAACTTTCGTCTCCCCACCATTTAAAGTCCTTTTTGTTTTGATCATGACCTCTTTTGACTCTCCACCATTTCAAGTACTTTTTTTTTTCATGGTGGCATCTTTTGGTTCTCTAGCATTTACATATAATACAGAGTTTTCATTTTGGTTCTTTATAATTTAAATGATTATGGCATATTTTGACTCTCCATCATTTAAATAGTCATTTTTATTTTTGACATATTTCGGTTATCTAAGTATATACAGAATAGATACATTTCATCTTGGTTGATCTTATATTTTTCAATTATCTCTTCAATTGAAGCCATATTAAATACTTAAAATAGGAATATCATAAAACTGTTTTTCTTCACTTTTGGGCAAAGAATATTTTTGTTTTGAAAAATCTTCATTATAATAATAAGTTTTAAAAGGAAATATATCAAACATCCAAAAATAAAAAAATGATTCCCCTTGCCAATTTATATATTTCTCTCATCTCCCTCATCTCTATATCTTCCCTCGAAAAACAACAACTAAGGCTCTTTTGTACACTATTTTAGCATAATCTTTGAATCCCGAGACTTGGATTTAGCGAGAACTCATTCCGTTCCAAGGTTGGTGTTCTCTTTCTTTTGCCTCCACTTATATGTTGTCAAAGATTTTTCTATTTAGTTTATTTTCCTTCTAAGATTGAATGCAACTGTCTTTTGTTGTGTTTATTTTGTTTATCTATTCATGGGTGATCCTGTAGGATGTAAGAACATGTAGTAGTCCTTTTTTTTGTAGAACATGTAGTAGTCTTAAGTTTGATAAAAATGAATCTGGCTCTTGAATACTGTCATAGAATGGTTCTTAGTAAAGAAACTGTTGCGCCCTAAAATCCCACCTAGGTTAATGTGAGACTTTGGCACGTGACTTAACCATTAACTTCCATAAATTCCTGTCATAAAGCATTTAAGGCAATTCTAAAACATGAACCTGAAAATTTTTTTTTACATAAATACTGATAAAGTCTAATGTCTGGAATAAATACTAAAACATCATAATTAATTCGAATCATCCTCTATGATTCCAATGCATCAATTCAATCTAACTATAAATCTAGAATTAAGTCTATTACAATGTCTAAACTTCCAAATCAAAATACTAATAATTAATTTCTCGGAAATGGCCAACGGTTCAATTCCATTCACCATCGGGATAATCACCTGCTGGCTCTTCATCTTCTTCCTCGTACACTTCATCTTCCCAAGGTCCTGGGGCACAAATCTCAAACCTAGAACCTACCGACAACAACAGTTATCGGCTGAGTAACAAGTTACCTCGCGTATATATAAATTCCTAACTAACAATATTTAATATAAAACATAATTTAGAATTTAACATGACATGTAAACATATAAATAATTCAGAGTGCGGAAGCATAATTCAAATTCAATTCTTATACTTGCTCACTTGTACTTATTTTTCTTGTTTATCTTACTTGTCTTTCTTGCTTGTGAATGTATCCCACAACATGCATGGTGCAATAACTTAAAATAATTCTACCTCATATATTGGATAGAGATTGACATATACCCTACTTTCCGAGCTACCACACAGTTTACACATTATCTGGTGTATACGGCTTATCTACACATTATCTAGTGTATACGGCTTGTCTACACATTATTCGGTGTATACGGCTTGTCTACACATTAACCGGTGTATACGGGTTGTCTTGCCTTGATCTTAGGCTTGTGGGTACTCGATCAGTATAAAACTCAATCATACAGTTATGCTCGTGTTCTTGTATACTTGTATAATACTTGTTATCTTGCTTATTATCATACTGGTACATATTTAGTTTTGTTAATGAGTGTGAGTGAAATAATGATGATTGTAAATCATGCACCAATTTAAACATGCTTAATTTCTCATAATTGAACAATATAAAATATAGGTCTATCAAGTTTTCTACAGTAAACAAATGAAACAATCCTATTTATCATGCATCAAATTTTAGTATATAGTTTTGGTAGGACTAATCTCATAAAACCCTAGTTTTTACAACACATCACAATTTCAAAGCAATTCATAATCATTCCATCAATTCTATTTATCGTCCCTTCCTCCATTTTTCATCATACATACACCACAAAATCATTCTCTTTCTCCTTGTTGATATTCATAATAAAAAAAATCATAAGGAACATCTCTCACATAATAATTTTCACAAGGAAATCATAATTTAAAACACTTTCTAAACCTCATACATATACTTTCTATAAGAAAATCATGATGTAAACACTTTCTAACATCATATATATTTTTCATAAGAAAATCATGATTTAAAACACTCTCAAATCATCATACATAATTTTCATAATAAAATCATGATTCAAAACACTCTCTAACATCATATATATTTTTCATAAGAGATTAAAACATCACAAGCATGCTTAATCTTGTTCGTTCTTGCTTTAGATCTATCACTTTCATAATGTTTATATCAAAAATCACTACATTGATAGGAAAGAAGTTATATTTACCTCTCCCGATCGCTTCTCTACGATCAAGTGCTTGCGAATGGGGTTGATCTAAGCTTTTTCACCATTTTTCCTTACAAAACCTTTGATCTCTCCTCTTGAATATTTCAAAATCCTCTTCTCTTTCTCTCTTTTAGGTTTAGAAAGCTTTAGAAACTCTTATAAACCCTCAACCCATGATTATAAGGAGTATTTATAGTGTTGGGAGCCCTAGAGACTCTAAAAAATCGAAAAATTGTGCAAACCATCACCATTTCGGCGTTTTGGGTGATCGATCGCCGTCAGGGACGATTGATCGGCCGGAGCGCTGATCATTTTTTTTAAAAGTCTTTTGCTATTTTTGTTTATCTTTCTTTTCGTGTAATTTAACTCTAAAAATGTCTTAAATTAAGTACTTTATTTGGTTTTTAAAATTAATGCTTTTCACCTAAATTTTATAAGCTTGTTCACATTAAATTTTTTTAAACACAGGTTTTCATAAAATTTAATAATCATCACGAATATCAAGAATAATAAATTCGGGGTTCTACAGAAACATAAAATGAACACATGTAAGATGATGCAACTATTTGGATTAAAAATTTTTCTCCCACTTAAAACATTATTTTCATATCTACTAAAAGTAATATCCATCTTTATTAATTTTTTTGCTAAGAAAATTGAAAGTATGCCTCTTTTTAATTTTAGAAAAACAGTTCTTGGGGGCGCATACATCAAATCCCAAGATCTGACTAAGATTCTAATTGATTTTATTCAATGAAGATTGAAACAACAATTACCTTTGCGACTTTGAAATTGTTAAGTCAAATCCACGATATAAACAATACTGGCAAAACTTCACAAGTGTCAAGTCTCCTTCGCAATCCACACAGATCTTCTTTTTCTTTAAAACTTTCTCTAATTGAAGCTAATGACCCTTCCAAATTTCCTGCTCTTGATTCTTGATTAAAAGATCAAATCTTTATATTCAAGAATGCTTCTTGATATTCAAAACTAAGAACACAAGAGATGAGAGAAAAGGGGAAAGGGGGGGGGGGGGAGTGTTGACCGTACACCTTTAGAGAGAGAGAAGGTTGGGTGTGAGATTGAGGGAGGAGAGGGATTCCAAAAAATCTGGAAATTAATTGTAATCATCAAAGTGACCCCGTACACCCTTTATATATAGTCTTTACTTGGTTGCTTAAAACCAAAGTCTCCTAATCCTTATCTAATAAGGATTCCTCAAATCATTATCTTTATCTATTAGTAACTAACTAATCTTATCTCCAATAAGGAATCTTAATTAGTTAACAACTAATTAATGATTAGTAACAAACTAATAGACTCCCTAACAATTAGAGAATCTTTAATTAGTAACTAACTAACTTTATCCAATAAGTAGTTTAGTTAATTAGAAACTATTTAAACAATTGAATCTTCCTTGAAGTGGGCGTCCCACTCTAGGTGGGCCCCACTCCACACGCCCCATAGGGTTCTAAACCCTTTTGGTCATCAATCTTGATCTTCTATCATAATCCCCAATGGGTCCTACTCATTTGGTTTTTCACATCTAATGTGATTTTACCTTTTAGAGCTTCACTATACCATATAGTGATTACTTAGAGAAATTAATTAATAATTAAATTAAATACTTTAAGAAAGTCCTTGTGTGTGGGATCTAAAGGGATCTCCTATTTCCGGTTGTGAGACCAAGTGCTCAACTTTTTGGTTAAAGCATTGTTACTAGGAAATACTTTTCCTATAACTCCATTAGGATTATAGAATGTCATCTATATCCCTGGACTTCCACCAATCACAATTAATGTCTATTAACACAATGTGATTAACCTCCAGAAAATAAAGAATTACTTGTAGGTATTTCTATCTCAAGATTTGTTTACAGATGTATCCTTCCACTTCCAATATTGTTATAAGCTTACGGGACAATATCTAATACTGTCTTTAATCCCTGACTTATATTGAGAACTCATTCTTTTTGATACTTTTAGTCAAACTTGGACTTTCAAAATATTTTTAGAAATTCTTTAAAAGAAATAATAATAATAATTAGATTTCTTTATACAGAAAATAAATTTCTCGATAAAACCATTTCATCGATAAATATCAGCGCTGGATTTTTTAAGTCCAGTTTTGACAAGTATCAACTCAATATTATCTACTCTGTAAGAGTAGTGGAATCCTTGTTAAGCATACACACACTTCTTCTAATATAGCGTACATAACTCAACGAGCTCGTATTTAGTCCGGTGTGTTGGACATTAATGATTGGTTATATCAAAGCTATATAGGCAAATACTATAGAAGATGTTGACCTCTCGGGTTAAGGACAATTTATCAAATGGTCTACCCTAAATATAAAGACAATATATTTCTAAGGGTATCCATTGAGCGATCCAGTTGCAATATAAGTGCTTCTTACTTATATCCACATCTTAGTTAAGAGACCATTCTCTCAGTGATTAAGATTCATCACTCTATCATATGAAACTAACAATGTGTAAGTTAGTAGAAATACATTGTCTAGATGTATCCTGAATAACTTAAAACTATTTAGGTTTACAAGAAACCGAAAAATCATATCTCCTTAGTAATTAGTTAATAACTAATTGGATGATTTTCTTACAATGTTACCTAAAGGACAAATTAGTCTCATCCAATGAGATACTTTAAGTGTGTTACCCAATGTAGAAGACAATGTGTAACTGTAAAATATGCATTTATTGATTAAGTAGATAAATATAATTCTAGAATGGCTTTTGCGGGCATATATGTCTAACAAAAATATCCAATGCAAAACTCTAACATTTTATCTTCTTTTTATGTGTTTAGTGTCTCTCAAACCAAAAGAAATATGGTATTCCAACATGAAAGGAGAGTGAAATTGTACGATCATTTCTGTTGTAGTGATGTCTCAAAGAAAGGCTTTGAATTTAGAATGATAAGGTCAATGGTTCTTAGATTTGAGAACCGTTGAGTTTGGTATTGTCCAATTTATTAGGGTTTTGGTTTAATTTTAATAATATTTGAATGCGTTTCAATTAATTTTTTTTTAAGATAGATGAATATTATTCCTAAGATTTTCCATGGTAATTGAAAAATGACCATATATTTGCTTATATTTTTTCTCTTTATGTCGTTAATTTTCTTTTTGGTTAATGTCTTTTATTATCTTTTTATGTTTCAATTTCCTAGAGATTACTCTTAGTATCTATATCTCCATGGACATACAATCCTTAAAATATAAAACATCCAAAATTCATTTTTTCTTTCTCTGTGTTTCTATGATTTTTATTTATTTATTTTATTCTTTTTATTTTTATATTCTTATTATTAAACTCAAGCTTGGAATCTCCCAAATGGACGGAATTGTCCTCAGGTTGGAAATTGTTCATTTATGTTGGAGTAGTAGCGTTAGTAAAAGTTACAAAACACTTTACCAATCCCCACTTTGGATAAGGTAAGCAAAGGAGAAACATTATGATCTTCAAACTAGGGAAATTTTACACTTGAAATTACTAGAAACCCATGCTGGAACACTTTTTTCATTAACTTTAATGATTTTTGCATCTTCAAATTTGACATCCAAAATTGACAAAAACAAAATTTGGAGTCCTCAAGATGGCCATGGAAACTGAAAAAATAAGTTTTAAAAGAATGTACCTTAAAAATAATTAACATCACCACTTAACCCTCATTCCCATGCATCC
Organism: Tetracentron sinense; assembly: GCA_015143295.1. Taxonomy (NCBI): domain Eukaryota; kingdom Viridiplantae; phylum Streptophyta; class Magnoliopsida; order Trochodendrales; family Trochodendraceae; genus Tetracentron; species Tetracentron sinense. The sequence continues at coordinate 32,897,653 of CM026562.1, forward strand.
AAACTAAGAAATGAGGATAATAAATAAAACACATAGCCAATTGTACATCCAATATCCAAAGTCACAATAAATATCATTTATACACATTTCTCAAATATAAGTCCCAAAGAAAAATAACATGTTGGTATACAAAAGTTTAAAGAAAAACATCATATAATTTTCATTGATAAATTTGATAATTGTATCATTACCACAAGAAAAATAGGTTTTAGCAACCATCGCTAAAAGTGTTTTTTTTTTTCCAGTCACTATTAGTATTAGCGATGAAAATATGACCATCACAATACTGTGGGTAATAAAAATGTTGGTATAACATATAGCGACAGTAACTAAGAATCGTCGCAAGTTACTGACAAACATATCGTTGCTAAAAAGGCCAATTTTCGTCTCTAATACTGCATTTTATAATCACTTTCGAAGGTAAATAGCGACAGTTTTCCATCTTCTTTGAAAGTTTTAAATGCTATAGAGATGGTAAATAACCGTTGTTAAAAATTATATAACAACGGAAAAATAATTTTCGCTACATATTCCTATACAGATAGAATATTTATCGTCACTATAAGTCACATAGTACCGTAACGGTTCTGTTTCTAAATATTCCTATACTAATGAATATAAATCGTCACTATAAGTCGAATAGTACTGACGATAATATTTTTGTTGCTACATACCAGTTACCTACGAAAATATTACCATCACTACTTATTTTTATAGAAAAAAATTATGGTGGTAATATTTTCGTCCCTAATATCCGATTAAAAAAAAACAGGAGTTGTATATAGTAGTTGTTAACCTGTCATCTACCATTTCAAACATTACATGATAAAATAATCACATAAGATCACTATTACAAATTTTCTTTTTAGTGTGGTCATGCACTATGGTCAATCCCTTTATCGGTTATGGTACGTTCTAATTGTAATACTACTATCTTTTGCTAGGTGATGTAATTAGTAAGAAAATAATACACCTCTCTAATTAATTAGACATAATTATTTTTAAGAAATCTCTAATATTAAAGAATCTTTAATGGGAAGGATTCCTTCATTGTCTATAAATAAAAGGCACAATGTCCTAACTCTTTCTCTAACTTTTCCATACAGAATACATACACCCATTGTGTGGTGAGAAACTAGAAAGAGGAGAGTGTTGAATACCTTGTGTATCGGTTGTATTCAAATCACTTCACTTGGCGTATTCGGATTGGCGTTATGACTTTTAACCAAGATAAGATGGTTAAACACATGTTTTTCATTAGAAGTAAAACTTTCATGTATATATATGTGATGATAGATCTTTAATCTCTATTATGTTTAAGAGATTAATAATCTAATATTTAGATTTACAGTTGATATCAGAGCTTATGGTGTATTTTTCATCTGTATACATGGGACTTTATTTTTTAAAAGGGTTTTTTCCTTTCAAAGAAGGAAAAAATTAATTTAGAAAACATTTTTTTCCGTTTTTGACTTTCAAGTGAGGTTTTGACCTTTAAAACGATTGATTTTGGAAAACTTTCTTCACAAAAGTAGTAGATCTTTTCGAGGGCTCCGAAACGATGTACTATCAGACCAAAATTAGACTTACGATCATTGAGTTATGACCTGATTTCCGTGTGCTATTTTCAGGTAAGATTTGACCCATTTAAATTATATAAATTGCAAACTTGTTTTTGAATTCCGGACTCATTTTAAGGCCGTTTTGGGCCTATAAAAGCTCGTTTAACTCATTTTTTCGAGATCTATGCAATGAGCCTATTTTTATGACTGTCAGAATTTGTTAAGGCATTATTTTGGCTTATATAATGAGTTGCTAATTTGTAAATGATTAATATATTTTTTGCATGTAATGACTATGATGAATCTTTATTTATCGAATTATGATCAATAAGAATTGTGAGTTGCTGATAAAGAATTACACAAATTTATTTATATGTTTTGAACCTATTTGACATTCACTTAAAAGTTCGATGTTGTGTTATGCATATTATTCGGTTGAACCTTACGGATTTTATGATAATCATTCATTCCTAAACATAGTCTTTCATTGTGTGTCATTAACCAAGGAAATTGAACCACTATTATTGAAATAAATGTTTCATATTCTTGTGGAATGCACAATGTGGATGACATTGCTTGAAAGATTAATCTACCCAACAGTGATGATCTTTTCTAGTGCTATGATGTCCATATTGAACTAGGTTCAATTATAAACTCTCTTAATAAGGAATGACACAAATTTAGGTAGTCAACGTTGATGCCATAACTTAAGAAATTTATCTGCCAAATGGTGACAAATTTCTTGATGTTGTGATGGTTGTGTTTGACTAGCCTACTATTTTGAGGAAATCGCTAGCATGTCATGACTTGACCCAAATGAGGGACATTATGATGCAATTGATATCTCTATGAAGCACATTTAACTAGCACTTCTTTCGAGGAAATCGCTAAACCAGTTATGACTCGACCTAAAGGAGGGCCATGATGATGTAATTGGTCTTTCGATAAATTATTGTGTGAGCTTATGATTGATTTTGCATAATGTATTAGCATGTAAAAAATTATATTGATTTAAAAATCTTGTTGAATGAAGTTAAGCAATATGTATGTGGATATAGCATGACTCTTACCCTATGTACAATATTGAATCTCACAAACATCACTAGTATGATGAGAGGTATTGAGGCACTAAGTGGTTCAAATTATGACAAATGGAATGAGCAAGTTCTGATTGTTCTGGGTTGCCTAGATCTTGATTATGCTATACATTTTGACAAGCTCATTGAGCTCACTGTCGAAGCCTCTATCGAGCACTTGGAAGTGAACCATACTGATCTGGAAAAATAGGAAATGTCAAATTGTATAAGCCTCATGATCATTAAGAGCTCCATTATTGACGTAATCCGATGTGCCATTCTTGACTCGAAAAATGCAAATAAGTATATGACAACAATCCAAGAGCAATTCTTTGTTAGCCTAGGTGTCCACCATAGGTCTCCTTAGTGATTTTGATAATAACACAATAATGAAATAATATTTGTGTTACTAATGTTTCCATTGAGTTAATGTGATATTCAATTTATAGAGAGCATTAGCAAACCATTCAAGATGAAAAAACATGAAAATGAAACCATCTACAAGAAGAATTCAACATCAAGTCAAAAACAAGCTATTGGATCAAGTTGGATCAAATTAAAGATCATACCAATCTAAGTCATGAAGAAAAAGAAGAAGATTGATCATGAAGTCAAAGAAGACAAATTCAATCAAGATCAAGATGAAGAATGAAGACTCTATTAAAAAGGTTTAATTGCTATATATTTTAGTGAGAGTGTCTTTAGGATTTTTGTTAAAAGTCCTTAAAGTTTGGTTATTTGAAAGTTCAATGCCTAGATTGATCATAGGTACCTTAAACCATATTTGAATATCATTCTAAGGCACTCGGATATCATAAAGAATGATTAAAATATTGATAAAGTTAAGCCAAGTGACCTAGCAAATCAATCTCATCATTAAAGCCAAGAAAAATAGATTTTATGCTGAAAATCAACTATCCAGTCTACTAAATGAGCCATCTAGTCAACTAGATGAAGGTCAGGATTTTGATCTAGCCACTAGGTTCATCCAGTCAACTAGATCACCTATCCAGTCGACTAGATGCCTCGGGACAGGTATTAAAAATCCTATAACGACTATTTTTGAACGACTCTTTTGCATTTAATGTGCCTTTAACGACTATATCTTTGGAAGAGCTATAAAATAGAATAATTTATGATCTAGAACATAATGATCTATCAATCCAATCATTCAATCATCCACTTCGAAGCTTAGATTTTCAAATTTATTGAGTTAAACCTAAAATCCCAAAATCAGTTTTTATTGAGCTATTCAACTACAATCTTTGAGAGATTTTTAGTGTGCTTTAAAGAGACCATTCAGCTCGTTTTAGGAGCAAATTATGATTGTAAACCACTTCTCATCCAAGTGTATTGAAATCAAGAATCAGTAGATTATTGTTTTTGAAGCGGGGAGCTTTGTAAAGTTAAGAGATGATTATTCTTTTGCTAATAGGCTTGATCTTCGCCCGTAAGAAGGTTGTAAATGTCTAATCTTCACCCGTAAGGGGATTGTAAATGTTTGATCTTCACCCGGAAGAAGATTGGAAAATGTTTGGTCTTCACCCGTAAGAAGACTGTGTGAGTAAAATCGTGGTAAATCCTCTAGCGGGTATAGCTTGAGGCCAAGACGTAGGCCGGATTGCCGAACCTCGTGAGCAATATGTTGTATTTGTTTTCTCTAACTCTTCCATTTACTTATTGTTTTGCAAAGCTCGAGTAGTATTGTTAATTTTCATTCACTTTTAATTAGTATAATTGAAATTCCGCTTAAGGGAATATGAAGAATTTTTAAATTGCCATAGACCCTATCCACCCCCCTCTAGGGTCCAATCCTTAGGCAACATTTCTGTGTACTTCCAAGGCACTTGCTAGTAGCCTTATTATAAAGATGAGAACCGTGAAATATGATGGAAATAGTAGTGTACGTGGGCACATTATGAAAATGAGTGGCATGACTACTCAATTAAAGGGAATGAACATGAAAATCTCTGAAGGCTACCTCATTCACTTCTTATGACTTCTCTATCTGCTCAATTCGGTCAATTCAAGATAAATTATAATACACAGAAAGAGAAGTAAAAGATGAACGAGTTGATTGTCATGTGTGTTCAAGAAGGTGTGATAGTGCTCACTACACCACTTTTGGTCAATCTAAGGGAAATTTCAAACGAAAAGAAAATAAAGGATCCTATAAAGGGAAGAATATGAAAGCTTCCAACTCGATGGCCAAACAAGGAGAATCTAGTGAAGCTGTTTCTAGCATCAAATATCATTTTTGCAAAAAGAAAGGCCACATAATGAACGAATGTCAGAAATACTTTATTACCTTCATTGATGGGTACTCTCATTTTGATTATATATTTCTCATCCATGAGAAATCAGATGCTCTGGATATGTTCAAGATCTATAAAGTTGAAATTGAACTACAACTCAATTCAAATATCAAAATTGTGAGATCTGATGGTTGTAGAGAGTATTATGGAAAATACTCTGAAATAGGTCGCAATCCAGGACCATTCACCCTATATTTGCAAAAGCATGACATTGTTCCTCAATACTCCATGCAGGGTACACCTAAATAGAATGGTGTAACTGAGAGACGAAATCGTACTCTTATGGATATGGTTAGAAACATGTTATGAAACTCTTCATTCTCTAAATTTTTGTGGGGAGAAGCCTTAAAAATAACTATGCATATTCTAAACTGGGTTTCCAATAAGGCAGTTCTTAAAACTCCATATGAGTTAAGGGTAGGAAGAAAACCGACTTTAGGATATTTGCGCGTATGAGGCTGTTTAGCTGAAGCAAATGTGTAGAACCCACAAACAAGGAAATTCGATCCTAAAACCATAACTTGTTATTTCATTGGATATCCCGAAATGCCGAAAGGATATAAACTTTATTGTCCCACCCATAATACGAGATTTGTCGAGACTAGATATGTAAAATTCTTTGAGGATGGCGACCACAGTGAGAGTGTTGAGCCTAGGAATTTCACTTTTGAGGAAAATCGGGTTATTGTTCCTATACCGATAATTTAAGAGAGAGTGATTCTAGCACCACCTCTTGAAAAGGATGTTGATGTATCTGAGGCTATACTTGAGGAAACACCTCACATTGCAAAAGCTTTTGCTCCTACGACACCTATTGAAGATCTACCTTTGCTTAGATCACAAAGGGTTAGGAGTTTAGTCATCTCTGATGACTATGTTGTCTACCTAAATGAAAGTAATTATGATAATGGAAATGAAAAAAATCCTGTATCTTTTGACCAAGTCATAATGAGCGAAAATTCAACTCAATGGCTTGAAGCCATGAAGGATGAGTTAGAATCAATGAAATACTACTCGGTCTGAGATCTTTACAAGTTACCTAAACGGGTCAAATCTGTAGGCTGCAAATGAGTATTTAAAATCAAGTTGGACTCCAAATGTAACGTGGAGAGATTTAAGGCCAGATTGGTCGCAAAAGGTTTCACTCAAATAGAAGGGATATACTATAAAGCAACATTTTCTCCTGTTTTTTAAAATGATTCTTTTTAGAATAGTCATGACTTTAGTAGCTCATTTTGACTTACATGAAGATGTATTTATGACATAACCTGAAGGTTTTCAAGTTGATAACAAGAAACATTTAGTTTGCAGACAAAAAAAGTTTATATATGGGTTGGACCAGGCATCTCGACAATGATAACTTAAGTTTCCTGAAATCCTTTCAAACTTTGATTTTAAAGAACATATCGTGGATCAATGCATATACCTTAAGATTAGTGAGAGCAAATTCATCATTCTTGTATTATATGTTGATGATATACTGCTTGATAGTAGCAGTTTAGGCATGTTATATGAGACTAAGCAATTTCTGTCAAAGAATTTTGACATGAATGATCTAGGTGAAGCATCGTTTGTGATAGGAATTGAGATTCACCGAGATAGAGCTCATGGTTTATTGGGATTGTCTTAGAAAACCTATATTGATAAGATTCTCAAACGATTTAACATGCATAATTGCTCTACTAGTATTGCCTATGTGGTGAAGGGTGATAAATTTAGTTTGCTTCAGTGTCCCATGATTAATCTGGAAAGGAGACAGATGGATGCATCTGCAGTTGGGAGTCTTATGTATGCATAAGTCTGTACTTAACCGGATATAGCGTATATAATTGGCATGCTTGGTAGGTACCAAAGCAATTCAGGTTTGGACCATTAGAAAGCAGTCAAGAAGGTTTTTTGCTATTTACAATGGACAAAAGAGTACATGTTCACATAAAAAAAGACAGATAGCCTTGAGGTAATCGGCTATTTTGACTCTGACTTTGTTGGATGTCAAAACAGCAGAAAGTCCACATCAGGTTATATGAGGTGACATGTCATGTGGCATGACTAAGAAGTTTTATCTTAAGGCTTTGTGGTTGTTGATAACATTTCTAAGCCACTAAAAATAAAGTGTGATAATTCCACTAGAGTATTTTTCTCAAAGAACAACAAGACTGGAAGATGTTCCAAACACATAGACATCAAGTTTCTTGTTGTAAGAGAGAAAATTCAAGATCAAATCATACATTAGTACTACAATCGTGTTGACGGACCCCATGACTAAAGACTTGTCATCCAAGCTCTTTGGAGAGCATGTTGCGCGCATGAGATTGATGAATAATTTTGATAACCTTGGATAGTGTATATTGGAGTGAATACATTATATTTTGACTCTTTAATAAATTTGACTTATTTGCTGCTCCATTATCTATTGTGCTTAAATGGATGTTTAAAAAGCAAAATGTCGGTAAGCGACAATAAAGTAGGACCTGGAATAGATAATGTTTGCATGGTGTCACCATTCGGTTACAAACTTGTAGTCTATTCAAAATATCATGCTAGTTGAATATGCATGTCGATGGGGATGCTAATACTGTAACCAATGAGCGTCTTGTGTCAATGAGATGATGCATTGATTTTGTGTAGTCTCACTGAACCGAACTTGTTGTTGAAAGGTAAAGATTATAATTAGATAAATGAATTGTCATATCAAAGTTAGCTAACATTGGGATATCGACATTATATGACAGTGTGGCCAAGTGGGAGACTGTTAGAAATTTCCTTTTTAGTGTGGCCATGCACTATGGTCAATCCCTTTACCGATTATGGCAGGTTCTAATTGTAATAGTACTATCTTTTGCTAGGTGATGTAATTAGCAAAAAGATAATACATCTTTTTAATTAATTATGCATGATTATATTTTAAGAGAACTCTAATATTGAAGAATCCTTAATAGGAAGGATTCCTTTAATGTCTATAAATAAAGGGAGCAAGGTCTCAACTCTCTCTAACTTTCTCATATAGATTACATATATCCATGGTAAGGTGAGGAATTAGAAAGAGGAGAGGGTTGAAGACCTTGTGCATTAGTTGTATTCAAACCACTTCACTCAGCGTATTCAGATTAGCGTTATGACTTTTAACCAAGGTAAGATAGTTAAACACATATTCTTCATTAGAAGGAAAACTTTCATGTACATGTGATGATAGATCTTTAATCTCTATTATATTTAAGAGATTAATAAATCTAATATTTAGATTTACAGTCACATATTGGTTGTGAGGATAGTGGCCTATGGTATTCGGGAATTACTTGTACCTTATTGTTTGATTTAAGTAGTATATATATAGTGAAGTTGGATTTCAGTACTTTTACATGAATATAACTTAATGTTTGATTTAAGTAGTTGTGCTTGTTTGGAAACATGTTATTTACATGTCTTAACAAACCAACAATATGTTTAAAAGGTCGGGTACGTTAAGCTCTAATTCTATACTTGATTAAGATAGAATGACTTTTGTGTTAAGTTACAATATTTATTAGGTGCATTAAAAATTTATTTAAAATTTGACAACTTTATTCTCATAAACAATTTCAAGAAAAGTTAAGATGTATATCTTTTCTCCTAACAATTAGTAATCGGTCCCCTATAAAAAGATTAAACTACCTATAACTTTAGTGAATTTGATATTTAAAACAAGGATAAAAATGTATGTGAAGGTTCTCCAATTCACTCCAAACAATACCTACCCAGTAAATGATTGTTATGATATATGCCAAATGCAACTACAAAGGTAGAAACCCAACCTTAGGGTCTAGTCGACGTGTATGCAACCTCTTCCTCCTTAAATAACTCCATAGCTATTTGACTTCATCCGTCATTTTTAAAAATTTCACACATCAACTAAACCATAAATAATCCACAACAACCATCAAAAATAGAATATATTAGAACATGTGTTGCATATTGAAGATCTAAAGTCAAATGGATGAGTCCATCTAGTGGTGTCAACTGGCTAAATTCGGGCCTCAAAACCCTCTTGAAACATGGTCGGAGTTGGGCCAAGCCTTATCAAAAATCACAAAAACCTAGGCCCAAGCCCAACCCATTGACACCCCTAGGCCGGTCCTTCCTAGTAGATATCCCATGATGGTAACTACTAGATCTCCCGATCCCCATGTGGAATATATAATATAGGTTCGTTTAAGACAAAAGATTATAGATATGTTAGAATATCAAAATTATCTGATTTAGGAATCATGGAATGTTGGATCCAACCATCGCATGTTTCCCACGTTCCTGTCAATGGGTGCTTTGACTCGATCACAAATCATATGTTCCTTGTGGGCTTACCCCTTACCCCGCACCAATATATAATAATATAATGTCAGTCTATTATACCAGGAGCATTATTCAGAGGTAATTTTTGATAATCATCTCTGTATATATGTTTCATAGGCGGTTTTATTTAACCGTCGCTAAAAAACTACCGCTAAATGCCTTTAGTTTTGTAGTGTCTGTTATATGTAAATTTTTTACTAACAAAAAAAAATTGAACCAAAAGTTCACATTGCTATGGCTTCGTGTGGGGCAAAGAAAATTTCTTTTCCTTTACAATTCCGTCCATTTATTTGCACTTCTTTAATCCTATGGAGAATGCTAGCCTCAGTTTCTCTCCCTACTTTCTCTAGGAGATGAACACTAGTGTAAAATTCTCACAATTGCTTTTGCAACCGATTAAAGTTTCAACAACATGAAATGACTCTCTCCCTTCCTTAGTTTAATTGGCTGCAAACACACATGTTCTTCTCCTAGAGAAATTGGGGCTAGCATTCTCCTAATCCTATTACAGCACAATGTCACACCTTTTTTTTTTTTTACAATCTGTCTTACTTTTACCTGACATTCTCATTTCGGTTTATATATGAAAAAATGAGTTTTGCTAGTATGACTACCTGAATAGTCCTTTTGCCTTAGAACACTATAACTTAAGGTATACAAATTAAAATTTATTAGGATATTTCTGTGGACCTTTTCATGTCCTAAGAATAGAGCTAATTAATTAACAGAGCTACTCGCAAATAGCTCAATCTCAAATTGTTAAAAGTTTGTTCAAACTCGTTTATTTAACAAATAAGTCAAGCTTAAACTTGATTTCAAGCTCAATTATTTAATGAACCGAGCTCAAACTGGCATGTGCTTGTCTTGTTTAATATTATATTATTATACAATAATAAAATATAAATATATAAATTTCTTTATCATTCTTAAGAGGCTTAAATTTAATTACAATTTAAATTTTAATTCTCCAAACAAATAAAGTACAAAAGAGTATAATACTTTTCATAAAAGAAATAGATAATTTTTTAAAAATGTGTTTCAACAAATGAAGTACAAAAGAGTAGAATCATTACTTTTTAAAGAAGAAAATGAAAAATTTTAAAAGTGTATTTTAACAAAAAAAAAGAAAAAAAGCAAATGAAGTGTAGAATATGCTTTGCCGAGCCGAGTCAAGTCTAAGTTTGGTTCTTTTTTCACATGTCAAGCTTGAACAAGGATCGTGAGCCAAGTTTGAACACACCTGTTGTAAGGACCCGGATTAAATTCCTCGCTTTCATGATATGTGATTTAATTTTTCTAGATAAAAATATGCTTGATTTTATGTATTAATCCTATAAGAAATTTATGTGTGAAATCTCAAATAAGAAAACTCATTTATTTCATTCAATTTAACTCATTTTTAGAAATAAATTGCATGAAATAAAAAGTAGCAAAAGACTTTTTAAAAAAATGGAGGATCGGTACATTGGCCGATCGATCGCCCACCGGTAGCGATCGATCGCTTGACTCGGGAATTTGTCTCATGTTGCGCGATTTTACGATTTTTTAACTCCCAAAACTCTATAAATAACTTTCTAACTCGTGAGTTAGGGTTTCTAAAGGCTTCTAAACCTAAAAGAGAGAAAAGTGATAGTTTTCTGAGAGATCAAAAGGGAAAAACCTTAGGAGTTCAAGGTTTCGATCAAAAAAAGGAAGAAGGAGACTTGAAGATCGAAATCGAACCTTATTCGCAAGTGATAGATCGTAGGGAAGCAATCAAGAGAAGTAAATAACGAACCTAGTTTTTCATATCTTGAATATTAATCCAAAAAATGAACTAAAAGAGGTAGATCTAAGTAAGAACGTAAAAATATGTAAGATCTATGAATTGTTATTGTTCCTGCTTTATTGTTTCATGAATCGTTAAATTAGGATGTGAATAACCATGCTATTACTTCGTTTATGCTTCAACAAAGGGATCGAGAATTTATAATGAATGTATGTGGATATATGAGAAGGATATGATGAATGTATGGAGTGAAGTGAAATGTATAAAGGAATTGAATGATTGATGAAGACTATTTGTGAGATTAGGGTACATGTTAGTGTGTTTTTGTGGATATATATTTTGTGAAAATTATAATCAATAAATTATGTGATATAACTATGATATTGATCAAAGAGAGTTTTTGATATTTAAATTAGATTGTGACTTATGCTTATTACAAATAAACTGTGATTAAAGCTTTGTTAAATTATTGGAAATATGAAAGTTGTTATGTGATTATTTTATGTTTTCATACAAGATATATATATATATATATATATAATTAGGTAAAGGAACCTTTGATGAGAGTCAAGCTTGCTTAGGTTTGGTTAACATAGTGGAATGAGACGCTATGATGAGATTTCCTATACCCCTTGACTATTAGTCTAGGTATAATTTAACCAATGGTATATCACCGTGCATTCATCAATGAAAAATATGCACATGTATGAAGATGAAATTAAAGGCACTAATAAGATTACAAGTAAAACCAAAAAACAAAATAAGTAAATAAGTAAGAAAGAAAGACCCATGAAAGCAATAATGCATATTTATGTTTTGCACCATTTAATACCATAAAAAAGACGATGAGTATGTCAAAGTAAGTAAGCGTCGTACCGGATAATGTACTAAGTCATCTGTGCTGGATAATGTACGAATGGTAATATTTCGGTAAAGTAAAGTATAGTAACCCTTTTCCATATAAGGTAAAACGGTATTTTAATTTATTACTCGATGCATGTCTATGTGTTTTTCATAAAACGATAAAGTAAGAAAGTATGAAATGTAAGAAGAGTAAGAAAGTAAATGACATAATGTACCTATTCGTTTTTCCGCACTCTGATTTATGTATGTGAACTGAAGTTGAACTATTAAATGCATGTAAGTTAATGTTTAAGATATTGTTTACTATTGTTTGTTATATACATAGAGTAATTGTTACTCAACCGATCACTTTATTGTCAATAGGTTCTTGTTTTGATATCTGTGCACCCGGACCGTTGTTTTGATATCTGTACACCCGGACCATGAGAAGAAGAGGAATACATAGAGGAACCTGAAGGTGATCATCCCAAAGAAGAACATGATCTCGATAGATGGTCTTATTATTGAGTTTGTTTTATTAGTAGTAATTGATAGAATAAGAAATTGTAATTTGAGTTATTCTGGTTTTATATTTAGTTTAGTTTAATGATTTAGGATCACGATGGATGATTAGGATTTTATTATTTTCAATTGCAGTTATGGAACATAGATTTATTTATGTTAATAATTGAAGAAATTTTCAGGTTCATATTTTTAATATACCTTAAATGTTCTTAACAGGATGGTTCGATAAGTAAGTCACATGCCACGATCTCACATTCTCCTAGGTGGGTTTTGGGGCATGACACCTGTATTTTTATGAGCTGAGCTTGAACACTCTATTACTCAACTCGGCTCTATATCACCTCTAAAGTCAGTTCTCAACCTTGGACCATAAGTGTGGTCCTAAATGCTTTATTTTAAAAATAGAATAAGTATGATGTTTTAAAACTACTAAGGGGTGTGAGTGTAAATGTTATTACAATAGATTTAACAATTAATCGTTCCTTACATAAAAAGTTGTTGAGCCACCAAAGATTGTTTTTACTTTAATTAGGTTGAGGAGATTGGGGTAACACTCCCAAGCGTGTAGATGATAAATTGCCAACTATCCATCAACATCAATGACCTAATACAGTAAATCTAATGGTCTACATTTTTTTTCATAAGGTCATCTTTGTTGTGAAGCACCGACATTACCTCCTTCAAGTCCATTGTTTTTTGTGGCTTGAAGTCCTCGTGGTCCCACTGGAAAGTGACTTTACAAAATGACCAAATTATCCTCACCCTCACTTCACCACCATAGAATACAAAAAAATAAAAATAATCATGTCATTTTCTTCATAAAGTAAAATTCTGGTATGACCGAATTATCCTTGAAAACAAGGGATCAAAAAAAAAAAAATTCTTCTAATGTGAACCTGTTGGGGAATTTGATAGAACATATCTAGTTTTATTGCAAAAGAAATATACATGTTGTATCAAGTGTTCCTTTTCAATGGTTGATGCTATCATGAACTTATTCCATAACATCCCTCCTACAGTTACATTGTTGTGTCACATGTCTCATTATTTCAAGTGTTCAACATTTTAACCGTCTAAAGTTAATGTTTACTTAAATGAAAATTTTAAAAAATTAAAAATTGATAAAAGTATAAAAAGATGACAAAAAATCATAACAATATGTCAGTTGGGATACATAGCACTTTTATTCACTTCCAAATATAAATTGAAGGAAAATCTTCCGATTTCAATTGGATAAGATCTTACTCTTAATATAAAGGTAAATGCTAGCAAGTGTGCAGTCACTAATTTGCACCTAGGTGTGTAGGCTTCTTTTTTTTTTTCGTGAAGATTTTTTAAACACACACAGTACTCACACACACAGACCAAGTCTCAACCTAAGCTACAACCACACACACCTGATACATTAACACCAATTCCCTAAGATTAAGGTTAAAAAGAAAAGAGGTGTGATGCATAAATACATTGTGCGGCTTAAAGCGTGTGAGTGATCGCAAAGTCCTAATACACAACTTCATTTTCAGGTTTCATGTAAAAAAAAGAATAATATGTCATTAGTAAATAATTCTATGCAAGTGGAGAATGTTATTCTTTGGGTTTTTGGCCTTAGTCGTCCTTTTTAGAATCCCTGTGGTCTTATGTTGTAACTCTTTTGGGCTTAGTTGTTTTGAATGAAATTTGCTACTAACTCAAAAATAAATAAAATATAAAAGTAAGTATTTCTAAATCACAATAAATAAAGTATAAAAATAAGTATTTCTCAATCACATATGGGATTAATAAAAGAACCAAGATGCTTGCAAACAACTTGAGCTCAACTTGTTAAGAATTTGAGCTCGGCTTGTCAAGAGTTTGTTTGATCTTTGTAGATACTAAAAATTGAATTTGATGGAATAGATGATGATTGTATGTCTTTTTCAAGATCCAGTGTAAAGTTTAGAGGATTTCTGGAACTTTAAGATAGCCTAAATCCAATGTCCATAATGTTCTATCTTAAAATTCCTAATTATGATGATAAAATGGAACCATGGTTAGAAAAAGAGAAGAAGGAACAATGAAAAACACAAAGTGAAGGAGCAAGCACTCAGGAACACTTCATAGATTCTTTCTGACAAAGATGATCATCCCATATTTAAAAATTCTTTTGAGTAGATGTAGAAGTTCCTAAATCTTGTGTCATCCTATTTTTATAGATTTCAAGTGAGATTTTTTTTTGGAAGTGATTTCTAGTGAGATTTGACATTTAGATGTAATATAATGTATTAGAGAGCATCAGTTAATTATGAGAACTTGTTACTTATAACTAACCCTTTTCTATTATTATGACTTAAATAACATTCATTCAAGGTATATTCATTATAGGATGAAGAGAAAACAACCACAATCACTCAATGTGTTTATCAATAATTTAACAAATTCCATCCATGCTCTCTTAACCACAATTCATTATTCTCTCCTAAAGAATATCAATCATCAAGTCAGGTCATTCACCACTGAGCCAAGCATACTTTGTTAAGAATCCATCGATGTGTCTTAGCATGACACACTCGATAAGTATTAAAAGAGCAGTAATTAGTCGATCCGCATTCCGTTATCTAAGTTGACCACAATGTCCTGTGTTCCTTTTAATTATCTTTTAATTATGATTAAGTCTAACTAAATTATGATTAATATATTTTTATATTTCTTCTTAAACTAAGGTCAAGGTTGGATGGATGAACATAAGGGTGAGTGAATTTTAACCAAGGTTAGTGCGGTTAAAAACGTCCTCTTCCGATAAACATTTTCATTATTCAAACAAGTCATGCAACAACAGGGAACATGTATTCACATGCATTTTAACATTGAGTCGTATTCTTCTTCAATTGTAATAGGTTTTGCCAAAACTAGGTACACCCCTTAGGTGGCCACATGTCCCTTTTGACACCTCTTAACTGTGTTTAAGATTCACTAACAACCTAAATTCATCCATTTATCCTTAGTTTTTAAAAAAAAATAATAGAAATTTTTGTTAATTGTGGTTAAAATTTATCAACTCCTAAGGTTAATTTTTTAAAATATTTTTTCTGAAAACCGAACTCTTGGGTAGGTGAATCTTAACCAAATTTAAAGGATATTAAAAAGGGACACGTGGCGACCAAAGGGGTATCCGGTTTTGCCAAAAACCGGTTACAACTGAAGAAAATTACAGTCTTTAACATTTCCTTTTTTTCGGCCGTCATTTACTTACACGCAATTTTTCTTGGAAAATAAGGATACATCTGTAAATTTATAAAACACAAAACTTTCGCTTCGTAGTCGTAGTACAGGTCGGTGAAAACGTTTAGATTTTTCCATTAAAAAAAAAAAACGTTTAGATTTCATCATTTCATACGCAAATTCGAATACAATCTCTGAGTTAGGATACAACAATCACAGACAATCACCACCAGAGAAAAGAGAAAACAAACAAGAGAAGTCTCAGAGAGAGAGAGAGAGAGCTACTGAGAATCAAAACTTTCTGATAAATATACTAATTTAAAACTGTAATGGGGGTTCTCATTCATCTGCTAATCTTCAAACCCAGTCTTCTCCCAAATCGCGTTTCTCACCTTACTCAAATCCCTCCCTTTCAGAGTCCTCCCAACCCCTTCACGAACAGAGAACGATGCGATCCGGGTCCCCTCAAAATCAAATTGCCTAGCTAAGAACTCATGAGGAGGAATCCTTCTATCTTCACCGTCCCCATCTTCATCATCGTCGCTTTCTCTCCTCCGATTGTCTCTGTAATTCCCTCTGAGGATGTTCGACCAGTCGGGGATGTTCACCGGCAGCGACGCAGCAGTCGCACCAGCCTGGTCATCGTTCTCAACCACCCTTTTCACCGATTTCTTCGACACTCGGGAATTGGGTATCGGTTTCTTCGATTCAGGAGAAGCAACGTGATTCGAATTCGAATTCCACAAGTCGGCTTCGTCGAATTCGAACACGGAATTTGAATTAATCGGGTAATCTCTCTCTCCGGAGAGAAATCGGTAACTGGGTCTCGCAAAATGGCTCTTCCTGGCCGCCATTGATGGAGAAAATTCGAGCTGGAGTCGTCGTTCTGTTTCTCTTTTCTTCTGCAAATACTAATTTTTTTTTTATAAGGGTTTGCTACTTTGCTCTGCTTTAAATTGAAAAAAAAAAAGGAGTGAATGGATACGGTACCTCTCATTTCTCTGCAACTTGTCTGTTCGAAGTTACTTAAAAACCCCTCGACTTTACGGTAAATACCACGTAGATTTACCTTTATCTATTTAAAATTAAGGGCGTTTGGATAAACTGTTTTTATTTTTTGCTTTTAAAAATTGAAAACAACTTCTTGTTTTCAATTTTTTTAAATAGAAACACGTTTGGTATTAGTAGCTGTTACTTATTTTAAAAAGAGAAAAACAAAAAAACACGTTTGATAAATATGATTAAATAATTTCAATTCATGATAGTGGTAATGGTGAGTGATGGTGGTGGGTGTAGTGTGGTAGTGAGTGTTGGTAATGGTGGCGATGATGTGGTGGTGGTGAGTGTTGGTAATGGTGGCGATGATGTGGTGGTGGTGATGGTGGCAGTGGCGGTGGTGGTGGTAGTGATGGTGGCATTGGTGGTGATGGTGGCAGTAGCGGTGGTGATGGTGGTGGTGGCGGTGATGATGGCGGTGGTGGTGGTGGTAGTGTGGTGGTGGCGGCGGTGGCGGTGGCGGTGGTGGTCGTGATGGTGGTGATGGTGGTGGTGGTGGCAGTAGTGATGGTGGTGGTCGTTGTGGTAAGTGATGGCGGTGGGTGTAGCGTGGTGGTGAGTGTTGGTGATGGTGGCAGTGGTGTGGTGGTGGTGATGGTGGCATTGGTGGTGGTGGTGGTGGTGGTGATAGTGGCGGTAGTGGTGGTGGTGTATTGTGGTGATGGTGATGGTGGTGGTTGTATTGTGGTGGTGGGTGGTGAGTAGTGGTGGTGGTGGTGGTGGTGGATGGTGGTAGTAGTATTATGGTGGTGGTGATGGGTGGTGATAGTGGGTTTGTGTTTTCTATTTTTGGTTTTTGTTTTCAAAAACAGAGGTAGCAGAAAATTTTTGTTTCCTTGATTTTCAAAAATTTTGTTACTAATTTTTAAAAACAAAAAATAGAAACATATTTATCAAACATGTTTTGTGTAAAATTTTTCAAATTTTTGTTTTTAAAAACAAAAAACAGAAAACGAAAGAACAACCAAACGGGGCGTAATATTTTGATTTATTTTAAATTGCTATAGGAAATCAGTTGGAACCTACACACCCAGAGGTGTATCCCTTCCTTAGGAAGGAGGTTCCGGGTTCCATTCTCGAGAGGGTGAGAGTGTTGTACTCTCTACCCGCCCTTAACTTAGAACAAATACTAACTACTAAGTCGGTCGCGGCCTAATCGCGTGTCTCAGTACCAAATAAAAAAAAATTTGTTCGAACCACTCAATGGGCGGGAGAATCAACGCCTTTCCACCGTTGATATGTTCAAAGTCCTAGGAAGCACAGGTACGACGATCCACCGTTGATATGTTCAAAGTCCTAGGAAGCACAGGTACGACGATACTTAGATACGACAATACGATACGGGTACGACGATACGACAAAAATTATGAAAAACAACTAAGTTTTACTTTAGAGTGCCGTATCTGATACGAGTGCGGCGATTATGGGTATGTTTCCAGTTTCAAAGTATCCGTGCTTCCTAGGTTCAACCGTATCCTTAGGTTGTAGGATTGTAGTTTTTGACCCGACTTTTCAACTTACGGGTTCAACCTTTTGACCGCGAGTTTTTAGACTTTGTTAAGAGAATCATAATACTGAATAGGGCTTGTTGTGTTTGGTTGGTTTCTTAATAAGTTTAATTTTTTCTATTTTTTGGTCATTCTTTATGATGTCCTAGAGCCTTAGAATGTTATTTAATTTTGGTCTTAGGCTCCTAAGATCAATCTAAGTTTTGAACTTTTCAAACAATCAATCTTTGAAGACTTTTTACAAAAGTTCCAAGACACTCTCACTAAAATATAAAATTATAAACCTTTTAAGAGAGTCTTCATCTTTAACTTGATCTTGGATCTTGATTTCATCTTTAAGCTTCTTTGACTAAGATGACTTCTTCATCTTCATATAATGATTTGGATTGATCTTCAATTTGTTTCAATAGCTTGCTTGACTTGATGTTGAATTCTTTTCATGAATGGTGTTATTTTCATGTTTTTTCCTTGAATGACTTGCTAATGATCTTCATAAACTGAATTACACTTAAACTCAATAGAATCATTAGTAATACAAATGATATTACATTATTGTGTTATCATCAAAATTAATGATGTTACCTTAGATTGAAACCTAAAGACTAACAACCTATACCAGTTTTCTATGACATGAAAAGAGAATGTTACTGATACTGTCAGGGGCGGAACCAGAGAGATTTTTCATTGGGGTGGCTGAAATACACGTATAAAAAAATTAATAGATTTGTGGGTATGGAACTTGGGGGTTCGGGGCATAGCCCCCGAGAAATTTTGTTTGGGTAATATTTTTATTCTGAAATTTATTTTTCTCGGTAATGTCCTTGAGGTCGCCACGTGTCTCTATTGATGCCACTTAACTATGGTTATGATTCACTCACCTATCCTTAGTTTTAAAAAAATATATCAATTTTTTTTTCAAAACCTAGCTAAATTTCACTAAATCCTAAGGATAAAAAAGTTTTAAATTTTTTTTCTTTCTAAAAACTAAGGATAAGTAGGTGAACCCTAAGAGTGAATGAATTTCACCATACTTAAAGTGTGTCAATAGGAACATGTGGTGACCTGAAGGGCATAACCGGACTCCATTGGAGGGCCCACTATATACTAAAAATTTTAAAAAAAAATTGAGGGGCCCACCACTTCATACCAAATCATGAATGAATTACAAAAAATTAGGGGGGGGGGGGGGGGGGCATCTGCCCCGGATACTATACAATCATAGGGCAATTCAGTATCGTTCTCGAAAATACGCGATCTTAGTCTTTAGGGCGACAAAAATTTTGGGATGCCCAAAAATCTCATTACTTGTTTATCTGGTGAAAGATTTTTCATCAATAAAACAAGTCAATTCAAGTATAATTACTTAAATAAGTACAATTATATTAGTTCAGTCAAGTATAAAACCCCGATTCATGCAAAATAACTTGAAAAAGTTTCTACAAGATGGCCTAATAAGGGGACTATAAGTAGGGGTGCACATAAACCGAGATGACTCGATCAAGCCGAGCTCGAGCAAGGATTTCAAGCTTGATTGAGCTGAGCCGAGCTTGGAGCTAAGCTCGAATATTAATCAAGCCAAGCTCGAGCTAACCCATGTTTGAATCAGCTTGATTCGATGCTTGGCTCGTAAAAACTTGATTCGGCTCGAAGTTTTGCTCAGGTTGATATATATATTATATTTTATAAGATTTTGGTTCTGCAGACGCTTTTGTAAAATCATACATTGTATTTTATAAGTTTTGAAGTCCACAATAAATGTTTTTGTAAAAGGTGTGAAAATATTAAATTTTATAAAATTTGAAGTCCACAATCACTTTTCGTATTAGTAAAAATACTATGTCATGTTTTATAAATTTTGAAGTCCACTACAAAACCCACTTTCAAATTTAACTCTCTGGGTTCCTTTGTCTCTGTATTGCTTCCATCTCCACCTCGTCTCCCTTTACTAGTTTGTAGTTGTTGCGATGACGGCACAAACAAGCGAGATTGTTTGCCGGATTAAGTATGTTATTATGCTGTGGGAGATTTTTACTGAGTTGTGTTGAGGTTTTTCTTTCTCAACTTTTTTTTTTAATATAAAATAAAGTGTATATTCTTGAGAAACATTTCAACTTGGCCATGATTTTGTTTTGGTTCCTCTCTTTTAAATTTGAGAAATTTTTTCAATTTACTATCAACTCATTTACACTCATTAGTTAATGGTTATGCTAATGTAGTTAATTGTTCCGTATATTATAGGCAAATGAGACTTTAAACCGGGATAAAAAAAAGTGACAGTAAAATACATAAGAATGACCTTCCAAAAACAATAAGTAAGAATGTAGCAAGCCGAGCTAAGCAAAGCTCGGCTCGAACTCAAATAAGTTTGAGCTCAAGCCGAGCTCGAGCTTGATAATCTATGTTTGAGCCGAGCTTTGAGCCTAGCTATTGGAGTTTGATTCAAGCTCAAGTTGAGCCGAGCCTAGTCTGAAACCTTCAAGCCAAGCTCAAGCTTGGCTAAGCTCGGCTGGAATACACCCCTAAACTATAAAGCATTCCATAGCATTTCTCAAAATTCAATGAAAAGTAGACATTATCATAACGATAAAAAATGGGTGGAGCTACCTCCACCTCAAACTATGATGATTGCACCCTAAGCTTTTAAAAATTAATTAAAATTTTCAGTAAGTACAAAACAAAAATACAATTACAATATTATTCATCTTCTTTGTCTTTTAGTCTCTGAGCAAAAATTCATACAAAAGCTTAAGAACCGAAATGTCCCCGACAACCCCTCTCTATTATTTCTATCTTCTTCTGGTCGACCATTTAGCATACCAACGAGTTTAATCATATCACTTATTGATAGCCCAGTTGTAGACGATTACATGACTTTTTGCGCTATTGTCAATCGAGGAGGGTACCCATCCATGAACCATGGGACAACATATGGATGAGAAGTACCAAATTCATATTGTGGGTGTCAAACCCTAAATCCATGTATTGACCAATCTAATCATCAACACCATTTTTTTAACTTTTAAATCCTGGGGTAGATGATTTATTGGTTATCCACATAGACCTTCTCACCAAAGCATGTTTCAGAAAGAATTCCGAACAAAGACATGATATCCTAAAATCTCCGCTAGGATTTTAAAGAGGAAGTAATGAGAGGTCATAGAAGGGGGTTCGACTGTAATGAGATAGATATTAAGTGTTCATGTTTTTATTGATATTGCTAAAGAATTAGAGAGATGACAAGAAGGAAGAGGAGAGGGTTGTTGGGGCTTTGTCGGAGTGGGAGGGGTTGGAGGGTCATTAGTTAGAGTTTACAAAAAGAAAATGCAGGGCATTTCTGTCATTTAAAAATATTTTTATGCAAAATTGAAACTTTTATTATCTTTTCTTCAGTTTGGGGTTTAATAAGTAAATAGTGGGGTGCGCCTAACCACCCTAAATATATATATATATATATATATATATATATATATATATATATATATATATATATATATATATATTTGTGGGCCACCTATGACTTATATTACTATTGAAGGCCTCCAATTAAGGCTTTTCATGAACTGTCCGATCTTGACTTGACTCGGGTGGCTTATCAAACAAGCTTGAACACAAAATTGCAGGCTTGTATAGTAAATGCTTGGTTGGTTTAAGTATATAAAAAATTTATAATATATGTATATATATATATATATATATATATATAAATTAAAAATTAATATTATATGTAATTATAAAATCTAAATACTTAAATCATATATTATTAATTTTTTTTCAAATTAATCATATTTAATTAAGCTTGTTAAAAGCTCGAACTTGGTTGAAGCTCGATTTCCTGATTTGTAAGCTAGTCGAGCCGAGCTTGAACACCTCAAAAAACTCTTGGCTCGATTAAAGCTTGGCTTGAGTATTACCTCTACTTCCTATAATTTTTTTGAATTTGTGAGTGTAGGCGTATCATTCTTCCTGATAATGAAGAATGGTATGATAATAGTTTGCTCCACTAGCGAGGATCGAACCATTGCTCCCTGCTCTCACAAAGCTGCCATTCAACTACTATTAACTCGGGTTAGTTTTTTCTAACCTTGTGGCTAAATTTTGTTTATTTTATTTTTCTAAAAACTAAGGGTAGATGGATGAACTCTAGGGGTAGGTGAATCTTAACCATAGTTAAAGTGAGTTATAAGAGGGACACATTGAAAGTATGTCTCTTTTTAATTTTTAGAAAAACAGTTTTTGGGGGGTATACATCGAATCCCAAGATCTGACTAAGATTCTAATTGATTTTATTCAATGAGAGTAAAAATCACAATCACCTTTACGACTTTGAAATTGTTAAGTCAAATCTATGATAAAAGCGATACCGGTAAAACTTTACAAATGTCAAGTCTCTTTCGTAATCCACACAGACCTTTTTCTTTAAAGCTTTCTCTAATGAAAGCTAATGACCCTTCTAAATATCCAGTTTTAGGAATCTTGAATAAAAAGTTCAATCTTTATTCTTCAAGATTGATTTTTGATCTCTTCTTGATATTCAAAACTAAGAACACAAGAGAGAAGAAGATGGAGGAATAGGGGATGATTGTACACCATAAAGGGAGAAGAGGGGCGTGAGATATTGAGGGGAGGAGAGATATTTCCAAATCTGGAAATTCTGGAAATTAATTAATGCCCAATGCCTTGGACGTCCACCCCTTAATATAGGCTTTATTTGGTTGCTTACAACCAAAGTTTCCTAATCCTTATCTAATAAGGATTCCTCAAATTAGTTTCCTATTTGGTTTCTCTATAATTAATTAGGATTAATCAAAATAGAAACTAATCTTATCTATTAGTAACCAACTAATCATATTCTTATCCTAATCTAATTAGGACTCCTTGATTAGCAATAAACTAATAGAATCTTTGTCCAACAAGGAATCTTTAATTAATAACTAACTAACTAACTAACAAACCTTATCCAATAAGGAGTTTAATTAATTAGAAACTAATTAAATAATAACTATTATTATTTCTTCATGGAGTGGGCGTCCCACCCTAGGTGGGTCCCACCCCACACGCCCCCTTGGGTTCTAAACCCCTTTTGGTCTCTTTAAATATTCTTTTAAAATATTCCCCAATGGGTCCTACCCATTTGGTTTTTCACATCTAATGTGATTCCACCTTTTAGAGTTTCACTATACCATATGGTGATTTCTTAGAGAAATTAATTAATTTAATAAATCATTAAATTAAATACTTTAAGAAAGTCCTTATGTGTGAGATCTAAAATGATTTCCTATTTCCGGTTGTCGGACCAAGTACTCAACTTTTTGGTTAAAGCATTGTTACTAGGATATACCTTTCCTATACTCTATTAGGATTATATAATTTTATTTATATCCCTGGACTTCCACCAATCACAATTAATGTCCATTAATACAATATGATTAACCTCCAGAAAATAGAGAATTACTTGCAGGTATTTCTATTTCAAGATTTGTTTACAGATGCGTCCCTCCACTTCCAATATTGTTATAAGCTTACGGGACAATATCCAATACTGTCTTTAATCCCTGACTTATATTGAGAACCCATTCTCTTTGATACTTTTAGTCAAACTTGAACTTTCAAAACACTTTAGAAATTCTTTAAAAGAAATAATAATAATAATTATACAGAAAATAAATTCCTCGATAAAACCATTTCATCGATAAATACCAGCACTGAGTTTTTTAAGTCCGGTTTTGACAAATATTAACTCAATATTATTTACTCTGTAAGAGTAGTATAATCCTTGTTGAGCGTACACACACTTCTTCTAATATAGTGTACATAACCCAACGAACTTTTATTTAGTCCAGTGTGTTGGACATTGACGATTGGTTACATCAAAGCTACATAGGCAAATACTAGAGAAGATGTCGACCTCTCAGGTTAAGGATAATTTGTCAAATGGACTACCTTAAATATAAAGACAGTATATTTCTAAGGGTATTCATTGAGCGATCCAGTTGCAATATAAGTACTTCTTACTTATATCCACATCTTAGTCAAGAGACCATTCTTTCAGTGATTAAGATTCATCACTCCATCATATGGAACTAATAATGTGTAAGTTATTAGGAATATAATGTCCAGATATATCCTGATTAATTTAGAACAATTTTAGGTTTACAAGGAACTGGAAAACCATATCTCCTTAGCAATCAGTTATCAACCAATTGGATGGTTTTCCTACAATGTTACCTAAGGGACAAAGTAGTCTCATCCAATGAGATACTTTTGATATGTTACCCAATATAGAAGACAATGTGTGAATGTAAAATATGCATTTATTGATTAAATAGATAAATATAATTCCGAAATGACTTTCTTGGGCATATATGTCTAACACACATGACAAGAAAAGGGAGCTGAGACGCTCCTCCTCGCGTCATCGACTGAGGAGGTGATTATTTTCCTTTCCATACTTGGATTTTTAAGGAAAAAAATCACCTCCTCAATTGGTGACGTGAGGAGGGTGTCTTGGCTCCCCTTTTCTTGCCAGGTGCCCATCTTTTAACTCTATTTAATTATGGTTGAAATTCAATCATTCATAAGTTTCACCCATCTATTCTTAGTTTTTAGAAAAATAAAATAAAGAAATTTTAACCACAAGATTAAAAAAATTTAACCTGAGTAAATGACAGTTGAAGGGGTAGCTTTGTAAGAGAGAGGAACAATTGTTCGCTACTTGCCATGGAGTGAACTATTGCTCCGGTGAGGATATGGAAATGGAGATGAGAGTATTCCTCGCAATCTTCGTTACTATATTACACGAAGGAAAATAATCACCTCCTCGGGTCGCAAGGAGGTGCGTCTTGGGTCCCCTTTCGACGTCCCGTGTCCCTCTTTTTAACTCCATTTAACTATGGTTAAGGGTCACCCATCTACCTTTAGTTTTTAGAAAGGATAAAGCTTCTGAGACCCATTAGGGCTAAGACCACTGAGACCATGCTTTAAGAGTATGAGATTTCAGGTGGGGCCTACCATGTGAAATGGGCCCACCTGAAATCCAATGTTCTAAGAGCATGGTCTTGGTGGCTTAGGCCTAATGGGGTCTCAGTAGCAAAGTCCTTTTAGAAAAATAAAATAATTTTTTTTTTAAACCAGGGGAAAAATTTAACTAGAATTCATGGAGTTAGAGTTAAAAGTTAGAGTTTGCTTAACTCCTCGGCAGTGGAGCGAACTATTGCTCTTACAGAAACATCCAGGGATGAATCAGTCATTTCAGCTCCAACTCAGGAAAACCCTAATTTTGAAAGCACTATGTAAATCTCATATCTTCTCCCAAATTTCTTAGCGCCGAAGCCAAACATCATCTGCAACAATGCCACCAAAGTTCGACCCTGCACAGGTCGTCGATGTCTACGTCCGAGTAACCGGCGGCGAAGTCGGAGCGGCGAGTTCACTCGCTCCAAAGATCGGTCCACTCGGTCTCTCTCCCAAGAAGATCGGAGAAGACATCGCTAAAGAGACCGCCAAGGACTGGAAGGGACTTCGCGTGACCGTGAAGCTCACCGTTCAAAATCGTCAGGCGAAGGTCTCCGTCGTGCCGTCGGCAGCTGCTCTGGTCATCAAAGCCCTGAAAGAGCCAGAGCGCGATCGGAAGAAGACTAAGAACATCAAACACACAGGCAATATCTCTCTCGATGATGTGATCGAGATCGCTAAGATTATGAGCCCGAGATCGATGGCGAAGGATTTGACTGGAACGGTGAAGGAAATTCTAGGCACGTGCGTCTCCGTCGGATGTACCGTCGACGGGAAGAATCCGAAGGATTTGCAGCAGGAGATCGCTGATGGTGATGTTGAGATCCCCCAAGATTGAGGAGGAACTCTAGTGAAGGTTAATGTATTTCCTTTTTTCAATTATGCTTCGGATGTTAGGGTTTTTATGTTTATTTTATAGTATGGTCGCTGTTTCGAGGCGAAATAGTTTTGAAGAATTTGATATGAGGGTTTGAATTATATCCTTGGAAGATGGTTAGGATCACAAATTTGGCTATACATCTCGTTTTTTCTTTTCTTTTCATATAATGCCGTATTTTCACATGAACGAATCAAAATCTGGTAATTCATTGAACGTGGAAACCAAGTGTGGAGACATATTAACTAGCAAAATTGTAAATTAAGTGTCCAAGAACATGATGGAGATGTGAAATAGCTGTGTTTCAATGGCTCATATTCAACACAAGAATGCTAAGCTATATCCAAGATTTTTAGATTGTTGTTTTGTGTGTTAAATATTTGGGTACTATTGGTGGACATTTGGGAAGAAGGTTACAATCCCTAATGGTTTATGAGGCTAGCTTTCCACTCCTTAATCACCTTAGGGCTTTTTAGAGTATTGGTTAGTTTCCTAACATTTGGTATAAGAGCTGGCACCGCCTTTCGAGTTTGAGTATCGGAGGGGGCAACTTGGACACCACAACTAGAGTGAGAGCCGCGAAAGAGGCCTACTTGAATGCCACAGGCTATTAAAAAAAGAGGGAGGGCAGAGTGAAAGCCGTCGTGGAAGTCGGCTGTAGAGCACAGTGATATGTTACAATCCCCAATGGTTTAAAAGCTTAGCTTTCCACTCCTTAATCACTTTAGGGCCTTCTAGAGTATTGGTTAGGATCTAGGATCCTAATTGGCTAGAAATCTGGTTTTCAAGTGTGCCAGCGCCATGTGGCGCAATCGTAGATAGAAACCTTTAGACTCTCGGTGCCAAGTCAGACAGAGTGAAAGCCGCCGTGGAAGTCGGTTGCAGAGCACAGTGATATGTTACAATCCCCAATGGTTTAGAAGCCTAGCTTTCCACTCCTTAATCACTTTAGGGCCTTTTAGAGTATTGGTTAGGATCCTAACTGTTGGCTAGAAATCTGGTTTTCAAGTGTGCCAGTGCCACGTGGTGCAATCGTAGACAACCTTTAGATTCTCGGTGCTGAGTCAGACAGTGCGTTCACTTAGCCCATCTAGTCAGCCACCACTAACTGAATCGGTAAGGCGATTTAGGAAGGGGAGGGTTTGTCCTTCTTTAATGTCTTTGATCACTGAAGGACTTTATAAATTAAGGCAATGGCTAATGTAATAATGTGATAAGTGTGCTGAGTGTAAGATAGATAGAGGTAATATAAATGATAAACAAAAAGGAATAGTTGAACTTGATTGAAAGTAATGTAGGAAAATGAAATAACTTACAAAATCATGTGATTGAAACGAATCGCATAGACAATACAAACTCCCACTGTAGTGGCTGCTGAAGAAACAGATGAGGTAACCAAGGTCTTTTCTAGGAGGAGGTGAGTATAGAAAATGTAAAGAGTCTCTCCCGGATGAGGTGACAGAAAATGTGAAGGGTCTCTCCCGAAGGAGTAAACAAGACTAAGGTCTTTCTTGGAGGAGGTAACTAAGCTGCTGAGAAGCAATGTATGTGTGTTGGGTTAATCGTGGGATATTTTCTTCTTTGTACTTGGCCCTTTTATAAACTCTTATTGACAGTTTCAGTACTTGTTCCCAGTTCCCACCAATTTCACCCACTTTCTGTATTGACTCAATCTGATTCCATCAAGTGTCTTTGAGAACAATTTCATTGTTGATGAGGGCTTCATCCTCTCTTTTTACCTGTGCATTTTGTTGGTGGCTGGGCTAACCGCTCTCTTTTGCTCATTCTACCATCTGTCCTACACTTATGCAGTAACTTCTTTTAATTATGATCCTATCTTTTGAAAATGTCACGTGTCCCAAGACCCTGACCTTTGATGATCACTACGTGTCTTTACTTTTTGGATTTTATAGACTCTGTTTTGGCCATTGATCAACTTTAGGGACCGAAATTAGAGGGCCTAGTTGGTTGTCGTAATATGACCAAAGTGCTACAACCCAAATTTGAGAGACCCATCACCTAGCCTGATGTATCTCATACCACGTGCACGTACCATGGCTGTCCATTTTGATGATCGGATTCCGATTTTAACACTAACAAAGAAGTCATTGAGTGGGTAAGTTATTTAGCTAAGTATTTAAGCAATAGAGAATGCCCTTTCTCTTCAACTTGGATGCCTTAAATATTCTAGGACTGCTAGCCCTTGATGCAGATTTCGAATTTTTTCCAAACTTTCACTATAGGTGTAACACCTATTAGGAACTCTAGCACTTGACAGAAATTAAGCAATAGAGAATGCCCTTTCTCTTCAATTTGGATGTCTTATATATTTGAGGAGTGCTATCCCTTGACGCAGATTTCAATTTTTTTATCCAAAGTCTCACTATGAGTGTATCACCTATTAGACAATCAGACACAAGTTTCAAATTTTTTCCAAACTCTCACCGTGGGTGTAACACCTTTTGTTACCACCCTTTCAACGAGCGAAAAAAATATTTTTTTCTTACAAAGAGGAAGGTTTACATGAAAATAAAAATCGCGGAAATCGATACGAAACAGACGATATGTATAGGTATCACTTATCAGTACCCTCGGTACAATATTTACTAATATGAAGTAGGCGACATGTATCGTTTATTAGTTATTTATATTTCAGTCCATTATTTAATTGTAATTGTGTTTGCTACTTCATATTTGAGTTGCTTCCCATGACTTTAATATGGTAAATTTGGGTCCAATAACTCATTTTATTGTTTTTAAAAATTTTTCATGTCTTTGTAAAATAGGAAAAAATTATATGTATGGGCCGAAATAGATACTGAAACCGATATGTATAGGTTTCAGTTGGGACCGATACATCCCCCGAAACCGTATTTTTAATTTGTTGAAGGTATGACGTCAAATTTTTTTTCTATTAGGTATGACCTCAATTGATTCTAAAGGTAACAGGAAAAGTAGCGACACATGTCAGTTGACGCAACTCACAATCTCAAGGATTATAAAAAAAAACATGATCATGTGGAGTGAAACATATTTCCAATCTTAAGAGTAGTTCGATAAAACATTTGGTAGCAGAAATTAATCTGAAGGCAGGCTTTGATGAACCGGACATATTGACCTTATGATTCCTTGTGAAACTTTGATTAATAAATTGGAAAAGTAAAAATATTCCGGAATTTGTGCTTTGATCAAGATTCCATCAAAGTGCTGTGACAGTTTCAGGTTGCTGCTTGACTATATTACTTATTGGGTGGTGCTACATGCTCCCTAACGATTACTGATAAGCACCAATATTAAAAACCACCCTTAAAACACCAAAAATCAAACATAAAAAGACAAAAAAAACCTTCTCTTCTTTAAACCCGGTTTTTACTTTCCCTACCTGTATCAAAGATAAATGTTAGGTCTTGGAGGCTTGGAGCTGTTGACATCGCACAGTGGGAGTCGACGAGGCCGATGGCGCCGGTGACAAGAACTGAGAAGTTGTTAGGTCATGAATGGGTGGAGAATGGCGGATTTATTTCTCCCAGACAGCTCCGGCACCGTAGAAGATGGAGGTGACAATTTTTGCAGGTGGTGAAGGGCGTATTGCGTGGTAGGAATTGTCAGAAATTGAGGCTAATTGAGGGTGAAGATGAAGTTGAAGATGAGGAGGGTGACACGGAAGTGGAAATTTGAGGAGGCAGCTAGGCCTTGGAGCTGTTGACATGGTGATGGTGGATATACCTGTTGTAGCACTCGAGCTTGGAGGACTTGTGTTTGGGAGATGCCATTGAAGAAAATTGAGAGAGAGAGAGAGATGGGTGGGTGGGTGGGTGGGTGGGTGAGGTGGGTGGGTGGGTGGGTGAGGTGGGGGCCAACTGAGGTTTTCAATTGACGAACAAGTCTATACAGAGCAAAAAAAAAAAGTATAAACAGAATACAGAGCAATGAAAGAGATGCAGATTATTTTTTGTTTTTAATTTTGTGACAAAGAATTAACTTTGGGGACACCTGTAGTTACCAGAAAAAAGTCTATACAGAGCAACGAAGAGTTGCAGATTTTAACTTTGTGAGGAAGAAGGTTGAAAGGGAAATAGACCTTTTTGGTCTTTAAATTTTTTTTCTTTGGTGTTTCGTTAGAAGTTTTATGAGATTGGTGTATTTCAGTAAAAAGTGGGGTGCGTGTAGCACCACCCTACTTTTTATAGGGCACCATATATACCATTAGCGTGCATAGTGAAATGGACCACTTTGATGCAAACTGAATTTTTAGGGGTTGTATAAAGTGGAGTTGCCAAGCTGCAAGCTAGCCTTCTTTTAGGGACTAGTATATAGACCTTAAAAGGAACAAAGTAGCCTCCTTCCACTTTTATGGGTATGATTGCCTAACGGGGTATTTAAAAGAGAAGTTTAAGTATTAGAAAAACAACTACTCAATGAGACAAGGGGGATGATTCAAGAGAGATCAACTAGAAAGGAGGTTTCCAATCCCTATCATTATGACACTAAATTGGGTTTGAGAAGAAAAGCACACAATTTGTAGTGAAGAACAAATAGAAACTGTGATGTAACAAGATAGACCACAAAAGAAAATAACACATTAACTAACAATATCAAAACAAACAGGCCATCAATTAGGAAAGTCTTATGAGCCCTCTCCCTTCTATTTAGCTTTCCTATATTTTGTGGATATGCTTTGAAATGCTCCCCTTGGCAATGCGAGCATAGACAAGGAGAAAATGGAAACATATGACCTAATAAAGAAAGATGACATAATGCCATAGGCAAAAAAGAGAAAAAAAAGATGAATACGATATAATAATGAAGACAAAACTAATGCCATAGGTGGACGCTAAATATAACAATGCATCATAAAAAGCTGGCAAGGTGAACATATATCATATTAGTGCTATTGTAAAAACTTGGTCCTGGTTGGAAAAGATGTCTGAATGGGTGCAGAATTTCAGCTGGGGCCCTACATTTTACAAAGTTGACAATGCGAAGGCTTTTGAATGCGGAGGAAGAATTAGCTCTGAAATAATTCTCAAGTTCAAAAGTAGTTACTTCGGTTTGGAAGCATGATCCTTGTAGGATTGTGACGTGTTCACAGTGGTGGACAAGAACATAATTCAATGAAAGACACTAGTGAAGAACAATGACTGAAAGAAGCAAAGGAAATGAAAAAAATGCTCTAGAAGGAATAACTAAAAGATTTAGTGGGCGTTTGAAAAAAGAATTGCTCTAGAAGAATTGACTAGAAGATATAGTTGGTGTTTTCTTCTCAGCAAACCCTCCTTATGTAAAATGCTGTAATTTCTGTAGAAGGAAGTTGGAAGGAAAAAATGAAGTATTTCATTGAAGTATTTATGGGTTAGTCCATGTCCCATGAATATCTGCAAACCTACATGAGTAACTGATGCATTTGTCACTGCTAGTTAAGAAGCTACTTACTCTTAAGCATGCAAAGAATTCCTCAAGCATTTCACTGAATATGTGAAAGGAATTTGAATGTGTTAAGTGGATGTGGTTGTGTGCACGATAATGGGAATTCAGTCGAACAGAAATCAGTGCATTTAGATATCCATTTTCCATCTTTTCTTGTGTTTTGAGTGAAAATGGAAAGTCCGCATGATATTAAGTTTACCATGTGATAAGTTTTTCACATTTTACCATTTCTTTGACCAAATGGACTATCATTTGATATTTTCATGAACTTTTAGGGCTTTCTGTGATGGTAATAGCTGTAGAACTTACTTGCTACTCTGTTCTTGGATGTGCAGAGGTGCCAGCTTGCTACTCTGGTCTTTGTTTATGTTATTCTTTCCGCTTTCTCATTTGATCATTGCAAAGAACGAAAGCTGCAAAATACATAATGGAAGACACAATACTGGTTCTGGTTTTGGGGAATGCATATTTTAGTATGCACTGGACCAAGTATGCTCCATTTGTTTCCAATCTTTAGATTTCCAATTCTGATATTTTCTTATTCAAAGAGGCATAACTTGACGCCCTGCAAGCATCTTGCGCCAGTGGTGAAGAGCTCCAATCCTCAAACTAATCACTAGCCGAACTAGCAAGAGCTCCAATCCTCAAACAAACCACTAACCGTAAATGATATCTGAAGCAGAAAGAAAAAAAAGAGGCATAACTTGATTTGAATCTTGAGTTTGCTCATAACTCTGGTCCAGTTTTCGTTCTTTTTTTTCTCTTTAATTTTGTATTCTTGTTAGTTGTTGTTCTGTTCATCTCTGTATACTTTTGTATCTTCTTTATTGGGCGTGTTTGGCTCCTTTTTTTTAAATAATTTTTTTTGACATAGGAGCCTTGGTCTTGCACAGCGCCAAGCATGGAGTGAACCAATTTCACTCCAAATTTAGAGATACCCTATGATGTTTTTTTTGGTCAAGACCACTGTTTTCATTACCGGACCGGGCATCGAACCACTCAGAGTGGCTGGTTCGACCGTCTATTTTTTATAAAAAAACTATATATTTTCCCATTTTTTTTCCTATTTTTCCCGGTTCTACTGGTTTTGACCAGTTCTGACCGGTTCTTAAAGAGTTCCGGTTTTGAGGGGTTTTGGGAACCGTGAGGGGATTGGTTCTCAATTTTTTCGGTTCAATCTCCAGTCCAGTTTGGTTCTGGCAACACTGGGCAAGATAACAACACCACAAGGCGAAACTGTAGTCATGGAAAAGAAACACACACGCCACATACAAACTCCCAGCTCATCAAGCGTCACCCAAGTTACACCTCAAAACGGGTGCCAACCATACGATGGTATGATGGTATGCGGAACTTTATGAGACTGAGAGGTGGGATGTAACAGATACCCTATGATCCAGAGCTCCTCTAAAGCATGTCTACACATACGAAGATAATACTTATATGCTTTTTTTGTTTGGAAGGTAAAGCATTAATACTTATATGCTTAATTCATAGAAGCATAATTTATATAATAATTAGTTTTATTTATCAATATTATTTAACTATTTTACTTATGGCACTGTAGGTTTATTAGAATAAAGTTATTTCTGGAACAACACGTTCCCTGAGAAGCTAAATCGAAAACTCGTACCTATGAAGTATAAAGTATCTTCTTTAGTATATAATGGGAGAGGCAGTCCTTGTTTGATTTTTCCGAAATTCGCAAACTACCCTTATATAAAAGAAAACTTTGATTTAATGTTTTATTTTAATTTCTAAATTATCCCTTGTTCATCTATTTATTTAAAGAATAGAATTACAGCCAATCGTGATTGAACTCGGGGAGAGTTCCATTGCACCTACAGGTTAACACGTGTCCCTTTTAACTCCTATTAACTATGGTTAATTCATTCCCCTCGCTCTCACGTACATCGCTGGTGCCACCCACTAGTAATCAATATAACCTTTTATAAAAGAGGAGACAAAATTTTCATTCGACAAAGACTTTATTCCCATTATACCGTTTGTTTTTTTAATTTATTTCCTATAATACTCTTGCTCCTACTGACCTTCTCAAACCCTTAACAGATCATTTTTCTTATTTCCATTCATGTCTCATCCTATCCGAATTCCGAACACTTCTAGACGCTTCCTCTTTTCTCTTGTTGATCTCACTCCTCCTGCTCCCACTTTGGTCCCGCAACTGGTTTTCGCCGATTGGTCCCGTTGCTATCGCGCCGCTTAGTCCCCCTGTTGCTCTCGCTAGTAAGTTCCGTTTTTATTTTCTTTTTCCTCATCTTCTTAGCTTTGCATTCTTGTTTGTCTTCGCAGTGCTTCCAGCCTGTGAGGAACCATGGATTCGAGCCTTTCTCAAGTTAACAAGGTTTAAGCCTTTCAGGTTGTATTTGCAGCCAGCCGCGCCAAAATGGTGAATCGGAAACAATTTGATCCTGAAAATCTAACTACTTCTATACTTTTTCATTTATTTTAGGGAAAAGGTTAAATCATTTTCAATAACCCTCCCATAGCCACTTGCAAGGTAAAGGTGGTGAGTTCGAATCACAGCCAATCACGATTGAACTCTGGGAGAGTTCAATCACACCCACAAGTTGACACGTATCTTTTTAAACTCAAACTATTATGAACTCAGGGAGAGTTTAACCTTAAGAGTTAGAAATTTTAACGTTATGGTTAAATTCTTTTAAAAACCGAATTTTAAACCTTAAGGGTTAGTAAATCTTAATCATGATTAATAGGGGTTAATAAGGTTAAATCTTCATCACGATTGGCTGTTAATGGATCTCAAAGGTGGTACCCCCAATCATTTTACAAAGTGAACTCCCACTTCCACAAAAAAAGTCTCCCCCCATCTTTCATGGAACCAAATCGTATGTGTGGCCTCGCCTGTGGTCAAGATGTTTAAAGGTCTGATTGCGATTGAACTCCCCGAGTTCAATCACACCATAGGTTAACACGAATCTCTTTTAACTTTTATTAACTATGGTTAAAATTTACTAATGCTTGGGATTCAACAATATAACCTTGGTTTAGGTCAGGTTAAGAATTTTTTACCCTTATGTGATTAAACTCAGGGAGAGTTCAATCGCACCACAGGTCAACACATATCCCTTTTAACCTTTATTAACTATGGTTAAAATTTTACAAAAAAAAAAAAAACTATGATTAAAATTCACTAGCACTTGGGGTTCAACAATATAACCTTGGTTCAAGTTTGGTTACGAATTTTTAACCCTTAAAATTAATATTTTAATTTTTTTTAAACCAAGGTTATATTGTTGAACCCCAAGCATTAGTGAATCTTAACCACGGGTCAACATGTGTCCTTTTGAACTCAAGAAGTTCAATCACAATTAGTATTAACTCTGGTTAAAAAAATTTAACTCTTAGGGTTAATATTTTAAAAAATCAAGGTTATAGGTTTTTAATTGTTTTAATTTTTTTTTAAAACAAGGTTATATTGTTGAACCCCAAGCGTTAGTAAATCTTAAACACGGGTCAATATGTGTCCCTTTAAACTCAGGAAGTTCAATCGCAACTCTTAAAATTAATATTTTAAAAAATTTTAAAAAACCAATGTGATACGCTTGAATCCCAAGGGTTAGCAAATCTTAACCACGCACAATTAATAGATATTAAAAGGGATACATGTTGACTTATGGGTGCGATTGAACTCCCCTGAGTTCAATCGTAATTGGATGTGATCCAATCTCTAATAGTTAATACCATTTCTCTCTTAATCATACCTCCTCAAACTAACGACATTTTCAATCCCGTATCATAAAAGAACAATTTTCACTTTAGATTTTATACCAAAAATATCCTTTAAACTTTATTTTTTGTTCCCAACACAACCTAAAATTTTATTATACCTAAAATACCCTTATATATTTTTTTGTTCCTAACATTTCCCTCAAGTAATATTTCCCAAAATACTCTTATATTATTTTTCTTATTTTAAAAAATCTCTTAATATTTTATACCCAGATGCCCTCATTTTTTTAATAGCACGCCCATCAAATTTTATACCCAAAATATCCTTTCATATTTTTCTTTTTGGTTCTAACATAGTTCTATTATTCTAAAATTGTCCTCAAAATTTTATACTATATATATTTATTTTTTATTATTATATCTATGCACGTGCCTAGCACGTGCACGCCAACTAGTAAACTATAAAAGGTGACCAAAATTGACCGACAGCTCCTCCACCAGACGTTTTTTGGCCTGGCCGTTTTCCACATTGTGCACGTGTCTGTGCTGGGTACCGTTTAATGGTTTTTCATTGCTAACTACTTTTTTTTTTTTTTTTTAATATTTTCCATCTTTCATGCCTTCACCTACCCCTATAAAAAGCCTCCCTTTCCAACTTTCTCACCCATCTCTCATTGTTTCCAAAATAACCTTCTTGGAGAAAGGCCTTACAAATCTCATTTTCTTTCTCTCTTTCTTTCGTGAAGCAGGAGAAAGAGATAATATATCACCACTTCTCTTCTGGGGTTTGTGCCATTAGCTTAACTGGTTTTTGATGTTCTTCGTTGCTACCTTGAAGTCGCGGTTTGATCCCAACTTACCGATCGGAGCAATGGCAAAGGAATCCAACTTACCGATCGGTGCAATGGCGAAGGAGATGAGATATACGCCGTCTTGGATGGAGGTTGCACCATCCCTTCTCATTTCCCCTCAGAAGTCTTCGAATTCTCCTCAATTGGAGACAATCACTGAAGAGGGAAGTGAAGAACATGACGAAGATTCCTAGTTACAGGGTGCTTTTTCTCTTCTTTTTTGGTTTGTTAGAGCTGTTTCAGTTAGTCCCTGACAATGTACTGTGGATTTGTAAGCTAATTTTCCTTGTTCCAACGTAAATTTAATATTGATCTATAGCTTGCTCTGTCTCCCCCACATATTTTCAAGATTTAAAAAAAAAAATTCATTTGAGCTGGCTAATTTGAAGAAGTGCTGAATGCACATGTAGACTTACTCCCAAATTCAAATCCTACTGAAACACAATGGTTATACCAGATGCAGTCAGGGGCGGATCCAGGATCTTCTTGTAGGGGGGCTAACAATGAGGTGTGGGGATTGGAGGGCGTAGCCTCCGAATTTTTTTTTGAAGGCCAAGTTCGTGGGTCATCTCGGTAGTTTATGTCGGTTTGTTAATAATATATATATTTTTTAGGCCGCTTCTCCCTTTGCCCATGGCTATTTCATCTTCAGTTAAATAATGTAAGTATAACACTTGGTTTTTTTTTAAGTTGAGGGGCAGCTTTCCCCTTGCCCCATGCCTATGTCTTCTTAAACTTAATATAAGTATAAATTTAGTTTTTTCCCTCTTGAGAAGGGTTTAGCTTTTTTTTTTTTTTTTTTTTTTTTTGGGGGGGGGGTCGTACCCCACATCCCAAGCTACACCCCCAACACATAATGTTTTTTTTCAAAAGTTGAGGGTCAGGGTGGGGGTGTGACTTCAGCCCCCGGGCCCCATGTGGCTCCACCCATGGCTGCAGTATTAGTTTTGTAACCAAACAGCCCCATAAGCATGTTGGTGAATAGAGAAGACTATACATGAATCATCTTTCTTGAAAATGAAAAAAAATAAATTACTTTTTTTCTTCTTTGTTTCAAAGAATTCTTTTCCACCCACTTGAATCACATTTTCTGGGCCTTCCCAGTTGCAATATGGTTCATGATTTGGGTATAAGGCGTTCAGGCTTTCTCACCTATGTCTGCGTACTGGGATCAACTTCAATGAATATTGATTGAATTCTTGGACAGAAAATGCTACAAAGACTCGGACCGGTTCAAGGATCAAGCCCATATATCCCTTTTAGGCCGGTTCCCCAAGCCCAAACTTAATCTTTGGGTCCCCCTAAAAGTAGGAATTACAACGGGGCTGGGCTATATAATGCCTGATTAATTAAAGGGCAGGCCAGGATGCAGAGAAGTTATAGCAACTTCGTCTAAAAAGTACAAGAAATACTCCCAATATCTTGTATTGAAGCTATGACGATCAGATTTGCAATTGAGTTGAGTTTAAATGACATAGTTGTGGAAGGGGATAACTTGGAGATAATGACTGGTCTAAAAGGGCTTGAGGACAGGGGCGGAGCCAGAATTTTCTAGTAGTGGGGGCACGTGATGGGGGTTCGGGGCCTAGCCCCCGAATATTTTTTTTTATCACTAAGTTTTTGGGCCATTTACCCATATTTCGTACATATCTTACGAGTATTATATATTTCTCATTGTTTACGGTATAGCTATCCCCTTACTCCATGACTCTCAGCGTTAAATAATTAAATAACATGATATAAAATACATATTTTGTTTTCAGTATTTTAGGGAACGTTGCACCCTTGGAACGTTGCCCCATTGTCTCATGGCTATACCTATTAAATAATTAAATAAAATAATGTCTTTTTAGGGACAATTGCCCCTTACCATAACTACGCCCAATCAAATAATTAAACGCCTTAGTATAGAAAAATATTTTTTAAGTTCAGTGGCAACTACATGAGATCGGATCACAATCAATTGTGATTGAACTCAAGGAGAGTTCAATTGCACCCACAAGTCAACATGTGTCCCTTTTAACCTCTACTAACTGTGATTAAGATTTACTAACTCTTGGGTTCGATCAACAATAGACCCTTGGTTTTTAGAAGAAAAATATTTAACTTTGGTTAGGAACTTTAAATCTTAGGGTTAATATTTTTTAAAAAAAAACTAAGGTTATATTATTGAACCCCAAGAGTTAGTGAATCTTAACTATAGTTAACAAATGTTAAAAGGGACATGTGTTGATGAGTTGACTAGGTATGATTGAACTCTCCCCAAGTTCAATCACAATTGAATGATCCACCCATTCCCAGGCTTGCTTAAAATAAAGGAAAAAAAAAATTCAAAAAATTCAGTGGGGGCACGTGCCCCCCACAGGTCCCACCTGGCTCCGCCCTTGCTTAGAACCAGGGGCGGAATCAGGATTTTCTAGTAGTGGGGGCACGTGATGAGGGTCAGGGACGTAGCCCCCGAATATATTTTTTTTATCACCAAGTTTTTGGGTCATTTCACCCATATTTAGTACTAAGTTTTTGGGTTATTTCACCCATATTTCATACATGCATATCTTACGAGTATTATATATTTCTCATTGTTTGCGGTATAGCTATCACCTTGCTCTATGACTTTCACCGTTAAATAATTAAATAACATGATATAAAATATAAATTTTATTTTTAGTAGTTCAGGAACGTTGCACCCCTTGGAACGTTGCCCCATTGTCTCATGGCTATACCTATTAAATAGTTAAATAATATAATATGTTTTTTTAGGGATAATTGCCCCTTACCATAACTATGCCCAACCAATCAAATAATTAAACGCCTTAGTATAGAAAAATATTTTTTTAAGTTCAATGGCAACTGCATGGAGATCGGATCATAGTCAATTGCGATTGAACTCAATGAGAGTTCAATTGCACCCATAAGTCAACAAGTCTCCGTTTTAACCTCTACTAACTATGGTTAAGATTTACTAACTCTTGGGTTCCATCAACAATAGACCCTTGGTTTTTAGGAGAAAAAAATTTAACTTTGGCTAGGAACTTTAAATCCTAGGGTTAATAATTAAAAAAAAAAAAAACAACGTTATATTATTGAACCCCAAGAGTTAGTAAATCTTAACTATAGTTAACAAATGTTAAAAGGGACATGTATTGATGAGTTGACTAGGTATGATTGAACTCTCCCCAAGTTCAATTACAATTGAATGATCCACCCATTCACAGGCTTGCTTAAAATAAAGGAAAGAAAAAACATTTTTTCAAAAAGTCCAGTGGGGGCACGTGCCTCCACAAGCCCCCACCTGGCTCCGTCCCTGCTTGAGGATGAATTTTCTGAGATTGGAGTAATCATTGATGATAACAAGCATGCTAGTTAGTTAGGTAATAATCCCTCCTATTGAGGGTACACTATCACTGGGCTATTCCCATTGGTGTGTCTTGGTGGCATTTGAAAAAACTCATTTTTGGTGTAAAATTAGTGGTAATCTTGTAATTATGAATGCATCTATCTATAATTACAAGAGTGCCACCTCTACACATTAAAATGCTATGAAGGAGAACTCCCAAGAATATTCTATGAATACTCTTAAATATACTATTGAATTCAAATTCTTTAATTCAAAAAATAATTAAGGATCAAGATTAATTTGGCATATCTTATTTTGTTTTTTTTTCCAAAGTTACATAAACTTTAATCTCTTTTTTTGTTCAATCTTTCATAACTCTAATATGGATCCTTAATTATTTGAATTAAGGGGTTAAGATTTGGATATATGTTTGAGAGGAGCAATAATCCT
The DNA here is from genome assembly GCA_015143295.1 of Tetracentron sinense. NCBI lineage: Eukaryota > Viridiplantae > Streptophyta > Magnoliopsida > Trochodendrales > Trochodendraceae > Tetracentron > Tetracentron sinense. The sequence continues at coordinate 32,937,497 of CM026562.1, forward strand.
CACCTTGGTGACGAGGAGCAGACCATTGCTCCTCGCCTCACAAAGCCCCATTTTAACTGCCCTTAGATTATGTTAACAAGTGTTAGTCCTTGTGGTTACATTCTGAAAAAAAAAAAAAAACAAAGTTAGATGATTTAAACTTAAGTATTAGTGAATCTTAATCATAGTTAAGATGACTAAAATGGGGACACATGGTGAAAAAAATGGGGCGAGGCGCATTTTCTCCTCTTTGCCGAGGGATTATTTTTTTATTTGGGAGTATAATTGGGATCTTAGTAACCCAAACCTCGATGCATTTTCTCCTCTTTGCCTTGGGATTATTTTTTATTTGGGAGTATAATTGGGATCTTGGTAGGACCCCGGAACTTTATACATGGTTAGTGAATAGTGTTTTCTAGGCCAAAGGGCTTTTCATGAACCTTGAATATGGACTAATGAAGAAAATGGATGGTAACCAGCTGGGTGTAGTGTATAGAGGGGGTTAGTACCCTAAGGATGATGGAAACAAGGATTAAAAACTACTCCAAGAGGTATGAGGTGTAAAAAGAGGAGAAAATGGAATGTGTGATTGATCCCAGGTAAAGTGCGTTCGATCGCAGTCAGAGAAAAACTGGAGAAACTTTTTGGTGCAAGTGCGATCGATCGCAGGTGGTGTGCGATCGATCGCATATAGGGAAATTTGGCAGAATGCTCTCGGGTGAATGTGCGACAGATCGTCCCCAGGTACGATCGATCGCACTGGGATCTGCGATCGATCGCACGCGAGTGCTGATTTCGGATTTGAGGGATACCTAAACCTAGAGAAGGGATTGGAGAGGAGAAGGAAGATGAATTTGGGGGGTGTTTCCAAAAGGATTTTTGGGATTAAAGATCATGATCAAGGTGGATCTTCCCTCATCAAGCAAGGATCCCCTATTCCAGGGTGGTGGTCCTTCCCAGGGTTACCTAGTTCGCTAGGCAATAGGGCGAACCGCGAACTGGTTCGGAGCGAACCAGTTCGTGGTTCGGTTCGCTCGGGTTCGCCATATTTAAGTGAATTATATGTTATTTCAAACAGCCGGTCGGGTCGGGTCATCTTTACTGTATGTTTTAAACAGTTTGTTTAGACTTTTGATGAATGTGATAGGTAATGAAGTACTGGTAGTCTACACATATAGGTATATAGGTAATGAGTACTAACTACTAATTACTGAACATAATGGGTAGGCATGTAGGGACCATGGATCTCTTTGTCATTTTCCGTAACTCATCTTTTGATAATCATAATAACTCTTAAGAAAAGTGAGAGGACGCATTACATTACATCCTACAAGAGAGAGGGTTTGCTTCGGTCACTCTCACATACCCCTTACATCCCGTAAAAATATATATATATATATATATATATATATATATATATGTATTAATACAAGCGAATTAAGGTAGCGAACCAAAGCGAACCAAACTAGCGAACTTAACAAATTGAGAAACGACTTGTGTAATCCTACCCCTAGCGAACCGGGTTCGTTATAGAGTGGCGAATTGCGAACCGCGAACCCGAATTCGAATCGAGCGAACCGACGAACCAGGTAACATTGGTCCTTCCTCAAGATTGGATTCCAAATCAAGTGGGTGTTCTTCAAGATTTGGAGTTAATCCTCAAGGTTAGTACACCCTTCTAGTTGGCTTTAGTAATAACCTAGGTTTTCCATTTTTAATGATTGTGGATAGCGCTAGTATATCTCACATTCTTGGAATCTATCATGACCCTAAAAATGTGTAAGATTAACTAATTAGTTGTGGATGTGTGGATGGTTGAGGCGATTGGATGCTATGTGGAAATGTGATGGATGTTGTGATAGAAAAGGAGGGAGGGCATTATACTCACAAAATACACACTCAATGTGTTTGATGGATTGCTTAAACATAAGAACATGAATGAAATGCTATAAAGAGGTCGAATGCCATGTGTTCAATGAAATGCATGTATGAGATATGAATCAAGACTATGAAACCATGATTTAGGGAGTTTTGCCAAATTTTTACCTTTGATAAAATACCGTATGTGTTTCCTTCAAAACTCAAATGCTTAGAGAAAAGTAGAATTGCCACATGGTGTTCCTTTAATTGTTTCATATTATTATGCTCACCAATTGTCAAACTCACACATTCATGTATGAGTGAACCTTGTTTTCTAAAGTATGAGTATATGAAAAGAAACCAATAATAAGAAAAACAATTGCTATATGTTTGAATTGTTCACGTCACCATGATGTCACCTATTGTTATGCATGAGCACGCACGCATGCATGAACCGAGTTTTCTAAGTATAAGCACATGGGATTAAACATGAGATAAGAATAAGATTTTAGGTACGACCAAAAAAGTTATACGAAAAGGAAACTCATAAGAAAAGAATGAAATACTCACAAGATGAAACTCACAAGATTATGGAAGGAGGTTAGTGTACTAAGACCAAGTATGGGCACTAACATATGTTCCCAAGTAAGTATGAGAGGATGTTGGTATACTAAGACCAGGTATGGGTACTAGCATCTGTCTCCAAGTAAAATGAAAAGTATGAAATTATGCTAGTATACTAAGTCCAGGTATGGGCACTAGTATATGCTTCCTAGATAAGTATGAAAGGATGTTAATGTACTAAGACCAGGTACAGGCATCAACATCTGTTTTTACCAAGTATGAGAGGATACTAGTATACTAAGACCAGGTACAAAAACTAGTATCTGTCTCCAAGCAAGAATAAAGAAATATGAAAGGATGTTTAGTGTTCCAACACCAGGTACGGGCACTATGATTTGTTTCCATAAAAGAAAGCTCACAAGAAACTCACAAGCAAGTTCACAAGAAATTTTTGACTATTCCGGTCGTGAGTGAATTCCTGGATGTATTTCCAGAGGAGTTGCTAGGGTTGCCCCCAAATAGGAAGATTGAGTTTATGATCGAGCTTACGCCAGACACAACTCCCATCTCCCGGGCTCCGTACAGGATGACCCCGATTGAACTCAAAGAGTTGAAGACTCAATTGGAAGAGATGCAAGAATTTGGTTTCATTCGACCAAGTGTCTCACTGTGGGGTGTCCCAGTGCTATTTGTCAAAAAGAAGGATGGCTCGATGCGGATGTGCATCAATTGTAGGCAGTTGAACAAGGTCACAATAAAGAATAGGTATCCATTGCCTAGCATTGCTGACTTGTTCGATCAATTAAAGGGAGGGAAATTTTTCTCTAAGATTGATCTTAGGTCTGGTTACCACCAGTTGAAGATCAAGTCGGAAGATGTTCCAAAAACTGCTTTCAGGACTCGATATGGGCATTATGAGTTCTTAGTGATGCCTTTCGGTCTCACGAACGCGTCGGCAACCTTTATGGATTTGATGAACCGGGTGTTTCGACCATACCTGGATCGATGTGTGATAGTGTTTGTCGATGACATCTTGGTCTATTCCCAGACACGGGAAGATCACACACGAGACCTTCGCCTTGCTTTGAAAATGCTGAGAGAGCACAAGCTATATGCCAAACTAAGCAAGTGTGAGTTTTGGTTGGAGGAAGTGGCATTCCTAGGGCACATTGTTTCTACGGAAGGCATTTCGGTGGATTCGAAGAAGATAGAGGCAGTCATGAATTGGGCGAGGCCCAAGAGTGTCACAAAGATCCACAGCTTCCTAGGGTTGGCAGGCTACTACAGGAGATTCGTAGAGGGTTTCTCCAGCCTTGCAGCGCTGCTCACTTATCTGACCAGGAAGAATGCCAAGTTTATATGGAGCGATAAGTGTGAGATCAGCTTCATGGAGCTGAAAAAGATGCTTACCATGGCCTCCATCCTTACATTGTCATCCGGATGTGGTGGTTATGAGGTGTACAGTGATGCCTCGCACGTCGGGCTTGAGTGTGTTCTCATGTAGCACAAGAAGGTCATTGCCTATGCGTCAAGGCAACTAAAGGAGCATGAAAAGAATTACCCAATGCACGACTTAGAGCTTGCCGCAGTGGTGTTCGCGCTCAAGATTTGGCGACATTATCTTTATAGGGAAGAGTTCTATTTGTTCACGGTCCACAAGAGCCTCAAGTAGCTCTTTTTTCAAAAGGAGCTGAATTTATGGCAGCGGCGTTGGATGAAATTTTTGAAAGACTATGAATACAACATCCAATACCACCCGGGTAAAGCAAATGTAGTGGCTGACGCCTTGAGCAGAAGACCTCTGGGGTTGTTGGCTCACATGTTGATGCGGGAATAGAATCTATTGGAAGATTTGGCAAACCTGGACATAGTGTCAATCCTTCCATTCGCAGTCCTATCATGGCAAATATCACGGTTCGGCCGTACATCATTGATCGGATCTAAGAGTTGCAGCCTCGGATGCTGACTTGTTGGCTTTCCGAGACAAGGAAGTTACTAAGGGTAGTAAAGACTTTTATTTGACTAACCCAGATGCTATCACATTCAGGGGAAGACTTTGTGTCCCTATCGATACAGAGTTGAGGCAGGAGATTATGAACAAAGCCCACCGTTAGAAGTATACAGTGCATCCTGAGGGTACAAAGATGTACCAAAACCTCAAGGGACACTTTTGGTGGCGAAATATGAAGAGAGATGTTGCAGAGTATGTGGCACGATGCTTGGTGTGCCAATAGGTAAAAAAAGAACACATGAGACCAATGGGTTTATTACAGTCCCTCCCTATTCCCGAGTGGAAATGGGAGCACATCTCCATGGATTTCATTATTGGCTTGCCAAAGACGGTAAGGAACTCTGATGCAATATGAGTTGTGGTAGACCGTTTGACGAAGTCTGCACATTTCTTGCCTTATCGGACTACATTCAACTTGAATCAGCTAGCAACGTTGTACATTAAGGAAATAGTTCGGTTGCATGGGGTGTCAGTCAGTATTGTATCAGATCGGTATAAGAGATTCACATCTAGGTTCTGGAAGAGCTTTCAGAGCGCCATGGGTTCTCGACTTGACTTTAGCACCGCCTTTCATCCACAGACAGATGGACAAACTGAGAGGGTGAACCAAATCATCGAAGACATGCTTCGGGCATGTATGTTGGACTTTAAGGGCAGCTAGGAAGAGTACTTGCCTTTGGTTGAATTCGCCTACAATAATAGCTACCAGGTGAGCATCCAGATGGCACCATTTGAGGCCTTGTATGGGTGAATTTGCAGGTCTCCTCTCTACTGGGATGAAGTGGGGGAGAGAAAAGTATCGGGTCTTGATTTGATTGAGCAGACAGCGAACAAGGTCAAGATCATCCGGGATCGGTTGAAGGCTGCTCAAGATCGTCAAAAGAGCTGTGCTGACACTCGCCGTAGGGACTTGAAATTCCAGGTTGGGGATCAAGTCTTTGTGAAGGTATCTCCTAGCAAGGGGATTATGAAATTTGGAAGGTGAGGCAAGCTCAGTCCTCGGTACGTCGGCCCCTTTGAGATTATCACGCGAGTTGGTGAAGTTGCTTACCGGGTAGCTCTTCCAACTCATACGGCCGCAGTCCACAACGTGTTCCATGTGTCGATGCTACAGAAATACATTTCAGACCCATCGCATGTCATAGACTTGGAACCGTTGGAAATCCGAGAGGATCTCACTTTGGTTGAAAAGCCGGTTCAGATATTGGATCGGAGAGATCAAGTGCTTCGCAAGAAGACTATCCTGTTGGTTCTCGTGCAATGACAACATCATGCTCGAAAAGAGGCCACATGGGAGCGTGAGGTTGAAGTCAAAGCGAAGTACCCAGAGTTATTTGATTAGGCTTTTGTTTGTGCCATGTAAGTTTGTTTTGGTTTTGTACTGCAAGTATCGTTCAAATTTCGAGGATGAAATTTTTATAAGGGGGGAGGATGTAGAACCCTGGAACTTTTGTATATGTCTTGGAATGTGTGTCAAGGCATGAAGCCTTTGTAATCCCCCATTTCTATGAAATGAGAAATTTTAAAGAACTCTAAATGTTAAAAAGTGGGAATTCTAAGTCGGATATGTCGAAAACTCGAGCTACTGAAACCCATTTCCGACCAGTTACCTTTAGGGTAAAATTGGTCAATAAAGAAGGAATATTTGGAAAATTCTAAAATATCAAAAATGTCCCTCTTCGAAAAACGAATCCAACGCAAGTTGAATCGTCAAAATCTGACAAACGAGTCAAAAGTTATGATCGAAATACTAAAGTGGGGAAAAATGAGGGAAAACAACAAAATCTGGGGAGTGCGATTGATCGCAAGTTAGGTGCGATTGATCGCATGCAGGCGAAATGGGTCCCAAACTCTTTGGACCACTTGCGATGGATGGGTCCCCAGGTGCGACAGATCGCAGGGATCTGCAATCGATTGCATGCAGGGGGAAATCAGACCAAGTGTTTGGGTTCATGTGCGACAGATCGCATCTATATGTGATCGATCGCTCTGTCCCACGATCAATCGCAGTCAAGTGTGCGATTGATTGCACACAGTAGCTGATGCCGAATTTGAGGGTTTTAAACCCTTGACCTATTAGAGGATCCTCATTTGGGGATTTCTAATCTAGAGGAGAGAAAGAGGGAAGAAAGAGGAGAAGAGGAAAAGTGTGAAAAACCTCCAAAGAGGGCTTGGATTTGAAGATCAAGGGAAGCTCAAGCTTGAAGATTTCCAAGCAAGGATCTTCCCCAAATCAACTAGAGTTCCTCAAAACCAAGAGAGGTTCTTCTTCAAAGTTGGGACTCCAAATCAAGGGTTTTCTTCACTCTATTGAAGGCCGGTACCCTATACTACCCTTCTAGTTCATATTCTCCTTCCTTTTCTTGGTTTTCCCCAAAATTCTAAACATGATAATGTAATGGGGTACATGGATGAAGATGGATGGTTGTGTGGAGGTGTATGGGCGATGGATGCCGTATGCATGTTTTGTGATGAACGAAATGAGAAGGGCATTGTATTAATAAAGAACACACATGTATGTTATGAGCGTTAACCCACCTAGAAACGCAAGATTTAGGTATTAACCATAATGTACACACCAAGTGTTTGATGAAATGTCAAGGTGAAGAATTGGTTCTAAAAATGCATGTATAAATTTATTTGCTTTTTTATAATGACATGAATATACTTATGAGTTGAATTGAATGCTATTCCATGTATCATTGAAATTCAAATGTCACGTTTAATTCAAAGTTAAAGCATGTACACGACATCACAAGCACGGCATGCATGACATGGTTTATCGGTGTTTTTAAGAATCAAGGGCTTTATTCTCGATTCACGAACACCATGACAATGCCAAATGTAAGGGTTGGTATAAGAGATAGGGCATATCTTAAGATATGTTTTACCTCGCTTTTGACAAGAAGAACACGCTAAGCAAGACTCCAAACATGCATGTTTGTTTTATTGCATTTTCGCTAAAGAGGGGTTTTTCCTCCCTCACAAGTTGCTTTCATTAAAAGAAGGGTCTCCCCTCCCTCACAAGTGCATCTCATTAAAAAAGGGGTCTCCCCTTCCTCTCAAGTGCATCTCACAAGTTGTATGAACATGTTTAAATTCCAAGACAAGCAAGACATGACATGACATGACACGCCAAGCAAGACATGACAGGACATGACATGCATAACACGACAAGACGAGTAAGATATAACATGACAAGACAAGTTTTCAAGCATGAAAAGAGGATTTTAACTCAAGACAAGTACACAATGTTTTTAAGAGTTTTCCCGACTTTGATGTGATGTAAGCATGAACTATAAACTGTTTGCTTTTCTGTTATGATATGAACTGCTTCATGCCTTATGTTGTTATTATTATGTTATGACTGTTGGTTAGTATTTGGTATCCGCTGAGTATTCAATGCTCAGCCGTACGTCTTATGTCGGTAGGTGATAGTGGAGCGGTTGCTCCTTTTGATATTTGTGCTCCTGGCCCATGGGTGGAGGAGGAGTACGTCAAAGAGGTCCCCACGGAGGAGCCTCATGTAGAGGGCTATCATTAGGTGGTAGATTCTAAGTGAGTGTGGGTGAGCACGAGAGATTTTATACTCATGTATTTTGGCTGGCATGTCCGCACCTTTCTTTTGTTTACACTTTTGTATAAACTTGGATCATGTATATACGTAGGGGTTTTGGTTAGACTTCCACTGTGACATGTTAGTTATGTTTCCACTATTTTGTCCTCTATTGTATATGCTCCGTGTATTTTACAAGGTGGTTTATCAAGCATGTCATGTATGTCATTCACTCTAACTCCTAGGGTGGGTTTTGGGTCGCGACAGAAGTGGTATCAGAGCTTAGGCTATAGGTCTCGTAGGGTCACTTAGAATCTGGTACCACGGCTTAACAAGAGCATATGTTAGGAAGCAAGTTAGGAAGGAAGTAAGTCAGAAGTGAGTCATGCTCCAAGTGTAAGACTAAACCTTAGTCTTAGTCTAAAATGATTGTTTTAACCAAGTACGTGTCTAGAAATGCTAGAACACTAAGTCTATTATACATACACCGATGGTTAGGATGCTATGTATATTAGTATTATACAAATAATAGTACTTGAATTATTGTGGAGTGAAACTATAATAAATTGTGGTTCCAAGTTAGAGTCATGTGATGCTATTGTTATCAGGACTTTAGTCACGAGGTGGGGCACATGGGGTCACGGACCACATTCAAGAGCTTCTTCCTCTTCTCAAAATGAGGATGAGTAGTCAGACCTCTCTCAGGTCCTCGGTTCTATTATAGAGACACTAGCCATACTGGCAGCTAGGCTGGCTATTCCATCATCGGCAGCACCTACTCCACCGCCTGCAGCACCAGCACATCACACAGCTAGGGTTGAGGCATTTCGAAGAATGAGGTTTCCAGCATTCCATAGGAGTGTGGACCCTCTTACTGCAGAGGCTTGGATCCTCCAGTTGGAGAAGATCTTTGCGGCCCTCTTGCCCACAGAAGAAGAAAGAGTGGCATGGGCCGTTTTCATGCTAGAGGGTGAGGCACACCATTGGTGGTTGTCCGCCTTGAGGACTCGGGAATTGACTAGGCAAGGTCAACCATGGACTTGGGGCGAGTTCATGGATACATTCTACAAGAAGTACTTCTTAGTGGGAGCTCGGGAAAAGAAAGAGAGGGAGTTCATCAACCTTGAGCAGAGTTCGCTGATTGTGGCCGCGTATGAGGCCAAGTTTTCAGAATTCTCGAGATTCGCACCTCACATGATCGCCACCGAGGTGATAAAGGCGAGGAGGTTTGAGCAAGGGCTCAGAGACTTCATCATGGACCGAGTCTCGGTCTTCAGGCACGCCACTTACACCGAAGTGGTGGATAAAGCCTTGTTGGTTGAGAATAATTTTGAGGCCGTGTCCAAGAAGAGGGATTTGGCGAGAGGCTAATCCAGTAGTTCAGCACCTCCAGAGAGGCGGGCCCGGACTGGCCCTTATTAGTACACTTGGCCAGCACCACCTAAGTATGCGTGGCCAGCACCACCTCAGAGGCCACCTTATGCGCCTCCAGCTCCACGGCAGTATGCGCCCTAGCACTACGACCTCAGGCTCTTCCGGCCCCACGGCCCATTGCACCTCAGGTAGCGAGGTATGCTCTATCTCCGGCCCCTCCAACCTACACATATGAGGTTTGCACGTCTTGCGGCCGAAGGCACCCGACAGGAGATTGCTGGAAGGCATCGGGTGGGTGTTTCCACTGTGGTCGCCAGGGCCACATGATCAAGGATTGCCCGACGAGGCATTTGCCAGGCCAGTCGCAGGGGATTAGGTCCCCAGTACGCCCAGCGGGATCATATCAGGCATCCTCCCAGCCTGCACGGTCTACACCTCTGCCTCGCCAGGTGAATCAGGGGCGAGTATTCTCCTTGACAGAGGGAGATGCACTTGCATCAGATGATGTAGTGCAAGGTACGCGTTTAGAGTTGTTCATTTATCCATGATGGTCTTATTATGCCTTATTCTTTGTGTACGTATGTGGCTTGTTATATATCTATATATCTATACATATGATGTTGATGCATGGATTAACTTAGCTAGTTATAATTTCAGGAACTTTATTAGTCAATGAATGTTTGGCTCGAGTGTTGATTGACATCGGGTCTACTCATTCATTTGTCTCGCCGAGTTTTTCCCAGGGTTTTTCCATAGAGCCTAACCAGTTAGAACCGGAGTTGTCCATCTCGACTCCGCTCGGCAAGACAGTTGTAGCAAGCAAAGTGTATAGAGGCAGTGTGGTTCAGGTTGAGAACCATGAGCTTGCAGCCGATCTTATCATCCTTGGATTCCAAGACTTTGATGTCATTTTGGGGATGGATTGGCTAGCCACTCACCATAGGCATGTGGCTTGCTTTGAGAAGACGACATACTTCAAGCCGATGGAAGAGAAGCCATTCCATTTTAGAGAATTGAGGAGCAAAGACATTGTCCGTTTCGTGGCGTTAAGTCTAGCAAACCCTGAGGCTGAGGACTCTTTAACTATTCTGGTTGTGAGTGAATTCCTTGATGTATTTTCAGAAGAGTTGCTAGGGTTACCCCCAAACAGGGAGATTGAGTTTATGATCGAGCTTGCACCAGACACAACTCCCATCTTCCGGGCTCCGTATAGGATAGCCCCGATTGAACTCAAAGAGTTGAAGACTCAATTGGAAGAGATGCAAGACCTTGGTTTCATTCGACCAAGAAGGATGGCTCGATGTGGATGTGCATCGATTATAGGCAGTTGAATAAGGTCACAATAAAGAATAGGTATCCATTGCCTAGGATTGATGACTTGTTCAATTAATTAAAGGGAGTGAAATTTTTCTCTAAGATTGATCTTAGGTCCAGTTACCACCAGTTGAAGATCAAGTCGGAAGATGTTCCCAAAACTGCTTTCAGGACTCGATATGGGCATTACGAGTTATTGGTGATGCCTTTCGGTCTCACAAACGCACCGGCAACCTTTATGGATTTGAAGAACCGGGTGTTCCGACCATTCCTGGATCGATGTGTGATAGTGTTTGTCGATGACATCTTGGTCTATTCCCAGACACGGGAAGATCACACGCGAGACCTTCGCCTTGCTTTGAAAATGCTGAGAGAGCACAAGCTGTATGCCAAACTAAGCAAGTATGAGTTTTGGTTTGAGGAAGTGGCATTCCTAGGCCACGTTGTTTCTGCGGAAGGCATCTCGGTGGATCCAAAGAAGATAGAGGCAGTCATGAATTGGGCGAGGCCCAAGAGTGTCACAGAGATCCGCAGCTTCCTAGGGTTGATAGGCTACTACAAGAGATTCGTAGAGGGTTTCTCCAGCCTTACAGCGCCGCTCACTTATATGACCAGGAAGAATGCCAAGTTAATATGGAGCGATAAGTGCAAGATCAGCTTCATGCACCCCCATAACTAGTAGGAAACCTGGAAGAAAAAGAATAAATATATATGATTTAGACAAACTCATGGATGTTTGATGCTGGCTTCTAGATACAGATGCGCATTATCTGTAGCACGTTCTAGACCCAGTGCTCAGTCCAAAATGATAAACATATTATATACTCCAAGGATAGTTTTGGGCTCAAAGTACAAAAACATTATACACATCTCATGAGCATCATACATAGCATGCACATCATACATCTCGTAAGCAACATACATTGCATGCGCTCCATACATAGCATGAGCATCATACACATTTCATGTGCATCATGTAGATCTTAGAAGCATCATACATCTCACAAAGATTTAAAGGATTTTCGTAAATAACTCAAACTTATAAAATACTCATTTGTCTTAGTCAAAATCGGTTGGAATCACAACCGAACTTGGTGCCATACGCTAGGAAACATTAATTGTATGCTTATACGATTTTATGGTATGCCTCGATGTATTATTACATACCTATAAATATTAGGTGATTGTTGAAATTGGGATCGAAATAAAGTTGATTTCCAAGTTATACTCGGTTTACTGTTGTTCTCAGGATTCACATCATGAGGCACGGTAACTGGAGTCTTGGATATCACACTAGGAGTAATGGAGGTAATGCTCCTTCGGGAGATGAGCAGCCTGACCTCACTCAGGTCTTAGGCTCAATAGCAGAGCCATTGGCTATGCTTGTAGCCAGGCCTACTGCTGCAACTTCTACTACACCTACACCTACACCTCCTCCTGTTCATCATATTTCAGGACTTGAGGCATTTAGGAAATTGCATCCGCCTACTTTCTATGAGACTACTGATCTGACGGTCGCCGAGGCCTGGATCATGCAGCTGGATAAGATGTTTAAGGTGTTTTATTGCACTCATGAACAGAGGGTAGATTGGGCTTCCTTCATGCTTGAAGGTAAAGCCGAACATTGGTGGAGATCTGCACAGAGGCAGATGGATGCCAGTAAGGCAGGGGAAGCGTGGACTTGGGAAGAGTTCGTAGGTGAGTTCCATCTACAATACTTCCCCACGTTCATCAGGAAACAGAAGGAAATTGAGTTCTTGACTCTTGAACTGGGGTTGATGAGCGTGGCCGAGTATGAGGCCAAGTTCGTCGCATTGTCCAGATATGCCCCACATCTAGTCTCGTCGGAGCATTTGTGCGTCAAGAAGTTTGAGAGAGGGCTACGGGCCTCCATTCGAGACAGGGTCTCCTTGTTCCAGGTGAAGACCTGGGGAGAGGTGGTGGACAAGGCAAGGATCGCTAAGAAGAATTCCAAGGAGTTCTTCGGCAGGAGAGACAGTGGCATGAGCGGGAGCGGCATGGTTAGTTGCTAGTATTGTGATTCTGAGCCACCAGAGAAGAGGGCCAGAATGGTTCCGTACCAGTCCTCTAGACCTACGTAGGTGCAGAGCCATTCTATTGCACCTCATGTTCCTTGTCCCACTACTACGCAAGTCACTCGATAGGTGTAACCCACATCTTCTACATCTACATTCGAGTTCTGCAGTTATTGTAGGAGGAAGCACTTGGCTGGGGATTGTCGAGCTCTTACAGGAGCATGTTACCATTGCGGTGACACAGGACACCGGATTAGAGATTGTCCAAGCCGTTAGTCACGTGCTCAAACCCAGGGAACTAGACTCCCAAGTTGACTGCCCACACAACATGAGTCTATTTCGGCTTCTAGGCCCCAGGAGCCCATACAGCCACCACGTCAGGCTAACGAGGGCCAAGTCTTTGCTATATCCGAGCAAGGTGCTCAGGCACCTAATGATGTTGCATGAATGTCAAGAAATAGAAATTTTGTTTTGTAAAGGATGATGTAATGTTGCGTTCAGTATTTTACCTATATGAATAAACATACTATATTATGTTATGAAGTCTTCTTGCTTTTCGTGGGTTTCAGTAATATGAAAAACCTAAGTGCCTTGCCAACAAACAAGTGCCTAGTCTTGTGTTGGTTGATAAAGGATTTGTATGTCTTTTAGTATAACAAGGTGATAGAGTTCAAGGTTGAGTGTGGGAAAGGTGTTCTCGCTTGATTTCGTATCGTCCTAATTTCAAGGATGAAATTTCTATATGGGGGGAGGATTTAGAACCCCGGAACTTTATACATGGTTAGTGAATAGTGTTTTCTAGGCCAAAGGGCTTTTCATGAACCTTGATTATAGACTAATGAAGAAAATGGATGGTAACCAGCTAGGTGTAGTGTATAGAGGGGGTTAGTACCCTAAGGATGATGGAAACAAGGATTAAAAACCGCTCCAAGAGGTCTGGGGTGTAAAAAGAGGAGAAAATGGGATGTGCGATCGATCGCAAGTAAGGTACGATCGATCGCAGTCAGAGAAAAACAAGGGAAATTTTCGGGGATCGCAGGTGGTGTGCGATCGATCGCATACAGGGAAATTTGGCAAAATGCTCTCGGGTGAATGTGCGACAGATCGCCCCCAGGTGCGATTGATCGCACTGGGATCTGCGATCGATCGCAGTTGGTGTGCGATCGATCGCACGTGAGTGCCGATTTCGGATTTGAGGGTTTTAAACCCTTTGCCTATAAATAGGGCTTGATTTGGGGATTTTAGGGGAATACCTAAACCTAGAGAAGGGATTGGAGGGGAGAAGGAAGAGGAATTTGAGGGTGTTTCCAAAAGGATTTTTGGGATTGAAGATCAAGATCAAGGTGGATCTTCCCTCATCAAGCAAGGATCCCCTATTCCATGGTGGTGGTCCTTCCTCAAGATTGGATTCCAAATCAAGTGGGTGTTCTTCAAGATTTGGAGTTAACCTTCAAGATTAGTACACCCTTCTAGTTGGCTTTAGTAATAACCTAGGTTTTCCATTTTTAATGATTATGGATAGGGCTAGTATATCTCACATTCTTGGAATCTATCATGACCCTAAAAATGTGTAAGATTAACTAATTAGTTGTGGATGTGTGGATGTATGGATGGTTGAGGCGATTGAATGCCATGTGAAAATGTGATGGATGTTGTGATAGAAAAGGGCGAAGGACATTATAATCATAAAATAAATACTCAATGTGTTTGATGAATTGCTTAAACATAAGAACATGAATGAAATGCTATAAAGAGATCGAATGTCATGTGCTCGATCAAATGCATGTATGAGATATGAATCAAGACTATGAAACCATCATTTAGGGAGTTTCGCCAAATTTGTACTTTTGATAAAATACCGTATGTGTTTCCTTCAAAACTCAAATGCTTAGAGAAAAGTAGAATTGCCGCATGGTGTTCCTTTAATTGTTTCATATTATTATGCTCACCAATTGTCAAGCACACACATTCATGTATGAGTGAACCTAGTCTTCTGAAGTATGAGTATATGAAAAGAAACCAATAATAAGAAAAGCAATTGCTATATGCTTGAATTGTTCACGTCACCATGATGTCACCTACTGTTATGCACGAACACGTACGCATGCATGAACCGAGTTTTCTAAGTACAAGCACATGGGATTAAACATGAGATAAGAATAAGATTTTAGGTACGACAAGAAAAGTTATACGAAAAGGAAACTTATAAGAAAAGAATGAAATACTCACAAGATTATGGAAGGAGGTAAGTGTACTAAGACCAGGTACGGGCACTAACATATGTTCCCAAGTAAGTATGAGAGAATATTGGTATACTAAGACCAGGTACGGGTACTAGCATCTGTCTCCAAGTAAAATGAAAAGTATGAAAGTATGCTAGTGTACTAAGTCCAGGTACGGACACTAGTATATGTTTCAAAGATAAGTATGAAAGGATGTTAATGTACTAAGACCAGGTACGGGTTGTAAGCACTCAATTTTTGCACCGCCTATCCCTCTTCTTGCTTCTTCAAATGCTCTAATATTCACCCAAAGCCCAAGCCCATTTGGCCAAACTTATACAAAAATAACTCAATCAAGTCCAATTACCAAATTTCATTACCCCAAACCCAAGTAGTCAAGCCCAATTACTTAAGCTAAAGCCTATTTACCATTACCCAAGCTCAAATGTCCTAGTCAAAGTCTAATAACCATAACCCATGACCAATCTACTAATAACCCATGATCCGTAAGATCTAGTCCACATATATCCATATCCACCTAACCTTTATCCTACAACCCATGGCCATATAACTGATAGTTCACTCAACCCATCAACTCTCTTACACCTCTTATAACTCTCTTACGCTCCTTACAACACTCAACCTATCAACTCACCCTATCAACTCACCTTACAACAATCAACTCTTTACCTACTAATTCTTTTTATCCCCCATGTAAAAGACACAACCCAACATCTTAGTTTTCCTATAAATACCAATCCCTTAACCCCTTAAATCCATCCCTCATGACCCCTAGAAGGTTCCTACCTACTTGTGTTTCTCTTGAATTTGAAGAAGTGAGAAGAAACTAAGGTTTAGAGTTTGGAAATAATTCTAAGACTAAAAGCTTAGAGTTCTTCACTAACTCTCCTCCTTTGTGGATTCTAAACAAAACTCTACCTCTTGGAGTATTGAAGAAGAATTCTTAGAGGAGTAGGCACTCCTTTCATCATCTTTTTTTTTTTTAATCTCATTTTTATTTTATTTAGTTCTCTCTTCTTGGTCTCTCATTTCTCAAGCATAGTTGGGCATCTTCTCTAAACCAATGAAATGGTATAGAAGGATCCCATATCAAAAGTAAGGAGATGTTCTTTTTTTCTTTTCCTTTTTATGTATATTTTTTTTTCTTTTTATGTACCCACAAGTGTGGATATGGGTAGACCCATAGAGAGTGGAAGCTAAAACTATACCCCTCTTTTCATTTTGTTTATTTTTTGGGATTCTAGTCTTCTTTCTAGAATTGTTTTGTGAAAATTCATCCCCTCTCTAATATTCATTAGAGCGACATTACATCATTTATAATGGTGTAAATGAACCACATTAAAAAGGGGATGATGAGTTTTCAATTTCTCTACTTGTCTCTTCTTTATTTTTCTTCTTATTCTTCACGTTTTATTTTGAATTGGTAAAAGACAGTTTAAAGACTTAAAAGAGGATGTTGTCCAAAATGTCCCATGCTAAGGCAATTGTATTTGATTTATCATCAACACCAATCTAACAAAATAGGTGTTGGCAATAGACCATCTACTATTCATAATGCAAATATCCCTCTTTATGTCCTAAATACAATCTTTTAGCCTAACCTCTCTTTAAAATCCTTTTGAGTTAAATTTGACTTTAGTTAAGTTTGCCAAAACCCTACCTATATGAAAATCCAAAAAAAAGTGATAAAAACTCAAAATACCAAAAATATGATAAAAGCTCAAAATACCAAAAACATTCAAACATAACCAAAATACCAAAATCATTCAAAAATCCCAAAAATCCCAAAAAAATATTAAAAAAATACAAAAGACCAAAAAGATACTTGTAGGACCTCCTTAGCTTTGGTTAGCTCACCTAACCATGGTTAAATCTTCTTTAACCGTGGTTAGACTTAACACTTGTGCGCTTGACCTCCCCGGTCAATCAATCCTAGCCCCTGGGCTAACCCCTAAGCCACCCTTATGCATACACACACACCCCTAGCCTTGGCACAGGTACGCTTGATCTGATCTCACCTTGTGAGTACGTAGGCAACCCTACCTGGGTTCGACCCTAGCTTAATTTAGCTTTCTATTTTTCTTAGATTAGCATACTTTAAATATTTAGACATTTTCATTAATATTGACTTTAATTTGGCTTAAATTTAGGGAGTAGGTAACCATTGTAAAATGGGGGTCCTAGGGTGCCTAACACCTTTCCCGGGACTTAATCGAACCGTTTACCCTAACTCTAATCGAGACCATTACCCTTAAATTCAAACTCGGGACCTATTCCTAAGAATGAATAGGTGGGGATTCTCAGTTAAACCAAGTGGGTAAAAATCCATGCTCACACGGGCATTAACATCTGTTTCCACAAAGTATGAGAGGATACTAATATACTAAGACCAGGTACGAAAACTAGTATCTGTCTCCAAATAAAAATAAAGAAATATGAAAGGATGTTTAGTGTATTAAGACCAAGTACGTGCACTATCATCCATTTCAATGAAAGAAAGCTCACAAGAAATTTTCACAAGTAATTGGATTGTCAAGGAGGTTGGTAGCCCAGGGTTGTGCGGGTACTAACCTCTTGCTCACAAGAAAGTCTCATAAGAAATCTCACAAGAACTCATAAGCTCATAAAAAATCTCTCAAGGACTCATGCTCTCATAAGTAAAGCTCATAAGGAGTTTCATAAGCTCAAAGAACTCATAAGAACTATAGATAGTGTTTTGTTTTTCACGAAAAATAAGATTAGATGGATGATTATGCATGTTGGTTTTAAGAGTGACTTATGAACTGTATTCTTTTAAGTACTTGCATGCGATATTATGTTCATTATTAGCATTGTTAGTTAGGAGCTTGTACTCGTTGAGTATTCCATACTCAGCCATACATATTGATGTCGGCAGGTACACGCTTTCACAATTGTGTTTCAGGTCCTTGGATCGAGGAAGAGCCATATGTAGAGCTGGTAGTAAAGTCTCTGGTGGAGGAGAGAGACCTGATAGCTGGCCATTCCTGAGGACTATTGAGAGAGAGAGAGAGAGAGAGAGAATTATATGACTTTTGTATTTTAATAGGTGGGCATATCCACCTTTACTTGTATGTTTTGTACATAACTTGGAATATGGAGCAGGATTATAGAAAAAGAAAAAATTGGTTTACGCTTCCGCACTCTGTTTTATGTCTTTACTATATTTTGTTATGCCTTGTTCCTTTTAGGATGGTTTGTCAGGTTATGTACGGTCACACCTAAAGTTCCACCTAACTCCTAAGGGGGATTTTGGGGCGTGATAATCTTAGTAACCCAAACTTGACAACCTGCTATTCATTCTTGCTCCCAAACCTCGCTCCCTCCCAAACCTCTCAACCTGCAATAAATGCTATTTTCCTTTGTAGAGTATAAGATTCTTGTAAAATTTGTTAATTATTAGTGATCTATCTTGTAATTGAATATATAAAGATACATTAATATATATGGGGCAGTGATTAACTATGTAGTCAAATGTCATGTCTGAGGTGTCCCATTTAACATCTCTTTAACTATAGTTAAGCTTAAGAAAACAAGGTTAATATTTTTTGCTTTT
The DNA here is from genome assembly GCA_015143295.1 of Tetracentron sinense. NCBI lineage: Eukaryota > Viridiplantae > Streptophyta > Magnoliopsida > Trochodendrales > Trochodendraceae > Tetracentron > Tetracentron sinense. The sequence continues at coordinate 32,956,008 of CM026562.1, forward strand.
TTTTTCTCTCTCTAAAATCTAAGGTTAGATTGCTTTACCCTATGTTTTTATCTCTCTAAAATCTAAGGTTAGATTGCTTTACCCTACGAGTGTGTGAACAACATGGACCAATGAAGACTGCACATTCCACTACATAGTGAAATGCGGTGGTAAGTTAAACATTTTCCTTAATATATCAATAGTCATTTTGTTTATTTTGACTACAAATTTGAATGATTGAATGTTTTTATCTATTCTTTCTTATAATTTAAGAAGTAAAAAATGATATATTTACATCTATAAGTAATTTTTAAGAGTCGTCAATTATTATACATATCTATATATATATATATATATACATACACACTCTGATGTTCTAAAAGTAATCCGACCCTATCCTAAATTGAAATTTGATGCTCGCACTCTCACTCTTGCTTTTGCTCACACTTATGCTGTCGCTCTTCGCTATGGTTACTTAGCTTGGGAATACCCATAGCTTGACTCTATTATTAAACTCTCTTAATAAACCCACTAACCCAATAAAAAAGTACTAACCCGGATTCCGGTTGTACTTATGTCAACAAAATAATTATATACTAATAATAATAATAATGTTATTGGATATACACGTGGCAGGCTACAAGCCAAGAGTTTCAAATTGACAAAAGCACAAGAGTTTGGAAGTAGTTGAGAAAACTAAAAGGTTAAAACAAAATCATAGGGCATTATTGGGGATTGGGTGGAATGCGGAACGTGGCAGGACGTGGGTGGTTGAGAAAATGAAAGAGGTGGATGGGGCAGCAAATAGTCGGTGCTACTTTGTGACACCCTCACAATTCCGCACAAGATTCATGCGATTCACAATGGAAAGCCTTTGGCTGGCCACCCTGGAGTCTTTATCAGCAATGGCCGCCCCTTGTTTCAGTCCAAAAAGCTTCAAGTAGGGATGGGATTTGGTCTGGTATGGCTCATGCTTTACAGCCACCATGTGCCCCTTTTAATACTCATTAAATATTGTTTAGATTTACTCACCCCAAGAATCATGCATCTAACCTTGGGTTTCTTTAAAATATATAATTTTTTTAAACCATTAGAGTTGAAATTTCTTAACCCGTGTTAAAAAGATTCTTTTGCTAAGACTCATAAAGTTTGACACCTCACACTTTGTCATGATAATTGTTAAGAAATTTGAGTCACTTTATCAAAGTTTCTTTTATAATTATCTCACACTTAAGTCTCATAATTTTTGAGATTTAAAATTTGGGATGTATTCGAGCCAAGCTTATTCAAGTTTGAGCTTGGCTTGAAAATACTTGAATTCGGCTTGAACCTTGAGCTTGAATGTTTACGCTTGAGTTCGGCTTGAACAAGCTCGAGTTTCATTCGAGCTCGAACTTTATTCAACCTGAGTCAGCTCCTTTTGATAGTTAATCTCTTTATGTTTATTTTTATTCTCATCCATTTATTTGTATTTTTATTTTTTTGGTTAAGAAGACAAAAATATAATAATATTTTGTATGTCCCACTATTTTTTTGTCTTCTTATTTAAAAGAAATGAAAAAAATGGATGAGAAAGAAATTTGACTCATGATCCTACATACGTGTAGACCCTACAAATCTACTAATTCATTTCCTCTATCTAATCGTCGACAACTTCACATAGTCATGTCAGCTTATACTTATTGGTCGTGAGTGAGGGAGGGGGAGAGATAGAGGGTCAGGGATTAGAGAGTGAAAGACAGAAAAGGTGAGAGAGGATTGGAGTTAGAAAAGATAAAAAGGGGGACAGGGAGATGTAGTGCCAAAAAGAGAGAGGGTGTCAGTAGAAATGAGATGATTTGAAGAGGAGAGGTAGTTAGAGAAAAAGCTTTAGGCCAGAGTTTGAGAGAATTCCCATCTTTCATTTGATTGTAATAGCTCTTTATTCTCCTCCCAGCCAAGGATACGTTTTTTACTCATGGATCCATCCATCTTTTAAATCCCCACTCACCCACCCAAAAAAAAAAAAAAGACTATCATGTACAGGAAAAGAAGGTGATCAATCACTTATAATGGCTATTCAATCCCTAAAAACTATCATTAAAAAATGACATTTCGATTGCTACTTTTAATTCTATCTCATAATTTCTAGCGACGGTTACCAACTTTTGGTACTAAAATAGACGACCTAATGTTAAAAAAGGGAAGTCTCTTGTCCTTGATTGATTCTTTTGTGTTATCCTAGATGAAGCAAGTCTCCCTTGTTTAATCTTTTTTGTTCCCTTCTTTTTTTTAGGATAGCATTTGCTTCTTCATTAATGGAAAAAATGTAGGGATTGACATACGATAATTGCTTATGATTTGAAAAAAAAAAATAGTATTAAACATAAATTTTAAAATAAGCTTAGTCTAGTCAAGTTTGAGTTTGGGGAGCTTTTTACGAACTGAGCTTGAATAAAACTGTGAAGCTCAAGTTGAGTTCAAACTGGACTTGAACACTTATGTGATTTGACAAGTTGAGTCCGAACACTCCACCACTCAATTTGGCTCAGCGCAACTCAGTATCTATTACAATTCTACACATTAAGAGCCCTATTTGTGCACACCTAAGATTAGAGTGTCATGTACACAAATTTTGATTATTTTTGGTAAAAAATTCGAGTACACAACTTATACTTTTACTAAAATCCATGCCTATGAATATTAGTGGGGCGTGGGGCATACAAGATCTGGATGTCGAGTTGCACACACAAAAATGGACTCCCTTTTTTTTTTTTTGGTGTGATAGCACGGATTCCCTTATTTATGGACTAGGATATAAAAAATATTCCTCACCACAACAACCTAGTGTATGTACTTAAAATTTTCCTAGGAATTACATTTCTAAAACACCTTGTCTTTAGGGCATGGGCTGGTTGGGTTGTCAATTGTCATAACTTAGAAAGAAGCTTACAACGAATATAGGATAAAAAGGGGAGTGGTCACGCTTAGGTGAGTGAGACCCATGTGATTGCTTTGCTGGTTGGTGGTTGGTTAGCCAATTAGATGTCTCTAGTGTGTTGTTTGAACCCCACTACTCTTGCCTTTTAATTTACAATCTCTCCTTATCCACTTCTCTCCATTACTTTTTACTTATAAACTAAGCTAGACACATCTAAATATTTAGGGGTCCGTGCTTCTATTATGTTTTACGTATTGGTCCACGTCTCCCTTTTTAATGCCCACTGATAGTGGTTAAGATTTGCCTACCCATAGATTCATTCATCCAATCTTGGTTTTCAGACAAAAAAGAAAAATTAAATAAAAAAATTAATTATAATTTAATTAAGTTTAACTATAATTAAAAAGAGTTAAAAGGGACATGACGGTTAGCTAATCTGCTCTATAACTGATAATTAATAAATATAAATTTTACAAATACAGTAAAAATTCTCTATAACTTAAGAAAGTTTCCTTTCTTCACGTGGTTGCAAAAACACACTTACTTCACTTACAATATAAGTAACCGGCCCATGGAAAGATGACCATTATGGCCTGACCACAAAATGATAAAGTTTTTTCTCAAGAAGTGGGGAATTTTGACTTGAGAAACAAAATGAAGCAGTAGGATTTGGGAATCTTATGACTAGTCTCAGTGGATTTTGTGAACCAAATATCCGATCTATTACCCACTCAATCCTCATTCAAAAAAAAAAAAATCCTCATTCATGTGATACCTTAGGACTATAGTAAATCAGTTCGAGTTCGGAAATTATTTAACTAAAAAAATACTTAGGAAATATAAAACACTGATTATGAAAATAAAATTATGTTATTAAATATATATTTGTGATTTAAAAAAAAAAATTTGAATATTAAATCTTTAATTGACATAAATCAAGATTTTATAAATAAAAAATGTCACATTTTTAATATAAAAAATAGCAAGTATTTTGTGGAGTAATTGTCTGGGGATTGAGTTGCAAATTATTCAAAATATTTTGTAAAAATTAGAAAACTGCTACTATTCCTCGGATCAATTTCAAAAGAGTCAGAATTTCCTGGGGACATGGCTAGAAGATTTCTTCTCACACGAAAATAGAAAACTTGTTTCAAATTCTAATATTTTTGTGAGTTTTTTTTTTCCATAAATCCTGATTTGATCAATTATTTATTTAGAGTTAATGCCGATTCAATTAAAAATGATGAGAAACATGAACACCTATTCCAACTATTTACTTTAAATTTGTATCTTGCAAGTGTAGAAAGAAAATCCTATAGCATGCGATCAATTTGATAAATGTTTCCTTTAAAGATAATGTGGGGTTGTAAACAGGGGTGTTTATCAAACAAAGGTACTTGCCAAACAGCTTGATAAATGTTTCCCTTAAAGATAATGGGGGGTTGCAAATGGGGGTGTTTATCAAACAAAGGTACTTGTCAACAGCTTGAGCTTAGCTCAATTATATATATAATTAACCTACGAAAACATCTAAATATATTTACTTCATTTAAGTTTTGAAATTAAATATATTTAATATATACTAGTAAAAGTTTATAATGTAATGTATTTTACATAATAAGAATATCCTTTATACATTTCTAAAATTTCCTGAAATTTTAGGTAACATTGTAATTTTTTTTTACCTATACGAGGACAATAAAATAAAAGTTAAACCTAATTAATAGCTATATCTAATGAATGAAGCTGCTCACAAACTACTCGAGCTCAGCTCGAGCTCGTGCGTTAAAACTTGAACTCGTTTATTTAATAAACAAGCCAAACTTAAGCTTGATTTTCGAGCTTGTTTACTTAATAAACAAGCTTGAACATCCCATTACTCGGCTCCGCTATTTAAGCAAACTTTAGTTAAGATACTGACCCTAAGAGCGGTAAAATTCTACCCACATAGGTTGTGATTCATGCCAAACAACATCGTAAGTAGGGAAGGGCTAGGCTTATTAACAAATTCAATCAAGCCAGCAAGGAAAAAAAACAGTTATAGTAAGCACAATAATTACCTCCTCCGTAGTGGAGCATAGAAAGACGTCCCATTCCCCTTTATTTTGCCTAGGTTGCATTTGGTAATATATACTAATCTAAATAGGTAGAGCTCATTTCAAAATTGTGCTGACTTTAGATTGTTAAGTTGAAAGTTACTTGAATGTCTACATCTTTTTAAAGTAGGAGTTTTGCCTCTTATTAAAACAGTATCTCATAACTAATTTTTTAATAAAAGATAAAACTTCTACTTCAAAAAATTGTAGACATGCAATTAACCTTCAACTTAATAATTTAAAGTTTTCTAACCAAAAACAAAAAAAACAATTTAAAGTCCAACTATGTACAATTTTTTGAATAAGCTTTACCTATTTAGGTGGTGTTTGATAACACTAATCTAAAAAGAAGAACTCATTTGAAAATTATGTTTAGTCGGACTTTAGATTGTTAAATTGAAGGTTAATTGCATGTCTACATTTTAGAGGTAAAAACCTCTACTTTAAAAAGTAATTCCTTAACTTTAAAATATAGCTATGAACTTACTTTTTTAAATAGAGATTTTTACTTCTAAAATGTAGACATATTATTAACCTTCAACTTAACAATCTAAAGTCTAACTAAGCATAATTTTTAAATAAGCTTTTCTTTTTTATTAGTGTTACCAAACACCACCCTAGTGTTCCCTTTTTAACTGAGTTAAGATTCTTTAACCCTTAAGGTTAAAGCTTCTAACCTAAAATTTTTGTGAAAAAATTAACTATAAGATTAAAAACTTATTAACCAAAATTCAAAGAACTTAAAGGGATTTTGTGAGGTTGAATAGTAATTGCACTCGACAGAGATCAATCGCAACCATGGATCAACATGTGTCTCTGTTAACACCTATTAACTATGGTTTAGATTCATTAACCCTTAGGGTTCAATAATCTCACGTTGGTTTTAGAAAAAAAAAAAAAAAAACATCATGATTAAGATTTTTACTTTTAGGCGTTAATATTTTCTAAAAACTAAAGTTAGGTTATTAAATCTTTAAGGATTAGGGAATCTTAACCACATCCCAAGTCCAATCGCTATTGGCTGTGATCTGATCTCAAAATTGAGGGGAGGAAAAAAAAAAGAGAATTGATCCCAACTAGTGGTGATATCGAGCCGAGTCGAGTAGTGGCGTGTTCAAGCTTGTTCGTTTATTAAACGAGTTCGGAAATTATGTTCAAGTTTGACTCGTTTATTAAATAAACGAGCTTGAGCTTTACTAGCCGAACTCGAGCCAAGTTTAAGTAGTTCACGAGCAGCTTATTTTATTGCATATAGCTATTTATATTTGGTAAAAAATCACTTTATTATCTTATGCAAATAAATCACGGTGTTAACTAAAATTTTAGTATAAGATTATAATTATATAAAGAGTATTCTTATCATATAAAATATATTATATACTATTAATTTTTACTAATATATAATATGTGTACTTAATTTTAATATTTAAATGAAATAAATATATTTTAAATATTTTAATAGGTTAATATGTATATATAATCAAATCAAGTTTTATCGAGCCAAGCAGGTATATGTTCAAGCTCATCTCGTTTACTAAACGAATTCGAAAACGATATTTAAATTTGACCCGTTTATTGAATAAAAGAACTTTTAAAGAATTGAGCGCAAGTAGTTCACAAATATTTTGTTCAATAATCACTCCCAAATCCTATTTGACAAAAAAGGAAGTGTCCGGCACCGTCAGGGAAAAGCTGACGGATGCATGGGCCCAATGACAGTGGCATCATCGCAACTTCCCTACTATCCAATCAGCATAGTGCGAGTGTCACAGTGGGCCATATTCCAGATCCTTCCATTCATAGAATGCCCAACCGCCCGGCTTTTGATCACCGTCCATTTGAAATCATTATGGTCCTCTATCACAATGTATGTATTTAAGGGAAATATTTACCTCATTGGGAGGCGTCCCAGGCCCTTTTCTGCCACGTGTCCCCAAATTGACTATCTTTAAACTCGCTCCTAAGATTCACTCATCTACCCTTATTTTAAAAAAATAATAAAAATAATCACAGGTTAACAAAATTTAAAATCCATAGCCAAAGAAAGGGTCTTTGTTGAGAGCAATAATTCGCTCTTGCTCGTTGAATGAATTATTTTTATATTTTTCTTAAAAGAGGAGTAATTACCTCTCGTTGGTGAAGTTAAGGGACACCTGTCCCCTTTTCCACCAGTTATCTTTTTCTTAAAACTGCATTTTAATTATAATTAGAATTTACTATAAAGTAAGGTTAAGAATACTAATCACAAAGGTTAAAAAATTTTAAGCAAATTTTAAGAGTAATGAAGGAGGCTTTGTGAGAGCGACAGCAACAGCAACAGTTCACTCCTTGCCAATTATTGCTCTTAAAAAAAAAGCTATTCATCATGGTTTAACGAGAGGCCGGGAATTATCCATGTGTCGCATATATAACCCTAATTCTTTTTTCTATAACTTGTCTTTTATTTCAAACAAGACGTGTCATTTTAGCTATGTTAAATTAATATCATGGGAACACACTTCTAACAAATTGAATAATCCGGAAGGTGTTATTTAAGTCTTATTTTTTTTCCTCTTTTCATCAAAATTCTTTTTGTTGACCGATTCACCACAGTTAGGCCGTCACCCGATCCCGATTAGTTAGTATCTGTTTTGAGTTAGTAGACAGGTGGAGATTACAACACTTACACCCTCTCAGGAATGGATCTCAAAATCTCATACCAATTGAGTGGTGACTAGCACACACTACCATGTGGCAAGCTTAGCTTCCCCTCTCTTCATCAATAATTCTGCTAAAATATGAATCCATATCCGTATGGTAGCGCTCCACGTGGTGTCTTTAACAAGGCTTTGGTTTACCTCTGATGGATGCCTGAGATGGGGACCTCGGGCATCTACACATCATTAGACATGTGGCGCTTTAAAGGAGGAGAGATATCAAGTGAAGAGAAGTCAAAATCATGGGGAGAAAATGACATGACTTCTCACCAAAATATCGCTAACCAGAGGTAATTAAATCTAAGCCCTTTAATAAATATTTTAATTTTGGTAAATCATTGGGTGTCAAAAGACATGGGATCCTCTCAGGTTTGGTGCTGGTGAGGACAACATCCTCTCCGGTTTGTACTACGAACGTGGTGCCTTAGGAATCCCAACAACCCGGAGAAGATCCCAAGTCATTTGAAAAGGGACATATGGCAGCCTGTGGAGCATTGGTTAGATGGTTTTGGTGTGACAAGGGCTATACGAAATCCCATTACGGAGCATTGGTTAGATGGTTTTGGTGTGACAAGGGCTATACGAAATCCCATTACGTCAATGTACCAACCGGACATAATTGGAGGGGTGTACACAAGCTGTGCTAGCTTGATTGCTCAGCTCAGTTCGGTCAGATCAAACCGAGCTCAAGCTTTACTTTTGAGCTTTTGAGCCGGGCCCAGTTTTCAAGCTTGAAATATGTTCAAGTCGAGCTCAAGCCAAGGCATGTTTGATTCGATCCGACTAAAATATTATTTTAAAAAATAAAAATTAAAAAAATATATATTATTATTATTATATATATAATATTATTATTTTATTTAATTTTTTTATAAAAGTATTCAAACTAAACTCGAGTCGAGCCGAGCCGAGCCAAGCCAAGCCCGGCTCGAGTTTCAAGCCAAGCTTTATGAATTTGAGCCGAACTTCAAGCCGATTTTTCGAGCACCATTTCGGCTGAGCTGAGTTTCGAGCCTAGAGTAAACTCTTTCAAGCCAAACCGAACCAAGCCTAACGGGGGCAAGTCCGGTCAGCCCGGCTTGAATACACACCAAAGGTGGCAAATCCTCTCCGTTATAACCGGATGTGGCACATCCGGTTATAACCCCTAGAGGTCGCCACATGTCTCTTTTGACACCTCTTAACCGTGGGTAAGGTTCACCCACCCCTAGGGTTCACCACCTATTTTTGGTTTTTTTTAAAAATATTAATTTTATTTTTAAAATTAAAAATATGTTTTTAAAGTTTTTTTAATATTAAAAACAATTTTTTAATTTTAAAAATATAATTAATATTTAAAAAAAAAAACCAAAAATAGGTGGGTGAACCCTAGGGGTGGGAGAACCTTACCCACGGTTAAGGGGTGTCAAAGGAGACACGTGGCGGGTTATAACCGGATGTGCCACATCCGGTTATAACCGGAGAGGATTTGCACCCCACCCCAAATTGGATCCGTTGAAGTCGTAGGATCTAAACTCTAAAAAAAAAAAAAAAAAAAAAAAAAAAAAAAAAAAAAAAACGAAATTCTCACCAAATAAAATTTGAGAATAGCTTTCCTTTTTATACTATGTGGTGGCAAATGTGTAATTATTGATCGAGGTTGGGGGTATTTTTACAACACTATAATTACACATTTGCCACCGCTATAGTGTAAAAGGGGAGCTCCGCACAACGTGGTGATGCAGAGCTCCTCTTTATATTTAAACTGATAAAATTTATGCATAAAGGACCAGTAAAGAAGAGAATATGAGAGAGTGACGATCAAGAAAACAACAACACAGAGAGAGAAGAGAGAGAGAGAGATGTTGAAGTGTGGGGCCATGAAAGCGAACTAAATCGAAATTAGTGGGGAATGGGCGGCAAAATAAATTGAGTTAACCTAATCTCTCATTCCAGAAACTCCCCATAAATACCCCCACCCTCTCTCTCTCTCTTTCTCATTCCATCCATCCATCAAACACAAGCACAATTACCTCAACAGCTTCCTCTCTCTTTAACATTATTTTGTGAAGTTTTGATATATAGTACTAGAGGTTATGGCAAAGGATACAGAGGTTGCAGAGCACGGCGAGTTCTCGGCGAAGGACTACCACGACCCACCTCCGGCGCCATTGATTGACGCCGAGGAGTTGACCCAATGGTCCTTCTACAGAGCTCTCATCGCCGAGTTTATTGCCACCCTTTTGTTCCTCTACATTACTGTGTTGACTGTGATTGGCTACAAGAGCCAGGTTGATCCTCTCAAGAACACTGATGCATGCGGTGGTGTTGGCCTCCTCGGCATCGCCTGGGCTTTTGGTGGCATGATTTTCATCCTCGTTTACTGCACCGCCGGTATCTCTGGTCCGTCTTCCTTCTCTCGTTTCTCTACTCTACAAATGATCTTTCTTTTTGAAAATAATTTATAAACTTATTTTTTGCAGCTTCTTGCAGTAAAGGGAGGCAGATTACTGATTAATTACCACCCAAAAAAAAGTTTAGATGCCTGAAATGATTTTTGAAAAGAGAAATTAATAAAAATTTAATCTTTTCTATTTATATTATTTGTTGGATTTCTGTTATATTTGTTTGTCCGAAATATAGAAATTCGTTTTCCGTTAATTTTGTTTATTTTTATTTTTATTGGTTCTCCAAGATTTTGGATTTTTGCACTTCACAGTGCACATTAGCATCTAACTGAGGCTTTTTCTACCATACGCAGGAGGGCACATAAATCCAGCAGTGACGTTCGGGCTGTTCCTGGCTCGCAAGGTGTCTCTGATCCGAGCCGTGATGTACATGGTGGCTCAGTGTTTGGGAGCCATCTGCGGTGTTGGGCTGGTGAAGGGTTTTCACAAGTCTTACTACGTCCGATACGGTGGTGGAGCCAACGAGCTAGCCGACGGCTACAATAAGGGCACCGGCTTAGGCGCCGAGATTATCGGCACCTTTGTTCTCGTCTACACCGTTTTCTCTGCCACAGATCCCAAGAGAAATGCCAGAGACTCCCATGTCCCTGTAAGCACTATTCATTAACATGCGCCTCGGTGCGTGATGCCCACTTTCCTTGTTCTGTCCTTATTAGAACACGTTAAAAGGATTGTCTGCTAGGCCAGCCAGGCAGGCGTACTTAACCACTGCACCATCTTCATCCTCTTGATCTGTACCTACCACTAATATGCGCTCTGGGTTGGATTTTAGTAGTTGGGTTACATTGGTTTTTTTTCATCTCATGTTGGTGGTTTTTGTCTAACATGAGCCGTGGTGGTCTTTTTTCCGTTGTCATGAAGGACCCACATCTCAATCGAACTCTGTTGAGTACTTGAGTGTTTATCCATAGGGTTCGTTTGGTAGACGTGAAATTAAAGGCTTACATGGCCCACGTTAGCCCTCCACTACTATAGGGTGGAACGTGGCGCACGTTAAGTAGTATGAACTTTCAATATCTGTATCTAAAAATTATATGTAATTGATCTTGTTTATGTCTGAATTAAGGTTTTGGCCCCACTCCCAATCGGATTCGCTGTGTTCATGGTGCACCTGGCCACAATCCCAATCACCGGCACCGGTATCAACCCGGCGAGGAGTTTCGGCGCCGCCGTGATCTATAACAAAGATAAGGCCTGGGATGATCAAGTATATGCTCCACTTCCCCACTTGGATGTAGACATTAATGATTTTTTATTAAGGTTTTATTACTAATCTAACATTGTTTTTTTTTTTTTATTTTTATGTTTCAGTGGATCTTCTGGGTTGGACCATTCATTGGTGCAGCTATAGCTGCCTTTTACCACCAGTTTGTTCTGAGAGCAGGAGCCATTAAAGCTCTGGGATCATTCAGAAGCTCAGCTTAGTGTGGTTTGTTACTATGAAGATCATGAAATGAAGAACATGGTGTTTCCAAATGAATAATGATGGAGGAATGCAATGAAAGGTTCTCTGTCTCTCTCTTTGGACAAAAAAAGAGAGGATTGAGGACCCCATGGATTTGTAGATAAGAAAAAAAAAAAAAAAAGTATTTTGTTGCTTTCTTAGCACTTGCTTTGAGTGTATCTAAGTGGTGTTGTCAAATGTATCTTTTTTTTTCTTTCCTTCCTTTTTTTTTTATCTTCTCTGTGGTGTACTCAAGATGCTTCCACATAAATCTAGCAAGTTGGTTTGTCTTTCCTGGTGTCTCAATCATCCCTCAATTGCTTGCTTGAAGAAGCAGTATAAATTGAACCTTACCCACTATGAATACATCTCATGATCATACTGTTTTTTACTGCTACTTTTGCTTTATTGAAACAAAGCTATGAAAATTCGCCTAACCTAAAAATTCAACGTGGGAAGCAAGGCTTGCCGCGATGTAGCACCACACAATTGTTCTGGATTCCAGTTGTCTGATGTGCGCTTAGTTTAGCACAAGTAGCCTCGTACTAACCTACTGACCCTTCACCTACTATCAAAAAAATAAAATAAAAAATTCAACATTCACTTTTTAATCTTGTCCTTGAATGATTTTTCTTTATTTAATTAATTATTTTTTTTGGTACGGCAAATACGCAGATACTATAACCTCTGTATCTATTTATGAGTTAGAGAGCCTAGCATTTAAAATTGGACCAAATGACCAGCATATCAGCCGTCACAATATTATATCTCATACGAATGAATCTAAGACTGCCTACATGAGAGATACCAACTGTGCGCACCGGAACAAACAGAAAAAACTATATAATTACAACCACAATCAACTCTCTCCCTAGAATTTGCCCAGAACTCTAATTATGTATTTATTTTGTAAAATTGTTTTATCATTTTTCTCTAATTGTGTTTATTTTTCATGTTACCATCAACCACATAATCGCGGGCGCCTCAAAATTCAATATGTTGAACAGATGTTATCACCTTGCACTTCCTAAGTTCCAATCTCATTATGGGTATTATATGGATTATACTAATGTATTTTCTCAAACCAATTTCTTATTCTAAGCATTCTCATCCTCCACATCCTAATCACAAACCTTACCACGCTTAAATTATTATTTATCTAAGTTTAATATAATAGTGATTGAAAATGAAAGCTCAAAGGTGATGAATGATGATGATTTATTGGATTTTGTGGTGGTGGGTGCTTGGAAGTGAGATGATGTATTTAGTTCTTTATCTTTTAAATATATTTTTTTATAAGGGGGGCGGGGGATTAGGTTGGAAGAACTTGGGATTCCTTGCTTTTTAAAAGTGAATGTTTACTTTGATGTTTGTGTTAAAATTATTGAGCTACTCAACCTTATCTTCTCCTTATTTTATATTACTCCCTACGGGTAAGCTTTACCTGTTGGATGTTGCACTTTTTGCTTAAACTATGGGGAAGATGGCGTTTTGCTATTGGATAGAACTTTGTCTGTGAGAGAGAGAGATATTTGGTTACTGTTGTAAGTCTATTCTAAATGTGTTTTTTTTTTTAAGCTGAAGATAATTCTACTCCTAAATTTAATGTTCAAGCCAATCAGGGCCGGCTCGTCCATTAGGCCATCAAAGCCTCTGCTTTAGGCCCCATTAAAAAAATAAAAAAATAATATTAAAAGGGCCCCATTTAGAATATTAAAAAAAATAAAAGGCTCATTTAGGATATTAAAAGGCCCCATTTATAGTTAATTCTTTTTTAATAATATTAAAAAATTTATAAAAAAAACCCCATTTTAAATTTTCGCTCTAGGCCTCCAAATGGCTTGGGCCGGCCCTGAAGCCAATCAACAGCCTATTTTGTTTTGGAAGTCTACTCATAGTTGAATCAGTTGGAAGTCTATTCATAGCTGTATCAGTAACCAAACACCCTCTGGTGTTTAGAATAGCTTGCATTTTAGTTTTTTTTTTTTTTTTTTATAAACGTGGATATCTTGAGCATTAAAGACTCAGACTAGTCCCAACTCCCTTGTGATGTATAGGGAATACCCTACCCATACAACTGATATTGAGGAGAGTCCAGAAATCGACCTTGAGACCTCCAGGTTTACGGTTCGTCGTTCGGCCACTGGACTACAACCCCGGGGGTTCACCTTACTTAACAGAAGAGAATGAAAAGAAACACAATTGCAAGGATTCATTCTGTCCATTTTACTTTGATGATCCTAGCCATAAAGTAATGTACATTTTTGTATTAAAAAATTCCCCCTTTTTTGTGTGGATTATTGCAGCTCGGATAGCAATTCCACAGCCTGAAAACCCGACCCATTTATAAATGTGGAAAGAGACAAACCCGAACCCAAGTCAATTAAGAATCCTTCAACCCGGTTATCCTTATACCCACTTTATCAAATCGGCCAATCAAACTGGAAAAACCGGGAACCAGCCCCCTCACCAATTCCCAAAACCCCTAAAACCAAAACTCTTTAAAAACCGGCCAAAACTGATTGAGAACAGTCAGAACCAAGTAAAAATAGAAAAAAAAAAAAAATTTAATAAAAGAGGACACGATCGAATCGAACCGGACCGGTTGAATTGGGAAATGGCCACCCAGTTGGTTCGACAACCGGTCCGGTTATGAAAACACTGCATCTACCCATTAAAATATTCAAATAGTAAAAATTTCTATACATTTTAGATCATAATCATACTTTCTTTAAATTAAAAAGCATAAAAGTATATAAAGATTAACAAAATAGGTATGGATTATATCTTCAGGAGAGTCCGACCTAATTAAAAATTGGTAAGAAGATCCAATGAAAACTGTACACAAGATTGAAAACATTAATGCTAACTAAGGGTGGCAGTGGGCAGGATTGGGTTGGGATGGTGTTAGCTAGAACGTAGTCCGAAGTTTAAAAATCTAAGCCAAGCCAAGCCAAGCCAAGCTCAGCCCAAAATCAATCTCAGCCTGAGCCCCTCGGTCCAAGCTCAGCTCACAAAATGACATTGGGCTTCAGACCGAGTTTGGGCTAGCATGAGTTGAACAATTTGGGGGTTGAAATGGAGCTGAATTTGGGCTAGACAACTCGTGAGTTGAGTTCGGCTAAGTTTGAACTGAGTTTTCAAGCTAGCCCATGAACTATTTATATATTATATTTGGTCAAATAATATCCCACTAAATCTTCCACTATTTATTAATTAAGATATTAAGAAAAGAGAAAAAACTGTCATTTGATTATTAATCATGAGGATTCCTTTGAAATTCTAAAATTTATATTAAAAAATAAAAATCTATCATTCATTAATGATTAAACCTATAAGATGTAAGCAAACAATTAAATAACAAACTGTTAAGTGTGGTACTTCGGCCGGGCTGAATAATTTTGGCTGAGCTAAGCAGCCTAAGCGCAACCCAAAATTTACTGTCTAAATTTTAGCTCAAGTTGCGCAACCCAAAGTAAGACAAACTAAACTTTGGGCCAAACAATTAAGCTTCGGGCCAGCCCCACCTAATTACCACCCTGTGGCTAAGCCCTTGAAAATATGGGACAGATTGGCTGAGTAGGGTCAGAAATTTCCACCATTAATTCTAACATAAGCAACTGAATTATGAAGGGTGCATTCCTTTGGCAAGAAAGTGAGGGAAATTAAAGGAGAAAAGTGAGGCTTCTTGTATTTTTTTTGGGTTTGGTTTGTACGAAATACTTTCATTTTCTTGCACTTTCTCAAACATAACAAACTTTTTTCCCAAAATCTTCATCCATCTTTTGATGGTTGTTTTGAAAGAAAATTTTAATTTCTTTTCTTTTCCTTTTTTTTATTTTCTTTCACCCACTTTCTCATCAAACGAACACATCCAAAGGGAATTTCTTGTTTTGAAATAAATTTTAATTTCTTTTCTTTTCTTTTCTTTTATTTTCTTTAACCCACTTTCTCATCAAACCAACACATCCAAAGGGAATTTCATCAGTAAATTTTTTAATTGTATTGGTGGCGTTAAATGGTGCGTTCGTTTGGCGAGAAAGTGGGTGAAAGAAAAAAAAAGGAAGAAGAAAGGGAAAAAGAAAAAACTTAAATTTTATCTCAAAAAAACCTTCAAAAAATGGATGAAGTTTTTGGAAGAAAGTTTATCATTATTGAGAAAGTATAAGAAAATAAAAGTGTTTTTTTCTTGCACACCAAAAAAAGAGAAATGCAAGAAAACACACTTTTTTTATACTTTCTCGCCAAATGAACACACCTAGAGAAACTTATCTGGTATGTTAACGTGGGATTTGAAAATAATATTCAAAACTATGGATGTCCATTTGCTGGAGAAATGGGTTTCTTTCAAGGCCCATGAGAATTATCCTAGATCCCAGCTACACTCCTCATGGCATGGGCCTTTTGAGCCAACTAAGCTTTCTAGCCCATTCACACCCCTATATCGAATTCATCATTCATATACGGCTCCAATTTCATGAGAGTGAGAATGGTTTGAGCAAAATGGATTTCATTGAAATGTAGACAAGGACATGAACTTCAAATGGCCACACCCCAAATAGTACTAGTAAGATAATTCTAACCCTTCGAATTATGGACTTTCTCCAACCTCCAAAAAGCCCCCAATTGACACGCTTATCAAATTAAGGCCCATCTTACAAATGTGCCTACGCCTAGAATCAAGATTGTCCTGGTTGACGCAGTGTTTTGAAAACCAAATTGGACCGGCTAGTTGAATTGGTGAAATCGAACCGGAGGTCAGCCGGTTCCTAAAACCACCAAAATTGGGTATTTTTTTAAGAAATTGTTCTTAAAAAAGGACGCCAGAAAAAAGGCCGATTCAATTGGAAAACCGATGATTTAACCGAGAATACCGTAAGAACCGGCCAAAAAATAATAATATTAAATAACTAAAAAGGCCACAGTTCATCTAGGCTGCTTGAACTGGAAACCAGAGACCCAACTAGTCCGATACAGTTATGAAAACACTGGGTTGACTGCAAGCGTGGAGCCAGGATTTTGTTGCAGCGGGGGCCAAGTTCATGGGGCATCGCATCTGTTTGTGTCCATTGTATAGAATATATAAATTTTCTCAGAAGTTTAGGGGGCTAGAGTCCCTATCCTCCCGGCTTCGCCCCTCTCTCAGGCTACACCCCTATTAATGTTATAGTTGTTTTTTTCAAAATTTCAGGGTTCTTCAGCCCCCGGGCCCCATTGACGGTGTCCTCCGCGTGTGTCATGTTTACTGCACAACAGAAGCAGGTATGGTCGATCTATTATCTCATGTGGACAATTCATGTGAAATTTAGCTAAGCTTGGACAAAAAGCCCAACGACATACTCACTACAGCAGGGACCTTGTGCAAATGTTAAATGGGCCGCCATGACTATTTGTAAGAAAAGGAAGAAAGCGTGATAGTGTGACAGACTTTAATATTGGCGGATGCAGGTGTGAAAGCGTCCAACTCAAAACCAATTGGCAATGAGTGGAGAGGCCTTACATGTATATAAGGCTACAACTATTTCTCTATTTAGTCGATGTGGGATTAATTCTCTTACAGGCCCCCTCACGTGCAGCCCTAATTCTAGGTCTGTCACGTGCACCTTTTTTTTGGGTCGTCAATCATGCAGCCTTTCTGTTTGGATCTGTCATTGTGAGTGAGCATAGTTTGACCGTTGGGCCTTTTGGGCTCTGATACCATGTGAAAGCGTCCAACTCAAAACCAATTGGCAATGAGTGGAGATGCCTTACATGTATATAAGGCTACAACTATTTCTCTATTTAGTCGATGTGGGATTAATTCTCTTACAGCAGGGCCTATGAAGTTGTATTGATTTGAGCTGGGGCATGCGTTTCCTCCTTTGCAATAATGTCTGAGGTAGGAGAAAACACCGTCCACTATAATTACACATCAGCTTTGCTGCTTCAAGAAGCTACATACCTACCCTCATTTATTTTATGTTTTTTTATGTAGGAAGAAATGATACCCTTAATTCATTACATGCATGCCTTGCTTCAAGAAGCTACATACCTACCCTCATTTATTTTATGTTTTTTTATGTAGGAAGAAATGATACCCTTAATTCATTACATGCATGCCTACATGCATGTACTTGTGTTCATATGTATAAAAACATATTTTTCTCTTTTTGAAATTTATGAATATATGTTCCTACAAGCATATAGATATTGAAATATTGAGATAAAATATGATAGGATAAAGCTTCTGAGACCGTCCCTCAGTGCGGTCTCAAAAGTGCTAAGATAAAATAAATAGATTGGGACTCATGCTTGCCGAGAATCCCGTGCTGACTGGAACGGTCTTTGCTCTAGACAGTCTTAGTGACAAAGCCCAATAAAACCAATCTAACTTTCACGCCGTTGTGCCATGTGTCTATCGATACAATTTTGGTATTTTGTTTTTCTAAAAAGCCTTAGTCGGACTTGGGCAGTTTTAACCCACGAGTTAAAGCCGACCACATGGGGTTAAAGGGATTGATGGCGTAGAGACATAATAGTCGAATGGATTATCCTGTCCTTGGAAATTCAGTGTGAGTAAAATATAAGTTAGTACAACCAGGATATCTAGAATCCTTGGTGTTAGTCATTATAAGTTAGTACAACCAGGATATCTAGAATCCTTGGTGTTAGTCATTATAATAGTCCTAAGAAAATAACCAAAAAGCTAAAGTAATTCCACTTTTGGCAGTTTTAATAATTCTCTTGTTTCTTTTTTTAAAAGAATCAATTCTTAAAAGTTTTGATTCATATAATTAATTTTGTATAGAAAACATGCTTGAAAATCAGTTATAAAGAACAAAAACAAAAAAATACGTCTGGATGAAAAAGAAAAGAAAATAGGATTACTATTTTCTTGGCTCACAACAAAGCTATTAAAGACCATACTAAGAACGTTATTGACATGATTAAACAAATGAAGTCCCTCATAAGTAAACCTGCAGTTGACCTATTATCGTCTACATTTTGAGTTGTAGGGATCGATGTAACTAAAAGTCTCGCTCTTTCTACTTTTGATAGATGAGAGCAATTGAGAAATTGACATCCATCCCTCATAGACTGTCCAGCAGTAAAAGAAAACATTCATCAAACCTATGCAAGTTCAATGATATCTGAAAGTTTTTCATTTGGTAAAAAGGTTATCATGTAACACACACACAAAAACCCTAAACACAGAGTTAGACCTAAGGTAGCCGCTAAGGTACCATTATTAATTCTAACATAAGGTTCAACTCCAAAATCACCATTGACTTAATTTAATTGTTCCATTAATGAAATATCTCCACGAAGATGATTCTAAACTACTTAAAAATTTTATCCAGCCCAATCAAATTCATTAGACTATTTTATGATAGACTGAAAACTTATAATAAATCAAACTATAAATCTTATTCATATAACCATTTCTTTGCGACCCTCAATTAAAAAAGGAACCAACATCATATATTAGCTTTCCAGCTTACATCTGTAAAAGTTTGGCTCCATAAAATTGCATTCCTTATTCCTCAAACAAGATTTGAGGATTATCAACTTCAATCATTTGATAATTAACAACAAAATTTTACAATACAAACAAGCACCTGTTAGGGAAAGTAAAAAACACAAAGCAATAAGAAAGAGGAGAGACGGGGAGACAAAGGAGACATGAGAGGAGAGAGTGTCTTTTGTGCTTGTTGGAGAAGACGATTGAAAGATTTCCTCATTGACGAGTTTATCAGATGATGAGAGGTTTATATCATACAATAAGTCATTTTTAAAGTGTTTCTCCGATTTAATTTTGAGAATCAACTTTATTTGTTCCAAAAAAAATTGTACCAAAATTAGCATATTCTTGAAATTGTGTTGTGAGAACATGCTACTAAGCTGAACGCATTTTGGCCGTTTTTGTTCCTGGGAGTGGAAAAATGTTTCCCAACCACAGTGCCAAATGGCCCCAAACCGCCCATTGTTAGTCTTTTTAAATTAAAAAAAATCAATATAAAACTTAAAAGAACAAAAGAAAATTTCTACGACAAAAATACATAGATCACCAATGAATAACTAGTTGTCACTTGCATTTGAGTAAAGGGTGATTATGAGAATCATCACTTAAGCAACAACCCCACTTTGTGGTGTAAGAACAAACTGTCAAATGCATTTGGGTCATTTTTGTTTTTGGGGAGTGAGAAACGTTTCCCATGCACGATGCCAAATGACCATAGTCTGCCCTTTGTTAGTCTCTTTAAATGCAAAATCAATATAAATACTAAAAAAAAGGAATTTATATGACAAATATTACTCGAATATACATGCATGCATGTATGTATGTAGATAACTAAAGAATAAATTGCCACCTGCATTTCATGAGTAAAGGGTGATTAGGTTATTTAATTCCTTATGCCACACATCATTTGATAAAGTAAAAAGGTACTCACTTTATGCCATTATGCACATCATTTGGAGTTTGGATCAAGCAATTGCGATTGAACTCGGGAGATTTCAACCGCATACGTGTCGCTTGCATATTAGAGGAGGAAACAAAAGACCAGAATTTAAAATTAAAAAAAAATTTCCTCCTCCATTTCACAAGCGACACGCAACGATTGAACTCTCCAAAGTTCAATCACAATTGACTGTGATCCCAAACTCCATCATTTGATAAGACACTCACTAATTAGAAATGCCATGATTAAAGCATTAAACAAACCTAAGAAAATATTAAATGTCAGTTGTATCCTTTTAATCTCACAAATCCACACTACTATCTCTCTTTGGCAAAGGCAATTTTCTCTTTCCCGTAGGCAATTTGGTACAACTACTATGTTCACCTGGATAGGGACATTTTGGGAATCCAACAACACAACATCATTCTCCTATAAGGAAGAGCAAGGGAACAAACCATCATTTTGTTGCCTCTATTAAAAGCCTCGAGTTCATGAAAACTCAACAATAAGCAACCCCACTTACTTGGACTTTATAAAAGCCCATCCAAAGCACCCCAAGAGCTTCACCCCACACACAGTACTACTACTCACTGCTCTTATAAACATGACACCCATGGCCACCTTCTTCCTCTTCTTTCTTTCTTCTCTTTTCTTTTTCTCCATTGCTCGAGAGGATCGAGCACCCCATGGCATTGCCTACGAGAATCCGATGGCATTCTCGCCCTCTGCTTTTGAATTCTTCCACCCGAATATCCCATGCATCGAATCCGATTGTGCGCCCTTGCCTCTAGTAGCTGTGCTACAAGCCTCTCAAGAACATGGAAGTAAGCTATCAACTCCCCAAACAAGTGGGCGTCGAGTTGGAGCAGGTGGAGTTGTTGGCATTGTTTTTGGTTTCGTGTGTGCCGTGCTTTTGGCAATGGTTGTCTACTATGTTGGGATCACGCGCCGAGTCAATATGAATCAAGCCAATTCTGTTCGACCCGATGCTTGATTTACTCGCTCTTAATGGCTAGATGTTTTAGAGTACAATTTTATTTCTTTAATTGTCTTTTTTATTATCAATATTAGTAAATAATTTTATGGCCTTTTTATATTAGTCACCCTTGCACAAAGAGACTTTGTAGTTGGTAAGTAAAAGAGAAGATCAAAAAGAAAACTGAGTGAAATAGGTCGGAGGTCGGAGAGACCTCCGCAAGGTTTGTTCACAGAGGGTGAGTCAGGGCCTAAGTTCATGCCGAAAGGTTCTAAGATAGTCAAAAACTACAAAAGAGCAATACCCTTTTCAAAAATATCTAAGCCATAATAAAAGTGGAAAAGGGAAATCTTTTTACCCCACTAATTACTTAAAAAAGCTTATCCCCGGAGAAAAAATTTCTTTTTACCATCTTTTTCAAAATTGACCTCTGATAGATCTCGGGAAATTTGAGTGTCATAATGAATACGCACGGACCTTTTCAATAAGAACATTTTAAGGTTACTTTTCCTTAAATCACTGTTTTATTCTAAACATTTCTTTCTCTTATCTAAGCAAATTACATATAATTTAGACCAACAAAGGGATACATTGCATATGATGAACCGACTCATTAAAATTTTTTTTGGGTGAATGTCACGCACGCAATCCCGATTAGTTTATTTGGTATTTGTTCTAGTTAGTTAGTCACTCTTAAGAGACTCGAACCTGAATGTTCCCCAATTGACACACTTTCTACCCATGGAATAACCATGAAGAATAACCAACCCATTAACTCAAAATTCAAATGGATGACAAAACCACACTCACAGTCTCAAGTCCGGAACCTGTCCAATCGTGCTTGAACTCTCTTGTGGTCAATCACACTCACAAGTCCCTTCAATTACCTTTTAATCCTTATGGTTAATATTTTAACTCTTAGAGTTAATCTTTTATTTTTGGATATTTTATTCTAAAAATTAAGGTTAAAAATATTAATTTTAAAAGTTAGACAATCTTAACTATGGTTAAAAGGAACACATGTTGTGTCTTTTAAGTGTTGAACAAGAAGAACCGGTCTTCCTACGCACCAGACTAGGATTTCCTTTAGAGCATTCTCTTGCAAAAAAAAGTGTGCTATGTTACATCCCCAAATAAGTGAGATTAAGTAATGAATCAACTCCTCTCTACAATCTATATTATTTCATGGTATTAGAGTGGGTCATGTTCTCTAAGGCTTCGTTCCTCAAAGAATTCTTAGCTGAACTTGAATCGCTTCGGATCTCGATCCAAAAAATTCATCAAAGGATTCCCTCATTCGTTTACTCATAATCCCATTCAATTAGTGGGCAGGTGGAGAGTATTTACAAATTCCTACCCTCTCGGGAATGGAACCCCGTACTTCCCCCAAAGCAAGGGATACATTACCACTAGGATAAAGCCCTGGTATGTTAGGATTTGACTAGACCCTTTATTTTAATTGAATTAAAAAGGTAGGATTCCAAATGCAACTCATTGGTCCGCACCCTCCTTTTTAACACTACTAACTATGGTTAAGATTCACTCACTCCTGAGTTCATCCATCCAAACTTGTTCTTAGAAAAAAAGATTAATCATAATTTAGTTAAGTTAACCATGGTAAAAAAAAGAGTCTTGAGAAGAAGCTGACCGTAGTGTCCCGTGTCCCTTTTAATACCTCTTTAACCACGGTGAAGCTTAAAAATTAAAATTAATAAATTTTTTTCCTAAAAATTATTCCTTAACCTTAGGGGTGAGTGAAACTTAACCACAGTTGATGAATGGTAAAAAGGGAGCGTGGACCAATGAGATCACGGTTTTCCATCCCTAAAATTTGGGATTAAAAAGGACACGGGGACACTGTGGTCAACAAAGAAGGGACCTCGATGTTCCCGTCCCTTCTCACGACACATCTAAAAAAGGACACGGGGACACTGCGGTCAGCTAGGAATAGACCTCGCTGTTCCCGTCCCTTCCACGACTCATCTTCCAAGCCATTTTGGTACCTCCAAACCAAAAAAACTCTGCTGAATTTGGTTGTTGTTTTTCCCTTTTATTGTTTGAACTTCCAAGATCTCTGTGGAGAGAGAGAGAGAGATGCATCTATGGCCTTCTCTGAGGATCAGAGAATCATTCAAGCAAGCCTACTTGAAGAAAATGGAATGGAATCTCCATAGGATGAACAGGGAGGAGTCTCCAAGTACTCAGAAATTGCTGGAGAGTGAAAGAGGCGTTAATGGAAAAGGAGGTTCTGATTCAAATATTCCTGGGTTCGTGCTGCTTTGCAGAGAGTTGTTGATGATTCTCTCCTGCTGTTATTGTTGTTTCTGCTGTGGAGGTAACGAATCTTCTCTTTCTCCATCCATCCCTCTCTCTATTTGCTTGTGTTTTCCCCCTTTTGAGCTGTTCTGTTTTGTGTTTTGTTAGATATGAACTGGGAATTTTCTTTTTGTATTTCTGTTGGATTTCAGTTTTCTTTATAAGGGTTTATTTGTTTTGTAATTGTGTTAATTAGTAATACTGGGGTTTTGTTTATTTGGTTCCGATATTTGTAATTTGATTTATTGATTCAAGGGTCTATATTGGCTTTCTGTGAGTTGTTCTATCTTACTCCACTGGCTTGATTATTCCTTTTATTTGATTGAAGTTTTTTTCTTTTCCAAGGTTCTGTATGTGTAAACTAAGGTCAATTGAGATAGGCCCATGTAACCACCTTTGTAAGGGCTATACATCTATGAAATGAGTTTTTTCAACTTTATCCAAACAATAAGTTTGATAAAGAGCAGTCGCATCGTTCGATTTATTGATGGATGAGCGAAGAGTTCCAAACCAACATAATTCATAGTATGTTGCTAGAAACATTGTTGACAACAGAGGTGATGCCTTAACAGAGGTGATGATGCTAAGGTATCACCTGATTGGGCTCATGATCCAGGATTTGAGGGGGTTTTCTGCTTAATTAGGGAGAATGGAAAGAAGTTAGACTGCAACTTGAGGATAAAATTTAGGTAAGTGAAATTATATGCTCTGTAATTCTTTCCAGTAGGTAAAAACTATACCATTTAATTGAAATTTTACCTGTCTACTCATTGAATTCTAGAACCCCTTTATGCCAGGATGACTTCAAAGAGAGATAATGATTAGTACAAACTACAAACCTTTTACCTGTTGACTTAGAGTGTATCCACCACTTGATGAGTAATAAGATTTTTTGGACACTTTGGTTTAGCAAAAGACACAAATTCAGATAAACAGACAAGTAGTGAACGAATCATGAATGATATGCTTTTATGTGGATATATCGTTGTTTTTGGTATGTACAAGATGATGGAAGTATGGAACTATGGATAGAAAAACACACACCAACTGCAAACTATGGATGGAAAAACACACACCAACCCCATGATATGTATTTTCAATTAAGAATTTACATGTCGAGTCAAAGTCAAATAATATTTGAATGTGATGCAAGACATTGGTAATGAAAGGAAACCTATCAATTGAAGCACGTGCTGAATATGTTTTCCTTGGGACATTTCACCTTCCACATAATCCATCTTCCACCATCAATATTGGCATGTTGCTGCAGTTGTAGCTTGTCTGGCTTCTTCCTTAAGCAATCTCACAATTTTGATTCATCTAGCAATCGAAGATTGCACATTCACATTACCAAGAGCGCGTTCACATTATCAAGAGCATGATCATTGTAATCTGGAGGATAGTGTCGTTGACCCATCTACACCAAGGTTGAACATGTGGAGGCAATTCTGTCATTTAGGACACATGCTTAACACACACCTCAGTTAATAAGCCTTTTTTGCTTTATTTGTTTCTTGCTTCATCTATAAATATTTTTATTTTACTCATTCGGTTTATGACTTTATGTATTCTTTTGCATATGCATTTTACAGTGGGGTTTTTATTGGGTTACTACTTTGATTAGTTTCATCATCTTGTGCACACCACTAAGAGTACGTATCTCTTGGGCAGAGTTGGTGAATCTGATGCTGATGTCTTCAATGGTGTGCTTATAGCCTTATACTAACTATCTATAAATGTTATGGATAGCACCCCATCCTGTTGGAGACGCTTCAAGAACCTGCCGCTGTATCTTTTGTAGACCTAATAAGGTTCTGATTTGGTTAACTAGTACTATAGTGACAATGGCGATATATAGCTCCAAAGGAAATTGATTAGTCCCTTGATGGTTCGTCAAGGTATTCAATGATTGGTGTTGGCACAGCATGTTGGATGGTTATAGCATTGAATACCTTCAATCTTTGAATAATGGAAATTTTAAAGGTGCACAGAGAAGCATCATATTTCGCTGATTTCTACTGGAGATGTTAGTCTGAAATGTAGACATGTGTTTTTCAGCATATGCGGACAGTGCTTTGTGCAGGTAAACATACATGCAGTCTACATTATTGGTCAGCAAATGTTTGTTGGAGATTGTGGACACAAGACGGATGATAATGAAGATTGGGATCCGTAAGTGTATCCCGTATTTTGGTACTGGGCTTGACATATTAAGTGTGGATCTTTAAAACCTTAGATGGGTTCCCCCATTGTGTTGGATCTCAAGAAATGAACTTTTGGTGTATGGGAACAAATTAGCCAAGCGTAGTTGCTCTTTGACCTGAACCCACGTGCATAGGAGGAGCACCGAAAACTTAACTGCATGAAACAGGGCGCTGGAAATGATTTCTCTCAAAGGGTCACAAATCAAAGAGCACTAGAAAGTGTATACACATAACATATGTAAATACACATTTTTATGTAAAGAAATATTGAAATTTAACTTTTTTATATATAAAATTTGTATTGGGAATTTGGGATAGATGGTTTATGGATTTTACGACAAATTAAAACTATAAATTCTGCAAAGTTGATGGTAGCAAATACCTAGTGGAGTAATGAGTTTTGAAGAAGGAGAAAGACCCCTTTCACTAGATACTTGGAAGTATAGTCACAAAAAACTGTGTTTTTTTTTTAAAACCCCGTTTAGAATGCGCATTAATACCCTGCCGTAGAAAACGGCGTTTAAAACCCGTTTTTTGAATAAAACACGTATTATAGTTTTAAACCCGTTTAAAACGAATAATATGAAAAAAAACAAATATATTTAAAACGAATAATACGAAAAAAACTGATAATCTTGAAATTTTTTGGGAATGAAGATTATGTAGATATTGATGACTTTGATGCGCTTTTGAGTTATTGATGAATATAAATGAGTGATTTTCTTAATATACGTATTTTAGTCTTGTTTTTAATCTTGATAATTGATGTTTTAATGAAATTTAATGCCTTGATGGAATGAATTTGATGTTAAAATAATGTTATGAATTTATTATTGTTGCTTATAGTTACTCTTTTTGTATATTATCTCACCAAATTGTTAGATATATTAATTAGCGTCGTTTCTAATTTTTATAATTATAAATTTTTTCTCCGCTTTTTACCCAAAGTTTTCCATACTTAACCCTTGCCAAATTATTCCCGAACCCCGACTTTGTGACTATGCTTGGAAGAATCTGCAAGAATCAAATTTTTTTAGCAAAGCATCAAGAGAGAATTGGATTTGGTTAGACAATGTGTGTTTGGTAAACAAGGATTGGGTTATTAGCAAGGTATGGAATGTATCGTGAAATATTCAATTTGATTCCACAAGATCAATTCTCGTTCAAGTAACGGATTATAACCAATTGGAAGGATCTTCTAATCAATCCAGAGATCATGTCGATTCCATTAGTAATGAGGGTTCAGAATATCACATATTAATCAATCAAAGAGCGATTCAACAACTAGAAGAAAGATTGATTCTTTGGGATCCTTCCTTTCTTCGAAGCGAACAGACAGATTTAGAATCAGACTGATTCCCCAAATGCCTTTTTGGTTATTGCACTATTGCCCAACTAGTTACTGAACTTGAGAAGCAGATGAATAATCATCTGCAAACAAAGTCTGGAAATTTGGATAATGTATGTTGGATTTGGTCAATGTAGGGTGGTATGAACATATACTGAATCGAAATGGTTGGACGTCTACAATTAGTGGGATAGAGAACATATTAATTTAAAAGGTAGCAGCGGTTTTTGTATTGCTATCCATGGGTTTTGATGTATCTCTACACATCCCTTTCTAATTTTTGTATGTCGATTGCATTCTCCCCTATTTATTCAGATTCTCTTCAAATCTCCCTTCTGTTTGAATTTTGAAACCATCAAAATCATCTACTTAAAGGAGTAAATTGCCTAAAATACCCTTTGTCCTTTCTCTAACCCCTCCAAAATGACACTTTTACTCCCTGATTTTTTTTACTTTGATGCCAAATGCATGTTGGGTTTTCTTGCTTTACTGTTTTAGTAGAGAATCTGTCGTTGAAGTAATGGAGCAGCTACGACAATTTATTAGGTCAAAGGACCTCATCAGACTTGAAATCCTGATTCCATCACTGTTTTATTCATGTCATTTGGAAGCCACGACATTGAAGAGAGGATGAGAAAGGTCGGCAAGGTAGAGTGAGGAAACGGGCAGTTGAGAAACCTTTACTCAAAGGATAACTGATTTCTTGGCTTGTTGACACTATTTACTCTATTTTCTTTCATAAATGATAAAGATAACCTCTGTCTACTGCGTTCTATAATTTTCTTCTATCTATTCAACTCAATGGCAGGGCCATAACTTGAAAACAGAACATTGTGTTCTTTGTTCCTCAATCACCAATATCAAGTACAAGACAAAACCAGATTTGAACTTAAAACCTGTTACTTCAATGTCTAGATTTGAAGAGAACCCAAATCACTTGGGGGTATAAATGCAAAATATGAAACACAGGGAAATCTATAAATACGTCAAAACCTAGGGTGCATCCTTAGGCCTATTCAGCATTTAGAGGAAGTGTAGAGTTTTATGGCATGGTTTAAAAAATCGCTGAAACCGTTACATAACGCCTGTTACGTAAAGGTTTCGTTGGCTTCCGATACCTGATACCGTACCTTTACCCGTTTATCCCGAAACAAAACCAAAACTCCCGAAACCGTTACGTAATGGGCATTACGCCCGATACGTAAAGGTTTCAGTCGTAGGACTGGGTTCTGAAAATCCCTAAACTCATTCTAAAACCTCATCTTTGCTTTTTCTTTTCTTCTCTACCTTTTCTTAGTACCTTTTTTTTCCTAAAATCCTTTTGTTTTTTGTTGATTAACAACTTGATTCGAGGTTTAATTCATAGATTTGAAGGAATCCAAAGCAGGTTCTTTATTTCGGGTATGTTTCAACCCTCAACCCATCTAATTTCCTTATTTCTAAATTTTGAGCTTCATATTGGCTTTAAAAGTATCTTGTTACTCATTTATTATATGTTTTTTTATTTTTTTTCTATTTATTTGAATTTTTTGGATTTTTTTAAGTAAAAAAGAAAAAAAAATAAGTAAAGGCCGAAACCGTTACGTAATGGCGTTACGTAAAGGTTTCGGCCGTGTCCATTACGGTGTCCGAAACCCTTTTTTTAAACCTTGTTTTATGGCTTTGGTATACATGAATATACTAAAAGGTTCAAATGAGATATGACACAAATTAGAAGGTTTTATCTAATGGTTTGTGGTGTACTGGTCTTTTAGCATTTAGAGGCAATTAGCAATTCGGTTTGAGTTTTTGATGTTTCTTCTAGAAACTTGGTTACAAGTTAGGTTATAAGCCTATAACTCACCTGGACAGGATCTGGAAGAGTAGCTAAGATTGTGGCTCTTATGTGTGTGTGTGAGAGAGAGACAGGACAAAACTCTAGAAACTTGGTTTTTCTTGGTAAATTTTATTTGTCTTATATTTCTTCCCTATCTTGTGTTTTCTTCATATAGGTTCTGTATTTGTGTACCATTCCCAAGTCATGCTGTATTTTTTTCCCTGGTATGTAAAATACTAAATTGTTTGGTGTTAAACTTTAGGAACTGAATTTTTCTTGATAAATATTTCTCCCCCATCTT
The DNA here is from genome assembly GCA_015143295.1 of Tetracentron sinense. Classification (NCBI taxonomy): domain Eukaryota; kingdom Viridiplantae; phylum Streptophyta; class Magnoliopsida; order Trochodendrales; family Trochodendraceae; genus Tetracentron; species Tetracentron sinense. The sequence continues at coordinate 32,984,992 of CM026562.1, forward strand.
GTGTTTTCTTCATACGAGTTCTGCACTTCCTTACCATTTTCTAAGTCCTGCTGCATTTTGTTTCACTGGTGGCCGGTAGGTAAATAGTTGGTATTGCAACTGGGTAGGCTCTTTTTAACAAGATCACTAACTCAAAAGTGTAATGGGCTTTGAACCGAAGCTATGTCACTCAACAGTACAGTCCCCTACCATTGTTATTGGGTTTTTCATTTCAACATTATCTTTTTGTAGGTTTTTTTGTTTTGGTCGTTTGGTTTATCTGCTATAGTGCGTATATTTGGATTGGAGGGTATTTAGTTTCCAATTCTGGCATTGGTAATTGAAATTCCTTCTGTTTCACTTTCATTTCTTTTTGGATTTTATTTTTGTGGGGTGACTATTTTCAAACTGGTCTTACTGTGCTATTTATGAGTTTCACTGAACTGTGTTTACAGTGGAGCATAGATTTCTCTTGTATTGATTCACTTTAGTACATTGGATGTTTTGCTGAGTCAAGTTGTGTTAAAATATTGAGTTTTACGACCCTATATTGCCTTTCTTGAATTGGACTGTGTTTTCCTGTATCAGGTTTTGTACAATGGGTTTTGTTTTTGAGTCTGTCTTCTTGTTTGTATCTTTTGAATACATGTATACTATGTACACCAGTACATACATTTACATGTTCCTCTTTTTCTTAGTTTTTCAAAATTATTTTAGGTCCATCCTGCTTTAGCAATATTTATATTAAATTTGGTTAATTGCTATAGATAGAACCTCTTTAACTGTATATTTGACGAGTCTCCCTCAGTATGAAAGTTACTAAAGATATATACTATTAGGGAAATAAATGTAAGATGAGATACTGTAGCATTAGTGTATCTCATCACAATCATAATCTTGGATTGTTATCTTTAAAATTTGATAAGGATTATCTTTCTAGAATATGATTACTTTGCTAATCTATTTAAACCCTTGACTAGGTTCATTGTAATCATCTAGTTATCAATAAATCTCTTTTCTATCGTGGTATTAGAGCGGGTCGATCTGACCTTGTTATTTTGTTAGCTTTGGTTGAATAGCCTTTCCAGCCGGCGGCACCATGGCGCATGCTGCCTGTCAGACTTTTTTTTTTTTTGAAGATCTAAGTTGTGGCTTTTGACTTGCTTCAAATTCCCCGGAGAAGCATGCAGATCATTTGAGAAATCCTTCTCATTTGTAGTGAAATAGAATTGCTATGGACTTCTTGATAACGCGTGAGTGTGACCATACTTTTTAATTGTTGCAAACAGCATAGCATCTCTTTTGGCCAAACTCTACTGCAATAATATTGGCCCTTCTGCAATTATGTTCCACCCAGCATTGGTCATTACAGCAACTGTTTGCTGATGTGGGCAATCATTTATACATCTTGGATTTCAATGCAATTGAAAGTGCTTCAATGAGAAGAATTCTGTTTTCTAATACTGGGTTTCCTTCTTACAGCATGTGTTGATCAAGAAGAAAACTGATCCTATAAATTGGGAGGTAACTTTGTTGTGGAACCCGCTATTGTACTAACAAGATTGTAGAAACTGAAGAGTAAAAGACTGTCTTTTGTAAATGGTTTATATCCCATATGGATTTATAGTTCAAACCAAATGGTTTCTTTGGTTCTTACAGCAAAATGATGCTGATGCATCTTCTCCCGCCATAAAAAAAAAATGGTCGGTATTTCATGGTAATCTGCGCTCTGTTATTCCTTTTACAGTTGGACAATACTATGTGCATTGAATTGTGATAGTGGGAAGCGCTGCTTGTCCCATTGGTTGTGTGTGCATAGCACTAAACGCACATTTGGTACAAGATCCATTCTCGTGGGGGTGTGCATGGTTGATATCTCCACCCTTTACTAACTTCGAACAGATGCCAGCCCTGCTCATTTGTGACCTACTTGGTTCAATTTATATGTAAATTGAACTACGTAGCCTTCTGATTTGCAATATTTCCCGCCAAGTGCAAATGGAGATGGTATGCAGAAAAAAGGTCAAGGGGTAAGGCTTATTTTTGGCCCAACAGTCCAGAACTCGTGTTGATTGGACTTCCATTTCCACTTTCTGTAAGGGGGTCCAAGCTTTTTCTAGTTGTTCAATGGTCCCTGGCCCCTTCATGTAGTTCTCCGAATAATACTCAAGATCCTCTGTTTTCGATTATCGATCAAAACTGTCCAATTCCAGGTTAGAATTGTAGATCCCAACAGTCCCGACACCTTCATCAGGAGGTGGAGGTGAGGAGGATGAAGAAACTTCATGGGGTTTTGTTTCTTTAGTGATGGGCGATGATGAGGAGGGTTAATGAGATTGTGTTTTTATCAATTGCGCAGCTCATGGTTGAAAAATAGAGGTGAGGATAGAAAGGTATTGGTGAAAACTCACAAATGAGCTTATGTGCTTTTTATGCAAGTCATGGCGATGAGTTTAAATATGAGGCGGAGCTTTGCCTCTATTTTTTTGGCGTAAAATCGATGGCATTCTTATAATTATAGAGACATTTTGTTTTGCACAATTCTTACTACCCATGTGTTTTTTTTTTTTTCGAACTCGGGGTGTCCCCAACCCTTTGGGTCAGGACTAATCCCTGATGCTGCGACGTGAGCCCACAACCTGCCACACCTGGTAAGTCCGGGTAAACCCGTGTGGGGCTAGCCCCAAATGGGGAGTGAGAAATGGAACCCAGGACCTCCCACTTGAGAGAAGGTCCAGGAACCACTGGTCTTCCCCTTGTTAATAATTACAAAACTATTATCATCTACACATTAATCTCATTGCATAAAATCAGGATTCTTTTGCTCAATAAGATTCACGACATGCAGGGAATAAAAACCAGTCACCCATACCTAATACCTACCTCTGTGACCTTTCTACACATGATTTTCAGTTTTTTCTTATTGTTTAATTAACCTAGAATGAAAGGGGAGCAATGTGAAAAGGACTTTGCTACTGAGACCCCTTTAGGGTCGAGACCACCGAGATAGTGCTCTAAGAGCACGGGATTCAGGTGGGGCCCATTTCACATGGTAGGCCCCACCTGAAATCCAGTGCTCTTAGAGCACAGTCTCGGTGGCCTTGGCCCTAAAGGGGTCTCAGTAGCATTTCCCATGTGAAAAACGAGCATTTGAAAAGAGTTTTTAATAGCGGTGAGCTTGATTTGTGTTTTTTGTAATTTAGGGTTTTTAAGACAGAATATAGGGGAGAATTTTACCTTCAAGTGTTACCTTAACAATAGATTTTTTTTTAAAGTTTTTTGATTTTTATGTGAAACTTAATATTATTAGATAAATTATAGGTAGGAGATTAAAATTAATTGAACTGAGTCGAGCTTCTTATTGATTGTTTTCGACTCTATTAACAAACAAGCTCAATCATTTAGCTCACTTCACAACCCCAATGAATTCAATTACTCAACCCAAGCTCGTTTCAACCCCAGTTAAATTATTTTAGGTCCATCCTGCTTTAGCAATATTTATATTAAATTTGGTTAATTGCTATAGATAGAACCTCTTTAACTGTATATTTGACGAGTCTCCCTCAGTATGAAAGTTACTAAGATATATACTATTAGGGAAATAAATGTAAGCTGAGATACTGTAGCATTAGTGAATCTCATCACAATCATAATCTTGGATTGTTATCTTTAAAATTTGATAAGGATTATCTTTCTAGAATATGATTACTTTGCTAATCTATTTAAACCCTTGACTAGGTTCATTGTAATCATCTAGTTATCAATAAATCTCTTTTCTTTCGTGGTATTAGAGCGGGTCGATCTGACCTTGTTATTTTGTTAGCTTTGGTTGAATAGCCTTTCCGGCGGGCGGCACCATGGCCCATGCTGCCTGTCAGACTTTTTTTTTTTTTGAAGATCTAAGTTGTGGCTTTTGACTTGCTTCAAACTCCCCGGAGAAGCATACAGATCATTTGAGAAATCCTTCTCATTTGTCGTGAAATAGAATTGCTATGGACTTCTTGATAACGCGTGAGTGTGACCATACTTTTTTATTGTTGCAAACAGCATAGCATCTCTTTTGGCCAAACTCTACTGCAATAATATGGGCCCTTCTGCAATAATGTTCCACCCAACATTGGTCATTACAGCAACTGTTTGCTGATGTGGGCAATCATTTATACATCTTGGATTTCAATGCAATTGAAAGTGCTTCAATGAGAAGAATTCTGTTTTCTAATACTGGGTTTCCTTCTTACAGCATGTGTTGATCAAGAAGAAAACTGATCCTATAAATTGGGAGGTAACTTTGTTATGGAACCCGCTATTGTACCAACAAGATTGTAGAAACTGAAGAGTAAAAGACTGTCTTTTGTAAATGGTTTATATCCCATATGGATTTATAGTTCAAACTAAATGGTTTCTTTGGTTCTTACAGCAAAATCATGCTGATGCATTTTCTCCCGCCATAAAAAAATGGTCGGTTAGTCATGGTAATATGTACTCTGTTATTCCGTTTATAGTTGGACAATACTATGTGCATTGAATTGAATTGTGTGATGGTGGGAAGCGCTGCTTGTCCCATTGGTTGTGTGTGCATAGCACCACATGGTTGGTACAAGATCCATTCTCGTGGGGGTGTGCATGGTTGATATCTCCATCCTTTACTAACTTCGAACAGATGCCAGTCCTGCTCATTTGTGAGCTACTTAGTTCAATTTATATGTAAATTGAACTAAGTAGCCTTCTGATTTGCAATATTTCCCTGCCAAGTGCAAATGGAGATGGTATGCAGAAAAAAGGTCAAGGGGTAAGGCTCTTTTTTTGGCCCAACAGTCCAGAACTCGTGTTGATTGGACTTCCATTTCCACTTTCCGTTAGCAGGTCTGAGCTTTTTCTAGTTGTTCAATGGCCCCTGGCCCCTCCATGTAGTTCTTCTGAATTTCAAATAGTACTCAAGATCCTCTATTTTCGATTATTGAACAAAACTGTCCAATTCCAGGTTAGAATTGCAGATCCCAACAGTCCCGACACCTTCATCAGGAGGTGGAGGTGAGGAGGATGAAGAAACTTCATGGGGTTTTGTTTCTTTAGTGATGGGCGATGATGAGGAGGGTTAATGAGATTGTGTTTTTATCAATTGCGCTGCTCATGGTTGAAAAATAGAGGTGAGGATAGAAAGGTATTGGTGAAAACTCACAAATGAGCTTGTGCTTTTTATGAAAGTCATGGCGATGAGTTTAAATATGAGGCGGAGCTTTGCTTCAACGCCTTGGAGTGGAGCTATTTTTTTTGGCGTAAAATCGATGACATTCTTATAATTATGGAGAAATTTTGTTTTGCAAAATTCTTGCTACCCATGTGTTCTTTTTTGGAACTCGGAGTGTCCCCAACCCTTTGGGTCAGGACTAATCCCTGATGGTGTGACGTGAGCCTGCAACCCACCACATCAGGTAAGTCCAAGTAAACCAGGGCGGGGCTAGCCCCAAAGGGGGAGTGAGAAATGGAACCCAGGACCTCCCACTTGGAAAAAGGCCCATGAACCACTGGTCCACCCCATGTTGATAATTACAAAACGGTCATCATCTACACATTAAACTCATTGCATAAAATCAGGATTCTTTTGCTCATTACGATTCACGACATGCAGGGAATAAAAACTAGTCACCCATACCTAATACCTACCTCTGTGACCTTTCTACTCATGATTTTCAGTTTTTTCTTATTGTTTAATTAACCTAGAATGAAAGGGGAGGAATGTGAAAAGGACTTTGCTACTGAGACCCCTTTAGGGTCGAGACCACCGAGAGACCATGCTCTAAGAGCACGGGATTAGATGGGGCCCATTTCACATGGTAGGCCCCACCTGAAATCCCATGCTCTTAGAACACGGTCTCGGTGGTCTCGGCCCTAAAAGGGTCTTAGTAGCATTTCCCATATGAAAAACGAGCATTTGAAAAGAGTTTTTAATAGCGGTGAGCTTGATTTGTGTTTTTTGTAATGTAGGAATTTTAAGACAGAATATAGGGGAGAATTTTACAAGGGTGAAATTACCTTTAAGTGTTACCTTAAGGATAGATTTTTTTAAAAAGTTTTTTGATTTTTATGTGAAACTTAATATTATTAGATAAATTATAGGTGGGAGATAAAAATTAATTGAGCTGAGTCGGACAACTTATTGATTGTATTCCACTCTATTAACAAACAAGCTCAATCATTTAGCTTGCTTCACAACCCCAATGAATTCAAATACTCAACCCAAGCTCGTTTCAACCCGAATTGAGCTGGTTGACGAGTTGGCTTGGCTTGGCTTGGCTCGTTTACAACAGCCCTACAAGCTAGTACACTACATGATTGCCTGAATCCACTAAGTAATTCTGTTGATTTTTTCACGAACCATCAAGAAGGTTCCTTCATAATAGTATTTTGAAAATCGGACCGATCAGTTGAACAGGTAAAATTGGGATCTGGTCATCCAATTGGTCTCAAAACCATCAAAACTGGCCTATTTTTAAAACCATTTTAAAATCTGATAACCAATAAAAACCGGCCAGTTCAACTGATAAACCGGTGATTTAATCGAGAAAAACTAGAAAATTGTGAGACCCAGCAAAAAAAAAAATATATATATATATATATAAATGTTTTTTTAAAGATAAAATGCCAGGTTCATCCGGCCGAACTGGCGAACCGGTGGTTCACTCCAGCCCGCTCGAGGCCGGGTCCGGTTATTAAAACATTCTTCATATATCCCTCAGTAGTTATTACTTGTTACTAACATACGCACGAGGTTCATTACTTCATCCTAATCTAACCGAATTTTAAATTTAACTAACAAGATGCAGATAACCGAATTTCAAGCGCGCGCGAGAGAAAGAGCAAAATAAATCCCAAGAAAAGCCGTTTTCAAGGACGCGTGGAGATTGTAATTTCGAAGAACAGGTCAGTTTTAAGTTTTAACTCAGTCCATTAATCGAAAGAAAAAAAAAGATAATCTTGAAATCGTTTTCGTCAATTTTGCTGCAAATTTATCATCTGTACGTAGTATCCATTAACTATCATTTCAATGTGAATATGATTATTTCTTTCTGTTTCTGTTAAATTCTAGGGTTCCTTCGACTTCCCTGAACCATTTAGATGATTCTTCTTAAGACATTACTGATTTCTTTTTCAATGAATTCTTCTGTTGTTTTGGAATAATGGGAGTGATTATGCCCTCTAGCTAGATCTATTGTAAATTGGGTTTATAGAAAAAAACGTTTTTTTCCCCCTTTTTCTGTTAAGGAAATGGAGGAGTTTGTTGAGGGGCTGGGTTGTAGATTAAGGGTGTCGGGAATGGTAGCCGATTCGATTATGATGGGGATTGTGAATTCGGCAATGGAAGAAGCATTTGATAAAGCCTGTGCTAAGGAAGGAGATATAGAGCGCTTGAATGAGAAATCGAGGTTCTGCGTATTGGCGGTGATGCAATTGGAGTGGTGTTTGAAGTTTGTTCAGGAAGAGACAGACGGCTATGTTGTTGAGAGTAGCCGGGAGCGAGAAAAACTGGTTTCGGATTTAACCGAAACCAGAGATCGGATTCAGGGGCGGCTGGAGGAAACTGAGGTTGCTATTTCAGACAAGGATAGAGAGTTAACTGAGAGATTGGAAAATGAATTGAGGCTTAGACAGGCATTGGATTTGAGAGAGGTGGAACTAAGTTCTTTGCGAGATAACCTTGAGCTTGAAAGAACAAAGAGTGAGGGAGTGCAGGAATTTATTTTGAGCAATCGGGTTGGTGGGGATGAGAGTAGAGATGGTGATTTTTGTGAATTGAAGAATTCTGTAGATCAACAGTTCTGGAATATAAAACAAAAACTTGAGGATGAGCGGATAAATTTAACAAAGGGAATGAGGAAGATGAGCCAGGGGCCTTCCAATACACTGAATCTCGAACCTGATTCGAAACTGGTGGAAGGGGAAAGAAATCGAAATATTGATAGTAAAAAAATCGATTTGTATGAGAATGATAAAGGTTGTGCAGTTAAGCCCCCAAATTGTTCCCTAAGGCCAGAGGTGAACATAGGATTTGAGCAGATGGGCTCAGACATAGACATTTTAAAAGAAACCTTGGATCTTGCTTTTGGACTGATGGACAATGCCATTTCTTTGTCTGAGGTGGGACCAATGGAACAGCAGTGGAGGTGGACCATCGAGAAAGATACAACTGCTGTAGTGCTTAAAGGATTCATGTGGGATCTCCAAGAGAATTTCAAAACAAGAGTGAAGGAGGTAAAAAGACAAGTTCCTATGGAGTTATTGATTGAGAATTGGTCAGAACTGATGAATGAGATTACCAGCTTGCATCATGAACTTGAATTCTTGATTAATCAAAATAAGGTCCAGGTGAAAAGTGGCAAAGGCAATGACTCTTCAGCCCCTCCTCCCCAAATAGATGTTGGATGCAAGATTATTTCACAAAAAACGAGAGGGAAGCCTTTTCCTGTATGTGATAATGTTTCTTCAGTGGACAGATATAGCAAGTTTGACAATGCCTCCACAAAGATTGAAGAAGCAGACCATATGGAGAAGATACCTGGAGAAGATCCATCAGGGAATGGAAGCCAATTTGTTGCTAAAATGATAAAAAATCACGAGTCTATTATACGGAAAAAAAGTGAAGAGCTGAATCTGCTCAAGGTAGAAATTTTTAGAGAAAAGGACGGTTCATCTGTGAGGAACGACAAGGAACCTGATTGCCTGATGAAAATGGTCGAAGACATTATTGTAAGATTGGACAGTGTTATCAAAGGGAATGCTAAGCTGGGTGTAACTCTTGATGACCATAGACGAGTTCATGAGAATGAACTTAAGGGAATGGAAAAATTTCCGGAGGAAGTGGGTAACATGTCAGGTTGTTATTTAAGTGATGCGGACTTAAGCGAAGAGATGAGAATACTAAAACTAGAGATAGAAGAATCAAATCTGCAAACCATGATAATGGAAGAGACTTATGTTATTATCGTTAAAGGGTTGATGAAGGAACTCCACCTGGAGTTATACAATCATGACATAGAGAGCTTAATAAGGGAGGATATATGTAAAATTATCTTCAGCAATATATTGAAGGAATGGAACGAGGACACTGAAAATAATAACATCGAAAGCCACATCAGGGAAGAGATAAATCACATTGTCTTTAGTGAGGCAGTGAAGGATTTTGGCTGCCATCGAGGTTTTGCCATAACAGCACATGAAGATGTTGGGAATGAAGGGAACTTTCTGGAATACTCACCATCTACTAACAAGTTGTTTCAAAATATAGAGGGCCTAATAAGGGAGGATGTATGTACAGTTTTCTTACGAGAAATGATCAATGGATGGAACAAGACTCTAGAAAATTATAATGTTGAGAGCCTTGTCAGGGAAGAGATATACGGGACTGTCTTTATTGAGACAGTCAAAGATATGAAGACCACTGCCAATTTCGCATTAACTCAATGTCAAGAGGGCATAAAACCTGATAAGTTTCAGGAAGATGTACCATCTACCAGCAAAAAATTTCAAAGTTTAGAGAGCCTAGTGAGGGAGGATGTGCATACAGTTTTCTTCAGCGAAATGGTTAAGGAATGGAAGATGGAATTAGAAAATTATGACATGGAGAGTCTCATCAGGGAAGATATATATCGAATTGCCATTAGTGAGGCAGTCAAAGATGTTAATATCTTCTTAATAGAATCTGAGGAAACCAGGAATCGAGATGATTTTCTGGAAGACCTACCTTCTGCTAACAAGCTGTTTAAAAGTCCAGAGGTCAGTGAAAAGGAGAATTTGATTCAAAAACTTGGTTCTCTGTCAAAATGCTTTGAAGTGGAGGAAGATTTGATGTTAAGTGTAAGTTCTGAAATAATGGAAAAGAGTGTCCTTCTTGACCATGTGGATCTGGAAAATGAAGAGTTTGATGAATGCAGCATCCATTGTGAAGGGATGTCAGTTGAGAAGGATGACGCTTTGGGTTCAATGAGTAACAAACTAGAAAAGGCTCTTCAGCAATTACTTATGAGTAAGGTGATATTGAGAGAGTTGGGGTCTAGTTTAGGCATAAAAGTTGGAGATCTAGAAGGTGTTCATGATCAGTTGACTCCAATCGAAGGCATTGTACAAGACAGACAGCACTCTATTTTCTTACCAGAAAATAATGAAAAGGAGCAATTAAACTCATTTAATCCTATGGTCACAACTCTCAGGGAATTCCCGGAACTACTTGTGGATTTTGAGTGCATGGTACATGAAAAAATAGGATGGAATATATGGAGGTACTTGTTTATAGCTATCTCAGTAATATTATTTTGTTATGGGAATATGCAGTTATTGTAATTGAAATTATTTCTATGGATATTAGTAGTCTCCTCTTGAACTGGCAGCATAAGGTTTTTCTCATAAGAGGTTAGATAGCTCGCATCATTTTACTTGCTTGCCATACGCTTGAGAGATTTGCTAAGTGATGCGTTTTTGACTCCAGGTTGCAATTTCTTTAGATTTTGATGTGTTCACTATTCCAGTAAGAATTTACTGACAGATAAGAGTGATGTATCCAAACATTAGATCTCATCATTTTTAATAATTAATTGTGGGCCTGGCAATTTTATTCTTGTTTTATGAGTGTTCCAATGTCTGGTTAAGTGAGATCATTTTAAATAATTAATCGTTGGCCTCTCGATTTTATTCTTGAGTTATTAGTGTTCTATTGTCTTGTTAAGTAAGATACAATAAGATTGGGTATCCTGATGTAGGGTTCACTTCTTTTTTCTAGCCGGTAATGCAGGACTAACTTGTTTACCAGTTTATGTACTTCAAATTATATGCCAGTTAGCTTAGACTCTAGCCCCAGTCTTCCCATGTCCTAGATTTACTAGTTCGTGGATGCCTTCATCATAATGTATATATGATATGTATATGGAAATTTCATGGTATTTACATTTTATAAATTGGAAATCTTGCAAGTAGTTTAAATTTATTATTTCAAAATTAAAAGTCCAGCAATATCATGAGGGTTATATGAAATTTAAATTTTGTGAGAGAAAGTACATTAACTCTTCCTATTATTTCCCCATAAGATCCAAACACACGGACCTAAGGGAAAAGATATCCCAAAACATTTATTTATCAATAGATTAATGGGAGCGAGACCTTTTTAGTATGGTAGAGGAAAGACATGCTAGTCCATGCTTAACTCTATGACTCCACCACCCCTGTACCTAATTCTTTCGACATTTTATATTAGGTGCAGAGCTTTCTAAAGTAGAAACTTTTGGATGCATTGGAGCCATATTTTCTCCTAGAAGGCATTCACCTTTAGAACCAGCAAATTGCTAAAAATGATTCAGGGTCTTATGAAGAATTGTGTTTTGTGAACTATGGTTATCCTGTGATCACTACTTGGTCTGTTGGCTATCAACAAAGGTGTAGTGGCAACACATTACTACTGATCCATGTGTGACGAGATGCTCTCCAACCACAAAGTTGTGATTAATTGGTGCCATGAAAGATTTCTGAGGTTCACAAAAGATTTCACTGTCCTCTTTATACTGGCAAATAAGCATCAGTATTTGAAATGTGATTGTGCAGTGAAATGCTAGAGTAATAATTCTTAAAAAGAAAAAAGAAATTATCGATGTGGAGTATCCTGATTCTTATGCTACCTCTTTTCAGGTTGGATGAAGTGAAATATCAATTGGATCCACTTGTTGAGCTTGTGGCCTCCCTAAGGAAAAAAGAATTGCTGTACAGGGAAGCTTTTATGAGGAGATGCTATGACCTTCAAAAGGCTGAAGCTGAGGTTTTATAAATAAAATTACTTTTACATTTCATATATTTGCGTCTAGTAAAGGAAAATATGTCAAGTTGGTTGATCTGTTGTACATTTTGGTTTCTTATTCCACTTGGGCTCTAATTGTATCACTTGATAATTATCTTGTTTGTTGAGGCTTTACTATGTTATTCTTGAACTTCACAAGGGTATATTTCCTTATCTTTTTCTTTATTTTACTTCAAATTTTTTGTGTGTTTGTTGAAATCCAGGTGGATTTGTTGGGTGATCAAGTGGAAGCTCTTCTAGGCCTTCTTGAGAAGATATACATTACACTAAACCACTATTCACCAGTTTTGCAGCATTATTTTGGGGTGAGTTTTCCATTCTTTGGAACTCCCTTCTTTTATGTGTGTGAGCTTTTGGTGATACTTTCATTCCTCACTAACAACGATACCCATACACTTAAAAATGGGAGTTTTTGGAACTTCCTTCACTTGGATGTGTGGAATTTTTTGGTGATATTTTCATTCGCAACTAACTATGATGGTCATACACTTCAAAATGGGAGCCACCAGCATGTTTCCAGTTCATTAATTGAAAAATGCTGTGTCCATTCCATTTATATATCAGGGTAACACAGTCTGCAAGTAATATGGTATCAGTAGAACACATAACTTAATTGGATGGTGCTTTGTGTCAAAACAATAAAAGTTCTAAGTTTTCTACCTGCACAGCTATTAACAAGTAGAATCAAGAAGTACGTTTAGCAAAACCCAAAATTGGAATTATGAAAGAGATACTGTTCAACTGACATTGTTGAAATTCGAATGTAAGGGATGGTAGAATCCTGTTGTGCTAGAGTTTTTACCAATTTTCTGTTTGTATGTTGAGACAAGAAGTTAAATATGTTTAAGTAGTTAGCAATTTGAAACATTAAGATCAGAATATCTCCTTAGACTTCACTCATGTGACTGCTGATGAGTAACCACTGAGCTGATTCATTGTCCAAGAGTGTTGTAAATATATTTCAATTGTAAACAGGGTAAAAAAAGAACTCTACACCCTATTCCCTTATATCTTCTTTAAGTCATTTACCAACAAATTTGAATAATTAAAAGTTAGTTTGCTTTATATATATATATATATATACTATTATAATGAGAAAATAAGGGATAAGTGGCATTAATTGACTTTTTACTATGAGAAAAAAAAAAGTCGCCCTGCGAAGACAACCGTTCAGAAAGGTTCTTGAGATTCTCAATCGTCCAGGCATGTATTATATTATCCTATTACTATTTAGTGAATTAATATTTAAGGGTATTAAAGTCATCTCAAATCTATTAACTTTAATCCCTTTAGATATGGCTGATTCCTTCACCTATCTACTATTTTTTCTTCCCCATTTTCTCTGTGTTTTCAACTGCCGCACAACTCACCTTTTAAACATATTTTCTCTCTCCCACGTCTCCCCTCTAACACACGTGCATCAGTGGGTCTCATTAGGGTCCCTCTTTCCACTCTCTCCCCCTTTCCTCTCTCTAACGTGCATCGCACGTGCGGCCCACTAGTTAATATAACTATAGAAGGAAAAGTAAAAATAGTTTATCTAGAACCATTCCTGTCTTTGCTAGAATGACCTAAGAAACTCATCTCGCGCCTTTTCCACCCTTAATCTTTGTTGAAATCTTGAAACCTTGCTCTAGAATTATGATCAAAAGAGGAAGCTGCTTCTTTCTAATATTTGGTATTTAAGCAGATATATCCAAACACTCTCACTCATAATTCTTGAATGGTTCCCTATATCACCATTAATTCTTGAAATGCTCCCTCTCCAAAATTACATCACACGTGCCAGCTCCAACTATAATGCACACCAACCAAGCTTGCATATGTGCATGTCATGTTTCCTCATGCCTCCTATCATCACAGCTGTCCGTCTGTTTTTTCTTCTTCTTATTTCAGCTAGATACTGTTTTATATGGATACTGATTCTATTCTGTTCTCATGCAGATCGTGGATATTCTAAAATTGATGAAAGAAAAGTTGAGTGGAATAGCAGCTGGTGCACCCCATTAGGAATATAAAGATTTAAGTAGTTCAGAATAGGTATTCGATGTTGTTTAATTTGTTATTACAAAAGGGGCTCTCCAAAAGGAACTTGGTAGGACTTAGGAGGGATATGCTTCCTGGCTGATGTTTATATCATCTAGTTTACCGAACATCTCTTCCATATGTTTCTCCTTTCTTTAACTATAACTCTTTATTTATTTATATTCCACTGGCATTAGGCAGTTTCAGTACATTCCATATCTTGATAAGCTTCATATTTTTTATACATATTATTTTGGTTATTCATGCTTTTAAAGCTGTTAATACTCAATACCCTGTCTGTAATATAGCTTAAGTTAGATAGTGCCTAACAAATTTCTTACAAGTGGTAGTTCTAATGGAGGATCAATCCAGTATTCTTTGAATACAACTGTATCTGTAATATCTGCCTGCATATGGGTTCTCCTGTAGGGCCCACCACATAAGATTAGGTGGTGACTCCCAAGTTCCTCCACAGCTCCACCATTCAATCATGCTTCTATGGTGTTATTTTGGTGGATACAATATACTTAATGTTTTCTATTCATATGATAAGCTCCTTTAAACTGTGATGGTTCTGTTAATGTGATAAATTACGAGATGCATCTAATTGTGCGTGAGCATTTTCATGGGTACTAATTTTGTTCACTAATTTTCATGTAGGAATGCTAAGTAGGCTGAAGCAGAAGTAGCTCAAGGCCGAAAAAGGGATCTGCAAATACTTCTCTTGATCAACAAATTAAGCTCAAGCAAATAACAGTTAAAAACTGCCATTGTTAAAATAAACAGACAAGAGGTTGAGAAAACATGTTCTATCTACAATTTATGTTGTAATGCTTATCTACAGTAAAGATGTGCCCCTCATTTGAGAGGGATCCCAGTATGAAGTCTCCCAATGAATTAGTAGAAGTTTCCTGTGGCGACATGGCAGTCAGACACCTCTGTGTCTGTGCCAAAAGGTGAAAGGATAGGCGCCCATCAAATGGGAGAAAGATAAGGTAGAAAGCGAGGAACAGTCATAAATGATATTGACAAAAAAAATAAAAAGAAGATCAAATGGGTCGTCGGCATTAGAAGATTTTCTAGGTGGGGTACTCACTAAATGATGGACCCAACTCAATGGGAGTACAAATGTAATTCTTATCTGAGTTTGGAGGGTGTTTGTTTCTCTGCTGTTTGAGGGACAAACAGCATTGTTGACGGTTCTAATTTTGGCAAGATTTTGTGAAATTTTGGTCTGGTTTCCCTCTCCAGAATCGACATCCTATTATATCGGGTTGCACAATTTTCGGCCGAAATATTGTTGATTTTTTTTTTTTAATAAAAATGGATTATTCACCTAAATATACTGAAATTTTCAATATTTATAGCTGTATATCAAAAGTCCACGGGGTGAAGCCGAGTGTGAATTGAACAGCCTTTTGTTGAGTGAAATTTGGCAGCAGAGGTATCTAACTATATTTTTGGTTCATAGAGATCTGATCTAGACAAACTTTTCTAATCTAGAGTAGTCGAAAGATTTCCCTCAGCTTCTTGTTAGATAAAGATGCATCAATGGACTTCCCTTAATAAAGGCACAATCTCTCAGTTTTACTGAAATATGAAGCAAACGTGTTACATTTTTGTAAGTACCAAAGGAAGGATCCGATAGATGAATGCGAAATGCTAGCCCCAAACGCACTTCCAAACTCTTCTTGAGGTAGCGACATGTTGACCAATTAAACTTATAATTTTCTCATTTGAAAAAATAATTTCTTTAATCTATTAAGAGGTAACAATGACACTTGTTGCCCCTAAGGCTACAATGAGAGTTTGGAAAATTTTGACACGTGTTACTTCTAAGGCTACAGTGAGAGTTTAGAAAATTTAAAAATTTGCCTTTGGAGCTAGGACTGCTGGTAGATGAATTGTCTTCAAACATCATCTCAGATTGGTACTAGATACAAAAACATAACATTTATGATGTATCACATTAATTTTAGTTAGATCAACACAAATCTCGAAAATTTAACATTAATCCTAAGTATTCAAATAAGGTGATAAAAAAAAGAAGTTGAAAAAAAACCACGAACACAAGTGCTTAAGTATCTATCATAAGATAAATCATCGTGTAGGTACTGCAATGACTGCAATGATCTGAGGTAAAAAACTAGTAAAGAATTGTAAGGGTTAATTACATATGAGAGAACCAACATGTGCTTTCACAATTGGGCTCTCTGTTTGGTAGATTGGCGTTTTCGTTTTAATTACATATGAGAGAACCAACATGTGCTTAGAAGCCGATTTTTGGCTCAGATCATAGTCCTTTAATTACGAATTTTTTTTCCAGTCCAGGAGAGAGGTCGAAAGCCTTTCCGTTTTGAATTCATGTGGACTACCCACCCGGGATGCATGGAAACTGTAGAAAAAGTTTGGCATTCTCAGATTCAGGGGTCAATCATGTTTACATTAGGTAAAAATATTCGCAACACCCGATGTGCTTTGCGGAGGTGGAATTTCTCTTCTTTTGGGTTTGTTCACAGAAGGAAGGATGAGCTTCTCTTGAAGCTAGAGCATTTGCAAAGCTTGGAGCCATCATCAAAGCACTTGGGCGACGAGTTGGAAATTCATCGGGCTTTGGACAATGTGCTCAAACAGGAGGAAATGATGTGGGCCCAGAGATCCTGGGTGAGTTGGCTTCGGGACGGAGATCGAAATACCAAGTTTTTTCACTTATCCACTTTACAAAGGCGAGCTCATAATCGGATTGGAAGCATGTGTTCGGAAAAGGGGGTTCTTTATCAAGATCCGGCTACTGTTGAGCATGGTCTTGTTGAGCATTTTCGTAAGTTGTACTCATCTTCGAATCCTACTTTTGTTGAGGATGATTTTGCCTCGTTTCCTCAACCGGTTACACAAGTGATGAACATGGATCTGCTTCGGCCTTTAGACGATGATGAAGTTAAAAGGGCAGCTTTTGAAATTGGTGCTAGGAAAGCTCTTGGACCGGATGGTATGTCTGGTTTATTTTATCATCATTGTTGGGATGTGATGGGCAACGATGTTATTGTGGTGACAAAAGGTTTTTTTATAGTGGTTTCCTACTCCATGATGTAAATTTTACTTACATCTCTCTTATTCCCAAGAAAGCTATGCCTAAGCATTTGGGGGACTACCGCCCCATTAGTTTATGCAATGTGATTTATAAGATTTTTTTCCCGGGTTCTTGTAAATCGCATGAAGCCCATTACTGGGGATCTTATTCACCCTAATCAATATGCCTTTATTCCAAACCGTAGTATATCGGAAAGTACTTTTATCACCCATGAGATTCTTCATCATATGAAAGGAGTCAAGAGGAATGCGGATTACTTAATGGGGATGAAATTAGATATGAATAAGGCTTAAGATCATCTTGAATGGTCTTTTATTGAGAGAGTGTTGCGGAGAATGGGCTTTAGTGATCGATGGGTCGGGTTACTCATGCAATGTATTAGTACCGTGCGATATGCTATTTTGATTAACGGGATTGCTAAAGGATATATAACTCCCTCCAGGGGCCTTCGGCAGGGTGATCCCCTTTCCTTTTTATACTTGCTTCTAATTGTTTTTCCTATCTTATCAATGAGGCAAAGGGTCGAGGTCTGATTTTGGGGATTCGGATCAAGAGGAGATGCCCTTCCATTTCACATGTTCTTTTTGTGGATGATTGCATGATTTTTTCTAAGGCAACTTTGGAGGAAGTTTGGGCTATTCATGGGGTTCTGGTTAATTATTCAAAGCTTTTCGGACAAGTGAAAACTACTCAAAATCTGGTTTAATTTTTAGCCGCAATACGCCTTAGGAATTTCAGAGGTTGATCTCTCAGTCTTTGCACATGTGTATTCTTAGCACCCCAGGTATATATCTTGGGTTGCCTTCTGTTTTTGGTAGGTCCAAAGCTCATCTTTTTGTGCATATCTGAGACAGAGTGC
This sequence comes from Tetracentron sinense, assembly GCA_015143295.1. Taxonomy (NCBI): domain Eukaryota; kingdom Viridiplantae; phylum Streptophyta; class Magnoliopsida; order Trochodendrales; family Trochodendraceae; genus Tetracentron; species Tetracentron sinense. The sequence continues at coordinate 33,002,782 of CM026562.1, forward strand.
ATGTTATTCTTAGTAGTTGGGGTGGTAGATTTCTAAACAAAGCTTGGCGAGGTATTATAATCAAAGCAGTGGTGCAGACTATTCCCTCTTATGCGATGGGTTGCTTTAAGTTATCCCATGCTCTGTGTGACGCAATTGAGGCTAAGGCTGTAGAATTTTGGTGGGCCCAAGATGACCATAGGAAGCATGCTCATTGGGTTAGTTGGCAAATGATGTGTCTTGGTAAGGATGTGGGCAGAGCGGGTTTTTGGAATCTCTCCTCGTTTAATCTTGTGCTTGTAGCAAAGCAAGGATTAAATTTGATTCATAATAGAGACTCGGTTTGGGCACGTTTGGTGAAGAGCGTCTATTTCGCTCACACTGATTTTTTAAATGCTAAGGTGGGTAATAGACCATCATGGGCGTGGAGGAGTATTTTGGCATGTAGGAAAGCTCTTGTTTTGGGTTTGAGGTGGGGGGGTTGGTTCAAGACAGCTCATCCAAGTGTGGAAAGATGGATGGATACCTTCTTTATACGGTTTTAAGCTTTACTCGACTCAGCCTATTGATTGCCCTTGGGTCAAGGTGCGGGACTTTATTGATTCAGTTTTAAAGCAGTGGGATTTTGCTCGGCTTAACCAAGTCCTCACAGCCAAGGAGGTTAAAGCTATTTGTCTTATTCCCCTTCCTAGTTAGCCACAAGAGGATCAGGTGATATGGCATCATAACCCTTCAGGTCAATTTTCAGTTCATTCGGCATACCATCATTTGATTAATCTGCATCCCATGGGTAGAGCAAGAGGCCCAAGTTCTTCTTCGGTGTTGCCTGCTGATTGTTGGAGGTTGTTGTGGAGGCTTCCTATCTCCCCGAAGCTTACTTGGTTTTTATGGCGTTGCTTGGACAATGTTGTGCCGGTAAATGCTAATATAGTTCAGAAGCGGATTCCGGTGGATCCTTGTTGTCTTTTTTGTGGTGAGCACAAGGAGTCGGTTTTGCATTTGCTGGTAAAATGCGAGTTTGCTCCGGTGGTTTGGTGGAGTTCTCCATTAGCGATAAGATCTGATTTCAAGGCGGTTTTTTCGTTTCAGGAGTGATGGGCTTTCTTGATTGCAGCTCATCTGGACAAACAGGCTATGGTTAGGTTTCTTTCTTTGATTGCTAGTATGGTTTGGCACATATGGAAGGCTCGAAATGCCCTTAAATTTGACAGTAAGGTCCCTTCTCCCTCTTTTCTAGTTGCACAAGCAGTTAGCTTAGTGGATGAAGGACTGGTTGTTTCTTCGCGGCAAAATTTAAATACTGGTGGTAGGATTACCATTGCTTCTGATGGAGCTTCGAAATTGAGGGGTTCGGTTGTTGGAGTCAGTGTGGTGGCTCGGTCGAGCAGTGATGAGATTATTTGTGGCCAAATTCAATGCCTTATGGGGGGTTCCCTTTAGTTGCTGAAGCGTTGGCTTTGCGGGCAGCCATGGAGTTGGCTCTAGCCCGGGATTGGTCTCCGGTTCGCTTTCTCACAGATGCGAGTATATTGGTGGATCAACTATCCTCTACTTATCGCATTGTGTGTGCGGAGATAGGATCTATTGTCTTCGATATTCACCAGAATTTAGCGCTCTTTGAGTGTAGTACGGTGAACTTTATCCTCAGGCTTACAAATGGGTTTGCTCATAACTTGGCTGCAAGGGCTTAGTTCGGAGCTCTCAGGGCTGTTTTCTTGTTAGATATTTGTTTGCTCTGGAATGTCATCGTTTTATTGTTGAGTGGGGCCCTAGACCTCCATAGGGTTTTTTTGTATTTTGGTAATTGGTTAAATGCTACCCCAGATTCAAAAAAAAAAAAAAAAAAAAAAGGAAAAAAAGAAGAAGGCAATGGATTTTCAAAGTACGTGAAATCTCCCTATTCGGGGAATGCTAGCCCTACTCTCAAGACCAATCACCTATCCAAATTCTCAGTTAATGTACACACTTTTTCAGTGCAATGCTTTAACAGAGAATTTGGATAGGTGGTTGGTTCAGGAAGAGTTCAATTGCTCCCACAAGTCAACACATGACCCTTTTGACCTCTTTTAACTGGGGTTAACCTTTACTAACCCTTGGGGTCCAATAATATAAAATTATTATTTTTAAATCATAATAATAAATATTAACACTAAGATTTAAAATTTTAAAATAGAGTTAAACAATTATAATATATTATTCAATTATTTAATAGGTATAGTCATGAGGCAAGTGGGGCAACGTCCCTTAAACTATTGAAAGCAAAAGATATATTCTATAACATGTTATTTAATTATTTGACTGGACATAACCATGGGACAAGGGTGTAAACAAAGAGAAACAATAACTGTAAGATATGTACGAAATATATGAGCAAAATGCCACCAAAAACTTAATCATAAAAAGAAAAATTTCACGGCCTACGACTTAGATTAAGATTATTTTGTACCAACCTAATAATTTTTTACAAATCTATCGACAATTACTATCATTTTTTCATGAATCATTGTGTGCCTCAACTATTAGAAAATCTTGGCTCCGCCCCTCTTCTTACCCATCATCTCCAACAAAAAGCTTGTAACTCCTATCTTTGTATCTCTCTCTAACGAAAGAGAGATAATGGAGATGAGTTTGAGAGAAAAATTTGGTGATGCCAAAGTCATTAGTAGAAGAACATGAATAAGGAAGGTAAAAAGGGACAGCGGTTCCACCTTTTCCTCTCTTGGCAAGTTTCCTTTTTCCTCACTTAGCAAGTTTGTTGCGATTTCACTTTTTGAACCGTTTCTGACGATCATGAGAGATGAACTTCAATGTTCTCTTTAAAGGCTGATAATTTCAATTAAAAAAAAATGGAGACAAAATTACTCAGAGGATTGAAAAATATAGGCACAAATGAATTAAAACCAGTATCTTTAATGTTGTAATGAATTCTATACGAAATTCATACTTTCTTCTAGTGTTTAACTGTAATAGGTGGGGGGTTTTGGTTGGAGATGATGGTCAATCTAAGTAACCAAAGCGTGGAGTAGGAGTGAGAGCATGAAAGCGTCAAATTTTAATTTAGGATGTGGTCAAGAGCGTTTTCGGAGCGCCGGTATATAAATAATATTTTTTTAAAAACAAAAATTATATTTTTAATTTATTAATGAAATATAACTATTATAAAGGGGATTGCCCCGTTCAAAACGTTGATTCAATTATTTATAATACCTAAAATAACCCTTGAAATAAAGAACACAATGAAGGTTGGAAATGAAAATTTGTAAAAAGCTTGAATTATTTAAGGGTGAATTTGTCATTTCAACCCCTCTTTGTCTCTCACAAATCCCAATCAATAGCAAACGTCACCCTTCCCCTCCCTGTCCCCATCACCACTCCCCCCTCTCTCTCTCTACGTCCCTCTCACCCTCTCTCCTTTCACCCCTTCACCCTCCCTCTCTTCTCACGTACAAATTTGCAACGAGTTTGAATCATGCCAATTGGGATTGAACTCTCCCAGAGTTCAATCGTACCCACAAGTCAATGCATCTCATTTTTAATCCTTACTAACCATGGTTAAAGGAAGAGTTCAATCACGCTCACAAGTCAATACATGTCATTTTAATTCTTACTAACCATGGTTAAGATTTACTAATCATTAAGGTGTAACAATTTAACATTTTATTTAAAAAAAAATTTAGTCATAGGATTAAAATTTCTTAACCCTAAGGTTAATTTTTATAAAATATTTTTTCTTAAAAACCAAAGTTAGTTTTTTGAATCCTAAGGCTTAGGAAATATTAACCATGGTTAATTTGGGTTAAAAATGACATATATTGATATGTGAGTACGATAGAAGAGTTCAATCGTGATTGGTTGTGATTCAATCTCGCTTGCAACACATATTGTGGTCCCACAGATTCCTCTTATCTTGCTCTTTCTTTGGATCACAGTCAATTGGAAATTTAAGGGTGTAAACGAGCCGAGCTTGAGCCAAGACATGTTTGATTCTGCTCGGCTGAATTGAGGCTTGATTCAGCTCGAAGCTCTGCTCAAAATCAAACTTTCAAGCTTGAGCTTGAGCTCGAGCTCGAGTCTAGAGTTCATCCCTTTCAAGCTGAGCCGACCAATGCCAAGCTTGGCTCAGCCTGACATGAAAACACCCCTAATTAGGATTGTATTTACAAAAAAGAAAAAATTGGGTGCTTATTTACTAGATATATTAATCTTTACTCATCTATCTATAAAATCCATAAAACAATAAACTTGAAATTCTCTACAGGTATAACTGGATTCCTTGGAGTCCCGTTCCGTCATTGGGGTCATCATGTGTCCATTTTAACACTCCTTAATTGTGGTTAAGATTCATCCACTTATCCTTGGTTTTTATAAAAAAAATATAAAGAAATAATTAATCCTAGGAGTTAATGAATTTTAACCAGGGTTTAAAATAATCTAATATTTTTTTTCTAAAACCAAGGATAAGCTGGTGAACTCTAAGGACAGATGAATCTTAACCACAGTTAAGGGGTGTAAAAAGAGACACATGACAAACTCAAGGGCATAACTAGACTCCAACTATGGTTAAGCTTCACTTACTTATCCTTAGTTTTTAGAAAGAAATATTAAATTTTGTTAAACCTTAGTTAAAAGTCAAAAACTCCTAAGGTTAAATTTTTTTTCTTCATATTTTTATCCTGAAAACCAAGGATAAATTGGTGAATCCTAGGGGTGGGTGAAGCTTAATCATAGTTAAAGAGTGTTAAAAGGGACAAATGGCGACCTCAGTAGCCTAATCGGATTCCTCGCACTTTTGGTAAAATGCTCTGAAAGAAGAATGTCTCGCCAAGGCCCCACCCGCCCCCTTTCTTTGTTATACCCAAAATGTCTCTTAAGCTTTTTGGTTCTCAAAATATCCCCACGTCATATTTCTATAACCAACGAGACTCTCATAATTTTTTTAACATAAATATATTTATTTACTATTATAATGCGAGAGGCATGCGTAGATGATTTTCCCAAACTACCCTTATATAAACGCAAAAGCTTGATTTAATGTTTTACTTTAATTTCCAAACTAACCCGTGCTCATCTATCTATTTAAAATCACAACCAATCGCGATTGAACTTGGGAAGAGTTCCATCGCACCCACGGGTTAACACATGCCCCTTTTAACTCCTATCAACTGTGGTTAACTCCTTCCCCTCGCTCTCACGTGCATCGCACGTGCCACCCGCTAGTATATATATATATATAAGTCCCCATTTACCACCAACCCACTAAATATTGGGGTTGAAGGCGAAAAAGCAGCATGTTAATTTACTTATTTTTTTTAAAAAGGGCTCTACAAGCCACCACTGTCCCTTTTAACACTCACTAACTATGGTTAAGATTCACTAACCCTCATGGTTCATCCATCTAACCTTAATTTTAAGAATTTTATTTTTAAAAAATTAACCTTAGATTAAAAAAAAATTCTTACAAATAAAAGAATTGGTATTAGGGGACCGTGAAGGAGACGTGCGCAAATCCTCCATTCAATAGGCCATGTGTCTTATTGGTCCTCCATCAATTGTGGTTAAGCATAATTAATTTAAGGTTAATATTTTTTAAAAATTTTTCTCAAAACTAAGATTAGATAGATGAACCACAGTTAAGGGGTGTCAAAAGAGACACATGGCAAATTCAAGGGCATAACTAGACTCCAACTATGGTTAAGCTTCACTTACTTATCCTTAGTTTTTAGAAAAAAAATATTAATTTTTGTTAAACCTTGGTTAAAATTCAAAAACTCATAGGTTAAATTTTTTTTCTTCATATTTTTATCCTGAAAACCAAGGATAAATTGGTGAATCTTAGGGGTGGGTGAAGCTTAATCATAGTTAAAGAGTGTTAAAATGGACAAATGGCGACCTCAGTGGCGTAATCGGATTCCTCGCTCTCTTGGCAAAATGCTCTGAAAGAAGAATGTCTTGCCGAGGCCCGGCCTGCCCTTTTTCTTTGTTATACCCAAAATGTCTCTAAAACTTTTTGGTTCTCAAAATATCCCTACGTCATATTTCTATAACCAACGAGACTCTCACAATTTTTTTAATATAAATATATATATTTACTATTATAATGCGAGAGGCATGCGTAGATTATTTTCCCAAAATTCTCAAACTACCCTTATATAAACACAAAAGATTGATTTAATGTTTTAGTTTAATTCCCAATCTAACCCGTGCTCATCTATCTATTTAGAATCACAGCCAATCGTGATTGAATTTGGGAAGAGTTCAATCGCACCCGCGAGTTAACATGTGTCCCTTTTAACTCCTATTAACTGTGGTTAACTCCTTCCCCTCACTCTCACATGCATTGCACATGCCACCCGCCTGCTAGTATATATATATATAAAAGTCCCCATTTGCCACCAACCCACTAAATATTGGGTGCCAAATCATCTCCAGTGATAACCGGATGTGGCACGTCCGGTTATCACCCCTAGAGGTCGCCACGTGTCTCCTTTGACACCTCTTAACCGTGTCAAAGGAGACAAACAATTTTTTAATTTTAAAAATAGAATTAATATTTTAAAAAAAAACCAAAAATAGGTGGGTGAACCCTAGGGGTGGGTGAACCTTACCCACGGTTAAGGGGTGTCAAAGGAGACACGTGGCGACCTCTAGGGGTGATAACCGGATGTGGCACATCCGGTTATCACTGGAGAGGATTTGCACCCTAAATATTGGGATTGAAGGCGGAAAGAGCTGCATGTTTCTTTACTTATTTTTTTATATTTTATGAAAAAAGGAATCAAGGAAGCACAAGTGTACAACCTTACCTTTGATTAGATAAAAAAAAAGACATGAAATAAAGATATAAAAGAAAAAAAAAAAGTGGAGAGGATAGAAAAGTGAAAAGACTACAACTTTGTTTCAAAAGTAAAAAGACTACTAAGTCTTTTCCGTACTTACTTGTCAGCCATTTTAATAGGCAAAAACAACTTTGTTTCAAAACAGCCAAGTGAAATGAAAACCACTCTACCAAATCAAACCAAAACAGTTAAGCGTAATCTTAAAACCGCTCTACAAATCACAATATGCATTCTAAGAATATGGAAATCGCATTTCAACCGGGAGAGCGAGGTTTAAGAGTGGGAGCAGAGGGTCTATCCACGGTTTGGGTTACTAAGTGGTCCATAGGTAAAGAAAAGGATGTAGGAGAAGTGGGCTTTTTGTCTATTTAATTTTTAATTTGTTTTACAAAAAGATATGGTGTATATCAGCAAGCAAAAGTTGAGGTGCGCCAAGGTTTAAAATTTCGAAATTTCGGTCAATTTCGGATGTCCCATTTGAAACGAAATTTTTCGAAATTTCGGCTAAAATCTCACCGAAATCGTATTTAATAATAAAATATTATTCCGAAATTTCGGGTCCGAAATTTCGAAATATTTCAAAATATTTATTTTTTAAATATTTTTTTATATAATATTAATTATATATATATTATTATTTTATTTTTAAAATTAATATATAAAATTTTTGAAATTTCACTAAAAATTTCAAGATATTTTGGAATATTTCGAAATATTTCGGAATTTTAATTAAGAAATAAAAAAAATATTAAAAAATAAAAAAATCAGATTTCGACCGAAATTCCAAAATTTTCGAAATCCGAAATTTCACCCGAAATTTTCGAAATTTCACCCGAAATTTTCGAAATTTCGGCCGAAATCTGATTTCCGAAATAAACCCAATTTTGATATCGGTGGGGTTGTCCGAAACCGAAATTTCACGAAATTTCAACGAAATTTTAAACCATGAGGTGCGCATAGAACCACCTCTTAATTTATTTACAACTATATAAAACAGTTCCTCACATGGAGTGCAAATCCTCTAATCAGCTCCTAATACTAGAATTGGTATTAAGGGCCACATGCTTAATGATATGTTGACAACTCACTAAGTTAAGCTTAATCAAGGTTAAACGCATGTTAAAAGAGACACAGGGTAAGATAAGAAGCGGTCTGCTAATCACTGCTTAAATCTCGTTTGGCTTTGTTCTTCACGATTCAACCAGCCAGGTGTCCCATTCGTCCACGTCCTCGTTTTTTTATATCCACTAAATATGGTTAAAATTCGTTCACTATTAGGATCCATCTATTTAATTTTAGTTTTTAGGAAAATAAATATTAACTTTAGGTTGATCAAACTTATCCATAGTTAAAAAGGGCTTTACAAGCCACCACTGTCCCTTTTAACACTCACTAACTATGGTTAAGATTCACTAACCCTTATGGTTCATCCATCTAACCTTAATTTTAAGAATTTTGTTTTAAAAAAATTAACCTTAGATTAAAAAAAATTCTTACAAATAAAAAAATTGGTATTAGGAGACCGTGAAGGAGACGTGCACATCCTCCATTCAATAGGCCATGTGTCTTATTGGTCCTCCATCAATTGTGGTTAAGCATAATTAATTTAAGATTAATATTTTTTTTAAAAATTTCTCAAAACTAAGATTTGATAGATGAACCTTGGGGGGAAGTGAATCTCAACAACAGTTAGTAGGTAGTAAAAGAGACACATGGTGGCTTGTAGAGCCCATTTTAATTATAGTTAAGCTTAATCAATCAACGATTAATCATTTTTTTTTTTCTAGAACCAAAGTTAAATAGATGGACCTAATGATGAATGTAGATCTTAAACATAGTTAGTGGGTATAAAAAACAGGGGGACGTGAACAATGTGACAGATACCAGTCCCCCTCTGTCCATGACGGTCAAGTAGTTGAAATAAAGCCTGTTGGTCAGAAGGTAAGGGGGGGGGGGGGGGGGGGTGTGCTAACATAATCTTTAAACCAAAAAGAACAATGGGACAGATGGCCGGTTGAATAGTGAAGACCAAATGCTACACGACATTTAATGGTTGAATGAACAAAACCTTTTGAAACGCCGTTAAGATGAATGTTTGGTACATTAAACGTAGGTTTGTGAGTTGTCAACATATTTATTATTAGGCTTCGGTTTCTCTCTGGCAAGTGTCAGAAAAGTGCTCGTGGGATACCAAAAATGAGGTGACACTTGGCTATAGAATGGGAAGAAGTCATTTCATTTTCTCCCCCCCATGACTTTGATTTCTCCCCCACTTGATATCTCTACCCCTTTTCTCATCAGTTTCTCGCCACATGTTGTATAATGGTTGGAGAAGTCGAAATGACTTCTCCAACCAAGTGTCCCCTCATTTGTGGTAGCACGAGAGCACTTTTAAGGCACCTGTAAGAGAGAATCCGAAGCATTATTATTGAGCATGTGGCTCCTAATATCAGAATAGCCGACTAGAGGATCTGCACTTACGTGAATTTCTTTAGTGTTTAAATATTTAAAAGGGATTTTTGCATATCAACTTTTGTGTTATACCAACTTTACAAATATACTGTTATAGTAACAGTATTGCAATTAACTCATGATTTTGCAACAACCTGAATCCTAATTTTGTTAGATTTCATTAGTTATCGTAAGAAAATGATTGTTATGGCCTTTGATATTTTATAACCTCACAAATCCTTCAATTATCCTTAACCTTATGTTTGGTTGTTGAGAAAATAAGTAAAAACATGAAAAAGAAAAGAAAATTAAACAAAACACAACTAAAAATTGTATTAAAAATTCAAAATTTTTTATTCTTTTCCATGTTTTCATCAATTTTCTCAGCAACCAAACATAGCATAAAGGTTAACAAGTTTTAATCCTTGTGATTAAGATTCACACCCTTAGGGATAAAGCATACCTTTAAAAATTAAGGTGTCCTCTTTTTAACTCTCTTTAACTTGGTTAAGATACACAAACCCTTAGAGTTAAAGAATTAGTTTTAAAAGAAAAAAATTAACAAGTCTCCTTTGAACTCCTTTTAAATGTGGTTAAGATTTATTAACCTTTAGGGTTAAAACATTTAACCTTGATTTTTAGAAATAAAAAAATAGAAAAAATTAACGTGTCCCTTTTTAACTTCCTTTAACCGTGGTTAAGATTCACTCACCTTTAGGGTTAAAAATCTAACTTTGGTTTTTAGAAAATAAATAATAAAAAATTTAAGGTGTCCCCTTTTAACTCCCTTTAACTGTGGTTAATATCAACTAACTCTTAGGGTTAAAGCATCTAACCTTGGTTTTTTAAAATAAAAATTAAAAAATTAAACCTATCTTTTAACTCCCTTTAACTGTGGTTAGGGTTCACTAACCGTTATGGAAGGGGACATGTTTTTTTTAAAATACCAATGACCAATGTTAAAGGTGACAACTTCAATTTTTAATTTTTTAAAACCAAAGTTAGATGCTTTTAAACTTTAGAGTTAGTTAACCTAAAACACGGTTAAAAGGAGTAAAGAAGACATGTTAATTTTATTATTACTTTTTTCTAAAAACCATAGTTAGATGTTTTAACCCTAAGGGTGAGTGAATCTAACCACACTTAAAGGGAGTTACAAAGGGACACATTAATTTTTCTAATTTTTTTTCCTAAAAATTGAGGCTAGATACTTTAACTGTAAGGGTTAATGAATCTTAACCATAGTTAAAGAGAGTTTAAATGGGACACATTAATTTTTTTTATTTTAAAACTAAGATTAGATGCTTTAACTCTAAGGGTTAATTGATTTTAACCAAGGTTAAAGGGAGTTAAAAGGGGACACCATCAATTTTTTATTATTTATTTTCTAAAAACCAAAGTTAGATATTTTAACTCTAAGGGTGAGTGAATCTTAACCACGGTTAAAGGGAGTTAAAAAGGGACACGTTAATTTTTTAATATTTTTTATCTCTAAAGATCAGCTTTAACTCTAAGGGTTAATAAATCTTAACCACATTTAAAGGGAGTTCAAAGGGGATATGTTAATTTTTTTTCTTTTAAAACCAAGGTTAGATGCTTTAAATCTAAGGGTTAGTGTATCTTAACTAAGTTAAAGGGAGTTAAAAAGAGGACACGTTATTTTTTTTTAATCAGGGTTAGATGCTTTATTTCTAAGAGTGTGAATCTTAATCATAAGAGTTAAAACTTATTAACCATAGTTCAAAGATAGGTAAAGGATTCATTAGGTTATAAAATATCAAAGGACATAACAGTAATTTTCCCTACAATAACTAATGAAAGTCTAACAAAATTGGGATTGTAACTACCGAAAGTCTAACAAAATGGGGGATTGAGGTTGTTTGTCTAACAGTTGCAAAATCATGAGTTAATTTGTAGAATTGTTACCCATAACAGTGCATTTGCAAAACTGGAATAACACAATAGCTGATATGCAAAAACCCCTATTTAAAAAGAAGTGCTAACCCGCTTAGGATTCAAGCCATGGTTCTGATATGCAATAAATCTGAATTGTGCTTATCACAAAAAACAAATAAATCTGAATCGTAATTGGAATTTACTAACCTTCCTCTCCTGTGTAACTGGTGGCAATCCAGGGCGATTAAGACTTCAAAGTATTTGTAAATGTACCCCAAATTCGGCCCATTTTGATTTTGAAATTTTCCATTTTGAAATGGGAAATGAAAAGTGGACCAAGCTGACCCAAGATCTCATTGGTCCACGCCCCATTTTTATTACCCATCAATTGTGGTTAGGATTCACTCACTCCCTAAGGTTAAGCAATGTAACAATGATTTTTAGTAAAACGAATATATATACTAGCGGGTGGCACGTGCGATGCACGTGAGATTGAAGATTGAACTCTCCTGTTCAATCATAATAGGAGTGATTCTATTCTTTAAATAGATAAGGGGTAATTTGAGAATTACAGTAAAATATTAACACATTAAAGTAAAATATTGAATCAAAATTTTGTTTTATATAAGGATAGTTTAAGAATTTCGGAAATATTAGGTTATACCTAAAAAAAAAACAACGATTTTTCGAGGTTCAAAAGCGGTTTTGAATACCGATGAGAGGAGAATCCAAGATCCGAAACCGCGAATCTGGTTTTCTGATATTGAAAAACGGTTTTATGAAATTTTAAAAATACATAAATGAATGAGAAATCAATAGGGGTCTATAAACGATTCTTCCTATATTTGGCTACCGAAATTGTATTTGCTCTTACGTTTTCTTTGAGAAATCGGCTTTAAAATCGCAGAGAGAGAGAGAAAGATTAGGCGGGCGATATTTCAATTGAGGAATCGTGCTCTATCCTTGTGCTATATAAAAGGAATACAATTATTACGTTTATCTTTAAGAGTTTTAAAATTTTAAAACTCAATCAAAGGCTCAGCCCTCCAATTCTCACTTTAAGAGATTTAAAAAATAAAATTTTAATCAACGCCTCAATCTTCCAATTCTCATTATATGTGCTATATAAAAGGAATACAATTATTACGTTATGTGTTATCTTTAAGAGTTTTAGAATTTTAAAACTTAATCAAAGGCTCAGCCCTCCAATTCTCACTTTAATAGATTTAAAAAATAAAAATTTAATCAACACCTCAATCCTTCAATTCTCATTATAGTAGTAGAGATATATATTAATTTAAATTTAATTAAGTTTAACCATAGTTAAAAAGGTGTTAAAAATGATACGGACATTGCGGACTCTTTTCGAATGGGTTATCCTGATTTCTCTCCGGATCCCCCGCTTCCTTTTTGTTTGAAAATATTCTAACTTCTTTTCTTATCAAGTTTCTCGCTTCGACGCTTTCTCTTTCTTTAGGGTTTCAGATCGAAAGGTTTTTAACTCCATCGTTCGATTCTAATCTCTCGCCACGTGTCGTGTTTTAGCTGCATCCACAATACGGTGCGTTAATCTAGGGTTACGGGCCCACGTCTCTTAACGTTGCTCTTTTTAAACCTTCGCTTCTGAAGATCTGCATCTGCGTCTTGGCCTTCTCTTCATCCTTCTCACTGTTTTCCAGAGACTCTCTCGTAGACTTCGTTTGAAAATTTTTACTAAATTTGGAGTTTTTGAATTCCAGATCTGCGATTTTCTTACTCGATAGTTGAGAAAAATTTCAGCAGTTCGTTTGAGGATCGGAGAAAGCTTTGGAGTTTGGACATGGCGAGACTGGTTAGACTCTGTTTCTCTCTGCTTTTAGTTTTCCTTTTAGCAGAACTTACTACCTCCGTGGATCCGCCTGAGATCTCACCAGGTCCTGCGCCTGAAATCGGAGACCACTCTCCTAATCCACAACCTCCTTCTCCCCATATCGGAGCTCCGGCATCTGAACCTCCTTTACCGGACATTAGTTCTCCACCGGCACCTCCACCGGCAGATCACGCACCTGGTACATCTCCGACACCTTCGTCACCTGGTTCATCTCCAACACCTTCGCCATCCGATTTCGGCGACATTAATCACGAAAGCAGCGATAGCGGTGGAGATGGACTAGAATCGAAAGGATCTTCCGGTGGACTGAAAGGCGGGCAGAAGGCTGGAATCGTTGTTGGAGTTATCATCGGAGCATGTCTCATAGGGTTTGGAGGTCTTGTGTACAAGAAACGGCGAGATAACATCCGGCGAACGGAGTATGGATACGGTGTGAGGAGAGAGTTTCTCTGAGGTTCTACAGGTTTTATCCTTACATTGTTTTCTTTGATTGCATATGAGTATAGAAACGATGATTCGTTCGATTCGTTTAGGGTATTATTTTCTTTCATTTTTTTGTTTTTTGGCAAATAGAATTTCAGGCATCAGTGGATGAATTGCAACTGAAATTAGGGTTCTCGATCTCACATACTTTCTCTTATTTTGAGTTTCTAAATAAGTGGGAATTATATAGAAGTTTCAGATTTAATTATTTATGGTTTTGTTGTAATCCTGGTATGAAATATGATGCTCCGATTTCAGAATTGTTTTAAGAAACTAAGGATGTCTCTAAAGCCCTGTAGGCACCGTAAATGGTGGTAGTAGAGTAGGACCACCGAAAGAATGGAATGTGTGCACTGTGCTGCGCATGACAGACTCTCCGAGTAAACTACCCCTCCCACCCCACCGACACAATTTTAATTTGGACTCAGGATTTCCTCCAGGTGGTGCTGGAGGAGACGGCCAGCGTCCAATAGGAAAATGCCACATATCCTTTAAACTAATCAAAGCATTGATTTTTGGACTCTTGTACCGGCAGTCTCCTCGTCTCTCCATTGGTGCTGCTAGTCTCTCGCCAGCACCAACTGGTTAAGTCATTTAATTTTGAGCAGTGATTAGCGGACCCAATCTTTATGGAAAGACTCGTAATCATCTCTAGTCGTAGCCGGTTTTTGCCAAAAACTGGTTATGCTCCTGAGGTGACCACGTGTCCCTATTTATACTCTTTAACTGTGATTAAGATTCACCCCATCCCTAGGGTTTACTCATGTATCTTTGGTTTTTAGAAAAAAAATATTAAAATTTTTTTAATCCTAAGAGGTAATGAATTTTAACCATACTTAATAGATTATTTTATTATTTAAAAAAAACCAATGATAGGTGAGTGAACCCTAGTGATGAGTAAATCTTAACCACAGTTAAAATGTGTCAAAAGGGACATGTGGCCACCTCACGGGTGTAACCGGTTTTGGTAAAACCGGTTACAACCGGAGATGATTACATCCGGATGGAAAATTGTTAGTTGGATATCCATTTGTCTAGTGTCCCTTTTAACACCTTTTAATCTTAGTTAAGCTTAATAAAATTAAGATTTTAATTTTTTTTTCTTTTAAACACCAAGATTAGATTGTTTAATCGTAACGTGAGTGAATCTTAATTATAGTTGATGTTTATTTAAAAGTAAGGCATGGACCAATGGGGACGGACCATTTCCTTACATAATGGAAACTTTGGGTTCATAAGTATTTTCATTTAATTTTAATCGGAGCTCTTGTTAAATCTTTTTAGCATTAGAGTTTTTTTAATGTTAAAAACAGTTTTTTAATTTTAAAAATAGAATTAATATTTTTTTAAAAAAAACTAAGGATGGGTGGGTGAACCCTAGGGGTGGGTGAATCATGACCACATGGGTGAATCATAACCACAGTTAAGGGGTCTCAAAAGGATTTGGCTCCATTCTTAATATGATACAAAAACTTTTGTGCATTATACTATTTTTATTTTTAATTTTTTTTTATCACCCGGGCCCAACGCCCACCCAAGGCACAAGGCCTGTGCAACCACACACCTCTCAAAAAAATTTCACCAACACAGATAGACCCCGCCGATGTGGGATCTAAAATTGGTTACTAAAAATTTGGTCAAAATAAATCAATCAGAAGTTCGGTACAAAAGATTCGGCCCAAATAAATGGAATATGGAAAATATGATAAACATTCGGTGTAAACTCCTTTTTTATAATAAACAATCAGTATAAACTTAGCGGTGGTAAGCATAGGTACGAATGTGTGTGTTTTTAGTGTCACATGATACTTGAAAAAAAAACAAACAAACAAAAGCTCTGGTTCCTCCCAAAGTCCAAATCTTCCTATGGAGGATGTGTAATAACGGTCTTGCTGTTGCGGAAAACCTTCGGAGACGAAATATACATGTTGACGACAATTGTCTCCTTTGTCATTTGGCCGTCGAGACCACCACTCAAGACTCACATATTCCTTGAATGCCCTTGTGTGCGCGTTGAATCTGGTTCGGATCTTAACTCTCAGGTTCAGCTACTGCCAAACGGATCGCACCCTTTTAACGACTGGTGGGCTTCTCACCCTGATTTTTGTACAGGCAACAGGTCTCTGGGTGTGCTTCTTAGCATCTATCTTTGGTGCATCTGGTTTCATCGTATTGAGGTTCTTTTTAATGGAGTCTCTCCCCGATTGCAGTTATTCGTAAGGTGAATTCCTTCTGTCAGGAGTTTGGCAACCATATGAGCCTCTCTCGGCAAGAGCCAGGCTTAATATCAAGAACACACCTTTGGATTCCTCCCGTCTACCTTGGCTGCGGGTGCGAGTGTCGTGGTTCGTAATCACTCGGGTCTCTTCCTCCATACTTTTCTCAAAGGCCTTGTTTTGAGATCGCTGAAGCCGAAGCCATTCGCCTGGGTTTTGAGATCATAGTGGATCATAATTGGGTGGTTTTGAGATCATAGTGGATCATAATTGGGAGAATGTCATCATAGAAACAGACTCCAAAGAGATTGCGGACGTCCTTCACGAGAGGTCTGTGGAATCCCCTTGGGAAATCTATGCAGCTAGCCCTTAACAACAGTCTTTGTAATGCCCTTGTGGTGGGCAATGTTAGTTTCCAGGTTGGACCAGCTGTTTGGCCGACCTCTAAAAACAAGTGTAGTTTTCCCGATTCCTTACCCAAAAAAACAAAAGCTCTGGTTGAGCAGCCAACCGGAGCAACCAAAAACTTGTCTTTAGTTGGGGTTGTTTGAAAATTGAGCAACCAAAAACTTGTCTTTAGTTGGGGTGGTTTGAAAATTGAGCAATAGTCCATCGCCGGCCAAGAAGGGGACTATTCCTCCTCGCTCTCACATAGCCGACCCTTCAACTCCCATTAACTCGGGTTAATTTTATTGTTATATTAATTTTTTTAAAACCAAGGTAGATAGGTGAACCCTAAGGGTGGATGAATCTTAACCATAGTTAAATGGGGTTAGAAGGGGGACACATGACAAGAAAATGGGAACCAAGATGCCCCTCCTCGCGTCACCTCCTCGCGTCACCGACTAAGGAGGTGATTATATTCCTTGAAAATTATAAGGATATTTCTATCAACTAAATTATTTCCTGGAATTTCCAAATTCCCCTACCAAGGCATACTGGTTGCTCTGTAATTTCCAAATTACTCCTATGAAAGAGAGAGAGAGAGAAAAAGTGTGGCGGCCGAATCTCCCCTCTCTTTTCCCTTTCCCTGCGGCTCGACAGAATCGCTGTCCTTATCTGATAAGGCCTGGCTCAAGTTGGGGTCGGTTTACCAAAACAGGGCTCCCCTTGATTTTGTTAGTTCAATATCAGGCTAAGCATCTCAAATACAGTATGTTGTTTATGCAATTTGGAAGGCCAACCGCTTCATTTGTTCATTGAAGCCTTGGATGTGTACTCTTTGAGTTTTTTTGGGTACACTCGGAGTGTCAAATAGTGTTAGTATCTGTCGCATTAGAGAAAACCAATGCATACCCCGGGATTGATCCCTAACCTCTCTCCTAGTGGGGGGATACACTACCATTGGGCTAACTACACGGTGTTGTACTCTATGAGTTAAATTTGGTAAAATTGCTGTGTAAATAAGTAAAAACATGAAAAATAAAAGAAAATTTTACAAAACACAACTAAAAATTTGCATTAGAAATCCAAAATTTTATTTCCCATATTTTCATCTATTTTCTCGGCAGCCAATTATAAGTGTTTGTGAATCAACACAACTTGTAAAGTTGTATAAAGATAAATGAGATGAGAGGCAGAGGTAAGAGTTGTAAACTTAGGATGAATCAATTGTTCAAATTTGAAGGCTTTTCTAAATTGCTTGCTTGTTTTTCCCCAGTGATTTCACCCCTATTATTTGTACTTTTATTGGTAGGGTTTTCCTAAACTGCATCATCCTCTACCTAGGTTCAGAAACTTCTCCCAACGGCATTTCAAGCATTTTTTTAGAGGATTTTCGGTTTTCCTCTAACTACGAATCAGCCCATTACTGTTTATCTTTTCCTTCTTATTTTTACTTCCGTCAAAGTTTTTGCATATATGACATTCACGTGCATTCCGCTACTTCGAGATAATTAGAGAAGATAGGAATGCAAATCAAAGTGGTGGTCCTTTTTTTACGGATGGGAAGGGGGCAATTAAGGGTGCCAGCCACTAAGACTAAGCAAAATCCTTAGAGCATTAGGGGGAGCGCAAATCATCCAAGAGGAACTGTATAGTACCACAATTGTATGTCAGTTTTGGTATACAGGCCCATGTACACTAATAAAATTTAGGGCTATCATTGGCTCTAGCATGGCTTTGTTAGGCAACTTTAAATGAACCTAAGCCCTACCCTTTCATTTTTAGAAATTTTCTCAAACACAAATTTAGCCATACGAAAATAAACCATAAACACACACATAAAAAATATGTAGAAAATGTATATATAAAAATCAAACACAAATTTAGCCATATGAAAGTAAGTCATAAACACACACAAAAATATGCTAAAATTCTATATATAGAAAAATTAATTTAATACAAAAATATATTTATATAAGATTGCAAAATATAAAAAGAGTAATATCTAATGAAAATGCATTAAAATATTTTGTTTTCATTAATAAAATTCAATACATGCAAAGCAGGTGCATCTTTACTAGTATATTTATATATATATACACCAGTGTGTATAACCCACTATTATACAATATCTACTATGTATATGAATAAAAAATAAAAATATTATTATATATAAATAAAGGAGAATGTTACTTTCCTTGCATGAATTCCGCCCAGTGGAACGTGTGTGCCTCCCCTACTCAACACAGGATGGGATTTGGTCTCGTCCTTACCAAACCAAACCATCTAACCCATGCTCTACAGGCCACCATGTGTCTCTTTTAACAAATATTAACTGCGGTTAAGATTCACTCACCCCTAGGGTTCATACATCCATCTTGGGTTTTAATAAAATAAATTCTAAGTGTAAAAGTTTCTTAACCAATGTTAAAAAGGCAGTTAAAGGAGCTCTGTGAGTAGGCCAGGCGGTTTTAATCCGACAACGGCTAGATTAAATCCAATCCCTCCCGGCACTTGTCTCTTTTAACACCAATTAACCATGGTTAAAATAAATATAAGTAAAGTAAATCGGGCTGCACTCAAACTTTAAGGAGCCAAGTCCTAGTCTCATTCACATAAACAGGGACCTAAAAATTGAGCCTAACCCTAGTCTCAAGTCCTAAAATTTGGGTAATGGGTGGGCTCTTAGCAGCCCAACCCAGTCCAGCCCAGCCCACAGAACCTAATAAAATCACACCTGTGTTTTCTTCTAAGTACCTTAGCTGGTGTCTGTAGGTCCAGATACCTTCGATTCCGCTTAAAAGATTTGCTGTCCATTATGGGCTTGTCACTTGTTAATTGATTGAATTGGTTGTTTTCTCGTCACCACCCTCTCACCAAAAGCCATACGAATTAACACAAACCTCCTCTCGTGCCTCATTCCTCACAGATAAGGGTGGCAATTGGGTCGAGTTCGGGTTTAAAACCTTTGTAAATGTGTTAGGTTTGGCCTGATTCTATTCAATATCACCAAAATTCAAACCCAAACTCAGCCCCCCACTGTTCTACTTTCAGTCTTTCAAAAGTAAAGGGGTGTTTGGTAACAAAGCTAACATCCCCCCCCCCCCCCCCCCCAAAAAAAAAAAAGTTTTAGATTACACTTGCATAAATTATGGAGTGCTAAATTAGCTAGCATAAGCATTAGAGGGCGCTAATGAACTCAAGATTCAAGAAGCGAAGCATAAGCATAAGCATAAGCATGTTGATACTCACATTCGCGATCTAAGATTAATGGTGGTTCGCCTGTCGAATGAAAAACAGGACAAATGATAGTAGAAGGATTAAACGTCAAAGCCAACAACTACCATCTCAATGACATTTCATTTTATTTTAATTAACTTAAATAAGATTATTCTTCCTAAAATAGGAGATGATTATGTAGACACGTGGGATGGAACCACGTGTAGATGTACTATAATCTGACCTGTGCTAGTCAAATCGTTGGCATAAAGCATTGAGGACGATAATGATTCATAACCTACTAATGATCTTTGAGATTAAGCACTAATCATAATTTATGATGTCTGATTACTCAAATAATTTTTTTTTAGTAATTTAAGAAAGCAAAAGTGAGAGCTTGGAAAGAAGGGGTGCTTGTCAATGCTCCTTCCTTGTTTTATGGCCATTGGCTCTGGAGAGAGCTGGTGATATATTTGGGGTTGCATTCACGCCAAGTTGGCTCATAAGCTCGACTACGTTGAATGACTAAGCCAAGCTTTTATTTCAGCTCGAATGTTAGTAGTGTATTATAACCATGGGCTTTGTTATTAATATTTTATTAAAGTGTGCTATATTATGTAATGTAATATACCTGGTATATATATGTATGCTCCTATGCTAGGGGCATTTCGGGGTATAGGTCCAACCATCTCAACTCCCGACTCAACACGGTTAAGGCTTACCTTAGCAGGCTCTCGCCATATATACCTCGTTCTGGCGCGTGAGGCGTTAAATCTTGCCCACGGCAGACTCAATCTAATACTGCAAAGCATACACCATGATGATTGATTATCAAATTATCATACCAATATGAATTTAGAGTCTGCCTCTGTCTTTCGTGGCCGGCCACGGTCACGGGGAAAGCGATATAGAGAAAGGTGAAATGACACAACAAAGGGACTTGGATGGATTGGACCGCCCTAGCTATAGCATTCCATTCAAGTCCTTATGATTCAGGATATTGTAGTTTGTGGGACATCGGCGACGTATAGCGAAGCCTCAGCCCAACCCACATTAATATGGACTTAAGAAATTTAGCCTAGCCATAGTCATAGGTCATAAAATGACAGACTTTTTCAAGGTTGGGCAATTGAGTCAGCTTGGTCCATTCCCTACTAAGAATCATCCGGATTCTACCAAAAGTTTTGTAAACAAATTAAAAATTGTTACTTCTAACAATCAGTTCTGAAACAATTTTTTTTTTTTTTTTATATGTCTTGACACTACTCAATCTTCTCGTTGTTCTCACACCCTATCACTACCACCTCTCCACCCATATCTATTAACCTTTTGCCCTAATCCCAAAAATATGATGCATTTTGGTCATTGAAGAGAAAATATCTAGAAAGCATGGTATAATGATACGACGATATTTAGATACGGTGATACGATACGGGTACAACGATATAACAGAAATTATGAAAAATAGCTAAGTTTTACCTTAAAATATCATATCCAATACGTATTCAATACCACGATATGGATATGACAAAAGAGGGCAATTAATGACAAAAATATATATTCTTGCTGTTCACACAAAAGGCAAACTAAAGTCACTGTTGGCGTGAACATATAATATTCTTAGATACTGCACAACTCCTTTTATGGCAATGGACAAAATGTCCCACGATAGTTACTAAAATCCTCTCACCCATTAAAGTTGCTAACTCATTGTCATGAGTTCGGTTCCGCTTATATTATCATAAATTGATGTTATCATAAATTGATGTGAAATGATTTAAAACTCTTGATAGTACCTACTATCGAGAACAAAGGCTGCAAGATGAAAAATCTAAAGGTTCAAACATTTAAGTGGAGCCCACCATTAAAAGGAAAAACACCCCTGTGGCCGTTTGATTTTCAAAGGTTCGGCCTTGAACTCAATAGTAGGTACAGAGTTTTCAACCAATTTCTCAACTTGATTAGGACAAGGCCTACTATTGAGACCATCGGATCAAACATCCAATTGTGTTATGTGTGCACTTGCTTTTAAATGATGGCCCCACTAAATATTTAACACCATTGGATTTTTTAATCCAGTGGTCTACCTCTCGATAGTACCTAGAGTTTCAAATCACTTCATTTACGGCAATGTATGAAAAACTAAAATTCTTGTGTAAATTTGGGGGAAAAAATATATATTTTAAAAAAATCAAAACCTCGTACAATCACAGGACGAGATTTAGATAGTTTACCTACAATGACATTACATAAAAAAAAAAAAAAAATTTAACAATGAGAAAATTCATTATTGAATGAGAAATTAATTATAATGAGCCTAGGAGAAGGACTTACAACCTCATCACTCTTGAAACCATGAATTTTCAATCATATCAAAGTGAGTAATGATAGGTGTACTCATAAAATCCATTTAGAAACCTAAGATTAGACTTCATTGGTCCAATTCGTCTTCTTAAATTCTCATCAACAGTAGTGAGAATTTAAAAAGATGTGTTGGACCACTAAGATCCAGCCTTAGAGTTTTAGATGAATTTTATGGGTATGTTAACTATTTCCCTGTCAAAATCCCTTACTCAGTTGTTTTATTAGCATAGTTGCTTTTACAACATTCATCATGAATTCGGGCCGACCTTGTAATGGCACTGCTTGACATGTCTTAGGATTATCATTAAAAAAAAAAAAGAAAAAAAAAAAGGAAAGATCCTGAAAGTTCATATTAATTTTTTTATTAAGCATACTGGCATTTCCATACTCATCCTTTTTTCGTACTTACTAAAATAAGTGGCGTTGTATGGGGACCACAAAGAGCCTACTCCAAATGGGATCGGATTTGGTATGGCCTTTGCCATACCAAAACCATCTGGCCTACTTCACAATGCCTTTCTAATTGTCATTTTAACCCGGGTTATAAATTTTTAA
Source organism: Tetracentron sinense (assembly GCA_015143295.1). Classification (NCBI taxonomy): domain Eukaryota; kingdom Viridiplantae; phylum Streptophyta; class Magnoliopsida; order Trochodendrales; family Trochodendraceae; genus Tetracentron; species Tetracentron sinense. Next base: position 33,025,035 of record CM026562.1, read on the forward strand.
CTCCTGTAATTAAAATTTTTAAATTTTTTTTTTTTCTAATTAGTAAGGTTGTATGGTTGAACCCTAATGCTATGTTTGGTTGCCGAGAAAATTGATGAAAACATAAAAAAGAAAATTTTTTTTTGAATTTTTAATACAATTTTTAGTTGTGTTTTGTCTAATTTTCTTTTCATTTCCATATTTTTACTTATTTTCTCGACAACCAAACATATGATAAGGGTTAATGAACCTTAACAACAATTTAGGGGTGTCAAGAGGGACACATGTTGACTTGAGACGAAAGCCAGATGGATTTCGTCTAGTGAGGGCTAAATGAAATCTATTCCCGTATAAATTTTTTGAATTGTGAGAGAATGTATATATCAAGTATTAGGGTCATTAAAGAGCAGTGATTAGTGGATCAGTTGGTCCGCTACTTACGATACCACCGTGTCCTTGTGCACCTTTTAAACCCCATTTAATCCTAGTTATTCTTAACTAAATTAAAATTAAGATTTTTTTTTCTTTTTTTTAAAAACAAAAATCAAAGTTGGATGTTTTAATTCCAGGTGAATGAATCTTTACCCGTGCTGAGGGGATTAGTCGGCCAAAGCTGGTCAACCCTGACCCAAAAAAATATAAAAAAAATAATAATATCTACCTTTTAACTAAGAGCTAATTTCGGGTGGTTATGAAATTGTAGCTAAAGCTCGGAATATTTTTTATTTTTTTGCTTTGGATGGTAGTGAAATTGAACCATGGTTGATAGGGAAGGGGTTAAAAGGGACACGTGTTGACCTGTAGGTGCGATTGAACTCTCCCTTGTTGAATCGCGATTGGCTGTGATTCGATCTCATATCGCGGGGGTTTTTAAAGCCAACAGACATTCTCTCCAAGTCCATTTTAAGGTTTGATCAGAGGAGAGGATTTTCCTAAAGAGAAGGAGAGTTCGTGACGGAGCTGAGACTCGAAGGAAGGAAGATCTTTGCAGGAACTCGCGCAGTGAGAGCTTCTTCTCAGTGAAAGTTCTGCTGCGATTTTGAGAAATGGAGCGAAATCTTCTATTAAAAATCCTCTCAAGTTATAACCGAGTCGAAGCTGATCATAGCTAAAGAAACGTGGATTCCAAGCTGAACTGGAAAGATTCATAGCATATATCAGTAAAGCTTCGCGAGCAAGGTGCAAAGCTTGAAGCTGCATCAGCTATCTAAAGCATGCAAAGCAACACGACCTAACCGTAACCTAGAAATAAAGCTCTTCAACGAAGAAAATCTTTCAGATTCTTTACTAAATGGCTTGTAATTCGTCCGAAATGCAAGAACCAAGCATCGAAACCGACAAGCTCAGCTACGAAATCTTCTCCATCCTCGAAAGCAAATTTCTCTTTGGCTACGACGATCCTAAGCTCTGGATCCCTTCACAGATCTCTCCGGTCATCGGAACAAAATGCGAAACTACAGTTTCAGCAATCGTCGACACTGGCGTCGCGGCGATCAAGAACCAGAGAGGTAAGATCTGCATTCTCAGCATCGACGGCGGAGGAATGCGGGGGATCCTCTCAGGAAAAGCCCTAGCTTACCTCGAGCAAGCTCTCAAGACAAAATCCGGCGATCAGGATGCCAGAATAGCCGATTATTTCGACGTCGCAGCCGGAACCGGTGTTGGAGGGATATTTACGGCAATGCTTTTCGCTACCAAATGTGGTAACCGTCCGATTTTCCAAGCAGAGGACACGTGGAAGTTTTTGGCGGAGCAGGGGAAGCGATTCTTCCGATCGTCTTCTGTTTCAAATTCCGGTGGCGGTTTTCTCCGTTGGCTTTTCAAGGGAACAACTTGCGCTTCAATCGGCTCAGGCACGGCCGAGTTAGAGCAATCGTTAAAAGGGGCATTTGTGGAGAACGGCCGGAATCTGACGCTCAAAGACACATTGAAGCCGGTTCTGATACCTTGTTACGATCTTTCAAGTTCGGCTCCGTTTTTGTTCTCCCGAGCGGACGCGCTCGAAACAGACAGTTATGACTTCCGGCTCTGGGAGGTATGCCGAGCGACGTCGGCCGAACCGGATCTTTTCGAACCGGTTGCGTTGCGGTCGGTCGACGGGCAGACTCGGTGTGTGGCCATCGACGGTGGGTTGGCGATGTGCAATCCGACCGCCGCGGCTATTACGCACGTGCTGCACAACAAACAGGAGTTCCCGTTCGTCGGAGGGATCGAGGACGTAGTGGTCTTGTCTCTGGGGAGCGGTCAATTTTTCGAGAGCAGCTACGACTATGAGCAGGTTAAAGCTTGGAAAGCTAAGGAATGGGCGAAACCCATGGCTCGAATCGCCGGTGACGGTGCTGCCGATTTGGTCGACCACGCCGTAGCCATGGCTTTCGGACAGAGCGGGAACAGTAATTACGTTCGTATTCAGGTACACTTTTTTCACACGCTAACGAGAATTCTAACTTCAAGTAAAAAGTTTTCTTAGATTTTCTGGACTCTCTGGTTATGTGGATTAATGCACAATTCTGGTAGCTTGATATTAAGCAACATAGATCAATCTATTGGGATCAGGGTATAATTTTATGGTGTTTTGAGTTCTTGTAAGCACAATTTTATCCAATTTCTTGCATTACAGGCAAATGGGTCACATTTGGGGCGTTGTGGGACGAATGTGGATTTGGACCCAAGTCCGAGCAATGTAAATATGCTGGTTGGAGTAGCGGAGGAGATGCTGAAACAGAAGAATGTTGAGTCGGTGCTCTTTGGGGGGAAAAGGATTGGAGAGCAGACCAATTTTGAAAAACTTGATTGGTTCGCAGGGGAACTTGTGCTCGAGCATCTGAAGAGGAGTTGCAGAATAGCTCCCACTGTTGCATTCAAGAAAGCTACCCAAAAACCCAACTAAACTGCTCCACATGAAAATTGGGAAAAGAAAACAAAGAAAAAACAGTATGTCATTCATCCCTTCTCTGTTAACGTAATTATATTATTTATGACACATTTTTCAACATCTGACATGGGTTTCTAAGTCTGACTAATCCTGATATTATGGGTTCCATTGAGTTTTAAACAATGGAATTTCAAGAACCAAAATTGTCCAAGTCCACTTGAAGGAGTTGTTAAATAACTGATTTTCTCAATCAAAGTGAAAATATATCTTCTGTTTTCTCATGGCAGGATGCTTTTTCCTTTACTACTTGATGCAAGGTAGAGGTGGGGGAGTGGACATGGCATCATTTATCTAATGTTAGTGGTTAGGGTTAGTAACGGTTGAGTGAGACTCTTGCAGCCTTGCTTACCGCATCAGGGAAAACTTCACTTCCTCCGACAATCCCAAGATCACCCTCATGAGTCATGAGAGGGTACACCTTGCCTTCTGAGCTAGGGGTAGCTTCTAATGAAAAGAAAATCATCCAGAGGCCCTAGACTTTGTCCGTAATCCAGAAAAAATTACCCTCTCTCCCTCTGTTTTTTCGAGTTTCCTGACCAGTCTTTGTCCCAGTGCAATTACCCCTCTTCCCAGCATATTGCTTTCCCAGTTTAAAGGGGCTTGTCTCCCAAAATTACCCTATGTTCATGCCCATATGTTTATTTCTGTTTTTTACACTGGAAAAATATGGTGTTTTTGCTAATGTGAGAAAAGAAGAGAGTGAAAACTAAGACGCTCAAACTTCAAAATATGTGAGTGCTTAGTTCCAATCATGTCAATCACTAATCAGCCCTAGCCATATTAAAGTCTAAGTCACTTTTGCTTTTGAGCCTATCAAAAAGTAGTTGAACTTTTCTTTTAATACAACGGTTAATGGTTGACCCAATTGGGGTAACATTCTCCAACAATTTATCAGATTATCTAATGTACATTTTCTTTCTACCTTGTGTAATTTACAAAGATATACTCTTCTCTTCATAGTTTTTAAGAGTGGATTCTGTTGTTTGAAATGCAGGGAAAGGAAAAAGAGGAAGAAGAAGTAATATTACAGCTTTTTTACTTTTGGGAGGAAGAGAAGAAGAGGTGTGGAGATTGTGAAGAGGAATACTAAGCATACACTCACAATTCCAAAAATTGGAATGGTTGAAAAAGAAAAAGAAGGAATATAACAACTTCTTACTTTTGGGAGGAAGAGAAAAAGAGTTGATTGTGAGATAGAGGAATGCTAAGCATACTCTCACATTTCAAAATATTTCCATACTCTCCTCCTTTCGATAATAGAACAAAAGATTTTGTGTCAGTCTATTAAAGAAAAAAAGTTTGGGGAGGATATTATTGGGATTCTTTGCTTTCTTAGACTACTATACAAGGGCGTGAAAAGCCAAAACAAGCCTATTAGAGAAAGTCATAGGGCGCTGGATAGCTAGAGGACTGCAAATGGAGTGTTTGAGGTTTGAAGTTAAAATGCCTTTCATTCTTACTACCCATTCCCCACTGTTTTGTTTCTTTTTCAGTTATCCTCATGTTCTTTTTAACGTCTTTGTGTTCAGAAACTTGGGTGTGGCCGTGTGGGGTACCCTACTAAAGAAGCATAAAAAAGCACCACAGGCCCCAAAAATTTCATTTGTTTTGGCTGTTGGCGTTCCCTTTATCATTTCTTTGTCCTACTTCATCAATGTAGATCGTAGTGGTGAAGAGATTCTGGGGTCTTTTTTAGCAGCTGAGAAGGGAACTGATGGATGTTTGTATATTGTATCTTTTGGATTGATTGGGACCAAAGCTGGGGAAGGGACCACTTCTCTTTGAATTTTTCTCTAAACCGTTATGGGGGGTCCTTGCCTTTTTTCTTTGTTTGACATGTTTATGATTTTATGATTGTTGAAGCAGAAATTTCTCGTCTCTTTGTTACTTTTGTATCCAGGGTTGGTGGGTGGACCTGGTGGGTGATAGTTTGTTATTGTTTCTTGTATCTTTTGAGTTTCTGTCTTTTGCTTCTCTTTTTACCCTTTATGCAAAGACTCGGGATCTTCTCTAATAGTAGTTGGCGGGAGAGATTGCTAGCACCAGGTGTGCATGCCAAACCATCATCACATATTACCCAGCATGTTAGTTAAAAGGTTGTGGATATTAAACAAAACTTTGATTAGCGTACACAAGTTAAGAGAATGTTTTTTCTTATGCAAATAGTTACTAATGAGTTGTAGGTAGCTCGGAAGTTTCTTCATGGAATCGTCCCCCATTCCTTGCTTCTTAAAATAAAGAGAAATACTAATATGGGGTACGGAAGGGCAGAAGTTATAGCCCATTTTATAGTAACATTAGGACTAAAATCGTAACTAGTTGGAGGTTTGGGGTAGGGTGTTTACATCACATTCACTCTTAGACGTAAATGGGTAGACTGCCTATCCATGGAAAAGATATTAGAACCACCAAAACAAAGAAACAAAGCAAAAGTAACAAGATTATAATGATTTAATCAGTTTAGTAGTCTTGTTTGGTAGAGTAGATGAAATTAGAGGAGACAATAATTGTACCGTGCGTTAAGCTCACTCTAGGGGATGCTCCTCATCAACGCATCTTTCTAAACCACATTCCTCTGGGTTTCTGTGACTCAGATTACATAAAGCAACTTGATGGGGTTGTCGTAATCAACCTTATTGTTCAAACTGTGACTCTGGATTATTTGATCTATCTGAATTATGTAATATAGAGTTTGTTCCTTCCTGGGATGGATCATGGAGCCAGGATTTTCTTGTAGGGGGCAAGTAATGGTTAATATGTAAACTTAACAATTATTGATATGTTTGTGGAGAATAATTAAGCAGTACCAAAATATTTTTGGTCCAGTGGGAGTGGGGTTTGTGGGCCAACTAAAAAATGGTTATCACATGGCCTCAACTAAAACAACTAGGAGCCTTGGTCTGTAGTTAAAAACCAATATTACTTGGTTCATTGGTTTGTTCGGTTCGAATTCGGGTTTGTGATTCCCAGTTCACCAAGTGAACCTAGTTTGCTAGGGGTAGGATGAGATAATCCTTTCTCGGATTGCTTAGGTTCTTTTGTTTTGTTTAGCTTGGTTCGTTACTTAAACATGTAAAACAAATATATATATTATAAAAAAATATATTTTTTAAGCACGTGGTTTGCTCGATTTCACTAATCAATCTAAACCGAAGGATTCCCTCGGTTTGTGGTCCAATTTAGCAACCCAACAGAGGAACTGATTCTGAAGCCAATAATAGGCTACCACATATCCCCATTTAAACTGTTTTTGATAGCCAATAAACGGTTGTCCCGTGTCCGCAGCTAGGTGTAGCGTGCAATAAAAATGTCTGCGGGTGTGATTTGTCTCCAGTCTCCACCTCCCTGATAGAATGCTTGTAAACATGACTACATGAGGGTGAGATTTTTTCACATTCCCCTCCATAAATAAAACCCCAAATGAGTTTGACACAGTGTGTCGGGAACCTCCACTGTTCTAGTGATTCTTTAATCCCTTCTCTACTTATTCCACTGGGTCCATCTAATGATAATTTGAATTTTTTTTTCTTCCTTATTCAAAATGTATATATAAGAAAATAATCAACTCCTCCTCGATCGGTGACGTGAGGGGCGTCTCGGCTCCCATTTTCTTGCAATGTTCTAACACCATTTAACTTTGGTTAAGATTCGTCCACCCTTAGGTTCACCCATCTACCATTGGATTTTAGAAAAATAAAATAAATTAAATTAAATTAAAGGGTTAAAAAAACACTAACCCTAGTTAATGGGAGTTGAAGGTCGGCTATGTGAGAACGAGGAGGGATAGTCCCCTCCTCGGTTGGAGGGGATTATTGCTCATATATATATATATATTATCCTTTTTGGACATTGGACATGCTTATGTCATAGCGGCAAACAACATTTAAGTACTGGATCAGCACAACCAATGGGACCACACCTCATGAAGCGAAGGTCTTGAGTTTGATTCCCTTCCTCTTGTTGGCCACCCTCAAGGATTTATCCATTCTTTCCTGATACGTGTTGATTGGTTGGTTTTGCACGTGCCGGGGATTTAATCAGGTGCTCTGAGTGGCCTGGACACCCTCGTTACCCAAAAAAAAAAAAAGTTGTGGATCTGCATAAAACTGGACATGAAGGTGCATGACATGATTGAATGAGTTTGTTCGTTGAATGAAACATTATTCTAATGGAGTTGCAATGGATATACAAGAGGCCGTTGAAAGTGTAAGACAACAACAAATCGGGATTCAAAACATATACAAGAGCAACTGACGCAAATGTCAAGTTTTTGAGTCATACCCAAGTGGGGGATAGACCTTTTCGTGAAAGAGCCAAATCATCTCCGGTGATAACCGGATTTGGCAAATCCGGTTATCACCCCTAGAGGTCACCACGTGTCTCCTTTGACACCCCTTAACCATGGGTAAGGTTCACCCACCCCTAGGGTTCACCCACCTATTTTTGGTTTTTTTTTTTAAATATTCATTCTTTTTTTAAAAATTAAAAAACTGTTTTTAATATTAAAAAAACTCTAAAAACAGTTTTTCAATTTTTTTAAAAAATCAATATTTAAAAAAAAACCCAAAAATAAGTGGGTGAACCCTAGGGGTGGGTGAACCTTACCCACGGTTAAGGGGAGTCAAAGGAGACACATGGCGACCTCTAGGGATGATAACCGGATTTGCCAAATCCGATTATCACCATAGAGGATTTGACTCCTTTCGTGAAATCCTCATGGGGATAATATCTGTAACTAGAATATGGTACTTGGGGTTCAAACTTCAAACCATGTATCCAACATCATGCGATTAAGGTCTACCATGGTCTGTATATACAACTCTATCTGATGCAATTCTCAAAGGTTTAGTTTTGGGATTGGACCATCTTTTGTGTAGGAAAATGGTATTTTGGTTTGACACACTCTGGTAGCTTCACTGGTCAGATAGAGATTTACCATACGAATCTGGGAGGCGCAAATTCACCAGTTATAAGAAGAAATCTGCAGGTATAGGTATAATTCACTTAAGGGGAAGAACATGAGTATTCTGTCCAGACAGGGAATGGGTGTTTCTGTGTGCATCTTCTGCTTGTGGTTGTTGACTATCTAAAATGGATTACATTTACAAAATAGCTGGACGAAATTCTTGCTCTAAAAATTAATAATGGATTCAGGGCTGGTATAAGCTCTTACCGTTCAACATTGGAAAACGAGTTTCTTTATATAAAACATCATCAGCTTAGTCTTTCTGGTGCAATGCCTTTTATTAAAATACCATTAAAGCCAAGGCAGAGCTGCAAAACCGCACACTATTATCCATCTCGTCTAATTATTTCCAAACCTGAAGGAAAGATAGCTTAAGTAACTGTACAACACTGCAGTGACAGCAACACATTGTCTCTTCAATCATGAGTTCTATTGTTAACCTTGATCTCCAGGAACCGCTCAACTGGCTGCCTGCAAATCGGGCATCGGTTTGTCTGTAACCTGAAAACCTTTGCACACATGCTGCACATACACTGCATTAAAATAAACACAACCCCAACAAGCTAGTCAGTGTTCTCTTCTAATTGCGGGATTCAAGTACTTAATGTTTGGTTAAATAGAAGAGTTTTGTCAAGACTGAAGACAGTGGTGCACATTCAAGGTGTTGCAACTTGTCCAACTGATCTCGGGCCAAAAATTGATTTGATTGACTAATCCCCAAAGGCTGATCGACACAGCTTTATAGGTTGCTCACAATAGTTTCAGATCACCACTTGAAGCAATTCATGGCCTAGGACATCTGAGATGGAAAATAATCCCCCCCCCCCCCCCCCTCCCCCCGGACCGAGGAGGGGATTTTACCATCTCGCCCCCTTTTTGTGTGCCACGTGTCCCCTTTTTTACTCCCTTTAACTGTGGTTAAGATTCAGTAACTCTTAAGGTTAAAACATCTAACCTTGGTTTTTAGGGGGAAAAATTAACCACAGGAATTAAAACCTGTTAACCATAGTTCAAAGGGGCTTTGTGAGGCCGAGGAGGAATAGTCCCCTTCTCGGCCCGAGGAGGACTATTGCTCATCTGAGATATTAAATTATATGCCACAACACCCCTTCATCCGTCAAGTCTACTGCACAGGTGGGGAGGACAACTTCCTCCTGTTTCCTAATCCTGACTACGAACTTCAAAAGCGAGAAGGTAAGAGACCGTATATACCATGTGTCGGCAGGGGAGAACGGTTGTGTCTCGTGGTTCTGACAGGCAGATGACGCATTCTTTTCCCGGGTCATTCCCATCGAAGTCGCCATCAACTGAATTCCCAATCCCATAAATCTCCTGCAGCTCGTACCTCTTCCCATTCACCCACAGGATCTGCTTCACCACCCTCACCCGGTACTCGCCTTTTTCCTTCTCGAACACAGCCTGGGTGATCTGAGAATTTAAAGTTCCCGGCATTGGGTTTTCCTCCGATTCATTATGGTCCAACGCAGATGCCTCTGCCTTCACTGCAAGGGGATAAACTTCTATATCACCCTCTTTCAGTAACTCTGTCTCCTTAAACATCGAGAAGTCGATCCCAGTTCCAGGAGGTTGTCTGAATTTCTGACCCAAGCCTTGTTGGAAAGATACTGTGACTGGTTCAAGAAGGTTTTCCTTCATTGGTGTCAGGTTACAATCAGCTTCTTCTTTTGCAAAGAGGAAAATGGTGATGCTGCTTGCAGAAAAATGGAAAATGAAACCTTTAAAATGGATGAAAATTCATGAAAATATTGGAAGTAAATTACATCACAAGAGGTCTTCTTACCAGTAGGTGGAAACTTAAAACACATAAATAGACACATGAGCAGATCCGAGAGTATGTACTAAGTACTAACAACTGAGGATAAGAAAGTGGACAAGTGCCAAGACCATAACATGTTTGGATGGAAGGATAAAAATATATATAAAGCCAAGGAATGCTGTCCCTCAGGTTGATGAGCTTGCCCGACAGAATGAATTCTTTGAACCTTAGCAAAGGAGGCTCCTCCATGATATGCTATTGGAGCTAACTTAAGTAGAACCATGCAGTTACAATCTTAAAGACAAGCATCATTCAACATTTAAAGGAAGAAGCAAGCCACCCCTCTATCAGACTTTCCATGACTTAATAATGCAGACAAGTAACTGGCTGTTTTCCATCACCAGTTTCCCATGCAACTAGACAGTTCGTCCATTCCTTTATTTACCCTTACAGTGGTATGTTCAAGAGGGTTAACGGACATATCCCACTGATAGAATAGACCTCCTGAAGTTTATATATGAGATACCACATGAGGCTTACTCTGAGTATAGGTCAGGGATCTATTGATTTATCTAAATCAAAGCGGTTTGCTATGAAAGCAGGCCCTCAAACAAAGCGGGACTCACATCTTCAACCTCCGTTGAATGTCATCAACTTAAGCCAAGGAAATACTGAGTTTCAAATGAAATCCACACAATATTGCAGTAGGCCAGATTAAGGTGACCATCAATAACTATTCAAAAACTCATTTCAGAAATCGGATTTAGCAACTACACATCCCAAAGAGATTTTGAAATTGCAGACAGCCATTTCATCTTTAAGAAGAATTGCCCCCTTAAAGATTGTTAACTCTTTAATATTATTACTTCATAAACTTATACATCTGAATTCAGAGTAATTGCAATCTGAAACTGACGTCAGCTAAGGATCCAACTTTGTTGTGTATAGACAAAATGCTCCATTCTAACACAATATATTTGATTTCAAGAGCGAAAGGGCAATAGGTTCTTAACAGAGATCATCCACTTTTGTACATGTTTCATAAGTGTTCAAAATCTCTTTCTGGATCCTTTGGAGCTTCTTTTCAATAGCATAATTTAGCCTAAGAACATAAAAGAAAATAGTTTTGCCCCATAATGGTGAACAGAAATTTACATTCATTTCCAAATAAAAAAACTCTGGCCATCAATCTCTTCCAATTATACTAATTCTTTTACATTTGAACCCAGTTTGGCTACAAATAGTTTCAGAGTCGATTTAATTGAAACCTGCAGCTTCACTTTTTTCCAATTTGAAATATGTCATTTCTAGTCATAAAGCAGTGAAACTACCATGAATTTCTTTCTCGTTATTTTCTCCTTCACCAGTGCTGTATCCCAGCTAATTTGGGTTGGCAAACACCAATTCTTTTCCGCCATTTTAGTGTATAACATATCAGAATTCACAAGTACTAAAATATTCATTGCACATGCTTTTGCTCCTGCTTCGTACGACTAAGTTTGATTTCCTCAACCAAGCATGCTATGTTATGCTCAATATACCAAAAGAGGTACTTTCTACCTAAACTGATGTTTGGAAGTCGTACTACTTACAAGAAGAAGCACATGTGCCTCTGACCCAGTGAATAGGTATACCACTTATACCGCTTCTTATTTTCAACAGATCCAAGGATGCATAGGAGTTTAGAGTTTAGACATGACGTGATGAAAACAGAGCTGGTTCAATAATCATGATATGGCATCCTTTTTGGAATTGATGGTGGCAACATTTGCAAATGGCTAGTAGCCATTCACATAGGCAGGATTGGAGGCTTGGACATGCTCTTTCACTAACCGCTACTTTTTTATTCAAAAAACACGACTTGGTATCATATATTCAGTCTGCCCATCTAAATGATAAGCAAGTTTGTAAAATTATGAATTTCCAGATATCATTCTGTAACATCAGTTCATACTGCACAAAAGCAAGCAATTCTCAATGCCATATAATCATTTATAAAATCAGACGAGTTAAACTATAGACTAAAGCCTTTTTGGGTAAGATTATTTAGCCCAGTATCTACTATAAGATAATCACTACGACAATTACTATTGATATAAAAACCAGAAAAAAATAGCTACAAAAAATACACATGTTCAATTAACTTGCTGGAAAAAACAATTATTTAAGCCATACATGATACATCCAACAACTACAAAGAAGTGAAGAACCAAAGAAATTCATAATCTAAATTTTTTTTACCGATTATCAATCATGTTTAATTGATTGTACCACTCGGTAACCAAACCGGATTATTTATGCTATAATCAATTATGAACAATTTTACCAATTATAATCAGTGAAAAAATCTAAGCAAAACAGTCCATAAGGTTTTGCGCAAGCAATTACATAGCTTCTGACTTGGTGGGTCTTTCTTATTTTCCTTGGGGGGACCTCATCGATGGCATAGACCTCACAGTTGGATGTTCTGCAGGGAAAATATTATGGAACCATGACTTCTGTCCCTTAACATGGATATTAGTTTAGAGTGGACCCGAAACCTCATAGATTGTGAAGGGTCCAGTTTGTATATAATGTTTTTCTAGAGTCCATTTGGGGAGAAATTCATTGATCATCTAGTTTTAGTTGTAGCTAGTGATATCTAAATATTTCTCTTCCGGACGACTAATATTGGACCAAAGGAAATCAAATCTACGTAAAAACCCACCTACTACTCTCTAAAGAGAATACTTAAAAGTCATCTAAGTGTCAAAACTCAAAATATTTCATAGAATCTTCAAAACTCCCAGTTAGGTATTAAATATAATTCTAATCCATGTGTTCCATTTCAGTAGCTAATAGTTGACTACGTTAAGGCATAGACTCTTCAGAGAATAGAAGTAGCAAAACAAATAATGAAACAAAAAATGAGACAAAAATCATATGCAAATGCCAATAAATTCAAACAACAACACATCATTATCAAGAAATGGGATCCGGTTGAGCGAATTCGAATTCAATTGCATATAGTGACATCCAATTAAGTTTATATAGTGACCCATTATAGTGTTTGAAAAATCAAACTGAACCCTTGCAACTCTATCATTGCAATCACATTCTATCCATTATGCATTGTCATCACAATAGAATTTTCCATAATTTTAAAGGCGAGTTGAGCAAACCCCAAAACAAATTTACCTTCCTGCAACAGTAGCATCAAAGGTGAAAGAGACAAGGAAACACCCAGGATTATCCTCGTCTGGCTCGACCCTCAGAGTCTCCTTCTTGAGATTGACATCATTACGGATCGTAACAGCCTTCTGATGCTCAACATATGGAGCAGCAGAAGGAGAAACAAATCCACAAGGGTACCTTCCACCAACCCCATTTACAGGGGCATGATCTGTGTGGGGACCACCGCCACCGCGGTGGTGGTGATCATATGGAGCAGGCAATGGGGTTGGCATCGTCGGTGGTGGCGGAGGGTAGTAGCCTGGGTACTGGTAGTACTGATGTGGGTTAGGGTTAGGATACTGGGTAGTAGCAGCAACAACATAGCGATTTCCAGTAATTTCAGGTTGTGGGGGTTGGGGAGACGTGGGGGTTGGGTGGTTGGGATGGTTCCCGCGTCTACGACGGCTATGTCCGCCGCTCCTGCTTCCAATATTTCCCATTTTTCCTATTCAATCCTTGAGCAAAGAAACAAATTTTCCAGAACACTTTCACCCAATTTTGCAATGAACTCCTGTACTTTAGAAACAAAACCGAATAAACATATTGAAGAAAGTGAAGAGATCACCCACCAATCAAGATTTCTCTTCTCTCTTTATCCCCACTCTTGTTTTCAGCAAATGGTTTGAATGATTTCAGATTCAAATGAATTGCATCCAAATGGTGATGAAGGTAATCAGGATTGACATAAAGATTTGTTCTTTCTGAATTTTCTAGATGATGAAGAGAACAGAAACCCCAGAAAAATCCAAACTTGGAAGAGAATTCTCAGTCCCTTTCTCTGATCTTTTCGGTTACAGGGAAGCAGAAGAGATTGAAGAAGCCATAAAGAGAGAGAGATGGAGTTGTGATTAGGGTTTTGGAACAGTGGAGGAGGAGGTGAGAAAGGGATTGCGAACAGGAATCTTGGGATGATAATGGGATTGAGTAGAGTTCCACCCAAAATACCAGCAAGAGAGAAAGAGAGAGACTATGCTCAAGAAAGCCGCCTTTTGTTTTTCATATTTCATATCCATATATTTTCGGGCGTCTTTTCTTATGCAATATTTCTTATTTCACATTTTGTCGGTTGTAATTTGTAAAGGAATTAAGGGCCGTTTGTCATTCTTTTCAGAAATGATTTTTCTTATTCGAAAATAGAATTAGCATGCAAGATACTAGACTCATTAAAGGCTCACCTTAATTATATGTATATATATTTATATTGAAAATTCGTTTACTTCATTTAAATATTAAAATTAAGCATATTTATTATATATTAATAAAGATTAATAATATATAATCCATTTTACATTATAAGAATACATTTTTATATAATTATAAACTTATACTAAGATTTTAGTTAACACCATAATTTTTTTACCTAGGATATTGATGTAAAATTTTTATCTAATATCTATGTCCAATAAACTAAGCTACACGACAAAGCTCATTTATTAAAATTTAAGCTTGTTTATTTAATAAGCAAGTCAAGCTCAAGATTATTTAATTAACAAACAAGCTTGAATACACTACTAGACATGGCATAATAAATGTTTTTTAGTATTATTATTATTTATTTATTTTTGCACATATTAGGGTTAGAGGTTAGTTTACGCTCAACTCAAAGTGAGGGGAAATCACAACACCCACCTTGCGGGACTCGATCTCGGATTCACCCTCTTAAGGAGGGTTTACACTACCATTGAGCTATTCCCATGGTGTGTTTAGTATTTAATGATACTTATAAATATGTTAAAGAATAGAATCATATTTTATACCTACAATTATCATGTTTTTTTTTCTCCCATCCAAATGTAATTCTGTTGTATTTTTTTTTCATTATTGATTTTGACTGCAGTTGTCAAATGCATTCTCTACACAAAATTGATTATAGCAATCAAAAGTTATGTAAGTTGATTCTTTTTTAAAATGAGAAAATCACCAAAATTAATGTCAAAGTAGGAAATATATTGTTAGGCATTGGAGGACTAGCATTCACATATTTGGGTGTGTTGAATGGAAGAACAAAAATCATCGGTGCCCACTTATTCTGGTTTGTGAACCTGGTGATGGGGGCTAGGAGGACCACTCACCATATATTAACCCTAGCAAATACCAACTAAAATTGTATACGAAAATAAAAGGAAAAACCACGTACATATGAATTCTCATGAGACTTTCATCAATTCTAGTTAAATCAATATTAATCCTTAAAATTATATGTTAAATTACATGAGATTTAAAATAAGGTGAAAAAAAAATTGAGAATTTGGGAGACGTTACATTTTGTGAATGCTAGAGGAAATCCTGATTCTAAGGATTTTGCTTACTCCACTTGCTTACATCCACACTAAATCCTAGGGGAGAAACAAAGGACTTATACTAGGGCCTACAAAAAACCTATAGCATGTGGATTGTCAATTTTTGCCAATAAGGAGCGGGTGGGGGCTAGGGCTAGCACTCTTCAATATATAAATGATGCCTTGTATGAAAAACATAGCTGAAATGCGTTTCTTTATAGTAAAGCCATCTTCCAACCTGGACGGGGCAACTAAATGATCGAAATGCCTTTATTATTTTCTTCCTCAATTTCTTAAGAAACTTTTTATTAGGATGATGTTAGTTTCACTTTCTTTTGAAGTCAATTTTTTCAAGGGGATAACATGTGTTATTCATTTTCAAAAAAAATTACATGATTGGCTATGTCCGCTTTTATTACTTGATGTATTCCGAAGGCGTGGTATGAGAACATGTGGGAGGAATTGCCAACTTCGGCACCTATTAGGATAACTCTTCGCAGACAGTGGACATCTCAGTTGCGGGTAAACATTTGTTAGTAGCTGACATTTTATCGAAAATGATCTTAATGGGTAATAAATATCTATTTAGAATCAGTTTATGGGTATTCCCAAATATACTCCTGAATCATAATCCTTTAATTCAAGTAATTAAAGGTCAAAATTAAATTTAGCTTGACTTATTTTGTCATTTTCTAAAGTTACATTAGCTTTAATTTTGACGCTTAGTTATTTAAATTAGAGAGTTAAGATTTGGGAGTATACTTGAGAGTGCCCATAGTCTCTCTCATCTAATTAACTCTTGTGGGAGGTTCGAGGAGAGGCACGACAATGGCTTCCCTTCCTTGGAAACTATATATATAAATAGGGACTCCCTCCCATCACTAGGGATCCGAAAATTTTGAGCTGGTGGTTCTTGTTTGAGCATTAGCTTTCTCTCCACGGGGACCACTCAACTATCCCACTCTCTAATCTACCAAAGTTTTTGTATCTGGATGTTATGATTGTGCTTTGCATTGCAGTTGCCAAAATTTTTGGAGTTACTTTGAATGATAATTTCGTAATTTTATGTCTTTTGTGTAGAATTTATAATTGCATTTACGTTAGGTTTTTTTTTTTTTTTCAAATAGAAAAGTTAAGAGATTTGTAATCCTGTTTTTCGCGGGAAATAGTGAAAAGATCTCTTATCAGACAGTAAACGTAGACATGTTGCCAAACTACTTTTTTTTTTTTCTACACTGGACATGCTATTCTCTCTCCAACTTACTACATCTCCTACCCCCAGTTCCTTCATTAGTAAAAGGCAATGGAACAATAGGGTGTCTATGTTGATTCCTTGGGTTCATGTTATTCTTTTAAGTTTGTAACCGCAGGAAGAATTATATATAATTGCTTTTCAACTTCATATACGAATATTTGCTCAATTATAGCCTCCACAGAAGGTAGGTCCGTGATTCTGTTACTTTTCTTCATTTATTTATTTATTATTATTAGTAGTATGGGTATCGTAATATGGTTAGGCTGCAACCCCATTTAATTAGCTTTGTTGGTATCTACTCATGGGTTAGGTTAGTGTGAGGGGACTTACCTTTTCCCGTCTCACTACAGGAGAGCATATTAACTGCACATCTTAACTCAAAGAGCAGTAGTACTTAACTTACCATCGTGTCCTTGTGTCCCTTTTAACACCCCATTTAACCCTGATTAAACTCAACTAAATTAAAGTTAAGATTTTTGAATTTGTTTTTTTTTCTAAAACCAAAGTTGGAATGCTTAACCCTAAGAGTGAGTGAATTTTAACCATAAGTGTTAAAAAGTGAGGTGTGGACCAATGAGAATCGGCCATTTCATTACATAATGGAAACTGCGGGTAAGTAAAGCATTTTCCTAACTCAAAGAACCTTGGTCTCCCATACAGGGAGCATGCTGCTTGTCATCCCAAGCGATTGGCTTTGGCATTATGCAACTAGAATGCTATAAAATAGATGAACTGATCTTATTCCGTATTCGGTGTTGGACTAAGTACTCTTGAACTCTAAGGTGCATAAATACTTACTGCAACTACCCATTTTATGTAGGAAAGTGAGTAAAAATACTACACATTATAATTAGGAAAGTGATTAAACACTCTTGATAGTAGGTACTATTAAGAGTTGGGCCGTCGGATTACAAATCCAACGGCATCAAGGCTCATATGCATTAAATGGTGGACCCCATTTGATGTTTGATGCTGTTAGATTTTCAATCGGGTGGCCTAGGTCTTGATAGTAAGCACATTCGAAAGTTTTTAATCATTTCCCTTATCATAATAAGTAGAGCAATATTAGGTCAACTTTCTTTTTCATTCACTTTTCCTTTTTTAAAAGGAAAAAAATCACCTCTTCAGTCAGTAACACGAGGAAGTGCATCTCGGGTCCCCTTTGAATGTCACGTGTCCCTCTTTTAACTCAATTTAACTGTATTTAAGATTCACTCACCCCTAGGGTTCACCCATCTACCCTTGGTTTTTAGAAAAATAAAATAAGTGTTATTTAATCACAGAAGTCAAAAAAAAAATTAATCAGAGTTCATTGTAGTTGAGTTGGCTTTGTGAGAGAGAGGAGCAATAGTTCGCTCCTCGCCAATGGAGTGCACTATTGCTCTTTTTTAAATAAGAAGACAATAAAATATGACATCTTTCCCTAGAACCTATTTTTTTTTTAATCTTTTGTTTAGAAAAGAAAAAAATAAATGAGAAGGAAAGTGAACTTAGCATTGCTCTTATAAGTATTCTTAGAAAAGCAATTTCAATTGGAAAGCGCAATCTCATCTGCCATGCATGCATGCATGGAGTTACCTTGTAGAGAAATATAGAGAAGGGACTATGAGCGCGGGATTTTTACCGTCTTTCCTTTCTAGTAGGGTCCTATGGAGGAATGACGCTAAAACGTCATTTTTATATCATTGGTTAACTAATTTTATCTGGGGGATATAGGACCCGGATGGATGGATAGGGACCTACGGTCTCAGTCAGAATCTAGGTAAGTGATTCGTTTAAGCCTCAAGGAAATGGTTAGGTACCCGGGACCCCCGTCTAAGACGGTTACCTACTCCTTAGGTATAAGCCAAATATGATAAAGTTGAGGAAAATGCTTTATTGTTTAGGCTAATGCTAACCTAAGAAGAAGAAAATCCTAGACAATGGGTCAAATCTGGGTTGGATTGCCTACATGCCCGTCGAGGCAGGATTAGACTGAGTATAGTTCGGGCGGTACCTTAGACCTGTATCGGGATTAGGGGGGGGTGTGTGCACCGGTATGGCTTAAGGGTGAGCCGGGGGCTAGGGTTTGTTAGCCGAGGAGGCTAAGGGTTGCATCAGAGTGGTTAAAGTTGGTTAACCATGGTTAAGATTGTTAACAATGGTTAGAAGAATGCTCGGGAGTGGCTAAGTCTGATTATTGATCCATTTACATTTTTGTATTACTTTTTTTTTTGGATTTTACCAAAGTTTGTGGATTAACTATGGTTAAAGGGTAGGCTAATCGGGTTTAAGTAGGTAACCGTCTTAGACGGAAGCCCTGAGGTGCCTAACATCTTCCCCATGACTTAATCGAGTCACTTACCTAGACTATAATAAAAAACATAGGTCCTACTTAACCACCTGGTTAGTATTTCTCTCAAATAAAATAGGCGGCGACTATTAGTCAAACCGTGAGACCCTCTAAAGGACTCTTTAACGTCGTTCTTCTGCAGGACCCGGTCCAGAAGGAAAGGCAGTAAAATCTGGAACTCACACTAGGCATAGGGAGAATTTTTGTCGAGCACATCATGCACAACCCCCTTGCCTCTCTTATTTGAACGGATCCGGGGAGTTCTTGAAATGGGGTAGGGTCGGTTAAAGATTTGCAGGGTTAAATAATTCTGATGTTCGATTAAGAGCTTGGTTAATTGTGGCCCATCTCGCCCGTTTTATTGTTAAATGAGTAACGGGTCACGTTTGTAATGAGGATGAGTTAAATTGTATCTTGTTAAGATGGAACATACGCAGGCATCCATTCCACAACCAGTTGGAGATAGGGTAGAAATAGGGAATCCGATTTTTTACCTTAGCAATTGTCTATTCAAACACTTATAAACGAGCATACATACATAGACACTTATAAGATGGCATGAAGGTCATACATACCACAATCGATATGCGTATCCTAAATGAGAGTTGGATTGTTGGATTTACGTGTTCATGATTTTTTCCTCTCCCTTGGTGCCCAAGTGGAGAACCTCCATATCCTTCATCATCATCTTCTAAGCTGTCTTCCTTCATCTCCCTCGTTCAAATCCCTACCCTAATCTTTCCTCCATCAATCAGTTATCAGTGGTGGTCCACCAGTGTCTATGAACAATATTTGCTCATCAGCTCTGGTTTTCCTGTGTTAAGCTCAGTTTTTTTCTCCAATACTCTCCTTTCCGGCTCCTCTTCAAATAGCTTTGATGCCTCATCCGAGCACAGAGTTGGTTACTCAAAAATGTTAGCCAAAGCAGTTAGTAATAAGCTCTCGTTACGGCATCTGAATGATCCAATAGACACATCGTTCCTGCCATGCTTTCAAAAGGCAAGGAAGAATACAAGCACGGCCTTATCAGGAAACTAGTGTCCGACCAGTCGCTAAATTTGGCAGTAGCTAAGAGAACCACGATTTTGGCTTGGAACCCAGAGGGCCTGGTAAGTACTATTAATCTTGAGAATGACTATATCATTTTCAAGTTTACCAATAGCGGAGACGTTGATAAAGTCTTGGAACACCAACTTTGGTCTTTCAAAGGCCACCCTTTCCTCTTGATGAAATGGAAACCCGACATTATTGTGGCGGAACTAAGCTTGGCCACCCTTCCTATATGGGTGCAAGTTCATGGCCTACCCCTAGAATATCTAAACTACAATGTCGGGAAAGCGATAGCAACCAAGCTCAGCGATCTGGAGGAAGTTGATATGGACGGAGTCAGCTCTAGGGGGAAGTTTTTGCAAATCCAAATAAATTGTAATATTTCCCTCCCCTTGAAACCATATGTGATGCTACCAATGACCACAACCAACCCCCACACCCTTCAAATCGTCACTACCACCACCCCTTTCCCATTGACATACGAGAAGCTCCCTAACATTTGTTTGAAGTGTGGCCGGCTAGGACAAGAGGGAAAGCACTGCCCTTCAACCTCAGCAATGGAGAGTGAATCTAGTCAGATCCCAAGTACAGGGAACACAAAGTTGTTTGGACCGTGACTGCAAGCCGAGGCTTTTCACTTCAAATCCTAACCATTTGCTAATGTTAGAGTCACTGTGGAAGCCACTAGTGAATCCTCCGCTGAGCTTAACTTGCCGGAGACGATGGAAGATGAAGCCCAAGTTTCTAGGTCTGACAAGGGACAGCAAGCAGTTCACCAACCCTGTACGCTTTCGCGTGTAGGTAAAGAAAGGTTGGAAAGCTTCTTGAGATCAAATATGCTGACTACAACTGTACCAAAGCCTATTAATGCTTCATCAATCCTAGTGGATCACGTTGTTCAATGTCTGATACAGGAGATATCTCGCACCAATCAGCTGGACCCAATGAACATTTCTCGAAACCTGAACCGGAAAAACCCTGATAGTGCTAAAAATCCATCTCCAATCCCAAAAAAGAGATCTCTGAAAATCCTCATACCATACCAATCTGCCTTGATACACAAACCACTACCGACCCAAATACCTCTTTTGAGAAACTCAAAGACAACAACATATTACCCATAGATTTACCCACTACCCAGGCCCCTAAACCTAAGCACTTACCAGAGCCTAATGGGCCATCGGGCTTGAGCCGCCCCAATCCCAAACCAAATAAGTTCTCAAGCCCTCATAAATTGAAAGGTCAGTCCATTTTTAGACCCAAGGGCCTGAGACAATCAAACTCTCTAATTCAGCCAAAGTTCTCAGGCCATAGTAACTTATCCCAAGAGGGGCACTATTCTCTCGAAAAGCTACACAACAGTGCTTCAGTCTCAATCCTAGAAATAGTCTCAACACCAGAATACCAACCTACGTCCGGGGTGGCTGTCAGGGAGCAGTCCCCCCCAGCCTCAATGATAACTCTAGCTTGGAACTGTCAAGGGTTGGGCCAACCCCGGACAGTTCAGTTACTACGGGACATCGTCCTGAAATTTCGGTCTCAGGTTGTCTTTCTAATGAAGACTAAGAATAAACGAAAGGTAGTTGATCATGTTGCTCGCTTTTGCCAATTCGATAATGTGTTCTCAGTGGAGCCGGATGGGCTAACCGGGGGTTTAGCTTTGTTGTGGATAGACTCAACTCCCTTAAGGATTTTGAATTCAAATGTTAATTGTATCTATACCTCCTGTTCAGTTCAACAGTCAAATAGGAGGATCACCTTCATGTATAGGCCTACTGATTTGGCCAGGCATAAGGAGATGTGGAAGAGACTTATTATTTTGGGGTAAAATTGCACTCAGCCATGGCTATGCTTAGGAGATTTCAATGATGTGCTGGACGTTAAAGAAAAGGTTGGTAGAAATATTCCGACTTTGGCGCAACTTCGGACATTCCAAGAGATGGTTTCCTAGGTTAACCTGTTGGACCTTGGTTTTCAGGGTCCTTGCCAAATGTGGTCTAATAGGAGAGTTAACCCCAACTTTATAGCTACCCGCCTCAACTAAGCTTTGGTCAGCCCATGTTGGTGTGCGAAGACCCCTAATGTCCAGGTACTTATTCTCCCGGTTATTGGGTCGGATCACTGCCTAATTGTAGTTTCTGAGGAGCCCCCTAGTCAGAGAAGGAAGAAACATTTTCGATATGAAGCCATGTGGAAATCTCACCATGGGTACAAGGACGTGATTATTACGGCATGGGAGAAACAGTGTGAAAGATCCTATATGTTTAGCTTGTGCAAAAAGATAAAGCATTGTTGTGAAGACCTGATTCAGTGGAACCATCACTCTTTTGGTTTCCTTCCAAAAAGAATCCAAGAGCTCAAGAATAGCATCGGGGAGCTCCAGCTTAGAGACCAGTCATTTTCCAATATCATTCAAAAGCAGGAACTCATGATTGAGTTGGATCAGGCATATAAACAAGAGGAGGAAATATGGCGGCAGAAATCTAGATGTGATTGGATGCTTCTTGGGGATAGAAACACCCCTGTTTTTTCACACTACCATCATGCATAGGTGAAATTGAAACAAGATGCTAACCATAAAAAATGATGAGGGAAGAAAGACAAACTCTATTGATGAAACTGAAGGGTGATGAAACTGAAGGGGTTGTGCTGAAGTATTTCGATGAATTGTTTACTTCTTTAAGACCAGACAATTTCCAGGAAGTCCTTAATTCGGTCCAGCCCAGAGTTTATAATGAGGTCAATGAGGAGCTTTGTCACGCACTGTATCGGGAGGAAATTGGTCAAGCTATGTTCAGCATTGGCCCCCTCAATGCTCCAGGATCGGATGGTATGTCAAGTATGTTCTTCCAAACTCATAGGGATACCATAGGTGATGATGTCAGTAATGCTATCATGAGTTTTTTCAATACTGGTTTCCTCTTGAAAGAAATGAATTTCACAAATATTGTTCTCATACCAAAAGTCTCGAACCTGGAAAGTATGGCTCAGTATTGCCCGATCAGTTTATGTAATGTCACTTACAAGTTGATTTCAAAAATTTTATCTAACTGATTGCAGAACTCCTTAGATGAAATAATTGACCCGACACAGTCGGCATTTATCAAAGGGTGTCAAATCACATATAATGTTTTCATGGCCCAAGAAGTTAACAATTTCCTAAAACACCTAAAGGCAGGCCCCAATAGGTTCGCGGCCATCAAGTTAGATATAAACAGAGCCTATCCTTTTTGTTTACGCTTATGGACCGGATGGGCTTCAACCCCAATTGGATACATCTCATCAAACAATGTGTCACAATAATCCGATATGATATTATGTTTAATGGGGAGCCAAAGGGATTTATCACCCTGTCGAGGGGTCTTCGTCAAGGTGATCCACTTTTCCCTATCTTTTTCTTATTTGTGCTGAAGCACTTTCTTGCATGTTACAGAAAGCTCATGCGGAGGGCCGGATTAGTGGCATTAAGGTAGCTAGGACAACCCTTATTCTTTCTTATCTCATGTTCGCAGATGATTGCCTCATCTTTTTGAAAGCAAATATATATGGAGGAGCCGGGACACCTATTGGATATCCTCTATTGCTATGGCAATGCTTCAGATCAACTAGTGAACTACTCCAAGTCAGGGCTCTTTTAGCACTAACACTTCATCTCGATTTAGATGCCTCATTGGTAAGCTACTTTGTATCAGGCATTTAAACTCTCTAAACACATATCTTGGGCTCCCGGCTAAGCTTGGCCACTCAAAGTGGAAAGCTTTCGAAGCAATTAGAAACCGTATTGGAAAGCGTCTTCAAGGTTGGTACGCTTCCCTTCTTTCCTAAGCGAGTCGAAGGGTCCTCATTAGAGCGGTGGTTCAAGCTATCCCGACATATACCATAAGTTGCTTTAAATTTCTGGTGAGATAGATTAAGGAAGTTAATGCTCTTATTGCGTGGTTTTGGTGGGATCAATCAAGCGATAACAAAATCCATTGGATTAATTGGCACAAGCTGTGTAAGACAAATGAGAAGGGGGCATGGGTCTTCAAGATCTTCAAGCTTTTAACACGGGCCTTTTGGCAAAACATGGGTGGAGGATCATTTCCAATTTGGAGAGCCTTTGGGTGAGAGTGTTGTGAGCATGAGATTTTTCCTACCCAATTTCACAATTTATATGGTTTGACTTGAGAGTCACACCTATTCATTCTTAGGGATAAGTCTCAGATAAGGCAAATGGTATCAGAGTTAGGGTAAGCGGTTCGATTAAGTCCCGGGGAAGGTGTGAGGCACTCAAGACCCCTGTTTCAAAACGGTTACCTTCTCCCTAAAATTAAGCCAATTTTTAATCTCAATATTAATTAAAATGTCCAAGTGTTTAACCAAGTGCTAATTCAATAAATATAGAAAGCTAGCTGGGCTAGGGTCAAATCTGAGTAGGGTTGCCTGCGTACTCACGAGGTGAGATCAAACTAATCATAGTTCTGGCATATGAGCCTGTGCCAAGGTTAGGAGTGTGTGTGTGTGCATAGGGTGATCAAGGGTCTAGCCTTGGGGTTAGGGTTTAGTTGACCGGGGAGGTTAAGTGCTCAAGGGTTGAGTCTAACCGCAGTTAGAAGGTTTAACCATGGTTAAGGGCTAACCATGATTAAGAAAAGGCCTAAAAGATTCTTTTTGGGATATTTGTAATTTTTTGATTTTTTTGAATTTCTTAGGAATATTTATCAAATTGTGGAAACTTAACCATGGTTAAAGTAACTGGGGTTGAGTTAACCATGGTTAGGGACTAAATATGGTTAAGCTAAAGTCAACAAGCCACTGGTTTTGTCTTTTTTTTAAAGTTTTTTTTAATAGTTTTTAGTTTTTATGATTTTATGTGTATTTTTCAAAATGGGAAAGCTTAACTATGGTTAAACTTAATCGGGGTTGCACCAACCCCAGTTAGAAGCATGGTCTAAGTTCAAAAATGGGCCTGTCAGAGATACTAGGGCCTCAGTGGGCCTTAGTTTGGGCCTGAGCCTTGTGCAAGTTTGCTGTTCAGAAAAGACAGGAAATGACGCCAATTTGTTTACCGTCATTCCCAATATAGTGCATATTGGGAATGTCGGTAAACAAACTGCCGTCATTCCTGTTTTACAGGAACAACAAGCTTGTAGACAATGGGGGAGGTTAAAGATGATGCCCAGAGGGCTAGTAGGCCGAGGGAAGGATTTAGGGGGATTGTCACGTGTCCTGGGCTCAGTATGGGCCCTGGGCTTGGCTCAGGTTAGGCCCACAGAGGCTCTAATATCACTGTTTTAAAAAGATTCAGAATGTCGGTAATGTAATTACTGACATTCTATATAAGTTTGATTTTTGCCCATATTAACCATAGTTAAGCTAACCTCAGGAGCTTGAAATGTTTAGAGAAGATAGATGAGTCCTAGACATCCATATTAGGCCCTGGAATGGACCATGGCCTCACCATTTGAGAACTACAATCCTGCAACAAAAATATTTAGAATGACGGTAGTTATTCTACTGTCATTACTGAATTTCTACAGAAGATGTAAAATAAGCTACGGGGGTGTTCCACAATGCATCCAGGGGATTCCTTATGAACTGAGGGCCCCCTAGAAAGCTTGTGGGATGATGGTAGGGTCTGTGTTCGGTGTGTGACAGTGTGGGGGGTTATGGGGTTCCCATTGCCTATGGAAGAGGCAAATGAACCCCTCTATAGCAATTCTACTGAGCTAATACCCCTGAAAATGACCAGGGGTTTACAATATGCTTGAAACAGAAAGAAGGAGTAGGGGAAGGTCCCTACCTTGCTGGAGGTGTTGTAGTGCTATAGGAGGCTGGCCTTCAAGATTTCGTCAGGTTTTTAGGAGGTCTGAGGTTGCAGGAGGGACTCACCAAGCTTCGGATTCTCTCAAGGGTTTCCTACAACAGTTATGACATGAGGTTTGACGGGTGTGGGGTTCGGTTTTTATAGAGGAAGAAGGTGGGGACTCAAGGGGAATTAGGACGGGTGTTGGTGAGGTTGCAAACACATGGAGAGAGGTTCTGGAGGTGGTCAGGCGCGTGGGGAGGCAGCATGGTGGTGCAGGGGGCGTTGGTGGTGCAGGGGTAGCGCTGCAGACCTGCAAACACGCAATAGTGGAATTGGCAATAAATCATCTACTGCCATTCCCAAAAGCACAGGTTTGAGAATGTCAGTAGAAGATCTACCGACATTCTGAAAATTTGAAATTAAATGGACTGAGCCCCCCCTGCAAGGCTTGGTTTTGAGTTCTTGGGCCCAACTTTGCTGCCTTACGGATTTTAGGCCCTAAGGGCTTGGGTCCACCTAGGGCTTGAAATAGGGTTAGCTAGGGCTACCTAGGGTTTGACTAGGGCTACCTAGGGTTTAGGCTTCACTATGGTTGAGGGTTTGCCTAGGGTTTTATTGAACTAACCATGGTTAAGTTAATTAACCATGGTTAAAAGGGGGTGTAAAAATGAGGTGCTGACAAGTGTTAAAAGCCCGCTATTTCCTTCGAGTTTCCTTCCTTGAGGCCTGACCCAAAAAGCTTCCTTTGTGGGCTTAGCGGAGCCTTCTAGCCGGGTGTTCCATTCTCAAGCAAGGTATTCATTGGCAAATTGGTTCAGGAGAGAAGGTTTAAGATGGAAAAGACCCTTGGATTCCAACTTTACCGCAATTTAAAGTCATTACCCGGCCGGGAGTGGACTGCTCCGAGATGTGGGTGTCTAGTCTAATTTCGAGAAACAAAGGGAGATGGAATTCGGCTGAGCTTCAAAGGCTGTTAATTGACTTTACCACCCTTGAAATTAGGAAGTTATCAGTGAGTTCCCATGGGGCTAGTGATCGTCTGGTTTGGCATCACTCCCAGTCCGGAAAGTACGAAGTCAAGTCGGCATCCCACCTAGCTCATCAGTTTTTAGTCGGGCAAAGAGTGGCATCTAGTTGATCTCATGAGGATACTGACAGTATAGTTTGGAAGAAAATTTGGAAACTCCCCATTCCCCCCAAAATCCAAGTTTTCTTGTGGCGGGCATGTAGCGATGCTTTAGCGGTTGCTTCTAATCTTCGAAAGGGGAATGTCATAAAGGACCCTATATATCCAATTTGTAGGCACAAGGAAGATTCTGTGTATCATGTTCTAGTCGACTGCAGCCATGTGCGGTCCATTGGGTTCGGCTCCCTCCTGGCTATCATCCCAATTCCTCATCATGGTGTTTCTTTTGTCAAGTGGTGGCACCAT
The DNA here is from genome assembly GCA_015143295.1 of Tetracentron sinense. Lineage (NCBI taxonomy): Eukaryota > Viridiplantae > Streptophyta > Magnoliopsida > Trochodendrales > Trochodendraceae > Tetracentron > Tetracentron sinense. Next base: position 33,052,044 of record CM026562.1, read on the forward strand.
TGCGCAAGCCTCAAGGAGTTTTCAGCTGACAACAATTTTATTGGAATTCAGATCAGTTTTACGTTGTGGCACATTTGGAAGGCGAGCGAATCCAACAATTTTCTAATAGTTTAGGGGTCTCCCCCCACAATAGAACCTCGGTTCACCCTACCACAGTTAGGAGGGACGTGAAATGGTGCCCACCTGACCTAGGCTGGCGTAAGATCAATGTTGATGGGGCCTCCTTATCAAGCCCTCAAGCTGCAGGAGCCACAACTGTGGTTAGAAACCATGATGGTTCCTTCTTGCTTTCTCGGTGCAAGTCTATGGATAGAGGGTCGGTAAGGTAGGCAGAGGCGGAAGCAATCAGACTAGCTCTGCAGCTAGTTAGGGAGCACAGGTGGGAGAGGGTGATAATTGAGTCTGATGCAAAAGCGATCATTGATCTCATCAACAATCCTTCTCGGCGTGGTCATTGGGAGATCCAAGCAATTATGGCAGATATCCAATCGTTGAAGAACCAGAGTAGAACAGTTATGTTCTCCTTCATTCCCAGGGAGGCAAATTCCCTGGCTCATCACCTGGCGAACCGAGCTCTGAAGGCTTCCATTGCCAATTATTCTTTCTCAGACGATACTCTTGTCTCTGGTCATCTGAGTTCTCAAAATAGGATGTCCCTTGTAACCTTACTACTATGAATCAAAATTATCTTTCTACCAAAAAAAACAAAAAGATATGCGTATCCTACCAGTATAGTATATGTTGAAACTCAGATGATGATTAGATGGTTAGTAACATATTGTGGGCCTATGGTCTATCCACTTGATGGCTTGGATAAATGGAGATGAGCATTTTTCCCCTAATACACCCAGTGTTTTTTGAGAGACCCAAAATACACCTCATTTTCATTTTTTTAAAGACCAAATCCTTTATGCAAATTTGGTTATCACCCTTTGACGTCTCCATGTGTCCCTTTTGACACCCCTTAACTGTGGTTAAGATTCACCGACCCATCCTTGGTTTTTAGAAAAAAATATTATTTCTTTTTTAAAAATATTTTAATACTAAATAAATCCTAAAAAAAGTTTTTAATTTTTTTTAATAAATTAATATTTTTTTATAAAAAAACTAAGAATGGATGGGTGAACCTTAACCACAGTTAAAGGGTGTCAAAAGGGACACGTGAAGACTTCAAGGGGTGATAACCAGATTTGTCACCATAGAGGATTTGGTTTTTTTTTTTTTTTATACACCTCAAAATTTTTAGGGCATTTTTGGCCTTATGCCAAAAGAAGAGGTCTAAGAAACTCATAAGGTTTCTTCCTCATCCTCTTCTCTCTTCACTCCTCAACAAAACAAAAGCCTCCTCATTCTCTTCTCTTAAAACAAAATTCTGTTGCTCCCCATTGCCCCCTCGTGGGATTTACAAAACACAAACAAATATGTCCAATTGAATTAAATAACAAAAATTCAATGAATAACTGTTGTAGTATTGGATACAAGTAACAATAGCTTCCGTTTCGATGGGCTGGTGGGAATTGGTGAGCTAGAGCTTAGCGTGTTGGACGTAGCTCCGCAACACATTCTTGTGCAAGAGACTCGAATGCATAGGTCAGGAAATCACAAGACCTCCCAACATATATAGAAATCATATCCAAATCCTTCTCCCCAAGCAGATTAGTAGCATCGTCTGTCGCATAATCATAGGTCAAGCAGAGCTTAGCGATTGAACTTGATCACCATAATCTTCTGCCACATAATCGAATTGGAAGCTACTGTTAACATAATCGCAAGAGCCAGCGGGAGCAATGGCGCCTTCATGAGAGACAAAACCTACTTTTATTTGAGAGGAGAATGAGGAGGCTTTGTATGTTTTGTTGAGGAAGAGGATTACTGCGAGGAGAGAAGAGAAATTGAGGAAGAAACCCTTCGAGTTTCTTAAACCCCTTCTTTTGGTATAGGGGTAAAAATGTCTTTAAAATGTTTAAGGTTTATAAAAATAAAAATAAAATGAAATAGGGTGTATATATTTTGAGTATCCCAAAGAACCCTGGGTGTATTATGGGAAAACCCTTAAAAATGCATTATAAATACTGGCACGTGCGATGCACATGAGAGAGGGGAGAATGAGTTAACCACAATTTATAGGAGTTAAAAGAGACATGTGTTAACCTCGTAGGTACGTTTGAACTCTCCCCAAGTTCAATCACAATTGGCAGTGATTCTATTCTTTAAATAGATAGGGGGTAGTTTTGGAATTACAATAAAACATTAACACATTAAAGTAAAACATTGAATAAAGGTTTTGATTTATATAAGGGTAGTTTGGGAATTTTGGAAAAATCAGGCTACGCCTGCCTCTTGCATTATAATAGTAAAGATAAAGAAAAGCATGTGAAATGGTATTGTTGTGCACCATACTCATACTTGGCATGGGGATCCACAAAACATGCGGCACCTGGTGATAATTTGGGGGAGAAGTCATTTTATTTTCTTCCCATGATTTTGATTTCTCCCCAACTAATATCTCTTCCCTTTAAAACGCCAGACGTCCCATGTGTTGTGGATGTTCGAGCTTGCCGTAGGAGGAATGCTAGCCCTATTCTCAATCAATTCATACTCACCCTCTACCAACCACATGTTTAAATTTTTTATGAAAAAGTGTTTTAATCAATGCATAATAGACAAGTGGTTGATGGAGAGTGAGAGTAGAGGTTGACCGAGAGCAAGGTAGCACTCCTCCAAAGTAGAGGTTGACCGAAGGTAGGGTAGCACTCCTCTACTTGGTAAAGATAAGAGAGGAATGCTAGCCCTACTCTCAAGACTTTCCTAATCTCAAGCTGAACCAACCATCTCTCCAAATTTTCTGTAAAAGTGCTCATTTTTCCAGTGATTGCAATGCTTTAACAGAAAAATATGTACTAGTGGTTGGTTGAGCTTCAGAGTAGGGCTAGCACTCCTCAAAGATGATTAAAACCCTAATTTGCCGCAAGAGGCGTGCTACCCTACTCTCGATCAAACTCTACTCTCAACCTCCACCAACCACCGATCCATCATCAAATCAGTTATGGTGGTTAAAATACTATCTCTCATCAAGAATGGACATGTGGTTGGTTGATACCGAGAGTAGAGTTTGACAGAGAGTAAGGCTAGCATTCCTCTTTGCGGCAAATACAAATGGTGAATACTGAAGAGCATGAATACCTGGTTCACACATGAGGCTTGATAGAGAACATATTCCCCTTGTAAGCACTGGCAGAGCCACATGGGGCCCAGGGGGTGCTTCAGCTCCCCCTAAAATTTTGAATATATATATATATTTTTTTTGCTATAGCATGCAATAATAAAGGTGTAGCCTGGGAAAGGGTCGGAGCCGGTGGACGGGGAGCTGAGAAAAAAAGATTTTCTTTACAAACAGAGGCAATGTCCGATGAACTTGGCCCAAAAAAAAATTCGGGGCCTACGCCCCGAACCCCCATTGTTAGCCCCTCCTACAAGAGAATACTGGCTCCACCCCTGCTTGTAGGCCAACTCTTTCAAAATGGCCATAACCAGAGAGAGAGAGAATACGACATGCAATATGCTTGGCTCCTCGCACGCCATCCACGAAGGCCATCGATTTGCCGATGGGCTCTGCAAATGGCATACAGGGAGCCAGGCATATACGTATGTTATCGCATGTATATATACATGCATGAATCTTAGTATATATATACTGCATTTATCTATATATGTGTACTACCCCTAATCATTCCAAACCAAACCAGAGAAGATGAAGGTGCAACGATGGTCGTGATCGTTGTGCCACAAACCAATCACAGGGCCACTCAGGTGGAGGATGAAGACAGTGAAGGGAAGGACGAATGGAGTGGTATTTATTCAGGAGAAGAGAGGTTTCTATGCCCCACACCTCCTTTTAAGTTGGCATAAAACAACACAGTCGAAACCCCTCCACCAAGCTCTGCTGGGGTTTCGGTGGGGTTTTGAAGCTGTAGCGTTGGAGTTGCTCCCCAGCTCCCACTACCTACATATAGACGAGAGGGAAAGAGAGTGCTCTAGAGAGATGAGTTGGGTTGGGTTACTAAACCACGCAATTTCCTAAGCCTCCCTATAGTTTTTGAAATCTCCTTTTTTCTAAAGCATTGGTTTGCTTTTCTCTTCTGAAATTGATTTGTCTCCGAGTGTTTGGAAGATTTGGATTCCTCATCTCTCTACTCTTTTTGAAAAAAAAGGGGAAAATAACATCTTATTCTCTTTTCTTTTCTCACACCTTCTTTCCTTATTCTTTCTCATATTATATTACTATGCCTAGGAAAAATTGATCGCCACTCAACTCGTTGCTTTCAAACCTTGGTATAAACTATGCTAATTAATCCCCAAATGCACCTCTACTTCTATCCATCCTTTCTTTTTTGGGTACTACTTCTATCCATCTAGGTAGCACCCATTTGTTAAATTCAGTTAATTATATTGCTAAGTAAAGTTGCTCCCACGACCTGAGTTAAAAAGCAGTCTTTAGTTGCTAATTCTTTAATCATTGTGCTTGTTTATAAAAAAAAAAGTAAAAGTAAATAAATAAAATTATCACCATTGAAATCCTTTTGCCATGTGTGTTAATGATATATATGAATCTTATTTCAATACTACCGAGAAAAAAAAATCTTATTTGGCAATTCCATATATTTCCACAATCAATTGTAATTGAACTCAGAGAGAATTCATTTATACTCACGAATCAACACTATCCCTTTTAACCTTTATTAAATATGATTAAGATTTACTAACTCTTGGCGTTCAACAATAAACCTTTGGTTTTTATAATATTTAAATTTAGTTAAGAATTTTAAATCTTATGATTATGATTTTTTTAAATAAGGTTATATTGTTGAACCGGTTATATTGTTGAACCGTAAGGGTAAGAGAATCTTAACCAGGGTTAATAGAGATTAAAAGGGACATGTGTTGACCTATAGGTGTGATTGAACTTTGTCCAAGCTCAATCACAATTAAGTGATCCGATCTTACAGCATGTCCTCATTCCCATGGCTATGCCTAATCCATGGGAATTTTTTTTCTCAAAAGTTGAGTGGAGGCACGTGCCCCCATAGGCCCCCACCTCCGCCGCTGAGCTACGGCCTGAGATTCTCTCTATCAGATGCTAGAAAAGTGGTATCAGGCTACTGCACATTATGTGACATGTGGAGAAGTAATTTCATTTTCTCTCATGATTTTGACTTCTCCTCACTTGATATCTCTCCCCCTTTTTCTCACCACTTTATCGTCATATGTCGCATAATGTGTAGAGAAGTCAAAATCATGGGAGACAATGAAATGACTTCTCCGTCACATGTCGCACACATTATGTTAGTCGGAGACCACTTTTCTGACATCTACTAGAGAGAATAGGCTTGAGCTACAATAGGGTTGCAAAGCATTTGCTCAAAAAGTTAATGCGGAGAGGAAGAGTAGTCATTAGCCTATTTGGAATGAGAAAATAATCACCTCCTAGTCAGTGACAGGAGGCAAGGTTAAAATTTTCAAAATTTTGGTCAATTTCGGATGTCCCATTCGAAACGAAATTTTTCAAAATTTTGAAATTTCGGCCGTCATCTCACCGAAATCGTATTTAATAATAAAATATTATTCCGAAATTTGATACGAAATTTCGCCGAAATATTCTGAAATTTCGGGTCCGAAATTTCGGAATATTCCGAAATTTTTATTTTTTATATAATATTAATTAGATATATATATATATATATATATATTATTTTGTTTTTAAAATTAATATATAAATTTTTCCAAATTTCACAAAATTTCGAAATATTTCGGAATATTTTGGAATTTTATTTAAAAATAAAAAATCGGATTTCGGCCGAAATTCTGAAATTTTTGAAATCCGAAATTTCACCCGAAATTTTCGAAATTTCAGCCGAAATCTTCAAAATTTCGGCCGAAATTTGATTTACGGAATAAACCCAATTTCGATATCGGTGGGTTTGTCCGAAACCGAAATTTCGCGAAATTTCAAACTATGACGGGAGGAGGGCGTCTCAACTCTCAAGGGCCTTTTTTCTGCCACATGTACCCCTATTAGCTCTATTTAACTATGGTTAAGATTCATTCATCGTTAAAGTTTACCCATGTAATTGGACATTAATGAATGGCACGAGAGGAGCATTAATGAGTAGGACGAGAAGAAGGGTAGTTTTTTTTTTGGTTAGAGAGAAGGGTAGTTAAAAAGCAGATCTTCCATGTGTTTAGAAAAAACTGCAGGGTTTTTCCTTTCCGTAGAAGTAGAGAATTGTAAAGAAGGAAAAAGTGAAGGGGTTGAGATTAAAAATGGTATGGTTTTCTGATAATATGGTCTTGGTGTTTGGATGAGAGTTTCACCCTTAGATTCTTATATGAATCTGTGCCTCTCTCTCTGTCTCTCTCTCTCTCTCTCTCTCTCTCTCTCAGAGTCACATAGTCCTCGAGGTAAACGCATCACGTACGTACCATCTCCATCTGCTGCTCCTGCTCTGCTCCTGTTTTAGATTTCGGCCGATACTCGGCACTTTACTTTAGTGGCAGTTGTTGGGTTTGGGTTTCGCTCTCTCGCGCTATCTCAAATCAAAAACTAGAATACTATCTGAGGTCCATCATCCTCAATACACCTTAACTCTTACTTGTCGTACAAGTGGATTAAGAGCTTTTTTTTACAATCCAGACCTTCCATGTTCCAAGTGGTGAGAGGTTGATTCTTTGATTTTTCTTTTTCTTTTTCTTTTTTGTATAATTCGAAAGGGCTAAAGAAAATAAGAAGATGAATGCTGTAATCCCTCGCAACTAAGGAACTGAGTTTTTGGCTTACAAGTACAAGCCCTCCTTAACCCTTCTTTGGACTAATCTTTAATCTTTATTGCACCTTAACGGCTATCTTAGGTTTCGCTGTGGCCTGTGTGTTCATTACAAGATTTCATTGGTGGCCAAAAGGGACAAAAAAAAAAAAAAAAAAACACTAAAAGTATCATGCCAAGACTCGGAATGTATTTGCCACGTGCATTAAATAAGCGTGGCTACCTTTTCTAAAAAAAGACAAAAAAAGAGAAAATATATTTACAGCCCGTGAGATTTGAAAATACACATAAATGCCCCCTAGGTTTTAGAAAATACATTAGGTATCCTACTTTTCAAATGACTGATGATGTCATGGGATAAAATGATATGAACTACCAAAAATACCCTCTCTAAAATTCTCATTTTCCATTTTTCTCATATATAAAATTGTCCTTTCATTTTTAAATGAAATCAAATCCTTTAAGGTGACCACGTGTCCTTTTTGACACCCCTTGAGGTGGTTACGTGTCCTTTTTGACACCCTTAAATGGGGTTAGATTCACCCAACCCTATGGTTCCCTGTCCATCCTTGGTTTTTTTAATTTATAAATATTAATTCTTTTTTAAAAAATTAATAATTATTTTTAAGACTTTTTTCATATTAAAATATTTAAAAAAATAATTAATATTAGAAAAAAAAAAAAACCAAGGATGGGCAGGTGAACCCTAAGGGTGGGTGAATCTAAACCCATTTAAGGGGTGTCAAAAAGGACACTTGGCCACCTCCAATCCTTGGTTTTTTTTAAAAAAATATTAATTCTTTTTTAAAATATTTAAATATTAAAAAAGCCTTAAAAACAGTTTTTAAATTTTTTTTAAAAATTAATATTTAAAAAAAGAATTAATATAAAAAAACAAATGGGTGAGTGAACCCTAGGGGTGGGTGAATCTTAACCACAGTTAAGTGGTATTGAAAGAGGCACGTGGCTACTTCAAGGGGTGTCAAAAAGGACATGTGGCCACCTTTAGGTTTCACCTGCCCATCCTTGGTTTTTTTTTTTCTAAATATTAATTATTATTTAAAATATTTTAATATTAAAAAATCTTTAAAATAATTATTAAAATTAAAAAAAAGAATTAATATTTAGAAAAAAAAACCAAGGATAGACGGGTGAACCATAAGGGTGGGTGAATCTAACCCCATTCAAGGAGTGTCAAAAAGGACACGTGGTCACCTCAAAGGGTGTCAAAAAGGACATGTGGCCACCACAACGGGTGTCAAAAAGGACACATGGTCACCCTAGAGGATTTGATTTCATTTTAAAATGAAGGGTTAATTTCGTATATGAGAAAAATGGTAAATGAGAACTTTAGAAAATGTATTTTTAGTAGTTCATACCATTTTATCCCATCACATCATCATTCCATCAGTTGACTAACAGTCAACTAATGGAAGGGGGGTGTAAGTGTCAATATTTTGAAAAGTAGGGGTAATATATTTTCTGAAACGTGAGAGGGTCTATGTGTATTTTCATCAAATCTCAGGGGTGTAAATGTATTTTCTCCAAGAAAAAAGTTATGGAAATGAAAAAGGGACCTCAGTGTCCTCAGGTCCTCTTCCGCCTCTTCCAGACGGACCACCCACTTGCAACTTGACACATGGAGGTGAAACTATTATTTAATCGGAGCCAAATCATCTACACCAGATTTGGCAAATCCAGTTATCACCTCAAGAGATCGCCACGTGTCTCTTTTGACAACCCTTAACTGTGGGTAAGGTTCACCCACCCATCATTGGTTTTTTTTAAAAAAAATATTATTCTTTTTTTAAAATTAAATTTTTTTTTTTAATATTAAAAGAACTTTAAAAACAGTTTTTTAATTTTAAAAAAAGAATCAATATTTTTTAAAAAACACCAAGGATGGGTGGGTGAATCTACCCACGGTTAAGGCGTGTCAAAGGAGACACGTGGTGACCTCTAGGGGCCAAATCCGATTATCACCGTAGAGGATTTGACTACTATTTAATTTTTAAATTTATTTCTCTTTCATAGTGTCTTGAAATTTGATTGGTATGGTCAGGTTGGAAGAGGACCTTGTGGTTAGAGTCCGACATCAGGTGGTTAAAACGTGAAACTGTTAGACAAGGTATTGAGTCTACTAACTCTGTGCCCCCTGTATGTTTCAAGGGCCGTTTGTCATCTTACAGAAGGCGAACGTTTTTCCATTCAGAATATATAGAACATAAAATCGTGCTTTGCAAGGCATTTCTTAGAAATCAAAGTAAAAAAAAAAAAGGCATTTCTTAGAAAAGTGTTTTCGTAAGAGGAGTGTTTAAGGGATCTCAGCTCTTTCCTGCAATTCTTTCTCATTCTCAAATTTTTTACTCTCCCTGTGCCACTAATTTCTACAATCACCTCTAACTCCACCATTGCCTCTGTCAATATGTCAATGTATAGGTCGGGCTTATCTAGACCGGAGCCCTCACTCATAAGGGTTTGGCCCAAGTCCTCACAGGGCTTGAACTAATTAGGCACAAGCCCTACCCTCAGGGTCAAGGCTATGCTTGGGTTGGGCCTGTTCTTGAAAAGAAGATAAAGAGAAAAGATTATCATAATACTTGTCAAACTCTTTTTTAAAACTACCATTGACTGACGAGTGACAACAAAGATAGTAGAATTGCATAAAGAAAGAAAGGAAGGTAGCTTAGATAATTTGAATTAGAAGTCTCGCGATGCTGGGTGCCTTAGTGGTCTTTAAGTATGGAAATATAGTAGTGAAAATATTATCATACCCCAATAATTTAAATTATATACAATTGTTTGGGTCATGCTTTAGGGGTGTTGTCCAAGTCTGATCCTCATGTCAGCAGGCCTAATATTTTGGCACCTATTCCTCTCCAGTTGTAACCGGTTTTGCCAAAACCGGTTACACCCCTGAGGGGGCCACATGTCCCTTTTGAGACCTCTTAACTATGGTTAAGATTCACTCACCTCTAAGATTCACCCACCTGTCCTTGGTTTTTTTTTAAAATATTAAAAAAAATTGTTAACCGTGGTTAAAATTTACCAACTCCTAGGGTTAATTTATTTTAAATATTTTTTCTAAAAACCAAATATAGTTGAGTGAACCCTAGGAGTAGGTGAATCTTAACCACAGTTAAGAGGTGTGAAAAGGGACCTTTGGTGACCACAGGGGAGTAACCGGTTTTGTCAAAAACGGGTTACAACCGGAGAAGATCACCGGTCTAATATTTTTGGGCCCACCTGGACTTGTAGGCTTTATAAATGAGAAAAGCCCTCGACTTTACAGGCTTTTGAGGGTCAGGTTGGGCCTGCTGGGTATTCTCACATAAGGCTGTAATTGACAGCCCTACTGCCTCTAGGTTCATAAATGGGCCAGGTCGAAGCGGGCTCAAGCCTGAGTAGGCCCGGTTTTATTTGGGCCTCGTATATTAAGGCTTGGGCCCAACCTATATTTACTTGGGCTAGGGCCGGGCTTAGTTGTTTATTGGGCCGGGCTAGGCCAGGCCAGGCCAAGCCGGGGGCTAGCCCATTTGAAAGATTTCAGCAGATAAGTACTACTCTATTAGATGGGTAGTTCTGCATGTTCAGCTTCTTAACCCGAGGCTTTAGGATTCTTTCTTCCTTAAGAAGGAAACTCGCAAAAAGGTTATTTGAATTCTCGACTTATAAAGGGTAGTCGGAGCACAAAATAGCAAAGAGAAATCCAGAATGAGGCTCTCCCATTCACAATAGCTTATCAAAGAAGAGCAAGAGTTCCAAGACCCAGACCAGGGAGAACTCGAAAGCCACGAAGATCAACAATAAGACCCACAAGACGAAGAACAACACCATCAAACAAGACGAACTTGAAGTAATGGACCTATCTCATTTGTCCCCTTCATCCCCTCCGCTGATGAAGGATGATAGAGAATGTTTCATACAATATGTACTTTTTTATAAATAATGTGAGAATGGTAACTAAAGTTTTATTCCAGCTATTTTTCTCGGACTTTGCTACTGAGACCCCATTAGGGCCGAGACCACCGAGACCATGCTCTACGAGCATGGGATTTCAGGTGGGGCCCATTTCACATGGTAGGCCCCACATGAAATCCCATGCTCTTGGAGCATGGTCTCGGCCCTAAGGGGGTCTCAAAAGCTTTATCCATTTTTCTCATCCTCTACTCAATCATGTGCTAGTTACGCCTTCTCCAATAACAGTCTTTAGTTCTCCACTAACAGTCTTTAGTTCCTCAACAATCTACGTAGTATAAAATATATATATTATAGCTATTTATAATTAGCTTAATATAAAAATTAAAAATATATTATAATTACACATAACTAGTGGGCCGCATGTCCAAGTAGTGAGAGAGGAAAGGGGGAGAGAGAGTGAAAAGAGGGACCGTAATGAGACTTACTGATGCATGTGTCTTAGAGGAGAGACGTGAAAGAGACAAAATGTATTAGGAAGATGGGTTGTTCAATGGTTGAAAACACATAGTGAGTGAGAGAGGGGAAAATACGTGTTGATAGTTGAGGAAACCAATGAAGTTAATAGATTTGAAATGACTTTAATATCCTTTAATATATTTACTAAGGGTATGTTCGGTTGGGGTGAAAAGTGGTGGAAGAAAGTTGATTTATTTTTCAAATATACCATTTGTTCACATTCAACAAGAGTAAGGGTAAAATTGGAAGATCAATGAAAGTCTTTTACTTTCTCTCACTATTCCACCAAAAAGATGGAATCTATTTTGGATGTAAGTGCAAGAAAATGAGGTATTATTGAAAATCATGATTCTCAAGAAAGTAGCCCTTTCTTGCAAACCGAACATGGATATTTAGGGTGTTTCTTTCACTTTCCTTCACTTCCCCCCACTTACCTCCAACCAAACACATCCTAAATAGTAATAGGATAATATAATATTTGATTTTTTTTGCCATAATAAAAAAAAGTCAATCAACGTCACCTACTCCTCCTTCTTTCTTTATAAGAGGAGTGTTATCCCTAATCACATTTACTCCAAAAGGTTCCACATGCGCAAGATTAGCCCATCACGTGGAGTTGTTTCATATTTTAACACATTAAAAAAAATTAGAAAACAGAAAAAGTTTGACATTTGTGGCCACCAAGTTGCGTTTGTGGAAGGCTTGCGATTGGGGCTAACAAAATCCTTCATTATAATAGTAGTGATTAGCTTCGGGCAGGCACGAGTTTCAAGTACCCATGCTAAGGGCACCAGGATTTTTATTGTAGGTGGGCACACAATTGTTCATAAATTTGTACAAAATGATTGGGTGATACAAAATAATTTCAATTTAGGGGATGGGGTTCAGAGGCATAGTCCCTTAAAAAAAAATATTGACAACTAAGTTTATAGGTTATTTTGCCCTTACATATCCTATAAGTATTGTTTCTCATATGACTACGCGCTATTAAATAATTAAACAATATAATATAAAATATTTTTTATTTTCAAAAATTTAGAGGTCTTCTTGCCCAATGACTATGCCCTATTAAATAATCAATAATATTAACTATAGCATGTTAAATAATTAAACAAAATACAATAAAAAGATATTTGTTTTCAAAAGTTTAATGGGGGCAATTGCCATGACTTTGCCTTAGCAAACTATTCAAAATCAAAAGTTGAGGGGGGCACTTACCCACATGCCCTATGCTATGCCTTATAAATAATAATAATTAAAAAAAATCAAAAGTTTAGTGAGACATGTGCCCCCAGGCCCCCTCTTGACTCCGCCATTGCCTAAGCCCTAGCCCGTCTTTAATTTAAATGGGCTTCTAGTTTTAGGGTTGACCCTAGTTCATGGGCTCTAAAATCAGCTTAAAATTGGACTGCAAATGGGCCAGCCCATTGACACCATTAATTGCCTCTACCCTCACCTCTATTTAACTGCCACCACCAACTCACCACCGCCACCCCGACCTTGGCCATTGCTGCCACCACCACCATCTCACTGATCTCATCGCCATCGCCATCGCCATCGCCATCGCCACCCACCACCAACCCACCCTCATCCTTACCACCATCCCTAACCAACACCACCTCCATCATGAAAATTTCCCCCATCGCAACCCTCTATAGGTAAATTTTATAGTTTGACATGTGTAATTTAGACAATTTAATAAGACATTATAATTGGATGGATGAACACTTAATTATATAATTCAGTTGAAGTAGTATAAAATAGTGATCCTAATTTTTCATATCTAAATGTGATTATGTCGTCTGTGTACTATATAATAGATTTTGACTGACTCTTTTCAAACGAGTTCTCAGCACATAATCATTCCAAAGGATCCAAATTAATACATTTCTAGAATCAGTGAATCATCAGGAACGATGTCAAATGGCCCTTAGTTATTGTTCCAAGAGAAGAATCCGAGCTATGGGAATTAATTGACCATCATATAAATTCAGCTTTGACCAAGAAGTCTGGCCTCCAACAAGGACGACAAGGCAACCGACATAAGATTGCTCCAAAAGCAGAAACCCTATCTCGGACATAATATTTGCATGCCACATTAACATTTTTTAAACTCAAGAGGTTAATGCTGACATGCTTAAATGCTAACATGTCGGTGCAGAAAGGGATTTTCACCCTCACCCCAAACTTCCCTTCTGGCCTCACATGTCAACACACGACAAGAAATTTGCTGGGCAGCGATGGAATAGTAGTGACGGAACATTTTCCGTCACTAATACATAGCTTACAGTAACAGAAAATGACGTCGTCACTAATGGTTCGTCTCTACTGGGGAATTTAATTTTATCTTATTAAATTGAGTAGTAGTGACGGAAATATTTCCGTCACTAATATGGGTTACATACTAGTGACGAGAATATTCTGTCTCTAATAATATTAGTAACGGAAGTGAGTTATGGTGATGGACGTTTTCCCATCACTATTCAGATTGACGTTATTACTGATGGAACAGATTCCGTCTCTAATGTTTAAATATTATTAGTAACGGAAATATCTATCACTAATACGGATTATGTAATAGTCACAGGAATATTCTGTCACCACTCCTATTAGTAACGGAAGTATTATTAGTGACGAAATAGTTCCATCACTATTTACCGGGCGGATTATTAGTGATGGAAATATTTCCGTCTCTAATAATCTTTATATAAAAAGCACAAATCAATACCCGCGAAACCTATCTTGATCCCTAAATTTCTGCTGGCAGCCGCTGCTTCCCACCATCCTTATCTCTGACCCCCTTCTGGCCACCTCGGTAAGCCTCTCTCTCTCTCTCTGCTGCTCTCTATCTCTCTCTCACTCTCTCTCTGTCACTCCATCTCTCTGTCCATCTCACTCTCTCTCTCCCTCTAGTGCTCTCTCTCTCTCACCCTCACTCTCTCTCTCTCTCTCTCTCTCTCGTGCTCTCTATCTCCATCTCTCTCTCACTCTCTCTCTCTCCGTCTCACTCTCTCCGACTCTCTCTCTCTCCCTCTCGTGCTCTCTTTATCTCTCCCTCTCTCTCTCTTTATTCGTCTCACTCTAGCCACCTCTCTCTCTCTCCCTCTCGTGCTCTCTCTCTCTCTCTCTCTCTCACTCACTCACTCAGTACTCTGTCCATCTCTCTCTCCCTCTCGTGCTCTCTCTATCTCTCTCCCTCTCTCTGTCTCTCTCTCTCTTGAAGATCTTCTAGAAGACCTAATTTTTGTATCTTGATTAATGTGATTTTAGGTGTTTGGAGCATTTTCAATTTTCGCTGCGAGTCCAGGTAAAAACTATTTAGTGATTTTTCATCACTCTAGGGTTTGTTGCTTGGAGTAAAAAATATTTGTTTACATTTTTTGTTGGAATTCGCATGATTAGTCAGGCAATAGTACCCTTTAGTATTGTTCCTCAACTTGAATTCTCTATAATAATTCTATGCTGAAATCCATTTGAAAATAGTAAGTCAGAATCATTCATAGAGAACAAAAATGATAAAATCAAATTTTTGGGAGCGAATAAACAAGATCAATGTTATATTATTAGTAAGTTCTTTTCTTCGTGTATACTATTGTACTAAGATTTTGGTGGAAAACTTGAGTTTTTTTTTTTGGATCATGTACGTATGTGTTATGCTTTGATTTTGATGACATGCAGATCTTATTATAATCTTAATAGTTTTTCTTTCATTTGAAAGTATGTTCGTTCTTTTTTTTGTAGATCTTTTGATTGCTGTTTCTAGTAGAATTGCTCTTTCTTGAAGTAAATTACTGAAATAGTTTCTGGTTTTACATAAGTTGATTGCTTTTTAGTTGTACTAGTTGGGGTGTGTACATGCAAGCTTATTTCTTAAAGCATTATTATCATAATTACAAATGTGGGAAAAAAAAATTCTACTAACACAATCAAAGAAATAACAATTGATGGAATATAACAGCTCAATAACATGTGCCATATTTAGCAGGATGTTATTTACTTTATTATGATATGTGAATTTATCCAAAAATAATCTATTACCTAAGGTTGTTCCAAACATGATCCAATGTACTCCAAAATCAATGACTTTGAACTTGATTTTCCCAATTTAGATTATCAAAAAAAAGATTTTCCCAATTTAGATTATCAAAAAAAAAAAAAGATTTTCCCAATTTCTCCTATGTTGGTTATTGTCTAGGTTGATACTCTCAATGTTTTACAATTAATAGAGATGTGGACATGCATGCCATATCTTTGTTGTGTCTAGGTAGCATTGGCTTGAGATATAAATGAGGAGATTGGCACTGTGTAGCTATCCGAGGGATTGCTTACTCAACATTGGATTGTCTTCAATAAGATAATTAGAAATAACCTTCCTTCACTTAGGGTTAATGCTTCCCTTTTTTAGGTTTTAGAATATGTTAGCTTTAACCCAAAAAAAATATATGTTGGCTTAGATTGCGCATATCATGTACAGTCTTTTGCTGCAGTCTTTTTCAGGTTGCCTCTTGTATTGGTTTCTTGTTTGAGGCCAAACCTCCCTAACAACAAAGTAATTGCCTCTTCTGTTTTTGCCTCAATGTATTGTTAAACTACTTAGAATTGAACTTTTGTTACAAACAAAATTCTTAAAATCTACATATATTTACACTAGGGCATTAGTAAACTCATTTTTTTCTTAATAGTAAACTACTTAAATTTAACTTATTCAAGAGTCTCCGTAATCTAAGTTTCTTTTTTTAAACAATAAAATTCTTAAATTCAACATATATTAAGATTGAGGTATTAGCACATATTTAGAAATTTTATTTCTGGTTAGTAGAATTCTTAATTTCTACCTATTTAGATGTTCTATTATTAATAAATTGAAAATTCTATTATAATTGAAGGCACAAACTACTAGTTTTAGGAATACATTTTCAATGTTGCTCTTTTCTAATTCACATAGGGTGTATTTGTTTGGTGAGAAAGTGAGGTACAATAAATGCTATGTTTGGTTGCCGAGAAAATTGTAGAAAACATGGAAAAGAAAAGAAAATTTTAGATTTTTAATACAAATTTTAGTTGTGTTTTGTCTAATTTTCTTTTATTTTCCATGTTTTTACTTATTTTCTCGACAACCAAACATAGGGTAAAAGAAAACTATGTTTTCTTTCACTTTTCTTTCGTTTGGTGTGCAAGAAACACAATTTCATTTTCTTGCACTTTCTCAATAATGACAAACTTGTAAGAGAATCAAAAGATCGGCGATATAGATCTTCGAAAAGAGACGCTCGTGGATGTAAACTATCGATTCATGGTTGATCCCCTTAAGCCAAATTTGAGTGATACGAGCCTATGTTAGCAATGGATTAGCTTCCATGCTATATTCTAATATAGTAATGATCACCCTTTAGTGGAGAGATGTCTTTTATGACTACCTACGATATGGCCAAGGGTTTCGGATCCTTCTTAACGATTATATCAAATGACTATTACAACCAATAATTCTAATAAAACTTTCTCCCAAAACCTTCTTCTATCTTTTGATGGTTATTTTGAGAGAAATTGCAAAAAGACGAAGTTTTGGTAGGGAAAGCCAACATCCTGTATCATGTAATGAGCAGTCCTTTCGCACAATTGCGACATATCATATCTATCTTTTCCATCTATCTTCCTGGCAAAGTATCACTATTGTAGCTCAGCAAACTATGTAAAAAAACTCTGCAGCACTTAAAAGGATGAGCTGTGGTCAGAAGCACACAGGGATGAGCTGTGTTCAGAAGCACACAGGCCATCGCAACTCAATCAAAATCATCCCATCTATTCAGTTTCAGGTATATTGGGTTATCCACATTCGAGGATGAGAACAGAACTAAAATGCACGCTTCGGTTGAGCTCGTAGTTCAATTGGTTGGTGTTCTATGTAGCAGCCTTAGAGCTATTTGTTTGATCCAAGTTTACCTACCACCCCTTTAAAAAAATTATGAGTAGGCTTTCGTTATTATTGTTACTTCATTGTGCTGAGCTAGTATGATTCCATAACATGATCTCAATGTTAGTTTTAGACAGAACTCCTTGCTTAGCTGACTATGCGTCTTTACCTTTTGTGTTCAACATCTATGGGTTTTTCACCACGGCAGAAATGAGGATCATAACTCGATCTTTTACTGTTAAACATAATTATAATGAAATTTCTACCCAAAAAAAAAATTACCAGAGTAGGGATAAAAGGTAGGAAGCAAGTACTAAACCACACAGATCAAGATATGCAATTCTGATACATTACAGATGCTTACATGTACTTTTATATATAGTGGGTTTGGATTAAGCTTCTGGCACTATGGTGAAAGTGATCTGGGGATCACGATGTCCCCAATGTTGTTGTGCCATGGATCGGCCAAATGGGCCGCCAGATTCTCCAATGGTCCAGTTCCAGGGTAAGCTGACTGTTGGACGCAGAAGCCGACGAAGGCCAGTATGGCAAGACGGCCTGCAGAAAAAAAATTGACAGTTCATTTGAATTCAGAAGACATAAACAAGAGATCGAACAGCATTCAATACTAATGGAATACGTAAGATTGTGAGAGTACAAACCATTTTTTATCTCCTTGATCTTATATTCCTTAAATTTGACAGGGTCCTTAGAGTAGCCCAAGGGGTCGAAGGCTCCACCGGGGTATTTCTTCTTCTCGGGGTCTTTTTCCATGCTACGTTGGTGTTCTACAAAGGCGATGGAGATGAATTCGATGACCAGTATGGTTGGGAGGGTGCCCCATGGAACTGGGTTGCCCAGGTAGGTCGCCTGTCCGCCTGGCACTGCAGCCCACTCCTGAGCCTTTACCCAGTTGCCCAAGCCCAATGCCTCTGGCACCAAGACCCCTGGCTGCAAAATATAAGCACACCAACATAATCAGTTGCAGTTTTTGGATAAACATTATAAAAAAAAAAACATTCACATGAACATAGGCATATCGGAGCTCAGTCATCTCTGCTGTTTATCTTTTTTGGCTAACTGAGATCGATCCTGAGGACAAAACGTTGCCATGAAGAGCGAGTTAAGACTTTTTAGTTTGTGGTCTTGCAATAATCACAAGATTTTTTGTTTTAGTGGAAAACCCGAGATCGGTCTTCCCTGGTTTAACTAAAGCATACCGGATTGAGCCCAGATGATAAAGGTTAGTGGACTTGGAATACCCTAGATATGTGATATCATATCAGTTTTTGATCGCTTGGCCTAAAATCTTTGATGAGTTAGAATTTCTAGTTACTTTATATATAAAGGGAGTTGATCCGTGATAGAGAATGTAGTATGATAATAAAGTGTAATGACATATACCGTGTGATGAGATACGGTATATCTCATCACAATTTATTATCATACTTCATTCTTAATCATGGTATGATTTTTATTTTTTAAGAAAATCAAAAGTTTCACATCCAGGAGACGGTGGCGACACCACCCGCAAAAAAGAAGCTGAATATTACTAATAGATTTGAATGATTTACAACGACCCAAAGAGGGTTTAAATAGATAATTCAATCAAATTTAATTTAATATTACATAATCTAATTAATTTAAATTCAAACGATCACCTTGTGATGAGATACGGTGTATCTCAGCACAATTTATTATCATATTTCATTCTCTATCATTAAATTTGATTTGATTTGATTGAGATTTCCTTCAATAATAGGATTATAGGAACATTGAATTATCTATTGAAACCCTCTTTAGGTCTTTGTAAACAATTCAAGTCTATCAGTCCAAACTCTTACTTACAACTTACATTCGTAAGAGGTAATAAAACTCTTATCAAGATGCAAGTTAGAGAAAAAAATTGCAGACCTTCAACCCATACATATCATTTTCAACTCAAGAAGCATGACAATAGCTATGATTGTTAAATACTTATGTTTTGAATATCATAAAGCTTATTTTGTGCATATTTAGATGAAAAGATCCTACTATGGTTATGTTTAAATCCATGAAATGAAAGTCTAACAGAGCAGTTCTCAATTGAGCTGGGGCTTCTCTCGGGTAGGAATAAACACAAAATTCATAGGCTTATGTAGTTGGATAGGTAAGCAGAATAGATGGAATTAAGGGAAGAACAGTAGTAAATAGGTTTTCTAGACAAACTTACAACAGCAAGCATAGCCCATCGGCAGTGAATGAGTTCAGATTCCTTGAATCTCTCCAGATTTTCAGGTACTTCACCAAGCCGAAGTGGGTCAAATCCGAAGTCACTGCACCACACAATAGCAACATATAGATAACCATATTGTTAACAATCCCCCAAATCCTAGCTCACCTCTTAAAATTTTTGTCCAAAGGTACGATCAGGGGCGGAGCTAGGAAAAAAAAATTTTGACTGCCAAGTTCCTGACTCATTGCATTTGCTTGTGACCGTTTGTAAAAACTATATTTTTTTTCGGAAGTTTAGGGGGGCTAGATTCCCAGTCGCCCCAGCTCCGCCCCTTCTCCAGACTGCACCCGTAGTATTACAAAAGGGGTATTTTTTTTCGAAATTTCAAGGGGCTTAAGGCCCCCTGTGGCTCCGCCCCGGTACGATCATAATTTGAATTGAATGGGGTTGGTGTTGCTGGCCAAGACCACGCCTTAGAAAGCGGAGGTCCTAGTTTATTTCCCTTCCCCTTGTTGGCCATTTTCAGGGATTTATCCTTCTTTCCTGGAGAGTTTTGCACGTGCCCTGGGATTTAGTTGGATGCTCTAAGAGGCCGGAACACTCTCGTTATATATATATATATATATATTAAATGAAATTTAAAAAAAAAAAAAAAAGTTTTTGCATACCCTGGTGCGGAGCCGTCGAGGTAAGGCGGGCGAGGCTGACCAGGCATCCAGTTGGCGTCGGCGGACATGGTGAAGCGCGACGAGTCATTGGAGTAGGCACCGGGGAGCCTGATTGCTGTAGCGAATTTCGATTTGGAAGAAGATAGGACAGAAGGAAACACAGCTGCGACGCTGCAGCCTCTCAAGGCGTTGGACGCCATTCTCGGAATTGGAGCTGTGTTTGTGGTGTATGAGCAACAGAGTAGTACAAGTATAAGGAGAGAGGGATACAGGCGAATCTGATTGCTATTTCTCATTGGCTAAGACAATTTGCTTCCGTTTTCATCATTGGACCACGTGTCACTCTCATCCGCAGACTGTAGACGTGTAATATCCGATGGATATGTTGATTTCGTGTGGTGGATGTTGATCGTAGGGGACAAAAAATCTGCCTAATAATTTAGATTGTGATTGTACGTGGATGAATTGACCGAGTCAACTCGCCCCCAGTCCCGAGTCAGCCCGCAATTTTTTAGCATTCCAAGAATGCCCCCTCACATACAGGCAAGAAATAAGCAGATCTGATGTGTTTTTCAGACTTTTTAGGTTTGGTGTATTTGGCGGTCTTGATTAGGGGTGGTTATTCAACAAAATGTTTCGTGACTCCCAGGTTCGGCTCGTTAAAAGCTCGAGTCTCATTCGTTTATTTAGTAAATGAGCCGATTTTGAACACTATTTTTGAGCTTGTTTAGTAAACGAGTTGAGCTTGAATACACCCTTACTCGGATCGATAAAAGCTCGGTTCGAGTACATATATATAATTTATTTAAATACTAAAAAAAAATATATTTATATATTTATTTTATTAGTTAAGTATATAAAAATAATGTAGGGGTGTGGGTGTGGGTGTGGGTGAGGGTGAGTGTGCTCTGTGTGTGGGTATGGGTGTGTCATGTGTGTGTGCTGTGTGTGGATGTGAACGTGTGTGTCGATGTGGATGTGTGGGTGTGGGTGTGAGTGTGGGGTGTATCATGGTGGTGTGGCCGTGAGTGTGTGTTCCATAACCTTTCCCACAATAACACCTTGTAGTCTTGACAGTGTTGTTAACAAAAAAAAACAAGTGTGATATGGGACCAAATATAGTCCCATATCGATTAGGAGAAGAATGACACCAAGTAGGTTGGCTATATAAAGTAGGTGCTCACAAAAGAGAAACACTCAACGTGATGGCCACTCTCACTTCTTGGCTCGGTTTGGTTCAATGAGAAGGAACACATGGGTTGGCTACTCCCCATTTCCGTTCGGTTTGGCTTGATAGCATTTGCGAAAGATTTTTTTTAAATTTTAATAATTTAAAAATCATTAGGTTCGTTAAAAGCGAGCTCAGCTTGCGGCCATGAAGGAATTCCGAACTAAGCTCGAACTCGTTTATATGTTCACGAGCCCTTGCGAGCTGAGTTCAAACAAGAGAACCAATGTATGAATCGAGTTCGAGCCGAGCTCGAACAAGAGTAAAAATTAGCGAGCCGAGCTTGAACACCCCACTACTTGGCTCATTCGGCTCAACTATCACCCCACCCTTGATAGCAATTCAGAATGCTCCTAAAAATAGGGAATGCTTATGAAATTATCCATTTTCATTGTCTAAATAGCACCATTATCATCATCTTTTCTACACAAATGGGCTGTAGAAATGGGTAATTTTTTACCAAACCATCAACCAGATTTTGCAGGTTTAGGGTTGAATCTTCAACCCATGGGTCAATTGTTAACCCATTATAAGTGGGCCTCTCAATTTTTTATTTATTTTTTTGTTTACTTGCCCCCCTCCCCTAAATTTTTTTGTCTTACATCTATAGTGGCCCCCCCCCCCCCCCCCCAGTTTTTTTGTCATGCATATAGTGGGCCCTCCAATAGAGTCCGGTTATGCCCTTTAGGTTGCCACATGTCCCTATTGACATCCCTTAACTATGATTAAAATTCACTCATTCTTAGGGTTCACCTACTTATCCTTCGTTTTTAAAGAAATATTAAATTTTTTTTAACCTTACGATTTAGTGAATAACTAGGGTTTGAAATATTTTTAACATATTTAAAAAAAAAAAACAAGGATAGGTGGGTGAATCTTAACCACAGTTAAGGGGTATCAATAGGGACACATGGCAACCTCAAGGACATTACTAGAAAAAAATTCTCAAAATAAAAAAGTTACCCAAAAAAAACAAATTTCTAGAGACACCTTGAACCCCCAAGTTTCATACCCTCAAATTCATTAGTTTTTCTATACATGTATTTGCCCTCCCCCCTATGAAAAATTCCTGGCTCCGCCCCTGGTTTGAGGTGCTTCTCATTGGCTCTTGGTCTGGACTTGTCAACTTTTTAGAAAATGAGTTGGATTGAGGTATTTTTTGTTGACGGTTAGTCTAAAAATATTCAGAAATCAGGGCACAATTAGCTACCACTAACAAAGAAATAAAATAAATAATTATATAATGAATCACTCAAACTGAGAGGCGCTCGAAAAGTCTTTCTTAAAGATAGTCGAAGCCTCCTGTAAGCACCCAATTTTTACACCCTACTTAACCATGGTTAATCACCCTTAACCATGGTCATCCCCAGCTAAGTCCCTAGTCAAGCCTTGGACCGTAGGCAAACCCCTAACCAAACCTTCAACCCTAGGTGAACCACAGGCCTAACCCTAGATGAACCCTAAGTATACCGTAAACCCTAGGCAAACCCTAGAACCAAACCATTCGGGCTCAAGGCCCATTTCAGTCTAAAACCCCTAAGCCCTAGAACAAACCCTAGGATAATCCTAGCTAAGCCCTAGCCCTAGACCTAGCCCTAGCCTAAACCCTAGCCAAACCTAAGTTATGAGTCTCATGGGCTCAAGGCCCATTAACTAAGCCAAACCCCAAAAACCGTGAGCCAAGGTCTTTGGTGGGCCCAAACTTAGGCCCACAACTCTCTACGGTCCACTTGGATGGGGCCCACCTTCAAAATTCGAAAAATCAAGCGCCAAATTCCCCAAATGGCAAACCTCATCTTGCTTTCTGCCCACATGTGCGAGGGTTTGGCCCAGAATAACTTAAGTCCAGGTTTGCGGTAATTGGATTACCGCCACCCTGAATAAATCCTTTATCAGGAATGGCGGTAATCCAATTACCGCCATATCCTAAAACCTGCAACCAGTATATCAGCAGCCTTCCTGCCACCCTGGGTCTTCTTCCATTGGTCCCCCACACCTCTCTAAATGTCTGAAACACCCTTGAGGCCTCCCCCACTCTCTATAAAAGCCACCCACCATCTTCACTTCAAAGGAGTCTGAATTCTCATACCCAAGCGCTGCCTCACTTTGGCTAGCCTTCATCCAACCACTCCAGTGTTTCACCCCTGTCTGAGACGACCTTTTAGGTTTCCAAGGTCCCTTCTAAACCTGTCCCAGTTTCAGCATCACCATTGCTCAGTCACGACCACGTCCACAACCATTGTACAAGGATAGAAACTCTACCCTCTTGTGTTTTTGCTTTGATCATTACTGTAAAGGACCCCTGGTCCTGTTCCAGGGGTCCCCTTTTCATTTCTACTTGTTGTGGTAGTGCTACAGCCAAGGATAGGGTTCCCCCCACCTTCCCTATAGGTGTGGGGGGAATACCCTTGAGGCCTAACTCGGGTTGCCCCCCTCCTCTCTTGCATGGTAGCTTCTCATAGGGTTTGGGGGTCCCTCAGTCCATGAGGGAACCCCTGGACGTGCACTGGTTCAGCCCACCCAGTGGAAAAATTCTTTTTTTGGGCAAACCTCTAAATGTCGGTAGAATATCTACCGCCATTTTTTATGTTCTTTGTAACTACCATATTAACCATAGTTAGTTGAGGCCCTGGTCAATTTCAGGACCATGGTTAGGCACCTCTGGACCTTGGCTACCTCCCCTCAAATTTTCAAACCTTAAATCAACCCCTAACTAGGGTTAAGTTAACCTCAAGCCCAAATTATCAGACTAGCAGTAATATATTTACCGCCAATACAGGTTTTGTTTTTCAGTGACTTTGGGCCCCTATGAGGCCCACACTTGACCTGATCTTAGACCCAAACTAGGTCCATTGAACTCTCTAGATTCCAAGCTATTTGATCATGGGTTCAGAACCCCTGGGGTTAGTCCCTAACCATAGTTAAACCCCTACAAAGTTGGGTTAAAAGTAACTCTGAATGGAGGTAATTCGATAACCTCCATTTATGATTTTTATTTTTAATAGACTTTGCACAAGGTCCAGACTAGGTAGGAGGCTATTCTAGGCCCTGCCATGCTCCCTAGGCCAACTTTTGGCTTAACTTGACCCTTAACCATGGTTAAATCTATATTTTTTTAACTTTTAACCATGGTTAAGTACCAGTTAACCCCACAAATGCTGGAAAAATCATCAAAAAATTAGAAATATTCTCTGGATTCCAGAAATTTCTTCTGTGACCATTTTTACCTTGGTTAGACTGCTTAACCATGGTTAAACTCCATGTTTAGTTAACTTTTAAGCAAACTCTTAATCAGAAAAAATTTGAAAAAATACTCAGAAATTCCCAAATATTTTGAAAAGCTCAAAGATGGTCTCTTTCGATCATTTAACTATGGTTAGCATCCCTAACCATGGTGACCACCTCCTTAACCATGGTTAAGCAATCCTTAACCTTGGAAAAAATTATGAAAAAATCCCAAAAAATCAGAATCCAAATAGTCCAAAAAATTAGTTTTTGGACCTTTTTTTTTTACTGTGGTTAGCAATCATAACCATTATTAGCTTGACCTAACCCCGGTTAGCACCCCTAACCTCGGTTAGCACCCTTAACCTCGGTCAAATTTTGTCTTAGCCTACCGATCTCCCCTCTTGGCCTACCGGACCCAAATCCTGGTCTACCGGACTATCCCTTGGCCTACCGGGTCCCTACCATGCACTTGACCAACCTCGGTCAACAAAACCCTAACCCCCGAGTTAGGTCCATTAGCCACCCTTGGTGCACACACACACACTCCCTAGCCTTGACACTGGCTCAAGTGCTAAAACTACGCTCGGTCTGATCTCACCCCAATGTAAGTACGTAAGCAACTGATCCCGGGTTCGACCCTAGTTTAGTTTTTATTTCTTCAATTAGTCTTACTTTAAACACTTAGACATTTTATCAAACTTTGACTTTAATTGGCTTAATCGTAGGGAGTAGGGAATCGTTGTAAAACGAAAGTGCTGAGATGTCTAACACCTTCTTCGGAGTTAACCGAACCTCTTACCTTGATCACAAACTGCATACTAAGACCTTATCTAAAACTCGGGGACTTATCCCTTCTGAATGAATAGGTGGCGACTCTAAACTCCTCGTGAAATTTTTTGGGGTTCCGAAACCCGTGCTCACACCTCCCATTGTGCAAGGGATAAGGCAACTCTATCTCCGGGATTCAACTCAGCTCGGATTCATCCAATCTTTCCTTACAAGTTTGTACTACTTGGCAGAAGACGACGGTACCCAACCTCCTTTAGAATGCTCAAATAAATTAATTTTAAATTAAAATTGAATTTCTTCACAAATTTAAATTTAACCATATATATAAAATTAATGTTATTGCATTAAAATTAATTTCAATAAAATTAACTTAATGTCACAATCAAAATGTCCCATAATATGAGATTTTAAAATTAGGTTAAATTATTTTACCGATTAATTCAAAACACTTCTAAATTAAATTATATTAAATGTTGTAGATTGTCCAAAATTCGCTAGAGTCTCCCCTTTGTATATGGGGTTTCAGGTTGATGGATTAGTCCAATTAAGGACTGATTCAAAATTGATGATCCTATCGGAATATCTCAGGATACTAGTCAATTAGGATGGACCCAATAGAGTCTATCTAATTAGTCTAGACAAGAAACGATCCATTTGGATTGTCAAAAATTGATCCAGAGGTTTGTCTAAAAAGACAATCCGTTTAGATCAATTTAGCGAGTCCGAACTGAATAGTCCGGTCCCAAGAAAGATCAGTCCACATAATATGACTGGTCAATCTGAATGAAAAATATTTCTTGAACCCGTCGGTGTATACATTTATGATAGAGTATACAAGTTCTCGGTATGGTATAATCCCGCCAGAGCTTCCGCGCCTAAGGATAAACTCTTCAAGACTCTCTTACTCATTTTCTATTTATAGAGTGTGATGGGACCAAACTTCAAGGAAAACTAATAGTCACACGTTTTTGGGTTTAAAGCCCATGACACCATGATCATGGATTATGGTATTAACTCACACCCACGTACACTCCTATGAACCCATACTCCTATGAACCCATACATTATGATGTTTTTTATTTTTTTATTTTTTTTGTTCATGCGTTATGGTGTTGAAATCTAAAGAAACCAACACTTCAATAACCATTGGACAATAGAGAGTCTCAAGTTAATAGCTCATGGATACATATGAGTGTTTGGTCCATGTATTTTCATCATAGCCATTAGATTCCAATATCCAATTGATCCAATGATCCATATGGGTTGTATAGATCAAAATCCAAAAGACTAAGACATACTAGCATGTTCCTCAGACACATTAAATCATAATTTAATAATAATAAATATTAATAAATTTATTATTTTATTATTTTAAAATCAAATTAAATCCAACATGTTCACTGCTCACTGCATGTGTTGAACTGGATTCAAATCGGATTGATTAGACCCACCTCACCCCTCTGGGAAGAAGGGTTGGATTTCATTGCTCAATGCATGTACTGAACCGGACTCAAAAAGTATTGCCATCCACTTCCACCCTCTCTGCGACTCACAAGCGGGCTGATAAAAATTTATTTGTTTTATATTCTAAAAAGGTGAGAGTATAGTATGTGAGAATATGCCGAGGGATTGTTTGGTAAATCTTTCAAACTGATCTAATCAAAATAGATATGCGGTAAAAATATTTGTAAGAAATAAAGCTGTAAACAGTAAAATTATTATTTAGCAGAACATGGTAAGCATTTTATTGTGGGGGCAGATGATGTTATTTGAAAAAGATTTCCATTGGATAATCATTTCAAATGTAAATCCATCTGAGTTATTCATCAGCCATTACATATTTTTCATTCATAAACTTGTCATAGGAAAATTAAAAGTGACATCTAATCCACGACTATAATTTGTAGTGTAATACCAAATATACAACTCAAGTAGTTTACCCACGGTATTATTGTTTTCAAACAATAATTTTTAAAATTGTTAATCCATCTGTCAATTGTAAACCCATTATTATTGTTTTCAAATTATTTTTGCATAATTTTTATTCATCCAAATTTCATTTAATTAGTAGTACATCCAAATGACAGAATTATAAATTCTGTAGAATTCAATTCAATAGATTTCAACTTCATAGAATTCAATTCTTTAGGTCAATTTCAATTCCACAAATTCAGACATAGCCTTAGAGATTTCAAACAACACACTGACACTCTTCTAAATTCAAATACCTATTGTCCGAATCTGCAAGCTTATTTAATATGGTAACATCCTACATACCAAATCACCACTAAATGCTCCAGTGTTAGGAATGTATCCGATGGCAGAGTTTCCAATTTGTTGAGTGAGGTAGTTAATATACACATTAATTAACTAATTTAACTAGGGATGTCAATTAGGCCCTTATGTGAGCGTACTTGGCCCTCAAAAGCTTGCAAAAGCCGGAGATTTTTTCAATTTATAAAGCTTGGAAGCTCAGGTAGGCCCAAAACAAAAAAACTAGGCCTTCTAACATGAGGGCCAAGCTTAGGCACCCTCCTAAACTCAAGCCAGGCCCAAGCCCTCATTATAAATTTATACTCTCATAATCATTATAATTTTTTAACTTAAAATGTCTTATATTTATTAGGTTATAAAAGTATTTTCATTATCATACCCACTTAAAGACCACTCACCACCGAGATACTTGTAATTCAAATTATCTGATCTACTTCATTTCATTCTCTTTGTTACTCTATCGACCTATATGACATTCTTTAACAAAATATTCATTCGGTTTGGTAGTATTTTCACTATCATATCCATTTACTTAAAGATTACCCACCATCGAGAGACTTCTAATTCAAATTATCTAAATACCTCACTTTCATTATTTCTATTATTTTATCGTCTTTGCCCTCACTTATAAGCCAGTGGTAATTTATAATTTTTTAAATAAATATCATGATAAAAAAGTTTTTATTTATCTTATTTTCAAGTCTAGACATGGCCCACGCCCAGCCTTGACCAAAAGGGTAGGGCTTAGGCCTATCCAATCCAGGCCCTGCGAGGACTTGGGCCGAACCCTTGCAAGTGACGGCTTGGCTTGGGCAAACCCCTACTTGGCCTAGGTCCGGTCCATTGACCCCTAAATCTAACCAACTAACTTAATTAAATAATGGGTAATGATTAGCCTGCCACACATTTGATCATGTAGCCAATTGTGGCCCAATAAGGGGAACTGGATCCGGTGGAGGTAGGTGGATCTAGACCTAGTTTCCTACCTTCTATCAATTGTGGTTAAGATTCACCGACTCATGTGATTAGACAAGGGTGGTGTTACGAGTACCCCACTTTTTTTTATGGCTACACCCCTAATAAAAAAATAAAACTCAAAAATAAAAGAAAAGGACAATAATGATCTATTCTTCTTCCTACTGTCTAAGCTACCTCCCTGGGAGTCTTCAACTTCACGTCATTGTCTCTTTGTTCGTCACTTTTACTGAGAGTTCTATTTAAGAAAAACCAATCAGGCCTTAATCTCTAAAATAAAGGATGAGTCTACATTATTTGCATATGAACTCAGATGATCCACAATAAACCATTTGATCGCGATCTTGAACTGCTTGATAATCACTTAACAGTTCGAAACTTATTGAAGCTAGACCACTCATGACCTTTAGCTACCCATTTCAAAATCATGATTTTTTTATTTCTTGCGTAGGTGCTTCGGCTTTGCCCATGATTCTGAAAGCTTCCTTTCCCGAGTCTGTTACGAATGCGATTATGCGGGGGAGGTCATTACGATGGCATGGAAGAAAATGAAGATCCATTTGATCTGAATCTAGTGCATAAGGAACTGGAATTAAAGGGGAATCAAAAGAGTTCACCGCATGAGCTATGCCCTCTCCTACTGCCTCTTGGAACCATTCCAATTCTCTCACACAAAAAATAAATAAATCAGGCGGTAGTTAAATGTTTAGTTTCAGGCTTTCAATAATTTTGTTGGAAGGAGGAGGTGATGCGGTTCTTTGAGGAAGAAGGGGCAATATTGTCCTTTTTCTTTTACTCTTAGTGTTGTTTTAAGAATGTGGTGTATTATAAAAAGTTGGGGTGCTGGTCAATCTAACCTTTGTTTTTAAAAAGACTAGCAGGTGGCACGGATGCACGTGACAGCGAGGGAAAGGAGTTACCCACAGTTAATAGGAGTTAAAAGGGACACGTGTTAACCCACGGGTATCCCGAGTTCAATCACGATTGGCTGTGATTCTAAATAGATAGATGAGCAAGGGGTAGTTTCGAAATAAAATCAAAGGCAAGGGGTAGTTTGGGTTTTAAAGCAAAACATGAAAATCAAAATTTAGTTTTTATATAAGGGTAGTATGAAAATTTCAAAAAATCATCTGCGCCAGCCTTGCCTCTCCTATTATAATAGTAAAGATAAAGAATAAAGAAAGAAGATATAAAAATATTAACCTTAAATTTCCTAAACTTAACCATAGTTAAAGGTAACATGGACGAACAGGACTGCACATTCCTTGGGGAGATAAGTTAAACATTTTTCATAAATAAAATAAAATACAGCTTCTCTGTGTGAAATTCTATTCGACCCCCTTTCTCGTTTTAGCTGTCCGAAAACTACCAAATAGTATATACACGCCTAGAGTGAAAATCTCCGCCTGAAAAGAGAGAGAGAGAGAAGAGAAGCAAAATTGTCAGAGTGTCAGACTACCGGCGTTCAATACGAAATATACGGCGACGATCGGAAGGCTTCCGCCATGAGTTCTCAGGCGCTTGGAGGAGTAAGTCCGAGCTTCCTCTTCTTTCTTTATTCTCTTTCAAGTTGATTTCGGTTTTCAAACACATTCAGATCTCGAATCCTTCTGCAACATCTGAATCTGTTGTTTCATTTTCCATTAAATTTCTTTCTTCTGCCTCTCTAATTCCCACTAATTCTTAGTAAGAGTCTTGCCTTAGCTTCAACGCAAACGATCTCCTTTCTTCAATTTTATTCTCAACTAATACTGATCTCTGTTTTTCCCTTGCAAATCGAGTTTCTATCTATATAATTCTTTTGTATGGATTTCTATTAGGTTTTGATTTTGAAGCACATGCAGATCTAGAAATCTTTATTTCACAAAGAAAACAAACAAATTTGCATTGATCTCGTATCAAGCATCTTCAAAGAGAACATTTTTCTGTCCCCAATTTGCCAAAGGATTTTTAACTATGGGCCCCGAACAATCCCCCATATCGCATTATTTATTTTCCCTATCTGGGTTATCTGAAGAACTACTAAAGTGTTGCTTTTGATCATGAGAGAGGCTTGATTTCGGCCATCAAATCCCAATCGTGCCAACTATCTTCAACACTTGCCCATTGTAATTCTTCCAAAGACAATGAGCCATTTGAGTTAGAAAAAATCAAGAATCGATGGGGTCTTCCCTAAATCCTAAACCCTTATTCCAAAAATTCTGTTGTTCCTCTTACTTCGCATCTGGTGTTGCTGCATTATACAAATGAAAAAAAAAAGTAACATCTTTTTTCGAAGATGAATTTGTGTGGAAAAGTGCCTCTTTTGCATTTCATGATATGTGTTGGCTTAGTGTTCTTGTATGCTATTCCTTCTCTACCCTCTTTGTCTCGTGAAGTCAATCAGAGTCCAGTTTTATTAATGGCAGGGTACCAGTTTCTTTTCTGGATTTACTCGGCTGTGCAAGGGCCTTGCGGTAGTACTTGTTGGTGGATATGCTATAGTCCAGATTTTTCCTTCTGCTGTTACTTATCTTGCACTTATTCCTGCCAGGTATGGTATTGTTCTCCACCATAAGTTGTAGGGGAGTGCTAGCCTGATTTGCTCCCAATCAAGCAGGGAAGCCAATCGTCTCTGTTCTTCCCTGTGGCCATGAGTGTTGGAAGGCTAGGATCAATTCGCATGTACGGATTTAACAGTTGTAACCACCTGTTAGAGAGATCCTAACCTTCAAAAACTCTGGCCACAGGGAAGAACTCAGACGATATATGTCAAGCAAATACCCCCTTATATAGGAAAGGACATGTGATGTGGAACTGCCACAATTCCTTTGTATTTTCTTAAAGAAGGGGGGAGTTTGGCTAGCACTCCCCTAAGTTTTAAAGCATATCTAGTTATATTTTTTGGCCAGATAAAAATATAATTTCTCTACTTTAAAGTTCTTCCTCCAATTCCATCATTTGCTACTACCATCAAGGGTTAGAAATATGGTCTCAGGAGATGTATCGATCCTAGCTGAAACCTATACGTATTGGGTTCGGACAATACATATAATTTTTTTTAAATTAGAAATCCAAATAAATTTAAAATTAAAAAAAAATCAAATGAGTTATAGAAACAAAATTTACCAAATATAAAGTCATGAAAAGTGACTCAAAGACACCAGCAAACACAATTACAATTATACAATGAATGAAAACATAAATAACTAATAAACTATGCGTATCGCCCGTTTCGTATCAATATAAATATCATACAAAGATATACTGAAACCAA
Organism: Tetracentron sinense; assembly: GCA_015143295.1. Lineage (NCBI taxonomy): Eukaryota > Viridiplantae > Streptophyta > Magnoliopsida > Trochodendrales > Trochodendraceae > Tetracentron > Tetracentron sinense. Next base: position 33,083,846 of record CM026562.1, read on the forward strand.
TATATATCGCTCATTTTATATCGCTTTCGATGATTTTTATTTCCATGACTGCCATCGTTCTTCACCATAGCTCTTCTATAAGAATATTATGGTTATAATTCGTTTTGTATGGCAAGTTGAGGACTTAAACTCTAAGTCTAAGGATCTAATTGCATAGGTTTAATTCATATCAGTAGCGCTACATTTAACCATAGATCACAAATGGTGCGATCAAAGGGCTGGTCCAGGGCATGACCTAGGTCTTACGAGGCTCGGTCCTCACTTATAAGGGTGAGGCCCTATCCCTCGAAGGGCATGAACTGGCTACTCCCAAACCCTACCCTCAAGGGTCAGGGTTGGGCTAGTGTTGGGCCAAGGCCTAAAAGGAGAGCAATTTTTTTTCTATTTTTGACATACACCATCACCGGCTATGACTTGATGTCAACCCTACTTTATTCGGGCTTGAGACCAGTAATGCAACGCAGAGAGTACCACGACGGACTTCAAAGCTTTTTTTTAGTTGACATCGAAGACGAATATTTTGTTTGTAAGAAATAAATAAGATTTTCATTTTTTATAACGATATTACATATAATATACAATAATTTTATTATATGTTTAACTATTTACATTGTCTTTCAATATAAATATTAATCACTATGTTGCCTTGAACAAATTCAATCTTGGCAACAAACCAAGGCTTCTATAGTCTATGGTTTTGCAGCAATGGTCAATCCGCTGCTGCTATTGGGGGCAAGTGGTGGCCTCTAGTTTGCTTGAAATTTAGCAGGAAGGTTCCCCCTTGCTACTGCCAGTGCCAGGGCCATTTTGTGGTCTTTCATTGGCTGAAATTGGCAACAAGGGTAATCTCTTGCTTTTGCCAAGACCACGTAATGGGTTCTGATAGGTCCAAATTAGGGCAACAAGGGCGCACGCAAATTTCGAGCGTCTTTAAGGGTTGAGATACCTGAAGTTTGCTATCAAACTACCTTCACTTTTGGGGCGAAGTTTATTATTTTATGTGGGGTCCATCCAGCTTGGGTAAACCCAAACTGTTGATTACTTTCCCCTCATTGAGGGGAGGAACCTCTAATTAAGAAGAAAGGAATAAGAGGAGAGAATGACAATGAAAATATTATTTTATTGAAAGGGGGTGCCCAATGCCCATATAGGCTTACATGTGCCTCATTGATGTCTTTACAGTAGAAAAAAGGTGGTTATTTGAGGACTCGCCTAGTGTTCTCCACTGCCTGTTGTGGCCTTGGGTGAGGGAGCCTTCTTCTTTGTGTTGACTGGGTGTTGTGTATGTGCAACAATGGCTCAGTTCAATCTCTTACAGAATATTTAGACACAAACAACAGTGTATTAAATTTGGGAGATTGGTCTTATTGTCACTACAAGTGTTCCTCTTCCAATCAATGAGATACTCTTAATCATACACAAAAAAAGAAGAATAGTACACTCAAAAAGGAGAGGGGGAGAAGTATAAAATAGGTGTGGTCCAATGGAAGCATGGTTTTAAAAAAATGCCGAAACTGATACGTATTTGTTTCGCTAGTTAACGTTACCCAATACCCGACCTCTACAGCTTGTTTTAAGAAAAAATAAGACTTGGCCGAAACCGTTACATATCGCTTGAGTCCTACGATACGTAATGGTTTCGGCATAGGACTCGTTTAACGTTTTCATAGAATAGGCTCTTGTTCCATTTTTCTCTTCCTCTCCACCCATTCGAAGCCCTAAAATCCTTTTGATTTTTGTTGATTGAAAACTTGATTTGGGGTTTGAATCCTTTATTTAAAGAAACCTACCCATAATTCTATGTGGATTTAGCAGTATGCTTCTACTTTGGACTCATTTACTGCATTATATTTCATTATTTTTATACTTTCAACTTGAGACTGAGTTTAGAAGAATGGTGTTACCCATCTATCGCCTTATTTTATTATTATTTTTTATTTATTATGATTTTTTAGAATTTTTTCAAGAAAAAAAAAAGCGACTGAAACTGATTCATATTGGTGATATGTATCGGTTTCTGTGGGACCCGATACGGTCCCCGAAACCAAGTTTTTAATCCTTGGAAGTAGTTCTCAGTGCCACTATAAGTGTTTTCGAGTCCTTGAATTGGTTACCTAATATTCGTATTATTAGCCTTTCCTTAAACCTTATTTTGCCACCTTTTAAATGTTTGAAGTTTGAACTTGTTCAAAGCAGCAGTTTACTAGTGCGTGCAGCTTCTGCCGCATGCATCAATTGCTTTTAAGTGGGTTAACCAGTTATGTTATTTTTCCTTAACTGATGAAATTAAGAGAAAAGACAAGGTTCACCAAAACCTGAACCATGCTCAAACTTCAAATAATAGCAACCACCTGAAGGAATACATGTTCTTGAAATTTCTACTCCACTACAGTAGCTGGAGCCACCAGACCTGCCAATCCAGATCCTAGGTGTTTGTCATGTTGGACCTGTTCTGATCCACCAGTTCAGATCCTAGTGGTTTGCCATCTTTGACCTGTTCAGACATCAAAACCATTGATTCATGAATACCTGCTTCATCTCTATTATAGGCCTCTCCATCAATACAATTACCAGAAGTGATGCTATTGAAGGCCTTGTTTGAAGCAGAAACCCACACCTGTAGTTGTTCTTCACTGATGGAGTAAGTATTTATTTAGAGGTTGGAAAGAAAGGTGCATGCTGCATGCAATCATCCGTTAATTTTCCATACAATTGGCTATGTGCTACTAATTGCAGGATGTTGCTTGCTAGTACTGGCGCTAATTTGAAGAGGCCAATTCCAAGAACAAATTCGCATGGACTCCATACAACCCTCCCTTCCATGAATTGATTTAAAACATACCTGCTAAACCATGCCCTGTTACTAGACATGGTTTTTTGCAATAATAGAGAAATTAAATCCCCATATGTAAAGAGATTTCTTTTAATTACTACTTCTGGTCAAAGATATAGATAGAGCTCCAGATGCAATAATGCTTTTTATCTCTTTTTCTCTGGGAAAGGTGAAAATAATTATCGAGCATAATGCTTGGATTGTTAACTTGCAAGCCTTACTTTGTGGACTGAATCTTCCTCTCTAAAATTGAATTTGTAGGACAATTCCATTTGCTTGGAACCTCATAACGGCTGGTTATATTGAGCAATCAGTTCCTGGGGTATGCATTTCTTTGTTTGTAAAGAAACGTAATTTTCTTTCTATCATGATTTTCCCTTTGGTTGTGTTTGTTTGGGGGGAAAATTGTTACATGTGTTTGGAAGCTGGAAAACGAGTTTTTTTTGCTGCAAAATATTCTCCAATGCTACTTTATGGTTGAGAGAAAAAATTTCTCCAAAAAACGGGGATAAATTATTTCTGAGATATTTTCAACAACATTTTCCCCCCAAACAAACAGAATCTTTTTTATTTTCTTTCAAAAAGAAGTTTTGATGGTACGCGTTTTGTACAGGTGGTCATTAGCACAATTGGTCTTCTTTTCATTGGGAAGCTGCTTGAACCCATATGGGGTTCCAGGGAGTTCTTGAAGTTCATCTTTATAATTAACTTTCTAACTTCTTTTTGCGTTTTCATCACAGCTATTGCCTTGTACTATATTACAACGCAGGAAAATTACCTGTAAGTATTTTTGTATTTCAGAAACACTAGGCATGTTGGGATATGTTCATACCGTTTCTTGCCTTTGGTCCCTTATTTATTTTGTGCAGTTAGTTTCTCCTTATTTACCCAGTGTAGTATCCTTTAGAACTTCAATTTTCTCAATAAAAATTCAAATTTCACTGAATATGAATCCTATTTAGTCTGAAAGTTATTACATTATATGTACCCTTTAGACCATCCACTCTAACACTGTAGAATACTTTTGTGTGCTCTTTTGGTTAATAGGAATTCTTAGGTCAGGTTGAACTATCGATTGATTAACGTAAGTCCTAACTGTGCCACATGCAAGTGGGTAAAAACCATCATAAAATCGCTCTTATTTGGTAGGTCCTGACCCCTTCACATGTTTATAACACAGATAGAACAGAGAGTGCTCTACCATGTATCTGTCCATCCTGACCTAAATATTCTCTTGTTAACATCAACTACATATCTTTGTTCTGTTTTGAAAGATTTAACTTGTACATGCTTTTTGTTCCCTTGTCTCATCAGTTTACGTCATTGACACTGATGAGGATCAACCTTTAAAATTTCTGATTTTTGTTTCCTTTTTGGTAGCTACACACCTCTTTCTGGCTTCCATGGGGTACTTTCAGGGTTTCTAGTTGGCATCAAGCAAATTGTACCAGATCAGGATCTATCTTTATTTTCTCTATTGAAAATTAAAACGAAGGTATGATCTCTCTCTCTCTCTCTCTCTATATATATATATATATATATGTGTGTGTGTGTGTGTGTGTGTGTGTGTTTAAAAAAGCCTCTATTTGCTTTAAGAGCATTCTTTCAGTTACCATTTGATATAAATTTCAGCAACTTGAGCAAAAATCTCTGACACTTACTCCTTGTTGGCATATCCTAAATTATCCAGTGGATGCCTTCTCTCACAGTACTACTGTCCATAGTAATATGCTTCTTTACACAAGAGTCTGCATCATACCTTCCAACCTTAATATTTGGCACATATATGAGTTGGATTTACCTGCGGTACCTTCAGAAGAATCCAGAAACGAATCTTAGGGGGGATCCAAGTGATGAGTTTGCCTTCTCAACATTCTTTCCTGATTTTTTACGGTAATTAGGGTCTTGTGCTAATTCTGGTCTCAAAATAATGGGATTTGTATATACTGTCATGCCTCTCTGTCCTTACTGGGTGTGCTTCTTGCCATCGGGCTTGCAGACCAGTTATCGACCCCGTTGCATCAGTACTTGATCGGATGTTCTGTGGAAGATCTGAATTTTCTAATGAGGCCAAAGGTTATACTTTGGGAGGTGCCCCATTGCCTGGTTCTGGCCCTGTCGAGGCATCCAGAAGGAGGTAATATTTCTTGGTTTTGTGCTACCATATGGAACATGTATTTCATGTAGAAATAGTAAAGCACTTGTTCTACTTGTGCATTTAAATGTTAACTGGGGTGGTGGTTGCAAAAAATATAATATATTGAAAGTTAGTAACAGCCTATTCTGGTTTTTCGAGTGATAGCCCACCATCAGGACAATATGCAAAGGCGGGATGCCTGGTGTAATGTGATAAGACAGACTTTTGTGGCCTTCACAGAAGTCGGATACAACCATAGTTGTCAAGGCAACTAGGTGACTTGAGGCGATAGACCCTATGGACGCCTGAGGCAGTAGCCTGAGGCGCCCAAGGCTTCGCCTAATGAACTTTTTGTTGCAAAAATTCTTCCTAATATGAGATCTATGTATAATGCATTTTCTTTTAAAAGAGACCCTACATTCATATAAATTACATCATTGTCAAGCTGCACTTTGATAGAACCATCATTAGAGACAGTTCTAAGAATAATAAAGGGAGATTTCAAGTGTTGGAAAAAAAGTGGAATAAAAATTAAGTCTACAATGATTGTTAAAAGGGGGGAGAGTGAGATTGTGAGGGATAAAAAAATAGACAACCCAATAGGAAAGAGAGAGAGAAAGGAGAGAGAATATAAGACTAAATAAAAACTAAACAAATACCCTGACAATCAAATTTGACCCTGAATAGGGGAGAAAGAAGAGAGAGGGGAGAGGGAGATATCGTACCTCTTACTCTCAATTCTTTTTTTTTTCGATTATACTCAAGATAAGTAATAAATATAATATTGATAAGTAAAATATATAACTATAGGGTCTGCACTTATTTAAATTATAAAAGATTCCTTTAAATATAAGTTTATGAGAGTTTTGGGGGTCCTAAAAAGGTTTTTAATTTGTTATTGGGCCGCCTGAGCTAGCTGTAATTTAACAACCATGAAAAAAACAAATGGGGACTATATGGTCCACCCCTAAATAGAGGGAGAGAGACCAATTGGTCCACCCATTGAGAGAGATAATAAGTTAACATAAGAGAAACATACTTAACACCATTCATCTCTTCTTTCTTCTTCTATTTGTTTTTTTTTTTTTTGTTGGATATACAAATCATATCATATTATATTGTAAAAGTCATGAGAAGTATATAAAATAACATACTTTTTGTTTATCAAACAATTATATTCAAATAAAATAAATTTTATATTCTTAAACAATAATAATATTACATATATCAGATTTTTAATAATGACTGCCTGAGGCCATAGTCACCAAGTACGGGTACGGGTATTAAACGTCAATGATACGTTCGGGAAGTACAGGTTTTAAACGGTAAAACACAGGAAAAGTACGGGAAGTTAAAAATAATAATAAATAATTATATATATATATATATATATATTCATTTAACTCATAATTTAAGCTTACACAGTTGCAAAACGAAGGTAACCACACAAGATTTAAACCACACAGATGCAAAGGATAAGGAAGAATACCCCTCCCCAATATGTATATAAACTGATTAACTCATATATCCCTAGACATGAAGCTCCCAAAAGCATCACAAGATGGTTTACGTGTTAAAAGAATTCTGCGTATGAAAAATGGGCGACTCTTGGGTAGAATCGAAGCTAGTCTCTTCTAGTCCTAGTTAAGGAGATAAACTAGACATTGAAGAGGAATAATCCAAGAGAGAGAGAGAGAGAGAGAGAGAGACTTATCATTGCCGGAGAGAGGTTCCACCGGAGAGCAGCCGAGTGCGAGACGAGAGAGCTGAGACTTGAGACCAGAACGAGAGACGAGGTATTGACATTTTGCCCTAACACATCGTCTCATAATTCGTAAAACACGTTTTAACCTTCTTTTTTTTGGTTAAAAAAAGTTTTAAATGCGTATAAAACGGAGTACGCGTTTAAAACGCGTTTAAAACGTATTTTAAAGTTTAAAACGGCAAACAAGTTTAAAATGGAGTTTAAAACGGTGACCCCCTCCAAAAGTTTTAAACGCGTTTTAAACGGGTTTTAAACGGGTACTTTGTGACTATGCCTGAGGCGGCTAGTCGCCTGAGCCTAGCAGAGTGCCTGGCGGCCTAGGCGACCGCCTGAGGCAACGCCTTTAACAACTATTTCTTTCTCATGACTTTCTGTTTAGACAATTCTAAATAAATGGTGGTTTGTCTTCTCTTTTATTTTATTTTTGTCATGCTGAATCGCAGAGAAAGGGGAGCTAGGGCACTGGAAGAAAGATTAGCAGCAGAGAGTTTGTCTACTGGGGGGAGTGCAGAAGAGGCATCACACAGAGATGCTGCGGAGAGTGTTTGAAAGCTCTGGAGACTCCAGATAACAATGTGTTTATGCCATTGCAGCTCGTGAGGTTGGACAGTTCTGAAATAGATCTTCAGATTCTGGAAGACATTTTTGTTGTGTTTGTACCATGAATATGATCATACTCTTTATGGGTTGCATTTCGTGTGCAGAGAATCAGATGTCCTTGTGCCATATATACATAGAGATTCTGACAGAAGAACATCCTTAGTGTTTGTGTTCATGGAATTCAAAGATGAGAAACAATTGGAATGTTGATGAATGCTGTGGAAATCTGTTTTTAACATCAGTTTAAATACAAAGAGATGGCGTTGAGCCGATCTCCCCTTTTTACACTATCACAGTGGCAAACTTGTATGGCAAAATTGCCCCCACCTCTTTTGTAATTACAAACATGCCTTGGACAGTGTGTAAAAAAGGGAGCTCCGCTTCAATGCCGTGAAATAGAGCTCCGGCTCCAAATTAATCTCTTTTTAACATTCTGGGGCAGATGTTTATACCAAAAAGTAATATACATTTCTGTTTATGTTTATCCCATGTCTTCAAAAATAGCATATAACAACATACAACACTTCCAAACACATTAGATGCTTAGACTAACATGCTACCACCAATCTTTCTCAGCTATCTTCTTCTAGACCTACCAGTGATGAAGGCTATTATTTCTAACTACAATGGTCCTAATATAGAATAGAGAGGCAAACAAAATAAGAGTTATGTTACTGTTAGATTAGCTATTCCCAAAATGCAGAATAATGGTCCTGAAATTATGAACACAAGCAAGACCTCAACATCAAACTATTTTTAAACCTCCCAAATAAATGTGTATTTTGGTTTAGTAAAGGGCTAAATATAAATTTTGATTACAAAGGCGTGTATGTGTATATGCTTGGCTAAGTTGGGCTGGACTGGGCTTTAAGAAGCCAAGCCCTAGCCCAGCCCACATTAGTATGCCTGGCCCTAACCTCGGCCTAAATTATGAGCTAAAGTAGGGCTTTTTTGAGGCCCAGAGGCTAGATTGACACCCCTACCAATATCCATACTTGTACATACTCTTTCCGTTTATGTACACTTGGATTTCGTGTCAGAGAGCTGAGTATGGCATCGCATCCTTTATGCAATAGAAGAATTTGGCCCATGTATCATTACATCTTCCTCTTTACGAGCACTTACAGTATATTTCTGCAATGGCCATGGGATATTGATATTCGTAACTCCCCAAGGAAAATGTCTAACCGTGATAATTTTACTTAAATTTACCGACATAGTAAATCTGCTTGCCTAGATCCCTCAAGTGAATCAACCTTGTAATTTCAAATTTAATTTGAATTTGCAAATGATTAAGAAGTCTACTTATATGCTATGTTTGGTTGTCAAGAAAATAAGTGAAAATATAGAAAAGAGAAGAAAATTTTAGATTTCTAATACAATTTTTAGTTGTGGAGACCATGGCAGCATATCAATGTAGTCTATACATTCTATGCCAAGACAGGTATTCCTATCTCAATTGCATTCCTCTGCACGGCAGGATATAGTAGACCTACTGAGATACCAAATAGACTGGCCAGTTAAATCATTTAATAAGGTCAAGAGGGCTTTGGGGGGAGGTACCGGGTTCCATTCCCAAGAGGGTGGGAGTTTGTATATACTCTCCACCCGCCCACTAACTGAACAGATACTAACACCTAACCAGCGTTGCGGCCTGCCTGAAAGGAATATGTCCAGGGGACCGCCCCCCCCCCCCCCCCCCCCCCCCAACACACACACACAAGGTACATCAAACCAAAAAAAAAACAAAAAAGGTCAAGTTTTACTAAAGATCTCCCCAGTTTTTATCCATTACCCAGTTTTGAAATTATGATCTATTTGTCAAGTCTGGGAAAGTACTCCATGCTTCTCTTTGTGCCCTGCATTGCCGTTAGGAGGTGGGGCTGTCAATTTGACCCTAATGTGAGAGTACCCAGCCCTCAAAAGCCCACAAAATTGAAGATTTTTTTTTCATTTATAAAGTCAGTATGTCAAAAAAAAAAAAAAAACCAGGCCAACTGACATGAGGGCTGACCTTGAGTTACAGCCCTAGGCTCAGCAGCCCAGGTCCTCATTATATATATATATAAACTTATAATTATTTCCACTACCATGTCTTCATGCTTACATCTTCTAATTCTAATTATCTGATCTATCTTTCTTTCATTCTCTCTCCCTCTTTGTTATTCTCTCTGTTACTCCCTCAGCGGTATTATCTCTCGTCAACCAATAGTTGTTTAGAAAAATAATTTGATACCTACCAAAAATAAGAATTTGATAAATATCCTGACAGAATAAATTTTATATTTCTTTTCAAGTCCAGGACAGGCCCAGCCCAACATTGACCCTGAGGGCTGGAAATGTGCAGACCTCGGCCCAACCCAGTCCAAGCCCAACTTTTTGACAGCCCCCTTTTTGCCCTTCCCAAGCCTGGATAAAGGGGTGGCACATCAGGTTGGCAGCTGGTATAGAAGAAACGCCACGAATATTTGGGATAAGGCATTGATTAGATGATCATGGTGAAGCCTGGAAAGATGGTATGCCATTGAACAAAAAAACCTACAAATCAGAGAGAGAACATCTTTCCCTGTATTAATACAGTTCGAGTTGCCACAGAAACTTGCATAAAACCCACATATCCTAGAGCATTAAGCAGAAAGTCCAAAAAAATGGAATTCTAATCGGTCAACAATTTTATTTTATTTTATTTTTTAAAACATTTTTGTACCCAAAAAAAAAAAAAAACTGTTCAGCAATTTTGAATCCATTCTGAATGTATTTCCAACAGAATAAATAATCACGGTTTTGGAAAAACATAGGTCCATCAAAATGCACCTTAACGGAATATCTTCCACAGGAGCAACTTCCATTGTTCTCGACAGTCGTTCCGAATATGGTTGTGATAGAGCCATTTTGAATAACCTGTGCATGCTTGCTTACACCATGTACTCTCTCTCTCTCTCTCACTCACTGGAATTTTATCCCTAACAATATACAACTAAAGCCATCAGTTAATCTCACCGCATGCAAATTATTGACCCAATGACCTGATAAGTTTACACAACGTTCAATCTGAGAGGGAACCAACCAGACCAAAAAAAACATATTTAGTCATATTAGCAAATGGAGACTAACTCTGAAACGAGCTTGGTTATACCTCACATCTGATGACTGGTTGATTATTGCTTGTAACTAGAACTGCCAACTCTGCTCGGCAGTAACGGCGGCTTCTCCTTTGAACTGGTACTTAACATGGTTTCTGAGTTGTTCGATTGGCTTTCAGCATACCCAGGTCTCATCCAGATCTTCACGTGCCCCTCCCGGCAGACCGTGAGAACAGTCTCCTGAGTAAATATCAAGCCAGAGAGGGGTTCAGTGTGCACACGGTGGGCAACTAGTGGGGAGAGCTTTGGAACATCTCGCATGCTTGGAGCAGGTTGAAGTATACCCACTGGGCAAATGCTATCCCAATGAGATGACTGGCTTCCAGCACTATATGTGGGGGACCCACCAGGAGGGCATCGGCGAAGTGGCACTACAATCTCATCCATCACCAGGTCCCACAGAAGCAACTGTGTATCCTGCTTACAAATAGATAAGTTGCAATGGGGGTGAATAACAAATCATGGTTCAAATTAGAAGAAAACAATTAGCAACAAACCAGTACAAATATGAGATTCCACGGATCTGGATATGTATATTATAAACTTACGATAGATGATTATAAAGTGGGATAAGCCTATCAAAACAAACAATCAACACACATCATACTTCAAATAAATTCAATATATTACACAAAACTATACAAATACCAACAAAATAATTTGACAGTGAACAGGAGATAATGTATGTGGTCTCTAGTTTGTTGAAGACAAATGGGAGATGGGTATAATCATAGTGACAAAGTCGGGGTTCCGGAAAATTAAATAGTAATAAAAAGATACTCAACAATTTGATTAGATAATATACAAAATAAGTAGTTTATTTTGTAGAACTGAAAAAATTATTGTGAAATTCACGAATAATTCATGAAATTCAGGAATAATTCGCAAAATCCGTGAATAATTCAGCAAACATAAAATTTGCGAATAATTTGACACTTAAAATTCGTGAATAATTCGCGAATTTTTCAAAAATTCGGAGAATTTTGGTACTATGGGTATAACAGGAAGCCAAGAAAACTGAGATGTCTGGTTTCTTGACTTAATAACATAGTAGATGCTGTTGAACTGGGATATACAAGTTTACTTCGTACAAATTGAAGGGGCATCGAAACCATAATAACAAAGTTCTCCGATTCTTTCAAAAAGTCCCAAAATAATATGGGACTCTTTCACCAAATGCTTAATTCACGAAGTATTCACAACTTTTTCAAAAAGTCACGAATTATTCACAATTTTTTTAAAAGGTCCCGAATAAATATCTAATATATGAATATGTTTGTTTAAAATTTTCATAATTAGTAATCTTATTTTATATTTTTGATATATCGCCAAGTAATTTTCCGATCTATTTTCGAAATTTTAACGACTTTTTCTTAAATTCTCCCTAGACGAATTATTCCCAAACTCCGACTTGGTAATGGTTTGTATCATGTTACTTTCTCTTTATAATTATTTTCCATTTTTTTCCCTAAGTTTTTCTGATTTTTCCAAGCTTAGACCCCCGCCGAATTATTCCAAAACCCCAACTTTGTTACTATGATCGAAACAAGTGAACCCAGCATACATAACCCCAAGTTAAGGAGTAAATTTTCCCCTTAAGATGCTTAGATGGTTATAATGCCCATGGATGTGGAAATTAAAATTAACATCCAAGCATCCTATGGCTTTGAATACATCTTCATACCTTGTGGACAAAAGCCAAGGCCCCCTTGGAAACAGTATAGTCAGGGTCTATATAAGGCATAGGTCTACACAGTGTGGACATGCAAGGGAATGGATTCCACCTAGGGGTGGAAAATAATGACCAAACAAGTCAACCCGACTAAACCTGCCCTGCCTTAAAACGGGTTTGGGTTGAGGTATTGAGCCTGTGTATTGGGTTTGGCTTTCTTGACTAATTTAAAATTGGGTCGGGTTGGGGCTTAGCTTCGGACACGACAGGTTACCATGTTAAATTTATTTTAAAACATACATAGTAATGCATTCGAGGTATTTGATAAATACTAAATGGGGGATGATCTATTGAAATGATACAAAAGGGATAGATGATTAAGGAGTTGGGAAATAATGCACTCCAGGTATTGAACTAGCTCAATTAATATTGGTCAACATACGCTTATTAAGGGTTGTTGACCAATACATCCTCAGTTATCGTGTGACTCCCTTGATCTGTTTGAGGAGATCATTTCCATGCTAAATTTGCAATCAAATAATTTAAATATTTAATTTTTTTTATTATTATTTTTTATGTTAAACAGGTTGTGCGGGCAGGTTCTGTTTGAAATGTACTGTTGGGTTGGTTTCGGGTTTGCCTTTTTCAACCATTAAACAGGTTGGAATCAGCTGCGGGCATTTTTATCCAACCTGAAATCAGAACCATTCTGGAACCAACTCATTGTCACCTAATCCTCAGTTATCGTGTGACTCCCTTGATCTGTTTGAGAAGATCATTTCACATGCTAAATTTGCAATCAAATAATTTAAATATTTAATTATTATTGATTTATGTTAAACAGGTTGGGCGGGCAGGTTATGTTTGAGATGTACTGTTGGGTTGGTTTCGGGTTTGCCTTTTTTCCAACCATTGAACAGGTTGAGTTCAGCTGTGGGCATTTTTAGCCAACCCGAAATCAGAACCATTCTGGAACCAACTCATTGCCACCCTAATTCCACCTCGAAAAGTGACCAATTGGATTATCACAACCATAAAATATCCAACCCCTACTAGGATCGTAAAATTGTAAGGGGTGAGATTTGAATCGAATTGGGATTCAAATCGTTGGATCGTAAGATTTATAAAGATTTTCCTAGAAATTAAGAAGAAAAAATCTGAAAAACAAGAAAGAAAAAATCATATATGCCTAAATCTCCATAATCCTAAATATAGAAACAAACTTGTCTTTACATCACATATTTAAAACATCACATGCATATTGGTCATACTGCTTCAAAAAAATAGAACCCAATAGCTGTGTATTACCAACTTAAATTGACTCATGCACTTTTATTAACAAAAACACTTTTCAAAAAACCATTAACTGTAAAAGGGATCCAAATGCACACAAAAAAAAGTTTTAGATTCTCATCTAATTGATAATGCCGTTATCATTCGCAGCATTACCCCAAATTGCAACAAATTTCCTACAAACATCCTCACTACATTGTATGCATGACTTTATACTTTTCCTTATCCATGTAGGGTGATTTTATTTATTTTCAAATCACTAAATAAAAAGAGGTAAGGTGATGTTCCATTTGAAAAAACCAACATGATAAGTTTTCTTACAATAATTACACATTAATATTAAATTATTATTTCTATCAATCGGCACACAAAGCTCCCACATGATATGAACACTAGCATGTGGGATTTTCTTATATAAAGGGCAAATAAAGTAGGCTTAAAGGTGACTTACTTCGATGTGCATACCATAAACCACCTTAAAAGTTAAAACTGTTGGATTTGTTACTAAATCCCTACACATGTTAGACAAATAAATAATTACTTCATTCAATCATATGTTCTATTCCGGGACAAGAACATGAAGAGATTGAGTTCCTCATCTGTTGTACCTTAGCTTAGATATTGTAGGTTATGGTCTAGGAGCAACAAAGGTCAGTTCTCAGTGAGATCCTTATTACAGTCACTTGGCTGAATACCAGTGCTACCCATAAGGCTGTTTAGTTCTCAGGAGTTCCATCAAAGGTATCTTTCTTCCTCTGTGCTGCAACATTGAATAAGATTGATCATCTAAAGAGTAGAGGGTGGAATTTGGCAAATCGTTGTTATTTGTGCCTGATCGCGGAAGAGACGGTTGATCACTTGACCTTGCCCTGTCCGGTTGTCTTTGGGATTTGGGCCTTTTTCCTCACTAGGTTAGGTACATAGTGGGTATTCCCTTCCTCCTTGTTGAACTCAGGTTGGAAATTGACGACAATGGTGAGGGCTAAGGAAGTAATTTGGTCTAGACTACCTGGAGCTATCTCATAGGGGGTGTGGAAGGAACAAAATTGTCACCCGTTTAACAATTCCTCCTCTCCCAATTCTCTCACATTGGCCCGTATTCAGCGCATGATTATGGATTGGTCGTCTATCACTCTGGTAGGAGATGAAGTGGGGGCTATCTTGGTGTGAGGAACCATGTTTTGTGGGCCATTGGCTATGGCTTTCTCTGTTTCCCTTTACATGTTGTTTTCGTTTTTGTTTGCTTTGCTTTCCTTGGTTCACTCATGATGAACTTCTTTATTTGCTCATTCCTTTATATATAATTAATGTCTTGATTACCGATAAAAAAAATAATATATAAGCTTAAAAGAGTCTTTCTTGAAGATAGTCGAAGCCTCCCGTGTACAAGGGAAAAGTAGCCCTATCTCCGGGATACAACTCAACTCGGATTCAACTAATCAATCCCTACGAGTCTGCACTACTCGGCGGATTGTGGTGCACCAAACTTCTTTTAGAGTATGCCCGTAAAATTAATTTAAAGTCCATTAAATTAATAAAGTCCCACAATAGATTAATTGATTTTATGAAAAGTCCATTCCAAATAAATAAATTAATCTAAACCACTTAACATGATTTTAGTCCAAAAAATCATTTCGAAATAAGTCCAATTAATTAAACACTTTGTTTAATTAAAAAAACCATTTAATTGAAGTTTAATTAAATCAGAAGTTAAATTCATTTATTTCACTTAACAAAACCAATTAAATCATTAATCTGTTTTAATCCAAAGTTTAGGCCAATCAAACAATTTTCTGCCATAATTTTGGTAGCATAACGGTATATGGACCGGAATGGTCCATTTGGTTGAGTTCCTTTGTAGCATCTCAATTCGATCAGTCAAGTTGGTTTAGTCCGTAGACCAACCGGTTAGACTATCTATTGGAGGGGTCCCTTAGGACGACATTAGGCGGTCTAATTTAGCCATCTCACGTCAATCTGTCAGATTGGTTCAATCCAAGGACAAACTGGTTAGACTGGTCTGTTTGAGTGGATCAATCGTAAAGACTACCAAAGGCTAACTCTTTTGGGTTTGCCACCATGATTGGGCTACAAGCAATGTAGTCAAAGAGTCTAGGCGACGCCTAGGCAATAAGGGGTTCCTTAGGCGAGGCGATGCCTAGGCGTTGGTTAGGCAATGCCTAGGCGATCAAAATTTATATATTTTGTTTATTTTATATAATATTATATAAGAGTAAATGAGTGCCCACTTAGATCATGATCTAGGCAATAGACTCAGGCATAGGGGTAGCACCTGTCAAGTAGCCCATTTTCCCTTTTCCCTTCACGTAAAGCTTAGCCGACTGTGACCATGCAGGAAAATTACTTTCATTCAACTTTACGGTACTAATATGAAGGTTTGGTGCATCTCCATGCCCTAATCACGAGAAAACTAGAGGTTTGAGTAACCTCAAAATCTTCCATTATGCTTCACAAGAAACTGATTTGCACAAATCAGACCTAATCTCAGTACTTCGGGTCTCCACGGACCACAAACAAGGGTTACATAACCCAACCGGCACTCCACGGAGTCACAAACACCTCCTCAACTATGTAGGCCACATTCTAACAACTCAACACACAATATCAACTCCAAACAACAACATTGGAATCAGTTTGTATCAAAAAATAAGCCAAAAAAACCCAAAAAACACTGTTCACGGAATATATGGGGGGAGAAAAAACTTCACACAAGCTTCGATCTTTATCCAATCGACATGAGACCACTTCCATAAGCTCTGAAATTTTCATACGGACCTAAACATACCAACCAAGCTCCACAAAAGACCCCACACAAATCGCATGAAGCGGATCTTTCCAAGTGATTTTTTTCCAAAAATATTCAAAAAAAATCTAAAAAACCATTTCCAAGCTCCAAAAATCATACAAAATCACCATAATATTCTAAAAATGATGATCTATCACATGGCATCAACATCCATTAGGTCTGCTATAGTACTTGTACAGATGTTGACGTCAGCGAGGTTGAGGTGACCTCCTTGGTGGATTTGGTGGCTCTGATACCAAGTTGGTTCACTAAGATGGTTAGATTTAGGGTTTGAGAGAGTTAAGGTTTGGAGAAGAGAAAGAAGGAGAAGATTGGCAAGAAGAAAGAATTCTTTACTCTCCCTAATCCATTGTCTTATAATACTCAATAACTAAGTACAATAGACTACTAATACTATCATAGTCTATAATCCCAAAGGTATAGTATACCATACAATATTCAACATTAGGTCCCCACAATTTATAAACTCTATAGTCCATAGCAGTGTTACAAATCTCGTTCTCGGGTTTTTATCGGCAGGAGTTTTTAACGAGAAATTTTCAAATTTGAATTTTTTTCAAGTATTTTTCGCCTAAATATCAGGAATGATTAAAAAAATATATTGAAATTACATAAAATAGTAATAAATATCGCCAAGTTATAAATTCATAAAACTAAAAACATTGTGTATTTCTCATGATATTTTTAAAATCTAAATCTCATGATATATACGAGATAAAAAGAGAAAATTATATTTCTCGTGAGATTTTTACTATATCGCGGTAAAAACGGAGTTTTAAACTTTAAATGTTTTTCTCAATTTTTCTCGGGAGATTTGTAACAGTGGTCCATAGAACCCTCTTCATAAATGCTAAGAATTTAAACAACTTATAATTCCTAAGACTAACTGATTAACTAGACTCTTAGACTCTCTAAATAAGACTCTTTGAGTTTCTAGATAGGAATCTTGGACTTTATAGAATATTCATCTTTAAAAAGACTCTCTAAAAGAGTTATTAATGACAACTTGCAACAATGATTTCAGATTTTCTAGAATACTCATGTTATCGCAATTCATTAGTGGACTTATTTGTGGGCCTCATGGTCAGCCATAAGCTTTCTTGGGCCTGCGGTATATATTTTGAGGCCAACGGGCTTGTCTTCATCATTTTGCCCAAATGTTGCTTGGGCAATGTCTAGGCGACCAAAATTTATTTTTAGTTATATTTATTATAAAAATTGAAGATATTTATGTATAAATATTAAAAATATGAAATAAAGCATAGATTAAGCCAAAAGGTAGTGCAAAAAATAAAGAGATAGTTTAGAGCATAGTTGTGTGGTTACTAGTATGGTGTAGTGCAAAAAGTTTCGGAGGCATTTTATATTGGTATGACATGGGTACAAAATTGATACGATATTGGTACAAGATAAATAGGACATATGTACAATATTGGTATGACATAGATATGAAATAGATACACACGGGGGCAATATTGGTATGGTATAGATATGAAATATGTATGATATTGATACGACCTTGATACTTCTTTGTCTATTTATGATATATTTACATGTTTAGAAAGTATGATATTTATAGTATGCTATTGAACTTTACAAAATTGATGAAATCAGGGTTAAACAATATATATAGATAGTTTGCAATTGTATGTACATGAAATTTAGACCAAGATTGCACAATATAAAATCATTTAACGAACGAAAGATAACTCCTAAACTAAGATTCTTTTGATAATAAGAAACAATGTTTATTTTAATAAAGAAACAAGTTTCTTTATTAGAAGAAACGAATTCTTTTACAAAGAAACAAGATTCTTTCCAAGTGGAAATGAGTTTATTTCTTACATTTTTTTCCTGGAAAAGTTTCATACCAGTCCTTGGTAGAATTTCAGAAACGCAGTCCTCCAGGATGGATAAACTAAGTTTCTTGGTAGCTATGGTTTGGAGAGAGAAAGAGAGAAAGAAAGAGAGAGCTCAATGCGGAAAGCCTAGGTGAAATTTATTAATTAATATATTTTTTATATTTTCAATTTATAAATAACATCTAACTTAATGTAGGTCTTGGGCCACCATCTTTCTCTACTCATCAGTGCTTTAGCACCTAGTTGACGATGCCTAGGCATCGGCACTAGGTAATCTTGTCTTAATGAGCAGCTGCCTAGACGTTGATGCAGGGTTGGCAGTTGCCTATGCGTTGCCTAGGCGATGTTTTGCCTCTGCTGCTGTAATGTTGTTACTGTGGCGTTGTAGGTCTTGGATGGATGTACATGAATTAAGAAAACGAAAGACATTTGGAAGTTGTGAGTTGAAGCTACACTCACTCAATAATACATAACTGAGCATGCATTCACTAATTTAACATGTGGAAAAAAAAAAAAACTATGAATAGAGCATCTATATTCTATGGTTGATAATAACTAAATTTACCATCTATGATCTTGATAATAGATTACGGCTCGACCTAGAAAAATATTACATACCTGACCAACAGAACCAAACCGGTACATGACATTTTCCCCTGTGCCATCTGAAGTTGGTGATGACCAATACGAGTCAAAAGCCACTCCACTGACCTGAAAGCCATCCAGTCTCAAACGTTTAAGATGATCATGTTAAAGAAACTATAAGTCCAACGCTGAGTACCTGATAGAAAACCTACCCATGAGTTATGCCCCTCGCCCCATGCTACAACCTTCCGATCTTCCATACTCCAAACTTGAACTAGATCATCTTCACCTCCAGTCAAAATGTATTTTCCATCCATGCTGAAAAACATCATGTTTATGTCTATCATGATGTACTCTGTTCAAAGGGTTTAATCCTCTTCTAAAAGAAAAAAGAACTAGTGAACGGTAAATTTAATATATGATGAAAAAAACATTATAAAATAATAAAAGGAGCAGACATTGTATAACCAAAAATATCTTGTAAACCTCAAAGCAAGACAAGTTTGTTACCTCCAAGCACAACATAGAAGAGCGCCATAATAGCTTTTGCCACCGCATATTAGCTGTTCTCTTGAGTAGTCAAATACACGTAAATAACCTGCACACAGTACTTGAACTCAGCACATTTATATTGTCGACGTCTATCCAAATTAAACATGAACCAGTACTACAGCAATGAAATCGGAAGGGTATCCGATCAACATAATACCATCTCTACCAACAGTTGCCAGATATGTCCCATCTGTTGAGAAAGCAATGCTATTGATTGAACCTTGGCAAATATGCCATCTAGCAATTGGGTTACTCTGCAAATAAATCGTGGAAAGTCAACAACCATAACGTGGGTGGAAAGTTTCTGCAGATAGGAGTTTTTACTTTGTTTCTCTAAACTGTTAGAAGAGAAAGACCAGGAAAAGATTCAACACTTATAAGACAAGCTTCACGTTTCACATATTGATCAGCCCATCCAAATAAAAACTAATAAATAAACACACCGAGTCACTGCATGGGCATTACGATACCCTTGTTGTATTTTATAATCACATTGGCCCTTGCTAAAACCAAGTTGGCTGAGCTAACATGTAACAGCTCAATTGAGTCTAACCCATAATAAAGTGTAGTTTACTTCATAATACGTAATGGGAATCTCATCCACACTTTCCTAGTTAGTGGTCATTAATTTCTTGGTTGAGGTCTACTTCATTGTTGCTAGCGTAGTACGGGATTTATTTGTAATTTTGCAGTTCGTAGGTATCCTTTTAGGTTTATAAGGTATTTTAAATAATTTATCTGATGTTCGTAGCTAGGTCTTTCCACATTTCATTGTTCTCATATAGTTATTCAATCCAAGTTTCAGGTTTCTCAAGCATTAATACACACCCCAAGGGCAAGATGTCATGCCTCCATATCTTTAATTTTCTATCCCTGAATTTGACAAAGTATGAAAAAAAAAAAATGGAAGACAAAAAAAAATGATAAATCAATTAACCATAAAAAGGGGGAACTTTATAGTCATTTTGTTGGTAGAGATGAAAAAATGGAATAGTCACCCCATTCAATGTGACAAGGCTGTCCAGTACTAACTAAATAACCCACATAAGCTAAAACCTACCTAAAAGAGTAAGACAACTAAACTACTACATGGACATTAACAACATGCAGGGGAAAAGTTCACGACAATGCTTATCACGATAACACTTATTATGTAATTAAATTGCGACTGCAATAATCCGAACCAAATGAGGCCTAAATCATGATTAATCCCTCTCTGAGCTGGAATATTATAGCAGATTTCAGCTCTCAAACTGAATCAGAGTTGCTAAATCCATAGAAACTAACTGAATTTCAGAGAAGCAGATTAGCAGGTATCAAAGATGGATACATATACACGCAAGTAGAGCATGGAAGAGTATCTATTAAGGAATAGAGAGGAAATTCGGTATTTTCCCTTTGCTTTTGGCGTAATCTACATGTCCTAGGTGTCAAGTCACGTCAGCCTTCAAGTCTTGCCTAGGCATCTTAAAAATTTTGGGAGCAATCATCACATTCACATCATGCCTACTACTGAAGGTGTAAACCAGCCTGCCTTTAATATTCAAGAACCCATTTTTGCACGGCACAAATCATCAAACCTTTCATCATCACCATCGACATATAAAGCCCTTTTCATCCAAAAGTTGGCCTTAATTAAAAACATCTAGTTCTCCCTTATTCCGACGTCAGCACAAAATGGTAGACCCCCTTGCAAGAAGCTATGTCTCAAGATCGGGCCTATATTGTGGAGGCGAATTTCCAGTTCAACATCTTTGGTTCCTTTCCTTTTGCTTTTCATTTTCCTCTTTTTGGGTCCCTTTCTCCCTTCACTGTAAATCAGTGTTTTAAAAAGCGTGTGAGACTTACGCCACGAGGCTCGCCTCGGAGCAAGGCTTAAGGAAAACGCCTTGAGGCTCAACCGTGAGGCTTAAACCCCATGAGGCTCACATGAAACACACGCCTCATGCCTTGAAGCTCGCTTTATGTATATGACGTACATCTCATACATAAACTAAAACTAGATTTCTAGCCACATCTGAGACTTAAATGCCGTTTTTTTTAATTTGTTATTTGTTTCAACTAATGTACGTAGTATTTCCTATGTGTACGCATTCGCCCACACAAACACACACAATGTACACGAATACAAATATACATATATATATTTATATAAATGTATCTCTCTCTCTCTATATATATATATTATAATCTTTTATTAACTTTTTGAATCTATTTGCAATTTTTCTTACATTTTATTTATTTGTTATAAAATTAGAGAGCATGAAGCTTTCTTGTGAGGCTTACGCCTCACCTCGCGCCTTCACGTTTTAAAACATTGCTGTAAATGAAGTATTCCTTATACAAAACCTGTTTTGCTGTTCTATCCTATCTAGGGAGATATCCTCATCAACAAAAAATTTGGGCCTTAAAATGTCTTGCCTCACCAACAATCAACTACACAACTTTAGGAATTTGAAGTCCTTACGGCGATGAACATGACTTTTATTTTTTGGTCTGATGATGAACATGATTCTCTAAGAGTAAATTATGATCCAATTGAAAGAAACAAGATGGAATAAAATATGGCTGTCCACTCATGTGATATGATATACAACCAATGATCAATTTTATCATCATCAAGTTGGTTTGGAAAGAAAAGTGTTTCTCTAATGGACAAAGAAAGAGATCACTAGATTCAGCGGCATTAGGGTGTCTTCTCACAAAGAGATGCCGCAAAAGATAAGTAAATGTAAAGGCCCACAACAAGACATCTTGTTTCCTGACAAATATCAATGCCATTGCTGTTGCCTATATATCCATGGCATTATATAGTACATTGAAGGCAAGGAAAAAAATTAATTTAATGTTTTCACATTTGGTGTATTTGAGATGTCTCATAACAGTTGATGGTGTGCACCCTACAATCCAACAAGAATACATGCCAATTAAACAAAATTCTACAAGAGTTTTTTTTTCCCCCAAATGGCATGATCACCAGGTAAAGGTCAACTTCAGAAACTAGAATGATCACAAATGCTTTTCTTGATCAACAAGCTGAGCTTATTCATTTAATCAAGCTGAACTTCAATAATGCATAGACAACCAATATCCTTCACAACTTCCAGAAAGTAGGAACAATTACAAATATTTACCTTGATCAACAGGTCGGGCTTATTCATCCCTACCTTTAGTCATCTAAACCACGTCTACCATAATATGATGCATTCATTGTTAGTATGTTCAGTAAATGCTCAGTGCAACTTGTCTTTTTCATAACATTAATAACACTGATGAACACTAGACAAGATGAAGGAAAGAACAGTATCTGTCAAAATTATCATACTGAGCACATTTGGATACTGAAAAGTTTAGCATAAAAAGGACAAATTAGAAAACAGCAAGTTATTGGTTTTTCACAGCCAAAAAAAAAAAAAAATCACACTAAAAGCCTGACTATTGGGGAGTTCATATATTAAGAGATATCGTCAAAACAAGCCACCACTGGCCAAGATTAACATATGTAGTTTCCCATATAAATGACCATGTGAGATATGAAATTCAGGTATAAGCAATGACCCTTAAATCACATTTAAGAAAGTGCAAAACATCTGGGAATATTAAAATCCTGATGATGTTTGAATATCATGACCACTTTCAATTTTCTAGAAAAAAAAATTGGAGGGGTGTGTATTATGGAAATCTGGAGGAATTTCAATTGTGCAACAGATAAGCTGTCCATTATCAGGTCATAAATCATTATTCATACTAGACTTTGCTGAAGTCATCATGAGAAACGAATGAAACTACATAATGAGAATAATGTTGCTGAAGTCATCATGAGAAACGAATGAAACTACATAATGAGAATTACTTTGCTGAAGTCATCATGAGAAACAAATGAAACTACATAATGAGAATAATGTTTAACTCCATACTAAGTAGCTGCTCGAAGTCTCGAACAGATAGCTATATCAACAGAAACTAATTATATTGCCAATTCTTCAATTCACAATCATTAACAGCTTCTGAATTTTGCTCAAAGCTTCCAATACCCAATTGTTCCAGCCCATTTCTGCAATTTATTTTCTCACCCATAATGTTAAATGCAAACTTGAACAGATGAAGCAAATTTTAGGAAGCACCTATCCACATAATCAGGTACATATCAAAAATAGTTTCAGAATCCCAATAGAAAATCCATTTACCTTACTGGATCGTGCATGTGCAACAGAAAATTGAGTTTGATCCTTGATGATGGGGAATAAAGAATCACCAGCACCGTCCTTGCTCTATAAAGATATTAAGAAAATTAAAGTCAATTCAGCTCATGCAGTATCACGGAAGATGAAAATTATTGCAGACATGGACCAAGTTTTTCTACTGAAATTTGGTGCTTGCCTTTTCATACACGTACAAGTTTCCATCGGTATGAGCAGCAACAAAAGAGCCATCACCATCAGGCACCCATGCAATACTAGTACATCGACTGTTGAAAACAACTAGTCGGTTAAATATTTTAGACTAGTGACTAAACATAGAGTTGAAGTACAACGTATCTAAAAGTTTTCATGTACAATAAACAAAACAGAATAAGAAATATAGTTTTCTAGCAATTCTACAACTTTCAGCAGTAAAATCATGCTAAAATTAATAGTCAGTACTCAGGAGCATATGCTTTAGGAAGTATTTGCATATGTTATGGAGACTTACACTACACTTAAGGGTTGAGACTGTTGAAAATTGAAATGTGTAATATCAAGGGTATACATGTAAAAGGGTATATTTGTAAAGTTCTCTTAATATAAAATGCTAGTAGGATTCTCTATCCCTTATTAAGCAATTTACCCTAATCTCTATTCTTTCCTCTCTTTCTCTTCTTCTCTAAGAAACCTAACTCTCTAACTCTAAATCTCTAAACCCAATCTCCAACTTGATATTAGAGCTTAATAAAAAGAAGAGGCTTGATTAAGGAAGAAGCAACCACCACAAGAAGAGGAGCTCCTTTGTGGCATCCCAGCCGTATAGCCTAGGTCTTTGTTTTAGGTCTTTCCGAAGGTAATTTTTTACAAAACTTGTTTTAGAGGATTTTTGAATCCTTTATCTTGTGATTTGGTTCATTTTTATGATGGTTTGAAGAAAAATACAAGAAAATTCTAAGCAAAATAACTATTTCAGTTCAGATCTTTTTTCGCTCGAATGAGACAATTTTAATATTGTTTGTTGATCATGGATGGAGCGATTTTTTGTAAAGAACATTTCAAATTTGAGTTTACTCCATTTGGTTAAGATTTGAAGGTTCTATGATGATTTTTCCAAGCATGTTCTTATCGATTTTCATTATTGAAGGGGGTTTTATGCTTTGTTTGATTATAAAATCTTATATGGTTGTTTTTGGTAATCTTAATACCTTTGGATAAGGTTTTGATGAAGTTTTGATTACTTGGAGGTGTGACTTCATATTTTCCCTAAAGTTTCTTCTATGGATGCTAAGAATCTTACTCCGCCGGCTCTTTCCGACTCTGTTACCCACTCTATCATCAATATTAAATTCAATGGTGATAATTTTCTTGTGTGGCGAAGCTCTGTTGAGCTTTATATTGGGGGTCGTTCTAAGATGGGGTATTTTGATGGTAAGACCCCACAGCCAGAGACATGTATGTCCGAGATTGTTAAGTGGAATGCCGAGAATTGCATTATTTTGGGCTGGTTGTTTAATTCTATAGAGCCTTAGATTGCTAGGAATTACATTTTCTATAAGGATTGTAATGAGCTTTGGGATGCTCTTATTCAAACTTATGCCTTAGTGGAGAATGATCCTCGGATTTATCAACTTACTCGTGAGATTACTCACTTTCAGCAAGGGAATATGTCTATCTCTGATTATTTTGGGACTCTTCAGCATCGTTAGGAAGAATTTGGTCATTATGAGTCTCTTTTTGAATTGTTCGCCGCTTCCGCAAAGGTTATGACGAAGCGAATTAAACGTCATTGCATTTATGATTTCCTGGGTGGCCTTCGTGCTAAATTTGAGCAGTTGCGCACTCAGCTTCTTGCCACGTCTCATTTTCCCTCTCTTCGATCTGTGTACTCTACTATGTTCAGTGAGAAATGTCATCGGACTGTTATGTCTTAGAACTCCCCTCCTATGCTCCCTCCGGATCGTACTGTCTTTGCTACTAATTTACGTCATCTTCCAGGACGTGAAGGGGGATTGATTGGGGTCGTCGTTGTCGTGGTCGTGGCAGATTTATTGCTCACTGTGGTATAGTGGGACATGATCGAAATCATTGTTATCGTCTGCATTGCTATCTTGAGGGTTACCAGTCTTGTCCTGTTGCTCATTTTGATACGACTCCTGCTATTTATCCTCCACCTGCAGCCTCAGTTGCTACGAGTGATCCTTTGGAGTCCTTGAGAGCTCAAGTTCTTGATGTGATCTACGCTGAGTTCCATCTACACAGTGACTCTAATTTTGCTGCTTCATCTTCACTTACTGCCTTAGGTATCCATGCTCCCTCAGCCTATGTTGTCACTACATCGTCTTCTTCCTCTAGCTGGGTTATTGATTCCGGAGCTACTAATCATATGACTACTTGACTAGTGAGTTATAGGGTTATTCCATTTATTCACCTCCATCTCCTACTGCCAAAGTTCGTTTGGCCGATGGTTCCATTACTTTTGTTTTAGGAGTAGTAAACATTCCTGTTTCTCAGTCTCTTTCTTTATCTCATGTTTTGCATGTTCCTAGTTTATCTTCTAACCTTCTTTCAGTTAGTAGTATTATCACCAAACTCAATTGTTATGATATATTTTATCCTTCTCGTTGTCTCTTTCAGGACCTAACTACGAGGAAGATTGTTGGTAGAGGTGTGCCGAGAGGCGGACTGTACTACCTTGACACAAATTATGCTCCTGATCGTGTCCCATCTACTGTTGTTACTGCTACTGTTTTTCCTTTTTCTGTTGATGCTACTCATGATACTTATCGTTTATGGCATATCAAGCTTGGGCATGTTGGATCTAAGAAATTATGTTCTTTGATTTCTACTTTTAGTAAACTGTGTTCTTCATCTACTTTTCAATGTGATACTTGTGAGCTTACTAAACATATCCGCACTGTTTATCCTTTTGCATGCATAGATGTCGTTCTCTTTTTGAGCTTGTTCATTCTGATGTTTGGGGTCCATCACCGGTTACCTCTAGTGATGGTTTTCGTTATTATGTTATCGATGACTATACTCGGGCCACTTGGGTTTACCATATTAAGTTTAAAGATAAGGTGTTCTTTAAATTCCAAGAATTTTATGCTATGGTTGTTACCCAATTTGGTGGTCTTATTAAGGCTCTTTGATCTGATAATGGTGGTGAATATCTTTCAACTCCTTTGGTCCAATATCTTCAGACTCATTGCGTTGCTCATCAGCTTACCTGTCCTACAAAATGGTGTTACTGAGCGCAAGAATCATCATTTAGTCGGCGTCATTTGCTCCTTACTGTGCAGCATGCAAGTGCCTACGCCTTATTGGTCTATGGCACTTCTCACTGCTTATTTCCTTATCAATCAGGCACCCTCTTGTATTCTTGATGGTTGATCAACATATCAGCTTCTTTGTCCTCAGGCTCCTATGTTTCCCATTGAGCCACGGGTTTTTGGCTGTACCTGTTTTGTTTAAGATCTTCGCCCAATCGTCTAAAATTGGACAATAAGGCTATTAGATGTGTCTTTGTTGGTTTTTCTAGCGCCTTTAAAGGCTATCGGTGTTATGGTCCTCAAAGTCGTAGTTTCTTTGTCTCTCTGGATGTTACCTTTTTTGAGACAGTACCATATTTCTCTCATTTATCTCCTGCTCTTACTGTCTCTTTGCCTTTACCTGTTACAGGAGACCTTCCACCGCAAAAGGAATTTCTCACGTACTCTCGCCGCCAGCCACCTGTTGCGCCTCTACCACAGTTTTCCCAGCAGGCCACTCCCCGAGGTACTTCTTTATCTTCTGTTATTTCTATTCATTCTTCTGTTATTGTTCCTCTTGTTGCTTCTGATCTTGAGTTTCCTATTGCTCATCACAAGGGTGTTCGTTCCTGTATTACTCCTTATCCTGTAGTCAAGTATGTTTGTTATCAGGTTGTATCTCCTTCGTACCAGGCCTTCCTTTAAACAATTGACTCTATGACTATTCCTTAGTCTGTTCGTGCTGCTCTTCTTCATCCTGAGTGGAAGAGTGTTATGGTTGATCAGATGAATGCTCTTCAGTCTAATCATAATAGGAATATGGTTCCTCTTTCATCTGAAAAGAAATCTGTGGGTTGTCGTTGGGTTTTCACAGTCAAACATAACTCTGATGGTAGTATTGTGCTCGGTATAAGGCTCGTCTTGTTGTCCGTGGTTTTACTCAGACCTATGAGCTTGACTACAACGCTACTTTTGCTCTTGTGGCCAAACTGACTTTTGTTCATGTCCCACTCTCTCTTGCGACAAATCAAAGTTGGCCTCTCTATCAGTTGGACATCAAGAATGTCTTTCTTAATGGGCATCTCACCGAGGAGGTATATATGGACCCCCCTCATGGTTTCCTACTTCAGGGAGAGTCTGGGAAGGTTTGTAGACTTCAGAAGTCTATATATGGTTTGAAGTAGTCACCTCGTGCTTGGTTTCATCGCTTAAGTGAACTGGTTTTGAGTATGGGCTTTCAGTGATGTCACTTTGATCATACTATCTTCATTCATTCTGGCGCCTCAGACCGTACTATACTTCTGGTATATGTTAATGATATCATTTTGATTGGTGATGACTCCTCTTTTATCTCTTATGCTAATAGTGAGTTGGGGCGTGCCCTTGATGTCAAAGACCTTGGTCATCCGAAGTACATTCTTGGTTTGGAGATTACTCGATCTAAAAAGGGAATTTTTCAGTCATAGCGGAAGTATGCTCTTGATCTCCTAAGTGATACTAGTAGTGGGTGTGAACCCGTTACTTCTCCTATGGACCCAAAGCTCTCTTTACATGATAGTGAGGGTGATCTTCTTCCTCATCCTCATACCTACTGGTGTCTCGTGGGCCGCTTGATATATCTCACCCTCACTCGACCAGATATTACGTTCGTTGTCAGCATTGTCAGTCAGTTCATGTATGCTCCCTATGCTTCACACCTTACTGTTGTTCATAGTATTCTCTTATATATCAAGTCTAAACCTAGTTGTGGACTTGTATATCGCTCACATGGACATCTCGAGATCTCTGGTTATACAAATGTCGATTAAGTCGGATCTGCTACTGACTGTCACTCCACCTCGGGCTATTGCACTTTTCTTGGAGGCAACTGGGTTACGTAGAAGAGCAAAAAGCAACCCGTTGTTTCTCGCTCTAGTGTCGAAGCAGAATATCGAGCTTTTGCTCATGGCACTTGTGAAGTTCTGTGGCTTCGTTCTCTCCTTTCCAAGTTAGGTTTTTTTGTTAAAGGCACTATGCCTTTATATTGTGATAATGAGGTTACCACAAAGATTGCCTCTGATTCCGTGCTTCATGCGAGGACAAAGCACACTGAGGTAGATATGCATTTTCTCCGAGAGAATGTTCGGGATTATTCACTACCTCTTCAAAATGTTTTCGTCTTCTCAACAACTTGCTAACATCTTCACCAAGCCTGTTGGCCCTAATATCCTCCAGGATATTACTATAAAGTTAGGCATGCTTAATGTTTATGCTCCAACTTGGGGATGGGGGTGGGGGTGAGAGGGGGGGGGGGGCGTTGATATATGTAATATCAATGGTATAATTGTAAAAGGGTATATTTGTAATGTTCTCTTAATATAAAGATGCTAGTAGGGTTCTCTATCCCTCACTAAGAAATTTATCCTAATCTCTATTCTTTCCTCTCTTTCTCTTCTTCTCCAAGAAACCTAACTCTCTAACCCTCAATCTCTAAACCCAATCTCCAACTGAGACAGCTGGTGTGTGAGTTTTACATTTTTTGAGGATCTTTAATGAAGCTAAGATGTGGGAGAAATAGGCAGAATAGTGCCAAACATTCTTTAAGACATTGATTTTAATCCATAACCCCATCAATTAATATATATTTGGAAACGTTTCTCACTCATTTTCATTACAAAGTAGTATAGAATCCTGACATTTCGTTTAAGATTGTGTTCTTCCTTTGGACAACTTTCCTAGACAAAATTCTCAATTTGGACCACTTGAAGTCTTGAATAGCATGTGTTGGAGACTAGCCAGCATATGTTTTATGTGTATGGCTGAGGAGGAATTCGTGTATCACTCGTTGGTCCATTGTCCTATGGTCTTTCAGATTTGGGGGCATTTCCTATCCCATGTGGGTCTTACCTTCTAGTTTCAAGGCCAGGTTCTTGAGAGATGTAGATGACGTTCAAAGAGTGATTTGGAGGCTGCTCCTGGGAGCTAATTTATTGGTCATTAGGGAGAAATGAACAGGAGATTGTTTGACAACACTTCGGCTCCAGTTGAGAAGAACAGTTTAGACATCACTAAAAAAAAAATTTGGGGTGCTCGATTAGAAAAGATTGTGATGTGCTGGAGTTTTCTTCCTTGTATGATTATAAAATGGTATTGCTAAAATGTTTCCCTTTGTAGTTGTTTCTTGTGTAATTATTTTCATTTTGTTCACCTATCGATGAACCTTTATGTTCTTTCAATAATTTAGCGATAAGGAAAAAAAATGTTTCTCGTAATATGAATGCATCTTGAATTGCATCATCTGTATATTGGAGATTTATCCCCGATGCGAGTTCCAAAGTGGATCAAATATAATCTCGTCTGAAATCTGAAGAAGAAACAGAAAGAAGTTCTTATGGTACAGAAAATACAGCACAGATAATCCCCTTTGCATATTTATACACCATCAATTAATAAAAATTTGAAAAAGTTTATAGTATATGAATGCATCTCAAATTGTGTCATTCATATAGGTGTGCGTACCCTTGATGTGGGTTCAAAAATAGATCAAACCTAATGTAGTCCCAAATCTGTAAACAAAAAGAATTTGGAGTATTGTATAGGCAATACAGCAAGTACAATCCTCAAATTTAAGGCAGGACTGCCACTAGAAGAGGATTAAGTGAAGAAACAAATTTTCCTAAGCGCAGGTTAAACAAAAGTACAAAACCAAGCACAAATGCCAAATGTTTCTGCTCCATCTCTTTATATAATAGTTTATGAGTTTTATCCACATGCTCCTGCATTGCCCTATGGTGGGAGTGATCTAGGGATTTTCCTATCTCGATTAGTGGTGGAGTGGGTCTTTCATTCGTCCTTTCACAGCTTTATCTTGTTGGGTCATCGTTAGTGAGGATAGTGTGCGGAAGGCAGTTTGAGGGATTCTTCCGGGGGCCATAGCATGGACAATTTGGAAAGAGCAAAACAAGAGAGTTTTCGAGAACTCTCACTCTTCCATCCACCGCATTTGTTCGCGCATACGCTCTTTAGTCTTAGGATGGGCAAGCATTCGTCAGGAAGAAGCAGCTTTGAGAGCCATTATGGGTTGATAGCTTACTTCCCTTAGTACAGGGGACCACATGTTTTTTTTACGTTACTTTCTGATGGTTTGTATTTTCTTTTGTATTTGGGTTTACAATCTTGTAAACTCGTTCTATAGCTATTTTTGATTAATATATGCCTTATTGATCAAAAAAAAATCCACATCATACTTACCAAAGGGAGAAGCAAAAATGAAAAGCAAAGCAAACATTGCAAAGCGAACATGATAAGTGGAAAGCGAGTTCAAAAAATCATCGGGAAATGAAAAGCATAAAATGAGAGACAGCCACCCCTCACGTTATATTAGTATGGGCAGCTACATATTAGATTTTCCCTTACACAAGATATGCGTGGATAAATAGACACTATAGGGTCCAACATGGTTCAAAGTTTGGTCTCGGTATGAATATTATGAATATAGGTAAGGTGATTTTAGGATACGTCTCAGAGTATCAATTGGATAATGGATACGCAACAATATGCTGAAAAAATTAAGATAAGCTTGGATACACAAAGAAAAACTTAGATACCTTACAAAAAACTTCTTTTAATGCAAATATACTCTAAAAATAAACTAAATAAAGTCTCCCAAGTAAATTTATAACCATACATATGAGAGTTAAGAATTTTATAAGTGAAAAAGGTAGAGCTAACTGATAAACTGGTAAGAAAACACAAACCATAGTCACTTAGCCAATGTAAAGGTAATATAATTTAAATATGAAAATCTTACATTTATTGAAATATATAAGAAAATATTGAATTTATAACTATGAAATAAATGATATAAATAAATTATACAAGCTCAACATCACATTAAACTACGTGTCGGCTTGAACACTATGAGCTCAAGAAATGAACAAAATGATACATGATAAGTGTGTCAAATATGATCATGATACTATAGCTAACTCATATAAACGTGGTATGTGACCTGGTACATTTGTATGTTCATCTGCTGCTGACAGCCAGACAGATATTTGGAGCATAGACTATCCCGATTGGCTGCAAACCCGAGAGCTCTGTCCATAATTCAATTCTTAAGACTGAGCATCATGTCCATAAGCTCCAAATAAGTGGGATTGGGCATCATGACCTTATCATATGAAGACGAAGATGCACTCTCATATTCATAATCACTATCACAATGACAACGATCGTCAACACTCACTCTATCCATCTCATGTATCATGTCATCCATGCCTCATGGCTGCCTATAATCATCCGCACGTCTACCCCGTCGCCCAATACCACGTCGTCATCGCTAATACCATTGTCTCTCATGATCATAAGATGACATACATGCACCATGAATATGGTCTTGGTGGCATGTTCAAAGTAATGTTCCTCTATAAATAGTAAATACAAACTATGTCTCCTTACTTATAACTCTCTTGTGGTTGTGCATGTGACTGCTCATGTGACGTATCCCCAACAAAGTTGTTGTTTTAGGCCTAGAAATTGATTAAATGAGAAATTTTTTTGAAGATAAAGGGTTCTATGAGTGAGTGTTTTGAAACACCCGAATGAGAAATTCTCTCGATTTTATATTGTGCCGGCCGATACTATTGACACTAAAAAAAGTATCGCATGGTATCGGTGGGAATCGTGGGTGTTGGTTCGATACCTTGGAATTTTTTACATTTCCCATACCAACGAATTGAATACCCCAAATCCCGATACGTATCGAGCCGATACGCCCAATACGTGCCGATTCATTAAACCATGGGTTCCAATCCAACCATACTTGCTTAGATCTACACCCTAGGCTGTAGACTCAAGTCTATCCCATGATTCCTATCACATCTGAAATGCATAGCCCTCTTTGACCACTAAATGGAATGCGATGGAGCAAGCTTCATCGTAAGCAATAGTAACAAAGTTCTCTAATTTTTTCAAAAAGAGATAATTTGCAATTTTTTCGTTAATCGATTAATTCACAAAGTATTCACGGTAATTCACAAAGTATTCACCCGAGAACGAGATTTGTAACACTGCTGAGAAATGAACATCGGAGAAACGAACTTCTCACCTTGTACATAGCTTCCCTGCAACTATGGTTCATGGCCTTTTTGAAAAAGTCACGTATTTTGCAAATTAAACATGAATTATTCACCATTTTTTTTAAAAGTCTCAGATAAGTAACTAAAATATGAATTATAATAATTTATAATTATCAGAATTAGTTATAAGGCTGCATTCAAGCCAAGTTGGCTCATTGGCCAACTTGATTTGGCTCATTGAGCCAAGCTCAAGCTAGTATTTCGTATTTCAGGCTCAAAGGACCAAGTAAAGCTTTTATTTGAGCTTGAATGTTTAAAATAGCCGAGCTCAAGCCAAACCCTCGGCTCGCTAGAAATATATATATATATATATATATATATATATATATATATATATATATAATAATTCTGATTAACTTAATATATGATAACAACGTTTAACTTATAATAAATAAGTTTAGACGACAATAATAATAATGAAAGTTGATAAGTTAAATGCAAAAACCCTAATCCTAACTCCATACTCTCTATATTGAATGACTATCGTCAAATCTTATTAACATTAAATGCTTTTCATAAAATCATGTACAATTGATCAAATTAACCCCAAAATTCGAATCAAGCTTAAGCCAAATTCGAGCCAAGCTCGGTTCAGCTCGAATTCATGTAATCATGTCAAATTAGTAATCTTATTTCTATTTTAACATTTAATGTTAATCTTATTAACATTAAATGCTTTTATTAAAATCATGCTCGGCTTGAACCAAATTCGAGCTCAATCAAGCTTGTTCAAGCCAAGCTCAAGCCTAAACATTCAAGCTCGAATCAAGCTTAAGCTGAGCTCGAGCATGTTCAATCCAAGCTCGGATCAACTCGACTCGAATTCATTTAATCATGTCAAATTAGTAATCTTATTTCTATTTTTCATATATTTTCCTGAATTTTAGAATGTTTCCTAGGGTAGTCAAAATGTTGCCTAGGCCACTGCCTCACCTAGCCTAGATCATGATCTAGGCAAGTACTCATTAAATCTCAAAAAATATTATATTATATATTGTAAACAGAAAAGGTAAAATTTAGTCACCTAGACATTGCCTCGCCCAAGGGAAAACCCCTAGCGCCTAGGCGTTGCCTACACACTTGGACTGCACTGATTTCTTCCTCAGGACCTCAACTGAATAATTCCCAATCTCCAACTTGGTGACTTGGTGACCATGTGGGAAGCGAACATTCTACCATATACATAGCTTCCCTACAACTATGATTCACACCTTGAAATTCTACGGGTCAAAAGTAGTTCTATACAAGGTTCCCTTAATCACGGCCAATCGTCCTATGAAAGTCAAAAAATTAAAACTAGTACTTGAACGACCATAGGACTAAACATAAAAAATTGAAATGTCATAACTTGGGGAGATTTAGGTGCTCCAAAAGCTGACCAACCTCTCACTTTTATAAACCATATTTAAAAGTTACATAGTATAAGATTTATAATTTTGTATACACCTAGACTATCAGGGGTTGGATCTCAGCCCCAATTGAAACTTTTGGATTGATGGTCAGCAACACGAGTTGCTTGAATCTGGGACTACAAATAGCTGCATCAATCCCCCTCCTACTTGCACCCAAGCTTCCCAAACGAGATGATGCTTGACCAGGACACTAAATCCATGAAAGGGCACCCAGCATACCTTGAACCTTGAATATCCTCTGTCACAACAAACTAATAATTAAAATCACTAAATGCATCACCCTGTTCAACAAGGATAATTCTCTTCACAACCCTCATTTCAGAGATAGTGCTGGGTTAGAATAATTGTGGAGAGGATGTGCCTTCTTTTGAGAGGGAGGGTGGAGAAAGATATCATAATGAACTTTCACGAAGAAGTGGGGTTATTTGGCAAAGATGCTACAATTAATTGGAAAAAACATCAATTAGCTTCCTCCAAGATTCATCTTGTCCTTTATTGATAGAACGATAAGTTTTTTTTTTTTATAGAACAATAAGTAGTAAATCTTTACTGGTATTGAAATAATAAACAATGATTCAGAGATCAAGCCTCATATACGAAAATTTCAAAACAAATTCTTCTGGCCAACGAATAAGAAAGATCACGAGGGCTTCTGCAAACATGTATTCAAAGATGAATCAAAATACCCAATAAAAAGTCCTCCACATTCTGCCCCTATGGGGAAGAGCGGAACATCTTCAAACTGTCCATTAAAGTTCTAGCCTTCACATAAAATCTCGGAAAGTGTGAGTCCTGGCTAAGGATAACCTTTAATGGAAAATGAACCCACCTTGTTGTTAGCCATTTGGATGATAAAGCCCCTCCTCTATATAATCTACTAACAATCTATCACCGATCTCTCAAAAATTCATAGAAG
The DNA here is from genome assembly GCA_015143295.1 of Tetracentron sinense. Lineage (NCBI taxonomy): Eukaryota > Viridiplantae > Streptophyta > Magnoliopsida > Trochodendrales > Trochodendraceae > Tetracentron > Tetracentron sinense. The sequence goes on from CM026562.1 coordinate 33,118,994, forward strand.
GTAAAGTAAAGTCACATATTTCTCACGGATGAGGATATAAGAAACAATATATATATATATATATATATATTATTTTTTATTTTATTTTTTTGTGTAACAAAGGGTGTCCCAACCCTGACAAGGAAGGACTAGTCCCTTCGGATGCACGCAATCACCCGCAAACCACGTGCATCGGGTAAGCCTAGGAGGAGTTTAACTCGAGACCTTGGGGATCTCTCCCAAGAACTGAACCAACTGAGCTAGCAGTATTGTTTCTATGGCTTAAAACTAACATAATTAAAGGGTGTTGCCCTAGATATCTAAACATTTCAATCTTTACTCATATAGTCATATCCCAACAAACCACGTACAAACGAATTTCCAAAAAGATCTTCTCTCCAACCATAAGCACCAAAAGATCACCCTAGCAAACCTATTACTACCAAAGATGCTAAGAGATTCAGGAAAGCTAACATCTCCTCAAAATATGGAAGCCGAAGACAACCCAATCCTGATTAAAAGATATAAAAAGCACATCCATGAGAAGCAACCTTGATGATCCCATTTCCACACTCATATATTACCACATTGCTTAAAATGAGATCAATAGAAGTGATTAAAGTAAAACTTGCTCAGGGTCCCTGGAAGAGTTCTTCTAAGCATCAAAGTCCAAACAATACATAATTGCAACTATTAAATTATTTGTTAGAAAAACAATACAGCCAATCAGAAATGTCACCAGATCCCCAGCTCTTCGGGGATGTTCTCAGTGTGGAGGAACATGTACTAGCGTTGGTTAGACCTTTTTACAACACTCACCTAAGAAAACTCCCTTTTACACCTATACAACATAAGAAAATGGTACAAGTTCATATCACAAAACCAAGCATCTTTCAAGAACCTCATACTATCTCGTTCTCGCCTACTAAAAAATGTCTGATACCAATATACCATTACTCAAATCTGCAGGACTCGTATATGCTGTCAAACCCCTAAACCTTGACCCCTTCTAATGCCCCAACAATTTCAACCACTCCCTATTTTTTTTTTATCGGTAATCAAGCAATAATATAAAAGAATGGCAGAATACCAGAGCAAGCAACAAAACAATATAAAGAGTTTACAAGACAATAAACTCAAGATGAATCCACGCCCTGCCTTGACTCCTGACCAACACCACCCCCGAAAGCAAAATTCAGACCAGCACCACCCGAAGATCGTCCATTTCCTTATAAATTCTTGCCCATTCAACACAACCAAACTCACCTGAGCACATATCCCAGATTGGGATGCCAAAATACCCTCAAAAACTCTAAGGTTTCTTTCTTTCCACACCATCCAAGCTATAGCACCGGCAACACCAACCAAATAGCCTCCAACATACCATCTTCACTGTCCCTCGACCAACACGCTAGAAAACTAAAAAACTACACTCCCTATTACCATACTTACTTTATTTAACACTTCTCCAAGGAATAGGAACTTGAAGTTCCCTCACATACTTCCAAGCTACTTATCCAATAAAACCTCAATTCATGTCTCAACCTCAGTTCATGTCTCTAAGCATTATTTTGCCTACACAACTTCTAAGGACAACTATCATTTTCTTTTTAACCCCATAATTTGATCCTGATAGCATTAGTCAGTAGTCACAACCCTGCCATAGGTGATAACTTTCCATTATGTCGAAGATAGGAGTCAAATGGATTGGAAGAAGAAAATCATTGATATTAGATGAGACAAAAGAAAGGCTATCCTTCATGAGAGTAATGCAGCCACCAATGTACGGTAGCATCAACAACCTTCTTTTCATATCTCCAAAAACCGGATCGGAAATACTTTTGACAAGGAGCCATCCAAACAAAAACACCCAAGATAAGTAGGAACCTGAACAATCTAAACCAAAAGGCAACAGCGTGTAATCCTAATCCCTCTCCTTCCTTTTTTTCAGTGACGAGGGTATCTGGGCCTCTTAGAGCACCCGACTAATCCCCCCAGGCATGTGTAGACACCCCCCCCCCCCCCCCCCCCCACACACACACACACACAAAACTACTGGAGGAAGCTTGTCTCTTACCCCTCTCCTTCCTTTACCACAACAATCAGTAGAATCCAGTGATTAGTAATGCCCCATACTTTTATCAGGTTAGGGTTAATCCATAGTGCCTAGACCAGTTCATAGCAACTGAGGATGCACCTAAATTCTGCATGAGGAAAGATTCCAATTTTTGTTATGGTTCTACCTTTTGAGAATCAAGTCAACACAACATAGTTATAAAGTAAGATTCTAATGGAGGTCATGGCACATAAGTAAACAGATTTTGCATCTGCACTAAATCAGTATGCAACTTGGGGTGCAGATATAAATGGGTGTCACTTGGACAGTTCATTATAACAAGCACTTGTCACAAAGCATAGTCAAAAAATCATTAAAAAATACGAAAGAGTTGTTCACAGAAGGAACAATAAAGACTCAATTAATTTTCTGTTCCATGTAGGTGTAAGAACTCGAGATCCCTGTAAATGACAAACATACATGAGACAGACATTAAAAGAAATATGGAAAGCTCAATAATGCCCTGTAAAAAAAAAAACAAGGAAATAATAGAATTGAAGGAAAATAAAACTCAAATTAAGGTCTTGCCAGCTATTAACAGAACCGTCTTTGTTATAATGTTGGGCCCCAACAAGCTTCTTCCCGACATCTTGTAATTGCTGTCTCAGCGACACTGAGTAGACTACAATTACACACACAGAACAAAGAAAGTCATAAAGTTGAAATTTCCCCAAATGACATTGTGCTTCAAATACAATAAATCTTTACCATCCCCAGAGTTTAATCCAATAAGCAAGTCATGCCCATCCTTAGCTTCTGGATCAAATGCATGGCAAATAGGGTTTGAGTTGCTGAAATTGATTGCTTTTATAGGATCCTACATTCGAAAATCAGACTTCTCAAAATGGATTTCAGACAAAACAGCCATAAACCCATCAGCGAAAATGCATCAAAATTTCAAAAAATACCTTATCTTGCGAATTGAAGTCGCTGACAAAGATGGTGTCCCCAACATTGAAAATCAAGTACGTCCCTTTACCGTCGTAATTCGAAATTGCCGGAGAATTATTAGTACTCGACACTCCCAATGAACCAATCCGACTAGTCCCGGCGGTGGATTTACTCGCACCATTCCCTCCTACAAAGCTAAGCGCACGACTCCCATTCCCACCGCCCAACAACCTCGCCGCAGCTAATCTCACCCCACTGCTAGCGCTCAAGCTCGAGGTCGGAGCAAGCGGGACCGGAGCCGGCTTATCCTTGAGATGAGCTAGGGTTACCTGATAATTGAACCGGAGGGCGATGATTCGGAATCGATTTCTGGCAAAAAATAGAGAAACCCTAGAAAAAAAAAAGGGTACCTGAGTAACGGCTTTGCCGTGGGCGTAGTGGAGCAGACCGGCGGGGTGAGTTTTCTCGTAATGGAGTTTGTAACGGCCGTCTGGGGTTTTGAAATAGTTCTTTAGCCCGGGAGATTGGGCGTTAGCCGATGATGATGACATCATGCCGTTGCTGTTGCTGTTGCTGTTGTTCATGACGACGATAGGTCGCGATGCATGAGATCATGGCAATCCAATCCTCTCTCTCTTTCTCTCTCGATCGATCGAAGCTTTTCCTGCTCTCCTGGTTCTTTCTTCTTCTTCTTCGTCTTCTATGGCTGCAAGATCAAGAGTTCGGATTCTGTACTTCGCGGTATATCAACGTTTGTAAACGGCTTTTTTTTCAACGATCCGAGATGGACTTTGGAGTTTTGGTCGCCGTGACGGAGGATGAGAACGATTATATAATGAGTCCGGATCCTGTTCAATTGCGATTGAACTCGGTAGAGTATCCCTACGAGTGGACACTTAAAAGGGGAATGGCATTTGGTCTGGCCCTCACCAGACCAAAGCCGTGTAGCCCTCATTCTCCAGGTTGGCAAGTGCCCCTTTTTGATACCTCTTAACTGTGGTTAAGATTGACTACTGCTTACTGTTCGAAGATATAACCTTGGTTTTTAGAAAACAAATATAAAAAAAATTGACCACAGGAGTTAAATTTCCTCAACTAGGGTTTGAAAGAGCAGTTAAAGTGCTCTGTTAGTGGGGCAGATGGTTTTGGTCTGGCGAGGGCCAGACCAAACCCGATCCCTTAAAAGGTAACATCACGTGCAGACTTCACGGACGTTAATGGAAAGTGATGGTTAAAATTGTCCACGCGTGGGACAAAGAGGCTATACTCGAGCATCTGCCGGAGGAGATCTGTTGCCCTTTTAACTCGTATCCGGATTCTGTTCAATTGCGATTGAACGAGTTCAATTGCACTCACAGCCCCTTTTAACCCGTTAAGAAATTTTAACTTCCATGATTAATTTTTTTTCTTCTAAAAATCAGATTGGTTGTTGAATTCTAAGGTGGCGTTTGGATAGACTTCCCAAAGATGGAAAGTACTTCCTCAAAAGTTATTTCACAGGAAATAACTCTTGAGGAAGTCTGACAAAGTCATTTGGTGGTTAAAATAGCGTTTGGTTTGTACATCTGAAAAATGACTTTTAAGAATTCAAAATTCAAAATTTATGTTTGGTTTACCCTTGCAAGAAGTAACTTTTGAATTTTTTTTTTTTTTTTAAACATTTGACAAAGTAGAGAAGAAAGCCATGTTAATATCAAGACCTTGTGCAGCCACATGTTCGACAAATAGGTAAAGACCACCGGTTTCAGCACCCTTTTCACCTCTAATTACATAGTAGATGGTGAAATTCAGCAAAAAAAAAATTAAACGTCCATAACAAGTGTTTAGTAAATGCAGTATAATAAACGTCCACAACAAGTGTTATACATCAACATCAATCATAAACTTCATCACAGGCTTGTGCAAGTCTATCTCTATATGCACCCATCTCTTCGTCCTCATGTTGGAGGATAATATCTCCCGTGTTAGCTCCATTTTCTTCATCAGCTACTTCATTAACCCAAGCATCATCTTCATATTCACAAAAGAGCTCATCATTTACGGCCTCCTGCTTGATGAAATTGTGGATAGTCATTGTAGCAACAACTATATCTCTTTGGGTGGTCAAGGAGTAAGGTGGCATTTGCTTCAAGATCGGAAAGCGGGCCTTTAGCACGCCGAAGCAACGTTCAATTACATTCCGAAGTGAGGAATGAATGTAATTGAATTTTTCTTTTGACGTTCTTCTCGCATTTCCACGACGAAAGTCTTGAAGATGATATCGAATACCGCGGAAGGGAGCAAGAAACCCAGCCATGTTAGGATAGCCGGCATCAACAATGTAATACTTACCTGCATCAACATTAAATTGCTTTAAGAAATATTTCATTTACATAAACTCAAACTACCATAAGTTTGTTCATATTACCAGGAGGTGCATGATAAAAGTTAAGCCATGGTGTTCTTATGGTTTCTAACAATATACGCGAGTCATTTGCTGATCCTTCCCAACCAACATTGACATACGTAAAACGCATGTCAAAAGAACAAGCCGCCAATATATTCTGTGTACATGTCCCCTTTCTACCTCTATATGGAACTTGTTTGTCTATTGGTACCACAGCATCGATATGAGTACCGTCTATCGCACCAATACAGTTCTTTTACACAAAAGAAAAGAGGCATAATAATTACAAATATATCATAGAAAAAATTCAAAAAAACAATAAAAATGATATAGCATAATGATTTACCTTAAAAATTTGGCGGTATTTTCGATTACTTTGAATTTCTGGCGGAATTTCAAGATATGACATTGTAGGCTTGATAATCTCCATCGAATATGTTACCATGGCATTCAATACCTTATGAAATACCCGACTTATAGTTTCACCTGAATGCTAAAATCTCTCCTGCATAACTCTGTTCCTTTCATTATGACCTAACGTAAATAAGAAGATTGCCAATTGCTCTGTACTACTCATTCTACGAGAGTCAGATAACAATGACCTCTCTTGGAGTACAGAACAAAAACGCAAAAATATACTTCGTTGCATTCGGAGTAATTCAAAACACCTCCCACCATGTCCAGTCATTAGCTCCCAAACAAATTCAGTTCCTGTAAGTTTCGATGTCCGACATGGCTCTTTAACGAGGTGAAGCTCTCTATATGTCTCTAATGAATTTATTGTTGTTGCTATGAAGATATGATCATCTGTGTCTGTGTCTGATGACATTTTTCTAAAATAAAGATCAATAGTTATTATTCATTCATAACAGACCAAAACAGTGGGATTATACGCTCTATAAAGATCAATAATTATAATTCATTTGTGAATACTTTATGGATATATATTATACGCTCTATAGTAGATTGAAGTATGCTAACTTGAGATCCACTTAAAACATATAGCAGTGCAGATAAATACATACGGATCTTACATATAACCCACCAAGATAGGCGCAACATAACACTTGAGTTCAATCCTAACTTATTTACCAAGAGAAGAAAATTTAAATTCTAAAATGTACCAAAAATGCTGAAATAGAATAGCCATATAGCAATGTGTTGATGAGAATATGAGATATCTTACATAGAGAGAGAGAATATGAGATATCACTTAGTATGTTGAAAATGACTTGGATCCCTGTCTCAGTTACCTGAGAGAATATGAGATATCACTTAGTATGTTGAAAGTCTATCTCTAGATGTTATAGGTCCTATGCAGCTGAACAGCCTTCTTAGTCTGGTTAGTGGATTCCAGTTACCATTCTCAAAAGAAAGGACTTTGATACCTAAAAGAAACAGTTACATGGAACCAAAACTATCAAATATCAATCAATGCATAAAGAAATCAATAATGTTTTTTATGGAAGGTAAGAAATCAATAATGTTACAGTTGTAGAATAACATAACATATTTCAAGAACAGGAGTACCCTTATAATCATCCAGCCAGCAGCTAGTGGTTAGCCTAGGATATCACTGGAAAAAACACCCATTAGGTTTCCAAATCCCCCATTCTCATGCAAGTATTCCTAATTGCTAGAAAAAAAATACAACTAGGAAAGAAGCCTTTGTTCTCCTCTAACGGACATCGAATTCACCCTCGATTTCCTGATTCTCTTGCTGGCATAAATCAATAAATAGAGGGTCTTTGTTCTAAACACCAGCAAAATGTCCAATCCAAACCCAAGAATGCAAGCAAGAGACATGATCACGAACACAAGCCCATAACAATGGGGGCCAACGCAGGTGTTGCCGCCCCCAGCAGTGCTCGTGGCACCCCAAATGATTGAGGAGCCCCTATTTCATATTAAAAAATTTACAAAAAAAACTGAGCCCCCCCTTCCCTTCCCTTCTTATACCTCCATGAACATTACCATCATCACGGGATTAGTCTTGCATCCACCATTTGGTCTTGCGACCAAATCCAATCCACATCATCACACAACCTTTGGTCAATTGTTGCTAGAGCAATTTTTCCAGTGCAGCTGATTCGTTAACCTGCCATGTCAGATGAGGACCATTGGCTAATTGGAAACAGACCTGGTTTGGAAACCGGTCTTCGCCCACTGAATCAGGGTGCATGGATGATCTGCTGTCCAGAATGAAAAAGACTTGTGAAAGAGCAACTCATCTTAAATATTTCATATCTAGGGGAATGCACCCACAACACCAGATCAACATACTAAGAAAATTTTCTGCCAGATTTTCTGGTGACCTGAAAAAGAACTCAAGTTCTCACGGATGCACATTTTTGGTTCCCTAATGCATTTGTCATATATTAAAAGAGCTCTGTGAACTTAATAAGCAATCAACATTAATCACAGCCACAGATGTGTACTAGCAACAACTAGTGACTGATTATGAGTGTTAAATAAATCAAACCAAGAACCACACTATTTTTAACACATCAATAAAGACAAAAAAAGAATCAAGAAATGTAGGACATAAACAGTTTCAGTTTGAAAACAGAATCAAGAAATGCAGGACTATTTAGGAATTAAAGCTAGGTAATTTTTCTGATTTGAGAAGGGAAGAAGAGGAGTCATGTATTTAGAATCAGTTGTAAAGGCGGTTTGAGGGGATTTATAGATTTTGAAACTTTGCATCGTTTATAATTTAGAAAGATTTTGATGGTTACCCATTAAAGTAAGATTTAAAAATTTTAGAGTTTTAACATTCCCATAGCCAATTTAAAAAGATCTATCAAGGTGTAATAATAATTCCCAGCCATATCCTAGATGGTTACCCATTAAACTATTAGTTTGGTTTCCAAACGGCCTTTGGTACCCTTTGAGATGGTTGCTGACTTGAACTTGCCATTCTACAATCCCATTTCACATATTAGTCATAAATTAAAACGGCAACAACCAAGATCAGTTCAGCACTCAGATTAGAGACTTCTTATCTAAGTTTTCTCCTTAAGCACACATGAAGGATATAAAACATGCACCACATACATCCTGTGGTGATAATCCTACCGGGAACTCTCATGACAGATTATAGTACCCACAAATCATGGCTATTAAAAAAACAAGCATATCCTAATTCATTGTATATAGAGTATAGACTCCCTGTTTTCTAAATTCTTAACTATTGACAAACATCAAGATCACCCAATTACTAACGAACAAAGATGAAAAGCACATCCACTGAAGTGGCATTCAATACATTTTCAGAAAAAATGTTCGAAGGACTAAATATTTGGTGTGTAAGTACCAAAATTTTCTTCTGTCCATAGCGTCCAGCCCACCCCCACCTTCTTTAAACTTCTAACCTCCATCCATTTAGGTCTTAGATTACACCCTAACCCCCGTGTAGCCTCCAACAACTCACCTCAGGCCACCACCCATCTACACAGTAAAGGGGAAGAGAAAAAAATCAAAACAAAAATCTGTTTCTGCAAAAAAAAAATGAATCCTCGTCCAGCCTTCTCCCCCTCAAGCCTCTCCCTCATCCCTTATTCAAACTCCCACCACAACCACTGTTGAGAGAGGGGCTGATTTGTTTGGTGGTTGTAAGCTCTCTCTTCACCCTGTTTTATTTTTATTTTTTTCTTTCCCCATAGTTTCCACCAATATAGGACTTCCCTTTTTCCATTATTTCGGTCCTCATCCACTCATCCATGTCCTAACTCATACGGTTGAGAGCAGCAACTCTACTCACCTCCAGTCCAGTGGACACACCATTTTCCCCATTAAAAAAAAAAAAAAGAAGAACTTGCGAATAGCCTCCTGCCCAGCCTTTCTCTATACCCAAAAATAAAACAGGGTGAAGAGAGAGATGAAAGAAAAAATGGCATTCAATACATATTCAGTACTAAAGAGAGAGATGAAAGAAAAAATGGCAACAGGGTCTTGATCATCCAATTACTAATGAACAGAGATGAAAAAAAAAATTTGAAAAAAAAAAACCAGATCTCCATTACTAACGCACAGAGATGAAAAAAAAAATCAGAGAGCAACAGGGTTTCAATCACCGGAGAAGACGACTTACCAGTGAGCTTCCTTTGGAGCGCTGGCGAGATCACAGGAGAGTACAGTGCCGGCAGAATCACAGACGAGCAGAGGCAATAGAGCAAAGAGAAACCCTAACCAAAGATGAAAAAAAAAACCCGATCTCGATTACTAATGGACAGAGATGAAGAAAAAAAAACCAGAGAGTAACAAGGGTTTCAATCTCTAAAAAAAAACAAAGAGCAACAATGGTTGTGATCTCTGAAACCGTAAAAAAAAACCAGAGAGAAACAAGAGTTTCGATCACCGGAGAAGACGACTTACCGGTGAGCTTCCTTCAGAGCGCCGGCGAGATCACAGATGAACAGAGCCGGAGGAATCAGAGACGAGCAGAGGCGGAGGAATCAGAGAGAAACATGGGTTGGGTTTCGATCTCTGAAACCCTATAAAAAAAAAAAAAAAAAAACCCTGTTTATCTTTCTCAGTTTTGAGGTCTGTAGCCAAAAAAAAAAAAACCGTGAAAGCGTCATCGAATTTTTTTTTCCCGTAAAATTAGAGGTCCCGTCAACTTCCCGCGAAAGTTCGAAGTAGCTACTTCCGCGGGAAGCTACCTGCACCTGCTTTCTCGGGAAGCAGATATATCGACTTCCATGAATTTTTACTTCCACGGGAAGTTATTTCGAAAGTTGCTAACCAAACACATTTATCCTAGACTTTCCACTTCCTGAAGCCCAAAAATCAGGAGGAAGTCTAACCAAACGCCACCTAAGTGTTGGTTTGAAAAGAACATGGGTGAGAAAAAGAAAAAAGAAATGGAAAGAAAATTAAATTTTCTTTCAAAATAATCATAAAAAAAAATAGAGATTGTTTTTAGAGAAAAGGTACTTGTCCAGCTGTCACTACTAAGAAAGTGCAAGAAAAGGGAAGCGTGGTTTCTTACACACTAAACATTGTGAAGGTACAAAAAAAAACTCATTTTTCTTGCACTTTCTCTCACTTTCTTGTCAAATGAACACATCATAATCCTACATTTGATTGCGGAGAAAATAAGTGAAAAAGAGAAAAGAAAATTGGGCGAAACACTACTAAGATTTGTGTTAAAATCCAAATTTTTCGTTTCCATATTTTCACTTATTTTCCAGACAACTAAACATACGATAAGGGTGTGTTCCTTGAAAAGAAAGTAAGTGAAAGAAAAGAAAAAAAAAAGTTTATGCAGGAAGGTTTATTACTATTGAGAAAGTGGAAGAAAAGAAACATGTGTTTCTTGGACATGAAAGCTTTAACCTGGGAAACACTTATTAACCTTGTAAAGAAAGACTTAGGATCGTCTCTAGCTATAGCCAGAGACATCATCTCTAGTTGTATCTCCATGATTCCACGTGTTCAAAATAGCATAACATTTTTAATAATCTTAACTAGCTTCCCCTTCTTCCAAAATTCTAAGGATATGAAAGTTATGGACACATAGAGTCATGGTATTACAGTCAAAGAGGATGTCTAGAGATGATCCTAAGTGGTACTGAAAGTGAAGAAGTGAGAAACCTAGGCTAGCATTCTCTTGTTTACTTAGACTTCTAGGAGGCAAAACATACAATGCATCCCTAATCTTGATTAGTTTTAGATCAAGATTAAGTGATTAGGAATTTAACTTGGGCCACACTCCCTGGTTGGAACACTCACACTAGTGTAGATGGATTGATTCATGCAGGATTATTTTATGAAACTGTAGTTCCGATACAAGCGAGCTATATCCGGCTTGTGTATTAGTGACTACAGATTATAAAACGAAATGGGCATTCATTATTTATTACCTTTTGGAAGCGGAGGACTCGAATTTTGAGTCTTGGTGTGGTAATTGAGAGACCCACCACGTGTACTAATCGATTCCTAACCCACACAGGCTTAGATAAAAAAAAATGACATGCATCTACCCCCACACAAAAGGTTCCCTCTGTATGAGTAAATGATTTTATGACATAGATCATTTACAATATTAAACATTTTACTAAAAATAATCATGTTTTCATCTTGTTTGTGTTATTTAGTTGCAATACTAAAAATTAGTTAAAAAAGGACTCTTTCACTTTCTAGTATTTGTTTTGAGGGAAAATTTAGCAAGAAAAGTATACTATGCTCACATTTTGATTTAATAGACTTGATTTATTCTATCATGGTTATCCCAAGATTTAGATTTAATAGACTCACATCATGATAAACTATGCCCTCTCTCTCTCTCTCTCTCTTCCATAAGACAATTAAAATCCTACCCAATTATGCTACATTAATCCTTGCTTTTACTACTAAACATATTGCCTTTACAAATCCCAAATGGTTTAGAAAAATGGTGCTTAATGAGGCCAGAACTATTGGATTTGTAGCCTCCAAAAAAATATAAGAATTCTTAGTTATATTAACCCAAAATCTATTGAATTTGCAACTAGAGGTGTCAACGGATATAGATAATATCCGTATCCGAATTCGTTTACTCAAATAATTATCTAAATAGGTGTCTAGCAAGATGAAGTTAAATAGTAATTTTACTATCCGTTTACAATCAGATACAAATTCGGGTATTGATATATCTTATTCGATAAATGTCCAACCGATAATATATAATGTATTACTATATTTAAAAGCCTAAAATAACCTTCTAAATATGTACTTTTTATATAATTAAGACATTAAATTGTTAATTTTAATTAGATGAAGATAAAATATTAATTACTATTTTTAAATAAAATTTATATTTTTTAGCATTTTTTCTTTTATTTTTTAAAGTAATCAAATAATTTGGACATTATCTAAATTCGAATATTTTAATTAATGTCAGATACAAATACCATATTTCACTATTTGTGGGGTATGTATTCAAATTCGGATATGTAATCGAATACGAATTTGGATATACCACTATCTGCTCCAAATTCGCTCCATTAGCATCTCTATTTGCAGCCCCCAAATAACATAGAAAACTAGTTATATTAACCAAGAATCTGCTGGAATTACAGCCCTAAATAACATAGAAATTTGAGTTATATGAACCTAGAATTTGCTGCATTTGTAGCACAATATAACTCCGAAAATATGCGTTAACGCTATTCAAATTTTCTGAACTTTCAGTTCAAAAGAAGGTCAAAATTAGAGCATTGAATCTGCAAATTGTCTTAATCTAACAACCTACAGAATATTTTAAAAATTGAAATGAATACTTAGAAATAATAAGAAAATTGAAGAGAGATTGAGTCCCTGATAATGATATGAAATGCAAAGCAATCGTTTGAGAATGAGATTGAGAGGGAGAGCACATGGTGGTTTTTACTGCTTGAAAAGAGGAAAAACATAAAGAGATTGGAAGAAAGATAGATTACCGTCAGACAAGGTCGGTGACAATGACGATGATTATGGGTGAAAGTGAAGAGGAAGTCGATGGCGTAGCAGTGACCAGAGACAACAAGAACGCCAAAGTTGAAAGGAGATGTAGGTGGGAGAGTGCGTGAGGAAAAAGAGATAAGGGTTTGAGGGGTTTTAAGATTGAATAGAACCAACACTTTCACAGGAAAATGACACCAAATTTTGAAATGTATATCATTTTTTTCAAAAGTAACTTTTTTTTTCCCTAAAATGATTCATTCTTTGAGATTTTGTGTAAAAAACGCAAAAAATGATATTTTTGATAGATTTCATTTGATTTTTCCTATTTTACATGAAACAAATAGACTGTGTAAATTGCTTATGGTTAAGATCTATAATTTCATTGACATATCAAAAAATTTTAATAGTAGCCAATTTGTACAAAGAAAATCACCCCATTATCATACTAAGTAATAATCACTTAACATAGATATAATATATAATATGTTGCTTTACTGGACCCAAATAACTAGTTAAGCAAATACACGTGTGAGAATTGTTTGGCTCTGATTATTAGAATCGATTTAATTACATATGTTGGGATTATGATGAAATAATAGAATTTAGTTATTTCCATCATAAGTGATTAGGTAATTACCAATTAGTTACATAATCAGTGATTACATAATATAGTTAGAAGTGTCTATGGAGGAGCATAACCGCTTATCTACATTTCGGATTATGGGAAAATTATTTGAAGCACACAATTTTACACCCAGTAATGTCGTGCCCCAAAATACCCCCTAGGAGTTTAGGGATACTTTAGGCGTGACTGTACGTACCTGCCAAACCATCCAGTCATGAACAAGATAATTACAGTACTAAAACAATGATAATCAGAGCGTGGAAGCTAAACATAAATGCGGAAGTGTAAACTAATTTTTCATTTCTTCTATAGTTCTCAAAATGATATTCCAAGTGATCATAAATATACAAACATGCCTAAGACTAAGGTGGACAGGCCCACCTATCAAAATGTCAAACTACATAAAACCCTCTCGTACTCTCCCCTCAACAGTAGTCGAGGTACGACCACACGTCGAGGTCTCGGTCCGCCTGAGACTACAGTTGGATAGACGGCTCTCTCTCCTCTATATACTCTTCCTCGACCCAAGGCTCCGGGTCGAGGGCTTCCTCAGTACCTGCCGACATGAAAGTACGGCTGAGCATGGAATACTCAACGAGTACAAACTATTAGCTAACCATAACAATAAGAACACACAACAACAATAGTACAATGCAAAGCAGAAATAGGAGCATCACAAAAGAAATAGCATAAGACACGGTACAATGCAATCATCTTGACGTGCGTGCATGAATGCGAAAACTCCGATAAAACTCGTGCTTGAAAACCCATTTCATATCTCGGTATGCCTTGTAGAAATCATGTATGCGTGCATGCATGAATGCTTTGTCATCATCTTGTAAACTTGCATTTTGTAACTTGTGAGCCAGAGACTAGCACCCAAATCTCCCTGGGCTGCTAACCTCCTTGATATATGGTTTTCTTGTGAGCCAGAGGCTAGTACCCCGAATTTCCGTGGGCTACCAACCTCCTTGACAATATGTGATTTTTATTACTTGTTTAGTTTTCTTGTGAGCCAGAGGCTAGTACCCGAATGTCCCTGGGCTACCAACCTCCTTGACAATATGTGTTTTGGGTTTTCTTGTGAGCCAGAGGCTAGTACCCGAATGTCCCTAGGCTACCAACCTCCTTGACATGCAATATTTTCTTGTTGGTTATTATATGCATATGCTCTTGAAATCTCGGTTCATGCAACATGCGTGCGCGTATACGTGTCAATAGTATAATCATGAAAATGAGGATAACAAGAGAGATATGACATCACGATTCATTCAATTCATAGTACATGCATATGGCCATTTGAGTAATTAACATGGTATTTAAATCAATTCACAATTCATAAGAATACATGCATAAAACCTACTTCCATTTCTAAATTTAAGTCACTTATTCATGGTTTAGGCAATTTGTCGAACACATAACATGCAAGGTTCCTCCATAGTTAATCTTCTTCTTTTTAGTGCATATTTTCCATCCAAAGTGAGTTCATTATTTATACAATGTCCATCATCTATTTTTCCATTTCACATACAATACAAATTCATACACATCGGCATCCATTCGCCTCAATCAACATCTCATCCACGCATCCATACCATTTTTCTTATCTTGTTTATATTTGATGAATATGATACATTTCATAAGGGAGAATACATAGTAGCAAGAATCATATATCACATAGAAAACCTAGATTATTGTTAGGGCAAGTTAGTAGGGTGTACTAACCTTGAATCAAGGCCTGACCTTGAAAAAACCTTGAAATAGAACCCCAAATGGTAGGGAAGAACCCTTGCTTGAAGAAGGCTTGAGTGGAGGAAGAAACCCCCTTGAAATGACCGTGGAAACGCTGCCCTAGCCTTGGAGGAGAAGCTCCACTGATGCTTGAGGCTTGGCTTTGAGAGATTCAAGCAAACATGAATGATTTTGGGTCTTGAAACCCTTGATCGTACTCCCAAATGGAAAGGGATCTTTAGAACCCTAGTTTCTTCTCCCTCTCTCTCAAATATTTCTAAGTGTAGTAAATGAGGACCCAAATGGTCGAGCAAGCCCTTATGAGTAAGGGTTTAACGCCCAAAAGGCGAAAAAGCCCTTACTGAAATTTATGCAAAAACGCGAAGACCGAGCGATCGGTGGTTATGACCGATCGATCGGTTGCTTGCTGAGCGATCGGTGTTCTGATCGAGCGACCAGTCAAAAACATACTCTCTGGAAAATTTTCTCATACAAAAAAGTTAACCAGTCGATAGCCTCCGATCGATCAGTTTTGGACCGATCGATCGCTACAATGACCGAGCGATCAGTGCTCTGTAGGTCCCGACTATTTTGACCATATCTTTTGACTCGTTCGTCCGATTTCGACGATTCAACTTGCGTTGGGTTCGTCTTTCGAAAATGAACATTTTTGACATTTCAGAATTCCCAATTTCTCCCTTATTTATTAATTAGACTATGAGAAAGGTCAATTAGCTAAAACAATGCTATTCATTAAGTATAGAAAAGTCCAGGGTACTACAAGTAAAATTTACAAGACCCCTTAAGCTTGATAGAGAGCTTACCTATCATTTTCTTTTCTTTTCCCATTTTCTTTCAAAATAACTAAAATGCAATTTTTTAAAAGATTAGATAATTACTTATTTATCAACAGAGTGCTAATCAAAGAAAATTATTCACGATACCATTTTATTATTGACAACGCATATTTACAACAATGCTTATTATGTATCCAATTGTTACTGTAATAGTTCGAACCAAACAAGGCCGCAGTGATATTGAGACGATTTTCTTTATGCACGATGATGGATGGTATCACCTTATTTTTATTGCCCTCCTCAGACATCCTCAAGAGGTTTTAAGCTTGGAATAGCTTGTACTAAGTAAGGGTAGAGTATTATCGTTAATGAAGATTCCAATTTTGGACTAGTTTGTACAAGCAGGGATAATAAGCCCGCGTGAATCCTAATCGATTGGAACTAGGAATTGCCCTAAAAGAGGATTTCTTTAATCACAATTATACGAGGGTGTTTGCATGCAAAAAAGGAGAAGCATAACTCTTTCTCTACCTTTCCGCATAGACTATTATCTTATGCACGTATGGTAGCGAGTGAATACATAAAGAGTATACGACTTTCATGACCAAAGAAATGGGGAAGGCTAGCGTTAGTGGCACCACTCCTTAAATCATCTCTAAAAATTGGAAAAATACAAACATGAGGGGTCCAAAAAAAATTCTCAATTTTTGTGATTGATTTAAGCCTCAATGGTGACTAAAGCTAAAGCTGTCAACATAGCGACTTCAAAGCGGGTAGTGGTATTTGAATTCGTATTCGATTACATATTCAATTATCAAGATCAAATAAATATTCAACATATATGAGATATGAGATATGATATTTATATTTAGGTCCAGTTAAATTATTCAAATTCAGATAATATTTGAATTATTCAATTACTTTCAAAAGTTAAAATAAGCTAAAAAAAATGTGTATATATATATATATATATATAAATATATATCTATATGTGTGTGTGTGTGTATTTAAATAAAAAATTAATATTTCATCTTCATCTATATAAAAAATAACAATATAATGTCTTAGATTATGTAAAAGTATATATATAAGAATGTTTTAGTCTTATAAACTTATATTGCAACCCCCTTATGGAGGTTATATGATAGATTATGTTACCCCCTTATGGAGGTTATATGATAGATTATGTTTCACTATTCCTCTTCTTGGTGATAGTATTCAATGCTTTCTGACGAGGTGGTTCAAATCTTATGATAGAAACCACAATGAGCTTTTTATTGTGTTTCCAGTTATCATCATTTGAGAAATATGGAAATAAAAATGTTCTTGAAGATTCTGCAATGTGCCGAAACCTATAAACATTATCACTGGCAATATTATCAAAAGATGACTTTTTGAGATTGGTTCCATTTTTAGCAGGAAAAGCCTTGATCTTTCTCCTATAAACATTGTGATTCCTCCAATTGAGCGAAATTTTTTCTATAATTCATGTTAAATGACTTCGTTCCTCCCAAGGAAGACTCAAGTTAAATGTGGATGATACATCTAAAGGCAATCTGGTTATAGAGGGAGGCAGAGGTATTATTTGAGACCATTCAGAAATCTGATTACAGGCTTTAACTCCTTCTAATGGATCTTGCACAAACTATATTGTCAAAACTCGTGCTCTCCTTGATGGTAATTCATCTTTGTCATCTTCTTGACGACTTTCAAGTAGTAGTGGAATTTGATTCTAAATCCCTTGTTGATGGAATAATATTAATAATCATTATTGGAAAGAAGGTATTAACGTCCGATAACCGGGGGTATTCTTGAAAATCCCTTGATAGTTCATATATCTGGAAGCCCACAACTTGGTTCTTGTTCATTACTTGTATAATTTGTTAATGAGTTTCCTACCTCACCAAACGAAAATAGGGTGCTTACATGAAAAGAAAAATTGTTGATAGTCATCAAAGTAGAGGTATTTGGGTGAGCTTGAGACTAGAGCCATAATAAAAATTTGATAACACAAATGTGCCACAACCGTAGTTTAAAAAGGGGAGCTCTACTTCATTGTCGTGAACAGGGCCGACCGTCGATTAGGCCATCAAAGCCTTTGCTTTAGGCCCCATTAAAAAAAATAAAAAAATAATATTAAAAAGGCCCCATTTAGAATATTAAAAATAAATAAAAGGCCCATTCAGAATATTAAAAAGGCCCAGGCCCCATTTATAGTTAATTTTTTTAATAATATTTAAAAAAAAGAAAAAAAAAAGCCCCATTTAGAATTTTCGCTTTAGGCCTTCAAATGGCTTGGGCCGGCCGTGGTTCGTGAAGCAGCTGACTCTAAATAAATTTCTAATTGAAATTATGTTTTTTCAAAGAATGAAAAACTTGAGATAAAACATTGATGATGATTAGATCTAATCACTTAGGCTAGCATGGACTAAACCTAAACTTGAGATAAAGCATTCATCTCTTGATGGGTTTGAAGCTTGACAATTCAGCATAAGCTTGGTTTGGCTGGATTCTAAGATTTTTTCATTACTGAAAATGAATCAATTCTTTCTATGTTGGGAAAAAAGATTGATGACTTGCTTAATTAGCCTTTGATACATTGTAGGCTAGAACAATATTGAAAACACTTTTTACTCTCTTGATTGCGATTTCCTCTTTGTTAAACTAGGACACAAACCCTCTTGACGGTGGTAAAGTCTACTAAGAGTAGTGAAAAATCATTTTAAAAGGAAACAAATGGCAAATTGGTATCCATCTTTCTAAAATGGCTATCACAAATGAGTTTAACTATGAACCTGAGCTCTGGTTGAAGTGTTAACTGGAGTAATACAAAATATGCCTTGATACAAGTATTTTGGCAATTGTAGAATAAAGTTTGGTTTACAAAAATACCATTCATTTATATTTTAATTTCAAAACTACCCTTACCAAAGGGTAATAGAAATGGTAAGTTCCCTACCCCAAATTACATCCAATTAACAATCCTCCCAGACGCAATATAAAATTCATAATCATGCCTCAAAAATCGGCCCTCTATCCCATAAAGCTTGTGGACAATAGAAATGGTAAGATGGTGAAAAAACGTCATGAACCTTGAGGCCTCGACCCTATAGAATTCAATACTCTGTTCCAGACTCGACGCCTTCTGGCCTCAAGCTCAATTCATTTCAAGACGAATCGAGCTGACTTGCAAGCTAGCTTGGAACATTGACAACCCTAATTCTGGGACCTTCTAACTAGCACAACAATCTACTCAAAATACCTTATAATCTCTCTTGAAATTGACCCACCTAGATTTCTTCGATTTTCAACTTCCATTGGACTCTAAACTAATACTCACTCAAATTAGAACTACAAACGCAAAGAGAATGACCTAATAAGAAAAATACATTCATGTAACCACAAATTCAACATCTGGGGATAAAATTTACACTAGAAACATTCACAAACATCCACAGTAACAACATCAAAATCATCCAAAGGAAGGAAAAAATTATAAATTAAAAGTAGCACAATAATGGGGTAATTAGTTAACAAAAGAAAGAGAGAGGGATGTGGAGTGTGGCTTACAAAGTTTCGAAGCTCAGTATCCAGCTGTATAGGGGTTACCAACGGTAGAGGGGCAGTGGCGGCAAGGGCATGCAGATGGCCGGAGAGAGAGAGAGACAGAGAGAGAGTTAGAGTGCAGAGAGAGAGAGAGAGAGAATTCTAATTGACGTAGGTGCCGGAACAGACGTTGGAGAAGGTTCTGGAGCAGGTGCCGAAGAAGGAGCAGGGGGGAGCAAGGGGAGAAAGAGGGAAAGAAGAAGAGATTTATTTTTCATTGGGTGCTTTAAAAAAAATCGTCGCTACAAACCTTAAAAAAACCCGCCCATTGTTTCGCGGCGAAATATCGCCCATTGATTTAGCGGCAGTTTCATTAAAATCGCCGCTAAAGATAACTCTATAGAGGTGGTTTTTAAAAAAGTGCCCCTATATTCTATGTATCGGCGGCAGTTCTATATAAACCCCCGCCACAGGAGAGGTAGGAAACTAATTAAGAGGCGGTTTCTAAACACCGCCTTTACATGTCATTTTCAGTGGCGGTTTATGGTAACCACAGCTAAAATTTCGCCACTAAAGGCCTGAATTTTTGTAGTGTGTGATAAGAGGGATACAAAGCTAGTGTAGAAATTTATTTTTTATTTTTTTATTCACACTGGTGCATTGCACGGAGTTTTTGCTAGTACTATAAAGAAATAAGACTTTCTTCCTTTGCTCTTCAAACTCTTATACCTTCAATCTTAAAAATTCTATTTTAAAGATGACACGTAGCTTTTCTCTTTAATCCTCACTGTTCAGGTTTGGGACCCACTAATCCTAAAGCCTTCTCTATCTCCACTATTGTAGAGTCCTCTTTTGTATCCAACTCTTGCAAGTAGGTTTGGTACCCACTATCTCATCCCAAGCCCTCTCTATCTCCACTATTGTAGAATCCTCTCTTATCTCCAACTTTTGGGTGTATTAATTTAAGTTTAATACTAAAAAACTTAAGATTTTTTATAAAATATTATTAAAATAATAATAAATTATTATTATAAATTAGTTAATTAATACAAATAATAATATTATCAAATAAAATTATATTATTAAAAATAAAATTTATTAAATATTCATAAAATATAATACTTGATATTTAAATAAATAAATAATATTATATTATTTTAGATATTCTTAAATAATCACCCGTGCATTGCTTGGGGTCTATACTAGTTTTAAATAAAGAGAACAACTATCAACAGGAAAGCTCCAGGTCAACCGGAGCAACCCAAAATTTGCCTTGAAAAGTGGTATTTATAAAAAAATTTACTGTTAAAAATACTCTTCTTTGTGTTCATAATTACCAAACTATCACTTCCCAAAGCAAATTTTGGATTGTTTCGGTTGATTGTTCAGTCAGAGGTCCTCTTGATAGTTATTCTCTTTTAAAAAAGTTCTTTTCTCCCTAGCAACGAGAAGTGTGGTGAGTTTGGATAATTTTGAAATTTGGTTAGCACAACTGAGGTTAGAAAGGCTTTCTTTAAAAGCATTTCTCGTGGAAACGCAACCATAGAATCAGGCCAAGGCATATCTACTGCAGTAACCATGTGGGTCACCCCCACCGTCCAATTAGCGGTTGAAGTGAGTTGAACCAACGTTGTTGTGGGGTTCACAAGGAGGCACCTGTTGGCCCCTCTCATCAATTTGATCAAATGCTCATGTGGAGGTGAGTAGAAGCTTCATTCTTGAGGTTGTGGTTAGCAAACTAGTTTTTTTAGTGAAAATTTGAGGCAGCTTCACGGTAGAAATAGCAAACTAGTTTTTTTAGTGAAAATTTGAGGCAGCTTCACGGTAGAAAAGCAGAGCTCTCTGTTCTACTGTAAAGACAATGACACTTTTGTAAAAATGCTCTCCCTTCTATTTTGCAAAACACTCCCTTATCAAAATTTTAAGATTGCCACTACCAGAGGTAAAAATATGGGACTCCACTTTTTCGCTGTGAAATAGAGCTCCTCTTTGAATTTAAACTATTTTTTTTTAGATTAACAATGAAAGGACCTCCGATTATAGAGATGGGTTGCATGTGAGATGCACATGAGAGAGAGGAAGGGGGAGAGAGTGGGAAGAATGATCCTAAATTGATAGCATTGTCCAGCAAACATATACATATAGCACAAAAAAGAAGAAGATAAAACTAACAAAATAATATAATAGAAAGAGAAATGTTAAAATATAATATAAAGTAGAGGCATTTAAATCGTCGAGGTAAGGCAGTTAGAGCGTGGAGTTGGGACGGTTAGAGAGAGATTATAAGGAGAGAGACATCATGTCTAGTTTAGGTTACCTTTATAAAAATAGTATTGGTTTAACAATTTAAATATAAAACGGAGCTCTGCATCATGCTGAGCCCTTTTTACATTACATGGGGGCAAAAGATCAATCAACCTTCTATTCCTCCTCTCATTATAATAGTAGAGATAATTGAAGCAATCCAAATATGCCTTATGGTATGAGAGTTTTGGGAATTCCATATATAAAGAAAGGTATATTTGTCAACAAAAATCTTTTTCTATAATTCTGAAAGAGGAGCGAACTATTGCTCCTCGCTCTCACAAAGCTTCTCCTTCAATTGCCATGAACTCCAATAAAAGTTCTTTACCTGGTAGTTAATTTTTTTAATTTATTTTTCTAAAAATCAAGGGTAGATGAGTGAACCCTAAGGGTGAGTGAATATTAACCATAGTTAAAGGGAGTTAAAAGGGACATGTACCAATAAAAGGGGAGCCTTTCCTTCTAAAAATACCCTATAAAGACATATTTTGGGTTGTTCCTCTTATCTCTTTAACTAATTTTTTTGTTCATAATTAAATCTTTTCTTACATTGACTATGAACTGAAGCGCAGTTGAACATTCAACCGAGTAACCCAAAAAATGTATTGGGAAGGGTATTTATGAAAAAAATTATTGTTAAAATCAAACCATTCTTTGTGTTCATAATTACTAAACCACCACCCCCTAAGGCATTTTTGGGTTGCTCGTTGAATTAATCTCTCATTTTATTTTTATATTTAGTTTTAAAGAAATAAGTGAAAGGAAAGCTCTCTTTATCAATTAGTGACACCCCCACACCCTCCAATCCCGTACCCTATTTTGATATTATATCTTACCATCTTTCCTCTTTTCTGGAATTGCTAAGCAAACCACTCTCTCACCATTGATTCCTCTACCTTCCCCCAAGAAAGAATGATGCAAGCTTTTCATGCCAACTAGTATTGCACCCAATTACCTAACTACAGTAACTTCCCCACCTCAATAAAACCCCTCTCAGCCTCTCTTCCCTTCACCATCATAAACACTTCTAAAAGAGTTCTTCTTCTTCATCATCTTTACTATATCTAAGCAGCCAAAACAGGCCACTCTCTCTCTAGTAAAAGAGACTACTAAGATGATGATGAAGCAGCTTCTCCTCTCATTCTCAGCTCTACTAGTCTTCCTCCTTCATTGCACCACAACCATAGCTCAAGCCCCGGCAAAGTCTCCAAAGCCGAAGTCGAAAGGTCCAGCCAACGTCACCGCTATCCTCGAGAAGGCCCATCGCTTTAATTCCTTAATTCGGCTAATGGAGAACACCCAAATGGGGGACCGGATCAACACAGAGCTGGCAACTGCAAGCGGGGGTCTCACTCTATTTGCACCCGCAGATAGTGCATTTGCTAGTCTAAAGGCAGGTACCCTAAACTCTCTTACAGATCTGCAGAAGTCCCAGTTGGTGCAATTCCATGTCCTCACTGCCTATAATTCACTCCCACAGTTCCAAACTGTGAGCAACCCAGTGCCGACGCAGGCCGGGGATACTGGCAAAGGTCATTTCCCACTCAGTATCACCATGGGCGGCAATCAAGTTAACATATCGACCGGGCTTACCAATGCGACCATCACTAGCTCAATCTACACTGATGGCCAACTTGCCGTCTATGAGGTGGACAAGGTGCTCCTTCCCTTGGAAATTTTCAATCCCTTGCCCCCTGCTCCGGCAGCGGCGCCGAAGAAGGCTGCTGCTCCTCCTCCTCCTGTTCTGGCACCTTCACCAGCTGCTCCTGTAGCTAATATCACTTCAGTTGATGCTTCTAGTGCAATGGGCCTGATGATCCGGCATGCAGCAGTATCGTTTGGAGTTGGAGCAATTGCAGCATTTTTTGTGTGACCATGAAATCATGATGGTGGGTTGTTATGCACTAGTGCTGGTATAATTGCACCAACTGATGAGTGTGGTTTTGAGTACTAGTGCTCGTATGGATTTCACCGAGTCGATTCGATCTATGGCATTTGAAAGCTGTGAATGCTTTTGAATAATTGCCATTCTCTCTTTCTTTCATTTGTATTTCCATGAAATTGTTGTTTTCTTTTCAAGTGCTATGCACTTACATAGTTCTCTACATGTTCACTAGTCCTCGCAATTACCGCAAACAACTTTATAGAATTATCCACATAAGTTCTTTTCTAACCAATTCAGGTAGATCTGGTTTTAATAACAGTCCCTATGATAACGTAGTAAATGGTGTTATTGAGTCTATATAACCAAAAAAAAATGGTGTAATTGAGGAATTCGTGTTATGGTGATTTAAATTCTGATTTTTAATCTAAACAATTTTTTTTAGAATAGGGGGTTAGTATCTGCTCTAGCAAAGTCTGGGGAAATCACAATGCCACCTGCACGGAACTCGAGCTCGAAACCTCCCTCCTAATGAGGGGACACACTACCACTGGGCTATTCCCATGGTGTGTGAATCATCTAAGAGCTGGATTTTTAAATCAAAACATCTAAGAGCCGGATTTTTGAATGTTAGTGGAGACTAAATCCCCAATCGTTTTGGTTTTAGTTGGGGTAGTTGCTTGGTCTTTATGTGAGACAAAGTACACTATCTTGAAAATCAACATTGCCAGGAAAAGTTTAGAGCTAATAAAGATTCCCATCCCATGTGTTGTAATTAAGAGCAACACTTGAGTTTGTGGCGTCATGTGAGTAGCTAGTAAGGGTGGTTATCAACAAAGGAGCTCGCGAGTAGCTCGAGCTAGCTTGGCTCGTTAAAAGCTCGAGTTCATTCATTTATTTAGTAAACAAGCTAAACTCAAGCTTGATTTTTGAGCTCGTTTAGTTAACGAGCCTAGCTTGAACCCACTTTTACTCAGCTCGATCATTAAAAGCTCAGCTCGATTATATATATAATTAACTGACTAAAATATTTAAATATACTTACATCATTTAAATTTTAAAATTAATTATATTTATTATATACTAGTGACGAATAATAATGTAAAATGTTTTTTACAAAATAAGAATATCCTTTATACAATTATAAATTTTTCCTAAAATTTTAGGGGACACTGTAATCTTTTACCTTGTACGAGGATAATAAAGTAAAAGTTAAACCTAATAAATAACTATATCTAATGAATCAAGCTGCTCGTGAACTAGTATTCGACTCGGCTCAAGCTTGTGTGTTAAAGCTCGAGCTCGTTTATTAAGTAAACAAGCCAAGCTCGAGCTCGTTTATTAAGTAAACAAGCCAAGCTCAAGCTTGATTTTCGAGCTCGTTTACTTAATAAACAATCTTGAATATCCCACTAGTCGGCTCGGCTCTATAACACCCCTACATGTGAGGTGCATCACACCAAGTACGCAGGGGATTAAATGCGAGCAAAGGGCATTGGGCACTCTGAGATTCACTTTACACTTCACATGTGCGTGGAGTTACATTAGGGGTGACCTCTTATTTTAAAGGCCTCGGATTGTCTCTGGCGAAGCTAGAAAGGGCTTGTCTCGGGGTTCCATAGAATAGGGGACAAGTGGTGGAGAAGTCAAAATCATGGGGCCCATGATTTTGACTTCTCCACACATAGTAAGACATGTGGCAATAAGTGTATGAGAATAAGGGGGAGAGATATCAAATGGGGAGAAGTCAAAATCATGGGGAGAAAATGAAATGACTTCTCCCCATTTTTTGCCAACTGTCGCACAATGTATGGAATCCCGAGAGCCCTTTCTGGCTTCGCTAGAGACAATCCGAGGCCTATTTTAAATTCATCAAAGTCATCCATTGACATGATGTCGTGGTCTGGCTTAGCTACAAAGAGTCAGAGTACAGTATGACTCACTAGGGTGGCAGAGGGCCATCATGCCATATGTTCCATACCAACCAGAGTAGACCTACAAGGCTTCACCCATTCCAACTGATTGGTGAGCCAATTTTAGACTAGCTAGCTCAGCAACTTGTGGCTAGGATGGCTTGTTTAGTTCACAGTCAGGCCTAGCTAGCCTTGTATGTAGTTCAAACTGATTGGTCCGACTATCTAATAGGACTACCCAGTGAATACAGATTGGACCACACAGGTCCAGCCTTCTCTGATTGATTCATAATTAGCAAGTCCATTAAAGAGTTGTCCATGGCTTATCGCTTGCAGACCAAAAATGGGTACCAACCATATCGCAGACGATGAATACCTAGATTATTACTAGGTACCTTAGGCGGGTCTCCACTTGATTCTAGTGGGGAGGGCTCTGTCCAAACATTCCAATATAAGTTAATTACCCTAGAACATGATAAAAGAAATAATATAATCCCTATAATCAAATAGGCTGAAGAACTGTAATTAATATTGTAACCAAACAAAAATTATGATTAATTCTATTATGGACTAAGGATTGTAACCATATAGAATTGGAAAAGACTTAAATGGGTTTAAGTCTACTTCTATTGCCAAACATGCCAAAATTGACCAAGGGCATTTTGATCAATATTTCATATATGATAATTCAATTGGACTTTTTTGAGGGGGATGACTATATTTATGGGGGAGTGAACTCTAGGTGAATATGAAGCACATACATACAAGTTATGCCTTGAATGAAATAAAATTTCAAATTCGCTTTGTCTACAAACAAGGAATCTATAAGTAATCCAACTATGAATCTCATGGAGAGTTCAATCCTAGCTCAGGATGAATGTTGGTGGCATACTTAACACATGAAAGTCGGATGGGAAGCAGTGTTTCAAGTGGCAGACAAGTGAGTTACGCATAAGAACTTGCCCTTAGGAGGGGAACAACAACTGGAAATGGATGCTAATACCTCATAGGTAGAGGATCAAAAGGAGAATGGTTGCTGCCTAAGTCTTCGATCTGCCCATTAGCTGATAATTCATTCACCCAAGTTCGCCTGCCTAATCAAAGTCGAAGGCCTTTTGGTATAATAAGGGGTCTTGGACGCTTTATAGGAATACGAGGAGTTTAGTTATATCAATAGATCCGTCAATTAGTTGCTCTTCCCCATATAGTGGTGAAGCGAGAGCGTGACACATCATTCACTTTGTTCTGTATACTGAAACCTTTTACTAGTTGCCTTACTAAGCAAAATTAGAATCCGTAAAATTGAAAATGAATCGAATTATTGATTATGTCATACAAACCCTTATGTTTGCCCTTCTGGACGAATATGTGCTTCTAAAAGATCTTTTATACCATGCCCAATTCTGAAGTTAGTTCTACAGAAATGTTTGCCCTACAAGATTGGTCGACCACCAGGCCGCCGGTCGATTGCACAAAATCATCGGTCGATCGTCCGTAGTGGAATTTTCCCAAAAACTTGCTATTTTTATGGAATTCCGAGATTTAGAAATTGCCTAGGACTCTTGGGATTATAAATAGACCACTATGTCGTGAGTTTTAGGGTACAAACATTCCATGAGTTTTAAAAATCTCAGAGATAGTTTTGCAATGGGTTTTTTCTAGAGAAGAAGGAAAGCTTGGAAATCAAAGTTTAAGGTCATTCTCAAGCGAGGGATCGTAAGGAAGCGATCATGAGAGGTACTATATATTGTTCTGAACTAATAGTCATTATAAGATAAGTATTTTAAGATAGGGAATTATGTTTTACATGTTGTCATGTTTTGATAATTATGTTAAGGTTAGGGTTTATATGATTTTAAGAGGGTTTAATGTTACTATTTGGAATGAGATACTGAATATTAATTCAATATGCTACTGATTTTATGATTGTTAATTGGAAGATGATCTTGATGATTTATGCATGATTGATTTTTTCTGGAATTTCATGCATATAAGATTGAACTCGTGTCGCACCCCAAAATCCTATTGTTGGTCAAATGAGACCTTGGACCCGTGGCACTGCATATCCATCTTATCTTAGCATCAATAATTCTATGATATAATGACCAACTAATAGAACTAATCCGATCACCCATTGTGATCTCAGATAAAAAATTAAAACCTAAGCAACATTTTTAATTATCTTATTACATTCCTTTCAACTGAAATAAAACGAAACTAACTAAATATTTGATCAATAATATGGATAATGATCCAAATCCACTTCTGCCTCCTCGTAGTCACCTTCTGGTTTCTCAAGATATTCTTCTTCAATCAAAGGTCCGGGAGCACAGATGTCGAACCCTCCTAAAACTACTGACAATAACAAATTGGCTGAGCATTTACAAGCTCTGTGTATATAAAATACAGTTAACAATATACCATATCATATCATGCAGTTTCATACATATCATACTTTATATAATTAGAGTGTGGAAAACATGTGAAGAATATTCATATTATCATTGCATGCAGACTTGTGATACATGTACATATATGCATGTGAAATTATAACAATAACATGTTAGTCCATACTAGATTCCCATGTCCATACCAGGGTTCCAAGCTCTATGTCAGTCTAAGTTTCATACCAGATTTCCAATAATAAGGTCCATACTAAATTTCAATGTCCATACTAGAGTTATGTCAATTTCCATTTCCATGCATGACTATATGAGACTTGTGTACTTAAGAACTTACCATGCCGAGTGTACGTGAGTGTCATGATTAACTTTCCTTAGATCCTGATATCTCACATTTGAAACTCCACTAAAGCCACCCATATAATGATAGTTAGAGAATTATATGTTAGTAATATCATTCTCTATGTATTTACCATTCCAAAATTTAACCATCATACATGCATAATTAATCATAATTTAGTATATGAGAATCATATGAACAATATATACTTACCATTCATAGAGGTTATCACATTCAAATCATATACATAAGACTAATTATCAACCTCAAGTATAACAATTCGATAATCACAATCCCATAACCCTAATTCCATGATCATAACCCATATTCAGAATTTCCATTATTATCATCCCATCATCATATAATAATTTCCATAATCATTATCAATTCACAATCATAAAACAACAACACATCATAATATTCTCTTATGACCCATTCCATATTGTGAATCTTATACCCTTTTCCAACATATAAGATCATATCATTCATATCATGTTCATTAAACTTTAATACAATATATTCAGATCTTATTCAATACTTTTCCTTATCATAATATCATTATCAGTACATTATACAGTACCTTTCGAATCACTTCCCTACGATTTATCACTTAAGAATGCTCTTGGAGGTGATCTCCAAGCTTTTCCTTCTTCTCCTTGCAAAAATCCTTCTGAAACCTTGTAAAACTCTTTCTCTAGGATTTCTAAAATACTTAGAATGTTTGCAACCTAAAACCCATGAACAAAAGGTCTTTATATAGACCTAGGTTTAATTAGAAATCAGTAATTCTCAAAATTATGAAAATAGAAAGAATTCTGGGCAAATTCTTAAGTGGGCGGTCGACTGGCGTGGAAGGGCGGTCGACTGGCTTGGTCGAGCGGTGGTCTGCATCCTCTCTGCCCAAAAATCCCATACATTATTTTCAATTTGAGTTTTCTTGAGGAGTCGACCAGTGGTCTTGGGGGGCGACCGATGTCCCCTGCTTTTCTTTGTTTTAACATTTTTCTTCATTCTAACACTTAACCGTTCATCGAATAACAAGTTTAAACTTAGTTAAACATCAATTAACATTAATTGTAATGTTTTGGACAAAATTTCAGATTTTCATTTAGTTTGCACAAGTTTCAAGACAACCAAGTTTTGAGTCTCTACAACTTGGAGGAAGGGGTGGATTTCAGGGTTTTGTACATGGCTGAATATGGAGGAAGGGATTCATGTTGATGGTTGATTGAATTTGAAAATTGATGATTATAATCTGAATTGTATTAAGGATCATATGATTGTTTCTAGCATGATTATAATTGTGAATATCTTCCATATATGATAAAGTATCATTGTATGCTCACATTTTATTTATATGTAATTATGCATGTATTAGTTATTGAATTTTGGATAGGCAAATATTTATAGAATGATATTAATAACCTCGAATTCTCTAACAATCATTGTGTGGGCGGCTTTGGTAGAGTTTCGATGGTGTGATATTAGAATCTAAGAGATAACCTAGATGAAGGTTGGCCATGACACTCAAGCACATGTTTCACCGCATGATAGAACTTATAAGTATACGTCTCACAAGCACAAGAGCTATCATGATTACATGCATTGACACATGTTTCACAAGCACAAGCACAAACACAAGAACATCATGCATGTTACACGCATTAAAGAATATCATGTTACATGCATTAAATAATATCATGTTATACACATTGCCTATTACTATGTTACATATCGTGACTCAAAATCCCCCTTAGAAGTTATGGGACTTTGACTCATGACATATACTTCAAACCATCCTGTAAAAGCATTTAAAGCAATGCTAAAAATGGAAGCTAAAAATTTCTTAATAATAAAACATAAATTGTAAACTATATAACCGTATTCCAAGTGCATAAACGAGACTGGATATAATAAGTTTTTAACAAAGCAAATGAGTCTAATAGAGCCAAAAGTCATAAGTGGACATCCCCACTTTAAAATAAGTCCAAGTCAACATATACAACCAATCCCTCACCCTTTCAATAGAAATCTAGGTAAGGCCACTTGTCGAGGCCCTTATCCTCTCCCGAATGCTCTTCTTTAATTCCCTCTTCAATGTACTCATCCTCAACCCATAAAGCTGGAGCATAAATGTCGAAGGGTAGACCTACCGATAATAACAGTTTGGCTGAGCATAGAAGACTCAGCGTATACTAACTACTAAATGATGAAGTTATAAAACAACAACAAAATTTCATGTGCAGTTCATATATCTCAATCATCAAAGTACCATAACAGAGTAATTTCATATGCAGTTCATATATCTCAATTTCTAAAACACATGCATACTTCAATTCAGACATGCGGAAAACCATAGCTTCGATAACAATGTGCATGCTTTTCAAAACTATATACTTTACTTTGCTTTTAAAAAAAAACTTAAATACTCTTACAAGCTTTTCATGTCTTTTAAGTTTCAATTTCATCTTTCATTTCTTTATTCAACTTAGTCGAGTTGATCCTTTTTACTTGAGATCAGGCAATTAGTGGCGTCCTTGGTCTGAGCACACCAATGCCATCATAATAATATCTTTGTTCATTCATTTACTTATGATCAAATTATTAGTGGTTGTACCTGGTCTAAGCACACTTAACATCCTCCCACCATCATCATTTCTTTATTTTACTTAAGATCATATGACTAGTGGTTGTGCCTGGTCTAAGCACTCTATCACCCTCCCAATAGCATTTCTTCATTTATATTTTACTTGGAATCAGATGACTAGTAGTTGTACCTGATCTAAGCACACTAACATCCTTCCAATAGCATTTTCTTCTTTGATTTTACTTGAGATCATATGACTAGTGGCTGTACCTAGTCTAAGCACACTATTATCCTCCCAGTAACATTTTTTCTTTTTTTTATCTTCTTTACTTTACTTTTTGGATACCCGTATTTAGACGAAAACCTCAATCATGCAAGTTCATGTGCTCACATAACATTTGTGAGTGACATATAAGCAATAAGACTTCAATATATAAAATGATACATGCATTTCAGTTATCAATTCATAGTTCTAAACATGCTCACATATAGTTTAAACATATAATTCCACTTATTAAACATGTTCTTCATCACAATAAAGGAATCATGGCTCCCTTAATGTCATCAAGAATTCACCATATGAACCATTTAGTAAAAACATACATAAGACATTTCATCAAACACATTAACTTGGTCAATTAATTCCACAAAGAATAATACTAGATCACTTAGTAGAACTACATTACTTCATTTCATCATTCACCTGTTTTCATTTTCATTCCTCATTAGGAAATCACCATAATAATCAATAGCATAGGATAATCTTCAACACATTGTATAATAACATGGTTTTCATCTCAAATTAAGCTAAGGAATTATAACAACACTATTTAGTAGAGATTATTGACCTCATAATACTGAATCCCTACAGTCTAAAGCTTGAAAAGAGCTGAGTAGGCTTTAAGGCTGAATTCCAAGCTTGAGATGAAAGACCCAAGCTTCTCCTTGCTCCTCCAAAAGCTTTCCTTAGAAAACCTAGGGTTTTCTCCTCTACTTTGCTAAATTGGATGAAAAGAGCTTAAAATATTCTAAACCCTCGAATTAGGTGTCCTATTTATAGTTCAAGGGTTTAAAACCCCAAAATTTTGAACTTAACATAGTTAAAAAAAAAAAAACTGTTTTCAGAACATTCGTTCAAACGAAACTATGTTCGTTCGAGTGAGAATGTATCCCTTTCAAACAAAAATGGGTGCTGATTTTGGTTTATTGATGAAATCTTTTTCTTCGTTCGAACGAATGAGATTTCGTTCGAACAAAAATCCCAAACTTTCGGTTTTCTTCAGTTTTGCTTTGGTGGTGTTTGATAGATTTCGCCCATCAACTTCTACGACTTCTGGGTCCGAGGAAGTCAAAAATCAAGTTTTTATGCGTTTGGTTTGCCATTTTGATTTGGATTTCCTAAAAATTGGGAAAGTAGTTGGAAGTTGGAATATCGACTTCCTCGGAAGCTGTGATTCGTTGCTTCCGTGGGGAAGTTGATATAGTGACTTCGCGGGAAGTTTGACCGAACTCCATATAGAACGAGCTATAAAAGCTCTTTTTTTACTTTTTTTTTTCTTTCTTAGGGTTTTTATGGTCCCAAAACCTCCAGCCCCCGTCAAGTTCCTGCTGCTCCCCTAGATTGCTCCCATCGTTGATCCCATCGGCGCTCGGTCTACTCTCACCAGTAAGTCCTCAGTTTCATCTTCTTCCTTTCTTTTTCTTCTAACCTCACCTCCTTCATGCTTGAAGAAACAAACTATTTTAATGGAGATTGCTCTGTTGCTTGAATAAACTGAGAAATCAAGGCGTTTTTTCCTTTGTGCGTGAACCAGGCCATAGTTGGCATTTGGTAGGCTCTTTGTGGGAGGGTGTTCAGTTGGTTCTTATACCTTTAAACATTAGATGCTTTAATTCTTGTTTTTCTTTCCCCTGTGTGCTATTTTTAATTTTCTGGAATCCAAGATCAAATGTAAATAGAAGACTGGCCCAAGGAGATCTCATAAGTTCCCAACCCTTGCAAAGCGCCATGAGAACCACTACCAATTACACTTGGGCTTATTCCATTGATCCCCGGTTGCCCACCAAAACCCGCACTTAATCCCAATGGAGAGGAAGTCCCACTTTGATCCACCGATGATGACAATCCACTAGCAATTGGGGGAGACAAACCAACCTGATTCAGGGACGTTTCCAATACTGGATTCTGGACCAATACCCAGAGCAGCATAATTTATATTCTGATTGACCATTCCTGGATTCAAGCTCGTAGCATAAGTGAGAGCCTATTCATTAGCACCTAACCCAGCTTCGAGCCTTGTTTCAATTTTATTTGTTTGGAGCCCTTCAAGCCCAGAGCCCCTCGTACATCCCACTCAAGTCACCTTCTCAATGAACCCTAAGAACAATCCCTATCTATCCTCCCTTCAACCTTTTCCCAAGCCCTAGTATGCTTAAACCCTTTCTATTATCTCCCACTCCCCATGAGAACAACTAGGGCTCTCCTCGAGAGCAAACCTGCTCTCCCTGAGGGTAAACCCGATCTCCCCGGGAACCCTAATATTCACCCTTTCATGATTCCATGATCTTTCGATACAAACCCTAGATCTATAATCTCTATTTATAGGCCTAAACCCGGAGTCATAGAAAAATAGAAAGTCTCCTCAAAATAGGAGTTTCTAAAACATGAAAATAGACTTATTTCCTGGAAAATTCCGCATCGCCGATCGATCGGCGCCTCCCTGGCCGATCGATCGGTGCTCCTTGGTTTCTTCAGTTCAAACTAATTTCAACACTTCACCTACTCGGCCACTGAATCCATGCATCAGACTCGAGATTGAGGATTAAGGGTAATCCCCCATTCATCGAATCAATTTCATCTTTGGTACCGAGGCATCACATTACACTTTCTTTAGCGAAGGCATCACATTACACTTTCTTGAGCCAAGGCATCACAATAAAATTTGCGGGTGATTCTATATGCATCTTCACCTACTCGGCCTATTCTTCTTGTTTGATTCCAACAATCCCATTTCACTTTTCTTTAGCCAAGGCAACACATTGCAATTTCTTGAGCCAAGGCATCACTGAAAAATTGTGAGTGATTCTCACTTGGGGGATTCTAGATGCATCCTTCACCTACTCGACCTATTCTTCTTGTTTGATTCCAACAATCCCATTTCGACTTATTTCAAAATAGGGAAATGCTTTTGAGACCGTCTTAGGGCCAAGACCACCAAGAACTTGCTATTCAGCACCGGATTTCAGGTGGGGCCCACCATGTGAATATGAACCCCACCTGAAATCTTGTGCTGAACAGCACGGTCTCGGTGGCCTCGACCCTAAGACGGTCTAAGTAGCAAAGTCCTTTCAAATAATAATAAGAAGAATAAAATTTTAAAGAAGTTGAAACTTTAGTGACATCCCTCACAATTCAATCTCTCGTATCCTGTTGTGATATTATATCTTACCATCTTGCTCTTTTCCTACGTTGCTAAGCAAACCACTCTCTCTCTCTCTCTACCTTGCCAAGGCTGTCTCTCTCCATTGATTCCTCTACCATGCCAAGAAAGATAAAGATGAAATCAAGCTTTTCATGCCAACTAGTATTGCACCCACTTACCTAACTACAGTAACTTCCCCACCTCAATAAAACCCCTCTCAGCCTCTCTACCCTTCACATCATAAACACTTCTAAAAGAGTTCTTCTTCTTCATCATCTTTACTATATCTAAGCAGCCAAAACAGGCCACTCTCTCGCTAGTAAAAGAGACTACTAAGATGATGATGAAGCAGCTTCTCCTCTCATTCTCAGCTCTACT
Organism: Tetracentron sinense; assembly: GCA_015143295.1. Taxonomy (NCBI): domain Eukaryota; kingdom Viridiplantae; phylum Streptophyta; class Magnoliopsida; order Trochodendrales; family Trochodendraceae; genus Tetracentron; species Tetracentron sinense. The sequence continues at coordinate 33,153,721 of CM026562.1, forward strand.
AGTCTTCCTCCTCCATTGCACCACAACCATAGCTCAAGCCCCGGCAAAGTCTCCGAAGCCGAAGCTGAAAGGTCCAGCCAACGTCACCGCTATCCTCGAGAAGGCCCATCGCTTTAATTCCTTAATTCGGCTAATGGAGAACACCCAAATGGGGGACCGGATCAACACAGAGCTGGCAACTGCAAGCGGGGGTCTCACTCTATTTGCACCCGCAGATAATGCATTTGCTAGTCTAAAGGCGGGTACCCTAAACTCTCTTACAGATCTGCAGAAGTCCCAGTTGGTGCAATTCCATGTCCTCACTGCCTATAATTCACTCCCACAGTTCCAAACTGTGAGCAACCCAGTGCCGACACAGGCTGGGGATACTAGCAAAGGTCATTTCCCACTCAGTATCACCATGGGCGGCAATCAAGTTAACATTTCGACCGGGCTTACCAATGCGACCATCACTAGCTCAATCTACACTGATGGCCAGCTTGCCGTCTATGAGGTAGACAAGGTGCTCCTTCCCTTGGAAATTTTCAATCCCTTACCCCCTGCTCCGGCAGCAGCGCCGAAGAAGGCTGCTGCTCCTCCTCCTCCTGTTCTTGCACCTTCACCAGCTGCTCCTGTAGCTAATATCACTTCAGTTGATGCTTCTAGTGCAATGGGCCTGATGATCCGGCATGCAGCAGTATCGTTTGGAGTTGCAGCAATTGCAGCATTTTTTTTGTGACCATGAAATCATGATGGTGGATTTCACCCAGTCGATTCGATCTATGGCATTTGAAAGCTGTGAATGCTTTTGAATAATTGCCATTCTCTCTTTCTTTCATTTGTATTTCCATGAAATTGTTGTTTTCTTTTCAAGTGCTATGCATTTATATAGTTCTCTACATGTTCACTAGTCCTCGCAATTACCGCAAACAACTTTATAGGATTATCCACATAAGTTATTTTCTAACGAATTCAGGTAGATCTGGTTTTAATAACAGTCCCTATAATAACGTAGTAAATGGTGTTATTGAGTCTATATAACCAAAAAAAAAAATGGTGTAATTGAGGAATTCGTGTTATGGTGATTTAAATTCTGATTTTTAATCTGAATAATTTTTTTCTTTTGCACATTCTTTACTTTACTTTTCGGATACTCGTACTTGGACAAAAACCTCCATCATGCAAGTTCACGTGCTCATATAACATTTGTGAGTGTCATTTAAGCAATAAGACTTCAATAACATGACACATGCATTTCAATTATCAATTCATGTTCTAAACATGCTCACATATAGTTTAAACATATTATTCCACTTATTAAACATGTTTTTCATCACAATCAATGCATCATGTCTCCCTTTTCATCAAGAATTCACCACATAAACCATTTAGTAAAAACATACATAAGGTATTTCATCAAACACATTAACTTCATCAATTAATTCCATAAAGAATAATATTAGATCACTTAGTAGAACTACACTACTTCATTTCATCAGTCATCTATTTTCATTTTAATTCCTCATTAGAAAATCACCATAATAATCAATAGCATAGGATAATCTTTAACACATTGTAGAATAACATGGTTTTCATCTCAAATGAGGCTAAGGAATTACAACAACAATATTTAGTAGAGAGTATCGACCTCACAATACTGAATCTCTTGCTCCTCCAAGAGCTTTCCTTAGAAAACCTAGGGTTTTCTCCTCTACTTTACCAAATTGGGTGAAAAGAGCTTAAAATATTCTAAACCCTCGAATTAGGTATCCTATTTATAGTCCACGGGTTTAAAACCCCAAAATTCCAAACTTAGCACAGTTCTTAAAAAAACTGTTTTCAGAACATTCGTTCGAACGAAATGTTCGTTCGAATGAGAATGCACTCCATCCAAATAGAAATGAGTGCTGATTTTGGTTTATTGATGAAATCTCTGGTTTCGTTCGAACGAATGAGATTTCGTTCGAAAGAAAAATCCAAGAATTTCTATTTTCTTCAATTTGCTTTGTGTTGTTCCAACCTTAATACTTTTTTTTAACCATTCCAAGGTATAATTTAAGATAATACAATCATCAAGATAATTAATAGATGTTGATCATAACGTATAATTTGATGTTGACCATTGTACCCTTTTTGATGCTTAAGCCATTTTCTCATTTTTCCTTTAACTATTAAACACCTATAAGGCCTACCCTTAATGAGTGTAGGATTCACATGAGCGAAATCCGGGTCTCTACATTACACGCGTTATCAAAACATCTTACATGCATTGATACACATGGTTACAAGGAACATGAACATGTACATGTTTTACAAGTCTACATAAGTCACAAGTCCGATCATGCTATGAATGATGATATATTATGTTTACATGTTTGTACCATGAATTGTAAGATATAATATTTATGAAAAAGTATGACCATGATTACATGATATTGTATCGTTAAGATATACTTTATATATACTGAGCTCTTCGTTTCTCATCCAAACTGTTATTGTCGGTAGGTTCAAGTTTTGACATATGCGCACCAGGGCCCTAGATTAAGGAAGAGTATCTCGAGGAGCCCAAAGGTGATTATCAAGAGGGAGAGATCGATTTAGATCATTATTCATATTATTGATCCATTAGCTAGTTATTTATTTCAGTTTTAAAAGGGTTATAATAAGAGATTGGAAAGATGTTAATTGCTTAGGTTTAAATTTTAGTATTTGAGATCACAATAGATGATAGGATTATTTTTGTTTAAGTTGGTCAACAATTTTAATGGTTTATATTGATTATGGAATTGTTATTAATATCGATGATAAATTTTGAGAATCACATTTTAGCATGCCTTGTATGTTGTTAAGATAAGTTTGTACATGCAGTGTCACGGGTCTATGGTCTCATTGACCAACATAGAATTTTGGGGTGCGGTAGGGCTAGTCAAAAATCAAAGTTTATCGAAAACTTGGTCAATTATTTTGAAAAATTAGATTTTTATGATTACATCGGCCATAAACCAGCAAAAGAGAGATTATTTAGAGCAGGCTCAATGAACATGGGGATGGAATAGTTGTTGGATGATTAAGAGTTAAAACACCCCATCTTTAGGAATAAAGAAGGGGGGGGGGGGGGGGGGGAACTTTTTGTACATTGTATGCCTACTTTTTTGAAACATTTCTAGTAGTTTTGGTAGACGAAGATGGAATTGTGAGAACCGGTGTTCCTTTTAGAAGCGCAGAATCCAAGTATAGTGTTGAACAACCAGAAGCCAAGAACCATACGTACTGAGAGAGGGGCTTCCCCCCTTTCTCAGGAGACATGGTCTGTGTCCTTCAATTGATAACCATCATTTGGCTAACCTAGCCTCACCCATCCCTCAAGACCAAGGGATATCACAACCATTGACTAGGACTTTCGACTTGATCTCAGGCCCTAACTCACCCTCCATGGACGAACCTTACAGATGAACCCTTAAGTTTTTGAGGCATTGGATTCTCACTTGGGGGATTCTAGATGCATCTTCATGGTGGGGAAATAATAGAATACCACCCGACAGAAAAGAATAAATAATCACACACACTAAAGGGAAAACACAAGAGATATACGTGGTTCGGCAATAATCTGTCTAGATAAACGGTTCAAAATCTGATTACTTCTTCTTATTCAAAGAAACCTTGAGAAATCAGTACAAGATACACACTCGATCTCCTCTCAGATTAAATCCCAAACCAATTGCCTAGAGCCCCTTGTACACCCTACTCAAGTCACCTTCTCAATGAACTCTAAGAACAATCCCCGTCTATTCTTCCTTCAACCTTTTCTTAAGCCCTAGTATGCTTAAACCCTTTCTATTATCTCCCACTTCCCATGAGAACAACTAGGGCTCTCCCCGAAAACCTTAATAATCACTCTCTCATGATTCCATGATCTTTCGATACAAACCCTAGACCCATAATCCCCTATTTATAGGCCTAAACCTGGAGTCCTAGATAAATAGAAAGTCTCCTCAAAATAGGAGTTTCCAAAACACGAAAATAGACATATTTCCCGGAAAAGTCTGCACTGTTGATCGATTGGTGCTCCTTGGTTTCTTCAATTCAAGCCAATTTTAACAAATCTCCACATTGGCGAGAATTCCGCAAAACCACCACGAACCAAGAGAACCGATTTGCTAATCACCAAGCAAACCTTCAGGATAGACCACTGCCTCATTCACATCTGGGAGCACCTCCACCTTGAACCAAAACTTTTCTTAAAATTTATAATCCTATTTGTAAATACCGCAAACAACAGTTTGGCCTACTTGTCTCTGCACCATCTGCGAAAAGACCCACCAAACAACCCTTTTGGCCTAACCCGCCTCTGCACCATCTGCGAAAGAGACCCACTAGCTACACACACCTTTAAATCACCTCAAAAAGCCATCCACCAGATTCGATCTACATGGCCAAAACCCATGTGTAGCCTGAAAAACTATCCTCCATTCTAGAAGAACTCCGGATGAGGACATAAACCCATCCTCTCCATCAAAGGCACCTCACCATCTCCATCCTTTCAGAAATCCAGCAGAATACCCGTCTCCGTCCTGACTGCGAAAGAGAACCTAGGTGAGCTTTCTACTTGCTGCATAACATCTAGTTTCTGATTCCTGCAGACCCTATAGTAGCTCCACCTACATCCTCTATTTCATCCAAGAGATATAAATTACCATAATTGTTTCCCTTCATCAAAACTAAGTATCCCCGCTTTCCTCTCTTTATTTTGATAACTCTACGTCCTGCTGCATAGCAACAACTCAGGGAGTATTACTGGCCAACTGAAACTAGATTCCTTCACAACTTATGGACATAATATAAGCTACCCCTCCTAAAGTCTGAATCACTCCATCAAACGAAGCCCTAAAATCTAATAACCACTTTATTAGAAGAATATTTGTCGCAACCCAAATTCTCCTAGAAATTATGGGATTTTGGCTCGTGACTTATACTTCAAACCATCTTGCAAGAGCATTTAAAGCGATGCTAAAAAAAAATCAGGTCACTCCCCCACCAACTATCAACAATAGTCTAGGTAAGTCCACTTGTTAAGGTCTTTGTCTTCTCCTAGGTGTTCTTCCTCGACACCCTCTTCAATGTATTTTTCCTCTACCCACGGAGCTGGAGCACAAATGTCAAAAGGAGGACCCGCCGATAATAACAGTTCGACTAAGTATGGAAGACTCAGCATATACTAACTATTAAACAATGAGGTTATAAAACGACAACAAGATTTCATAAGCAGTTCATATATAATTCAATTTTAGAAACATAACATTCTTCATTTCAAACATGCATAAATTATAGTTTCGATATCCATGTGCATACTTTTCAAAACTATATACTTTACTTTACTTTCTTCGAAAACCATATGCTTTTGTCATTTTCTTCATGTCTTTTACTTTCACTTTTCCATCTTTCATTCTTTTACTTAACTTAGCCGAGTCAATCTTTTTTACTTGGGATATCAGGTGGTTAGTGCCAGTACCTGATTTGACGTACACTAAACACCCACCCAATAACCTCCTTGTTCATTCTTTTACTTGAGATCAGATAACTAGTGTCGGTGCCTGATCTGACGTACACTAGCATCCTTCAAATAACATCATTTTACTTGAGATCATGTAATTAGTGCCGGTACCTGATCTGATGTACGCTAATACCCTCCCAATAGCATTTCTTCCTTTGTTTTTACTTAAGATCAAGTGACTAGTGGTGTACCTAGTCTAAACACACTAACACCCTCCCAATAGCATATTCTTCATTTTACTTGAGATCAGATGACTAGTGGTGTACCTGATCTAAACACACTAGCATCCTCCCAATAACATCATTTCTTTTCTTTCTTTCATCTTCTTTACTTTGCTTTTCAGATACCTGTACATATACAAAAACCTTGATCATGCATATACAAGTGCTCATATAAGATTTGTGAGTGACATATAGACAATAGGACCTTAACAACATAGCATATGCATTTCAATCATCAATTCATAATTCTAAACATGCTCACATATCATTTAGGTACACAATTCCATCCTTTAAGCATACTCTTCATCAAATCAATGCATCCTTATTACCCCTTTTCATTAATAAACCCCCACATGAGCAATTTAGTCAAAATCTACATAGAGACATTTCATCAAATACTTTATCTTCTTCATTTAATTCAATAAGTAGTACATTCAATTCATTTAAGAGAGCTTCACCATTTCAATCCACTATTTTCATGTTTTCAATTTCATTTCTCGTGAGGAATTCATAATAAGAATCATTGATATAGAAAAACTCTTCAACATATCAAGGAATAACATACTTTTCATTCAATTTAACTAAGGAATTACAACAACAAGGTTTAATAGAGAGTATCGACCTCATAAGATTGATTCCCTGTAGTCTAAAGCTTGAAGAAGGGATGAGAAGGCTTGAAGAATGAATCCCAAGCTTGACAAGGAAGATCCAAGCTCCCTTTTGATCCTCTAAGAACTTTCCTTAGAAAACCTAGGATTTTTCTCCCCTCTTTGCCAAATTAGGTTAGAAGGACTTAGAATATCCTAAAACCTCGTATTAGGTATCCTATTTATAGTCCAAGGGTGTTAAACCCCGAAATTTCGGATTCAACACAGTTTTTTTTTTTAAAAATTGTTTTTGTTAACTTCGTACGAACGAAATTAAGTTCGTTCAAATGAAGAGATTCGTTCGAACGAACAGACCTCCTTTTGAACGAAAATGGCCACGAATTTTGTTTTATTGCCCTTTTTCTTGACTTTGTTCGAATGAATGGGACATTCGTTCAAACAAAAGTCCCAGACTTTGTTTTCTTTGTTTCTCTTCCAACTTCACTCCTTATACTTGGGTTCATACCCATTTTAAACATCCTAAGACACCTATTAAGATTTATACATTAGTCTAATCGTTTTATTAACCTTGAGTATGACCCACATTCTATTATTGACCATTTTACCCTTTTCCAATACATAGAACCTTTCCTTCTTTCCCTCGGCTATTTAAGCACCTAAATTGCTTAGAACACCTACCCCTGGTGTCAAACACTCTCACATACACACATATGCCCATACCAAGGCTCTCATTGACATTTTACCCTACACCATGTACCTGGAAGACTTTTGCTCTTTTCTAATTGTAGAAAAAACTATTCACTATACTATTTACTAAGTTTTCAGGGTTCTATAATAGTCATACTATTAGAGAATGTGAGAGCATCTCCAAAGTATGCCCCTCCATCTTGCACTATTTCAGCAGAATGAAGCCCCTTTCCATCAAAATTCCTCCATAGAAAGCTGTCCAAACTAACCTGTAGCTCTCATACCAATTGTTGGGAAAATAATAGAATAAAACCTGACAGAAAAAAATAAACAAACACACACATCAAAGGAAAAACACAAGAGATATACGTGGTTCGGCAATAACATGCCTATATCCATGGGTCAAGATTAGATTGCTTCTTCTTATTTAGAGAAACCTTGAGAAACCAATACAAGATACACACTCTCCTCTTAGATTAAATCCAAAACCCAAGCCCAGAGCCCATTGTACACCCCACTCAAGTCACATTCTCAATGAACCCTAAGAATAATCCCTATCTATCCTCCCTTCAACCTTTTCCCAAGCCCTAGTATGCTTAAACCCTTTCTATTATCTCCCACTCCCCATGAGAGCAACTAGGGCTCTCCCCGAGAGTAAACCCGCTCTCTCCGGGAACCTTAATATTCACCCTTTCATGATTTCATGATCTTTTGATACAAACCCTAGATCCATAATCCCCTATTTAGAGGCCTAAATCCGGAATTATAGAAAAATAGAAAGTGACCCCAAAATAGGAGTTTCTGAAACACAAAAACAGACTTATTTCCCAGAAAACTCCGCACCGCCGATCGATCGGCACGTCCCTAGCCGATTGATCGGTGCTCCTTGGTTTCTTTAATTCAAGCCAATTTCAACACTTCACCTACACGGCCACTAAATCCATGTAGCAGACTCGAGATTGAGGATTAAGGGTAATCCCCCATCCATCGAATCAGTTTCAGCTTTGGTAGCGAGGCATCACATTACACTTTCTTTACCGAATGCATCACATTGCACTTTCTTGAGCCAAGGCATCACAAAAAAATTTGCGGGTGATTCTCACTTGGGGGATTCTAGATGCATCTTCACCTACTCGGTCTATTCTTCTTGTTCGATTCCAACAATCCCATTTCACTTTTCTTTAGCCAAGGCATCCCATTGCACTTTCTTGAGCCAAGGCAGCACATAAAAATTTACCAGTGATTCTTGGGGGCTTCTAGATGCATCTTCACCTATTCGGCCTATTCTTCTTGTTTGATTCCAACAATCCCATGCATTCCAACTTATCTTAAAATAGGGAAATGCTTCTGAGACCGTCTTAGAGCTAAGACTACTGAGAACTTGCTATTTAACATGAGATTTTAGGTGGGGCCCACCATGTGAAAATGAGCCCCACCTGAAATCTCGTGTTGAATAGCACGGTCTCGGCGGCCTCGGCCCGAAGACAGTCTAAGTAGCAAAGTCCTTTAAAATAATAATATGAAGAATAAAATTTTAAAGAAGTTCAAACTTTAGTGACATCCCTCACACTTCAATCTCTCGTATCCAAACTCGGATGGGTTGCCCATATGTGTCTTATTAAATGAGGGGCCACCTACTGTTTACATGAGAATCACCAAATGATAAAAATAGGGCCATTTTGCAAGACACATATGGGCAACAGCGCAACTGCGCTGTTGCCCATCCGAACTCCTCATATCCTGTTGTGATATTATACCTTACCATCTTGCTCTTTTCCTACGTTGCTAAGCAAACCACTCTCTCTCTCTCTCTACCTTGCCAAGGCTGTCTCTCTCCATTGATTCCTCTACCATGCCAAGAAAGATAAAGATGAAATCAAGCTTTTCATGCCAACTAGTATTGCACCCACTTACCTAACTACAGTAACTTCCCCACCTCAATAAAACCCCTCTCAGCCTCTCTACCCTTCACATCATAAACACTTCTAAAAGAGTTCTTCTTCTTCATCATCTTTACTATATCTAAGCAGCCAAAACAGGCCACTCTCTCTCTAGTAAAAGAGACTACTAAGATGATGATGAAGCAGCGTCTCCTCTCATTCTCAGCTCTACTAGTCTTCCTCCTCCATTGCACCACAACCATAGCTCAAGCCCCGGCAAAGTCTCCGAAGCCGAAGCTGAAAGGTCCGGCCAACGTCACCGCTATCCTCGAGAAGGCCCATCGCTTTAATTCCTTAATTCGGCTAATGGAGAACACCCAAATGGGGGACCGGATCAACACAGAGCTGGCAACTGCAAGCGGGGGTCTCACTCTATTTGCACCCGCAGATAATGCATTTGCTAGTCTAAAGGCGGGTACCCTAAACTCTCTTACAGATCTGCAGAAGTCCCAGTTGGTGCAATTCCATGTCCTCACTGCCTATAATTCACTCCCACAGTTCCAAACTGTGAGCAACCCAGTGCCGACGCAGGCTGGGGATACTAGCAAAGGTCATTTCCCACTCAGTATCACCATGGGCGGCAATCAAGTTAACATATCGACCGGGCTTACCAATGCGACCATCACTAGCTCAATCTACACTGATGGCCAGCTTGCCGTCTATGAGGTGGACAAGGTGCTCCTTCCCTTGGAAATTTTCAATCCCTTACCCCCTGCTCCGGCAGCAGCGCCGAAGAAGGCTGCTACTCCTCCTCCTCCTGTTCTGGCACCTTCACCAGCTGCTCCTGTAGCTAATATCACTTCAGTTGATGCTTCTAGTGCAATGGGCCTGATGATCCGGCATGCAGCAGTATCGTTTGGAGTTGCAGCAATTGCAGCATTTTTTTTGTGACCATGAAATCATGATGGTGGGTTGTTATGCACTAGTGCTGGTATAATTGCACCAACTGATGAGGTGATGAGTGTGGGTTTGAGTACTAGTGCTCGTATGGATTTCACCGAGTCCAATCGATCTATGGCATTTGAAAACTGTGAATGCTTTTGAATAATTGCCATTCTCTCTTTCTTTCATTTGCTTTTCTATGAAATTGTTGTTTTGTTTTTAAGCGCTATGCACTTCCATAGTTCTGTGCATGTTCACTAGTCTTTGCACTTGCCGCAAACAACTTCATAGAATTATCCACAGAAGTTATTTTCTATCGAATTTAGGTAGATCATGGTTTTAATAACAGTCACTATAATAACGTTGTAAATGGTATTATTAAGGAATTCGTGTGATGGTGATTTAAATTCTGATTTTTAAATCAAAACATCTCACTAAGAGCTGGATTTTTGGATAATTATGGTGACTTAGACCTAGGGCTGTCAAATGGCCAGGTAGGGGCAGGCCGGGGTCAACTCTAGCCCTACCCTTCCCTATAAGAGTAAGGCCCTAGCCCAGCCCTAGCTCTTCAAGGGCCGGGTTGATTAGGCCCTAGCCATGCCCTCAAGGGCTAGGGCCGAGCTAAAGGGCCGGACAAGAGCAAGATTTTGTTCAAGAAAATCATTCAAATAGGTGATACAATCTTACAACATATTGAACTCGTGAAAAATTTTGTAATGACTTTCATGAAAAATTGGTATATAAAGAAGTTTGGTTATGAATTTATGAATATACCCCATGTTAATATCGTTAATGGGGGGTTATATTAGTAATTTTAGAACTTAAATTAAGTATTCTTAAAGAGGAGAGGGCGGGCTAGGCTTGGAAGGGCCGGACAGGGGTTATCCCTAGCTCGGCCCTATTGAAAAAGGGCTTCTTGGTTTTGGGTCCTACCCGGCCTAAGGGCTGAAGAAGGGTTGGGCTTTGGCAGGTTTAGAAGGGTCGGGCCGGGTCGGGTCGGGCCGGGTACCCTTTGACTAGGGCTTTTTTGACAGGCCTACTTAGACCCCAATCGTTTTGCTTTTAATTGGGGGTAGTTGCTTGGTCTTTTGAGTGGGAGTAGGACAAATCAACATTGCCCGGGGAAAGTTTTCAAGAGAGCTAATAAAGGCTCCCATCCCCTTGTGTTATAATTAAGAGCAACATTTGTTGTGGCGTCATGTGAGGTGCATCCCACGAAGTACGCAGGGGATTGGATTAAATGCGAGCAAAGGGCGTTGGGCACTCTGTGACTCACTTTACACTTCACACGTCTGTGGAGTCACATTAGGGGCGACCTTTTATTTTAGGAGGGTGATTAGTGTAGAGAATTTGATTTATTGAGAATTCTTGGATAATTTACAAGGACCCTAAGATGGTTTAAATAGATGTTCCAAGACTCTTAATATAGTTGATACTATTGTGAAGAGATACATTGATAATGATACATTGTATCTCATTCACTTTATTACAATAAGATATTTCCTAATAATTAGCACACCACGCATTAGACTATGTAGTCTAATACCATGGCCACATGTCCCTTTTAACATTCCTTTAACTATGGTTAAGCTAAAGAAAATTAAATATAACAATTTTTTTTTTTGTTTTTAAAAAATCAAGGTTATATTGCTTAACCCTAGGAGTGTGTGAATCTTAACTACAATTGATGTATGATAAAAAAGGGGGCATTGACCAATGGGACTGCACATTAGACCACATAGTCTAATGCGGTAGTAAGTGAAGTATTTCCTTTTATTTTAACTAGTTGTAATTATTTCAAAATTTTCCATAGATGCAAGGTTGGGGATAACACGTAGAGATGTTTAATTTTTGAATAGTTAAAAAAAAAAAATTAAAAATCAGGTAATGTTTGACAATTATAGCCACCATTATTTCAAAATTTTCCACAGACGCAAGGTTGGGGATACCACGTAGAGATGTTTAATTTTTGAATAGCTAAAAAAAATTAAAAATCAGGTAATTTTTGACAATTATAGCCACCCAGTTGCGTCTTTGGAAGATTTTCAACTGGGGCTAGCAAAATCCTTATTTTAAATCGACCAAAGTCATCCATGGGCATTATGGCGTGGTTTGGCTTAGCTACACAAGAGCAGACTACAATATGACTCACTAGTGTGGAAGAGGGCCGTCAAGCCATCTGTTCCATACCCACTAGAGTAGACCTACAAGGCTTCATTTACTCGGACAGATTGGTGAGCCAGTTTTAGACTAACTATCACATCAATTTGTGGCTGGGATGGCCTTTTGAGTTCACAATGATTAGGCCTAACTAGCCTTGTCTATAGCTCGGACTTACTGGTCCGACTACCTAATAGGACTACTCAGTCATTACAGATTGGACCCCATAGGTCCAGCCTGCTAGGATTGATTCATAATTAGCAAGTCGATTAAGGAGTTATCCTGTGACTTATCGCTTGTAGACCAAATATGGGTACCATCCATATTGCAGACGGTTAATACCCAGATTATTACAAGGTACCTTGGGCGGGTTTCTACCTGTTTCTAGTGGGGAGGAATCTGTCCAAACATTCCAATATAAGTTAATTACTCTAGAATAGGATTAAAAAAATAAAAATTCTATAATCAAATAGGCTAAAGAACTGTAATTAATATTGTAACCAAACTAAAATTATGATTAATTCTATTATGGACTAAACAGTAACCAAATAGAATTGGAAAAGACTTAAATTGGTTTTAGTCTACTTCTGTTGCCAAATATATGATAATTCTATTGGTCTCTTTCTAGGGGAATGGTTATATTTCTGGGAGCGAACTCTAGGTGAATATGAAGCGCATGAAAACAAGTTATGCCTTGGAATGAAATAAAATTTTGATTTCGCTTTGTATGTGAAGAAGGAAGCTATAAGTAATGCAATTATAAATCTCATGGAGAGTTCGATCTTGGCTCAGGATGAATACTGGTGGAATACTTAGCACATGCAAGTCGGATGTGAAGCAGTGTTTCCAGTGCCGGACATGTGAGTTACGAGTTAGAACTTGCCCTTAGTCGGACATGTGAGTTACGAGTTAGAACTTGCCCTTAGTAGGGGAACAACAACTGTAAATGAATGCTAATACCCCATAGGCTGATGAGCAAAAGGAGAATGGTTGTCGCCCGTGTTTCCCTACCTAATCAAAGTCGAAGGCCTTTTTGTCTAATAGAGGGTCCTGGAGGCTTTATAGGAATAAGAGGAGTCTAGTTATATCAATAGATCCATCAGTTAGTTGCTCTTCCCCGGTTAGTGTCATTCATTCGCCCTAGTTATACCAAAACCTTTTATTAGTTGCCTAGCTAAGCAAAATTAGAATATGTCGGAATTGAAAGAATTGAAAATGAATCGTATTATTGATTGTCATATAGACCCTTATGTTTGCCCTCCTGGAAGATAACGTGCTTCTAAAAGATCTTTTATACAATACCCAATCTTGACGTTAGTTCTACACAAATCACCAGTCACACTTGTTATCAATTGAATCAAGGATACTTCTAGCAAGAAATATATCAAAGATTTGGCATCAGGCTAGTCGAAAATCAAAGTTTATCGAAAGCTTGGTCTAATTTTTTTTGAAAAATTAGCTATTTATGATTACATTGGCAATTTCCTAGCAAAAGAGGGATTATTTAGAGTAGGCTCAATGAACATGGAGGATGGAATAGTTGTTGGATGGTTAAGGACACCAAGGGTGTGAGCTTTTTGGACATTGCATGCCTACTTTGTTTTTGAAACATTTCCAGTAGAGTAGTTTTGGTAGACGGAGACGAAATTGTGAAAGCCGGTGTTCCTTTTAGAAGGGCAGAATCAAAGTATAATGTTGAACCACCAAAAGCCATGAACCATATGTACTGAGCGATGGGCTTCTCCTCTTTCTTGGCAGACATGGTCTGTGTCCTTGAATTAATTACCATCTTTTGGCTAACCAAGCCTCTTCCGTCCCTCGGGACCAACAAGAGATATTACAGGAATATTCACATGTTGTCCATTGACTAGGCCTTCTGACTTGATCTTAGGTCCTGGCTTACCCTATGTGGATGAACCTTGTAGAGGAACCCTTAAGTTTTCGAGGCATTAGATTTCAACCTGGGAGATTCTAGATGATTCTTCACCTACTTGGCCACTAAATCCATGCGGCAGACTCGACGAATGAGGATTAAGGGTAGTCCCATCCATTGAATCTCAGTTTCAGTTTTGGTACCGACGCGATTCTCGCACTTTCTTTAGCTAAGGCATCACAGAAAAATTGGCGGATGATGAAGCTATTCTTCTTGTTTGATTCCAACAATCAAATTTCAACTTCTTTTAAAATAATAATAAGAAGAATAAAATTTTATAAAAGTTGAAAATTTAGAGACACCCCTCACACTTCATTCTCGTATCCAGTTGTGATATTATACCTTACCATCTTCCTCTTTTCCTGCATTGCTAAGCAAACCACACTTTCTCTCTAGCTACCTTGCCAAGTCTATCTCTCTCCATTGATTCCTTTACCAAGAAAGATAAGATGAAATTAAGCTTTTCATGCCAACTTGTATTGCATCCACTTACCTAACTACAGTCACTTCCCCACCTCGATAAAACCCATCTCAGCTTCTCTTCCCTTCACCACCATAAACACTTCTAAAAGAGTTCTTCTTCTTTACCATATCTAAGCAGCCAAAATAGGCCACTCTCTATACTAAAAGAGACTACAAAAATGATGATGAAGCAGCTTCTTTTCTCATTCTCAGCTCTACTAGTCTTCCTCCATTTCACCACAACTTTAGCTCAAGCCCCGGCAAAGTCTCCAAAGCCAAAAGGTCCTGCTAATGTCACCGCTATCCTCGAAAAGGTCGGTCACTTTAATACCTTAATTCGGCTAATGGAGAACACCCAAATGGGGGACCGGATCAACACAGAGCTGGCCACTGCAGACGGGGGTCTTACTCTATTTGCACCCACAGATAGTGCATTTGCTAGTCTAAAGGCGGGTACCCTCAATTCTCTTACAGATCTACAGAAGTCCCAGTTGGTGCAATTCCATGTCCTCACTGCCTATAATTCACTGCCACAGTTCCAAACTGTGAGCAACCCAGTGCCGACGCAGGCCGGGGATACTGGCAAAGGTCATTTCCCACTCAGTATCACCATGGGCGGCAATCAAGTTAACATATCGACCGGGCTTACCAATGCCACCATCACTAGCTCAATCTACACTGATGGCCAGCTTGCCGTCTATGAGGTGGACAAGGTGCTCCTTCCCTTGGAAATTTTCAATCCCTTACCGCCTGCTCCGGCAGCAGCTCCGAAGAAGGCTGCTGCTCCTGCTCTTGCACCTTCTGCGGCTGCTCCTGTAGCTAATATCACTTCAGTTGATGTTTCTAGTGCAATGGGTCTGATGATCCGGCATGCAGCAGTATCGTTTGGAGTTGCAGCAATTGCAGCATTTTCTTTGTGACCATGAAATCATGATGGTGGGTTGTGATGCACTAGTGCTGGTATAATTGCACCAACTGATGAGTGTGGTTTTGAGTACTAGTACTCGTATGGATTTTACAGAATCGATCTATGGCATTTGAAAACTGTGAATGCTTTTGAATAATTGCCATTCTCTTTCTTTCATTTGTATGTCCATGAAATTGTTGTTTTCTTTTTAAGTGCTATGCACTTACATAGTTCTGTTCACATGTCCACTATTCCTTGCAACTGCCCCAAACTACTTTACAGAATTATGCACAGAAGTTCTAACGAATTTAGGTAGATCATGGTTTTAATAACAGTTGCTATAATAACGTTGTAAATGGTGTGATTGAGGAATTCGTGTTATGGTGATTTAAATTCTGATTTTTAAATCAAAACATCTCACTAAGAGCTGGATTTGAAAATGTTAATGGAGACTAAAACCCCAATCGTTTTGGTTTTAGTTTGGGTAGTTGCTTGGTATTTTAAGTGAGACAAAGCACACTATCTTGAAAATCAACATTGCCCGGGAAAAGTTTTCAAGGGAGCTGAGAAAGGCCCGGTCCCCATGTGTTAATTAAAAGCACCCCTTGAGTTTGTGGCCTCATGTCAGGTGCATCATAATAGAATCCATGAATAGTTATGATATGCATGAGATGCACCATATCCTTACCATTATCACAATGCGAAGGATTTGTATTTAGAATGAGATTGAGATTGTGATTAGGATTTGATTAGTATTAGATTAGGAATGTATTATTTTAGTTTTTTATTTATCTAGATATTATTATCTATTTATACCCTAGTTGGGTCTCTTTGTAATCATCTTGAGAATTCAATAAAATCGTTTATCTTCATGGTATCAGAGTGGGTTATGATATGCATGAGTGATTATGATATGCATGAGATGCACCATAATACCATATCCTTACCATTATCACAATGCGAAGGATTTGGATTTAGAATGAGATTGAGATTGTGATTAGGATTTGATTAGGAATGTTGTGAAAGCATCCAACTCAAAACCAATTGGCAATGAGTGGAGAGGCCTTACATGTATATAAGGCCACAACTATTTCTCTATTTAGTCGATGTGGGATTAATTCTCTTACACGCCCCCTCACGTGCAGCCCTAATTCTAGGTCTGTCACGTGCGCCTTTTTTTTTGGGTCGTCAATCATGCAGCCTTTCTGTTTGGGTCTGTCATCGTGAGTGAGCATAATTTGGCCGTTGGGCCTTTTGGGCTCTGATACCATGTGAAAGCGTCCAACTCAAAACCAATTGGCAATGAGTGGAGAGGCCTTACATGTATATAAGGCCACAACTATTTATCTATTTAGTCGATGTGGGATTAATTCTCTTACAGTATTATTTTAGTTTTTTATTTATCTAGATATTATTATCTATTTATACCCTAGTTGGGTCTCTTTGTAATCATCTTGAGAATTCAATAAAATCAATTTATCTTCATGGTATCAGAGTGGGTCGATCCAACCCTAATTTCATGTTAGTTTGGTCTCTCTATTGTCGAACAACCATTCTAGCGGGCAGCACCTTTGCCGGCCCTCGGACCTGATTTTTTTTCTTGGCCGTTATTGAAATAATTCCCTATCCATCGCATCTCTCTTCATCTTAGGCTCTTAGCCCTGTTTCTCCATCCTTACTCCTTCCTCGTCCTTTTCAACCTAAGAACTAAGAACCTTTGCTCTCCAGATAATTGAAAATTCCATTTGGGTTTCTCTGGCAGCTTCATCACCCATCTCAATCCAACAGACCCTGCAAGAACAACTAGAAGCCTCTCCGCAACCTTTAAAGAAAAGCTTCGTTACTTCATTGATGAAGGCTGCTATACTTTGCTTTCCTTCCTTCCCAGAACATACATACTTTGTTTCCCCCTTCTAAAGTCTTCTCCCCCTCCCCCCCCCCCACACCAAAAAAAAAAAAGGCCTTGCAAGACTTCAAATGGAAATAGAAGCTCTTGGCATCTCACTAGTCTGAATCCATGTTGGGTATCCCTCTTTTGAGTAGAGACATAAGGGCTGATGTGATTCTGTTGAAGTTTCTTAGAGAGATTTTAAGTTTCACACTCTCTAAATATGTTACAAAATGCTTGGCTTGAAAGAAAGATTTCGGTGGTTGAAGATGGATGTCATATGGTAAACGTTGAGGTTGTTAACTTAAATATGTGGCAATAGTGGAAGGGGTTTGCTACAATTTCATCGTCTTTCCAAGATTTTATCCAAAAAAAAGAAAGAGTTGTTGATTGTGTTGAAAAGAGATAGAGAGAGAGAGAGAGAGAGTAAGGCTCACTTTTTTTTTCTTTTACCCATAGAGGCCCATTTCAGGACCTGTAACCCCTTTGGCAAGACTAGAGGCCAAATCATCAGGAGCCACTTTCCAGGCCCAAAGAGGCCCTTTTGAAGACCTGTAACCCCTTTGGTGAGACCATAGGCAAGATCATGGACGTCATTTCGTATTTGGCCCACGAGGCCCATTTCATTGCCCAAGAGGCTATTCGGTCCATTGAGGCCCTGACCCATTGAGGTCCACCTCTTTCCATTGACCCATAGAGGTCTAGCCCATTGAGGCCCATATTATTCCCTTTGCATACAACACATTAATAATGGTGACGATTGTCTACTATCAAGATCTGCAAGGATATTGGAATGACTAGCAAGGTACTTTACCTGATTGAGTATCAAACTTACGCATATTTTCAAATCTACATCAGTTTGAGGGGGAGTAATAGAATCTATGTATGGTTATGATATGCATGAGATGCACCATATCATTACCATTATCACAAAGGAAAGGATTTAGATTTAGAATGAGATTGAGATTGTGATTAGTATTAAATTAGGAATGGATTGATTTAGCTTTTATATTTATCTAGATATTATTATCTATTTAAACCCTAGTTGGGTCTCTTTGTAATCATCTTGAGAATTCAATAAAATCAGTTTCTCTTTACATCACACCAAGTACGCATGGGATTAAATGTGAGCAAAAGGTGTTGGGCACTCTAAGACTCACTTTACACTTCACATGTGCGCAGAATCACATTAGCGGTGACCTTTTATTTTAAATCGATTAGAATCATCTATCGGCATGATCGATGTCGTGATCTGGCTTAGCTACAAAGAGTCAGACTACAGTATGAATCGCTAGTGTGGCATGTAGAGGGCCATCAAGCCATCTGTTCCATACTCACTAGAGTAGACCTACAAGGCTTCACACACTCGGTTTGATTGGTGGTCCAGTTTTAGACTAACTAGCCCAACAACTTGTGGCTGGGATAGCCTGTTTAGTGCCTTGTCTGTTGCTGACTAACTAGTCCGACTATCTAATAGGACTACCCAGTCATTATAGATTGGACCACACAGGTCATGGCTAATAGAATATATGTATGGTTATGATCATATGCATGAGATGCACCATATCATTACCATTATCACAATTGGAAGGATTTGGATTTAGAATGAGATTGAGATTAGGATTTGATTCATATTAGATTAGGAATGGATTAATTTAGTTTTTAGTAATATCTAGATAAATGTAAAAACTAAATCAATCCATTCCTAATCAAATCCTAATCACAGTCTCAATCTCATTCTAAATCCAAATCCTTCCAATTGTGATAATGGTAATGATATGGTGCATCTCATGCATATCATAACCATACATGGATTCTATTACAGTCTGCTATGAATGATTCATAATTAGCAAGTCTGTTAAAGAGTTGTCCTATGGCTTATTGCTTCCAGACAAAAAATGGGTACCGTTCATTTCGCAGATGGTTAATACCCAGATTAATTACTAGGTACCTTGGGCGAGTCTTCACCTATTTCCAGTGGGGAGGGCTCTGTCCAAACATTCCAATATAAGTAATTACTCTAGAATAGGATAAAAGAAATAATCCAATCCATATAATCAAATAGCTAGGCTAAAGAACTGTAATTAATATTGTAACCAATCAAAAATTATGATTCATTCTATTATGGACTAAGGACTGTAACCAAATAGAATTGGAAAATGCTTAAATTGGTTTAAGTATACTTTTGTTGCTAAACATGCCAAAATTGACCAATGGCATTTTGATCACTATTTTACATATGATAATTCAATTGGACTCTTTCTAGGGGGATGGCTATATTTTTGGGAGTGAACTCCAAGTGAATATGAAGCGCATGGATACAAGTTATACCTTGGAATGAAATAAAATTATGATTTCGCTTTTTCTATGAACAAGGAAGCAATAAGTAATGCAACTATGAATCTCATGGAGAGTTTGATCCTGGCTCAAGATGATCGCTAGCTAGTGGCATACTTAACACATGCAAGTTGGATTGGAAGCGGTGTTTCCAAAGGCAAATATGTGAGTTACGCGTAAGAACTTGCCCTTGGGAGGGGAACAACAGCTGGAAATGGATGGTAATACCCCATAGGTTGAGGAGAGAAAGGAGAATGATTACTACCTAAATCTTTGATTTGCCCATTAGCTGATAATTCATTTGCCTGGGTTCATCTGCTTAATCAAAGTCGTAGGTCTTTTGGTTTAAAAGGGGTCCTGGAGGCTTTATAGGAATATGGAGAGTCTAGTTATATCAATAGATCCATCAGTTAGTTGCTCTTCCCCGAATAGTGTAGAAGCGAGAGCGCGACGCATCATTCACATTGTATTATATGCTGAAACCTTTTATTAGTTGCCTAACTAAGCAAAGTTAGAATCCATCGGAATTGAAAATGAATCAAATTATCTATTGTGTCATATAGACCCTTATGTTTACCCTCCTAGAGGAATATGTGCTTCTAAACGATCTTTTATATCGTGCCCAATCCTAAAGTTAGTTCAACACAAATGACTAGTCCACTCGTTATCAATGGAATCAAGGATACTTCTAGCAAGAAATATATCGAAGAGTTGGCATCAGGCTATTCGAAAATCAAAGTTTATGGGAAGCTTGGTCTAATTTTTTTGAATAATTAGCTATTTATGATTACATCGGCAATAACCCAGCAAATGAGAGATTATTTAAAGTAGGATCAATGAACATGGGGGATGGAATTGTAGTTGTTGGATGGTTAGCACACCCCATCTTTCAAGATAAAGAAGTGCATGAACTTTTTGTACATCGTATTCCTACTTTTTTTTGAAACATTTCCAATAATTTTGGTAGACGGAGAGAGAATTGTAATAGCCGCTGTTCCTTTAGAAGGGTAGAATCCAAGTATAGTGTTGAACAACCAGAAGCCAAGAACCATATGTACTGAGCGAGGGGCTTCCCCCCTTTTTCGGGAGACATGGTTTGTGTCCTTGAATCAATAAACTATCTTTCAGCTAACCTAACCTCCTCCATCCCTCCCTTAGGACCAGTAAGGGATATTACAGGAATATTCACCTGTTGTCCATTGACTAGGCCTGCGGGCTTGATCTTAGGCACTTACTCACCTTTCGTGAACGAACCTTGCAGAGGAACCTTTAGGTTTTTGAGGCATTGGATTCTCACTTGGGGATTCTGGACGCATCTTCACCTACTTGGCCACTCACCTACTTGGCCATTGAATCCATGTATAAGACTCGACGATTGAGGATTAAGGGTAGTCCCACCCATCGAATCAGTTTCAGTTTTAGTACCAAGGCTACAAGGCATCACATTGCACTTTCTTTAGCCAAGGTATCACAGAAAATTTGCGGGTGATGAAGCTATTCTTCTTGATTGATTCCAACAATCCCATTTCAACTTGTTTTAAAATAATAATAAGAAGAATAAAATTTTAAAGAAGTTGAAAATTTAGTGACACCCCTAACACTTCAATCTCGTATCCTGTTGTGATATTATACCTTACCATCTTCCTCTTTTCCTGCTTTGCTAAGCAAACCACTCTCTCCCTCTAGCTACCTTGCCAAGGCTGTCTCTCTCCATTGATTCCTCTACCTTGCCAAGAAAGATAAGTTGAAATTAAGCTTTTCATGCCAACTTGTATTGCGTCCACTTACCTAACTACAGTCACTTCCCCACCTTAATAAAACCCCTCTTAGCCTCTCTTCCCTTCACCACCATAAACACTTCTAAAAGAGTTCTTCTTCTTCATCTTTACTATATCTAAGCAGCCAAAATAGGCCACTCTCTCTACTAAAAGAGACTACAAAAATGACGATGAAGCAGCTTCTTTTCTCATTCTCAGCTCTACTAGTCTTCCTCCATTTCACCACAACTTTAGCTCAAGCCCCGGCAAAGTCTCCAAAGCCGAAAGGTCCTGCTAATGTCACCGCTATCCTCGAAAAGGTTGGTCACTTTAATACCT
This sequence comes from Tetracentron sinense, assembly GCA_015143295.1. Taxonomy (NCBI): domain Eukaryota; kingdom Viridiplantae; phylum Streptophyta; class Magnoliopsida; order Trochodendrales; family Trochodendraceae; genus Tetracentron; species Tetracentron sinense. The sequence continues at coordinate 33,175,372 of CM026562.1, forward strand.
TAATTCGGCTAATGGAGAACACCCAAATGGGGGACCGGATCAACACAGAGCTGGCCACTGCAGACGGGGGTCTCACTCTATTTGCACCCACAGATAGTGCATTTGCTAGTCTAAAGGCGGGTACCCTCAATTCTCTTACAGATCTACAGAAGTCCCAGTTGGTGCAATTCCATGTCCTCACTGCCTATAATTCACTGCCACAGTTCCAAACTGTGAGCAATCCAGTGCCGACGCAGGCCGGGGATACTGGCAAAGGTCATTTCCCACTCAGTATCACCATGGGCGGCAATCAAGTTAACATATCGACCGGGCTTACTAATGCGACCATCACTAGCTCAATCTACACTGATGGCCAGCTTGCCGTCTATGAGGTGGACAAGGTACTCCTTCCCTTGGAAATTTTCAATCCCTTACCGCCTGCTCCGGCAGCGGCGCCGAAGAAGCCTCCTTCTCCTGCTCTTGCACCTACACCGGCTGCTCCTATTGCTAATATCACTTCAGTTGATGCTTCTAGTGCAATGGGTCTGATCCGGCATGCAGCAGTATCGATTGGAGTTGCAGCAATTGCAGCATTTTCTTTGTGACCATGAAATCATGATGGTGGGTTGTTATACACTAGTGCTCGTATAATTGAACCAACTGATGAAGGTGATGAGTGTGGTTTTGAGTACTAGTGCTCGCATGGATTTAACCGAGTCCAATTGATCTATGGCATTTCAAAGCTGTGAATGCTTTTGAATAATTGTCATTCTCTCTTTCTTTCATTTGTATTTCCATGAAATTGTTGTTTGGGTATGAAAAAGTGATTGTATTTTGAGGTTTCTTTTCCCCATTTTTGAATTTTGGGATTTTTTTGTATCATTTTATAAGAAAATTTTAAATAAAAAAGGGGAAGAATTCCTTCTAGAGATTGAATGGTTAGATCTTCCAATTTCTTAAAATTTCTGGGCCATGGCAAACACATATTTTACCACTCAGAAGAGTATTTTATCAAAATAGAATGATAGAAAAAAAAATGTAATGATGACCCTCCAGATCATCATACTCAATGAACCCTACCCAGTTACCCTGGCTCACCAATCAAGTAATATAGACCCTTCAATTAGCAGGCCATTTCTAACCACCTGATTCGTGGACTTTTAATTGATGACTAGCCTTTCCCAAATTCAAGCTCTACATCAAATGTTCAATTCTATGCCTTGTCTGGCTTATGGGCTATGTAGTTGTTGGACTCCAGATTGATTGGCCCGTAAGAAATATGAACATGATTGGTGGGGATCATGGATGACGGTGGACCTCTCATCCATTATACCTTATTCATCTTTATTGAAAGAAGAAAACGCTGATTATTGCACGCCGAGTGTATAAAATAATTCATACAGCTCTATATAATTCAGATCGCTAATCCCATGGTTAATCATTTTCTTTTAAAAATAAAAGGAGATAAAAAATGGACCGTTGTAGCTTCTGGGAGCCTCAGGTTGGTAGCCAAGATAATGAAATAAACCTCCATGCATGGTGAATTCAAATTCATGGGAAAGAGACCACTGGTTGTTCTAAGCCAGTTTCAATTCGTCTTTTAAAATGCTTCTTTCTTCATGCCGTTCCGCATCAGCATGGTAGTTCTGGGTTTCCTGTGAAGTTTGAAGATAATTCTTGATCCAGGAGACTAGGAGAGTAAGGCCAACTAGAAATGGTGGTTGTCCTAGATCTGTGATCCAAGGGAACAAGAGTTCTGTACCAGGTTTGAAATTTTGAAATTTTCGGAGATCGGTTAGCCAACCCGAACTGAATCCGGAAAAATTGCGGGATTTTAGCGAAATTTCCAAATCCGAAATATTAATATTTTATTAATTATATATATATATATATTTTATTAAAATTTTTTATATTTATATAAATATTATTATTTTATTTTAAAAGAAATTTCACGCAATTTCAATAATTCTGAATATTTCAGTATTTTAATAAAAAAAATCATTAAAAAAATAAATTTCTGAAATATCACCGAAATCTTCAAAATCCTACATTTGACCCAACATTTCCGCTGAAATTTGTTTTCCGACATTTTCCCCATATCACATCGTGTAGGATGAAACCATTCGGCAAATTTCAACGAAATTTAAAACCTTGTTCTGTATGTCATGTTCACCGGTCCTTGCAATTGCCACAAACAGCTTTATGGAATTACCCACTGAAGTTTTTTTTCTAACGAATTTAGGCAGGTCATGGTTTTAATAACAGTCGCTGTAATTTAATGGTGTCATTGAGGAATTCGGGCTGTGGTGATTTAAATTCTGTTTTTAACCAAAACCAGCTTATTAAGAGCTGGATTTTTGGATGTTAATGGAGACTAAAACGCCTTGATTTTGGTTTTTGGTAATTGGGGTAGTTGCTTGATCTCTCTTAAGTGAGACAAAGCACATTATCTTGTGTGTGGCACTAGTGGAAGAGTTTTCAAGAGAGCTAAAAAAGGATCTCATCCACTTATGTTATAATTAAGAGCACCACTATGAAGCGCAATTTACACTTCCCACATGTGTAAGTCGCATTAGGGGTGGCCTCTTATTTTGAATCGACCTGAGCCATCCATGGACGTGATGTCTTGGTCTGGCTTGACTGCAAAGAGTCAAACTACGATCTGATTCACCAGAGTAGCAGAGGACTGTCGGGTCATCTGATCCATACACATCAGAATAGACCGATAGGGCCTCATCCACGCGAACTAATTGGTGACCCAATTTCAAAATGTTGTTGATTCAAGTGCTTAAGGAAGCAATCAAGAAGAGGAAAAAGAAGATCATTGAAGACTAAAGATCAAAGATTTGTAGTGCCAAAACAAGGTAAGAATCTAACCTAACTCTTAGATCATAATGTGTGTATGATTAAAATAAATAAATAAATGTTATTATGATGAAATTAGTTAGTTTAAATTCATATTATTGTTAGAAATTATCATAGTATTATTCTTAAAATTTTTAAATAATTCATCCATTTTGTGTGTGCATATTGTCGATTTCTATAAAATCTATCCGAAACTAAACTGTATATGATTGAGAGAAATAGATGTAACTTCATGTTTATATATAATTTAATATTTTGGCCAATTAGAAATGAATCATAATTGATCAACCTTACTCCTGTAAGTTTTAGATTTTTCTTGATAGCTTAGTATTTTATTTAATCATGTATATTTTAGGGGTTTGTGTTGTAAACTGCACTCCCAAATTCCGGTAATGGTATTTCAATGTCTTTTTTTTTTACAATACTTTGCTTTGCATAAAGTATTGAAATTATTATTGTACATGTATAATTCTGTCTTCTTTAATTAATACCCTCTTAGTTTCATCCAATTTCGATTTATATTGAATTTAATATGTATTTATTTATGTGATGTGTTCGAATATGGATTTTAGAAACTATTATACTATAACCCTATTAGATTAAATATTTGAAGTATGAAGGTTGTTCTATAAATACTCAAAAATTTGTAATATATATATATATATATATATATATATATGCGAGTTAGCTTTAAAACCCCTATGATTTTACTGCAATTGGATTTAAACTTGGTTTATAATAATTTTTGGACCTAGAAATATTTCTTAGGAGTGAAATTATTTTATTTTATGTGAAAAATCATGAGTTTTGAAGTGTTTAATAAATTTCTAGCAAATTTCATCGAGTTGATTTTCTAAAGAAACAATGATTAATACATTTGGAGTGTTTACACTTGAGATTTGAAAAAGAATAATCAGAATGAGCAGTCTTGAATTTTTTTTAAATACGTGTATACGAGAACGTCCTTGAGAACCTCTGGGCAAGGATTGTAACCAAACATAATCAGAACAGACTTAGACAGGGTTAAGTCTAACTTTGTTCCCAAACATGCCAAAATTGACCAAGGGCATTTTGCATACGACAATTTAATCAGAATAATCAAAATGAGCAGTCTTGAATTTTGTTTAAATACGTGTATATGAGAATGTCCTTGAGACCCCCTAGGGCAAGGATTGTAACCAAACATAATCAGAACATATTTAGACTGGGTTAAGTCTACCTTTGTTGCCAAACATGCCGAAATTGACCAAGGGAATTTTGCATACGACAATTTAATTGGATATCTTGTAGGGAAATTATAGGATTGTAGGACAAGTTGATTAAACACAGGCCCTAAATAACTTGTACAAAGTTAATAATTTTTAGGGCATCCTAAAAGAGGTTCAATACCCCATCATCAGCTGAGTAGTGCAAACTCGTAGGAATTGATCAGAGAGATTTTGAGCTAGTTAAATCCTGAAGGTAAGGTTTCCATTTCCCCTGGACCTGAAGGCTTCAACTATCTTCAATGGTCTCTCTCTCTCTTCCTCCAGCAGTTGTCTTTCGAGTTGAATCGTTTGCTCGATCCTATTGTAGTCCAACATGATCCAAAGGCTTAATTATTGAGTTTGTGCTATCTTATTCAGGTTGAATAATACAACACAATGCCTTTATGGAGTTTAGCGATTTTCAATGATCCAGCCCATGGTTAAACCCATTGAAGAAAATTTGTCTAGCTCTTGTTGTAAGAAGGGATGATCGGTGCCATCTCCTACGCTAAGGAAGTCTCTTGTTAGATCGTATTCGTCTTTAATGACACTCCCGTTGAGCTTCAATGGAACTAACTAACATTGTTTTCCACTGTGAGGCACCAAATGGTTGAGATTGCTCATTCTATCAGTTAATGAGCACAATTTCAATCCACCCAACATTCCAACTGACGAGATTGGTGGCTATTGTACTCGATATTGAATTCATCAATTCACTTTAAGTTTTTCAGTTGCTATGCCTATCGGAACAAATGGTGGAATTCATTTTTGATCTAGTGTGTGAGGATGTGGCTTGTAGTGTTGGAGGAAGAGCTCAACAATTCGAAGCCGCCGTTAAAAAATAATGGATTATTCCTTATAGATCCCATTTTGGTTGTTTTATGCAAAATTCACCGCTAGCTGTGTTGAGTTTGATTGTTGATTTTTATTATTGGAGTACAAAGAAGTTAAGCTTTGCACTAGATGTCCTTTGTTACATCCCTCCTTTAATCTAGATATTGCGATATCGACATTGAGATATTGGCATTTGCCAATGCCCCAATGCACCTGCCACTATGATTGAATGTAACTCCCATAATCAACCATTAAGGAGGAAGAGAAGAAGCCAAAGAAATTTTTCAATGGCATTCGTACCGATTAAGGAAAACTCGTAGAATTAGATGATAAGTAGGCATTGGAATTAGCTTCAATTCCCCATCAATGAGGTTAAGATGAGAATCGACATGATCCAGCCATTGGGACAATGTAGCCTTTTGCTTGTATGCACTTAGACAACCATAATCCAAACCATCAAAATCAAGCCTAGAAATAGCACCGAATTGGGGGATCTCATACTCATCGTGTAGAACCTTGGAACTCATTTACATAGTCGGTGAATAGTGTCGGTGAATAGTGATTTTCAGGCCTAAAGGTCTTCTATGTATTTTGGTGTGAGATGAATGAATGAAAAAGTTAGAATCAAACTATATGTGTTGTGTGGGTGTTAAACCAAGGTTAAAGAGTAGAGACACTCTAAGTGAGCTAAGGGAAGAGTAGAAACACTCTAAGTGTGCAAAATAGAGAAAAAAGGGGAAAATTGCCAAGTCTGTAGGTGGCCAGTCGATCACCCCTCCTGGCCGATCAACCGACTGTCTCGAATGTGATTCAAAATGGGTCACAGTGTGTTGTGATCAGAGGCCAGTGGACCACCCCCTCTGGCCGGTCGACTGACTGTCTCGAAAATGCTCAAAAAGGAGCAACAATAGGGTTTTGTTCCTAGCTGGTCAACCACCCCTCCTGGTCTGTTGACGAATTTTGGCCAAAAACAGGCCCCAACAATAATTGTGGTCTGGCCGGTTGACCGCCCCTCCCAGCCGGTCGACTGACCTTTAATGATTTGGGGTTTTTACCCTTGTGTGCGAATCCTAAGGGAAAATTAGGGTTTCTAACACCCTTGACCTATAAATGCACACACATTTCGTGGGTTTTGGAGTTCACAAACCTAAGGGGAGTTTTTAGAAGGGAAATGGGAGAAAAGCTAGGGTTTTGGAAGAGTTTCCTCAAGATAAAAGGTGTAACCCAAGTTTTACGTCCAAAGCTTCTCATGATCAAAAAAGGAAGCAAGAATCTTGCAAGCCAAGGTGTTTCTCACGCACAATGCCTCGAGGATTTACTCTCAAAGGTAGATACATTCTACTAACTTGCTTTGCTATGATCCATTGATGTGTATTGCTACTATTGTAATCCTTTTAGTAAAAGTAAGACGTAAACCATGGTTTTGATGAAAGAATGTAGATACACTCTACTCTCTAGCTTTGTTATAAATTCTTTATGGAAACCATGATTTTAAAGTATGTTTTTGATGGATTTAGGCTAAGGAGTCATGTTCTTGCTATGATACCTCTATGAATGATATTTAATGTTTATGATTACATGTTTAAGGGCTTTCAATGAATACAATGATGCTTATAAGTCTCCTATGTTTAGGTTTAAAGGTTTTTAAGTTACCATGATACACATAAGGATTCTATGCACGCATATGTCTTATATGATTGGATATAAAGCATGAATTTTGGGGTGAAATTTGGGATTTCAAACCATGTACTTGTATGCCATTACTATTAATGAAATTTCATAAACATGTATTGATGTTTAATTAAGTGTTTTGTATGTCTATCACAATTGCTCACAAGTACTTTCTAATGCTCATAAGCACTCTATGCACATATATGACCAAGATTTCTCATAAGTATGGGTATCCAAAGAATCATAAGAAAGCTCATAAGTAAAATCTCACGAGAAAGGTTCATAAGAAAAGAAAAAGAAAGTTCATAAGACAAGTAGAAGAGAAAAGCTCATAAGAATGCTCTTAAGAAAAGAAGAGAAAATTCATAAAGGACGAAAAGAAAACTCAGAAGGAACAAATGAAAGCTCATAAGACGAGAAGAAAATGGTTAAAAGAGGAAGTTCACAAGCCCACAGGAATATGGAAGGATGTTAGTGTACTAAGACCAAGTACGAGCACTAGTATCTGTTTCCAAAAAATATGAAAGGATGTTAGTGTACTAAGACCAGGACATTAACATCTATTTCAAAGAAGTTAAAAGCACGAGAGGATACTAGTATACTACGACTAGGTACAGGTACTGGTATCTGTCTCCAAGTAAAAATGAAGAATATAAAAGGATACTAGTGTACTAAGACTAAGTACAGGCACTAGTATCTGTTTTCAAGAAATATGAAAGGATACTAGTGTACTAAGACCAGGTAGAGGCACTAGTACTATCTGTTTTCAAAATTTATGAAAGGATGTTTAGTACATTAAGACCAGGTACGGACACTATCATCTGTTTCCTAGAAAGCAAGAGAGGATGCTAGTATACTAAGACCAGGTACGGGTACTAGCATCTATCTCCAAGTAAGTGAAAAGTAAGAATCTCTTTAGATACTCATAAGTTAAGAATCTCATAAGATGCTCACAAGTGACTCACCAGACTGATAAGGCAAATAAGAAACTCACAAGACTCATAAGATGAATAAAAAATTCACAAGACTCATAAGACGCATAAAGAACTCTAAAGACTCATAAGTACGCACAAACTCAAAGCATGATTCAAAGTAGGATTTTCGAGATTATGAACTTGTTAGCTTGATTAAGAAAATATGAATTCCGCACTTTGATTATGCATGTGTTGTTGATTAACTGTACCCTGTATTCAATGTTAATGTTTTGTAACATTGTCAGTTAGTAGCTTGTATAAGCTTAGTATTCAATACTCAGCCAAACTGTTATTTCATTAGGTTCTAGGTTGGACGGGCGTGCTCCGGAGCCGTGGGTCGAGAAGGTTCATGAAGAGCAGGAGCTTGCTTGGGATCATCATACAGATGTTAGGGGCCTTGACATGTGGCGCCCTTATGGTTTAGTTTGAGTGAGAGAGACATGTATTTTGGGTTATCATTTTTGGGGATTCTTGTCTAACTTGAGTTAGGTAACCTAAGTCATGATCTTATGTATATATGTCTTTTCACATTACAGTTTTTGTAGACCCTTATGCTTGGAATACAATATATGTTATAAAAAAAAATAAACTTATGCTTCCGTTTTTAGTATGTCTTGTACGTTTTTCAGGATGGTTTGAACTATAAGTCACGACGCCAAAGTCTCATTTCTCCTAGGTGAGATTTTGGGTCACGACACATCGTCCCCTCCCTTGCCAATGAATCCATTTGGGAAACTCAACGATTGAGGATTAAGGGTATTCTCTTCCATCTAATCAATTTTTCTCACCACCATTGAATTTAGTCTCACATTTTCTTTAGTTAATTAAGCTGTTGATGGTGACTCTTGACATGTCTTACGTGGTGCCTATGCGACACCAAATATACAACATTGCTATATTGGGTATGATGCGCTACCAAGGTGCCATGACACCTTCATATGCACTACCTCAATAGGCCCTTGCACCTTTGACATAACGCCTTCAAATTGGTCCAACGCCTTTGAGCATTGAGCCTCAATGGACCCTTGCGCCCCTTGGCATGGAGCCTTTGATGAGCACTTGCACCTCGGCATATGGCCTCTGTGGGTCTTACACCTCAGGTATGCCACCTCTAAGGTGACTCTTGTACCATCTGTGCACCGTTACAAAAGGCCCATGTGCCTTTGTCATATGAAGCACTATTGCATCTTAAAGCATGCCACTTTTATGCGTATCAAACGCCTTGGGTGTGGAGAAAATACCCATGCGACAAAGGCAGGTGACTTCCAAATCGGAAAGGAATTTGCTACTGAGACCCCATTAGGGCCGAGACCACCGAGACCATGCTCTAAGAGCATGGGATTTCAGGTGGGGCCCATTTCACGTGGTAGACCCACCTGAAATCCCGTGCTATGAGAGCACGGTCTCGGTGGTCTTGGCCCTAAGGGGGTCTCAGAAGCTTTATCCAATCGGAAAATACAGGAACGTTGCCACGCCCACTTAAAACGTGTAGAGAGCAAATGTCACATATGCACTTGGGGTAACAAAACAAAATATTCGGTATATCAATACGCTACGTACCAAAAAACCGTTACTTGATAAACATTAATGATTATTGATGTTAGTCATTACTAGATACTTTGTTTTTTGAAATTTTGAGATCCATGCAGCACATGCACGGTCTCGGTGTGGTCTCGGCCCTTTGCGATCTCACTAGAATTTTCCTTGAATTTAATTCAATATTCTAGGATCCTTATAAATAGAGCCTAGGGCTACATCCCTAGCAAAGGCATCCGATCTTGGAGGAATAAGCATCGTCATATTGGTTAGACACCTTCAACCATTCTTTGACTAACCTTAGTGCTTTAATTTCTTCTCCTTAAGTGTGCTCTATCATCCCTTTTTACTTCCTGTTTTACTTTTCTATTTTGCCACAAGTTAGTACGGCTATTCTCAAATTTAGACTGACTTGATGATCACCTTTCAGATAATCTCAATCAATATAATTCATGCCAATCTAAATCTGTGATAATAGTCTAAAAATATCTATAAGATCTTGCATATCTCATAGATATTACATTATTATTTTCCTATCATAATATTTCCCTAACCAATCGAAATTTGAGATACTAATCTAAAATTAATTATTTATGAGATCTTGTGTATCCCATGGATATTACATTTTTATTTTCCTAATACTCCCCTTTAATCACATGTGGATCGAGATTATCTTCATGGGTTTGCCATAAGTCGAGTACTTCTCACCCTTAAATCTTCTTGATTTTTTAATGAATAGTTAAAACATTCAACCGTGTTTGGTGGTCACCGCCTGTTTGTGAAGTCCATCTCTCTCACACCCCGTTCATTTTTCTGAGTTTGTCAGAGCCGATGGCCTACTAGATCAGGCTGTCATGATCTTCGCCCAAAGCACACGAAATATGACCCGCGATTTGAAGAAAAACTCTCGTTTGAGAGGTCTTCGATAACTGAAAAAAAAAAGAAAAAAAGATGATGAGGCATAAGTATGAGAACTAGGGGTTGTAAAGATGTAAAGAATGATGATAGAGTTTTTTTTTTTTTTTAAAAAAAATTTACACCTGACCGCTGGAAAGAGAAGAACAAGAACTAAGAGGTCACCAAAAAGTCGGTGGCTTTGATACTATGATAACAAATTGATTTATTGGATACTTGGATGGATTACAATAACCCTTTTAAGGTTTATTACTTTTAACTTGGAAAAACAACCTTAAAAATAATCCTAATCTCCCAAAGATAATAAGCTAATATTGTGATTGTGATGAGATATACTTATGATGCAGTGTGTCTCATCTTACATTTATTTCCCAAATACTTTTTCTTTTTTTAGGTAGTGGATATCATTTACCTACGTCAGTAGAGTTAGCTGGTCAGAAGTTAGCTTGGGCAGTGGAGCTCTTGCTACTCGTACCGGGAGGGATTGGATCCGCAGACCATTCCCCTTGGAAGGCCACACCCCCACCACTCACGCAAGAGGCAGGGTGTTTTCCTACCCTTTCAATAGTGGTGCTTACGTGGCCATCAAGCTCGGCTCTTTCAAAAAGCCCACTTACATGCAAAGGCATTACAGAAAGCTTTGCGGGTGATGAAGCTATTCTTCCTATTTGATTTCAATAAATCCTATTTTAACTTCTTTACAATAATGATGATGATAATAACAATAATGATGGTGAAATTTTATCGAAGTTGAAATTATAGTGACACCCCCACACGGCCACACCCCCCAATTTCGTACCCTGTTGTGATATTATATCTTACCATCTTCCTCTTTTCCTGGGTTGCTAAGCAAACCTATCTCTCTCTCTCTCTCCACTGATTCCTCTACCTTTCCAAGGCTGTCTGTCTCCATTGATTCCTCTACCTTGCCAAGAAGGATAAGATAAAACCTTTTCATGCCAACTTGTATTGCATCCACTTACCTAACTACAGTTACTTCCACACCTCAATAAAAACCCCTCTTAGTCTCTCTTCCCTTCATCAACTTAAGCACTTCTTCTTCTTTACTATATTCAAGCAGCCAAAATAGGCTACATTCAATAGTAAAATAGACTACAAAGATGATGAAGCAGCTTTTCCTCTCATTCTCAGCTCTACTAGTCTTCCTCCTCCATTTCACCACAACCTTAGCTCAAGCCCCTGCAAAGTCCCCTGCACAAGCACAAGCACCAGCACAGGCCCCGGCAGTAGTACTGTCACCACCAGCGCCGTTGTCACCAGCACTGTCACCACCGGTGGTATTGTCACCAGCGCTGTCACCAGTGCAAGTACCACCGGCGCCGTCAGGTAAGACCAACATCACCACTATCCTCGGGAAGGCCGGGAAATTTAGTACCTTAATATGGCTATTGGGGAACACCCAAGTGGGGGACCGGATAAATTTACAGCTCAACAAAGGTAACAAGGCTCTCACTCTATTTGCACCCACCGATGATGCATTTTCTAGCCTAAAGTCGGGTCTCCTCAATTCTCTAAGCGACCAACAGAGGGTCCAATTGATGCTATTCCATGTCCTCTCATCCTTTATTTCACTCTCACAGTTCAAAGCTGTGAGCAACCCATTGCACACGCAGGCCGGGGATAATGACAAAGGTAATTTCCCACTCAATGTTACCACAACCGACAGCCAAGTGAACATATCGACCGGGATTGTCACCGCGGCTATCGTTAAAACAATCTACATTGATAGCCAGCTTGGCGTCTATGAGGTTGACAGGGTGCTCCTTCCCTTGGCAATCTTCAATCACAAATCGTCTGTTCTTGCACCTTCTTCGCCGGATACTGCTACTCCTTCTACTGTCCCTTTAGTCGAGGCTTCTAGTGCAACCGGTCTGATTCGGCATGCAGCATTATCGTTTGGAGTTGCAGCAATTGCAGCACTTTCTTTGTGACCATGAATTCGTCGATGGTGGGTCGTGATGCACTAGTGCTGGAATAATTGTTGTAACTGATGAAGATGAGCGGGGTTTTGAGTACTAGTGCTAGTATGGATTTCACTGAGTCGAATCTCTCTATTACAATCGAATACTGCGAATGCATTTGAATAATTGGTTACTTGCCATTCCATCATTTTTTTTTTCATTTAATGGTGTCAATGAGGAATTCAGGGTGTGTGATTTAAATTCTGTTTTTAACCCAAACCAGCTTATTAAGAGCTGGATTTTTGGATGTTAATGGAGACTAATAAAGACAATTGAACAAACTACAGAATTGGTTTCTCTCTCAACCGTGAGATAGGAGAATGACTGTTATTGATATTTATAAAGAAGGATTACTAGCTTACAGCAGTTTACAGTAAGCGTATTACATAGAGTTTTTGCTAAGAAAATATCTCTTAGGATATAGAAAGTATCTACACAGAATAAGGCAGCAATAGTAAGAGTTCTAGGCATAGTAGAACTCTTTCCCTTTTTGATCAGGATTCTCTTCAAGATGTCTGCAGCTGGGTTTGGCAATTATCTTCCAATTGGTTCTTCATTAGTGGCATTGGTTTAGCAACTTTGGAATGCTGTGATGCTTGCCTAGTTGCTAACGGCTCTTTCCCAATTGTTATAATTCCTAATAGAGCACAATCAGTAGAACTGGAGTCCTGCTGATTTTGGTAACTGGAATCTTGTGATGCTTGCTTAGTTGCTAACGGCTCTTTCCCAATTGCTACAATTCTCAATTGAGCACAATCAATAGAGCTGGAGTCCGGCTGATTTTGGTAACTGGAATCCTGTGCATTCTCTAATGTTAGTAACAAGGATTTCTCCAGATCTTTTCCAGATTGGTTGGCACATATTGCATCTCCCGAATCTGTTGCCAGAGTGTGGGGTACATCTTTACTCCCCCTCAAGTGAAGGCGGGAAGGATGAATGCCGAGCTTGAATCGAAGAGTCCCAAATACATCGCGCGGAAGCGGTTTAGTCATGATATCAGCAAGCTGAAGGTGAGAGCGGACAAACCGGGTTGTAAGTAAGCCAAGGGCCACCTTTTCACGAACAAAGTGGTAATCAAGCTCAATGTGCTTCGTACGAGCATGAAAGACAGGATTGATGGACATGTAGAGGGCGCTGATATTATCACAAAACAACGTAGGAGGCTTAGAGAGAGGGATGCGGATGGCCTTATTAAGCAGGAAGGATAACCATGTAAGTTCAGCTGTAGCCATAGCCATAGACCGATATTCGGCCTCGGCGCTAGACCGAGCCACCGTAGATTGTTTCTTTGCAGCCCAGGAGATGAGAGTAGACCCGAGGAAGACATAGTAGCCGGTGGTAGATCGCCGAGTAAGAGGGCAGCCGGCCCAATCAGCATCAGAGAAGGCATACAACTCGAGTAAATTGTGATGGTGAATATGGATCCCGTGATCCACTATCCCACAAACGTATCGCTGAATACGTTTCACCAGTTGCATGTGAGCAATACTAGGGATATGCATATATTGGCTGACGAGATTCACTGCGTAGGACAAATCAGGGCGAGTGAGGGTAAGATATTGCAGGGCACCCACTAGACTGCGATAAAGCTTTGGATCGTGAAACTTTGGGGAGGGTTGAGCATGGTCAGGTTTGGTAGCTAGTGGAGTAGAGATAGCTTTGCAGTCGCCCATTTGAGCTCGAGTAAGAATATCCCGCGCATATTTCCCTTGGGAGAGCAGGAGGCCTGTAGTGGTAGGAGAGACTTCAATGCCCAAGAAATAGTGTAGAGGCCCCAAGTCTTTCATAGCGAACTCCTTCCCGAGGCAGTATATAAAGGAGTCGAGAGATGACGGATTGCTACCGGTAAGGATGATATCATCGACATATAATAATAAGATAATCACTCCTTGGTGGCCATGGAGAGTAAACAAGGAGGAATCATGTATGCTGCACTGAAAGCCAAGTTGAAGAAGGTATTGACTGAAATGGTCAAACCATGCCCGAGGAGCTTGCTTGAGGCCATAGAGAGCACGATTGAGTTGGCAAACGTGATGAGGCTGGACTGGATCAATAAGGCCGGGTGGTTGTTCCATAAACACTGGTTCTTTGAGAAACCCATGCAAAAATGCGTTCTTTACATCCAACTGCTTGAGAGGCCACTGCTTAGTAAGGGCAATGGTGAGAACGAGGCGAATAGTTTGTGGTCTTACCACGGGACTGAATGTTTTGCCAAAGTCCACACCGGACACTTGGTCAAATCCCTTAGCAACAAGACGGGCCTTGAGCCGTTCGAGGGTACCATCGGATTTTAGCTTGGTTTTGAAAACCCATCGACAGCCGACTACATTCATCTCGTGATGACGAGGGACAAGAACCCATGTAGAGTTAGCACGTAGAGCTTGGATTTCGTCATTCATGGCAGCGAACCAGCCCGGGTGACTAACTGCACTTTGAATAGTAGGGGGCTCAGGTGGAATGGAGGGCGAGGGCAGGTGATGAAGAAGGGCAGCAGCTCGAGATTTGCCTCTGGTTTTCATGGGATGGATATTGTTGTCCAAGTGACAGCCAGGATGCGTGATGCTTGGACTGAGGGACGTCGTGGCTGGAGGAGTTATTAAAGGCCCGAGATCAATGACAAGGCGCCCTCCATCAAGGGAACCAGAGAAAGAATGCACCAGTGGGTCAAGTGCAGGGCCATCCGCTACAACTCGGGAGGGTAGTGTTCTCATAGGTGGTTCCGAAGAGGGAAGAACAAGAGCTGCAGAGGGAGCGTTTGTGTCACTGATGGGAATTGTAGCAGTGATGTTGCTAGAATCAACATGGGCAGTGCTGGTGGTGGGTAAGAGAGAAGTGTCACGAGTGGGACTAGTGACTGAGGCAATCTCCAGTGCATCACTGACTGGTGCAACATTAATAACACGGTGTGGCAGTGTAGCAGCGACTGGGCCAGCAACTCCAGCAGGTCCAGATTCGGCAGAGACTGTAGCCGGGACTGGGCCAGCAACTCCAGCAGAGGGATCAAGTACCAAGTGCCCACTACGAGGAGGTGTGGTCCTTGGAGGTTCAGCAATAGTAGCTGGATTCAAATCAGTAGAAGGCAGCACATCAGAATCAACAGGAGACGGTACAGCAGGTTCAGCAGAGGGCGGCACATCAGCCCCAAACTCCATGAATGAAGACATACTTGCAGGTTCTTCCTGTAGAGAAACATCACTGGGAGGAGCAATTTTGTTAGAGAGTGGAAGTAGATTTTCATCAAATAGTACATGCCTTGAGATGTAGACCCTCCCTGTGTCAAGAAACAGGCATCTATAGCCTTTGTGGAGGAGACTGTAACCGAGGAAGACACAGGGGAGTGATTTGGGAGAAAATTTGTTCTTCCTGTAGTCTCTCAAATAGGGGTAGCAGCGGCACCCAAACACTCGAAGAGATGTATAATCCGGATATTTTCCAAATAGAAGTTTGAACGGGGAGGTCATATTCAACTTTTGAGACGGCAAACGATTGATGAGAAATACAGCAGTTCGAAATGCTTCTACCCAATATTTGATTGGGAGGCCGCTATGGAAAAGCATGGAAAGGCCTAACTCAACAATGTTTCGGTGTTTCCGTTCAACAACCCCATTTTGTTCAGGCGTTTTTGGACAAGAGATCTGTCTCATAATCCCCTTATCAAGAAGTAGCCGGAGAAATTCAGTTTTCTCAAATTCCCCACCACCGTCACATTGGAAAATCTTTATTTTTGAGTTAAATTGATTCTCAATCATCTTTTGAAATTGTGTAAAACACTCAAAAAAGTCAGATTTGAATTTCAGGGGAAACATCCAAGTGTAGCGTGAGCAATCATCCACGAATGAGACGTAATAGCGGAAGCCTTGGATGGATACAGTAGGAGCATTTCCCCAAAGGTCACAATGAATTTTCTCAAACAATAAAGTAGAGCGAGTGGAGTTAATAATAAAAGGGAGTTTACTACTTTTTCCAAGCTGACAACTAGAACAGATAGTTCCATTTTTATTCCACTGAGTAACAGAAATAAAATTCTTAGAATGTAAAAATGAGACAATTTTCGACTGTGGGTGGCCTAAGCGTTGATGCCAAAGATGTTCTGACGTTTTTTGCTGTCTGGATGAGTAGAGGGCCTGATTAGTTGTGTTCCCAGTCAGTGAGTATAAGCCGCCATCTCTAGTGCCCTTCGCGAGGATCCTTCCCGACTGTTGGTCCTTTATCACAAACCCATTAGATGTGAACTCAAAGAGACACGAATATTCATCAGTTAGTTGACCAACAGATAGCAGATTTTTAGTAATACTTGGTACAACTAAAATATTATCAACTTTCAACTTGCCATATGAGGTAGGAAGAGTGGTGCTACCAATGTGTGATATAGGCAAAGTATTGCCATTTCCAATAGTGATTGCATCTAACCCATTGTAAGGAGATATGGAGTGGAGTATACCTGGGTTGTTAGTCATATGGGATGTGGCACCGGTATCAGGGATCCATTCTGGATCGTACGGATCAGTGATGGCATGGCAGCAAGGGCTTGAGGGATTTCTTCAGCCTGATATGAATGATTGAATCTATGCCAGCATCGTAGGGCATCATGGCCTGGTTTCTTACAGATTTGGCATGGCGGACTGGGACCACGAGCATCATCTTTATGTGCTTCGGATTGAGTGGTGGGTTGATGGCTTGCTTGAGTGAAGCCACGCCCTTTGGAATCAAAGGATTGTCGCTTGTTCCAGGTTTTGCTTCCTCGATTTGATTTATTCTGTCTCTGGCCGATATAGGCATGAGATTCAGACATCGAGTTCTTCTCAGTAGTATTCATTGCAGTGCGTTGTTCCAAGGCAAGGAGGGATGCTGAGAGTTGGGAGAAGGTTGGGGGTGGAGGTCGTGCCATGATAGCATCAGAAAAACTATCATACCTTGAACCCAACCCATTGACAGTCCAAAACACTTTCTCCCTGTCAGAAACAGGTTTTTACATTGCATATAATTCATCACAAATAATTTTTACAGACTTTAGGTAGTCTGTGATACTTTGATTACCTTTGCGAATGGTCTGTAGTTGGCGAATCAGACCAAGTTCTCTTTCCTGAGAGGCGCCTGCAAACGTTTCAGCAAGGCATTACCATATTTCTCACGCAGTCTTAAGGCCAATAACAAAGGAATGAACCTCTTCTGTTAGAGTTCCAGAGATCAGACTTCGAAGTAGCTGATCGTCTCTTCTCCAGCTTACATAGGCAGGGTTTGTTTCCTCCGTGCCTTCTGATGTAAGTACTAGCTGCTTCGGTTGTTTCTCCTCATCAGCAATGTGATTGAGTAGGTCAACATTCTCAATCATAGGAAGTATTTGATCCTTCCAAGCCAAATAGTTCTTCTCAGTGAGCTTTGCAGTCACCATGGAACTGATTTGTGCAATCATGGATATGGTTAGTGACGCCATTGAGGGAGAGATCTGTAGAACAGGGAATTAATCACACTTGAGCGTGTGGTGCTCTGATACCATAAAGACAATTGAACAAACTACAGAATTGGTTTCTCTCTCAACCGTGAGAAAGGAGAATGACTGTTATTGATATTTATAAAGAAGGATTACTAGCTTACAGCAGTTTACAGTAAGCGTATTACATAGAGTTTTTGCTAAGAAAATATCTCTTAAGATATAGAAAGTATCTACACAGAATAAGGCAGCAATAGTAAGAGTTCTAGGCATAGTAGAACTCTTTCCCTTTTAGATCAGGATTCTCTTCAAGATGTCTGCAGCTGGGTTTGGCAATTATCTTCCAATTGGTTCTTCATTAGTGGCATTGGTTTAGCAACATTGGAATGCTGTGATGCTTGCCTAGTTGCTAACGGCTCTTTCCCAATTGCTATAATTCCTAATCGAGCACAATCAGTAGAACTGGAGTCCTGCTGATTTTGGTAACTGGAATCCTGTGATGCTTGCTTAGTTGCTAACGGCTCTTTCCCAATTGCTACAATTCTCAATTGAGCACAATCAGTAGAGCTGGAGTCCTGCTGATTTTGGTAATTGGAATCCTGTGCATTCTCTAATGTTAGTAACAAGGATTTCTCCAGATCTTTTCCAGATTGGTTGGCACATATTGCATCTCCCGAATCTGTTGCCAGAGTGTGGGGTACCTCTTTAACTAAAACGCCTTGATTTTCGTTTTGGTAATTGGGGTAGTTTCTTGATCTCTCTTAAGTGAGACAAAGCACATTCACTTGTCTGTGGCACTCGTGGAAAGTTTTCGAGGGAGCTAAGAACTGATCTCATCCACATGTGTTATAATTATGAGGACCACTATGAAGCGCAATTTACACTTCCCCCATGTGTGAGTCACATTAGGGGTGGCCTCCTATTTTGTTCGACCTGAGCCATCCATGGACGTGATGTCTTGGTCTGGCTTGGCTGCAAAGAGTCAAACTACGATCTGATTCACCATAGTAGCAGAGGACTGTCGGGTCATCTGTTCCAAACACATCAGAATAGACCGACAGGGCCTCATCCATTTGAACTAATTGGTGACCCAATTTCAAAATTCATGTTTATGATTCAATTGGTTAAGGAAGCAATCAAGAAGAGGAAAAAGAAAATCATCGAAGACTAAAGATCAAAGATTTGTAGTGCCAAAACAAGGTTAGAATCTAATCTAACTCTTAGATCATAATGTGTATACCAAAAGAAGGTTAGAATCTAACCTAACTCTTAGATCCTAATGTGTATATGATTAAAATAAATAAATAAATGTTATTATGATGAAATTAGTTAGTTTAAATTCATATTATTGTTAGAAATTATCATTGTGTGTGCATATTGTCGATTTCTATGTAATCTATCAGAAACTAAACTGTATATGATTGAGAGAAATAGATGTAACTTCTGTTTATATATAATTTAATATTTTGGCCAATTGGAAATCAATCATAATTGATCAACCTTACTCCTGTAATTTTTAGATTTTTCTTGATAACTTAGTATTTTATTTAATCATGTATTTTCGGGGTTTGTGTTGTAAACTGCACTCCAAAATTCTGGTAATGGTATTTCAATTTTTTTTTACAATACTTTGCTTTGGATAAAATATTGAAATTATTATTGTAGATGTATTATTCTGTCTTCTTTAATTAATACCCTACTAGTTTCATCCAATTTCGAGTTATATTGAACTTAATATGTATTTATTTATGTGATGTGTTCGAATATGGATTTTAGAAACTACAATACTATAACCCTATTAGATTAAATATTTGATGTATGATGTATGAAAGGTTGTTCTATAAATACTCAAAAATTTGTAATATACACACATATATATATATGCTAGTTAGCTTTAAAACCCCTACGATTTCACTACAATTGGATTTAAACTTGCTTTATAATAATTTTTGGACCTAGACCTATTTCTTACTTTACTGTGAATCATTATCTAGGTGTGAAATTATTTTATTTTATGTGGAAAATCATGAGTTTTGAAGTGTTTAATAATTTTTTAGCAAACTTCATTGAGTTGATTTTCTAAAGAACAACGATTAATACATTTGGAGTGTTTATATTTGAGATTTAAAAAAGAATAATCAGAATGAGCAGTCTTCAATTTTGTTTAAATACGTGTATACGAGAGTGTCCTTGAGACCCCCTGGGGCAAGGATTGTAACCAAACATAATCAGAACAGACTTAGACTGGGTTAAGTCTACCTTTGTTGCCAAACATGCCAAAATTGACCAAGGGCATTTTGCATACGACAATTTAATCAGAATGAGCAGTCTTGAATTTTTTTTAAATACGTGTATACAAGAATGTCCTTGAGAGCCCCTGGGGAAAGGATTGTAACCAAACATAATCAGAACATATTTAGACGGGGTTAAGTTTACCTTTGTTGCCAAACATGCCAAAATTGACCAAGGGAATTTTGCATACGGAAATTTAATTGGATATCTTGTAGGGAAATTATAGGATTGTAGAACAAGTTGATTAAAATACAGGCCCTAAATATCTTGTACAAAGTTCATAATTTTTAGGGCATCCTAAAAGAGGTTCAATACCCCATCATCAGCCGAGTAGTGCAAACTCGTATGAATTAATCAGAGCGATTTTGAGCTAGTTAAATCCTGAAGGGAAGGTTGCCATTTCCCTTGCACCTGAAGGCTTCAACTATCTTCAATGGTCTCTCTCTCTCTCTCTCTCTCTTCATCCAACAATTGTCTTTCAAGTGGAATCGTTTGCTCCTATTATAGTCCAACATGATCCAAAGGCTTAATTATTGAGTGTGTGCTATCTTATTCAGGTTGTATAATACAACACAATGCCTTCATGGAGTTTAGTGATTTTCAATGATCCAGCCTATGGTTAAACCCATTGAAGCAAATTTGGCTAGCTCTTGTTGTAAGAAGGGATGATCGGTGTCCTCTCCTACGCTGAGGAAGTCTCTTGTTAGACCTTATTTGTCTTTAATTGCACTCCCATTGAACTTCAATGGAACTAACTAACATTGTTTTCCACTGTGAGGCACCAAATGGTTGAGATTGCTCATTCTATCAATTAATGAGCACAATTTCAATCCACCCAACATTCCATCACTGATGAGATTGGAGGCTATTGTGCTCGATATTGAATTCATCAATTCACTTTAAGTTTTTCAATTGCTTTACCCATCGGAACAAATGGTGGAATTCATTTTTGATCTAGTGTGTGAGGATGTGATTTGTAGTTTTGGAGCAAGAGCTCAACAATTCGAAGCCGCCGCTAAGAAATAATGGATTATTCCTTATAGATCCCATTTTGGTTGTTTTATGCAAAATTCACCGTTGGCTGAGTTGGCTTTGATTGTTGATTTTTATCATTGGAGGGCAAAGAAGTCAAGCTTTGCACCGATGTCCTTTGTTATATCCCTCCTTTAATCTAGATTGCAATATCGACATTGAAATATTGGCAATTGCCATTGCCTCAATGCACCTGTTGAGCCACTATGATTGAATGTAACTCCCATAATCAACCATTGAGGAGGAAGAGAAGAAGCCAAAGAAATTTGTCAATAGCATTCGTACCGATTAAGGAAAACTCGTAGAATTAGATGATGAGTAGGCATTGGAATTAGCTGCAATTCCCCATCAATGAGGTTAGGATGAGAATCAACATGATCCAACCACTGGGACAACCTAGCCTTCTGCTTGTATGCACTTAGACAACCATAATCCAAACAATCAAAATCAAGCCTAAAAATAGCATAGAATTGGGGGATCTCACACTCATCGTGTAGAACCCTAGAACTCATTTACATAGTCGGTGAATAGTGTTGGTGAATAGTGATTTTCAGGCCTAAAGGCCTTCTATGTATTTTGGTGTGGGATGAATGAATAAAAAGTTGCAATCAAACTATATGTGTTGTGTGTGTGTTAAAGCCAAAGTAAAAGAGTGGAAATACTCTAAGTGTACAAAATAGAGAAAAAAGGGGAAAATTGCCAAGTCTGTAGGTGGTTAGTCGATCACCCCTCCAGGTCGGTCGACCGACAGTCTCAAAGCCAGAAACTCGTCCCACATACGGTTCGAAGGCCGGGCCGCAGTGTGTTGTGATCAAACGCTGATTGACCGCCCCCTCTGGCCAGTCGACCGATTGTCTCAAAAATGCTTAAAAAGGAGCAACAGTAGGGTTTTTTTCCTGGTTGGTCAACAGCCCCTCCTGGCTAGTCGATGAATTTTGGCCAAAAACAGGGTCACAACAACAATTGTGGTCTGGCAGATCAACTGTCCCTCCCAGCCGGTTGACCGACCTTTCATGATTTGGGGTTTTTACCCTTGTGTGCGAATCCTAAGGGCAAATTAGGGTTTCTAACACCATTGACCTATAAATTCACAGCCATTTTGTGGGTTTTGGAGTTCCCAAACCTAAGGGGAGTTTTTAGAAGGGAAATGGGAGAAAAGCTAGGGTTTTGGAAGAGTTTCCTCAAGATCAAAGGTGAAACCCAAGTTTCACCTCCTAAGCTTCTCAAGATCAAAAAAGGAAGTAAGAATCTTGCAAGCCAAGGTGTTTCTCACACACAAAGCCACGGGGATTTACTCTCAAAGGTAGATACATTCTACTAACTTGTTTTCCTATGATCCATTAATGTGTATTGCTACTATTGTAATCCTTTTAGTAAAAGTAAGACGTAAACCATGGTTTTTCTTAAGGAAGATAAAAATGAATGGGTTTTGATGAAAGAATGTAGATACACTCTACTCTCTAGCTTTGTTATGAATTCTTTATGAAAACCATGATTTTAAAGTAAGTTTTTGATGGATTTAGGCTAAGGAGTCATGTTCTTGCTATGATACCTCTATGAATGATATTTCATGTTTATGATTACATGTTTAAGAGCTTTTTATGACTACAATGATGCTTATAAGTCTCCTATGTTTAGGTTTAAAGGTTTTTAAGTTACCATGATACACATAAAGACTCTATGCACGTATATGTCTTATATGATCGGATATAAAGCATGAATTTTTGGGTTAGGGATTTCAAACCATGTACTTGTATGCAATGAATAAAATTTCATAAACATGTATTGATGTTTAAGTATTTTTTATGTCTATCACAATTGCTCACAAGTACTGTATGAAGCTCACAAGTAGTTTCTAATGCTCATAAGCACTCTATGCACATGTATGACCTATATTTCTCATAAGTATGGGTATCCGAAGAATCATTAGAAAGTTCATAAGTAAAATCTCAAAAGAAAGGTTCATAAAAAAAGAAAAAGAAAGTTCATATATAGGACAAGTAGAAGAAAAAAGCTCATAAGAACGTTCTTAAAAAAAGAAAAAAAAATTCATAAAGGACAAAAAAAAAACTCATAAGGAACAAAAGAAAGCTTATAAGACAAGAAAAAAAATGCTCACAAGAGAAAGTTCACAAGCCCACAAGAATATGGAAGGATGTTAGTGTACTAAGACCAGGTACAGGCACTAGCATTTGTTTTCAAGATAAGTAAGAAATGATATTAGTGTACTAAGACCAGGTACGAGCCCTAGTATCTGTTTCCAGGAAATATGAAAGGATACTAGTGTACTAAGACCAGGTACGAGCACTAGTCTCTATTTCCAAAAAATATGAAAGGATGTTTAATGTTTTAAGACTAGGTACGGGCACTATCATCTGTTTCCTAGAAAGCAAGAGAGGATGCTAGTATACTAAGACCAGGTACGGGTACTAGCATTTGTCTCCAAGTAAGTAAAAAGTAAGAATCTCATAAAATGCTTATAAGTTAAAAATCTCGTAAGATACTCACAAGTGCCTCACCAGACTCATAAGGCGAATAAGAAACTCACAAGACTCATAAGATGAATAAAAAATTCATAAGACTCATAACACGCATAAAGAACTCTAAAGACTCATAGGTACGCACAAACTCAAATTATGATTTTCGAGAATATGAACTTCTTAGCTTGAACAAGAAAGTATGATTTCCGCACTCTGATTATGCATGTGGTGTTGATGAACTGTACCCTATATTAAATGTTAAGGTTTTGAAACATTGTGAGTTAGCAGCTTGTGTATGATTAGTATTCAATACTCAATCGAATTGTTATTTCGGTAGTGATCGGTTAAGATCGTTACCTCGTAAAAGCACTAATTCCGGAGAATAGTGACAAGTATTGAGGGTGTCGAACCACGAAGACTGCGCTGGTTATATTGCTTAATAGTAAAGATGAATTTTGATTTAATGGTGAATAAAGGTTTTTGGTTTGTATTTAAAAATCTTAAAATTATTCTAAATACTGAAAACAAATAAAAGTAATGTGAAAGTCAAGAGAAAGAGATCTAGGGCATCGAATCTACCACTAGCCTCCTAACCATGGTATATTGTATTTAATCAGGGTATAATTATTTGCATTCGATACGATTAATTGAGACTACAAGTCTCAATTCAAATCATCAAGAAGGTCAAGTATTTAAATCTTAGGCATGACCTATCTTTGGTTAGCACGAATCGTCCACACTAAATTAATTAACCTAAGGTTGTAGCACGATTCGTCTTCCCTAGGCATAGATCATCTTAACATTTAACTACTTGTACGATAAATTCCATTGCATAACCATTCATATATAAAATCACAGAAATTAAATATGAATTGAATTTCAATCAAAAAGAAGAGTTCCTAAGACAAGGAATAACTTTATTAAGATTGAATATAAACATTAAAATCGATTGTCAAAGCAATCCTCAAGTCATGCAATCATCGTTTACAAATAATAAAACCCTAAAACAAAACAACTAAACCATAGTTACTTGGCTAGGGTTTCATCGAAACCCTAGATGAGAGATTTAGTTGATCATGGGAGAGAGAGTAGCCGCCATTGATGGTGAAGATTCCATGCTCCAAGACCTTTCAAAACCCTTCTCCAGCCTCCTTTTCTTCATAAAAATCGTCCTTTTTACTACTGAACTCGTTTTCTTTTATAAGGTAGCAAGTAGGGTTTCAAAAAGGCAAAATCCGAAAAATAAATCTGCGGACTTCCGCTCGGGCGGAGCTATCCAGCGCTCGGGCGGTTTGGACCAGTATACTTTTTCTTCATTTATTTTCCTGTTTTCTTCAGTTCTTTCATCACCTAGGCTCTTCTAAATTCTTGAAAGCTCTCATCCTTTGAGAATTATGATATTTTCTCCCCTTAGTCCTGAAAATAATGAAAACAATAAATTATAATTAAAAACTAAAAGAATTAAGTCCTAAAGAGCTAACAAGTGTACTTTCGGGTGCCATAATGTGCAACATTAAGCACCGATCACACCCCTAAACTTACACGTTGCTAGTCCTCTAGCAATGCAAAGAAATAAATAAAACTAATCTACATCCACTTTCGTGGGATTCACGATTACATTTAGCATATGCAATAAGCCTTTAAACCTCTAGGTGTCCCTAGAGGACGAGTTATAGTCTCGTGAGGGTTTACCAGAAATGATACCCACAAACATCATTACTAACATCCAATCCTGCAAACATGCTCAATCAGGACTTCTAAACTCAAACAATTTCTGGAACATGTAGTAATAAGATAATTGTAACACAAAATCCATAATTCTCAAATTATTAACAAGCTTAAAAATTCAAATCTACATAATCACACTTTCATTCAATTTCAATCAAAGTTCGAATCCTTATGCTCATTCACAGAATTGTCATTAGTTTCTTTGGTGTGTAATGAACTAACATTAGAATATGTGGCCTCAATTTTGCTTCAAAACACATATTATGTTATCCCACACATTATCAGAATTGCTATAAATTTGAAAAACCCAAGGCATTTAACTTATCAATCATGAGATTTAAACTTTTTTTTTTTTTTTATGTGTGTGTACTGTGCAATGATTAAGTCCATTAAGCTTTCTAGACAACCCGCGTAGCGAGTTTTAGGCCAATGACTCCCAAACCAGAAGGCTTTAGGGCACTAGGTGTCAAGACACCCCTAAGGGCTTATTAACTCGAGTTAAATAGGCTCCGGACTTAAACTAGTCACACACAGGCCTTTTATCCATTCCAAAGCTTTCACTGTTTGACGCGAACACTCATTGCTTACTGAGGCAAGAGGCCCGGTTACTTGGTATAAAGCTTGGTTAGGTGCCCCTTTTTTTTTTTGAAGAATCATAAACTATCTTAAGGAAGCATCGCTCATTCCAGAGGTTCATGGATTCACGCCATTGTATGCAATTCCTTCGGAGGTTCAACAACACCTCCACAGTCAGTTCACCAGGAACATCATCCTCCTATCGGGATTTTATAGACGCGGACTCACAATCCGGGGAACGCTTTCCCTCCCGCCTACCCTAAACAGATTCTGAGAGGTCCCAAACGACATCAAGCTGGGTGAGTGACGATGCATACTAGACAGGTGAGCACAATGAAGTCTCACGCATCCACAAACGTACAGTGACCACGATGGCGGGGTGTATCTTACTCTACCCCAAACTCGAACTTCTAAACTAAATGATTACTCTAAGATCCTAAAAGGAATATGATACAATAAGAGGGTATTGGGTTGCCTCCCAACAAGCGCTAAGTTTATCGTCTTCAGCCAGACGTGGTGCAATCTCTCTCAGTCTACAACACAGGGTCTCTCAATTCTATTGATTCAATTATTTCTCCATTTTCAATTCCCTCAACATAGGGTTTCAATCTCTGGGCATTTACCTTGAAAATGCGCCCATCTCTAGGATCGTGAATCTCAATGGCTCCATGAGGGGATGTCGATATGATCGTGAATGGACCATCCCATCTGGACCGAAGCTTACCTGGAAAGAGACGCAATTTGGAGTTAAATAGCCAAACTTTCTGTTGAGGCATGAAGGACTTTCTAAGAATGGTTTTGTCATGGAAGGCTTTTGTCCTTGCCTTGTAGATTTTGGAACTCTCATATGCGTCATTCCGCATTTCTTCCAACTCAGAGAGTTGAAGTTTCCGGTTTGAACCAGCCGAGACCATGTCGAAGTTGAACTTTTTGATGGCCCAAAATGCTTTATGTTCCAACTCTACCGGTAAATGGCAACCTTTGCCAAAAACTAGGCGATAGGGGGACATACCTATGGGTGTCTTATAGGCTGTTCGATACGCCCAAAGGGCGTCGTTCAGTCTAATAGACCAATCCTTTCTATCGGGCCTAACAGTTTTCTCCAAAATCCGCTTAATTTCCCTGTTTGACACTTCAACCTGACCACTTGTTTGGGGGTGGTATGGAGTGGCTATCTTGTGAGTAATAGAGTATTTTTGAAGTAATGATTGAAAAATACGATTACAAAAATGTGATCCTCCATCACTAATAATAGCCCGCGGCATGCCAAAACGACAAAAGATATTGTCGTTTAAGAACTTGACCACAACTTTATGGTCATTTGTCTTTGTGGCTACCGCCTCCACCCATTTCGAGACATAGTCCACCGCCACCAAAATAAATTCACATCCGAAAGATGGCGGAAAAGGACCCATGAAATCTATACCCCATACATCAAACAATTCTATAATGAGAATTGGGGTAAGAGGCATCATGTCTCTTCTAGAGATCGCACCCATTCTTTGGCACCTATCACATGCCCGACAGAATTCATGGGCATCCTTAAACAGGGTAGGCCAATAAAATCCACTTTGTAAGACCTTGGATGCGGTCTTTTTTCCTCCAAAATGTCCTCCGCATGCAAGAGAGTGACAAAAGTTAAGGATACTTTGAAACTCACTATCTGGCACACATCTTCGGATTATTTGGTCAGGACAATATTTGAACAACTCAGGGTCTTCCCAAAAATAGAATTTTATTTGGGCAAAGAAACGGTCTTTGTCTTGTTTAGACCATTGAGAGGGAATCTGTCCAACTGCAAGATAATTCACAATGTAAGCAAACCAAGGTTGCTTCATTTGTGAAACCTCAAACAGTTGTTCATCAGGGAAGGAATCATGAACTGGGAGAGAAGGACTAAAGGGGTCGACCATTATTCTAGACAAATGGTCCGCGACAACATTGTCAGAACCTTTCTTATCTCTAATTTCCAAATCAAACTCTTGCAATAAGAGTATCCATCTGATAAGCCTTGGTTTGGTGTCCTTCTTAGACAAGAGATACCGCAATGCAGCATGATCAGTATACACCAAAATCTTTGAACCTAAGAGATAAGATCTAAACTTGTCCAAAGCAAATACTATTGCTAGTAATTCCTTCTCAGTTGTAGTATAATTGAGTTGGGCATCTGAGAGGGTTTTACTAGAATAATATATGGCATGTGGAGTCCTATTTTCCCTTTGTCCTAGAACAGCACCGACTGCATAGTCCGATGCATCACACATTAGCTCAAATGGGAGAGACCAATTGGGAGGCTGCATTATGGGGGCTGTCGACAACAATGAGCGGAGTTTTTCAAATGATTCTAGACACGCTTCATTGAAGACAAATGAGACATCCTTAGACAATAAATTGCATAAGGGTCTAGAGATTTTGCTGAAGTCTTTTATGAAACGTCTATAAAATCCCGCATGGCCAAGGAATGACCGGACTTGCCTTACCGTTGTGGGCGGTGGAAGACTAGCAATGAGGTCAATCTTGGCCTTGTCTACTTCAATGCCCCTCTTTGACACAATATGTCCTAACACTATGCCTTCTTGAACCATAAAATGGCTCTTCTCCCAACTTAGAATTAAGTTTTTCTCTTCACATCTTTGAAGGACCAAGTTAAGATTGTGTAGACAATCTTGAAATGAGGTGCCATAAATTGAGAAATCATCCATAAACACCTCGAGAAACTTCTCAACCATATCAGAGAAAATGGATAACATGCACCTCTGAAAGGTAGCAGGTGCATTGCATAATCCAAATGGCATGCGCCTATAGGCAAAAGTACCAAAGGGGCATGTGAAAGTTGTTTTCTCTTGGTCTTCAGGGAATACCGGGACTTGGTTATATCCTGAATAACCATCTAAAAAGCAATAAAAACTCTTCCCTGCTAGTCTCTCGAGAATTTGGTCAATGAACGGCAATGGAAAGTGATCTTTCCTTGTCGCGGAGTTCAATCTTCTGTAATCAATGCATACACGCCATCCAGTGGTGGTACGCATGGGAACTGGAAATCCAACCGTATTTTCAACAACTGTGATTCCTGATTTCTTAGGCACTACTTGGGTAGGACTTACCCATTTGCTATCCGAGATGGGGTATATGATACCTGCATCCAACAATTTCACAACTTCCTTCATCACAACTTCCTTCATATTGGGATTTAGCCTCCGTTGTATTTCTCGTGATGGTTTTGCATTCTCTTCCAAATGAATGCGATGCATGCAAACGGAGGGATTAATCCCCTTCAAATCAGCTATAGTCCATCCTATAGCTCACTTGTGGCTTTTCAATACCACCATCAATTGACTCTCATTCTCACTAGATAGATCAGATGCAATGATCACCGGGAGAGTCTCGTCCGGACCTAAAAAGGCATACTTGAGTGTTGCTGGAAGTGGCTTTAACTCAAGCTTAGGTGGAGCTTCTAGGGAAGGGATGGCAGGGACACTAGAAGTAGTCGGCAATGGCTCTTTTCGGATTTTCCATTGAGGAAAATCCATAGGAGGAGTAGAGTTAAGCATAGAATTTACCTCCTCAATGGATCCTTCGATATCGAAGTCCTCAAAACCGAAATGAGTAAGACAAGCCTCTAGCGGATCTTCACTCAAAATAAATGGAAGGGCATCCTCAACTGGTTCTTCTATCAAGTCAACTAAGAAACATTCTTTTTCATCCGGTGGTTGATTGGAGGCATTGAAAATATTAAGCCTGACATTCATATTTCCGAAAGACACATCCATCACCCCAGTTCTGCAATTGATACATGCATTGGCAGTGGCCAAGAATGGGCGACCTAAGATGACAAGGATTTGTCTTTTAGGATTATGAACCGGTTCCATATCAAGGACGAGGAAGTCAACAGGAAAATAGAATTTGTCGACCTTGATTAGGACATCTTCAATCACCCCACGAGGCATTTTAACAGATCTGTCTGCTAATTGCAAAATGACTGAAGTGGGGCTAAGCTCTCCTAAACCGAGCTGCTCATATACTGAGAAGGGGAGCAAATTGACACTCGCTCCTAAATCAAGGAGTGCCCGGTCAATGGAGTGATCTCCAATGACACAAGAAATTGTAGGGGCACCCGGATCTTTGAACTTAGGAGGAGTAGAATGTTGCAAAATAGAACTCACCTGCTCAGTAAGAAGGACTTTCTTGGACACATGTGTCCTAGATTTGCGCTTCTGAGTGCACAAGTCCTTTAAAAATTTAGCATAGGCCAGAACTTGCTTGATTGCATCAAGCAAAGGGAGATTTACTTTGACCTGTTTGAAGACCTCCATCATTTCATCCATTTTCGCTCCCTTTTTACCAAAGGGAGATGGTGCATCTAAGCACTGAGGGAATGGAGCTCTAGGCACATAAGGCGCCTCAGGAATGAAATGGGATGAAGTTGTAGAAGGAACTGTGTCCTTCTCAAAAACTTTCACTCCGGGTCCATTAGAATTGGTTGAGCCCACTTTGGGCTCTTCTTCTTCCCTATCCTTCTTCTCTCCAACGCTATTCTCTAATACCTTCCCACTCCGCAAAGTGGTGACCGCTTGCACATACTCACGGGGATGACCATTTTGTTGAGCATCATCAACAATGTGCACACTTCTTGGGTTACTCACCGGTTGACTCGGGAGTTTCCCTTCCTCTCTTCTGTTTACAGTATTAGCAAGTTGTCCCATTTGAGACTCAAGCTTTTGGATTGACTGAGTATGAGAGTGCAACAATTGGGTGTTTGCTTGTAATAACTGAGTATTAGCCTCTAACCCTTGAAGAGCGGTCAACACTTTCTCCTCAAAATTTAGATTTCTTGGAGGAGTAGGGTGTTGACCTTGTTGTTGCTGAGGAGAGTGGTAATTGGACTGATTTGGAAATGGTCGGACATTCTGTCTCGGTGG
Organism: Tetracentron sinense; assembly: GCA_015143295.1. Lineage (NCBI taxonomy): Eukaryota > Viridiplantae > Streptophyta > Magnoliopsida > Trochodendrales > Trochodendraceae > Tetracentron > Tetracentron sinense. The sequence continues at coordinate 33,205,833 of CM026562.1, forward strand.
TTGAGGAAAGGAATTTGTTCAGGAGCATGTTAATGCCATGTATTCAAAACCGGGTAATGATCCATTTTCCACGATTCGTGCTAACCAAAGATAGGTCATGCCTAAGATTTAAATACTTGACCTTCTTGATGATTTGAATTGAGACTTGTAGTCTCAATTAATCGTATCGAATACAAATAATTATACCCTGATTAAATACAATATACCATGGTTAGGAAGCTAGTGGTAGATTCGATGCCCTAGATCTCTTTCTCTTGACTTTCACATTACTTTTATTTGTTTTCAGTATTTAGAATAATTTTAAGATTTTTAAATACAAACCAAAAACCTTTATTCACCATTAAATCAAAATCCATCTTTACTATTAAGCAATATAACCAGCGCAGTCTTCGTAGTTCGACACCCTCAATACTTGTCACTATTCTCCGGAATTAGTGCTTTTACGAGGTAACGATCTTAACCGATCAACTTTTTGGCGCCGTTGCCGGGGAAGATTCCATGCTCCAAGACCTTTCAAAACCCTTCTCCAGCCTCCTTTTCTTCATAAAATCGTCCTTTTTACTACTGAACTCGTTTTCTTTTATAAGGTAGCAAGTAGGGTTTCAAAAAGGCAAAATCCGAAAAATAAATCTGCGGACTTCCGCTCGGGCGGAGCTATCCAGCGCTCGGGCGGTTTGGACCAATATACTTTTTCTTCATTTATTTTCCTGTTTTCTTCAATTCTTTCATCACCTAGGCTCTTCTAAATTCTTGAAAGCTCTCATCCTTTGAGAATTATGATATTTTCTCCCCTTAGTCCTGAAAATAATGAAAACAATAAATTATAATTAAAAACTAAAAGAATTAAGTCCTAAAGAGCTAACAAGTGTACTTTCGGGTGCCATAATGTGCAACATTAAGCACCGATCAGGTAGGTTCTAGGTTGGACGGTCGTGCTCCGGATCCGTGGGTCGAGGAGGTTCATGGAGATTAGGAGCTTGCTTGGGATCATCATATAGATGTTAGGGGCCTTGACATGTGGCGCCCTTATGGTTGAGTTTGAGTGAGAGAGACATGTATTTTGGGTTATCATTTTTGGGGATTCTTGTCTGACTTGAGTTAGGTAACCTAAGTCATGATCTCATGTATATATGTCTCTTCACATTACAGTTTTTGTAGACCCTTATATGCTTGGAATACAATATATGTTATATAAAAAAAAAAATTTTGCTTCCGTTTTTGGTTTGCCTTGTACGCTTTTCAGGATGTTTGAAGTATAAGTCACGACGCCAAAGTCTCATTTCTCCTAGGTGAGATTTTGGGTCGCAACACATCGTCCCCTCCCCTGCCAATGAATCCATGTGGGAAACTCAACGATTGAGGATTAAGGGTTTTCTCTTCCATCTAATCAATTTTTCTCACCACCATTGAATTTAGTCTCACATTTTCTTTAGTTAATTAAGGTGTTGATGGTGACTCTTGACTAGTCTTACGTGGTGCCTATGCGACACCAAATATCCAACATTGCTATATTGGGAATGATGCACTACCAAGGGGCCATGACACCTTCATATGCACTACCTCAATAGGCCCTTGCACCTTTGACATAATGCCTTCAAATTGGTCCAATGCCTTTGGGCACAAAGCCTCAATGGACCCTTGCACCCCTTGGCATGGAGCCTTTGATGAGCACTTGCACCTTGGCATATGGCCTCTGTGGGTCTTGTACCTCAGGTATGCCACCTCTAAGGTGACTCTTGTACCATCTGTGCACCGTTACAAAAGGTCTGTGCACCGTTACAAAAGGCCCATGTGCCTTTGTCATACGAAGCACTGTTGCATCTTAAAACATGCCACTTTTATGCGTATCAAACGCCTTGGGTGTGGAGAAAATACCCATGCGACAAAGGCAGGTGACTTCCAAATCGGAAAGGACTTTGCTACTGAGACCCCATTAGGGCCAAGACCATGCTCTAAGAGTATGGGATTTTTGGTGGGGCCCATTTCACATGGTAGGCCCCGCCTGAAATCCCTTGCTATGAGAGCACAGTCTCGGTGGTCTCGGCCATAAGGGGGTCTCAGAAGCTTTATCCAATCGGAAAATATAGGAGCGTTGCCGCGCCCACTTAGAACATGTAGAGAGCAAATGTCACATATGCACTTGGGGTAACAAAACAAAATATTCGGTATATCAATACGCTATGTACCAAAAAACCGTTACTTGATAAACATTAATGATTATTGATGTTAATCATTACTAGATACTTGGCTTTTTGAAATTTTGAGATCCATCCATCACTTGCATGGTCTCGGTGTGGTCTCGGCCCTTTGCGGTCTCACTAGCATTTTCCTTGAATTTAATTCAATATTCAAGGATCCTTATAAATAGAGCCTAGGGCTACATCCCTAGCAAAGGCATCCAATCTTGGAGGAATAAGCATCGTCATATTGGTTAGACGCCTTCAACCATTCTTTGACTAACCTTAGTGCTTTCTTCTCCTTAAGTGTGCTCTATCATCCCTTTTTACTACCTGTTTTACTTTTCTATTTTGCAACAAGTTAGTACGGCTATTCTCAGATTTAGACTGACTTGATGATCACCTTTCAAATATTCTCAATCAATCTAATTCATACCAATCTTAATATGTGATACTAATCTAAAAATATTTATGAGATCTTGTGTATCTCATAGATATTACATTATTATTTTCCTATCATAATATTTCCCTAACCAATCGAAATTTGAGATACTAATCTAAAATTAATTATCTATGAGATCTTGTGTATCCCATGGATATTACATTTTTATTTTCCTTATACTCCCCCTTAATCACATGTGGATCGAGATTATCTTAATTGCCACAAGTCGAGTACTCCTCACCCTTAAATCTTCTTGATTTATTGATGAATAGTTAAAATATTCAACGGTGCTTGGTGATCACTGCCAATCTGTGAAGTTCATCTCTGTCACACCTCGTTAATTTTTATGAGTTTGTCAGAGCCGATGGCCCACTAGATCAAGCTGTCATGATCTTCGCCCAAAGCACATGAATTATGACCCGCGATTTGAAGAAAAACTCTTGTTTGAGAGGTCTTCGATAAAAAAAATATATATATATTAAAAAAGAAAAAGATGATGAGGCATGAGTATGAGAACTTGGGGTTGTAAAGGTATAAAGGATGATGGTAGGGTTTTTATTTTCTTAAAAAAATAATTCACACCTGACCGTTGGAAAGAGAAAAACAAGAATTAAGAGGTCACCAAAAGGTCGGTGGCTCTGATACTATGATAACAAATTGATTTATTCAATACTTGGATGGATTACAATAACCCTATTTGAGGTTTATTACTCTTAACTTTGAAAAACAACATTAAAAATAATCTTAAACTCCTAACGATAATAATCTAATATTGTGATTGTGATGAGATACACTTATGATGCAGAGTAACTCATCTTACATTTATTTCCCAAATACTTATTTTTTGGTAGTGGATATCATTTACGTACGTCAATAGAGTTAGCCGGTCAGAAGTTAGCTTGGGCAGTGGAGCTCTTGCTGCTCATACCCGGGGCCGGGGGGGGGGGGGATTGGATCCCCAGACCCTTCCCCTTGGAAGGCCACTCCCCTACCACTCACGCAAGAGGCAGGGTGTTTTCCTACCCTATCTATAGTGGTGCTTACGTGGCCATCAAGCTCGGCTCTTTCAAAAACCCCACTTACATGCAAAGGCATTACAGAAAGCTTTGTGGGTGATGAAACTATCCATCCTATTTGATTTCAATAAATCCTATTTTAACTTCTTTGCAATAATGATGATGATAATAACAATAATGATGATGAAATTTTAATGAAATTGAAATTATAGTGACACCCCCCACACCCTCGAATTTCGTACCCTGTTGTGATATTATATCTTACCATCTTCCTCTTTTCCTGGGTTGCTAAGCAAACCTATCTCTCTCTCTCTCTCTCTCCACTGATTCCTCTACCTTTCCAAGGCTGTCTGTCTCCATTGATTCCTCTACCTTGCCAAGAAGGATAAGATGAAACCTTTTCATGCCAACTTGTATTGCATCCACTTACCTAACTACAGTTACTTCCACACCTCAATAAAAACCCCTCTTAGTCTCTCTTCCCTTCATCAACTTAAGCACTTCTTCTTCTTTACTATATCCAAGCAGCCAAAATAGGCTACATTCAATAGTAAAAGAGACTACAAAGATGATGAAGCAGCTTTTCCTCTCATTCTCAGCTCTACTAGTCTTCCTCCTCCATTTCACCACTACCTTAGCTCAAGCCCCTGCAAAGTCCCCTGCACAAGCACAAGCACCAGCACAGGCCCCAGCAGTAGTACTGTCACCACCGGCGCCGTTGTCACCAGCACTGTCACCACCGGTGGTATTGTCACCAGCGCTGTCACCAGTGCAAGTACCACCGGCGCCGTCAGGTAAGACCAACATCACCACTATCCTCGGGAAGGCCGGGAAATTTAGTACCTTAATATGGCTATTGGGGAACACCCAAGTGGGGGACCGGATAAATTTACAGCTCAACAAAGGTAACAAGGCTCTCACTCTATTTGCACCCACCGATGATGCATTTTCTAGCCTAAAGTCGGGTCTCCTCAATTCTCTAAGCGACCAACAGAGGGTCCAATTGATGCTATTCCATGTCCTCTCTTCCTTTATTTCACTCTCACAGTTCAAAGCTGTGAGCAACCCATTGCACACGCAGGCCGGGGATAATGACAAAGGTAATTTCCCACTCAATGTTACCACAACCGACAGCCAAGTGAACATATCGACCGGGATTGTCACCGCGGCTATCGTTAAAACAATCTACATTGATAGCCAGCTTGGCGTCTATGAGGTTGACAGGGTGCTCCTTCCCTTGGCAATCTTCAATCACAAATCGTCAGTTCTTGCACCTTCGTCGCCGGATACTGCTACTCCATCTACTGTCCCTTTAGTCGAGGCTTCTAGTGCAACCGGTCTGATTCGGCATGCAGCATTATCGTTTGGAGTTGCAGCAATTGCAGCATTTTCTTTGTGACCATGAATTCGTCGATGGTGGGTCGTGATGCACTAGTGCTGGAATAATTGCTGTAAGTGATGAAGATGAGCCGGGTTTTGAGTACTAGTGCTAGTATCAATTTCACTGAGTCGAATTGATCTGTTACAATCGAATACTGCGAATGCATTTGAATAATTGGCTAATTGCCATTCCATCATTTTTTTTTTCATTTAATGGTGTCATTGAGGAATTCAGGGTGTGGTGATTTAAATTCTGTTTTTAACCCAAACCAGCTTATTAAGTGCTGGATTTTTGGATGTTAATGGAGACTAAAACGCCTTGATTTTCGTTTTGGTAATTGGGGTAGTTTCTTGATCTCTCTTAAGTTCTTAAGTGAGACAAAGCACATTCACTTGTGTGTGGCACTCCTGGAAGAGTTTTCAAGGGAGCTAAGAAAGGATCTCATCCACATGTGTTATAATTATGAGGACCACTATGAAGCGCAATTTACACTTCCCCCATGTGTGAGTCGAATTAGCGGTGGCCTCTTATTTTGAATCGACCTGAGCCATCCATGGACGTGATGTCTTGGTCTGGCTTGGCTGCAAAGAGTCAAACTACGATCTGATTCACCATAGTAGTAGAGGACTGTCGGGTCATCTGTTCCAAACACATCAGAATAGACCGACAGGGCCTCATCCATTCGAACTAATTGGTGATCCAATTTCAAAATTCGGGTTTATGATTCAATTGGTTAAGGAAGCAATCAAGAAGAGGAAAAAGAAGATCATTGAAGACTAAAGATCAAAGATTTGTAGAGCCAAAACAAGGTTAGAATCTAATCTAACTCTTAGATCATAATGTGTATACCAAAAGAAGGTTAGAATCTAACCTAACTCTTAGATCATAATGTGTATATGATTAAAATAAATAAATAAATGTTATTATGATGAAATTAGTTAGTTTAAATTCATATTATTGTTAGAATTTATCATTGTGTGTGCATATTGTCGATTTCTATAAAATCTATCAGAAACTAAACTGTATATGATTGAGAGAAATAGATGTAACTTCTGTTTATATATAATTTAATATTTTGGCCAATTGGAAATGAATCATAATTGATCAACCTTACTCCTGTAATTTTTAGATTTTTCTTGATAACTTAGTATTTAATAATGTATTTTCGGGGTTTGTGTTGTGTACTGCACTCCCAAATTCCGGTAACGGTATTTCAATGTTTTTTTTTTACAAATACTTTGCTTTGGATAAAATATTGAAATTATTATTGTACATGTATTATTCTGTCTTCTTTAATTAATACCCTACTAGTTTCATCCAATTTCGAGTTATATTGAACTTAATATGTATTTATTTATGTGATGTGTTCGAATATGGATTTTAGAAACTACAATACTATAACCTTATTAGACTAAATATTTGATGTATGATGTATGAAAGGTTGTTCTATAAATACTCAAAAATTTGTAATATATATATATATATATATATATATATATATATATATATATATATATATATATATGCGAGTTAGCTTTAAAACCCCTACGATTTTACTACAATTGGATTTAAACTTGGTTTATAACTTTACTGTGAATCATTATCTAGGTGTGAAATTATTTTATTTTATGTGGAAAATCATGAGTTTTGAAGTGTTTAATTATTTTTTAGCAAACTTCATTGAGTTGATTTTCTAAAGAAACAACAATTAATAAATTTGGAGTGTTTAAATTTGAGATTTAAAAAAGAATAATCAGAATGAGCAGTCTTGAATTTTGTTTAAATACGTGTATACAAGAATGTCCTTGAGACCCCCTAAGACCCCCTAGGGCAAGGATTGTAACCAAACATAATCAGCACAAACTTAGACTGGGTTAAGTCTACCTTTGTTGCCACACATGCAAAAATTGACCAAGGGCATTTTGCATACGACAATTTAATCAGAATAAGCAGTCTTGAATTTTGTTTAAATACGTGTATACGAGAATGTCCTTGAGAGCCCCTGGGGCAAGGATTGTAACCAAACATAATCAGAACATATTTAGACTGGGTTAACTTTACCTTTGTTGCCAAACATGCCAAAATTGACCAAGGGATTGCATACGGCAATTTAATTGGATATCTTGTAGGGAAATTATAGGATTGTAGGACAAGTTGATTAAAATACAAGCCCTAAATAACTTGTACGAAGTTCATAATTTCTAGGGCATCCTAAAAGAGGTTCAATACCCCATCATCAGCCGAGTAGTGCAAACTCGTATGAATTAATCAGAGAGATTTTGAGCTAGTTAAATCCTGAAGGGAAGGTTGCCATTTCCCTTGCACCTGAAGGCTTCAACTATCTTCAATGGTCTCTCTCTCTCTTCAACCAGCAGTTGTCTTTTGAGTGGAATCGTTTGCTCCTATTATAGTCCAACATGATCCAAAGGCTTAATTATTGAGTGTGTGCTATCTTATTCAGGTTGTATAATACAACACAATGCCTTAATGGAGTTTAGTGATTTTCAATGATCCAACCTATGGTTAAACCCATTGAAGCAAATTTGACTAGCTCTTGTTGTAAGAAGGGATGATTGGTGTCATCTCCTACGTCGAGGAAGTCTCTTGTTAGACCTTATTTGTCTTTAATTGCACTCCCATTGAACTTCAAAGGAACTGACTAACATTGTTTTCCACTGTGAGGCACCAAATGGTTGAGATTGCTCATTCTATCAGTTAATGAGCACAATTTCAATCCACCCAACATTCCATCACTGACGAGATTGGTGGCTATTGTACTCGATATTGAATTCATCAATTCACTTTAAGTTTTTCAGTTGCTTTGCCTATTGAAACAAATGGTGGAATTCATTTTTGATCTAGTGTGTGAGGATGTGGGTTGTAGTGTTGGAGGAAGAGCTCAACAATTCGAAGCTGCCACTAAGAAATAATGGATTATTCCTTATAGATCCCATTTTGGTTGTTTTATGCAAAATTCACCGCTGGCTGTGTTGGGTATGATTGTTGATTTTTATCATTGGAGGGCAAAGAAGTCAAGCTTTGCACCAATGTCCTTTGTTATATCCCTCCTTTAATCTAGATTGCGATATCAACATTGAGATATTGGCATTTGCCAATGCCTCAATGCACCTGTTGAGCCACTATGATTGAATGTAACTCCCATAATCAACCATTGAGGAGGAAGAGAAGAAGCCAAAGAAATTTGTCGATAGCATTCGTACCGATTAAGGAAAACTGGTAGAATTAGATGATGAGTAGGCATTGGAATTAGCTGCATTTCGCCATCAATGAGGTTAGGATGAGAATCAACATGATCCAGCCACTGGGACAATCTAGCCTTCTACTTGTATGCACTTAGAAAACCATAATCCAAACAATCAAAATCAAGCCTAAAAATAGCACAGAATTGGGGGATCTCATACTCATCGTGTAGAACCCTGGAACTCATTTACATAGTCGGTGAATAGTGTCGGTGAATAGTGATTTTCAGGCCTAAAGGCCTTTTATGTATTTTGGTGTGGGATGAATGAATAAAAATTTGCAATCAAACTATATGTGTTGTGTGTGTGTTAAAGCCAAAGTAAAAGAGTGGAAATAATCTAAGTGTACAAAATAGAGAACAAAGGGGAAAATTGCCAAGTCTGTAGGTGGTCAGTCGATCACCCCTCTAGGTCGGTCGACCGACAGTCTCGAATGTGACTCAAAATGGGCCACAGTGTGTTGTGATCAGACGCCGATTGACCGCCCCCTCTGGCCAATCGACTGATTGTCTCGAAAATGCTTAAAAAGGAGCAACAGTAGGGTTTTTTTCCTGGTTGGTCAACCGTCCCTCCTGGCTGGTCGATGAATTTTGGCCAAAAATAGGGCCACAACAACAATTGTGGTCTGGCCGATCAACCGCCCCTCCCATCCGGTCGACCGACCTTTCATGATTTGGGGTTTTTACCCTTGTGTGTGAATCCTAACGGCAAATTAGGGTTTCTAACACCTCTGACCTATAAATACACACCCATTTCGTGGGTTTTGGAGTTCCCAAACCTAAGGAAAGTTTTTAGAAGGGAAATGGGAAAAAAGCTAGGGTTTTGAAGAGTTTCTTCAAGATCAAAGGTGAAACCCAAGTTTCACCTCCAAAGCTTCTCATGATCAAAAAAGGAAGTAAGAATCTTGCAAGCCAATGTGTTTCTCACACACAAAGCCACGAGGATTTATTCTCAAAGGTAGATACATTCTACTAACTTGTTTTGCTATGATCCATTAATGTGTATTGCTACTATTGTAATCCTTTTAGTAAAAGTAAGACGTAAACCATGGTTTTTCTTAAGAAAGATAAAAATGGATGGGTTTTGATGAAAGAAAGTAGATACACTCTACTCTCTAGCTTTGTTATGAATTCTTTATGAAAACCATGATTTTAAAGTATGTTTTTGATGGATTTAGGCTAAGGAGTCATGTTCTTGCTATTATACCTCTATGAATGATATTTCATGTTTATGATTACATGTTTAAGATCTTTTTATGACTATAATGATGCTTATAAGTCTCCTATGTTTAGGTTTAAAGGTTTTTAAGTTACCATGATACACATAAAGACTCTATGCACGTATATGTCTTATATGATCGGATATAAAGCATGAATTTTGGGGTTAGGGATTTCAAACCATGTACTTGTATGCAATGAATAAAATTTCATAAACATGTATTGATGTTTAAGTATTTTTTATGTCTATCACAATTGCTCACAAGTACTGTATGAAGCTCACAAGTAGTTTCTAATGCTCATAAGCACTCTATACACATGTATGACCTACATTTCTCATAAGTATGGGTATCCGAAGAATCATAAGAAAGTTCATAAGTAAAATCTCACGAGAAAGGTTCATAAAAAAAGAAAAAGAAAGTTCATATATAGGACAAGTAGAAGAAAAAAGCTCATAAGAATGTTCTTAAGAAAAGAAAAGAAAATTCATAAAGGACAAAAAGAAAACTCATAAGGAACAAATGAAAGCTTATAAGACAAGAAAAAAAATGCTCGCAAGAGAAAGTTCACAAGCCTACAAGAATATGGAAGGATGTTAGTGTACTAAGACCAGGTACAGGCACTAACATCTGTTTTCAAGATAAGTAAGAAATGATATTAGTGTACTAAGACCAGGTACGAGCCCTAGTATCTATTTCCAAGAAATATGAAAGGATACTAGTGTACTAAGACCAGGTACGGGCACTAGTCTCTGTTTCCAAAAAATATGAAAGGATGTTTAATGTATTAAGACTAGGTACAGACACTATCATCTGTTTCCTAGAAAGCAAAAGAGGATGCTAGTAAACTAAGACCAGGTACGGGTACTAGCATTTGTCTCAAAGTAAGTGAAAAATAAGAATCTCATAAAATGCTTATAAGTTAAGAATCCCGTAAGATACTCACAAGTGACTCACCAGACTCATAAGGCGAATAAGAAACTCACAAGACTCATAAAAAATTCATAAGACTCATAACATGCATAAAGAACTCTAAAGACTCATAAGTACGCACGAACTCAAAGCATGATTCAAAGTATGATTTTCGAGAATGTAAACTTGTTAGCTTGATTAAGAAAATATGATTTCTGCACTTTGATTATGCATATGGTGTTGATGAACTGTACCCTGTATTAAATGTTAAGGTTTTGTAACATTGTGAGTTAGTAGCTTGTATATGATTAGTATTCAATACTCAACTAAACTGTTATTTCGGTAGGTTCTAGGTTGGACGGTTGTGCTCCGGAGCCGTGGGTCGAGGAGGTTCATGGAGAGCAGGAGCTTGCTTGGGATCATCATACAGATGTTAAGGGCCTTGACATGTGGCACCCTTATGGTTGAGTTTGAGTGAGAGAGACATGTATTTTGGGTTATCATTTTTGGGGATTCTTGTCTAACTTGAGTTAGGTAACCTAAGTCATGATCTCATGTATATATGTCTTTCCACATTACAGTTTTTGTAGACCCTTATGCTTGGAATATAATATATGTTATATAAAAAAAAAATTATGCTTCCATTTTTAGTATGCCTTGTACGCTTTTCAGGATGATTTGAAGTATAAGTCACGATGCCAAAGTCTCATTTCTCCTAGGTGAGATTTTGGATCGCAACACATTGTCCCCTCCCCTACCAATGAATTCATGTGGGAAACTCAATGATTGAGGATTAAGGGTATTCTCTTCCATCTAATCAATTTTTCTCACCACCATTGAATTTAGTCTCACATTTTCTTTAGTTAATTAAGGTGTTGATGGTGACTCTTGACTTGTCTTACGTGGTGCCTATGCAACACCAAATATCCAACATTGCTATATTGGGTATGATGCGCTACCAAGGGGCCATGACACCTTCATATGCACTACCTCAATAGGCACTTGCACCTTTGACATAACGCCTTCAAATTGGTCCAACGCCTTTGAGCACAAAGCCTCAATGGACCCTTGCGCCCCTTGGCATGGAACCTTTGATGAGCACTTGCACCTTGGCATATGGCCTTTGTGGGTCTGGTACCTCAGGTATGCCACCTCTAAGGTGACTCTCGTACCATCTGTGCACCATTACGAAAGGCCCATGTGCCTTTGTCATATGAAGCACTGTTGCATCTTAAAGCATGCCACTTTTATGCGTATCAAACGCCTTGGGTGTGGATAAAATACCCATGTGACAAAGGCAGGTGACTTCCAAATCGGAAAGGACTTTGCTACTGAGACCCCATTAGGGCCAAGACCATGCTCTAAGAGCCTTTGGATTTTAGGTGGGGCCCATTTCACATGGTAGGCCCCACCTGAAATCCCGTGCTATGAGAGCACAGTCTTGGTGGTCTCGGCCCTAAGGGGGTCTCAGAAGCTTTATTCAATCGGAAAATACAAGAGCGTTGCTGCGCCCACTTAGAACATGTAGAGAGCAAATGTCACATATGCACTTGGGGTAACAAAACAAAATATTTGGAATATCAATACGCTATGTACCAAAAAACCGTTACTTGATAAACATTAATGATTATTGATGTTAATCATTACTAGATACTTGGTTTTTTGAAATTTTGACATCCATGCATCACTTGCACGGTCTCGGTGTGGTCTCAGCCCTTTGCGGTCTCACTAGCATTTTCCTTGAATTTAATTCAATATTCCAGGATCCTTATAAATAGAGCCTAGGGCTACATCCCTAGCAAAGGCATCCGATCTTGGAGGAATAAGCATCGTTATATTGGTTAGACAGCTTCAACCATTCTTTGACTAACCTTAGTGCTTTCTTCTCCTTAAGTGTGCTCTATCATCCCTTTTTACTACCTGTTTTAATTTCTATTTTGCCACAAGTTAGTACGGTTATTCTCATATTTAGACTGACTTGATGATCACCTTTCAGATAATCTCAATCAATCTAATTCATACCAATCTAGATATGTGATACTAATCTAAAAATATTTATGAGATCTTGTGTATCTCATAGATATTACATTATTATTTTCCTATCATAATAGTTCCCTAACCAATCGAAATTTGAGATACTAATCTAAAATTAATTATCTATGAGATCTTGTGTGTCCCATGGATATTACATTTTTATTTTCCTAATACTCCCCCTTAATCACAGGTGGATCGAGATTATCTTCATGGGGTTTGCCACAAGTCGAGTACTCCTCACCCTTAAATCTTCTTGATTTATTGATGAATAGTTAAAATATTCAACGGTGCTTGGTGATCACCGCCAGTCTGTGAAGTCCATCTCTGTCACACCCCGTTAATTTTTATGAGTCTGTTAGAGTCGATGGCCCACTAGATCAGGCTGTCATGATCTTTGCCCAAAGCACACGAATTATGACCCGAGATTTGAAGAAAAACTCTTGTTTGAGCGGTCTTCGATAAAAAAATAAAAAAATATTAAAAAAAAAAAAAGATGTTGATGCATGAGTATGAGAACTTGGGGTTGTAAAGGTATAAAGGATGATGGTAGGGTTTTTATTTTAAAAAAAAAATAATTCACACCTGACCGCTGGAAAGAGTAAAACAAGAACTAAGAGGTCACCAAAAGGTCGGTGACTCTAATACTATGATAACAAATTGATTTATTCAATACCTGGATGGATTACAATAACCCTATTTGAGGTTTATTACTCTTAACTTTGAAAAACAACATTAAAAATAATCTTAAACTCCTAACGATAATAATCTAATATTGTGATTGTGATGAGATACACTTATGATGCAGTGTAACTCATCTTACATTTATTTCCCTAATACTTTTTTTTTTTTTGTAGTGGATATCATTTACCTACGTCAGTAGAGTTAGCCCCTCAGAAGTTAGCTTGGGTAGTGGAGCTCTTGCTGCTCGTACCCGGGGGGGGGGGGGGGATTGGATCCCCAGACCCTTCCCCTTGGAAGGCCACACCCCTACCACTCACGCAAGAGGTAGGGTGTTTTCCTACCCTTTCTATAGTGGTGCTTACGTGGCCATCAAGCTCGGCTCTTTCAAAAACCCCACTTACATGCAAAGGCATTACAGAAAGCTTTGTGGGTGATGAAACTATCCTTCCTATTTGATTTCAATAAATCCTATTTTAACTTCTTTGCAATAATGATGATTTGCAATAATGATGATGATAATAACATTAATGATGATGAAATTTTATTGAAATTGAAATTATAGTGACACCCCCCACACCCTCCAATTTCGTACCCTGTTGTGATATTATATCTTACCATCTTCCTCTTTTCCTGGGTTGCTAAGCAAACCTATCTCTCTCTCTCTCTCTCCACTGATTCCTCTACCTTTCCAAGGCTGTCTGTCTCCATTGATTCCTCTACCTTGCCAAGAAGGATAAGATGAAACCTTTTCATGCCAACTTGTATTGCATCCACTTACCTAACTACAGTTACTTCCACACCTCAATAAAATCCCCTCTTAGTCTCTCTTCCCTTCATCAACTTAAGCACTTCTTCTTCTTTACTATATTCAAGCAGCCAAAATAGGCTACATTCCATAGTAAAAGAGAGTACAAAGATGATGAAGCAGCTTTTCCTCTCATTCTCAGCTTTACTAGTCTTCCTCCTCCATTTCACCACTACCTTAGCTCAAGCCCCTGCAAAGTCCCCTGCACAAGCACAAGCACCAGCACAGGCCCCAGCAGTAGTACTGTCACCACCGGCGCCGTTGTCACCAGCACTGTCACCACCGGTGGTGTTGTCACCAGCGCTGTCACCAGTGCAAGTACCACCGGCGCCGTCAGGTAAGACCAACATCACCACTATCCTCGGGAAGGCCGGGAAATTTAGTACCTTAATATGGCTATTGGGGAACACCCAAGTGGGGGACCGGATAAATTTACAGCTCAACAAAGGTAACAAGGCTCTCACTCTATTTGCACCCACCGATGATGCATTTTCTAGCCTAAAGTCGGGTCTCCTCAATTCTCTAAGCGACCAACAGAGGGTCCAATTGATGCTATTCCATGTCCTCTCTTCCTTTATTTCACTCTCACAGTTCAAAGCTGTGAGCAACCCATTGCACACGCAGGCCGGGGATAATGACAAAGGTAATTTCCCACTCAATGTTACCACAACCGACAGCCAAGTGAACATATCGACCGGGATTGTCACCGCGGCTATCGTTAAAACAATCTACATTGATAGCCAGCTTGGCGTCTATGAGGTTGACAGGGTGCTCCTTCCCTTGGCAATCTTCAATCACAAATCGTCAGTTCTTGCACCTTCGTCGCCGGATACTGCTACTCCATCTACTGTCCCTTTAGTCGAGGCTTCTAGTGCAACCGGTCTGATTCGGCATGCAGCATTATCGTTTGGAGTTGCAGCAATTGCAGCACTTTCTTTGTGACCATGAATTCGTCGATGGTGGGTCGTGATGCACTAGTGCTGGAATAATTGCTGTAACTGATGAAGATGAGCCGGGTTTTGAGTACTAGTGCTAGTATGGGTTTCGCCGAGTCGAATCGATCTATTACAATCGAATACTGCGAATGCATTTGAATAATTGGCTAATTGCCATTCCGTCATTTTCTTTCATTTGTATTGGCATGAAATTGTTGTTTGGGTATGGAAATTTTTATGTATTTAATTTGAGATTTTTTTGTATCATTTTATAAGAAAATTTTAAATAAAAAAGGGGGAAATTCCTTGTCCTGAGATTGAATGGTTATATTAGATCTTCCAACTCCTTAAGATTTCTGGGCCATGGCAAACACATGCAAAGTTTACCACTCAAAAGAGTATTTTATCAAAATTGAAAGACACAAACTGGTATGATGACCCTCCGGATCATTATACTCAATGTACTCTCTACCTCGCTCGGCTCACAAATCAACTAATTTAGACCATTCAATTAGCAGGCCATTTCTAACCGCCTGTTGCCTGGACTTTTAATCGATGGCCAACTTTTCCCAAAGTTCAAGCCCTAGATCAAAAGTTCAACTCTATTCCTTGTCTGGCTTATGGGCTATGCAGTTGTTCAACTAATTGAACAGTCCAGATTGATTGGCCCGTAAGAATTATAAGCATGATTGGTGGGGATCATGGACGAAGGTGACCTCTCACCCATTAAAAAAGAAGAAGAAAACATTGATTATTACAGGCGGAGTGTAAAAAATGAGTTAGGATTACCCCTATTGAACGTGGGGCCCTCCTTTGGAAGACACAAAGGGGCAACATCGTGCCTGTTCCGAACTCGTAAATAATGATTACTTCATTCAAAATTTTTTCCATTTATTTGAGAAGCCACTCGCGGGGCGGGGGGTAACCTATTCAGTTTCCAATTTCCATATTGTCTCTTTTTGTTTTAGGTGCATCATTTATCTTTATTAGTAGGTTAAGTTAGTACGTAAAGTTGGGCTTTCAACCACATCTATAGACTCGAACTCGAGTCCTCTATGAGCAAACCCTTCATTATTGAAAAACCCATGATTTAGCTGGCCATGGAGGGTCAGGCCGGGCTGGGTACCCTCGTCAAAGGGCAGGATTGAAAGCCTTAGCTGTGTCCAAACAGCCCCCTATTAGCTACTCTAGAACAGGATAACTAATCTAAGTATCTAACCCAGGGCCGGCCCAAGCCATTTGGAAGCCTAAAGCAAAAATTCTAAATGAGAGCTTTTTTTTTTTTTTTTTTTAATATTATTAAAAAAATTAACTATAAATGGGGCCTTTTAATATTTTAAATGAGCCTTTTATTTTTTTAATATTCTAAATGGGGTCTTTTTAATTTAATTTTTTTATTTTTTTAATGAGGCCTAAAGCAAAGGCTTTGATGGCCTAATAGATGGGCCGGCCCTGATCTAACCTCTATAATCAAACACTAGTGGGTGGCACGTGCGATGCACATGAGAGCGAGGGGAAAGATTTAACCATAATTAATAGGAGTTAAAAGGGACACGTGTTACATGTGCGATTGAACTCTCCCCGAGTTCAATCACGATTGGCTATGATTTTATTCTTTAAATAAATAAATGAGGAAGAGGTGGTTTGGGAATTAAAGTAAAATATTAAATCTAAGTTTTGTTTTATATAAGGATAGTTTGAGTTGGAAAAATCAGGCTATGCCGGCCTCTCGCATTATAATAGTAAAGAAACAATGGCGAACGGCATATAAGTGTAATGCAAGAGTGGGGCCCATCAAACTTGTGAAAAGTGCTTGTGGCATCTACTATTTTGGCTTGATATGCAGGTTCTTTGATATGGAGGACATTTTTGAAATATGAATAAAGTGGAGCAAAAATTGGCAGGACATTTTCGGAATTCAAAAATGGTTCACACCCTAAAAATCACCTTCAAAAAACCATTCTCATCCACGAAAAAATCATCTACAACTTTCCAGGAATCCCACTCTGTGTGGTGCAAAGTGGGTGACCTAGAAGAGGCAATGCAAGAAAATCAATTCATCTATTTAATACGCATATCAGGAAGAGCTCAACATTTCGACGCCACCATCGAGGAACAATGGTAGATCCTATTTGGGTTGTTGCAAAAGTGTCATCGTCGACATGTGTGCTGGTTTGATTAAAGGTTTTGATTATTGGAGTACAAAGAAGTTAAGCATTCGATCCCAAATGTCCTTTGTTGCCTCCCTCCTTTAATCCGGATTGGGATATTGACAATGATTGATTGACATTTGTCGAAGCCCCAGCACACCTATTTAGCCTCTACAACTTAATGCAGCTCCCATAATCAATCAGCATTGAGGACGAGGATCAGCCAAAGATATTTGTCGATGACATTTGTAGCGATTCAGGAAACCCGTTGAACTAAATGCTACGTAGGCATTGGAATTAGCTTCCACATCAATGAGGTTAAGATGTGAATTGGCTCGATTCAGCCACTGGGAAAATCTAGCCTTTTTCTTGTCTGCACTCAAATTGTTGGATTTTGAACCGAAAAAATCAGGCCTCAAAGAGGGGCAAAATTGAGGAATCCCAAATGCATCTTTTCCCTCCCCGACCATTGAAACCATGTTGTAAAGTCCTATTTTGGATTGGTTAGTTCCGTAGTCAAAACATTGTCAAATATGTCTCAGTCCAAGAGTGATCAAGTGCTCAAAGCCATGTGAAGAAGAAGCCAAAGATGCTGATCAAGCACCTCAAACATGCCTAGGAATGGTAAGGGACTTAAAAAATATCTACCCTAGGAAGAATTGACTTAGACAATGTCCTATACATCCTAAGAGAGGCTAGAAACATGTTTAAAAGGTTGGATTAACCGCTTTCAGGTGAAAATCACTTCTTTGGGTCGACCCATGTGTAAGTCATTCGAACCAAGCATGAAAAAAATGTATGGAAAAAAATTCCAAAACGTATGTTATAGGTCATTCGAACGCTCCCCTATGTTGTTTGAATGACCAGTGCAGATTTCTTATTTAGCAACTTCTAAATCTCCTATTTTCAATTATCAAAAAAAAAAATATCCCCTATTTTAGTTTGCCCATATAAGGTATTGATCCCTATTACCAATTAGAGTTTTGGAGACTAAGAGTTGTAGGTGTAAACTTCCTATCAGGGTTTCTCCATTGTGGTTGGATTATCCCATTAAGCCCTCTCTCATGGTCTAGATTAGAGTTTCAAGTTCAAATCGATATATCTCATAACTTGCGTGGTTGATCTTTATTGTTCATGAGATCTATCTAGTATATGTTTAAATTGAATTAAACCCCTCAACTCCAGCATGAGTATAAAATTGGTTGACACATGCCAAAACATTATAAAATGAGATCGGTCTGTGTAGTGAATCGTGGTTATCTTGTGGTTGGAGTAATCCAGAGCCGTCGTTGGCAGAGATCGATCGAGAGATCGTGGTTGCGGAGTTCTGAGAGGAGCACAATCTATTGTGGTTGATTACGTTACTTGCGAATGCATGATTGCTTATGGGGGCGTTGAAGATTGGTTACTGAAGATCGTTATGAGTCTGGTTGGGTACAATCCAAGTTTTGTTAGTATTTGTTTGCTTTTGCTCTTAGTTAAATCTCTTTTGCTGGACTATGTCCTGTGGTTTTTTCTTAAAGATTTTCCACGTAAAATTCTCGGTGTTGTGGTTTGCTTATTGTTTACCTTTTCCGCACTTTAATTTGTTAAAATAAAATTGGTAGACAGACCTTTGGAAAACCTATTCACCACCCTCTAGGTCTTGATTCATACAAAATGAGTAATTTCACATGTGACAAAACTTGACAATTGAGGATTAAGGGTAGTTTGATCCATCGATCAATTTTGGTTGTCGCTGCCGAATTGAGTCTCATACTTTCTTTTGCCAAGGTGTTGATGGCAAATTTTGATTCTCTCATAAATACATATTATGTGGAGCTTAAGCGAAACCAAATATCCAACATGACTATAATAAATATATATTTTAACTCCCTTTGTATGATCCACCACCAAGGGGCCATGATGCCTTTGGATGCACTCCCTTAATAGGCCCTTGCGCCTTTGATATAATGCCGTCAAATCGGTGCAATGCCTTTGAGCATAAAATCTCAATGGGCACTTGGCATGGTGCCTTTTATGAGCACTTGTGCCCCTACATATGGCCTAGCTTTGTGGGTAATGCACCTCTGGTGCACTGTTACAAAAGTTCCATTCACCTTAAGCTTATGAAGCACTGTTGCATCTAAAAGCATGCCACTTTTATGCGTATCAAACACCTTTGGGCATGGAGAAAATACCTATATATGCGCCTACAACACAGTGCGTTATGGTTTCCAGGGACTTGTGGTTTGGTGGGCAAAATAGAGGATCTCTAATGTAGCGAGTATTAATGAATGACTTTGGCTTCAATCACACAATCTTCTACTAAATCTATTGATTCCCTTCAAGGAAAATACCAAGAATAATGGGCATCCGCTGTCTTGTTGATTTCTTTGAATACCAAAACAATAGGAAAAAAGAGTTGCTCTGTTTAATAAGCTGCAATCTTATTTAAGAATTGTGTTTACCCTACGGTTTACAACCGGATAAATAGCAAAATACGAAAATGACTAAAAATAGCTGATTGAACTAATCATAGAGACTACTAATACTAAAGCCTAGAATTAAGGCAAGATCAATGGTGTGTGATTTTGACTTGCACAACTATATTTATTGCTTAGAACAAACTTTTCAAAAATAGCAAAATTGCTATTCCCGAGGCTTAAATGAAGGAATTTAACTAAAAAGTGAAAAGTTAATGGCAAAGCAATGGATATTGAAGATCTCTGCGTTTCCATTCAGGAATGAATCATTTTGCGCGTTTTTGACTATGGGGCCCTTGATTTCTACTAGTACGTTTATGCCTTCCATTTGGAGTTTTGACAATCCCATAACTCCATGAAGTCCTCCACCACTTGTCATGCATCAATCTCTAATTAAGGCAGGTGACTTCACACCCTAAAGCGAAAAATAAAGGAGGGTTGGCACTTTCGTCAACCCATATAAAGAGCAAATGTCGCCTAATACACTTGAGCTAACAACGCAAAATATTTGGTATCTCAATACGTTACATAACATAAAAAACCTTCACTTGATAAATAGTAATAGTTATTGATGTTAATCATTAAGAGATAATCAATTTTAATGTATTAAATGAGCCTTACAAATAGAGGGCTACATCCCAAGCAAATTAAAGCAACCAATAAGGATAGAATTGTTAGGGAATGAACCCTAAAACAGAATCTGTGAGACATGAAAATAGATAGAAAAAATGAATAAGAACAAGCACATGCAGAAACACAAATTTATGTGGTTCCCTCAAGTTGAGGTACGTCCACGGAGTCGCCGAGATTTCACTATGATCTGGAGCAAAATAGAATTACAGAGTCACGATCTGAAAATTACAGTAGCCACCCACACCTATTCTTACAATTATTAGGGCTACATAACAAAATTCGAAAATACAAAAATAACAGAGGTAAGATGTTCAACAGAGGCAGGCTCCACACTTCCTATCAGGAATAATGATAACAGTAGTCACATGCTAATTAAGGGATAACCCCTCTAATCTTATCAATAATATCAATAATGATGGAGGAAAGATGATCATGGATCCTTTTCTGGCGGAACACCAAAGCTTGCTCAATGCTCTACTAACAACAAAACCTAGATGGGTATTCAAAGAGAAGGAGTTTGTCCAACCTAAGGAGATTATTCAAGGTGAGTTAGATTGTCTCTCTGAATCCAAATTGGCCAAAAAATTAGAGGTGAAAAATGGGGCAGAAGCTTGTGTAGTCAACTCCAGGAGTCAAATTTCTAGTGGTCGATGGGATGTTGAGTTTCTTAGTGGACTTGATATTCAAGAGCAAATTTGTGACGATATTACTATTGAGGAATTTGAAGAAGAAGATTTTCAACCAGTGACATCAAGGAGAAATAAGAAGAAGAAAAAGTGTCAACAATTGATTCTTCTCAAGGAAGACCAAAGATGGAGGTTAGGAAACCGACTCGATTCAAGGAGTAGTTTTATTGTGCCTCAAATTTTCTTACATAAAACAGGTATTGGTAATGTAAGAACTATTATTAGTAAAGTCTTATATATTTGTGTTCTTGTGTTTTTGTAGGGGTAAGGTTTTATGTCCCCCGATTGCATTTTATTCTCAATAAATAGGTAGGGGTCCGCTCAAAAAAGAAAAGAAAAGGATGGAATAGGCATCTTCATACTGGTAAGACTCACTAGTTATTTTTTGATTGATCTCAATGTTCTCTTCTTAAGTGTGCTCTATCGTCCCTTTCTACTACTTATTTTACTTTTTCATCATGCCACAAAATCAGTACGGCGTATTCAAGTTTAGACTGACTTGGTGATTACCTTCCTATCCTTATATAGTGGTCCATAATTACTTGACGGCTTTATCAAACTCCCCAGTTACACAAGGCATCCCATAAAGCTCTGTGGTATGAAGCTATTTATCTAGTTTGGTGAGATGAGTTGTGTCCAAGTCTTGTATGATCCACTTGTGTTAGTTGTGTATTATTACCTTAATTAACAAAAAAATAAAAAAACTTCTTTAAAATAATAATAGTAGGTGTGACTCAAGTTCCAGTGGTTGTGTGTCTCCCTTTGGGGAGGTGTGATTCGAGTTCGAGGCCTGGTGTGGTTGTTGACACCCACCATGAGTGCTAACCCTCTAAACTTTAACCTCTAACCTAGCTAGATAAACGATTTAGGAAAAAAAAAAGGTTGTTTTTTAAGAAAGTTGAAATAATAGTGACACCCCACACACTCCAATCTCGTAACCTTTTTTGTTGGTTCGACAATCTCTCTCGTACCATAGCTGTTGTGAAATTATACCTTTCCATCTTCCTCTTTTCCTGCGTTACAAAGCAAACCTCTCTCTCAACCTTTTCGAGGCTGTCTCTCCCCATTGATTCCTCTACCTGCCAAGAAGGATAAGATGCAACCTCTTCTTGCCAGCTTGTATTGCTTCCACTTACCTAACTACAGTCACTTCCCCACCTCAATAAAACCCCCTCTCAGCCTCTCTCTCCTTCAACACCTCTAAAAGAGTTCTTCTTCTGTACTATATCCAAGAAGCCAAAATAGGTCATACTCAATAGTAAAAGAGACTACAAAGATGATGAAACAGCTTCTCCTCTCATTCTCACCTCTACTAGTCTTCCTCCTCCATTGCACCACAACCGTAGCTCAATCTCCGGCAACGTCTCCAGCTCCTACCAACATCACCGCCATCCTCGAGAAATCGGGTAAATTTAGTACCTTAGTTTGGCTATTAGGGAACACCCAAGTGGGTGACCGGATCAACACACAGATCAATAAAGGAAACAAGGGTCTCACTCTATTTGCACCCACCGATGCTGCATTTTCTCGCCTAAAGTCCGGTATCCTCAACTCTCTAAGCGACCAGCAGAAGGTCCAGTTAATGCTATTCCATATCCTCACTTCTTTCATTTCACTCTCACAATTCCAAGCTGTGAGCAACCCATTGCACACACAGGCAGGGGAGAATAGCAACGGACATTTCCCACTCAATGTCACCTCGTCCGCCAAACAAGTGAACATAACGACCGGGATCGACACCGCGAATGTCGCTAAATCAATCTACACTGATAGCCAAATTGCCGTCTATGAGGTGGACAACGTGCTCCTTCCCTTGGAAATCTTCAGACACTTATCTTCTGTTTTTGCACCTTCGCCGGAGGGTCCTCCTAGTCGTGCTTCAGTCGATACTTCTAGTGCAATGGGTCTGATGATCCGGCACGCAGCAGTATGGCTTGGAGTTGCAGCAATTGCAGCATTTTCTTTGTGACCATGGAATCATGATGGTGCATGAGTTGTGATGCACTAGTAGGGGTATAATTGCACCAACTGATGAAGATGAATGGGGTTTTGAGTACTAGTGCTCGTATGGATTTCACCGAGTCGAATCGATCTAAAGAGGTCGATTTCTGTGATTGCTTTTGAATAATTGTCATTCTTCTCTCTTTCTTTCATTTGCATTTTCTTGAATTGTTTTTTGGGGATGGGAATTAGTAGTTTTGATTGTACAAGAATATTTTAAATAAAAAAAAAGGGGAAATTCCTTCCTTGTCCTGAGATTGAATGATATATAAGTGCCATGGAAAACACAAGACCGTCTAATTAGATGGTAACGGTTAATTAGATTGAACGAAATTGGGTTGGTGGGTCTTGGGTTACCACCCTGAGGGGTGTGTGTGGACGGGTTCAATAAACCCACCTGATCCATTAGAGATGAACTCAAGGTCTCGCGCACAAAACTTGAGACCTAGTGGGGCGAGCCTAATTAAAAGGGTCAAGACTTCCTTTCCTATACAGGGAGATGCGAGTGTGACTGTGTGTGTGTGTGGGGGGGGGGGTGGTTGCCTTATGAAGAACCACAAGATCGACCCAGATAGCCCAAGTCACACTAGGCTGAGCAAAGTGGTCCAAGACCAGACAAAAAATGGTCTAATTGAGACCAAGGGATAAGAAGATGAATATTAGCCGAAATCCAAACCAAGGGAAGGAGATTCCATTGGGGCCCCATAATGTCCTTCATGGATCCGAACCAGAGTGGTCCAGGACTCTAGATCAAGGGTGGAGGAGACCCATTTGAGGTCCTATATCATAACCGAACTAGATTGGAGGCCCTTCTCAAACTGATCCAAAAGGATGTGACTAGACTATTAAGCCGCGAACCATATATAGGGTTCAGTCCACAAGGACTGTTGATCTAGAGATTCAATCAGTTAGGATAGTTAGATCTTTTGATCGTCCATATATATAGACTGTTGATCATGTGCTACAATCCATCAAGACCATAGATCTAAGGCAGACCCAAGACGACTTTCAAGCAAAACTGATTCTATTTAGAATTCTGAATGATTACAATATTTAAATAGATTGCAAAGTAATCTTCTTCTAGAAAGATAATCTATATCTAATCTAAAGATAACAACTCAAGATCACGATTGTGATCAGAATATACACTTAGGGGCGGAATCACATGGGGCACAGGGGGACTGAAATTTTGAAAAAAAAAAAAAACTTTAGTAATAATAGTGGCGCAGCCTGGTAGAGTGGTGGAGTGGGGGGGACGGGGGCTCTAGCACCTACTAAACTTCTAAGAAAAAATATATTCCTTACAAACAGACGTGATGGCCAATGATCTTTGGCCTTCCAATTTTTTTTTCGGGGGCTACGCCTCCAAATCCCCATTCTTAGCTCCCTGCATGAGAATCCTGGATACCCTTATGATATAGTGTATCCCAGCTTACATTTAGATCCCTAATAATCCCCCTCAAACGCATGAAGATTGAAAAATCTTCATGGGTTTGGTGCAACTCGAGTACTGGATTTGTTGATGAATAACTAGAACATCAAATCATGCTTAATGGTCACTGCCCATCTGAGAATTCCATCTCTATCGCATTCGGCTTATTTTTATGAATTTGTAAGAGTTAGTGGTCTACTAGATCAAGTTATCATGATTTTCTCACAAAAACACACAAAATATAATTTGGGGACCCATTTTAAAAAATTCTCGATGAAGTGGTCTTCAATAAATAAAAAATGACAATGTGAGAAGTAAGGGTAAGGTATGGAGAATGACAAGATTTTTAATAAAAACAAGTTTCACTCTGGTGGCAGTGGTGCACCACCTGCCAAAAAGGTCTTCAACAGCAATTGCAGCGGCAAGTAGTCGAAAATAGCAACAATTTTCAAAAGATATGTAACCATAAGTACAGGAGCAATCGTCCTCTCTGGTGAAAATGGAGAAAGCTTTCTAGTCCTTTGAAGCTATAGTTTCACAAACCAAAGTTATTGATGACTAGGTGATGGCAATTAAATCATGTCACATTAAATAGACCTTGAATTCAATTGCAATTGGTTATGATCTGATCATATGACACATGCAATTGGTGGTTCCAGAATTAAAAAAAATAAAATCTCCTCCATTCCATACATGACACATGCAATTGAATTCACTTGCATTCAATTGCAATTGGCTACAATCTGATCTCTATTTTGATACGGTGATGGAATTAGAAATTAGAAATACCAATGGTTTGGTTCCTCACCCATGCGAAATTAAAATAAAAAAACTAATCTCCCACATGGCAAGGCTTTGATAGCTTTATTCTAAAAAAAATCATCATAAAATGCATGCCCAGTTCAGACCCAACGGGCAACAATGAAGGCCACCTGTTGG
Organism: Tetracentron sinense; assembly: GCA_015143295.1. Taxonomy (NCBI): domain Eukaryota; kingdom Viridiplantae; phylum Streptophyta; class Magnoliopsida; order Trochodendrales; family Trochodendraceae; genus Tetracentron; species Tetracentron sinense. The sequence continues at coordinate 33,230,998 of CM026562.1, forward strand.
AAAGTGCAACACCAATTTGAAGAGATCAAAATAACCAAGAAGAAATTTATAGGAGGGTCGGACCGACCTGCTATGATACCATGAAGAGAAATTGATTCTAATGGGAATTCTTGAATGATTGCAATGAACCTAATCAAGTTTTTAAATAGATTGCAAAGTAATCTTATTTAGAAAGATAATCTTGAAAATAATCTTTAACTAACCTAAAGATAACAATCCAAGATCATGATTGTGATGAGATAAGTGTATCTCATCTTACATTTATTCCCCCAATAGACTTGTCAATCAAACTATTTAGTGTGGTCCAATTGTATGTCTCTGATCTAATTAAGACCATCTATATCCAAACAATCATAGATAAGGGCTTACTCGTTTTTAATTGGAGACATAGATATGCTAATCTGTAATGGAATTGGAATAATCCTCTAACAACATATAAATGTCACCGAACAAAGTATATGACTCGTTTGGTGAAAAAACAGATCCTAAATTGACCCACCGGACCAAACAAATGTGAATAGTAATGTTTTAGTCCTATAAACAAACCGGACCCATGCAATCCTAAATCAGACCATATTAATTAAGCATGTCACCAAATCAACAATTGAGGATTAAGGATAATCTCATCCATCGATTTAGTTTTGGTTGTTAGTTGTCCCCGCCGGAGTGGGTCTCGCACTTTCTTAAGCCAAGGCATCACAGAAAGCTTTGTGATTGTGATGAAGCTATGCTTCCTATTTGATTCCAACAATTCCCATTTCAACTCATGGTCCATTTGTTTCGATATAAAATAAGGGAAAATAAATCAATTTCGCGGAAAATGTCATTTTATGTATTTGTTTGTATGTAAAATCTTCCGTAATTAAGTAGTTTTAAGGAAAATGAGTAACTTTAGCAGAAAATGACTTACATTTTAAAATATGGTACATTCTTTTCCGTAAATTCTTGTTTCTTTAAATATATTTTAAAATTACAAAAATAACTCTCTACACATATTTTATTAAAATGAGAAAAGTTTCACAAGTCACATGATTTAATATTACAGAAATACCATCTACCCTCGTTGCATGTATTTTTTAAAATTACAAAAACACCCATCTTCACATATATTTCTTAGAATAATAAAAATAGTCATTCACATATATTTTTCAAAATGACAAAATATCACTTTTCAAATATATTTTTAAAATGATAGTAATACCCTTCTCTTCATATGCATTTTTTAAAATATCAAAAATAGCATTTATAAGTATTTATAAATAAAAAAAATATCCCTATTCACATGTCTTCTAAATAATGACAATTGTTCAACTAAAAAATTTATAAAATATTATTTTTCATTTGAATGCCAAAAACAACACTCTTACATGTGAATGTTCATTTACTCCAAAAAAAAAAAAAGGTAATATAAAGAAAATTTTCCTCTTATTTTCAAGAATGCAAATCAAAAAATAAGTAGAAAATTCATATCTTACCATAAAAACTCATAAAGTATAAATGATTAACGTCATAAAATCATTTACGTGCAAACAAACGAAGCCTCCTTTAAAAATAAAAAAATCAGAATAAATAGAAGTTGACATTTTAGTGACACCCCTCAGGCTCCAATCTCGTATCCTTTTGTGATATGATACCTAACCAATCTTGCTCTTTTCCTGTCTTGCTAAGCAAATTACATGAGTCTCTCTCTCTCTATCGATCTCCCTACCTTTCTTTTTGGAAGGTAAGATCCCTCAACCTTTCCAAGGCTGTCTCTTTTCATTGATTTCTCTACCTTGCCAAGAAGGATAAGATAACAACCTTTTCTTGCCAACTTCTATTGCACCTACTTACCTAACTACAGTAACTTCCCCAGCTCAATAAAATCCCTCTCAGCCTCTCTTACCTTCATCACCTCAAGCACTTCTAAAAGAGTTCCTTCTTCTTCTTTACTATTTCTCAAGAAGCCAAAATAGGTGACACTCTATAGTAAAAGAGACTACAAAGATGATGAAGCAGCTTCTCCTCTCATTCTCAGCTCTACTAGTATTCTTCCTCCATTGCACCACAGCCTTAGCTCAGTCCCCAGCAGTCTCCCCAGCACTGCCCCCAGTAGTACTGTCCCCACCGCAGCCGCCAGCACTGTCCCCAGTACAGCTCCCAGTACCGTCCCCACCGCAGCCACCAGCGCTGTCCCCAATACAGATCCCACTACTATCACCAGCACTGTCACCAGGACCAGCGCCATCATCGGCAAATGTCACCGCTATCCTCGAGAAGGCTGGTAAATTTAATACCTTAATTTGGCTATTAGGGAACACCAAAGTGGGGGACCAGATCAACACACAGATCAGCACTTCTGGCCAGGGCATCACTCTATTTGCACCCACTGACAAAGCATTTTCAAGACTAAAGTCGGGCACCCTCAACGCTCTCTCCACCCATCAGACCATCCAGTTGGTGCAATTCCATGTCCTCCCTACCTGTATTTCACTCTCACAGTTCCAAGCTGTGAGCAACCCATTGCGCACGCAGGCGGGACTTAGTGACAGTTTCCTACTCAATGTCACGGCCTCGTCCAGCAATCACGTGAGCATATCGACTGGGCTTGTCAATGCCACTGTCACTGCTAATCTCTACACTGATAGCCAGCTTGCAGTCTATGAGGTGGACAAGGTGCTCCTTCCCTTGCAAGTCTTCAGTCCCAAGTCGCCTGCTCCTGCACCTGTACCTTCATCCTCACCACCGCCGCCGCCGTCGCCGCAACATCGTCCTTCTAGTATCACTTCAGTCGATGATTCTAGTGCAACGAGTTTGATCAGGCACGCAGCATTATCTTTTGGAGTTGCAGCAATTGCAGCATTTTCTTTGTAACCATGAAATCATGATGGTGGGTTGTGATGCACTAGTTATGGAATAATTGGAGCAACTGATGAAGATGAGTGGGGTTTTGAGTACTCGTGCTCCTATGGATTTCACCTAGTCAAATCAATTGACCCCAATCGCATACTCTGAATGCTTTTAAATATTTGCCTTTCTTTCTTTCATTTGTATTGCCATGAAATTGTTGTTTGGAGGTGAGAACAAGTAGTTGTGAATGTATAAGAAAATTTTAAATAAAAAGGGACAATTCCTTATCCTGTGATGGAATTTTTAGATCTTCAAATTTCTTAGGATTTTTGGACCATGGGAAACGGCATCCTTAAAGCACAACATCTTTAAAATGACAAGTCATCCTTAAAGCACCACGCTACTAATCATAATATTGACGTCACCATGGCACAGTATAGGCACATACCTAGGAGTGTCACACTACTAATCATAATATTGACGTCACCATGGCACAGTATAGGCACATAACTAGGAGTGTCGTGTCATGGAATCGTGTCGTGCCAAGTTATCGATCGGCATGACAAAATTTGAGAAAACTACAGTGCTTAGGTAACACTACACAAAACCAAGAGACTTCATCTCTCATATACAGTCAGGTAACGAGGTCCCCATTACACTTTTCGTGTCCTACTATAGCTAGCTAAGGTTCTCCTTAGCGCTAGGCGATACATATTCCCCGACCTCCTGAGTAATAGAAAAGAGATTTATTGAGAATACAATGACCTCTAATAGGGTTTATATAGAGATTACATTGACCTCAAGATAGAAACCTAATCTAATCAAATCCTTGATTGATGTTAATTCAATATTGTCTATGAGATATTATGCATCTCATAGATATTACATCATATTTTCCTAACATAATATTTCCCTAATACAGGAATCTTAGCACTATGGTGACCAATAGGTGGGGGTGGGGGGACCTACAAGCCGCCAGCCGCGGGTTGATGGGATAGGTCTCTTCCTCACCCTCCTTAGAACCATCCGAAAGATAGAAAATGTATAATGATCCTTTGGAGCATCATACTCAATGAACTATATCCCAGCGCACCTATCAGCTGATCATCTAGACCATTTAATTAGCAAGCCATTTCTAACAGCCTGATTCGTGGATTTTTAAATCGACGGCCAACCTTTTCCCAATGTTTCAAGCTCTAGGCCAAAAGTTCAATTCTATGCATTGTCTGGCTTATGGGCTATAGTACTGATTGGCCCCGTAAGAAATATGCGTATGATTGGTGGGGATCATGGATGGGCAGGACCTCTCACCCTTTATATCTTATTTTCTAGATTGATTATTACACTTGGGGGCCTCCTAATGGAATTGGAATAATCCTTGGATAGTAAATAACTGTCACCGAATAGAGTATATGACTCGTTTAGTTATTTAACAGATCCTAAATTGACCAACCAGATCAGGGATATTTGTGTGACCAAACAGATTGTTGGGAATTTTGACTAGAATTCTATTTTGTGTAAAATTTTAATTTGGGCGAAACTCTATTATTATGGAGTTATTAGAATTTTGAGAAATCCTAATTGGTTTGGGATTTGTATTTAAGAAATTCATAATTGGTTTAGGAGTTTATTTATACTTATAAATATGCCTAAGGGGTTGGCTTATTGGGTAGAATGAGCTATTGACATGTGAGATTTAGGGTTTCTAGGGAGAGTGAGCTTGCTCTCATGGAGAGCCTTGGTAGTTCTCATGGGAGAATGAGTAGCTCTTGGGAGAAGAGCGTGCTCACAATTTATCTCGGGTTGGTCCGTCCTTCGTACCACAAAGAATTTGAGTTTGTACTTTCTCCTAAAAGGCCAGATTTAGTACTCTGTTTGCAGTTCAGATTCATTTTTTGGCAATCTCGCTCGAGCGATTGGCAGCAAGATTCGGATTTTGGTTCTTATTCGGTTCAGAGTTTGGTTGTGAGATAACACAAATTTTGTGGGCTGTATGAGAACTTTTGATTTTGTATTATTGTTGCTCTTCTCTTCCCTTTAGAGAAACCCAAATTGAATACCCATCTTTTAAACGTTTGGTTTGGTGAATCAGGAGGATATGTGTGCCCATTGACAGGTCCATCTCTTTGTCCACCAACTTTAGGATTCACTCGGAAATGTCAAAAATGGAGGAATTGCCAGCCGGATCTCTTTCGAATGAAGATCTTTTGTCCCATGGTGGCCTGCTCCAATCCCTTTACGAAAATTTCGTTATTGGGTTAACCATATACTTCACATGTTTCTAGCGTTCACATGGTAGTACTGAACCTCTGGAATCGGTGTTGATTGGACCTGCCCGACTTCCTATCCTCCCATGCATTGAATCTTAGATTTCCCGTTCAAGAATCATTGTGTAATAAGTGTATTTCTTGTATCACATATTTGGACGGATTAGTTGTAAACTATAAAGTTTAATTCTCATGTGGGGCTAAATGCAGATTAACAATGTTTTAGTCTTGTTTATGATGAAGTATATTTGTTTGTATATGGTTCTTGAATTGTCCAGTTGGACAGTTTAGGAATGCATAATCTCTAATATAGTTAGTTACTCATGGCTTGTCTAGATGGAGGAAAATTTAGTCAATCGTTTCTCTTGTTCTCTGGGTACATATTAGATAATATGGCATGCTTGCCCCTAGTGTAATTGGAGAACCATAGTGAAATACTGTCAAATTTTCTTTGAAATAGAACAATGCACTTGGGCTATCGACTTTTGAGATTATGCATTCCTGAATAGGATAGGAACACCCCACCCATTAGAAGAAGAGTTGATGACGATAGGAAGCATTCAAGCATACATATTGTGTAGACGGTGAAGTCAGTTAACACTTATTTTTTGGCATTGATTGATGTGATCAACTTTTGTTATTTCTCAGATTAGCAAACGAAGGACATAGAAATCTAATATCATCCATCATGGATAAGAGTTGGATTGAAATGTCAAGATAGTTTTGTCTAGAATTTTTATAAAGCACCAAATTACAAAGTATTAGTATCTAAATAATTGTGCATGCAGTTTTTGTATTAAATATGGTGTCAAATGAATATATAGAAAGGGTGAAGGAGTTCATAGCTAAAGTTTTCATTCTCTCATGGAGCGACTAATAACAATGACAATATAAAGTGTCTATGTCCCAAATGCAACAATGTGCTTTATCAAAATAGAGTTACATCGTACGACCATATGATCTATCATTGATTTGATAATAATTATAAAATCTGGTTCTTTCATGGGGAGGACATATCACAACACACACTTGTTGGCCAAGTGTCTCAAAATCCTGATGTGCACGATAGAGAGAATGAGATTGAAGATTTAGTGCACGATTTTTTCAAGATCCCAAACTAAGATGAGGGTAATAATAGTCGGGATCCTAATCCTGAATCTGATAGATTTTTTTCTATTGATAAGAGATGTGAGATAGGCTTTGTATCCAGGATGTAAGAATCACACGTAGTCGTCTTTCATCGTAAGATTATATCACATTGTGTCTTTGTGGATGAAGCAACAAGTCATTCACCTTGTTGCTTGAGTTGTTGAGGGAGGTACTCCTCGAGGGATCAACACTACCGGATACTTACTTTCAGACAAAAAAGGTGATGTTTGACTTAGTGTTTAATTATGAAAAAATTGATGCATGTTTTACTAGAAAGAGTCTACAAACAAGCAAGTATGTAACATTTGTGGTGAATCAAAATGGAAGACCAGTGATGATTAATCGGAAGGCAAGAAAACGAAAAACTCTAGTAAAGATTTTGCATCACTTCCTTTAAAAAATGAAATTACAAAAATTGTTCATGTCGTCCAAGACTGCTTTTGAAATGAGATGGCATGATAAAAGTTGAAGTAAGGATGAGTGGTTAAGGCATCCTATAGACTCACCGGTTTGAGAAAATTTGGACAATAAGTAACCGTTTTGTCGCTTCAGATGCTCGCAATGTGAGACTTGGGTTAGCAAGTGACGACTTCAACCCATTCAGGACAATGAGTATTGCTCACAACATATAGCATGTGGTTCTTATTCCATAAAACTTACCATTGTGGATGTGCATGAACCAACTGAACCTAATTCTGTCTTTGCTTATTCTCAGTCCCTTTGGGCCTGGAAATGACATTGATGTCTACATGAGGCCTCTAGTCGAGGAGTTGAAGGACTTGTGGGAGAATGAATTGCTAACTTATGATGCGTCGAAGAATGACACATTTATAATGAGTGTGGAATTGCTCTGGACCATTAGCGACTTCTCAAGGTATGTTATATTGTTAGGTTGGAGCACGAAAGGAAAGTTGACATGCTCTTCATGCCACAAGGACACTTGCAGCCGACACTTGCCTAAGAGTAAGAAGTAAAGTTACAAGTGGTACCGTCATTTCTTAAGGACGGATCACAGGTTTCAGACGTATACATTTTTTTTTATGACACTGTTGAGTCCATATGTGTTGCGTCAGTTAGATGACATTAATTTCTCTCTTGGAAAGCAGATTGGGCAAAAATGATCAGGGTTATATTGAAATACACATGTTAGAATAGATTGCATCAAAAACCAAGTCCATATTAGAATTTTGGCGTGCAGTTTTAGGTTTGGGATTAACTATTTTGCAAAAGAAAGAATTCGAGCTCCTCGGTACTCAAATTGGGCAAACGAGCTGGGAATACATAGAAACTAATTCTCACACTTAAGTTATATTGAAATACACATGTTAGAAGAGACCACATAAAAAACTAAGTCCTGGTTAGGATTTGGCACGCACTTTTAGATTTAGGCTTATGTTTTTGCAAATGAAGGAATACGGGCTCCTCGGTACCCAAATCAGGCAAACGAGCTAGAAATACCTCGAAACCAATTCTCATACTTAGGTTATATTGAAATACATGTGTCAGGAGATATTGCATCAACTAAGTCCCGGTTAGGATTTGAAGCACATTTTTAGGTTCAGGCTTAACTGTTTTTGCAAAAGAGGGAATTTGGACTTCTTGGAGCCCAAATCGGGAAAACGAGCTCTGAATACCTCGAAACCAATTCTCACACTGAGGTTATATTGAAATACACGTGTTAGAATAGACCGCATCAAAAGTCGAGTGATCCCAATTAGGATTTGAAGCATAGTTGTAAGGTTAGGCTTAACTGTTTTTGCAAAAGAGAGATCCTCGTTGCTCAAAGTGGGCAGATGAGGTGTAAACTGAACACAACCAATTTTAAAAGTTAGGATACATGGATACAAAAGCGTCGGAATAAACAATCTCGAGAAAGGAGTCCCAGTTAGGAATCTATACACAGGTATTAATTAAGTTTTCTTTTTTACAGTAATTTTATTATAATTCAATGTGACTGAGAATATTTTAACATTTTTATACTCTAATACCAAATTGTGTTTTCTTGTTTCTGTACGAGGGAGTCAGTAGCACACACTTGTCAGACCATGGACACGACTTCTAGAGGTGCCCTTTCTAGATAGGAATTTCATATTTTTTTAATTGTAAAACATTTTACATGAGGCCATATATATATATATATATATATATATATTGTTCCTTTTATGATTAGATTGACTATTGGAGTTTTATAGACTATTGTAAATTATTATTATTATTGTGTCAGCACCCCATTTTTACACCCATTTTTAACCATGGTTAATCAACTTAACCATGGTTAGCTCAACCTAACCCTAGGCCTAACCTTGGTTAAACACTAGGTTATGCCCCATGCCCATTGCTATGGGCCCATACATGGGGCCCACAAACCATGAGGACTGTTGGGGTGGGGCCCACGTGTCCAATTTCAAATTTTGAATACTAGTGGTATTCAAATTACAGCTAATTCCAAGAAGGGCAAAGAAATCAGTGAATCCGGCCCAAGTGTGTGGAGGTTTAGCCCAAAATGGCAAAACCTCTAAATGACGGTAATTGTATTACCGTCATTCCCTCATTGCACTAATATGGGAATGGCGGTAATGCAATTGGCGCCATTCCCTTATTCTCTGTAAAATTGTATCAGCAGCCCCTGCACCACCCTAGGACCTCTCCCTTTGGTCTCCCACGCCATCCATAATCCCAGAAACACCCTTGAACCATTCCCTCCCCCTCTATTTAAACCCCACCTTCTCCAAGTTCAAAGCACTCCATTTCCCCTGTAAAAAAACCCTGCTCCATTTCAGCCTGCCCTGTTCCAGTCTTACCTGAGCTTCAACCTCCATCTGGTATCATCCCTTAGACCTCCAAGGTCTCTTTCAAGCTCCACCAGCTCGCACCACCACAGCAGCACCACCCTACAGATCAAGCCGAGAGGGTATCATCACTACCCCCTGTTTTCTTTCCTGTAAACTACTATAAGACCCCCTGGTCCTACTCCAGGAGTTCATTTATTTCCGTTTTCCAATCATGCTTGCACTCTCCGGTCAGGGACAGGGCCCCTCCTTGCCTTCCTCATAAGCATGGGGAAGTCCCTTAAGGCTTAGAACTCGGGTACAACACCCCATGCATGGTTAACTCCCTTTATGTTCTAGGGGTCCCTCAAGTCATGGGGGAACCCTTGGAATAGCTCTAGTCTTGTCCAGAGGGGAGCACATTCATTTTCTGGGCAAAACTAATAATGGTGGTAGAATAATTACTACCATTATTGGCTTTATTATTCTCAACCCCTATAATCGTGGTTAGTGTGGACCCTGGTCCAATCCAAGGCCAAAGTTAGGACCCTCATACCTCCCTTTGCCTGACCTGGTCCTTCCATGCTCACCCCTTGACCTTAAACGTGGTTAATATGGCCTGAAACCCAGGTTAGTTTAATGGGGGTAGTCTATCTACCGTCATTTCAAACTACCAAACGGTGCACCTTTGGCCCACGATGGGGCCCATACCTGATATCTCCCTGAGCCCACCAAAGACCCAGGGTCTTCCCTGAAATTCAAGCTACACCCCTGTGGTCTGAAAACCCTCTGGGTCAGTCCCTAAGCATAGTTAAAATCTCTGCAAAGTCTGGTTAAAATGGAACTGTAATGGAGGTAATCCTATTACCTCCATTTCTGGATTTCACTATTAATAGGCTTTGCACTAGACTCAGACCAGGTAGGAGGCCAGTCTAGGCCCTGCCATGCTCCCTGGGCCCAATCCTGACCAGACCACTCCCTTAACCAGGGTTAACCCAGCCCTTGGTTAACATTTAGTCATGGTTAAGATTCCCTTGACCTTGGAAAAATCTGGAAAAATACTACAAAAATCTAAAATATTCTGATGTGACCAAAATGCTCTACCTTGATCATTTTTTACCTTGGTTAGCAATCCTAACCATGGTGACCTACCCTTTTGACCATGGTTAAACAGCCTTTGACTTCGGAAAAATCCCAAAAAATACCAAAAACATTCAAAAAATATGAAAACACCAAAAATAGACTTATTAGGCTTTCTTAACCCTGGTTAACCCATCTAACCACAGTTCATTTCCCTTCTAACTGCTGTTAGACCTAAATATTTCACTTGACCAACCCGGTCAACTAAACCCTAGCCTCCGGGCTAAACCCTTGGCTACCTTATGCACACACACACACCCCTAGCCTTGGCATGGGTCCATGTGCTAGAACTACGCTCAGTCTGATCTCACCTTGTGAGTACGTAGGCAACCCAACCCAGGTTCGACCCTAGCCCAGTTAGCTTTCTCTTCTTTCTTAGATTAGCATACTCTAAACACTTAAGTATTTTCATTAAATGTGATTTTAATTTGGCTTAAATTTAGGGAGTAGGTAACCATTGTAAAATGGAGGTCCTAGGGTACCTAACACCTTCCCCAGGGCTTAATCAAACCCCTTACCCTGACTCTCTTACATAGACCAAGTCCTTATCCAACCATCTCGGGACCTATTCCTAAGAATGAATAGGTGGCGACTCTCAGTCAAACCAGGTGGGTAGGAAAATTCTATGCTCACATATTGCTTACAGTTACAAAAAAATACAAGGTACAAAAAAATATTTAATATCAAAATTAAAATATATATTTTTAATATTCAAGGTTTTTAGCAGTGGTTTGGAAACCTCTACTAAATATTATAAATTATATTAATTAAAAATAAATATAATAACATTAGCGGTGGTTTAAAAGCGTCGTAATTTAAAATAATATTTAATTACTTTTAGAGGCGGTTTGAAACCGCCACAAAACGTAAATTTAATTAATTGAAACATTTATATTTTACTCGTTAGCGGCGATTATAAACCGCCGCTATAGGTAATTATGTCAAATTTACAGTACCTCCCTTTATTAACAATCGGGAAAAGGCGTACTAAGCCGCCATTGAAAGTCATGCCCTTCCACATGGGTTTTGTCGAACTGCCGTGAAAGCATTTCCCGTCAAGGATTCCATTGACGGTTTGTTAAACAGCCATGGTATCCTTTTGCAGTGGTTTGAAACCGCCGTTAAAAACCTTTAATTTTGTATGGAGTCTACTTCTGTTTCTAAACATGACAAAATTGACCAAGTGCATTTTGATCAATATTTCACAATTGATAATTTAATTGGACTCTTTCTAGGGTAATTTTGGAACTGTAGTCCAAGTTGGTTAAATTACATACCCAAACTAAATTGTACTAAGACAATTATTTTCAGAGCATCCGAGAAGATGTTTAGTTCTCTATCATCTGTTGAGGCATCATCAGATGGTTGAGTTTGTTTGTTTACTCAGTTAATGAACTCAATTTCAATCCACCCAACATTCCATCATCAACTGGCCAGAGGATATTATATTCGATATTGAATTCATCAATTCACTTAAGTTTTTCAGTTGCTTTGCCTGCTTAAACAAATGGTGGAATACATTTCTGATCCGAGTTTGAGTATATGAACCTATGGTTCAGAAGAAGAGCTCAACACTCTTAAGCCGCTACCGAGGAACAATCGATTACTGCTCATAGGCTATCAATTTAGCCCTTTGATGAGGGGGCCCAACCCAGCCCAGTCCTTTAAGCCTACAAAATCGAGCCCCCCCCCCCCCCCCCCCAATAAGGCCTTAGGGCCGGACCAAGCCTAATTTTGGAAGGCTCTCTTAATTGTGGGCCAGGCTTGGTAAGCACCAAGTCTAGCCCAACCCAGCCCTTAATTTTTGTATGCTATACAAAAAATAATATTATATATAATATCAAATCTTAAGACTTATAATAACCAAAGAGACTAAGTCTTATTGTATGTATGTATAACATATTAACCTTATAGTGTAGTATCGTTCTAGAATCTTCTAATATTATATCTTGTAACGATTTTTATTTTATTTTTAAAATCAAATAAAGGATAAGACTTATTGCAAGTATGTGTAACAGACTAATAGTGTCATCTTAGTAGAGTCAGACTGTCAGTAGGGGTTAGCTTGGAAAGTGGAGCTCTTGCTTACTCATACCCTGATGGGATTAGATCCTTAGACCTCCAACATAGGAAGGCCACACCCCTACCACTCACGCAAGAGGTGGGGGTGTAGAATATTTTTAATGTTACTACTTGTAAGTTGTAACATATTTTCCTTTTTCTTATATAAATATAATGGTAATAATACTGTTACTACTTGTAAGTTGTAACATATTTTCCTTTTTCTTATATAAATATAATGGTAATAATACTAACAATTTAATAGTAACAATTGTGGTACACTAATACTAACAATCTAACGGTTATTTTTTTTAAATCCAATAGAGGCTAAGATCGGTACTAAAACTCTATCATGTTGATCTTTGAGTCGGTCCCAAGCCTGAATAAAGGAGGAGGGTTAGATGTCAAGTTAATAATCAATATAGAAAAAAATCGCTAAAACATGACAACTATTTTTTGTTCTTTTGGCCCTGTCCCAACCCTAGCTCTTGAGGGTAGGGCTTGGGCCTAGCTAATTCAGGCCCTTTGAGGGCTAGGGCCTCACCCCCAGTAAATGAGGGCTGGGCAGGGCCTAGTAGATCCCATTTGGGCTGCTTTACGCAAAAGTGTAGTCACGGGCATCTATAATGGTTTGGTTGCTGATTTTCATTATTAGGGTACAAAAATAGTTAAGCTTTCACCATATGTCCTTCGTTACCTCCCTCCCTTAATCTGGGTTACGATATCGACAACGAGACATCGACATTTGCCCATGTCCCAGCGCACCTATTAAGCTACAATTGCTGATTTTGATTATTGGGGTACAAAGAAGTTGAGCTTTCCACTAGATGCAATATCTTGCCAACTTTTATTGCATCCACTTACCTAACTACAGTCACTTCCCAACCTCACCACCTCAATAAAACCCCTCTCAGCCTCTCTTCCTTTCATCACCTCAAGCACTTCTAAAAGTGTTCCTTCTTCTTCTTTACTATATCTGAAGAAGCCAAAATAGGTGACACTATATAGTAAAAGAGACCACGAAGATGATGAAGCAGCTTCTCCTCTCATTATTCTCAGCTCTACTAGTCTTCTTCCTCCATTGCACCACAACCTTAGCTCAGTCCCCAGCAGTCTCCCCAGCACTGCCCCCAGTAGTACTGTCCCCACCGCAGCCGCCAGCACTGTCCCCAGTACAGCTCCCAGTACCGTCCCCACCGCAGCCGCCAGCGCTGTCCCCAATACAGATCCCACTACTGTCACCAGCACTGTCACCAGGACCAGCACCATCATCGGCAAATGTCACCGCGATCCTCGAGAAGGCCGGTAAATTTAATACCTTAATTTGGCTATTAGGGAACACCAAAGTGGGGGACCAGATCAACACACAGATCAGCACTTCTGGCCAGGGCATCACTCTATTTGCACCCAATGATAAAGCATTTTCAAGACTAAAGTCGGGCACCCTCAACGCTCTCTCCACCCATCAGACCATCCAGTTGGTGCAATTCCATGTCCTCCCTACCTGTATTTCACTCTCACAGTTCCAAGCTGTGAGCAACCCATTGCGCACGCAGGCGGGACTTAGTGACAGTTTCCTACTCAATGTCACGGCCTCGTCTAGCAATCAAGTGAGCATATCGACCGGGCTTGTCAATGCCACTGTCACTGCTAATCTCTACACCGATAACCAGCTCGCCGTCTATGAGGTGGACAAGGTGCTCCTTCCCTTGCAAGTCTTCAGTCCCAAGTCGCCTGCTCCTGCACCTGTACCTTCATCCTCACCACCGCCGCCGCCATCGCCGCAACATCATCGTCCTTCTAGTATCACTTCAGTCGATGATTCTAGTGCAACGAGTTTGATCAGGCACGCAGCATTATCATTTGGAGTTGCAGCAATTGCAGCATTTTCTTTATGACCATGAAATCATGATGGTGGGTTGTGATGCACTAGTTCTGGAATAATTGGAGCAACTGATGAAGATGAGTGGGGTTTTGAGTACTGCTCCTATGGATTTCACCTAGTCAAATCAATTGACCCCAATCGCATACTTTGAATGCTTTTGAATATTTGCCTTTCTTTCTTTCATTTGTATTGCCATGAAATTGTTGTTTGGGGGGTGAGAACGAGTAGTTGTGATTGTGTAAGAAAATTTTAAATAAAAAAGGGGGCAATTCCTTATCCTGAGATTGAATATTTAGAACTTCCATTTCCTTAAGATTTTTGGGCCTTGGGAAACACATTATTTTGGAAGGAGCTAGGAAAGCTAGGGTTTAGGTGAACAGAGAAGGAGAGAGAGGGAGTTCGGATGGGTAGCAACGTGGTTGCTGCATTGCTGCTTATCTGTGTCTTAATAAAATGGGTCCCACATTCAACAAAGGGTGGTCCCTACATGATCCGTGGCTGGTCCCTCCATTTCTTAAGACACAGATGAACAACAGTGCAACAAACAGAGAGCATTGTTGCCCATGAGAACCCGAGAGAGAGAGGAGCAGGGCCGGCTCATCCATTAAGCCATCAAAGCCTTTGCTTTAGGCCCCATTAAAAAAAATAATAATAAAGACATCATTTAAAATATTAAAAAAAATAAAAGACCCATTTAAAATATTAAAAAAAATAAAAGGCCCATTTAGAATATAAAAAAGGCCCCATTTATAGTTAATTTTTTTTTAATAATATTAAAAAAAAAAAAAAAAACTTCATTTAGAATTCTCACTTTAGGCCTCCAAATGGCTTAGGCCGGCCCTGGAGAGGAGGAAAGAGAACAAGCAACTACAAGAAGGGAAATCAACAGACCCACCAATGGCAGCCACACACAACAACACAACACAAAACTCGGAGTCAAAAAACCTAATAAACACAAAGAAACAAGACCCCAAAACCAGGGTTACCTAGGCACGTGGTACGGGAACCAAGTGTCCATGTGTCTAAAAGTGTTCAGCATGACAAGTTCTGCAAATTCCAATACGACAACACGAATGAACATATTTTTTAAATGATTGTGTGTGTGTATTATATTATCACTTAAAAATTTTAAGCAAATAACAAGAATACGGAGAGGGGGAGAGGGGGGACCCACCGGTCCCCAATATTTTTCAAAAAAGTATATAATAAAGTTATAAAAATACTATAAAGAAAATAGAGAGGAGCAACAAGAAAGATAGATAGAGAGAGAGAGAGAGAGAGAGATACGCACGTGATTTTTAGGGTTTCTAGGGAGAGTGAGTTTGCTATCATGGAGAGCCCAGATAGTTCTCATGGTAGAATGAGTAGCTCTTGCGAGAAGAGCGTGCTCACAACTTATCTCTGGTTGGTTCGTCCTTATTTGTACCTCAAAGGATACGGGTTTGTCCTTTTTTCCCATAAGGATTTGGTATTTTGTTCGTAGTTCGGATTCAATTTCTGGCAATCTCACTTGAGCGATTGGCAGAAAGTTTCGGATTTTGGTTCTTATTCGGTTCAAAGTTTGGTTGTGAGAGAATAAGAATTTTGTGGGTTGTGTGAGAGCTTTTGATTTTTTTTTTTTTTAAATCTTATTACTCTTCTCTTTTATTAGTGAAGGTTTTTTGGATCGTCTTTTGAGCATGGATGTGGCCTTGGGTGGGTGAACCACGTATATCTTATGTTGTACTATGAATTATTTTCATGACTCTTGCAATATTATTAGTATCCCTAAAATCGCATTCTCTTCTGCCCCCACACAGATGAGCTACTGCGAATCTACTACATCTACCTCTATGCAAATAGCAATTTTGAAAGCATGCTGAAGCAAGAGACACCCCCGCCCTTCTCACCTTTTCATCAACACTTAATCACTCAAAAGCTGCTTTCCACATACAGATAGCAATTTTCTTCGGTAACCATTTGTGTCAAACCCACTTTGCCCATTCAAAATTTGGTGCTCTAAATCTGATAGCATCTCATGCCGATTTTGTAGTAAAGCAACCATTCTTTTCCGGGAGCCATAAAAGGATATCAAAGGAACTTCTAAGATATCCAACTTTTTCCATCACTTCTTCAGCTTTGTTTAAACTAAGAAGCCTTTGCAAAATTTTCCACATCCCACACATAATTAATAAACAATTCTTTTGATCTTATATGAGAATGCTCACCTTCTGGAATTTCAGAAAACAGAGGACCCGAATCCAGAAAATTATCATATCACAAATTTACATTTCCTTCTCTCACCTTCCACTTAGATTTACTTAAAAGCTCAGGCATGCACTTCAGAATTTTCTTCCAAAAAGAAGAGTCCGATCCATGTGCCATACAAAGAGCAAGATGCCCTCCTTTCACATATTTAGCTCTAAAAAATCTAGCCCATAAGGAATTCTGTGTTAATAACTGTCAACCAAACTTCATAAATAAAGATCAAAGATCGTTGCACTTCTGATATGTCCCTTACTCCTATACCCCCCTCCTCCACAGGAACACACAAACTTCATAAACTGTTGTCACATCTGATATGTCCATTTCATTTTTCCTTTCCCATCATGCACTTCCCAAAAAAAAGAGGCAAACATACCTTATATCTTTTTAATCACCATCTTCAGGACATTTAAAACTGATAACAGGTGCAATGTCATGCTCGAAAGAACATATCTCAATAGCACTAGTCGACCTCCTTGAGACAACAGTTTACTTTTTCAGCCCTCAATTTTCTTACTGATTTTTTGAATTAAATGGTTAAAATGACAACCCTTCAATTTACCATCAACTATCGGCACTCCCAAATAAGTAAAAGGAAACTTACCTTCAACAAAACTAGTCTCATGTAGCAGTTCTCCCTTCCGTTGAGCACCCAACTTCTTAGAGAAAAAAATAGCTGATTTATCTTTATTCACCATTTGACCAGTCCAACTTTCATACTCCTTGAGCACCTCCATTAAATTTCGAACATATTTTTTACAAGCATTCACAAATATAACAACATCGTCCGCATACAATAAGTAAGATATAATTGGGGCACCACTCGGATGTGCAAATGGTAAAATATGCTTCTCTGTCATCTTTTTTGAATCAATCTAGAAAGCGCTTCTTCCATAATGATGAAAATGTACGGAGACAACGGATCCCCCTGCCTCAAACCCCTTTTAGACTTAAAGAAACCCCTGTAAGTGTCATGCATCATAACCGAAAACCATGGAGTAGAAATACAGTTCTGAATCAACTTGAAGCAATCTGAAAAACCAAAAGCATGAAAGATCTGGTCTACCACCTGCCACTCCACTCGATCATAGGCTTTACTCATGTGAATTTTTAACATAATATTACCACCTCTCACCCGTTGATGTAAGAGTTTAGTCATCTCCTGAGTAAGCGTTACATTTTCAAAAATACTCCTCCCTTTCACAAAAGCACCTTGTTTAAGCGATATTAAATCACCAATCACCAAATATAGCTTGCCACCAAGGAGCTTAGAGAATATTTTATAAATCACATTGCAAAAGCTTATCGGACGAAATTTATCAAAATACTAAGGGTCCTTTACCTTTGGAATAAGAACTATATAAGAGGAACAAAAAAACTGAGGCAACATATCACCTTTGAAAAACTCCCTCACCGCTTCCATCACATCATTTTTAACAATCTTCCAGCAGGTAAGATAGAAAGATGACCCAAAACCATCCAGACCCGGGCTGCTGTCCACTGAAATAGAAGAAAAAGCTTCATATACCTCTTCCTCAGTCGGTTCTTCCTTCAACTGTCTGATAGATTCCTCAGATATCACCGATTGGATAATACTATCCAAATTAGGCCTCTGCACCAAAGTAACCTGACTCAAGAATTGTTCAAAATAATTAGCAGCACCATCATGAACCATTTCCATATTATCCAACACCGAACCATCAGGTAGCACCATGGAGTTCACACAAGAATTACGTCTTCTTTGCACAATCACCGCATAGAAGAACTTAGAATTTTGGTCACCATCAGTTAACCTTTTTTTTTTTCTTGCTGCGCTAGCCTTGTCTCTTCCCTTTTATACCATAACTCCAATTCAGCCTTAGAAACAAGAAACTCTTCTTCAACTGATTCCAAGTACTCTATTTTTAATAATGCCTCATACTTTTCCACCCTTTCCTCCAACTCTCGGATAATGTCACTAACCCGTCCAAAGGTCTCTTTATTCCACACCCGAAGCCTTTGTTTCAATCTCTTCAGTTTACCCACCAACTTACATAACCCTGAATCAGCCACCATATGTTCATTCCAAGACATTTCAACCATTTTCAAAAAATCCACATGCGACATCCACATGTTCTAAAATCTAAATGGCGCTGGACCATACCTCTCCATACTCGCAACCAGCTTAAGAGGATAGGAGAATGATCTGAAGTATTTCTATTCAACAAGACACCTTAGCTTCACCGTATTTTACTGAAAATTCATTATTAATCAGCACCCTATCAAGTTTTGCCCAACTTCTCGCCAAGCCTTGATGTCCATTACACTAGGAAAATTGTCTTCCTTCAAATCTGAGATCCATCAAGCCGCATCTATCAATACAACCATTGAATTCAGCCATCAACGAAACCATGCGAGGTCTACCTCCTACCTTTTCCGCATCTGACCGAATTACATTAAAATCTCCCATAACTACCCAAGCCACATCAAAACTCGAAATCCCCTTAAGTTGCTCCCACAGCTCCCTTCTCTCAATATGAGAACATTTAGCATAGAAAAAGGTAGCAAGCAAAGAGCCCCTATCCTCTGTTAATAAAACTATCAAACATTGATTCGAAGCTCCCACAAGATCAACCTGAATATCATCTTTCCAAAATAGCCAGATCTTCCCACCTTCCTCTACATTAGTACAAAAATTAGGAAATTGAAAATACAAAGCCCACCTTCTTAGTTTCTCCACATCTTGAAAAGGTTCTGATACAGCCAAAACCGAAACTTTTTGATCTTTCACAAATTGCTTTACTCTTCTCTTCGACGTGCCCAACCCTCTAACATTCCATGACATAACTTGATCAATCATAAGTTCAATTTTTGAGACAGGGCCTTAGCCCTCTCAGACTTCCTTACTTGCACTTCTTCTTAATTTCTTCCTTCCGATGGACCCACCGGTGCAATACATGGGTCTGAGCAATAGTCCTTTTGAGCATCAATACCAAACCCATATCTCCATCAGATAACACAGTAAAATTGTTCATGCACACCACACCCTCCTCTTCACTCTCTATATCTTCCACTTCCTCCACAATAACCTTCTCTCCTTCCTAAGAATTTTCAACTTTATTGTCATGGTCAGTCCTAGGACAACCACCCATTTCAACCTGCGCCCTTATAGCACCCAAATTATTAGCTTGAAATATTTCGCCTTCTTCTTCAATACTTTTATCTATCAAGTTATCATCTTCCATATTAGCAGTACCTGCACTACTAACCTCATTCTCCACTTCTTTATTTTTCTCTTCCACATTCAAAGGAGCATGCACAACTTCGTTATTTTTCTCCTCCTCTCTCTGATCCTAAATCAGCAAAACAGGACCTTCCTCTTCAACTCTCACAATTTCTTTTCTACCCACTTCCTTCCATACCTTCCCATCTCCCTCCTTCCTCAAGCCTTCCTTCCTTTTAGCCTTAGTCTTCTCTTCATCACGGCAAACCACTTCAGTGTGGCCTTGCCTAAAACATTTATTACAATAAAAATCCCTCTTCTCGTATATGGCCTTCTACTAACTCTACTTTTTTCCTATCACCAATGGAAAACCCTCAACAGGATCCTTCTGCAAATCCACTTCAACACACAATCTTGCACCAGTGGCTCTTGTCCTATATAATGTGGTATTATCCGTACCCAAAAATGTACCAAACCTAGTGGCAAAACTCTATAAACAGTCCAATCTATATAAATGTAAAGGCAAACCTGGTAAATATATCCACTGTGGTGCCATCGATGGCTCTTTGTTAACGTCAAAGTTCACGAACCAGTTAAATAGACGAAACTGGCACCCTGCCACCATTCTTCCTTCTCTTGCCCAAGCATGAATGTAGTCTTTTTGTTTTCCAAATGCAACAACACATGAAAATTATCCATAAAGCTTATCATTGGGACTTCGGATAAACAACAAGATTGTATAATCTGCCTCCGGAGGACATCGATAGATGGCCTTGAAGAAAGAAATTTTAGAACCAAAGCAAACTTCAGATCCTCAGCAGCCCTTTCCATCTCCACATCCAAGAAAATAAAGCCTAATTCCCCATTAATCAGTTCTGGTTTCCTCAGAGGGATTTTGAATTTCGAAGATGGAATTGGCCTCTACAAAGCTTGTGCAAAGGATTTTCCACCTACGAAATTTACCCATTTTCCAACAATAACATCCCCCGAACCACCCCCTGCAACCAGTGAACTACTGTCAGCACATCCCCTCAACCCTCCAGTAACAGTCCCTACCGGAGGCGACGCAGCCATGGCCGCAAACTCTCCCAGCAAAAAACCCTATCAGAACAAGGGTCGCCACTGTGAGATTACGGTACTTGATTCGGCCAACAGCAATCCGTAATTGGGTTGCAGATTGAAGAGCGCCGGCGGACAATGACGGGAGTTTTTCAACCCTATCTCAAGTCACCAGTTTCCAGTCTTCCTTTCTTGTGCCAGCAATGTCCCTCTTCCCCCACCGATGTTATTATAACAAGATATCAGAGCAAACTCCGATGTGGATTGCGAACAGAGAAACTCCCTTCAAGAATTCCAATGGAGTTCTTACGATTAACGAAGATGGAAATCTTGTTGTCTTGGATCGTTCACTTGAATCATTCAGCCTGGAAGGTTTTAGGGTTTATTGCATCGCCCTTCTCGCCTCCTGTCGAAAAAGGTACCCCTTTTCTGTCTAAATTTATTGTAAATTTTCAGAAACAACAACACCTTCTCCAAAATCAAAATCAAAATCAAATCCCACTCCCTTATCTATCTCTCATACAAAATCCCCAACTGTAGAATCAAAGAAGCAAGACAGCGAAATCACGGCTCTTAGATGGCTTTTAGAACTGAGACAGAGGAATGGTTTTGTTCAAGCCCTCCTTACACTCTCTTCATCTCAACCTCCAGATCCCAATCGGTTACAAGCCTCCGAGCACTTGCCTCCAGATCCCAATCCCAACTCGACCCCCGCTAACTGCCTTTAAACAATGGTTTCTTGAGATCCTATTAATATAAGCAGAGTTTAGGGTTTCCAACCTTCTATCGAACAAATTTCTGTAAATATTTCTGTTCTTCACGCTCCCATTTTTCTTTATAATGGTCGTAGTCTCGTAGAGAACAAGAGAGCTAGAAAAGAAACGAAAATGGGAGCTTCGTCGTCTACTCTAGGCCATTGAGCCTTATCAGGCATATTAGTAACACTTTTTTAAGCCCATTTGACGTTTTTCTTTTCGGTCTCTATAGATCTTTCTTTTGGCCCATTAGAGACCCATTTGATTCAAACACATCCATCAACAAGAAAGCGACTGACCGACTCAATCAATGATGCAACGATGATCAAAGGTGTCAAGCAGAGGTAAAAAGATGTCAAGCAAATTTCTACTAGCGGCAAACACATGGAGATTTTTCAATACCCATTTGTTCGAGGGGGAGTATTAAAGTAAATGAGTATTGTAATAAGGTAAGTGAGATACACTACATAATTCAAGTGTATCATCCGTGGTAGGAAGAGAAATTTATTAATAATACTTAGCAAAAAGAAACACCTAGACAAGGGGGACGTAATGAGCCTACCCCTCACAGGACTAAAACAATGATTGGGAAAATAAAACATGGATGCAAAAGAAGCTAGGGCATCAACCACCGCATTTCATTCCCTAAATATATGATTAATAGTAAAATGGGGAAGTTTTTTGATTTTTCGAACCCAAAGAAATATTGTCCAAGAACAATTGTAGCTACCTTTCACTGCTTCAACCAACACCTTAGAGTCAGATTCAACAACTAATAAATTATAGCCAAGAACAACAGCATACTGACTACCATCCAATAAAGCCCAGGTTTCAGCAACCATATTTGTGGAGACACCATAAAATGAGAGAAGGCAACTAAGAAATTACCCTAATGGTCACGAAAGATACCTCCACTGCCACTATCACCATTATATTTTGTAGCTCCATCCATATTGGTTTAATGAACGGCGAGGACGGAGTTATCCATCTAGCCATTTATACCGGTTTCAAATAAAACTGAATAACCGAAACATGGAGAATTTCTGAGGCCAACTGATCGCTAAAAGAACAAGGTGTCAAAATTTTAAGTATGGTTGATATTTTAGCAAACCAACTGCAAATTTTAACAATAATGTAACTATATCAAAAGATTGGATTTTTTCCTCAAATCTTTGATCATTGTAAATCATCCCGATCAATCAATAAATCTCTTTTCTATCTCTTTTCTATCATGACTCACTAGGATAGCAGAGGATACCTACCCAGAGTAGACCTACAAGGCTTCACCCACTCAGACTGGTTGGTGAGCCAGGTTTAGACCAACTAGCCCAGCCACTTGCAGCTAGGATGACCTATTTAGTTCAGATAGCCTAACTTGCCTAACTAGGCTGTAGTTTGGACTAACTGGTCTGCCTGTCTAATAGGACTACCTCGTCAGTAGAGACTGGATCACATAGGTCCAGCCTGCTAGGACTGATCCATAATTAGCAAGTCTCGTTAAGGAGTTGTCTTGTGGCTTATCACCTACAGACCATAAATGAGTACCGTCCATATCGCAGACGGTTAATACCGAGATTATTACTAGGTACCTTGGGCGGTCTTCACTTCTTTCTAGTGGGGAGGGCTTTGTACAAACTTCCAATATAAGCTACTATAGAACATGATAAAATAAATAATTTGATCCCTATAATCAAATAGACTAAAGAATTGTAATTAATAGTGTAACAACCAAAAATTATGATTAATTCTATATGGGCTAAGAACTGCAACCAAACAGAATTGGAAGACTTGAATTGGTTTCAGTTCACTTCTGTTACCAAACATGCCTAAATTGATCAAGTGTGCATTTTGATCAATATTTCACATATGATAATTTATTTGGACTCTTTCTAGGGCAATTGTGAGATTGTGGTACAAGTGATGCAAAGACTTAACCAATACTTCACAAAAGCCACGACTGATGGGAGCGTGAGATTAAACCTCTTTATCTTATAGCCTAGGCAACCTGGTTGAGACCTCCTAATGGGCCATACCCTGTGGGCCACCCCACCTTGGCGGGTCCCACCTTATAGGCTACCCCACCCCAGTGTGGAGATGCTCCTGCATCATCAACCCACATCGGTGAGAAGACTCGAACCCGAGACCTACCCTGATACTATTTGATGCAGACACTTAACCAATACTCTACAAAAGTCACGATTGATGGGAGCGTTAGATTAAACCCCTTTTCTTATAGTCCAGACAATCCGGTCGAGACCTTCTACTGGGCCCTATCAAGTGAACCACCCCACCTCAATAGGTCCCACCCCGGTGTAAAGATGCTCCTGCATCAACAAGTTGGTTAAATTGCATATCCTAATTAACTTGTATTAAGTTAATTATTTTCTAGGGCATACGAAAAGATGTTTTGGTTGTAGGAAGAGCTCAACACTCTGAAGCCATTGCCGAGAAACAATGGATTACTACTCCTTGTAGATCCCATTTGGGCTGCTTTATGCAAAAGTGTCATCATCGGCATATGTTGGGTTTGGTTGCTGATTTTGATTACTGGGATACAAAAAAATTAAGGTGACACCATACATATGTCCTTTGTTACCTACCTTTAATCTGGATTACGATATCGACAATGAGAGATTGTCATTTGCCCATGTCCCAGCGCACCTGTTTTTTGGAGCTACAGTTGCTGATTTTGATTATTAGGGGTGCAAAGAAGTTAAGCTTTCTAATAGATGCAATATCTTGCCAACTTTTATTGCATCCACTTACCTAACTACAGTCACTTCCCAACCTCACCACCTTAATAAAACCCCTCTCAGCCTCCCTTACCTTCATCACCTCAAGCACTTCTAAAAGTGTTCCTTCTTCTTCTTTACTATATCTGAAGAAGCCAAAATAGGTGACACTATATAGTAAAAGAGACTACGAAGATGATGAAGCAGCTTCTCCTCTCATTATTCTCAGCTCTACTAGTCTTCTTCCTCCATTGCACCACAACCTTAGCTCAGTCCCCAGCAGTCTCCCCAGCACTGCCCCCAGTAGTACTGTCCCCACCGCAGCCGCCAGCACTGTCCCCAGTACAGCTCCCAGTACCGTCCCCACCGCAGCCGCCAGCGCTGTCCCCAATACAGATCCCACTACTGTCACCAGCACTGTCACCAGGACCAGCACCATCATCGGCAAATGTCACCGCGATCCTCGAGAAGGCCGGTAAATTTAATACCTTAATTTGGCTATTAGGGAACACCAAAGTGGGGGACCAGATCAACACACAGATCAGCACTTCTGGCCAGGGCATCACTCTATTTGCACCCAATGATAAAGCATTTTCAAGACTAAAGTCGGGCACCCTCAACGCTCTCTCCACCCATCAGACCATCCAGTTGGTGCAATTCCATGTCCTCCCTACCTGTATTTCACTCTCACAGTTCCAAGCTGTGAGCAACCCATTGCGCACGCAGGCGGGACTTAGTGACAGTTTCCTACTCAATGTCACGGCCTCGTCTAGCAATCAAGTGAGCATATCGACCGGGCTTGTCAATGCCACTGTCACTGCTAATCTCTACACCGATAACCAGCTCGCCGTCTATGAGGTGGACAAGGTGCTCCTTCCCTTGCAAGTCTTCAGTCCCAAGTCCCCTGCTCCTGCACCTGTACCTTCATCCTCACCACCGCCGCCACAGCAGCAGCAAGATACTCCTGCTACTGTCACTTCAGTCGATGATTCTAGTACTGCAATGGGTTTGATCCGGCATGCAGCAATATCTTTTGGAGTTGCAGCAATTGCAGCATTTTCTTTGTGACCATGAAATCAAATCATGATGGTGGGTTGTGATCGCACTAGTGCTGGAATAATTGCAGCAACTATGAAGATGAGTGAGGTTTTGAGTATACTATTTTCCATTCTCTCTTTCTTTCGTTTGTATTGCCATGAAATTGTTATTTGGGGATGAGAACGAGTAGTTGTGATTGTATAAGAAAATTTTAAATAAAAGGGGAGCAATTCCTTATCCTGAGATTGAATTTTTAGATCTTCCAATTCCTTAAAGATTTTTTGGCCATAGGAAGCACATTTTTTTTTTTTGGAACGAGGAAAGTTGGGGTTTAGGCGGACCCGACCAAATTTACAAAAAAATAAAGGCACTTCATCAAAACAAGACCCCAAAACAAAGACACTTCATCTCTCATATAGAGCCAGGTAACGAGGGCCACATGACACTTTTTGTGTCATACTATAGCTAAGGTTGTCCTTAGCGCTAGGCGATACATATTCCCCGACCAGTAGGAGTAGAGGGAAAGACCTACAATGCAGGTTAATGGGAGGTTTCTTCCTCAGAACCATCCAAAAGACAGAAAATGTACGATGACCCTACCCTCCAGAACATCATACTCAATGAACTATACCCAAGCTCACCTACCAATTAACTGATCTAGACCATTCAATTAGCAGGCCATTTCTAACCGCCTGATTCGTGGATTTTTAATCGATGACCAACCTTTTCCCAAAGTTTCAAGTATGCAGTGTCTGGCTTATAGGCTATAGTCCAGATTGGTTGGCCCCGTAAGAAATATGTGCATGATTGGTGGGGATCATGGATGGCCAAGGACCACTCACCCCTTATCACTTATTTCCTATATTGATTGTTACACTTGGGCCTCCTAATGGGATTGGAATATTCCGTGGACAGTAAATAACTGTCACCAAACAGAGAATTTGACTCGTTTGGTTATAACACAGATCCTAAATTGACCCACCAGATCAGGGATATTTGTGTGACCAAACATACGAGAATAGGAATGTTCTAATTCCTACAACCAAATGGGACATTCCATGTAGTCCTAAATTCGACCATATTAAGTGTGCTAATAAACAAAGGAAACTAGAACCACTACAACAAAATTACCGAGCAGTGATGGAATTCATTATGTCTCTTATACAACACTTATAAGGATGGAAACACCATTTGTCACTAATAATCCGTCTCTAATAAGTATTTCAACACTTATTCAATTTTTTTAATAAAATAAGTTATAGTGATGGAAAATATTCCATCACTAAAAATGACTATTTTTAAGCGATAACAATATTTCATCGCTAATGTGTATAGAATGCACCATTCAAGGCAACAAAACAACATTCCTTTGGAAAACGGAAAGAAGAATCGATTCAAGGGGGAATTTCTTCTGACTTTGGAAGAATCTATGGAGGAAGAGATGTAAGCAATGGAGTTAATTATTCAAAAACATTATCAGAAAAAAAAAATTGGAATGGAATCTTTTGAAACATCAAAGCAAAGGGTCCGTACTATGAATATAATATTATGATTATTCACCATTAGAGACGGAAATATATTCATCTCTAATCTTAAAATAGTATTAGAGATGGAAAAAGTTTTGTATCTAATTGTGAAAGACCATTAGTGACAAAATATTTTTGTATCTAATGCTTATTTTGGCATTTAATTCATTTTAAAAAAATAAATTTTTCTTTAGAGACGGATTTAGCTTTGTATCTAATTATAAAAGACCATTAGTGACGGAACTAAATCCGTCACTAAAGATACGAATTGAAATTGAGTTTTTTCACGTAAAAAATTTATACTCTCCCCCCTTGAGCTCCCTTTTCCCCCTCTCTCTCCCTCTCTCTCTCTCTCGTTTGTCTATTTAGCCCTTTTTTGATTCATTTTATTCTCAATCAAGTCTTCTTCTATATTTGGTCCTGAGATAGAGAAGAAAAAGGGGGAAATGGCAGATTGGGGACTAGTGTTGTTAGCGGTGGTGTTGTTCGTGGTGTTAAAGAACACCAGTGGTGCACTCTTTCTCTCTCTCTTCTCTGATCTCTCTCTCTCTCTCTATTTTGCTCTCTATTCTACTCACTCTCTTTCTCTATTATGCTCTCTATTCTATTCACTCTCTATATTCTACTCACTCTCTCTCTCTCTTCTGTTACCTATTGTATTCACTCTCTCTCTATCTCTCTCTCTATTCTTCTCTCTCGTTCTCTCTCTCACTAGAGGGAAGAAAGAAAGGGTTGCATTTTTAAAAACCTATCAATTTTAGAGACGGAAATATTTTCGTCCCTAAAAATAAATTAACTTTTAGTGACGCAAATACTTACGTCGTGAATTCGAATTTCGTCACTAATTCTCCTTTTTTAAGTGACCGAAATCAACCCATTAGAGAGGTTTAAGAAAACAGTTTCAGACACCATAACGGATACGGCCGAAACATTTACGTAACGCCGTTACGTAACGGTTTCGGCTTTTATTTATTTTATTTATTTTTGCTTACAAAAAATTCCAATAAATAGAAAAAAATAAAAAAAAACATATAATAAATGAGTAACAAGATACTTTTAAAACCAATATGAAGCTCCAAATTTAGAAATAAAGAAATTAGATGGGTCGAGGGTTGAAACATACCCGAAATAAAGAACCTGTCTTAGATTCCTTCAAATCTATGAATTAAACTCTAAATCAAGTTGTTAATCAACAAAAAATAAAAGAATTTTAGAAAAAAAAATGTACTAAGAATAGGTAGAGAAGAAGAGAGGAAGCAAAGATGAGGCTTTAGAATGAGTTTAAGGATTTTTGGAACTCAATCCTACGGTCGAAACCTTTACGTATCGGGCGTAACGTCCGTTACGTAACGGTTTCAGGCGTTATGGTTTTGTTTCAGGATATACGGGTGAGAGGAATCAATGGAAAGACTATTATGGTTTTTCCGTCGCTAATGGCATTCATATATGTAGTTAGGAAGGACCCACATCCAATCAGCCCAAGAAAATATTTCAATCTAATCCATGACCATCAACCTAAGATACTCATAATATTGTTTCTAATCATTTCAAAAAGAAAAGATCTAAAGAGTGCATTTGATCTAATGTTTCTAAACAATAATTAAAGGATAGTAAAATGAAATGGCTATGTGGGACTAAGCGAAAAAAAAAAATTATATATTTTTTTGGGTACCCTAAAGGAAATAGGTGCAGCCGTTTTCTGCCAAGCAGTACAAGTTTTATAGGGATAGACCAAAGAGAATTCGAGCTAGGTTGAATCTCAGATATAGTGCTGCCATTTTCCTTATATGTGGGAGGCTTCAACTATCGTTAAGAAAGACCTTCAATAATGCGTCTCTTAGTTGTGTGATTCATGTATTAATATGTATATTTATAATAGTCATGTACATGCAAATATCAAGATTTTAATGAAGTTTTGCAGAATTGTTTTCTTTTTAAGTGCTATGCATTTACATAGTTCTGTGCATGTTCACTAGTCCTTGCAATTGCCGCAAGCAACTTTATAGAATTATCCATAGAAGTTCTTTTCTAACGAATTAAGGTATATTATGGTTTTAATAACAGTCGCTATAATAACATTGTAAATGGTGTTACTGAGGAATTCGTGGTGATTTAAATTCTGATTTTTCAATCTCACTAATAGCTGGATTTTTAATATTAATGGTGACTAAAACCCCAATCATTTTGGTTTTAGTTGGGGTAGTTGCTTGGTCTTTTAAGTGAGACAAAGCATACTATCTTGAAAATCAACATTGCCCAAAAAAAGTTTTCAAGAGAGCTAATTATCTGGGAGGGTTTATCATGGATAATCACGGCCCAAAGGAGGGATTATAGCAATGCACCTGCCAGAGTATTTTAGGCCTTTCGATTTAAGGTAGATTTATTTGGTTTTTTTTTTGTAGGAAGATTTATTTGTTCACTCTGGGGAATTCGGGGCTCTCATCCTCATGTATTATAATTAAGAGCACCACTAGTTTGTGAGTCGGTCTATAGGTACTCCCAAATATACTCCCGAATATACTCCCTAATCCTAACCGTTTATAACCAACAACTAAGGGCTAGGATTTGAGTTGGTTTGTTTTATCTTTTCTAATGCCACATCAGCTCTAATCCTAACCATTTAATAATTAAGATAAACAGTTAGGATTTGGGAGTATACTTTGGGAGTATCCCTAGACTATTTCCTAGTTTGCGGCATCAAGTGATTAAATACGAGCAAAGGGCGTTTGGCACTCTGAGACTCACTTTATACTTCACACGGGCATGGAGTCACATTAGGGGTGACCTCTTATTTTAAATCGATCAGAGTCATCCATGGGCACGATGTTGTGGTCTGGCTTAGCAACATAGACTATAGTATGACTCGCTAGTGTGGCAGAGGGCGGTCAGGCCATCTGTTCCATACCCACCGGAGTAGACCTACAAGGCTTGCCTAGGGGGGCTAAACCCCCCCCCCCCCCCCCCCCCCCCCCAACTTTGAAAAAATATAATCATTTTAGTGTTAATATGGGCATAGTTAGAGCGCAGGGGTGAAGCGGGGTAGCGATGGGGGCTCTAAGCCCCTGAATTTTTTTTAAAAGAAAAATAAATAAATTTACACTTATATTATTTAATTTAAGAGGGCGTAGGCTTGAGACTTATTTAGTTTAAGATGGCCTAGCCATGAGCAAGTGAACAACTATCCTAACTATAGAAATGTATATTATTTACAAACGGATAGAGAGATGAGATGGCCCACAAACTTAACCCTATAGCCCCCGAACCCCCCCCCCCCCGCGCGCGCGCGATTGCTCCGACCCTGGTTAGGCCTAACTAGCCTTGTCTGTAGCTCAGACTCACTGGTCCGACTATCTAATAGGACTACCCAGTCATTACAAATTGGACTACACAGGTCTAGCCTAGTAGGACAAATTCATAATTAACAAGTATGTTAAGGAGTTGTCCTATGGCTTATCGCTTGCAGACCAAAACTGGGTACCGTCCATATCGCAGACGGTTAATACCCAGATTATTACTATGTACCTTTGGCGGGTCACCTCTTTCTAGTAGTTATGGCTCTATCCAAACATTCCAATATAAGTTACTCTAGAACTGAATAAAAGAAATAATCTAGTTCCTATAATCAAACATAAATTATGAATACTTCTATTATGGAGTAAGGACTGTAACCAAATAGAATTGGAAAAGACTTAAATTGGTTTAAGTCTACGTTTGTTGCCAAACATGCCAAAATTGACCAAGGGCATTTTGATCTATATTTCACATATGGTAATTCAATTGGACTCTTTCTAGGGTTGTGGCTATATTTCTATGAATACTCGAGACGAATATAAAATGCATGGATACAAGTTATGCCTTGGTCTAAAATTCTCAAAAAATTAGATTTTTATGATTAAATCGGCAATAATCCAACAAAAGGGCAATTATTCAGAGCAGGCTCAATGAACATGGGGATGCAATAGTTGTTGGATGGTTAGGACACCCCATCTTTAGAGATAAAGAAGGGCATGAGTTTTTTCTACTTGTCATATGTCTACTTTTTTTAAAACATTCTCAGTAGTTTTGGTGGACGGAGATAAAATTGTGAGAGCCATCATCATTCCTTTTAGATGGGTAGAATCCAAGTATAGTGTTGAACAACCAGAAGCAAAACACCATATGTACTGAGAGAGGGGCTTACCCCTTTCCCGAGAGACATGGTCTGCACCCTTGAATGGATAACCATCTTTAGGCTAACCTAGCCTCCACCGTCCCTTGTGACCAACAAGGGATATTACAGGGTTGTAAACAGATGCAGATATTATCTGATTCGTATCGAATCCGTTTAGTAAGACAATTATCCGAATAGGTATCCGGCGGAGCGAATTTGGATAGTAATTTTACTATCCGTTTATAATCGGATACGAATTCAAATTTGGTATATCCAATCCAATAAATATCTGTCTAATATATAATATATTTTAAATTTATAAAACTAAATTAACCTTTAAAATATTTTAAATACAAATTTATATATTTTTATATTTTTTAAATATCAATTTATATTTTTTTTAAGTAATTGGATAATTCGGATATTATCCGAATTCGAATATTTTAATCAGAGTCGGATATGGATATCATATTTCACTATTCACCAGATATTTATTCAGATTCAGATATTCGAATATATAATCGGATACGAATTCGGATATACCACTATCCGCTCCGTTTACAATCCTTGGAATATTTACCTGTTATCCATTACATAGGCCTTGATTCACCCGTGGGATGGAGGAGGAGGCTTGCTCTCAGGCCTAGACTTACCCTCATTGAACAAACCTTGCAGAGGAACCATTAGGTTTTCTGAGGCATTGGATTCTCACTTGAGGGATCCTAGATGCATCTTCACCTACTTGGCCACTGAATCCTTGTAGCTGACTCGACGATTGAGGATTGAGGGTAGTCCCATCCATCAAATCAGTTTCAGTTTTGGTACTAACGTGATTCTCACACTTCCTTTAGCCAAGGTATCACAGAAAAAATTTTGGGCCATGGAGCTATTCTTCCTGATTGATTCCAATAATCTCATTTCAACTTCTTTTAAAATAATAATAAGAAGAATAAATTTTCAACTCCTTTAAAATTTGTGTTTAAATATCAAGCTCTGCACGGTGCGGAGCTCCTTTTTCACACTATCAGTGGCAAAATGTGTAATTACACATTTTGCCACCAGTAGTGTGAAAAGGGAGCTCCTCACCGTGCAGAGCTCCGCTTGATATTTAAACACAAATTTTAAAGAAGTTAAAAAATTACACATTTTGCCACCAGTAGTGTGAAAAGGGAGCTCCTCACCGTGCAGAGCTCCGCTTGATATTTAAACACAAATTTTAAAGAAGTTAAAAATTTAGTGACACCCCTCACAGTTCAATCTCGTATCCTGTTGTGGTATTATACCTTACCATCTCCCTCTTTTCCTACGTTGCTAAGCAAACCACTCTCTCTATCTCTATCTCAATCTCTACCTCGCCAAGGCTGTCTCTTTCCATTGATAACTCTACCTTGCCAAGAAAGATAAGATGAAATTAAGCTTTTCATGCCAACTTGTATAGCAACCACTTACCTAACTACAGTTACTTCCCCACCTCAATAAAACCCCTCTCAGCCTCTCTTCCCTTCATCACCAGAAAGAGTTCTTCTTCTTTACTATATCTAAGCAGCCAAAATAGGCCACTCTCTCTAGTAAAAGAGACAACAAAAATGATGATGAAGCAGCTTCTCCTCTCATTCTCAGCTCTACTAGTCTTCCTCCATTTCACCACAATCTTAGCTCAAGCCCCGGCAAAGTCCCCTGCACAAGCCCCTGCAGCACAGGCCCCAGTGCTGCCCCAAGCACAAGCCCCAGCACTGACCCAAGCACAGTCACCAGCCTCGTCAGGTCCGGCCAACGTCACTGCGATCCTCGAGAAGGCTGGTAAATTCAGTACCTTAATTTTGCTATTAAAGAACACCCAAGTGGGGGAACAGATCAACTCACAGATCAGCAATACTTATAAGGGTCTCACTCTATTTGCCCCCACCGATGCCGCATTTTCGAATCTAAAGTCGAGTACCCTCAACTCTCTTTCCGACAAGCAGACGCTCCAGTTGATCCAATTCCATGTCCTCCCTACCTGTATTTCACTCTCACAGTTCCAAGCTGTGAGCAACCCATTGCATACAGTGGCGGGCTCTAGTGAGCAATTCCCACTCAATGTCACGGCCTCGTCCAGCAATCAAGTGAGCATATCGACCGGGCTTGTCAATGCCACTGTCACTGATAATCTCTACACTGATAGCCAGCTTGCCGTCTATGAGGTGGACAAGGTGCTCCTTCCCTTGCAAGTCTTCGGTCCCAAATCGACTGCTCCTGCACCTACTGCACCTGCAACTCCGAAACAAGCTCCTCCTACTACTATCACTCCAGTGGTTACTTCTAGTGCAATGGGCTTGATCCGGCATGCAGCATTATCCTTTGGAGTTGCAGCAATTGCTGCATTTTCTTTGTGACTATGAAATTATTGTTGATGCACTAGTGCTGGTATAACTGCAGCAACTGATGAATATGAGTGGGGTTTTGAGTACTAGTGCTCCTTTGGATTTCACCGAGTCGAATTGATCTAAAGCGATCGATTTCTGTGATTGCTTTTGAATAATTGTCCTTGTCTCTTTCTTTCATTTGTATTTTCAACGGGTGATTGTGATTGTATAAGAATATCTTAACAAAACAGAAATTATGATTAAATCTATTATGGACTAAGGACTGTAAGCAAATAGAATTGGAAAAGTTTTAAATTGGTTAAACTCTACTAATTATGTTGCCAAACATGCCAAAAATGACCAAGGGCATTTTGATCAATATTTCACTTATGACAATTCAATTGGACTCTTTCTTGGGGGATGGCTATATTTCTTGGAGGGAACTCCAGGCGAATATGAGGTGCATGGATAATAGTTATGCCTTGGAATGAAATAAAATTCCGAATTGACTTCGTCTACGCACAAGGAAGCTAAAAGTAATGCAACTATGAATCACATAGAGAGTTCGATCCTAGCTCAAGATGAACGTTGGTAGCACTACAAAATTTTAGAGTTTTAGGAGCGAACCTTTAGCGGCGGTTTCTGAAAATCACCGCTAAAGGTCTGACAGAAACTTTATTTGGGCGGAAAAACAAAATATTGGACCTTTAGCGGGGATTTCTGAAAATCACCGCTAAAAGCCTAAAATTTTGTAGTGCCTAGAGGGTTTATAGGAATAAGGGGAGTCTAGTTATATCAAAAAATCCATCAGTTAGTTGCTCTTCCCTATATAGTGGAAGAGAAACTAAGCATTAGTTGCCTAACTAAGCACAGTTAGAATCTGTGAGAATTCAAAACGAATCGAATTATTGATTGTGTTTGCCATCCCGAAGGAATATGTGCTTCTAAAATATCTTTTATACTGTGCCCAGTTCTAAAGTTAGTTCTACCCAAATATTCTTCTAAAATATCTTTTATACAATGCCCAATTCTAAAGTTAGTTCTACTCAAATGACCAGCCCCACTCGTTATCAATGGAATCAAGGATACTTCCAACAAGAAATATATCGAAAAGTTGGGATCGAGCAAGCCGAAAATCAAAGTCTATTTGAAAGCTTGATCTAAAATTCTTGAAAAAACTTTTTATGATTACATCGGCAATAATCCAGCAAAAAGGAAAATGTTTAGAGCAAGCTCAAACATGAGGGATGGAATAGTTGTTGGATGGTTAGTACACTCCATCTTTAGAGATAAAGAAGAGTGTGAGCTTTTGGTACGTCGTATCATAGTGACAAAGTTGGGGTTCAGAAATAATTCTGCAGAAGTCAAGTTCGGAAAAATTCGAGAAAAATTTAGAAAAAATTCAAAAAAAAAATTAATAAATATAAACATATTCCGAACAATTTAATTTAAAAATATACAAAATAAGTAGTTTTTTGCTAAGTTTGAGATAATAATTCGGGTATAATTCGTGGATAATTCAAAAAATTCATGGATAATTCAAAAAATTCGCCAATAATTCGGGAATCTAATAATTCGGCAAAGCAAAAAATGCGCGAATAATTCGCGAATTTAAAAAAAAAAAAAAACCGTGTTTTTTGTTACAGAGCGTCGTATGCCTACTTTTTTTGAAACATTTCGGTAGTTTCAGTAGATGGAGACGAAATTGTGAGACCCGATGTTCCTTTTAGAAGAGCAAAGGGGCTTCCCCCATTTTCTCGGGAGACATGGTCTCCATCCTTGAATCGATAACCATCTTTTGGCTAACTTAGCTTCCTTCGTCCCTCGGGTCTAACAAGGGATATTACTAAAATATTCACATGTTGTCCATTGACTAGGCTTACCGGCTTGATCTTAGGCCCTGACTCATCCTTTGTAGGCTGGGGTGGAGCCAGGAATTTTCTTTGAGAGGGCCAATGTGCATGTAAAAAAACAAAAATTAATTGTTTTGTGAAAAAAAATCAAGGGTGTACTAAATATTGTGAGGTTGGGGGTTCAAGGGCATAGCCCCCGAGAATTTTTTTTTAGATAGAGCCATTATATAAATAAAAGTAACTAGATTTTTAACTTTTTTTTTATTATACATATAAAAATTTATACTTTTTTTATAGAGCCAACACTTGTTCTTTTTAACCTCAGTTAACTTTGGTAAGATTTACTAGCCCTTGGGGCGTCTTGGCCTGTGGGTGCGATTGAACTCGTATGTAATAGGATTTCAATTCTTCTACCTATTTATTAAAAGGTGAGATTGACAACAATTGGAGGGCCACTACAAAAACAAGACTAAAAATTTGGGGGACCGTTATAAAAATATTGGAGGGTCATTATATAAATAAGACTAAATTTTTTTTTTTTTTTTTTTTTTGGGGGGGGGGGGGGAGGCGGCCCTAATGTAAATAAAACTTAGAAAATGGTGCTTGGAAGGGAAGTGATTTCAAAAAATTTAGGGTGGCCATTAGGGCTGTATTCGGGCCGGGCTTGACCAGTCTTGGCCAAGCCCGACTTTGCTTGAAAATTTTTTTTCTAGGCTTGAAGCCCAGCTCGCCCAAAATCAAGATCGAAAAATCGGCCAGAAGCTCGACCTGAATTCAAAAGACTGGCTCGGCCCGATTTGATTTAAGCTCAAGCCAGGCTTGGGTTGGCTCGAGCTCAGCTTGAATCCTTTTTTTTTTAAATAATAATATTTTATATTATTTATATATATAATAATGATATATATAAATAATATTTTTATTTATTTTCTTAATAATATTCGAGCCGAGTCGAGTTCGGGCCGAATCGAACCTCAATTGAGCCGGGCCGAGCCACACAGGGGTTGACCCAAGCTCAGCTTGATTGAATTTTCAGGCTTTTTTTTTTGGACTTGGCTTGACCCGTTCCAGCCTAAAATTCGGGCCGATCTCGGTCCCAACTGGGCCGAGCCGAGCCAAGCCGCACCAACAAACCGATCGGGCTTTGTGCAGACCTAGTGACCATGCCCCTCCCTCCCTCTGGCTCCGCCCGTGTTTGTAGGCCTGACTCACCCTCTCTAGACAACCTTCTAGAGGAAGCTTTAGGTTCTTAAGGCATTGGAGTATCACTTGGGGGATTCGGGATGCATCCATTGGAACCTTTAGGTTTTTGAGGCATTGGAGTCTCACTTGGGGGGGATTCGGGATGCATCTTCACCAACTCGGCCACTGAATCCATGCAGCAGACTCGACAATTGAGGATTAAGGGCAGTCCCATCTATCGAATCAGTTTCAGTTTTGGTACCGAGACGATTCTCGCACTTTCTTTAGCAAAGGCATCACATTATTGCAGTTTCTTTAGCCAAGGCATCACAGAAAAATTTACGGGTGATGAAGCTATTCTTCTTGATTGATTCCAACAATCCCATTTCAACTTCTTTTAAAATAATAATAAGAATAAAATTTTAAAGTTGAAAATTTAGTGACACCCCCTCACACTTCAATCTCGTATACTGTTGTGATATTATACCTTACCATCTTCCTCTTTTCCTGCTTTGTTAAGCAAGCCACTCTCTCTCTCTAGCTACCCTGCCAAGGCTGTCTCTCTCCATTGATTCCTCTACCTTGCCAAGAAAGATAAGATGAAATTAAGCTTTTCTTGCCAGCTTGTATTGCATCCACTTACCTAACTACAGTCACTTCCCCACCTCAATAAAAACCCCTCTCAGCCTCTCTTCCCTTCATCACCATAAACACTTCTAAAAGAGTTCTTCTTCTTCTTTACTATATCTAAGCAGCCAAAATAGGCCACTCTCGCTAGTAAAAGAGACTACAAAAATGATGATGAAGCAGCTTCTCCTCTCATTCTCAGCTCTACTAGTCTTCCTCCATTTCACCACAACCTTAGCTCAAGCCCCTGCAAAGTCCCCTGCACAAGCCCCTGCAGCACAGGCCCCAGCACTAACCCAAGCACAGTCACCAGCCTCGTCAGGCCCGGCCAACGTCACTGCGATCCTCGAGAAGGCTGGCAAATTTAGTACCTTAATTTTGCTATTAAAGAACACCCAAGTGGGGGACCAAATCAACTCACAGATCAGCAATACTTACAAGGGTCTCACTCTATTTGCCCCCACCGATGCTGCATTTTCGAATCTAAAGTCCAGTACCCTCAATTCTCTTTCCGACAAGCAGACGCTCCAATTGATCCAATTCCATGTCCTCCCTACCTGTATTTCACTCTCACAGTTCCAAGCTGTGAGCAACCCATTGCACACAGTGGCAGGCGATAGTGAGCAATTCCCACTCAATGTCACGGCCTCGTCCAGCAATCAAGTGAGCATATCGACCGGGCTTGTCAATGCCACTGTCACTGATAATCTCTACACTGATAGCCAGCTTGCCGTCTATGAGGTGGACAAGGTGCTCCTTCCCTTGAAAGTCTTCGGTCCCAAAACGCCTGCTCCTGCACCTATTGCACCTCCAACTCCGAAACAAGCTCCTCCTACTACTATCACTCCAGTGGTTACTTCTACTGCAATGGGCTTGATCCGGCATGCAGCATTATCCTTTGGGGTTGCAGCAATTGCTGCATTTTCTTTGTGACCATGAAATTTTTTGTGATGCACTAGTGCTGGTATAATTGCAGCAACTGATGAAGCTGAGTTGGGTTTTGAGTACTAGTGCTCCTATGGATTACACCGAGTCGAATCGATCTAAAGAGATCGATTTCTGCAATTGCTTTTGAATAATTGTCATTCTCTCTTTCTTTCATTTGTATTTTCAACGAGTGATTGTGATTGTATAAGAATGTTTTAAATAAACAAAAAAATTCTCAAAAGTTCCAAGCTCTAGATCAAAAGTTCTGTTCTATGCCTTGTCTGGCTTATGGGCTATCCAGTTGTTCGATTAATTGAACAGTCCAGATTGATTAGCCCCTAAGTAATATGTACATGATTGTTTGGGATATGGATGACGGTGGACCTCACACCCATTATATCTTGTTTTCTCTAATTAAAAATTGGGAAACATTGATTATTACACTTTTAGGGTTTTAAAAAAATATATTAAAAAAGGGCTATTGTAGCTTCTGGGTGTCTCGGAAGAGTTGGTTGCCAAGATAATGAACCAAACCTCCATATTATGTGAATTCAGATTCGTGGGAAAGTGACCACTGATTGTCTGACCCAGCTTCGATCCGTCTTTTAAAATGCTTCTTTCATCATGGCATTCAGCAACAGCATGGTACTTCTAGGTTTCCTTTGAAGATATTCTTGATCAGGAGAGTAAGACCATGAAAATAAAATTCGCCGAAATTGATACGAAACAGACAATATATATATGTTTTGGTAACCTCGTGTACAATAATACATATCATTTATATTTATATATATATATCATCTAATACCAATACCAATACGTATAAGATTCGGTTGGGACTCATACATCACCGAAACCATATTTTTAATTTTTGGTTAGCTAAGACCAACTAGAAAAGGTGGTTGTCCTAGATCTGGGATCCAAGGTAACAAGAGTTCTTGATATCATGTTCACCAGTCATTGCAATTGCCACAAACAGCTTTGTGGCTGTTCATCTTTTTAATAACAGTCGCTATTACAACCTTGTAACGGTGTCAAAGGGGAATTGTGATTTAAATTCTGTTTTTTAAGTCAAAACAGTGTTGAATTTTTTGGATGTTAAAACTCCCATGATTTTCTTGTTAATTGGGGTAGTTGCTTTGTCGCTTTAGTGAGACCAGGGTTACCAAGTTCGCTACATGCCATAGCGAACCGCGAACCCAAACTGGTTCGTGGTTCAGTTCGGTCTGGTTCGTGGTTCGGTTCGGTCTGGTTCGTGAAATTGAACGAACCACATAGTGGTTTCAAAACAATCTTAGTTTGTCTAATTTTTTTATTCAAATTCACTTATATTTTTTATTAGGTTCGGCAAATTTATACTTTGAGTTCACAAACCATTCATAAAAAGATATTTTTTATTATTATTTTTCAAATAAGTATTTGTAAAATGTTGTTTACATGCTTAAAAGATTTATTTTTATAATATATATTTTATTTTACATGCTTAAGTAGCAAACCCAGCTAGCAAACCAAACTAAAGAATCTAAGCGAACTGAAAAACGAATTATCTCATTCTAACCCTAGCGAACCGGGTTCATTGTAGAGAGGCGAATTCAAACCGAGCGAATTAAGGTAACATTGAGTGAGACACAGCACTCTCTTAAAAATTTATTTATTGTCTTTTAATCCCTCATCGCCTAAGAGAGAGCTAATAAAGGCTCTCATTCTCATGTGTTATAATTAAGAGCACTACTAGACTATGTGACACTCGTGTGTGGTGTGTGTGTTGGGGGGCATCACAATGTGCACAGAGTCACCTCTTAAATTGAATAGGCGGCGTGATGTCATGGTCGGGTCGAACTAATTGGTTTGCTCAGTTTCATACTAGCTAGCTTAGTCTTTAGTTCAAACTAGTACCCTTAGGGTTAATGATTCTTAACGACAGTTAATATGGGTTAATTGGGACACATGTTGACTTGTGGGTGCGATTGAAATCTCCCCGAGTTCAATCGCAATTGGCTCTGATTCGATCTTGAGTTAGACTATAGTCTGGCCATCTGTTCCATACCCCATAATTAGCATTAATTCATAATTGTTAAGTCCATTAAGGAGCAGACTGGTTAATGCTTAGATTGTTAATGGGTACCTTGGGTGGGTATCCACGTATTTCTGGTGGGGAATGCTGAGTCCAAACTGCTTAATATATATAAGCAACTCATGAAACATGATAAAAGGAATAATCTAATCCCCATAACCAAATAGGCTAAATGATTGCAATTAATCCTATAAGCAAACAGAAATTAAGATTAATTATATCCTAGACTAACTAAGGACTGTAACTTAACAGAATTAGAACAAACTTAAACTAGATTAAATCTACCCCTGTTGGTGCCAAACATGCCAAAATTGACCAGCGACATTTTTTTTGGTTATACTACAGACCCTAATTATATATTTTAAAGATGGCCATAAATAATGATTCAGCTCAATTGATTACAGTGTATTGCTTTAGTGACAGGTCAAGCATTTATTTCTCAGCATGAAAGCAAGGAATGATCAAGCATCACACATGGGTACGAGTCCTTTTGAGTGAGATCAACGAGATCATTATAGATTCTAGGCTAAATCAGATTTTCTAAAGAATTATTCAATTCAAAAACTCGTTATGAGAATTCATTTAAGCAGTCTAATAACATGAAAACAATGAGGAAACCAAGCAATAAGATAGTTAGAAAAGAGAATCATTAAATTAGCTGATCTATACTAATGTTAAGATGTTACCTGGTCCAATATAACCACATCAAATTTGATTCAAATCGCCATACATAGAGAACCGAATCAACACATTGTGCTTCTCAACCAAACTATTCGTTTGCTTTTTCCGATGTTTTGTAGGAGATGCCACATCAGATATATTGCATGAATCCTGCAAAAATAAAGGTAAGAAAAGAATCCTAAATCTATGGAAAAATCGTCAAAATTAAATTTGACATCTTCAATTTTCCAATAGTTTATGGTGTATGGGTTGGTTGGGTATGGGCTATGAATATAATTAAATTTTTCGGGTATGGGCTATGGGTACATGGGTATGCGGTG
This sequence comes from Tetracentron sinense, assembly GCA_015143295.1. NCBI lineage: Eukaryota > Viridiplantae > Streptophyta > Magnoliopsida > Trochodendrales > Trochodendraceae > Tetracentron > Tetracentron sinense. The sequence continues at coordinate 33,271,809 of CM026562.1, forward strand.
CAGAATTTGTAGGATATATGGTGCATGGTGTAGGGGGCATGGAATATGGGTGTTTGGGTGTAAGGTATAGGATGTTTTGGGTGTGTTTTTGGGTGTATTGATGGTATATGGGTTTAGGGCATAAAGTGTGTTAAATGATGGGTTATAGATAATGAGTTATGGATTGTTTAGTATATGGATTATAGTTATGGAAAAAACAGGTTCTGGACCTCTGGTCGCTTTTAAGACTAGATTGGAGATCTTTTAAAACTAGGTTGATGGTATTTTAGTTAGAAAAAAATAGAGTGCATTTGAATTTATAAAATTAGAATTGACTCAAAGAAAATTCCCAGTTATCTTTGAGTGCACTACTGAATTTTCAATTCTATCATTGTCTGAATGAATAAAAAAATTATGTAACAATGTCTTTGATGAGTTTGAACTTTGAACTACTAATCTTAGGAGCAATAGTCTGCAGCCTCCTTGTGCCAGGAGCGGACTATTGCTCCTTGCCTCTCACAAAGCTTTCATTAACTCCCTTAAACTCTGGTTAAAAACTTTTAGCTCTTATAATTAATTTTTTCTTTTAAAAATCAAGATTAAATGCTTTAATTCTAAGGCTAAGTGAATCTTAACAAAAGTTAAACAGAGTTAAATGTGTCCATTTGGCATGTGCAACATGACACACAGATTTTATGTGCCCTCATTTTGATTCAAGTGCCACGGATACAAATTAGTAAAAATACACAAAATAAATTTGTAATTTAAAACTAAGTATTTTTACTAACATGCCCTATCAATGCCCACACAATGCCCACACAGGATTTGTGTGGACACATGGCGAGAAAAGGTGGGGTGAGATGCCTCCTTCACTCCCACCCCAGCAAGGACGTGATTATTTATTTATTTTCCTCACCTTAATAAGAAACAAAAATCTCAAACTCTCGAAAAACGTTTTAATACGCTGTTAGAAAGAAAAGGGAGAATCATTTTTCTGTACCAGTATGAACAGATTCAATAAGATGTCAGCATAACTTATGATCCAAAATATAGAGTTCATCAATTCTGTACTTGGATCGACCGATTGGGGTGTGAATGTATGATTTTGGGGTAAGAACCCACCAAAGGATTCGGTCGTTGGCACCAAACCCTCTGTGATCAAATCCATGACGTCAAAACAACAGGTTTTAGAGAGGATCGAGAGATTGGAATCCTCCAAGGACAGAGGAAGAAGGAGGAGGATTTAAAAAAACAGAAGAAGAAGAAGAAATAAATAAATATCATCTTACCTGGCTGTTCGGCTTTTCTCTGGCGAGGGTTGAAGGAGAATGGTCTCAGTTTTTTTACTAATTCAATTCTACCATACGAGGAATTCCCCAGATTTTGTTTCTAATTTCTCACTTTATAATGTGTACCAAATGAAGGAATTGAAATTATGGAATGTATTTGATAATTTGGTCCCCTAATTCAATAAATTCAAACACACTCAAGGGAATTTGGTCAGAGATCTCTCTAATTCAAGGAAATTTTGTGGGTCTCACAAGAAATAAAATTTGGTACTTTCAAGTTTCAACCACTACTGATTAGTCGAAAGACTTGGGATCATCTCTGGTCGCCAGTTGGTGCTGGCGAGGAGATTGCTAGCACCTCATGCCTCCTATGCATGTCCATCAAGGTGTTGTGCACAGAAACCAATACCTTAGTTGACGTGCACGGGTATGTGGTGCTTTTCGGAATGGGTGCTGATGGTCTCTTCGCCAGCACCCACTAGAGATGATCCCATCCCATGTCTAGTAGTGAACATTTGACACTTACCTTCTACAATAGCTGGCGGGGAGACAACCATCAAAGTGTCACCAACCTTTGTTGGTATGTAGAGATTTTGATTGGTATGCAGAGAAATACATGTGTAGCAATTAACGTTTCCAAAATACGTGTTTAATAATTGGCATGCAAGTGCAATGCTTGCGATATCTCCGCCAATTACTACTGCCGAATATCCAAGTCAAAACACTTACGGTCATCACCATGAATTCACGCGTGTCCCCTTGATGACTGGTTACTATCTTGGTCTGGCCAGTTATTCAAGGTTGTGGCAGACCATAGTCCATATTTGCCAGTCCAACTTCAGTCTCAATCACCTGTTTTTGCTTAGAAATGCAAATAATCCTGAAATTCTTTAAATTAAAATTAAGGGTCCTTATGCAGTATCAATTTTTTTGCCATTTATATATTTTTCATTAGTAGGCCTTTTTCCATAGACGAACTACTCGAATGCTTCACAATCTTAACCACAGTGTTTCATTTGCTTCTATATCTCTGGGGTTTGGCCTAAAAAAACATAGTGAAAAGAAAAAATCTTCTGGTGAATGATTATGTGTTTGATCACAGTACAAACTAGATACAATTCCAATGAAAAAGAGAGAACTTTCTTCATTACAAGCCTCTACAGATTGGCATCTTCTACCTACTGCCTCAAACTCAGTCAGGTAGGTGCTCTGTTCCTTTCCAAGAAAACAACTGCACCTCTTTACTTTGACTCAATTTCTATGAGAACATAAAAGCGAAAATGACACCTTACTTCATTCTGAACAAAAATGAAAGCGACCAAATCCCCCAGGGAAGCATCCTTCAAATCGGAAGTTCAAATGGTGTCCCTCATCGCCAATATCGTTGAAACTACCACCATCTATGCCCATACCCATGTGCTCAATGTCTTCTCCTCTGCATCTTATGCGTTTCTTTGCTGGAATTTTGCCTAGAATTGTATATATTATAAAACTCTATTATTATGGAGTTATCTTTTAGTATTCAAATTTGGAGAAATCATAGTAAGTTTAGGATTTGATTTTATGTTTATAAATATGCCTAGGGTGTAGGTTTATGTTATAAGTTATTGATATTTGAGTGAATAGGGCTCCTAGGGAAAGTGGGATGCTCTCTAGGAGAGCAATGATAGTTTTTAAGAAGAGCGGGTGACTCTTGAAAAAAGAGTGGTGGCTCTTGGAAGAACGATAAGCTCTCAGGAAGAAGAGCATGTTAATGGTTAATCCTATTGGTTCTCGTAAAGAACAGATTGATGGTATTTGAGAGCGAAAATCCTTATACCATCTAATCTCTACATATTGAAAAATTATTTATTGTCTTCATCCGTAAATATAGTCCTATTGTAGGTGATTTTTCATATTATTATCGAACCCCAAGATCACCTTTTATTTTCCGAATTCTCTTCATTACAAACAACTTGTAAACAAGGAGACTACTACTATGGTGAGGTCTGGTAAGTAGTGGGGTTATTTTTGACTGTTAACAGGATATACATGGTTTACCTCTGAAAGGGGAAGTTTAAGAAAAATGGCAAAGCCCCATTCCATATAAACCATATGACATGCCCCTTATTAGTACCACCAAGGCAACATAAAGAAATGCTACCAAATGATTTTGGTTATGAATGAAATCTTCATATAAGATCATTTATATCCTTCAATCAGATTCAGCATCCTGTAATATGAGAATGTAAGGAAGAACAATTTCCCCAAAATGCGCTCGCCCATTTGAAATCCCAACAATAAATTAGATTATATTTTTAATTTTTGGCTTGTGGGTAAGTCAAAGGACATCATTATCAGGGACTATAATGGAGCTACAGATCAAAATCAACCTCCTTTAAAGCCAAAAATCAGTGCCGCTGTAAAACAAGCTTCATGTAAGAACATTTATTCTCCGATATAGACGCAGTTTTTGAAATTCCCATAATTTTGTACTAGTCGTTGCGTTTGCTCGACTTCACTGATCTCTCAGCCTTTGTTAGTGCTTTCAGAGTATTCATATCCTGCACATTTGGAAAATATTTAGTCTAATCTGAAACATTACAGATTTTCGCGACACTTTCCCTGCGGCCGAACCGTGTTGATAATAGTATAAAATCGCTGCCTGATTATGCACTAAGTGAGGGCCTGATCTGATTAGGGTAAAGTTGAAATCGTATTGATCATCATTTGTTGACTGAGAGTAGGGCTAGCATTCCTCTTTATCTAACTCCAATATATCCTAACTCGTGCAATCATTCAAGAAGTTCACTCTCATTTTTCTTTATTCCTTAAATTGTCCAGATATACTTTTTTTTTCATCTTTGATGTCAACTATAAAAGCTTGTGCATGGGGAAGTTTGCTGCCAAATTTCATTGCTTGTGCAAATTAGTGATGATATCTTTAATAAAGAGTTTGAAAATAATGATTTTCTGCATCTAATTTTAAAGCAAAGTAAGAAGTCATATTATCAAAGAAAATACTTAATGTAGCTGGGTTCCCATTATGTAACGAAATGACCCGTCCTCATTTGCCCGTGCCCCACTTTTAAATATTAATCAACTGTGGTTAAGATTCACCCACCCCTACGGTTAAGCAATCCAACCTTGATTTTTCGGAAGAAAAAAAACAATCAAAATCCAAACTTTAATTTAGTTAAACTTAACCAGGGTTAAAAAGGTGTTAAAAGGGACAAAAGGGCACGGGATAAGATAGGTAAGGACCCATGGGTCCGCTAATCACTGCCTATTATCAACTAATGATACTTTCCAAGGAAGACCAAAGAGATTGAAATCCACTCCGTAGTATAAATTCCTCCCTGCTAACACGCACTAAGAGTTTCTTTACCCTTTTTCTTTGTCCTCGAGGTATCGTATTGATCATCATTCACTGACCGAGGAGTTGACCTAAAGAATTGAAGTTCAATTTATGCTACTCATGCTAAACATTCAAGAAGTTTACTCTCATTTTTTTTATTCCTTAAAATTGTCCAAATATACTTTTTTTTCCATCTTCGATGTCTACGATTGCAAAAGCTTATGCTTTAGGAAGTTGACTGCTAAATTTAATCATTTATGCAAACAATCAATCAGTATGAGGGTACTAAACATATTCACAAATGCGTCACTCTTTAATTCAAATAATTAAGGGTCAATATAAAATTTGGCTTGACTTGGCTTATTTTGTAATTTTCTGAAGTCCACCAGCTCTAATCTTAATCTTTAATTAAATGAATTAAAGGGTTATGATTTAAGAGTACCTATAAAACAACTACGACTCTTTATATGCACATTGATGATAAAATCATTAATTAAGAGTTCGAAAGAATGATTTTGAGCCTGTAATTTTTAAGAAAAATAAGAGGTCATATTTTCAAATGGGACTATCTCAATTCATGGTCTTTTGTAGGAAGACCAGAGAGATTGGGACCACTCGGTTCAAAGACTAATATTCCTTCTTCTTTTTTTTACGTTCATAGAGTGACTTTGGTTGGATCATATGACGAGGATAGAACATTTGCTTTATTATTCTATGTAATAATATGGTGCTTATAAAGTCACTTATAAAGTCTTTGTAAGTACTTTAACCTCTATTTTACGAGGATAGATGGAAGTGAGAAACTGGCAAAAACGAGTCAAAAAAAAAAAGAAGCTGTATGCACAGTTGAAAAATGTTAGTGGGTTGGTCATCACTCAACATCCACCGAAGAACTATCACACCAAGTTGGAGCAGATTCGATGGATGACCTGTTATATAGAAAAAGAGACCAAATCTTCTACGGGCAAATCCGGTTATCACCCTTGAGAGTTGAGATCGCCAAGTTTCCATTTTGACACCCCTTAACTGTGGTTAAGATTCACCCACCCCTAGGGTTCATCCACCCATCCTTGGTTTTTAGAAGAAAAAAATTATTAATTCTTTAATATTAAAAAAAAAACCCTAAAAATAGTTTTTTAATATTAAAAAAAGAATTAATATTTTTTTCTAAAAACCAAGGATGGGTAGGTGAACCCTAGGGGTGGGTGAATCTAAACCATAGTTAAGGGGTGTCAAAAGGGACATGTGGTGACCTCAAGGGTATTAACCGGATTTGCCAAATCCGCTCTGTAGAGGATTTGGTTTCATAGAAAAATAAACGACTTCAAGGCATGCTGAAAGAAATCTTGAGCTGTGCTAGCCCCTACTATCAGGTAATCCCTACTCAGCCATAAACCAACAATATTTATCATTGTTTTAAGAGGTGTTGGTTTTTGGCTGAGAATACGAATTATATGAGAATAGAGCTAGGATGCCTCAAATTCTTTAGGACAAATAAAAAATAGTTAATAGGAAATGACAAATAACCTTATAACAACTAAATACGGATGTGGGATTCTAGAGGGATAATAATACCCAGCCGTAAACAAGGATCTGATTTTTTTTAGTGGTTACTTGGGCTTACCTTTATGGCACATTAGCGGTTACATACCTTAGGTCTGATTTCTTGTGTGTGCTAGGTGTTATATAAGCTCTTACCCAAAAAAAATCAAATCTGTGTTTGCGGCTGGGTATTGCTATCCCTCTATAGTTCCGGCCATATCGGCTGGGTATCTCAAGGCGTGTATAAGGGGCCATCAACCCTCCATTAGTCAGACTCTTTTGGAACGGTTGCTTGGAATCACCCTTATGGCACCTTAGCAGTTACCTTAGGTCTGATTGCGTGTGTGTTAGGTGTTATATCACCTTGATCTTACCAAAAAAATCAAATCCGTGTTTGCTGCTGGGTATTACTATCCCACTATAGTCCCACATCGGCTATGTATTGACTTTGTAAGGGGTGCATAAGGGGCCATCAACCCTCCATTAGTCAGGCACTTTTGGAGTGGTTGCTTGGACTCACCCTTTGGCACCTTAGCGGTTACATTAGGTCTGATTGTGTCTGTGTTAAGTGTTATATCAACTCTTACTAACAAGAAAAAAATTAAATATAAAGAGACTTACCCTAATTCTAATCTAAAATTATAACCAAATAACAAGAGAGTACGCAACTTTCTCTCCCACTTGAGAATAGTCTTATCCTCAAGGTTGAAGACCCATAAATGTTTAACTGGTTCTTGTTTTTTTTTTTTTTTTGATTGGTAAATGTTTAACTGATTCTTCATTTTTATTCTCTTTTTAAAATTGATCTTGATAGGCTATCTAGGTGGAGGTGGATCATTCTGTATCATAGCAAAAAAATCTACTCAACCCGCATCAAGTGGCTGGAACGGTTGGGGGTGGATCTGAACACCCCAAATCTCTTTTGATTGAGATCTGATATGTATGATCTGATCAGAAAGTTGGGAAATATTGCAAATATTTTAAAATAAAACTGCTCCTTCTGATTTGCACATCGTTTTCTAGTGCATCTTCAACTGCATCTGGCGCATCGTCAAGAGCATCTTCAACTGGAAGTAGTAAAAAATGACAAAAAAGTCTTAAAAGTCGATTTTGGGGGCTGAAAACTTTTCTGTCATAACCCTCAAATCATTATTAACAGCCCTCGGATCTTCTCTAAGTTTCTCCTTGAAAGTGTAGATGCGGATGATTTGAGAATGGATCAGTATCGCTCTAATACCAAATATAATAACCCTATAGTTGTTAAGTAGAATTGAAAATAGTCAATCTAAGATGACAAATATGCTCTAAACTTTCTTTTAATTTATGTTTACTTAATTCAAGATATTACAACCCTAGTATTTATATATTAAACAAGACTTCTAAATAAATACATAAGCCTATAATAACTGATTAAATATAAACTTATCTTAGTTCTAATCTAAATTTTCAACCAATTAATAAGAGGTTCTAATCTAAATTTTCAACCAATTAATAAGAGGTACGTAACATTCCCTTCCACTTGAGAACGGTCTTATCCTCAAGGCTGAAGATCCATAAATATATAACTAGTTTTTTAATTATCTTTGTTATCTTCTTAAAATTTATCTTGATAGGTCATCTATATAGATGTGGATCGTTCCGTGTCACAGCATAGAAAACTACTCAACCCATTTCTTGATGATCTTTTGACTGGAACGGTTCTGGATGGATCCGAACAGCCAAAATCACTTTTGATTCAGATATGATATATATGGTTGGATCTAAATGTTTGGACTGATTGCAAACTTTTAAAACATCAGATCATTCAAATCTGATTTGCACAAAAACATTTTCTATTGCATCTTCAACTGTATCATGTGCATCGTCAAGAACATCTTCACTTGGAGGTATAAAAAATGACAGAAAAGTATTAAAGGCAATTTTACGGGGTAAATATTCTTTTGTCATAGCTTCAAATCATCATTAGTAGCTCTCAAATCTTGTCTAAGATCCCCCTTCAAAGTATAGTGTCCATGACTTGAAAATGGATCACTCTGATACCAAATATAATAACCCTAAAGTTGTTACCTAGAACATAACTTAATTTGAGATGACATTTCTTAATTCAAAAGATTACAACCCTAGTATTTGTAGACTAAACATAACTCCTAAATATATAAATAACCCTATAACAACTATAGATAAAGATTTATCATATGTCTACTCTAAAATCTCCAAGGGTCCGTTCTTTTGTCGAGACTTATAAAGTCTGGAACTTTGCAAGTTTTGTGTACAGTATGCAATTTTTTAAAAGAACTAGATGGATCATGCTTTTCATATCTTCGATTGCAATTCCTGTAAATGCAGCAAAATGAATTATTTTAATTCTCATAAAAATGATAAGACTTGAAATCTCATTATAGTAAGAATTAATCTTGCTAAAAACCTTGACAAACGGACTCAAATTTCCTAACAACTACCATGCCAAGGTACAAAATTTCAAGCTTTATAAGTCTCAGCAAAAGAATAAACCCCAAAAGATATCGATTCAAAATCAAACATCTCAACATCCACTTTAGCAAAAAAAAAAAAAAACATCCATCTAGATTAACCATGAGTCAACACAAAACAAGCAAATGTAGCAATCATCTTAGTGAGTAGAGGTCATACCATTCTTTTTAGACTAATCAACCCCTAACAAGCTCACCACATGTAGGGACGATTATATACCACTCTTAGGGTCTATCAAACAAATAAAGAACCTGTTCTTTTTCAGTAATAAACTAGCAATTATCGACTAATCTTACAAGATTTTTTTTTTTTTTTGGATGATAATCTAATCTTACAAGAGTTACATCTCAGTGATCAGGAAGTTGGAAGAAACGCCGGGGCAAAGCAACACACCAATATTGACTAGATCACTGGATTACTTTGACCAGAGGTCAACGAAACTTGTGGTTTTCCATGCAAAAGAAAGAGTGAAGATAACAACATGCACGACTCCAAGTCCCTTTTGTTTACTCTGCTTCTAACATGCACTGGTCTGACCCCATCTCTGACGACTCTCTCTCTCTCTCTCCCGAGTGAACTCGTTTGCTCCCACCGAGTTTATGATATCTTATGCCATTGTACAACAAGGCCCTTATGGAATTCAGTGGTTGCTATTGTATTGACTCAAGCCCATGGTTGAACCCATTGAAGCAAATTTGGTTAGCTCTTGTTGTAAGAAGGGACGGCCGGCGTCACCTCCTACGCCGAGGAAGTCTCTTGTTAGACTATGTTCGTCTTTAATCGAACTCGCGTGGAGCTTCAATGGAACTGTCTGGCCTTGTTTTCCAATGGGATGCATCATCATATGGTTGAGATTGTTTGTACTATCACCGATGGGGCCAGTGGCTGTTGTACAAGATATTGAATTCATCAATTCACTTAAGTTTTCTGGTCGATTTGCCTGGCGGTATAATTGGTGGAATTCATTTCTGATCTGAGTGTGAGGCTGTAAGCCTGTGGTGTTGGAGGAAGAGCTCAACACTCCAAAGCCGCTGCCGAAGAACAATGGATTACTCCCTGTAGATTCCATTTGGGATGCTTTCTGCAAAAGTGCCGTCGCAGACATATGTGCTTGGTTTGGTTGCTGGTTTTGATTATTGGAGCACAAAGAGGTTAAGCTTTCCACCATATGTCCTTTGTTACTTCCCTCCCTCAATCCAGATTGCGACACAGACAATGAAAGATTGGCATTTGTCGATGCCTCGGTACACCTGTTGAGCCACTGTGACTGAATGCAGCTCCCATAATCAACCATTGAGGAGGAGGAGCTGAAGATATTCGCCGATGGAAATTGTAGCAATTCAGGAAAACCCATCGAACTAGATGCTAAGTATCCATTAGAATTAGCTTCCACATCAATGGGGTTAAGATTAGGATTGGCCTGATTAAGCCACAGGGACAATCTAGACTTCTGCTTGTCCATACGAGGGTCAGAATCCGAACCATCAAAACCAGGCCTTAAAACTGAGCAGAATTGGGAGATCCCAGATGCATCTTCACCTCCTCGGCCGCTGAATCCATGCGAAAAACTGGACAATTGAGAATTAAGAGTAGTCTCATTCATCAAATCAGTTTTGGTCGCCCCCACTGAAGTGAGTCTGGCACTTTCTTTAGCCAAGGCATCACAGAAAGCTCTGTGTGTGATGAAGCTATCCTTCCTGTTTGATTCCAACAAATCCCATTTCAACTTCTTTAAAAATAATAATAAAAGTAATAATTTGAAACCCTTATAAGTCATTGATTTGGTGGCATACTCGCATTAAATTCGAACAAGAAGCCATGAAAGTATCTACGTGTGCATTTATTGCATACTACAACGATATAAACTACCCAAAGATCCAATACTGCAAAAGCAAGAACAGAAAAGAAGAGATCTTAATTAGATTAGAATACCTGGAAAAGAGGGTACCACAGTCGCATCTATACTCTTTAGTTCCACAAGTTTTACTGTGAGCTTTCCAGTCGGATTGAACTGCATATTTTTTAGAACATTTCTCACACTTCCACTTCTTCTCGCCATGTTTTCTGCTGAAATGCTTCTTTATTCCGGTGAGGTCTCCGAGGGCCCTCGATGGATCGTGGTGAACGCAGCTCTTTTCTGGGCATATGTAAACCCTCTTCCGGATTTCTTGGCTCGTCCTTTGCCGGAGCTTCCATGGCAGGTTGTGACCTCGTCGGTGAAGCTGCAAGTTCTGGTCTCTCTGGAAACCTTTATTGCAAATTTCACAGACGAATCGGTTCGTCGTCATGAGAGTATTTGGCGATAGAGCAATTACCTCCGCATCCGGATCTATTAACACAGTATAACTTGATAAACTAAGAAAAAATAGCAGAAATGAGAAAGAATCTGAAAAGGGTGTGAAGTAAGAATATGAAAGCTTGCTTGCCTGGTGTTCCTGGTAGATTTCTCCTCTTCTTCACCACTGGATGAGTATTAGTATTAGGGTTAGGGTGTAAATTTGGTTCTTGAGCAAACCCTCTGATTGAAGAGGGAATTCCATCACCAGACATCATTTGCATCAGAATTCAAAACTAACTAGGTCTACCCTTCCTGAGTTGCACCAGAAGCTAGAACTACCTTTCAAAATCCCAAAACCAGACAAACCAAAAACAAAAATCGTTTTCAAGAACAAACAGATAAATCCCAGTATATTCACTCTCCAAATTCTACCAAAAAAACAAATACCCTAACTTAAAACTGAATCCAAACAATCGCAGAAAAGCTCTAACAAAGTCGGTCTCTTCTTAAACAGATCTCCTTTAGCCTTGTCTGAATCTCAGAAGAAAACACCAAAATGCAATCAAAGCTAAAGAGAATATTTCATCTCTATCTCTCACCTCCCAATCTCCTTCCTTATCTTACACGGCTTCTCAAAGTCGGTCAGCCATAGACCTAGCGGGGCCACCGTCTCTCTCTCCCCTCTCTCTCTCTCTCTCTCTCTCTCTCTCTAAACATGTAAATTATTAGTGTAAGTTGCTACTAACTCAGTATGTCTTGTCTTTTTTCTAGGGTTATAAGTTCATACATCTATTCATTAATTTAAGAAAAAAGGTAAAAGAAAGAAAAGGAAGGGTGGATTTATATAAAAAAGGTTAATGATAGGATGTTTCGCTCACGACTGATGAGAGGCTGATTTCATAAAGGTAAAAATCTCTTTGCCCTAGCTCTTCATAATTGGGTTTATATGATTACCCCATAATTGAAAATGGAGGGATTTTTTGCATCCACAGTAGCCAGAGAGAGAGAGAGGGGGACACGGTGGGAGTAAGAGAGAGAGAGAGAGGACACGGGCACCGTCACGTTTCCCATGGCTTGATACGGCCAGTCCGTGATACCTGTCTGGCGAGTGTGTGCGTGTGGGGACACACCAGACTGTCCACTCTGCACCACTCATCCAAAAAGTTTGAGAGAAGCAGGCAGTGATACTGCTTACTTTTACTGAGATGACGATCATCATCATCATCTGAAACACAGACAGATGATGACTGGACCTTGATGTGTCCACCCACTAACAGAAGACACGGTTTCTCTCTTGAAATTCGTTGCTTGGGATCAAAGTGGTAAAAGGATGTACTGACGAGTCTTAAGGAATCTTCCCCGAGTCGACTCAGTCTCCTACAGGGCGAACACGAGTGAATATCCCAAGAACTGGGCTTCACCAGATGATAGTAATCGATTAGTTTCTTGAAGCTAAGAGAAGTAGGTTTGTTTCTTAAATTTATTCAATCCCTAGTTTATGAGAAAGTAATAGACCCCATTATTCCTTTACTTAGGGTTTAATAGTTCATGGAGACCTTTCTTTAGAATACCCCATTAGGGCAAAAGAGGAAATTTAGGGTTTTGTAATTTCAAAACCCTTACTGTTTTGAACCCTAAAATCCAATTATTTCTTTGGCGGAGAGAATGGGAAGAGGGACCCGCTAATTCTTTGAATTATCTACTCTTATTTTTTCACTCTATTCTTTATGTGTTTTCAACCGCTCTGCAACTCACATTTCTAACACATTTTCTCTTTCTCACGTCTCCTTCTAGCTAGGGCTGCCAATAAGTCGAGTCAGCTCGGGTACTAGCTCAATCGTCTCGAAATGAGCCAACCTTGAGTTGGGTATTTGATATCGTTGAGCTTAGCCAAGCTAAATGATTGAGCTTGTTTGTTAATCAAGCCGAACACAAGCAACAAGCGACTCGGCTCGGCTTAGCTCGGCTCAATTAACTTTAACTGTACTACTTATAATACTTTAATAATACTAGTTTTCACGTAAAAGTTAAGAAACTTAAATATAATTTTTGTTGAAGTAAAACTTAAAATCTAATAACTTCGTCTTTTCAAAATTTATGATTCTCTATGTCATATTTCTTCAATTAGACTCAGGACAATAACTATGTTAAGTTCTTAGGTTTTTTTTTTTTGGGAGAATCTGATCAACATGTTTAACTTTTACGATTTTGATTTGAATTCTTTCTTTGTTAAAATTAGGATAAACGAGCCTAAAATAATCGTGCAAGTTCACGAGCCGGCTCAAGCTTGATTATCTATAGAAGAGCCAAGCTCAAGCTAGCATTCAAGGGCCCGAATTGAGCTCAAGACGAGCTTGAACTAGCATATATGTCATGAGCCAACCTTGAGTGCACCACCTGACTCGGTTCAACTCGACTCGTTTACACGCCTACTTCTAGCTCACGTGCATCAGTAAGTCTTACTAAGACCCCTCTTTCCACGCTCTCCCCCTTCTCTCACTCACACGTACGGCCTACTAGCATTATATATAATTTAATATAGCTTTTGGCTCCATGCATTCAGAGCTTATTCTGGACTAATTGATGGTTTCTCCCTTTCCCCTAGATTGCTGACGCTTACATATACACATGTATAGGACTGTAAACGGATGCGGATATTATCCGTATCCGATTTAATTCGTATCCGAATCCATTTAGTCGAATAATTATCTAGATAGGTATCCAACGGAGTGGATTCAGATAGTAAAATACTATCCGTTTATAATCGGATACTGTTACATCCGATCCGATAAATATCCGTCGGATTATAATATATATATATATATATATATATATATATTTATATATATTTTAAATTTATAAAATTAATATAACTTTTAAAATATATTTTTTTAATAAAAATTTATATATTTTTAAAAATATTAATTTATATTTTTTAATTTTAAAAAAAATTAATCGGATAATTCGGACATTACTGAGTCGGATACGGATATCATATTTCACTATCCACCGGATATTTATTCAAATTCGGATATCCGGATGTATAATCGAATACGAATTCGGATATACCAGTATCCACTCTGAATCCACTCCGTTTACAGCCCTATACATATATAGACAGTAAACATCAAACCCTAATTTCCGGAAGGGAAGAGGTTCTTTAGTTATCAGACTCCGACCAGATACGACATCCCACACACCCGTCCACCGCATAGATTCCTATCTCCCCAATGCACGTATGACCAGCTCCTTTATTTATTGATTGTATTCCTTTAAAGCTCCGTTTAGTCTTGTTAGGTGAAAAGTGAAAACCACAGTTAGTTGTAGTAGACTCGAAATTTTCTCCGGTTGTAACCAGTTTTTGGCAAAACCGGTTACGCCCCTGTGGTGGCCACAAGTCCCTTTTTACACCCTTAACTGTGGTTAAGATTTATCTACCCCTAGGGTTCACCCACCTATCTTTAGTTTTTAGAAGAAAAAAAATTAAAAATTAACTTTAGGAGTTAGGTAAATTTTAACTATGGTTAACAAATTTTTTTTAATTTTTTTTCTAAAAACTAAGGATTGGAGGTGAACCCTAGGGGTAGAAGAATTTTAACTACAATTAAGGAGTGTAAAAATGGATTTGTGGCGACCATAGGGGCGTAACTGGTTAATTTTGCCAAAAACCGGTTACAACCGGAGAAGAATATGAGTCATTGTATTAATATAAGACTTGAAATTACCTTCGGGGTGTAGCTTAGTGGTTTAAGGGCGAATCATAAACCTGGAGGTCTCAAGATCGAAACTGGGCTCCCCTCAATATCGGATGTATGGGTTAGGGGTAGGGGTGGAGCTAGGAATTTTTCTTGGGAGGCCAAAGTACATATTGGAAGAAAATTAATGGTCTTGGGTATGAGGCCTTAGGGGTTCGTAGGCGTAGCCCCCGAGATTTTTTTTTTTTTTTTTTTTTTTTGAATAATGGGTCAATCACGGTCATAAAATTCATTAATGTTGCATTCCAATAAAGTTCATAACAAGAAAAATAAATATATAGTAGTGATTAGCATACCCCTTGGTACGTTATCTAACGTATCATTGTGTCCTCATGTCTCTTTTAACACCTCTTTAACCCTGGTTAAGCTTAACTAAATTAAAGTTAAAATTTTATTTTTTCCTTAAAAATCAAGGTTGGATTACTTAAGCCTAGAGGTGAGTGAATCTTAACCACAGTTAGTGGATGTTAGAAAGTGGGGCGTGGACTAATGAGAACCCCATTTCGTTACAACGGTCGGTAAGTTAAACATTTTCCTTATATAAATAAAATTAACTATATTTTTTATATTATAGATTTTTTTTTCTCATGTGTATTCCACATGCACGCCTCTCCTACTTGACATGTGTATCTTTTAACACTCATTAACTGTGGTCAAGATTCACTGACACCTAGGGTTTATACATCTACCCTTGGTTTTTAAGAAATAAAAATTAACTCTTGAGTTATTAATAACTATATATTATACATATTAAAAAAATTACCATATTTTATTTGGGAGGAGCCACTACATACAAAAGATATAAAGTATTTTTTTAAAAATTATACTTACAGTTAGAGGATTTTTAAAAAACATTGGGGGCTATAGCCTCTTCCCGTCCCCCTGGCTCCTCCGCCCCTAGTTACCTATATATCATGTGGGATTAGTCTGAGTTTGGGCCCAGGATACTACCCACGTTTACCAAAAAAAATTAATACTTCATGACATTCTCTCTAGTTATAACCGGACTCCACGGAGTTCAGTTATGCTACTGAGATCACCACGTGTCCCTTTTGACACTCCTTAACTTTGGTTAAGATTCACCCACACCTAGGGTTCACTCACCTGTGTCCTTGGTTCTTAGAAAAAAATATTTTAAAAAAATTAACCCTAAGAGTTAGTGAATTTTTACTTGGGTTTAAAAAATATTTAAGAATTAAAAAAAAAAAAAAAAGATAGGTGGGTGGGTGGGTGAATCTTAACCATAGTTAAGGGGTGTCAAAAGGGACAAATGGTGACCTCAATTGCATAACCAAACTCCAATAAATCTAGTTATAACTGAAGAGAATTTTAAGTCTTATTATAAAGACAAAAAAAAGAGATTCCCTACCGTGTAATAGTATATATTTTCAAGGGGCAACGGGTTTCCTCTAGCAGATGCCCGAGATCCATACTCAAGCACGACTCTTCAGCTGACGCGTGGAATGTTTTTCCACCAAGGAGTTGTTAGCAATCATCTTGTATGTTCAGTTCGACAATACGTCCATACCTTCCCAGCTCACCACCACATGTGTTCTTTGTCACCCATTAATCGAAGTTAAGATTCACTCATACCTAGGGTTAAATAATCTAACCTATATTTAGATAAATATCTTTAAAAAAATTAACCACATGAATGAGTGAAATCGTAACCAAGGTTAATTTTTAAAAAATATTTTTCTAAAAACTAAGGTTAGATTATTTAACCCTAAGTATATATTAGTGAATCTTAACCACGGTTAATGGGTGTCAAAAAGGACATGTGGCAAGTTTGGGAGGTGTGTACCACTTAACTGTGCAATGCATGTTATCAGGTGGGGGCCTGTGGGGGCACGTGCCCCCACTGAAATTTTGCATAGACTTTTTTTTTTAATAAAGTCATGCAAGAGATCAGATCCAGCCAATCGCGATTGATCTTGGGGAGAGTTCAATCACACCCGCAGGTCAAAATGTCTCCCTTTTAACCCTTATTAACCATGATTAAGATTTCCTAAACCTTAGGGTTCAACAATCTAATCTTGGTTTTTAGAAAAAATTAACCTTTAAGGTTAAGAAATTTTAATCCTTGGGTTAATTTTTTTAAAAAAAATATTATAAAAGCAAGGTTCGATTGTTAAACCCTAAGGGTTAATGAATTTTAACCATGGTTAAAAGAGGTTAAAAGGGACACATGTTGAACTATGGGTGCGATTGAACTCTCACTAAGTTTAATCGCAATTGGTTGTGATTTGATCTCGCTATGGGTCTGAATCTGTCGAAGAACTTGGGATCGCACTCACAATAGGTGGGAATCGAAATGCGAGGACAATTGTGATTATCACCCCTAATGTCACCACATGTCCCTTTTGACACCCCTTAACTGTGGTTAAGATTCACCCACCCCTAAGTTTCACTCACCCATCCTTGGTTTTTAGAGAAAAAAAATATTAATTATTTTTTTTAAAATATTTTAATATTTCACCGTAGGGTTAATATTTTTTCTAAAAACCAAGATTAAATGTTGAACCTTAGGGTTAGTGAATCTTAATCGTTGTTAAAAGTGGCACATGTTGACTTGTGGGTGTGTGCGAGAATGACCGCATGAATCGGAATCCACTTAACTTATTAAGACAAACGACTGAGATTGAACTCTCCTGAGTTAAATATAAAAAAAAACTCTCCCGTCGCAATTGACTATGATCACAACTATTAAACTTAAAAAAAAGTATCTTTTATACTAAATTATTTAATTGTGCATCATCATGGACAAGGAGTAATTGCCCCCTTAAAAAAAAAACTGTCCCCTTATCTTTTGAAAATGAAATATATCTTTTATGATCATGTTATTTAATTATTTAACAGTACATAGCTATAGAGCAATATAACAACTGTCTCGTAAATAATGAGAAACAATACTCATAAGATTTGTACAAAAAGTATAGATGAAATGACCAAAAACTTAGTCATAAAAAAACAAATCAGGTGGAATATTTCATACCTCTCCTAATAATTCCCTACAAATCTATCAACAATTACTATCATTTAAATTAATCACCGTGTTCCCCACTACTAGAAAATCCTAGCTCTGCCCCTAATCACTACCCTAGCTAGTTAAATGACTTCCCACACTTCAGCTGAAGAGTGATTCCCGAGTGTGGATCTCAGGCATTTGCCAGCGGTAATCCATTACCCTTTCAAGGACCCTATAGACTACAATACACCTATTGATAGATATTATATAGATGGTTACAAATGGGAAGCATTTTTGTAAAGAATTAGTCTACGGGTGCTCCAAAGTGCAATCCCAAATCCTAACCATTTAACTTAATTATTAAATAGATGTGGCATTAGAAAAGATTAAACAAAGTCAATCCAAATCCTGACCTGGGTGGTTAGTTATAAATAGTTAGGATTAAGGACTATATTTGGGAGTACCCATTGACCAAATCATTTGTTAATCCTTCTACTTTTTCTAGATTCTTGCCCGGATTGTGCTAATGCCAGTGTGTATTGCTCCCACTAGTTGAGGAAGGTTTCATTCCCTTGTGATTTGTGGCGATTGATTTGTCCACCAATTAACCTAGTTTCCAATTTAATGTTTTAATTTTCTAACCAACAAACAAATATTGACCCAGTTGCCCAATGTACAAAAAAAATTTGGCGATAAAGGATCTTATGTAAAATAAGCAGCAGAAGATTTCATGGAGTCCTTGGACAATCAAAAGTAGGGGTGTAGCCAGCTTGAAAGGGTTCGAGCCAGGCCAAATCAAACAAGGGTTGGCCCGAGCTCGGCTTAATTGACTTTTCAAGCTTTTCTTAGGCTCAGATCAGCCCGATCGAGCCTAAAAATCAGATCGGGCCGGATCGATCGGGCTTTGTGTAGCCCTAGCCAAAAGTACAAACGGAATGCATAAATGTACTTGTAAAAATCAACAGTTTCAGACTCAAAAACGCGCAAAATGATCTATTCCTTAATAGAAACGTCGAGATCTTTGAGATCCATCATTGTGTCATGGACTTTCCCTTTTTGATCAGATTGCTTCATTTAAGCCTCAGAAACAGTAATTTTGCTAATTTTAAAAAAAATTATTTTAGCAATAACTACAGTTGTAGAAGTTAACATCGTCGATTTTACCTTAATTAAGGGTTTTTAGTCTTAGTAATTTATGCGGTTAGTTCAATTTTGTTATTTTTTGTAATTTTTCATGTTTTGCTATTTTAGGGTAATCGGCCACATAGTAAATGTGAGCACGGACTTTTACCTACTTGATTTGACTGAGAGTCGTCACCTATTCATTCTTAAGGATAAGTCCTGAGATTAGATTTAAGGATAATGGTCTCGATTAGAGTTAGGGTAAGTGGTTCAATTAAGTCCTAAGGAAAGTGTTAAGCACCCTACGACCTCTATTTTACAATGGTTACCTACTTCCTAAATTTAAGCCAAATTAAAGTCAATATTAATTAAAATGTCTAAGCATTTAAAGTATGTTAATCCAAGAAAAAGAAAAAACTAGCTAGGGTCGAAACCCGGATAGGGTTGCCTACGTATTCACAAGGTGAGATCAAACCGAGCATAATTCTAGCACATGGGCCCGTGCCAAGGCTAGGGTGTGTGTGTGTGCATAAGGGTGGCTTAGGAGTTAGTCTGAGGATTACGGTTGATTGACCGAGGAAGTCAAGTGCACAAGTGTTAAGTCTAATCGCGGTTAGAGAAGATTTAACCATGGTTATGTGAGCTAACCAAAGCTAAAGAGGTCCTACAAGTCTCTTTTTGGTCTTTTGGTTATATTTGAATGTTTTTGGTATTTTGAGATTTTATCATGTTTTTTTTTTATTTTCATATAGGTAGAATTTTGACAAACTTAACTAAAGTCAAATTTAACCCAAAAAAAGTTTAAGGAGATGTTAGGTTAAAAGATCGTATTTAGGACATAGAGAGTGATATTTGCATTATGAATAATAGATGGTTTATTACCAACACCTATTTTGTTGGATTGGTGTTGATGTTAAATCAAATACAATTGTCTTAGTATGAGACATTTTGGACAACATCCTCTTTTAAGTCCTTAAACCATCTTTTACACATTCAAAATAAAACATGAAAAATAAGAAGAAAAGAAAAGAAGAGATAAGTAGAGAAATTGAAAACTCATCATCTCCCTTTTACGGTGGTTCATTCACACCATTATAAATGATGTAATGTCGATCTAATGAATGTTAGAAAGGGAATGAGTTTTCATAAAAAATTCTAGAAAGAAGACTAGAATCCCAAAAAAAAAAACAAAATGAAAAGAGGGGTATAGCTTTAGCTTCCATTGTCTATGGGTCTACTCATATCCACACTTGTGGGTACATAAAAAAGAAAAAAAAATATATGTACATGAAAATGAAAAAAAAAAACATCCTATTACTTTTGATATGGGGTCCCTTTACACCATTAGATTAGTGTAGAGAGACTCAACTATACTTGAGAAATGAGAGACCAAGAAGAGAGAACTAAATAAAAATGAGATTAAAAAAAAATTGATGAAAGAAAGAATGTCTACTCCTCTAATAATGTTTCTTCAATGCTCCAAGAGGTAGAATTTTGTTTAGAGTCCACAAAAGAGGAAAGTTAATGAAGAACTCTAAACTTTTAGTCTTAGAATTCTTTCCAAACTCTAAACTTTAGTTTCTTATCAGTTCTTCAAACTCAAGAGAAACACAAGTAAGTGGGAACATTCTAGGAGTCATGAAGGATGAATCTAAGGAGCTAAGGGATTGGTATTTATAGGAAAACTAAGAGGTTGGGTTGTGTCTTTTACATGGGGGATAAAAGGAGTTAGTGGGTAAAGAGTTGAGTGTTGTAAGGTGAGTTGATAGGTTAAATGTTGTAAGGAGTGTAAGAGAGTTGATGGGTTGAGTGTTGTAAGTGGTGTAAAAGAGTTGTAAGAGGTGTAAGAGAGTTGATGGGTTGAGTGAATTATGAGTTATATAGGCATAGGTTGTAGGATATAGGTTAGGTGGATATGAATATGTGGATTAGATCTTATCGATCATAGGTTATTAGTAGATGTGTCATGGGTTATGCTTATTAGACTTTGACTATGACATTTGCACTTGGGCTATGATAAATAGGCTTTGGCTTATGTAATTGAGTAATTGGGTAATTAAGCTTGATTTTTTAGGTTTGAGGTAATGAAATTTGATAATTAGAGTTGATTGAGTTATTTGGGTATAAGTTTGGTTAAATGGACTTGGGGTTTGGGTGAATATTGAAACCTTTAAAGAAACGGGAAGATGAATAAGGGTGCAAAAATGAGGTACTTACAGTAAATACAATTTTTTTAATAATTTTTTTGGATTTTTCTTCTATTTCTTGTAAATCTAAGGTTCTTATGAATTGAAGAGTTAATTAGGTTGAAGGCAATGTTCTTCTCCTTGTCATACGTTCTGTTACGTTAAATCCAAAGTCTGCAAAATTAAAGATCGCTGTGAAAGGCTAAAAACCTAGCACTGACATGGTATGTAGTCGCATGAGTACTTAGAGTGCCCAACATGGCCACCAAGTCATCAAGTGGTTGTTGATTTCCGGAACATGGGTGAAGATGATCTCCGTAAAGCACTCGATCATGTCAATCGTCAATGGCAAGTACCATATGAGTTTGGGCTTTTAGTCTTTGGTACATTCAAGTGCATTGTTTTTTAAATCTAAGAAGGGAAGCATTAGCCTTAAGAGGTAATACTAACATGTGAAAACTATTTTAGGATCAAGGGTAGGGTTTGAAATTAGGATCTTCATTATTTGATGTTGAATTTTAATCATAAAGTAGCTGTTCCACTCCAACATGATAGCTTTAGAGGAAAACCTTAAGGAGGTTTTAAAAGTGTTAACCTGATACAAAAATAGCATGTCAGTGCTACAGTTTTGGCCTTTTTCAGCAATCTTCTCCGGTGGTAGGTGTTCCCCTTGCTGGGTATTCTACGGGTCGCGGTTAGATGGGGGAGTCCGGTTATGACACTGACGTTGCCATATGTTCCTTTTGACACCCTTTAACTATGGTAAGATTTACTCACTCTTAAGGTTCACCCACCTATTCTTGGTTTTTAGAAAAAATATTTTTTAAAAAAATTAACCTTAGGAGTTAGTGAATTTTAACCGGGATTAAATTTCTTTTTTAATATTTTCTCTAAAGCCAAGGACAGGTGGGTGAACCCTAAAGGTGGTGAATCTTAACCATGGTTAAGGGGTGTCAAAAGGACACGTTGCAGTGTCAATGACATAACCGGACTTCCCCAAGTGCAGTTACAACCGGAGAAAATCACGAGTCTCAAAATAAATAAATGGGGGTATCTACACTGAATCATAAAGTAGTTGATTTGTGCACCGGTGGGATCCACCCCACTTAACGTGATCCCGACAACTTTGATGCGTTGTACCTGTAGATGGTCATTTCTCGTTGGCACTAAATCCTCTACGCTAATAACCGGATTTGGCAAATCCGGTTATCACCCCTGAGGTGGTCAGGTGTCCCTTTTGACTCCCCTTAACTATGGTCAAAATTAACCCATTCATCCTTGATTTTTAGAAAAAAAAAAAAAGGGAATTAATATTTTTTCCTAAAAACCAAGGATAGGTAGGTGAACCTTCAGGGTGAATGAATCTTAACCATAATTAGGAGTGATAACCGGATTTACCTCGGAGGATTTGGTTTCTTTCTCGTTTTTTCTCGTTTCTACTGCATCATGCTCTGTTTTTTTTACCTACTACATAGTGGACTTGAGACTAGTTACAGAAATGCTTTAAACCAACCACCCTCCCCCTTAGTGGGATAGTATTAACTTGGATAAGCAATGATTGATCCAAAATGTTAGTAATTATTATTAATGAATTTATGAAGAATGATTAGATGAATATAAAATATTCTTAATCCAAGATGAGGGTTATTTATACCAGAAAAGAATTTTAGCCTTCCTAAAAAAAATTAGGGTCAAATTCTTAGGCCATCTAATTATCTTTTTGTGTCACGTTCCATTTCTTTTGTATTCATTTGTAAATAATATATTTTTTAAAACTAAAGGAAAGTTGCTCCTTATTCATGGTTATATCATCTTAAATTAAATAATCAAAAATGCTAGCCCAAACATAATATTCCAAAGATAGAAGGTAATGACAACAAGTGTCGAACCATCTCCATGTTATAGGATAGCAACACCACATGTTGCACCAAGGTTTGAAATCTCATTGGGATTTTGCGAAATTTCGTGAAATCCCGGTTTCGTCTAACCCCAAATATGGATATGCTACGGATTTCAGAAAATGCGATTTCGGTTGAGATTTGGGAAATTTTAGGTCAAATTTTAAAATTCCGGAAATTTTATTTAAAAATAGGTTTTTTTTATTATTTTTATTAAAATTCTGAAATATTCCTAAACATTTTGATATTTTTAATGACGTGAAATTTTAAAATTTTATGTATTTATTTTTAAAATAAAATAATAATATTTATAGAAATATATTAAATTTTAATAAAATATTATTTTTTTTAACATATATATATAAGAAAATTTTAATAAATTGGAATTCCAAAAATCTTGATAAAATAATCAAAATTTTCGAAATTTCAGTTCGGGTTGGAGGACAGAAATTGCTGATAATACCGGGTTTCAAATCGTGTGCTGCACCCACTCTTTGGAAAAAATTTAACTTAGTGTGTAAGAGGCTCTCACTCCTCTTAAATAATTAAGTATAACTTGCACTTTTTTTTTCTTTGAAGTGTAGTGGCAACATCCCTTTGCCCATGCCTATGTCATCTTAAATTAAATAACATAGTATAGGAGTACAAAAATAGTTCCTCAAAAGTTCAAGAGGGCCACTACCCACTCCTCTGTCCCTCCTGGGACACTAGTTAGTTGCAATAGATTTTTTGCAACCGAAGCTCCAAAAAGTTTCTCACAATGTCACATACTAAAAGTAGGGTTAAGCTTAGCTATTATATTAGTTTTATAAAAGACCAATATGTCTTTTACATGTTCTATCTTGACTGTAATAAATGTCAAACCTAACCTATTATTTTTATGTGGCGATGTAAGGAACCTTTGCAACTGCCCGCTCCAAGAGGGCCCTCTTACAACGGGTTATTGTTCCCTTCCTGGTTATGGTTACAGATCTTGAGATTGTCCAGCCTGTATGATTTTGAGCTGTGGGCCACCTGAAACAGTGACCTACCGATTTAGTGGTCGAGGTTGAATCCAGGTCAATCACAATGCATACATTAACACATACATACATTTTATTTTTTTATTTATTTTTAAATAAAGTTCAGATTTTTAGTTATTTTTTCTCTAAAAACAAAGGTTGGATTGCTTAACCCTAAGGGTAAGTAAAACACCCCCACCTCTTGCATGAGTGGAAGTGGTGTGGCCTTCGGGAAGGTCTTGGGACCAATGAGAACGGCCATTTGTTTACAATATGAAAACCCAGAACCGTTCGTTACTATTTTCCTAAGCTTAGGAACACGAGGACACGGGCTAAGATAAGTAGCGGACTCATAAGTCCGCTAATCACTGCTCTAATTAAAACCACAACCGCAATTGAGTTTATCAATTGATTGGTTTTGATGGGATGTTGTAAAAGCACAAGTTCCACGTTTGTCGAGTTGTCGAGGGGAAGACAATTCCTCGGGATCTGTAAACCCTTACCCTCCACATGGCCTGCTTTTTTATCTCTCTCTTGCGCAAAAGTCACTGCGTTTTTGACACGGTTACGTCTTAGAATTCCCAAGAATAGATGATGCCGCGAAAAACAAAGTTGGTTTTATGACTAATAATGTTTAGAGTTTTGAGATTATTGTTTAGGGTTTTCTGTATTAAATCCTCTTAAATAAATGGTGACTAACTTGGCTTGGAGCTGTCGGTGTATAAAATATTAAAAGTGTATGTATACGAGAGAATTTTTTTGAAAATGGTTTTGAAATGGTTCATTGAATTCTATTCTCTTAAAAAGCATTTGGGTTTGATTGTTTTCTACGGCATGTTACCTTCTCTCAAGCATTTCCTAATCTCAGTTAAAGACCAACACTTGTAAAACCAAGGATACTCTATATTATCATTTATCTATGTTAGTTGTGACGTGTGAGAAGTTAATGATTGGTGAGTGGACATTCTCTTTAATTTTTATTCTTTA
This sequence comes from Tetracentron sinense, assembly GCA_015143295.1. Lineage (NCBI taxonomy): Eukaryota > Viridiplantae > Streptophyta > Magnoliopsida > Trochodendrales > Trochodendraceae > Tetracentron > Tetracentron sinense. The sequence continues at coordinate 33,296,641 of CM026562.1, forward strand.
AAATGGCCCTAAGTACTCTCATCTCTAATGCTGATTCTCTCTTCAAAACGTTAGACTGAAATTTTTGTTAATTCCAAATTTGTACTTTACAATCAAGTTAAAAACGTTTTATTATATATTTACTAAATTTCAATACTACTCCTTCAATTACTAATGATAAGATAAAAACAATGATTGATATTTACTAAATTCCAATACTACCCCTTCTATTATCTTATGAGTCCTCCACTTCTAAGCAGACCCAGGTGTCCTATGTCCCTTTTAACCCATGTTTAACTATAGTTAAGTTAAATTAAATTAAAATTAATAATTTTTTTTTTCTAAAAACCATGGTTAGATTGCTTAACCTTAGGGAGTTAACAACAGTTGATGGGTGGTAAAAAAGGGGCGTGGACCAATGAAGTCACTAGGTCAGCTTCTAAGCTGACCTTGGGGTCCGTTTTCCATTTCCCTTATCTTATTTTCTCATATATGCCCTACTTAAAAACATACTGTTTTTTTCAAATTCACCTATAAGAGTCCGGTTATGCCACTAAGGTTGCAATGTGTCCTTTTTAACACTCTTTAATTGTGGTTAAGATTTATCCACCCTTAGGGTTCACCCACCTATCTTTGGTTTTTAGAAAAAATATTAATTTTTTTTAAACGTTGGTTAAAATTCATTAACTCTAGAAACTAAGGATAAGTAGGTGAACCCTAGGGGTGGGTGAATCTTAACCACGGTTAAAAAGTGTTAAAAGGGACACATGGGGACTTCAGTAGCGTAACCGGACTCCTCACTCTCTTAGCAAAATGCTCCAAAAGAAGAATATTTTGCCAAGGCCCTGCCCGTCCCCTTTCTTTGCTATATTCAAAATGCCTCTAAAGTTTGTTAGTTTTCAAAACGTCCATATGTCATATTTCTATAACCAACGTGTCCCTCAAAATTTTTTATATCTAAAATGTCCCTCAAGTTTCTATATCTAAAATATTCCTTAATTTTTTTTTTCAAAATACCCTTACTAGATTCCCACTTTCCAATCTCTCTCCCCTTCCCCTTCTCTCCAAGTGCTGCCAACTAGTATATATAAAATGGCTTCGACTTTTCAACTTTATTTCTGTAAACGTTATATAAAATGGCTTCGACTTTTCAACTTTATTTCTGTAAACACTTCTTGCATGAGTGCACATGAGCAATAGCCCCTATTGTAGCCCATTTGACAGTCAGGCTATTTCTTATTCTTGATTTAACCTTCTTCTACGGGTAATCCAGATTCCAGACTATTCTTCCTCATCTTGGCATGAAGGGGTTCTAAGATAAAACTCATTATTGTGGCATGATACTCCATACCCGCCACTACAACAAATCTACCGATTAGTGACGGAAATAAATCCGTCTATAATACATCACTTATAAAGACGGAAATTAACGTCGTCACTAATGTTCCGTTTTTAATTAGTATTTCAATATTTATTCGATTTTTATTTTTTAAAATATAATCTATAGAGATGAAAGTATTCTGTCTCTAAAATTCATTTTTTAAGGGACGGAAATTGTCCGTCTCTAACGGTTTTAGGGACGGTATTTAAAATTTTGTAACGAAAATTTTCCGTCTCTACTGTTAAAAAGAAATAGAGACAGAAATATTTTTGCGTATCTAATCTTCAAAGAGTCTTAGATATGGAAATATTTCCGTCACTAATCTTAAGAAAGCATTGGTGATGGAAATATTTTCGTCTCTAAAAATTGGTGCCCCCCCTAGAAATCAAACCTCTCCTGCTATTGAATTTCACCGAGGACCTACCACTAGCATTGCTCACTCCGTTGCCACCATTGTTGCCGCCGGTAAGTGTGTGTGTGTGTGTGTCTCTCTCTCTCTCTCTCTCTCTCTCTCTATCAATTTTTTGCATTCATCAGTCTCATATTTTCTTTAATTTGTTTATGTAGTGACATAGGTGATTCGCAAACAAGGGTTAATTTCGAATCAGAATGGAAAATCGCAATCACACAGGTGAATCTTAAACCTATTTTTTTTATTGTTCTTAAGTTATTGTCTGGTTTACCATGGAAGTTTTGAATTTGTAATTGAATCCTGAATTCTGATCACACGGATTTGGTCTTCCTCTCACTAGGTCAAAACCATCTGGCCTCACTCAAAGAGCCCTTTGACTGCCCTTTTAACCCTAGTTTAGAAATTTTAGTCCTTACGTTTAAATTTTTGTAATTTTTTTTGTAAAAACCAAGGGTACATGATTGAACCCTAAGGGTTAGTGAATCTTAACCACAATCAGAAGGGACACTAGCATCCCGGATTTGCTCCCTATGGCCGTGTGTTCAACTCCCTTCCTCGACTTACCCTACTATCCGTAGGGAAAATTCTGACTGGGTGGTGTGGATACCCGAAGGGATTAGTCCATGACTTGAAAGCTTTGGAACACCCTCTATTAGAAAATATAATCTAATCTTAGTTTTTAGAAAAAATATTTTAGATTATTGAAGATTGGGTGAGTTAATTTTCCTAAGGTTAAATATTTTAGATTGGGTGAGTGAATTATCCTCAGGTTAAATAATCTAACCTTAGTTTTTAGAAAAATTATTTTTAAAAAATTAACCACATCAGTAAGTGAATCATACGCTAGTTTAAATTTTAAAAAAATATATTTCTTTCTAAAATCTAAGGTTAGATTATTTAACCTTATGGATGAGTGAATCTTGACCACGATTAATGGATTTCAAAGAGGACATATGATAGTCTATTGTAAGTTGTGCGTGTGTTGCCCAAGGAATGGACCCTAGTGGGCGATGAATAGGGTCTATGGCAATTAAAATTTCTTCCTAATTCCCTTAAGTGGAATTTCAATTATAACAATTAAAAGGGAAAAGAATTAAGCAAATCTACACAAGCATTCAAAACAATAAATATAAAGAGAAGTGAGAGAGAGAGAGAATGCAACCACAAGTTTACACACGATGTTGTTCTCGAGGTTCAGCAACCCGCCTATGTTCTCGGCTTAAGTTTCCCCGCTCAAGGATTCACCATGATTTATTCAATCGCCAATCTTCTTCCGAGTGAAGATCGAACATTTACAATCTCTTTTCCGGGTCGAGATCAAACTTTGCAAGGGAACAATCCTCCCTTAACTTAGTCCACTTTTCAAGTACTGATCAGACCTTCCCAATCTCTTTCTAGGTAGAGATCAAAGCTTACAAAGCTTCCGGCTTTACTAACAAGAGTCCCATGGAGTACTTGATTTTACAACCTCTTTGACAAGAGAATTTTTTACACTCAGATAATGCTTCTTACACGAACTGATAAATGCCTTGAATACTCACTAAAAATCTCCCAAAGATTTAGAGTTGAAAAGCTCACATTCACAAATTTGTGGATTCTTGGTTAAACTCTATAGATTTGGAAATCTAAGATTGAAGTGAATGATTTTAATGATTAGAAGTATTGAAGTTCTTGATTTCATTCATAAATCATTCCTATTTATAGCCCAAGAGGTTTTATGGTCGTTTGAGGAACATTCAAAACGAAACTAGCTGTTCCAGATTATTCTGGTTCCCGCAATATTTTGTTGACGAGATTAGGTGAACACTTTGAATTCATCGATGAGATTTGGCCAGAAAACAAAACAGTGGCTTTGCGGCCATTTTCGACGACAAGATTGAATTTCCTGTTCAATTTCATCAACGAGATTACTCTGAATTTTTTGTAATCTCATCTTAGCTTGACCTAAATGATGGGAATGAATTCTTTGGTCTTATACCTTAACTTTATCATGATTTTAATCATTCTAAGGTATGTAAAAGGTCCTTATAAAGATGTGCAATATTATCTGAGGATCCTAAGGTCAATCTATGACTTTGAGCAATTCAATCAATCCACCTTTGGGGACTTCTTACAAAAAATCCTAAAACCCTTACAAGACACAAAATAAACTTTTAGACCTGTGAGTCTTCACTTCACACTTGATCTTGGATCTTTAATTTGGCTTTGTCTTCATGATCAATCTTTAATCTTGTTGATGATTTGAATTGGACTTTGGCTTTTGATATGATCTTTAATTATCTTCAATGTGATCCAAATGTTTTCTTATGACTTGATGGAGGAATCCTCTTTAAGTTTGGTTGCATTTTCATCTTTTTGTCTTACATGATATGTTTATGCTCTTCATAAGCTGGATTACACTTAAACTCAAAAACATTAGTAACACAAATTGAATGCACCCAATTTTTACACTCCTCCCTAACCAAGGTTAAGAAATTTAACCATGGTTAGCCTGGTCTAACCCTAGGTCCACCCCAGTCAAAACCCTAAAAAAAATCCTAGACAAGCCATAGGTCAACCCTAGTCTAACCTAAGGTCTAACCTTAGGTCAACCATAGTCTAACCCTAGCTAAACTCTAGGTCTAACCCTAGGTCAACCCCAGACAAAAATTAGGTAAACCCTAGTTCAACCCTAGGTAAGACCCTAGTCAAACCTTAGGTCAACTTCAGCAAAACCCTAGGTAAGCCCTAGGTCAACCCTAGCTAGCCTTAACCTAGCCCTAGTCCAACAGAGCCTAGCAATGGACCTAAGGCTTGAACCCGTAGTCAGTTGAGTCTTAGGCCCAAGCATGGGCCCATGACCCAAGCTAAACCTTGTAGAGAGGGCCCAAGGCCCAATATTCAAAATTTTAGAATGTCGGTAGTCCATCTACCGACATTCCCTATTTGGTAAAAACTGTACCGCGTGCATGAGCATTTTAACTGGACCAGTCCCATTTCTGAAAAAACTCAGGAATGACGGTAATTATTCTACCGTCATTACTATTTTTCTTTACAGAAGAATGATGGTACTGAAATTACCGCCATTACATGAGTTCGTGTTTCACACAAACACTGCACCCTCTAGTGCTTCAGACACGCCTCTGGGCACCATCACTCCATCTTAATACCTCCGCCTAGCCTGTCCTAATTTCTATTGGTTCCCGAATCCCCTCTCCTATAAATCCAAACTCCATCTCACTTCATCTTCCCCATTCAAAAATTCCTAGAAAAAAAAGGAAGAGAGAGAGATTCTGTAAAATCCGAAAGTCCCCGAGCCCCGTGGTTGCGAATCCAGGAGCTGAGCCTGAGTCTTAACCTACCCTCCTCAGAGAGGTCCTCTCCTTTTCTCATCACCGTAACCACCACCACAGTTAGAGGCGTGCCAGCAGGGTAGGGTCCTTCCTCTACCCCTCTATTTTCTCTTTATCATATGTGAGCCCCTGTTCCTATTCTAGGGGACTTTTATTTTTCATCCAAGTCTAAGGGTATGGGATCCCATGAAACCTCAACACCATCACACACCAAGCAAGGGTACTTTAGGTGTCTTCTCATACTCCCCTTAAGCTTCTAGGGAACCTCCAATCCATAGAGGACCCCCTAAAAGCATGGTAATGCAGCACCATGAAGGGAAAATTCGAAACCAGAGAAAATCAGGAATGGCAGTAATCTCAGTACCGCCATTCCTGACCTTTTTCCTTGCAGTGGCTCTAGGCCTTATATAATATGACCCTGGTTCATTCCAGAGCCTAGTTTAGGTCCCTGAGACCTCCCCTCTACCCCTGATTATCCCATGTTTACTAGACCAGCTCAACCGGGGTTAAAATCAAAAAAATGGAAAATGTCCAGAATGTCGGTAAACAGATTACCGACATTCTAGGTTTTCTGGTTCTCACTGGAAGTGGCCACTATGGGCCCAATCCAGACCAGACCCCAGAACATCCTCAAGGGTCTCCTGACCCTCTGGGCAACTCCCCAAGTCGCTGGGCTCACCCCTGACCTTTCCCCATGGCTGCAAAGCCACTGTTTTGAAAAATAGTGACAATGGTGTTAATTATTCTACTGTCAATTCCATTTTACAAAAAAATGAAATTGGTGGTGATTATTCTACCGTCATTCCCATTGTTTTCACACTAGTGGGCCTTGCTGAGCCCAGACCTGATACGAGGTCATTCTAGGCTCTGCCAAGCTATATGGGCACGCCTTAGAGCCTAGAATGACCATGGTTAATAGTTTTAAACATAATTAAGACCTTTTAACTTGGAAAAAATCCAAAAAAATACTAAAAATTCCACAAAATGAAAAAGTCCAAAAGAATCTAATTTGTACCATTTCTAACCATGGTTAATAGTTTAACCATGGTTAAACCCTCCATAACCACGGTTAACCAACCTAATACATGACTAAGCTTATCTTGGGCCTCTAGGCCCAAATCTTGGCTTCCAGACCCAATCCATTGCCTCTGGGCTCAACCCTAGGCCTTCGGGCTCATACCCTAGGCCTCCAGGCCCAGACCTTTGGCCTTCAGGCCCAATCCCTAGCCTTCGGGCCCAATCCATTGCCTCTGGGCCCAATCCATTGCCTCCGAGCTCAACCTTTGGCCTCGGGTCACGAAACACTAAACCATGCACTTGACCACCTCAGTCAATCAAATCTTAGTCCCCGGACTAAGCCCTAGCCACCTCGATGCACACACACTCTCCTAGCCTTAATACAAGCTCATGTGCCAGAACTATGCTCGATCTGATTTGACCCCATGTAAGTACGTAGGCAACCCTACCCGGGCTCGACCCTAGCTTGGGATTTTCCCTTTCTTTGATTAGTATACTCTAAATACTTAGGCATTTAATCAACCTTGAACTTAATTTGGCTTATACCTAGGGAGTAGGTAACCATTATAAAATAGGGGTCTCAGGGTGCCAAACCCCTTCCCCGGGACTTAATCGAACTGTTTAACTAAACTCTCATTGAAACCATTAGACCTATCCCTTTGAATTAATAGGTGGCGACTCTTAACCTTAATCAGAAATCCCTTGTGAGGCGAAAATTCGTACTCACGCAAATGTCATTCTATTATTGTGTTATCATCAAAATCAAAGATGTTACCTTAGGTCAAAAATCTAAGGCTAACAATCTCTCCCTTTTTGTGGATGACATAATAATGAAATGAAATGAGTCAACTCTCCCTCAATATATGATTTAAATAGAATAGTTGAGGTAAGACTCCTAAACATATGCATCAATTAAATTTAAGAATTTCATTTATTTGCATAATGTTTAGATCGTCCATTTATGACAATGATACCATTAATTTAATTTTGTCAATTAGGCTCAAGATATCACTTATGATTACCATTAATTTTGTCAATTAGGCTCAAGATATCACTTATGATTCTAATAGGAGATTAAATAAGATTTTAATCATTTCATTACATATTTCTCCCTCATGGTAACATCAAAAAGATGAAACAATCTAAGCATGATGTTAATCAAAGTAAAACAGATCATACCAAATGGTTACGAACAATTTCATCATGGAAATAGGCTTGGCCTAGAGAATTCGTCGCCAAATTGGAGACAGAGAACTTACTGTTCTCTGATATAAAAGAATTTGTCACTGAAATGGAAGTGCTCTCCTGATTTCGTCACCGAAATCAATTTTAACACTGAGAAGATTTTAATTTTTCATCCTTAATCCAATATTATTCAATTTATTGATTAATTTAGCTTCCAAATTCTTCATTCAAGCATTCAAAACATTCAAGTATAATCATCAAACAATTTTTTATTCATTTTCATACAAGACACAAAGATCATCAAATAGTGAACAAGAATGTTCTAATTTTTGAGCTTGTTAGGTAGTTGCTCTGTAATAGCCCGTGTGGATACCAAAGACTTACGACACCACTCAGTTGAACATTTGTATAGTGATACTTAGACTATTTCATTGCATTTTACCATAGCACATACAAAGCATACATGTATAACAAACATGCATTCATCATTTCAAATTCAAGCATTTCATCCATAGAAACATATCATCATTCATTTCATCAAAAAAAATATCAAGCATCATTTATCAAACATACATTTCAAGTATATCAACAAAACATTCATGCTTCAAGCATCAAGGCATATGATCAATCATCCAATTTTTTCAAGGAACACTCTTTGGTACCCAAACCATTTTGGGTCCAACTAGATTAGTCTTGGGAAGACTTGTTCCCTTAGGCACCCAAACTTGTCTAATCCTCTTATTACCAATAAAAGTATAAATATTCTTTAAAGTATAAGAAGTAAAGAAATTTTGATACTTCTTTTATTTATCTTTTAAATTATAGTCTAATCCGACTCTACCAAAAACACACCTTTGTTAACCTAGTATAGTATTTAAGGTCTTTTGCCATTAGTGAATTTAGTGGTAATTTTTGAAAAGTTTTCAATCTTAGCATTCAATTTTTCACATTCATTACATTCAATGATTTGGATTTGAGGCCTATAAATCAATTTTTCTTTTTCTTTCTATAAGACTTCATTTTCTTCTAATAAATTTTCTTTTTCCTTTTTCAAAAATTTATTTTGATTTAAAAGGGGTAAATTTTCCATTTAAGCTTTTTATTCTTATAAGCTATTTTTCTATATTCATCATATAGTTAATCATAGGCTTCTCTTAATTCATCAAATTAAGGAGAATCGTCAATGGAAGAAGTTACCCCATCCTCATGTGCCATGAGGCATAAATTAGCTTGCTCCTCATCACTTGAGCTTGAATTTGATTCACTATCCTCAGATTCATCTCATGTAGTAGCCTTTATAATCTTCTCTTGTATTTTTGGCTCTTCTTAAGTTGAAGGCACTCCGGTTTGACATGTCCAGTCTTCTTACATTCATAGCAAATAATTGTTTATTTCTTTCTCGATTGGCCCTTGATGAGTTCTTTTGCAAATTCTTTTTTTTAAGACCTCTTTTTGAAATTCTTCTTGTGTTTCAAGAATTTCTTGAATTTTCTCATCATAAGCTCAATCTCTTCTTCACTTTCATAATCATCCTCTTCACTATCTTCTTTGATGTAAGAGGATTTCAAAGCATGGCTCTTCTTGTAAATTGGTTCTTCATCCTTGTGTTCCCTCATGATGACTTCATGAGTCATTAGTGAACCAAGTAGCTCATCCATAGGTATTCTTGTGAGATCCTTAGCTTCTTCGATGTCCATGACCTTTGGAGCCTATTCCTTTGATAGTGATCGGAGGATCTTCCTTATATTTTCTGCATTTTTATAAATCATACCAAGATATTTTAATTCATTAATAATGTTAGTGAATCTAGAAAACATTATTGAAATAGGTTCATTTTCTATCATTTTAAACATTTCATATTTATGAACTAATATATTAATTCTCTTCTTTTACTTGATTAGTCTCTTCATAGGTAATTTGGAGTTTATCCTAAATTTCTTTTACGGAGTCACAAGCTGAAATTCTATTAAACTCATGTGAGCTTAATGCACAATATAAATAATTTATTGCTTTGGCATTAAGTTGCACAAGCCTAACATTGGCTTCCGACCACTCATTCTCGACTTTAGGAATTTGAATTTCATTAACATTTTTGGTGGGGATGTGGGGATCATTTACTATAACTTGCCAACATTTATAATCAAGAGCCTGAATGAAATAAATCATTCTCACTTTCCAATAGTTATAGTTTTCTCTATTGAATAATGGTGGTTTAAGGGTAGATTGGCCTTCTCCTATGGTAGATGAGTTAATCTATGCCATTTTTACCAATTAAAATATTTTCTCTAAGATAGTTAAATCTTCTATAAAAACAAAGACCTAAGCTCTTATACCAATTGTTACCCAAGGATTGGACCCTAGAGGAGGGGTGAATAGGGTCTATGGCAATTAAAATTTCTTCTTAATTCCCTTAATCGGAATTTCAATTATAACAACTAAAAGGGAAAGGAATTAAGCAAATCTATACAAGCATTCAAAACAATAAATATAAAGAGAAATGAGAGAGAGAGAGAATGCAAACACAATTTTACACACGATGTTGTTATCGAGGTTTAGCAACCCGCCTACGTCCCCGTCATAAGCTTCCCCGCTCAAGTATTCACCACGATTTATTCGATCGCTGATCTTCTTCAGGGTGAAAATCAAATATTTACAATCTCTCTTCTGGGCCAAGATCAAACCTTACAAGGGAACAATCCTCCCTTAACTTAGTCCACTTTTCGGGTAATGACCAGACTTTCCTAATCTCTTTCCGGATAGAAATCAAACCTTACAAAGCTTCCGACTTTACGGACAAGAGTCTCACGGACTACTTGACTTTACAACCTCTTTGACAAGAGAAGTTTTTGAACTCAGATAATACTCCTTACATGAACTGATAAATGCCTTGAACACTCACTAAAAATCCCCCCAAAGATTTGGAATTGAAAAGCTCAAATTCACATATTTGGGGATTCTTGGTTAAACTCTATAGATTTGAAAATCTAAGATTTGAGTGAATGATTTTAATGATTAAAAGTATTGGAGTTCTTGATTTCATTCATAAACCATTCTTATTTATAGCCCAAGAGGTTTTATGCCGTTTGAAAACATCCAAAACGAAACTAGCCGTTACAGATAATTCTGGTTCCCGCAAGATTTCGTCGACGAGATTGGGTGAACACTTGGAATTTGTCGATGAGATTTGGCCATAAAAGAAAATAGTGGCTTTGCGGCCATATTCGCCAATGAGATTGAATTTCCTGTTCAATTTCGTCGACAAGATTATATTACTCTGAATTTTCTGTAATCTCATCTTGGCTTAACCTAAATGATGAGAATGAATTTTTTGGTCTTATACATTAACTTTATCATAGTTTTGGTCATTCTAAGGTATGTCGAAGGTTCTTATAAAGATATGCAATATTATCTAAGGATCCTAAGGTCAGTCTATGGCTTTGAGCAATTCAATTAATCCACCTTTGGGAACTTCTTACAAAAATTCCTAAAACCCTTATAAGACACAAAATAAAATTTTAGACCTTCTTGTGAGTCTTCACTTCACACTTGATCTTGGATCTTCAATTTGGCTTTGTCTTCATGATCAATCTTTAATCTTGTTAATGATTTGACTTGGACTTTGGCTATTGATATGATCTTTAATTATCTTCGATGTGATCCAAATCCTTTCTTATGGCTTGATGGAGGAATCCTCTTTAAGCTTGGTTGCATTTCTATCTTTTTGTCTTGGATGATATGCTAATGTTCTTCATAAGCTGAATTACACTTAAACTCAATAAAACATTGGTAACACAAATGTCATTCTATTATTGTGTTATAATTAGAATCAAATATGTTACCTTAGGTCAAAAACCTAAAGGCTAACAGCGTGTACCACACAACAGAATGCACAATGCATGCTATCACTCCATCTAACCTTGGTTTTTAGAAGAAGAAAAAAGTAACCATAGGTTGATTATGCTTAATCATAATTGAAGGGGGCTTTACAAGCCACCACATGTCCCTTTTCACACCCACCAAATGTGGTTAGGATTCACTCACCCCTAGGATTCATCCATCTAACCTTGGTTTTACTAAAAAAATTATATAATAACCTTAGGATAATTCACTCACCCAATTATCATTTATTGTAGTGGCTAACATTGTCTTTAAGGGGTAATTTAGACATTTAAAATGTTAAAATGATGACATCATCAAAGTCCATCCATGTAAGTAACGATAAACTAACAGAAGGGGGTATGTGTTATAGAGAACAAAAGTTGAGGGGAGGGCAATGTAATTTCAGAAACTAGAGGGGAGGTTTCTGAAATTTCATCAAACCTCAAGGGAGATCATTGTAATTTACCCATTCATTATTGGGCCCTACTGTTTCATTATTTCACTCTATTGTTTGATACCTCAAGAGAGGTTAGTGAAATATCACCAAATAGAGTAGTATGGGGCTCTACTGTTTCATTATTTCCCTGTACTGTTTGATACTAATGGTAATCACTTTACTGTTTGATACACTATTGTTATGATATTTGATGTTAATGATAATCACTCTACTGTTTCAGTATTTCATGGTTTGATATTAGATTTACATTTATATCGGATATATCTATACGTAGACATATATATATAAGATATATGTATATTTGGAGGATGGTTCTTAGGGGGCATTGATTGGCTTTGAATATGGGGCTCTCAATACTAGCTTCAAGTGATATTATTATAATTATTTACCTGAATAATTGGAGGATGATTTTTAGGGAGACATGAATGGCTTTTAGTATATGAGGCTCCCAATATTAGCATTGTGTGTATGACAAGTGATGGTATTTTAGCAAATGTGCTTAATGTATGTGTCTATAGATACTTTGTTTCTATGTTTGTGTTGGAGCATGATAATGTACTAAACAAGTAGTACATTATCTTTTTGGGCAGCTGAGCTTTAGAGTTATGATGAACGGGTGGTTATACCCAGAAAGTGTACAACTATGTTGAAACTCATTGTCAATGTGGATGCATTGAAACTTAGTTCTCTCGTTCAAGAATCGTTATGTGACAAGTGTCTCTCTTATCATTAATATGGACGGATTCTTTGCTAAGTACGATATTTAGTGCTCATGTGGACTACAGTGCATGTAACAACTTATTCGTCTTGTCTGTGAAAAGGTATATTTGTCTGCTAATGATTCTTGAACTGTTCATGTGAACAGTTTGGAAATGCATAATCCCGAAGCATGTGTCAGTCACTCTTGTACAGTCCAGTTTGAGAAAAATTTTATCAGTCATCCTTATTGTTCACTAGGTACTTATTTAGATAAGGTTACATCATTGCCCCTAGTCTAAATCATGTACTTAGAGAGACATGAGGAAATGCTGCCGAAATTTCCTTGAAATGGAACAACGCACTTGAGCTACTGACTCTCACAATATGTATTTTTTTTATTGCTTAATCTAAATTGAATTATTGACTATAATTGCAAACGCAGATGGACCAGCTTGTGAACCACCATCCTGAGAGCAATGGTAGTAGTACTGTCGAAATAATATATTCACCCAGGTGATGGGTCCAGATGGATATGGGTGCGTATGCACATATGGATTGAGTGTTTCTCTTGCATAGTTTTGTGCTCCTGATGTGGATCACTAGAGGAGGAGGCTGAGTCTACAAACCAGACTATTTTGGTTCGCCAAGCAACTATGGAGGCTTAGATGGGTGATATGAACAAGTACTTCATGACCCCAATGTTCGAATCAGTCATTCACATCCTTCCCCACACAACCATCTCAGTGGCAATCCCAGGATCCTAATGCAACTCAGCTTCCAGATGATCTCATTGAATGAGATTAAATATGTTTTCTCATTATGTTTTAGACATTGTTACTTTTTGTTTATAATATTGTTCAAACATATTTATGGATTTGATTATATTGACTATTGTTAGTAGTTTATGGAATGGAATGGACAAGTTTATCATGTGTATTTGACTAGGTTCTGAAATTGGTTACATTAAGTTGTCCAAAAAATGTATGGAATGGACTAATTTATCTGTGAATAGTTGGAACAGGTTACAGGTTCTATGTGTGAATGAACAGATTATAGGTTGAATGTGTGACTGTATAGGATAAATGCTGTGTGTGATGAACAGGATACAGGAAATGATATTTGATGGAACAAATGACAGGTTATAAACTGAACAGGTTACAGATTAAACATGTACACCAACCCAGAAGACTTTTGAAATAAAAAATAGGTCATTAGAGACGGAATAATATATGTCACTAATGATAATTGAACTTTTGTAACAGAACGTTTCCGTCACAATTGGCATTTTACATACGGAATATGTTTCGTCACAATTTACTATTAGTGACAGTTTGGTTCCCGACTCTATTTGAGATATTAGATACGGATACATTTCCGTTACAAGTGACATATTAAAGACGGATTGATTTCTGTCACAAATAAAGAATTAGAGATGGATTATTTTGTCACAAATAAACATGTAAGTAAATTCCGTCTCTAAAAGGATTTAGTGGTGCCTGCATCCACAAGCAAATAGTGACGGTCAATTTTTCCTTCTCTAATTCTATTAGGGGACGTTAATCGCATTATTAGTGACAGAAGTTTTCCAACACTAATCGGTAGATTTGTTATAGTACCCATACCCTATAAGCCTTAAATTACTTAGAGCCATCCGCATGTCTCTCTCTCTCTCTCTCTCTCTCTCTCTCTCTCTATATATATATATATATATATACTAGTGGACAACACATGCAATGAATGTGAGAGATAGGAATGGGAGAGAGACTGAGAAGAGGGACCCTAGTGAGGACAATTCAATAAAAAAAAATTAAGGAATATTTTGGGTATAGAAACTTGAGGGACATTTTGGATTAAAAAAAAATAATGTGAGAGACACGTTGCTTATTGAAATATGATGTTTTAAAAACCAAAAAGATTTAGAGACATGTTGGGTATAGCAAAAAAATGGAGCGAGCAAGACCTTGACGAGATATTCTTCTTTCGGAGCATTTTGTCAAGAGAGCGAAGAGTCCGGTTATGCCACTGAGGTCACATGTATCCCTTTTAACATTATTTAACTGTGATTAAGATTCACACACCCTATGGTTCACCCACTTATCCTTAGTTTTTAGAAAAAGAAAATATGAAAAAAAAAGTTAACCCTTGAGTAAGTGAATTTTAATCAAGGTTTAAAAGAAATTAATATTTTTTTCCTAAAACCAAGATTAAGTGGTTGAACCCTAGGGGTCGATCGATCTTAATCACAGTTTAAGTCCCGTTACGCCCTTGAGGTTTCCATGTGTCTCTTTTGACAACCCTCAATTGTGGTTAAGATTCATCTACCCTAGAGTTCACCCACTTATCCTTGGTTTTTTTAAAAAAAATATTAATTTTTTTAAACCCTAGTTATAATTCATTAATTCCTAGGGTTTAATGTTTTTCTTCTAAAATCCAATGATAAGTGCTTGAACCTTAGGAGTTGGTGAATCTTAACCACAATTAAAAAGGGACACATGGTGACCTCAATTACACCACTGGACTCCAAGAAGTCCAATTATAGCTGAAAAGAATTTTAAGCATAATAGATAAATGAGTGAGGGGTAATATGGGAATCAAGCAAACATTTAATTAAGTGTTTGGCTTATATAAAGAATATGATTATGATAAAGGTAGTTTTGGAATTAAACAAAATTTCATCTTCATGGGCTAATTATGCAAAGGGTAATTTTGAAATTACAAAAGATTCGATCAACATTTTAAACACGAGGAGTCCTCTTTATATATAATAAAATAAATATATATATATATATATATATATATATATATATATATATATATGCATGTATGTTAAGTTATTAAGTTAGTCATGCTTTGGAATAGTGTATCTTAATTCCATGTTAATGTAAATAAATTTGGACACATTCATAATCAGGTGAGGTTCAGCAGTTATAGGTTTAAAAAAAGTCCTAATTTTTTTCTGCTTTTGGTTACTATTATCAGTTTGCTACTTATTTTAAATTTTCTATTTTTGATTGTAGCATATTTCTGTATTTGTTATTTGTTACTATTTTGGATAATGAATGCTTATATGTGGCCTATTTAATATGTTTTCAATTCAGGTTTAATATCTTGTTTGGCTTAATTACATTGCCAGCATCACTGTTAAATAGCATATTTCTATTAGAAATTATAATGTGATTTTAATTCTAATCTAATATAAATTTAAGTAGATAATCCCTTTTAGGCTTTAGCAGATGTCTGACAGTACCTAACATTTTTTTCTCAGACAACTGATTCTCGCACATACTTGATGGTTTTCCCTTATCATTGAATTAGTTTAGGTTTCATATTCTCGCTCGTAACAAGAATAGGTGGCGACTCCAAATATTAGTATTTTGAACGTCATTCCAGATAATGAAAAATTCTAGAATGGCAATAAAATTCAATTGCTCACAATACCCACAGATTGAAAGAAGAAAAAAAAATGAAAGGTCAAACAGTTAGGCTATACTCTTGGATGATGCAAGGTAGCAATAAGCAAAAGTGATTTACAATGACAGTTTTTCCGTTATTTCTTCACTGAGGGTAGACTTTGTGAAAAGACCACTGTGGAGAGTCTGGAGACAACTCATAATAGTGGGCATTCACTGCTTTCCAGATTGCGATTGTTTTTGCTGTCCCAAGCATAGATCGCGGCAAGTGGAGAACTTCTGTAAGATCTGCTCAAATGAATCCTGATCTGCTGCTTCATGGCCATGTTGCATCTCACATTAACAAAAGATGGGGCCCTAGATAAAAATAGATGGCGTAACAAGAATTTGTTAAGCCAATCCACCCCTAATGTATATGATTAGGCTCTGACAATGAGTATTGGATCCAATTTCCACCTGAAACTCTCAGCATTTCTCCAATACTAATTAACTACAATTCACTGATATAGATAGCAATATCGAAATTGCTTTGTTTTGATGCAGTCAAAACAAAAAATGGCAGTATATACATGTATACACATACGGAGGATGGTGCTCAACATTCAAAGCTCCCACAGAGCAATTTCCCTAAGCCAAAAACTTGCCCAACAAATGAAAATTCATAACCCTGCTATCTTATTTACTGCATGCTATAATTTGCATTTTAAACGGGAAAGAAATATGATAGGAGGTAGAAAGAACACATAGATGGAAACTGGAAAGGGTAGTCATCTAATGGATGGTGTTTATATACAGCTCTTAGACTATAAGACTGAAACCATAGATCATCAACGTAGAGAGAAAAGAACAATCGATCAAGGATTTGATTCAAAGACCAGCATCCGATCCTGATCAAATGACTTGGAAATCAATAACCTTCGGAGAAAGTCCAGCTCAGTAGTATTAACAAGTGATGGTTCTGAGTTTCAATTATAATCCATTTCAAACATAGAGAAATCAAATCAGTAAGCACATGTATCAATCCAATTCCCGGAAATAGAATAACCCACTCCATCTTTCTTTCCTTGGATACTCACAAGGGCATGTAGGTGTCAACATCCAATGGTTTAAAGCATAGTTTGAAAACTCGGCGAGTCACCCGAGTTACTCGGGTACTCGGTCGAGTCGAGCTGAATTTTTCGACTTGCTGGACTAGGTCAAGTCACAAAAGGGTATTTTTATCATTTTTTTTAAAACCTAAATTCAAACATCACACTATTTTTGCATCATATTTTTTTGGTCTACAAAGACAACCTACAATGGGTTCTGATAAACCTAGTTTATAGGTTTGAGGCTATAAAACTAGAATACTTTGAATTCTTTTAACCCATGTTTTTCAAATTATTACATATATATTCCGAGTTAGACCGAGTCGATTTTTTTTCGAGTTTTCCGAGTTACTCGACCCGGCTAACTTTCGAGTCGAGTTGAGTCGAGTTTTTTGGGTTTTTGAACTATGGTTTAAAGTAAACAGTTTGGAAAAAATAATGTATACATGACTGGCAGATATTATTCAAATTCATGGACAAAATTCTGCATTTGCAGTCTTTGCTTCATTACAAAAATCAGAAAACTAAAGACAGTAAAGCATATCATATAGGAGTGACAAGATCTACGTGAAGGTGGAGCTCAGGAATTTGATCGTGACAAAAAGGAAATTGAGGGGATAAAACACCACTTGGATTTTTAATTGAACAAAAAGCAAGGTGGGGTTGACAGACAAAGGAGACAAGCTTTTGGAATTCAAATGATTGTGTTAATATTTACAGATAACTTACAGGAACAATCATATACATGAATAGTTGTCTATAATGTGTCAGTAGGAAAATATTGTACTGTATTCTTACTTTAACAACACTAAACCATTCTAGATATATAGGCTTAGACCATGGAGAAATAGTGAAAACTGCCATGAACTAAAGCATTGTTAATAGACATATCCCAGATACCCAAATCTGAATCTGAAAGACAAAAGCCAGTTTTCCGTGTGCGAATAAGGATGTTCAAATACAGCAACAAGAATTGTAGGCAAAACCAAATATACACAGCAAGCCCTCAAACAATAAAAGAAAACAATACCAGACAAAGGCTAGATCAAACAACCAAAAAAAGTAACCTTTTGGATCATTTCACTTCTTCAATACACTGCAACAAAAAAAGAACAGCTGTCAGAATAATTTCTCAAGAGTAAAAAGAAAGCAGATAAGAGCATCAGCAGATAATAAAAGCAGTCGCAAGATTAGTTTGTCTGCCCAAAGAAATAAAAGTAATTACGAACAAAGTGCAAGTAGGTAAAAAGGCCTAATTATGTCGAACTTTCAACTTCGAAGGGTATGTGAGAGGTGAGAATAATAGTTGAAAGTTGAAACATTGTACACAATGTTGCGCGATTTCTTTAAGACAACTTGTGTGTCCCGTGTTAGAATGTGTAGACATCGACACGCCTCAGACATGGCTGTTATGACTCATATCAAAAGAATATGTGCATTTTGGACACAAATGAATACGAAAACAGATTATACCCATAATCTTTTTATGTTTATTATTAAAAAAAAAAAGGCATACAACTGCATATAATTAGCATAAATTCAGCATATTCTTTCTAAATCTCATCATCAAAAAGAAAAGTCAGTCAAAAGAGGGGAAGAATCACGATCAATTTGTTTTCAGCCGGGAAAAATAAAATTCTGAGAAAGAATAAGAGGAGTTTATCGATTCCTATAATAGAAAAGAAGGGGGTGAGAGAGAGAGAGATCAATGTGCTGAATTGAGGTTACAAAAACCTATTTTAAATTAATTATCATACACATTAGCATTAGAATTTATAATTAATATATGTTCATTAATTTATTTGCATTATTCATGTCTTATTTATATATATATTTTTTACGAATTATAGTTTGTAATACATCACTTAGAGTTGTTTGTAATAATTTTGTTTTCATATTTAATTTGTTGTCCTTTTAATCTTACAGTATTATTCATATAACATTTAAAGTATACTAATTCTTATAATAAAAAATAAATATCATGTTGTGTACCCGAATCTTTTTTCTTTTTTTTGGGTTCGTCAGATCAAACACCTCTTATCTGAATTTGATACCAATACCTGTTGCAACATATTTGTACAACACTGAAATACCTTAAGCATGCGTAGAGGTATCTTCTACTCTGTTTTTTAATATATTATTTAGCTTTCTAATCATTTTTCATCCATCCTAACAGTTAGCACAAGATATATTATTTTTTTCAATTCTCTGGACAAGACAAATTAAACAAGATTAGTGAGGCCTTTTTCTTTTACCAAGAAAATGGGTTCAACAAATGCTCTGTTTGTTTTGATGTAAAATAGGGGAAAACAAAAGAATTCTACGGAAACTTTCATTTTTCATGTGTATGTTCTGTAGGATAATTGACCTTTCCTATGAATTTCATTTGTTTTCTCCTATTTTACATCGAAACAAATGGAGAGAAAGAGAAAAAGAAGGCTAATTGAAACTACAATCCAGGCAAACCATAACATAGCAATACACTTGATGCACAAAGCAGGGATGTGGAACCCAATACATGCACAAGCAAGGATTTGGCACACACTACATGCGAACTGACCACATTAGATGATCTTAACTATCCTACCTATCAAAAAAGGCATACGCACTCACACAGTATCATTTTTTGGACTGCTATCCATATGGTCTCCAACCGTCAGAAGATGCAACGAATCAAAATTGGTTTGTCTTCTCACCTAGACCTCCTACGTGGAACTCCTTGACTGATGGACCACACCTCACTGTTTATGTGCCACCATACCCCTATCTGCTACTAAACCAGGTCTCATGCATGCAAAACCGAGAGTTTTTAAGTCAAGGGCTCACAATCTTCCGAATCTGACCCAAATGTATTTAAATATTAAAGATTCAAATCATATAATGAGAAGATTAAGCAAGAAATTTGACCCAAATTTGAGAATAGGTGGTCAGTAATGTAACAAAATGCTAGGTGGCCCTCTCGCCTAATCTGATATGTAAGCCTGCTCCTCTGAACATGGATTCCTATCAAGCAGTCTTCAAGTGAAAACTCAAAATTCATTTTTAGACATCAAGTTAGGACTTAGGGCAGCCCATCAGTGTTGGGAAGATCTTTAGCATGGGGCTGCGGAACTGATGATTACTTAGAACCCACTCTATGCTCAATTGATGACAAAATACATTTTATTAGTGTAAGCACTCAATTTTGCACCCCTATAGGACCTACATGACTTCATATATCCTACCAGAGAGTTCCCCAAGAATCCTTAAAAGTTATCAAAATACCCAACTTCTGCAAAAATTACTAAATATGCCGAGTTGGGAAATCACCAAAATACCTCATTATTTTTTAAATGTCTCTTGATCAAAAAAAAAAAATTAGAAAATCAGACCTTTTTTGGACTTTAAATAACTTTTTAAAAGAGAAAAATGGTTTTTTGACAAGGAGACACATGCTGTTCTAGGCATAGTCACAAAGTCGGGATTTGGGAATAATTCGGCAAGGTTCAAGTTCGGAAAAATGCGGAAAATTCGGGAAAAATTCGGTAAAAATTCGGGGAATAATTCGGATTCGGGAATAATTCGGTAGGGTTCAAGTTTGGAAAAAATCGGGAAAAAATCGGAGATTTTTAATAATTATATAAAATATAAATATGATATTAATTAATATATCTAAGTCATCATCAACTCTTAATATTATCAATAATAATATATTCATAATATCATTTCAACATCCACTTCATTCCAACAATTAAAGCATCAAAATTTACCAAGACATCATCAACTCCTTAAGATTAAAAACAAAAGACTGATTGTTTAACCTTACAATTCCATCAACAAAAAAGTATCAACCTACTACAAAATAAAATCATGTCACTTGAATTTATCAATCACAGAAAAGTTGCATCATAATCTAGATAATCAAGAGCTGCACAGCCTGCACTCTCTTCATTCTCTAAACTTTCATTGGAAGATGATGCTCCATCTTCAAGGTCATGATCCCCTTCAGCTTCAGGAATATCTGGGAATGGTAAAATTTTCTCAAGACTAATTGGTTCTGAATCCTTCTTTTCTTTACTTGCACTTGTCTTCATCAAATGCAAGTTCATACGAACGAACACCAAATCATGTAATTTATTTGGCTCTAATCTGTTCCGCTTCTTCGTGTGTGCGGCCTCAAAAGCACTCCAATTTCTTTCACAACCCGAGGCACTACATGGTTGACTATGCAATTTGATTGCCACCTTCTGAATGGTCGGAATTGGACTACCGCACATATCCCACCAAACCCCTAATTACAATACAAATAAATAATTAAAAAAATTTGAACTATAAAATTTAAAATCTTAATCAAACTTCAAAATTTAAAATAAATGTAATGTACTTACTTGGATGTGAATCCAAAAGGGAATCAACTGCCCATGTGGTAAAGATGTCATTATCTAGTTGGTGGTCACTTTTCAGCTCCTTGTTAAACTGCTTTCTCTCCTCAAAACTAGGGATCATCTTATTAATTATCATCTCAATGCTTACCCTCACTTCCTTATCCATCTTCACAAGTTTATTATAAAACAAGTAAGGATTCAAGTAAGCGGCAGCTGCATGCAAGGGACTGTGCAATGTCTTGTTCCATCTTTCATCTATTATCTTCCAAAAAGGCATATACTTCTCAGAGTTGTCTCTATATACTTCTTTAATTGCCTCTTTCGCCCTATCCATGCTTTCATATAAATATCCCATAGTAGAGCCATCACCATCTACCATTCGTAGAACCCTAACAAGAGGCTCTACTGTATGGATTATCTCTCTACCCTTCTCCCAAAACATATTACCTTGTATTATATTTATAACTTCTAGTCCTTCCTCTGTTTTGCTTTGAGGAAGAGCTCTCCATTCAGCTGAAGCAATCATAAACCGTAAAGCTTGTTCCTCTTTAAGAATAGATTGCAAACACAGAAATTGTGTTGCAAATCTAGTAGCACCGGGCCTTTTTAGTTCTCTCTTTTGTGTGTGTAATCTCATCAAATCAAGAACATGTTGAAACTTGTACAAAAACTTCACAATAAGTCTTGCATTTTCCAAAATTGGCTTCACATGAGGAAGCTCATCTATATTCTCCAAAATCAAATCCAAACAGTGTGCTGCACATGATGTCTTGAAGATATTTGGATATCTATCTTCGATAATAATTCCAGCCGCACTGTAATTGGAAGCATTGTCTGATATGAATTGGACAATATTTTCTGCTCCAATTTCTTCGATCCCAGATGAGATGAAATTCGCAATGAATGTCGCATCTTTCTTCTTCCCCACTGTACACTCACTTTTTAAAAATATTGTCCCTTTAGGACACGCCACTAACAAGTTCACATGTGGCCTTTTCTTTCCATCAGTCCAAGAATCAGACATGATAGTACACCCAGTTGTTTCCCAAGATTTTTTAATGTTCTTAACATACTCTTCTGCTTCCTCCTTCAAGTTTGCCAATAACTTCACCCTAAAGGTTTCACTACTTGGGAGAACATAACCTGGGCCATGATTCGCAACAGCTGTGATGGCATCCTGAAACTCTTGCGATCTTGCCAATTGAAACGGAAGATTATTCGCCACCAAAGCCCTTGCCATCAAATGATCTGCAAGCTCTTTTTCTTTCTTCTTTACAAGTTGCATTACCTTTGGCTGACCTCCTTTTCCTAGAGGACCTAGGCTACCACAAGTTGTGCTTGCATGCCCAGTTGATCCCGTAGAACTTCCACTAGCACCACCAACTTGAGAATTAGATGTTCGTAATATCTTTGCCTTTTTACGCGAATCTATCTCTTGTACGACCTCTAGTGCCATTTCATTAACAAAATCAGGCACTGAAGCACAAGGCCGCACATCTCTTCCTAATAACTTTGAAAAATGAAACTTCATGCGGGTAATTCCACCCACAAACACTTCTTGACAAAAATTACATCGAATCTTTGTCCCCTCTTCTTCAGTTAAATACTCCCAAAAAGGATCTCTAGCTCTTGGCATGGTTAACTTTGATACTTTGATTCAAAGTTTCAAACCCTAGTCCCTAAACAAAAGAAAAAGCACAAAATAATTCACAATATAAGTAATTAAGCATGATCATAATTCATACATATAGTAATACAGTCATTCAAAATAAGGTATTCCAAAATAAAGTACAAATTAGCTATTAAAAAAAAAGGTATCCAAGATATAGGAAGCTACACATAAATATGGGATGATTTGATTTCTGAATTAGTTCCAAATTATTCAGGCCTTCCAAAATAAATAAACAATCAGTAGAACAGGTGAAATGGCTTACCAGTTCAGTGAGTTTGTTTGCATGAGAGAGAGATGGTGAGAGAGAAGTGATAAACAGAATTGAGATTACTGATAATAATAATAATAAATATTTTTAAAAAAAAATGAATAGAGAGTAACATGGGATCATAAACAGAAAATTATTCAACCCCCAGAATAACCCAAAATCTGTTATTCCATATCCATAGAACACTCATAAAATCCAAAGTACAGCAAACACTTCTAAAATACAACCAAATAAGATGCACAACAGAAATTTTAGCAACAATATGTGTTATGTTGCACGAAATGTAAAAGATAGCCTAATTACCATATTTTCAAATACACCCAAGAAGCTCATCTAATCCCTTTACTGGAAATTTTACAGCAGAAAAGTAATATACATTGAAGAAAAATACAATAAATTAACAAAGATTAAAACTACCAAATTCCAAACAACACAATCAGAAGTTCTATTATAGGACAGTGTATGTGTAGCAGTGTAGGTATATGTATATATATATAGCAATTTTTTTATCATGCAATTTTGACGCATACTAATATTATACCTAAATATATATATGTTTCCAAATTTTTGGGGTTTCCATTTTTCTGTACCAAAATTTTGAGACAAAATATCATATAATAATTGAAAGTCACTGTGAAAGAAAACCCTCTCCTATCATGTATCATATTTTTTTCCCATGTATCATATAACACTTGAACGTCACTGTGAAAGACAAAGTATCATATTTTTCCCATTCCCGAACTTACTGTGAAAGAAAACCCTCTCCTATCATGTATTGCAATTTATACCAATGAATGGCAACCCATATAAAATATATTCTAATATCTTATGATGAACAGAAAAAACCCCCAAATTTTAATTAGAAAGTAAAAGAGAATGGAGCAAATCTACAATGGGACTACCATTGTAGATTAATCTTTTATAAATCCTTACAAATGAGTAAAATTCTATGAGAAATTGGAAAAAAAAATGTATGAAAAACAAGAATAGGAAATGGAAATGGAAACAGGAAGAGGTGGAGGAAGGAAAAGCAAAATGATTGAGTACCTTCGGCTGCGAGAGCTAGCACTTCCTGAGGGCTTCGGCTGCGGTGGAGGAAGGCAAACGAGAGCGAGAGGCGAGACGAGATGCTGCAAGCTGTGAGAGGCTGCGAGCTGTGAGAGGCTGCAAGAGGCGAGAAGCTGCGAGGCGAGAGACTGCGAGGCGAAAGGCTGCGAGGCGCGACAGGTAACCCTTCTTCTTCTCCTTTTCCTCTTCTCCTTCTTCTCTTCTCCTTCTTCTCTTCTGTCTTCTTTTTCTTCTGAATCGGGTAACCTAAACCGAAATCGAGGGTTTGTTTTTTTTTTATACAGGCAAATTACATTTTTGCCCCTAAGAGTTAAAAATAAAACAAAAAAAACGGTTAACGTTTTAAACGCGATTTTCGGGATTTTCGTGTTTTAAACGAGTTTTTCGCGATTTAATCGCGAATCGCCGATTTAATCAATAAAACGCGATTTAATCAGCGATTTAATCGCTAGGGTCATAATTCACGTTTTAAACGCGATTTTTTCAAAAAATCGCCGATTTTTGTGACTATGGTTCTAGGGCATGTATTTTGAAAATTGGGGTTTCTAGGCTAAAATCCATGGCGGCTGTAATATTATTACCGCCAACATCCTTTTAAAAAACGTGCAAATATGGATCCAAGAAAGTTGCTAAAGCCAAATAAGAAAGCACCATTTTGTGTTTTAGAAAACAATTCCAATATGACGGTAAGATAATTACCATTAGACACTTTTTAAACCAAAATGATGCCGGAAATACAACTACCGACATTTCATTTTTAGGCCAAGTCCAAGTTGTCGGTAATAGTATTACCCGCACTTGTAGGTTTCTAATTAATTTTTATTTCTGAATTTAATTTGGCAACATCGAAATTGAATCCTTTTGCACCTCTATATAAAACCCCCTAAGGTCCGAATTATGAACTTCAATTTTAAAACCCTAAAAAAACTCCGAAGTCCTCTCTCTCTCTCTCTCTCTCTCTCTGATTTTTCTTTTATTGGAGGATGGAATTTACATGTGGGGTTTGGGGATGAATGAATGCTTAAATGGATGATTTGGAGTTCATATAATGTTTAGACCCAAATGCATGCCAGCAGTGGTTGCAATACCAACAATACTGTTTTTTGCCTTGGTTTCACTCCGACGCCACTCAGATTGCCGAAAACGTGCTATAAGAATGCAATAGTCCTCTATTCTCCCGAAATTAGGGCCCCACAGCCCTCTGGTTAGATGTGATGTTATATGTTGTGATTTTCAGTATGTTATTTGATTTAGTATACTTTAGAAGACTGGTCTAAGCTTGCTATCTCCATGCTCCATACCCGAATGAGCCTAAACTACTTCGGGCGATCTACAAAATACCAAAAATAGAAAACAAAAAAAAAAAATTAAGTTAAATTTGCTTCGGAACTATGTATGGCTTGATTACATGTAAATGGATATGTAGCAACTTTGATCACGTCCAATAGCCCCAAGTAGAAACTTTAGGTTAATTTTCTTTTTGACATTTGTTTATATTTTCTATTTATTGTTATTTTAGGTCATTTCCATATTGATTTTAGTAATTTCTCATGGGAATTAAAATGCTTCCATTTTGGGTGAAGGACACTTAAAGATTGCCTATAAAATATGTTTTCATTTTGGTTTGACCTCTTGATTAGCATGATTCTACTTTAAACATGATTGAATAGTAGCACGTTTTAATTTAGGAATTATAACTTGGTTTTTAATTTAGTCTCAGGTGGGTTAAGGAAGTACATAACTGCTTTTTGCAGGTGTCTAAGGCTGCCTAACACCTTCCCTTAGCAAAACTAAATCTATTTCCTAAATCTCTACTTTGACCACTTGCCTTAACTATTGGTTAGATTTAGGGTTCATAAAGTATAGTCAAGCGTCGCCTGGGCATTGCCTAGCCGGTTTTGGACTGTCACCGCCTAGGCACCTCTCTAAGCGGGCGGTAGTCACCTAGACGCTTTAATAGTTAGCTTGCATTACAATTTTACAGCTTATTTACATATAAATATCATTTAAGTAAATAGTTTTACACTTTACTTTCATTTACTTAAGATATATTTATATATAAATAAGATTATACCCTAACCCCCATTTGAATTCAATAAAAATTATCTTACATCCAAATTCCTAAAGAATAAAAAGTCAACTTTTCAGTTCAAGAACAAAATCCGTTTTTTTAGCGCCTTTGTCAATATTTCAACTTGCAAATACTAAGTTATTTCTCAAATTTTCATAAATTC
Source organism: Tetracentron sinense (assembly GCA_015143295.1). NCBI lineage: Eukaryota > Viridiplantae > Streptophyta > Magnoliopsida > Trochodendrales > Trochodendraceae > Tetracentron > Tetracentron sinense. Next base: position 33,323,086 of record CM026562.1, read on the forward strand.
TATGATTACAAAATATTACTAAAACCCAAAGTCCAGTAAAAAAAAGAATCTCACATTTTAGTCTTTAAAAATATTTTCATCTACAGGGTCAAAAAGTCAACTTATAGTTTAAAAAAGACTTACATTTAAGCATTACAACATTAAATATTAATTTGTCAAGACCCTAAGAGGTTTAAATTGTTACGTGTATATAATAATATAATAAATATGTATATTTAATATATATATATATATATATAATTTGATTATTTTTATTGCCTAGGCAACGCCTCACCTAGCCAGGCCTTATCACCTAGACGCCTTGACTACACTGGGTTCATATTCTCCCCTAAGATTAAAATAGGTGGCGACTCTATTTTGTGATTTTACATTATTATGGCTAATCCTGATTTTGAATGGTTCTAAGTCCCATGTCCACAATGAGCACGGGACTTCCTTTTTTTGATCGATAATCAGACAGAAATATATATAATAGGAAAAAAACAATACTACATAGGCATAAGGCTTACAAGAGTTCACAAGGTCCTGAACTGAAAAACAAGAAAGAAGAAAGAAAGAAACAAAGCCTAGAGACCCCAGGTGGCTGAACCACAACTACCAAGATATCAAACTAACATTGTACCTAGCTCCCCCCCTCCTGGTCAAGAAGAACTCCATGCTAATACCAGTGACCAGATTTTAGACCTGATCTTATGGGTAGATGAGTGAGAGTTCTCAAAAACTCTCTTGTTCCTCTCTTTCCAGCATGGGACTTCCTTTGGTTGCTCATGAACCAAGAAAGCCTTATTGGGTGGCAATAGTAGTGAGGAATAAGAAATCGTGGTCCTTGGAAACACCATATTTTTCCTTCAGGCGGTGAATCATACGAATCAAAGTGCTCCCATCTTGTAACCATACATACGATATGGGAAATTTTCAGACAGTAAGTTGACAAGTTGTAAAGACCATACTCACATATTTTGCAGAGGAGTTTTATTAGTTGCAAATTTTAGTCAAGAAAGAGAAGGTATGTAGATCTAAGAAAAAAGGAAACGCGGATTCAATATGATGATTTTATGATCAATAATGTAGAGAAGAAGCAAGAGGAAGATAAAGTACTAAGAACGATAATCTTACATCAGAAGTTGGGCGCTTTGTTTTGACAAAATAGATTTCATAAAAGTTCTGTAATCGTGGTTGGTTGATCTCAGTAATATTGTTCTTTATCTATAGTATGTAGTTAGCTTAAAGAGGTTCTGGTTTTACTTCTCAGTAATCTCTAATCTTGTACGCCAGCATTTCTGTAACCCTTTTTCTGTGATATATAATCTTTGATTACCAATTAAAAAAAATTAAAAAATCTTACTACAGAAGTTCAAAATTCCCTATGGAGCCCCAATTTAAAAAACCCACATGATAGTTCACAAAGAAACTCGTACACTAAGCTAATCTCAATCCTTAAATTTGATTACATCTCAAACCTTCTCAAAATAGTGTTAAAAACAGAATGAGGATCCAATCATTTGATTTAATCTCAAGCCTACTCAGAATAATATGTTAAAAAACAGAATGAGGATCCAAACACCCCTTTAGTATCCTAACCAAATTCCTTGATATACTGAAATTCCTTCCTTCTAATTCTCTTTTAATATTATAGAAAATCTCTTCCTTCTCATTATCTTTTTTACTTGCTAAAATACCTATTTTAGATCCATGTAACCTGCTAAAATTCCCTAACTTGGAATAACCCACAAATGACACATGAAATCCTGCAGTCATGGCCCACTCCATCTCTATAATTGTAACCTGAGACAAAAGTGCAGTTTCTTACTTCCCTAATTTATAATTTTATTATAGTTCCCGTATCTCTAATGAAGTCTTAACACATTACTGTGTGTGAGATCATGACATATGTAGCAAAGGACTTGTTCTCCATACATTCTTCAAAGAAGCTCAACCTTTTATGTTCCTTTCCCTAGCTGGAATTTCCCTCTTATAGACATAATAATGAATTCCACAAAATGTTTCTTTCATATGTTCCAATCCCAAAAATTGAGGAGGGAAATACCTCATTTGACAAAATTTGTACAAGTAATTGTCTTGATGTGAGACACATGAAGGACATGTGGCTAATTGTGAGGGACAAGAAGGTTCCATAGTAACTATGGTTTCTTTCAGTGAAAAATATCCCATAACTCAAGTGAAAGAACCGAAAAATACCATTCACAACCTCGAATTAGCCAATATACCCTTGATTAAAGCACATCTATCAATACAAACTCAAGTATTCTCTCGCTTAAGCGAGGAGTCCATACCATTCTTTTCATGGTAAATTACAAATTTACAAGCAAACCAATGAATGCAGGAAAAGAGAATGAGAATGATCACAGACCATTTTGCCCATACTGGCAATGCAAAATATGTGTGTGTGTGTGTGCGTAAATAAATCTATATTTATTTATATATATATAGGCCGAGTAACGCATAAGCAACCTTGCCTATGCATCATGCATTTGAGTGACACGTGGCACTCCTTTAGGGCCCACAAAAAAAACCTAATGAGGGGTCCTTTTTCTAACACGTGACAAAAAATAGCACATTTGGAGACATCTAGACCGTCCGATCGGATGCAACAACAATAACCTATGTTGGGTCACACGGGTTAATGCTGATAAACTATGGTTAATGGTGGACATTTCTGCCATTTGATCATACAGCCAAGACATCTCAAATTACGCTGATTTTTGCCACATGTTAGGGAAGGGAGACGGGCAATTTTTTTTTTTGTGGGCCCGAAAGAGTATCACATGTCGCTCAAATACATGAGGCATAGACAAGATACACACATGTTTTTAAGCTAGCAATGAGAGGGATAAATAGCTTACTTGTATAAATAAGCAGCGATTCCCAGAATTATGCAGAGCAGAATGATATCAATACAAAAGTTCCGACTGGATCTCAGCTGGAGCAAAACCAAAAGCACCAAGTATTTGAGACATACTAAATAAAGGAATCTGTAACTGCAACAGAGCTCAACTGAAACATGGAGATCTAAATATATAATAAGTGCAGCTTGATTACCTGGGTAACAGTGTCTTTAAGTCTAACATTGGTATTCTTAAGGTCAGATGTCGCCCTGTCCACCTGGAAAGACATCAATGGAATTAGACAAAAAGGTATAAAATCTTATTACGTTATGTGTTACCAATGATATAGTTAAAAAGATTATACAGTGGAGGAAAGGATAAATAACTCACCTTGGTGTCAATTTCATCAATCAAAGGCACTTGCCTATTCACTTCCTGCACATATTGTAAAAAGGATCATTCCCAGTGTTTGTACCAATGCATGGTAATGCATAATAACTTGAATAAAACCAACCTCATTCATATCATGGGCCATATTTTTCAGCGTATCCAACCCTTCTGCAATAACATCCAGACCTTGATCCTGTGAGAATACCAAAAATAAATCATAAAGAATTGCAGGATCCACAGCTGACTAAGAGTATGCATTAAGTCCTGATTACAACTATATTTATAAACTTAAAAATCAAGACATGATACTTGCCTGTTTTATTTTCCTCATTTCATACTCTTGCCTAAATTGACTTGACTCTTCAGTTTGTTGAAAGAATTCACTGTCAGAATGTCCATCTGTAATTGATTGTGAACAAGACAAGTAAATCATCCATAATCGATTAAAGCCTCTCATTTATAAGGAATTACGAAAAACTCAAGAAAAAGCATCAAAGCTACAAATCGGACCTCAGAAGGTTGGACCAGTCACCTGATGAGTCAAATTTGATTTTTGTACGAGAAGCTGAAGCTGCCCAACCTCCAGTTTGTTTGGCTGCAGCTGCATTCCCATCTGGTATTGCTTGAATCCTCTCAGACAATCCAAGAACCAAATCATTACGGGTGGAAAGTTCTTCTTTTGAGATCCCTTTGACCTGCACTTAAATTGTTTTATTACTACAAAAAAAATACTTACCAATTCTATGCTTTTTCATAGCTAGCCCGGATGATAAGTATATACAATGAAGAAATATCTAATACAATGATTTTATTGGCGAAGTACAAAAGTTTTTTTTTTTTGATCGATAATGAGAGCCATATATAAATCAAAAGAGAGCTACAAAAGAAGAGTTTACAATGATGTAAACCCAAAGACATAAAGAAATAAAAGCAAATCAAGAAACAGTAACAGCGTAGGGTTCCTTTGTATGGTGGGGATAGTATCAACCCAACAAGGCTCTCAGATCTACCTCTTCCTGTTGGGAAGCTGCCCACTCCAAGACCATTAAGCGTGTTTGAGAACAAATACGGTAAAGAGAGGGATACGACTTGTCAAAAACTCTCATGTTCCTCTCTTTACATATTACCCATAAAATGCCCCATGAAGGGCTGCCCAAAGTTGTAATGCCAATGATATATTGCCATAGAAAACTTGCAGAAACTTGCTAAGCCTGGATGATGATTACAAAAATCTAGATAAATCAAAACAAAAATTTTAGTAGCATAATACCGAATACAAAAGGGGCATTTCCAATACTTTTTTATTTGTATTTTGTTAGCATGGGACATGTAATGTAAGATTCCAAATACTCCTTCTTAGAACACCGACGGGGTCCCAAATCCAGATACTCTTTATTTAGACTGCATACCCATGGGTAATTACGTAGTCACGTGCAAGAAGAAACAGATATCAATTCTAATAGGATAAAATGAAATTGAATTACAATTTTTTTCTTTTATTCTGGTCAATAATGAGGGCAAGTAGGTTTCATAGTTGGCGACCTAAAGCCATATTGTATGTTTTAGCAAGACTACATTTTGATATTTTAGGGTAGTTCGTATTTGTCAGCATCGTCAGTTCTATGGCATCAGCATTATCAGTTCCGTGGTACTCGTGCCTTCAGCTCCATGACACTAGAGCCATTAGGTATTAGTCTTGGCATGGGCGCTTTTGGGGGGTGAATCAGGGAGTTATTAGAAGAGGCACACTGACTTAAGCAAACACCATCAATAAGGGATTGGCTCCTTCCATCCGACTTACTCTAGGAGTCTATGTGCTACTTTTGTCTACCCATATAGAAGATTGAGAGCAAGAGGGGAGAACACCATGACCAATGGATAAAGCATCCTCACCTGACACCCTCACATGGTAAAATTGACACGTGTCCTAACAGACACTATTGATGGTGGCATTTATCTATTGAAACGTGTACACGTGGATTCCCTTCTTGGAAGACTATAAAAGCACTCTACCCCATTTTTGCCAGACAAAAAGCTCGTTTTCGTGTCAATGGACCACAATCAGAATTAGACTATTTCTCTCATTGTCCCTAAATGTACTCTTCCCTCAGCCCTCCTCATTTTTCCTCTCAGATGAGACCTAGCACCACCTGTATGGCCAGCCACCAGTTTAAGCAAGCAGTTGGACAGATTGCTATTCCAGAAAAACCTAGTACTTACAAAAAGGTTTTGAACCCAATACTGTTGCAAAAATATCCATAGACTTTTACCAGCCTATCAATCTATAATCTTCATTATATGAACAAATTACTGGACCTGGATGCATCAAAAATCAATCTGATTGGTGCTCATAACTAGAATCTTCAAGAAATTATCCGCTCTCATAGTAATATGCACGCATTTTAGAGAATTGCAACACGAATTCTCTCTTTCAAGCTGCACAACAATTCCAATTTCCAACACTTTATTCCAAAACCCGAGAGTACTTAAGAGGGTCACAAAAATCAAACTAGACATAAATCTCTATATTAAAATCATCATGAAAATCTGAAAAAAAAAAAAAAAAAAGAGGCAAATGACGATCTTGTGAAGAAAATCACCGTACCGTTAAGGGAAAAAAAACAAATAAAAGCAAAACAAGCCTCACAAACAAACGAGAAATTTAAGATAATTCCAAAGTGATGTAACCTTCTTTAGCGCCAATCTCTCCAACTTGGGGACCTCCTCGAGCAATCGAGCCTTGGTACGACGAATCTCAGCGTTCATGGCCACGGAAGAAGCCTTATTATTCTCCTTCGAAGCGACCTCAGATTTCTGCAAATTAGATAATTTAGGAGCTCAATCTACAAAACCCTAGAAATAGAGAAAAGGAGACGGATACCTGAAGAGCTGCATCAACGTCAGCCTCGACGACGGCGTAGAGCCGGGCAAATGCATCGTCGCCTGAGACGTTGAGATCCTTCTGCTTGTTGATGTCGTACTTATCGTATTTCTTGCAGATCGAATCGACTCGGGTGAGAATATCGATCACGCTCATCTTCCTTCGATTTCAAAACCAAAAAAAAAAAATTCAAATGTAGACTTGAAGATTGAAGAAATGGAAGAAAGGGGATTTGGATCAACGAAGATCGGTGCGTAGTAAATGAAGCCTGCAACATAGAAAGCGGTTTGAAAAGGGTGGGTGTTTAAATATGAAACAGCGTCAAGAGGATTGAGCGGAGCTGCCTTTTCACTGGAAAAACAGTGGCAATCGTGTAATTATGGGGAAGGAAATGTTTACAAAATTGCCTCATCTCTTAATAATTACATGATTGCCACATCTATGCTTTAAAATGGGAGCTCCGCTCAAGGAGCTTGAAGTATTCCGCCTCATATTAACACCACTTTTGATTGAAAAAACTAAGAGACGACAGCCTGGCCAATACAGTGTACAATTGAATATTAATCTACGCACAGGATCTTATGCCGTTTGTGCCTTTTTTTTTTTTGGGTAAACTTTTGTGCCTGATGAATATCTCTTTTTTTTTATTTTTTTTTGGGGAACTCGGGTGTCCTAACCCTTTAGGTCCGGACTAATCCCCGAGGGTTTGATCGTGAGCCGGCAACCTACCACACCAAGTAAGTCCGAGTAAAAACCCATACAGGATTGGCCCTAAGGGGGAGTGAGAAATGAAACCAAGGCCTCCCACTTAGGTAATGGCCCAGGAACCACTGGTCCACCCCTATGGAGTTGATAAATTTCTCTTCCAATTACAAAATGTGATAATTGTTTGGTGAGAACATCATTCATATCAACACCCCCCACCTCTTGCGGCAGTGGTGAGGTGTGGCCTCTCTATTGACGGAGATCTGAGATCCAATCCCCCGGGTATGAGTCACAAGAGTAGTTCCAATTCCGAGCTCATTACTAACCAAATAATGTAGATAAATGACATCCATAGCAAAAAAAAAAAAAACATAAAACAGTATTCGTATCCGAATCCGTTTACTTAGATTAATAGTTATCCGCGGAACGAATTTGAATAATAATTTTACTTATTCGCTTACAATCAGATATGAATTTGAATATTGGTATATCGGATTAGATAAATATCCGATCAATTACATAATATAATTTAACATTATAAATATATATATTTTTATATATAGTAAGACATTAAATTATTATATATAATATAAATAGAGATAAATATTAATTTATTATTTTTATAATAAATTTACATATTTTTTAGATAATAATTTATATTTTAAAAAAATTAAAAGTAATTAAATAATTTAGATATTATTCAAATTATTTATATCGGGGTCATATACAAATATCATATTTTCCTATTCGAATTTGGATATGTAATCAAATACGAATTCAAATATACCACTATTTGTTTTGATTTACTGCTCTAATTACTCTATGGGTAATGATTAGTGGACTTTGTGGTCCGCTATTTAGTGGACCAACGTGTCCACTCGTCACTTTTAATCCCCTTTTAACTGTGATTAAACTTAATTAAATTAAGATTAATAATTTTTTCCTAAAAACCAAAGTTTGATAGATGAATCCTAGAGGCAAGTGAATTTTAACCACACTTAAGGGGTAATTGGGTATTAAAAGGCGTACCAAAAAAAAAAAAAGAGTATTAAAAGGGCTACATTGACCAATGAGCAGCCCGCATTCCGCTATGTACATAGCGAAATGTGCCATCCGTTAAGCATTTCCTTGTTTTTACGAAGGAAACAGATAACGGATTGTGGTTAAGATTCTTTTACTACATAAGGGATTCATCAATTTAACCTTGTGTTTTTAAAAAAATAACATTAAATATTAAAATTAATTTGATTAAGCTTAACTAAATTTAACCATAGTTAAAGGGGGATGAAATAGGAAGGCATTCGGCTACCTAGTCAAATGCGGGCGGCTAATCGCTGCTCTTCAATTAATTCCAATTTGGTTAATATTAATCTTATTTTAGTTAGTACCAAAAAAATTGTCCGTGAAACCAAAATTTCATTTATTTATTCTGATTTTACCTATTTTCTCAACAACGAAACAAAGAGTATAAGTTTTCAACTACTTTTTGTTTTGTGCTAAAAAATATTTCAATTACAAGGAAGCCTCTAGCCGATTACAAGTAAGGTCCCAAGAAGGACTTGAATGCAAACTGAACAAAGCTGAAGACAGAACCATAAAAAAAAGAGTTCTAAGAGCTTGAGTTCCAGGATAGTAAGCTGCGATCAAAATTAGATATGTCAAATGAAATAATGTACATCCAATTATAGAATATATGGCTGGGTTCGGGTTATCAAAGCTTCAACTTAAGCCCAATCCTAGCTTTTTAAATGTTTTTTGAACCCCAAAATCTGAAAACTTTGGCCCAAGCATGCTCATAGGTTGGGTTGCGATGGGTTCTTGTTGCTTCAGGCCGAGGCTGCCCATAATGCACCTCTACTTGATTTCTTTCTCAATTTTTTCAAGTTCAATAACCTTCTTAGCCTTGTGGATATGAGATCTTATCCAAAGAGGGTGTGATTTTGAGGCCCCAATTTTTCTTACTCCCACTTTCTTGGCCCTATTTTTTTTTAGGGGAATGCTAGGTCGACTCTCAAAAGGAACAGACTCACCCCTCATATGGAAAAAAAAAGTGTCAAATTTCTACCATCCAGTCCGCTTGTTATGAAGGTGCATGTCCATAAGTATATCTATTCCATTATTCAGCTCGAGAGCCAACTAATTAACTGCATCTATGTACCCGACAGACCTCCATGAGTAGTTAGGTTGCATTGGTTGTGACCCAGTTAAGCATGGCTGAGGAGTCATTTCCTTTCTTAGAATGTATTCAGAACAATACTACTAAGCCATGCCCTGAAATCCAAGGATGGGGACTTTCTCCTCGTTCCTCCATCAATTGACAGTTCATGTTCCAAAAACAGGGCAAGTAGCAGCTGCCATATCAGTAATATAAACCAGAAAGAAAAAGCATACATACAGGAACGAAGGCGAAGGACAGGTAATATGGAAGTTGGTGTTGTCAACCCTATTGCAAATTCTTCCATATCCAGTTGCTATATAGTCTTACAATATCAGATTCCTATAAATGCAAGTCATATGAATGAGAGAGAGCGAGAGAATCGCAGCTAAACAACATGACATATACAAGAATAATGACCTTAGAGCATTCATATGAACAATTTCAATTTCATTGGATTCTCCAGCCAAGACCACAACACCCACCCACCACTGAGAATATGGAGCCCCTACATGTCAGAGGGGAAATAAATCTTCTAAAGCTCTCATGTACTCTTCTTGTTTTATTTCTAGGGATATATGATATATAGTTAGTTGAGATCTCCAAGCATATGATACTTAGAATTCATCCTCAAGAAGATGGCTAAACTATAGTTACCAAAGCGAGAGGCGAAACGAGAAGCGAAGCGAAAGTGGGAAGAAGGCTTAATAATTCTTAGGAAATGAGAAGCGAGAAACGAAATTTAGGTGTCTCATTCCCATTATATTGAGATGACGAACCATACTTTAAATTGTATTTTACATAAGATATTTGTGGATAAGTAGGTGCCTTAAATTTCAATCCAACGATACTTTCTTAGGATCTATGCAGTAGGTTTTAGACTCGGGTCTATCCCATCATTTCCTAAGCGAGAAATGATGGAAGCGAGCTTCCCACTTTGTACATGGATCTATGGGTTAAAGAAAACAAAAATGAAGAGAGAAACCAGAGTTCCACCATCGAAAACAAAAATAAAAGAGAAGCCAGAGTTCCAGCATCAGCCATCAAGTATTCAACCAGATCACAAGTCATCAACATTTCTCTATGAATTAGGTCAATAATCAACAGCCATCTTGAACTATTGCACATACTTGAACTTACCATTATCCATTCAAAGGCCTCTTTTGATACGAAACCCAAAATTAAAACACATCAGTTCAAGCTCTGGTCTTCTTCTTGGGAGGGGCAATTTCAGATCCATCTAAATGAAACCCCCAGTCCCATCTTCCCCTAGGCTTGCAAATGATTACAACTAACACTATTAGTTGGAATGATTTGTATAATAACAGATACATGAAATTAAAAGCTCTGAAATGGAAGAGGGACTATAGTTTGCCCGAAAATTGGAGTCTGCATGCCCCAGGAAGCAAATACTCCCCCTCCACCATTTAAACAAATCCAAGGAATTTGATCCAATCATATTATAGGCCGCCATAGATGGCCCACAAACCTAACACAAATTAATGATGGAAGACTCTCAACCTCTATACCATCTTTATACCTTCTGAATATGTAAAGATGATGTGCCCAAATCAATCTCCACAAGGAATCTTTGCAACTAAGTTTCGACCATCTGCCTAAAGGAGCCCCTCATACATCTTTATTTCAAGTTGTTTTCACATATCTCCTAACCCATCCAGTCCACATACTCAATAGACCATAAGATAGTTTTCGAAGCACAACTTTAATATGGCTCTCATCCTAACCAAAAATGAAAAAAAATAGAGGTTCAATCCTAGCTTAACTGCTATTGTCATCAATAAATCCATGCCTTGCATCAATTACTTGTGTAGGCCACAAGAATCATGTTCTTCCATCCCTCCCAAATAATAAAAATATAACAAAAATCATACTAATACTATTAATAATAATAAACAAAGAAAAGGGAAAGTATCCTCTCTTGGCATTAGTATGCAAGTAATGTAAGTGTTCTTTCTCGGCTTCGAAAAAATACTCAAATCATTTACCATTGGATCAAATCTTACTCGCAAAGATCTCCTGATTTTAGGAGGAAAATATTTTATGCAACAAACTAACTGATAACCAATAAATTCACAAAATATCATGAATGATGCAAATTACTTGCAACAGAGCATGATTTTCCTTCTTTTTATTTTTGTTTGGATCGATAAAAGCATGTTTTTCCTTAAATTAATATGTTGTCCCTTTTTTATCGGTAACTAATATACTTATAATTATAGCCAGTCGCAAATATTTTCTGAAGTTTCAGATCTTTTTGCCGCAAGGTTTGACTCAAAAATGAAATTCCATTAAATCTATTGCATTATCCTTCTAATGAAAAACGAAATTATACCATTCTCTTCTAGGACCATTTCAGAAGACCAACAAAATTTTAGTACTTACTAGGCAGAATTTGTAACCAAGCACTTTCTGTACATAGTTGCAGACTCAATATCATATGTCATATTGTCAATGAGTAACTTCCTCCATATCAAGGAATTACATGCTGATATTTCTTTCTAAGACTCTAACCGGCAACTATCATGTTTGTAGCAAGATAGATAAAGCAAAATCATGGAAAAGTATTTATCAAGAAATAAACATAACAGCACCAGACAGAATGAGAAACAGTGGAAGTTGGTCGGTTGATCCACATACCAAAATGAACCAAGGCAAATGGATGAAAATATGGATTCATGATATCAAAGAGAATTTAAATCCTTTCGATATTAACCAGCATAAATTGCAATTGAATATCACCAAATTCATGACCAAACATAACCTAGATAGGACCTGCAGAAGAATGTACAAAGATGAACCTTAGACTGACACAAGAACTACAACCAAGTTGCCCAAGACAATCCTTTGCTGCACTGGCTTGAATAGAAGCTCTGTCCTAAATTTAGCATAACTATATGATTGGATCGGCTGTGATGAGAAAATTTGGACAGTCAATTTTTCCTTCACACCTTTCAATGTTAATTGGAGGGGAAGTTATTTCAATCACACATTGAAATTTGATAATCAAGACTGTTCAAATACAAAACCCTGAGTAAACTTTACAAAACAAAATACAATCTGAACCTCCTCGTCACCGTTAAATGCTCAAAGCCGTAAACAGCAAGATCAAGCAAGAACACAGAGTAAGTGATAATGCTCAGAAACGAAATCATCAACAACAGATGAACCAAAACCTAAACTAATCATGAATTACCGATGTATAAATGATCAACGAAAGGCGTATATATCAGATAAAAACCGAATCGGTCACAGAAGCAGCAATTGAAAACCTTCATCCAGATGCCATTCATCATTCAAGCAGCAAAGAACAAAATTAACAAAAAAAAAAACATGATCCTCTCGTCACTTTCAGAGAAAAATTAACGGAAAAACGAAACAAAAAACAGAAGAAAACACTAGAAACTACAATCTAAGTAAGCAAATAAACGCAAGACCTTAAGAAACTTTACGGAGCAGAAATCCGTGGTATCAAATAGCCATTTGAGATCTAGTCGCGTTGTCCAGGGAAGATCATAGATTGAAGACATGAAAATCAAGCTCCGCCACCAGATCTGTAGCGATAGAGCTTACCAAAGACGTGGAGAGCGGTGACGAAGCCGATGAAGCAAACGCTCATCACGAGAACGACTGTTGGCGTGATCTTCAAGCCAGGAGCATCGTCAGTGTAGAACCTCAACATGTTGCTTCCGCCTCCGTCACCGCCGAAACCTCCGGAGCTGTTTCCGCTGCTGCTGCCGAGCCTCCGGCGACGCATCCCGGCAGTAGCTGCCGCCGAGCCGCGCGGAGCCGCGCCGACGGTTCCCGGCCGAGCCGTGGAGGAGGACGAAGCCTGCGACTGAGATGATCCTCTCGGCATTTTTTTGGCGTGGTTGAACCGTTGAAGAGCGGAGGATCTGAGAAAATGACCTTAATGACGCACAGAACAATCGCGAGAGGAAACAAGAAAAGCAAGCTTTGGGTGGGGCCTCTTTATCTGCAACAAACGACTTCGATATCAGGACCGCGCGGTCCTTGGGCTAACCAAGGACTTCCCTTAAAAGTTAAAACTAGGAAAATGTTAGTGAGACCACAAACGGCCGAGACCATACGAGACCGTGCATGTGATGCACGGATCTCAAAATTTTATAAACAGATTTAGTTAAATTATAAGATCCGTGCATCACAAGCACGGTCTCGGTGTGATCTCAGCCTTTTGCGGTCTCAGTAGCAAAGTCCTTAAAACAGGCAAGTTATTTTCATATTTTATATTTTTTGAGGCACTATGAATAGGAAAATAATCACCTCGTCCGTAAGTGATGCAAGGTGGGACGTCTTGGCTCTCATTTTCTTGCCATGTGTCCCCTTTCAAACCCTATTTAACCGTGGTTAAGATTCATTCACCCTTATGCTATGTTTGGTTGTGGAGAAAATATGGAAAAGAAAATTTTTACTTATTTTCTCGGCAACCAAACATAGGGTTAGGGTTCACCTATTTACTATTAGTTTTTAGAAAAATAAATAAATAAAAGGTTAAAAAACACTAACCGGAGTTGGTGGGAGTTCAAGGGTCAGCTATGTGAGAGCGAGGCGCAATAGTTTGCTCATCGCCAGTGGAGCAAACTATTGGTTGAATGAATATAGACCTAGAATACGGTGCCAAAAAGATAAAATAAATAAATAAATAATTATTGTTAAACCTTTAATAGGAAATATATTCGTGAATCTCTTTCACGTCAAGGTGATGGAAAAATTGTAATTACGAAAATAAGAATGCAAAATAATCTATTAGCTACTATGCCTTCTAAAATAATCCACTAGTTACTGTGTTCTAAAACAAGAAAAAAATATTAACTTATCAAATTATTAATCTAAAAAATATTATCAAGTTTTTTAGTAATATAATTTCAAAATGAGTCATGCGAAGAGGAGGGGTCCTCTTCACAGTGTCCATGTGTCCCTTTTAACACATCTTTAATCATTGTAAAGCTTAATTAAATTAAAATTAATATTTTTGTTTTTTTTTCTAAAAACCATGGTAAGATTGTTTAACCTTATGGATAAGTGAATCCTAACCACAGTTAATGGGTGGTAAAAAGGGGGCATGGACCCCATAAGATCAGCTTCTAAGCTGACTCTGGGTCCGTTTTCCATTTCCCTTTCAAAATCTTAATTTTTCTTTTTATTGCTAAAATCTGTAATTTTTCTTTTAACACCGCTTTAATCAAGGTTAAGCTTAATTAAATTAAAATTAATATTTTTGTTTTTTTCTTTCTAAAAACCATGGTTAGATTGCTTAATCCTAAGGGTGAGTGAATCCTAATAACAATTGACAGGTGGTAAAAAGGGGGTGTGGACCAATAAGATCATGCGGTTAGGTTCTAAGCTAACCTTGGTCCATCTGTTTTCCATTTCCCTTTCAAAATCCTAATTTTCTTTTTCCGCTAAAATCTGCATATCTCTATGTCTTCTCTACCAATATAAAGAGGATTCCTCTCTTCAAAACGTTGATTGATATTTGAATTATTTCCAAAAATATCTTTTCTCTATCTATCTATTACTCTATTAACGAGAATGCTATTACCAAAAACAAATTATTAATGAGAATGCTCCCTTTAAAAATGTAGACTAATTTTTTTTAATTCTCAAATTGCCCCTATAATCATGTATATAAGAAAACAAATTTATTAAATATTTACTTAATTCTCATACTATCCTTACTCATGTATTATATATATAAATGACGAAAAGATAAAGAAGAAGTGGTCATAGGACATTTGTACAATGCCCAGGCTGAGTAGCATGAACAACTTTTAATTTATTAAGAAGTCATTGGATCCTTTGTTTTTTTCTTTGGTTTAGCCGGCTTCCAACTACTTTTATGGAAACCATAACTGAACTCAATGAGATAATAAATGGATAAAATTAATCATAGCCCAAACAAAGGTACATACGTTTACCCTCTTGCCGACATGCTTATCCCTTGTCCCTTTGCCTCCAACTAGACTAGACTTGCCCATTGGTGGAACCAATGGGAGGGGAGAATTTTGGATATATATATATATAGAGTATAAATTAGGGGTGTAACTTGGAATAGGGGCAACTCGGGAGACGAGGGTTTCAGCCCAAAAATTTTGAGAAAAAAAATTGAATTTTACTTATATTATTTAATTTAAAAGGGTATAGGCATGGGACAAGGGGGCCAATTAACCCTAAACTTTAAAAAAAAAAAAAACTACGTTTTATACTATATTATTTTATTTAAGATGGCATAACCAATGTTACCTAGTTCGTCAGTCCGCTCGGTACGAATTTGGGTTCATGGTTCGAAATTCGCCACTCTATAATGAACCCAGATCACTAGGGGTAGGTTTAGACAATTTGTTTTTCAATTCTCTTAAGTTCTTTAGTTCGGTTCGCTCTGGCTCGGTAACTTAGTTCGCATATATATATATATATATAAGTTATGACTATAATAAGTTATTACCATAATTTTAATAAATTCTAACAAATATAAACAATAAATAGAAAACGAATAAAAAAAGAGTATGAGAGAGGGGGGCCTTACTCGAAAGCAAAAGTGTCACGACCCAAGATACCCCCTAAGAGTTAAGAGACTTTGGCAACGTGACCGCCGTGTCATGCCATCCTGTCATGACACATAAGGCATACATAACATTCTGCAAGAGCATAGAAGGCACGAAAAAAGGCGAATCTGAAAATTTCTTCTTGACAGTGTAATCTTTCATGTGCTACTATAAAAAAAAATACTGAATGATAACTAAATTTGTATACAAGGTCCATTACTTGAGTTATCAACTCAATTTCAATACAACAACTCCCACAAGATCAACCCAGATACATGTCTCTCCCTCTCATCACTCAACAATCATTGATGACTGCCCATCAGCTTCCCGGCATACTCCTCCACGATCCTTGGTTCAAGAGCACCACCATCCAACCTGTGACCTGCCGAAGATAACAACTTCGACTGAGCATTGAATATTCAGCATCTACCAACCACTAACTAGCAGGGCTATGACATCAAAATAGAATATATGTGCGTAGAAACTTAAACAATTCATATGTATACTTTAATCAAAGTGCGAAAACCATACTTTAAATCGTTACTTTCAAAACCTTACATCTTTGAGCAAAACCAATACTTAGAACCAATTCATACTTTGAGCGAACCGTACTTTTTCAAAAATGTATTTTTAGATCATTCTTTACAAAACATACTTAGAGTTTTTTCCTTAAAAACATTCTTTATGAGGGTTTATCACATAGCCTTGTCAAAATCTCATTTCTTTCAAAACATACTTTACAAGGGGATATCACATATCCTCTTTCCAAAACATACTTTACAAGGAGATATCACATATCCTTTTTCCAAAACTCACTTTACAAGGGGATATCACATATCCTTTTTCTTATTCAGCTTTATCAGGGGGCATCACATACCCTTTGTCAGAATCACATATTTTACAAGGGGGCCTCACATACCCATTATTCTTATTCAGCTTTATCAGGGAGCATGTAAATACCCTTTGTTCGAATCCACTTTCTCAGGGGGTATGTAAATACCCTTTTCCGAACCATGCTTTACAAGTGGGCATCACAATACCCTTCTTTCTTATTCAGCTTTATCAGGGGGGAGTAAATACCCCATTGTGGAACATCATACTTTACAAGGGGGCAACACATACCCATTATTCTTATTCAGCTTTATCAAGGGGCATGTAAATACCCTTTGTTCGAATCCACTTTCTCAGGGGGTATGTAAAGTACCATTTTCCGAACCATGCTTTACAAGGGGATGTCAAATACCCATTTCATGAATCATACTTTCCAACTTTCTCAGGGGGTATATAAATACCCTTGTTCGAATCCACTTTCTCAGGGGGTATGTAAAATACCATTTTCTGAACCATGCTTTACAAGGGGGCATCAACATACCCATAATTCTTTCCAGCTTTACAAGAGGGCATGTAAATACCCTTTTCAGAAACTTCACTTTACAAGGAGGTATCCAATACCCATTAATATTATCCAGCTTTACAAGGGAGCATTCCAATACCCTTTACATAAACTTTCTCATCTTTACAAGGGGTATTCACTACCCTTCATCAAAACCTTTTCACTTTAAAGGGGGTATGTAAATACCCTTTTCAAAACCTTATTTTGCCAACCTTCTTTGAAAACCATACTTTAAAGGGGTATCAAATACCTTTTCAGAAATCTTACTTTAAAAAGGGGTCTCCAATACCCTTCATTTGAAAACATACTGTACAATTCTTTATGAGGAGGAATTAAATACCCTTTTGTCGAAAATCATTCTTTACAAGCTTACAAGGAGGGAGAAATTACCCTTTTTTCAAAAATCATCTTTGAGTACTTAACACTTATAGCAAAACTCCTTTTTCAATTTCCCTTTACTTATACCAAACTCATCACATGTTTAAAACCTTACACTTCCATACTTTTCATCAAAACCAAACCCTTTTTATCATTTGATAATAATAAACCAACTTTCATAAGAAAAACCATCTTTTATACCTCACTTTTACCAAAAACATGCTTTACATATTACTTTCAATACATAAATCACAACAAAGATAGTTAGTAGACGGTATCTACTTATGAAATTATAACAAGGCAATTTAGTAGAAGGTATATACCTTTCAAAACCAAATCCCTACGGTTTATAGCTTGCGAATACTCCTTGGTAGCAAGATCCAAGCTTAGGAAGAAAGCTTGAAGTGAAAAATCAACTCCACTTGATCACTAGCACAAAGCCTAGAAGAACCGAAGCTCTTCTCCCTCTTTTCCTTCAACTTTCTCTCAAAAATCTCCTCTCTACGGTTCTTGTAACCCTAGCCACGAAATTGTGGTTTATGTAGGCCAAGGGGTGAGGCCAAAGACCATTACACCCCCTCAATATCTGAAGGAGTCAGTTCCAAGGCCAAATCATGCACCAAGGATCTATCCGTCATGAGCACGGATAGATCCTTCAAAAAACCTTTCTCTGGCCAAAAAAACCCATACAAAATTGGGGTTGATAGATCGATCGGTCATGGGGATGGATAGATCCATCAGTGTATGAGATTGAAGGATCTATCCTCCCCAAACTACATAGATCCTTCACTGTTCATTCCTTCATTTTTCCCGCTTTGATATTTCGACCATAACTTTTGACTCGGTGATTTGATTTTGACGATTCAACTTGCGTTGGATTCTACATTCAAAGGGAAACAAATTTCATGTTTTGTACAATTCCTAATTCTTTTTTCTTCATAGTCCAAAGTTGCCATAAAGCTGACTGGTCAGGAATTTCAGCAGAAAATTGCCTAAAACCCACTTTTCACCTTGCTTCGACTCACTATTGGAAAATGTGATAAACATGAACCTTGAAAAGGATCTCGATATATTTCTAATGGCTTAAGAATCACTCGATTCTGATTTCGGATGAGAAAACTAGAGTTCTCTCAAGTTGAGGGAATTTTCAAAAATCCCTCTTTGCGACACTTAAGGGTATTGCATCCTCTTGTTTCATTTATACCAAATACCCTAAACAAGTTTCACACATATTTTTATTCATTTGAAACCTCCTTTCATTTTAAAACATGAAGCCATCATCCCATTAAGGTTTTTGGTCTGGAAAAACACTATTTACAGCACTATTCATAGCACTATTCACCACACTATTCACAGCCTAGTGAACTCGGTTCCGGGGTTCTACAAAAAGTGAAGCCCTCCTCCTTCTCATGATGTATTTTTGAATTAAGTGATTAAGTTCAATTTAAAATTTTGTGTAATGGAAAGAAAGAAAGTGAGAGAAAGAGGAGAGAGAGAGAGAGAGGGAGGGGGTTACCGAATGCAGAGACTAGTATTGCTGACATAATAAGGTTGACCAGAATGACAATCTGCCCCCAATTGATGAGAATGATAATATGCCCCCAATTTTTTTACATATTTACACCTTGTACCATTACATTTACGGAACCCCAGCACCCCAGATTACAAAATCCAGCACACCCAAATACAAATTATAGCGCACCTGCTTATAGATTAGAACCTGAACCACCTAACATATATTAGTGGTTCACTCAAACCAACGAATTGGACCGAACTAAACTACGAACTGGTTCACTTTGAACCAATTCACAATTCGTACTAGTACCCGGCGAATTGGGTAACCCTGAGCATAACCATGGATAAGGAGAGTAGATGCACCTGCACCCTAACTTTAAAAGAAAATTCTTTACAAACAGACGAGATGACCCATAAACTTGGCCCTCAAAAAAATTGGGGGCTATGACCCCAAACCACCACACCAATTAGCACCCTACAAGAAATCCTGGCTCCGCCCCAGGAGTTGCCCAACGTCTTATAGGATAGGAAAATGAACCATAGCACTATCAACATGTCCCCAAGAAAATATGATCTGAGTGCAATGCAAACCCCTCAAACACTCTACGGTCTTGCCCCTTTTAAATGAGCCAAATTAATGCCCCTGGAGGAATATACATGGATATAATCCTAATATTTTTTTCCCTAACTTAACGTGTTGTATGGCGAGGTCTTGGTTAGGGATGTCAATGGAAAAAAGTCCGTCATTGTCGTGCCCCAAAATCTTATGTTGGTCAATGAGACCTAGGACCCGTTATACAACATATTCATAGAAACTTAACAACATAAAAGGCATGCTAAATATTAGTCTCAAAATTTCTCTTTAGCATTAATAATAAATCATTTAAAACTGCTAAAACTGTTGACCAGCCAACAAAAATAATTCGATCACCCATGTGATCTTAAATACAAAAATTAAACCTAAGCAACATCAATTTAAAATTATATCTTATTACATCTCTCTCTCCAACTGAGAAATAAAACATCTAACTAATTACTGGATCAATAATATGAATAATGATCCAGATTGATCTCCTCCTCGAGATAATCACCTTTCTACTCTTCAATGTACTCATCCTCAACCCAAGGTCCTGGAACACATCGAATCCTACTGTACCTACCGATAGTAACAATTTGGCTGAATATTGAAAACACTTAGTATATACAAGGTTTAGCTAATAATGTCACATCATATAATTATGGTCATGATTTATCATAAATAAACATATCTTACAATTCATGTATGGAATCATGCATGTAAACATAAAATAATCATCATTCATGGCATGTTGAGACTTGTGACTTGTGTAGACTTGCATGTTCATGTAAGTGTATGTAATCATGTGTATCAATGTATGTAAGATATCTCGACAACACATGTAATATGATAATCCCCAATTGTATGTAAGATGTTTCGACAACGCATGTAACATGATAATCCTCAATTGCATGTAACATGATAATTTTCAATGACATGTAATCATGAAGGTGCTTGTGCTCATGAGACGTGTGTGAGCGCAGGTTTCAGAAACCCTAATTAATCTCATCGGGTTTAGAGTTTAAAGTCGCCACCTATTCATTCAGAAGAGATAAGTCATCGGGATTTTGATAAGGCCTTGGTATGCGGTATGAGATCAGGGTAAGAGGTTCGGTTAAGTCCGGGGAAGGGGTTAGGCACCCCGACACTTCCACTTTTCAGTGGTTCCCTACTTGCTAAGTTTAAGTCAAATTGAAGGTCAAAGTTAATTGAATGCCTTAATGTTTAATGTAATACTAATTTAAGAAAGAAAAGCTAACTATGGTCGAATCCGAGTTGGGTTACCAACGTACTCACATTTGGGTGAGATCAGACCGAGCGTAATTCTAGCACATGAGCTCATGTTAAGGCTAGGGGTGTGTGTGTATACACAAAGGGTAGCTAATGGACCTAACTCGGGGGTTAAGGTTTGGTTGACTGGGGTTGGTCAAGTGCAAGGTAGGGACTTGATAGGTCAAAGGGTAGTCCGGTAGACTAGGTTTTAGGTCCGGTAGGTCAAGAGAAGAGCCTGGTAGGTTAAGGCAAAGTTTGACTAAAGTTAGGGGTGCTAATGGGATTAGGTCAAACTAACCATGGTTAGGATTACTAACCACAATAAAAAAAAAAAAGTCTAGAAACTGTATTTTTGATCTTTTAAGATTTTTTTGATGTTTTTGAGATTTTTTCAGATTTTTTTCCTAGTTTAAGGATTGCTTAACCATGGTTAGGGGGAGGTCACCATGGTTAGGGCTGCTAACCAAGGTTAAATGATTGAAACAAACTATTTTTGGGCTTCTCAAAATATTTCTGAATTTCTGAAAATTTTTCCAAATTTTTGTTGGTTAAGGACTGCTTAACCATAATTAAAAGTTAACCAAAGATAGGGTTTGACCATGGTTAAGGGTCTTAAGCAGAGTAAAAATGACCACAGAATGTCATTCTAGAATTCTCAGATTATTTTTGATTTGTTAAGTATTTTTCCAGAATTTTATGGATTAAGGGGTGCTTAACTATGATTAAATGTTAACCAATGGTAGATTTAACCATGGTTGAGGGTTAGATCAGGTCAGGTTAGGGCCCATGGAGCATTGCAGTGCTTAAAATGGCCTCCTACCTGGTCTAGGTCCTGTGCAAAGCCCAAAAATTAGAGAGTTCAGTAATGACAGTAATAGGATTACCGCCATTCCTCTAATCATGGTTTGTAGGGCTGTAACAAGAATTAGGGAGTGACCCAAGGGAAATTGAGGCTACAGAGGTGTAGCCTGAAAGTCCAGGAAGATCCTGGTCCTTTGGTGGGCCCAAAGGGAGGTCTGGTGTGGGCCCCACAGGGGACCCAATGTGTTGTGTTTAAGAGTCTGAAATGGCAGTAGATGATCTACCGCCATTCTGCCAGTTTGCTTTTGAAGTTAAACTATCTAGGGTTAAGGGCATGGTTAGGGCTTGGAATGATCAGGGGAGGTAGGCAGGGATGAAAGGGAACCTAACCATGGCCCTGGATTGGACCAGGGTCTCAACTAACTACGGTTAAGAGGGTGTTACTAGGGATAACTGGAAATCGTAGTAGTTAGTCTACCGCCATTTCAGGTTTTGCCCAGAAACCAGTTTTTCCCCTCTGGCGGCTGCACCAGTTGGTTGCTAGGGGATCCCTCATGGACTGAAGGCCCCCTAGACCCTATGGGGACTTAACCATGCACGCAAGGAGGGGGTCTGCACCTAAGTTAAGCCTCAAGGGGGTTCCCCTATGCCTATGGACAAGGCAGGGGGACCCCTATCCTTGGCTGGAAACTGAAGCAAAGCAAAAAAAGGGACCCCTTGGAATAGGACTAGGGGGTCTTACAGAGATTTTCCAAAAAAAAGAGGGAGGGTAGGGGGCTACCCTTTAGCAGCGGCTGCAGGTGGCTGAGCAGGGCGGTGCAACAGTGGTGGGGGTGTTGGAACCTTGGGGTGTCTTCAGAGAGGTCTGGGGCTTGGCTCAGGTGGGTGGTGGAGATCAAGAGAGGCTAGAGTGGGGCTGACAGTGTATGGGCAGCACTTGGGTATGGAATTTCGGAGTGTCGTTTGAACCCAGGAGGAAGGGGTTTATATAAGAGCTGGGCAGACCTCCTGGGGGCATTCTGGGCATTTTCCCAGGCGTGGGGAACTAGCCGGAGGGAGCTTGGTGGTCCAGGAGTGGGGCTGATACGTGATCTGCAAGAATCAAGTAATGACAGTAATTAGATTACCGTCATTCCCCAAATAGGCAAAATGGGAGTGGCGGTAATCTAATTACCGCAAAAAAAGTTTTTTTTCCAGAAATGGGCCAACGTCCACACACTTAAGCCGTGGATCACTGTTCATTAGCCAAAAAGGGGAATTGCGGTAATGTTAGTACCGCCATTCTCAGAAATTTGAAACTAGGCCCGTGGGCCCCACCCCAACGACTCCTAAGGGCTTGTGGGCCCCTATTTGGGCCCACAGGGTGGTTTTGGCAAGTTTTTGAGGCTATGGGCTCGCTAATGGGGTTGCTAATAGGCCTTGAGCCCGTGGGGGGTTTGATCTAGGGTTTACCTAGGGCTAGTCTAGGGTTCAAGGTTTCACCTAGGGCTTGGCTAGGGTTTGAACTTGGGTTTACCTAGGGCTAGTCTAGGGTTTTACCTAAGGCTTGGCTAGAGTTTGAACTAGGGTTTTACCTAGGGCTAGTCTAGGGTTTGATTGGACTCAGTAGGGGGTAACCATGGTTAATGAGCCTAACCATAGTTAGGGCATGGTGTAAAAATTGGGTGCTTACAACGTGTACTTATAATACCTATCATGCGGTGTAACACATGCTTGAGTGTCATGGGCAACCTTCATCTAAGTTAACCCTTAGATACCAATATCAAACCATCGAAACTCCACCATAACTACCCACACAATGATGGTTAGAGAATTTGGAGTCGTTAATATTATTTTCTAAATATTTACCTAGCCGAAGTTCAACCAGCAATATATATGCATAATTTACATGCACGATCATACAATAATATTTTATCGTACATGGAAGGTATTCATAATTATAATCATAAAATTCCAAATTCAATCTCCATTAAACATAATTCATTTCCTCCATCTCCATTCATAGTACAAACCCTAAAATATCCCTTCCTCCATAATTACTCACATAGACATTGATTTTCCAAAAAAAAACAATTATATTATCATGCATAATTCATCAATATTATCTTTAATTCATAATCATAAATCAGTAGCATGTCGAACCCAATATCCATTGTTCCGTTCAAGATCATAAACCCTAACCCTCTTGAAATCATGCAACCTTACCTTTAACATAATCATCGAGACATAATAATATGGGAAACATGATTTCAGATCATAAAATACTTATCTCATAAACATTATTAGGTTAAAACAATCCTCACAAGATCGCTTCCCTACGATCGAATCGCTTTAAAATGGTCTTGGATGGGATCTCTAAGCTATTTCTTCCTCTCCTTACAAAACTCTTCATCTAACTCTCTCTATGTTTTCACAGCCTCTTAGAATGTTAAAAACCCTAATGCCCACGAGTTAGTGGTCTATTTATAGACCATAGAATTCTAAACACTTTCCAAGTCTTGAATTTTTGAAAAATAGAAAGAATCTGGGCAAATTCTAAAGTGGGCGGTCGATTGATGGTGGGCGGTCAACCGGAACATCAACAGGTTGTCTGGCTGCCAATAAAGCCATAGTCTCGACAATAGATCATAAGACCTGCGTCAAATTATGTTTCTCATTACCAAAAGGACCCTCCTAGTGTGATACCCGCTACCTCTGAAACGCGCCTCATTCTGGATATCCTGAGAGTAAACAGTAAACCATAAGTCTCCTAAATGGAAAGTTTAAACATAAAGCTAACACTCAATTCTAAGCCTAAACAACTTTAGTATTTTATTCATGATGTTTCTTTTCTAAGTTTTGTTTAATGTTTTATCCCTAAGGCACCTAATGCCTTGTGCTTTGATACCACTTCTGTCGTGCCCCAAAATCTTATTGTTGGTTAAATGAGACTTTAGAATTGTGACAGTACTACATATTCATCTTATCATAGCAAAATACAAGGCATATAAAATATGAGTCTGAAAAGTTTAAACATAAAGCGAAACGGAAAGTTTAAACATAAAACTAACACTCAATTCTAAGTCTAAACAACTTTAGTATTTTATTCATGATGTTTCTTTTCTAAGTTTTGTTTGATATTTTATCCCTAAGGCACCTAATGCCTTGTGCTCTAATACCATTTCTGTCGTGCCCCAAAATCTTATTATTGGTCAAATGAGACTTTAGAATTGTGACACTACATATTCATCTTATCATAGCAAAATACAAGGCATATAAAATATGAGTCTGAAAATTTCTTTAACAATAAACCTCGAAATGGAATAGCATCAATAATCCGATAATGTAATGACCAACTAACAAAACTAATCCGATCACCAATTGTGATCTCAAGTACAAAATTAAAACCTAAGCAACATTTTTAATTATCTTATTATATTCATTTCAATTAAAATAAAATGAAACTAACTAAATATTGGATCAATAACATTGATAATGATCTAAATCCACTTCCGCCTCCTGATAGTCACCTTCTGGTTTCTCTGAATATTCTTCTTCAATCCAAGGTCTAGGAGCATAGATGTCAAACCCTTCTGAAACTAGGACAATAACAAATTGGCTGAGCATTTACAACACTCAATGTATATAAAGCACTATTAACAATATAACATATCTTATCATGCAGTTCCATACATATCATACTTTACAAAATTAGAGTGCTAAAAACATGTGAGTAATATCCATATCATCATTTCATGCAAACTTGTGATACATGTGTACATGCATGTGAAATCATAACAGTAACATATTAGTCCATATCAGATTCTCATGTTCAGACCAGGGTTCCAAGGTCCATGTCAGTTTAAGTTTCATACCAAAGTTCTATACCAAGGTCCATACCAGATTTCAATGTCCATACTAGAGTTATGTCAGTTTCCGTATCTATCTATGACCATATGAGACTTGTTGACTTAACAACTTACTATGTTAAACAGTGTGCGTGAGTGTCATGATTAACTTTCAAACTCCATTAAAGTCACCCATATAACGATAATTAGAGAATTCTAGGTTAGTAATATACGTCTCTAAGTATTTACCCTTTCAAAATTTAACCATTATACATGCATAATTAATCATAATTTAGCATATGAGTAACACCAATAATATTTACCATTTATAGAGGTTATCACATTCAAATCATATTAATAGAGTTAATAATATTAATTCTATGATCATAACCCACAATCACAATTCTTATTATTATCATTCAATCACATATCCATTCTAAAACCCTAATATCATTATTACATCATCATATAATAATTCCCAACATCATTATCAATTAAAAACCATAAAACAGTAGCATATCACTTTTCCCATAAATCGTCCCCAATTCGAATCTCATACTCTTTTCACCATGCAAGATCATATCATTCGTTTAATATCATTTAAACAATCATACAAGCATATTTAGATTTTAATCATCAATTATTATTATCTTAGCATCATTAAAAGTTTATTATACAGTTCATTTCGAATCTTTTCCCAATGATTTATCGCTTGAGAATTCTTTTGGAGCTGATCTCCAAGCTTTTGCTTCCTCTCCTTGCAAAACCTTAGGTGAGACTCTCTTTAAGTTCTCTGAAATTCTTCAAGTGTTAAGATACCCTAAACCCACGAGTTAGTGGTCTTTATATAGACTTAAGAGTCCTAAAGACCTTCCAACTCTCGGAATTTTGGGAATTAGAAACTTTCAAGGCAATTTAAACCACTGGCGGTCGACTGGTGAAATTGGGCGGTCGACCTATAATTTGGTGATGGACTAGCTTGGTCGGGTGGTCAACCGGCCTTTGTCCTACTCTCTTCCAAAAACTCCCATACATTTATTTTCATTTGAGTTTTTCTGAGGGGTCGACCGGGCTTGAGGAAGGTCGACCGGTGTCCTTTGCTTTTCTTTGTTTTGACATTTTTCTTCATTCTAACACTTAACCATTCATCATATAACAAGTTTAAATATTTAACATTGATTGTAAGGTTGTGACACAAAATTGAAAGTTATTCAAATTTATACAACCATCAATACTTGAAGTTTTGGGTTTCTACAGGAATTAATAAAAAAAAACTTTCAAAACTCAAATTCATATCCAAACCAAATTTAAAATCAATCAACCAACAAAATTTGAGGGCCCGTTTAATCTTGGAAGAGTTTGGTTTTATCCCATTAGAATCCCATCCAAGATCAACCAATCCTACCCGTTTTTATTCCAATCCAAACTATAGTAATCATTTAATTGTTCTATATAAATAACTTACCAAATCAAATGAAATTGAGAAGAATATTTTGGGAGGAAAAGTTAGAGGAGAAAACGACATTAATCTCTGCTATGTTTTTTATTACTATTTTGGGGATGAATATAATACTCACGACTGTAAAAACAGATTAACTTTAAAGTTCCTTTAATTCTTCTAATTAATAACAAATTAAAAGCTATTAAATAAGATTTGTTTAATAAAAAGGAAATTAGGCAATTTAATTCATTCTATAGTTTTATCAATTTGTTGTGTGTGATTGGATAACTTGGGAATGGGTAGGGTTGATTTTGTCTTGATCTAGATTGTTAAAAATACTTACGTGTAACATTACTACATACACTAGTTTATGTATAAGAACTTTGATATACTTTTTTTATATCCTACAAATGGATCCTAACAGCCTATTTTTAGAATGTTGATTTCCATTTTTTTTTCTATCTATGAATAGCCTAGATGCATACATGAATTTTCCACACGGGATCCTAACCCTCGAGGCATCAGTTATTTTTTTAAAACAACATTAAATCAAGTTTTGCAAAAAATCTTCCATCACAGAAACCCCTTCAAACTTTTCCAAGTAAGGATTAGAGCAATGAAAAAGTGCATGGATTTTTCATCATCCTATCACTTTCATTCATTTTCGATCGATTCATAAACCATATTATCTATTTTTATAATTTCTCTTTCCCAATTTTACAGAATCTCAATATGTGATCGTTGAAGTTTTTCAAGCAAGAAGATGTAGTTTTCTTCCTTTTCTCTGGTTGCATTTTACTCAAGTACCATTTTGAAAGAAAGGTTTAAGCAGGTATTTGTGTATATTGTTTTGTATATTTTCTTATTCATTATTCAAACTTCGTATTTTGAAGATCAACAAATTTGAGCTTTGTTTTGTTCTTCAAGTGTTCTTTCATTCTAACACAAATAGGAAATAAATTGTTGAAGACTGAAACCCGTTTGTGGATGTATAGCAGTTGAAGAATGTATTGATTTACAATTAAAATCTCTGTTGTTCTCACTTCAGAAATTTTTACAATGTGTGTATGACTTTTTGCACTGAACAGGTGAGCACTTCCTTGAAAGCAATATATAATACTCTAATATTTTGCGGATTATGCTGAAAATTTTATATTGAATGTTCTACATGGTAAATGCTGATAATCTCACAATTGTGTTGAGATAGAATTTGACATAATGTTGTCATAGATAATTAGGAGAACATATTACATATATAGTTGTGATATCATGTTTTATTGGCTGAGGTGATATTGACAGTATCATGTTGCCATATCAATAATAAATAAAAAATACAACACCATGTTACAAAAAAAATATGTTGAAACATGCTCATTATTTCACAAGATTTGTGTATTTGCTTGTGGTATTTATATTTTTTCTACTATCTACGAAAAACTAATCTTAAGAAATTTAGGGGTTGTTTGGCATCAATTCTGGTGATTCTCTCATTCTAAAAAAGAATTCATTCTTATAAGTTTTTATTCTTATAATTAATTATGTTTAATGAACGTGTTTGGTAACTATAAGTCAAAATCAATAATAAAGAAGAGAAATAAGATAATTGCATTTGGATGAAAAAATAAAATGAATAAAAAATTATCTTATTGTACGAATTAAATATAATTATATTAATTAATACATTCATAGGTGTTATAAAACATAAAAAAATTATTATGTCACATCTATTTTGTCCATTTTCATGCTTAACTTGTTTGTCTGAAACACGTTTCTCATAATTGATTTTGAGAAGCGATTTTTTTTTGTTCTGTAAAACTTATGCCTAAAGCGGAATGATTTTTAAAAAATCGTTCCCCTAGAAATGAGTTGCCAAATGCGTTACATTGTTTCTGTTTCTGAGATAAGAAAAATCAATCATGAGGAACGATGCCAAACGAATATGCTTTTGCTTTCTCAAGTATTGAATATAATTAACTCACTTCAAACTTCCACTACATTATCTTAACTGATTTTTTTTTTCTCTTATTCAAACTTTATTCCCATAAAAGGATAGAGAGCAGAGAATTGTCCCGATAAAATCAAAACTTTGAGAGCAAAAGTCTTAAAGGATAAAGCCGTAGAAGAGGTATTGAAATTATTTATGCACACATAAACGTATGTATAATGCATGACCAAAACCTTTTATTGAATTGCACTTCAGATTTTGTTGAATAATAATTATTATCTTTATCTTTTATTTCGCTCATGACCTGCTAGTATATATAAGTTACAATAAAACACACTTTTAATATACTTTACATAATATAAGTAATATATATACACACACACACACCAATCATCGATATATTTTAAACTATAATCCATAGATTGTTTAACTTCACATATAGTATCCGTCTCAAAAAGATTTTTTTTAAAAAAAAAGTTAACATATAGTACATTACATAATAGTATGTTGTTATAACATATATTTATAATAAAGCCCAATGATATATTATATTAATTTAATACAATGTTAACACACTATTAATAATAATAATAATAAATACTATTGAGTAAAGATGGGTTGGATTGAGCCTAGTCCAAATAATAATAAAAAAGACCAGGCTTAGGCCTATACATATTAGGCCCATCTAGAATCGGGCCAAACTAGGCTCGCCATGTCCATTGACAGTCCTAGTCTCAATTAACCCTAGGATTTTACGGGGCCATAAGCTTTATCCAAAAAAATTATAAGGGTTAATATGATGCAAATCATCAGGAAAAAAAAAATTTAGAATCTCTCATTTTCAACATAATCAAGGTGGTGCTTTTGAAATTGTTTAGTGAAAGAGTGTCATTTTAGGAGAAGACATCTCCTAAAAAATTTATCTTGATTCCCCCCAACAATTGTGATTTGATCCCTTAACCATGTGCAAGCATCCTCTATTTATAGAGAGTGATCTAAACTCCGATCACTAAAATTAAAAATATCTGAGAATTGATATGACGTGTAACAAACTCTAACAAATGATAACTGTATTCTGTTAAGGAAGCTGTTAGCTCAATAAACCATTACAATCGACCAAAGGTCTTAACTGACTCCTTTGGACTGTTATGATCTAAATAGCCCTTCAGATGTATTCTTTAAAGGTTAAAAGGTAAACCACTTTCAAAAGTGTTTATTTATTTAACAGATTCCGTCCCCTCCAAACCACATCTCATCATTCTTCCCCAATTACATAAAACTAATACATCGTCAAAGGCTAGTCATACGCCTTTGTGGTACGTTGTCCAAGAGAGATCATAAGTGTTAGATGAGGGCACCACTCTTAGCGTGGATATGATATCCATCGTTAGGCCCCAATCATCTAGTTTATTGAGAATGAGACTATAGAAGCCGCACTCCTCCGCTAGCCTATAAGGAAATGAGGCAAGATTCATTCCAAATTCGCTCCTGACTGTCAACCCAGGAGTAATCTGTATTGCTTGAATAGTAGATGAAGGGAACACACATGCCCATTCCCACGGGGAGTAGTGGTCAACCACACATCAATCCTCCTGACAAGGCATTATGGTGCATGATGATCTGAACCCATCGAACCCTTAAAGAGACAAGGCTAAACTGACACTACCTTTTCATCCCAATGGAGTATAACTTCTCAGAGCTTTGGATCAACGATGGATGCAAAAATCTCGATACGCCATTGATTCAAGACCTGTATTGAAGAAAAAACAACATAATGACGTTAAAATATACAATGACCTAATTCCACTGAAATCCTTACATGAATAAATTATGTCATTGTGGAGTATACCTCCTTGAGCTTTCTCTTTAATCAACATCTGAAAGCTTATCATACCACCATATCAAGATTTGTTCTTTGATCATAAATCCGTAAAACACTCAAACCATAAAAGGTATAGTAAGTGATTGATATGTCTTTAAGTCGAATCTTGTCTTCGAACAACATATTTTAAGATAACTTGAGCCTTTTAGATCATCGGAATATTATCCACATGGCCTCCGACTAACAAAAGCTTCAATCCGACTAAAAAGAAACTCCACATGTCAATTTATCATTTTCTATCATCAACAATGTTGTTGTTAGATACCTTGCATTTGAAGCTAGGCTTTTTACCCTTCTTTGTTTTGTTAATTAGTTTACCCTTTTTTGTTTTGTTACAACCCGGCCATCTATCTACTAGTAAGATGTTATTAGTAGTTAGGATTGGTGAGTAACCGGTAATATATGTGTATAAACTCTCTATATTTATTAGTAAATCAACTTATAGAGATTAGGACTGCCAAGTAGGAAGCCGATTAATCCTAAAATGAAAAAATGAAAAAATTAAAGACGGTTGGTAGTAAAACCTTAAACGTGTTAAAAAAGAAAAAAAAAAACAACCCAAGGCAATGGATTTCCTTGGCAGATTTTTTAAGTATTACACTTAGGCATATCCTCTTCAGTCAACACGTGGTGAGAAATAAAATAAAAAAACATGGGAGTCAACACCTAGTGAGAAATAAAATAAAAAAATGTGGGAGAAATTGAAATAGCCTATGATAATTTGATTCCCCCTTAGTTCTCACCAAATGTCTGGCCAGTTTGAAATTGCCACCTGTGCTTTTAATTGAAGTGGACAGTTGCTTTCAGTGGGTTTGGGCTGGGCCTATGTCTGGCCTATTTGGAAGCTCACCTAATTAAGGAAGTTAGGGAAGCGTTATCACATTAGCGGCTGGGCTCATGTCTGGCCCATGCCTGGTAAAATCAATTATAACTTGTGACTTGTGAGGGTCCAGCCGCAGGATGTGCAGTAGCTAAAGCACTAAAATTAGCGATGGCAATAGCCACTGCTTTCTCCCCTCGATGGCCACCCTCCGGATTTATCCCGACTTTCTTGGCGCGTGTGGAGAGAGGGCTCTGTACATGCCCAGAGGACCTAGTTGGGTGCTCTAAGAGGCCCGGATACCCCGTCACCAAAAACAAAGCCACTGCTTGGCCCAAACCCGACTCAGGCCAATTACGTATCATTGTCTTAGAACTAGAACAAATGAAAGCTTCAATTAGTACATATGCAGTGAAAATGAACCATATGGGTTCATACTGTAATGAAACACTATATTACATAACCTCGCAACACTCAGCCACCTTGTCATGGTCCGGCAATGTCGTCATCATCGGCTCATTGCCGCCGGCATTTCATGCTCCGGTAACAAATATATAACAATCTTCTTTTTTTTCTTCCACCCTCCTTAATTATCTTTTAGCAAAGGAGAAACCCAAGGGATCGATACTGATTTCGTGTTGAGTGCTGATAGCCTGAGGTGGTGGAGGTAACTGTGTCGAGCTCGGCTCATGGTTCTCTCTCTCCTGTTCTACTACAGGATGGTGTCGATAATGGTGCGACGGAGATTCATCTGATGGGGGAGGCGGCGACCCTTCCATCTCCCAATTTTCATTATCAAAATTGGACATCCTTGGAGATGTTTGAAGGCTGTCAACTTCATTTTGGTAGCCACGGAGGAGATGGACCGGCGACATGCCGTGGGAGGGAGTCGCTGGCCTACTCGACATCGGTGTCACGGTCCCTGACTTCCTGTTCTGTTTTATGTGCTTCTTTGCCGTGTGGTGCCAGCTTCGTAGAGCCATCGCCACTCTCTCGTTAAAGATAGTGGGCTTCATGGTCGAACCCATCTGTGTATATCATATTAAAGGAGAATAAGATACATATTATTATAATTACAGGATAATAAGATTAGTAATAAAGATTGTTTTCTCACCTGTGTTACTAGGGCGTAGAGAGGGAGAGTCACGTAGCTACACAGGAACTGAATGAGGACCCTGTAAAATTCGACGGTTGCGCGTATTAGAAAGAAATCGTTACACTCCTTCGAATTAATGTCAAAGGTTTTATTTATGAGATTGGAGAGATCCAATCACAACCAATCACGATTGAATGCAGGGAGAGTTCAATCACTCTCACAGGTCAACACGTGTCCCCTTTAACCCCTACTAATCGTGGTTAAAGACTCTCTAACCTTTATGCTATGTTTGGTTGCCGAGAAAATTGATGAAAATATAGAAAAGAAAAGAAAATTTTGGATTTTTAATATAATTTTTAATTGTATTTTGTCTAATTTTCTTTTCTTTTTCATGTTTTTACTTATTTTCTCGACAACCAAACATAAGGATAGGGTTCAACAATCTATCATTGGTTTTTAAAAAAACTAACCTTGGGGTTAAATTTTTTTTAACCCAAAGGTTAATATTTTTTTAAAAAGAATTTCTAAAAACCAAGTTAAGATTCATGAATCCTAAGAGTTAGTGAATCTTGACCATGGTTAATAAGGGGTAAAAATGACACGTGTTGACCTGTGGGTGTGATTGAACTCTCCCTGAGTTCAATCGCAATTGGCTATGATTCGATCTCGAGATTGGAAGGGCAACCGAACCCGATTCAATAAGGAACCCTCAACCCTAACCCACGAGTCCAGAACCTCAGCTATAATAAGTCTATAACCCATAAAAATAGGTCAGTTTAAACGGGTTTGATGGGTCGGGTCATGAATCGCCACCCTTACTCTATGTTTGTTACAATGATGAGACTTACCCCATTGAGACCCTGATGATAACAGCTAACAAATTCTTGTGGAAGCAAGATAGCAAGCCAAATTCGTACTGAAAAATGAGATGGAAGAACAGTTAGCTTAGCTCCTGTTAATTGTTAAACAGCAGGAAATCGAACTTCATCATCTGTAGTTTTTAGTATGAGAAGCGAATGAGTTCAATGGCTTACCCAAGTCCATGCAAAGAAAGCTAGCTGAAAAGCATTCTACAAGATGGAAAATAGAACAGAGAGTAAGATAGTTAGAAAAAGCATAGTTTGGGGGTGCAACACTGTGCACCAGGCCCAAATTAGATGTAAGGAATGAAATTTTCTACGGTTGTAACCGGACTCAGGGGGGTTTGGTTATGCCCCTGAGGTTGCCACGTGTCTCTTTTGACACCCTTAACTGTGGTTAAGATTGATCCACCCCTAGGGTTACCTATCTTTGGGTTTTAGAAAAAAAATATTAATATAATTTAACCAGGATTAAAAAATTAATATTTAATTCTATAGAAAAAAAAAAAAAAAGATAGATGGGTGAACCCTAGAGGTAGGCAAATAGTAACCGCAGTTAAAGGGTGTCAAAAGGGACACGTGGCAACCTTTGAGAGGATTTCATTTCTAGATGTAAAAATATATATATAGCGAGAGAGAGAGAGAGAGAGAGTACCTGAAAGAGAACGAAGTGAATGAGGCAGAGAAAGAGGCGAGGGCGATTGAACCAGAAGAGATGATCACCTGTTTGAACAACTGGAACTCCTTTCACCACCTCTCCTCTCTCTTGAATACTCAACCCCATTTTCGTTATGATTACCTCTAACTGTGTCCCCAGCAACAGGATGATCTGTACATGCCTCTTCAACCGTCAGATCCTTGTTTTGAGCCATAAATAATTAAATAAATAAAAGATAAGATTTATATACTGAAATGATGCTTACAATCAAAGGGACAAATGGTAGCCATAAATAAGAAAGCGAGCCTGTCCACAAAAACACATTTTTAGTCAAGAGAAATTCAATTCACATATTCATTGTAATTAATTGAGGCCCCCCCATCAAGGTCACCTCGAGGATGTAGCTTTGCCTTGTGGTATTGTTACCTTGACCCAAAAAAAAATAAAGGTCACCTCGAGGATGATGGCTTATAGCATGCAAATTGCATGGGTCAAATGATGTAACGATTCAATTCACGTAAACCATTACCTACTATTCTAAAAGGGATTGCTAGCTAGGCTGACTGACTATCTGGGGCGTATGGCAAAGGAGAAAAGACAGGTAGAGCCTACAAGAAAATATTTCATTTTCATGTTTGTTTTTTTTTTTTTTTTTTTTTTAAGGGAAATGCTTTTGAGACAGTGTAGGGCCGAGACAGTCCCGGCCTCAAATGGATTCAAAAGAGTTTTTTTTTTTACTTTGCTACGAGACTGTAAAAGGCTGAGATCACAGTGTGACTGTGCTTGTGATGCATACTTGTGTGGCCGGGATGGACACATTCGGGCTTTACATGATTTCTAAAGGATTTCACATTTTTTGAAGCGTGCTAGACCTACTCTTAGGTATTTATATTCTCAGCTCAAAACCAACCCCTAAATCAATATATCACATGACATCAGCGGGAACAATTTTGGGCCAACAAGTAGGGGGACAATTGGACTGTACTGACCTGAAGCCTGATTGTCTAGACCCAGGCCTAATGATTACAAAAAGTAACCGGTTAATATGTCTGTACATTAAATTTTTTTTTTGTTTTAAAATTTTTTTTTTGAAATCCAAGGGTGGCTAGCATTCCTCTGACCAAAGAGGAATGCTGACCATTCCCTCTATCTAAAATAGAATCGGTAGTCACCGTGTGTATTGAACAGAAGAAACAACACCGCGAAGAACCAGATCGTCGGACTGCATTTTCAGGAAAAAAAATCATTAGCTATGTAAACAAAAGCTTCAAGACTCATGTCACATTAATTATTAAGGCATACAAACAGATTAAAAAAATAAAAGAAAAGAAGAAGAAGAAGAAGTGGAGCACCGAGCACCCACCTGATCCCAACCACAAGTTTCAAATCCTCTTCAAGTGATCTGTTAATGTATTTCTGAAAATCAAATTTGTTATGGCTTTGGGGTGCCAAATGTGCCTGTAAATTCAAAAGAATTGATCATCTCCTTAATTTCAATGTGGGACTCTCTTTCCCTTAATCAAGTTTAGTGACTAAAATGGTATTTTATGTAAAATTTAAATGTACTTACAATGATAAATCCATGTCGCAGGGTCATGTAATCAACCTTAGTGACTGACCTAAAGAACTGCCTGAAGAAACAAGCCTGAAAGTGGGATAACAACAAGCTCACGAAAGTAAATACTTATATTTACGAGGATAAATTGAAAATCAATTAATCAATCATATAAAAATCATACTTTATATATCTATCTAGGACCTCAAATTACCTCTGGTGGATGCCCGAAGTGAGACTTCAGGCATCCACACATCATTGGACCTGTGGCATTTCAAAGGGGAGAGATATCATGTGGGGAGAAGTCAAAATCATAGGGAAAAAATAAAATGACTTCTCCCCATTTTTATCGGTAGGTTCCCAATGATCCTTGGGCATCCACCAGAGGTAACCGGAAGCCATTAATCTTTAGGCACGTAACGGACCGTTACCTTGGTCTACTAATACTATTTCTCTTTGACTCCTAGGATAAAATTAAATAAAATATTGCATGGTTAGCAAGAAAATGCAAGACCATGAAAAACAAAATTAATAAAGACTTTGCCTTGTTTGAAAGGTAAACAATGCGGAAGAGAACATTTTTCTTAAAAATAATTTACTCTACTTTTTAGGGGAAAAGTTATTTTGCGACAATCCAAACACAAAAATAGCTTTTCTCTTGAAAGTAATTATCTCCTCCAAAGAAACGTAGGCAAGGAAAAACTTACAAAACATTTAATAATATTGTCCTTATTATTTTCTCTATTTTTTACTACTTCTTGAAACCAAACGACACTTACAATGTTTTTTATAAGAAAATAATTAATAGTTAAAATCCATACTAAAAACATGACATGTGGCATACATGCAAAGGGTCACCTTTCAGCAACCCTCCGTTTGATGGGTCCCCAGGATATCACAGCCATGTGATCTAAATGGTATAAAACCAGTCATCCACTGGTGTCTTTTTTTACTTTTAGGTGATGTTTGGTAAATCAATTTAAATAGATAAAACTTATTTGAAAATTGTACTTAGTTGGATTTTAAATTGTTAAATTGAAAGTTAATTACATGTCTACATTTTTGAAGTAAAAATTCTAGAAATAAAACGTCTACTTTTAAAAAAGTATACTTTTTTACTTTAGAACTAAAACATATCCTTTAAAAAAATTAAGTAGAAATGTAATTAACCTTTAACTTATCAATAATTAACCTTCGACTTATCAACCTAATTATCTAAAGTCCAACCCGCCGCCACCTTAGCCTCAACTAGTCAAGTGTCCAAAAGCAATTGCTTAAAGTACTTTCTAATGTTAAAATCACACATTTTAACAGTTGATTGGACGCTTGGTTGATTGAGACTGATAGTAGAAAACGTGGGAGAGTAGGGCTAGCACTCCTCTTTTGTAAAACCAGAAATGTTGGGTCCATGCACCAAAAAAAAAATCAACTTGCCCTCTATGGATAGGAATGCCACCTTATTTGACAGACTTCATTTGTGACCTTTGAGAAGTTTCTAAGAGAGGTGACCAGCAGAGGCCCACTAGCCTAATACTAACAAAAGAGTGGCAAGTTCAGATTCTTACGATCCACAGAAGAACTGGTGAGTTGCTCCAGAAGTTCAAATGTCTTCTGCCGAAGGACGTCTCTCTTGCAAATCTGAACCTCTCTGGATCTGCAACACATACTCCATTAATTTCCTCACTTGTTATATAAATATATATATAATCGGACTAACTAGGTCTAGTGATTGAGAAACTCACCATGAGAGAACTGGTACTCAATTGTCCTTGTTTCCTTTTCCCATCTCTTCCAACTTCTCATCTGCAATTCACACAAAAATTCATCACATGGGTCACATTTTTCTTTCCATATCTATATATAAATATATATATGAGAGAGAGAGAGAGAGAGAGAGAACCTTAGCTCTACCCAAGGCCATGGTCATTATACAATAAAGAACGTGAAAAACGGCTAAAACAAAGATGAAAATGTGGAGTTGGTGGATGCCATCCGCCGACACAAACGGGACTTTACCCTGCAAGAACACCCCATTTCAAATTAATCATATCTAATGAAGAAGGAGCTAAAAACAGCTGACCCCCCTTACAAGAAAAAGGCGTTCGTAGAGGATATATATGGTAATGAAGAATATTATATTCTCAACAAAAGAATAAGATTTAGATTTAATGTATATTTGTTCCATTTTTGATTATGTAAGCAAAAGATATACAAACACACAAAAAAAGAAAAGAAAAGAAAAAAAGTGGTCATGCCTTGGCTGCGCATTTGTCAGATCCGGCTGCTGCTAAAATTCGTCGGGAGCTGCCTCCGGAATTTGAAAACATGAGAAGTCTCCTCCGGCCATTGTCATTGGAATCCGATTCCTCATTTTCGTGCGATTCGGTCTCTTGCTTCTTATCACATGGATGCCAAGTAGCTCCAAGACTCTCTGATATACAAATATCCGAAATGGGTCCTTGTCCTACTGTTAGGAGCAAGGATAGAAATCCCATGAGCATAAGCTCTTCAAAAACAAAAAAACAAAAAATCAAGGTTAAGCTTCTGATCATAGATTTTAACATTAATGAAATCTAATAAAAAAGTATGTTCATGAGATGGACTACCTGATTTAATCTTTTCAAGTGCTTCATAAAGGGCTCGCTTGTGTTTCTTTTTTAACCACTGCAAAGGGTGCAAGAACATGAATTTTGATTCATAAAATGAAATCACAAACACCAAATTAAAATCTTTTTAATCTCTATTATTTCCTAGTGATTCTGTTTGAAAGAAAAATATTGGAATAGCCTTACCCTTCCAATGAGGTGAATGATGTGTTCAATTATAATTGAAATAGCAACAAGCACGAAACAAACGACGGCAACCGCCCATGTCGGCGTTTCCTCCAAAGACCGTCCTCCTTCGCCTCCGGCCATTCTCTTAGTGCCTCTTCACGTCGGTGAACCCACCACAGTAGCCGGAATATATAAAAGGTATGAGCAACCGGAAATCACTACAGGTGATGAAATCGTTAGCCGACCAAGTCCCAAATCAATAGAGATAATTCGATAAATCAAGGATTGTTTCAATGATTTTATATATATATATATAGAGAGAGAGAGAGAGAGAGAGAAAAAAAACAAGAAGAGGTAGGAAGGGAAGAATGGAAATGTGGAAACTTTGACTATATGACGCGTCAAGAAGAGTGTGGATTAACAACAATTCTACCATAGGTCAAAGGCCTACAGCAGGCATGCTATTGGTCTGCTTTAACTAGAAATTCTTATAGTGCAATACGTTTCTTCAAAACGATTTCAATATTCTACTTTTAATTTTTGTTTATTGGGGGTGAACCAATAACAATCTGCCAAAAAGGGTTACAATACAGTAGGGCATGTTGTTGATCCACACTCACACAACAGCCTCATTTACTTGACCTTCAACAACAAGAGTGGGACCATAAAAAACAGTACCGATCATTTGTTAATCACCGTTGATCATTTCCTAAAGTCAGCCTTTACTCAATAATAGTTACATACAAATATACCTCTCTGTGTTTTTAATAACTAATTGAGTTTAGAGCAATAGTCACCTCCTCGTGCGGAGGAGGGACTATTCCTCCTCGCTCTCACAAACCCTTTGAACTATGGTTACAAAAATTAACCACCTCTTTAATTTTATTTTAAAACCATGAGTAGATGTATAAACTTAAGAGTGACTGAATCTTAACCACAGTTAGTGAAAGTAAAAAAGGGAAACACGAGGCCCAAAAAGGAGAACGAGAAGGTAACTCACCTCCTCGGCCCGAGGAGATGACTATTTTTCTTGCGTTTATACCCACGAAGCAGCTAACTTTCGATGACAAATGCATGGATGAATGGGGTGGTGATTGATGCAAGGTAAGGTCACCTTCGATGACAAATGCATGGATGAATGGGTGCTGATTGATGCAAGGTAAGGTCGGCCCAATTGTACTATTATAATTAGGGGGAATCAAATCACAGGGACAGGTGATGGCTTTAGGAATTTCAAACTTCCGTCAAATGGTTTGTTCTTAATTGCCACCTTTTTTTTTCTTTATTATGATAAAGAAGAAAATTTGGATCTTCTACATTATGTATTGGAGAAGTTTCCTCCATCAATAATAATGTTGGATCACCTTTTTTTTAAATCCTTATTAGCTCAAAATTAACCTTAAAGGTTATTAGGATTAACGAGTTTTAGGTTATTAGAATTAATGAGTCACTGGGGTGGAGCCAAGATTCTCTTTGGGGGGGGGGGGGGGGGGGGGGGGGGCTAACAATTGGGTTTGGGGCATAGCCCTTGGGAATTTTTTTTTTAGGGTCAAGTCTTACGCGTGTGTCAATTTGTAAGGAATATATTTTTTCTCAAAAGTTTAAGGGGGCTACAACCTCCTTCCCCTGACTCCGCCTATCTCTCAGGCTATGCACCTAATAGTAGTATAGGGATCCCTTGTTTTTTCAAAATTTCAGGGGGGGGGGGGGGGGCTTCAACCCCTCGGGTCTCGATCAGACACTATACTGACTGGCACCCCATGCAAACGGACTACTTCTTTAACATACAAACTTGCAAGTTGGTTTACATTGAAAGTAATTCGATACAGAAGGAAATGGGCTGACTTGGTCAAACGGTCTACTACAACCCAAATTGCATCAAATTTCTTACCCGTCTTCGGCAAACCCACAATGAAATCCATAGAAATGTTCTCCCACTTCCACTCTGGAATAGGAAGAGATTGGAGAAGTCCGACTGGTCTTCGATGTTCGGCTTTCACTTGTTAACAAACCAAGCACTTAGACACATAGGTTGCCACGTTCCTTTTCATATTCCTCCACCAAAAGTACTTCTTGAGGTTCTGATACATCTTGGTACCTCCTGGATGAACTGTATACTTAAACTTGTGTACTTCGTCTAATATTTCTCTTCTCAATTCCTCATCATCCGGGACACAAATTCTGTCCTTGAAAGATATCCTGCCATTTCTCCAAGAGAAATCCTCAAACCCATTGCTAATTGACTTGCTTATAGCCGCGTGCAGTTCTCCATCATGCCATTGCAGATCTTTAATCTTGTCCAAAATAGTCGGCCTAACTGCAATATTAGCCACCAAAGCTCTAGGTTCCCTAAAACTGAAACCCGCATCAAAGTTGGACACCTCTTCAAGCAATTTCCATTCTTTGACTATTAGGTGTGTCAAGTACCCCGTGGGTTTTCGTCTTAGAGCATCTGCCACTACATTAACTTTCCCCGGGTGGTACAAGATTGAGCAGTCATAATCTTTAAGAAACTCTACCCACCGGCGTTGCCTCAAATTTAGCTCTTTCTACGAGAACAGGTATTTCAGACTTTTGTGGTCGGTGAAGATCTCAAATTGTTCTCCATATAAATAGTGCCTCCATATCTTAAGAGCAAACACCACTGCCGCTAGCTCTAAGTCATGGGTGGGGTAATTCTTCTCGTGGTCCTTTAATTGCCGGGAAGCATAGGCAATGACTTTCTCATTTTGCATAAGAACACAACCCAACCCGATAAGCGATGCATCGTTATAAACTACATAACCGCCACCTCCTGATGGCACTGTCAAGACCGGTGCGGTGGTAAGGCGTTTCTTTAGTTCAAGAAAGCTCTCCTCGCACTTTTCATTCCACTCGAATTTGGTATTCTTTCGGGTCAAGTGGGTGAGTGGTGCGGCTAAAGTTGAAAACCCCTCCACAAATCTTCTATAGTACCCTACTAAACCCAAGAAGCTTCGGATTTCTGTGACACTTTTTGGTCTTCCCCAACTTTCTACTACCTCAATCTTAGAGGGATCCACTGAAATACCATCTCCTGACACCACGTGGCCTAAAAATGCCACTTTTTCAAGCCAAAACTCATACTTACTCAATTTGGCATAAAGTTGGTTCTTCCTTAGTGTCTCCAAAGTAGCCCTAAGGTGTCGTTCATGATCTTTTCTTGTTTCGGAGTACACTAGGATATCATCGACAAACACTATCACATAACAATCGATAGTTGGCTTGAAGATCCGATTCATAAGATCCATAAAGGCGGCCGGTGCTTTTGTCAAACCTAAAGGCATGACCAAAAACTCATAATTCCCGTACCGAGTTCTAAATGCAGACTTAGCAACATCTTCTGCCTTTATCTTCAATTGATGGTACCCTGATCTCAAATCGATCTTGGAGAAGTACTTGGCCCCTCACAACTGGTCAAACAAGTCATCAATCCGTGGCAAAGGGTACTTATTCTTGATTGTGACTTTGTTCAATTGTCAATAGTCGATGCACATCCTCATCGAACCATCTTTCTTCTTTACAAACAATACAGGGGCTCCCCAAGGCGATACACTCGGGCGGATGAACCCGAGATTGAGCAACTCTTCAATCTGCTCCTTCAGCTCCTTTGACTCTACAGGAGCCATCCTATAAGGTGGCTTGGAAATCGGCGATGTACCCGGAACTAAGTCGATGGCAAAATCAATCTCTCTATCCGGTGGTAGGCCGGGTAAATCCTTGGGGAAAACATCTAGGAATTCACTCACTACAGGACTGTTTGAAGGATGTGATACTTCTGGTGTAGAAATACTCAATGCAGCGAACCGTGCTAGGCCACTCTTCTTCAATCCCTTGAAATGGAAAGGAGGCCTATTGACTGGTTTAAAGTTCACTCTCTTCTCAAAACAGTCCACGTAGCCATGATAAGTAGAGAGCCAGTCCATGCCTAGGATGACATCGAAGTCTTGGAACTCTAGGAGGATAAGGTCGACTGGCAACTCATGCTCTCCAATCAGGACCACACAACCCCTGTATACTTCATCTGAGACCACTGATCTTCCAATCGGAAGGGAGATAGACAACTCATTATCTAGAGGGCTCAGTTCCAATGTGAAACCTTGGGCAAACCTAAACGTGACGAAGGAGTGAGTCGATCCCGTGTCAACCAACACATGAGCTAAACAACCATCTATCACCAAGGTACCTGAATTTTTGTACACAACTAAGTGTGTCAAACATGTGCACAACGTAAATATCATATAAGTAGCATGTTTCTACAAACATATAATCACATATTTATAACAGACATACAGTACACTACTTAAACTATTATAAGAAATATAACAACAATAATATGTACCCCGCACTATGTTGTCGGATGCCTGGGCATCCTGTTCGGTGATGGCGAAAACTCGTCCTTGGGCTGCTGGGCGAGAAGGCTGTCGGGGCTTTGGGACTTGCGGAGGCCTCTGCTGAAAAGCCTGCCCAGCTGGCGGTGGCTGGGAGCGATGAGGACAATCTCTAATCCGATGACTCAGATCTCCACACCGAAAGCATCCCCCCGTGAGTGCTCTGCACTCTCCTGCCTTGTGAAACTTTCCGCAATGATTGCAAGCACTGAACCTCGGTGCGGAAGATAAAGGCTGTACATATTGCGGCACTTGAGGAGTAGTAGGGCGTAGGGCCGGATATGTCTGAGCCGTGAAAGGCAGGGCTGATGTCTTAGCCTTCTTCTCCGGTGGTGTCATCCTACTTGACTGACCACGAGTCATTCTCTCTCTCTGACACCATTCTCGCCTCTTCATAAACTCTTCTGAGCTCTTCTCAGCCATCTGAGCTCTATTAACAACTTCACTCATAGTAGGGAACCGATGCATGACAACCTTATCCCTGATATATGCCTTCAAACCCCTCTCAAATTTCCTCGC
This sequence comes from Tetracentron sinense, assembly GCA_015143295.1. Lineage (NCBI taxonomy): Eukaryota > Viridiplantae > Streptophyta > Magnoliopsida > Trochodendrales > Trochodendraceae > Tetracentron > Tetracentron sinense. The sequence goes on from CM026562.1 coordinate 33,366,369, forward strand.
ACGCATACTCTCTGTAGCAATCAAATGCGGTACGACCGAGCAAGTTCAGCAAACTTGGCCTCGTACTGGGCGACTGTCATACTCCCTTGCTCAAGGGTGAGGAACTCGATTTATTTTTGCTCTTTCACAAACACTGGAAAATACTTCCTATAAAACACGTCTAGGAACTCTCCCCATGACCATGGCTGTCCTGCACAAGTCGCGTCCCTCTGCCTAAGAGCCAGACTCCACCAGTTTTCTGCTTCTCCTTCCATCATAAAAACGCTCCACTCCACTTTATGCTGTTCAGTACAATCCAATACTCGAAACAATTTTTCTAACTGCCTAATCCAGGCCTCTGCGGCAATGGGATCTGGGTTCCCATAGAAAGTTGGAGGGTTCATATGCCGGAAAGCCTCAATCCCTGACAGGCCATGGTTCTGCCCGATTGCTAGTAGAGCGGTCTGTTGGGCCATAATTTCTGTCTGTCGAGTCATGGCTGCAGCCATAGTCTCCATAGCTCGACCCATGTCTCCTGTGCCATAACCCTCAAAAGACTCTCCCGTGCCTCCCCCGCGTCTACCGGTGCCTCGACTCATGATTTTAATCCTGAGAGCAAGCACAACAAAAAATTCAGTATTAGGAAGGTGAATTTATCCTAACACAACACATGCTAAAACCTAAGTCCTAATGAACCTAATGCCTTAGCTCTGATACCAAGTCTGTAACGACCCCAAAATCCCATCTAGACTATAATGGAACATTGGGTTCATTACACTGTTTATCTTGGATTAACCTGTGAGCAAGTAAGGCACTACTAAAAGAGAACCTGAAAATTTCTTCCAAAACATATATATATATATATATATATAAATCTAAACAAGTATCTACGAAGACAAGTCTAACTCAAAATCCAACTTTAAGATGATCCGGATCACTCCACATGATCTCCAAAAACTACAAGTCAACATAAGTACCAACAAAGTAAAACCATAAGTCAACTCAAGTCTCTATTACAACTTTTAATCACCAAAAGTTTAACAACCTAATGATAAGGAAAGCGGTCGAGGTCTCGAGTTCCCTCCTCGGGAATGTCACCCTCTTTCTCCGGTCCGTAGTTCTCTTCTAACCAAGGCTCCGCTGGTGTCTCGAAAACTGAACTTGCCGACATGAAAACATATCGGCTGAGCAACAAAGCTCGGTGAATATGAACTCTTAACTAGCAATGTCAAAAGCATCAAATAACATAATCATATAAGAATATACAATTGTTAATGCGAACAACTTTATAATAGCAATTCATATGAACAAGTTAATCAAAACAATTGAGCAATGTAAAACATACATTATTCAGAGTGTGGAAGTGTCATAATCTTTTCATCATTTCTTGTTCATTATCTTATCTTATTTTTGTCTTCTCTTGCCATCCTTTACTTTCTTTCTTTTCATAAATCTTCATTAAATTCTCATTTTTCCATGTAAGCATAGCAACATGCATAATCATTATTAATAACTTAAAATAACTCTTCACTATATAGGTGAAAGAGATTTCTATATTCTACTTCCCGTATACCAACCTTCGCACTTTCTCCGGTGCTCTCGGATTCACTTATGATTACTTGACATGGCACGCATGCCTTGATCTTAGACTTATTGGTTCCGGTCAAGTGTAAAACTCACATGCAATTCCACATACATTGTTCTTGTTCTTATGTCAGTGCTTTTATCTTACTTGTGCTTTCGTCATAATGGCTTGTAAAGAGTGATACACTTGTTAGTTGAATAATACTTTAGATCACTAATCTAGGTACCTTCGGTGATCCATCATGAGCCCATATCATCATGATAAAAGATTAAGGCTCGCTAGACTTAGATCCAAAGGCTTATTTGCCCTACAATGCACCACTTCATGCAATTCCAACAATATTTAACAATCACAATGACATATAAGTTCATAAATTTCTATTACTAATCATGCATATTCATTGTGCCTTAAGATTAGATTCGTAATATCAATGTCATGTTAAACTCACAATTGCATTATTTGATAAAGATAAATATGACAATTAACATAGAAGTCTTAACAATTCTATCATGCAAAACCTACATTATTTTCATATGTTGTAACATAGAAGAAATATAAGGTTTAATTCTTTACTTGCACATAACATCCTAACAACATTCATTCATAATTTTACAGCACAATCCATCCATAATAAATCTCTTCCACCATTTCAAATCCAAACATGTATCTCATCCACCATTTCAAATCCAAACATACATTCCACCCACCATTTCAAATCCAAACATGCATCCCATCCTCCTATTTCCACACCAATAATTTCCATTCACCCATTCCGTCAAATACCTTTCCTTCACCATTTCACAACAATAACATAATAATAACAATAACAATATTATAGAGCTATTTCTACAATAATCATTACATAATCTCATTCTAGCATGGAAACTTAGTATTTAAGCTTTAAAACCTTAATGGTTCATGGCATTGATAGTGAGGAGGGTATATTTACCTTGCTAAAGCTTTCCCTCTTGACCCAAATGCTTGGAATCCTTCCTTAGAGAATTCTTCAAGCTTCAATCTCCTTTCTCTAAGCAAAACCTCCTTCAAATCCTAACTTTCTCCTTCTTCCCCTTCAAGATTAGGTTTAGAATGAGTTAGAACTCAAAAACCCTAAACTTAAAAGCCTATATATAGGGGAGGGGGTTTAAAACCCAAAAAAAATACATTTTAACACTGCTGTCACGCTATTGGCTATCGATCGCCCCCTTTGGGCGATCGATCGCCCCACACAGGATGTCATTTTTTGACTCCAGACCACCTTCAGTATTTTGGTCATAACTCTCGACTCGCTTGTCGGATTTTGACAATTCAACTTGCGTTGAATTCTTCTTTTGAAAGAGAACAACTTTTATGTTTTGTATAACTTCTAATTCTTCTTTATCCTTGGACCATTTTTTGCCCTTAAAGCTGACTGATCTGCAATGGCAACCGTCTCGACTTTAGAAATCCGACTTTTAACATGACCCCGACTCAAAATCGGGAAAAATGATAAACATGAACCTTGAAGAGGGTTCCAATACCTTTCCGAAAATTCAAGAATTACTCGATTTGGATAAATGGTGACAACACTATAGCTTCTACAAGCTGAGGGCAATGTTTAGGACATAACCTCCATTAACACTTAAGAGTATTTTGCACTCTTAATCCTTCATCCCAACACCCATAAACTTAAGAGATACATCTTAAGGCATTTAATACACGACATAAAGATCCGGGGTTCTACACCTCTTATTAGATTAGTTCTTGTCTTACGAGAATCATTCATATCTTCTTGTTAACTTGCTTGTGAGTTTCTTACAATTTTGCTTGCATGGGAACAAATGATGGTGCATGTACTTGGTCTTAGTACACCATCATCCTTCCATATTTCTTTATTCTTGCTTGGAGACAGATACTAGTACCCATACCTGGTTTTAGTATACTAGTATCCTCTCATACTCGTTGGAAACAGATGTTAATGCCCATACCTGGTCTTGGTACATTAACACCCTTTCATGCTTGTCTTGGAAACATATGCTAGTGTCTGTACCTGATCTTAGTACACTAGCATACTTTCATATTATTCATGTCTTGGAAACAGATACTAGTACCTATATCTGGTCTTAGTACACTAGTATCCTTTCATGCTTGCTGGGGAACAGATGTTAGTGCCTGTACCTGGTCTTAGTACACTAACATCCTTTCATGTTTTACGTTTCTTAATTCTTTTCTTGACTTGTTCTTGTCTTGTTTTCCTTGTGAGCCAGGTATGACATATCCTACGATATGTCCTACCCTTGACCGGCCCGTTGTCCGACTTGATCATTCAATCCGTAATTTTCGTGTCTTTTCATTGATTGGTTTCTCATATACAATTACTAGAAAATCATGATTCATGTATATATGCGTGCTTGTGTGTGTAGCAATTTGTGGCAATCATAAGAATATGTATGGCCAATTTAAGAGACAACAAATAGCATTTTAATCTTTCTATAGTCATGTGAGAATTTAAAGAACCTATCAAGCATATTAGTACAATTCACTAATTTGAAGAAAACCCTTAATCATAATTCCATAATCTTAAGTTCAATTTTTATACAAGCATTTCGTCAAACACACGATATTCAACATTTTCCTAGGCATTTATTTCATGATTTCTTTGTCACACATTTTGTCAAACACCTTGCATTCAACATTTCTTTAAGCCTTATTCATGTTCCCTTAATCTTAGGTTTTTCAACTCATTCATGCATTTGATCAAATATGTAATGTTCACATTTTTAAAACCCTTTATTTCACAATTTCTCATTCCAACATTTCATCAAACACATGGGTGTATGCATTATGAGTACAATGCTCTTCCACCATTTTCATCACACACATCACCACCACACGGCATCCAATCCCCTCAACACCCACACATTCTATCCATCTTTCCATCTTTAGTTTATATTGTAGTAATTTAGGAAATCCTTCGTTTTAAGATAAGAATTTAGGGTAATCTTGCTCAAATCATAATCAATGTGAAAGAAAACCTAGGTTACTCCTAATGTTAACTAGGAGGGTGTACTAACCTTGAAGATCAAAACTTGATCTTGAAGAAAACCTTTGTTTGAAAACCCCTCTTGATGTAGAAGGATCCAACCTTGAGGAAGAAGGAGACACTACCTTGAGTGGAGGAAGATCCTAGCTTGAAGGTTCAAGCTTGATTTGAGCTCCACCTTCTCTCCAATCCTAAACCCCCTTTGGAATCCCTTCTCTTCTCCTTCCTTTCTCTCTCTTTTTCTTTTCTAGGTTTAGGGTAAGCAAAACCCCCACTTGAGCCCCCTATTTATAGGTAAAGGGGTTAAAAACTCTCATTTTCGGGCCTTTAAAAAGCCCAAATCGTGCTCTGACAATCGATCGTCAGTCTGGACGATCGATCGTCCACGTTCCCGAAAGCTATCCAGATTTTTGGGTTCCTGACGATCGATCGTCGTCTTGGGACGATCAATCGTCCAAATCCCTGAGAGCTATCCGGATTTTTACAGTTTGGTATTTCGACCATAACTTTTGAGTCGCTCATTAGATTTTGACGATTCAACTTGTGTTGGACTCATCTTTGAAAGAAAAACAACTTTCATGTGTTACACAATCCCTAATTCTTCTTTATTCATGGTCCAAAGTGGCCATAAAGGTGACTATGTCAGAAAATTTAGCAGAAAAATGATGGAAAACTCACATTTGACTTATCTTAGACTCAAAATATGGAAAAAAGTTAAACATTAACCTCGAAGGAGGTTCTAATGGCTTAAGAATCACTCAATTCCAATAAGAGGTGAGAAAACTAGACTTCTCTCAAGTGAGGTCATGTAGAGACTTCCCTCTTTTTAACACCTAGAACCTTTTCCACCTTTTATTCTCAACACCCATAACCAATGAAAACATTCCTAAGGCCTTCGTACACATTAAAATATATTTTTCAAACAAAGTTGAAAACCAATCCCATATTTTTGTTGAGAATCGTTCAAGACCATACCTTAGGCATTCAGCAGTAGATACTATTCATGGCACTATTCACTGCCCTATTCACATGAACAGTGCATGTGAAATTCAGAGCTCTACAAATGGGGTCTCAGTAGCAAAGTCCTATATATATGGGCCCCACCTGAAATCCAATGCTCGTAGAGCATGGTCTCGGTGGTCTCGACCCTAATGGGTCTCAGTAGCAAAGTCCTATATATATATATCTACTAACATATATATAAAAGGTGAACGACAGCTATTGAAGCTTTCGTTCACCTTTTTTTAATTCCAAAACTGCCCCCACAGATGTACTTTACCACTTTTTTTTATTCCAAGAATACCCTCACTTTGTCTAACATATTTATTTTTCTTTTCAAAATTATCACTATTTCTATTCAATAACTTTGTTTCGTTGAACTTTTTTCAATTACCAAACCTACCACAAGTAGTGGGTTAAGTTAGTGGCTCCATCTATCTAAATTTTCCTCTATGCTGCCACATCTTACTCTACTCATCTCCACGTGGCTCCCTTTGAAATCAAAGTCCTCAGCTGATATTTTCTTTAACTTTCCACTGTGGTCGACATAAGTTCATGGGTCTCAATCCTCCTAAAATCACCACAAACACATCTTCACTCTTCAATCTCATGAGTCTGATCAACCCTCCCATGAATGAGATTTCTACTCCTTTCATGGGTTCTCTTCCCATCTATACACCAAAGTTTCTTCGGTGTCAATAACATTTTGGTTTATATTTTATGTCTCTAATGATCAAAAGGCTATCCGATAACAACTTGAATCATTACCACCTAGAGTGGTTATACTGGCTTATATGCGTATTAAATAGATTGATTGATTTTCTTGCACTGCTTCTTTCTAGGTCACCCGCTTTGCACCACACGGAGAGTGGGATTCCTCGGAAAGTCGTAGGTGATTTTTCGGTGGATGAGAATGATTTTTTTGAAGGTGATTGTAAGGGTGTGAACATAATTTGAGTGGTTTTGTAGATACGATACGTACAAGTTTAAATGAAGGTGAGCTTAGTGGTCAGGAAGGTCTCAACTGATGGAAACTACGAATATATCATTGATTGGGAATTCAATTACAGTGGCTCAATCAAAGTTAAGGTATGGCTTCAAATGACCAAAACACCCCACTATTTGAATAATTTCTATGCCATCATCGCAATACATTTCTAATCTAACTAAGAATGCTTCGTCGTTTTCAAGACTAGGTTAACAGATATCTTAGAAGCCAAAGCTTCCCCCTAATATGCCATTACTAAGGCTTATTATAATTAGTTAATTAGTACAAATTTGTGTGAGTGGTAGGGGTGTGGCCTTCTCATGTTGGAGGTTTAGGGATCTAATCCCACCCGGGTATGAGTAAGCAAGAGTTCCACTACCCCTACTGACAGTCTGATTCTACTAAGAATTTCTATCACCAAACCAAAAAAAAATTTTAAACTTGCACGTGCAGGGCCTACTAGTATATATATATGGAAACAAATATGTGCACTTTTTTTTTTTGGCATACTCCATCATTTAACCATGTTAATTGACTCATGATACTTGACGCTTAGTAAATTGGGGGCTAAGTGTCTCACCATTAAGCAGTGTTTTAAAACCCGGACCGGACCGGTGGGTCGAACCGGTTAACCCGTCACCCCGGTTACCATAGTGGGTTGGGTTGGTCTCTTGATGGGCTGAATACCATTCCCGGGGTGACCCAGTGAAAACCGTCCAAACCAGCGTGACCCGGTCGGTTTTTGGTGAACCGCCCGGGTCATGGAAAAATGTATTTTTTGTCATATTTATTCCAAAATAAAATATATTAATCAAAAATAGGAGTTTTAAAACAAAACCCTAGAGAAAAAACAAAGACTACGTAAGAAAAAGAGGAGATTGGAGATAGAGAAAACTGAAAAATCAATTAGGTGAGATCAAAACCATTTTTTTTTTTTTTTTTATTTGAAGGATTCATATATGTTGGATAATTTTAGAGGACTTGGTCAACCATAAACTAGTTTTTAGGATTTCAGGAAAAGGATAACATAGTTTGATACTTTATTTTATGCAACATAATTGGATACTTTATTTTATGTAAATAGACTGCTGTTTTTCGTAGCTTAGATAGAACCTGGATTATGCTTTTATTTTTGATTGATAGGAGTTGACTATGTTCATTTTTTTGTTAGAATTGTGCAATGATGAACTTTCTTGTTAATCAACATGTTAGCTTCTTTCTTATTTAAGTTATGTATTATTTTAATCTGTTGAATCACCCAAAAAATTATCTCTCTCGAACCAAATCTTGAAATAAGAAAGAAAATATTAATATTAAATATTTTTATGGCATTACTTAATGTCATTGGGTCAACCCGATTGACCCGACGGTCCGACCGGTTTGGACCAACCCGCCCCCTTGACCGGGTTAGTGTCTGGTCTGGGTTTTAAAACATTGCCATTAAGAGAGGCAAACCCAAATCCTCCCCCCATGGAGGACACACTTCCTATCTTAGTAACTCAAATCTTGCAATACTCTTGTACTCTTGCTCTCAAATCTCACTCACTCTCACTTAGCACTCCTCGAAACTTTTTTTTCTTTGGAAAAAGACAGCAGGGTTAAGGCAGACCCGAACCAGCACTAAAGAAGAAAAATTACAAGCGCATATATCTAAAACCTCTCTTATCTCGACTAACAAACAGAGCGAGCCGAGAGGGGAAAATAGAATGAATAAAAGACACCTCTCCAGGATCCCTTCAATGTTTGGGGAGAAAATCAGCAGCAAAGTTAGCTTCCCGCGGGCATAGCTTAATACTAAATTCCAAAAAAGAAGAAGCGATCGTGGCAATCTCTGAAAGAGTGCAGATGGCTTCTCAAGACCACGTACACATATGTTGCACACAAGCGATGGCCCAAGATGAATCAGAGGAGACTCGGATTCTAAGAAACCAAGGTCTTGAGCAATTTGAATTCCGCGTTTAATAGCAAGAAGCTCCATTGCAACAACAGATCCCACTGATCTATTTCCAGCCATCGCAAAAATGGGAGATCCCATAGAGTCCCTAAGAATACACCCGAACCTAGCACCATCTGCACGCACGGACCCATCAAAACTAACGTCAATACAACCTAGGTCCGGGTGGAACCAAGAAACCCATTTGATAGAAGGGGTCTTCCAGGAAACCAAGACACCCAAGCCTTGAATAATCTTTTTATTGTAGGAAGTGTCGACAATATTCACTCCCTTAGCATTGATTTTTTATACCAATCTCCTGCAAGACAAGATGAGAAATACTCTGGACAGACTTGATATTACCATGAAATATCCTTCTATTTCTTTCCGCCCAAATCTGATAATAAAGGCACAGAACACTACTTTTCTGAGGGAGCAATGGAAAAGCCAAGTCTTGCAACGAATGATCAGACAATTAACGAATTGTTGCCAAGAGGAGCATGTGTGAATCTTCAGCCCGAGAAGGGGCGATAATTGAGCCCAAATAGCACTAGAGAAAGGGCAAGACACAAAAATGTGGTTGTGGGATTCCAGCTGGCCATTACAAAGGATGCAACTACAATACACAATTGTTCCCCACTGGATGAGCTTGTCACAAGTAGTAAGAGCACTTCTAATGACTAGCCAGTGACCATAGAGTGTTTAGGAATAGAAAGATTGTGCCACAGCAAAACAGCCCAAGGGACCTTTGGGAACTTAGCCTGAATCGAGTCTCACGCCGACTTAACGAAGAAAAGGTCATTTGCCTCCAGCGTCCAAACAATTCTATCCTTTTCTGCTTTCAACGTGGGAATAGCTGGGATTTCTTAAAAAATGTTAACAATCGCAGACAACTGAGGATTATCAACTATCCATCTATTACCTTGCTTGAGCGAAGCCACTGTCTCCATACGATTGATCCCCAAAAGATGAGAATAAGAGACAGAGATAATATTAGCCAGGACCCCTCTAGGTTGCCACGGATCCAACCATAGGGAAGAGTTAACACCATCGCCAATCAGGTGGAGGAAAGGCACCCTCAAAACTTTCTGCTATATTTAAAATTAATGCACCTCCATTCTCACTCCCACTCCCACTCCCGCTCCCGCTCCGATCTCACAATCTGTTTACTTAGCTTCTACCACTCAAACACCTGGGAGATGTGTGTATGTTTTGGTGAATCATTTCACAGATATAAGCATAAGGTGATTCCCTTCCTTTGAACTACACCACGTTGGCTGATTGATCACTAGGTATGTCATCGCTTTGTTAATTCCTAGGTCAACCAACGATATTGCATATGAGCAATAGTCCTCTCACATAGCCACCCCTTCCATTCAATATGAACTCGGGTTAAAGTTTTAATCATGTAGTTAAATGATTTTATTATATTTTCTAAAACTAAGGGTAGATGTGTGAATCCTAAGGGTGAATGAATCTTAACACATTAAATGGAGTTAAAAAGTAAATACGTGTGAAGAAATGGGGAGCCGAGATGCACCTCCTCACGTTCACCCGGCTGAGGAGGTGATTATTTTCCATTGCATATGCTAAAAATCAAAATTTTGACTTTTATGCACTTTTTCAAAAATAAAAATAAACAATAAACTAAATACAAATTTTTACAACTCTTAACTATCATAAAGAAAGAACTCAAGTCAAACCAGAAATTTATCCATACACAACAGACATATCTCATTAGAGAGTGTTAGCTACACTTTTCCCTTATGCTATATTTGGTTGTCGAGAAATAGATGAAAACATGGAAAGAAAGAAATTTTTAGATTTCTAATACAATTCTTAATTGTGTTTTGTCTTATTTTTTTTCTTTTTCATGTTTTCGCTTATTTTCTCGACAACCAAACATAGGGTTACCGAGTCATATGTGGTTGGAGAAATCATTTCATGGGCCCATGATTTTGACTTCTCCACGTATTATGAGACATGTGACTATAAAATGGTAGGAGTAAGGGGGAGAGATATCAAGTGGGGGGAAGTCAAAATATGGGGAGAAAATCAAATGTCTTCTCCCTTTTTCACACCAAATGTCGCATAATGTGTGGGAGCCGATATCGCCTTTCTAGCTTCGCCAGAGACCGTCCTGAGCCTACTAATTGTCACGCACGTAATCCCCCTACCTCTATTCAATTACGTACGATATCCTTATTGACTAAACTACTGGCGGCTATGTACCGTACGATATCCTTAATTTGACTATACTATTGGCGGCTTTGTGCCAAACAGAGAGAAAAAAAATGTTTTTCATTTCTTTTTTATGTTGATGGATTGCTGGAAAGTTCGATCGTCCAGTCACCCACTAAGAAATTCAGAACAGTGACTTCATTCATTTCAGATTATCACGAATTCTGTATCCTCCTTTTATAAAAAGAGAAATTTGTGTTTTCGTCTCTATGAATTTCTTATTCCAATTAGTTGGGACACTAGACTAAAATTGTGATTTTAATCTAATGTATATTTATTGATGTTCTAGTAAGCCGTACGCCCTCCTAAAATTTCAATACTTAGTCGGTTATTTTCGATTCACATTGATGGATATTAAGTGAGTCCTTTATATACAAGTTCTGGTTTCAAAAACAATAATTCAAGTGAAATGAGAACACTTGTTGGTGCTCCATTGTCATGGTTTTATCCTATTAGGGAAATATTATATTAGGAGAGTAATAATCAAGGGCGGAGCCACATGGGCCCGGGGGGGCTGAAGACCCCCTGAAATTTGAAAAAAAAATTCTCTTTTGTAAAACTAAGGGTGCAGCCTGGGGAAAGGGGCAGTGTCGGGGCGACGGGGGACTCTAGCCCCCTCTAAACTTCCGAAAAAGATATATCTTTTGTAGACGGACGCAAACAATGTGCTCACCCACGAACTTGGCACTCAAAAAAAATTTCAGAGGCTCCGCCCTCGAACCCCCATTGTTAGCCCCCCTGAAAGAGATTCCTGGCTCCGCCCTTGGTAATAATGTAATTATCTATGAAATACAGAAGATCTTAGATACTTTTAGCTTAGTCTATTAGATTTAGATTAGTATGAATTATGTTGATTGAAATTACGATTATATTATGCATGATATATTTCTTTTCAGTGTCTAATGTTCTTTATATAAGCACTTCTAGGTTATATGTAATTCATCCGAGTATTCAATAAATTAGTTTTCAGGTAGATTAGGGAACTTTCAGTGTTTTCCTAAAACTTCAATACTTGGTTGGTTATTTTTGATTTCATTAAATTACTTTATATCTGAAGAAAAAAGTTTCTTTTTAAAAAGGAAGAGAAATCACTTATGATAAATTCTTTTTGTACTCTGTCTCACTCTATACAAACAAATCCTTAGGAGAATGGAATAGCGGAAGGAATGGCTTGGGTTGAAACGGTAACATGATTACAATTTTTGCGGGTTACACTTTACACGGTTTTAGACCGGTTCAAGTTTACGCTTTGAAACCAACTCAGTTTCAGGTAGATTAGGGCACTTCACGTATTGGAGTCAAATCCTCTATGGTGCTAACGGATTAGGCAAATCTAATTATCACCCTTTGAGGGGTCATGTGTCCCCCTTGACACTCCTCAACTGTAGTTCAGATTCACCCACCCTAAGGTTCACACATGTAGCCATCCTTTCGTTTTATGAAAAAAAATATTATTCTATTTTTTAATATTAAAAAAAACCCTAAAAATACAATTGTAATCACCAGGATTTGGCTCCTTCATGTCATGTTTTATGACTACATTTTACACGGTTTTAGAACCTTCTTTTGTGTTGCGTCGGAACTTGTACCGGTTAGGTTACATTATCACCGTAAAGTCAAGAAAAAACTCCATTTGTTTATTTGCACGTGGGGTCGCATGCGGAGATGATTTTTTTGAAATTTTCAAACTACCCTATAAAAAACAAATCATTGATTTAATTTTTTACTTTAATTCCCCAACTATCCTTATCTTTGATTTAATGTTTTACTTTAATTCTTAAATTAGCCCTTGCCATCTATCTTTTAGAAGCATAGCCAATCGGTGATTGACCTCGGGGAGAGTTCAATCACACCCGTGAGTTAACACGTGCCCTTTTTTAATTCCTATTAACGGTGGTTAACTTCTTCCCTCGCTCTCAGGTGCATTGCATGTGTCACTAGCGTGTTCAATGGGTTTTGTTAACTCCTTCCCCCTCGCTCTCACGTGCATCACACGTGCCACCCGCTAGTATATACAATTATAATATCTCATCATTTTATGTGATTTTCAAAATGCCTTTGTAAATGCATAATTTAGGAAGCTTCGATTATATAATCTTTTGTAGTTTAGTTCTTTTATTAATGTTAAAATATGAGGCAAGCTCAACCTTCTTTTTTTTTTTGCGGCGGAGGCAAGCTCTACTTTAAGAGCCTCGTGTGGGAGCTCTAATTTTAGTGTGAAATGGCAATAATTTTAAATTATTGAGAGAAGTTTCTTCACAAAATTGGCAATATCTTCTCCATTATTGCAAGATCTAAATTATTTGATTACTTTGATAATAAGAATAATAATAAAAAAAAAATGTATGTATATATATATATATATATATATAAATTTTATAAAAAAATTATTTTATTATTTATATTAAAATAATAATATAATATATTTTAGAATTATGTAAAAAATACATATTATTAAGGATAATTTAATCTTTTGAACTTATAATATATATTGTATATATAGAAATATATAATACATAAAAAAGTCATATTTTTCGAATCGATATATCAATATTTCAATACACTTCTAATTATAAACTTATAGTAAAAGTACTTATTGAATTACTCCGTTGAATTCCAATTCAGATAATTGTTGAGTAAATGAATTTAGAATACGAATAATATTTACACCCTGACTCTAGGATTTAGCTAGCTCCCAATAGGGCACCCTCACCCTATCATCTAGCTCCCAAAGAGGCACTTGAATCTGATGTTGCCCCCCCCACTCTATGATCTAGTTCCCAATGCGGCACTTGAATTTTTTTTGTTGAAGCTAACAACACCACTAGGCAAAGCTACAGGCAATAGATGGAAGACCACACACACAGAGACTCACACACACACAGACCACAAACACCCCTTAACCCATATATAAGCTTCATCCAAACACTTCTCAAAACGGCACTTGAATTTGACGTTGCAGTCAACAACGTTTGCTGAATCAATCCCAACCAGTGTCTTTGAAACTACATTGACGTGCAATTCAAAGATCACAACAGACACTCTAGTTTCAACGAGACTTTCATCAACCATTACCATGATTATGTACATTTAATCAATTCTGTTCTAACTTCTAAATGACCAAGTCATCCCGTCAATAGTCATATTACTTTTATTTATTCATAAATATATTTGATTATATTTGCATTTTAGTAAGAGGAGTGATTTAAAACTCTCAATAGTACATTATCAAAGAGTGTTTTTTTATGGTCAACATTATCAAGAGTTGGATATTGGATTTTCAATCTAACAGTTTTAAGCGTTAAGTGAGGCTGTCATTTAAAAGCAGTGCAGATATGGCGCTATGGATTTTCAATCCAACAATCCACTCTCAATGATAGGTACTATCGAGAGTTTTTTTAAAAAAAAACTTTCTTTTAGGACGGTTCTTCCTGTTTCCTTATACGGCTAAATTTGAAATAAAAGTGCACTCGCGAATCTACAATGGAGTGGTCTCCACTCTTCTTTAATATGGCTAAATTTGAAAAGAAAGTTGTGGTCGCAATCTAAAATGGATACCCCTGGGTGGTAACCCAATGGTCGTAGGGATGAACCGTAGACCCGGAGGTCCTTACGATCTACTCAGGATGCACAAGGGTATCTCGTTTGCCTGGGATGGGGTATTCCTGGGCGGCTCGTGGGGAATAGTCGGAGTCTTGAACTGCAGACACCTCATGGTTACCAAAAAAAAAAATCTACACTGATGGTCAAGCTTTGATTATATTACTACAAAACTTACTTTTACCAGCGACTTTTTATCCGCGGCGGTTCAAAATACCTAGCTAAATAATATTTTACCGGCGGTTTGTAGTATACTACCCCTAATATAAACGTTTTACCGGCCGTGTTATCAAAGCCACCCCTACAATAGGAGGAAGCTAGTAGTTCAGTGTTATTTGATTTTTGTTTGACTGTTGACCATTTGATTGTTTTATACTACGATGTATGATTACGGTTGGCAAAATTAGCTGTTGAGATGCTTATGGAGAAATGGAGGGACGGGACATGAGGAAGAAAAACAATGAAGGGGATGATGGTGAATGAAAAAAGCTAGCCTATGTAACAGCAAATTCCCTAGAAACCAAATCCTCTATCATCCCTGAGGTCACCACGTGTCCCTTTTGACACCCCTTAATTTTGGTTAAGATTCACCCACCCAGCATTGGTTTTAAAAAAAATATATTAATTCTTTTTTTAATATTAAAAAACTATTTTTAGGGGTCTTTTCTTATTAAATATTTTTTCAAAAAATAAATTTTTTTTTTCTAAAACCAAGAATGGGTGGGTGAACCCTAGGGGTGGGTGAATCTTAACCACAGCTAAAGGATGTCAAAAGGGACACGTGGCAACCTTAGGAGTGATAACCGGATTTGACAAATCCGGTTATCACCGTAGAGGATTTGGTCTCATTCCCTAATACTATGAACATCTTCTTTGCGCATCCACGTTCCACTCGCTGACTGCCACATGGCTCTTCTTAGTTTCATCACTTGTGGTATAGATTCACTCACCCTTAAGATTTATTCATCTAACCTTGATTTTTAGAATAAAAAAGGCATTAATCTTAGGTTAGCTAACAATCATTAATCGTTGTTAAGATTCACTCACCCCTAGGGTTCATCTATTTTTGTTAACACTCATCAACTATGTTAAGAGTCATTTCACCCCTAGGGTTCATCCATTTAGTCTTGGTTTTTAGAA
Organism: Tetracentron sinense; assembly: GCA_015143295.1. NCBI lineage: Eukaryota > Viridiplantae > Streptophyta > Magnoliopsida > Trochodendrales > Trochodendraceae > Tetracentron > Tetracentron sinense. The sequence goes on from CM026562.1 coordinate 33,381,856, forward strand.
TAAAAATAAAAAGTATTAATATTAGGTTAGTTAACTCATTAACTCTAGTTAGATTCACTCATCCTTAGTGTTTATTCATCTTTGTTAACACTCATCAACTATGGTTAAGAGTCATTCACCCCTAGGGTTCATCCATTTAGTCTTGGTTTTTAGAATAAAAAAATATTAATATTAGGTTAGTTAACTCATTAACTGTGGTTAGATTTATTCATCTAACCTTGGTTTTTAGAATAAAAAATATTAACTTCAGATTAGTTAAATTAATTATGATTAAGAGAAAAAAAAGAATTAGGGACATACAGTGGTTGGAGAAGCATCTGTGTTCTGCAGGGTGTCGATCTTTGAAAAAATTGATTATTATCAATAATTAAGGAAATACATTTATGTTGACTATAGAAGTGATCACTAAAATCTTAAAGAAGCAATAAAGAGAATAAAAATAATATTATTCTTTTTAATTGGCAATTGTATTAACAATTGCATGTCAAAATCTACATAAATATTGTAATTAATTACTAATGTAATTGCTCTCAAAAGAATATTGTACTTAGTTTCAAGTTTCGATTAAAATATAGTTAATTGTAACATTGACATAGAGACAGGGATAAAAGATGAGAGTTTTTTTGTATATGTTCATAAATAGTACTAATGCAAAATGATGCAAATTAAGAATGATATATACTATATGCTTGTTGTTATGAAATCTCAAGAGTTCATATCCCGAAAAGAAATTATGAACAATTTGATTCTATGAATCTTTGATCAAGTTCTCAAACTCTAATGACAAAAATCACTTCAAATAATAAGAAATTGAAGAAACTAATGCAAAACCAATTAACCATTGAAATTCATCAAAAACACAAGAAACAGATGTTTGTGCTGCTGTGATGAATCTCTTAGGTTAACACTCAACGGTTCCCAAATATCTAAATTCTAGAAATTACTTCAAATAACAGAAATTGATAACAAGATGCTCTTCTACTGCTTCAAGAAACAGGCCACATATCCCTTTTAAAACCTACTATTGTGGTTAAGATTAACTCATTCTTAGGGTTCATCCATTTACTTTGTTTTTAGAAGAAAAAAAAATATCAATCTTTGGTTGATTAAGCTTAACCATATTTAAAGGAGGCACTGCAACTATCATGTGGCCCTTTTAACAACCACTAACTATGGTTAAGATTCACTCACCCTTAGGATTCATCTATCTAACCTTGGTTCTTAGAAAAATTATTACATTAAGTTGATTAAGATTAATCACAGTTAAAGGGAGCTCTACAAGCCATCACATGTCCCTTTTAACACCCGCTAATTATGCTAGTAGAGGCATGCACATTCCATCCACCATAATGTACGTAGAAAAATAATTAGGACACAAAAAAAATGTAAAACATATGACGCCTCACCTTAATAGAGCATGCTCTGATTTTTATTACTTAAAGGACATGCTTTTGACATATATATATATATATATATATATATATATATATATATATATATTATATATATTTTTTTTTTTTTTTTTTTTTTTTTTTTTTTCTTCGCTCGAGACCATCCTTTCTTCGCTAGAGAGAATCTGAGGCCAAAAAAACCATCATCTAAAAGGGCAAGGTTTGAAAAGGTCTTACCAAATGGGATATGTTAGTATGTATTAACCCTTATTAGTGTTTGAGTTTGTTTTTATGCATAACTTAGGGGTTAATGTATCACTTTTTACCCTTTTAGGCGATAAAAATGCAAAGGAGGCAGTCTCTAGCAACCACAAATTAAGCAACAAGTAACACTAAAAGGGGAGAAGTCATTTCATTTTCTCCCCATGATTTTGACATCTACCCACTTGGGTGTCGCAATGTGTGTGGAGAAGTCAAAATCATGGGGTACATCATGATGAATTCTCCACCACTTGTCACCTAATTTGTGGTTGCTCAAGACCACCTATCTGGCTTCGCCTGGGAAGAATCCGAGGTGACTAAATGGAACTTATCCTTAAAACATATAAAGCTTCGCTTGAGATGAGACTTAACGGACTGATGTAAAAGACATCCTAACACATATATATCAAGGGGGCAAACATTTGCTTTTATAAGAATAGTGATATATAAATATATATATAGAAAGAGTCCATATACACATACACATAACATAGTAGTTCATCTATGTGCCAAATTATAAGTAGATTTTACATTTAGGGGAGTGTTAAGAAGACTCTTGCCTCAAGCGGACTAGGACCAACTCTAATCTCATATGATAATAAAATCTATCTATTACTATAAGTCAGATTTGTACTTGGTGACGTGGTATTCTCTCAAGACTTCTCTTATTTTTTCTCTTCATTTAGGGTGCCACCTCATCCTACACCCTCTCTCTTCTGTGAACTCTCTGTCACTCTAATCTATCTATTGGCTTTGGCTTGTCTCCGGCGAAGCCAGAAAGTTGTCTCGGGGTTCCATACATTGTGCAACAGTTGGCTGAAAAATAGGGAGAAGTCATTCCATTTTCTCCCCATAATTTTGACTTCTCCCTATTTGATATCTCTTACCCTTATTCTCACACACTTATCATCACATGTCTTATTATAGGTGGAGAAGTCAAAATCATGGGCCCCATGATTTTGACTTCTCCACCACTTGTCACCTATTCTATGGAACCCCGAGATAAGCTCTTTCTGGCTTTGCAGAGACAATCCGAGGCCTATCAATTACTATAAGTCGGCCTTTTATTTGATGACATGGCATTCTCTCAAGACTTTTCTTATTTTTTTCTCTTCATTTAAGCTGCCACATCATCCTACACCCTCTCTCTTCTACGGAACTATCTGTCACTGGGACCCATCTCCTTGTCTTTTAAGTCTTAACTCTTTGTCTTCCTGTATTCCCTTCCCAATAAAACTTCTTCCTCCTATTCAGCTATCTTCTCTTCCCGAGTAAATCCAACCAAAACCCTTCCTCTCCCCCAAGAACAATTCATTAAGAAAATGAAGAGCCACTGACTCTTAATCTCTTCTTACTCCCCCTCCCCATTTAATTTGTTTGTCTTTCCTTCTCTCTCTCATTCCTTTTCCTTATGTTTGGTTGTCGAGAAAATAGGTGAAAACATAGTAAAAGAAAAGAAAATTTTAGATTTTTAATACAAATCTTAGTTATATTTTGTTCAATTTTATTTTCTTTTTCATGTTTTTACTTATTTTCTCGACAACCCAACATAGTTCTTTTCTATGTTTGTTCTCTCTTCATCTTTTTCTCTCCTTCGTCTCGTCCAATGATTCCATCTCGGCAGCCCCTGCGAACCGGCCAGCTCAGGCAGTAGTCAGTATACCCACGCGATCCAGCGAGATTCACTGAAACGAGAAGAACTATATGAAAGGAAAGAATTCCATTGTTTCAATTGATATATGTCTGTGGATTACTTTGTAAATTTCTTGTGGAGGACAGTGTCAAAGCTTTACTTTGTAAATATTTGTTCCCGGATCTCTCTGTTTCTAATCCTGCTGCGGATGCAAGGGCACTGGCTATTGGTGGCCTAGGGGCACTTGGTCTCCCAGAGATGGAATGCGTGTTTTGGTGGCATGCAGGATGCTTCTCTTGCGAACCAATTCATGCAAAATCCAGCTATGTCACAGATGATGCAAAGCCTGCTCTCAAACCCACAGTATATGAACCAAGTACTAATTAAACTACGTTATCTGAAGAGATGATTATATAATTGAGTCTGAACTTCTTTCTTGTTTTCTTACATTGTTTTGTGATGGTTAGATTCTTCATTCTTAATTTTATTTCCTCAAAGAGTTATGTGGTGGCTGGCAAGCGATTACCTTGAAGGTTTGCTGGGAATCTGGACTGTAATGTGACCTTTTTTTTTTTCCAAATGTGGTGAGTGCTGAAAGGCCACGGAAGCCAGGTTATGAGAATTGGCTTATAATTTTGATTTCAATCACATTACATAATTCTAGAGTATCTTTTATAAATAATTTGATGCCAAAAAATTTTATGCAAAGAATTTATGCAATTCCTGCATTTGTCATATTCAATGTCATTTTATTTGCTTTCTCTTATTTTTGATTTTGTTATCTTTTTCCTCTTTTATTTTTTTACTTTCTTTTCCTTTTCTGCATCGCACGAGATGTTTACTAGTATAATTTAAAAACGACAGTTTTTTTTTTGGCACACTTGCCTTATTTCCATGCAGCCTAGCATTCCCCGTAACAGTAATGCATCAATACTTAAGACATAAAATTGTGGACCAATTCACCTATTGACTCTTGATCATGGCGGTCTCATTGCGATTGAAAAAGTCACTCATAAGTGTTAACTGTTAAGGCTCTTTACTAGGCTGGTCTATTCTCGCATGGAGTGGGTCAACACAAGTGTCCAAATGTGTGGTTTTCAAATTTTTTTTTCAGCTAAGTCGATATGTTTTATTTCAATTAGTCTTTGCCATTTGTGGTTTGAAGACAAGAAAAGAAGTTTTTCCTTAATAATATAGGATTCAAAAAAATCGTAGGGATTCTAATTTAGCCTCTCTCTCTCTTCTCAAATTCAAGAGGTGGCTTCAAGATTTCACGAATTAATTGAAGCTTGGTTTTCTTCAAATATGTTTTGGAGACTGTCTATACCCTTTTGGGAGAGAAAATTTTAATAAAAAAGTTCAGTTAGAGGTAGCCCTATGTTTTGGCTTGAGAATAATCCACTGAATAATAGATGATATTTATATATATATATATATATATATACTTATAATTTTGTTGGCAGTGCCCCTCATAGTTTTTTGAGAGATTGAATCACAGCCGATCGTGATTGAACTCCAGGAGAGGTCAATCACACCCACAGGTCAACATGTGTCCTGGTTAACTCCTATTAACTGTGTTTAAGGTTTACAAAACTGAAGGATTCAACAATCTGACCTTTGTATTTTTTTTTAAATATTTAACCCTAATTAAGAACTTTTAACCAATGTGGTTGATATTTTTTTTCTAAAATCCAAGGTTAGATTGTTGAACCCTAAGGGTTAGTGAATCATAACCTTAGTTAATAGAGGTTAATAGTGACACATGTTGACTTATGAGTGGGGATGAACTCTCCCCATGTTCAATCGTGATTGGCTGTGATTCAATCTCCTTTTTTTAAGGAATACTAACCCCACCAACCACCTGTCCCCTTTTAAGTGAGGAAGTGTACTTTAACTATTATTTTTTTTAGAGGACAGGTGGTTGGTGAAGCTGAGGCCCGAGAGTAGGGTAGCACTCCTTAAGTTTTTTCCTCTTTTGAAGAGTTTTCTATATAAATCTCAACCTTTTCACAATTTCTTTGTAGCTTGACCTTCTTAAAATCATTTAATTCACAAGTAGACGAGACGACACGCATATAGACCCATCAATAAGTGATTACTAACCATCTAAATAACTATAGAAGAAGTCCACAGGACCACATGAAGGGACTGGAAAAGTTTCGGAGTACCATGGATTTACGAAACAGCGGCCATCTCAAGCCCCCATTTCTGCGCCATTAGAGCTGGCCACTAGATTGAATTGAATGGTTCAAACTACAGCGAAGAAATGTCTTCTATCTGTAATTTGAGCCCTCTATTATCCGAATACTATCTGATCAACCATTTAATAGCAAGTGCCAAGAACTACAAGTTATGTGGACATTTTCTTGTTCAAACGATCGACCATGTGCAAATAGAAATTTTCTCCGCGGTCCGTCCGTCAGATTCAAACTCAACCTACCAATGACGAACAACTCACAGTTGTATAGACTTTGAGGCTTCCCGGTCGTTTGGAGATGGAGTGGTAAGAGGAAATCAAGAAAATATGTCAAAGCAAATTTAATGAAAGGTTAGAACTTAGAAGCAAGCTTGTTTTACTTCCAAAAAAAAAAAGCTTGTTTTACTTTTGTGCTAAGATTTTTCCACAAAGTGGTTTGTAATTTTTGGACTGCTGGTACAAAATTTGAGAGTGAACAGTACAAATTTGACCATAGAAGATTGATATGTCAACAAACATGTGTCACGATTCGCGAAGGTTCGTGTCGCTCTCTGTGCATGCTTTAAACATTGACAAAGAGGGATAGGCGCTATAGCTCTTGGTGACCATGAAATTGTAATTTTGTCGATGAAGAACTATTAATTTTGTCAATGGTTCTTGGTGGGGGGGGGGAAAGGGCAGGTATACTTGTTCAAATTGTAGAGAATCAAGAGTTTTCGAACCTTCGATAGTTCGAAAGTGGCCTACTGAAAGTTGAAAGTTTTATTTCTTGGATCAATAAAGAACTGTTGATTATGTCTATGGCTCTTGGGGGAAAAAAAGGCAGGTACTTGTTCAGATTGAAGAGAATCGAATGTTTTCGAACCTTCGAGGGTTAAAAGTGAACTATTGAAGATTATTTGACAGTGATTCTGATAAATACAAATACAAATCCAAATTAATTTGAAACAAAATCTTGCAAATGAAGCAAGTAAGAGTTCAAAATATTTGAAAATTATGAAAGTAGGAGAGAACTTTAGAAACAGTGTGTGAGCATGGGATTTTCCAACCCACTTTCACAATTATATGTTTTGACTTAAGTCGCCACCTATTCATTCTTAGGGATAGGTCCCGGGTATTTGTTTGTTTGGATAAGGCAAATGGTCTTTACAGAGTTAGGGTAAGCGGTTCGATTAAGTCCTGGGGAAGGTATTAGGCACCCCAAGACCTCCGTTTTATAACGGTTACCTACTCCCTAAACTTAAGCCAATTATAATCTCAAAGTTTAATTAAAATGTCCAAAGTTTTTAAGTGAGTGCTAATCCAAGAAAAATAGAAAGCTAGATGGCTAGGGTCGAACCCGAGTTGAGTTGCCTACGTACTCACATGGTGAGATCAGACCGAGCGTAGTTCTGGCACATGAGCCCGTGCCGAGGCTAGGGGGAAGTGTGTGTGTGCATAGGGTGGTCAAAGGGTCTAGCCTAGAAGGCTATGGTTTAGTTGACCGGGGAGGTCAAGTGCACAAGTGTTAAGTCTAACCGCGGTTAGAGGGTATTTATCTATGGTTAGATGAGCTAACCAAAGCTAAGGATGCCCTACAAGTCTCTTTTGGTCTTTTTGTATTTTTTTATATTTTTTGAGATTTTTGGGGATATTTGAATGTTTTTTCTATTTTGGTTATATTTGAATGTTTTTGGTGTTTTGAGATTTTATCATGTTTTTGGTATTTTGAGATTTTATCATGTTTTTGAATTTTCATATAGGTAAAGTTTTGACAAACTTAACTAAAGTCAAATTTAGTCTAAGAGTTTGGCTAAAAGATTATAGTTTAAGACATAAAGAGGGATGTGCCTTATGAATAGTAAATGGTCTATTACCAACACCTATTTTGTTGGATTGATGTTGATAATGGATCAAATACCATTGTCTTTAGTATGAAACATTTTTAAGAATGTCCTCTTTAAGTCCTTACACCATCATTTATCTTAAGTCCTTAAACCATCACCTACCCATTCAACATAGAACATGAAGGAAAAATAAAGAAATGAAAGAAAATGAAAACTCATCATCTCCCTTTTAAGGTGGTTCGTTTACACCATTATTAATGATGTAATGTTGCTCTAAAGAATGTTAGGGAGGGGATGAGCTTTCACAAAAAATTCTAGAAAGAGAACTAGAATCTCAAAAGAAAACAAAATGAAAAAGAGAGGTATAGCTTTAGCTTCCACTCTCTATGGGCCTACCCATATCCACACTTGTGGGTACATAAAAAAGAAGAAAATATGTACATGGAAAGGAAAAGAAAAAATGAGCATCTCCTTGCCTTTGATATGGGGTCCCTCTACACCATTAGATTGGTGTAGAGAGGCCCAACTATGCTTGAGAAATGAGAGATCAAGAAGAGAGAACCAAATAAAAAAAAAAGATAAAAAAGAAGAGAAAATGAAAGAAGGAGTGCCTACTCCTCCAAGAATTCTCCTTCAATGCTCCAAGGGGTAGGGTTTTAGAATCCACAAAGGAAGAGAGTTAGTGAAGAACTCTAAGCTTTTAGTCTTAGAATTCTTTCCAAACTCTAAACCTTAGTTTCTTCTCCCTTCTTCAAACTCAAGAGAAACACAAGTGGGTGAGAACCTTCTAGGGGTCTTCAGGGATGGATCTAAAGAGCTAAGGGATTGGTATTTATAGGAAAACTAAGAGGTTGGGTTGTGTCTTTTACATGGGGGATAAAAGGAGCTAGTGGGTAAAGACTTGAGTGTTGTAAGGTGAGTTGATAGATTGAGTGTTGTAAGGAGTGTAAGAGAGTTGATGGTTGAGTATTGGTGGGTTGAGTGAACTATGAGTTATATGGGTATGGGTTCTAGGATATAGGGTGTAAGAGAGGTGTAAGAGAGTTGGTGGGTTGAGTGAACTATGAGTTATATGGGTATGGGTTGGTGTAAGAGAGTTGGTGGGTTGAGTGAACTATGGGTTATATGGGTATGGGTTGTAGGATATAGGGTAGGTGGATATGGATATATGGATTAGGTCTTATGGATCATGGGTTATTAGTAGATGGGTCATGGGTTATGATTATTGGATTTTGACTATGACATTTGGGCTTGGGCTATGGAAATAGGCTTTGGCTTAGGCAATTGGGTGATTGGATATTTGGGCTTGACTACTTGGGTTGAGTAATGAAATTAGGTAATTGGGTTTGATTGAGTTGTTTAGGTATAAGTTTGGTCAAATGGGCTTGGGCCTTGGGTATACCTAGGGCTTATTAGGATTAGGGTAGGGCTACCTAGGGTATGGGTTTAGGACTACCTAGGGTTAACTAGGGTCTTAACTAGGGTTTAGTCCTATGGTTAAGGGTTTACCTAGGGTTTGGAACTAGGGTTGATCTAGGGTTTGGACCATAGCTAAATTAATTAACCACGGTTAAGGGGGTGTAAAAATAGGGTGCTGACACAGTGCACCAAGTTGGTTAATTTGCAGTTAGTCAACACAAAGTTCTCCATAAGAAAATGCATAGTTATCGACTGGGTCACTCAAATTAGTGGACAAAATGCTTGACCGGAACTTGGCCTGATTATTTGTTGGGAAAGATTCAAATTGTAACCCGAAAAACAGGTAGTTTTATGACGGTTGGGGTCAGGTCAAGGTGAGCCAACCCTAAAGAAAACTAATTAACCAAAGTTATTATAATCTAGGATCACAAAATGGATGATTATAGGCACTAGTCCAACTCTACCCAATATTATGGTGATATAACCTGCAAATAGGAAAATAAATCAACACACAGATAGGGTTGTCAATGGATTGGATCAGGATCAGGATCCGGATCCGGATCCGATCCAATCCGATTAGCTGGACTTTGGACCCTATATGTGATCCGTCAGATCAGATTCAGATAGATGAAATCCGATTATAATTGGATCGGATGGGATTTGGATATAGGGTGATCCAATCTGATTATAATAAAAATTTTAATCATTTTAAATATATTACATAGATTTTCTATGCATAAAGTATTAATTTAAAATATATATATATATATATATATATATATATATATATATATATATATATATATATATATATTAATTAGAGTTAATTAAGATAATATTAGATTTTTATATTATTAAAATAGAGTTTTTTTTTTAAATTAACCTTAATTGGATCGGATTCGGATCTTACAAATATAATCAGATTCGGATTCGGATTGATTAATTCATTATCCGACGGAAATTGGATCGGATTTGGATCTGTCGGATTCTTAATCAGATCGGATTCGGATTTAGGCAGATCCGGTCCGAATCCAACTGTTAACAACCCTACACACAAAACACACACCCAATGTGGACTACGTCCATGGAGATGTCTTTTTCACTAGTTCAAAGCAAAGAGATTACAGTATTCACTCTCTCACAGCCTCTCATACAAACTTGTTCTTTGTAGAATAAATAACCTTAGATTGAATATTATATTAGATCTAGAGAGGGAAAAAAAACTTGAAACGGACTCCTACCCCTCCCTCACAAAAAAAAAACAAAAAGCAAAAAAAAACCATCCAGAAGCATGTATACGTGGGCCAAAATAATTGGAGTGCTATTAAGTATTATCGATCAGAAAAGGATTAGAAAAGCTTGCTATGAAGAACAGACCATGCATTAATCGTTTTTCCGCCCTAAAAATAGATAATACTCAACATTCATTGTGTAAATATCGAATGGATAAAGGATCCAAATGTCCAAAGCTCAATCGCTCTTCGACAGTATCAATCGCTGAATAGGTTGATTTTTGCACTAGATTGAGCTCAACCCTGTAAATAAATCTTTTGATTCTCTAATCCTTAAGCAGAATACCCAACTTCATTCTTAGTGCACTCCCAACAACATTGTGGGAAGAGAAATCCATCCTATACTGCCAAGTGCAGCTGAGGTTGGGTATATTATATTCGGACCGACCCGAATCCAATTCAAATATAAATGTAATCAACTCCAATTCACACTCGACACATTTATACACAATTTGGATTTGGGTCAACCTAAATCCGAACCTGAATAGTAGAAACTGAAATCAAAACAGTTCAGTCCTGTCCAGTCTAGGTTCATCATATAGGTTCTATGCAGAAAACCCAAAAAGCCCAACGTATGTACCTGGTTTTCACCAGGTCAGCAATCGGTACGGCATGCCTCAACCCGATTGTGCATTGAATTGGGTTCAGGTTGGACATTACTCTCTGAGTGGAGGGCTGACCCGGAACCGGACCAATTTCTGCCACCGTTAATCCTGAGGTGTACCGTGTATCAGTCTCTATTCAGTGCCTAAAACAGCAAAAAGGCTTTTTCTGGGGGGTTTTTCCCAAATTGCCCCTCTAGTATGGGGTTCTTCCTCAAATAACCAAGTTTTGAAAACCCTTCTCTAAATGCCCTTATCATCTATTTTCCATAATTCAGTATTTATGAAAAGTCTTAAATACTCCTCCATTGATTTCGAAAAAAAAAAAAAAAAAAGAAGAGGGATTTAGGTTCGTGGATGAGAGTTCTTCGTTCCCACCCCATTTCCGACGAGAGTTCTTCGTTCCCACCCCATTTCCGGCGAGAGTTCTTTATTCCAAGAAGAAGAAGAAGAAGAAGATACGTACGTGGATGAGATGAATGAAGCTCACCCACTCCCTTCATCTTCCAAATACCCCTCAATTACCATTTATACTGATTTTGAAAGAAGAATGATAAAAAAGAAGAAGAAAAGATGAAAAAATCGCAAAAATCCGAGTTTCCTGAAGTTTTTTGCGCGCAGGGTCGATACAGTGCATCGACCTCGTGCATTTTATGCATCGACCCCATGCAAAATGCATCGACCGCATACAAAATGCACTAGGTCGATACAGTGCATCGAACTCGTACATTTTATGCATCGACCCCGTGCAAAATGCATCGACTGTCGTCTTCAAGCTTGGAAATATGACTGTAAATCATAGAAAATGAAAAAAAACACATGTAAACACATATATAACATGAATTTTAAGGTTTTGAACCATAAATACAATGATTATAAACATTTTTCCATGAATTAATCATACATGCAATGATTTTTTTGAATTCATTTTTTAAAAAACACAAGAAACCCGAAAATGAGGGTTGTTCTTCGATTAATGGTGTTTTTTCACAAAAAGAACATGGAAAGAACGCTCTTGGAACAAAGATCTCTCGCCGGAAATGGGGTGGGAACGAATTTCTCTTGTCGGAAATAGGGTGGAGACGAAGAACTCGTCGAAAATAAGGTAGGGATACCCAAAGTCTTTTTTTAAAATGATTGGGATAAAATGGAAAAAATTCGCATGTGTGAATAGATGCATGTGTATGGGGGCATTTAGAGAATGATTTTTAAAACTTGATTATTTGGGAAAGAACCCCATAGTAAAAGGGCAATCTGGAAAAAAAAACCCCTTTTCTGAGACCAGTCCAGAAACAAAAATGGCTTTTGCTGGGACCAGCCAAGAAATACTGAAGCCCTTCAATTCCCGAAGAATATATGATCGGTCTTAATGGATTGCCGCCGCCCTTGTTTGAATATTCAAGTCAACTATCTATAGTTTTATACACCCAAGAATTACACACCTTTAGATGGTGATGTGCCCCTCCAGAAGGCGGTCTTGGGAACAAGTCGTATGAAGAGTCACGAGGTCCACTCGTAACCCTAACAGTAAATAAATTATGTCTCCTACTCCTAACAAGAAAAAAAAAATGCTACTAATACCCTATAGTCATTGAGCAACCTGAGACGAAGCAATTTTAGGGCATCAAAATTATGGGACGCCCTAGAATCCCCCTTATTTGTTCATCTCGTCTTTTTCAAGTTGTTTTACTTGAGTCAAGTTAACTCGGACAATTTTACTTATTTAAGTAATATTACTTGAATCAAGTTATTTCCTTTGCCGTGTGAATAAGTATTGTGCAATCTAAGAATGTCTCAAAAATTTTGATGCACTAGGATTGCGTCTTCTCATAATGTCTCGAGTTCCTATGATTACACAATTTCAGTAGAATTCCTAAAAATTTAAAATAAAAATAAAAATTCACACACCTCTACTAAACAAGTGGATATATGTACATTCCCTTGTTGATGGACACTACACTTAGAAGGCAGATAAAGGAGTAAGGAACAAGCTTGGTTTGAACTTTAAAACAAAGCAAACCCCGTTACTTTATAACTAGCCATGAATTCTCTGGAATATTGGCCTTCAAACCCCCAACCTCACATACCAGCAAAACACAATATGGTGCCATGTTTACTGAACCTGTAACACAGAGAGAGAGAGAGAGAGAGAGAGAGAGCTTCATCTAATAAAGCTGATCTTTCCTGTCGTACCACCATCTCCACCTGAAAAAGGCTCAAAGCAAAGGCATCTCTAAGTAGCAAAAAGAGAAGGAAAGCAAAACAAAAGAAGTTTTAATTAAAGCAATGGATGGGAGTGAGTGATGGTGGCACCACATACCAGTAGAAATCCCATCTTGGTTTAATTTTGGTAATCCGATTCTCTCCGTAGGGGTGGTCAGTCTCCGATCTCCTACTGTTGCGAAACGCACAGCACCCAATTGAATAAAAAGAGATGAGGAAGACGAGTACTACGACGTTGAGAACTGAAAGCTTGTGCCAGTCCCTCCTCACATGTTCCAGAACTCCGGCCTTGCACGAATCACACTCGTAGCATAGAAAGTTAGCCACGTTGTTCCATCGAAAGCAGTCAGCGTCTTGCGCCATCATCGCCGCAACCCCATAATTGCATGAAGTCGGTGGCTTGCAGCAACCAGACTGCATTCACAACCACCATAAGTTCCAACATGCACTAGTTTTGGTGAAGAAGCCATGTTGTAGTACAGTTCTTGTAACAAAATTTTTGAGGGTATATATGTCATCTTGCTTCTTAGAATCCACAACTAGAAACTAATTAGGAAGGAAACATGACAATATAAAACAAGTAAATAAGGGAATTAACATACAAGAAGTGACATTTAAAGGACCAAAATACCCCTAAAATCAGCTGAAAAATACTACAAATTTACTTGAAAATTCATTTAAATCTTTCCATAGAAATGAATTATGTGATAGAGCAGTGCACATGAAATTATGAAAAAACAAATAAAGAGATAGGAGAACCTGTATTGGAGTCATGTCCCTTTCTAGATAATCAAGAGGAGTCCATAAGGCAAGCTTAGAGCAAGTCTTGGAACCTAATATGCAGCTCCTGATGGTCCTCCAGTAACCAGGATCCTTAATACGGTCCCTCAACCACGGCGAGTAATCCTGGAGCCGATACTCCTTATAAACCCTACCGGGCACCGGAACACCTCCACCCCGGCTTGTGACGACGAAGCCGAAGATGGTAAATGACAGTAAGGTCCCTATGAGGACCAACATCACTAGCAAGTACACCCACAAAGCCCATGCCACATTAAAGCAAGCTCCAATGAAGCCAGCAAGAGAAACTATGAGAATGACGAATCCAATAACAAGGAGTGGTGTTTGTAGGAAACTTTCACAAGTTGTACTACTTCTTGCCATCCACAGACCTCCACCTATAATGGGTATTGATCCTAACAGTGTGAAGAGGTTCAAGAAACCAATCACTGTATTACTGAAACGATACATCTCTTCTGTATTTTCTGCTGCACCTCAACTTCAGTTCTCTGTATGTGTGTGTGAGTGTCTTTCTCTTTCTTTCTTTCTTTATTCTTTTCTTTCTAATTTGTCTTCCTCGCCTTTCATTTTCTAATGGGTATCTTTGCCTTTTTTTTTCCTTATTCTCGAAGGACTCTAAATTTCAAAATGTCTCTCTTTTGCTGCTTACTACTTTCCCTGTATTAGGTTAATAGTGATCTTTTAAATTGAAGTGAATGACTATACTACCCTTATTAGTAGTGGTCTAATGGATGTTTGGTAACGACCACAAGTTTGTTCTGAACATGGGCATGAAATGGAGCCATCTACTGAGCATTAGCCCAATTTGCATAATTTAATCAGATTAGGTATATTGGATCCAACTAAGATCAGGACGAGGTCTGATTCTAGCTAGATTGATCGCCGAACACAATTCCAGGAATTCCTCGCTATATGACATGGAGATCGGATACAAAGTACAAAGTCATGCATGGTATCCAGAGAGAACCCTCATGACTCAAATATTTGGATCTTGGGTTGGATGAATGTTGGAACATGGATTGAAGACGGATATGGATTCGTCAAATCTCTCAGCTTAGAGGGTTACGCAATGGCAATTTCATAATTTTATGTTATTATTTAGGTCCTCGGGATATATAAATGCGCTTATGATTAGGTTTTCTACATTACACAGAGAATGAGAGCAGGGAAAATTGTAACCCATTTTTCACAAGAAATTAGTGAATGAGTCTCTCCGTAGTGGGCGTAGGAACCTTGCCAAATCATGTAAATCTGCATATGAACAATTGCTATTTTTATTTTGTTTTTCGTTGCTTTTTTCTGCAACATCAGATCCATTATCTTGCTTTATATCAAATAATTCTTTGAATAATCTTGGCCCCTGGAGGCAAAATTCTTGTATAAACACAATTCGATCTCACCTTACAAAAGAGTACCTTGGGGGTCCTGGAACTTTTCTCCTAATAGTCTCTCAAGGACACATTGGTTAATAGACTTTATTATAATCAAGAATAGACTTGATTCCATTACCAAACACCCCCAAGGTCAAGGATAGGGTCATGGTATTGTCAAGTTCCCCAGGCCCAAGACAGTGGCATTTTGGTAAATAGAGGTATGAATGGATAGTGTGGGTGAGTTAGTTACTTTTGGGCTTCTAATTAGAAACAGATGGAGCCCTCTTTAGCTTCTTTGGTAAGCAATAAGAGAACCAAACTAGTGGTTCATCTCTTAGGGTGGGTGGGGATAGAATATATGAATTTTTCTCTTTGATCTTGCAATTATTCAAAGCGGATTGCTTTTGTTTACATCCTTTGTTTGATCCTCTTTATGGCTCCACTAGTTTGTTTACCTTATCTACCCTATTTCTAATTCTTAGTATAGAGCTATCTTTTTTTTTCTTTTTTCTTATTTATGTATACACGTTTTAGTGAGAGAGGGAGAACCTTGTTTATTACAAGGACAATAATGATAGAATAAATTAGCAGTACAAGAAAGCCACCGACTAATGACAGAATAATAGAGATGGAAAGGTTTTCCATCTCTAATACCTCACTTATAGAGACGGAAACCATTCTGTCACTAATATGCCGTCTCTAATATATATTCCGACACTTATATTTTATTAATAAAACATATATTAGTGACGGAATATTTTCCATCTCTAATATTTGTAGAGATGGAAGTTGTTGTTAGTGATGGAAAGTATCTGTCTCTATTGTGAAAGATCATTAGAGACAGAAATATATCCGTCTCTAAACTCTAAATAGTATTAGAAACGGAAATAATTTTGTCTCTAATAATCTTATATACATATTACATAATCTCTAACCTGCGAAAATCGTATTTCCCCCCCTCCCCCACCCCCAAAGCTCTCTCCTGTTCTCGGCTTCGACCACTTACGACATCCTCCGACCCTGTATGCTCTCTCCTCTTTGTCTTTCATTCTCTCTCTATGCTCTCTAACCCTCTCTCTCTCTCTCTCTCTCTCTCTCTCTCTCTCTTTGCAGGTTCTCTCTGTCTCTCCCTGGACCAGCAGCGCCACCAACCTCCATGCCCATCATCAGTAGCTTTGAGGTAATTTTTCATAAAATATGAACAAACCTACAATTGTTTTTTCTATCCTCTTCGAGATACCTGAAATGAAGGTGTAAGCACCCAATTTTTACACTCCTTCTTAACCCTAGTTAAGTTCTTTGACCCTAGGTCAACCTCAGTTAAACCCTAGGTCTAACCCTAGATCATCCCTTCTTAACCATAGGTCTAACCCTATGTCAACCCCAATTAAAACACATGTCTAACCGTAGGTCACCCCTTCTTAACCGTAGTTAACCCTTGGTCAAACTCTAATGCACCCTAGTCAACCCTAGGACCTAGCCCTACCCTAGCCCTAAGCCCCTAGGGCTTAAACCCTTAGCCAAGGCCCCGAGGGCCTAAACCCTCAATTTGGACCCAAAGGGGCCCAAAATTTTCAAAAAACTCCAACAGTACTACATGCATGCTGGGCCAGGCCCTGTCTAGGTAAAAACCGGTAATGGCAGTAGATTTTCTGCCGCCATTACCTTATTAGCCTCATGAGGGAATGGTGGTACTGGTTCTACGGCCATTCCCAGTTTACACAACCGCAGCGTGCACCTGCCCCCCAGTGCATCAAACATACATCTGGTAGCCCCCACTCCTCCCTGAGACCTCCGCCTACCTCCGTCCTATTCCTCCCTGTGTCCCCAACCCCTCCTCTATAAATATCAACCCTCCACCACCTTCAAAACCAACTGGGAAACCTTCCATCCGAAGTTCTGTCAAAATCCTCATCCCCCTCGAAGTCTGTGCTTTCCCCTTCATTCAAGGAACTCCAGGAGCTCCCCAGGGACCTACCCAACTCCCCTCTCTCAGCCGTGCACCCCCACTGAGCACCACCACCACCAAGCACCACTGCCATTGTTGACAGTAAGGGTAGGGCCTCCTACCCCCTTATTCTTCTCTGTAGCATTCCTGTGAGCCCCTAGTCCTACTCCAGGGGACTTCAACTTCTATTTTGGTTGCATAACCCAAGAGCAGAGACTTTCCCCTACCTTCCTCATAGGTATGGGGGACCCCTCACCGGTAGAGACCCCAGCATAGTAGCCTCCAACTCATCTCAGACCTTCTGGGAGACCCTCAATTCATGAGGGATCCCCTAGAAATACTCTGGCGCAGCCCCAAATGGCACATTTTAATTTCTGAAAAAGTTCTAGAATGACGATAATTAAACACAGTATTGCCATTCTGGTTCTCCTAGTTCCAGTGGCCATAGACCCCATATGGTTGAGCCCTAGTCCATTCCAGGGCCTTAGTTTAGTCCCTAAAACCCCCCTAAGCCTACCCTAGTCCTTCCAGGCTAACCAGACTTCATTAACTATGGTTAAATCACCCTAAACAGGAAGCTATCCAGAATAGCAGTAGAATCTCTACTGTCATTATAAGATTTCTATTACAGTGATATCATGGCCACTTTGGGCCCATTCCAAGCAAAGTCCAGGGCCCACAACAGGCCCAAGACATGTGGGGAAGTCCCCTGACCAGCCCTAAGGGGTCAAGGCCCATGGGTTCACCCCTGAACTCATCCCTGACCCGATAAAACCATTCTCAGGAAAAGTTGAGAATGGCGGTAATCTCTTTACCGCCATTCCCTATTTCACTGTATTTTAGCCTTGCACAGGGCCTAGACCTGGTGGGAGGCCACTCTAAGCCCTGCCAAGCCATCTGGGCCCACCACTGACCTGCCTGGACTTTTAACTAGGGTTAGCTCAACCCCAATTAACTTTTAACCACAATTAAACTCACTTAACCCTCAGAAAAATCCTTAAAAATTCTAAAAATATCTAAAAAATGCAAAAAACCTAAAAACATGACTTTAGACCTTGCCAACCCTGGTTAGCAACCCTAACCATGGTTAACCTTCTTCCTTAACCACGGTTAACTGATTTAACTCATGGTTAAGCACCATAAGCCTATCGGGCTTGCTTGTAGCCTACCGGGCTAGACCTTAGCCTATCGGGCCCAATACTAAGCCTACCGGGCTTACCCTTAGCTTACCCGGCTAGACCTTGGCCTACAAGGCCCACCCCTAAGCCTACCGGGCTTACCCCCTTAGCCTACGGGATAAATTTTTGCCCTCCGGGCCCCAATCAACCAAATCATGCACTTGACCTACCCGGTCAACCAAACCCTAGCCTCCGGGCTAGACCCTTAACCACTCCGATGCACACACACACACCCCTTAACCTTGGCATGGGCTCATGTGCTAGAATTACGCTTAGTCTGATATCACCCCATGTAAGCATGTAGGCAAACCAACCCGGGTTCAACCCTAGTTAGTTTTTCCTTCTTAGATTAGTATAACCTAAAAACTAAGGCATTTGAACAATCCTTGACATTAATTCAGCTTATACCTAGGTAGTCGGTAACCATTGTAAAATGAGGGTCCCAAGGTGCCTAACACCTTCCTTGGGACTTAATCGAATATCTTACCTAGAACTCTAAATATATGCAAACTAAGACCTTATCTATAATCTCGAGACTTATCTCTTCTGAATGAATAAGTGGCGACTCTTAGTCAACCAAATCCCTTATGTGGATGAACGAAATCCTTGCTCACAGAAGGAATTCATAAAATAAATTTACCTAAAATCATGAATTTCCTACCACTTTGAAGTGTAATTGTGCTATTCTAGCTGTTTTTTTAATGTTTAATTGTGTTATTCTAGTTGTTGGGTTAGTTTTGTTATTTGAAGTCTTAGAACTTCTTGTAAAATCTATATTTGTTTCTTTGCACTTTAAATATGTCTATTGGGAGCTTAGTCTTCTGCCCTTAGTCGTTTGTACGACAGACTTTCAATTCAACTATTGTGTAGCTAATTTGAAGCAATTCTATTTCGGGTGATTAGGGTTTTTAACATTTCAAAAAATTCTTTCAACCCAATTGTGATTGCTTCTTTCTTTTACCAAAATATCCATGAATTCTACCATTTTTTTCAATTCCTAATATCATTTACAGGCTTCACATGAACTTCATGTTTCATTTAATTTCCAATTCATATGGACAATACTACGACTCTCTAAATTCAGCTTAAATGGAATATAATTCATGAGCTAAAGATAAAAGTTCAAGTAAACTACAGAGAAACCTACCAATCGGATTCTAGTTCCAGGGATCGACGAGATGTATCTATCTTTGAGGTTTGTTCAGTAGTGTTTCTCTATAGTTTACTTGAACTTTTTATAAAATATGAACATGTAGGTTTGTTCAGTAATGCTGAGAAGATGATTAAAATTATGTTACATAATTTTTTTCCATTTGTGTTGTTACTTATGGGTTTTGTTTCTTATCTGGAAATTAGCATTGATGCTTATTTGATTTTGATATCTGATGGTATATGTTTATCTGGAAGATGGTTTTTAGGGAGTATTGATTGGCTTTGCATATAGGGCTACCAATATCATCTTTAACTCATAGTATTAGAATATATTTACCTATATATGGTTTGAATGGAGTATGATAATGTATTTGATACGTACATTATCATGTGGGCAGATGGGCTTTACAGTTATGATGATTGGATTGTTAGACCCAAAATGATTCATGCATTCTTCAAGATCATTGTGAGCGTGCATGTATTGAAACTTAGCTCTCCCGTTTAAGAATCATTGTCTGATAAGAATCATCGTCCTATATATGAAGAAGAGTATTTGTCTACAAATGATTCTTGAATTATCCGTGTGGATAATTTGGGAATGCATAATCCCAAAGCATGTGTCAGTCGCCCGTGCACACTCCATTTTGAAGAAATTTTCATCAGTCAGTCATCCATATTGTCCTCTGGGTACATATTTAGACGAGGTTGCTTCTGCCCCTAGTCTAAATTATGTACTCGGGGAGCCATGAGGAGATGTTGCCAAAATTTTCTTAAAATGAAAGAACGCATGTGAGCTACTGATTCTTGGGGATTATGCATTCCTGAATGGGATAGGAACACATCACCGAATATATGTTCAATATTTATGGTTCATGTATTACCTAGTTATACCGATGTCATTTTTGTATCACGTTGAATTAATGATGCGCATATTGTTAGTAAACATAACTAGTAACATCCATTAATTATATTTATATATTGTCTTCTGTTGTTAGTTATCACAAAAGCTGATAAAGTCACCATGGATAAAAGTTGGCTTTTTACAAACAGATTGAGTGATGTATATAAAGCAGGTGTGAACAATTTCTTCGATTTTGCATTTAGTAAGCCAACTTAAGATGATAGTACTATCAAGTGTCCATGTAAAAAATGTTGTAATCGATATTATTGTATACAGAATAGTGTGTACGAGCATTTGATTTGCGATGGATTCGATAAGGGTTATGTCACGGCTATGTGAATTTTTCACGGGGAAATACCGCATCATAGATCTTCTACTGCGCAAATGATGAGAGAGGAGAATAGCCCTGTATTTGATGATATGCACAGGATGTTGCATGGGGCATTTGGGCCCCATCGTTCAAACGAAAGGACAGTGGATGAAGAGAAAAGTGAAACAAGACAGAGTCCAAACGCAGAAGCAGCTAAATTCTATAAGCTAGTGGACGATACCGAACAAGATTTATATCCCAAATGTAAAAAGTTCAGTAAACTTTCTTTTATCATTTGGTTATATCACATTAAATGTCTCAATGGATGGAGTGACAAATCATTCACGATGTTACTTGAGTTATTGAAAGAGTTGATTTTCTCGTATAGACCAAAGGAGTTGAAGAGTCACTACAAAATTAAAGACTTTTAGCGCCGGTTCAACACCGCCGCTAAAGATACATAAAATGCCGCAATTAATATCAACGGAGGTTCAAGAAAACTGTCGGTATTAGCCTTGTCAGGGAAGCTTGTCGAGGTGGTTTTTTGAACCGTTGTTCTAGATCTAATCATTAACGGCGTTTTATAACCGCTGTAATTAATTACTCTATAACGACGTGTCTTAGACTGACGTTATAGAACTATTCATTAACGGTGTTTCAAAATGTCGTTGTTAATATATCTATAATGACGCTAATTAAAGGTTCTTTAACGGCGTTTCTAATGCCGTTGATGAATATATCTATAACGGCATGTAATAAACGCCGTTATGTATGAGAAACAATAGCGGCAGTGCAAAACCACTGCTAGTAGTAATTAATTTTAAAATAACATTTTATTTTGAAGAAATTTTTATTTTTTTACCTGTATTATTTTGTACCTGCCAACAATATACAAGAAAAAATAAATTCATATAATTTTCTACCTGTAATCCTTTCAAACCAATGTTACCTAGTTCGTTGGTTCGCTTAGTTCGAATTCGGATTCGCGGTTCGCAATTCGCCACTCTATAACGAACCCGGTTCACTAACAGTAGGATTAGACAATTCGTTTCTTGATTCGCTAAGTTTACTAGCTTGGTTTGCTACCTTAATTCACGCATATATACATATATCCAAAGTTTATACTTAGAGAATATAAGCCGGAGAGACTTGTGTTCAGTCTCTTTGTAACTCATAAGTCTAAGACAAGACAATTCACTGACACGGTCACATCATTACTTATTTCACACATCATCACTCATTTCACATATGAACCATTGGTTAATAGATTTTTAACATCTCATGTACCATTGGTTAATAACATCAAGCATCTTATGTACCATTGGTTTTTGTTTTTGGTAAAACCATTTGTTAATAACATTAAACATCCCATGTACCATTAGATTTTAAACATCTCATGGTACATTCCATTGACCCAATAGTGTAATTCGCTCAAAATCATGAATTGGGACAAACTGAACTATGAATTGGTTCGCTTCGAACCAGTTCGCAGTTCGCCCTAGTGCCCAGCAAACTAGGTAACCCTGATCCAAACCAATCAATACCATACAATAAAAAATATCAATCCAATCATAATACAAATGTGTCCATAATGTAATAATAAAAATATATACATGTCCCTAATAAAGTGTCGGGTAGTAAAAAAAAAACCCTATGTCTGCCTATCTCCCTCCGGTTGGGTCCCTCCTCCAGCTCTAAAACCTGACAAATGCATGCTACCGGCTCTCTCCTACAAAGACAATAAAATACAATTGATTATTATAATATTGAAATAATAAAATTTAAGGATTTCATAAGTAATTAATATGCAAATAAACAAGGTCATCTCAGATTTTTCATCTATACTTTGGCCTAAACCTACAACCACCAAATCCTAACCGGGACTCGGTTTTTTATGCGGTTTCTTCTAACACGTGTATTTTAATATATCCTAAGTGTTGGAATTGTTTTCGAGGGAATCCGAGGTCCTTTGCCCAATTTGGGCACCGAGAAGACCGAAGTTCAACTTTTCATCTATACTTTGGCCTAAACGTACAACCTTCCACCAAATCCTAACCGGGGCTCAATTTTTTATGCGATTTCTTCTAACGCGTGTATTTCAATATATCCTAAGTGTTGGAATTGGTTTCGAGAGAATCCGAGGTCGTTTGCCCGATTTGGGCACCGAGAAGATCAAATTTCTAACTTTTCATCTATACTTTGGCCTAAACCTACAACCTTCCACCAAATCCTAAGAGAGGCTCGGTTTCTTCTAATACGTGTATTTTAATATATCCTAAGTGTTAGAATTGGTTTCGAGGGAATCCGATGTCGTTTTCCCAATTTGAGCACCGAAAAGGCCGAATTCCAACCTTTCATCTATACTTTAGCGTAAACCTACAACCTTCCACCAAATCCTAATCTGGGCTCGATTTTTTATGTAGTTTCTTCTAAGGCGTGTATTTCAATATATCCTAAGTGTTGAAATTAGTTTCAAGAGAATCTGAGGTCGTTTGCCCGATTAAGGCACCGAAAAGGCCGAATTTTTAACTTTTCATCTATACTTTGGCCCAAACCTACAACCTTCCACCAAATCCTAATCAGGACTCAATTTTTTATGCGGTTTATTCTAACGCGTGTATTTCAATATATCCTAAGTGTTGGAATTGGTTTCAAGGGAATCTGAGGTCGTTTGCCCGATTTAGGCACCGAAAAGGCCGAATTCCCAACTTTTCAAGGATTTCATGATTTTATATGGTTTCAATGATCTGAAAAGCCTGCTTGTTATTAATTTTATGAAGCAAAATGTATGTGGTTCTAATGCGATTATTGAAACAGCAAAAGGAAAAGCACTACTCCTAGTTTTTTTTTTTTATTATACCACTACTCCTAGTTTTGTTTTTTGGGTTGACACCACTACTCCTAGTTGTCAACTTGTCATATAAAATATAAAAATTTGCAAACATCCTGCAAATAAGTGCTTATATGTATGTATCACCGATAGCCTACTAACAAATAAGAGACTTTTTTTTATTATACAAACTAGCGGGTGGCACGTGCGATGCACGTGAGAGAGAAAGAAAGGAGTTAACCACAGTTAATAGGAGTTAAAAGAGAGAGTCGCCACCCCCCCCCCCCCCCCCCGAGTGGCTTTTATTCAAAAAAAAAAGACACGTGTTAACCCACAGGTGCGATTGAACTCTCCCCGAGCTCAATCGCGATTGGCTGTGATTCTATTCTTTAAATAGATAGATGAGCAAGGGGTAGTTTGGGAATTAAAGTAAAACATGAAATCAAAGCTTTGCTTTATATGGGGGTAGTTAGGGAATTTCAAAAAAATCAAGCTACGCCTGCCTCTCCCATTATAATAGTAAAGATAAAAAAATTTGCAAACTCTCAAATATACTCCTAAATATATTCCCTAATCCTAATAGTTTATAACTAACTATTAAGAACCAAGATTTGAGTTGGCTTATTTTGTCTTTTCTAATGCCACATCAACTTCAATCCTAACCGTTTAATAATTGAGATAAATGATTAGGATTAGGGAATATATTTGAGAGTATACTTTGGGAGTATCACTAGACTAATTCTAACCAAGTACCCAAACTAGTACCACCACTAGCACCCTCCACCACCACCACCATACACCATCACTATCCACCCACCACCACTAGCACCACCACTATCAAACGAATGTAAGAACAGAAAGTTCACAAACAAGCATATGTTGTAAAAATTACGTGATTGGCTGTTTCTAGCGCCGTATATAGAAGGATGGGGCCCAATCTGTTGTCAAAATTTACAATAAATAAATTATTGAATATCTACATTTTAAAAATTATTTATTAATGCTTGTTAGATTATGTACCTGCCCATGTAATATTTGTTGGATCAGTCGTTGCATGTCATTGAGCTGAGCTTGTTGGGCCACCATCTAAGCTTGTTGGGACGCCACCTGTGATTTCGTCTCCTCAAGTTTAGCCCGCAACATATGGGTCTCGGCAACAACACTACCACTAGCACAGGAATGGCTCAAAGATGACCCCCATTACCTGGTAGGAGTCGGACCCAATCCACATCCACGGATGCGTCTAGCATGGTCAAGACCTAAGACCTACAATGAACATCATCTCAGCCCATGCTATCTTGCGAGCCATCCAGTGCCTAGTCAAGGAGGTCCCTAATTTGGTATTGCAACATTTTGAAATAGTTATTATCTTGAATTCTAATTAAAGTGTTATATGATATAATGAATATTTAAATTACTTACAATCGTTTCTCCCTCCTCAAAGTTGACCGGCAGGCTATCCTTCCTCTTGTGTGTCTTTATCCAGACCGTAACACGGCCCGGAGCTATCAAAGAGGGACTCGCCGCTATGGCAGTGACAATAGTATAACAACAAATTTTTAACCCATATACATTAATTTATTAAATAAATTAATGAAATTAAACCAAACATACCTCCTCCTCTCTGACTCTGGCGAAGCTCTTTGTGTCCGCCGTAAGGGGAACCTTTTGGCACTAGCGACTCCTTTTATTTGTGGCCTTCCGTTTCTACAATATTACATTAATATATCATATGAGAGAATTCAAATCAAAATGGTATAAGTATAATTTAATTCAAATTAAATATACTTGGCCCTCATCAGAGTTCCAGAAGTCGACGAGTACATTCCATTGTTCCTAGGGAATATCAGAGGGGCACCGGGCATAGTTCTCAGCAGGAGGGTCCGCGAAAACAAATTGTTTTCTCCCCATCTCGGACTTATTGTCCCACCATTTCTTATCTAGAGACATCAAAAGGAAGTCATCTACGATAGGCGGGTAGTCAAACTTTTCCTGCAAAAACGTTAACAAATAGTTAATATATCAAAGAGCTACATTAGTGTGTTTTAATAATAAATGACCAATTTTTTTGTGTTCTTACCTGTATCATACCCAAAGTACGTTGTTTGTCATCATCACTGATTTCCTTCCAATTCTGCACATCAACTCGAAATAAGGGGGCATCTCGTGTAATATTGCCCGCATACCCAGCCATAAGGCCAGCCTCTTTCCCCACTGGCTGCCCTGCGTCATTTACCTCTACTTTTTTCTTCTCTCCTGAGCGCATCTTGTGTACCTCCTTGCACTTAGCCTTACCTCGTACCTTCCTCGTCGCCGCCATGGTAGGAGTGGAAGTCCCCGCACTAGATGAGGGGGTCCGTGTAGGATCCATCTGCTATACAACGACCGAATGATAGGATAGAAATACTTATGTGACGGAATTTTACAATCAATACAATAAACCAATTTAGTTTGACGAAATAAATAAGTACAGAAACACTTTCATTTTCGGATCATTATGAAAGGAAATAAAAGCAACTTTAGTTCAAATGTCAATGTCGTAGTATATAAAGAATGTTCACAGATTCACAAATTCTAAGAACTAGTTTTATATAAAGAATGTTCACAGATTCACAAAGTACTCGACATTTTATTTCGATAAAGACGGTCGTCATCAATAATAAGACTAAACCAAATTAATATACTTTGTCAAATTTAATAAACAAAATCTCAACAGTACAACCAAAAAGAATCATTTTGTTTCATCGTTATATTCTGATTCAACATCGTCATCAGTCGATAGAAGGAGCTTGTTGCTGTAACAATTGGGGAGGCGCATCAACAGTTGCACCAGTAATTCCTAATCTCACCCACCCGATACCTCTATCATCATCATGTTCAGTGTCATCTAAGTGTTGATCACCGAATGACTCGTTCTCCCTAAATGCATAATCGTCCGCAACAGATTCCTCATTCTTGTCAAAGAAGTCTCTTGATTTAGTCTTGATGACAACATTCCAATCTGCTTCCGTTGGATCTTCGATATAAAATACTTGTTCTGCCTGAGATGCCAACACATATAGTTCGTGAGACTTAGAGTGTGTCAGAAGTACGCATGCAAAGTTCACAAGCGTAAACCCATAGGGATTAGTCTTTATTCCTCTACCATGTGACCTCACTTCAACCCATAGGGGGCTTTCTCTCACGTTTTCTTGCTGAAAAAAGTCTGCTCTTTCCATTCAATATGAAGGTTGGAATTTGTTCGACCATGCAGATCTAAGGGCTTGGATGGTATGTTCGATTCGAAAATATCAAACATGTTAAAGGGTTTTGTTTATTATATACTATTATTTGTCAAATCGACATACCTGGGAGGAGAGGGCTGGTTGGAGAGATGGTCGGAGCAACTGGAGAGAGCAGAGGGCTTCCAAAGTAGGAGTAGGTGGCCGGAGCACAAGTAGGTGGCCGAAGCACGAGTAGAGGGCTACCGAAATCTGAAATGATAGACAGAGAATTGAGAGAGAGAGAGAGAGAGAGAGAGAGAGAGAGAGCAGTTACCGGAGCAGCGCAGGAGGCGGAGGAGTAGGCGGTCGGAGAAGGTGGCCGGAGCACTGGAGCATAAGGCCAGAGAAGGTGGCTAGAGCAGGGTGTTGGAGTTGGCTTGGCGCTAAAGGAAGAGAGGGAAAGTGGAAGGAAGGAGTAAAAGAAGAGGGAAAAGATCGGCGCCCTAAATCTCCAAATACAGGGCCTTTAGCGACGGTTTCAAAAATCGCCGCTAAAGGCCATTAAAAAATGCCGCAATTGGCTTGGAGCGAGCTAGTTTCCGCGGCGGTTTCCAATAAGCTGGTTTCCCGCCATGTATGTAGCGACGTTGTTTTAAAAAACGCCGCTATAACATTCCCAATAGCGGCGCTTATTTACCCCACCGTCGTTGTAACTCCTTCCTGCCATGTCCTTAGCGGTGTTTTATAAAATACGCCTCTATGTGTCGTCTTCAGTGGCGTTTTACACTAGACACCGTTAAAACTTCGTCCCTGAAGACATGAAGTTTTGTAGTAAGTATTGGCTTTTGTCCTCTTTCCCAGGTCGGGACAATACGACTAGAAGTAGTTTCTTGGGCTTGGTGTGATCCACATATTCCATCTCCTTTTGATTCGGTGTGAAGCCGGTGAACTGAAATTGGTACAACTCAATCTGATTTGGTGTTGTAATTTTGCTGGCCACGAGCAAAATTATCACACTTTATTCTTAGCAGCTTAGAAATATCAACAATACAAAGCCCTAAGATAAAACTTCTTAGTCATGCCTCATGACGTGTCGCCTCGTAACATGTAATGAACTCTGCTTGCATAGTGGAAGAGGTTGTCAGTAATTGTTTGATGCTCTTCCAGGTAGTCGCCCTCCTCCACCTACTCCTGAGACGAGCAAGTTTTCCAGAGGTAGTCAATTCGGGAATTCCCTGCTTGACGGGCCCATCACAGGACAAATCGAGTTGATGACACAAGTCCTCCTACAAGCATAAAAGTATAACCCGATGTGGACCTTCTACTGTCTTGATATCTAGCAAAGTCAGAATCAAAATAGCCAATTACCTTAAGGCTATCTCTCTTTTTTTATGTGAGCATGCACCCTTTTGTCCCTTGTAAATAGCAAAAAAAAATCATGACTACTTTCCAATGGTCCAAACCTGAATTGCTTTGGTACCTACCAAGCAT
Organism: Tetracentron sinense; assembly: GCA_015143295.1. Taxonomy (NCBI): domain Eukaryota; kingdom Viridiplantae; phylum Streptophyta; class Magnoliopsida; order Trochodendrales; family Trochodendraceae; genus Tetracentron; species Tetracentron sinense. The sequence goes on from CM026562.1 coordinate 33,409,887, forward strand.
GCCAACTATATACGCTATATATATTTAGCCGAGTATAGACTTGGGCATACATGAGACTCCCAACTACGGATGCATAGGGAATGTCTCCATCTATTTCCTTTCCAAATCATTCCGAGGACCCTAAAGCAAACTAAATTCATCACCCTTTACCACAAGGGGAATTTTAGTAGAGTAATTATGCATGTTAAATCTTTTGAGAACCTTATCAATATAGGCTTTATGAGACAATCTTAATAAACCACGAGGTCTATCTTGGTGATCTCAATTTCTATCACATAGGATGCTTTACCTAGATCTTTCATGTCAAATTCTTCGATAGAAATTGCTTTGTCTCGTATAACATGCATAAATTGCTACTAGCAAGCAGTATCAAGTTCTTCATGTCAAATTCTTCAATTTCGGACAACCCCAACAACATCGAAACTAGGTTTATTTCGAAAATCAGATTTCGGCCGAAATTTCGAAAATTTCAGGTGAAATTTCAGATTTCGGAATTTCAGCCGAAATCTGATTTTTTTTTTTTTTAAATAGTTTTTTTTATTGTTTTTAATTAAAATTCCAAAATATTCTGAAATATTTCGAAATTTTTACTAAAATTTCATGAAATTTCATAATTTTATATATTAATTTTAAATTTTTAATAAAATATTATTTTTTAATATATATATATATATATATATATATATATATATATATTAATAAAATATTAATATTTTGAATTTCAAAATTTCGCCGAAATCCCTCAATTTTTCAAAGATTTCGGTTCGGGTTGGCTGGCCGAAATCATCAAAAATTTGAAATTTCAAACCATGAGCAGTATATCATCAACATACAAAACAAGAATGCTGAATTTTCTCCCATTGATTTTAAGATATATGCAATGATCCACGATAATTTCTTTAAAACCAAAGTTTGAAAGAATTTCATGAAACTTAAAGTACCATTGTCGAAATGACTGCTTCAACCCGTATATAGACTTTTGCAGTTTACAAACTAAATGTTTCTTGCTATCAACCTGAAAACCTTCAGGTTATGTTATCACGACATCTCCATGCAAGTCGCCATTGAAAACATTTGTGACCAACCTGGCCCCTTGAATCTTTCCACGTTACCCTTGGAGTCCCACTTGGTTTTAAAAACCCATTTGTAGCCTACAGGTCTGACCTTTTTGGGTAACTCGCAAAGTTCCAAGACAAAGTTGTGTTTCATTGATTCCAAATCATCCTTCATGGTTGAATAAAAAAAAAACTCATCATTCATGGTTCAATAAAAAAAAACTCATCCTTCATGACTTTAAGTCATTGAATTAAATTATCATTTATTATGGCTTTGTCAAAAGAAACTAGATATGTTTCCTTTCCAATGTCATAATTACTCTCATTCAGGTACACAACATAGTCATTAGAGATGATTGACCTCCTAGCCCTCTATGATCTACGCAAGGGTGGATCTTCGATAGGTGTCACAGGAGCAAAATCTTATGTAATGTGGGGTATTTCCTCAGGTATAGCCTTGGGTTCACCAACATCCTCTACTACAGGTGGTATTGGGACCCCTCTTTCTTGGATTATGGGCATAAAAATTATATATAACGCAATTTTCCTCAAAAGTGAAATTCGAGGCTCATCACTCCCACTGTGGTCACCATCATAAAAAAATTTGACATTTTTAGTCTCAACAATCCTGGTATTATGAGTGGGACAATAAAGTCTATATCCTTTTAACATTTTGGGATATCCAATTAAATGGCAAGTTATGTTTTTAGGATCCACTTTCATTATTTATGGATTATACACATTTGCTTCAGCTAAACATCCCCATACATGCAAATATCCTAAAGTCGGTTTTTTCCCTACCCATAACTCATATGGAGTTTTAGGAATTACCTTACTAGGGACCCAATTTAAAATATGCACAATTATTTTCAAGACTTATCCCCACAAGAACTTAGGCAATGAAGAGTTGCATAACATTCTTATAACTATGTCCATAAGAATGCGATTTCATCTTTTAGCTACACCATTCTGCTCGGGTATACTCAGCATGGTGTATTGAGGAACAATATCGTGCTCTGTAATACTCTCCACCTCTATTAGATCTCACAATCTTGATCTTTGAATTGAGTTGTAGTTCAACTTCAACTTTATAGATCTTGAACATATCTAGTGTCTCTGATTTCTCATGAATAAGAAATACATAACTAAAAAAAGAGTATTAATCATCTATGAAGGTAATGAAATATTCTGACCACTAATAGCATGAATAGGAAATGGTCCACAAAGGTCAGTGTGGATTATTTCTAATAGATTCATGCTACTAATGGCTCCCATTTTCTTTATCTTTGTGTATTTTCCTTTAAAACAGTTCACTCAAGTGTTGAAATTAATAAAATCAAACATTTTGAGAATATCATCTTTAATTAATCGTTTCATCATTTGTTTAGATATATGGCTCAAACGTTTATGCCATAAAATAGAGGAATTCACATATATTCGATTTCGTATAGTATCAACATTACTAATTTCATGACCACTCATAGAAAGTAAAGAATGGGCATACAATAAATCGAGATTCAATTTATAAAGATTGACCTCTAAGGCACCTGAACCAATCATATGAGAATTATGTAATTGAGAAAAACTTTTATTTTCAAATTTAAATTCAAAGCCTGATGAATCCAATTTATGAACAGAGATTTTTGGTCATACTAGGAACATAAACAGCATCGACCAAATCCAAAATGAAACTCATATCTAAAAGAAGACGAAAGAGTTCCAATAATCTCAATATTTGCCTCTATTCCATTCCTAAATTTAATGGTCATCTCGCCTTTATTTAATTTCCTGCTAGATTGAAATTCCTACATTGAGTTAGAAATGCGAATAATTGTACCTGTATCTATCCACCAAGTGTTTCATGGAGCATCCACAAGAAATGACTCATAACAAACAAAGAGAAGGGAGTTACCTTTCTTCATGAGCAAGTCCCTGTATTTCTGACGTTCTTTCTTAATTTGCTATTTCTTTTTATGGAAATAGCACTTAATGTCAAAACCGGTCTCGTTAGATTCTCCTTGTTTGGCTGTCAAGTTTGAAACTTTAACTTTCTTCCCTTTATAGGATCCTTTCTTTCTTTTTTCCTTGAAATTTCCCTTAGATGAACCAAAAGTGTTGTAGTGAGCACTATCTAACTTTTTAGTCTTAAGCATTTCTTCTTCTTGAACACACATGACAATTAACTCGTTCATCTTCCACTTCTCTTTTTATGTATTGTAACTTATCTTGAATGGACTGAATTGAGTATGAAGAGAAGTCATAATGAAGTGAAAAAGGTAACATTCAAAGATTTTCATGTCTATTCCCTTTAATTGAGTAGTCATGTCACTAATTTTCATAATGTGCTCATGTACACTACTATTTTCATCATATTTCATGGTTCTCATCTTCATAATAAGGCTATTGGCAAGTGTCTTGGAAATAAACTAGAATTGTTCTTGGATTGTTGTCATATACTTCTTTACATTATCTAAGTTAGGAATGGCACGCACCTCAGATTATATCAGCAATGGAACTCTTAATGATCGTGAGGCACATACGATTTGAAATTTCCTATTTTTCCACTTAAGTATGGTTCACTTCCAAGTCCTTGGCAACAGTTTGGTCGTGAGCTCAATGGGTTTGTCTAAACATCTAGCATAATTAAGATCTTGGCAACCCAAAATAATCAAAACTTGCTCCTTTCATTGCCTAATTTGAATCACTCAATACCTCCCATCATACTAGTGATATTTGTGGGATTCAATATTGTACATAGGGTAGGAGTCATGTTATGTCCACATACATATTCTGTAACTTCATTCCACATGGTTTTCAATTCAATATAATTTTACATGCTAATGCATTATGTAAAAATCAATCATAAGCTCACACAATAATTTATCAAGATACCAATTACATCATCATGACCCTCACTTTGGTGGAGTCATAACATGCCAGCGGTTTCCTCAAAAATTGAGGAAATTGAGTGTGCTTTATAGAGATGTCAGTTACATCATCATGCCCTCCTTTGGGTTGAGTCATGACATGCCATCAGTTTCTTCAAAATTGTAGGCTAGTCAAACACGACCATCACAACATCGAGAAATTTGTCACATTTTGGCAGATAAATTCCCTAAGTCGTGATATCAACGTTGACTACCTAAATTTGTGTCAGTCAATATCAAGCGAATTTCTAATTAACCTAGTCCAATATGTACATCATAGCACTAGGAAAGAACATCACCATTGGCAGATCAATCTTCCCAAGCCATGTCATCCACAATGGGCATTCCACGGGAATGTGAAAAACATTTATTTCAATAATAGTGGTTCAATTTCCTTAGTTAATGGCACGCATTGTAAGGCTATGTCTAGAAATGAATGATTGTCATAAAATTCATCATAGTTAACCAAATAATATGCAACACAACATCAAACTTCTATATATGAATGTAAGATAGGTTTAAAACATGTGCAATCTTTTAACAACTCACAATCATCCTTGATCATAATGCGATAAATTAACATTCATTCTAGACATTATATAAGTCAAAACACTACCTTAACAAATTCTGATAGTCTTTAAAATAGTACCATTACATAGTTCTCGAAGAAAATGAGCAAACCAAGCTTTTAAGAGCAAAAAACGAGCTCAAAACTCAAGAACACTTATGTTTTATAAGATATAAATGTGTCAAATCTGACCCGAAAACGATCCTACCAACCAAAATTACCTTTTTTTTTAATAATAATACCGGGAACACAAAATATGGTGCTCCTACTCAACACCATACAAAACAACAAACAAGCACTAAGGAGCACCAAGTATGGTGTTCCTTCCGAACACAATAGTAAAACAACATAAGCATTCACGGTATATTTCTCCTTCTTCTACTTCTACAAAACTTTTTTTTTTTTTTTGAAAAACCTGTAAATGAAGGAAAGAACTGAGAGTGAGGGGTTTTCTGCCGCACAGACATCCCTAGCTACAAAGTCACCCCGACGCCAGGAGGTGTATATATATATATAATTTTCTTTTGCAAGGAAACGGAACCCATGCATATAGAGATGTTTAAACCAAAGTTCTGATACCAACTGTTAATCTTAACACTCAACATTAATCTCTTAAACATAATAGAAATTAGAGATCTATCATCACCATATACATGAACCATCACAATAAAGAACATGTGTTTAATCATTTTACCTTGCCATAATGTCAATCTGAATGCGCCGAGAAAATTAGTTTGAATGTAGATGATGCCTATGGCCTTCAACCCTCTCGTCTTTTTAGTTTCTTGATCTCTTTATAGCTCCTCATCATACAATGGATATGTGTATTATGTATGAGAAAGTTAGAACCTTGCTCTCATTAATGATTCTTCAATAATAGAACTCTCTTAAAATATAATAATGTCTTAATTAGAAAGATGTATTATCTTCTTGCTAATTACATCACCTAGCAAAAAAATATTATGATTATATTTAGAATCTGTCATAACTAGTTAAGGGATTGACGACCATAGACAATAGTGCATGGCCACTCTAAAGGAAAAAATTTTAACAAAAAGACTCTAACTTTTATGAGAGAATGACACTTATTATTTTTTTTAAAATTTATTATTAAAATTAGAGTTAGAAGTTAACTCTATTAACCAGAGTTATACAGACACATGTTGAGTTGTGCACAAAAACAAGAGACATTTTCTTTGGCTTTTGCCAGAAATGATCTCGCGTGTTAAAAAGAGAAGTGCTAGCCCCGTTGTTGATCTTGAAACTTTTCCAAAATCTCATTATGGATGAGAGTTGGGAGACACATGTTGTTGTTACTCCTTTGACAAGTTAAAAAATATTTTTAAAAAAAAATTATGGCCTCAATTGATTTTAAAGAAAATAAAGGATATAGTAGCACATGTTACAACCACAGTGAGAGTTTGGAAAATTGTCACTTAGACAAAGTATTTCTCTAATAAAAATAGGATGGAGTTAGATGCACACCAATATTTGATGACTGCAATCCATTAGTAAAATATTTATTACTATACACCATTAAATTAATAAAATTATTTGTACACACCAAAAATAAAAAAATTACCTATAAATTTTATATCTACACACCAATTACAATTGAGAGATTTTGTGATTGACATATAGCTCATTACATTAAAGGGACCTAACTCTATATATCAAGGCAAGTTTTGGAGCTCCTTTTCAAGTGCCCATTCAAAGACCACAAAATTAAAAAAAAAAAAGTATTGCTTTCACACCAGCAACCATATCAATTATTTACAAATCTATTAACTTTTACGAATTTATTTGGTCTGCCCTTTATTTTTTTTCTTAAGAAGACATCACCCACAAGATGTTGAAAGAAACCTTATTGCTAACTATCTTTGTTGAAGGGAAAAGTTAGTAACACAAGAAACACTTCAAGTCGTAAGAAAAAATAAACCTTATAGCTAACTTCTTAGGCATGTCATAGTCCATAGATGAGGCAGTGAGTGGCAGTGTGCTAGTTTTCCCCACTCAATGAACCGTCTTCCAAGAAGACATTAGTGGGAACTAGGGATGGACCATGTACGTTTGCGTGGTGCCTCTTTCACTTGAAAAAAAAAAAATTTAAGAAGTCCAAATCGGTTAAATTTTGGTTGGATGAGAATACCCTTAATGTGAACTCGGACAGTTTTAATAAAAAGAACCTCTACAAATAGAGGAAAGAGTTTGAAGAAGAAATATGACAAATTCTCATCAAAACTAAATACAAATAGGTTTGGGTGCTACTAATAAATAAGTAAAAAATTGAAAATAACAGAAAAAAAAACAAAAATGGGGTGCAATCAAAAATTAGTAGGGTGCACCTAGCACTACCCTAAAAATAAGTAGGCTCGTCCTAACTGTTTTCCTTTATCAACTTTACTCCAAATGAGTCGTATCCATTTGAGAGAATCTTGTCAGCCTCAAATCTGTCCTGTCCCTAGCCCTTGTCAAAATTGATCCTTACCTCAAATCATAAAATACTCATTTGCTAGGACTGAGCGTTGGCAGATAATCATACTACATTACAAGCATGAAAATTCAAGCCCTAAAATGGGCCGTGACAGACCTACCCCAAAAGCCCCTTGGGCCTGATGACTCACAGAAAAACCTAATCTGGGATGATGAACCCTACACCCTTCAATCAAATATGTGCCCCACTGACTCACCAAACAGGGAGAACCTTCCCTACATTTGCCTCCTATCTACCGTGCCTCAGCGGGTCGAACGTCAAGGAAAGAAGATGCGACATGTCCGTTTGGATTGGGTGACACAATTCACGGTCTGTCTATGTATGGCCTACGATAAATCATTTTCATACGGACCAATGCAATTACAATTATGTTAGTTGTAACAAGAAACATGTTAGTGAGAAATGACACAAAGATAAGTCACCTGGGAAAATCTAATCCCCTCAAAATGAGACATTGAGAATCCCTTTGCCGACTTGTAACATTAAAAGAAGACATTTTACACATACGTACGTCAAAGCAAAACTTCCCTATAAGTGACGCAGTTCGGTCCACGCGGGCCAGCCTTTGGACCTCATGAGCCCATGAACGATTTGCCCATCCCTTGGTGAACCTATATGCCAAAAACCAGCCTAATAGGTGATTCTTAACAGCAGGTTTTTAGCCTTTCTCTTCATGGGCCCATAAATAAAAAGTATATGGTCCAGGCCCATAATCAATAAACACTCAATATCATGCTGATGTTATCATCACCCTTTGGGTAAAAGGGGAAGAGAATCACTAATGTGAAAGAGAGCTTATAGTTAGTAAAAGATAATATGAATAGAGGACATCCTTTTTCATGAATTCTAGAGACAAACACAAAACACATTTTCTTTTGTAGGCTTTAGTAATTATAAAAGGGGCAGGATCAAAGCTTTGTCGTGTTTTCCTTTTTGACCCACCATGTAGGGTCGATATAATTGGTCTACAGTTAGTTGTTATTGTTAGTGTGCCGAATGGGCTGGGCCCTCCTGTCATATTACATGATGAGGAAAACTTTTACCAATCTATTAGAATTTCTCCTCTTAGAATTAGGGGTGTATTCAAAAAGAGCTAGAAAAGTTAGGCTTGAAGCTTGAAGCTCGGCTCGAATATATTGACTTGGCTCAAGCTTGAAGTTGGCTTGGCTCGATTGATTCATTAAAAAATGTTTTAATAATAAGAATACTATTAGTAGTACTATAGTATTTATAATAATAGTAATAGTAATAATAATAATTATTATTATTTTATTATGGACCAAGCCTCAATCAAGCCAAGCCAAATCAAACGGACTCTAGCTTGAGGTCAGCTTCAACACAGTTTCAAGCTTGAATATCGGCTCGGTTTCTGCTCAAACAAATAAAAAAGGTCAACATGAACTTGGCTTGGATACACCCTACTTGGACTTGATCCCAAGACCTCTCATTCTCTTAATGAGGAACAAATCTTCACTATGATGGAGATGGAGATCCAATAACTATCTCAAAATCATCAAATTGAGCTGGTTTTGGTCCAACCAGATTGATGAACATGCATGTCAGGTGGACCATACTATGCTTTTTGTTCCTTAACATATTCTTCATAAACTGCCAATACATTCCTCTCCCATGGGGATGCCTTTTTACTATATAATCCAAATTGGTTGAGGAAGAGTCCCTTGTGAGGTTTCAAGCAACCATTTGAACCCATCCATCACTTCCCCAGTACTTGTCATGACTCCTTCATACAAGGTTTTCAATTACTGAAATCTGGCTATTCTTCCTAAACCAAAATTCTTTTCTTTTCTTTTTTTAAACTGAAGTCATAAGAAACCCAACATTTGAAATGGGGAATGGTCTTCTCAAATTGACCTAGAATATGACATTTACATGACCTAGCACCTATAGCTCCGATGGTAATGTGTGACTATCCCCCTGGGTGACGTGTCAGGAGACCACTCAGTATTATTAACCAACAGGATATATATAAGAGAATAATTTTGAGCCAGAGCTCTGCATTATGCGGAGCTCCCTTTTTACACTTACAGTGTGACATGTTTGTAATTATTGATGGAGGCTGGGGTATTTTTAACACACCATAATTACACATTTGTCACCCGGTAGTATAAAAAGGGGAGCTCCGCACAACATGGTGATGCCTTATACCAAAAAAGAACATTTGTGGTGACGCCTTTTGAAATTGGTAAAACCAATATCAGCTAATGCACACTTATTAAGAGATGTTGATCAGTACAATGTAACTTCCTTGAGTTGTTTGGGGAGATTATCGGCAAAAAATTTGTTTCTTCAATTTAAGAACAAATAAGGAAAAAAAGAAAAATTGAAACATGATTTTTTCACCACCGAACAATAATCACCCAGCATAATTATATTTTGTTTGGTTCCTCTCTTCATCACTTTCAAATCATGATTTAAGGATAATGGAGGCCCTAAAAACGAGTCTTAGAAGAAAATTAAGGGAAGTATTACCTTTAATTATGGTTTAAGGTTAGTGTTTATCCACAAAAAATCATGACTATGTGACCCTTGTGGTCTTTCTGTTTTCTAGAACTGAACTTTGTTAAGCATCTAATTAAATCTTGAGATGCCCATTTCAAGTTTGTAATCATGTGGATACCCTTTGTTCCCCAATATGGACCCACCGGGTCGGTTCTTGGCACCCTATTTACACGAGATCTGATCACAGCCAATTGCGAGTTCAATCGCACATGTGTCTCTTGATTATTGGAGGAGAAAAAAAAGAGGGGAAAGTGAACATAATTTTTAAAATTCTCTACCAATAGTCAAGCGCCACATATGTAATTGAACTCTCCTGTTTTCATTTGCAATTGGCTATGATCAAATCTCCATTTACACAAATATTTTCTAAGAATTCAGGTTTCATGGTGCCTTTTTCAGTAATTTTGTTGAATATTGTCCAACAAACTGTTTATCAATGAGAAGAAAATGAACTTTTCACTTATGATCTTCACGCACGTTCCAACAAAAATATTTGTAAGAGTCAAAAACCACAGGTTCAATGGGGTAAATACGTTAAAGAGGAACATTTTTATTGGTCGGTGCCGCTATAGTTGGTGCACCCACAGGGGTAGAGAACCCGTCGCTATCTCGACTGTGCTACCGGAGCTCTGGGGAAGTCAGAATCACCTCATCACACACTTAGAGCTAGCCCACAAAATGAACAGTTCAATCGAAGCATAAGCACCCATTATCATGACGGAGACGACCAGAACCTTATGGTCATCGATCGATCAGGTGATCTTGCAGTTACTAAGGCTATTGATAAAAATCAATAAAGGAAAATAATCCCCTCCTCAGGGAGAATAGGGGAAAATTCATACGGACTTCTTTTTTGCCATGTGTCCCATTTGTAACTCCCTTTAATTTATGATTTGATTTATTAACACTGAGGATTAAAGCATCTGACCTTAGTTTTTAATTTTTACATGAAAAAAAAACCTACAACAGTTGAAACTAACTTGTTAACCATTGTTCAAGGGCAGTCAAAGGCAATCAGTTGGTGGTTAAGATCATCGGGTCAATGCAAGTACGTAGATAAGATATCGGTCAAGTCAAGCAATCGGAGGGTGGAGATTGATGGGCGTGTGAAGCACAAATGGTGCATACCCCTAGTAGTGTCACTGTTAAGAGAGTCTTTGGGTTTGGAGAGACATGGACATGTCACAAAGAGTACGATGACTGCGGGCGAAAAAAGAAGCTTATACCAACACCACACAAATACTCATTTAATAAAGTGAGCAGAAGGATACGAGTCTTGTGTTTGTCAAACAGTGAGCAGTAGCTGCAGATGGAGCCGGCATGACTCTCGAGGGCTTCTTTTGACACCGACGGACCAATGCCCCCACCACCTTATCTGCCTCCCTCTTCACGAGACTTCACTTCTCTCTCTCTCTCTATTTTTTTTTTCTTTTTCTTATTGGGTACCCATCGTGGAATAAGGATGGACAATAGTGCCGGTTGTTACGCTGTTGCCCAAATGTGACAAAATATGGTCACATCAGCTGATGTATTGTAATCAGTCTTGATAGGACCGTGAATATTAGTACCGTTGGATGACGTGGCCATCTTCTCCACCTTATTTGGGTAACAATGCAATGGGTTGGGTTGTTGCTCATCCTTTCTCCTAGTCGATTCAGGTCTCGCAGTTGGCTAAGGTGCTTTATTGGGTCTGGATGAGTGTTTATCTTGCTATCTCACCAAGAAAAACTTTTAAAATCATTAAGATAATTTAAAAGTTTGATTCCAGAGTTCATTAGAATTTAAAATTCTGTGTAACATTTTCAAGGACCTGAACATAAGACCTCTTCGCTGGATGGGAGAGTCCTCTCTCAGGATGTTTCACTTCAATTAAAAAAAGCACAAACCTTGTGCCTTTTATAAAAGCTACTCTCTTTAATCTTTTTGTGACTCTTTATGCCTTCTCAGTAGTTCATGTTTAATAATATGTACTCTGGCCTTTGAATAAAAGAGTTATCAAAACACAACTTTATAGTCTGAACAAAGATTCTGTCATTTTCGTGGTGCCTTAAATTCAATGGGTACCCGGTTACTGATTACCCTACCTAACCCGAACCCATATATATATATGTCCAACATGATTAGCCTAGTAAATTCGATTGGTAAGCCATCCAATTGTCCTCCCTAGATCTGATCAACATGTCGGCCGAGAGTGTCATGTTGACAATGAATTCATGGTGTCTATGTATAGGATGATGTGGAAGGGCGAACTGTACACATGGCAAGTCGAGGGGGTCTCCTATCTTCTTTCTTTTTTTTTTGCTTGGTCCTAATCATTTATTTACTAGTTCAGGGGTCAGCACTCATGGTGGGCGTCAACAGCCACACCAAGACTCGAACACGAGTCACACCTCCCCAAAGGGAGATACACTACCAATGGAATGTGGAGGGTCGCCTATCAGATGGGTAGATTGGGCTATCCATAGTATCCTTCCAAGTAGCTTAAAATGAGAAATCAGCAGAAAAAAATAAATCATACTCTAGAGAGGTGAAGGGACCATCTACTTGTTCCATAGCATCCCAAACGGTTGGTACCCGTTTTGGGAAGCTCTTGGGTGAAGCTTATAAAGGCTGCGTGTGTGGTCTGTCTACATGAGTGTGAGTGTGTTTGCATGTGGGGTGTGAGTATGTGTGTTTTCCTTTCTTTGCCTTTCACCTTGTGGTGTTACTGAGTTTACCAAAAAAAAGGGACCATCTACTTTATTTAGATCAATGTATTGGTGGGTATGATCCATGGGTCCATATATATCTATATATGAGTATATGAGTCAATATTTTTTTTGGGCCTTTTTTTACTTTATTTTGTATGTGAAAGTATTCTCCTTCTAAAAAAGGAAGACAATAATTTATTAATAAATTTTTTTATATATTAATCAATATATTGTAACACAATAATAGTGTGTATCCCCTATTAGGGTGACCAGGTTTCACTCTCATTAAAAGTGGCAATTGAGAAGCCAGCCCAGCTTCAAATGATATACATCTATCAACAAATGAGAAATGCTAGCCCAATCTCAAACTTCTAAAATCTCAAGGTAGTAGCGACAAACAGGCTACATCACCTAGTTATATTGAGAATTGATGCAAATCATAATTTTCAATTTTAGAAATATTTTCTTTTTAACTTGTTGAATGAATAGCAATGTCACGTGTTGCCGTGAGACTTACTAAAAAATTTGAATGGTGAGAATTGGGCCTAGCACTAACATATAAAAAAACAAATCAAATTTTTTTAGTTTTTTGGTTAATGCAAATCATTTTTTTTTTATAGAAAAACTATCATGTAACACACACAGCCAGATCTACGGCAGCCGCTAAGGTATTATAAGGGTAAGTCTATTTAATGCAAATCTATTTATAAGCCATAAAATAAGCAACTACTTCTATTTCAAAATGTGGCAAATATTTAAGAAGGGCCATGGACCAATGTGATCCAACCTTATGTTTGCAAATAATATTTGGTCAAGTATTTTCCTTTCAAAATCTTGGCATAATAAGCTGTGTAGGACTGCAAGATCATAGAAGATACCTTCACATCGTGAATAGACATCACTAATGGATTAGATATGTTATGTTATCAGACAACAGAGGAAAAAACAAAGATTAAAGAGAGAGGGAGGGAGAGATTTCAGATGTGCAGTCTCTGCCCCCACGATAAAAGAGGGACTGCAACCGCTTTTTGATACTCGTGCACTCCACAGTCCAGAGGAACAGTAATAGCCGAGGACTCCGCGGGAGGAAGAGAGGGGTAGTTTAGCAATTAGAAAGGATATGAAGGGGAGAATTGAAGGCGGGGATCCCAAAGAGTGGGAAAGGAATGTATGTGGTGGGGTAAATGAAAGAGGCAAGACAGCACCAAAGGCGCAGGCCCTAATATCACTTTCTACAGATGAGTCTCTGACTCTTGAACCGTAGTCCCACCAACGAACACCCCCCACAGTTATAGGGACCAACAACATTGACATCTCTATCTCTCTCTTGTCTCTCTTCTATTTATGTCTCTCTCTCTCCTCTCTCTCTCTCTAAAACACCATCTCAAGTCTAGCTATTGTTTAACAGTAACAATAATAATTGGTCTTTTCTTAGTTTTATCATTTTTAATGTTGTTGAATGATATTTTTTAAAAAAAATTATCTTTAATTTAATTTATTTTATCTAAACTAATATTTTTAAGTCGCTGTTAGTTATTAATGTAGTAAATTTTATGTTTAGTGTATTTATAAGTTTTCATTTGTGAATCGACCATGGCACCTCCCATGGAGCCCATCCTTACCCATCTTTTTTTTTTTGTTTGGTTCGAGATATATGATTAGGCCGCAACGCCGGTTAGGTGTTAATATCTATTCAATTAGTGGGTGGGTGAAGAGTATATACAAACTCTCACCCTCTCAGGAATGGAACCCGATATCTCCCTCCAAAGTAGGGGATACCATTCCTCTTGAGGGTGTGGCCATGCTAGCGAAAGTTTAAAATGCTGTTGAAATTTCGCAAAATTTTGATTTCGTTCTCACCCTACGAAATCAAAATCAATAATATTTCAGATTTATAGATTTTGACTAGAATTTTGACTTCAATTTAGAAATTTCATTTCCGAGTAATTTTGTTCATAAAATAACGGCATATTCTGAAATTTTTGTGAAATTTCAAAAAAATTAAATTTTATTTTTCAAATAATAATAACATTTATATAAATATATCAAATTTTAAAAAAAAATATTATTTTGACTGAAATTTATTAACTTTGTGAAATATCAATAAAATCATGAAAATAATTAATTTTAAAAAATATTGAAACATAAATTTTTGAAAATTTTGTTGAAAAATTCAAAAATTCTATTTTGCAGGACGAAAATTACCGACATAAACGCGATTTCAAACCTTAATGCTAGTTTGGTTGTTACTGGTTAGCATTCAGCCATTCATGTGGTTCACTTCTTTTATAGAAAAAAGGAATTGTTTTTGTTGCATTGGATGAAAACCACCTTTGTGTCTTGATGGAGGGGATCCCACAGCCAAAATATAAATTAAAAAGAAAGAAAGCCAAAGCAAGAGGGGGGGTGGGGGCATGAGTTGTGTACTGTTTTAGTATGTCCCCCCCACCAACACTCTCTCTATCTCTCACTCTCCTCTGATTGATAACAGTCTCAGTCCAAACCCACCAGTAGCATTGTCTTTTTGCCTTTTTGGTGCTGTGCTTGCTTTGCAATTGTCCATGTCTGTTGTTTCTGCTCCCCTCTTCTCACTACTGTTAATGAGGGAGAATCAAACACTTGAAGTTCTTATATTTATTTGATTCCCTCTCTCTTATTTTCTCATCTTTTAGCCTTCCGGGTATTCTTCAAAACATGACTTTCCTTTCAATTCTTCTCATGTTCAAGCTATCTGGGTACCCCTCTAAGCAAGAATCTCTTGCAATGATTTGACTTCCTTTCCATTTTCATCAAGTTTTAGTTTGAGGGTACCCTTCAAAATTTGAATTGGGGTTGTTATTTTGATTTTCCCTTCTATTTTCTCTTGTTTTAGCTTTGTGGGTACCCTTCAATTGTACTTTCCTTGAACTACTGAGAAGAATATTGGGTGTTCATGGAAATTGATTGAATCATGCTGTGAATGAAGGGGAGAAAAGTGCAGGTTGTAATGGAGATTGTGACAAGGGTGGTGGTTGTTGCTGTTTATCTTCTTCATCTTCTTCTTGTTGTTCTTCAACTTCTTCTGCTTCTTCTTCAATTTATATGGAGCTATGGCATGCTTGTGCTGGCCCTCGTATCTCCCTACCAAAAAAGGGAGTGTGGTTGTCTATTTCCCACAAGGTCACTTAGAGCAGGTTGCTTCATCCTCACCTTTTCCGGGCATGGAGATGCCAACCATGGATCTCCAACCCCAGATCTTCTGCAGGGTTGTTAATGTTCAATTGCTTGTAAGTATTGGGTTTTTCACTTTGGATTAATTGTTTTTCTTTACATTGTTGTCTTCTTGTTGGTCCCCCTAGTTTCACTCACACTCATTTCTATATCTGTAAATAGAATTGCAACTGCAGATTCTTCTACTTTTTTTTTTATTTAATTTTGTTTTGGTGTTCATTTTTTTCTGGGGATAGGCAAATAAAGAGAATGATGAGGTCTATACACAGGTGACCCTCTTCCCTCAACCAGAGGTATGATGTTTAAATGCTACCAGAGCTACTTTTCTTGTTCATCTTGATTTGAGCTGCTTTGAGTTGTATATGTGAAGGAAACCTGCTTTTCTCTATATGACATTGTAGATTTTTCTTGATTTGGGTTTAATTATCTGTTAGATTCAATTCGTCTTTCTCCGCGGTAGCTCAGGTTCAGCTGGTGATATTTATATTTGTGGGGTTTGTGCAGTTGTGGGAAAGGAATTTAGAGGGCAAAGAGAATGAGGAGTTGGGGTCATTGGAGGAAGGGGATGGAGGCTCACCTAGCAAATCAACCCCTCACATGTTCTGTAAAACACTTACAGCCTCTGATACGAGCACCCATGGCGGGTTCTCTGTTCCCCGTAGAGCCGCAGAAGACTGTTTCCCACCCTTAGTGAGATATTGTTTCTTTTATTTTCTTCCATTTCAGGATGGGCTAGTTAATTAATTCTATGTATAGTTCTTGTTAGACTTGATGTTGTTTCTTGTATTGCAGGACTATAAACAGCAAAGGCCCTCTCAGGAGCTCATTGCCAAGGATCTGCATGGAATAGAATGGAGGTTTCGACATATTTACAGAGGTGAGTTTGATAATTTTATGTATGGCATTTTCTTGAAGGAATACAAAATTACAGAATTTAATGTTTACTTTCAGGTCAGCCACGGCGGCATCTGCTTACTACAGGATGGAGTGTTTTCGTGAGCCAAAAGAACCTTGTTTCGGGAGACGCGGTGCTCTTTTTGAGGTATATGTTTTGTGTTAGTAAACTACTATTATTAGAAGTATTCTTGAATCAGGAGTTAGGAAGTCTAATTAGGTTAGAGTCTTTTTCTTCTTTCTTCTGCTATATAGACAAAGCATTGTAGTAGGATTGAAGCATTGAAAATCAATAAAGTCTCTTTGGAGTTGGTGGCTAATCCCCATCAAAGGATTAATAGGTGGTAGATCTCCAATCAAAGATCAAACTTAGTGTTCATACCCTAATACTTTGTCATCTTTCTTTCCAATAGTTGCTCATGTTTATATATTTTAAGTTCTGTCTCTTAGCTTTCATGGTGGTGATTGTAGGGGTGAAGATGGAGAACTGAGATTGGGAATTAAAAGAGCTGTTCGACCTAAAAATGGCATTCCTGATTCAATTCCTGGCAACCAGAATAAGCATCCAAATGTTCTTTCTTCAGTGGCAAATGCAATATCCACCAAGAGCATGTTTCACATTTTCTACAGCCCAAGGTACTGCAATTGATTCTTATGTGCTTACTTTGCCCAAGGAAATGAATTGCTCAAGAATATTGTGTATGTAATTTTTCACATCTACTGTCCATACTGACTTAAACCTGTTTACAGACACTTCAGTTCAAGATTAACCATAGAAATAGCGTATGTGCTGATGAATGAAGAGAAATGTAAATAAAACACAAGTGGGTTATCCTCTCCTCAAGCTAAAGCATGCTAGTTGATCATGCATAGCTTGTCTATGAACACTTTGCAAAATCGTGATAAAGTTGATAATGGCATTTGATAAAAAGCCAGCTTTTTTGGTGGTTCTAATAAGAGAAGTGAAAATTAACTTCTATTTGCTCAGCGTATGGGAGACTTGCTTCATAGGAGGAAGGACTGAGATTCTTAAAAGCAAAAACACACTTGGGGTTCAGTCCCTGGTTACCCACAATAAAGAAAAGGAAGAAAAACTTTATTTACAGGTATACATAGTGAAAACAAAGGAATCAGACTTAAGAACATCAGAAGGAACCTTTCCTTCAAGAAAATGGGAAGAAATACAATTGATGATTGATCAGAGCGTATGTTGTAAACATTGTCTCTCACCATGGTCGATGTATAGAAGTTAAATTTCTAAGCAAAAGAATAAGGAAAAAGAAAAGACTCAGCTGTATCCATCCTCTTGAGAAGTGCTCTAGTTACTCCCATATGATGCTAGTTTCCCTTTCAGTGACCCATTATGTTCTAGGGGCTACAAAGAATAGTTTTGGGCTCAATTTCATGTTTCTTCAAGTTCTGAGAAATATGAATGATCTGTTTCCCAGTAATGTCACATGTAAACGTCTTAATTATCAAGATGAAATTGAGTTTTTGTCCTTCTAGCGAATGACCTAGATTAGGAACTTATCCATAGAGTTCATTAAATATTTTAGTGTGCATATGAAGTATCAAGAAGAGAAAGAAAGTAACTGTAATTACTCAAAAAAAAAGTAAAGAAGCAATGGATTTTGGATCCCAAAAATTAGAATGCTCAATTACAGCTTACAGTGTCCAGTTCACTCACAAGTTTCACACTTCTACAAACTATATTAGGACTCTGACAAACTATGAGACATTTTGGACGGACTTTGCTTAATTTTTTTCAGTGAGCAGTTTTAGAGTAATAGGAATAGGGTCGGAGAGTTTACATGTGTGATGCAGGAAGAGTTTTAGTTGTACCTCCCATATTTAATGTCAATCACTGAGTTAGCTTTAGCAGCTTAAGACACTTAAATAAGATTGCTTCTTATTCAATCATCAACCCAATATTCAACAACTCTTCAAAAAAAAAAAAACTCATTACAATAGGCCATATTTATAGAGGGCCAAATATACTTTCCTAACTTGACTCAAACTCTAAATTAGGACAATTTATAATACAAATAGATACTCCTATGTAGACTTGGATTCTCTTTTACAAACATAAAAAGAGAATTAAGAGATAAATAACACACTCCTACTGAGTCCTACTCATCATAAAACTGCTACTAACTCAAATAAAATTTATATATATAGTAAATTAGAATTTTACTATTATAATATTTAAAAAAAGATACTAAATTTTCAAAATATGAATCTTCCACTAAATTGAAGAATTTAGATTTCTCACAAATTATGAGGGATCTTAGGGGACTGTTGTAGCTGCCCCTTAGGTTTTGTTTGGTTAGCAAGAAATGAAGGAAAAGGCAAAAAAAAAAAATCAAAGTTTTCCTTTAGATTGTTTTTTTCCTTTCTTACATTTCGTGATAACCAAACGGAGTCTTAGGGTTTTCATTTTTCAATACCCAACCATGTGGCTGAGGTAATAGAACCAATTGGGTCCAGGTGGGACCCTCACAAGAAATCC